>OX104032.1:4607955-9479777 GCA_944470205.2 Schistosoma margrebowiei
ACTGATGATGAGCTGAAAGAATTGATTCAAACCTATGTCAAATGACTGTGATAACAGTATTTGTCAGATAGAAAGCGATAGGCAATTTAAGTTCCAAATTATCCGACGCTGATTGTTCGTTGTTTTAATTGTTTATATTTTTTTGTATTCTCTCTTTTGAAATAGTGTACACTCATCTCCTGCATCTCTTAGTTTACTCGACTCCATATCTGTAGACACCTGAAACATATAGCTCAAGTGATTTCCAAGATAACACTCTCCATCACGATCATATATTCCTGTGTTGAACAGTAATAATTTGACTGAAACACAACACGTGCTTCATATGTACTCTTGAAATTCTATTTAATCCTCACAATTCAGTCAGGAATATGTGGCTGTATATCACATATCATCATCACATCTACTATTTCAGCACATTTAATCTAATATGCCTTTACACTCAAGAAATATCCTTCTAAAAATAAAAATAATGATGATATTATTAGTGTACACTATTGGAGAGTGTGATTTTAAAGTGACGTCAGTCTGTTGACCTCAATTGTTGTTTTTAGAAACGTCAATGTATGTACTTCTATGTTGTTTATCACAATATTCTATCTAAATAATCAAAATTATATGATTTTCTCTTTTGTGTAATGTGCCTGAGATAAATCTTGAATATAATAAGGAATGTCGCTTACTAATGATGCTTTCATATGACAGACCGTCATTTACGCCCACGGAACAAAGTTGAATGAAATTTCCATTTTTGCAGATGAGTACTGTTTTTTTAAAGAGAGATTGAAGTGAAAACGAATAGGTTACAGGAAGTATTGCTTTAGCTATGAATAAACACTGATTCCATTTATCATCTGATTTCAAATGAGTTGAGTGAAAGCATTCTTATAGAATTGTCTAGTTTGTACGTCCGCAGTTCGTAAATCTATGGAACTATCAGTAATAATTCCGATGATTTTAGACTCCACTAGTTAGTGCGTCTCATGAATATTTTCTATGAGACTGTCATCAAGATGATTGATCACATAATCTTTATGACGTTCTGTGTATCGTTTTATATCATTACAAAGTGATAGATCAATTGATCGACCCACGATATTCTGTATAGATGCATATGACTGTTGACCAAATGTACGTTTGTGTTAGATATTGATTAAAGCTGGATATCATCGTTAGATATAAGTGATCAAATTTTGCAAAACATAGAATACGTCTAGAAATATATTTGATAATGAAATTCTTCTTAGTTTTGCAGCAGAACCAAATTGAGTCCCGATATAATAGAATACTGTCAAACACGTGTTCTGTGATTAATTCATTCTCACATGATTTTCACGCAATTCTTGTTTCCACGACACATACTGGGAGACTGTGACAAGTAAACTCACATAGCCAATTGTTTTGATTATATACCTTCCACTGTTGATCAAATGTTTGTTTTCAGCGAAGCATTGAGAATGTGCATTTTGTAAGGAAAACAAAAGTTTCAAGTACCACTGTTTATTTCTATCTCATACATGACCTACTTCATTTTGCACTCAGTGGTAATAGGACTGAGGAGTGGAAGTGTGATTCTCTTGCTGTATGTGAGTGATTAACCATGTAACTTGAGTGTGCATATCTTCTGTTTAAATAAGTCAACCATGTGTCCATGTGTAGATGAGTCATTGGGTACCCATAATCGTAATACAGATTCAGATTCAGATTTGTGTAGTAAGGACAGAAGGCCTACAGCCTGTTATTCCTTTTCTAGTATGCTTCTGTGAGTGTCCAGTCTTCTCTTGAAAGAGTCAATTGAAGGTGCGCACACCACTGCTTCAGGCAGCAGGTTCCAAGTATTGATGAATCGGTGTGAAAACCTGTATGCCACGGGTATTTTGTTCGTTCTTGGTTTTTCTACTCGCCTGTTATATCCTCTGAGGTGTCCCGATCTGGTGGGAAGAAAAACAGAGAATAAGTTATGTCCGAAATCATGTCTCAATATTCTGTACATCAATATTAGATCTCCACTTAGTCTGCGATAGGACAGAGTAAAGAGGTTCAGTTTTTCAAGCCGCTCTTTGTATGATAAACCCTGAAGTTCCGGAATTGCACAGATAGCTGCCCACTGTACTTCTTCTAGTATGTCCGAGTCACTTTTTAAACAGGGGCTTTAAGCATGAACGCAGTTCTCTGGTTTAGTTCTCACTAAGGATGTGCATACTGTGGTGAACATGGTAGTGAATGTGCTTTTTAAAGCCCAGAGGGTTCGAAACCCCTTGGCTGCGACTTCTCGGCAATGGGCAGTCTTCTTAAGATCATTACTCACTGTCACTCCTAGATCCTTATGCGACCGGACTACGGGTTGTAGGGCTAGTGAAATGACACTGAGCCCTAGCCAAATCATCAGGCAGTTGGATCACTGATTATCGAGCAAATCATCGATCCTCCCAAGGTCAAGAACAACCAATGCGCATTTGTTAATCATATGCCATGGACTGGCCTATGCCGCAGTAGTTTTACTTTCGCTTGTATCTGCTTTAACTAATATATTTCTGTAATAACGTCCTCTGTCTTCAAAGCATTTATGGTACCTTGATACATCGATGGGGTAGTCTGTAGTGGCATTGGACCATAAACACACTATCCTCAAAGCTGAATACGAGATTACTCGGAAAATAGGTATTCAATATTTAACGCGAAGAAATACCTAACGATGGAGAAGGCGCGAATAATGAATTGAATAGACTAGAGTTGATCGAACGGCATGGCTCGGCCATGCAGGCGTGGTCTCTGCTGAATGTTACCTTATATCTTCTTTTCATATTAATTATATTGTTCTTTCTCTAGCCTAACTTTGTTCTACATCATGTATTGGTAATTGATACGATACAGTGAGTTGGTGTAGTCGATGGTGTGACTTCCACGTAAGATCTTATAGATTAGGCAGTCATATCATGACAAATCTACAGATTCAGGATTAGGTCTATTATTAGAGCAGTACTAATATCATAGTAGACCATAAATTCTACATTGGTGAGCCCAACTAAAGAAACGCAACCTATTATTGCTAATCCTTATTTCCATCTTCGGTTTATATTTTTTTTAGAAACCCAGTATTCGTATAGTCCCCTGAATAATACTCACTTGCATTATCGTAATGTTATGTTGATTAGTTCTCATAAGATACTGGCTCAATCGATAATAAAAGTTGATCATCTATATCAACTTATTAGCTTTGATGGTTCGTTAACAAGCTTTAATAGCATTTACATGCTTCAGCGACATAGACTTTTTAAACATCAAGCTCTAGCAAATATGACCTGTAAATATACATTGGCTAACAATGCAATCAAGGATTGAATAGATATCTAGATCTAATTCTTATTGTTCCTTCACTTAACACCTCATCCTGTTTCAAACTATGCACTCTCCTGTAATATCTTTTCTTCCGACCACTGCCTGCCTAATTTCATATTCTCGAGTTCCATTGCCAAACAACAAAGAATCACTTCTCCAAAAACATGGCTCGTTCAATGACAACCACATAATTATCTGGATTCATTCGATTGTTCTGATCCGAGCGAGTGGCAGAAACGCCAACAGCATCAAGCACCCTGGAATTAATTGCCATACTGCATGTTTTATTCTGGATACTTTTGGATCATTTCTACTCCTCACGAATGGCGTTATATATGTCGTCCACTGAATAATCTAATTTTCAAAAATAATCCAGGCGAGTTCAACTATTTTACATAATGATTTTTTGTACTTAACATGAATATGTTTTCCAGTTGCTTTTGCCATATATTTGCTATATATTTGTAAGTGTCCCTAGGCTAAATGCATTATCTTCTTACGGAATGTTTATAACGCGTCATATTCCTGCCTGAAGTTTCATAAGCAGTTTTAACTTTAAAATTATCTTTCTGATCATGTTCATTGTTTTCAAATTGTCATATACGTCAACAACCTGCATGTTAACCTGGCCCGTACATGCGTTACACTATATCTTCATGTCTTCTAAATTTAGAAATCATTTGAATCACCTATAACATTTATCAATAAACCCATCGTAGTCGTTGTTGCTAATCGTATTTGGATTTATGGATTGGTTTATCATATTAGCAACCTAAAATACGTACATAGTTTAGATTATAAGATTAAAAAGTTAGGTACTATCAACTGCACTAGTAAAATTACAAATCCTCAGGTAGCTGTTGGTTGAACAAACTTTCAAAATCAAAACTCCGTAGCCTACTAGAATTAACACTAAACAAATATTTTTAAATTGAAATTTATAATTAAATTAGGCGTCTCGGATTCTTTAACGTTATAAATTTCTGATAATTTTGAATCACCTAAAGCAACAATGCCTATTTTTCCACTGGCCAATCTTCAACCAACACTATAACTAATTAAACATAATAGTTTCAGGATATCTTCATAAAGCATTGTCATGACTTGACAATTACGTAATATGATTGATAAAATTAATGAAACTATTAACAAAATAGGTCGGCAAATTGACTTATAATTACCACTAGTGTTGCTTTTCTTTTATCTTCATTCACTACAGATGATTACAGTATGTTTCTCTATCAGTTGCTCATTCAGTAAATATCTCAAAACCTTGTCAGTCTAATCGGAGGTTTAGCGACACAATAATGCATGCAAGTAATCAGTATAAGCAGTCGAGCAAATCTCCTGCAAACTGAAAACTTCAATGTCGAATTTACCTCAACATTGACTAAGGTTCAAGCCATTATCATAGACGTGAGTTGGGAGTGTACTCCCCCTGGTTACGACTTATGTTCTCCCTGTTAATCACATGAGCATCACTCACTATTAATGATCTTGTAAAAACTTATTAAGCTAAATACATCTTGCAGCACCACATCACTTAGTAATATGACACATGAGCTTAGCTGATTTTAATAACTTATAACCACTATATCTCAATTAAATCGTATTCTGTCTGCATACGTGCAACTAACTTGTATGTCCAATCAGCCGGCAAGTATAAATATAAATAACTAGTCTGCCACAGATCAGAACATTGAGTCTAGAGCATGTCTCTTAAGAATACACTCATGTTTAACGATTTCCTAGCTATCTGTCCAAAATTCACATAATTATCACTCACGTATTTAAATATTGTTTTGATAAACATTCATGTGTATTAGTAGCATTACTAAATTCTATCACAGTCAAGTAAACATGGGGTTGAGAAAATCTCCCCGTAACTAAATAAACCGTATCAAACTAACTGGAACACTAGTTGGAATTCTTCTCCACGGTATTACTTTTGTTCCTTCAGTTAGCCTACTAATACAGATGCAATTGGAAATCGACTCATATGAACAACTTACCGGCATAATCGTTATTTGATTTCATAAGTTAGACTAAAAGTAGTACTAATATTAACATTTCTACAATATTCATAACTTTAATATTTCTAAACACAAAATACTTACTACCTATACGTTAAGTTATCAACCAACAGCTATTACACACGCATCGTTTTATTATTACTATTATTATTATTGTAATCCCATTTTTTATAGCTCAAATAATCACTCAAATTTTCATTGTAAGCGTGTTAAGCATGAAGGCAAATATTTTAAAATTATTACATGTATTTCCCGACCAGATGCTGCCGTCTTCTTTTTGATTTATCTTTCAGCTTGTCATCACCCGGAGGATTCTTACTAGTCTTGGTAACCCACGGCACACTACAGTGCCATCAAATTTGGTATCGAACCAACACCACGTTGATTCTGGTGGGAGAGTAGTGTAGTGGCATTGGACCATAAACACACTATCCTCAAAGCTGAATACGTGATTACTCGGAAAATAGGTATTCAATATTTAACGCGAAGAAATACCTAACGATGGAGAAGGCGCGAATAATGAATTGAATAGACTAGAGTTGATCGAACGGCATGGCTCGGCCATGCAGGCGTGGTCTCTGCTGAATGTTACCTTATATCTTCTTTTCATATTAAATATATTGTTCTTTCTCTAGCCTAACCTTGTTCTACATCATGTATTGGTAATTGATACGATACAGTGAGTTGGTGTAGTCGATGGTGTGACTTCCACGTAAGATCTTATAGATTAGGCAGTCATATCATGACAAATCTACAGATTTAGGATTAGGTCTATTATTAGAGCAGTACTAATATCATAGTAGACCATAAACTACTACAACTACCACACTAAGTACTGGTCTCCAGATGGAGCACTTGGAATTTATTCTTATTTTTTGCCTACGACCTACTAGGAAATCCCTAATCCTTTTTAAAAGAGGTCCGGCAATACCAAGGTTTGCCATCTTCAATAGCAGTCTATTAGTTGGCACCTTGTCAAAAGCCTTACTGAAGTCTATGTAGACAACATGCACTGAGTTTCCGTTGTCTAGCGCATTAATCAAGAGCTCCCTAGCTAAAAGGAGGTTCGTTGTACAGGATAGACCCTTTCTAAATCCATGTTGTGCCATGTTCATCAAGTTATTTGTTTCCATAAATACCGTTATGGTCCGTTTGATTATTCTTTCCAGTATTTTAGTTACAACACTGGTGAGGCTTACGGGTCTGTAATTCGATGGAACTTGTCGTCGACCTGTTTTATGTATGGGAGTGACGATTGCGTCCTTCCAGTCCATAGGTAACACACCTTGATCAAGTGACATTTCGAATATCACAGTCAGTGAGGCTGCGATATATTGGGTTATATGTCTCAAGATTTTGGGGTGTAGTGCATCTGGTCATGTTGACTTTTCCATATTTAGGGTGCTAAGAGCCTTAAGCACATCGTTTTGGTCGAAGTCCTCGGTGAGCAGCTGGTTTGTTGACTCTTTAATTGGGTCTGGTTCTTTCTCTAGAAGAAGAGGTTCCTGAGTAAAAACTGCCCCAAAATAGTCAGCCATAACCTCAGCTTTTTCCTGATCTTCTTCTATCAGTTCAGATTCACTTCCTACTTTAATTAGGTTGGGAATCCAATGATGAATCCTTGTTTTGTAGTTTATGTACGAGAATATCCTCTTGGGCTGCTTGAATGCAGATTGTGCCAGCTGCATTTCATATTTTCTTTGCGCTTCCCGAATTTTAGTTATACACTCGTTTCTTATCGATCTGTAACGTTCCAGCGTACCTGCTGTGCCAAGGCGGATGGCAACATCCCAGCATTTCTTCTTTTGTCTTAGTAAGCGTCGAATATCCCGCCCTATCCAGGGATGTCCGTGCTTCTTTTTCTTTGGGACAGTCCAGGGTATGTATGGTTGAGTTACCCGATTGTATAACTGCCTGAATAGAGTCCATGCCTCTTGTACTGATGCCTTTGAATCAATTTCCCAGTTCTCAGCCAATGCTGCGGAGTTAATTGCCTGCATATCTGCCTTCCATATGTTAGGACGGGTCGGCGCAATTGTTTGACAAGCAATCTCAACAATGAATTTGAATAAGATAACTGCATGGTCACTTCTCCCAAGTGGTGGAAGAAAAGCCGTTTGACCAACGTCATTGCCATGCGTGAAGACTAAATCTAAAATAGAAGACGAGTTTCGTAAGTCGTATCTTGTGGGATCTCTAATGTGTTGTAATAATGCTAGTCCAATCGAGGTTTCTAACAGTTTGGAGTCGAAAGACGATATGGCTGGCCCTACTTCTAAGTTTACCCAGTTTATATATGGTGCATTAAAGTCGCCTACTACAAGGCTTTTACCGTTGTTACATCAGGACTCAAGTTTACTTAGGAGAGAATCATCTGCTACACTTTCTGGACTGCGATAAACTACAACTACTTCAATATCTTGCCTTCGGCATTTCAACTTACATCTCACTAGTTCACATGTCCCTGAAACATGTGCTACTGTCTCAGCTAATCTTATGGTTAGGGTACTTTTCGTGTACACAATAATCCCGCCTACCCTTCGGTTTAATCTGTCAGCCCTACTGGTTATGAAACCAGTCAACTGGATTTCACTATCTAATACTTCTGACGTTAACCAAGCTTCCGAGACAGCGATAACGTCCGGTTTTTCCTTATCCACCACTGACTTCAGCTCCGCCATTTTATTTAGAAGGCTGCGAGCATTTTTGTAGCACACTTTTAAGTCTGTGGAGAGCTTTCCCTTGCCACACAGAGTGTCTTGGTGATCGTTTTGCTCCGAACTTTTACAATCTGAAAACCCTTAAGAATGAGGTTTCTTTCACCGTCTCGGCGACGCTCGTTTATTTCCGCTTCTGCATCTCTTCTCTTAAAACGATCAGCTAGGCTGAGATCCTCACGGACATATATTCCGGATCCTATCAGTTTACGTGAATTACTTAGAATCAGGTTCCTTTCTTCCACCGTGTTGAATGTAACCTTTAGGAGGTGGTTTTTCTGAGGACTTTCGGAATCCACCTTTTTTCCTATTCTATAAAGCTTACAAATACTAACTCGTGAAGCTGTATCTGGGATTAGTTTATATAATGATGTCTTAATATGATTGAGATCATGTTCAAATCTTGTCTTGGGTTCAATATCTGAAGATTCTCTTATCTTATGCAAAATGACTGAACTATCAGAGAGATCTTTCTTATCACGCCGTGAGGATTTTTCTTCTGATAACATCCCTTCCATTGTCTTGCTGACCAGCTGCGTTTTTCCTACAGCCTTTTTATTTTTTTTTCTACTACCGAAGTCCATCTGTCGCCACTCAGAACAGCCACACCTTGACTATGTGGAACGGTGACAGTTTTATCCGGATCTTCTATTTCGACTAGAGGTGTATGACTGCCAATGTCAATATCAAGCGACACTTCATTCCTCGTTAATGTCAACAGAGAGTTCACGGTTCCCGTCAACCGCGGTCAAGTGTTTAACGGGTCCAGTAGCAGCACTTACTACACTGCCACATTCTTTATCGTCAGTGCTCCTGTTATCAGTGCTTCCGCCGTCGTTTTTCTTGCAGGCCAAAGCCAATAGGCTCATAGCCTCCTGTATTAGTACCTTTTTATCCGTACAGCAGAATATACAAATCCAATGCGAGTTAGGCTTCGAGCATCTTTTGTAAGCCATCGGACTTAGTCGTGTACACATTTTGTGGTACCACTTTTTACAATCGTCTCCAAATATCTACTCACACCTCAGCTATTTTACTCGAGATATCTGGTTAGGTGTATGTCAGAAAATGCGGATCTTGTAATTCGTATTTGATGAAATGTAGCACAGAAAACTGAAACAATTCGGTGACATCTATCTTCCTGATACACCAATCATAATTCCAACAGCTCATTGCAACATGATTTCAGTCTAAAGTTTATTTTTATAAGTCATTATCACCGATCGAATGACCCTGTCTGTAAATTGAGTTCGTTGACGAGTTTGACGAAATGACATTTATGCAGACTCAAGTGCATGTGAGATGTTATGCTCTACACTGTCACGTTTGTTTTCCTCTTCTCCGTTACCTGATTTCATACATCTATATAAGTCGATCGAACGGTTTAAATGAAATGATCGAAAAAATATTGTGAAATTCACACAAACACATGTACCAGTTTGTTCATCACACAATCAAGACAAACACACACACAAATTCCCACTTCACTGCATCATATTGCAAATGCCACATTTCACAGACCCACTAGTACACACACACACATAATAACAATGAGGTACAAATAATGACCTCCTTATAATGTTGCAGATCTGGAAAATCTAAATAAATTAGATTGATAGCAACAGCATGTTCTACATTTAGTTCACACTAAGTAGATATTAAAAGTGGAAGCTAATGCAGAACGGTTTTTCAAAATATAAAGTAATGCAACTAACTGAGATGTTTTAACCCTTTTTAATGTAGTAAGTAGAACTATATGCATGACAGATAACTTTAGATATTCCCGTCAATTCATGAAATTACTGATTTCAATTCGTTATGAAGATTTTGAACACCTAAACTTATAATGAACACCAAGATTAAATAAAAATCAACAGTGAATCATCATACAATCATCAAATATTCATCCATTCAATAGTAAAGCAGATCATTTCAAGATACCATATCATTTTCTAATGATCATTTACTCATTTCCCGGTGAATATACTCAGTTCCAAACTTATCTTTACACAGTAGATAGAAAAGAATTACTTTGTTCTGGCACACAAAATAATCGTTATGAGAGCCGTTAGACATCACCTCTGTAATGGTCATTCGTAGGTTAGTATTTTTGGGGATTTTTCATTTTTCACAGTCATCGCTGTTCTGCATATTGGAAAGATGGGGCATAATGAGATTCGCCGTAAAATGAGCAAATGAGATCAATAGCCAAACGTACGTTTTAAAAGTTTCCAGCTCAGAACAGTCACAGTAACGCTAGTTCTCAACAGAGACGACTCTCGTAACCGTAAAAATGTGTTTCTCCGACGACTGATGAGAATGATGCCGGTATACATCAGCATACCACTTCCGCCATATCTTCTTTGGGCAGTACATAGTGCATCCGAGGAAATGTTAAACACTGCAGGTTAAATACATTGTGAAGTCACAGAGAACAAAGTTACGGAGAAAAATGTAATGTTTTTGACAGATTGTACATCACTCGATTTATTGACATTAGACTGTGTAGAGTGCTGAAGTTAACAGACCGACCTAAAATTCAATCTTTATTTACGTCTGTACACCGGAAACGGAAAAGGTGAACTCTGTGGTGTCGTGTTCAGAAAGCATTTAATGAGGGAATGGAGGAATACAATGAAGCTGTGACACTTTAATAAGAATCGAAGCTAGGGTTATGGTCTAAACGAACTTAAACACATGATGTTTTCGCAATCGCGAATCGGGTGTTACTGAACCGGTTCACGTCTCAGCATAAGCTGCACCGATAGCAGTTGTAAAGAAAATCAACCACGCATCCATTTACATGTCCATTACTCAATCGAGATTAATGAAGCCGTAGAAACTCGGCAGTAAATTATAGGCGAATTCTGAGAACAGGAATGTACTATAATTATATATATTCTTACCGTGTAAATGTTCAGCAAATCGATTACGTGTATTCACACCCCTCTTATTATAAGTTTTCATTTGATCTACAGACCATCATAATATGATTTACTTTTAAAAAGTGTTAGGTCTTGATCTACATAGTGAATGGTAACTTTGGCATCCATTCATGGACCAATACTAAACGTATATTTTTACCGTATAATCGTTAAATAACTAAACTATTCATAATCATATTCTTCTTATTCTAAGCTTCATTGTGACCTATGAACCATTATTATACGTTTTATCATTCTTGAATTATGCCCTGTCTATCAGTCACTGCCTCCCACATTCACAGCCACTTTTGGTCAAATCTTGTACAAATGTTATTTACTATTTTATGGTACGTTGTGGTCTGTTTGACTGGTGTATATAAACCTACTATGATTGAAATACATGATTCATATTTCAGAAGCAGATATAAGCGTCTTGGATTTTAGATGCTGCGCTAGGCGGAGAGCAGGACCAAGCAGAATTCTAGGCTGCTCGCACGTGCTCCATGTGTTACTGGTTCGATCGATAATTCACTGCTTCTGATTGGCGATATCATTACGTATACATTAACAGGGCACACAGTCCAGAAGTTATAACACAAAGTTATGCCCACAACCATGTTCTTTGTATTTTCATAGCTTATACTCATTCAGATATGTTGAAAAAGATTAAACGTATTAGGGAATTTATCCAGCACTTACTCCACCTCATTCACCAATTTGTACGTCATTCATAGTAATTTACATACTACATAACTTCTAACTTGTTTTTACATTATTGTCCTGCAATTTATCTAATCCATATTTATTTCTGAACATTAACCTTACAATTTCATTCAATGCGTAGAGCTATTACAATTCACATGTTATTCTTTTTCCAATGATGGGCATCGCCTTACACTTGATCGGATTTCGGATGATTTAGCTGGATAATATAACTGTAGAAACTGAAGAGACTGACACGAGGATCAATGATTTTATGCAGTTTGAGCTACCATAAACATATTTCTGTTAAAGTCTGTGTAAGCCACTTCATTAGGAATGGTTTATGTAAGATCCATTTTAAATGCTTTGTGTGTGTGAATCCCTCCATGTATACCCTTGCAGTTTGTTTCTATTGATTGCTTTAGTTGTACATTGTTAGTCTTTTTGATTCCATTTGAGTTGTTAATATTTGAATTTCATTACAGTTTCTATTTTTCTTACACCTTCACTAAGTTTTCGTGATTTTTTCCTGAACTGCATTTATGTTGTTTGACTTGATACTTAGTCTTGGCGGCAGCCTTATTGGTTTGTTCCTCCTTTTGACTTTGTCGCTTTGTATTGACTGAAATCGTGCATTGAGGCACTCTTACAGAATTGGAAACACTCTGTGTTATAAAGCAACCAAATTGTATCTTTTGAATGAATCTGTGCGTGATCTAGCCAGACAGGATAGAATACCACTGATTTGTTGTGATTGGTAATTTTCTCGCATCCTTTATCAACTTCCTCATTTATTGTAATTTAGATTTGGTCCATAGAACAATTATTGGTTGGATAGCTGGGTGGTCTTATTTGTTTAAGTAACGATGTGCAATCAACTTTGTGATGAATATTAGAACCGTCATTTTACCCAATTACTTTGCTTTTGACTTTCATCGGGCAAGGGCGCGTATCTCACCCAATCAGACAGCTATTCTTCAGTCCAAAACTTAGTTTGGATCTTACAGTTCTGAACAAATATCATCATGTGAATTCCCATTGTTCGAACTACCGAAGAATGTTGTCGAACCAATGCCACCCACAGTCACATCATTCTTACACAAGTTTCTAAAGTAGTTACTAAACATAATTTACACTAATGCTTCATTTGTTCAATCGATAAATATTCTGTACTACGTGACCGATTCCACAATTTATTCTTATATTCTACCTGAAGTTCAACGCAATTTTCTCTTAGAATTCAAATCCTATCACTATTTGTTACGAAATTGAACGTCTAATCCAAATTGGTTTGACAGGCAGATTGTATTAAAGTGTTTGGTTACTTTGTTCAGTATGGTTCTTGAGCTACGAATTTATGAAGTGGGTACACTAATTGATCACTGAGCAGCAGTCAACCCTATATTTATCTAGTCGTCAGTGTTGATTTAATTCTATCATTCTAGATATAAAGTACAAAACTAAATATTCTCTTAGAATAAATATGTTGATTTGGTTGGAATGGGGAAACGTGGAATCAATTTAAATTTGATGATCAGCAAACAAGTGAAAGTGTTAACATTGATTACAAACGGTTCACAGACCTCTATAGTTGTAACTATTCTTATACTTATTACCGATATGTGAATATTTTAATGACGAACACAAAATTGTGCTCCACGCTACACGCTACTATTTTTGTAAATCGTCTCTGATTAACCAGTGGATACTAACCGTCCAATAAATCACACATAAAACCGACTATACAGCTTCATCGATCCATATCGTCAGGAAGAAAACTTGTGTCATTTAAACGTCGTCATTCGTTTCAGTGCCAATCAATTGGTGATAATAAGTGAGATAGTGGTGAGTGATTTCAGTTCCATAATGATTATCACCGGTTATTCGTTGCATTAATTGTTATCATTTTGTCATATCTATTATGGTCAACTGCACACTCAGCTTTTACACCTCTATTTAACTCAAGATCATAGTGTGTTTCACAGCTAGAAAGTATGATTGAAGTGATTCAGAAGATAATAATATCCAACAAGAAGATGTTATTCTCAATGAACCGTATTACTTCGACATGAACACAACATGCACTACTTTCATCCTCTCAAATCTGTTCACATAAACGACTGTTACTTGACGGCCGTCTAGTGCTTCCAGGTTTTCAGTGGTGATCCAGCTTCAACTGACTCATGATTTCAACCTCTGAAACATTACAATGTCTCTCCCGCATAATAATTTGGACACCGACATCATGTTTTACGTAAATTATAATTCAGGTGGCTAAATGATCACAATTCGTTCAAACGTCGTACAACACGGACACCACCACCGTCGTATAAGCAGGTCTGATTTTGCAAAGACCACGGAATACCAACGTGACTCCAAAAGTTCGGGTAATGTGGATAATTTTATAGTCAATGCATTTACACACGCATCCACTTCAAACTACAATGCTTCAAGGGATTCATGTTGCCCTAGAATGAACTGGGTTAATGGTAGTTGTCAGTCATAATGAATTTTCGGTAACCATTAACATACACTTCTGGTCGCAGTGGAAGTGATAATATACTTGATTTATTATTTAATAGAGATGTAATCCCACTACCTGTACAAGTATACAATGAGTTGGAAAACAGTGAAATTTAAGTATTTCATTGTGCCCCGCTATCCATCCCTCTTATAACCGAGCCAGACAAAAATCCGTCTATATACGTACTATAAGCATGCTGAGTGGGACGTCCTGAGCCCACTGGTTAAATTCTCAGAATTGGATAACCTTTTCTCATGTATAGGTCTTTAGGATGCCATCGACACATTCTATCTGATCGTCAGCTCGCGACAGTTGAGCAAATAACAATAGTTTTTAACCAAATTAGAGAGAAGCACAGGTTAAAAGCCATTATTGAGTTGCTGTTAGCAATTAGTGCCAGCTCACAAGTACAAAACGTAATTCTCCTTTTCAATAAACGCGTTAAACCAACTCAACACTTTCATTTGCGATGCATCATGTATAACAGCACTTTCATATACGTCCCTAAAATTATAACAGACCTCTTCAGTGGTATTTATACGAATGGTAATAACTATTGAGTGGCACTGAGTCAAAAGTTATGTGGGTGACTAGTAACTGGAAAATAAATGGGCACAGAATACATATATGCCACACAATTTACTTGCTATTGTGTGGTCTGTGATACTGCTTGTTTGTACAAGGCAGTGAAGAAACGTCACGTGATGCAGTCCCATGGTAGCCGTTGACCGATAATTGGTTCACACACCATTTGTTCCCTCACGACCTTGGGATCCATGTGCTCCACTGGTTTGTAATCAGGGTTATAACACCACCCTAGGTGGATCCTTCGCAGTGGCTGTATACGCGTGGACATGTGAGAGCATTTCGAGAAACAGAATGGACTCTCTCTATCGTCGGCCGTCTCAGGTTATTTGGTGGCAAATAATCTATCCCCTTCATGTGCTTGAAAAATAAGAATAAGAAATAATCGATTTCTGGAAGTCAATTTTGTAATACTTGCCCATTCGACTTCGTTAATTTGGTGTTGTCTCAACGTAACCATTGATATCTTGTCTAAATGCTATTCTTTGACGTTTCTAAAGTTTCGACATCGTTAGCCACCAGCTTGTTGTAGATAAACGTGCATATTACGAAGATCAGATCGTTCTGCTTTCCTGGATTGTTAAATTGTATCCGAATGGAGATTATTAACGTTGCACATTCGTGGTGAAAATTACAGCTGGAGCTTATCACATACAGTAGTAGATTTTAAACTTGGGTATTCCTACGATTTGTCGTTTCCGGAAAAGGCATTAGAACATATCTCATAGTCTGAACGTCTTATGTGTAATTTGAATTATAATTCCAGATGTACCGAACTTGATTTCGGCTCATTATAGGAGAGACTCCAAATCTAATCCTCTTCTTCAGGATTCTCATAAACTATCCTTTACATCCAGTCAAGTAATTCAATATGCGGAAACTTTAGTCAAAACATTCGTAATGTCCTTTTCATTAGCAAAACAAAATTATGCTAAATCATCTCTTTTGATGAATTATTTTACCTGTGGATTCGCCAGACTGTGGAATAATCTACCACAATCCATATGTCAGCTGTGATAACTCCCAGTCTTCGTTCACCGTATTTATGCAAACGGCTCTTCTAAAAATGCATTTAATGTTGTAGCACCTGCAAGTGTATCTTATTGCACAAGTTAGATTATAGGAACTGTCCCAGTCAACACTAACTGATTTGAATATATCCAACATGAACATAGCATCAATGAGTCAAATGACACATGCATTATGGTATACCTTGCTGACGTATTTTAGTAGTTATTTCTCTGTTGTCCCAACTTCTGTGCCCCTGTATTATTTTCTCTAGATATAGATGGTTACAATAAGTTCGTTGTGGCGTAAAAAATTCTTTTCAATGCACCGTGCATGAATCAACAAGATGTCCACTTAAGAAGAATTAAAAGTTAGCGGCCGATGTGTTTCAATGCTTTAATAAATGTCCTAAATGTACTGCCTAAACAATTTTCGAAATACTGGCATGAATTCTGTAATTACTATAAATTATCAAGTGATTTCCTAATTTGAGATGATACAATATTTCCCAATTATTTGACAGGAAAAACTCCTATGGTTTGTTTATCGAGATGTATTTGAAAACGATGCTCCCTTGACACACAAGGTTACACAGAGTTATCCAGTTCATGACTGTTGTTTGGTCATAAACTGACAAAGTTTATTATGAAACAACCTGTCGGTATGAATCAATCAGCAGCTAATTATCCTACATCACTGAGTCAGACCATCTAGCTTCGCTGTTGCAACACAAATGTCGTTAGACGGATCTGTAAGCCAACAGGAGCATTTTTCAAACCAACTGCAACAATCCGACAATCTCATTTATGGATATTGTGTTTCTTCTGAGTAAATAATTAGAAAAAGTACACATTGGTTTATCGTCAGAACAAAAATGTACTCTGAAGAGTTCCTTTTATTTATTTGATTGAAACACGATTCCATCACTCAAATAGACCTTTTTCACCTTCTTTTTCCGTGAGAATATATTCACGCCATTCTACAATTACATTACATGAGTCTACAGTGTCTTGAATTGTCAAACCTGACCATGTTTGAGAAATCGATCAAACACGTGAACAGGAAATGAAATAGCTTTTGAAATAATTTCAGAATAGGGAATCTATGAAAGAAACCAGGAACAATATAAAAGTTTAAGTTCATGTAGTCAAGCCTGAACGTATGTAAAAGCATCTAGACAATAAAAACTGAGATATTATTCTAGCAGCATTCTACCGAAGTATGTTGATCACATTACTATTGGCTACTTCAGACCACAACATTTTGTGCATTGTTACTGGGTTTGTTAATTAAACATTTTTATTTATTCCAGTCTTGCTTGTTTGGCATACAATGGAAAGCACTTATCGTATACAAATTTCATCTCAGAATACAACACACATATACTGAAAAGTGCTTTTCAGTAGTACAACACTAGTTCAGAGGTGATTTCCTCACTAACTCCCCTGGTGATCTATCTAACATAAATTTGAATAGGCTATCCTATCAATCAACAGATATCCCGTCAATCCATTCCGACAACCTTATTTCTAACTGCTTATCTTCTATAATGTCATTATCTTTACGTTTACTATTATACCCGTCAACCCTCTTGTAGACGTCTGACTATATAAGTGTTTGACATTTACCTAGTTGATTGATAATCTGGAAATACGTATATGTGCTATGGTTATCGAAGTTGGTCGAAATTCTAAGAATTTATCCGACCCACAGTTATGATGTTTTCCGAGTCGAAATTCCTGTCTGTAGCTGTCACCATCTATTCATATTATTGATAGTATATTATTGATGTTCACTGCTAACCATCGTTTATGTATTTTTACATTAGGAAAGTGTCCCCCTTGATCACTGTGGTACTGCTTGAGGTTTACGTAAATTGTTTTATAATTATTCGCTGTTGTATCTTTCAGCTTGCAGAACCTGGTATAGAGCGATTATTTTGGCTTTGAGTAATGTTGATTCCAAAGTGTTATGAAATTCTGATAGTGAAGTTTGGAACCTATTTCATATGATGAATGAAGATATAGTTTCAGTCTGTTGATTTTTTGATGGTTTGTTTATTCCCTCAATGCTTTCCGATGAGTTTGTGCTAGTAGACTTTCTGACACAGGAGAGTTATGAGATGAGTTATTTCAACGTTTTGTGAATTGAGAATGGTGCAGTGAGTTTCGTTTTACGTGTAGCGCATTTCTCACATACCTCATCCTATGAACCGTTTAATTTGTAGCTTTGTAGCCACATCTCTCTCATATATTTGAGATTGTCAGCGATTTTATCATGTAAATAATAAGTATTTTTGAGATCGTCTCACGTGGGCATAATCAATGTATCAAATATATGACCTGTTCTAATCTTGGTTCGTTGTAACAACTGAATACGTCAATGTCTGCAAACGTTTCTATCATTCTGTCGTTGTTGTTAATGCAAATTGTTGATCAGTCTCTAATTACATTAGTACATTCTAGGCTTTTTCCTACCTATTGAAAAGTTGAACAGGCCTAAACTCGGAAGCTCAGTGAATAGCAGTCTGACATTGGAAGAGGGGAGGACTCAGTGTAACCATCAGAATTTGGAAATAATTGTGTCCAGAGTATGAAAAATTGTGACATTTGTGATGAGGAAAGGATGTATGTACTTTCGGACTGTGAAATGTGTGCAACTTTAATAATCTCCATTCGGATACAATTTAACAATCCAGGAAAGCAGAACGATCTGATCTTCGTAATATGCACGTTTATCTACAACAAGCTGGTGGCTAACGATGTCGAAACTTTAGAAACGTCAAAGAATAGCATTTAGACAAGATATCAATGGTTACGTTGAGACAACACCAAATTAACGAAGTCGAATGGGCAAGTATTACAAAATTGACTTCCAGAAATCGATTATTTCTTATTCTTATTTTTCAAGCACATGAAGGGGATAGATTATTTGCCACCAAATAACCTGAGACGGCCGACGATAGAGAGAGTCCATTCTGTTTCTCGAAATGCTCTCACATGTCCACGCGTATACAGCCACTGCGAAGGATCCACCTAGGGTGGTGTTATAACCCTGATTACAAACCAGTGGAGCACATGGATCCCAAGGTCGTGAGGGAACAAATGGTGTGTGAACCAATTATCGGTCAACGGCTACCATGGGACTGCATCACGTGACGTTTCTTCACTGCCTTGTACAAACAAGCAGTATCACAGACCACACAATAGCAAGTAAATTGTGTGGCATATATGTATTCTGTGCCCATTTATTTTCCAGTTACTAGTCACCCACATAACTTTTGACTCAGTGCCACTCAATAGTTATTACCATTCGTATAAATACCACTGAAGAGGTCTGTTATAATTTTAGGGGCGTATATGAAAGTGCTGTTATACATGATGCATCGCAAATGAAAGTGTTGAGTTGGTTTAACGCGTTTATTGAAAAGGAGAATTACGTTTTGTACTTGTGAGCTGGCACTAATTGCTAACAGCAACTCAATAATGGCTTTTAACCTGTGCTTCTCTCTAATTTGGTTAAAAACTATTGTTATTTGCTCAACTGTCGCGAGCTGACGATCAGATAGAATGTGTCGATGGCATCCTAAAGACCTATACATGAGAAAAGGTTATCCAATTCTGAGAATTTAACCAGTGGGCTCAGGACGTCCCACTCAGCATGCTTATAGTACGTATATAGACGGATTTTTGTCTGGCTCGGTTATAAGAGGGATGGATAGCGGGGCACAATGAAATACTTAAATTTCACTGTTTTCCAACTCATTGTATACTTGTACAGGTAGTGGGATTACATCTCTATTAAATAATAAATCAAGTATATTATCACTTCCACTGCGACCAGAAGTGTATGTTAATGGTTACCGAAAATTCATTATGACTGACAACTACCATTAACCCAGTTCATTCTAGGGCAACATGAATCCCTTGAAGCATTGTAGTTTGAAGTGGATGCGTGTGTAAATGCATTGACTATAAAATTATCCACATTACCCGAACTTTTGGAGTCACGTTGGTATTCCGTGGTCTTTGCAAAATCAGACCTGCTTATACGACGGTGGTGGTGTCCGTGTTGTACGACGTTTGAACGAATTGTGATCATTTAGCCACCTGAATTATAATTTACGTAAAACATGATGTCGGTGTCCAAATTATTGTACGCTAGATTCATTGTAATATTCATACGTTTAGGTCTAAAACCAGACGGTTCTGTATATATTTTCTTTTAACATCGTAAAGACGTTTTAATCTTAACTGTTTTTAAAAGTGTTCACGTTAGAACTAGGTAGTTGAGCATGAGTTTCTAATGTTTTACTGAAATATTTCTAATTAATGTCACCATCGTACATGCATTGGTTTGCTGAGGTCACTAAGTGCATAAGAAGCAATTCAGCATTCTTCATTGGTAATTAAGTGCGCTTGCGAACATGAAACAGTTTAACAGCATAAGTGGGTCCCCACGCTGCTGCGGAAGAATTTGTTGTAATCTCAACAGCATTGTTTTCGTTTGAGGTACGCTTATGTGCGAGTCTTTGATCAGCGATTTTATCCGAGACCAATCCTAAACTTCTTAGGTGTACTGATTAGCCTTCCGGATCCCTTCAGCTGTTCAGCAAATAAACGTGAATGGAATTTTAACAAGGTTAGTTACTAGTACATATGGCGCATTACATTAGGGTGAATACATTCATATGGACTGTCTTGACATTCATCTGTTTTCAAAATCGAATTCCTTACACACTCACACTCAAATCCGAGGGTGATTTTGCTAAGTATGTTATAGATGATCACGTTATTTTGAGAGGCAATACACTTAGCAAACTTCGCCAGCTAAAAATTCGATAACAGATATTATTTTGAAGTCATTCTCGGAATACATCCACTAACAGTAGCAGTTTCAGTGGCGATAGTGTATGTATTTCCTGAATCACGAGGAGTATTGGATTCTTCAGAAACGCAGATAAACTAAATTGACCTTCACCAAACACCAAGAAACACACATTCACAGATTTCTCCCGACAGACTACAAACAGCGAACACTACCTACCCTAATCAAAATATCTACCTAATAACGTCAACTAAATATGCGAATTCGGATACATCGACAGAGACAAGGAATCATTAGTAAGCGACATTCCTTAAGATATTCAAGATTTATATCAGGTTCATCATGCAAAAGAGTAAACCATATTGTTTAATTAATTAGTTAGAATATTGTGGTAAACAACAAAAAACTACATTCATTAACATTTCTACATACAACAAATGAGGTCATCAGACTGATGTTTCTCAAAATCACACTCTCACATAGTTTACACTATTATTATCATCATCATTTGTGTTTACCTTGAGAAATATGTTTCATATGTGAAAACGCATATTAGATCAGAAGAACACAAATAGTAAATGTTATGATTCTATGTGATATTCAAACACGTATTCCTGACTGAATCGTCAACTAACAGTCGTTTATGTGAACAGATTTGAGAGGATGAAAGTAGTGCATGTTGTGTTCATGTCGAAGTAATACGGTTCATTTAGAATAACATCTTCTTGTTGAACATTGTTATCTTTTGAATCACTTCAATCATTATTTCTAGCTGTGAAACACACTATGATCTTGAGTTAAATAGTGGTGTGAAAGCTCAGTGTCCAGTTGACCATAATAGATATGACAAAATGATAACAATTAATGCAACGAATAACCCGTGATAATCATTATGGAACTGAAATCACTCACCACTATCTCACTTAGTATCGCTAATTCATTAGCACTGAAACGAATGAAGACGTTTAAATGACTCAAGTTTTCTTCCTGACGATTCGGCCGTTCACTTTCTTAACAAATATTGATAGGATTTGAATTCTAAGAGAAAATTGCGTTGAACTTCAGGTGGAATATAGGAATATTCTGGATGACATTTGATATATTCAATTATGTAACAAGTCGTTTTCGTGATTATAAAGCGAACAACTTCAGTGACATTGACAGAAGTTCATCATCTACGTGAGATATTAATTAATGTTTAAAATTGTTGTCACGAAGGGCTTCCTCATTATTGGTGAACTATGTTGGTACAGAATAAAATGTGTGTGTCTGTTAATGTCAAGTGATTATATTTTGGAGGTTTAGTCTGTTAAAACTAAACTCAATTTTTTATAATAGAAACTTGACAAGATTAACCGCGTTTGTTTTTCAAGGTATTTTGTAAGTACAAAATGGTGTATGGTCGTACAATGTGGTGAATTGATTGAAGTTAGACATTAACACCTTTGAATGTCTGTCAGCTCAGTGGTCTACAAGTTATGATTCTGCGCGTGTGAGCGAAGAATCTCGTTTCGAATTCCGTGTTCTATATGTTAGATGCACACTTCTGAGGACTTCAACAATAGCATAATACGGCCGTCCAATGCTTCCAGGTTTTTCGTGGTGATCTAGCTTAAATCGACTGACAAATTCAACCATTAAATCAACATACACTTCGAATGTAATTACAATGTTTTGTGCTACTTATATTGACTTCCACAGTATAAAGCGCCAGTCAAGAATAAAGTGCCTATCATGTTGAAGGAACACAAACAATGTTTGAAAAATATTCCCAAATCCTCGATTGATTTGAAGAAACTTGGGAATAAGTCTGCGATAGCGTTACATGTGTAGAAACAGGACACAAGAATAATTTCGAAGGGATCAAAGTACTTCATAAAAGTTTTAACAGTCATAAACAAACCCCGTCTCGTGGGGTTCGAACACAGGACCCATCAGCCTCGCGTCAGGCGCTTGACCAACTAGACCACTGAGCCGGCTATCATCCAACGGTGTTAATGTCTGACTTCAACGGACTATTTAATTTTTATTCACTGAGATTATTTCAAATATAATATTCACATATAATGAATTCTCTATACTCGACGCCCAATTTCTGTCAAACTATTCGTTCTAACCTTGACGAATATTCGTGCGAACTTCATTCAAATATGCAGCTTCATCATGATATTCAATTGTTTCCGATAAACACCTTCTGTCATCGAACAATTCGATACTCCCATTGCTATCCAATTTCCACTTAGGAATTCATTTCTCATTACCAAATCCCATATTTCCAGTTACAGTCGTTTATAAAGACCAAAAAAACCGTTTCATTAGTAAAATAGTTTAATAAATAAATCACTAACTAACTGCATGTAACAATTTCAACTCGGCTGAATAAGAAAAGAATCAAAAGAGACACCATCTAATGACTTTCAGTGCAACTATCGCAATCTCATACATTGAAACTGTTTCTTCTCTATTTCTATGCAGTGAATTATGATCTCTTCTCTCAGATGCTTTGATTCATTCTATACCTGATCCCCTCCACTGTGATCTTTTCTTGAGATAACGGAATCACAGATTGTTCATTTCAAAAGCCTACATTCTATACAGCACTGGGATATACGCAATTTATATAGAACATGACCAGATCACATCACACCATATAATATGAAATAAGTATTATACAGGTTAAATAAGAATAGAGAGATAGTAACCCATAGTAGGAGAATAAATAAAGAATAGCAAATCGTATAATAGTAGTCAATATAATTTAGTCAATACTTGGACGACTAAACAAACGAGATTTTAGACATTGATGGTTAATCAATCAGTTTTACATATGTGAGTTTCACTGAAGATTTATCGTCACCCAATATCTCCATAGTGGAGTATGAAAATATGTAGCTGGGTGTTATTGAGTGCACCAGTCCTCCCAAAAATATTACAAGTAGGCCTTGACGATGAGTACTAGCCAATATGAAACTTGTGTCAAGATTGGATTTTCAATCTTTATACAACAAGAATAAATGTATGGTAGTACTAGTAGTAGTACCAGTAGAAACCGAAATTCATGGAAGTTTCATAAGTCCTCTTTAATTAAGTACAAGATCTGCTACAACAGCAGTTTACACAATCATTAAGTGAATGAAATAAACTGTTTGTAGATAGAGAATGATTTGTAATTTATTCTTCTGTTATCGACGGTCCACATAAAAAAACTACAATGAGATTGTTGAGGCCTTTCAGAATAAGCATTGTACACAAATCAACATAAACACTACAACAAATACTAAGCAAACCAAAGGACGAATTCACGAAAGAAAACCCAAACATCATCTGCAATATCAATTGTGCCAACTGTGAACATCACTACATCGTAAAAAGCGGATGGATTCTTCATCTTCTTCTGCATGAACATCAATTAGCGATCAAACGCTTTAACGTATCCAAGTATCTTGCCTTTGATTTCTTCGATGCGGTGAGATGTGTCACTCGTGCTTAAGTCAAAGGAGATTAATTAGAAGGCTGTTGTACTGTTCATCATAATTTCAACCTATTCGTTGTGCAAAGGAACACATCAGCAGAATTTCGAGATTTCAGCAGATTATTTTTGATGAATTTAAAAGTACAGAAATGAGAAATCTCCGGCTATTGATTACTGCATAATGATACATAGTTTCACTCTTTAGATATGAAGAATAGTATGACCTGATTTTCATTCACATAGTGTTAGCTGTTTCTTTTCAATGACAAATCGATAAACAGTACAGCTCAATAAGAATAAATTGAATAGTGAAAATGTGAATTGACAAGGTTATTAAACGTACCAGCTGAATAAATCCGACAAAGAATAAAATGCAAAACCCAGGAACTGATCCAATTATTCGTCGATGATATTTGATGCGATTGATGATTTCGTCAGCACCTGGAACGACAACTGAACAGATTCATGCTCATGGCAATACTCGAGGGTTATGCACTTTATCTCATGTGAATTCATGGGTGGGCTGAAAATGAAGTCCGTGAACAAATTCACTTACTAATGATTTTTCGTTTGAACCCAATTATTATCTGTTGAAACTATTCCTCTTGTCAAGAAACGTATTGCTGATCAAGATAATTACTTTAAGCAATCAAGAGGAATATGAGTTTGGTGAAAGAGAACATCTTGATGACTTGAATGTTTGTAGATTTACTTAACGGACCGAGTAAATTTGGGTGTCTTAAGAAAATCTATAATATTTGCATATCATTTTTCTCTTCGTACATGATTTCTCTGTATATAACGACAATGAATGACTTCTATTTGTATTATTTGCAATCCACGTCGGAGTTCTTTCTCATCAGTCTAGTGGATTATTCACCAACTTTAAGTCTGAATGAAGGAGTTAACAGTAGAATGTGAACTCATTTAGCTGAATAGCTTCACGAAAGATCAGATGTGTTTGTTGAATTTTCTTCACTGTCCATTATTCAAGAAATAACCGTTTTATAAATGCAATGATACTTCAATATCCATTCCTTATTTCACATTACTGTCAATAGTCTTGCATATCAATAATGGAAGAATACAGAAACACAAAGGTGTTGAATAGTTTTATACACTTTACCTCTATGGGTGTATGGAGTTTAGATGGTGATCGACAACAAAGTAACTTATTGAAATTCATTTTCAGCAAGTCAATTATGGGAATAATTTGGATTGATTACACTGAACCATGATCACTAATTCACGGAAATCAATGAACAATTCAATATTAGAACAGTTTGTGGATTCCGGATACATGGCTTCAATGGATGCATCACTTGTAACTCATTTATACAATCAGACTTTAGTTAGTTTGTTTGTTTATTTGGAAGGAGATTCAATGAATAATTCATAAATGACATAGGCATTAATCATCCATATACTTTCAATCCTACACTCTATGCATTAAAGTGACACAAGTAATATTCCTCTTTATGTATAGAATTCATTCTCAAATCCACATTGCTGTTGTTGTTGATTTTATATTTAATATCTGTTAAATTTGTCTTAGATTGTTCCACTCACTCACTCACTCCCTTTTCTGTCTTTTGTATATGGTTTTGTACTACGTATTTACATTCAGTAAGCAATAGTATTCGCAACAATTTTCACATTTATGTTGTCACGCAAGTTGTGGTGTAATATTCTGAAATGTTCACATATATTTATGACGTTTATTGTATTTATCATTGTATTGATCATTTTAATTACTTTACCCTAGTCACTGCAGCGGTTATCCACAGTTTCATGCATTTGTCTGAATGCAACAGTTTCCATATTGTCTTGCTCTTGGTTCGGTTTTCGATTGATCATAAACTGTTGTCAAATATCGACACAACTATCAGCTGTCTTTTGTACTATCGTATGTTATAATTATTATTCATGTTGCGGTTACAGCAAGCCTTTTTATTTTCATACTTGAAGGACTCATTTAAACTCCTCACAAGTTGAGGTTCGTAACTAAACTTTGTGTATTATTCAATGAAGAACCGGCTATTGTAGACAAATCATTGTTTCGGAACTTTGGTTTCACGCGTATCTCAATCAGGTGACCTCGACGCTTCCATAGATAAAAAAACAATTTATTGAACTGATCATTCAGATGGATTATTATTTGTGCAAAACATCATTAAATCTAATTCAAAAGGAAAAGAAAACCTATCTGATCATAGTTCAGGCATATCAAGATCAAGATTTAATCTGGTTAATAGGGTTACTTCTATTATATGTATGATCTGGATTGTTTCTGTTCGATAAATCATATAAATTTGTAGATGTTTTAGTATGAGATTCAACAAAACAACTTGATTACAATTACACATTCTACAACTGAATAATAACAAGTTGGTCAAGCCATTTGTTCATCATTCTCTTATCCATGGTGAAGTACCTAATGCATACTGTGTTAAATAGGAAAAACAAAAAGAAAGAGAATGTCACAATCTCTCAATGGTAATTACAATATACACCAAAAACCCTTTTGTGAAATGTCAATGAATTCGATATTATGCGTCAGTCAGTATGGTTCAGTACATTAGAGGAGTTGAGAGAATGTATAAGATTATTCAATATGATTTGCTTATACAACTTCTGTAGTACATCTTATTTGTTAGACCACTGTAATCAAGTAATCTCAATTGTCACTTATAAATTCTGAGTGATTTATCTCAATATTGGCATGTGGTCACAAATGATTCTTATGTTGAGTAATGACATTCAATCGATTGTCTGTTGCACGTTATGTTCCATTTAGGATTCTTCAGCAGGATGAACAATCATCTTAATATTCATGTTCATACAGAGAACTGAATTCATTACATAATCACTTCAAATATCGACGCGTTATTCACTGAAATGGTGAATAGAAATGGAAGTATCGAATTTTTCAAAGACAGAACGTGTTTTCCGGAAACAAGTGTATATCATAATCAAGGTGTATATTTGAATGAAGTTTATTATTAGCCAACATCATTGAGTGACATTCAGTTAAATAAACATTGACAAGTATTAGGTGTTGAATAGATGTTTCGTAGTGGTGTGGAACTCTTAGCGACTGAACATCTAAGACTTCAACAAGAGTCGATTTTATGATCATTAATTTTATACTCAATGATTAATATTCTTGAATTCATTCAATTGGTGATATTATAAAGTTGTGTTTTATCGCTACCGGTGATCATTGGCAGGATGATGATTGCTCACTACAGATTAGTCGCATACTTTGATGTGACGACAGTCCAATACTTGTAGGTTTTCAGTGGCTGTTGAACTACCAAGACTTCTTCATATTTACGTTCTTTTCACTATTGATGAACTGTAGTGTGTCTTATGTTTATCTCATTATGGCCTTGACGAATCTAAATTTCGCCTCATAATTGAAGGTGAGGCTGAGATTCCCAGAGAAGCCATTTAAAAGAATACAGTTGATCAAGTCAAAGTCAATGGAAATAATGAATCCAGAAATTCTTCTTATAATCATTTTTTGAAACTTAAACCAGATGGCTTTTACAAACCACCACAGTTGATTGCCATTGACTATTGCAAAACAGAAAATCAGATCTCTCGTTTTTCGTCTTACATGAATATGAATGAAAAACACAATTACTTAAGCGACATCTCGTTCGTCTAGATGTAGTGACAGTACTCTTAAACCAGCGTATCAAACGAAACAAAATTCTGACTTTCTAAAGAACATTTTGTTCATGAACATTCAATGTAAACGGAAAACATTTCCAGGGATCCTTAAAAACCAAATGTTTCGATGATGAAGCGAAACCTTTCAGATTGTTTTTCTTGTTTAGTTTAAAGACTAGTACATCTTTTGACGACAACAAAGCTCAGTGTGAAACTTCATTTATTGAAGGATCCTTACTTCGATTTATGATTCGTCTTTTCTTATTTATAAACCATTTCAATACACATTTACATGCTCCTCATTTTATGATTGGATTATTGAAGCATACATTATGTAAATCTATCTTTGCTAACAATTGGTCTGTTAACATTGATTACTGTACATGCTGAACGACCATTAACTTCAAAGAGCTACTTTATCTACTGTTCACTAAATAATGATTGAGACAGTAACGTAGGAATACTAAGATGGTTAACTATTTTCATTCATGATTGTCTTGTTGTATTTATTCTTATTAGTCCACGTCGTCTGCTTTCCAGTGGATATGTTGATACATATTGAGTTTGTATTGATAAATTGTCAATAAAACTACGTATTAATGTGAGAAGCAATCTGAAATTGACTTTATAAATGAACGATTTCTGATAATCGATTACATGAAATCATCTGTCTCTATCCGGTTTCTTTAATTCTGTTGTGAGGAACATGTGATTACCCTGATAGTGGTTTAAGTCATCAGATCATATGAAGAATCTCCATATTGCAGTTACAATGGTAATATTTGTCGCTTGAACTGGAATCACTTAACTAACAATTTTCCGAATTGCTGTTTCATCAAAATCTTCATCGAATATCACAATCATTGCATTGAATAGTTCATTTGCGAATCTCCATCATTTGTCCATCACATTCTGCATGATTCTTTCAGTTCAAAATTTCTTTCTTTTTTCCCTTCAATTCTCTTCAACTCGATCTCCTAAGCATTCTGCTATCAGGTCCTCCATCATCGCTGTTTAGGGTGGTCAACGGCAGGATCACCAGACACCTGAACTGGATATTATAGACCTCATATCCAAATTCCTTTCGTGCTTATAATACTAACACTACTAATATTACCAATTCTACAAACACTACTACAAATAATAATACTACAAATACTAGGAATACTACTATTGCTACTAACACTCCTAATACTACCAATACTACCATTACTAATAATCTTAGTAATAATACTAATAGTAGTAATACGACTAATTTTACTAATATTAATACTACTAATAATTTGCGTAATACAACAACTGCTGGTGCTAACAATAATACTACTAATTAAACTACTACTAATACCGCTACTAATTTTACTACTCATACTACTACTCTTACTACTACTCATAGTATTACTCACACTACTACACATACTAATATTGACACTGCTACTTATATTATTACTGATACATATACTAATACTACTACTCATCCTACGACTCATACTACTACAAATAATATTACTAAAAGTACATCTCATACTACTACTCATAATACAACTCATACTACAACTTATATTACAACCAGCATTACTGCTCATACAACTACTCATACAACAACAACTACTACTACTTATACTATTAAAAGTACAATTAAACTACTTCTAATACTACTACAAGTACTACTACTAATACTCATACAACTACACATACACTACTCGTATTACTAATATTATTACTTCTCATGCTACTATTCACACTACTACTAATACTACTATTAATAATACTACCAATGCTAATACTATTACATCCAATATTACTAATATACTAATTTAGGTACCAATACTTATACTACTACTCAAGCAACTACTATTGCTACTAGTTATACTAATACTCATAATGCTACTAATACTAAAACTAACACTTCTACTCATAATATTACTAATACTAATGTAGGAAGATATTTGTACATCTATTTATTTATTAATATGCCATAAATTCTCTAAGTTGTTTCCATCTAGCATCTTGTCTTCAAGCATTATTTCATCTCAAAGTAGAAAAAGATAGTCAAATGATCGATAATTAGAGCAATACGTTCATTAAAAGTCAATCAGTCAGTAACAAGGTAGGATCAAGTTGCCATACATTATTAGCATAGCAAGACGAAAACTAGATTCATATAAGCAGTTTATTCAGTGATGTTGTGGTGGTCGGTATCCGATATAAACCTTAACTTCGTATACAATTCGTCTTGCTAGCCGTTCTGTATAACCCCCCAACGGTATATTAATCAGAGGGCAAATACGAAGTGTTGACTACGTTTATTGCGAGACCACACACATATATCCAAATGATTAGATGCGTTAAACAAGCATAGAAGAGTTGTGCCGAAAGGCAAGCAAGAGAGCGAGAGCCACAGCAAGAGAGTGATAAGAGCGTGTGAGTGATTGAGTGAGTATGAATAACATGGGCATATATATACCATGTGAAATGAATGAGTAATCGAATCGAATAAGCGGTTAGTAGTAAGACTTGCAGAGTGAATAAATGCGTAGGCAGTAATCAATATTCAAGCATACGTACTTCATACAAGCACAAAATAATAAGGGTACAATAAATTGTTATAGTGCGGATGACTTTGTCCGCTAAATAAATTAGCAAAAGGGCTAAACTGAGTTAAATGAGAATAAACCCATTTGCATGTGAGTCGCTATAAAAGAATGATTTTATGTTAGGATATAGTATAGAAAGAAATGAATACAGTTTATAAATATTGACTTTTACAAAATATGGTTTATCTGAAATCATGATATCTATGATCTAAGCCACTTAGTTGTATTTTGTTTTGAGATGTAACCGTAAATTATCTTAACCTTTATAGTCAATACTAATAATTAGCATAAAAATAAATTTATAGAAAAATAATTGTAACATTGTACTATGTGTATATGAATCTGTCACATTAGATTGAAGTATCAAAATATATGGGTTAACCACAGATTATTTTATTCATGGCTTCTACAAGAACTTAAAATTCATATGATTATTTTTATAGACTACATGATTTTGATCAATAGATTCCACTACAAAGGAACAAGAATGTTTCCATTTTGATTAATGTAAAAATATCAGTATAGGGTTCTGGAGATTATTTGGTTATTGATTGAGATCATGAATCGATTGATATTAAACCAGTGGAGCTAATCTGTGTCTAGTAGAGACAGGTATCTACCTCAGTAAATTGAAGATGGTCACGCAATATCGTGGATTGGTTGAGATCAGGCATTCACATCATTGGATGCCGGCTCAGAGGTCTAGTTGGTTGGGCGTTTGCGCGCGAGACTGGAGTCCATGATTATTGATAGACTGAATTTGTGCGTATGGTTTCAGTATAAAATCTAAGGAGCATATAACGAGTGAAATGACAAATCGACTGAAATATCTAACTTCAGGAAATATTATGACCAATATAAATGGATATAGAGTATGGAGATTGCAACATTATTTCTTTGATCAATTATATATATATATATATATATATATATATATATATATATATATATATATATATATATATATAAATGTACTACTCAATAAACTATTCAACAAGATTTTAGTGAAAAGTGACAATAGGAACAAACTGTAATGTTTAATTAAGAGTTCAAATTCTAGTTCCTTAGGAATTTTAAAACGAAAACAAATCAGGATAACTCAACTAACTAGTATTATGTACTCCTCCGTAGCCCCTCTGTAACTACCGCCGGTCTCAAGCCCAGATAAATGAGGAGAGGTCGGCATGGGACTAACGACCTCATCCCGTAGGAAACTGGCTCGCTAAAAAAACGACAACCAAAATAAAAAGCTTTTCCGTATTCATCCAACAGAGTTTATTTATGTGATAACATTGAAATTGAAAATATTTTGATAAACCAGTTGATTTAGTCAAATCGTTAATTAGTAAGTAGTCTATTCTTCATTTTTGCCTATTTTTTTTATAAATCGGATTATACAATTTATACATATTTACTAATTTGGACAACTATTTTCATTTCCATATGAATCATTTTGAAGAATTCAAAACATTTATAAGTCATGATTGTTTTGTTTTTTTAAATCTTGAATTTGTTTAACGATTTACTAATCTTTGAATGCTTCATCTGACGACCTTCTTGAATATAACTGAGTTACCGGTTCTTGTTATGTAGAGATTTCAACAAGTTATCTGTTTCCATTTATTAGAACATAACATTATGTTGATTATTTGCATAACTCATTCAAACGCATTAAAAAGAAAAAAAGAGTGAACATTATTCAGTTGTCGATTCATGAACTGCTAACATCTAACTGAAAATCATTCATTGACAGGATGAATTATCTTCAACTTCTATTAAATTGTAATATGTGGCAAAAATTGTGATGTAATCACAATTTAAGAACCCTGTTTAAATGATCTACAAGATGATTGTTCATTATCATTATAAAATGTCAAGATTGATGTAGCAATAACAAAAGAAAACTTGTTGAAATACTTTGGACTAAGTATTCTATATTGTAACATAAAAAACAATACTGAATAAAACCATTAAGAATCATGGGAATAATCACCGTTTTTTTTGTTTTTGCTTTCAAATGTCATCTACTTGACATCAAATAGAAACTATTCCCTGATTACGTAATACTTTTATTCTATTTCTCTATTTCACTCATTGATATTATCACGTTGAAAATCAATATTTACTCAACATACAAAAAAATAGCTGTAACAAAATGTATCAAAGAGAAATAATGAAAATAACCGTTTCATTCAATGATCTATAAATATTAACTAGTAATAATCTATGTTACTTATATCGACTGACATAAGTAGTTTGTAACACAAATTAGAAGAGGAATGTATGTCAGCAGAAGGGGCGAGACTGTGGATGAACCAATCAGATTTACGATAATAGGTCTTAGATTTTGGCGCGGAATTCATTCACTTATTTGGCTAAATATAGTCTTTGTATTATAGCTGATGTTAGTTCGTGATGAAAACCCTAAGTCTAATTCCTAACACTAACCATCAAATGTAAATGAAAATCCTTATTCTGCGCACCTCTTTATAACCCTCATTTAAACCTAAGAAGTAGGTAGACACTCTCAAAATCATTTCAGCGTTGCCCAAAGGTCCTCCATACATTATAGCCTCACCGCTGAAGGCTGTGAAAGTCAACTTGAAGAAAACAGAAAAGGGAAATAGAAATGAATTGTGAATTAGCAGAATCATACAGAATATGAAAGACAATTATTAGAAGATTTACAAATGATGTATTCAGTGTATTGTTCTTATATTTTATGAAGATATTCTGTAATTTTGTATGAACTCATAAATTGATCATCGTCACTTAGTCTTCATTCACGACAATATTACTAGGAAAATGTCAACTGAAATACTGACCATATACATATAGAACACTCGTGGACGTATATACATGAATGTGTGAAAATGAAACAGTTTCTAAGATTACAAAAGTGTTTGTGCAAATAAAAAAAGTACTGAGTGATGACTCCAGTGCTGCGAAGAATTCCAGCTTTGAGGCGTCGCTTGTATTGTAGTTTAATCCTTTTTGGAGTAGGTGTTCTTCCGTCTTTGTTAGTGGTTGTTTTGACAAATTGATCACGCAGTTGTTTGTTTTTTCTTCCATGGGTGGTTTTGAGATCTTGGTCGGTTTTTACTTTAGGGCGTTTCTTCTTTGTTCTCTGTGTCCTTTGCATGATATCTCGATGGCTGTTGTCGAGATTTCCAAGTGTTCTGACGTAAGTGTCAGAAGTAAACAACGACAAATTTAAGGTCAATAAGAACCAATCAACGTCGAGGTGCACGCAGCATTAGAACTCAAGTCAAGCACAATAATCAACAAAAGGATCACCCTACCATATATACAAGAAATATCAGAAACCACGACGAGAATGCCGAAAACCTTCGGAATAGGTGTGACACACAAACGGACAAAATCACTAGAATCAATCTTATGCAAACCAAAAGATGAAGTAACAAAGGAAAACAAATCAAACATCATCTACAAAATAAATTGTGCCAACTGCGAAAAACACTTCATCGGACAAAGCGGACGCCCCCTTCACCTTCGCCTATATGAACATCAATTAGCAGACAAACGGCATGATATCCCTTCACTTATATCAATACACGTGGACAACTGCGGACACTCATTCGATTGGAAAAATGTGGAAATCTTAGACAAAGGAAACTGCAAAAACACCAGAGAATTTTTAGAAGCCTGGAACTCAGGTCAATCAGCAATCAACAAGAATAATGAAATCAATCCAATTTATCAATCAATCAGAAAATTCATGCACAAGCATAAGAACAAAATCAAAACAATGGGAGACACAACCAAAACAAAGAAGCAAACAACGACAAATTTAAGGTCAATAAGAACCAATCAACATCGAGGTGCACAGAACAAGCTTTGAGACACATATGGAGAAATTCAAACACTTCACTTCTATCTGAAGTTTGTGCTGATGATGATGTAGTTCAGAAGAACGATGAAAGCTCCATGACCAATTCATCCAGCTCAGAGAACAAAACTCCACCAAAATCATCCAGCTGAGCTAAAAATCTTCTCCACCATCCCAACCATCTTTCATTCATCCATGTCCATATCTATATGTATGTGTGGTAAACTATTAGACATAAGTAGTCTTAAGACATCAAATAAATGAATTATTTTTGATAAAATTGGTATGTTATTTAATAGTTAAGAAATTTATGACTTCATGCAAACTAAAATGTTATTCTAAATATTTTTCTATTTAGCTAAAGAACAATGAGTTCAGATTAGGAATACTCTCCAGTGAGCTCATTTTCGAAGGTGTATATATGTATAACACATATAAATTGTATTTTTTTTAATACATAGACTATGGCTAGCAGTAGAATTCAGAATGTGCATTTCGTCTCATTTAGGTTTCATCAACTCGCAGCATTACTGTTGTTTACGAAATTTAAATGACGAAAACCGAATGTCCGGCGCATTTACCGGGTGGATGGGTATGGAAGATCCATCTACGGGCGTTGGAAAACTTTGACTCTAAACCAATCGTGATGGTCTAACATCAATCGGTCCATGATCTCAATCAAAAACTTAATAATCTCCACAACCCCTATACTAGTAACTTTCCTTCTGTTAGTCAACACCAAAACCTTCATTCTATAAATAGAATCATATACATCACTTAACAGATTTATAAATTCAGTTATCTTGTCAACAAAAAAATAATAATGCTAGTAGGAAATTGAAAATTACGTCAATTTTGAGTAAACCATCGTTTTCTTATAATTAAAGTTCAGAAATGACATAATAATCACGATTGAATTCACGAGTCGATTTAAGTTAGACCATCATTAATAACCTAGGAGTACTGTATGACCGTTTCGTCCTACTCTGGGACTACTCAGCAGTTAGAACCCATGATCTCGCCCCAAAATGACTCAGACCCATTAACGTCGGTCTCGCGCGCGGAAGGCCTTTAGTCAAACTAGTCTCCTATAAATCATCGATCTAATATTTAGGGTATTACAATTCTAATTTCAGTCAATTTCCAGTATACTGTACATATTATTATCTACTAAGATTGAGGACTCAAATCTTCGTTCCGATATGATTGAAGTTCACTGGTCAAGTGTTTATTTAATGGCAATAAATAAATACATTAATGGTGGTAACTGTATTCACCTACATAGCAATATATGAATATAGGATAAGATGTCTTCCATTATTTATAAAGGCAACACTCATTTAAAAAAATTAAAATTTTTCTGTAAAGGTATGATAGAAATAATTAACGTATCATGTATTGCAAAGAATGAAATGTATTAAACAACATACACAATAGATATATCATTCATTTTTACATTCAGTTATTATGTGTATGCAATTATATTAACCTTCCTAGTTCATATGGAATATGTTTAGTTGGATTAGGAAGTAAGATGATAGATTTTAAAGGATGTTTAGACATAGTTTATTACTAAATTCACTTGGTGTTGTGTCACTTGTATCTCCCCATTGACGTTTAAGACTGCAATTGATCAGTCCGTTGTTGGCATATGTGCATACTGTGCGTGTACCTCGATATTGCTTTAATTCACAAGATTTTTGTAAGCAATGATGGATAGTGGCTAGCAATGGAATCCAGGACGCGCATTTCGTCCTCATTGGGAGTCGTCAGCTGGATTTACTTTCATCGCAGAGTTGATGTTCACTCCGGGACTCATTTAAATTCAAACAGTACTAAGTGAATTCAAACTTCACCCCATTGCACAAGCAAGTGGCTATCAGGACTCAGTAACTAAGTAGATAACACGATGGTCTCTGAAGCGAACGGTACTGGGTTCGAGTCCCAGAGAAAAATCATTTGTGGGTTGCATGTACATTCAGCCGGCGAGTCCCAAATAGGATGGAACGCGCATCAAATTGGATTCCACTGTTAACCACTATCCATCAGTGCTTAAAAAAATGTATGTTAATCAATCATTATTGATTATTTGATTATAATTAAATAGGAGAAATAGAAAATTGATGCGGAGAAAAATATTTGTTCGTCTATTTATAACTGTATTTTAGTTTACAAGAAATTTTTGTGATTCAGTTACTTGGTGAACTGACATATTTTTTAGTATGATAATAATAGTGACCAATTTTAAATGGATTTCAACTATGTCGAGTGTGAGGGAATAGAAGATAATCGCTCAATATCGTGAATAGATTGAGTTTAGACATGCACAGTTAGTGGTCTAGCGGTCAAACGTTCACATTAAGTACTGTAGTTCTTAGGTTCAGTACCCTTTGAGGGGGTCGTGTGTCGGCACGGTGGAGCTGTCCAGTGATTATTTGTTTTCAATGGGGTTCTAGCAATGATCAGTTTGTGATTTAGAAACTACTAATCATAAAATATGATGTCTCATTATCTTTCCCTACTGTGTTATCACAAAATCACACTAACAAATTAAAATATGTATGAGAACGATAGTACTTCTTAGGGATGTGATTGTCAATATTATTTTGCCTCATACAACCAGCATCGACAACTATATCGTTTTTTTTATAACAAGAAGAAAGGGCTAGAAGAGACCAGTCCTAAAAATAGAACGCCTCATTTTGCTCTACATATTTCCGTCTCCAGAGATTAGGCTTCACTACATAACAAAACCCTGTATGTGACCGGATTCACGCTGTTGTCTGTTAGGCTCCAAATTAGTTATAACCACTGTCACAATATTTCCCATTTCATGTACGTCAAGGAAAATTACTTTTCAATGGTGTTGAAGACAGGAAAGCGAAAACCACTCACACATCTTTAACAAGAAAAAAATCAACCCTTCGCAACCAGATACTTTCTGCCGACCAGCCAGTAACATTACAATGCGTTTGTGACGTTCTACTGAAAGCCTATAAAATAAGCAGTGAACCAAATCAGAAATGAAATAATAGCTGATCAATTACATTGTATATGGACAGTAAATGACTAAAGTCGAAGATGTGAGCTACTTATACTCCTGACTGATATAACCATGAAAGACAAGTACTCGCCAAAAGAACCAACATGATTCAGAGAAGAATACAAAGATAACAGCGGAGGATTTACTAGACACTAAATACAAATCGAAACTGTACTGATCACAATGATTTTAAAATATTTTATTTACATCGATCATCAGTCGGTTTCGAAAAAATCAAGTAGAATAACAGTTAACAGTCAATAATTTAATTGATAACAGTGATTTGTAAAGTCAGAAGGGGTTTTGTGTATAATAGAGTAATTTTTCTAGTTGAGATCATAAATCAATTAAAGCTGGACCAGCATGGAGAACCTGGAAGCAGTGGACAGCCATTTCGTCCCAATATGAAAGTCCTCAGCATTGCGCATTCACGATGGCGATTCGCGAGATTCGAACCCAGAACCTATCAGTCACAAAAGTGAACTGTAAAAATTAACAAATATAGCTTATTAATAATGTTATGAAATTGCTATTTATTAAAGTGTGATTAAATATTAAAGACAATGGGGAAAAACTCAATTTCATAAGTCCCATGAAATGCAACCAATTAAGATTACCATCTACAAGCACAACTATACCATTTTTTTATTGTTTAGAAAGGTAAAAAAGTTTATATTAGACTAATTTCAAGTAATCTATAAAGAATAACACAGAGAAATAGATATAAATATTTATTAGCTGTTCAGTTAATGTAGAATATACTGCTGAATAAAAGATAAGTAGTTTGTTGCAATTGTTTATGAGATTTTCCACTAGTTTAATATTTAAAAAATGGACAAAAGAGGAATATTTTTGACCAATTAATCTGTTAATTTGGATTACTGAATACATTAGTTTTGAGCTTTTAATGAATTCAATACAAACTAAGTTCACACTATCATCCAGATATATTATGTTTTGAACTTCGAAGATGAACTAGCTCTTCTATCTCATACGCTGCAAAAAAATCCAGGTGAAGACAGTAATTTTAGTAACAGCCTCTGATTCATCAAGCCTCAATTTACATAAGAGAAAAATGAAGATTCTTTAATACAATACAGCATCAACCAAATCACACGTGATAGAGAAGCTCTGGAAGGGCTGAAATTATTCATGAACCTAGATGGCATCATCTATAAACAAAGAGAATGTGATACAGATGTCAAGGCAGCGATTGACAGATTACATGGACCATTTCCACATTTATAGAACATCTGAAATTTAGAACAACTGTCAGCCAACATCAAAGTCTGAATTTTTAATACAACTGTCAAGACAATTCTACTGTATGGAGCTAAAACTTGGAGAACTACAACAACCATCATCAAAGAAGTACAGGTACTTGTAAACAATTGTCATCCCGAGATACTCTTGATTTACTGGCCAGATACCATCAGTGACAACTTACTGTGGTTAAGAGAAAGCCAATTTCCAGATAAAAAGAAAATTAGGAAAAGACGATGCAGGCAGATAGAGCACACATTACGATAATCATCATAACGCATCACAAAAAATGCTAACTTTGAATCCTGAAAAGAAAAGAGGAACGAGCAAAAAATACTTATTGTGTTAGGGGGTTGGAGGCCGATAACCAAATAATGAACATCAGTTGGAAGCAACTGAAAAAGAGAGCCTTGTTGGAGTTCCCTTGTTGTTGGCCTATGCTCCACAACAGCTAGTTTTCATAAGTCAGTAAAATAAATAATATTGTTTTCACACAGAAAATCAATCCTAGAGAGAATCAATATAATGACGAATCTAGTATTATGGTAACGGTTAAAGGTACGCAACAGCATACTATAGACTTAAGTTTATTACTAATAGACACTCGTTAGCAGGCTGCACCTATAAATTTGAGGGAACTGACACCCTGTAGCGGATTCAATCCCATATCATGAAGCTTCCCAGTCAGAGACGTTACCACCTAGCTATTATTGCTGTGATTGATCTCCTGAGTTCGAATACCACTATGAAGGACTTAGCATACATAACAACGGTCACTGCTCAGTGATCAATCAATCCCAATCAAGTTTGGTTTATTTCATAGAATTTGTATTTTCCTATCATTAATGTTCAGAACTACAGCTTATCAGCCTCTATTGACAAATATGCACCCTGATTTGATTGCTTGAATATTAACTTTTAGTATCAAGCTTTTATCCTAGTTGGATGGTGACTAACAGTTGAATGTGAAGATACATCCATTAGTTTTTCAACTACCCCATCATTTTATGTATGTACAGATAGTCTTGCCAAATTTAGTTCATGATATATCATCTATACACAAACATTTTCATTGCCATTTGTATATGACAATCGTTTTGGCCTTACTTTATCCTTAAAAGTTCTACAGTTCTTATGGAAACATTTAATCTACATAGAAAGTGATATCATTGTATTTGATACGTTTTCGCCATAAATAGCCATTAACCATTTACAAATTGACTGATAAAATTCCTCATGTATTTCAATGAAAACTTGTGTAAGTTAAATTGTACAAAGTTATGATATAAAATAGTGATAATAATAATAACAATAGTTCAATTTTGCTAATCACATATGAAAATACAATAAGACGAACCAATAGTTAATTATGAGTTTGTACGGGATTTCAGTAAGTTAGTTAGTTAGTTAGTTAGTTAGTGAGTTAGTTAGTTAGTTAGTGAGTTAGTTAGTTAGTGAGTTAGTTATTTAGTTAGTTAGTGAGTGAGTGAGTGAGTTAGTTAGTAAGTTAGTCAGTGAGTTAGTTAGTTAGTTAGTTAGTTAGTTAGTTAGTGACTGAGTGAGTTAGTTAGTCAGTTATTTAGTTAGTTAGCGATCAATGATCCTTTGATTACTTGCGGCTGTGTTAAGTAAGATACATGATCTTATGTTTCTAGACCGATTAACATTTTGAGTTTGACTCAGCGAAATTGTAAGAGTAAATTATTAAACCATACATAAATCGATAATATATTAGTAATATCTCAATGTGTAGAAAAAAATAGATTTTCTGACGTTTCGTGACTTAGTGTAAGTCACTTCTTCAGAGAATAAATAACCAAATTAAACTTGGATTGATTTTAATTTAGTTATTTATTCTCTGAAGAAGTCGCGGAACGTCAGAAAATCTACTTTAACGGAGTTTGGCAAATAATTTAAAGCGAAATTCTTGTAGTTATTCCTAACTGCTAACTATCTTATGGCTCAACTTTACGGCCAGTATGTATAACCTATCACGTTTTCATGGTTGGCTAAGCCTATATGTAAATATATCAGCACTTACAATGCTACATCAAAAGTGACAAATGCCGGATGCGCATCAATTATTCCCAGATATTAGTAGAGGTTTTGTGGAGATTTTTTAGAAATTTCAATGGTTGAAATCATGAGTCAATTGAAGCTAGACCATCATGGAAAACGTGGAAGCACTGGACAGCATTTTCGTTCTATTGTGGAACTCCTCGGCAGTGCGTATCCATGATGCCGCTCTCCGCAAGGCGGTTTTCCTCAATGTGTTATTTATGTGTGGGTGCTAATATTTCGTAATTTTGATCGCTAGTAAAAGTCCTTTTATGAATATACCGGCAGCCATGCAGTACAACTAGGTTACCGACTTGATATGAAGTTATTAATTAGGCGAATAAGACATAAGCGCTTGCATAATGTCGTATTTCATCCTTAAAATGATTTGATGTATCTGAAGTCTATGCACACGGACAGTGAAAACAACCCTTCGTGTTTCAAGCACTTGATTGGCTTATATTAAACTCATGAAAAATTTTCAAGCGTAGGGAAAACCTACGAACTAGCTATGCGCTTTAAATCACATTCAACCATAAATCTGGGATTCAAGCCGATTGGCTTGCCTCAGTATGATTAACATCATTGTCAACGTTGTAAGTGTAGTTTGCAAAAAAATAACCGAATTAAACATACAATGGTTTGCCTTAATGTGTGGTATTATCATCTTTAATTGTATTGTAAAGCAAGTAAAATAACTTAAAATGTTAATTTCCTTGGTTCTTAGTCAGTAAATTTGAAAAAAAAAGTGAAGTTGTTTCACTTACTTTCTGGGATCCTGAGATCCTTAAACGTTTATTGACTTTTCTGTAAACACAGTGTGAAGTGTGTAAACTATGAATGCAAATAATATCAAATGACTTCAAGTGATAACAAATGTAAAATTTAAAATGTTGATCAACAATGTAACTAAACAATTACCAGAACAGACATCAAAAAGCAAAACTACAATCTGTTCACAAGCCAAATTGAGTTATATGCTTGTTAGTATACTGACAACCTTCCAAACATACGTTCTAAACCTTTCACTTCTGTCCTCCGATTATAAAGGCATCAAGGAAGAAAACGTCAAAAGGTCGGTATCTGTTTCATGAGCTTGGTGTGATCTAATATTCTAATCGACAAACTTTGTCTGTTCTGTGTTCTGATTTTATACTTTTTATTTTTTCTACTTTTACATGTAGTGATATTATTTCAGTACCCTTGAATGTTTTCTCATTTTTGTATTTTATCTTCATTATGACAGAGCAGAAACCAAAACAGTTCAATATTTAAACTCTAACGACAGTTCCCTTTCAAATCATTCCGTTCTGGCCTAATAACATCGAAACCTGGTTCCGCTACGTAGAAAGTAACTTCCATGAACACGCAGTGACAGATCCACATGAGAATTGCAGTAAAGGCGCTACTGTACGAGTTGAAAAGGTACGTTACACCTTGCATGTTTCTGAACCTTACGATACCTTGAAAAGGGCTATCCAAGCTAATTACCAGCTGCATCGTCACGGGCTACAGGATAGACTGACTAGAGCAATTAAAAGAACGTTTGACGCAGCTGACCTATCTATATCGTACTCAACCCGATCTATGATAATTCTTCAATAAAAATATAAGTTACTTTATTCTGCCACATCTATGTGTATCTGCCAATACAGCTTCTCCTGTGGAGAAAGCTACACTGAGCCGACGTGCAAATGAAAACCTCCCTTAGTAGTTAAGGGAGGGCACAGTCATGACAATACGCAGCTCTGATCTATCACACCTGATCGAAACTAGACATGGAGCGAACAGAATAGATCATTTGAGGTGATTTATCATATCCCTACTGGTTTCTCTTCTGGGTTTCGATCTCGTCACTTACACATAGGAGAAGCTATAGGAATTCCAGCTAACTCGAAATCTTTGTGTTCATAAGAATTTCGTAACACCTTTGTCTCTCCCTTGGCCTCAGTATGTAATTTTATTCATTATTACATTCTATACTCTGTTCGTCTATTTTTCTTCATCCCCTTTCACCTTTTTTTATATACGCTACACTGCCCAGTTTTCTGAACACTTCTTATTACGTAATCTTATAATTTTTATGAATGTACTTTCAGCGTCTTTATTTTTCTAATTATTGACCTACTTCGCAATATTAAACGTTGACTCAACCTTTTTTTTATTGTTATCACAACTTGTACACCTGTCACCACTTTATCAAATTGTACTATTCATTTATTATGTTTTTTTACGCAATCTATTCCGCTGTGATCATTGACTCATAAAGTGCTTTGATGAGCTTAATATGCATATAACTATTGCTGTATATAAGAGCAAAGCCTCAAGAGGATCTAATCGAAAACAACACTGTTCGCCTATATATGTTGTTCCAAAATACAATATAGTGGTTTTTCAAATTTCAGGATGACAAATAACCTAATCTTTGTGGCCACTACTACCTGATGGGAAATACTCGGTTATGGAAACTGGGTTGTACCACTGAAGAGAAAAAAGATATATTGTATAGATTAAGAGGGTCAAAATATTTCTTGGTAACAGACCTGAAAGATGTGCACTTACAAATTACAAGTAACTACTGCTAAAATACTATTTGGTTTATCTAGACACAAATCTCAATCTAGACGCTTTTGTGATGTGTGGCCATAATTCCAATCAAGTGTCAGTTTCAAACTAGTTCTATCAACTGTCTATTCTATCGTGAATGCACACTGCTGCGCACCCAATACTGAGACGAAACGGCCGTAGTTCTAGTGTGGTGAATGACAATACAATTGGGGACAATCGAATGTATTTCAATACTACATTACAGAATATCTTGATAAAATCTGAGAATCATATAGTAAATACTTCATTTTCATAGTGTTAATCAATTGTCTCAGACTTGATTTCTCGTTTGTTTCCACACCAATCAATCTCCGTTCTCATTCATTTTTCTTCGATCTTCTTAACCTTCTGCTATCGGGCATTCCACTTTTGATTGATGTTGCATACTACTTATATCTGTCGACATCAGTAGCAGTAGTAGTATGAAAAATTACAGAGAAAAATCTATATGGAAACTGTACTTGATAAGTGAGTTACATCCATATTTAAAAGGAATATCACATCAAATTCTATTAAGATGTTCTTATCACTAACATTAATTTAATTCATAATCTTTTAATATGTTGAAGATACAATATGTTATCTGTATTCAGCTCATTTATTTTTAATACAAAGTAAAATTTCTAATCATCAAATCAATTCTACTTTTTGAGACAGTATCAATATTGTAACTGATGTGATCCAATCTTCTTATTACTTCAATAAAAGGTCAATTAAGATAAAACAAAATTTGAAAAGAAGGAAAAAGTAGGTCAACTATTCAACAACAACAAAATAGTAAGACAAATAACACCTCTAGAGTCATTCCATTTATTGTTTGCATTCTAAATTATTACTACCATTATTATTATTATTATTATTATTATTATTATTATTAGTAGTAGTAGTAGTAGTAGTAGTAGTAGTATAAATATGTGATGTGGACGTATGGACGTGTACATATACATCAGTATGAATGCATATATAAGTGTTTTAGAAAACTAAAAGACTTTCAGACTTCATGATGATACTATGTAATTGGATCAAATTAACCTCCAACTAGTTAATCAATTACCTTTTAAGTAGTATATTTCATGACAACTTTGATGATAATGATAATGTTATATTACCCATATGGTATATGTCACGTAATAAGTAATGTGTAATAATGAACATGATTAACTAAAGAGATTTTGTTATTTTCAACCAGCATCTATTCGACTAACGAATGATAAATACTACATCGTCAAACAAAAGAAAAAGAACAACGAGCAAACAATCAGATCATTTCATAAAATACCAAATACTGATTATTTTAATGAATGAAATTGGACAATGTCAGGGATGGGAAAAAAAGGAACTGAATATAACCAAGAGTATAAAAGCATGTGGCTGATTTATTTGTTGGAATAGGATAATCATTAACAACTAAAGTTTAGGGCAATAAACTGAGTATTCCGGTAAAAATTAATTAGAGAATTTTTGTTCTTTCATTTACAGAATTCAAGATGTACCGATAAATACAACATACACTAAAATATGTAAGCAAAAATCATCAATCAGTCGGTCATAAGGCATATAGAATCAAACATACATTATATGAACCGGTTCACGTTGATATATCAATTCTGAATAACCAGATAAAGATATCAAGATAATATGTAGAGACTATCAAAAGTAGGTAAAGTATCACTTGTATGTAGTAGAGACAACTACGCATAGAAAATATGGTTCGAGAAGGACGAATGGAGTTTGTGGAACGAAAATCAGTGTAAAATAATTCAAATCACAAAACATCTGAGTAGAAGTAGACAAAGAGTGAATGCAGATGAACAGTTGCGACTGATTCCAAACTACGTCAACGAATTAAGTTGATAAAATTACACGATGATTGCTGGCACGCATATTTTGATGACAGTCGGTATACGATCTAAATGGAGTCAGTTACAGGGTCATTAGTAAAGATGTGAATAGGCCTATTATTCAGTGATTAGTCAACGTCTACTACATAACTACAATCTCATACCTCCATTGTGTCCATATTTTGCAGTATGTCATGTTCTATAAGACTCTCATTAAACCCATATTCTCGTTACAGCTTAAAAGAGACGTTTCATCTGATCATAACTTGTATTACATATAATGTACTTTGAAACATTTCATTGTTTTCTATATGTTTAATGGTCATGTTTGTCCGTCTCCTGACTTCAGAGTAAATGAATTACTCAACCATGATTTCTTATTGGTTGTGTTGTAATATGTTCGTATATCCTGAGACCATCTAGTAAGGTACGCAGATGTTAGGTAACGGGTACTAGGTAAGGATGGCAAATCGATTGGTGAAGTGGTGAAACTTCATCAGTTGAGATGGCTGGGACACGTGTTACGTATGCACAACGACCAACTGCCTTGACGTGCGATGATCAGTGGTATAGGAGTATGTTGGAAGAAACGTAGGGGTGGCCAGATCAAAACATCGCACAAGTTCATGAAGTCATTCACAAGTAAACTGAGTCATATTGGTAGGTGTACAATACCTGAGTGGGGATCGCGACATGATAGAAACCCATGGTTAGAGACCCTGAATGACATGGCGCAAAATCGGTTGCAATGGCACAGGTGCATGCATTATTTGTGTTCTCCCAAATTTTAAATCTTCTGATTCCTCCTTGTCTCTACTCTTTAAATAACATCTCCAAACCCTAATCTTGCCGATTACTGCTTATATTCTTACTACCTCTACCACCACAGGATTTGAATCGACAACTGCGTCTCGGTGCTAATGTGGTATGGCAACTCGAACTGATGTACTTACGTGCGAAGTTCTACGTTGTTAGTGATTGACTGACTGTTGTAATATGCCACAAGTATGATCAAACTGTGGATGATAAAATGATTTAAGTGAAGGGATCAAAACGTTTAAGTTACAGTTAGTGATGATTGTTAACCATTAATGAGATTCTGAAGGCTGATTAAGTAGTACAAGACTCACATACGTTCTCTCCACTCAAATACACAGGACATGACAACTAATATTCAATGTCTGCTATTTCTTTAAACTATATTTACAGCACGATTTATCAGTTGATTGAAATAGTTTCCATACTTCAATGTGATTATTAATGCTAATCGTATAAGTATGCACAGAACGTAAAAGGGATTTTGAGCTCTTGTCAAATATACACACTAGCATCCAAAGATGAACTTCATATACCTGTTATGTAGTAGACTGAATAAAATCACCTGGCTTAGAAAACTCCAATAAGTTTTGGTGATAAATTTTATTCTGTCCTTCAGTTCAGTTCAAGTGCGCTAAAATGTAGTGCATCTGAATTTAATCAACAGTGCCATGTCATTAGGAACACTAATACGAAATAAAGTACTTCCGCCACTTAACTTGAAATATTTTATCTTGTCTGTTCATGATACAAGTGGTGACATGGTCGTTTATTCTTTGCCTATTAATTCCGTATTATGATGAATTGTTCCCTGTAAAGTTGATATTTCAGTATGATCGACTCTTGAAACACTATACTTTTAAGCTTTCTATTGGGTTCACCCAATATAATTGCACTAACTATGTTGTAAATATTTACACTTCTTTGCTCAGCAAGATTTCTGAACTGAAGTCTTCCATCGAAAGTCCCATTTTCTTTCAGCATTTATCTTGTCATTGTTTCGTGATCCACTGGCAGTGGAGCAAGAATTGTAAGTAAAACTGAGCGTTCGCTATCAAAATTGATTACTATGTGCCATCGACCTTCATTTCATTCAAATTGTTAGAGTTTGGAAATAGTATTGTAAATTGGAGTAACTTTTCATTGGCGAATAATGCCCAGCTTATGTGTGTTTATTCATTTTATATTAGAGTTTATGTAGGTGTCATTAGTAATTATGATATTTAACTGTCTTAAATAATTCGTCAGATGTGATGATTTTATATGTTTTCAGGGGAGCAAATGATTTCCATTATACAAACAAGTGATTTGGTAAAATATGCCGTCAACAATCACGAGACTGTTGCTCTTAAACTCGGTGTTGCAATCTGAGTGTCTTATCAGGTCTGTATCTTTGAGATTTTTGTAATGTGTAGTAACGCTATGAGGAACTTTTATAAGATTAGACCCAATATTCTTTCTATGGCTGTTACTTTAAAATTAGTTGTGTGAAATGATAATTCTACAGGAGGCTAGATCGAATATGCCATTATGTCTTTTTAAGAGTGTGAACTTGGTATGACTAGCGGTGCGTTTCCAGTTTTGTTAAAAATTCATCATCAGATGGTCGACCCTCATAAGTATTCTATTGTGCACCAGAGTAATTTAAACATCACATGACGACCCATACATTGAAAGCAAGGGAAGCGTGTTCTAATCCATAAACAATGAGTTAGCTAACAGTAGCAAAAGTGTCTTTGACAACTTATATGCAGTCATTGGGTGAGAAATCGTTTAAAATGTTAGTTTATTATTAGACGTATTGAGTCGGGCTTCTAAGAACACTATTTCACACTACTATCTGTGAATTAATCGTGAACGTATATCAGTCATTAACCTCCAGTTTTATCTTCTTCGTCATAGATAGTACGCCTGAATATTATATTTGGAATTTGAAACTAAAGAAGGGCATAATCGGTTGTCGAATATTACAGAAAGTATACTGTGTAATTAGACCATGATTATTTGTGCCGAAATTCAGTTTACAAGTGAGTCTACATTGGTACGTAATGAGTTTGAAAACGAAGTAACTAACTAATAACGTATGTGTGGATGTTATGTAATTTAAATGCGACTGGCGAATAGTTTGAATTAGATAAGAGATCGTTTCAAACTTCGGTCTAAACGGGGAATAGCGCAAGAAGAACCATGAATTTCCTTAAATCGAAAAGCTCGAACATGAGGGATTACAACATTCATATCGACTTGACGCGCATCTGGGATAGATATTCGCTCGTTGTAATTCAGCTGTAAATGTTGTACACCTGAGAGTCATTGTTCTTTATAACTGATTAGGTGAGGAGAAGTGTTTTAATAATATGCAGATTACTTATAAAGTGTTGTAGGTTCAACCGTGGAATAGATTGAATTCTTGTGGTTAACCGGGTCTACGCATCTCGTCTGCTCACATCAGGGTTATGGCAAACATGTATTGCGACTGTCAAATGAGCTCCATGCATTTGATTCTGACGGTGTTTCTCGACAATTCGTCTAGTGTCTGCAGATATAGATCGCCCAACAAATAGGTGAATCGACCAATGTTTTGATCTTCTTTATGCTTGTATTTATTTATTATATCTCAGTAGTTCTGACAAATCGATTTGTTACTGTTAAGTTTTATTAATCGTAAGTCTGTAAATGTCAGTGAAATTACGCCAACAGGAATGAAATGAATTACTGTAGTCAAAATTGAATCATTTTATTATTGCAAAACTAAGACAGAACATGCATAAGAACTCCAATAAACGTCTGCAAGACTGAGACAATCTCCTATAGCAAATTATTTTAATGCTTAGGCATTGATATGAACCGAATACCTCCTGACAATAAGATTAGTTAGGCTTAATATAAATGAAGCTATTTTTAATCTAATGAAAACATGATAACAATGTTGACACTGACTTCAACAGAAAACTATTTGCGGCGTACATTTGGGTCATTTGAATTCAACTTGTTTTCACTCAAACTGATAGATCCGCATAAACCATAAAAATGTGTATGCATCTAAATTAAATTTTCATGAATTGAGTTACGCTTCGTTCTCAAGACCAATTTAGTTGGTGATTTTCATTGATATTCAATACTTAGTTTAAAAGCAAAAATGATTTCATTATAGTTTTGATAATTGATTACATAAACAAAGAAAAAACTCCACTGAAAATTAACAGTGGTTGAAGGGTATTTGGCGTTTAGAGAAAACCAACGGTTGGCAAGAACGGTGTATCATTTCGTACACTGCCGCTTATCTGTTGGTAACATTCAGTTCTCTGTGATTTTGTATGAATTCACCATGAGGGTTTGCGTGTGATGATCACAAATAATGGAATTCGAAACACTGACTAGCAACACGTGAAAAACACTGATAAGTACTTTCGCGATCCTGTACGGAGATTATTAATAGCGAGTATATATAACAAAATGGAATAACGCCATGATTATATATGCCGAAATTTCATAATAATAACTTATGGACAATCAGTGGCGCCTGGGAAACGTCCGGCGACCCATGTTTTAGATTGGAGTTTCAACATATTTTCATACGCATTGGTATACATCTAAAGTATTGATTATTGTCTTGAAATCACAACAAAGGTCAAGGTAATAAGTACGAAGTGTACGGCAGCTGAGTAAATTTAAAATACAACATCATTTTAGAGAATTTTTAGTGAATGTACAAAGGTAGACTCATGTTCCGCATCTCTCCGATGGAATTGAATAATAAAATTCGAAATAAAACTGACATGACATGACAAGTGGAAAACAAAGAGGGAACAGCACTGAAGATCGTATATTATACTGTGTGCCTGTAGGAGTTTGCAACGTTCGCTCACCTACAAGTTGAGATAGTCGCATTATATCAAGTTTGAAATCACAACCGTCAGCAAAATCTTCAAAAGCAAATACACAAAATGAACATCAACTCAGCAACACCTGAAATTTCAGTGACTAGGCTCTTCAATCCTTCCTAACATCTGGCGGGAGATCAACCTAAACCTAATATTAAGTAGGTGTGTTTCAACAGATCAAAAACAGTGGCGATCCTTGTCAAAAATGATAAAAGTTTATCAATGATAAATATTCTTAAATGAGCAACGTTGCTTGCTCCAGAACACAGACGTCGAATAAAAAAAATCATCAGCGCCAACTGTCATGTAAATGTGTCCATTAAAACTGAGAATCAATGTGCGACGCTGAGTTCTTATTCTTCCACAGCACGTAACACACGCAACTGTCAATTCTTTAATCAAAACATCAGAGTCTTGTGTGAAGCTGATTATGACAACATCAGTTCAGGCCTATATATAGGCCAAGCTTCGAATGAAATAATTGACCATATACCGTCCGTGACAACAAAAATATCATGGAAGGAATCATAATCAGTCTTGAGAACATCGAGTTAACAATAGTTTGTCGTTTAACTTTTACTGTACGTTTAGTAATCAAGTAACGAAGAATAAAAGTGTCTATATTTGTATTCATAAGCAATTATAGTCGCTCAGTTTAAAACAATGGCTGTAGTTAATTCCAAATGATATTGTTCAGTAGTGAGATTTTATTGGAAATAAACATTCACAACGGACTCATTGTTGATTGCAACTATCATAAAATCACGCTTACACAATACTACTAATTTGAAAACAAAATGTTGTCAAACTCTCACTAAACAAGTCAGTTGTAGATGCCACAAGTAGTTGGAGTTTGACAACGCCTTAATCAGTAACACCTTCTATTATGAATCGTACCCACCAAGTGAAATCAAAAGTCAGAAGCGAGGAGGTTCGAAGGTATATTTGATAGGTTATCAATATATTGAAGATCGTCTGGTCTAAGCTCGCTAGCGATCGCAGGGGTTGTTGAGCACAGCGTTATCACTCGTGATCTGATGCGGATGCATGACCGACTGCCTTCACCTAGTTGAGTCCATTAAAACAAATATGGTCAGCATCCAATGTCGAAAGCTTACAGAGCTATTTATTTCGGGGATTTATTTAACGCTACACAGATTCTATTCAATCAAGACAATAACGCAAATAGTAAAAATCCAGTTTCTATATTTTGTCAACAAGATTACATAAGTTATTACGTATACAATCATAAGAATGTACATAATTCCATAAAGAAATTGTCCAAACTATTGAAATGAATAATGATATGGAAAGTGTTCTAAAGAAGTAGTACATGAAAACAATTCGGAATAATAAAACAAAGTTATAAGAGATTTCTAAGAATCATTCTTCACTTCTGTTTCTTTTATGTAACCATTTCCAAATTATAAAACCAACACATACAACAAAGAAAATGATGATTAAAGGAATCACAATATACAAGTACGGTAGTGATTTCTTCTCTACATTCTCTTTGTTTATTTCGGTAGTCATGTTCTGAAGAAAAACAAAATATAAGACTTTATTACTAAATATCAAATATTTACCGAGGGTTGATCAGTTTCTTCACCAACGCTTGTGTGTTTGATGGGTGTTTGTGTACTCAACTCGTTCACTTCTGGGATATGCTTAATAAATAAAACAAAAGCATTGATTACCAAATGTCAATTAATTCAGTAATCATTATGCACAATTGTCAGCACTGATAATAGAACAATGTTCAACAAATGGTTATGCAATTTGCATTTGTACAATCATTTGGAACATCCACTACCGATTTGACAGTCTGTATGCTGAGTACACACCATTCTGAAACTAATGGACGACTCAATTGTGTGATGAAATTTGTGTTCTGAATGTCGCATCTAATCACAATCCGAATAAAAACCAAAAAAAACTTAAACTTGATTTTTAAAAAAATTAAATTAATGTATCCAGGTTACATATTAATCAGCAGAGAGTCGAAAATCCTTGTTCTGAACATCAACAATAGAGTCTACTCCCACTCATTATCAATATATGATACACTATTTCCAACAGGTTACACTTCTTCAATCCAACTGGTTTCATCGGTATTTTGCGACAATCCACATAGATATGCGGTTTCTAAAATAACCACACATTTTCAATGAGCTGAAATATCATTATTTTTTTCGAGTATTAGTGACAATGGACACTTTGATCCACGGTTTACTCATTCCATGGAAAGAAAGCATGGCACTCATATCAGATTAGTTGACGTCAATGTATACAAAACTTTAATTTAACCATTGAGTGTAGTATACGAATTATTTTTTATTCGTAAAGAACAAAATATTCCTTTGGGTGAATGGATGTACGCGAAATGTGTACTTTTCTAATATTGGAAACAACCTGTGAAGAATAAGAAGTACTAACCTTAACACGGCACTTATTATCTTTCATGGTATGAGCATTCTGGTCAGTACTATCAATGCATGTGTCCGCATTTTCACACCAAAAACAAATTATATCCGATTTTGTTGCGCGTTCGCATTCTTTAGGTGAAGTGTGTTTTGGACAGTAGTCTGTGAAAAGAATGAGATGATTTAATTTCAAGTTACCAAACAAAAGGACAGTGAATTACAAAACATGTAACAATAACCCAATGATATAATGGTGATTTCGGCGTGAAGTGACAATTTCACTCACTGAAAAATTGTCACTACGATGCATAATGCAATATTCAGTGCGGCATCATGTTTGAATTGAATGAAACTATGTCGAATGTCAAGTATGAACGATGGATTTCAATAACAGTTTATATTCCGATATGTACGAACGATACTGTCAGTGGGCTCAGCAAAGCACATCGCATTGAACTTTTTCATTTTTGTACAGTGTCTTTAGATGATCTCAGTTTTATGAATGCACTTAGTTCAAGAAACTCAGTTGTATTTTAAGACTAAATATCGAGTTTTAATTATGTTAATCCAGTCAAACGACAGACGAAGTCTGACATTGTTTTTATAATGATCAATGATGATTTTCTTGGAGAGATTTCAGTCGACCTACTGTGATGGATGACATCAAACTGCATTCTGTTCTTTGTGCTATCAGTGAATCTATGAAACTAGTTGGATCAGTAGAGATTCATTGATGAAAAATGGAGTATCTTATTCGAAAAATATTGACGGCAATCTGATTATTCTATCATGGAATGATTCTCTCACTACTAAAAATAATATTTCAGTGGACACAAAACATGGAGAATTAAAATCTGTTTATAGTTACTCAATGTACATATTTATGAGATGGTACACATTTTAATAATGTGGAAATATTTCTCAAACTGGCTATGATAAATTGTAATTTGGAGACGTAAATTGTCCATACCTTCAATTCATTGTATATGTATGACGGAGCAAAGATTTCAGAAAATGGACAATCTTTTCCAAGGTGTTCGCATTTACGGGAAGTGTTTTTGCAAATTCAATACCTCAGCAAGATTTCATTTCACATGTACCAATGGAAACTACGGACACTTTCTCGTCGACGCGCAATCCACTGACAGATACGTAATCTTATTCAAAACTAATATCATCTCATAAATCGTTTTGTTGCTTTGTGGTCAAGTCAGTTTTCGATCAAATTGGATTTTGAATCCGTTTCATTATTCACAAAATGAGTCGATGTGTAGTTCCAAATGATATGTGAAATATCATTTAGGATAGATAGCTCGATATCATTTGATAGTTGAATGAAATTTTACATGGAATGTTCAAATTGTTGAAATAGAAATGATGTTTTCAAGAGTAAAGATAATTATTGTTGATTCAATAAGTTTTAACATACCTCCAATGAATTCATATTCTACCAAAGTGCCAGTTTTGACCCATGTTTCAGGAGTATCTATATGGTCATCTATTTTATCATGTGTGATATATTGAACAAGAAAATGCAACAGGTTATTTGCATCATTTAAGTCGTAGTCTAAACAAGGAACTGATAAATGCCTCATTTAAAATAATTCGGTGTTTATCTAGTATGGCCAAAACTTACTAAAGTACATCAAAATCGTTCAATATCCAACCAGTACCATTCGTTTAATTCTGTTTCATACAAAGCACACCTTCTTTTTGTGTGAAGACTGAGGACTAAAACTGTGATTTGTGTACCGTAAGTTAAAGAATAAATGAGTGTAATTATCATTTCTTCAATCTCGTCATTCATATGTCCCCATCCGAATGCGTCAATCGGTAACAATATGATTGAGCCCCATCAAAATAGCCATCCGCACTCTGCGGGTAAATACATTCATACACCTTAGTTAATTTACTCAAGATATCTGGTTAAGTGGGTATAAGCATATGTGGACATTGCAATCTATTATCGGTGAAATTTATCATGGACAACTGAAACAACACCATAAGGATCTCACTTTGAACCATTTCTATGGCATCATCAAGTATGATAGTCGCAAATAGCAAACACTTTCACTGACAGTCACGATTAGTGTGACACTGCAATTTTCCTACATCGATCTAACGTTGAATATTCACAATTCAATAACATTTGAACAGTGCTTTTACAAGACGCATATCAATTTCATTTTGCACAATTATCCACAACACTTCAATGACATTTATATCAGTTGATTTTACAAGCAAATCAAATCTTTAACGTAAACTGTAAGAACCCCAAATTAAATCACTATGATAGAATAAAAGAATGTTCTGTATTGACGGGCTGATAACCAGGGTAAAAACAAAAATTAATATAACGCAAAAAGATGACTGATGATACGAGTAACCTGACATCAATGTGCTAACTACATTAGTTGAAATGTTTCTTACCATCTCCACATCCGATTATCGGTATCCAATCAGTTTCTTTAATTTCCGTTGAAACCTGAAAGAAAATGTTGATAGTTCGAGTCATGATCTCTCAACGCACAACCTCTTAGATGAAAATGAAGTGCTTCACTTCTGATTATTCACTGTTTTTAACAAGTGCTTGAATAATATGTGTCATCAAAGGATGAATAATAGTGTCAAATATTCTGTTTGCCCATTACAGAATGTTGATACATTCCTTTCGTGTTCAAAGTAACTAGTTATATATTTGACAGTATTCATAAGCATGAAATAGTTGAGTAATCTGAAGTACTCAAAAAAAACTACATTTGCATTCAATTGTCCAACTTACTTCATCATAATAGAAAACTATCCTACCATTCGGATGTATTAGGCAGGTTACCTCAGCTGTCAACTCTACAATTGGAAAACCATTGATATTTAAAACTGTGATGAGAATGAAAGAAGCATGCATCCTACTAAACGAATGTCAAATGCCTAAAGCTGTTTTACTTTTGTATTATTACTAAAACAATAAATCAGTAATTATTCCATTAAAATCCAATGGCCAATTAAGAATCCGTATGTATGCGACATGTAATCTTAAATGTCTTCTGAAACAATCGAGACTGAGAACACATGACATTAACATTGGACTTAGGGATTTAATTGGTTGCGTGGTTCTGTGATATTTCAATCGATCAACTGAATACGACCATAGTGTTTATTTGTCGTAGATGAGAAACGAATAGCCTTAGATGGATGGTAATGCGGATAATTTTCAAATATTTGGGTGGATAATATGTAGGAGTGACGATGAGAGTTATGGATGGGTAGATGAATGTGTTGTGTACAGAACTGACTTTGTGACAAACATACAACACAATGTATTTATTTTGAAAATGAAACTGTTCATCAAATTCAATTCAAGTATGTGAACGTCAAAGAATCTCTGAATTCGTTTTCACACAAATGAAATAAGATTATGACCTGATTTATCCACCATTTGACTCATCAACCAAAGTCATTTCCACATCATATCAACTATTCTTCAAATCATATTCAACGTCATCAAGCGATCTGTGGATTTCACAAATAATTCTACCCTGATTTCTCTGAAAAGTGACAAATTCCTACATTTTCAGTTTCTGAGATAAATCGAATCTGACAAACTGTGAATAATCATATGGAATGAAGATGTAAGTGTTTACATTCCACATGTGTTGACTTACGTTTACCATCAACTTCTTCATTAATAAACCATCTGACAGCAAATAATTCCTCTGATATAATGAAAATAAAAATGGATGTTTAAATATCTGCATAATGAATATCTATCACTTTCAATAAATGAAAATTTTAACATGGACTACATTTGCATGCAAGTTATGATGTTCATTCTGAGATTTATTGAATCGATGTTGTCAAATACTCAAGTACCTCTCATGTGGTAAGTTCAAGAAATATTATCACCTACATCCGTATGTTAAATGTCTCAATCCATCCAACTAAGAAGAATATTTTTCTTCTGTAGCATCTGTTCTAGGAGATTTAGACTGTGGTACAGACTGTTAGTATCTAACTGACAATACCCATGTAATAACATTTTCTGAGATGTCGGTTATTAATCAATTCTGATAACTGACCAAAAACGGATGTTTTCAACGTTTGTGTTCTAGTCTGAGTTAACCATCTTATGATAACAGAATATTATTAATCTTTCATTGCTCAGCAGTTTCAAGAAGTGCCTGTATTGTAATTTGGTAATAGTACGAATGTGATTGAAAAGATCGAGTTCAAAACTTGATGGTTAAGAAACAGCAAATGCAAAAGCAAACAGTAAATGCCAGAAAAGTATTGGAAGACATGAAACATGACTTGATAGTTCATAGATTTCAATAATTCAAAATGACGTCTCTCTTGCACATGTGATAAGTCCGATTCATTTAGTTTTCAAAGACGTATCGTGTCGATGCCGAAATCTGCTAATTTGTAGTCTTGATCTACTGTTGATTTGGTAATTAGCACTCGTACAATAACATCACTTGGTTTTCTTCATTTCGACTCTTCCAATGTGTTTGTATTTTGTGATAAATCTCTGTTTTGTTTCATATTTTCACATAATAGTAATCAAAAGGTGTTGTGAAACACACATGTTCCTGGACGACAACCAAACAAACAAAACAATCATTGTGTGTTGATGAGCTCTTGTGTAATACTCAAGTAAAATACAGAATGATGTATGCCAAATGAAGTGTGGGAACAAGTAACAAAACAAATTATAACTGAATCATACAAGAACTCACCCTCATTCAAAATCGCAAATTCAGAGTATATTTTTTTTGCGGAACAAGCTTGAATAAATCCGAGGTGGTTTCCTCCGAATATATCTATGCCACCTGTATTTATTTATTGAAAACATGAAACATGATTGACCATTTTACATTGAATGAAATAAACTAAAGACTTAAATGAATTGCATGAACTGCATCTGAATTTCTATAAAGCGTCACACTATCTACACAATTTTAACAAGAAAAGGATATCCGAGGAACTTTTGCGTGTTTCAAGGGGTATAAAACTAATTTAATAAAGAAATGGAATCAAATTTGATTCATGGACAGAAATGTGATCAAGAAAATTAAGTACTAATTTGAGGTCAAAGAAAATTACTGACTTACCATCAGGATAAACATCTAAACGTGTGACTTGACTGCTGTAATATTTTAACGACAGTTTCGGAATGCTTTTCTAAAAAGACATAATTACAGGGACAAGTACTTTCATCAAAAAATGTATTCAACTCACCGAAGATTTATTGGATTTATTTGAATTTGGATTCACAGCCGGCTGAGATTGATTAAAACTGATGCGCTGCAAATACATATAATGTTGAGACTGAGTATATGTATAACGATCAAACTGACTAATTACATAGTGATATGAAATATTTTCAAAAATCAGTTTTTCATTGGTCTTCCATTCAAGTTGTTTACAACGATCCTGGCATTTGTAGAACTCGGTAATTCAATAATTCAATAATTCAATAATTCAAAATGACGTCTCTCTTGCACATGTGATAAGTCCGATTAATTTAGTCTACAAAGACGTATCGTGTCGATGCCGATATCTGCTAATTTGTAGTCTTGATCTACTGTAGAGTTGGTAATTAGCACTCGTACAATAACATCACTTGGTTTTTTTTATTTCGACTCGTCCATTGTGTTTGTATTTTGTGATGAATCTCTGTTTTGTTTCATATTTTCACATAATAGTAATCAAAAGGTGTTGTGAAACACACATGTTCTGGTACGACAACCAAACAAACAAAACATTCATGGTGTGTTTATAAGCTCTTGTGTAATACTCAAGTAAAATAGAGAATGATGTATGCAAAATGAAGTGTGAGAATAAGTAACGAAACAAATTATAACTGAATCATACAAGAACTCACCCTCATTCAAAATCTCAAATTGATAAACAGTATTGTTTGTACAAAAAGCTTCAATAAATCCGATTAATTCTTGTCTCTTTATATCTATGAAACCTGTATTTATTTTATGTAAACATGAAACATGATTGATGATTTTACATTGAATGAAATAAACTAAAGACTTAAATGAATTGCATGAACTGCATCTGAATTTCTATAAAGCGTCACATTATCGACATAATTTGAACAAGAAAGAATATCGGAAGAATTTTTGCATGTCTCAAGGAGAATAGTACTAAGTCAATAAAGAAATGGAATCAACTTGGATTCATGGACAGAAATGTGGTCAAGAAAATCAAGTTCTCATTTGAGGTCAAAGAAAATTACTGACTTACCAGAAGCGTAAATATCTAAACTTGTGACCTGAATATCGTAATACTTCAAGGACAGCTTCGGTTTAACATTCTAAAAAGACGTAAACATAGGGACAAGTACTTTCATCAAAAAATGTATTCAACTCACAAAATTTCCAGTGAATTTATTTGAACTTATATTGACAGCTGGCTGAGGTTGATTGAAACTGATGCGCTGCAAATATCTGTAATGTTGAGACTGAGTATGTGTATAACGATCAAACTGATTACTTACATATCGATATGAACCATTTTCAAAAATCATTTCTTCATTGGTCTTCCATTCAAGTTGTTAACAATGATCCTGACATTTGTAGAACTCGGTAAGCGAGATGATAATTAGAAAGAATGACATCAATTGAGAAGATAACACGTTGTATCTAAAATGGTTCAGATGAAATAAACAACATAATCTCATTGTATCGATTTTTAAATTGAGTTCGTATGTTCAGTCAACACTTACCTCATCTTCTTGTTCAAGGTAGTAGCTCATATTTGAATAGAAAGTGTCAGGTTTATATAGAATTTTGAAGTGTCAGGTTGTTTACTACTGATTCGATTATTCAAACTGACCATTAAGATGAATATACGTGGTAAAATCGTATGCTCATCGTTAACCAATCATAGATGTAGATGAGACCATCTTTATCCAATATTTTTCTGGTTGTTGAGAATATGAGCTGAAATGTATCCACAGTTGTTTGAAATTCCTGACCCCTATTGATGAAACCTATCATGGATGTGATTACCGATAATTTATATTCGACGATTGGTTAAATTGTAGGTCAAAACATCTACTCATATGTTCATGAACAAACAGTTTGTTGTCCGTAATAACTTGTTAATTGACATTTATTAGTGCACCATCTTGATTGGATTGGTTAAAATAAAAGTAGCACAAACTGTTTTGATTGAATGTGAAACGTTACACATTTACATTTGAATTTCATTTCAAAAAACACATTCTGTCAAACGATTACCGACGTCATTTAATATGAACTGGTAACTTGTGAGCAAAACCACATCCATTCTATTTGTCCATCATAGAATTTGGGATTATTTATGTCTGGGTAATATATACAAAAGGTTTTCTTCTCATGGTACAATAGGGGTGTGATGTTTCATTTTAGAGAGGTGTCGGCATTGAGAAAAATGTCGTTTCCTCAGGTATTACAGTCTGAAGTCGAACAAACAGTTGTACTGTAATTTTGTGAATTTATCAACATCCAAATAGTGTTCAGTGATACGTTATCCGTTTCATGTCGTTCATCATGATCTAATTACAAGAGGAAAACATATCTGCGTATGTTTAAGTGTCAATCAGTAATTGTGCTCAGCAAGAGTACGAGTCAGATTATTAATTATTTGATGTGATGTCTCGTTATACCTACTTGTGTATTTTACATATTGTTATTAGGAAAAGTATTGCAAGTACACAGTATGACTGACTGCATGATTTTGTCGTTATGCGATGTCAACTAATACAGCTTGTCAATTCTTGCATAAAACCTATTACTCTTTACTGTTCTTCATTATCCATTCATGGGCATTGGAAAAATGGAACTTTGATGTGTTGCCGTGAGGGCTGGAGGCAGTTTGCAAAGAATGCGGAGAATCTTGTGAGGTCATTATAAGTAGGGTTGTGGATAAACATTTCTGTCTAGCTAAATCCTGACAGGTGTTCTCTTATCAGGTACTAACCACCCATTTCATTTATTTGTCTCTCCTTGTATATAGTTTGTTAGAACTTGACACCAATGCATTAGAATCCATGTATACATGCAAAAGTATAAGAATCCTACAATATCTTATCTGGATAGAATATACTCCTGATTTTTCAATTTATTTTTGTGATGACAGCACAAATGATCGTCATATAAATGTACATCGACCCGTATATGCACTGAAGGCACAACTGATGATGAGCTGAAAAGAATTGATTCAAACCTATGTCAAATGACTGTGATAAACAGTATTTGTCAGATAGAAAGCGATAGGCAATTTAAGTTCCAAATTATCCGACGCTGATTGTTCGTTGTTTTAATTGTTTATATATTTTTTTGTATTCTCTCTTTTGAAATAGTGTACACTCATCTCCTGCATCTCTAGTTTACTCGACTCCATAATCTGTAAGACACCTGAAACATATAGCTCAAGTGATTTCCAAGATAACACTCTCCATCACGATCATATAATCCTGTGTCGAACAGTAATAATTTGACTGAATCACAACACGTGCTTCATATGTACTCTTGAAATTCTATTTAATCCTCACAATTCTGTGAGGAATATGTGCCTGTATATCACATATCATCATCACATCTACTATTTCAGCACATTTAATCTAATATGCCTTTACACTCAAGAAATATCCTTCTAAAAATAAAAATAATGATGATATTATTAGTGTACACTATTGGAGAGTGTGATTTTAAAGTGACGTCAGTCTGTTGACCTTAATTGTTGTTTGTAGAAACGTCAATGTATGTACTTCTATGTTGTTTATCACAATATTCTATCTAAATAATCAAAATTATATGATTTTCTCTTTTGTGTAATGTGCCTGATATAGATCTTGAATGTAATAAGGAATGTCGCTTACTAATGATGCTTTCATATGACAGACCGTCATTTACGCCCACGGAACAAAGTTGAATGAAATTTCCATTTTTGCAGATGAGTACTGTTTTTTTAAAGAGAGATTGAAGTGAAAACGAATAGGTTACAGGAAGTATTGCTTTAGCTATGAATAAACACTGATTCCATTTATCATCTGATTTCAAATGAGTTGAGTGAAAGCATTCTTATAGAATTGTCTAGTTTAGACGTCCGCAGTTCATAAATCTATGGAACTATCAGTAATAATACCGATGATTTTAGACTCCACTAGTTAGTTCGTCTCATGAATATTTTCTATGAGACTGTCATCAAGATGATTGATCACATAATCTTTATGACGTTCTGTGTATCGTTTTATATCATTACAGTGTGACAGATAAATTGATCGACCCACGATATTCTGTATAGATGCATATGACTGTTGACCAAATGTACGTTTGTGTTAGGTATTGATTAAAGCTGGATATCATCGTTAGATATAAGTGATCAAATTTTGCAAAACATAGAATACGTCTAGAAATATATTTGATAATGAAATTCTTCTTAGTTTTGCAGCAGAACCAAATTGAGTCCCGATATAATTAAGCAATCGCAGATGAAGATTTATATAGCCTGCCGCCCATGTCAGCATCCTCTATTTCAAAATTGTATACGTAGTTGATGTTGACGAGGAGATACTTTGATTGATATTCGATGTTTGTAGTCTTTCGGCAGGAGTTCTTGAAGAGAGTCGGTACACATCAGTGAGATTTACTCTTACTTCCGAAAAAATTAATACTGCCCGTGTCATCCAAACTCATATCATTCAATTCTGGACAATGAAGTGTAACTGCTGCGAAATTCAAACGACAAATGAACTATGGCATGACAGAGATATTCATGTGCCATCATTGTACAGCAATTGAGTAACTGTCAAACACGTGTTCTGTGATTAATTATTTCTCACATGATTTTCACGCAATTCTTGTTTCCACGACACATACTGGGAGACTGTGACAAGTAAACTCACATAGCCAATTGTTTTGATTATATACCTTCCACTGTTGATCAAATGTTTGTTTTCAGCGAAGCATTGAGAATGTGCATTTTGTAAGGAAAACAAAAGTTTCAAGTACCACTGTTTATTTCTATCTCATACATGACCTACTTCATTTTGCACTCAGTGGTAATAGGACTGAGGAGTGGAAGTGTGATTCTCTTGCTGTATGTGAGTGATTAACCATGTAACTTGAGTGTGTATATCTTCTGTTTAAATAAGTCAACCATGCGTCCATGTGTAGATGAGTCATTGGGTACCGATAATCGTAATACAGATTCAGATTCAGATTTGTGTAGTAAGGACAGAAGGCCTACAGCCTGTTATTCCTTTTCTAGTATGCTTCTGTGAGTGTCCAGTCTTCTCTTGAAAGAGTCAATTGAAGGTGCGCACACCACTGCTTCAGGCAGCAGGTTCCAAGTATTGATGAATCGGTGTGAAAACCTGTATGCCACGGGTATTTTGTTCGTTCTTGGCTTTTCTACTCGCCTGCTATATCCTCTGAGGTGTCCCGATCTGGTGGGAAGAAAAACAGAGAATAAGTTATGTCCGAAATCATGTCTCAATATTCTGTACATCAATATTAGATCTCCACTTAGTCTGCGATAGGACAGAGTAAAGAGGTTCAGCTTTTCAAGCCGCTCTTTGTATGATAAACCCTGAAGTTCCGGAATTGCACAGATAGCTGCCCACTGTACTTCTTCTAGTATGTCCGAGTCACTTTTTAAACAGGGGCTTTAAGCATGAACGCAGTTCTCTGGTTTAGTTCTCACTAAGGATGTGCATACTGTGGTGAACATGGTAGTGAATGTGCTTTTTAAAGCCCAGAGGGTTCGAAACCCCTTGGCTGCGACTTCTCGGCAATGGGCAGTCTTCTTAAGATCATTACTCACTGTCACTCCTAGATCCTTATGCGACCGGACTACGGGTTGTAGGGCTAGTGAAATGACACTGAGCCCTAGCCAAATCATCAGGCAGTTGGATCACTGATTATCGAGCAAATCATCGATCCTCTCAAGGTCAAGAACAACCAATGCGCATTAGTTAATCATATGTCATGGACTGGCCTATGCCGCAGTAGTTTTACTTTCGCTTGTATCTGCTTTAACTAATATATTTCTGTAATAATGTCCTCTGTCTTCAAAGCATTTATGGTACCTTGATACATCGATGGGGTAGTCCACGTAAGGTGCTGACTATGAGGTTTGACTCCGGCATTAGCTAGTTTGTCACATCATTCACGTCTAACTCGAGTAGGCCTCCAATCATTTCGACATAGATCATTTACGTTGGTAATCTACAGGGTAATGACAAATCCCCTATATTGTATGTATTAACCTTTGAATCCCCTAAGTGCATGTAGACACACTTTTCCGAGTTGACAGGCTTCAGCCACTCTTTAGACCAGTTTATCATATTATTTAAGTCCGCCTGAAGAGTAAATGCATCTTTGTCTCCAGTTATTACTCGCCAAATTTTTACATCGTCAGCGTATAATAACATTGGAGACTGTACTATACTTGTAAGATAATTAACGTACAATATAAAAAGTAAAGGAACTAGGACTGAACCTTGAGGTACCACACTAAGTACTGGTATCCAGATGGAGCACTTGGAATTTATTCTTATTTTTTGCCTACGACCTACTAGGAAATCCCTAATCCTTTTTAAAAGAGGTCCGGCAATACCAAGGTTTGCCATCTTCAATAGCAGTCTATTAGTTGGCACCTTGTCAAAAGCCTTACTGAAGTCTATGTAGACAACATGCACTGAGTTTCCGTCGTCTAGCGCATTATTCAAGAGCTCCCTAGCTATAAGGAGGTTTGTTGTACAGGATAGACCCTTTCTAAAACCATGCTGTGCCATGTTCAGCAAGTTATTTGTTTCCATAAATGCCGTTATGGTCCGTTTGATTATTATTTCCAGTATTTTAATTACAACACTGGTGAGGCTTACGGGTCTGTAATTCGATGGAACTTGTCGTCGACCTGTTTTATGTATGGGAGTGACGATTGCGTCCTTCCAGTCCATAGGTAACACACCTTGGTCAAGTGACATTTCGAATATCACAGTCAGTGGGGCTGCGATATATTGGGTTATATGTCTCAAGATTTTAAGGTGTAGTGCATCTGGTCATGTTGACTTTTCCATATTTAGGGTGCTAAGAGCCTTAAGCATATCGTTTTGGTCGAAGTCCTCGGTGAGCAGCTGGTTTGTTGACTCTTTAATTGGGTCTGGTTCTTTCTCTAGAAGAGGTTCCTGAGTAAAAACTGCCCCAAAATAGTCAGCCATAACCTCAGCTTTTTCCTGATCTTCTTCTATCAGTTCAGATTCACTTCCTACTTTAATTAGGTTGGGAATCCAATGATGAATCCTTGTTCTGTAGTTTATGTACGAGAATATCCTCTTGGGCTGCTTGAATGCAGATTGTGCCAGCTGCATTTCATATTTTCTTTGCGCTTCCCGAATTTTAGTTACACACTCGTTTCTTATCGATCTGTAACGTTCCAGCGTACCTGCTGTGCCAAGGCGGATGGCAACATCCCAGCATTTCTTCTTTTGTCTTAGTAAGCGTCGAATATCCCGCCCTATCCAGGGATGTCCGTGCTTCTTTTTCTTTGGGACAGTCCAGGGTATGTATGGTTGAGTTACCCGATTGTATAACTGCCTGAATAGAGTCCATGCCTCTTGTACTGATGCCTTTGAATCAATTTCCCAGTTCTCAGCCAATGCTGCGGAGTTAATTGCCTGCATATCTGCCTTCCATATGTTAGGACGGGTCGGCGCAATTGTTTGACAAGCAATCTCAACAATGAATTTGAATAAGATAACTGCATGGTCACTTCTCCCAAGTGGTGGAAGAAAAGCCGTTTGACCAACGTCATTGCCATGCGTGAAGACTAAATCTAAAATAGAAGACGAGTTTCGTAAGTCGTATCTTGTGGGATCTCTAATGTGTTGTAATAATGCTAGTCCAATCGAGGTTTCTAACAGTTTGGAATCGAAAGACGATATGGCTGACCCTACTTCTAAGTTTACCCAGTTTATATATGGTGCATTAAAGTCGCCTACTACAAGGCTTTTACCGTTGTTACATCAGGACTCAAGTTTACTTAGGAGAGAATCATCTGCTACACTTTCTGGACTGCGATAAACTACAACTACTTCAATATCTTGCCTTCGGCATTTCAACTTACATCTCACTAGTTCACATGTCCCTGAAACATGTGCTACTGTCTCAGCTAATCTTATGGTTAGGGTACTTTTCGTGTACACAATAATCCCGCCTACCCTTCGGTTTAATCTGTCAGCCCTACTGGTTATGAAACCAGTCAACTGGATTTCACTATCTAATACTTCTGACGTTAACCAAGCTTCCGAGACAGCGATAACGTCCGGTTTTTCCTTATCCACCACTGACTTCAGCTCCGCCATTTTATTTAGAAGGCTGCGAGCATTTTTGTAGCACACTTTTAAGTCTGTGGAGAGCTTTCCCTTGCCACACAGAGTGTCTTGGTGATCGTTTTGCTCCGAACTTTTACAATCTGAAAACCCTTAAGAATGAGGTTTCTTTCACCGTCTCGGCGACGCTCGTTTATTTCCGCTTCTGCATCTCTTCTCTTAAAACGATCAGCTAGGCTGAGATCCTCACGGACATATATTCGGATCCTATCAGTTTACGTGAATTACTTAGAATCAGGTTCCTTTCTTCCACCGTGTTGAATGTAACCTTTAGGAGGTGGTTTTTCTGAGGACTTTCGGAATCCACCTTTTTTCCTATTCTATAAAGCTTACAAATACTAACTCCTGAAGCTGTATCTGGGAGTAGTTTACTTAATGATGTCTTAATATGATTGAGATCATGTTCAAATCTTGTCTTGGGTTCAATATCTGAAGATTCTCTTATCTTATGCAAAATGACTGAACTATCAGAGAGATCTGTCTTATCACGCCGTGAGGATTTTTCTTCTGATAACTTCACTTTCAATGTCTTGCTGACCAGCTGCGTTTTTCCTACAGCCTTTTTATTTTTTTTTCTACTACCGAAGTCCATCTGTCGCCACTCAGAACAGCCACACCTTGACTATGTGGAACGGTGACAGTTTTATCCGGATCTTCTATTTCGACTAGAGGTGTATGACTGCCAATGTCAATATCAAGCGACACTTACTTCCTCGTTAATGTCAACAGAGAGTTCACGGTTCCCGTCAACCGCGGTCAAGTGTTTAACGGGTCCAGTAGCAGCACTTACTACACTGCCACATTCTTTATCGTCAGTGCTCCTGTTATCAGTGCTTCCGCCGTCGTTTTTCTTGCAGGCCAAAGCCAATAGGCTCATAGCCTCCTGTATTAGTACCTTTTTATCCGTACAGCAGAATATACAAATCCAATGCGAGTTAGGCTTCGAGCATCTTTTGTAAGCCATCGGACTTAGTCGTGTACACATTTTGTGGTACCACTTTTTACAATCGTCTCCAAATATCTACTCACACCTCAGCTATTTTACTCGAGATATCTGGTTAGGTGTATGTCAGAAAATGCGGATCTTGTAATTCGTATTTGATGAAATGTAGCACAGAAAACTGAAACAATTCGGTGACAGCTATCTTCCTGATACACCAATCATAATTCCAACAGCTCATTGCAACATGATTTCAGTCTAAAGTTTATTTTTATAAGTCATTATCACCGATCGAATGACCCTGTCTGTAAATTGAGTTCGTTGACGAGTTTGACGAAATGACATTTATGCAGACTCAAGTGCATGTGAGATGTTATGCTCTACACTGTCACGTTTGTTTTCCTCTTCTCCGTTACCTGATTTCATACATCTATATAAGTCGATCGAACGGTTTAAATGAAATTATCGAAAAAATATTGTGAAATTCACACAAACACATGTACCAGTTTGTTCATCACACAATCAAGACAAACACACACACAAATTCCCACTTCACTGCATCATATTGCAAATGCCACATTTCACAGACCCACTAGTACACACACACACATAATAACAATGAGGTACAAATAATGACCTCCTTATAATGTTGCAGATCTGGAAAATCTAAATAAATTAGATTGATAGCAACAGCATGTTCTACATTTAGTTCACACTAAGTAGATATTAAAAGTGGAAGCTAATGCAGAACGGTTTTTCAAAATATAAAGTAATGCAACTAACTGAGATGTTTTAACCCTTTTTAATGTAGTAAGTAGAACTATATGCATGACAGATAACTTTAGATATTCCCGTCAATTCATGAAATTACTGATTTCATTTGGTTATGGAGATTTTGAACACCTAAACTTATAATGAACATCAAGGTTAAATAAAAATCAACAGTGAATCATCATACAATCATCTAATATTCATCCATTCAATAGTACAGTAGATCATTTCAAGATACCATATCATTTTCTAATGATCATTTACTCATTTCCCAGTGAATATACTCAATTCCAAACTTTTCCTTACACAGTAGATAGAAAAGAATTACTGTGTTCTGGCACACAAAATAATCGTTATGAGAGCCGTTAGACATCACCTCTGTAATGGTCATTCGTAGGTTAGTATTTTTGGGGATTTTTCATGTTTCACAGTCATCGCTGTTCTGCATATTGGAAAGATGGGGCATAACGAGATTCGCCGTAAAATGAGAAAATGAGATCAATAGCCAAACGTACGTTTTAAAAGTTTCCAGCTCAGAACAGTCACAGTAACGCTAGTTCTCAACAGAGACGACTCTCGTAACCGTAAAAATGTGTTTCTCCGACGACTGATGAGAATGATGCCGGTATACATCAGCATACCACTTCCGCCATATCTTCTTTGAGCAGTACATAGTGCATCCTAGGAAATGTTAAACACTGCAGGTTAAATACATTGTGAAGTCACAGAGAAGAAAGTTACGGAGAAAAGTGTAATGTTTTTGACAGATTGTACATCACTCGATTTATTGAGATTAGACTGTGTAGAGTGCTGAAGTTAACAGACCGACCTAAAATTCAATCTTTATTTACGTCTGTACACCGGAAACGGAAAAGGTGAACTCTGTGGTGTCGTGTTCAGAAAGCATTTAATGAGGGAATGGAGGAATACACTGAAGCTGTGACACTTTAATAAGAATCGAAGCTAGGGTTATGGTCTAAACGAACTTAAACACATGATGTTTTCGCAATCGCGAATCGGGTGTTACTGAACCGGTTCACGTCTCAGCATAAGCTGCACCGATAGCAGTTGTAAAGAAAATCAACCACGCATCCATTTACATGTCCATTACTCAATCGAGATTAATGAAGCCGTAGAAACTCGGCAGTAAATTATAGGCGAATTCTGAGAACTGGAATGTACTATAATTATATATATTCTTATCGTGTAAATGTTCAGCAAATCGATTACGTGTATTCACACCCTACTTATTATAAGTTTTCGTTTGTTCTACAGACCATTATAATATGATTGACTTTTGAAAAGTGTTAGGTCTTGATCAGCATAATGAATGGTAACTTTGGCATCCATTCATGGACCAATACTAAACGTATATTTTTACCGTATAATCGTTAAATAACTAAACTATTCATAATCATATTCTTCTTATTCTAAGCTTCATTTTGACCTATGAACCATTATTATACGTTTTATCATTCTTGAATTATGCTCTGTCTATTAGTCAATGCCTCCCACATTCACCGCCACTTTTAGTCAGATCTTGTAAAAATGTTATTTACCATTTTATGGTACGTTGTGGTCTGTTTGACTGATGTATATAAACCTACTATGTTTGAAATACATGATTCATATTTCAGAAGCAGAGATTAGCGTCTTGGATTTTAGTTGCTGCGCTAGGCGGAAAGCAGGACCAAGCAGAATTCTAGGCTGCTCGCACGTGTTATATGTGTCACTGGTTCGATCGTTAATTCACTGATTCTGATTGGCGATATCATTACGTATACATTAACAGGACACACAGTCCAGAAGTTATAACACAAAGTTACGCCCACAACCATGTTCTTTGTATTTTCATAGCTTATACTCATTCAGATATGTTGAAAAAGATGAAACGTATTAGGGAATTTATCCAGCATTTACTCCACCTCATTCACCAATTTGTACGTCATTCATAGTAATTTACATATTACATAACTTCTGACTTGTTTTTACATTATTGTCCTGCAATTTATATAATCCATATTTATTTCTGATCATTAACCTTACAATTTCATTCAATGCGTAGAGCTATTACAATTCACATGTTATTCTTTTTCCAACGATAGGTATCGCCTTACATCTGATCGGATTTCGGATGATTAAGCTGGATAGTATAACTGTGGAAACTGAAGAGAATGACACGAGGATCAATGATTTTATGCAGTTTGAGCTACTATAAACATATTTCTGTTAAAGTTTTCTTGAACTACATTTATGTTGTTTGACTTGATACTTGGCGGCAGCCTTATTGGTTTGTTCCTCCTTTTGACTGTGTCGCTTTGTATTGACTGAAATTGTGCATTGAGGCACTCTTTCAGAATTGGAAACACTCTGTGTTAAAAAGCAACCAAATGGTATCTTTTGAATGAATCTGTGCGTGATCTAGCCAGACAGGATAGAATACCACTGATTTGTTGTGATTGGTAATTTTCCCGCATCCTGTATCAACTTCCTTATTTATAGTTATTTAGATTTGGTCCATTGAACAATTATTGGTTGGATAGCTTGGTGGTCGTATTTGTTTAAGTAACGATGTGCATTCAACTTTGTGATGAATATTAGAACCGTCATTTTACCCAATTACTTTGCTTTTGACTTTCATCGGGCAAAGGCGCGTATCTAACCCACTTAGACAGCTATTCTTCAGTTCAAAACTTAGTTTGGATATAACAGTTCTGAACAAATATCAATTGATTGAGATTGTTTGTTTAACGTTTCGTGGATTTCAATTATCGTTTCTAAAGATATTTAGTTGCTTCGCTCAAGATGCCGAACACTCGTCAAAGGAATTCAAGCTCAAAATTCGTTGTTGTAAGTGTAGCTAAACCAAATGATGGATCAACTCTTACAATGCAAATGCCTTTTGATGTCCTTAAGTGTAATGGTTCAGACTCAAATAGGGTTGATTATCATAATAGTGATTCTAGTCTTAATTCGATGTCAAATGACGTGGAAAATCTTAGTTAAGTTGAAAAGCAAAGGCTTGAAGTATCATGTAAGAGCGTTTTTTCTGTAGCGTCTGTTCTACGTCATTATAATAGCTAATGAAATATATGATTGTTGGTTGACATTTACATTTTGAATTATTCTAATTCAATCACAGAATTATTCATTGAATAACATTAAGGTTGAATGAAGAAAGCTAACGTTCTATGTATGACATATTTTGCAACGTAAAACTTGTCGTCACACTATAATTTAGTCTTCATCCGTTCATCTAAATAATTTTTACCCTCTAAGTTTCATTGGGAAACCATAATGTCACAACAGAACAGAAAATTAAAAAACTGAACAAAACGCCTTAGAATTATCAGTATTGGGTAGTGGAGATTTTTGAGACTTTAATGGAGTTAACGGATCGATGAATATTAGATCACCATTGGAAATCTGGAAGCATTTGATAGCAGTTTAGTCCTAGTATGACACTCTTCAGCAGTGCACATCTACGATCCCACTCTGTATGTGTGCACAAATAATTTTCGTATTATCCTGAAAACTCATTTTAAGCAAAGAAATCTGGTTACTATATTCCTGAACAGTTTCAAGTAATCTTGTACTTACAAAATACCTTGTAAAACAAACGCGGTTAATTTTGTCAAGTTTCTATTATAAAAAATTGAGTTTAGTTTTAACAGACTAAACCTCCAAAATATAATCACTTGACATTAACTGACACACACATTTTATTCTGTACCAACATAGTTCACCAATAATGAGGAAGCATTTCGTGCCAACAATTTAAAACACAAACTAGTATCTCACGTAGATGGTGAACTCCTGTCAATGTCACTTAAGTTGTTTGCTTTATGATCACGAAAACGAATTGTTAAATAAATGAATATATCCAATGTCATCTAGACTATTCCTATATTCAACGTGAAGTTCAACGCGATTTTCTCTTAGAATTCAAATCCTATCACTATTTGTTACGAAATAGAACGTCGAATATCTTTACTATTTTTGTAAATCTTCTCTGATTAACCAGAGGCTACTAACCGTCCAATAAATCACACATGAAATCGACTGTACAGCTTCATCTATCCATACCGTCAGGAAGAAAACTTGAGTCATCTAAACGTCGTCATTCGTTTCAGTGCTAATGAATTGGTGATACTAAGTGAGATAGTGGTGAGTGATTTCAGTTCTATAATCATTATCACTGGTTATTCGTTGCATTAATTGTTATCATTTTGTCATATCTATTATGGTCAACTGGACACTCAGTTTTTACACTTCTATTTAACTCAAGAAAATAGTGTGTTTCACAGCTAGAAAGTATGATTGAAGTGATTCAAAAGATAACAATGTTCAACAAGAAGATGTTATTCTAAATGAACCGTATTACTTCGACATGAACACAACATGCACTACTTCCGTCCACTCAAATCTGTTCACATAAACGACTGTTGCTTGACGATTCAGTCAGGAATACGTGTTTGAATATCACATTTACCATTTATGTTCTTCTGATCTAATATGCGTTCTCAAATATTTCTCAAGATAAACACAAATGATGATGATAATAATAGTGTACACTATGTGAGAGTGTGATTTTGAGAAACATCAGTCTGATGACCTCAGTTGTTGTATTTAGAAATGTTAATGATTGTAGTTTTTTTGTTGTTTACCACAATATTCTGACTAATTAATTAAACAATATGGTTTACTCTTTTGTATGATGAGCCTGATATAAATCTTGAATATCTTAAGGAATGTCTCTTACTAATGATCCTTTGTCTCTGTCAATGTATCCGAATTCGCATATTTAGTTGACGTTATTGGGTAGATATTTTGATTAGGGTAGGTAGTGTTCGCTGTTTGTAGTCTGTCGGGAGAAGTCTTTGAATGTGGGTTTCTTGGTGTTTGGTCAAGGTCAATTTAGTTTATCTGCGCTTCTGAAGAATACAATAAACCTCGTGTGATCCAAACTCATATCATATGAGAATTAACTATCAGCTTGCTCGAGTATCATGACACTCAATGGCGACTTCTATGCATAGTTGTGCAAATTTCTAGCATTATGTTAATGAAAGTAACTAACAAATTTCAATGATTAGTGAAATACTTCCTTATTTCCAACAGATCAAGCTGCTGACATTGCCTTCCCTTGAATGACGAACTGAGAAATGTTTGTCACGCAATTCTAATTTTCGTGACACATTATTTCTTTTTTACAAGAGTCCTTGAATTGACAACTAAACGTATTCCTAAGCAATAAAAATAATATCTTACTATGATTTACGAATTACTTTATCCTCTATTATTGTTTATATACCTTGGTTCCTGCCTGGAGGTATTGGTGATCCACTGCTACTAGACATGCAAGCTCGTTAAGCGAAATCTCCTTTTATTCCACCCACAAGCATTTTGAAACATTTGGTACAATTGCAAGTTATTCAATGTAAAGTATTTAGATGTCGTTGATTTGTGTTGTATAACTCATAAATAGCATTAGGATTAACACCTATAGCAAAATGGGTCGACTGTTTAAAACATCGAACCGAAAGATCCCGAATCCTTCAGATAATAACAACTTTGTTATTGTCTGTAACTTTTATTGAATCAGATAGTGCTGGGAGTATATGTATTCCACACCTGCTACTACATGACTCAATTTTTAATTTAACATGAATTTCCATAATGAGATGAAAACGCACTGATTATATTAAGAGTGAGACAATATCTATAAGCAATTATGCGTTTTATTGTGGAGTCAACTGTGAGCTCACTAGGATGCCATCGACACATTCTATCTGATCGTCAGCTCACGACAGTTGAGCAAATAACAATAGTTTTTAACCAAATTAGAGAGAAGCACAGGTTAAAGCCATAATTGAGTTGTTGTTAACTATTAATGCCAGCTCAGAAGTACGAAACGTTATTCTCCTTTTCAATAAACGCGTTAAAGCAACTCAACATTATCATTTGCGATGCATCCTGTATAACAGCACTTTCATATACGCCCCTAAAATTATAACAGACCTCTTCAGTGGTATTTGTACGAATGTTAATGATTACCGAGTGGCACTGAGTCAATAGTTATGTGGTAGACTAGTAACTGGTAAATGGGTAAAGAATACATATGTGCCACACAATTTACTTGTTTTTTGTGTGGGCTGTGATACTACTTGCTTGCACAAGGAAGTGAAGAAACTTCAGATGATGCAGTCTCATGGTAGCCGTTGATCGATAGTTGGTTGACATACCATTTGTTTCCTCACGACCTTGGAGTTCATGTGCACCACTGATTTGTAATCAGGTTTATAACACCCCACTAAGTGGATTCTTCGCAGTGGCTGTATACGCGTTGACATGTGAGAGCATTTCGAGAAACAGAATGGACTTTCTCTATCGTCGGCCGTCTCAGGTTATTTGGTGGCAACTAATCTATCTCCTTCATGTGCTTGAAAAATAAGAATAAGAAATAATCAATTTCTGGAAGTCGATTTTGTAATACTTGCCACTTCAACTTCTTTAATTTGATGTTGTCTCAACGTAACCAATGATATCTTGTCTGAAAGCTATACTTTGACGTTTCTAAAGTTTCGACATCGTTAGCCACCAACTTGTTGTAGATAAACGTGCATATTACGAGGATCAGATCGTTCTGCTTTCCTGGATTGCCAAATTGTATCAGAATGGAGCTTATTAAAGTTGCACACATTTCACAGTACGATAGTACATACATACTTTCCTCACCACATATGTCACAATTTATTTCTTATCCTGGGCATAATTGTTTCCAATTTCTGATAGTTACACTGAGTCCTTCCCTCTTCTAATGTCAGACTGCTATTCACTAAGCTTCCGAGTTTAGTCTTGTTCGACTTTTCAATAGCTAGGAAAAAGCCTAGAATGTACTAATGTTATTAGAGACTGATCAACAATGTGCATTAACAACAACGACGGAATGATGGAAACGTTAGCAGACATTGACTCATTCAGTTGTTTCAACGAACCAAGATTAGAACAGGTCATATATTTGATACACTGATTATGCTCAAGTGAGACGATCTCAAAAATACTTATTATTTACATGATAAAATCGCTGACAATCTCAAATATATGAGAGAGATGTGGCTACAAAGCTACAAATTAAACGGTTCATAAGATGAGGTATGTGAGAAATGCGCTACACGTAAAACGAAACTCACTGCACCATTCTCAATTCACAAAACGTTGAAATAACTCATCTCATATCTCTCCTGTGTCAGAATGTCTACTATCACAAACTCATAGGAAAGCATTAAGGGAATAAACAAACCATCAAAAAATCAACAAGCTGAAACCATATCTTCATTCATCATATGAAATAAGTTCCAGAATTCACTATCAGAATTTCATAACACTTTGGAATCAACATCACTCTAAGCCAAAACAATCACTCTATACCAGGTTCTGCAAGCTGAAAGACACAACTGCGAATAAATATAAAATAATTTACGTAAAACTCAGGAAGTATCACAGTGATCAAGAGAGACACTTTCCTAATGTAAAAATACATAAACGATGGTTAGCAGTGAACATCAATAATATACTCTCAATAATATGAATAGATGATGACAATTACGGACAGGCATTTCGATTCGTAAAACATCATAACTGTGGGTCGAATAAAATCTTAGAATTTCGAATAATATCGATAACCATAGCACATCAACGTATTTCCAGATTATCAATCAACTAGGTAAATGTCAAACAGTTATATAGTCAGACGTCAACAAGATGGTTGACGGGTATAATAGTAAACGTAAAGATAATGAGATTACAGAAGATTACCAGTTAGAAATAAGGTTGTCGGAATGGATTGACGGGATGTCTGTTGATTGATAGGATAGCCTATTCAAATTTATGTTAGATAGATCACCAGAGGAGTTAGTGAGGAAATCACCTCTGAACTAGTGTTGTACTACTGAAAAGCACTTTTCAGTATATGTGTGTTGTATTCTGAGATGAAATTTCTATACGATAAGTGCTTTCCATGGTATGCCAAACAAGGAAGACTGGAATAAAGAAAAATGTTTAACTGACAAACCGAGTTACAATGCACTTAAGGCACTAGTAGCAGGTGTGGAATACATATACTCCCAGCACTATCTGATTCAATAAAAGTTACAGACAATAACAAAGTTGTTATTATCTGAAGGATTCGGGATCTTTCGGTTCGATGTTTTAAACAGTCGACCCATTTTGCTATAGGTGTTAATCCTAATGCTATTTATGAGTTATACAACACAAATCAACGACATCTAAATACTTTACATTGAATAACTTGCAATTGTACCAAATGTTTCAAAATGCTTGTGGGTGGAATAAAAGGAGATTTCGCTTAACGAGCTTGCATGTCTAGTAGCAGTGGATCACCAATACCTCCAGGCAGGAACCAAGGTATATAAACAATAATAGAGGATAAAGTAATTCGTAAATCATAGTAAGATATTATTTTTATTGCTTAGGAATACGTTTAGTTGTCAATTCAAGGACTCTTGTAAAAAAGAAATAATGTGTCACGAAAATTAGAATTGCGTGACAAACATTTCTCAGTTCGTCATTCAAGGGAAGGCAATGTCAGCAGCTTGATCTGTTGGAAATAAGGAAGGATTTCACTAATCATTGAAATTTGTTAGTTACTTTCATTAACATAATGCTAGAAATTTGCACAACTATGCATAGAAGTCGCCATTGAGTGTCATGATACTCGAGCAAGCTGATAGTTAATTCTCATATGATATGAGTTTGGATCACACGAGGTTTATTGTATTCTTCAGAAGCGCAGATAAACTAAATTGACCTTGACCAAACACCAAGAAACCCACATTCAAAGACTTCTCCCGACAGACTACAAACAGCGAACACTACCTACCCTAATCAAAATATCTACCCAATAACGTCAACTAAATATGCGAATTCGGATACATTGACAGAGACAAAGGATCATTAGTAAGAGACATTCCTTAAGATATTCAAGATTTATATCAGGCTCATCATACAAAAGAGTAAACCATATTGTTTAATTAATTAGTCAGAATATTGTGGTAAACAACAAAAAAACTACAATCATTAACATTTCTAAATACAACAACTGAGGTCATCAGACTGATGTTTCTCAAAATCACACTCTCACATAGTGTACACTATTATTATCATCATCATTTGTGTTTATCTTGAGAAATATTTGAGAACGCATATTAGATCAGAAGAACATAAATGGTAAATGTGATATTCAAACACGTATTCCTGACTGAATCGTCAAGCAACAGTCGTTTATGTGAACAGATTTGAGTGGACGGAAGTAGTGCATGTTGTGTTCATGTCGAAGTAATACGGTTCATTTAGAATAACATCTTCTTGTTGAACATTGTTATCTTTTGAATCACTTCAATCATACTTTCTAGCTGTGAAACACACTATTTTCTTGAGTTAAATAGAAGTGTAAAAACTGAGTGTCCAGTTGACCATAATAGATATGACAAAATGATAACAATTAATGCAACAAATAACCAGTGATAATGATTATGGAACTGAAATCACTCACCACTATCTCACTTAGTATCACCAATTCATTAGCACTGAAACGAATGACGACGTTTAAATGACTCAAGTTTTCTTCCTGACGGTATGGATAGATGAAGCTGTACAGTCGATTTCATGTGTGATTTATTGGACGGTTAGTTGTCTTTGGTTAATCAGAGACGATTTACAAAAAGAGTAAAGATATTCGAACTCATTCAATTAGATGAACTGATATGATATTGAGTCGAAATAATGAATAACATTCTATGAGGTAATGAATAATAGATAGATTGGTGAAATTTCAACTCATACTTCAGAATGGTTTGTCGGACTATATTCAGCTCATCATGAGTTGTTTCTTCAGTGAAGCGTGGAGCACAATTTTGTGTTCGACATTAAAATATTCACATATCGGTAATAAGTATAAGGATACTTGCAACTATAGAAGTCTGTGAACCGTTTGTAATCAATGTTGACACATCCACTTGTTTGCCGATCATCAAATTTAAATTGATTCCACGTTTCCCCATTCCAACCAAATCAACATATTTATTCTAAGAGAATATTTAGTTTGGGACTTTATATCTAGAATGATAGAATTAAATCAACACTGACGACTAGATAAATATAGGGTTGACTACTGCTCAGTGATCAATTAATGTACCCACTTCATAAATCCGTAGCTCAAGAATCATACTGAACAAAGTAACCAAACACTTTAATACAATCTGCCTATCAAACCAATTTGGACTAGACGTTCACTTTAGTAACAAATAGTGATACGAATTGAATTCTAAGAGAAAATTGCGTTGAACTTCAAGTAGAATATAAGAATAAATTGTGGAATCGGTCACATTGTACAGAATATTTATCGATTGAACAAATGAAGAATTAGTGTCAATTATGTTTAGTAACTACTTTAAAAACTTGTGTAAGAATGATGTGACTGTGGGTGGCATTGGTTCGACAACATTCTTCGGTAGTTCGAACAATGGGAATTCATATGATGAGACTTTTATTTCTATAAATCGATGGTATTTTCAATGAGGTAAGCTTGATTTATGCTGAAGTATTTACGATGAATTACTTTAGGCCTTGATTTGTTTAATTATTGAACAGACTACTAAAACTGTCATTCTATTTTTATAATATTCACAGAATTTCGATATTGTGGCCCTGAAGTGATATTAACTGAGTTTAAACGTCTCATTGGAATGATTCGATTTGTAAAGTGACTGTGAGGACAGCTCAGAAAGAGCCAGATACATTCCACCCAATCATTTTTCGGACGAACATTCTCGACGTGTACCTTCCCTATCGAACAAATGCTGAAGAGCACTGAATGCGAATTGGATGACTATAATGATGACTTCACTTTTACTATAAACTATAAATAAATGAGAGTTCTGTACCATGTTTAACGCAGTTTCGAATAGCATTCTTTCTTACTTGTCTTCTCATTTACGACTTGGACGGTTCTAGCCTTCAAGTGTTCAAAATGTATGCGATATATCAAGAATGTAAGCTCTAGATATAACAGTGACAAATGAGGACATGTAAATTATTATTTTCTTTAATGCCTAGAAAAACTATTTCAAAAATCGGTACTTGATTATGATTGGGCTGTTGATTGAATAATAAATGATACCACTGAACACCAAACCAGTACTTGTAGTGATTAATAGCTCGTTATATTACTTGGTGGTTCGGCGTTCCATCCCTAGTGTGTCCATAGGTGCTCATCCATGAAACGTTCTGCACCATGAAGAAATGGCTTTTCAAATCTACTTCATTTGAGAATATTTCATGGCAATGCAACTCATAGATCAAAAGAATCAACTAGAAAGCAATTCAGTTGAGCTAATAATAATAATAAGATGAAGAAAAAGAAACCTTTATTTTTTTACTCTTCACTCAATCATCATGTGATCGCTTGTAATATATACAGATTATTTGTAGATTTTATCCAACAGGGCGTATTCATTCAATTGCTGTCTAAATATTGAACGAGGCTTCAGTATATTAGACTGACTGTCACCATCTTCTATATGTGGTCCATTTAAAAGAGGACATGGAAGTATAAACAATTCTCTATCTACAAACAGTTCATTTCATTCACTTAATGATTATGTAAACTGCTGGTGTATCGCAACGTATACTGAAGAAAAGGGAACATTTGAAACTTCAATGAAACATGATTATTATTATTATTATTATTTCCACTACTACTACTACTACTACTACTACTACTACTACTACTACTACTACTACTACTACTACTACTACTACTACTACTACTACTACTACTACTACTACTACTACTACTACTACTACTACTACTACTACTACTACTACTACTACTACTACTACTACTACTACTACTACTACTACTACTACTACTACTACTACTACTACTACTACTACTACTACTACTACTACTACTACTACTACTACTACTACTACTACTACTACTACTACTACTACTACTACTACTACTACTACTACTACTACTACTACTACTACTACTACTACTACTACTACTACTACTACTACTACTACTACTACTACTACTACTACTACTACTACTACTACTACTACTACTACTACTACTACTACTACTACTACTACTACTACTACTACTACTACTACTACTACTACTACTACTACTACTACTACTACTACTACTACTACTACTACTACTACTACTACTACTACTACTACTACTACTACTACTACTACTACTACTACTACTACTACTACTACTACTACTACTACTACTACTACTACTACTACTACTACTACTACTACTACTACTACTACTACTACTACTACTACTACTACTACTACTACTACTACTACTACTACTACTACTACTACTACTACTACTACTACTACTACTACTACTACTACTACTACTACTACTACTACTACTACTACTACTACTACTACTACTACTACTACTACTACTACTACTACTACTACTACTACTACTACTACTACTACTACTACTACTACTACTATACTACTACTACTACTACTACTACTACTACTACTACTACTACTACTACTACTACTACTACTACTACTACTACTACTACTACTACTACTACTACTACTACTACTACTACTACTACTACTACTACTACTACTACTACTACTACTACTACTACTACTACTACTACTACTACTACTACTACTACTACTACTACTACTACTACTACTACTACTACTACTACTACTACTACTACTACTACTACTACTACTACTACTACTACTACTACTACTACTACTACTACTACTACTACTACTACTACTACTACTACTACTACTACTACTACTACTACTACTACTACTACTACTACTACTACTACTACTACTACTACTACTACTACTACTACTACTACTACTACTACTACTACTACTACTACTACTACTACTACTACTACTACTACTACTACTACTACTACTACTACTACTACTACTACTACTACTACTACTACTACTACTACTACTACTACTACTACTACTACTACTACTACTACTACTACTACTACTACTACTACTACTACTACTACTACTACTACTACTACTACTACTACTACTACTACTACTACTACTACTACTACTACTACTACTACTACTACTACTACTACTACTACTACTACTACTACTACTACTACTACTACTACTACTACTACTACTACTACTACTACTACTACTACTACTACTACTACTACTACTACTACTACTACTACTACTACTACTACTACTACTACTACTACTACTACTACTACTACTACTACTACTACTACTACTACTACTACTACTACTACTACTACTACTACTACTACTACTACTACTACTACTACTACTACTACTACTACTACTACTACTACTACTACTACTACTACTACTACTACTACTACTACTACTACTACTACTACTACTACTACTACTACTACTACTACTACTACTACTACTACTACTACTACTACTACTACTACTACTACTACTACTACTACTACTACTACTACTACTACTACTACTACTACTACTACTACTACTACTACTACTACTACTACTACTACTACTACTACTACTACTACTACTACTACTACTACTACTACTACTACTACTACTACTACTACTACTACTACTACTACTACTACTACTACTACTACTACTACTACTACTACTACTACTACTACTACTACTACTACTACTACTACTACTACTACTACTACTACTACTACTACTACTACTACTACTACTACTACTACTACTACTACTACTACTACTACTACTACTACTACTACTACTACTACTACTACTACTACTACTACTACTACTACTACTACTACTACTACTACTACTACTACTACTACTACTACTACTACTACTACTACTACTACTACTACTACTACTACTACTACTACTACTACTACTACTACTACTACTACTACTACTACTACTACTACTACTACTACTACTACTACTACTACTACTACTACTACTACTACTACTACTACTGTGGTGTGTGCTTCTAATATCAATGTGAGTAGTTCATGATATTACTCGTGAACGAAATGACTGGCAGCAGAGAGACAAGAGGATCAATCAGTATTGAATGGAAGCAGAAGCAACTTGTATGAGTATTGTAAATCGTATAATACTAGTATATAGCATTTACTCAATACCTGGAAGGTTGATAAAGGTGATGTTAAGCGTTAGTCGTTAATCGATCAGTTTTAAGTATCTTAGTTTCGCTGAAGATCTTTCGTCAGTCAAATAATCTCAATAGTGAAGTATGAAAATATGTAGCTGGGTGTTATTGAGAGCACCAGTCCTCCCAAAAATTAGGGAGTGGGCCTCAATGATGAGAACTAGCCATTATAAATATTGTGTCAAGATTGGTTTCCTATTTACTAAGTCCAACCAACTAACAACTCAACCACTTACACTAGTGGTCTTATTGAAACTTGATCTAGAAAATTCGATCATCAATAAAGAATGGGTTGAGCATAGCTTTGCTTACTACTCAATCATCATTCAATAGTATAATTCCAACATGTTAAAATAATCTACTGAAACCCACTGAAAGACTGATTAAATTAAATATGAATTTGTGTTGGTTATTTTGCAGAACTCATCAGATCGTTATGAATGATTTCATTCACTAAGTTTACTTGATCATCCCAAAGTCTGTATAAAGATTGTTCAATTTTGAACTGGTCAAATATTTCCTTATTTATAAGTCAGTAATCATGACAACAAAACTCTGCGAAACTTCATATGTTGAAGGGGGTTGCTTCAGTTGATGATACTGTTTTTCTTTTTTATATAGATTTCCATTATAAACCTTTGATCCGAATTCCTTTTGTGCTTATATCTTTCTTAATCCACCCATTCATCTATCCTAATTCACATTCATTCCTTTCTGTCGTAATTACCTTGACTATTCTCATTTTATCACATATCCACACAAATTTAGGTTGATCAATTTTATTATTATAACTATATTGATAAAAACTTGGCACCATACTACAAATCATTCCGACCTTCATTAACTGACCTTTCTAATTTACAAATCACATCATCTTGAAGTATTTCTATAGAAACAAATGAGTGTGTTGAACATTTCTCACATATAACATTGTTCAATTCATTCATGCCTGCCTCATTTTGGTCTTTGTAAAATAGGACAAACATTATAGACATTTAACTGTAGAGGCTAATCATCGAATAAGTTGTTCGCTCAAATATTTTTTGTGTTTGCATTGGAATTCTCAAATTGTTAAATCCAAGCATAACAATCAATCATCAATTCCTCTATTTGATCACGTCAATCTCTCGTAAATATACTAAGAATGTAAAACACTGATTGCAAATTAACGTACCAGAATTGAGGGTTATGGAGATTTTAGTAATCTGATCGATCAACGCTAGACCACCATGGAGAATCAGGAAGTACTGGACGGTCGTCTCTTCTTATTATGGTACTCCTCATTATGTGCTCACTAGTGACTGCCATCAGGATGGATTTCATGAAGATCTAGTGAGAAGCCGTGACCCATGGATTTCAATCATGTTTGTTTTGATGCAGTTACTCAATGGAGAAAGTGGCGGATAGTCGCACAATATGGTGGATTGGTTGAAGTTGGACATTAACACCGTTGAATGTCGGCCAGTTCAGCGTTATACAAGGTAATCTTCTGCACGTGTGAGCGAAAAATCTCGTTTCGAATTCCGAGAGCGAGATGGTTGATGGTTGAGGACTTGAAGATATAAGTGTTTAATAACAGTTTTCTACACAAAATACGTCGGATCCGTTGGCTGGAAACTATTAGAAACGACCTACTGTGGGAAAGAACAAACCAGAACCCAGTGGAGGAAGAAATCAGGAAGAAGAGCTGGAAGTGGATAGGACATACATTGAGAAAAGCATCTAACTGCGTCACAAGGCGAGCCCTCAAATGGAATCCTCAAGGTGAGAGGAGGAAAAGAAGACCGAATAATACATTACGCCAAGAAATGGAGACAGATAGACATGAGAGGAATGAACAAAAATTACATAAAACTGGAAAGGAAAGCGGAGGACAGAGTGGGTTTGAGAATGCTGTTTGGCGGTCTATGTTCGATTGGTACTGATAGGCGTAAGTAAGTAACTAAGAGAGTTAACGGAAAAATTTATCACCCAATTAGTTCAACAAATAATCAGGTGATTTTCAACAGTTGAGAATACCCATATATTACACATTGTTTAATAAAGATGAAATGAACACGATAACCATGGACGATTAAAGTATGACAAGGTTTGAACAAACTTGTGTTCTATTTGATAGTATAAAATAAAAACAATTTTTCAGGTTGATAATATGGATATTGATCTAATATGAGTAAATAATAACCATTTGTGACCTTTATTCTCATAATATAACCTGAGTATTACACATATGGTTTCATTCTAAATAATATCATCATTTATGATTGCAATAAGAGATATCCAAATAGATAGATAGGTAACTAAGTAGTAAAGCAAACAGATAGAATACAATGAAGATAATTATACGAAAATCTAATGTATTAAGTTGACAATTGCCTCGGAAATACAAAGCAATGAACGTCAAATAGAAATTATCAACTAGTCGTGATTTTCTTTATTCGATGATTTATTTTGTATAGTGTAAAGTGAAGAGGTAGATGATCTCGAAAATGTGAAGCATTTTCAGAAAACATGCGGGATAGTCTGATCACATACTCACTTGTCAGAACGTTCATTGATTCATGTGAAGACGAAGTATCGTAAAGTGGAGATACCACTCTTGAGAACAGATTGCATATGAATACGAGATGGTTTCACTGAAAAAGGAGAGTTAGTCGTGTCACATTCTGTGACATTGAAAAACGATTAGAGTCCACTGGGTAAAGTTCTATATGAGTATTAAATGATTGTGTTTAACGTAGAAGTAACTTGCTCAGAGGGAGGTTGATTATGAATACAGTGGTCTTGAGTGCTGTTAAAGGTATGAGGGCAGTAATCATTTCCCAGTTGCCCACACCGTGGAAGAATTCTTCTAGAAATACCTGAAAAGGAAATTGGATTTAATGTGGTCCTAGTGACCTGAAAGCGTGACTGCAGTGCCCAAGGGACAAATGCTTGAGGTCGGTCACACATGACCTTTTTTGGGTTATTTCCGTGTTAGCTCCGTACATGTTGAGACCTTATTGCCGGAGACGGATACCTGTAGGATAAAGCGAGGTGTGCATTTGAGGTTCGACTATTTATAACCCCACACCTCTTTGCGGAAAGGCAGCATTGCTGTTATGCTGGTTGTATGAAGCAAACACCTTACTGCTGTCACACCTCTGTACAGAAATCAGAACCACTTTGAGTTTCTTGCTTTAAGTCTTACCGCACTTCAACCGACCTGTCTGCTATGGTAGGACCTTAAGAAACGATTGTTACAGCCACTATAGCTCGATTGGATCGTCACGATAAGCAAGCCCGGCCGCTACATCATGGTAGCAACAACGGTCGTGGCATCAGTGCTTAAAGTCACTAACTTCTAGTCTGAGCCAAGTTAGTAGGTGCAGACTAATTGGTTGGGGTCCGCGTGACTATCGTAGCCAATGGTTGCAGACTCTGTGACACGACTCAGAATCCATGACAATGGTGTAGGTGAATACACCCTCTGTATTCCTTTAGACCGTGGGATTAAAATCGCTTCGTATCTTTCTTCCTACGAACTAATTCTTTCTTCCTGTAGTGAAGGAGAACACGTGTGAGGACAACCAAATGTAGTGAACAAGAACACGAGTGGAGACAAACGGAAGTATTTAGCACAACAATTACAGTGTATTTCAACAATATCTGAATACCATATATTAAATCGTCAATTTGCAAAATATTCACGCATCAAACCAAACTGGATTGTTTCTGTTGCAAACACCAATTCATTGTTCATAGGTTTTCTTACAAATTCCATTATGTTCTCGCTCCACCTTTCTTGGTCTTCGCCATCTTTTGCTGCCAGACATTACGTTCTTTTAACGCACGTTATATACTACTTATATCAATATAAGTAGCTCACACCACACTATATCCTTATATGTAATCTTTCTTTTATATATTACCACCACTGAATTAACGACATCTATGAATTCGGTATTCATCTTGTTATGCTAATGAAGTGTGGCAACTTCGACCGATGCACGTATGTGTCTAGTCCTATGTTGTAGCTGAATGACTGAACTTGCTCAGATTTTAGCTTATAATTTATGCTGAGTGCTTATGTGAAGACATACATTCATAAACAGATTATTCTTTCATATGTCTAGTTGAAATTAGATATATAGTTCGGTATTGCTTAGTGTTTAGTGATGGTTGAATTCCGTAGATGGAGTAGTTTTGTGACCTCTGGTTTGATTGATTCGACATTATGGCGGATCAAACATAATTTTAGTTGGTTAAATGATGATAATTGGTACTTTTCAGTTTAAAATTGTAGATACACCCTATTGATATAAACATCAAAAAGCAAGGTGTTACATTCAAGTAACAGCATTTACTGATTAGCGTTTTTATTCTTGGATAGTACACACATTGAGCGAAGCACCAAACTGCGTCACAGGGCAAGCCCTCACATGGAATCCTCAAGGTGAAAGAAGGAGAGGAAGATCGAAGAATATATTACGTCCAGAAATGGAGACCGATAGACATGAGAGGAATGAACAAAAATTGGATAGATTTGGAAAGGAAGGCGGAGGACAGAGTGGGTTGGAGAATACTGGTTAGCAATCTATGCTCCATTAGAAGTAACAGGCGTAAGTAAAGTAAGTTTTTATTCTTGCATAGAAACTATTAAATATCCAGATGATTATGGTACTTTACCCAACTATAACAAATTTATAGGTTTAATGCATGATTCACTGGTAATTTATGTATTTATAAATCTTATCTAGACTGAATATTGAGTCACAAATTAACTGTGTACCAGTGGAATATCACTTATTATGACTTTTCTATATGTAATTTTTCAGTTTCAGATATTACTTTTGAGGTACTTGAGAACTTGTAATCATGGTTTCATTAGAGTTACTTCTAAAATTTTTATTATTTATCAACTGTTTCACGAGATGCAAATATGGTTTTAATGCAACTTAATGTTTATGAAATGGTCACTTCTGTATGAACAACAACTGAAAACGTTCACATTGCATATCACGGAGGAGTGATTATTTAGGATGATGTTTAAAATGCCACAATTTTCAAATGTAGTTCAGAGTGTACCGTACTTATAACGCAATTATACTCGAATAAATAAAGATGTATACAAAGCCTACATTTTAATCAATCAACTTTCCTTCTTGTCTATTTAAAATTTCATGTTGTAAATAACCAAACCGCGGAAATTCATTCTAAATTTTCTAACTGCTAACAATAGTTCAGGAAAACCAATGGATTTCATTGGTTCAATTTCATTTGTGTGACAGCTGTGATAGTGCTTGGGTGCCCAAACCGAAGCAGGTGGTTTTCTTAGGGGGCCATACCCGGAGCCTTCGACCTAAAGGTCTGATCTACAAAGCAGTGGAGCATCGTAAGGAAATGCAGTCCCATCTTAGCCAGTGACCAACGATTGGTTCATACGCCATTTGTTCCTTCAGAATCCTGGAGCACATGTGCACCATTGGCTTTGAATCAGGGTTTTCCAACTCCCCTAGGTGAAATCTCCATGTCCACCAACCCGGTTAAAGCGCCGGATATTCGCTTTTCGTCCTCTAAATTCCGTAAACAACACCCGTGGTGCGAGAGGGCAGTGAGTAGTACTTCCTTGGCAGAGGCTTTATACGCGTGGCAATGTGAGGGCATTTCGAGAGGGAGAGCGAACTCTCCCCACTGTCGGCCGTACCAGGGCATTTGGGGGCAGTCATCAGTTATTATACTAAAACCCTATTCTAATATACTACAGAATGATTTGTTCAATTTAGATATAGGAAGACAAATATAAGTGACTGATATGAAACAAATCACTTAAATAATAAAAGTGTATATATTACAAAAAACCCCGCCCAATTCACAGGCATATCACTGGGATATTGATGATAGTGAGTTATATGTTTGCTTCAAATGTAAGAAAAAAAGGTAATGAAACCAAATTTCAGAAATAGAAAAGACAAACGACAGAAAACTTGTTTTCATTTTGTAATCATGATCCATGATTGTTTAGCTTTCATTATTGGTGTTTATTCAGAATTATTTGAGCTTAAACGTTTCTTCACAGCATCCTGTTGATAAGCTAATAGCATACCACGAAGCCTAGAACCACGTCGGGAAGGAGCATTTTGTCTACGTGCTGATGTGATTGTTGATGTACGTTGACTACGAGATTTCGATCCATCATTTGATGATTTCGAGATTGATGCAGTATGTAACAGATTAGTTAATACTGAATTAATGTGTTCCTAGAGGAAGAAAAAAAATAAAACATCACAAAAAAAGAAATAATTATATGGCATAAAACATTGGTGTAACTTAATTGGCACCCCTTTTTGTGTAAAATAATTCGACATAAAAAAATCCTCAAAACAAAACATCAGTATCCTATGTAACCTAATGTGCAATAAATTAAAGCAATCATAGGCTTTCAATGTTAGCAAAGCTAAACTAAGTGTACAATTGATTGACCAATACTGACTGAATTCGATCAGCATTAAACGATTAGAAAAACATGATGTTGGTTATTATTTAGCGGATAATTCACTGTAAACATATCAGTTCTATTGGTCAGTCGTGGGTCGAATAGCTCAGTGATAAAGTGTCAAACCACGAAGATAGATAACACAAGTACGAACCGGACTGATACTATCAGTCCCCTCTAGATAGGAGGTACCTTTACTCAACTACCTGGAAATGGGTTCAGGGTTCCCATCTGACAAAGTCCAAACATTTAACACAAATTCGATGTGATTATTCCCTGAAATATTTTTAAGATGTGAGTTTTTTATGTGAATTTAATCAGAGAACAGTAGGCACACGTCAAATCCATAAATATTGTGTGGTGAACAGTTTGAATGGCATACAAATGGACAGTCTCTCGTGGGAATGAACTGTTAAAAAACTAAAATGGTCACAAAAAAAACAAGGAGACTAAGGAACACATTACGTCAGGAAATAGAATCAGATATGAAAAAGATGAATAACAATTGGAAAGAGCTGGAGAGGACTGCGGAGGACAGGGTTGGATGGAGAGTGCTGGTGAGCGCCCTATGCTCCTCCATGAGGAGTAATAGGTGTACGTAATATGCCCCAAAATGCCCTGGTATGGCCGAGAGTGGGGTGGGGATTATCAAACTTCATCATGATGCAAGTGCTAACATGGAATACTGAAGGGGAACAAAAAAGAGGAAGATCCAAAAACACACTGTGTCGAGCTGTTATGACTTTAAACTTGGATCGATTTTACCCTGTGCTAATTGTTGTGTCCTTGACTGAAAAATTAGAGAGCAGAGTATTTATCGATCGATTCAATGACACATAAACACGTACGAACGACCTAGAGTCTCGATTGGTCCCGCTTCCCTGTCTATCCCAGTCAGTTGAGTCCAGAACACAAGTCACAGCCTCGGAGATATGAATCATTGTATTTCAAGCATACTCTGTTTATATATCAATCAACCAGACCACAACGCACCAATAAAATAGAAAATAACATTTGTACAATAATTAGCTAGAAGTGGCTGTGAATAAGGGAGGTAGCGATTAACAGATAGGGAATAATTCATGAATGGTAAATCGTAAAATAGTAGTTCATAGGTCAATGTAAAGCTCATAATAAGGGGGGTATGAATATGAACAGTTTAGTTGCATAACAATTATACGATAAAAAATTTACTCATAATATTTGTCCATAATTGGATCCCAAAAATTACTATTCAATATTCTTATCGGTACACAACACGAGCATTGGAAACATACATCAAAAGAATGAATAACAACTAGAAAGGATTGTCCAGAACAGAGTTGGATGTAGAATGCTGGTGGGTAGCCTAAGCTCCTGCACTAAGGGTATCAGGCGTAAGAAACCGATAGAAAATAACGGGAAGTAGTCGATAAAGGGTTCAATGATCAATGACCAGGAACAACGTAGAATTTCGTACGTACGTACATCACATCGAGTTGAAATACCACATTAACACACAGATACATTTGTCGATTCAAATCCCATAGTGGTAGAGATAGTAAAAGTATGAGCAGTAATCGGAAACATTAGGGTTTGAAGATGTCATTCAAGCAGTAAAATCCAGTAAAATAAATTTTGAAAGAGGAAAAAGGGGGCATGAAGAATTCAGATTAGAATTTAGGAGAACAGAAAGAGTGGATGCACATGCACCATTGCATGTCATTCAAGCGCTCTAACCACCAGTTGCTATCGTCTCGAGGATTCCAACCAAGTAGTCTGCACCTACCAACATGGTTCAGTCTACTTGTGTTATGTCCCGACAAGAATAATGAATGGTAACTTTTGGGATCTATTGATGGACCAATACTATAAGTATATTTTTATCGTATAATTGTTAAATAATTAAACTATTCATATTCATGTCTCTCTTATCATAAGTTTTATTTTAACCTATGAACTGTTATTATACGATTTTTCATTCTTGAATTATTCCCAGTCTACTAATTAGCCACATCTGACTAATTCTTGTACAAATGTTGCTTCACATTTTATTGGTAAGTTATGGTCTGTTTGATTGGTATATAAACTAAGTATCTTTGAAATATAATGATTCATAATGCAGAGGCTGAGACTGGTGTTCCGGACTTAACTGGTTGGGCTAGGCGGAAAGCAGGACCAATCAGGACTGTATGCTGCTCGCACGTGTTTTACACGTTCTTGGTCCGGTCGATAATTCGCTGCTTGTGATTGACGGCTTTGGGCTGTAACAACTTGTCAGTGACTTCATAAATTTGTGCCATGTTTTGGTCTGGCCGTCCCTAGCTTTCTTCCAACCTACTAATGCACCATAAAACATCGCACGTCAGGGCAGTCGGTGGTTGGGCATACGTAACGCATGTCCCAGCCATCTCAACTGATGAAGTTTCACCACTCTATCAGTTGATTTGCCATCCTTACCTAGTACCCGTTTCCTAACAACTGAGTTACTTATCCGGTGGTCCCAAGATATACGAGTGATGTTTCGAAGCAGACATGATCGAATACTAGTAACCTACGAATATCCTCTACTCTTACCAGCTATGTTTCACTGACATAAAGTAGGACGAAACGAACTGCTGCGCAGTAAACCCATCCTTTGGTTGATAGACGGATATCTCGCCTACGCTATGAATGACGCAAGTTGGCATAAGCTAGTTGAGCCTTCTATATCCGTGCTAAGATTTCATCACACACCAGACCATAAGGGCTGATGAGACTCACAAAACAAGTGAAGTGATCAACACGTCCAACTACTTCACCCCTTATCATTAGTTCAGGTGTCGATGCAACCCAATCCTGAAGCAACCTTTTTTCATTTCAAGAGGGAGCATCGCGAACATGCTTGTATTGTTGCTTACAGTGGTCAGCGTCTTCACCAAATAGAAATATGTCATCGGAGAATTAATTAGAGCGACTTATATACCTATACCTATACCCATATATATATATTCAAATTCACAACAATCATAATCATACTACTTACTTTGAAAGCAGTTGCTGTCCTATCAATACTAGCTTCTAATTCAGAAGATAAACAAAAATTCGGTTGTAATTGATTATTAATTGTTGTTTGATTGATATCATTTTGTTTATTGATTTTTATAGGCTTTCTCATTAAATGACAATTAGTTTCAGCTATTATTATTAAATCATGTAAATGTTTAGCACAGAATTCTAATGATTCATTGAATAAATCTGTAATTTTATCATCCTCATCAGTTGTGATCAGGTTCTATGAAAAACAAAAAGAAATTTATTTGCAATAAATTAAATACAGAATAAGTTAAGTGATTAGTTAAGAGTTATTTTACGGTTAGAGATAAACTGTACGTTGTCAAGATATTTAAGTGTATCACAGTTAGTGTTATGTCTTGCTGAGTGGACGCTATATTCGTTCCTAAGCTATTCTGATAACCCGTACGCTAGAACTATACAGCGACCTGAACACCAGGAAGAAGATGCAAAGTATGAGAGAAACACTTTACTCCAAGGTTCGTTTTTGTACAGAAAACATGGGTATTTATAGATAACAAGGTTTCTTAAATCAACATATTTCGGCCAATCCGTTAACGACATATTATGCTACTGACCAATAGTAGCACGCCACGTTGGAATTCTAGAATGCTCCATCATCCTCTGATTGGCTAGGACTCTTCGGCCCCTTCTGGGCCTCTGGAGGCTTCGTTGAAGTTCTCCGAAAGCCGACTAAACAGTTAGTAATTACGACTATATGCTTCTTCACTAAGGATAACAGGCGTAAGTAAGTATGAATTCTGCTATGTTGTGATTTTTCTTCCATCACAACTGACTGCGCTACATTTGACACGTCCATATCATGATTGAGTGGTATTTTTGTTGTTATAGGAAGCTTTACATTATTCATATAAGCCAGCAAAAATGTTAGAGAATGAAACATGCCCTCTATCATAGATTAAGATAGTGTAAATAATAATTCCTGATTTATTTTGGCTGGTTGTCAGGTATATGGTCAAAAGTGAGAACGAGAGTGGAATTTAACCTAAGAAGGACTTGACACACATGACATTGATCACTACCCAGTGATCAATCAATTGTGATTACATCTCAGTCCTAAAAGAGGTCAATCGCCGCCCTGATAGGTCATTGGTGACGTCTCTGACTGTGAAGCTGGGTGACACGAGATCGAATCCGTCAGGGAGTACCAGTTCCCTCAAGATTACAGGTACACCTTGCTGACGAGTGCCAAGTAGCACGAAACCCGGGTCCAGGGTTTCCTGTCGACTACCTCCAACCACCATCTAATCTCAACCCCGTATATTACATCTAGGCTAGCCTCATTTATGTGATAACGGTAATAAGAAGGCAAATACGCGTTGTGTTGAATGAAGTCATTTCAGGCACTCATTTATCCAAACAGACATTCGAAATAAGAAGCGGGAAAACGAAGAGAAACGGTTAAGGTGAGTGAGCTAACTCGTTTTGATAAAGATTTCTAGCTGAACAAAAATAAGTAAAAGACGTGATGAATAGGGTAAACGATACACGAATATGCGCTCATAATAGAAACAGTCAAAGTTAATAAGCGAATAACTGACAAGGTCAAGGTGTGACCCCAGGAAGCTGGAATGACCTGTTTAGGTTTGACATAATACTAGAGACCACAAACTAACCAATTGAACAATACTCGGATTTATCAGGCCTCCAATATTAAATCATATGCTTTGATAAATATAACAAAATAATGTCACGAATAAATTCACCGATTAAATATAATTATTTAAGAGAAAGTACAAAAATTGTTGTACATCGATGAACATGTTGGATGTTTGAAGTGAAAAATGTTGAGTACAAGTTTCAGCGTGAATATGAACACAAAGATGCAGATACATTCAGCTGATAAGTGGTAAATAAGATAAAACAGATGTTTTAGATTTTATTAGTAGCTACAATCCAACTATTTGAAATAAATTATGATAAAATGACAAAATTGAGGCAATCCACAGAAGGTGAACTTATGTCAACTAAGATCGATCAGAATCCAGTCAACAATACAAATAATGAGATAATTCAAGTTGATTTCAATTCTGAGTTTACAAAAGTGGGATATAGCTAACAGCGGAATCTATGACATGCGTTTTGTGCTATACGGGACTCATCAATTAGATGTAACTGCATCGCAGAGTTATTGCTCACTCTGGGACTCGAATTTAAGACTTAAGGTATGAAACTTACTTAATATTCCAGGAGCTTTAGCAACTGGTCTCAATAGCTCAGTAGATAAAGCGTTGGGTGTTTTGAGGTGAATCGTATTGGGTTCGATTTCCAAAGTAAACAATAACACTGGGATATAGACACACATAGCTGATAAGTAACAAGTAAGATGAAATCAATCTTATCTGCATTTATTACTATTTAATTTCCCTCGTTACGATCATTTCGACTGTTTTGCTATTCATCTTATCAATACATATGCATACAAGAATAGTTTGAAATAAAAAGAGCTCAATGAGGATACCTTCCGTGGAATTTTTTTATTACTCAGTAGATATTTTGAAAATTTTATTCATTGTTTTTGATAATTGAACTCGACAAAATATTAGCAATTACGACTTTTTGACACCACAACAGATGTGAACGAGTATACTGCGCAGCAGTTCATTCTGTTCTACTTTACGGTTACCAAATGTGGTCGTTAAGAGTAGAAGATACTTGTATTTGATCACAGGTGTCGTAGAAATATTGCTCGCATCTCCTGGGATCACCGGGTACGTAATAGTGAGGTTAGATGCATGGTATTAGATAATGATGGTAAATCAGTTGATGAGGTTGTAGATCTTCATTGACTGAGATGGTTAGGTCACGAGGTACGTATGCCTGAGCATCGATTACCACTACGTGTAATGCCGACCAGTGTTGCAGACGGATGGGAGAAAGTTAGGGGTGGCCAAACCAAAACGTGGCATCAGTCTGTAAAGCCACTAACATTTAGTCTGAGCCATGTTGGTAGATGTAGACTACTTGGTTGAGGTCCGTGTGACTATCGTAAGCAATAGTGGCTGGAGACTCTGCGTGACATAGCTCAGAATCGACCACAATGGTGTATGTGAATACACGCCTTGTTTTCCCTTCAACCGTGGGATTAAAATTGCTTTATATCTTTCTTTCTACCAACTAATCCTTACACAATCTTTCTTTGATATATTACTCCCATTTCAGTGACTGCTTCTATGAATTTGGTGTTCATTTTGTTGTGTTAATGAGGTATGGCAACTTGGACCCGTACATATATGTGTCTGGTCTTACGTTGAAGCTAACTAACTGACGGTTTTATGACACCACAATCAGACTCGCATGACTTAACATAGTAATTCATCAACATTTGAATAAACAATGTGACGAAGATTGGGTACGCCAACTATACCAGAAGATACTAGGTGTAAGAATCTATTTTTGATCATTTTAATTTAAACTTTACTTGAAGAAGCTAAAACTAATTCACTATGTGTAACACTGGAATAAGTTCAAAAATTTCAAATATGACTTATATAGAAGGGGTTTTGTGGAGATTTTTCTAAAAGAGAAATTTCAATAGTTGAAATCATGAGTCAGTTGCAGCTAAACCACCGTTGGATGACGGATCAGTGGTCTAATGGTTAAGCGCTCGCGCGCTAGACCGATAAGTCCTGGGTTTGAATCTCGCAGGTAGCGGGATAGTGGATGCGCACTGCTGAGGAGCCCCATACTAGGACGAAACGGCCGTCCAGTGCTTCCAGTTTTTCAATGTTGGTTAGCTTCATTTGAATCATGATTTCAACTAGTGAAATGATTTATATACTTAATGTCGTATTTGTATTTGTTTAAAAAAATTCTAAAAGTGAAACTCAAAAAATCGACTAACCAACTCTTTTTCAGCTGGAAGGCTGATATCACTTAATGCAATTGATGTGTCTAATCGATTAACCGATGTAGGTGGACCCCATTCATCCATAATTTCTAATTCAGTTAAGTCAACATCACTAATAGGTGTATTAGCCTGTAATGAATTATGCACCAAACGGACTAAATTTTCATTATGATCACAATTTGTTTCAGAGATCGATTTCACTTTCTCCTGAACAGCAACAATATCTTTTTCATCAACAACATCATTATCAGTTAAGTCATGATCTTCTTCAGTATCAGACAATACTTCACCTTCGGAACAACTTGCATCAGATGGTGTTCGACTATGACGTAAACGAAGTGATCGATTTGTATGTTTTCGTGTAAATCCACTACTACTCACTTTACTACTATTAGAATGTGATTTCGTTGATTTATTGAAATGCTGTATTGTTTTATTGTGTTTTTCCTTGTCAGCATCAATCCGATTATTCTCTTCTGTTTCTTTCCCTTTTATTTCATCTTCTTCAGTTCGAATAATCTCAGAATCTGATTCCATTGAAATATCGTTATTCAATCGACCTTCAACATTTGTCTCTCTGTATAGAAATGATATTAGAAGAAAATTTAACAAGAAATTGATACTAGTTAGAAGCGTATTAGGACGAGACTCTAATTTATAGACGACCTTTGAACGAATCTTAAGTGACTTTGAGAAATATTAGCCAATCAGCAAACAGTCAGTATAGAGTAAAATTATATTATACAAAGCCAAGGAAATAAAGTGGATACACTTCTCGAACGTGGTTCAAAAACTTGTCAAGGTTTGAAAGAAGTTCAGAGGTTCTAAAATCGTAATCCATGCAGTAGAGGAGATTATCCATATGGCTACGGTATAGTCGGCCTCTGGAGCCGTGATAAAGTCTCAAAAACTCTCTCAGCCTCGACCACATAGCTTAAATATTGTTTTTGTGAACTCCAGTTGTTGAGTACACAAAATGCCACTTGTGGATAACGACACGATGCACATAACCAAGACTATGTAAGAGTTTGTACGCTCTCCAAACATCCGTATATATTGTAGTACCTGACTGCAGCCGGTATTACTGGTGCTTTTATTATCCAGTTCACAATAATTGTCGTAATTTGCCCTAGTTAAGAAATATATATGGGGTTTCCATCACGAACTGACATCAGCTATAATGCTAAATAGATGAAAGGCTTTCGCGCCAAAATCCGAGATCTGTTATCTTATACCTGGTTGATTCGTCCACAAATTATAGTTTCGCCGTTTTATTTGTTATAGCCGCTCAATTAACACGTTTTGTACAAAATTCCTTGTGAATCGATCGTACGTTAGCATTAGGCACTGAAGTTGGCGCCGTGACCTTCAAATCTTTCAAACGCTTCTGATTGGCTCGCCCATAATTTAGAGTCTCACCGAGTATTGGTATCGAAACTTTATTAACCACAAGTTAAGTTCATAGATATTTATAACTCTTATTCTGTTTACTCTATATCTGAGAAGATATTTACATTTGATATTATGAAGATTAACAAACGAATGTGCAATTTAATGACTGAAAGTCGAACACCTTAACCATTCAACTTTTACTCCAATAACAATCAAATATGTATATTCTTTGTAAAGACCAAATCAAAAGAGAGACTTACATCAGTTTCTCAACATTTCCATTATCCATTGTAGATTGAGTTAATTTCATCTTTTCTTTTACATTTAGTGATTTTACATAACTGGAAGTAGGTTGTCGTATATTGTTGATAGATTGCAGTTCCATTGTTTGTTCTTTTGAACGATTTGATGAAGATCGTTGTTTTTGTTTATTCCAATTAAAATGATCAAATCGATCAAGTGAAGCTTGGACTATAGCAGGACTTAGTTGAGCTACTAACCTACATTTAAATGAAATGTGAAAATAACTGTTCATTCCAATACAAATAAAATCATATAGTTTGTATTGAATTTAATTGATCTACACAATTGTTGGAAATTCGGAAGCATTAGATAAATTTTTTGACATTACAAGGAACGAGTCGGATTTTAAGTGAGGTGATCTCGAGTGTTGTTAGGAAAGGATAGTTGTTGTTTCCCAGTTACTCTAAATGTGAAAGATACTTCCCCTTCAGAATCCTCAAAAGGAAATTGCGTTGGGAATGATATTGGAGTGTGATCTCAGAGACCAACAAAGCAGCTGAGACTGGAAATATAAAGGTCTTTTTGTGTACAGTCCTTGATGTGTTGACTCTGTACTATAAGGGTTAAAACGCCGACGCCGGAATCTATGGGGTAACGTGAAGTGTGCTATTTCTAGAGTAAAACTTTTCTTACCACTTCCTTCCGTAGTAAGAATGCAGCATCATTATAAGTACTGGTTTTTTAAAGGAAACATGGTACTATCACTACAACCCTGTGCAAACAACGGTACGACTTCATCCTTGGACCATACATTTACTGCTTTTAATCTTAACGATCTTTAACCAGCTTGTTTGGATTGACAGAACTTCACAGGAGTTTTCCAGCCAATATAACTCGACTGGGTCATGATGACATGTAAGCCTTACCACATGAAGATAGCAGTAACGGTTGGGTGATATGGGAATCTATAGTAGTAACTCTAGCTCCTTTAACTTAGCAACAATTGCTATGTGATTCGCATTACAACACAAAATTTGATTGGTAACCAAACACTGTGACTAATAATAATGATACGACAGAAGAAAGTAAAACGATATAAACTACACCCAAGATTTAATCAGGTAACTTACTTTGCCCCAGTAATGTCATCATCATCGGAACTAGACTCAGATCTATCCGATAAGTCATAACTTCCATTCATAGGATCATCATTCATGACTGAATTATTTTGTTTAAATTCATATGTATTGTCTTCAGTGATCTCATTGAAATGACAATAAAATCCGTGAATAGCTAAGATTACTTGTGCACGTAAATTTTCTCGGCGTTTTGCAGCATCATCGGCACATTTTACGATTGAAATACCTTTAAAAGGACATTTTTAGAAATTGAAAACCGGATGTAGAAAGTGAAAATGAAATATATTATATTTAGTCTTATTTACAGAAAATAAGTCTGTATGAACAAAACTTTTAACGTCGATTAAGTTACTGTATTGAAAGTGTATGAGTGATTGAAAATCTCTGGTCGTCCATACAGTAGGAAACTTCCAATTAAAAGATCTGAAAAGAATAAAACTGGATTAGCATCATAGGTCATGTCAATTTATGAGCGTGGTTGCAGAGCTTAGGGGACGACAGTCCGAGGCTGGTCGAGTACGAACCTTTTGTAAGTGATTTTCGTGTTAACTGAGTTGTGAAACCTTACCACTGGAAGTGGAAAGTCGTGGGTCCACGCGAAGTGCTTTTACTTAATGTTAGCGAGATATAAATTGAATAAAACCATGTTCAGTGATGTATTGTGATAGAACACGTTGGCGTTTTATTAACCAATCAGCTCTAGAAGACACTTGGAGAAGAATTTAGAATCTTCTTAAAGAAAAATTATGAATATGCTGACGTTTTTCGTATTGTGATTCCTAATTCTGTCCGCTCTTGTTATTTGGAACATAATTACGTTCCAGTTCAACTGTGTTTTGATTTAGATACTTGTCGACTGAAGTAGTGTTCGCGAATACTAAGCAATAAGTATCTAGTTCATAACAAGAGAAGTCATAATGCTTAAGGACGAAGCTTTTAATCTCTATTTTAACTTTTGGGAGTGCAGCATCACTGGAGATGCCTTTTATTGCTGAGAAACATATTACTTCTGCCATAACCCAGTAATGTCGATGATAACCTACCATTTTAATTTAATTTTACAATCTATAGTTTGATGGCCCTCCGACCAACCTACATCCTAAGGTATTATTTATTTATTTATTTGAACACATAAATACTAATACAAGGAGGCAGAGAATCTTCAATACCAACGTCAAGGCTGTGGTGGTCGACTGGATTATGAAGACATCGACAACTGAAGGAAAACACGGTATACAATGGACAGCTCAGAATCAGTTAGACGATTTGGACTTCGCAGATGAACTAGCCCTCCTATCGCATACACACGAACAAACGCAGACAAAGACAGTCAGTATAGCAGCAGTCTCTGAATCAGTAGGCCTCAGCATACACAAAGAGAAAACCAAGGTCCTCAAATTTAAGGCGGAGAACAGCAATCCAATCACTCTTGATAGCGAAACTCTGGAAGATGTAGAATCCTTCACATATCTGGGAAGCATCATCGATGAACAAGGAGGTTCAGATGCAGACGTAAAGGCAAGGATTGGTAAAGCAATTGAAGAACAATTGAAGAACATATGGAACTCAAAACAACTTTCAACCAATATCAAAGTGAGAATCTTCAATACCAACGTCAAGGCAGTTCTACTGTATTGAGCTGAAACTTGGAGAACTACAACAACCACCATCAAGAAGGTACAAGTATTTATAAATAGCTGTCTACGCAAGATACTCAACATCCATTGGCCGGATACCATCAGCAACAGCTTTCTCCGGGAGAGAACAAATCAGCTTCCAGCTGAAGAAGAAATTAGAGAAAGACGATGGAAATGGATAGAACATACATTACGCCTATCATCAAACTGCATCACGAGGCAAGCCCTCAGTCAGTCAGTCAGTAACAACGTAGAACTTAGTACGTACGTACATCAGTTCGAGTTGCCATACCACATTAGCACAGAGATGCAGTGGTCGATTCAAATCCCGTAGTGGTAGAGGTAGCAAGAGTATAAGCAGTAATCGGGAAGATTAGGGTTTGGAGATGTTATTTAACGAGTATAATCCAGTGAAATAAATTTGGAAAGAGGAAAAAAAGGGGCATGAAGAATTCAGATAACTAGAATTTGGGAGAACATAGAGAGTGGATGCACCTGCGCCATTGCAAACGATTTTGAGCCATGTCATTCAGGGTCTCTAACCTTCGGTTGCTATCATCTCGCGGTCCCCAACCAGGTAGTCTACACCTACCAACATGACTCAGTCCACTTGTCAGTGACTTCATGGATTTGTGCCATGTTTTGGTCTGGCCGCCCCTAGCTTTCTTCCAACCTACTCCTATACCACTGAATATAGCACGTCGAGGTAGTCGGTGGTTGGGCATACGTAACACGTGTCCCAGCCATCTCAACTGATGAAGTTTCACTACTTCATCAATTGATTTGCCATCCTTACCTAGTACCCGTTTCCTAACAGCTGCGTTACTTACTCGGTGGTCCCAGGATATACGAGCAATACTTCGAAGACACCTATGATCAAATACTAGTAACCTACGAATATCCTCTACTCTTACCGGCCATGTTTCACAGCCATAAAGTAGGACGGAACGAACTGCTGCGCAGTAAACACGTCCTTTGGTTGACAGACGGATATCTCGCCTACGCCATAAATGACGCAAGTTGGCAAAAGCTAGTCGAGCCTTCTGTATCCGTGCTGAGATTTCGTCACACACCAGACCACAAGGGCTGATGAGACTTCCAAGATAAGTGAAGCGGTCGACACACTCAACTACTTCACTCCCTATCACTAGTTCGGGTGTCGATGTAACCCAATCCTGAAGCAACATTTTGCATTTCGAGGGAGAGAATCGCATCCCGAACATGCTTGCATTGTTGCTTAGAGTGGTCAGAAGACTCTGCATTTTGTCAGCGTCTTCACCAAATAAAACTATGTCATCGGCATATTCTAAGTCAACAAGTGAACCTCCCGGTAGAAGTTCAACCCCTGTAAATTTAGATGAGGAAAGTGTTATCTCTAAAAGTACGTCAATGACAAAGTTGAACAAGCCCTAATTTGGAATCCTGAAGGGAAGCGGAAAGGAGGAAGGTCTAAGAACACATTACGTCGTGAGATAGAAACAGATATGAAAAGGATGAATTGGAACTGGAAGGAGCTGGAAAGGATTGCCCAGGACAGGGCTGGGTGGAGAATGCTGGTGAGCGGCCTATGCTCCTCCACGAGGAGTAACAGGCGTAAGTAAGTAAGTAAGTAACAAGGAGGCACCAGTTACATATGCGCCGCACAAATATCATTTCATTTGTGTGAGGGCTGTGATACTGTACGGGCACCCAAACCGAAGCAGGTGGTTTTCTTAGGGGGCCACAACCAGAGCCTTCGACCTGAAGGTCTGATCCACAAGGCAGTGGAGCATCGTAAGGATATGCAGTCCCATCTTAGCCAGTGACCAACGATTGGTTCATACGCCATTTGTTCTTTCAGGATCCTGGAGCACATGTGCACCATTGGTTTGGAATTAGGGTTGTCCAACTCCCCTAAGTGGACTCTCCAAGTCCACTAACCCCATTTAAGCACCGGACATTCGCCTTTCGCCCTCTCAATTCCGTAAACAACACTCCCACTACGAGAAGGCAGTGAGTAGGACTTCCTTGGCAGAGGCTATTTACGCGTGGCCATGAGATCAATTCGAGAGGGAGAGCGGACTCTCCCCACCCTCGACCGTACCAGGGCATTTGGGGGCCACCATAAGAGAAAACCCCAAAGAATATATATTCTGGCCAATACAGCTTGAACAGGTTTTCATGACAAGCAAGCCCAAACTCTAAGTTAACGTTAATAGAAAACCTTAAACTTTCAAAGTAAGATGACACGTAGAATATGCAGACAATCAGGTTATAATTGTCTGCAATAACCAATCAAATTTAATCTCAACAGAACCTGGGATTCACTTGTGGAAACATTTTACTTTTTAAGGTCAACACTGATTGAGCCTGAAAAGGAAATGAGTTTCATGGTTAAACCGTTCAGTTTAGAGAACATGACTTGATAAAACAGTTGTAGTTGTCAAAATATAGAAAATTCAATTCAATATTTCCCAGCCACTAAATCACTCTTAGAATTACTGTATAAGTGTGTGCCAAAGTCTATCTTAAGAACCTGCAAAAGATACACAAGGACGTGAACAGAATAGCACGGATTCATTTTATTTCGTTCGGTTCTCATTAGGTACTTCTTACAACCTGTGATACCAACTAACAGAAACGTCTAGGAAGGTTTGTACGAAAACTATCTGTGATAAGTTTATCTTAAAGTACTGGGAAAAGCATTATGATGAACGCAATAAAACAACGATTAGCCAAAAATGTCAACTGTTTATTCTAAAATCGTTTTCTGGACGTACCTGGAATAAGATGTGAAATTGGGAGAAGAAGATCCGTTATTTGGTCAGCCAACCTTTCAAATACAACCGCGAGTTTCGATTGGATAATGGGTTTTTCAAACGAAGCAAAGGTACTGTCTGTAAAGTATATTAGTTGGTTGAAAAATGAAGTACAAATAATGAAAGAAGTAGATACTAAATTTTTATATGGAAACGACCATATTGCTAAAATGAAAAGTCAGCATGTAGAAACGGTAAAAGCAACGAGAAATACATAACATGGTACAGTCAGTTATGACAAACAAAGAACCTACAACATACGTATGTTGATCTAAGTTCAAGGTAAACATCAGCATGTACGAGGTGAAGCCAAATGATAAATTGTACTCGTTCAAACACTAAAAACTGGCGCATGGTAACTAACCATGGCAACCACGTTATATGCTATCCAAGAATAAGTAAATGGTAACTGCTAGGGATTGCAATCTATTGGTTACAGTCTTTCACATTCAGTCACATTCAGCTTGATCTTGTATAATTGTTACTTTCTATTTGATGGTGTGATGTGGTCTAGTTTACTCGTGAATAAACTGCGTATGTCTGATTCATAGAGTACAAGCTGATATTGTGTTCTCGACTCAACGAGCAGGACTATGCGAGAAGCTACTATATAGATGACCAATAAGGGTACAGAGTTGACTCAAGGCTGCTCGTAATGGTTAACCCATCATTGGTACAGCACAGGGCCAAGGTCAAGTAAGTTGACGTTCTGATTGGTGGTCTTGTCACGTGATAATTAACGGGTTATAGGGAATAACAAAATACACAAAAGATCAATGTGTACCAATTACTGAAACGTAAGTTGTCATTCAGCTACAACGTACGACTAGGCACATATATGCGTCGGTCCAAGTTGCCATACCTCATTAACACAACAAAATGAACACCAAATCCATAGAAGTAGTTACTTCAATGGTAGTAATATATAAAAGACCCGACCGAAGCTGCTACTTGACGCGGTGGTCGGGCTTGCCTATCGTGATGACCCAACCGAGCTATATTGGCTGGGACATATGTTCCTGTAGGTTCTACCATGCCAGGCAGGTCAATTGGTGAACGGTAAGACTAAAAGCAGCAACTCAAAGTCTGAGGGCGAAGTCGTACTGCTGACTGTACAGAGGTGTGACAGCAGTAAGGTGTTTCCCTCGGACAACCAGCATCTGCAGCGATGCTGCCTTTCCACAAGGAAGGGTGGGGTTAGAAAAGGTTGACACTAAAAATGTCACACCTCACCTTACCTCACGGATTTCCGTCTCCGGCGGTAAGGCACTTTGAAGAACGGAGCTAACACATTAAAAACCTTCCACGAAAAAGCCGTGCGCGACCGGCCTCAAGCAGTTGTCCCTTGGGCTCTGCGGTCACGCCCCCAGGTCGTTAAGACCAACACTAATCCAATTTCCTTTTCAGGTTCCTCAAGAAATACCCTCCCACGGTGTGGGCAGCCGGGAAGTGATATCAGCCCTCATACCCGTAACAGCACACGAGACTAAGTTGGTCACATTCAAATCCTTCCTACACTTTCTAATACCTCTCTTATCTCCATGACTAACCCTCCTCACGTCTCTTTATCATCTCGCACCGCTAGGGCAAACGATTCAAGTACGCGGAACGCTATTCCTGGTCTCCTGAAACCACACTCTAAACTACACGTAGGAGCTTTTAACGTTCGAACACTGCCAAATAGGATAGCAGGCTTCCTTAGCTAAGACTTTAGAATCCCGAGCCATCGATGTGTGCTGCGTCTCCGAAACGCGCATACAGGATCCGAGTAGCGTCATTCATCTGACCTCAACATGCCAAAATAAAGAACCGACTCGATTCACACTTCGTGTATCTGGAAGCCCTGATTCTGCTTCCCGTGGCCTCTTCGTCTTCTCTGCCTATTCTCCCACTGACTGCAGCACAGATGATGTAAAAGATGAGTTTTACAGAAAGCTCTCCGACCTCCTCCTAAAAGCTAGGCGCTCGGATGTAGTAATAAAGGCCGGTGCCTTTAATGCTCAAGTAGGTAAACTAAGCGATAGGGGAAGACACCTGGGTGGATCTTATAGTGTCGTGGCTCGAAGAACAGATAATGGCGACCGTCTGTTGCAGCTATGCTCAGATAACCGCCTCTTTCTTGCAAATACTAACTTTAGGCATAAGGAAAAACATCTTTTAACATGGAGACCCCCTAATTCGTCCCAACGTTGGACCCAAATAGATCATATCGCTATCAGCCACCGATGGAGGGGCTCGATAGAAGACTGTCGCTCATTCTGGAGCACATGCTTAGATTCAGATCATGCTCTAGTACGAGCGCGTATTTGCTTGCGTCTTACTGGACGTAGTAAAGTTGCTGCAAGGAAACCTCTTAGGGCCCTACTTAATGATGGTCAACTAGGAAAACAGTTAGGCAGCCATGTATGTGATGCCCACCCCGAGGCAGCATGGAATGATATCCGAAAAGCTGTGGAAACAGCAGTGATATCTGCTAGTACGGTAACCCGTAAGGTTAGGGAACGACACTGGATCTCAGCAGCATCTATCGCACTGATAGATGCTCGGAAACTCATTCCACCTGGCTATGAACATAATGAAGAGCGGAGTCAGCTTAAGCGCAAGCTAACAAAAAGTCTACGCAATGATCGTGAACAGTGGTGGATAGCGAAAGCAAGAGAGATGAAAAAGGCAACGGCAATAGGTAATAGCAGACAATTGTTTAGACTCGTTAAGGAAACCGGTATTAGGAAACCGACTGTTAGCGAAACACTCTCAGAGAAAGATGGACATATTATACACTCTCAATCCAGGAGGTTGGATCGATGGGCAGAACACTTCAGGGATCAGTTCAACTGGCCTTCAGCCACACTTCGATTTCCCACGATCCCCAGTCAACCTGAGTGGCAAGTTAATGTAGGTACTTCGAGTCTTTACGAAGTTGAAAAAGTCATAGGAAATCTGAAGCGAGGGAGTGCAGCAGGCCCTGACAGGTTTACTCCTGAGGTTTTTAAGGATGGTGGTTCAGTATTAGAAGTGAGATTAACTGACGTCTTAGGTAGGACTCGGGAACTGGACGTAATCCCATCTGACTGGTCTCAATCACTGATTGTGCCAGCTTTTAAGAAAGGACAAAAGTCATCCTGTGACAATCACAGAGGAATCAGTTTGACTAATATAGTGTCTAAAATATTAGCTTCAATAATACTAACTAAAGCTCGTGAAGAGCAGACTAGAGAAAATCAGGCCGGTTTTCGACCTGGACGTGGTTGTATAGATCGGATATTCACACTACGTCAGGTTCTAGAACACAGACACACGTTCAGACGCCCCACAATGGTAGTATTTCTCGATATTAAGGCGGCATTTGACTATGTTGATCGTAAGGTTCTATGGCAATGTTTGTCACTGAAAGGAGTACCAAAGAAGTACATCAACCCTGTAAAGGCTCTCTACTCGAACACAACTGGTCGAGTGAGAGCTTATGGCAAACTGTTATCAGAATTGATTATCTCAAGTGGTGTTCGTCAGGGCTGCCCACTTTCTCCATTCTTGTTTAACTTTGAAATTGACGTACTTTTAGAGATAACACTTTCCTCATCTAAATTTACAGGGGTTGAACTTCTACCGGGAGGTTCACTTGTTGACTTAGAATATGCTGATGACATAGTTTTATTTGGTGAAGACGCTGACAAAATGCAGGGTCTTCTACTACTCTAAGCAACAATACAAGCATGTTCGGGATGCGATTCTCCACCTCGAAATGCAAATTGTTGCTTCAGGATTGGGTTGCATTGACACCCGAACTAATGATAGGGAGTGAAGTAGTTGAGTGTGTCGATCGCTTCACTTAACTTGGAAGTCTCATCAGCCCTAGTGGTCTGGTGTGTGTGATGAAATCTCAGCACGGATACAGAAGGCTCGACTAGCTTTTACCAACTTGCGTCATTCATAGCGTAGGCGAGATATCCGTCTATCAACCAAAGGACGGGTTTACTGCGCAGCAGTTCGTTCCGTCCTACTTTATGGCAGTGAAACATGGCCGGTAAGAGTAGAGGATATCCGTAGGTTACTAGTATTTGATCATAGGTGTCTTCGAAACATTGCTCGTATATCCTGGGACCATCGAATAAGTAATGCAGTTGTTAGGAAACGGGTACTAGGTAAGGATGGCAAATCAATTAATGACGTAGTGAAACTTCGTCAGTTGAGATGGCTGCGATACGTGTTACGTATGCCCAACGACCGACTGCCTCGACGTGCGATGTTCAGTGGTATAGGAGTAGGTTGGAAGAAAGCTAGGGGCGGCCAGACCAAAACATGGCACAAGTTCATGAAGTCACTGACAAGTGGTCTGAGTCATGTTGGTAGGTGTAGACTACCTGGTTGGGGACCGCGAGATGATAGCAACCGAAGGTTAGAGACCCTGAATGACATGGCTCAAAATCGTTTGCAATGGCGCAGGTGCATCCACTCTTTGTGTTCTCCCAAATTCTAATCTTCTGAATTCTTCATGTCCCTTTTTTCCTCTTTCCAAATTTATTTCACCGAATTATACTCTTTAAATAACATCTCCAAACCCTAATCTTCCCGTTTACTGCTTATACTCTTGCTACCTCTACCACTACGGGATTTGAATCGACCACTGCATCTCTGTGCTAATGTGGTGTGACAACTCGAACTGATGTACGTACGTACGAAGTTCTACGTTGTTACTGACTGACTGATATAAAAGAAAGATTGTGTGCAAGGATTAGTTGGTAGAAAGAAAGATATAAAGCAATCTTAATTCGACAATTTAAGGGAATACAGAGTGTATTCACCTACACCATTGTGATCGATTCTGAGCCATGTCACACAGAGTCTCCAACCATTGGTTCCAATAGTCGTGCAGACCAGAATCAAGTAGTCTGCATCTACCAACATGTCTACCAATATTTATGTGTTCAAATAAATAAATAAATAATAATAATAACCAACATGTCTAAGACCAGAAGTTAGACGTAAATTGGTGTCTGAGTCAATAAACACCTATTTTTATCATGATTTTGTAAATCTCGATTTGTCTGGATAAGAATAGATAGGTATTAAGGAGCCCGTTAACGATGTGAAATTGGAAAACAGAGGTTAGTTCAGGTTTCCACACATGCTATTAAGAGATACATGCACAAAATCAACAGGAAATACAGTTCAAATGAGATGTATTAGTAAAGTAATTTGTCTGAGTGTTTTTCGGATAAAGAATGCAAATAGCAACCTACTGTAGGTTTTAGAGGCAAATTATGCGACATACGAATAAAAATTTGTAATGTATACCTGAAGGAAGTGTCGTAATTACAGGCTTTTCTGTAAATACTTTCCCTGTTGCACGTAATCTTATTTTCGTTAGGTCATGTCGCAGACTGACGAGTAGAGGATGACGTTGACTCTGTTCTTTAGATGACTTAGATAGACGTACCAAACGTGACAACTTTTGACATAAACGCAAACGATTTTTTCTAAGATCTGAACATATTTGATGGTCATTAAAGTTAGCTCCGGACTGCTCACGTGCCCAAGCATAAACACTACCTAAAATGAAGTCAGTGAGAGGAAAAATGCGGTTGAAAATATAGAAAACAGATATTCATAAACAAAAGGCTAATAAAAAGTGACTTGGTGTCGCTGCCTACAGCGAGGAGGAGGGAGCAGTCCTGAAGACTCCGGGAGGAGTCTGGTCCCAATAAGAGACGTTATGTGGAGTAATCTGGCGAGGCGGCGTTGAGTGTAGCAGTTTCAGTAGACGGGAAGGGGACGTAGAATTTATTGGGTGTTGAATGGTTATCAGATTTAGATGACCCAGCAGATCGACAGAACTAAGGTTCGGCATAACGACGAGCGTAACGACTGAGAGAGAGGCTTCTTAAAGGGATGAAGAGTATGGTGTGCAGTTCATATATGGACAGATACAAGTAGTATGTAGCAGGAGTACGAATTAGAATTCTAACCAGCAGAAGAGTGAGTTGAAAAGAACAGGAAGAAAAAAGGGGAGCAATCGGAATGACAACAGGACCAGTAGAATGGAGTATGTGAAGGACAACTGAAGGAAGACATGCAAATAATGTATTTAATGTATGGTTTCCATATTTCACAAAGGCACAGTGTGACTTTGCAAAAACCAGTGAATTGGTTTTCCCCACCAAGTCTTCGTTCACTAAACAAGTACTTTAATAATTCGTATATCATCATATAAAGAAACTGGGCTGTGTTGCTTATCAAAGCTAACAAATTCGAAGCTACCAAATATATTCAAATTCCGGAAGACTGCAAGAAGTAAAGATTCGATAAACTAGGGTCGAGAGTTGATCATTTTATTGTTTCTGAACTCGAATTTAAGATTTCGTTCTTATGAATGATGGAATTTTAGATGCTAAAATTGTGTAACTTATTACTTTGCTGATTTTTAATATTTTTGTTTCGTTTTTTTCCATTAGCAGATTAACAATGTAAACATTAACCCTTAGATCTAGCACCAAGGTAAAGGCCAATAAACGTTAGATTTTAACTAACGAACACTGGTCACAACCTTCAACTTCACTGAATTCATAGGAAATTGGAAATGAAGCTGATGTAATCTCAAAAACCTGTGATGGAATGCTCGAATCTGAGGAAACCACGAAGGTTTTTCTCCTAACACGCATAAGTTAAGTGAAAATTCCCACTGAAAGGTTTGGTAAAGAACGAATGGAGTGAAATGTTTCTCTACAATAATGTCAAAATTCATTCTACCTAGTGTGGTTAAACCAGATACTTAAGACAACTAACACAACGAAGTGACACTGAATGAATTAGCAGGTACTAAACAAATGTTAAATTTATAAACTTCGATTCAAAATTAATCAACCGACAGTCTGATAATATTCCGATGAGTGTAGTATTTCTTATTAAGTTCAATGATTAGCTAGGTAAGCTGAAACAAGTTTCAGATACCAGCTAATCTAATGTAAGTACCAACTCACCTAGCTTAATGGATGAGAGAGGATGATTTCTCAATTTTGAAACATGTCCAGAGTAATGGTTACACATATCGGTAACTGTTTTCTCAAAATCCCGTATAATGGACGTTATCCTTATATTGGCACTATCTGGACGGCTATAGGTATGTGAAACAACTTAACAAACAATAATTATTAGTCTCGAGAAAATTTTACCTTGGTCAAGCTCACATGAAAGCTTCTTAACAGCTTTAGAAACTATATTTTCTGAATGACGGTCTACTAAATAAAATCCAGCTACCAAAAGAAATATAAAATGCCTAATGAAAACTTACATGTTATTCTGACTTTTAATTTACCCCCACCAAGCGCAGTCACGCTATTAAAATTCTTCTTCGATTCAACACTATGAATCTGACGTTCGATATAAGACTGCAACTCATCCACAACATCCACATCTAAAAACTCATTACAACCCATGGGACCTCTATGAAGTCGACTCTAATTAACCTTGAAATCGACCTTAAACCTTAAGGATCACACTGGTACCAAGGCTTAATTAAAGTGTTCAATAGAAGAAACATTTTTATCGCTTATATGATGTGGGATATTTACGGAGCCACAAGAAAACAGAACAACGCTCTGAATAGATAGCTAACGGAATGCCATGATATCGTAGTGGCTAGAATGGTGTTCTAATTATGTGCTCAAATGTCTTCAAATATTCTGCAACCAAAACAACATGTACTTTCTCATTATATCTCTATAAAATCAGAGAACGTCTGGGGACCAGCGTGTTACCCCACTGCCTGGAAAACTACACATATCATTCCCAAAATTAAAACAGGACCTGAAGCAAACGTTGAAAATTACCGGCCTATAAACATAACTTCAGTGGTATCCAGAGTGATGGAAAAAGTAGTTAAGGCGGCTGTAGTCCAACATCTAATAACTAATAATCTCATCTCGACCTCCCAGCATGGATTTCTTAGGTCCAGATCATGCGATACATGCCTAGTAGACTACCTGAATGATATAACTATGAAACGAGACAGCGGACTCCTTGTATCAGTTCTATTCCTAGACTTTAAGAAAGCCTTTGATAAGGTCCCACACAAAAGGCTACTCGTCAAACTAAAGTCCTTCGGAATACACAACCCACTGTACTCATGGTTTGCTTCGTTCTTAACAGAACGTAAACAGATGGTAAAGTACAATGACTGTCTCTCGTCCCCTAGGCCAATCACCAGTGGAGTCATCCAGGGAAGCGTATTAGGTCCACTTTTGTTTCTTATGTATATAAACGATATATGTAACACCATAGAATTTGGAAGACCATACTTATATGCTGATGATCTCAAAATAGTATACAGCTATAAGCCTGAGACACTAAGCGAAAGTGTATCCCAGATCCAAAAGGACCTCAATAACTTAACTATATGGAGTGAAAAATGGCAATTACCATTAAACCTCAACAAGTGCGGGATCATGCACTTTGGAAAGCATCCCTATAAACCGCAACTTCACTTAAATGAAAGTAGAGTCCAAACACTCGAATCAGTACGCGATTTAGGAATTAATTACACAGGAAGCCTGAACTTTGAAGAACATGCCTCCTCTATTATTTCTAAATCTAGACGGCTAATTGGCTTTATAATGAGAAACTTTTTCACAACAGAGGGTAAACTTTCTCTCTACAAAATATGTGTAAGACCCTCCCTTGAATACTGCTCTTTTGTATTCTCTAATATGAATATCACAGACAAGACAAGAGTAGAAGATGTTCAAAGACGTTTCACACGTCAACTACTAGGATGCAACTCGAATCTTGATTACACAGACAGATGTAAGCATCTATCTTTAGAACCCTTATGGCACCGTAGGCTAAAAAACAATTTAATATTTCTCTACAAAGCGATATATGGGCTCTCCTTTCTAACCTCCTGCCCGACTATTACCCACGACCCAGCCTATAGACTTAGAAACAACGCATATACACTACTTACCGTAAAACACCAAAAACAAATGCGTTGTAAGTTCTTTACAGTACGGTACAGTTTATTGTGGAACAGGCTGCCAATGCCTATCCGTAATTGTGATACGTTTATCAGATTCAAAAGGCTAATAACCCTATTTCTAGACTCCAAAGAGCTTCAACATTTCCTTGAACTCCCACCCACCAATGAGGCACTTTATTACGGACCACCTAGTATCTGGAAAGAACAAAATTATAACAAGTCCGACTGTTACTAATATGAATATAACCAAATCACAGAACATATGGCTTATCCTTTCCTATTATTAATTGTTTATTAATCATGACTTCATGCTCCTAACCCTAGCTTTCAGTTCCCAAATCTCTACAGGTTAAATGTACATTATTCTTCCTAAAAGTCATGCCTTTTTTTATTCCACTGCAAGTAGACAGATAGCTCAATCTTATGAATGCTGATCTACTAAGGCCGACCATTCAAAGTTCAAAATTTGGCCACAACGTCTTGTGAGTTTCTCAATGTTTTATTTGTCTTACCCTGAAATTTTTTTTTCTACGATTTTATACCCTCTCATATCTTTTGATTTGCTATTAGTCCTTACTTCTTTAAACCATTAGTTATTTTCATAGCAGTGTGATATACTATGTGGACATCTAACCCATAAAACAAGTTTTTTAACTATCTGATTTGCTTGTAACATGGACCTAGTAGAGACAGTGTATTCCAACTATGGGCTTTGATTAAAGCAGTATTCATACTTACCACAAACGTAAGAGAGCCTAACATCACAAAAGGAGGGAGGGTGGCGTTACTGACCAGCAAACATGATGGTGGGGAGATAAATTCAATCCACCCATGTCTGTAGGGCAGAACATTTTGTTTAATTACGGCTCCTTATGGTTTAGTGGGATGCCACGAACTTATGGTATTGAAGCTGATCTATTCACGCAAAATACCTCTTTAAGTCGTGTTACGAACGTTGAATTTGTTTCACTTCCTACCTAGAAATCCTATTACAAGCAAACTAGACAATTCGCTAATATACGAAGCCTAATCAAGACCCTATAATAACTGGGGGAAAAATATTTTAAAAAAAAAACGAAAGAGGCTCTAATAGCTTCGATATTAAAGGGAAGACAGCCAAATGTATATCACAATACTGTTTCTAGCACTATATTTTATTTTATAATCACACATAATGTTATACTCTCAGCTCTTTTCCGAATCGCCCCCATTTGTCAGTTGTATGTCCACTCACACCTTGTCAACACTTATTTTCTTTAACCTATTAAAATGCTCTTTCTTAACATATACCTTAATAAAGGAAAATTAGACTGAGTAATCATACCTTAAGCATTCTTTCATGAATATTGGCTACTCTGCCTCTCGTGTTTTCTTTTACTTGCTCCCTCTTTCAGTCCCCTTGAGATATGGAACTGGTGACTTCATCCTGCACCATCCTTAAAGCCTTGGATATCCCAGAAGGAAATAAGGTTGCGATTTTTAGAAGCCCATACCTTCAATGGACCTATTCTTGACCATCAGTCGCAACGCGACTTTCATGAAGCGCGCCAACTGTAGTACTGATTTAAACCATCGACATTCATATCTTATAAATTATCAACCCAGCTATGTAATTTATTGCAGTGTATATTGTATCATTTGTATCAATTTGATCTTGCCTGTAAACTGGCATGCCTCATGTAACAAACTGTTATTTGAGAATAAATTATTATTATTATTATTATTATTACATCCCTGCTTTCCCTAACCATTAACTGTCACTTAAACAAACATCTACGGAGAGATGATAAACAAATATGTACAATGGTACGTGCAAAAACATCTTGTGAGCAGTCTGTAAGTTTTTGTGAGAAAAAGACTCAACATTTACTTTAAGTTCAACCTTGTTAAAACGATTAACTCTAGGTGTTCTTCTGTCGATTTCTTAGATCAGGAATAAATAGTTTTTTGTTCTGTAAGTTTCTTAGTTGATCAGCACAAAGACTTTAACCTCCCATAATTATGAAAAATCTGCAATATAAACAGAGATACAGAGTATAGATTATAACAGAACTATATTTCATATAGTCCAACTTACATTTATTCACCTACAAGACATACTACCGTATCACGACATTTTAATTAAGTTGTCTTCGTTATTTGATAAAAATATCTACTTATCCAGATTACTTATTGAAAACAGACTGATTCATTCTATGAGTAGTTATAATTTTCAATTAAAATAATAATGTGGATAACAGAAATTTAGGTTTTACGCATGTTTATCGTAACTGTATTGGTTCATAATTCCTTGCACTAAAGACAAAAACTTGTTTTATTCGTAGTAGATGATCTTTTATTGTTACGAAACTTATTACGTATTTTAACATGAATAATAAGTAAATCCGCAGTATATAATATTCATAATTATGAGAAAAATACGAAGTACGACCGAAGTTGACATTGCTGAACGGGGCTGTAATATGTTTCATACTCTGACCAGTAAAAAGTTAATTTACATTAGGTCCAATATCGATCCGTAATTGTGTCTTCCTTGTTCAAATATCGTCTAAACCCTAGAATATTGGAGCGAACAGTGAAATATCATATGATTTAAACTTTAAACATTACCATTTGCATCCTCATTTTCATCGTCTGATCTGACAACAACTGAAGTTTCTTGTCGCGCTCTTCTAATTGATTTTTTAACGTGTCAATTTCGTAATCTTTCCGTTTTAATTTCTCTTGAATCGCTTTTCTTTGACGTTGTTCCTAGTTTGTTTCAGAGAAACAAGAATGGTTAAAAATTAATTCTGAAACAAAATGTAGCATGAATGCTAAAATGGCAAAGATATGTAGCACGACCGATTTATGTATTAGATTTAAAGTCCGCTATCCTAAGTTCAGCTATATGAGTGCAGAATTAACAGTCCAGTCACTCATATATCAGTTATATCGTGTAGTTCACTTAATATTGAGTAATCAACTTTACAATTGTCGACTTGATTGTTCCACAAGATATGATCCACATGTAGTGAAGGTAAGATATTTAACTGAGAAATATGGATCATGAAAGTGAGAGATGTGAGTAGGCTGCAATTTGTTGTGTCCAAAGAACAATAAATTATGAATAACTTATAGGAACTATTTATGAACTGTTATTACGTATATTCTTATTGTATAACTATTAAGTAACTAGATTATACGTATTTAGATCTCTCACGATACACCCGGTTGCCTCCACTGGTTGTGAGGTGGTAACTCACTGAAGACAATGATGAACCGTGGCGCAATTTCGTGAATCGGTTAAAGTTTGACACTAACATCGTTGGATGCCGACTCAGTGGTCTAAAGGTCAAGCGTTTGTGCGCAGGACCGATAGGTCGAGGGTTCGAATCTCGAGAGGCGGGATCGTGAATGAACGCCGCTGAGGAGTTCCACATTGGGACGGAACAGCTGTCCAGTAATTCCAGCTTTATCATGGTGATCTAGCTTCAATTGACTCATGAATTCAACTGTTACATATATATATATATATATATATATATATATATATATATATATATATTTGCAACAATATTACTTCAATTAATCACCTTGTCGGTTTGTTCATTGTTTGATTGGCGAGGCTGTTTCTTCTGCGAGGGAATGACCTTAATTGAACTGAAATTCGAAGTTGGTGTTGAATTCTGGCACGAAAAATAAACAACTAAAGCATAAGTATAAACTATTTTAATTTAAATCGGACATGGCAAATATGATTTTAAATAAACATTACTTACTTACGCCTATTACTCCTAATGGAAAATAAGCACATAGTGATAAATAATTAATGATTCAGTAGGTATTCGATATTGATGCCGAATTTGTTAAGTCTGATGAACTTAACTAACCAAGGCATGAAATCATTCACTTGGTCCACTTCTGAGTATACAATTGCCCGATTAGAATGAATCTTGTGTCTGCTCAACGGCGAATCCATTTATTTTAAGATTCAACATATCTACATGTGATAAGTATATTTTTTCCATGCTAGTCTTGTCATCTTTATTTTTATAAGTTATTCATAACATCTAGAGTTTTGGAAGAAAGCTAGCATCATGATCGACAGATTCAGCCGCACCATGTTTTTATTATGTGTTTTTGATTTAAAAAATAGATAATGATGATCATAAATATATAGTTGATCTGCTTGACTTTGTCAAAGTTTTATCTCATATTCTAATAGCATGAATATATTTGAAACAGTATTGACGATTCCTTTAAGATGGATTCTAAAAATATCTATAATTTGAAGTCTATAACATTTAAGTATCACTAAAGTGTTGGTGAACCCAGTTGACAAACCGTTAACAACACAAAATGTGCCTGTTTAATATGGTGTATTTGCCAACTAATCAAATATTTGTATGCACTTACCCTATTAGGTCTAAATATAATATGACTTATTTGCATGTTTTTACGGACGTTTCCTGCATTCATGTACTAATTCGTATACCCTGCTGTATGATTATAATGAATAATACATTGACCAAAAGCTAACATATGTTTACAATCAAAACTTACTCTAGACTTTTTAAATGCAGCTACTGAACGTTGTTCATTCAATAATGCTTCACGTGTCCTATCTAAGCTTTGACGTAATAATTGAATTTCTGTTTCTTTCGAGCGTAGTTCGCTAATGAATTGATCTAATTGTTCACCTTTTGCATCTGCCAATGCTTCAGCTTGTCTTTACAATAATAGAAATGCACACAGAATTGTTTGATTGATGCAGCTAAAGTTTTGTGGAGGTTGGTGTAGTTATTATATTGTATTTGTCAAAGATTGGTCTCAGTTTGAACGCCGCTGAAAAGCGGAGGAGACTACACAGCATGACACTTCCCGGGAATATCATGAATAAAACAGCTATCATTAGTGGTCATTAGGTGATCTTCCTGACAGAAACTGTTACGTTGACGTGGTGGTCGAGATTACCTGTGATGATGATTCAGCCGGGTTATATTGGACAGAAGGCATGTTCCCTTAGTTCCTACCGTGCCGAGAAGGTCGATTAGACTAGAGGCAGCAACTTAAGTTCCACTAGCAAAGTCACACAGCTGACTGTAGAGAAGGGTGACGGTAGTAAGGTGTTTGCCTCGGACAACTAACATCTGCAGAGACGCTACATACTCAAATCCAAAGGAGGAGATTGAAAAAAGTCAAGCCTAAAAACCTAACACCTGACATAACTTCAAGGATTTCCTTCTCCATCACTTGAGCTTATTGGAGTGCCGAGCTAAAGTCTATGCGCAACCAGCCTCAAGCAGTCGTTTTTTTGAGCTTTGCCGTCAACAATGTATAAATCCGGGAGGCAACACGAAGCGCCGAATACAGTCTATTTATTGGTTAGCGCAGATAACAAAGTTACAGCAGATAGTCTGATAGGTGAGAGCAAGCGTATAATTCCTGATCTCAGAACACTACGCTTTGAATTATTTGTTAGACCTTTTGATGTTTAAATCTTGTGTTACATAAGATAGCAGGCTTCTTTAGCTAGGACTCCAGGATTTCAGGCCACTGACGTATTTTGAGTTCCCAAAACTCACACACAGGATACAAAATATAGTTATCCATTTGACCTCGCCTGTTAACGACACGATTAGCATTTGTGTATATGGAAACGCCACTGCTAATTTCCGTCGCCTAATTTATATAGGTGTAGCATTACGTTCATGACTAGAATTTTATAGGCGGTCGATTGTACACTACCTGTAAGTGAGTAAGAATTTGAAAGATAAGAACACACGCCGTCAGCTCTTCCTTGTCTCTGCCTACGCTCGCACTGGTTTCACACCAAATGAAGTTAGAAATGAATTTTATAGGGAACTGTTCAACGTCCTTTGAAAGAGTAGACGCTCTGACTTAGTAAATAATGACAAGTGATCTCAGTTCTCAAGTAGGTAGAATGAATCAAACAAAAAGGAAATTTGGTGACTTTATGGTCTTTTGGCTCCAAAAACTGATAATGACGATCGTATGTTGCGACTATTTCTAACAAACAACAAATTTTGCTTCACTTTGAGCAAGTAATTATTTGTATTTTACTGAACGTAAAAATCCACTCCAATAAAATCCCTTAATAATAATAGAGTTGGGTATATATGTTAGGAAAACTTGGAGAAGAAGGTGGCCAATCACGAAAGTGACATCCATTGCTTGGTAGCTTGGCATGATATTTTCAAAGCTACGGAAACAGTAGTTATATTTATCAGACACTTAAATCAAAAAGTTAAAAAAATCGGTTGATTTTAACAGTGTCTAGGTAATTTATAGATACTTGGAAACTCATCCAATACTGCTCTAAAGACGACGAAGAGCGAAGAAAGCTTGGATGCGGATCAATAAAAAGCCGACGCATTGGTCGCAGACAGTTGTGAGTAATGAAAACGAAAGAGATCAAAAGACAGCGATATTAAATAATAGTAGAGAGCTGTCTATATTTATCAAGGTAACGCTTATTAAAATCCTGGCTGTTAGTGAAACTATCTGGAAAAAAGATGGGACTACTATTCATTCCCAATCTGGGAGATTTAACCAGTGGACAAAACACTCTAGTTAACTGTTAAACTGGCCTTCAGCCAAACTTCGGTCACCCACTATCTCCAAGCGACCTGAATGGAAAATCGATATAAGTCCACAACTCTTATGTTTAAAAAACGATAATTTACCTAAAGCGAGGGATATCAGCAAGAACTGAGGGACTAAGGTCTAGGATTTTTAGGGATGGTGGTCCAGTTTTAGCATTTAGACTAACTGGAAGTTTGGCTTAAATTTGGAAACTGGACGTAATTCCATCTGACTGGTCTCGATCGTCAATCTCCCCAATTTACAAGAAGGAACTAATATAGTGTCTAAAATATTAACTTCGGTAATACTAAGACGTCTGATTGGAGCTCACGAAGAGCAAACCCGAGAAAATCGGACTAGTTTCAGACTTCGACTTGGATGTATAAACCAAATACTCACGTCTCCGGAGACTTGGGAACATAGAAATACCTGACAACGTCTGACTATGGTTGCATTCATCAACCTTAAAGGCGCAGGTCGACTCTGTTGATTGTAGGATTCTGAGCAGTGTCTGTTATTGAAAGAGGTATCAAAAATTTGCATTGTACGGACTTTTTACCCAAACATTAATCATCAAATTAGAGCTCATGGAGAATTATCATTAAAACAGGTTCGTCGAGGTTGTCAATGTTACCTAGTTTTAATTAACTTTTTCACAGACATGCTCTTAGTGAAAATTTTATCGTCTGGCTTTTCAGGAGTTAGTCTTCTACCAAGAGATTTACTTGTTGGCTTAAAATTCACAGATAATATACATTTTCTTGGTGAGGACAGTGACAAAATGCAGAACCTTCTGAACATCTTAAGTAACAATGCAAACCGACTTGGGATACCATCCTTTTCTCTCAAATGCAAAGTGTTGCTTCAGGATTGGCTTGCGTCAGCGCCCGAATCAATGATTGGGGGTGAAGTAATTGAGTATGTCGACCACTTCACTTGTCTTGGAAGGCTCGCTAGTCCTCATGTTATGGTGTCCAACGAAGTCTCTGAACGGATTCTAAAGGTTCGGTTTGCTTTTGCCAAACTATATCACTTGTGGAATAGACGAGATATAAGTCTATTAACCAAAGGACGAGTTTGCTGCTCATCAGTTTGCTCTCTCCTACTTTATGAGTGTGAAGCCTGGACGATATTTGTAGACTACTAGTATTCGTTCAAAGGTGTGTTGGAAGGAGTGGTCATATATCTTAGGACCAATAAGATATATAGGAATAGAGTAATAGGTAAGATTGGCAAATCAATTGATGAGGTATTAAATTTTCATAATCAATCGAGGTGACTGAGACATGTATTACATATGCTAAATCACCACTTACCTCGATAGGCGATGTTGTCTGGAGTAAGGCTGATTGAAATAAAGCTAGGGATGGTTAAACAAGAGCACAGAATCAATTTAGGCAGCCATTTACATCTCCAGTGGGGCATGTTAGCGGGTGTGAACTATCTGGTTTGGATCCACGTGATTATCGTAACCAGTGGTTGGAAAGTGAATGACGTTACATAAATCGTTTACAAAGGCACAGGTGCATCCACGTTTTGTTTTCCGTAAACTTCCAAGATTCTCAATTCCTTATAACGTTTTTCGTGTTTTTCACTAATTTATATTCTTTTGAGTCGTATCTTCAATGCCTTATCTTCTAAATCATCACCAGTACAGTTTCTACCCCTACAATCCTAGGGTTTAGCTTGACAATTGAATCTCTCTGTGATAATGGTGGGGTGTGGCAACTTGAACCTGTGTGCATAAATACAAGTTCTACGATGTAAATGACAAAGTGATTGGGTGACCGTAGCATTAAATTGGAAGTCTAATAAAGTTGGAATTGCACCACTAGACTATTACTCAGCCATTCCGAAGTTTAACCTTTTGCCTCGAGACCTGAAGGTCCTTGGTTTGATCCCTAATCGGATCACGGGTGCACACTGATGGCGATGAAACAGTAGCAAACTGGTCTTATTACCTGGCTGGAAAGAGATTTATTCTATTCGTATTTACAATGAACTATAAAACTCTAATTACAACATGGTATTTAACTTCAACTGTAAATTATTGATGCTTTTGAAATAGAGTTACTGAATTCACGATTGATTAGTCACTGTGTGGTGGTCAATGTCATGTGTGTCAGGTCCTTCTTAGGGCAGATTAAATCCTATCGACCAAGTTGCAATGTGGATACTAGTCTAGGAGACTCAACATTGCATGCAATATGTTGAGACAAGATGTTGGTCAGAAGTAGTCATCAGGAAACCTAGTAATCAATCAACTGTGAGTACATCTCAGTTCTACAGGAGGTTAGTCGAGGTTCGAATAGCCTAATGCTAACCTCTGTAACTGTGAAGCTGGGTGACACTGGATCAAATCCATCAGGGATCATCAGCTCCCTCAAGACCACAGGCGAAGTTTCTTGATAAGTGCCAAAGTAGCACGAAACCTAGGTCCACGGTTTCCTGTTGACTTTCTTCAACCACCATCTTAGTTACTGAATTGTTTTCCATAACTATTTATAAATAAAATATGATAATCTGCTTACTTCAATCGACTCATATCACGTTCATATTCATTGAGTAAATTTTCTTTATGTTGAAGTTGATCTTTCAATATTTCAATTCTTTGCGATAATAGTTGAATTGTATTTTGACGCTCTTTTCTAACTGTTTCCCTTTCTATTTTTGGTACTTGAATAAGTGATCTTTGACCTGGTAATCTATCTAAATCTAAACGACTTGATATTGATCGAGCTAGATTTAAATAACATTCTTCTGAAGTCTGTTAACAAAATCAAAAATAATTATGTTGAATCTGTCAATTATTGGTCTCATACATCATACGATATAAGACGTTAGTTGCTTAGGTGTGTACATTTTAAATGATTCAACCATGATACTCGACTATTTTTATTCAGTATTTAATGACTGAAAGCGTTTAACTACTTATCAATACAGAAAATGTATGATTTTAGTTTATTTTTACAGATATTTGATATTACTTAGCTCTACTGTACTTGGACCAATAATACTGATGTTAAGAATTTGTTATGCTAGTACTTTTCAGTTCACACAAAATTCTTGTATTTTCAATAAGAATACGAAAAATGATTAAATACATAAATTACAGTATCGCAGTATACCATGAATAGAAATTAGCCTTATTACGATATTTATGGTATATGGCTTAATATGAGATTTATGATTAGACTTACATATCAACCAACTAAATTTGAACATGTACATGATCTCATCAATTTATTTTGTCGAAATAACCAGAAACAATATTACTCATTAAGAATACCATATCTACAAAAGTTATTAAGGTGTAGGTAACTTCACAACAGAGTAAAACAATGTCTTTTTTTTTAAGAACAAATATGTGAATAATGGTGGTTTTGTGCTCAGTGAGACTTCAGTGATATGTTTTCCGAGGTAATATATTAATTACAGGGGCTTCCAAAGTACTAACAAGATGTTCATAATTCAGTATTTACATATGATAAATTTGGTATTGTAAGGACTTTTATAAACGTTCAGTAGCTCCAAAGATAGACAACAGAGACAATTATTTCACATATCATATTACCATGAATAATAAATGGTTTGTAAGAGATTCTATCATCCCCTAGTTGACATTTGAATATGTGTTTTAAACAATCTTTGTTGACATATGTGAATTCCCATTGGCAGATGAGAGTACCCTCAGTTGACAAATCTCAAGTCAGAATAAAAGCGTTTTGTTGGCTGCACTTTCGATTAATACTTTTTCGTTAAGGCTTATAATGAAAACAACTCCGCCTATAGCTCTTCTAGAGTTACTGCCGGTCCCAAGCCTGGCTAACGGAGGAGAGTTGAGCATGAGTTTAGCGTCCTCATCCCGCAGAAAACTAACTCGCTAAAAAAACTCTGGTCAGAAAAAATAATTTAAACCATTTAAACTGTACCCTGGGCGTTAGAAGGTCTTCATTTAGAAGAACTATGACGCCTCATGGTGTAAGCCGAGTTCTTTAGAAAGCCACGAGGCCGATGATTTTTTCTAAAAACCAGAGCAACAATTTTTATAGGTACATGGAACGTCCGGTCAATATGGAAGACCAGAAAGATCAGTCAAATAGCAACGGCCACGAAGAGGACAATATTCCACACACTCAGGGAATTCCTCTAATGCTGTCCATAGTAGCACGCAATGCACTTGTAGGATGGGAATCTCACGGATCCCGAATCATCAAAGCATCATTCAAAACAAAGAAGACAGGTATCACAATGAATATAATCCAAAGTTATGCACCCACAAATGACAGCAACGACGACATTAAAGATCAGTTCTACGAGCGGCTGCAGTCAATCATAGAGAAATGCCCAAGAAACGACCTCACCATTCTAATGGGAGATCTAAATGTCAAAGTCGGAATAGACAACACCGGATATGAAGATATTATGGGACGACATGGACTGGAACAGAAAAACAAAAATGGAGAAAGATTTGCAAATCTATGTGCATTCAACAAATTGCTCATAGGGGGCACAATATTTCAACACAAGCGTATACACAAGGCTACATGGATCTCACCGGATCACACTACAGAGAACCAGATAGATCATATTTGCATCAACAAAAAATTCCGAAGGACAATGGAAGATGTGAGAACCAGGAGAGGCGCTGACGTAGCTTCAGATCACCACCTAGTTGTGGCCAATTTAAAACTGAAGCTAAAAACGAACTGGACAACTGGACAAACAGCACTACAAAGGTTCAATACAGCCTTCCTTCGAGATACTGACAGACTCAATGAATTCAAGATAGCTCTCAACAACAGGTTCCAAGATTTAAAAGATCTACTGAAAGGAGAAACTACTATGGAGGACAACAGAAAAAGTATCAAAGAGGCATTGACATCAACGTGTCAAGAGGCTGGGCCTAAAGAAGCATCATCATAAGGAATGGATCTCTATAGAAACATTGGACAGGATCAAAGAAAGGAAGAACAAGAGAACAGCAATTAACAACAGCCGAACACGAGCAGAGGAAGTATGAGCAAAAGCTGAGTACACAAGCAGAAATACGTGGAAGAACTCGCAAAGATGGTGGAAGAGGCTGCAAGAGAAGGAAATATGAAACAACTTTAAGATACAACGAGGAAACTAGCAGGGAAATACAGTAAACCAGAGAGGCCGGTCAAAGATAAAGAAGGCAAGCCAATCACCGAAATTCAACAACAGCGGAACAGATGGGTAGAATACTTCGAGGAACTCCTAAATAGGCCGGCTCCAATGAATCCACCGGACATCGAAACGGCACACACAGATCTTCCCATAGACGTCAACCCACCAACGAAGGAAGAAATCAGGATGGCCGTCGGACAAATCAAGGACGGGAAAGCAGCGGGTCCAGACAACATACCAGCTGAAGCACTAAAATCAGACATCGAAGCAACTACAAACATGCTTTACCTTCTATTCAAAAAGATTTAGGAGGAGGAACAAGTGCCGATGGATTGGAAAGAAGGGCACCTCGTCAAGATTCCAAAGAAAGGAGATCTGAGCAAATGTGTAAACTATACAGGCATTACACTGCTGTCAATACCAGGGAAGGTCTTCAACAGAGTGTTGCTGAACCGGATGAAAGATGCAGTAGACGCCCAACTTCGAGATCAACAAGCTGGATTCCGTAAGGATCGATCATGCACAGACCAAATTGCAACACTACGGATCATCGTCGAACAATCAGTTGAGTGGAACTCATCACTATACATCAACTCCATTGATTATGAAAAAGCATTTGACAGTGTGGATAGGAGGACATTAAGGAAACTTCTACGACACTACGGAGTTCCTGAGAAGATTGTCAACATTATCCGGAACTCATACGACGGACTACAGTGCAAAGTCGTGCATGGAGGACAGCTGACAGATGCATTCCAAGTAAGGACCGGAGTAAGACAAGGCTGTTTACTCTCTCCCTTCCTTTTTCTTCTGGTGGTCGACTGAATTATGAAGACCTCGACATCTGAAGGAAAACACGGAATTCAATGGACAGCTCGAAATCAATTAGACGATTTGGACTTCGCACACGACCTAGCCCTCCTATCGCATACACACGAACAGATGCAGACAAAGACAGTCAGTGTGGCGGCAGTCTCTGAATCAGTAGGCCTCAGCATACACAAAGGGAAAATCAAGGTCCTCAAATTCAAGGTGGAGAACAGCAATTCAATCACTCTTGATGGCGAAACTCTGGAAGATGTAGAATCCTTCACATACCTGGGAAGCATCATCGATGAACAAAGAGGCGAGGATTGGCAAAGCAAGGGTCGCATTCTTACAATTGAAGAACATATGGAACTCAAAACAAATTTCAACCAATATCAAGCTGAGAATCTTCAATACGAATGTCAAATGAGTTCTACTGTACGGAGCTGAAACTTCGAGAACTACAACAACCACCATCAAGGAGGTACAATAATTATAAATAGTTGTCTACACAAAATACTTGACATCCATTGGTCAGATACCATGAGGAACAACATATTGTGGCAGAGAATAAACCAACTTCCAGCTGAAGAAGAAATTAGGAAAAGACGATCGAAATGGATAGAACATACATTACGCCTATCATCAAACTGCATCACGAGGCAATCGCTAACTTGGAATCTTGAAGAGAAGCGGAAAAAAGGAATACCAAGGAACACATTACGTCGTGAGATAGAAGCAGATATGAAAAAGATGAATTGGAATTGAAAGGAGCTGGAAAGGATTGCCCAGGACAGGGTTGGATGGAGAATGCTGGTGAGTGGCCTATGCTCCTTCACGAGGAGTAACAGGCGTAAGTAAGTTATAATGGTAATAATTTCGTAAACAACACTTCCGCGAGGAGACAGTGAGTAGGACTTCCCTCGTAGTGGTCGTATGCATGTGGCCAATTGAGAGCACTTCGGGAATGAGAGTTGACTTTCCCCACTCTCAGCAATACCACGGTATTTGAAGTTTTGATTCAATGGTTTAAGTGTTCACTTCTAAACGGCTAACACTCTTCAAAGTGAACAAACTTCAAAAGCCTCCTCTAATCATAATGATTTGTTAGACAATGAATTAAAAAACAAAACTAACGTATAAAGCATCCATTGCATTTCTCAAACCAATATGATCCATGTTTGCTGATTTTTGACCAGTCACTTGATCATCATCACCATTCTTGAAGTCAATCAATGCGAGAGTAGAATTATTTGTTAATGCTTTTATTGATGGTACTACTTCAGCAAGTACTGCTTTGCTACGTAATTCAGCATTTTCGCGTTTAAGTTTAGAAATTTGAAGGATTAATTCATCACTTTCTGTATTACCTGTAAATTTAAATAATAGTAATAACTTGAGTAAAATCTCTCAATAATTTTACCATTTATAAATCCCTACATATTTTGTTTTATTTAAACACATGAATGTTGGTACAATTAGACACCAAATAGATATGCGTCACATAAATCATTCGGTTCATGTGAGGGCTGTAATACTGCCCGGGTGCTCAAACCGAATAAGGTGGTTTTCTTAAAGGGCCACACTCGGAGCCTTTGACCTAAAGGTTTAATCTGCAAGGCAGTAGTGAAACGTAAGGAGATGCAGTCCCATGGTGGTCGGTGACTAAAAATAGGCTCATACGCCATTCGTTTCCTTAGGATTCTGGAGCCCATGTGCATCATTTGTTTGGAATCAGGGTTTTTCAACTTCTCTATATGGATCCTCCGTGTCCATCAACCCGGTTAAAGCACCTAACATTCGCTTTTCGTCTTCTCAATTCCATAAAAAACACCCGCGCTGCGAGAAGGCAGTGAGTATAATTTCCCTGTCAAAGTTTGTATGCACGTGGCCATGTAAAGGCATTTCCAGAGCTGACTCTCCCCATTCTTGGCCGTACCAGGACATTTGGTTGCAACAATGTTACGATTATTAAATCCCTATATATTACAGATTATTTAATGCTGTGCCGCATAACGTTTTCCTGGACCTCTGAAAAAACGTTTCGTCTAGTAACCTAGAGTATTGAAGACAATTATTATGGTAAATGATAAATGTTTTGATATTATTATCACTGTAGCTGTCGATAGACACTTGAAATTTTGTGATTAACTAGGTGTTCATTTATCAGATTTAAAATTTCCACTTCATTTACATCTTTCTCATTGGGCGAAGGAAATTCAGATACATTAGAATCTATGTACACCAACAAAAGTACAAAAGGTCTATAATGAATAGAATGGGTTTTAAGGCCTCGCCTAATCTGTTGTATAAATACTTAATTCGTTATAAGGGTTTCATTAAAGATTTTCTACAAGTTTATTTGCTTATTTCATGTAAATGGTATGTATACGTATCTTTTTGTGAAATATGAGAAGGCTAAGAAGATAAGATATTGGTTGAAGGTAGTCAACAGGAAACTCTGGACCCAGGTTTCGTGATACTTGGCACTCGTCAACAAGACGTTTCTGTAATATTGAGGGAACTTATGCTCCCTGATAGACTCGATCCCGTGTCACCGAGCTTCACAGTCAGAGACGTTATCATTGGGCTATCCAGGCCTCGACTAACCTCCTGTAGAACTGAGATGCATTCACAATTAACTAACCACTGGGTGGTGATCAACGTCATGTGTTAGGTCCTTCTTAGTGTGGATCAAATCATATCGACCAAGTTGCAATGTCGCCATTAGTCCAGTGGCCGAATTGCAGGTATGCAACATTTCAGGTTTATCTTACTGACGAGTACCAAATAGAACTAAACCTGTGCCCAGGGTTTCTTGTTGACTACCTTAAATCATCATTTTTTCTCAACAAAGTGCACTCAATGTCGAGTCACCAAGACTAGTGGCCACATTGCAACTTGGTTGGTAGTAGTCGCTCTGCACTAAGAAGGACCTGACACAAATGACACTGATCACCACTCGGTGATCAATCGATTGTGAAAGACCAAGAAGAACTTATTAAAATACTGTACTATATACTGAAAATTCCGTATTTATTGATGTAAGTTTAGTAATTATCTTTTGTAAATGATAAAATGAATTTCTGTAATTTTAACTAAGGCCACCATTGAAAACCTGGATGCATTGGACAGCCATTTCATCATAGTATGAAACTTGTCAGAAGTACGAATCCACAATCCTGAATTCAACACTCAAACCCTGAATCGCCGGCCCCGCGAGTGACCGCCTAACTTCTAGACCACTGAGTAGGTATTTCATTAGGTATGAGACAGTTATCCACTGAGGATACTGCAGGGTGGTCACATTATCGTAGATTGGTCAAAGTTAAACCATTGATTCAATGGTGTATCCAGGTTTTTATTGATGGTCTAGTTTAGATCAACTCATAAATTCAACTTCACAAAACTAACCTTTTGGTGATATATACATATATTGATCACGTAATCGTTGTCTTAATTGACTTAATGCTTCTCTTTGTTTATCAATAATTTCATGATGTCTTTCACCTTTACATTCATTGCCTAAATTAATTAATTCTTGTGTCAATTTAGATGATGCATTGATAGGTTCATTATGATGATGATGATGAGCTAACTTCTCTCTTTCATCATTTATAGTCTCTTGTAAATGTTTTATTTTATATTCATATTCATGTTTAGAATTAGTTAATTCTTGAATTGTAATTTGTAGTCTTCTAAATACATTAAAAAAAAATCAAAATCATGTAGACACATTATAAAGCTGAATCTCTTTTTAAATATGTCATTGAAAATGAGATGGTGGAGAAGATTTGTAGATCAGGTGGATGATTTGGATGGAGTTTTGTTCTCTGAGTTGGATGGTTTGGTCGTGGAGCTCTCATCGTTCTTCTGAACTACATCATCATCAGCACAAACTTCAGATAGAAGTGAAGTGTTTGAATTTATTCATATGCGTTTCACAGCTTGTTCTATACACCTCAATGTTGATTGGTTCTTATTGACCTTAAATTTGTCATTGTTTACTTCTTTGTTTTGGTTGTGTCTCCCATTGGTTTGATTTTTGTTCCTATGTTTGTGCATGATTTTCCTGATTCGTTGGTAAATTGGATTGATTTAAATACGCTTGTTGATTGCTGATTGACCTGAGTGCCAGGATTCTAAGTCTAGTGAAGGGTCAACAATAACCAATCAACATCGGGGTCGACAGGACAAGCTGTGAAACGCATATGGAGAAATTCGAACACTTCATTTCTATCAGAAGTTTGTGCTGATGATGTCGTTCAGAAGAACGATGAAAGCTCCACGACCAAACCAAGACAAAACTCGACCAAAGTCATTGAAAATGTAATAAATATGCTTAATCATATGACATAATCGAAAGATATCGATTTCAGAACATTACAATTGAAATATCTAAAAGTCGAACAAGAAAGAAGATTTCAATAGTTGAGATCATGAGTCAATTGAAGTTGAACCACCATGGCAAACCCTGGAAGCACTGAATGGCCGTTTTGTCCTATTGTGAGACTCCACAGCAGTGCGCATCCTCGACTTCGCCTCGCGAGATTCGAACTGAGAACCTATCAGTCCTACACGCGAGCACTTATCCATTATAACATTTATCATAGTTCAAGATTATTCTTCAGTTAATATGAAATGTTACGAAGGAAATCTTTAGAGTAATTTTGCATTCTTAAACTAAGAACTATTGGATACCAAATTGAACACAAAATTAAAACCATGAGATGAAAAACTATGTACTCACTATCATCTTTTTAGATAAATCGTTGTGTATTCAACCATGATTCAATGACTCGATGTGATTAACATGAATCAAGCCATAGGTGTAAAGTTTCATTGTCTCTGAGCTGAAGCCTTTGTTATACGTTTAGACAACAGCCTTAGCACGAATTTCAAACTTATATCTGACGTATGTTACTAAGTTACTTACTTACACCTGTTAACTCTCAAGGAGGAGCACAGGCTACTCACGAGCATTCTCCATCCAGCCCTGTCCTGGGAAATCTTTTCCAGTTGTTTTCAGTTATTATTCATCTTTTTAATGTCTACTTCCAGTTTCCGATGAAGTTTGTTTTTAGTTCTTACTGTTTTTCGTTTCCCTTCAGGATCCCATATTAGCGCTTGCCTCGGGATTCGATTTGATGATTTCCTCAATACGTGTCCTATCCACTTCCGACTTCTTTTTCAAATTTTTTCATCATCTTTATTTCCTCTTCATTTGGAAGCTGGTTTGTTCTCTCCCACAAAAGGCTGTTGCTGATGGTATCCGGTCAATGGACATTCAGTATATTGTGTAGACAAGTATTTATAAATACTCGTACCTTCTTGATGATGGTTGATTCTCGAAGCTTCAGCTTCGTACAGTAGAACTGCCTTGAAATTCGTACGGAAGATTCTCACTTTGATATTGGTTGAAAGTTGTTTTGAGTTCCATATGTTCTTCATTTGTAGGAATGCAGCCCTTGCTTTGCCGATCCTCGTCTTTATGTCAGCATCTGAACCTCCTTGTTCATCGATGATGCTTCCCAGGTATGTGAAAGATAAAACATCTTCCAGCGTTTCTCCATCAAATGTGATTGTGTTGATGTTCTCCGTTTCGTATTTGATTACCTTGGTTTTTCCATTGTGTACGCTGATGCTAAGATTGCTGCTACTCTTGTTTCTTTATCTGCATTTGTTGGTGTGTATACGATAGAATGAAGTCAACTGTGAAGTCCAAATCTTATATATGATTCCGAACCGTCCATTATATTTCGTGTTTTCTCTCAGACGTCTAGGGTTTTATAATCCAGTCGACCACCAGAAGAAAATGAAACGGAGAAAGTAAGCAACCTTTTCTGACTCCGGTCCTTACTTAGGATGCATCTGTCGCTTTTCTAAGACTATTGCCGGTCCTAATCCCGAGTAAAGGAGAAGGATTGGGTATGAGGTCAACAAATCTATCCTGTAGAAAACAATTTCGCTAAACGAGATCGCTAACCAAAATAAACAAAAAACAACCTAAAGTATGTGAATCAATAAAATTTCTTTTTATAACTTATCAATCTTAACGCGATGGCGTTTGAACCGAACTGTACTGGGTTGGAGACCCAAAGTGAACAACAACTTTGCGATGCAGGCACATCCGGCTGACAAGTTCCAAATAGGATGAAACGCGCATCAAACTAGATTCCACTGCTAGCCACTATCTATGTTTGCTTAAAAAGCTTGTAACTTAAGGTTATATCGAGGCAATCCGCAAAGTATACACATATACCCATAACAGACTGATCAATTGCAGTCTTAAACCTCAATGGGAAGATACGAGCCAAATAATACCAAGTGAATTCAAATTCACCCCATTGCACAAGCAAGTGGCTATCATGACTCAGTAGCTGAGTGGATAACGCTATGGCGTTTGAAGCGAAAGGTACTGGGTTTGAGTCCCAGAATGAACATCAACTCTGCGATGCAGGTACACACAGTTGACGAGTCCCAAATAGGACGAAATGCGCGTCCTAGATTCCACTGCTAAACACTCTCCAGTTAGTGACCTAAGGCTATATCGAGGCAATCCACACGGGATGCACATATCCCAATAACAGACTGATCAATTATAGTCTTATACCTCAATAGGAAGATTCAAGTGAAATTAAAAAAAGTTAAATATTAAAAGGAAATGATCATAGTTATTCACTTACTTTATATGTTCGTCTTTTTCATATAATTTTTCATTCATTTGTTCTAATGAATCTTTCAAATTAATTAATTGTGTCTTAGTATTACATAATTCTTGATTTATTTTTTTATTATCATTTAATACATTTTCAATTTCTTCTTTTTGTATTTCAGGTAATTCACCTTTTATATCACTTAATTGAGCTTGTGTACCTTGTAAATCAGAACGTAATACTTCTATAGTAGATGTTTGATCTTTAATTATATTTTGTAATTGAATTATTTCAAGTCTATGAAGATAAAATGAAAATTTGGATGACAACTAATTGCTTGATACCAAAAAAGTAAATGGTAACAACAAACAATAGAATAATGATGAAGGAATTCATAAGTTAAGTCCCTTATAGGTTCGATTTAAATGTAGCCTACTAGTTGTTGAGGAGATCCAGAGAACTCCCCTCCTCCAAATAAAAAGCCATGACAGGCTCTAAAAACACTTAGAAGCATTTTATCCCATCAGCGTTCAATAGAAGTTTTGCCAGAAACGTCAAGAAATTGAAAAGTTATATGTAAAGTTCTTCATTGCATGATTACTTATACTGCTATCATGTTTATTAGAATTCCAGAATTTTCGGGAAACCTAAGGACATCTAAAATATTATAAAAACCCTAAATGTTTTGTACATAAATGAACAGTTCCTGTTCAGTCTAGTGCTATTTATGTTCTTGCTTCTAGATCACACTATATATAAGAACGTAAGCAATATTATCAAGCTGTCGAAACTACATCAAATAGTGTCAGGTTCTAACTTTCAAGGAATGGAATTAACAATAAATACAAGTAAAAGAGAGGAGTTATTATCAGTTACAACGAAAATCCAAATATAGTTCAAAGACAATAGATAGAATTGAAGAATGAATCTTAGAGATTGAACGTAGCTTTTTCAATGTGAGCAACTTTTAATCCTACTTCATAACATTCTCTTTACCTTTAATACCAATCTTATGAATGCCCCAAACAGAAATTATAACAATACTGACTTGGCAAAGACTAGAGCTTCATAGATTTACGAAATAAAGCCAAGTTTTAATCTATTCACCATTAATAATTTTCTAAACAAATTCTATATTTGCCATATTTCGTATCTTACATGATGATGGTATACAATGCATACAATGTTCACATAAAAAATAAATAGGCCGAATGGTTTAGTCATTCAGAAATCAAAACTTGTAAGGTATATGATTTTATTAATTCTATTAGGCGTGACTATAATTTATGAACGAGTCAATCGGAAGCGTTTGAGGGATTTCATGGTCACAGCGCCAAGTTCAGTACCGGATGCTGATGTCCGATCGATGATCGGAGAGCAAACAGATGCTTACATAAACTTGGCTATGTTTATCGTGTCGTTATCCACATATGGTATTTTGTGAACCCAACAATCAAAGTGCATACAAACAATATTGAAGCTATGTGGTCGAGGCTGAAAGACGTTTTGCGATCTTATCATGGTTCCAGAGGTCGATTATTATTTAACCATATCGGTGACTTCCTCTATCGTAGGCATTACGATTTCAGAACTACCGAACCTCTTTCAAATCTTAACAAGTTTTTGAACTATGTAGAAGAAGTATATCTAATTTAATTTTTTGTTTTTCTATAAGATACCCTTGCTTTATCCTGTTTTTTGATTGGCTAATAGTTCTCAAGATCATTTAAGACTCGTTTAAAGGGCGTCCATAAATTAAAATCTCGCCTAATTATTATTATTATTATTTCGTTAACTTACTTTAGATTATCAACCAATTTAGGATTAGTATTATCATCAATAGATGAATATGCAGAAGAATGTTTATTTGTATCATCATTATGACGTGCTGATGTTTTTGCTCGTAAAGATTGAAGACGATTATGAGAGTCTGTTAAACGAGTTTGTAATTGTTTATTTTCACTTTGTAAATCTACAATTACAAATCAAAATTTTCAATAAAATGTAGTTGATACAAATGAATTTTATGATAATACTCATTTGATTAGGGGTGGACAAAACAAAATGTGGTATCAGTCCTTGTAGTCAATGACTTCTGGTCTGAACCATGTTGGTAGATGCAGACTATTTGGATTCGGTCCGTGTGACTATCTCAACCAATGGTTGGAGACTGGGGGTGACATGGCTCAGAATCGATCACAATGGCGTAGGTGTATACACTCCCTGTCTTCCCTTAAGCTATGAGATTAAAATTGCTTCATATCTTTCTTTCGATTAACTAATTCTTTCTTCCTGTACTATATCCTAATATGCAGTATTTCTTTTATATATTACCACCACTGAACTAACTACTTCTATGAATTTAGTGTTCATCTTGTTGTGCTAATGAGGTATGACAACTTGGACCGATGCACATATGTGCCTGACTCTATGTTATAGCTGACTAACTGATTCATTTTAACGTGACTTAACAGTATAGTTGAATGGTGTTCGTTTTTTGTCTTATTTTCGATTGAAAATGGATCGTTGCTCTATAAACAGTTATCCTTATGAACTCGTTTATTTAGGTTTGATTTACTTATTGACCTATGTATGATAACAGAGATGTGACTAAAACTTATGAAGTAACACATATATAAATAGGATTACACCTATGAAGTATCAAATACTGGTATATTATTTTGAATAAGACTCAGTTGAGTATGATTTGAAGTTTGTCTTTATAGTGAATAACTATTTGATAGAAAGCTGTTCACAATAAGAAGATTGCTTTCATCTTGATTTAACTGTGACTAAATACTCTCATCGATGACATATACTAAAATAACACTTAAGTTTATGTCACAGATTGATGTTGTTTAAACAACCATAGAAGACTAAGAATCACTGAACAACTGTTTTGTATGAGACACCGACAGTGTGCGTCCACGACATCACCGAACTCAGGACAAAAACCAGACAATGATAAAAACTATGGAATTCAACAATTTCCATAAACCTCTGTCATGGTAAAATGCAAATGATCTATATTTCATAGAGAGCAAATAATCATTCATGGTAAACAGAACATATTACTATCATCATAACAACTGGGATACAACAGTCCTGATTTTGAATTCACTTGGTATTGTTTACTTGAATCTTCATATTGAGGTTTAGGACCGCAATTGATCAGTATCTTATTTGGCAAATGTGTACACTGTACGGATTGTTACGATATTGTTTTAATTCAAAAACATTCAAAGTAAAGATGAATGATGGTCAGTAATAGAATCCAATACGCGCGTTTCGTCCTATTTTGGACTCGTCAGTCCTTATTTTTTATTCATTTTTATGTACGATTCTTAGAGATAGATTAGATAATGAAGAAGTTATCGGAAGAAATTTCGTGCTCTAATATTCTTTGTTTGTTTAAATAACTTATAGTTCAAAATAACTACCTGTATTGGTTCGTTTGAATTTTGTTACTTCATTCTTAGTATCTTTTAATTGTTTTGTCAGTTTGACTAAACGTTCTTCCATAACACATATTGTTCTAGCATGCTGTCGAACTTGTTCTCTATAACTGTCCAATTCAGATTTCCAACGTAATTCACATTGTTTTTCAATTTCTTCATGTAACTTTATATTAGCTTGATTTTGTTGGTCTAATTGTGATTTCATTTCTTCTATTTGATTTTCTTTCAATTCAATTTCTTGTTGTAATCTCGGTAGAAGTTCACTTGCTTCTTTGGCTTCATTTAATTCAGTTTCATGAACGATTTGCTTTTCGGCTAAAATCTTAAAATTCAAATAACATAAGTAGTTGATGCATTAACTCCTTTATGGTTATATCAAGAAACGATAAATGACTAGGAAAAAGATTCTTTTAGCAATGATGTGTGTTGAATGAAAACAGAAACCACCATCGTTAATATCTAATGCTGGCTAATATAAGAGCAGGTTATATGAAATCTAAGAATGGCCAAATTAACATGTGGCATTAATTCATGAAGTCAGTGGCTATTTGTTGAAGCCTCGATAGTATTTGCAGAAGGAAATTATGATGAAATACTGGGGATCTTGAGTGAGGTTATTAAAGATCAAAGTAGTTCTGTATACTTTATACCTATATATTACTCCTTTATTCAGAAATATGTTCAGTATTTCTTGCTATCACTGATATTACCATTATTTTTACCACGCTTCAGTTTATCTCGACTACATTAAACTTCCCTGATGATTGAATGTGTCAATTTGGGTTGATGCTCATTTCTATCAGGTCTAACATTGAGAATGACTGGTTTCTCAAATGATGAAGATAAAGAGAGCTTGTGTTGAGATTCGGAGTATAACTTTAACGATCTCTTCTTCAGATATGGAAATGTAATACTGTTTCTTGATTCGATGAATTTTTCACTTAAATCAATTTGTACCTGACATTTTTATTTAGCCTTGAGAAGAAAAGTTGAATTGATAATCTTAAATTTACTTCTCGAAATTGAGTAATATCTAGTATTCTGATAAAAGGACACAATATCTTAATTTTACACTATTGCTAACATAATATTTCTAACTTTTCTATAACTATCAAAAAATAAATGTCAAGTCTCCATTGCTGCATTGAGCAGATAGCTCTGCAAATCTTTACTACTTAAATACTTTTTCAGTAGTTAACAAATATCAAGTAAACAAATTGGAAAACATTCTGTGGTTATTTTAAAAAACGTACTTGTTCACTGTATGATTTACGTCATATCTAAGCTTGAATTTTTTTTACTCTGTGATAAAATTTGCAAGTTCGATGTTATACATTCAGGTCTTAATATATATTATCATCTTTATGTTGATGTTATGTTGAAAGATGAACACATTTTTTAGCTTAGAAATTACCAGATGAACCAACTCTGTTTCTACATTTTACGGGAGATTCTACATTTCAACTCACCAGGCGATTAAACATAAATGTATATTTACAGAGACAACAAGTTGTATGTACTGTATTAATTTTAAGCAAATGACACTTAAAAATATAATCAGAGAGAGGTTTTATGGATATTATAGTAAGTTAACAGTTGAATTCATGAGTTCATTAAAGCTAAACCACCATGAAAAACCTGGAAGCGTTGGACGGACGTTTCATCATAGTATGGTATTCCCTAGCAATGTGCATCCACGACCTCGCTCGCGGGATTCGATCCCAGGGTCTCGCACGCGAATAATTAACCTGTAAATCACTGAGCCGACCAACATCCAACGGTGTTAATGTTGAACTTTCATCGATCCATGAAATTTTGTGGATAGGTCCTGCGTTTGAATCTTGTGAGGCTGTATCTTGGATGCGCACTACTGAGGAGTCCTACGATGGGACGAAATGGCCGTACAGTGTTTACAGCTTTTCCATGGTGGTCTAGCTTCAATTGACTCATGAATTAAACCTCAAAATATGTTTCATGATTACTAAATTCATTATTCAATAGTCTTCAAAGTAATCTAGTAATTTTAGATAGAAATATTTTTCAATCACCACTGGCTAGCAAACGTTTAGTCATCTTAATCAAGACTCCTTTACAAGATAAGTGACTTGTTTGACTAAAGTATTACACAGTATAAATTTCAGATTTCTGTTAGAAATAATATGCTTATATATATATATAATTTAATATTTGGATTCATGAATCTGTTAGAGCTAGACCACCATGGAAAACGTGGAAGCAGCGGACGGCCGTTTTGTCCTAGTAAGGGACTTATCAACAAAGCGCATTCACGACCCTGCCCCGCAAGATCCGTTCTCATGAATTCAGTTATTAAATTACTACAATCTCCACAAAACCCTTATCTGATTATGTATACATGTGTAGGTTTTCGACTGAGCTATATATTTACATGAAATGTTTCATTATACTAAATTGATTTACTTGACGAGTTTCACGTAATTTATTTTCAAGTTCTTCAATGATTGTTGCTTTAACAGACAGTAATTGTTCTTGTCGTAAACTTTCCACACGTGCAACTTCTTCAACAGCTTTCTGAATTTTATCTGCATCTATAAAAGTAAATATAAAACATTATTGTAGTTTCTTAATGGATTTATAGTATACAGTTTTATGATGATTAATGTAATGAACCACAAAGTTCTTCAATTGTTTAAATCAACATCATAAGAATGTTTAGTATTCGCTTGTTTCTTTTGTGCTAAATGGAAAAATAATATATTAGGCTAAATCTATACCAAGAAGGTATAAGTATTTATATATAGTTGTCTACGGAAAATACTCAATATCCGTTGGACGGATACCATCAGGAACAGCCTACTGTGGGAGAGGACAAATCAGCTCTCGGCTGAGGAGGAAACTAGGAAAAGACGTTGGAAATAATCATAAATTACGGAAGTCACAAAACTGCATCACAAGGCAAGTGCTAACATGGAATCCTAAAGGGCAACGGAAAACAGTATGGCTAAAGAAGGCAATACGTTGGGAATTGGAAGCAAGCATCAAAAAATGAATAGTAACTGAAAAGAATTGTCAAGGACAGAATTGTATGGAGGGTGCTGGTGAGCGGTCTATGCTCCTCCACGAGGAGTAACAGGCGTAAGTAACTAACTAAGCAAGTGATATGTCAAGTTCAAATGAGTTATTTTAGATTATGGACAGACCAATTAATTCATTTTTCTTGGGTTGCATTTTGACCGTATCAATTATTCACTTATTAACCTTGCTCGTTTCTATATGAACGCATACACATGCATCATCCATCATCTACTCTATTCATCACGTCTTTAGTTTACTATTTTTTGGATAGAAATTTTAAATTACACTTTATCAAAACGATTTGTCTTACTTATCAGTTCGTTCTCTTAATTTTCATTCAATAAGTATATGAAATTTGTGTGATCAAAATTTACTCTCTTATAATATGACTTATTTTATTCAATATGGATGAAATCGATAATTATATCTGAGGGTAACTGGAATGTGAACAACATTGTACGATCAGATTGTAATTAGATTAATTGGACGGAAAAATATCTTCATCATTTATTCTAGTGTTTAAGGCTTAATGAAGTATGGTAGTTAAATAATATTAGACAAGAAAGTCAGTAACATTATTAATATTACTAAAATAAGTATTATTATTAGAATACTTTTATTATAAGGAAAATTAGTAACATGCTATTTTTATGGAAAAAGTTAATGATTATCAGTTGGTTTGGGTATACTTTGATGAAGTTTTGTTCTCTGAGCTGGATGGTTTGGTTGTGGAGCTTTCATCGTTATTCTGAACAACATCATCACCAGCACAAACTTCAGGTAGAAGTGAAGTGTTCGAATTTCTCCACATATATCTCACAGCTTATCCTGTTGACCTCGATGTTGATTAGTTATTGTTGACCCTTAACCTGTCGTTGTTTACTTTTTTAGTTTGGTTGTATCTCCCATTGAACTGATTTCTGGTCCTATATTTGTCTATAATTTTTCTAATTGGCTAATAAATTGGATCGAGTAGAGACAGGTATCTACCTTAGTACAAAATGGAAGATGGTCGCGCAATTTCGTGGATTGGTTGAGGTTAGACATTAACACCGTTAGATGCCGACTCAGTGGTCTAGAAGATAAGCGGTTGCGCGCGAGACTAAAGGCCCTGGATTCGAATCCCTTCGGTGGAGGATCGTGGATGCGCACTACTGAGGATTCTCACAGTAGGACGAGATGGCCAAGAAGTGCCCCGGGTTTTCAGTGGTGGTCTAACATCAGTCGTTTCATGATCTCAAAAAAATAACTTAAAAATCTCCACAATCCTATACTGATAATTCAGTGTGTTTGTTGATTGCTGATTGAACTATGTGCCAAGCTTCTAAAAATTCTCTGGTGTTTTTAGAATTGTCTCTATCCAAGGGTTTCTTGTTTTTTTCCAAAGAACTTAAAATGACAAGTTAGGACTATGAAAATTTTCACAATGATGCGGATAAGATTCACATGCAAGGTTCGTTTACAGAGCAACAGCTTCTCAGTATAGGGTCGTGGAGATTTAAGTTTCTGATTGAGATCATGAACCGGTTGATGTCAGACCACCATTAAAAACCTATAAGCATTGGACAGCCGTTTCGTCCTATTGTGGCACTCCTCAGTAGTGCGCATCCACAATTCCGCCCGCGGGATTCGGACCCAGGGCCTTTGGTCTCGAACCACTAAGTTAGATTTCAACGGTATCAATATGTAACCTCAACCAATCCATAGAATTGCGCGACCATCTTCCATTGTCTGAGGTAGATACCTATCTCTACCTGACATGGATTAGATCCACTGGTTACAGTTTCTCAAGCGAGTTAGATTTTCAATAGTGGTCTAACATCAACCGGTTCATGATCTCAATCAAAAACTTAACAATCTTCACAACCCTATACTAATAAAAATGAATAGATTAGTTTTCTCCAGAAACTGGAATAATCTCTATAGACCTGACATAGCAACTCACATTACAATCATTACAATAATATAACTTACTTTCATAATTTAATTTAGTTATTTTATCATCCATTATCATTTTCCATTCATTTTGAATAAGTGATTTAGTTTTAAGAAGTTCTTCTTGATATTCCATTTCATTCATTTTTATTTGTTTTAATAAATCCGTTTTTTGTTGTATCATTATGGTTGTTAATTCAGCTAAATGTCTTATTGTATTCACTAAATCATCTGGACGATTAATGATATGTAACATATCTATTCAATGTAATATTAATATGGAAATCAAAATAAACATAAAAAAGATAAACAAGAGTAATGTTTCTATGCAAATTAATGTTAGAATTTAATCATAGGGAACGATAGTTGTAAGGATAGTTCATGTGACGACAGACCGCAAGTGAACTCGAGGAAGCTGTAAGAGGCTCAGAAGGAGCCGAAGATATTCCATCCAATCACCTTTCAGAAGAATATTCTAGAATTCCAACATGTAGCCTCCTGATTGGTCAGTGCTAATAACCCCATGAACGCGGATAGGTGGACTGTAATGATGATTTCGTTCTTACTAAAAACTATAAATACCTGACAATTTAGCACTATAATGAACACTGTTGGAATAATATTCCTTTCGTTAGTCTTCTGTCTTCTTCTTGCGACTTGGAGGCGTTTTAGTGTTCTAGTGCTCTGTTATACGCGGTATATCAAGAAATCAGCCTTTAAGATATAACAGTTCATAGGTAAACTTGAGAAAAAAGTCAGAAAGAGCTAAAGAAATTTTATCCAATCATTTTTTAGAAGAATATTCTAGAATCTTGACATGTAACTTCCCTATTGGAAAAATGCTAATAACCCTTTGTATTGTACGCATTATATCAAGTATCTAAGCACTATATATAACAAATGACGTAACACAGTAAGCTAATACTGTACGATTCTATTCTATTGTATTTTGAATAAATTGGCATTGAGATGATGGTGAAGATTTGTAACTCAAGTAGATGATTTTGATAGAGTTTTATTCTTTGAGTTGCATGATTCGGTCGTAGAGTTTTAATCGTTCTTTTGATCGACATCATGAGAACAAAATATAGATGCTAATGATATCGTTCAGAAGAATGACCAAATCATCTAGCTTAGAAAATAAAACCCTATCATGAATCTAATTTCTAACTATAACGTTCAACTTTAAATCCTAATCTTGATTCATCACAGAAATATATAACCCTTAAATTAACCATAGTAAGTAGGTGAACATATTTAAGGTCATTTTAATGTTGCTCAATGATCGTCTAAAAATGATAATCTGATCGCTTTTCATTTACGTGGAATATAACTCAATTCACATAGTATCCAGAATAGTTTAAATTAAATTGAAAAACTTGTAATCTTAAACCGGAACTATCCTTAAATTCACTGAAAATAATGGTTCCTAATGATAATTATCAGGTCATTAGTTTCACATTGGACTACTGTTTACACTTTAATTGCTCAGTTCAATATAAGCCAGATATATATATATATATATATATATATATATATATATATATATATATATATATATATATATATATATATATATAGTTTAAAGCATTCAATTTAAGCATGACTACTGATATTTAGAATTCAAAGTAAAATATGGAAAGAAAGAAGGTAGGAAGAAAGAAAGAAAGAAAATTTCATTTCTTATTGTGCGATTGATACTTTTTTTTGGACTATTTTACGTTGTTTCCATGGAAGTTACTTTTGTCCTTGTTTTATTGATCGTTATCGAAGTAGTAAATATTCATTGTAAAAGAGTTCAAGACAATAATGAAGTAGTTAGCCAGTGATCATCAATGATGTTCAATACTATCTTAATTGATGTTAATTGTTAATCAAAGTTAATCATAAAATTGAACGATTGTAATTCATATAATGTTTTAAGTCAATCTCTTTCTATTGATTAAATTTCAATGATTATGAATAACAAATGATGATAGTTATTTGATGAATGAACTATTCATTAGTTAGGTTTATAATCATCTTCTATTATTCATAGTTCTTTTCATAACCATAACACTCTTCATTGAATGATAAGGTGTGAAGGTTCTTTTCATAAATAAAATGTTTTTAAAAGTAAAGATGAATGGTCGTTAGTGATAGAATCCAAGATGTGCGTTTCTTTTTATTTGACAATTGTCAGTTGGATTTACATTGATGGGAAGATTATAAAAAACAATGAAAAAATGAACTAAAACTTCACCCGATTGCATAAGCAAATGGATATCTGGATTTACTAGCTAAATGGATAACGCGATGACATTTGAAGCAAAAGGTACTGAGTTGGAGTCTGAGTGAACATCAACTTTCGTGTGCAGGTATATCCAGCGACGAGTCCCATATAGGACAAAGTGTGAGTCCTAGATTCTACTGCTAGTCACCACCCATATCTGCTGATAATGCTTTTGATTTAAGGTTATTTCGAGGCGACCTGCACCAGATGAATGATCTAAGATGTGTTTAATATACGTTGTTTCATAGTATGTGTGCGGTATCTTTTGATTTTCAATCATTAATTCATTCTATTGATTACCGATGATAAATGGTCCACGATGAAGGTAAAACGGAAAGGTACTTGACGGATCTAAGTTACTAGAAGTTCTAAGGGTTATTTAAGTGATTGAAACAGTGATAGGACAGGAACCTACCAGTATTCTGTGACTGTATTGTCCCAACAGCTTCTTGTACACAATCTTCGAGACGTTGTTGTGTATTCACCTGATCCTGTAAATCGTCCAGTAGGATACGTTGGAGTCGTTTTAAAATTTCACTAGCTGGAACATAAGCAGCTAATAACTCAATATCTTGTTTTAGTCGTAACGAAGAACGAAATCTGGGTGTATCTTTCATGTTTTGCTAAGTAAAAATGGGAGCAATAAAACTTTATTATCAACTGTACGGATAAATGTTTTCGTTTATTAATATTCAAGACGGCACTGATCAATCTTTCTTACAATGTAACTTTTTAAACGATTGTTTGTATTTACAACTTGGTTATACAGTACACAGTTGCTAGCAGGTAAATTATTTCGTTAATATCCTGGCTCAACAGCTTGGTAAAGAAACAGACAATAATATAGGGCGTTTCTGTATTGGAACTCCATCATCGCTCCAGAAGACCTACAGACCCTTACAGAGAGCGATTAAAGTTCGAACTAAACTACGATTTAAATTTAGTGGTTCACGTTCTAAACTTCCAATATTGAGTGATAATTACCTTTTGCTACTGGTGATACTTTTCCGATGTCGGACATCATTGAAATGGGGTTAAGTAAGCATTGACACTGCTTTCAACTAAGTATTATTATTAATTTTTCAATGGAAAATGTTATGTATTGTTCATTTTTGCACCAAGTGTTGTATTGTACTTTGTACTATAATCTATGAGTTACGTTGAATGGACTACAGTGGACAAATGGCGTGCAGCTAGACGATTCAAACTTCACAGATGACATGACCCTTCTATCCCGAACTCACCAACAAATACAAGTGAGGACAACCAGTGTAACAGCATAGGCTCTGTAGTAGTAGGCCTCAACATACACAAGACACAAAGAAAGATTCTGAGATGCAAAACAGAGAGCACCCATCTAATCATATCTGACGGAGAAACTCTGAAGAAAGGTGAGAGGATTTAGGTGCCTGGGTAGCATCAGCGTTGAACAAGGGGGATCTGATACAGATGTGAAGGCATGGATTGGAAAATCAAGTGTAGCATTCCTACAATTGATTAAAATATGGAACTGAAAACAACTGTCTGCAAGCTAATAACAAATTCAGAATCTTCAATGCAAATGTCAAAACAGTTCTACTGTATGGAGCTAAAAATTGGAGAAGTGCTACATCTATAATCAAAAACGTACAAGTATTTATCAACAATTATCTATGTAAGATACTCAATATCCATTGGCAGGATCCCATCAGCAACAACCTATTGTGGGAGAGTACAAACCAGCTACCAGTTGAGGAAGAAATTAGTAAAAGACTCCGGTAGTGGATAGGAAATACTTTGCAGAAACCACTAAAGTGCATTATGGGACAAGCTCTAACTTGGAATCATGAAGGGAAAGGGAAAACATAAAGATCAAGGAACACATTGCTCCTGCAACTGGAGGCATACATAAGAAAAATGAATAATAATTGGAAACAACTGGAAAAGAGAGACAAAGATAGAGATGGTTCGAAAATCCTAGTTGACAACTTAAGCTCCTCTACAAGGGGTAACAGGCGATGGTAACTTATTAAGTATTGCTATCACTGACTCATAACCTGACTTGATTGGTTCGATATTTTCATACATGGATATAAGTATTATTATTTATTAAACTTAAGGTTTATAAAAACCGAACTGAAAATAATAATGTTCGCTTAAAATGTATGATGTTTTAATTCACAGCATGGGAATTTTCAATATTAAAGTATCAAGGGGTGGTTGCGTTCTTGTAGCTGGATAGCTTAGTTTTTAAGCTTTCAGTTCATACAGATTAATAAAGGTCATAGAAATAGGTTTAGCCTACAAAACGATAAAATTGTTGTAATCAATATTATGCAAATCATAGGATACAATTACAGTCAATGACAAACTAAACCTCATCTACAAGATAAATTGCAGTAACAGATTGGCTATTCTCTTTGCCTTCACTCACATAAATACCATTTAGTTGCTAAAAGATATAACACATCAATTCATGAAAACAACTATGTCCAAAAACTCGACTGTAAAATATTGAACAGATTAAACAAACAGAAAACCTAAGCTTCATTAGAATCTTGACAACTAGAAAACCATGGAAATTGTAATCGATCAAATCTATCAATCATAAGCGTCATCTACAGAGAAAACAATTGAAACAAACAAACAAATAAACAAAAACCATATATATATATATATATATATATATATATATATATATATATATATATATATATATATATATCAAATTCCAAATAATCAAAACAATTGGTTAGTTATGAGTGGAAAACTTTTAAAGGAACGATGAAAGATCCACGACCTAACCATCTAGCTCAGAGAACAAAACTCCATCAAAATCATCCACCTGAGCTACAAATTTTCTCCACTTTTAAAAGCTCATTTCTTATTAAAGTACATATTGATAATGGTGTTTAGAAGAAAAATGAAAGTATCACAATTAAATGATCTAGCTCAAAGAACAAAATACCCTCGAAATTTCTATATGATGTTAAACTATCAAAGTCACCATTTATAACAATATCAATCAATCAATGAACCGATCAATGAATAACCATTTAATAATAAAACAATTCATACTTGAGCTTCTATATATAACAATATCAATCAACTGGTCGATCGATCAGTCAATCAATCAACCGATCAATCAATCAAATCAATCAATCAGTCGATCAATCAAATCAATAACCATTTAATAATAAAACAATTCATACTTGAGCTTCTATATATAACAATATCAATCAACTGGTCGACCGATCAGTCAATCAATCAACCGATCGATCAATCAATCAAATCAATCAATCGATCAATCAAATCAATAACCATTTAATAATAAAACAATTCATACTTGAGCTTCTATATAAACATGAATAAATTCATTTAATTCATTTTCAATTGTTTTATTTTGTTGTTTCATTTGATTATCTATTGAATTATTAACTTGTAATTCATATTGTAAACGTTTATAATCATCAGCTAGAAATTGTATACGATCTAATAATTGTTCATTATGATTTATATTTTGATATGAATCCACGTTGTCTATTGATGATGATAACGATGATGATGGTGGTGGTGGTGGTGATTTCTCATTTGATACTTCCTGATTATTATCCATAGATTGGGTATTGGATTCAGAATTGATAGTAACTTTCTTATTAGATGAAGTTTCTAATGTTTTCTTAGTATTGAATTGAGTTTCAGATATTACAGCGAATACAATACGCATGATACGTGTACGTAAACGTTCAAACTAATTTCAAAAAAGCAAAATAAGTTTATGATAATATAAATCACATGTGATTGTTGATGGATGGATTACAATCTGTAGGATTTATTTCAATTATAATCTTCTCTAGTTAAGTAATAATATAGATACATATTTGTGATGATTTCTACAACGGGGCATGAATTTCTGTTAGTGGTACATAGACTGAATTAAAGTATATTCCATGCATGATTACATTGGTTGCAAGCTGACTGGTTAAGAATTATTCACAATCGATTAATGACTGGATGGTGGTGATCAATGTCATGTGTGTCAAGTCCATATTATTAGTGCAGATCGAATTCTATCGACCAAGTTGCAATATGGCCACTATTTTAGATGACTCAACATTGCGTGCACTAGGTTGAGATTACATGATGGTTGGAGGTAATCAGCAGGAAACCCTGGACCCAGGTTTCGAGCTATTTAGCACTCGTCAGCAAGATATACTAGTAATCTTGAGGGAATGGGTACTCCCTGACGGATTCGATCCCATGTCACCTAGCTTCATAGTCAGAGAAGCTATCTAAGCCGCGACCGACCTCCTGTAGGACTGAGATGTATTCGCAATTGATTGATCAATGGGTGGTGATCAATGTCATGTGTGTCAAGTCCTTCTTAGCCAATCAGCCCTATTCGATACTTGTATAAGACTCTAGAATCGGTGAGAGTATAATTTATGGAGGAATTTTGAGAGATCGTGACAATGACCTTGAGAGTGTTCACCTAATAACTAGGACCAAATGAAGATTATAAACCAGTGTGGGAAATTAGAATTATGATTTACAGTTGATGGTTAAGGTTAGGAATAGCATTTAAGGTTTTCATCACGAACTGACATCAGCTATAATGCTAAGAAACTATTTAGCCAAATGGATAAGCGAATTTCGCACCAGAATCCGAGACGTGTTTTCCTAAATTTAATTGGTTCCTTCAAAAATTATGGTCTCAACCTAGAATTTTCTCATATACAAACTGTTTTTCTTACTGTGCTTCTTACTTCCGTTTACCCCTATGTTATTTGGAATATTATTCCGTTCCTGTTACACCATGTTCTGATTTAAGGACTTGTCGAATGAATTGGTGTCCAAGTCTACTAAGCAATAGGAATATCTGGGTCGTAATAAGAGAAAATTACAACACATTCTAAATGTTATCGTCTGGGCTTGCTTTGAAAAATAAACAACCTTTAGATGTTATTCGTAAAAGAATTGGTCTTTAGATACTACTTAAAACCAGAAAACACTGAACAGTTGTTTCATTCTAGTATGGAATTATTTTCAATACTTCTAATCAGTTAACAACATCAATACTCCCACCTATATATTATCTGAAGGTGCAAGTATTTCTAAACAAGTGTCTACGCAAGTCACTTAACATCCACTGGTCAGATATTATGAGGAACAGCCTACTGTGGTAGAGAATAAACAAACTTCCAGCTGAAGAGGAAATTAGGAAAAGACGTTGGAAGTAGATAGGACATACATTACGGAAATCGTTAAACTGCATCACGAAGCCAACTGTAACATGGAATTTTGAAAGGAAGTCGAAAAGAACAAGGTCAAAGAACACATTAAGTCGGGAAATAGAAGCGGATATAATAAAGATAAATAACAACTGGAAAGAGCTGGAAAGGATTACCCACGACAGAGTTAGATGGAAAGTACTGGTGAATGGCCTATACTCCTCCACGGTGAGTAACAGGTGTATGTAAGTAAGTAAGTAATATGTTATGTGAGAAACATTTATCAATGATCAAATTTACCTCACTAACAGCTTCATGTTTATCAAGTTGATGAATTCGAACAGAACGTTCTAATTCAATAATTTTTATTTGCATTTCTTCTAATTCTTTACGTAATTTATTCTCTGCAACTAATTTATTTTCAATATCTTGAAGAAGTTTATGATGATCTAATTTCATTTTATCTAATTCATCTTGTAATGAATGATTATGTAATTCTGAAGTTTTATATTTCTGAAAAAAACAAAAACAAAAAAGAACGAAACGATGGATGGAAGGAAGGAAGGAAATACGGAAAGAAGGAGGACAGAAATTAACAATTTTGGCTACTTTCGATCTTTTTGTTCAATACCCTTAAAAGGTTTAATTGAACTATTGAATAAAAGTACATGAAATTGAGCGACCGTTTTCCACATCTGACATTCGTCATGGTTATTCACTAGATCTTCAAATCCTAATGCACACAAGTATATATATATGAGAGTTATTTAGATGGTTAGTTACCTTGGTTACAAGAATAATCCACTTATTTAAAATATACCGTTTACATTTGGATTTGACCCTGTGATGACATGTTATTTGCCTGATCTTGCATCAATTGATGATTTATCTTAAAGTACCCGATAATTAATCCTAGATTTATTAACGTTTTCATCAGTGAATTCTAAATGTTGTAAATAAGACCCATAATAAATAACAATAAATCAAGTCTTAAGTTATGTAGATATTGTCAGCCTCATTGAATGGTATTTGGGTAGCCATTGATATTATTGTAAATATTAAACTAGAATAGAGAAAAAACCATTTCAAAGTGAATAACACTAATTATGATGTTTGAATTTATGAGTTGATTTGAGCTAGACCACTGATGGGGACCTCGAAGCACTGAACAGTCATTTCATCCTAGAGTGGGACTCCTCAGCAGTGCGCAACTACGATCCTTCTCACAGGATTCGAACTATGGACCTTCAGTCTCACACCCCAACGCTTAACTTCCAGACCACTAAGCCGTGATCTAACTGTGTTAATGTCTAACTTCAATCATTCCATGATGTTGCGCAACCCTATATCCATTGTCTGAAATGGATAACTGTCTCCACCCGACACGGATTACACTCCACTGATCATGGTTTTTCATTAAAAGAATAAATTCATATGATTTACCTGACGAATACTGTCAATTTCTTTTTCAAATTGTTCCTTCTCCAAATTGTATTGTTTTTTATCTTGAGATTTATTATACTGAAAATTTACAAAATGTATATCAACAGTTAAGAGGAATATAGTTTATAATACAACATATTTATAAGGTGACTTTTATTTGGATTAATTTATGAAACTGTCGAACTGTATTCATATTGAAGTCAGTCTAGAGAGATCAATGAAAGTTGAATGATGAATATAAAGGAAGTGTTTTTAAAATAATAAACTATAACTACAACCAATCCATAAAATTGCGCGATTGTCTTCTATTGTCTTCGGTGGGTAACTGACTCACATTTGACATGAATTAGCTACACTGGTCATGGATTCGCACTAAAACATCGAGAATTACCTTACTCAACAATCTCCATAACCACATACTGATAATTACCATGTAATTACTAGTGAGTGGATTCGAGTGGTAATTCTCGGAGTTCTAGCGGGAAGCCAGTGAAGGTAATAATATATAATTTTCATATGAAGAAGATTCTACAATGGGTGAAAAAAAGCGATGACAGTTTCGTGATTAACTTAACAGACCTTTGAGAAACAATACTACTTAAGAAAAACATACACACTTTAAAACATGAATTTAATGAAGCAAACGTTATTTAGAAGCAATTTTCATCGTTAACCAACATGAAATCCTATAACAAACAACGTAGTATTCGACAGATATTCTGTTCGAGTTCGATGATCATTTTCTTGGATACATGACACTATTGATCAAATCTTTTATATTTTTCAGACAATCTGAAATGCAGTGTTATGATTGTTCATTACCGATGAATTCAATCGTAGTAAAAAGTTATAGCTCAAGTGGATGATTTTGCTGAAGGTAAAAGGGAAAGACCTGAAGACACATTGCACTGAGAATTGGAAGTAGACATCAAAAGAATGAACAACAATTGGAAGACGATTTGAAAGGAGAGCTTAAGGTGGAGTTGGTTCAAGAATCCTTGTCGGCGTCTTATACTTCTCCACGAGGAGTAACAGGCGTAAATAATTCAAAGGTCGCCTAGAGTACCTACTACATGGTATGACTAGACTGTGGGTGTGTGCGGTTTAGGAATGAATAAAATTATTCGAAGAAGATCAATCTTATTAAGCCTATTAACTATGATAATAACTTATCAGATAATAAAAATAAAAACAAATGAATGCACAAAGTTATTGACTTCATTAAAAAAACAACTTTAAAATGTTGGGATGATGCAGAAGATTTGCCATTCGAGATGGTGAAGAAGATTTATAGCTCAGCTGGATGATTTTGATGGAGTTTCGTTCTCTGAGCTGGATGGTTTAGAACAAACTTTTATCAAGATTTGCCTTTCAGCTGAACTATATATGGAAATAATACCGATGTAACTGACTTTCCTAATGGAATAATGAGGTAAATCTTGAGAATAAAATGCATTTATGATAATCATTCAAACAAGAAGGATGCAGTTTGGGTTAATAGAAGTAGAGAGTAATGATTGAAAACAAGAATATTCTATAGGTAGTCAATAGCAGAATATAAGGATGAAAAAGTTTGTTTTCTATACACAGTTCACATCTTTGTGTGTACAGTATGTGGTTCAGTAATACAGAGGACATGAAATCATACTAATTTTGGCAGGTTTCTGTTTACCTTGTACAGAATATTAAAAAATGGATGTATTTAGCAAAGCTATATCAAGGCAACTTCACATGGAACCCCTCTGGGGCTACTGCTTCCGCCAAGCCCGAACAAAGGAGGATAAAGGAGATGAAACTGAAGCTAAAGAAACACTAAACAACTGGAGAAACAGTTGTACAAAGGTTCAATACAGCCTTCCTTCAATATACCAACAAATACAACGAACTTAAAATAGCTCTCAACAACAGATTCTAGGCCTGACAAGATCTACTCTAAGAAAGAGAAACTACTATGGAAGACAACTGGAAAGGGATCAGGGAAGCACTAAATCCAACATGTCAGGAGGTATTCGGCCGCAAGAAGCATTATCATGAGGAATGGATTTCTATCAAAACCCTGAGCAGGATTCAAAATAAGAAGAACAAGAAGACAGCAATTAACGACAGTCGGACAAAGCTCAGGATGCCAAGGCACAAAATGAATACTCAAAAGCGCACAAGCAAGTAAAGAAGAGCAGTATAGCTGGCAAACAAAAGTACATAGAAGACATAACGATGACAGTGGAAAAGCTTCAACACAAGGAAATATGAAATAACTTTATGATATAATGAAGAAACTGACAGCAAAATATAATAAACTAGAGGAACCAGTCGAGAACAAAGAAGACAAACTAATCACTGAAGCCTGAAAACAGAGGAGCGGATAGGTGGAACATATTGAGGAACTATTGATTAGGCCAGCTACCTTGAATCAACTGGATATCGAAGCAACACACACAAACCTTTGTACCGCTGTTTCTCCAGTTATTCAGTGTTTCTTTAGCTTCAGTTTTATGTTAGCAAACACCAAGTGGTGACGACCAGAGTACAGCAGAATCTCTTCTGAATCTATCCTTTGCATTCCAGCTTGAGTCCTATAGGTTTTACTGATTTCGAGTACTTCCGAGTTGTATCGCCTCATTTCCATTGCTATTTAACTGGTCCTCCCGGTCTCCCACATTACTCGAACATTCTATATAGTCATAAAAATTATTGCTCTGATTAGTGGAAGGGGTATAAGCCTCATGACTTCCGAAGATTGTCAGCTTTCATCATGAGGTGTCATGATTCCTCTGAATGATGATAGCTTAACTCGTTGGGTAGAATTTAAATGGTTAAATTTTTTTATTCTGGTTAATAATTTTTAGCAAAGTTGTTTTTTGCCAGATAGGCTTGGTGACCCCATATCCAACACTCCTCTTTTAATAGGGCTTTGGACCGTCAGGAACCTTAGAAGAGCTACAGGCTGAATTGTACGCTAGGCTGGGATACGACATATATACTAGTGATATAATTCTGGTCAGTAGTTCAGTGTTAACATTATGGTATTTATATCAAAATGTATAAACTACTTCATTGTTTACAACTTTTGAGTGTCCTCATCATATTTATATAACAATCATAGTTACACCCAGTACATACAATAACAATGGAGATTATCAGGATGTAGGTTTGAAGAGTGAACAAGCACGTAATTAGCTTTTTCCTTCAATGTAAAATCCTTAAAATTATTTATAAGACAATCCATTTTCCTTTGACTATCAATTTCCTTAGTGTAAATAAAATACTCACTGAATGAATGTAAATTTCTTTTCAACTACGGATGATGTGTGTTGTGTTAGTAATCGTCAATAATATTTGAAGTTAGTTTTATTATACCCCAAATTATATGGTTTTGAAAATATGGACCATTGAAATCAGCCCTATTAGTCTTAAGGGAATATCCACATCACCTGACTTGAAGTCTCTGGGTTTGTATCACAAAAATGAACCTCAAACGATAATAAGGCATCTATTCAATGATCCCAGGATTTTAATTATTTTTGCAATCTGTGTCAGATTGGGACGAAAAATCCACCTCTTCATACTGTTTATACCTCGGTAGAACAAGACAACGAGCAACGAGACAAATATTGACATTATATATATATATAGCCTTGAATCATTCATTTGCATCTTGCGGTGTATTCTTGCCTAACCTTCAAGTGTTCAGTCAACTCCGTGCTTTTGATAGGCTGAAACTCTTGGCTCCACCTAACGACTATGACAGCTTCTAGCCTACATCTCACTACATATTATTCTAAAAGCAATTTAAAAAGTAGCATGAACCAAACTTCTACTGGGAAACAAAATTTAAGTAGTGAGAATTCTAATTTAACTCTTAACCAAAATAGATATTTTAACAGTTGAATTAATTAGTTGATTTAAGGTAAACCATCATTAAAAACATTGAAGCCCAAAATGGCTATTCTGTTCTTAATTGAGACTTGTCATTAGTACGCAACTATGATCCTACTCATGGGACTCGAACCCAAGACCTCCGGTTTTGTGCACGAACACCTTCAACGGTGTTAATGTCTAACTTGAATTGATCTATGATTTTGCACAATCCTTCATTCATTATCTAATGCGGATAACTATTTCACATCAGACACAATTGATGATCGAGCTTAGATCGACTTGTTAATTCAACTATGAAAATATGATCACCTTGACAAGTTCCCACACTAATAACATATATATATCAGATGGATTTTGTGGATATTATAGTAATTTCAGTGGTTAAAATCATGAGTCAGTTGAAGCTAGACCACCACTGAAAACCTGGAAGCACTGGACGGTCGTTACGTCCTATTGTGGAATTCCTCAGTAGTGCGCATCCACAACCTCGCCCCCTGCAATATTCGAACCCAGGACCTACTGGTTTCGCGAGGTATATCCTGGAGTTCTAGTGAGAAGTACTGACCAGTGTAGTTGAACCAGGTCTGTTGTGATATAGTAACTCACTGAAGACAATGGCGGGTGTGTCATTCAATTTCATGGATTAGTTGAAGTTAGACATTAACACCGTTGGATACCGGCTCAGTGGTCTAGTGGTTAAGTGCTTGAGCGCTAAGCCAATAGGTTCTGGGTTCAAGATCTCGCAGTGGGGGCGAGGTCGTGAATGCGCACTGCTGAGGAGTCCCACAATAGAACGCAACAACTATCCAGTGCTTCCAGGTTTTTCATAGTGGTCTAGCTTCAACTGACTCATGATCTTAACCATTGAAACAATAGTAATGATTACTTACTTTCATATGTAATGCATCTATTGTTGTATCTTTTTCGATTAATTGATTTTTCATTAAATTTAATTCTTTATTTAATCTATTCATTTGTATATCTTTATTAGATAAATCTTTTTGTAATTGTATTACAAGTCCACTTAATATTTGACGTTCTCTATGTGTTTTTTCTAATAATTGTCCATCTTTTATAGTATCATTATTCATTTTATCATTATGATTTGTTAACATAGTAACATTATTTGAGGATAATTTCATTGGTGAAGGTGTTGAACAAGGTCGCATTCTAATTGGTCCATATTGTTGTTGTTGTTCTTGTTGTTGAGTAGGATATAGAATTTGATTACATGATGACGATGATGATGATGATGACGTAATAATATTTTGTTCATGATCTGTTTGAGTATAATTATTTATGAATGATACATTTCTTGGTGTATATAATGTGGTACAATTATCGGTATAATGAAATAATCTACTTAATTGATTCATTTGAAATAATTGATTTTGTAAATGTTTTATAAGAATATCCTTTTGTGTTGTAATTGCTTCTAATGGTGTAAGACGATTAATTTGTTCTTGTAATTCTTTAATACATTGATCCTGTATATGTATATAGAGATATAGATTTAAAACAATATGAATATCAGTTTAGGGGTTGTGAAGATTGTTAAGTTTTTGATTGAGATCATGAACCGATTGATGTTAGACCACCACTGAGTACGAAACGGCCGTCTAGTGCTTCCAGGTTTTCAATGGTAGTCTGTCAACAACCAGTTTATGATCTCAATCAAAAACAAAATTAATAATAAGGTCGATATGTAGGCGAGAATGATAATGATTGGTTGTTTGCTTAGTCAGACATGTAGATAGTCTGACAGTTGTCAGAAGAGTTATATATCCCTCTGTAGCTCTTCTAGAGTTACTACCGGTCCCAAGCCCGGGTAAAGGAGGAGGGTTGGGCATGGGGTTAGCCACGAGGCCGATGCCCCTTCTAACAACCAGAGCAAACATTTTTGTAGGTACATGGAACGTCCGAACAATGTGGGAGACCGGGAAGACCAGTCAAATAGCAACGGAAATGAGGAGATACAATTTGGCAGTACTGGAAATCAGCGAAATCCACTGAACCCAAGCTGGACAGAAAAGGCTAGCTACGAGAGAGATGCTGTTTTACTCCGGTCACGAAGAGGAAAATGCTCCACACATACCTGGTTGTAGCCAATTTATAACTGAAGCTAAAAAAGAACTGGACAACTGGACAAACAGCACTACAAAGGTTCAATACAGCCTTCCTTCGAGATACTGACAGACTCAATGAATTCAAGATAGCTCTCAACAACAGGTTGCAAGCCTTACAAAATCTACTGAAAGAAGAAGAAAGTACTATGGAGGACAACTGGAAAGGTATCAAAGAAGCATTAACTTCAACGTGTCAAGAGGTTCTGGGTCTAAAGAAATACCATTATAAGGAATGGATCTCTACAGAAACACTGGACAAGATCAAAGAAAGGAAGAACAAGAAGACAGCAATTAACAACAGCCGAACACGAACAGAGAAAGTCCAGTCACAAGCTGAATACACAGAAGTAAACAAGCAAGTGAAGAGGAGCATTAGAACCGACAAGAAGAAATACATTGAAGAACTAGCAATGACGGCTGAAAAATCTGCTAGAGAAGGAAATATGAAACAGCTTTACGATACAACGAAGAAACTAGCAGGGAAATACAGTAAACCAGAGAGACCGGTCAAAGACAAAGAAGGCAAGCCAATCACTGAAATTCAACAACAGCGAAACAGATGGGTAGAATATTTCGAGAGACTCCTGAATAAGCCGGCTCTAATGAATCCCCCGGACATCGAAACGGCACACACAGATCTTTTCATAGACGTCAACCCACCAACGAAGAAGGAAATAAGAATGGCCGTCAGAAAAATCAAGAGAGGGCAAGCAGCAGGACCGGACAACACACCAGATGAAACACTGAAGTCAGACATCAAAGTAACTACAAACATGCTTCACGTTCTATTCAAAAAGATTAGGGAGCAAGAATAAGTGACGATGGACTGGAAAGAAGGGTACCTCGTCAAGATTCCAAAGAAAGGAGATCTGAGCAAATGTGTAAACTACAGAGACATTACACTACTGTCAATACCAGGGAAGGTCTTCAACAGAGTGTTGCTGAACCGGATGAAAGACGCAGTGGACGCCCAACTTCGAGATCAACAAGCTGGATTCCGTAAGGATCGATCGTGCACAGACCAAGTTGCAGCACTACGGATCACCGTCGAACAATCAGTTGAGTGGAACTCGTCACTACACATCAACTTCATTGATTATGAAAATGCATTTGACAGTGTGGATAGGAGGATGTTATGGAAACTTCTTCGACACTATGGAGTTCCTGAGAAGATTGTCAATATTATCCCGAACTCATACGACGGACTACAATGCAAAGTAGTGCATTGAGGGCAGCTGACAGACGCATTCCAAGTAAGGACCGGAGTAAGACAAGGCTGTTTACTCTCTCCTTTCCTTTTTCTTCTGGTGGTCGACTGGATTATGAAGACCTCGACAACTGAAGGAAAACACGGTATACAATGGACAGCTCAGAATCAGTTAGACGATTTAAACTTCGCAGATGAACCAGCCCTCCTATCGCATACACACGAACAGATGCAGACAAAGACAGTCAGTGTGGCAGCAGTCTCTGAATCAGTAGGCCTCAGCATACACAAAGGGAAAACCAAGGTCCTCAAATTTAAGGCGGAGAACAGCAATCCAATCACTCTTGATAGCGAAACTCTGGAAGATGTAGAATCTTTCACATATCTGGGAAGCATCATCGATGAACAAGGAGGTTCAGATGCAGACGTAAAGGCAAGGATTGGTAAAGCAAGGGTCGCATTCCTACAATTGAAGAACATATGGAACTCAAAACAACTTTCAACCAATATCAAAGTGAGAATCTTCAATACCAACGTCAAGGCAGTTCTATTGTATTGAGCTGAAACTTGGAGAACTACAACAACCACCATCAAGAAGGTACAAGTATTTATAAATAGCTGTCTTTGCAAGATACTCAACATCCATTGGCCGGATACCATCAGCAACAGCTTTCTCTGGGAGAGAAAAAATCAGCTTCCAGCTGAAGAAGAAATTAGAGAAAGACGATGGAAATGGATAGAACATACATTACGCCTATCATCAAACTGCATCACGAGGCAAGCCCTAACTTGGAATCCTGAATGGAAGCGAAAGGAGGAAGACCTAAGAACACATTACGTCGTGAGATAGAAGCAGATATGAAAAGGATGAATACGAAATGGAAGGAGCTGGAAAGGATTGCCCAGGACAGGGTTGGATGGAGAATGCTGGTGAGCAGCCTATGCTCCTTCACGAAGAGTAACAGGCGTAAGTAAGTAAGTAAGTCACTTATTAGTGATCGTTCATGGTTGTTAGATTGTGTCGAGTTTTTTGTGTGAAAAAAACATTTACGTTCTAGTCAGGCTAATCACGTATTCTTGATCATCTGGGTTGTGTTGAAGTCCTGTAAAATAGACACACTGGGAGAGGAATCTGGTGTAGATATTCATCTAAGTTAAATTAATGCCCAATGCTTGTAGATGTGGGAAACCAACCGTTATAACATTAGACGAAGTAAAATTGAGTGTTATAACAAAGGTATGAAGAAGAGATGTAAGAATTCTACATAATTTATTGCCATTTGTTATGACTATTGTTATATTCATTTGGAATCAAGTCAAACTCGTTAAAACTAGTAGTTAGATTGTAATTGTTATTCATAATTATATGACAGAAATCTTGTTTATTAACATCCTAAAAGCCCTATATACAAACACCTCAGGTAGAGTGAGGGCATACAACCACCTTTCTCTACTGCTCCATTCAAGCAGTGAGGTTAGACAGAGTTTCCAAAACTTACCACTCCTGTTCGATTTTGCCAGTGACATTCTAGAAACGGCTCTGATGGATGTAAGTAATGGCAATTTGCATCTGTTGCCTGGAGAAAGACTTCTCGACCTTGAGCATGCGGATGATATTGTCTTACTGTGCGATAATGCCCAAGGCATGCAATCCGCACTTAATCAGTTGTCAATCAGTGTTCGTAGATATGGTATGTGTTTCGCACCTTCTAAGTACTGAGTACTTTTACAAGACTGGCAGGATTCTAATGCTGTACTCACTCTGGATGGTGAACAGATAGAAGTATTCGAGAAATTCGTGTTTCTAGGTAGCTGCATAAGTGCTAGTGGTGGCGTGAGTGATGAGATCAATGCACATATAGTGAAAGCCAGAGCAGATTATGTCGAAATGGGCCATCTTTGGCGCCTTCGTGATGTTAGTCTGGCTGCAAAAGGTCGCGTCTACAACACGTCGGTGAGAGAAGTTTAGCTCTATGCTTGTGAAACCTGGCCTCTCTGAGTTGAGGATGTTAGACGACTCTTTGTGTTTGATCAAAATTGTCACCGAAGGATTACTGACATCCAGTGGCAACAGCATGTTAGTAACGCAGAGGTTCGGCATCGTGTGTTCGTGCTCAGAGACGATAATTTAATTGGTGTCACTATCTTGAAACATCGACGTCGTTGGCTTGGACATATCATCCCGGAGAATTCCTCGTCACGCATTATTTGCCGACACCGAGATCGGTTGGAAAAAGCAGGGAGGTGATCAGTGTATGCCATGGTGTCGTGTTATGAAAGAATTGTGTACAGGACTGGCTTATGTTAGTCCTTCACGATTCCCTGGTTAGGGTCCTATAGATGGTGCAACACAGTGGCTAGAGATGTGATCAGATATGGCTCAAAATAGAAGTCAGTGGCGATCCTGCTGTAACCTTTTTTTTACTTTCTTCATAAAAAGTGGCGAGTATGTACAATGGACTAATAAAAAATTTCCCTTCTACTTGAGGTAGGTTTTTTGTAACTAGAATTCAATTGAAATTAAAAGACTCTACAAGTATTGCATTGGTCATTACACAGCCATCAATCGGTTTCAAATATCTCAGTCCTGGAGGACGTTAGTTAAGGACTGAGCAGATCAGTGGTAACATATTAAACTGTGCAGCTAGGTGATATGAGATCGACTCACATACATATTATCACCCCCTTCAAGATTGCGAGAACGCCTTGTTGGCGATCGCAAAATGGCACAAAAACCGGACTTATGATCTCGTTCTGACTAACCCTTATCACCCAAAATCTTTTATTGTGTACTCAAAAATAATTTTGAAAGTTTTGTTAATAAATCATCTGGCTTGGAGAATACAGTATCATCAAAGATTTCTATCTGATCTGCAGATCTTCGATATGATTTCAAATACGCATTTCTTTAGTTGGGACTTAAAAGTTATGGTTAAAAAAATAAAGGTAAGAGAAACAACTCTATTTGTTCATTATCTAGTTAACGTGCATTCGGCACTTTAGTTGGTGGAGAGCCAATTTTCCATAACTTAGTTTTACATCATGAATCTGTAAATTATATTTAGATCTCATGTATTACTGAACTTTCTATCGTGTTGCACAAACCAATCTCTTATACTTTGATCTGAAACATTTCAGGTATACATTTAGTACAAAAGTTGATCAAGTAACAGCTTACTTTTTGATCTGAATTGCAGTCATTTTCTGTTGAAGCACTCGTTGTTACGTTTGGAGTAAGGTTGGTCAAGCAACGGTCTAAGAATAGTATAAAACAGGGTTATATATGATTAAGATAGATAGTCGTAAAGATCCTCTTATTGAAAGATAGCTGACATTGTGGACTGACTTGAACTTAACAGTCATAAAGCAATAGATATTATAAAGTGAATTTAGTCCTAATATAAGATTTGCTAAAATATACACCCATAAATCAGTCGATCAACTGTGGATTTTGGGAGAAACTTCTAAAGTTATAGAGTGTTTTAAAAAAACACTTATAAAGTTCAGTAATTTATTTTATTTTTTTATTTAATATAATCATATCTAACGACAGTGTAAATTGTATATGTAAACTTGGTTATTGGTCAGTTTTTATCAACTGTTTCGTAGTTCAGTATAATCAAATTTATTTTCCGACCAGTTGGGTGAATCATCCCGCTTCTTAAAATTGTCTTCATAAAGTGATGGCGGTGATTTGGTATTCTTACTCAAGTCAAGAAACAACTTTAGTAAAGATATCTGTTAAAAAGTAGATTATAGAATATAACTTAGTTACTTGTACCATAAAACAAAGTTTCCAGATAACCCAAGCTTAAAACTGACCTTAACCATCAGAACCACGCACTTTAAGTGAAATGTGGTGGCCGATAATATTTTCAATAGCTTTTTATGTATCTCATCACAATCCAAATACTTGTATCGTTATGGTGTTTATATGAACTAATAATTCCTTTGTATTTGATTAATGCTTAATTTTGAATTCCAGATAAATGTTCGTTCATGCTCATCTGGTACATCTTTGTTAAATCGCGTTATTTCTGGGATTGTTTATCATCACATTAGTGTCGAAAATCGGCATACAATCACGCAGCAGTTCAAAGTTAAATAAAACTCAGAATCGTTATGAGACAAAACTTTCTAATCAATCAACTTCTTATCAGATTTCTCATGTTATTGTACTATATATAGTTTGTCCTAATCATTCACATATTTCTGATGACATTTCTTACAAATCTGAGGAAAATACGTTGGGTGAATCAAATGATGTAGGAAAACCTGATGTAGTTTTGATAGATGCTGATTTTAGTAACGATACATCATTCGTTAATGAATAAATTTGAGAAAAATATTTCAGAGAAATCAAATTCCGATTTCAGATCAAATGTCAGTGATATAAGAAGATAATGCAAATTGAGAACGTCAAGTTAATCATAACAGCGCGAAGTAAGGACCCTACATTATTTTGTGGGAGATGATAGTGTTAGGAAGTCTGTGGTTCGAATTTCAGATATCCGCAGTTTCCCTATACAACCGACATGGTGATTGTATACAATTTTAGGACCCAGATCATACAGAGTCTATATCTAACACACGGTCGACAGACACAATGAACCTAAGGAGAAGAGGTACGATTGGTTGCATAAAATTTGGATTTTCATTTAAGCTGTGGGGGATGTGGTATTTGTATGAACTAACGATTCCCCTGTACTTGATGACTGCTTGATTTTGAATTCCAAATATAATATGTTTGTTCGTGTTCACCTAATATTTCCTGGTTGAATTGCGTTATTTATTGGATTCCTAGTTTGCACTATAATTCAAATACTCTTAATTACCACAATCGATTTGTGATTTTTTCAGTTCAAGACTACGAAAATTACATAAGAAACACAACTTTAATACATTTAAGCGGTGACATGTAGTGCTAAATTCATAATTTTTCATCAATGATTCCTCTCAATTTTTCAGGCGTATCACGAACCGTTATAAATATAAATAGTATTCCGATCTGTTAAAAACTTTTCGTCAATATCACTATCTACTTAATGTCATAAAATTAGGATGAAAAGTGCAAAAACATTTCAGAGATAAAAATCAAAACTTGTTATGAACTTAGAGTAACCACCTGAAGTATTTGCTTTGATATAATAGAGAGGATACATTTTTGATTCGTTAGTATTCGAACGACTCTCCGGTTGTTTTGAAGATGAATTTGCCTCGAAATTATTTTCGTCAACTTGTATACACGTGTTAGAGGCCTTATTGTCTACAGATATCAATAAGTAAAAGCGATAATCGTTACCACTTGAAACGACACTTGAAATATTGGTTTGACTTGAACTTGAATCGTCACACACTTTCACCCATGGAGGAATTGTAGCTTATTGGTCATAAGTTATAATAATTTAGTTACCTGGTCGCTTTTCTTGATTACCAAGATTCACTGGTTGAGTACCTGTAAAAGACTTTTGATCACTTGTAGTGAAAATGGTTCAAGAACCTCGTGCGAGTTCTTTCCGGGGCATGTTATTTCATATATTGTTGAGCAGCACCCAAACCTCAGTTTGTCTCCAACCAGTAGTCCAACGATTCCATTAACTCTTTGATCATTCACAAATGTCCCCTTTGAAGACAGACATCAATCATTTAACTTTGAAATTACTTTACGAGAAGATAGATCACGTAAGGTTATTAAACCATTAGAAGGATCATACTCTATAACAGCATGTTGTGGATCAACAGTTGGGTTCTGAAATATGAGTTGTAGTTACAGATACATACGTCAATAATAATGTCACATCCGGTTTTTCCAATAGTGGTGATCCTCGGACATATTGGGTAAGCCCACTTCATCGCTTTCATCGAAAGAAACATGGTTCAGCTACTAGAATTTTTATCCATCCATTCATTATCAATCAACGTCTTAATTTTGAATTTCCTTGAAATGTTTAGCATTCATAAAAACGGTGGTGTTATGTGGAGATGTTACTAAGTGGTTATTTGAATGTGGCCTAATAAAACAATTTACCACCAGTACAGTGATATGTCATATTCGTTTCGAAAAAGCGTACTTTTACGACTTAAATCTGAAAAGCCGAATTTTTACTGTCACATTGTTATCTAGGTATACAGAAAGTCACATGAGGAGAGAAAGTTGATTGCGAACTGAATGGATTTAACCAACAATCCAATTAATAAGAAACAGTCAAAATAACTCTATTCATCGATGAACCTGTCAGCCTCAACCGTTTTGTGGTCAGAATATTGGAAAGAATAACCAGAAAGTCAGTTTGGACCTTTGTCTAATCCGATGGCGAGTTAGGAAAAATTGCTTTCGAGACAATATTATCTTTCACAAACAACCTCACAATGATAGGACAGGGACGATTTTGGGAATCAGCAGATGTTTTCTACATTGCCTTCAACATAACATTTTATAAGGGACCAATTAATGGACTGGAATATTTAGGAATCGTCGAACATGTCCTTAATTGGATCAATGATTTCCTCGTGTAACGTCTATAGATGATAAAACTAGATCCCATATGTTCCTTATGGAAAGCATTAGTTAGTACATTGCCGGAAACTACAGTTGTAAGTCCTCAACTCCTTATAATGTATATAATTTAACTTTAATTTTTTCTCTAATGCTATTATACGGTGATGAAGTCTTAACTTGCCTGTTGCGCGTATTGTTCGTAAGGGCGTTTTGATAAAACATTTTATCTGGTTGTATGATAACTTATGAAATATAAAGGCTAAGGTGGTATATGGAATGGTTACCCCATTCATTCTCGATCTAGTGTTCTCGCGTTAACTTTCTGACTCACGTTTATTTCATCAAGCATACAATGATTAGTGAAACTCTGTTAAGTTAGTGTATGTTTACTTACCTGAAGTTTGCACTGATGATGTTTTTCCAAATATCAGTATGAGCTCGACGATCAAATTATCGAACTTAACTAACAAAGCTCCAGCAAAAACAATTATCTGAGCTACAAATCATCTCCACCAAAGGCCAGCTCATAATGATGTGTAACAATTCAATGAACTTTACTAAGATCACTTAAAGTTAGTGAACTTACAATGTTTTTACTATAAAAATAAAGGTAAGGGAGGCTAACGTCCCACCTGCAATGTTTTTTTACAACACTTATATACCCTTGAGCTGTTTGTTAATAATAACGATGATAATAATCATAACTCCCTTTGAGTCTAACATCAATATGATTGGTTAGTCACACTCCACTAGGACATAAGTCAAAAAACGTCTTGCCCTGCAGATTTGGGTGGATTGAGTTTATCTGCTCTTCGGTATATTTGCTAACCAGGAACACAATCACCCGTCATTTTGTGGTATTAGGCTTTCCTGTGCTTTCGGCATGTTTAAATAGTCCTTTAATCTAAACTCTATGCTCCGCGCCTCTCCGGAATACACTGCACCTACTAGTTCCACGTTACGATCGAAAGCTATAGCTAAAGCCCCTCTGTGGATATGATATCTGTTTAGTATGTCAGGTAGGTTAGGCTCACCACAGGAGGACGTGGACCGTTCTTTATATATGTGGAAAACACTAACGAGATCGATGACTTACGTCAGTGCAGAGGTAGTGTTTATGTTCAAGAAGCTCACACTTATTTACGACTTTCTTTGACTGCAAGTTATTCAAACAGAAGGAAAATGTACCTATATACATTTAGTTAGTAAAAGTGATTGATACTCAAAACTTGAGAGCGTTTGTGGCTTGTATACATTATTGGTGATTCATGCGCTTAACAAAATATACTGTCTTTAGAGTTTATGAATTCACGATGGAAATGTAGTGGTCCTAATTCTTATTGTGAACGATTACCATCAGTAATAACGATGATAATCGAATTCAGTCAATAAAATCCCAGTTTTTTAATTGATTTTGTCACCAGTATTGATGAATAGACATTAGAAATGTCTTAGTTTTACATTCATAAAATTTTAGATATGCTCTATACACCCGTAACGAATACGTTTACCTGCGGTCAAAGGGAGTGTGGTTAAGACTAACTAGAGTGTTTTAGTTCATCGATGTGTCTTAATAAGTCACGTTAAAAGCGCCACATTAACCGGTAGTTGATAGTTTGAGGACAAAAAATTGTTTTGTGCTCGCATTAACAATAATGACACATCAAAACATGTTAGAATTCACTTATACCACAGAAATATATAAGAAACCATACATGAAATCCTTTGTCACGTGAGAGTCGTAGTAATTGTGGGAATTACGTACGGACCATTAATGAAAGTTAGTTCAACATTAGTTTGATCATGATGAATGTTATCCGAACCAAATATTCTGATCACATATTGAGCCAGATATTCATATAAGTGTTTTTGAATGGTTAGAAATTACCCTGAATATAGGCTAAATATGATCATTTAGTCTTAGATATACTATGTAATAATCTATTTTATATTGAGTTTTTGAAATCAACACATCTTATAATCTGCCATTGTAAGTGAAATACCAGATATGCTTTCAGTCGAACAAGTGTTCACAAGCTGATAGTGTGGGATCCTACTCTGTGATTACCAGGTAGAAAATAAAATGCAATCAGTTGGAATATAACTTACGAGTCTTGTCTATGGCAATGGCATGAATGTTAGGCAGTGATGATTTAATTTCGACAATGATGCTCTTAGTTTATAGGAGATTCATTCTACTGTTCATTGAGAAGACCCCTACAAATAACTGAGTCTCTGAACCTGTAATCAGACTAATGAAGTCCCACGGGAAATCAACACCTAATTAATGATAATATGTACGAGTCTATTTATTGGCCAATTTTTTGGTTTTACCACGGTAAGGGATGAGAGCGAAGCCACTCTTTTTTCCATATCAGCTGGTGTTGATCCTCCATCACTCAGTGTTCTAGTAGTAAATGACCTGGAATTTTCACCAATGAAAATTGCTCTCTGAACCAGTTGTAGAATTATGGTCTACTTCGTTATTAGTGCTGCTCTGTTAATAAAAATAATCGTAAAATTGTAGATTTGTCATGTTATAACTGCGTAATCTATAAGATCTTACGTGGAAGTCACATTCTTGTCTGTACTGATTCAACTTATCGTAACAATTACCAATATGTGATGGAGAACAAACACCGCGCATGTAAGGCTGAGACATGCCATCCGATGAATTCAATGAATTTGGAATGAATGTTCCCGCCTTCATCATTATGGACCTTCTCTTAGTGTTACTTGATGAGAGTCCGTTTTCCCAGTTGTCTCATGTTCACCTTTGAAAATTGTGTGGTTAGGGACCAATGCCACTAAAAAGTAACTAGTCCGAATGAATCAGAACTGTTCTTGTCGTAAGTCTCAGGTTTCTGAAGTACAGGAAACTTAATCACACTCAATGATGAAACCTTATATTGTTTCGTAACATCATGAGGATCACTGGAGACATCTTCAGAAGTAGAACAGAAGTTTTAAACTATCTGAAAAATGCAGGAAAAGATTTGTACGAGCTGTTTCTTTAGTTTAGGATCGTTTATGCTAACAATTAGGCAGTTATGAAGTTGAATAATCATATGTTTACTGAAATCGCACTTAATACCTTGTGTCTGGAGCTGTAGTATGAAATCTGTAACATTTTGATTCGGAGCACGAACTAATTAATTGAACTGTGCTCTCTCACATGTTTTGAGTGATGTTGCATGGGAATGGTCTTCTAGTAATCGCTTTTGTTTGATGAACGAAATTAGGGTAGGTTTATCAAGATATGCAAGGTTCTTCAAAAGATTACAGGCTTCTCAACTAATAGCGGTCACAAAATGAGCTGATATGCTACCCTCCTTAAAGCTATTTGACAAACACCAAACATCAAAACATTCTGAATAATATTTCACTTCCCGGGGAAATGCATGGATGAGCGGGTTATTAGAATTCATTTGAAATGCGACGCCAGATGTGAATTTTTACTTGTATAATGAAGCGGAATTAATCCCAATAATCCAACAACTTCACAATGACACAATCAGGGATTCAAACACGAAGTACATAGTATGAGATTGCACTGTATTGTCATGATAGGTTTAAAGAAGTCATAAAATGTTGAATTAAAAATCAAGTGTATTCATTGTTCATCACACCTACCTAACTCTAGATCCTGAAACGCTCATTTGTATATATGGTGTTGGAATTTGAAAGTAGACAGTTGGCCTAGATACCATCGTTATTGTCCAAGACGTTATACAGCTGGACTGCCAACAGCAATACTAATAAGAACAAGATCAAAATAAAGAACAGTAGTGACGCTTTATTGGCTTCATACTTTCTGGGTGATACCTGTATAAGATTCTTCACTGCAAGAAAGTATCAGAGGACCACTTTATACAACACCGTCTGGTGTCTTTTCGTGTTGATAGTATGAAGCCAGAAAAGCGCAAAAATTCTTGGAATTTATTTCCAGAGTATAGGATAACTTGATTCCAGAAATATTTCAAAACATCTGTGTTTATCTGAAATTTTATCCGGAATAATTGTGTCCTTTACCCATAACCATTGGAAGCATTTTCCTCTTTTGGGGTGAGTTAGTTTTAAGAAAAATAATCAGATATATTTACTGAAAATTATACCCAACTAAGTTCCCCTGGAAGCCCTGAGCTTTCAACCTTTACCGTACAGCAGAACCAGGGATAATACAATAGAGATAAACCACATTGCTCACAATTATTTTCACCATGAATTCACTTTAGTACTAAATTATATATGAGACTACTTTCGTTTAGGATAGAACACGAATGAGCTGACGCAAAATGCTGTGCAAATATAGTTTGATTCAGGATCATCAAAGTACTGAGCTTTTTGTCAAGAAACCTAGTGTCGGCTCTATCTGCGGAGCCTTCGAAAGTAGGGATTGACGGTTACTTTGGTTCTTTAGATTCAGAGGCTGACTACCCTAGGTTTTTGCTTCACTATTACTAATAACTAACATTTTACACATTATATTCTCGAAGAAATAAAACAAAACCATATTAATCTATCAGCTGTGCTCTACGTATATCGAGGTGAATTTTTTTTAATTGAAAAACAGTTCAACAGCTCTCGTAAGCAATGTCTAAATTTCATTTGTGGTTTGAAATTATGCTGGTCTATTTGAAGGAAGTTTCTTCACTTACCTTCGTTTGGAGTTTTAACAAAGATCACTATGAATGTTGCTATTCGATTTTCTTTTGTTATTTTCCATGTTTGCTTACTCTCTTTTATAGAGACTAGGTAGTGTTTGACTATTCATATCCACCAACGTTTAGATATAACTTGTATCTTAATACTAGCTAAAGTTATGTGTTTTTACCTCACATGCAAGTTGTGTGGAATTAATTGTCCGCTATTTCGGATCAACAGTAGTTATGATTAAGGGCTGTGACATTGTTTTAATGGTTCAGTTCTCTTGCTACTACATGGCTCGAGTTTAAATACTTGCGAAATTGTGTTAATCTCTAGGGCTATCGCTTCATGTAAGCTTTTCATCGCGGGTTTTTTCGTTCTGAGTTGTTCTTTGTAAGATATCGCTGTGACAACCAACTACCTTGGTACTCTGTTTTTGGTGTTCAGAGGGAATGATTTTGAGTTAGAAATATAACTTATGTTATATTTCTAACTCAAAATCATTGTTTAATTGAATAATAGATCTATGTTCATTACAATCTTCTGGTCGAAAAAATAACAAAAATTCTCTTATATGAAGTATCAAGTCTAATTAAATTCACGCATATATGCGTGAACCCAATTTGTATGACTTTAGATCACAACAGGCTTATGATCGTAAACCTGTAATAAGACTTTGAAGTCTTCTGTATTGAAATAGTGGAAAGTTCATCTTAACATGAGAAATATTTCGTTTCTTGTCGTAGTTAAACATGATCTGTATAATATGCATAGGATCTAACTAATGCATACAATAAGATCAACGTGCTAGAAGTAAAGAAATCTTCAGGACAAGTTACCTGGAAATTTCTGCTAACAGGAAACATAGATGATGGAATTTTCTGGATTTATCATAAGATCAGAAAAGGTTGTTGCGTTCTCGCCACTGTTTTGCAATTTTTTGTGGAAAATTGTCCTGGAATTTTCATGTATTCAGATGATGGTACTCACTATCACTACTCCCCTTTACCTTTGTCGTCAAATTGTTGATGTGCAGATGTCAGAGCTTTCTTTTCAAATATAGTAACAGGATTCGTATACACCTAGATTTGAAAAGTCCACCTGTCAAGTATGAGGCAATATTAAATTATTCGAAGGAATCGTCTGCTAAATGAATAGGAAGTGGAGTGATTATTCTTTCTAATCACGTTTTTGTGTTTACACCAGCTAATCTGCAAAGCAAATTTTGCGAGCCACTGAATGTATATCCAATGTCTATCAAACACCATCTATGTCGCTAGTGTCCAGTTGTTTGTTGACGGATGAATGAGTTCACCACACAAAACATCACTGTATGCTACTGTACAATTGTGACTGAATGATGCAAACAAATTACGGGTGTTTGATTATGTGTCTTTAAAAACATTTTCCACATGAACTGAAGCAACGAAATAAGCACTTGAATTTTAATGTTAGGTTAGACTGAATAAGTTCAGTCAATGAGGTTGTAGATATGACCCAAGCAAGTGAACTGAATTACTTATTTTACGCGCCAACTTGTCTACCATGAAAGACCATGTTGTAAAAACCAAGTTTCAGGCAAGTCAAGTATGGGCCTGTGTGATGAACTCATAGGTAAACTGGTTTTTCTGCAATCAACTCATCAAATAAATCTTTTTGTATAAAATGTTTTATTTTGTAGTCGTGTTTAGTCATTCTATGCGTTTATACAGTTTAAATTCAGGAAAGCCTATCTAATATGTGCTGTGAGAAATATGTTCTACAGAAGCATCTTGACTGTTTAATCAGACATAGTTCTCGCCTTTTAGATACAATTATACACGTATAAGCCATCAGTATTCTCCATGATGAGTGGATCACAGTCGAATACTTTTGATAATATCATCCTTTTATGTGATTCATACAAAGTATGTCGCTTCTCTTTGTTTCAACTTTTTTCTAACATTCAAGGTGAGTCACTATTCTCAGTATCCTGCTGGTACAGAATTCATTTACTCTTATTTTGAAAGCCGTGGCGGGAGATTTCCCAATTCTGTATTTTTTGGATTGCAGTATATTTTAAAAAAAAATTTAGTTGGTCAAGTAGTAACACATGAAAAAATTGATGAGGCGAAATCCATTTTACTAAGCCATTTCGGTAGAGATATTTTCAATGAAGAAGGATGGAGATACATTGCTAATGTTAGTTTTGCTTTACCTTTTGTAAAATTTGTATATTTTAGCACCATAAAGGTTATTTACCAATTGTCATTAAGGCAGTACCTGAAGGTACGTTGGTGCCTACAAAAAATGTCTTAATGACCGTTGAAAATACAGATCCAAAATGTTACTGGCTTACTACGTATCTTGAGGTGGGATAAAAGTTACTGATCATGTATACATAGTATAGACTATATTAGTACAGGTTTGGTATCCGATGGCTGTAGCAACAAATTCACGAGCAATGAAACAAATTATTGTTAAGTATCTTCATGAAACTGCAGATGACTTTTCTACTGAATTTAAACTTCATGACTTTGGATTCCGAGGCGTCTCCTCCATTGAAGTAAGTCTATCACTTGAATTATTTCAACCTCTATTTCAAACGTTTTCCCTTTTTAAGTTTTTGACTGTGTCGTGTGAAAGGCAAGTGTTTAAGTAACGTTTTTCACAGTTACAAAAGGTTATTCTTACTGTGGATTGAGACCGATATAATAATTAGAAATGAAAGGTCACATTCGTTTCTAGTCTATGTAAAGTGAACTTTGCTTCTATACAGTGATTGTGAATCTTCATTAACTGAGATGTCTGGGCCACATGTTGCATATGCCTGAACATTGATTACCACGACACGCAATGCTGAATAGTATTGGGGATGTTTGGAAGAAAGTTAGGGGCGGCCAAACCAAAACGTGGCATCAGTGCTTGAAGTCATTAACTTCTAGTCTGAGCCATGTTGGTAGATGCGGACTATTTGGATTCGGTCCGTGTGACTATCGCAACCAATGGTTGGAGACTGTGGGTGACATGGCTCAGAATCGATCACAATGGCGTAGGTGTATACACTCCCTGTCTTCCCTTAAGCTATGAGATTAAAATTGCTTCATATCTTTCTTTCGATTAACTAATTCTTTTTTCCTGTACTATATCCTAATATGCAGTATTTCTTTTATATATTACCACCACTGAACTAACTACTTCTATGAATTTAGTGTTCATCTTGTTGTGCTAATGAGGTATGACAACTTGGACCGATGCACATATGTGCCTGACTCTATGTTATAGCTGACTAACTGATTCATTTTAACGTGACTTATCAGTATAGTTGAATGGTGTTCGTTTTTTGTCTTATTTTCGATTGAAAATGGATCGTTGCTCTATAAACAGTTATCCTTATGAACTCGTTTATTTAGGTTTGATTCCCTTATTGACCTATGTATGATAACAGAGATGTGACTAAAACTTATGAAGTAACACATATATAAATAGGATTACACCTATGAAGTATCAAATACTGGTATATTATTTTGAATAAGACTCAGTTGAGTATGATTTGAAGTTTGTTTTTATAGTGAATAACTATTTGATAGAAAGCTGTTCACAATAAGAAGATTGCTTTCATCTTGATTTCACTGTGACTAAATACTCTCATCGATGACATATACTAAAATAACACTTAAGTTTCTATCACAGATTGATGTTGTTTAAACAACCATAGAAGACTAAGAATCACTGGACAACTGTTTTGTCCTAGTATGGTCAGTCAGTCAGCTACAACGTAGGAGTAGTTAAGTCAAAGGTGTTAATATATAGGAGAAAGATTGCAATAAGGATATAGTACAGGAAGAAAGAATTAGTTCGTAGAAAGAAGCATATGAAGCGATCTTAATCTCTTAGTTTAAGGGAAGACAGGAAGTGTATACACCGACGCCATTGTGATCGATTCTGAGCCATGTCACCAAGAGTCTCCAACCATTGGTTACGATAGTCATGAGGACCCCAACCAAGTAGTCTGCATCTACCAACATGGCTCAGACTAGAAGTTAATGACTTCAAGCACTGATGACACGTTTTGGTTTAGCCGCCCCTTACTTCCAAACATATTCAACACCGGTTAGCATTGCACGTCGTGGTAATCGGTGTTCAGGCATACGTAACACGTGGCCCAACCATCTCAGTCTATGATGATTCATAACCTCATCAACTGACTTACCATCATTCCCTAATACCCTGCGTCGGACCTCACTATTACTTACCCGGTGATCCCAACAGACGCCAGCAATATTTCTAAGGCATCTGTGGTCAAATACTAGTAGCTTACGAGTGTCTTCTACTCTTAAAGGCCATGTTTCACTGACGTAAAGTAAAACAGAACGGACTGCCACGCAGTATACTTGTACTTTTATTGATAGACGGATATCTCGCCTTCGCCAAAGGTGACGTAAGTTGGCAAAAGCCAAACGAGTTTTTCGAATCCGTGCTGAGATTTCGTCCGATACCAACCCATTAGGGCTGATCAGACTTCCAAGATAAGTGAAGTTGTCAACGCGTTCGACTACTTCACTCCCTATCCTTAGTTCAGGTGTTTTCGCATGCCAGTCCTGAAGCAACAACTTGCATTTAGAGGGAGAGAAGCGCATTCCAAACATTCTGGCATTGTTGCTTAGTGCTACCAGAAGACTCTGCATTTTGTCAGCGTATTCACCAAACAGGACCAAACAGGACTCCTAGTATGGGACACCTCACCAATGTGTATCCACGACACCATCGAACTCAGGACAGAGATCAGACCATGATAAAAACTATGGAATTCAACAATTTCCGTAAACCTCTGTCATGGTAAAATGCAAATGATCTATATTTCATAGAGAGCAAATAATCATTTATGGTAAACAGAACATATTATTATCATCATAACAACTATGATGCAACAGTCCTTATTTTGAATTCACTTGGTATTGTTTACTTGCCAGACATTATCATGAAACCTATCAATTTACCAAGTCGGATGCTGTCGTAAGGCCAAAAAATATAACTATTGTTGGGATTCGGTTGGCATGGTTATGTTTGCGAACCTGAGAGAGGGAGAATATTTTCTCTACATAGTTACTTCTAGGTCTGGAACCAATTTAGTTTTCTTGCGTTTGCTCTTCACGTACCCTAATTAAACGTGGGATGATTCTAGACCTATGTTCTGAAACTATCCTGTTTGAAGCGACTCATTCGTGGCTTTAATGAGTGGATTTCTGTTCCTTTTTTCAGACTGAGATAATCAGGTATCGAAACCAACCAAACGGGACTATGCCTAGTAACCAAACTAGCTAAAATATGAATTCGTCAATCTACGTTTAGAACTACAATTATTGGACTTAATTCCCTATTAATTCAATATAAAATATTCTATGAATTAAAACACATACACTATGTATTTCACTCAATCAAATTAGGGTACTTCAAGACTGAAGGACTTAGAAGCTAAAGTAAATCATAGGAATTACTAAAAGTCGTAGTCATTCATACATTCGCATTCTCATTTAGCTATGTATTATTCATCATGTAGTTCTATTTGCCACAAAGAAATTCGTTTATGCGCAGATCATTAGTTCTGTATTATTTCACTAGCTTTGGTTACTGTTGATTGACCCTATATTTTTTTACCAAAACATTAAACTTTACAAATTATCTATGAATACTGGTAGATATGAATTCACGATGTGACTGGGTTAAGACATGGCGATAGCGTTACTGAATGGTTTGGTTGAAAATTTATGCAATTGAATAAATTACCAACGATCTTTAAGCTTTGAATATTTGATTACTCTTTGACAATTTACTCCTTTATGTTCATGGCAGTTATGGGTTATTTTTGGAGTTCTCTGTACGCTGTTTCGTTTCCTTTATCTAGTATAAGTTACCGTCAAGTTCCTCTGTGCCAAAGACTATTTTATGTTGATTCCTCTAGGTAACCATATATAGACTACTAAATTAGCCTATATCGCTTAGATGAGAAGACTGATATACACTTGAAAGCATGTTCACCTTATGAAAATATACAATTAACAAAAGAATAGCGACTAAACTTAGTGTATGATCGGAATTCTGTAGTATTTTTTAAGGTAATGGTCAACATCACTACAATATCTATGTCGATAAAACTGTTGTATCTGTAGTTCCAACAAATTCACTGTTCTCTCTATCCTATAGACCAAATTATCTTGAGACTTAGATCATTTCCTTATCAGTATTTAGATCAGATAATGGCATTTTTGATCATTTATTTAGTTTCTTACTCATATGTTACACGATAACCGGTGATAGCTATCTTTTCCTTATTTCTTGTTTATCACTTGATCAGTCAAATAAGTAGTTGGTAAGCTGGTTAACAATATCAAGTCGTTATTGTTAATCGATAGAACTTGATCAATCGATTGCGAATGCGTCTCAATCCTGCAGGATATCAATCGCATCCCAGACAACTCAGTAGTAAATAACATCTCTGAATGTGAAGCTTGTTGACATGGGATCGAATGCCACACGGAGCTTCGATTTCATTAAGATTACTCGTAAACTGTGCTAGCTAGTAAGTGACACAAAACTTAGTTACAAGATTTCCTGTTGCCTACCTCCGACCACCACCTTATTCTTGGTCATTTAACTCTGTGATAATCGTCATTTTATTTTCCACATATATATTACAGTCTGCTGCAATTGGTGGCACTGCACATTTAGTGAATTTCAAAGGAACTGATAGTTTGGTTGCCTTGTTATTCGCCAGAAGGTATTATAATTGCCCGACAGCTGGATTCAGTATACCAGCCACAGAACACAGGTTAGTTTTATGGTAACATAATAGTATATTTATGTACCTGTGGGAATACACTTGTTCCATCCTTACTTCCATTACCCATTATATCTGAAAGTCCTCAAAAATCAACTGCATCTTTTTTTCCTCCCCGAACTTCGGTCATGTTTTTGCGAATATCGGGGTAGAAGTGAAGTATTCGGGTTTCTTCACATGTGGTTCGCAGCTTTTCCTGTAGACCTCGATATTGATTGCTTATTGTTGACCCCTGACCTGTCATTGTTTACCTCTTTATTTTGGTTGTATCTCCCATTGATTTGATTTTTGGTTCTATGTCTTTCCGAAATTTTTCTGATTGGTTAATAAATTGGATCGATTTCAATGTGTTTGTTGATAACTGAATGACCTGAGTGCCAAGCTTCTGAAAATTGTCTCTATCCAAAATCTCAACATTTTTCCAGCTCAGACAACAAAACTCTATCAAAATCATCTATTTAGGCTACAAGACTTCACCATGTCAAGGCCCCCGACTGAAGCTGCTACCTTGACGTGGTGGTCGGGCTTGCCTATCGTGATGACCCATCCGAGCTATATTGGCTGGAACATATGTTCCTGTAGGTTCTACCATGCCAGGCAGGTCGATTGGTGAACGGTAAGACTAAAAGCAGCAACTCAAAGTCTGAGGGCGAAGTCGTACTGCTGACTGTACAGAGGTGTGACAGCAGTAAGGTGTTTCCTTCGGACAATCAGCATGACAGCGATGCTGCTTTCCCACAAGGAGGGGTGGGGTTAGAAAAGGTCAACCCTAAAAATGTCACACCTCACCTTACCTCACGGATTTCCGTCTCCGGCGGTAAGGCCATCTGAAGAACGGAGCTAACACGTCAAAAACCTTCTACAAAAAGGCCGTGCGCGACCGGCCTCAAGCAGTTGTCCCTTGGGCTCTGCGGTCACGCTCCCAGGTCGTTAAGACCAACACTAATCCAATTTCCTTTTCAGGTTCCTCAAGAAATACCCTTCCACGGTGTGGGCAGCCGGGAAGTGACATCAGCCCTCATACCCGTAACAGCACGCGAGACCAAGTTGGTCACATTCAAATCCTTCCTACACTTTCTAATATCTCTCTTATCTCCATGACTAACCCTCCTCATGTCTCTTTATCACCTCGCACCGCTAGGGCAAACGATTCGAGTACGTGGAACGCTATTCCTGGTCTCCTGAAACCACGCTCTAAACTACACGTAGGAGCTTTTAACGTACGAACACTGTGCCAAATAGGACAGCAGGCTTCCTTAGCTAGGACTTTAGAATCCCGAGCCATCGATGTGTGTTGCGTCTCCGAAACGCGCATACAGGATCCAAGTAGCATCATTCATTTGACCTCACCATGCCAAAATAAAGAACCGACTCGATTTACGCTTCGTGTATCTGGAAGCCCTGATTCTGCTTCCCGTGGCCTCGCCGGCGTAGGTATAGCATTGAGTCCTAGGGCAGAACTAGCTCTCTTAGAGTGGATCCCAGTAGACAGTCGTTTGTGCGCTGTCCGACTGAACGGAACAGCAAGAATCCGAAAAGATAGGGACACTCGTCGTTGCCTCTTCGTCGTCTCTGCCTATTCTCCCACTGAATGCAGCTCAGATGATGTAAAAGATGAGTTTTACAGAAAGCTTTCGGACCTTCTCCGAAAAGCTAAACGCTCGGATGTAGTAATAGTGGCCGGTGACTTTAATGCTCAAGTAGGTAAACTAAGCGATAGGGAAAGACACCTGGGTGGATCTTATAGTATCGTGGCTCAAAGAACAGATAATGGCGACCGTCTGTTGCAGCTATGCTCAGATAACCGCCTGTTCCTTGCAAATACTAACTTTAAGCATAAGGAAAAACATCTTTTAACATGGCGACCCCCTAATTCGTCCCAACGTTGGACCCGAATAGATCACATCGCTATCAGCCACCGATGGAGGGGCTCGATAGAAGACTGTCGCTCATTCTGGAGCACATGCCTAGATTCAGATCATGCTCTAGTACGAGCGCGTATTTGCTTGCGTCTTACTGGACGTAGTAAAGTTGCTGCAAGGAAACCTCTTAGGGCCCTACTTAATGATGGTCAACTAGGAAAACAGTTAGGCAGCCATGTATGTGATGCCCACCCCGAGGCAGCATGGAATGATATCCGAAAAGCTGTGGAAACAGCAGTGATATCTGCTAGTACGGTAACCCGTAAGGTTAGGGAACGACACTGGATCTCAGCAGCATCTATCGCACTGATAGATGCTCGGAAACTCATTCCACCTGGCTATGAACATAATGAAGAGCGGAGTCAGCTTAAGCGCAAGCTAACAAAAAGTCTACGCAATGATCGTGAACAGTGGTGGATAGCGAAAGCAAGAGAGATGGAAAAGGCAACGGCAATAGGTAATAGCAGACAATTGTTTAGACTCGTTAAGGAAACCGGAATTAGGAACCCGACTGTTAGCGAAACAATCTCATAGAAAGATGGACATATTATACACTCTCAATCCAGGAGGTTGGATCGATGGGCAGAACACTTTAGGGATCAGTTCAACTGGCCTTCAGCCACACTTCGGTTTCCCACGATCTCCAGTCAACCTGAATGGCAAGTTAATGTAGGTCCTCCGTCTCTTTATGAAGTTGAAAAAGCCATAGGAAATCTGAAACGAGGGAGAGCAGCAGGCCCTGACAGGTTTACTCCTGAGATTTTTAAGGATGGTGGTCCAGTATTAGCAATGAGATTAACCGAGGTCTTAGGTAGAATTTGGGAACTGGACGTAATCCCATCTGACTGGTCTCAATCACTGATTGTGCCAGTTTATAAGAAAGGACAAAAGTCCTCTTGTGACAATCACAGAGGAATCAGTTTGACTAATATAGTGTCTAAAATATTAGCTTCAATAATACTTCGACGCCAAATCAAAGCTCGTGAAGAGCAAACTAGAGAAAACCAGGCCGGTTTTCGACCTGGACGTGGTTGTATAGATCGGATATTCACACTACGTCAGGTTCTAGAACACAGACACACATTCAGACGCCCCACAATGGTAGTATTTCTCGATCTTAAGGCGGCATTCGACTCTGTTGACCGTGAGGTTCTATGGCAGTGTTTGTCACTGAAAGGAGTACCAAAGAAGTACATTAACCTTATAAAGGCTCTCTACTCGAACACAACTGGTCGATTGAGAGCTTATGGCAAACTGTTATCAGAATTGATTACCTCAAGCGATGTTCGTCAGGGGTGCCCACTCTCTCCATTCTTGTTTAACTTTGTCCTTGACGTACTTTTAGAGATAACACTTTCCCCCTCTAAATTTCCAGGGGTTGAACTTCTACCAGGAGGTTCACTTGTCGAATTAGAATATGCTGATGACATAGTTTTATTTGGTGAAGACGCTGACAAAATGCAGAGTCTTCTGACCACTCTAAGCAACAATGCAAGCATGTTCGGGATGCGATTCTCTCCCTCGAAATGCAAAATGTTGCTTCAGGATTGGGTTACATCGACACCCGAACTAATGATAGGGAGTGAAGTAATTGAGCGTGTCGACCGCTTCACTTATCTTGGAAGTCTCATCAGCCCTTGTGGTCTGGTGTGTGACAAAATCTCAGCACGGATACAGAAGGCTCGACTAGCTTTTGCCAACTTGCGTCATTTATGGCGTAGGCGAGATATCCGTCTACCAACCAAAGGACGTGTTTACTGCGCAGCAGTTCGTTCCGTCCTACTTTATGGCAGTGAAACATGACCGGTAAGAGTAGAGGATATCCGTAGGTTACTAGTATTTGATCATAGGTGTCTTCGAAACATTGCTCGTATATCCTGGGACCATCGAATAAGTAATGCAGTTGTTAGGAAACGAGTACTAGGTAAGGATGGCAAATCAATTAATGACGTAGTGAAACTTCGTCAGTTGAGATGGCTGCGATACGTGTTACGTATGCCCAACCACCGACTACCTCGACGTGCTATATTCAGTGGTATAGGAGTAGGTTGGAAGAAAGCTAGGGGCGGCCAGACCAAAACATGGCACAAATCCATGAAGTCACTGACAAGTGGACTGAGTCATGTTGGTAGGTTGGGGACCGCGAGATGATAGCAACCGAAGGTTAGAGACCCTGAATGACATGGCTCAAAATCGTTTGCAGTGGCGCAGGTGCATCCACTCTTTGTGTTCTCCCAAATTCTAATCTTCTGAATTCTTCATGTCCCTTTTTTCCTCTTTCCAAATTTATTTCACTGGATTATACTCGTTAAATAACATCTCCAAACCCTAATCTTCCCGATTACTGCTTATACTTTTGCTACCTCTACCACTACGGGATTTGAATCGACCACTGCATCTCTGTGTTAATGTGGTATGGCAACTCGAACTGATGTACGTACGTACTAAGTTCTACGTTGTTACTGACTGACTGATGTCAAGGTTACATGCGTATTATGATTTCGTCAGTATAAACGATAGATGGCCTTCCTGGCGCTGCATAATGTTTTTTTGAAGTTTTTATACCTCTGATTGAAACACTTAATCCATTTAGAAAGTGCTGTTTATATCTGTCCGTGACTAGCAATATTAGTGTTTCAGATGGTATATTTATTCAGACATATTGTGAGTGGAGCAGTTGTTACTACTGGAATTGAATGGTTGTCGCTCTATATCGCTAGTTGATTGAGGTAATCAGGTGTGATAACTTGGACCAACGCACAGCTGTGTTAGGCTCCATGTTGACGACGTAAGTCTGTCTGGCATACCAGTTAATATCAGTCTGTGGCGAATAGAACTTAGGAATATACATATAACATTGTCACATTCACTTGATTTTTATTTTAAATTTATGGAAAAGCATACATATCGTACATACTATGATTAGCAGTTGGTTGCTTGAAGTGAGACATTAACACCTTCGGATGCCGGCTCAGTGGTCTACAGGTAAGGTGTTCGCACGCGAGAGTTAATGCCCTAGGTTTGAGTCCCGTGTTTGGGGCCGTGAATGCACACTGCTGAGGAGTCTCATACATAGACAGGATGCCCGTCCAGTGCCTCCAGGTTTTCATTGGTGGTCAAACATTGATCGGTTCATGACCTCAATGATACATACTATGATTATTGGCAATGATAATAACGGAGATGTGTTAGAAATTAATTCATTGAGCGAAATTCAATCCCTTTTTAGTCTATAAAATTGAAAGTATTCCTGAAATCTATTTGAATCCTAGTTTAATTAGATTTTTTAACTCGAACACCTCAAAGTAGCTCAGGAAAATAGTGTTGAAATATTCCATCGAAGTAAAATACATTTAAATCTTCATAGTAAAATATCAATCGTTTTCGTTTTTTGACTCGATTTCTGGATAATCTCTTACATTGATAGGAAATTTATACATGAGTTTCAATCATGGCCTGCAAGTACTCATGATTGAATAAATCACTCGATATGTACGTAATTTATCTCACATAAAATGATCATATTGTTCTGCTAGGTCATTAGGAAAATCTATCAAACATATTATGGCCTAATGGTTGCCTAAATATTTGACTTGAGATCCGTGGATTCTTAGCTTTTCTGTTCAGCTTTCACTCAACTAGCAGGATTGATGGCCTAAGATGTAAATGTATCTGAGGTTACTGAATTATATTAAATAGTACAAGGAATGGTAAATAAAGCGTTTTGTAGTTATCCCATTGATCATCATAAGTATGGTTGTTATTATTGTATTGTCATAGTTTACAGTAGTAGTATATCAACAGTATGAAGCGATTGAGTGTTGCTTGTTTTTATTTTTTTAGATTTTGGGCCTAGTCATAAATCACACAATAATAAATATAGTAATCGCACTGACAACTCGTGTAAAACGTAATCAATATATAAAATTATCTATGATGTAAGACATTTTCTATGTACCGTATTAGTGGCATATTGTCTAACTATGGTTATTTTTTGGCAAGGTTATTTTCTGCGGGATGGACTTTTCAATCCCACTCCTAACCCTTTTCCTTTACCCGGTCTTTGAACCAGAAGGGAACAATATTTTAATCTGTAAAACCGATGATTATGAAATTTTACACAATCTAATCATTTTTTCTACAGATTAAAAATACCCATTTTATTTAATAAATATATTTTTTTAAAAGAACAAGAACACAGATTCTAACCAAATAGCATGAATCTTATTTTATTGCGTTGATTCTTGTCAGTTGATGACTAAATAAAATGAATTCATGCTATTCTACTAGAATCTTTGTTTTCATTCTTTTCAAAATGATAAATAGGACTATGTGTATAAGATGTATTTTTGTTATGTTCTATTGAGTAGAAAAATTGTATTTCTGAGATGAGAAAATGACGTACATTAAGTCACGAAATGCCAAAAATGCAATTGTTCTACTGATTGGGACATAACAAAAATATATGTATTATTAACTCTCTCTACCCAATGCTCAGTTTATTTGAAACTATTAAATTCAACCTTGTTATTGATACCTATAAACGATTTTATTATCTCATGCCGAATAAATTTTAAAATAAAGTTTAAGATGTATAAATATAATATAATCTGGATTAGTGAGAGTTGATTCAGTAGCTCTACCGTCGCTGCTACCTTGAAGCTATAGTCGGGCTTGCATATCATAATAAACCAATTGAGCTATGCTGGATGGAACAATCGTTCCTCAAGGTCCTACCATACCAGGCAGGTCGGTTGAACAACGATAAGACTAAAAGTAGCTAACCCAAGGTCCGAGGGTGAAGTCGTACTGCTGACTATACAGAGGTGCGACGACAGTAACGTGTTTCCTTCAGACAACCAGCATAACAGCGATGCTACCTTACTGCAAGTGAAGGGTGTGTTTATAAATGGTTGACCCTAAAAATGCTCACCTCGCCTTATCCCACGGATTTTTGTCTCCGGCGATAAGGTCTCAACAAGTAGGGAGCCAACACAAAACGTATCCTCAAAAAGGGGGTGTATGACTGATCTCAAGCAGTTGTTTCTTGGACACTACGATCACTCTGTCAGGCCACTAAGACCAACTCTCATCCAATTAGATTTCCAAGTACTTCTACAAGAACCTTTCCATGGTGTGGGCAACTGTGAAGTGATAGCCACCCTGCCATATATAAAAGGTGTATCAGAAACTACAACGAGACTGTTGTGACCTTTCAGAATAGGTGTTGTATAAATTCCAGCTAAATCACTACAATCAATCCTATGCATACCAAAGGACGAAATCATAAAAGAAGAAAAGGTTTGCTTGAAAGTCAAATGTACTGGTTAGATAATAGACAGTATAAGAAAACTTAATACTTGCAATCAACTTAATAATTAAGAATTATTAGTGTTAAGTGTGTGTTACAATTCCGTTAACAAGAAATATGAATTATAAATTTGACACTCAACATTTCAGTGGTGAGTTACGAGTTAAAACCAAATTTAAGCACCCTGAAAATATTAATGTCCTTTAGATATTAAATTTTTCTTATTTTATAATACTGCACTAACTCTCATAGTTGTTGGTTTATAGAATTAGTAGATTAAGAGACTATCAAAGACAGCTTATATCACGTATTGATATTTAGATATGGTGTAGTGAACAGAAACACCAGTGGGGACAATCGAATGTATTTAACACAGAATTACAGAACTTGTCAATAAAATTTAACAATCATAAAGTAAAAGCTTAATTTGCAAAATCTCCATCAATTGTCTCAAAATGATTCAGACTTCATTGTTCTTGCATTTTCATACAAATTGCATTCTGTTTCGATTCTATACTGTTCGATCCTCTTGTCTCTCTGCTGCCAGACTTACTGTTCACGACTAACATATACTACTTATGTCAATATAAGTAGCACACACCACAATGGAACCATTGTAAACTAGAGAAAAACAAGTATTACTAACAGTGATCCATGATGGTTGTTAACTTTGCATTATTCCATATCAATTCGACAATAAAATAGTAATATACTCATCATTTGGTTTAAATGTCTTAAGTTTGATCCCTGGCAGCAAGTGGATATTTAGTATTAAGGTATATCACCATTTAAATCCTGAATCCTTTGCTTAGTTATTAGATCTCTATTCGTACAAAAAGTTCATTTGTCAAAATAAATTACTATTCAAATGAATATTTAAGTAACCTTGTTAGAATATCTCTGTTATCACATTCAATGTTGACTTTTAATTTATATGACATCTTTCATTTATAGTTTTAGTCAGTCACTCAATCTACAACGTCGGATCAGTTACATATATGCATTAGTCCAAGTTGTTATACCTCATCAACACAACAGGATCATTATTGATGGAGTTTTGTTCTCTGAGCTGGATGGTTTGATCGTGGGGCTTTCATCGTTCTTCTGAGTTACATCATCAGCACGAAAATCGAACAAATAGGAGATACAACCAAAATAAAGAAGTTAACAATATCAGGTTTAAGGTCAACAAGAACCAATCAACATCAAGCTGTGAATCATATGTAGAGAAATTAAAACACTTCACTTGTACTTAGAGTTTGTGCTGATGATGTCGTTCACAAGAACGACGAAAACTCCACAACCAAACCATCCACCTCAGAGAACAAAACTCCATCAACATCATCCATCTGACCTACAAATCTTCTCCACCACAGCATGATCAACACTAAATTCATAGAACCAGTTACTTCCTTAAAATCAATCAAATTAAAAGGGGGAACAGTTAGAGAAATTAAATATTCTAAATAAAAAAATACACAACAGGGAGTCTTATAGATATAAATAAGATTTATGAAGCACAACACAATCTAAGCATACATCTATACATCTATGTTGATAAGTTTCAAAGTTATGTCTACATATTGGATATTTGTATTTGTTTACGAACATGAACCTAATGCATTTACAGTAAATTATATAGTTACAAACTGACATTAGTGATTAAGGATAGTGTTTTTTTTGTGTTACCAATTAAGAATATATATATATATATATATATATATATATATATATATATATATATATATATATATATATATATATATATATATATACCCCAATCTATCTTTATTCTAAATAGCTTAGTACATACATGTATATTACCTGCTACTACCACGTCTTTGCACAATATTTAGGAGCCTAAAACTAAAAAATGATGAATGTTACTTTATCAAATATTTGTTTTTTTTAATTTGTAAGGATTTTCGAATTATCCGGTTTAATTTTGATCAACTTTAGTTAATCTATGTACATCATGTGTTGGTTTCTTTGTACTTCCAAATAACGAGTCTCATAAGATTTGGTCGAAATAAGAATAACAGATAGTTATGTGCATACTTAGAGTCAGTCCATGATATTACTGTTAGTCGTCTTAGGTGTTTCAGAATTTCTGTTTAGAATCTAGACAATGATTATATTCAGTATTTAACGACCTTAGGTATCATTGGTCAAAGTCGGTTGGGGTGGTCCAGATGTTTGTATTTTTTGATATTTTCCGTCTTAATTTTTAAGATTATTTCCTACTGATATGAACCTTGATAATTTTTATTGATGCATATTTATGCCGCGCCCTAAGTTTTTCAGTACTGATTAATATCTCATGGAAAGGGACCAGTTTAATACTGAAGTAATTCATGTGGCTGTTTCATAAATAGATCTCGATCTCATTTGTCAGATAATTGGTAGGGAGATTTAATATCAGAAGGGGTTTTGTGGAGATTTTAGTAATTTCACAGATTGAAATCATGAGTCAATTGAAGCTAGACCAGCATGGAAAACCTGAAAGCACTGGACGGCTGTTTCGTCCTAGTATGGGACTCCTCAGCAATGGGCATCCACGACCCTCGCGGGATTCGAACCCAGGACCTATCCGTCTCGTGCCAGGCGCTTAACCTAATTTCGCTGTCACTGGCCGTCACAAATTGTGCTTACTGATAAATAAATTATATTGGAAATTATCGCTTGTAATAATTTTTCTCTGAACAAAATGATTTTATATAGATGTTAACTATTGATTTATTATTAAGGAATCCAATCACATGAACAAAACCGATTTGGCTTCATCGACATCGATAATTTTCAAACTGACGCTATTTGGGCATTCATATCAATTAAATATCCAATAGAAGGTCAGTCGCGACCAGATTGACTCAGTCGTAACCCATCACACTGGAAGCTGAGTAGTGCATTTAGAGCTTCAGCTTCTCTGAAAATGGAAGTATAGTTTGCTAATGAGTGTGATCTGCAACGAAATTTGAATCAAATGTGGTTTTCTGTCGTCTACCTTCAAAAGTATACATGAAATCGAGTCACTTGGGCTAGCGGTCATATAGCAACTTGGCTACTAGAATTCGATCAGTACTAAAGGACTAAACAAACATGACATCGGTTACCATACTCAGTGATCCATGATCCCGCAACTCGCGAGATTCGAACCCAGGACTTTCAGTCTCACTAGTAACTGACTTCACTAGATACTCCTGGAGTTCTAGTGAGAAGCCATTACCAGTGGAGTTCAACCAGGTCTGTTGTGAGATATCAACTCACTGAAGACGGTGGCGCAACTTCATTGATTGGTTGAAGTTAGACATTAACACCATTGGATGCCGGCTCAATGGTCTAGTTGATCAAGCTCTCGCGCACAAGACTGGTAGGTCTTGGGTTCGAATCTCGCGGGGTGCAGGGTCGTGGATGCGCACTGCTGAGAAGTCCCATACTGGGATGAGACGACCATCCAGTGCTTCCAGGCTTTCCATGGTGATCTAGCTTCAATTCACTCATGATTTCAATCTGTGAAAAAGAAATTTTGTCTACATTTATGTGAAATTGGTAATACATTTTGTAAATCTGCCAAAAAAGGAAGCGAACATTGATTGTCTCTGTATTTATTCATATGATATGCTAATTATAGACTAAATATGTATCAACTAACAAACTTATTATTAGACTATTAACTAGTCAATATTATTAGTAGTGTGTTTAGTTTGATGGTTATAAAAAACATATATACATGGATTAGTTTTAATATTTCAGTTTTAATACTTGTTATCAGTATAGGGTTGTGGAGATTACCATGTGCTCACTAGTGACTAGCTTTGTGAAGGAATTCTTGGAGTTGTAGTGAGAAGCCGTGAGCAGTGGAGCTAATCCATTTCGGTTAGAAACATGTATTTACCTCATTATAATGGAAGATGGTCGCACAATAGGGCGAAACGGCCGTCCAGTGTTTCCAGATTTTCAGTGGTGGTCAGTCAATTCAAGATTTCAGTTAATAATTTAATACTTGTATTTTTTCGAGTAAAGCATTAAATTACTTGTGTTTGCTCATGAGATTTTACACACATATAGGTAGAAAATTATATACTTACCCTTTTTGATTCGATTTATTTCAATGTTATTTATAACATTGTAGATGAATTCATGTTCATGTTAATAACGACAATTTTGCTTAAGTGCGAAATGGTTTTTGTATTGTTATGTTTCTTGAAAGAGTGGTTTTAATTTTTATTGGACTTCAACTGTTTCAATGCTCTATCAACTAATCATCTTATATATTGATGTATTTTCTTCATATTCATCTAGAAGTTAGTGCTGTTAAGTATTATAAAGCTTTAAGTTATTGCTATATTGTGTCCCATTTTCACGTTATCACGTGTTATCATACAATTTGTTTATTATTGTTTGCCAAAGAATATGCTATAATTGAGACCGCATTTATACTTATATACAGCTGTTACCCCTTGTAGTAGCACAAGCATCCTACCAGGATTTTCCGATCAACTCTGTCCTGGGCTCTCCTTCTAGTCGTTTCCAATTCCCATTCATTCTCTTGATTCCTGCCTCCAATAATCGGTGTAATGTGTTCTCAGGTCTTTCTTCTTCCCTTTTGCCTTCAGGTTTGCTTCATCATGCAGTTTGATGATTTCCACGACGTATGTCCTATCCACTTCCAGCGTTTCTTCCTAGTTTCCTTTTCAGATGAAACCTGGTGTGATTTGTTTGGTGTTCTCTGTGCCGTATTTGAGGATTTTGCTTTTACCCTTGTGTATGTTGAGGCTGCTGTTACACTAGTTGTTTTCATCGGCATTTATTGCTGTGTATGAGCTGGAAGAGCCAAGTCGTCTGCGAAGTCCAAATCGTCTAGCTGCATGCAAACTGTCCATTGTATTCCGTGCTTCCCGTCAAATGTGTAGGTTTTCATAATCCAATCGACCACCAGAAGAATGATGAGAGGGGAGAGTAAGCAGCCTTGTCTGACTCCGATTCTCATTTGGAATGCATCTGTTTGCTGTCCTCCATGCACGACTTTGCAGTGTAATCCGTCGTATGAGTTGCATATGATGTTGACGATCTTCCCAGATACACCATAATTTTGAATAAGGTTCTGTTATCTCTGTCATATGCTTTCTCATAATCAAGGAACTTGATGTATGGTGACGATTTCCACTCAATTGATTGTTCAACGGTGATCCATAGCGTTGTGATTTAGTCTGTTCACTATCGATCCTTACGAAATCTAGCTTGTTCATCTCGAAGTCCCAAATGTCTACAACTTATGCAATAAAATAGTAGTATCGTATGTAATTGGAACACAAAATCAATAATTATGTCTGCAGAAAAATTTCAGACAATTTTTGTTTGACGTATCCTCCATTGTTTAACAGCTTCTTTTTACGTTTATTCATGTTTTAGCGTGTAATTTTTATGGCATGAGTTGAATTAGACATTTGAAAATGACTTGACCGTAGTTCAGTTTTATAAAATCTACCAAAATATTTCAACTAAGTGGTCGTAGCATCAGAATTGCGCATTCATACTAATGTAGGATTGTCAGTCGCAAGCAGCGCAAATATATTTATCAGTCCAAGCTGCTAGACGACATCAGCATATCAAGGTGAATACCAAGGTTGTAGAGGTGGTACTGATAAAAGTATCAGTTGCGTCAGATTCTGATTCATGTCACCTTACATCTCGAAGCATCAGCCATAGTAATCTCTTGAAGCCTAATAAAGTAGTTTTTCTCTGCCAGCATAGATAATGACAAGATTTATTGAATTCATTGACTGATGACATGTTTTGGTTTTTCCAATCCCATCTTTCTCTCAACCTTATTTGTTCACTAGTCAATATTGCAAGTTTAAGTTGATGGTGATTTGGAAAACGTATTACATGCGCAAATCACTTCAGTCGATGACGATTTACCGTCTTACCACATTTACATAGTACCCTTCTTTAAACTTTACCATTCATCAATCTGACTGTAGATGACCAATATAGTGCTGCTAATGCTTATATTTTAGTCAAACAAATCCCGACGGTCTGTCGATCGATATAAAGTTGAATTGTGTTATGGCGTTAAGAGTAATTCATACTGGAGCTTTTATTTACAACTAGATAGAAATCTAGGTTTCAGGTTTCTTAGGGATTGACTTAAACCTATGCAAACAATATCGAGTTATTTGAATTAGTGACCACATCGATAATTGGTCATTGGAATTTAATCAACACTAAGAATTAGTCACAACTATTCATTGACTAAACAATGTCAAGTTTAATTGCTATATTAACAATGCGGATTCCTGTTTTCTAAAAATTTTATTTTAGTGCAATGACTGTATGGGGTGAAGAGAATGAAACAAATGCATATTCGAATTTACTTAATTTGTATCCTGATGGAACATTTGCCTGTGTGTCCGATAGTTATGATATATGGAATGCATGCAGTAATATATGGGGTGAGGCACTACGTGATAAGGTAGGTCGGTAATGAATAAGTCATTACTGTAGATAATTTGTTTTGTTATTTTTCTTGTGAAAAAAACACGCTTGTATTACTACGTGTATGTATGAATTGGCCGTATCGTGTAGTAGGGGTCAAACATGCAACTTATTGATTGATTACCTAATGCTAAATCGCATACACTTGTCAATTTAATAACTTTTAGGTTCATACCATACATTTTCTCTGATTCTTTTAAAGTGTTATTTTCAATTATGGAGAAGAGTAGCATAAGTTAACTATTCCGGTTGATGCTTCCTAATCTTATTATATGGAGCAGCTGTATCCAGTTATGTGTATGCACCGTAATATTAGTGTAATTTTGGAAAGATATATTGATACTAGCAGTTTCATTTCTTAATCTATTTATTTATGCTTTGTAGCCTTATACTAAGTTTAAAAGATGTACTGCATTATTTTCATTGGGATCTTTCATAGGGGCAATGAAACATTTCACAACCAGTCCTTTCTTGATTCAAATTTTCAACTGAATGGAATTGTTTACATTTTTGTAGACTAAAATGGTCAGCCATAAGGAATATAAGATCTAGGACAAATGTTCAATAACTCAAGTTATTAAAGCCTGTATCGACATAATCTTAGGAAATTGATAGAATGATAAGTAAAATTAGTTGGGCTGATAATAATAATAGGTTACAAAGAGCATACAGAATGTAGCTAGACAAAAGCAAATAAAATTAGAGAATGGCACATTATTAGGATCTAAAGATGCTCATCATTCGGCGAAAAATGAACAGTCTATTCACCTGTTACCGATTTTGTGCCATGTCACAATTTACCAATATCTTAATCATTTCACTCAAAAAGTCAGTAGCTCCTAAAACTGATGAGGATGGTAGTTACAGTAGTTTCATGCACTGATACCACTTCCTAGTCTCCTCCTACGTAATCTTTTGCAAACTATACGTATTCTAATCAGCATATCATGTCGAGGTTGGGAATGGTTATTCATGTGTAACAACAAATGTAATAACCATCTCAATCAATACATGTTCACACACTCATTCTACAATAGAAAAGGTTATCTCTACTAATGTTATCTTTATTAGATGTATGTTGAAAGTAATGAAAATACCCTTTTATGTTGAGATAATCTTTATTAAAATCGTAATTTCACTTATTCAACAAAGTTTTTTTGTTAGTAATTTAATTAATGCATAGTTAGCATCATGCTAGTCAAAGACACTGAAATATTCAACAATTAGAAATTTTCTTTTAAATCATTCTTTCTGTCTACTCATATACTAAAATTAATTTATCTGTCATGTTACTACATTCGGTAAATTTTAATCATTTATTTATTCAAACACACAAATATTAGTACAAGGAAGCACCAAATATATATATACAGCACACAAAGTAGTTATCATTAAATTTGTGAATGAGCTGAGATAATACACGGGCACCCAAATCGAACAAGGTGGTTTTTCCTAGGGAACTATTCCCTAAGCCTATGACCCAGATGTCCAATCCATAAGACAGTGGAGTAACGTTAGAAGATGCCGTTTCATGGTAACCAGTAACCAACAATAGGTTCATACATCATTTGTTTCCTTAGGATACTGGAGCCCATGTACACTATTGATTTGAAATCAATGTTTTCCAACACCCGTAAGTGGATCCTGTATATTCGCCAACCCGGTTAAAGCGTCAGATATTCACTTTTTTTTTCTTAATTTCACAAACAACAATCTCATTATAAGACAGTATGAACTTACATGGTAGTGGCTGTATTACCATAAGATAAACATAATAATTATTAACATCATTACTTTTTGCTTCGTACATGACCGTACATATTATGATAGCGTAGTTAGTAAATTAAGTTATTTGTTCGGTTCTGAAGATTTCAATGAAATGAATCATCTATCTATAATATGTATGGAGTATCTATTACTTTTTAACTTGTTATCTATAAGGTTTATATGCATATATTTCACTTACTTACTTACTCATGTTACTCCTAATGTAGCAGAGACCGCCAACCAGCATTCTCCAACCCACTCTGTCCTCCGCCTTCTTTTATAATTCCATCCAATTCTTGTTCATTTTTCTCATGTCTATCTCCGTTTCCTGGCGTAATGTGTTCTTTGGTCTTCCGCTTTTCCTTTGGCCTTAAGGATTCCTTGTGACGGCTTGTCTTATGACGCAGTTGGGTGCTTTCCTCAATGTGTGTCCTATCCACTCCCAATGCCTCTTCCTAATTTCTTCCTCCGCTGGGATCTGGTTTGTTCCTTCCCACAGTTGGTTGCTGCTAATAGTATCCGGCCAACAGATCCGAAGTATTTTGTGTAGACAACAGTTTCTGGTTACCGTCAACGTATGATGATAACTGAAGTTGTAGTGTATATCAAAAAGCACAAGTAGTAAACCAAAACATCTATAATGTTATTGCTTAGGAAACTAATTATAACTATTTTCATTTCAAAGTGTAAACGATTATCTTAGTTAAAGACTATGAAACTGCCGGTAAAATTAAATCTATTCAATACTTTTCAGTTTTTCCGATTTATTTAGCAAGGAAATTGTTAGGAGACAGTTATTGATAACAAGATATTTTAAACAATAATGTACATATATTCATGAAATGTTTATTCTTCACCAAAAGAATTACATTCTATAAATTCACTTGGTACTGTTTACTTGAATCTTTCCATTAATCAGTCACTCATTGACATATGTGCATCCTGTGCAGATCACCTCATTAATGCCTTACGTCAGAAGCTTTTTTAAACAAAGATGAATAGTGGTTAGCAGTGGAATCCAGGATGCGTGTTTCATCCTATTTGTCACTCGTCAACTGGATGTACCTGAATCTCAGAGTTGATGTTCACTCTGGGACTCCGTCCGACCAAGTACCGTCTGCTGTAAACACCAACGCGTTATTCACTTACCTATTGATTCCTGTTAGTCACTTGTGTAATGAGGTGAAATTATATAAGCTTAGTATTGTTTTACTTGTGTCTTCCCAATTTTTATTTAGGACTGCAATTGATGAGTCACTTATTTGCATCTGTCCATCATATTCGGATTGCCTCGATATTACCTTAACTCACAAGTACTTTAAGCAAAGATAGGTAGTGGTTATCAGTGTAATCCAAGATGCGCATATTCTCCTTACTTACTTACGCCTGTTACTCCTAATTGAGCCTAAGCTGCCGAACAGCATTCTCCAACCCATTCTGTTCTCCGCCTTCTTTTCTAATTCCATCCAATTCTTGTTCATTTTTCTCATGTCTATTTCCATTTTCCGGCGTAATGTGTTATTTGGTCTTCCTCTCCTTCCTTGGCCTTGGAGATTCCATGTGAGGTCTTACCTTGTGACGCAGTTGTGTGCTTTCTTCAATGTGTGTTGTAACCACTTCCTGATTTCTTCCTCCACTGGAATCTCGTTTATTCTCTCCCACAGGACGTTGTTGCTAAGTGTCCGGTCAACGGATTCTGTGTATTTTGCGTACACCACTGTTAATAAACACTTGTATCTTCTGGATGATGGCTTTCGTAGTTCTCCAGGTTTCTGCTACATATAGTAGAACTGTCTTGACATTTGTATTGAAAATCCTGACCTTGGTGTTGGTTGGCAGTTGATTTGAGTTCCAGATGTTCTTCAGTTGTAAATGTGCTGCTCTTGCTTTGCGGATCCCCACTTTCACATCTGCATCAGATCCACCTTATTCATCAATGATGCTGTCCAAATATGTGAAGGTTTTTTCATCTTCCAAATCTTCTCCGTCAATTGTGACTGGATTGGTGCATGCTGTGTTGTAATGGTGAATCTTACTTTTCCCTTTGTGTATATTGAGACCTACTGCTGCTGAGGATGCTGCTACACTGGTCGTTTTCTCCTGCATTTGTTGTTGCGATTGCGATAGGTGGGCGAGATCATCTGCGGAGTCTAAATCGTCGAGCTGCATCCTAGATCTCCACTGTATCTCGTGCTTCCCTTCAGATGCTGACGTCTTCATGATCCAATCGATCACCAGGAGAAAGAGAAAGGGTGAGAGTAAGCAACGTTGTCTGACACCGATCTTTACCTCTAACGAGTCTGTCAATTGTCCTCCATGCACAATTTACATGTACATACACATATATATTTCAATGATATTATTATTATATTCATTTTATAGTGTGTACTTTTGAAAGTTTTCATAAACCTCATGATTTTGACAAGTCATAACTGCCGCATATCGGTTTTTTGTTAATGTCAATTATGTTTATGTATTCTTCATTTTTATTTTCTAAACACTGTCATGATATTCACGTTTTCTTTGTTTTGTGGATTTCATTATTCAATATGATTTGATAATAATGTATTCTGTTAGTAGTATTATCACTTATCAATTACAGTATCATTAATATTATTATTATCATTATTGTTTATTGAAATGTCTACATAATATGTATAGTATCATCAAAATGTCAGTTCGTGATCATCAAAATGTTAGTTTCAAAATCTAATTTTCTTCTCATCGACATTTCAAACAAATACTACTACTACTACTAATAATAATAATAATAATAATAGTTTCGTTCTAGTCTTTTAACAATTCAATACTATGAAGTCACCTATGATCTCATCAGGAATCGAACCCAGAACCTTGGGTGTTCCCCTTGTAAAAGTATTGTTAAGTAGAAACCCTATAGTGTGTATTCTCAGTGAATTTAGCATATTACCCTAATCATCATTATCTAATACGATTTCTCATTGAACTAAATACACTAACCACGAATTCTGATTGTAGTAATAGGAATTTTCTCTTGAGATTGGTAGTCATTAAATAGTTTAACGATCATTGTCAGGATAACATACTTGTAAATATAGATTACTTATTTTACATTAAAGATAATTACTTAAACTGGAAATTTATTGAGATTATATATGTATGTTTGATAATTTAAATGTAATGTGTTTTTCGCGACACTTGAAGCTTCTAGATTCAATCTCTGATGGAGAAATGTGAGGTGCACACTGATAATATATTCTAAAGTAAATTAAAAGATCTATCCATTTCTCTTTAGCTTTCAAATTCTACTATATTTGCAACTTCTTATCTATCTATAAGTTCCTGTTTGATAATATTAGGCACAAAGGATTACTCATCTACCAGATATACATCTTTTTACAATCCTGTTTAGGCTCCATACCATTGTATGAACACTAGTATCACTATATGGATGCCGAAATAGAAGCGAGCAAAACATTTTTAAAACTTATAACTTATTAGTTAAAAGTAAAATATTTCGTCTGCAAATCCACTGTTCAATAATTAATCATAAACGTGACACTTTTATAGAAACGGTTTGGAAACTATGAAAGTATCCAGTGCCTCTAGGTTTTCCACAGTGATCTAGCTTCAATTAACTCAATCTCAACCATTGAAAAAAACATTTCTCAAAAATTCGAAAATCTAAACGAAGCCTTCTTCGAACTCATAACTGTTGATCAAAAGTTGACATTAATAGTTCATTTTGATATTGCTGAAAAATTCCCATTATATTAAGAACACAATTGTATGAATGAAGAATATTCTTTTCAATAATTTCTCATCAGGTTCTACAATTATAAATCCAGATTAATAATCCATAAAATTGGCCAAATTTAAGGCAAAATACATCATCATTTGGAAATTGCAATATGTGAATCAGGAATTGTTTGTTATATAAAATAAAATTGTTAATGTTGAGGCTGACTAATATGAAGTGTTAACTTGAATCAGTTTATAAGCGAAATGAATTTGTGAGATAAATTATCAGAATAAATATGGTCAACATGGGGTAAGAGAGACATAGAGAGAGAATATTGTGATTACAAATCGGAAATTACGTAATATGTAAAATAATTAGGTCAAATATAGTAGATTCAGGGGTGGATATTGAATAAATTCATCAAAAAGGGGGTTATCAAGTGTAAAGACAATAATAATAATAATAGCAGTAATAATAATAAGTTTGGGACATAAAATATTCTCTCCCTCTCTCTTACCCCATGTTGACCATATTTATTCTGATAATTTATTTCACAATTTCATTTCGCTTATAAACTGATTCAAGTTAACACTTCATATTAGTCAGCCCCAACATTAACAAATTCATTTTGATATGGAATTTATTATTTCTTTTAATATATACTACTTATAAAGTCAAGACGTATATCTTATTTTTGAAATGATAGAGAAGATGTGTGACTTATTAGGATTTGTTATGTTATGTTATATACGAACTAGAATAGTAAATGAATGGTAACGGCTAGGAATTATTTATGAACTATCATTTCATATATTCTTATTGGATAACTATTGTGTAACTAGATTATATATATAGTCGTATTTCTATTATCCTGAGATTTCTATTGACTTATTTCCTACTGTTATACAGTTTACCATTCTTAACTTATTCCCAACGGATTAGGTACAGTCTCTCGCACTCGTAGCCACTTTTGGCATGACCTTGTATAATTGTTATTTTTTTATTTTATGATGTAATACCGTCTGGTTGAATTCTGTCTAAACTAAGCATGTCTGAAATATACGATTTATACGGTGGAGGCTGAGATTGTTTTCTGGACAAAACAGGCTGGGCCAGGCGGGAGGCTACTATACATAGGATCAATAAGGACTCAGATTTGACTGAAGACTGCTAGTGCTATTCAACGCATCATCGATTTAGCACAGAAACAAGGCCATAGAAGTCCGTATTGTGATTGGCGGTTTTGCCATGTGATAATTTTAACGGGTCATAGGACATAACAGTTCAATCACAAGACTGTCACTGTCTTGATTCCTTAAAAACTAGATAATATTTAAATTATCAATAGATGAATCTTGATATTTTCTGGCCATACATCTATCGTAATTGCTAATTCTCTGATTCATATTGTTACGTCATCGGAATAATCCTATTAAACGATTTAATCTATGTAGAACCTATAATCAGTTTATCCATTTTACTATCAGGTTAGTAACTTACTTATGCCTGTTAGTCCTCGTGGGAGGGTATAGGCGCCCACTAGCCTTCTCCATCCAACACTGTCCTGGGTAATCCTTTCCAGTTTTTCCCAGTTGCTATTCATCCCTTTCATATCTACTTCTGTTTCCCTACGTAGTGTGTTATTTGGCCTTCCTCTTTTGCGCTTCCCTTCAGGATTTCAAGTTAGGGCTTGCTTCGTGATGTAGTTTGATGATTTGCGTAATGTATGTTCTATCCATCTCCATCGCCTTTTCCTGATTTCCTCTTCAGATAGAGGCTGGTTTGTTCTCTCCCAGAGAAGGCTGTTGCTGATGTTATCCGGCCAATGGATATTGAGTATCTTGTGTAGACAACCATTTATAAATACTTGTACCTTTTTGATGCTGGTTGTTGTAGTTCTCCAATTTTCAGCTCTGTACAGTAGAACTGTCTTGACGTTGGTATTGAAGATTGTGACTTAAATATTGGCTTGTTTTGAATTCCAAGTATTCTTCGATTGTAGGGATGCTTTCCTCGCTTCGCCAATCCTTGGATTTACCTCTTCATCTGATGCTCGTTGTTCATCAGGTACATGAGAGATTCCACCTCTTACAGGGTTTCTCCATTAAGTGTGATTGTGTTGGTGTTCTCTGTGTTGTATTTGAGGATCATGCTTTTTCCTTTGTGTATACTGAAGCCTAATGATGCAAAGGCTGCTGCATTAGGTTGACTATATTTATTGAACTGATCATTTAATTCATATTTTACTTTTAGATAACATTCAGTTTGATTAGATCTTTCCTGTAGACAACTTTAACCTGAAGTCGATTGAGAATAGTACTTCTTATTTTTTTGGTTAATACCACACAGCTAGATGCTTCTTTGTGTGTCTACTATTCTATATTCTATTAATGTTATAGTACTTTCTTTTACTGAAACAAAGATGAAATTAATTACCAAGAGAAACAAATTCTTACGTAATAAGTAATTTGGTCACACAAATACACACACACACACACGTTTACTTATCGTATGATATTTTCTATTAAAAACAAATAAACATTAACTTGATAAGTAGAATAAAAAAAAGAAAATGCAAAACAAAGGTCAAGTAAATACAACGTGATAATTGTGAAAATATTCAAAAGATTATATCATATAAACAATGACAAGTTGTGTATTAAACTACTATTAATTACTACTATTTATTTATTTAAACACATAAACATTGATACAAGTAGGAATCAAATAGGTATGCGCCATATAAATCATTCGATTTGTATGAGGGTTGGGATAATGCCTGGGTGCCTAAACCTAAGCGAGTGGTTTTCTTAGATGGCCACATCTGGAGCCTTTGACATAAAAGTCTAATCCACAAGTCAGTGGATTAACATTAGGAGATGCAGTCTCATGATAGTCAGTAACCAACAATAGGTTTATACACCATTTGTTTCCTTAGGATCTTGGAGCCCATGCAAACCATTGGTTTCGAATCAGGGTTTTCTAACTTCCCTAAGTGGATCCTTCGTGTCCACCAACCTGGTTAAAGCGCCGAACATTCGCTTTTTGTTTTCTCAATTTCGTAAACAACACGTCTGTCACGAGAAGGCAGTGAGTATGAGTTCCCTCTCAGTAGTTGTATGTATGTGGCCATGTGAGAGCATTTTGAGAGGGAGAGATAACTCTCCTCGCTGTCAGCCGTAACAGGGCATTCGGGGGCAATTAATAATTATCAAAATAATTGATTCAAAAGTAAGAACAAATAGATTTCAGGTATGTATATATATAGGAGGTATAAATGTACTAATATTCCTAAGGTTTCCATAAACCTGCAATAATTTCTCTGACAATACATATTACTAAGATTTAAAATGTTATAGGCTTGATTTCTTTTTAAAAAAAACAATCATCCACTGTTTCTTTACTTTTTGAATTTGATAATTGGTAGAATTGTTGGTTAACATTCTTATGTAGTCTTAAACAAAAATAAAAATAGCTTCCACGTGTTCTTTAGCTATCGTTAATGATACCTTGTGATTTATCTGTGATATGGAAACTGTGTTTATTTTCATAAATATACAGTGACATCTTGTTCTTGTTTATTTATTTGAACACAAACATTGGTATGGGGGAGCATCAAATACAGATGTGTCACATAATAACAATGAGGTTGTCAAGAGATAGTGAATGTAGAATGCGTATAAGTTAAAGGAGAATAACATCGAACAGAAGTTAGTGTATGAGAGTGATTTAATAATATTAATAATGAGAGAAACAGTTTATTTACCAAAAGTACAACCAGGAAGATTTATTTCAGTTAAAAAAGTTACGTTCACTTTTATGAAGAAAGTTACTGCTGGATCGCCACTGGCTTCTATTCTCAGCAATGTATAATAACGTCTCAAGCCACTGTGTTGTGCCATCTCCAGGATTTCAACCAGGGAGTCGTGAAGGATAAACACAAACCAGTTCTGTACAGCTTTGCTTCATACTACGACATCCGCCTTCTCCAACTGGTTCTAGCGTCATCAAATAATACGCGACGTGGAACTTTTTGGGACGACATTCGTAAGATTTATTCAAGCCACCTAAGTTGATGTTTCAAGATAGTGACAATTAAATTACCGTCGCTGTGCCCGAATATATGTTGCCGAACCTGAGAATTACTAACATGGTGTTACCATTGGGTGTCGGCTATCCACTGGAGACAACGACGATCAAACCCAGAGTCGTTTAACATACTCAACTCGGAGAGGCCAAATTTCATAAGTATAGGGTAAAACTGCTCTCACTGAACTTTTACAGACAAAGATGGTCCAGATTAGTATAAGCCGTTCGGTTTTCACCATGAGGTGTCACAACTCTTCTAGAGGAAGACCTAACACCCAGGGCAAAGTTTTAATGGTTTGAATTATTTTTTTCTGGTTAGCGTGTTAGTTTTCTACGGCATGGGGTCGCTAATCTCATGCCTAATCCTCTTTCTTTATCCGGACTTGGGACTGGCAATAGCCCCAGAAAGGCTTGAAGTCGCTAGCTTCTAGTCTTAGCCATGCTGGTAGATGCAAACTATCTGGTTGGGGTTCGCGGGACTATCGTAACCAATGATTGGAGACTCTGTGTGACATGGCTCAGAGTCGATCACATAGCGTCAGTTCATACACTCTTTGCCTTTCTTTAAACCATCGTTCTTCTGAACGACATCATCAGCACAAACTCCAGATAAAAGTGAAGTGTTTGAATTTCTCCATATGTGTTTTACAGCTTGTTCTGTGCACCTCGATGTTGATTGGTTCTTATTGACCTTAAATTTATCATTGTTTACTTCTTTGTTTTGGTTGTGTCTCCCATTGGTTTGATTTTTGTTCCTATGTTTGTGCATGATTTTCCTGATTCGTTAGTAAATTGGATTGATTTCAATATGTTTGTTAATTGCTGATTGACCTGAGTGCCAGGCTTCTATGAAATCGGTGTTTATGTTGTTGTGCAAATGAAGTATGGCAACGTGGACCGATGCACATATGTGCCTGGCCCTACGTTGTAGCTGACTGACTGACCAGAGGGGCTCCAGGAGGAGTTAATTGTATTGTTTACCGTCTGTTAACTTAATAAGTTCGTTTGTATTTCAAGTACATTTTCAACGAATAGAGTTCTTGTCATGGGCTAGTGTTACCATGTAATAATCAACGATAAAGAATGAATAGGTAGTTGATTTATCCTAATTTACTGATCCACAAACCTTGACTTTGACTGCATTGAAAGCTAATAATTTATATTTCCGACTTTAATCATTTCACGGTTATGTATTTGTTTTGTCAACTGCTCTTTATAATTGTTTGATGTGTAGCTGTACCTGTCAAACTAGGTCACTCTAACAGTTTATGATTTCAAGTACTGATTACGCATTTTAATTTAATCACCCTTACCTCTTTTTTCTCAGTCTATTTTTTAACCATTTGATGTTCCGTATATATAATACGTGTCTCTGCCACACTCATAATTACACGTTTGCAAGGTATAGATTTTGTCCGTTACCAACTCATTAAGATTAATGAGTCTTTTCATTTGTTTATTGTTGTCTTTTTTTGTAATTTAGGTTATAAATCGTAATGGTACAGTTGTTATACGACCGGATTCAGGTGATCCAGTTGTAATTATGCCAAAAGTATTAGATATTTTAGGCAGCAAGTTTGGTTATAAAATTAATTCTAAAGGTTACAAAGTTCTACCATCGTGTATACGAGTTATACAAGGTGATGGTGTTTCATTAGAATCATTAGGTAAGTAAATAGGATTACTTATTAGATTTTTGTTTATCTTAATTTTTCTTTGTGGAATGCTTAAGATTTATGGTAGTTAGGCATTCTATTCATTAGTAATGACATTGAAATACGATTGTTCAATATTGTAAACAACTGAATACCAAATCAGTGATTCTAGTGATTGTACATTCGCTGCGTGACTTGAAGGTTCTGGATCTGGTGACCGGTCATTGTTAACAATTCGCATACTAGATGTACGTACGTACGAAGTAGTTTTGACGCTCTGGGTGCGTGACTGCAATGTCCAAACGATAACTGCTTGAGATCGGTCACATAAAGCTTTTCTGTATCTAGACTTTAATATATTAGCTCCTTAATTTAAATACCTTAGTTTTACTAATGGAAACCCGTTGGGCGAATTCAGCTATACTACTTTTAGTGTCGATGTTTTCTCAGCCTTTTCTTCCATCATAGGAAGTCAGTTTCGCCACAGTTTCAGATTATCTAAGGACATAACGTAATTTCTTTCCATCTTATTAACTTCATCTTATCATTGTAATTTATTATAGAAACGTAGATTAGTACAAGTTTGTGTCAGTCAGTCTCTACATTGATTCTGACTTATTGATAGCATCCTGTTATAGTTTTGAATTGTCTACATTTAATGGTCATATAATTTCCTACAAGAATTTTCACGTAACATCTTTCTTATTGATTTTACCTAATTTAATTAACTTTCATAATTATCACCCTCATTTTTGTTTCCTAATTTATTCAACTCATTTAGATCCTATTCTGAATAGTATCAAAACAGCTGGTTGGAGTGCTGGAAATGTTAGTTTCGGAAGTGGTGGTGCATTATTACAACGTTTAAATCGTGATACACAGAAATGTGCATTCAAATCAAGTTTCGCTATAGTTAATGGTCATAAGGTAAATAAATAATAATAATTATTATTAATATTATCTACTTGGTACAAATTTATATGCTTTTTCTTTTAAGCCACACCATTTGTATGACAGCCCCTGAATGTTCTGGTATGGCCGAGAGTGAGGAATCCGCTCTCCCTCTCGAAATGCTCTCAGATGGCCACGCGTATATAGCATTTGCCAGGGAACTCCTACTCACTGCCTTCTCGTGACGGGGGTGTTGTTTATGAAATTGAGAGAAGGAAAAGCGAATGTTCGGCGCTTTAACCAAGTTGGTAGACATGGAGAGTCCACCTAGGGCAGTTGGAAAACCCTAATTCCAAACCAATCGTGCACATGGGCTCCAGTATCCTAAAGAAACAGATGGCGTATGAACCGATCGTTGGTCACCGGCTACCATAGGACTGCATCTTCTTATGATGCTCCACTGCCTTGTGGATCAGACCTTCAGTCCGAAGGCTCCGGGTGTGGCCTCCTAAGTGTTGTAACGTGTGACTGTAGGTTTAATGCGCAGCGTATTTATCGGTCGATTCAGTGACACGTAAACACGTAATGAACGACTTAGAGTCCCGATTGGCCCTGCTTCCTTGTCTAGCCCAGCCAGTTGAGTCCAGAACGCAAGTCACAGCTTCTGAGATATAAATCATTATATTTCAAACATACTCTGTTTATATACTAATCAAGCAGACCACATCGTACCATAAAATAGAAAACAACATTTACACAATATTTAACAAGTGAAATAAGTACCAACCAATAGGGTGTGTACATTTAAAGTCCAAGGCCACCATTAGACTTAACACGATAATTATTGGTAAATTTTTCTGAACATCCTAACACTAAGAAAACCACTCGCTTCGGTTTGGGCACCCGGGCAGTATCACAGCTCTCGCACATATCAAATGTGATCTGTGTGGCTCATATTTATTTGGTACCTCCTTCTACCAATATCTATGTGCTAAAATAAATAAATTTGTATGACAACTTATCATACTAATTACTACATAGTTATCTAAACTGAATTAGTAGGTAGAACAGTTAAGTTCTAACCTAATACTACTAACTACTAATTTAAAAGTCAATTGTTTGAAACAATTAAGTTTATCCGTTTCATAAATCATTAGTTTGTTTATTCAATTGGTATATTTTGTTATTATTATCTATATCTATCTCTTTGTTAACAGATTCAAGTTTCCAAACATCCAATCACTGATCCACAAAAAAATTCGAAAAAAGGTCGTTTAACATTAGAAAAATGTCCAATAACTGGTATACTTATGACGGTTGAAGAAGGTTGTGGTAGTCCATATAATGTAGGTTATTATCAGTTATTGTTTGTATTGATGTATTATGTGTACTTTATATAATTTTTCTTTGTTATTTTTTTTTTAAAACTATTTTTATATTATTTATTTATGTTTTATCAGAATTAAAGTTGAGAAACAATAGAACCTTATCAACAACTTTGTATTATTCTAAATGGGAGAGATTATAAGATAACAGATCTTGAATTTTAGCGTGAAATTCACTCATTCATTTGGCTAAATAGAATGTTAACATTATAGTTGATGTCGATTCGTGATGAAAATCCTAAATGTAATTCCTTACTTTAACCATCAACTGTAAATCATAAGTTTGATTTCTCACATAGGTTTATAATCCTCATTTAGTTCTAGTTATTAGGTGAACACTTTCAAGGTGTCACTTCAGCGTCGCTCAAATATCGTCCATAAATTATAGTCGCATCATCTAAATGTTATTTTATAATAGTATACCAAGTCTTCACACAACATAATTCAACGTTTCTTTTTTAGAAAAAACAAAACAAAAGATAGTCAATGTTAGGAGTTCAGATAAAGAATAAGGATTAGAGTTGTAAATTAATATTAATAGGTAAATAAATAGCTTGTAGAAATATGGATGTATACTTACTTAGTGTGTGAGATGGAGATTTGTAGCTCAGCTGGATGATTTTGATGGAGTTTTGTTCTCTGAGCTGGATGGTTCGGTCGTTGAGCTTTCATCACCAGTACTTCTATCTGAACTTTGTGCTGATGATCTCGTTCAGAAGAATACAACTAAACGTCGTTATACACAACAATACTGCATAACATAATGTTATTCATAATCAGGAAAGGTGGATAGTGGCTGGCAGTGGAATACAGAACTCCCGTTTCGTCCTACTTGACACTCGTCGGCTGGATGTATCTGCATCCTAGAGTTGATATTCACTGCTAGACTCGAAGGAAACCCACACAGGATACACATATCTCATTAAGAGACTGATTAACTTCAGTTCTAAACATCAATCAGAAGATTCAAACAAACAATACAAAATGATTTATACATAATAGTTAACTTCACTTAATAGATTTTAACACTAATTATCAATAAGAAATGGTTATCAATTTCTATTTATTATTTCGTCTTGACTTCCTTCCCTGTTTTTGTTTAAATCTCAGATATTACTATAATCTTGGTGTATATATACTAATTTTAATAGTTGAGATCATGAGTTAATTGAAGTTAGACCACCATGGAAAACCTGGAAACACTGAACGACCGTTTCGTCCTGGTATGGGACTCCTCAGTAGCGTGCATCCACGATTCCGCCTCGCGAGATTCGAGCCCAGGGATTGTCCGTCTCGCGCGCGCGCTTACCATTAGACCACTGAGCCGGCTGTCATCCAACGATGTTAATGTCTAACTTCAACTAATCCACGAAATCGATCGACACATCAATTGACTCATGATCTCAACTATCGAAATCACTATAATATCCACAAAACCCCTTCTGATACATAAAAATCAAGGTGAAAAGTATCATTATAATATAACGCTAAAGTGTTTGGGTGTTCGAATAATAATAATCTGTGTATCCATTAGCATAAATTGTGTTACAACTTACTTTTTTCTTCTATTTTACAGGATGTACTTATCCCAGTTTATGAAAATGGCGTCTTATTAAAAGATTATACACTGGATGAAATACGTGAACGAATTGAAAAGTATCCACTTGAAGATTGACATATATTTGTTTTTTCTTTTTTAAATTAATATCTCTTAGTATTCATTATTGTTGTTCTTCTTCTTATTGATTACTTATCAATGATTACGTAACAAATTTAAAATGAATAGCAATGTGATTACTTTACTGCCCAGGTATTTTCCCTTTACTAATCAATTTGCACCATTTCCCGGTACAATTTTACCCCTTTCTATTTCCTTTTTTTGTAAACATAAGTATGTATGCATGTATGTGCGTGCGTGCGTGCGTGTGTTTGTGTAGATGAGTAAATCAAGATATTACTATTTTATTGTTAAAACTATTACAGAATATGTATACGAACAAATATCCCATTTATAATCATTCTTTAATTGATTTCTTATAAATACTCAAGTGAAATGTTACTTAATATTATATAATATCAGAATTGTTTTGTGGATACTAATGGTTGAGATCATGTGTCATTTGAAGCTGGAATCTTCCATGTTTTCCATGGTGGTCTAGTTTCAATTGACTCATGATTTCAACTATTGAAAGTATTATATAATCATTTCATAAAGCAATTCATTCTATGCATATATGATTAGAAATAAAATTTCTTTTTTATCATATGCAATATCATCTTATTTATTAGATGATATTAAATAAGTAGTATATAATAGATTTGAATACGAAAAAAAATTATTCTTATTAGTTGTTAATTCTTAAAATGAAATGTAAAGAGTATTTAATGTTTATCTTTTTCTTTGTTGTTGTTTATCTTCTTGATTACATAATGAAAGTGTATTCATAATAAACATTGAAATAATAGAGTTTTCTTTTGTTTTCTTATTGCTCAATGATTGAAATCTTCTTGGAGTATGATTTATTATATGGAGTTCCGTTTTTTTTGTTTTGTTTTGTTTTTCTAATAGAAAATTTATTATTTGTATACTTGATCCTTATATTTGATATTTCATATTTGTTACTTCATCTCCTTACCCTCCCTCCATTTCTCCCTCCCTACGCGTCAACATGTATACATGTGTATATATGCATAAAGTGATGTATAAATGAAGAAGGAAGAGGAGGGGGGAGAAGGAGGCTAATTTTTTTTTTAGTTTGTATTCTCCTTTTTTTCTACAAAAAAATTTCTTTATTTTTTGATGAACAGAGTATGAAAACGAGAGAGAAAGAAAGAAGTGATTGTAAACAAGATATTTATTTGTTTGTTTGTTTTTCGAAATTAAATGAACTTTATTATTAGTGTTTATATTTCTATGAAGCATTTCATCAGTTATATATGTAGATGTGTAAGAAACATTAAATGAAATCAATCATATGTTATTTCGATTACGTCTTGATGAACTGAATTGTTGTTCAGAAGAACAATGAAAGCTCTATGATCAAATCATTCAGATCAGAGAATAAAACTCTAACAACATCATTCATCTGAACTATAAAATACGTATTAATACTGACGGTAGTACACTTTTCCTATTTCTATGGTTAAAAAACATTTTTCGTCCAAGTCCTTAAGCGTTATGCTTTTTAAGTGTTACATTGTTTCATTTTCTATCGTATTCAAATGAAGATCCTGATTTCCTAGAAAAAAAAATTACCAAGGCCTACCACATTTAGTGATTAGGATGGGTGATCTAACTTTATGATTGAATTATCTCAAATTTTTAAAAAATGAATTAAGTTCTGGCATTTGTTGGAGAACTGTCATCGATTAGTAGGTAATATAATAAAACATATAACCAAAGCCAAGTTTCAGGAATTGAAGAGGGAGGTCGATTATGAATACAGTAGTCTTGAGTGTTGTTACAGATATGAGGGCGGTTATCACTTCCCGGTTGCCCACACCGTGGAAGGGTTCTTCTGGAGGTACCTGAAAAGGAAATTGGATTAGAGATGGTCTTGGTGACTTGAGAGCGTGACCGCAGTGCTCAAGGGACAACTGTTTGAGCTCGGTCACAAACAACCCATTTGCGGGTAATTCTGTGTTAGCCCCGTAATTGTTGAGACATTACCGCCGGAGACGGATATCCGTGGGATAAAACGAGGTGTGCATTTTAGGGTCGACCTTTTTTAACCCCACCCCTCCTTGTGGGAAGGCATCATCTCTGCCATGCTGATTGTCTGAAGGAAATACCTTACTGCTGTCACACCTTTGTTTAGTCAGGAGTACGACTTCTCCTTCGAACCTTGGGTTTGTTGCTTTTAGTCTTACGCTGATCAACCGACCTGCCTGTTATGGTAGGACATTGAGGAACTTTTGTTTCATCCAGCATAGCTCAACTGGTTTATCATGATAGGCAAGCCCGACCACCACATCAAGGTAGCAACAACGGTCGGGGAAGCTAAGTTGGCTCAATGTGTTGCATCTTTACATATAAAGGGGTTTGTCATGTATTAGCGTACGTCCAGTTTTAGCAACCTTGGCAAATTATTTCGTTTATTTATTGAACAGAACCAGTGAAGCAAGTTTTTTTAGTATTGTTTCGCTTTGTTTCAGATTGTGCTTACTGATAACAAAAATCTATTTAACATTGAAACAGTGAGGTAGAATAAACAAAGGTATTTTTACGTTATTTTTTTTATCAGGGAAACTAATAGCATTTCCATTTTTAAGGATTTGAATATTCATCATAAAGATAGATAGGGAAATTATAACTGAGAAAGGTTGGTTCAGCATGATAAGATAAAATGTTCGAATTAAGTTGAAATGTAATTAGAAGGATCATAGAAACGAAAATAAACCAGTTGGGTACGAAAGATTTGTAGAAAACATAGAAGGGGGATAAAATGGCGGTGAAGAAAGACAATTGAGACATTAATAATATGATAGATAAAGAGGTTGTACCGATTTCTTAAGGTCATACAATTCTGGTTTTTCTAGATGTAGAACTATTTCCTTAACAATGTTAAGAAGGTGCTATATAACTGCCTTCTTCAGCCTTCTACTTACCTTGTAGATGAAACCTTATGTTCATAGGGTGTTCGATTATCGAGCTACTTATTGAACCGTTTCTGCCTCTTTTTATCCATGTCTGGTAGCCCAGATATTCAAGCAGGCGACCTGGAATTCTACACATAGAACGACATATATACCTGACTCTACATCAACAGGTAAATTGATGGATTCGCATAGAACTTGTCAGATGAAACGATTTATCCTTAAGATTATTCAATAACATTGATCGACTGGAGAACATTATTCGGTAAACGTTATTTTGTCAGTCAGTCAGTAACAACGTAGAACTTAGTACGTACGTACATCAGTTCGAGTTGCCATACCACATTAGCACAGAGATGCAGTGGTCGATTCAAATCCCGTAGTGGTAGAGGTAGCAAGAGTATAAGCAGTAATCGGAAAGATTAGGGTTTGGAGATGTTATTTAACGAGTATAATCCAGTGAAATAAATTTGGAAAGAGGAAAAAAAGGGACATGAAGAATTCAGAAGATTAGAATTTGGGAGAACATAGAGAGTGGATGCACCTGCGCCATTGCAAACGATTTTGAGCCATGTCATTCAAGGTCTCTAACCATCGGTTGCTATCATCTCGCGGTCCCCAACGTTATTTTGAGAGAATCGGGAATTCTCTTTAGGACGTCTGTAACTCTATCACCCCTGAAATCGACGTTTATGTTAAGTGTTTTCCTTCCAATCGAGAATATTTTCAAATTCACTTGGTATTGTTTACCTGAATCTTCCCACTGATGTTTAGCACTTAAGTTGATCAGTCTTTTAAATAAAGGAAACCAATTACATGAGATCAGTCTTTTATTAGCATATGTGTATTGCCTCAATATAGCCTTAATTCACAAGCGTTATAAGCAAAGATGGATATTGGCTAGTATTTGAATCCAGAACGCCCGTTTCGTTCTTTTTGAGGCTCGTCAGCCTGATGTGCCTGCATCTCAGAGTTGATGTTCACTCTGAGACTATTTATTTTGATAAATTCCCTTCATGTCCTACAATTTATATATCCAAATCAGTAATAAAAAAAATGGTCAGGTTAAGGGCAAACTGCATCATTTAAAGCTAAAACATGTGAATTAAGGATTGTCAAACAAAATAGAATAAAATTGTTCACGTTGATTTAACTCATTTAGAATGTTAACTTGAATCAGCTCATATGTTAATTAACAATTGTAACATCCCATGATCCGAATAAATATGGGTCAGATAGGGTGAGAGAAATAATAGTGCAATTACAATTCGATCAAATGTTTTAATAGAATACTATATTGCGTAGAAAATTATTATTTAATGGTGCAATTCATGAGTCGTTTAAGATTAGATCACCACAGAAAACCTGGTAGTACTGGACAGTCGTTTCGTCCTAGTATGGAACTCCTCATCAGTGCACACTCACGATTATTATTAGTAAGACATAATAAGGTGGGATGAAGGCGAAGTAAATGAATCATGTATTAGGGAGACTAATAATGTTTAACCAATAATAATACAAATATTTGTCAATAAAGATAACAGAGACAATTACATTTGACTACAAAAGTTCGTGCGTACAATAATCAAATCAGGTCACTCAATAGCTAAGATTCCCATTGATTAATTGGCCTGGGGAGGAGGAGTGGTTGAAGATATTTCTTCTGTGCGCATAGCTCCGATTTTTTAATCCGGATGGTTACTGTTTCAGCCGTTTAAGAGACTTTAAGTTTAACAAGCTTTTGCAAAAAAATTACTGACCCGATAATCAAGTGAAAAGATTTGGCTTATACTAGCACTATGATAAGTTTGCACTTAATGAGCCAAGATTGAGCTGTTCACATTCTTTACTAGACCTTTGTTTAGCCAGGCTGGGAGGTGTTTGCGAGAACGAAAATGTAAATTCCTAAGGCTTCAACCAATATAACTTGCTCCACAAAAGCAGTCGAACTGATAAATACAAAATGATGTGATCATTTTAGGTAATTCATCTTTTAGCCTCAGTGTCACCATTGAGCATGTAGTAATCACTAATCGTAGTTCTCCGGTGTTGAATGATTTTTAGATTGTTTTGCATAATCTCCGAGTCAATATTTCGCTAGCAGCAAACCCTCTGAAATGAAGGCGTATGAATAGAGATTTCTTATTCATGTTTTGTAGTTAAGGACTGCAATTGATCAGTTTCTTATTGGTATATGTGCATACTGTGCGTATTGCCTCGATATTGCCTTAATTCACAAGTATTATAAGCAAAGATGGATAGAGGCTAGCAGTAACATCCAGGAGGTGCGTTTCATCCTAACTGGATAACGTGATAGTGTTTGAAGTGAACGGTACTTCGTCCGGGTCCCCAAGTGAACATCAACTCTGAGCTGCATTAACATCCGACTGACGAGTCTCAAATAAGACGAAACGCTCATCCTGATTCATGATCTCAACTATTAAAATTACTATAATATCCACAAAACCCTTTCTGAGAATAAGATACATCAATAAACATTGTATAGAAATGAAGCATATACATTTTGAACCATCTTAAAATACCATGTAACAAGGTTTAAATTAAAACTCATTGAACATTTTATTAGTGGATTCAACCTCAAGGTTTAACAATCTTGCCTTTCTCTCTTCCTTCTAATATTTACATTATTGCAATTATGAGAATGAGGAATTTTGGAGATTGCAGTAATTTTAATAGTTATATTTATGGGTCGATGTAAGCTAGACCACTATTGAAAACCTGGAAGCACTGGACGGATGTTTTGTCCTGTTGTGGAACTCCTCAGCAGTATGCATTCATGGTCCTTGACGCGGAACTCAAACCCAGGACCTTTGGTCTAACGTGCGAAAGCTTAACCCTTAGACCATTGAGCTGATATACGATAGTGTCAATGTCTAACTTCAGTCGATCCATGATCTTACTCGACCCTTCATCCATTATCTGAGGTGAATAAATGTCCCCATCAGACACGGATTGAACTCCACTGGTCACGGCTTCTCATTAGAACTTCAGGACATCCATCTTGAAGCTGGTCACTAGTGAGCCTGGAAGATCGTAGGTGCGCAATGCTGAGGATTCTCATGCTAGGATAAAACGGCCGTTTACTGTTTTCAGTTTTTCAATGGTGGTTTACTTTAGATCGACCCATGATTTCGAATATTGCAATTGTCAACTTAAGTTATAATCCTTAGTGTGCCAGATCTGAGATATCCTAACACTCAATTTCGTGGATTAGTGGAGGTTCGACATTAACACTGCTGGATTACGGTCCAATGGTCTAATGGTCAAGGGCATGCTCGCGTAACTGATAGTTCCTGGGTTGTGGATGTGCACTGTTGAGGAGTCTCACAAAAAGATGAAATGGCCGTCCAGTGTTTCCATGTTTTTCATGATGGTCTAGCTTCAATTAACTCATGATCTTAACAACTGAAATAGGACATACGTTAAACTGATTCTTTTACCCAAGCCTCTATATTATTTCTTAATTGTCAACTTCACATTACCCGTTGGTAACTTTGTGTTTTACTAATGCAAGATCAAGAAAGGAAGAACGGGAATAGAAAGCAGTTATTATGGAAATGCAAGAACAATGAAGTCCGAGACAATTATTGAACATTTTGCAAATTAAGTATCATAGTATGGTTTTTCTATTTTGCCAAGTAACTCTGTCAGTCTTCAGTGGTGTTAGAGGTATGAGGGTGGTTGTCACTTCCCGGTTGCCCACACCGTGGAAGGGTTCTTCTGGAGGTGCCTGAAAAGGAAATTGGATTAGAGGTGATCTTAGTGACCTGAGAGTGTGACCGCAGTGCTCAAGGGACACCTGCTTGAGGTCGGTCACACGCGACATTTTTGTGGTCAATTTTTGTGTTAGCTCCGTACTTATTGAGACCTTACCGCCGGAGATGGATATCCGTGGGATATGGCGAGGTGTGCATTTTTAGGGTCGACCTATTCTAACTCCACCCCTCCTTGTGAGAAGGCATCATCACTGTCATGCTGATTGTCTGAAGGAAATACCTTACTGCTGTCACACCTCTGTTTAGTCAGGAGTACGATTTCGCCTTCGAACCCTGGGTTTGTTGCTTTTAGTCTTACTGCTGTTCAACCGACCTGCCAGACATGGTAGGACTTTGATGAACGGTTGTTCGCACCATTATAGCTCGGTCGCTTCATCACGATAGGCAAGCCCGACTACCACGTTAAGGTAGCAACAACGATCGGGTAGCAACTCTGTAATGTTGTACTAAATATAATTCGGTTGTCCTCACCTGTGTTCGCCTTCACTACAGTATTACATAGTGTAGTAATTCAAATACTTCTGTATAAGATTTAATTTAACGTATAATTGGTATAATTTCCCAATTGTAAAGTTTAACTACTTTAATCAATTCATAGTATAATTGTTTTAATTGTTATTAACTACTTAACTCCGCCTGTAGCTCTTCTGTAGTTACTGCCGGTCCCAAGCTCAGGTAAAGGAGTGGGGTTGGGCATGAGGTATTAATTACCTAAAAATCAATGAAAAGTACTAAACTATACAGGTAATTTATACTGTGGTGGATCAAATAATATCTGAACTGAAAAATGATAACAGAGTTATTAAGTAGAAATATATATCAGTTAAACGTTATAAACAAAAACAAAAATTAGAGACGTTACTTGATTCAGTAGGTTTGTGCGTGTTCCGATTGAGTTTGTTACCAAAAATCCACAATTATAGATGATTGAAGATTCCAGTAAGATTAATGTCTTTCCAATGATATAACCAAACGTAGAATATGGTATAATTTGGTCGTAGTCTATAAATATAGGCAGTAGTTGATTTACAGTTCAGTTAACATAATCACAAGCAATGAAGAACAATAGCAATATATTTGTTAATAGGTAACAACGTGTATCATGCTATGAGTTGGAACACGACGGAAGAAAGTATGGTCAAAGTCATATACTTAAACAGCACGTACAATCATTTAATGATAATGAATGTACAAGCTATAAAAAAACTGACAGAATAAATACAAATAACATTTTAAAAAACACCAAAATCATCCACCTGAGCTACAAATCTTCTCCATCACATCAAAAAAACTATTTGCATAATAAACTTGTCATGCATATCTCCATAATACTATGTATTGAGCAATTTATATTAAACACCATACATTCAACTAATTGTACAATTGACCTAATAGTAAACAAATGTGCACACATGTACTGTTATTAAATACTAATTTTGTAACTAGTATAGGGGTTATGGAGATTATTATGTTTTTGATTAAGATCATGAACCGATTGATATTAGACCATTACAATTGAAAACCTGGAAGCATTGGACGGCCGGCTTGTCGTATTGTGGAACTCCTCAGCAGTGCGCATCCACGATCTCGCTCGCGGGATTTGAACCCGGGGCCACCGGTCTTGTGCGCGAACGCTTAACCAACTGGACCACTGAGCCGGCATCCAATGGTGATAGTTTCTAATTTTATATTCTATTAATTATTTACACTTGAATAGAATATATGTGGTTTTAAATGGAGTCAATTAGTAACTTACATCCTGACATGATATTCAATTATTAATTAAGGGATAAGTGTATTGTTCAGCAGTTCGCTTTGTTCTACTTTACGGGTGCGAAACGGGGTCACATAAGAGTAGAAGATACTTGTAATCTACTAGTATTCTACTAAAGATGCCTAAGAAATATTGCTCGCATCTGTTGAGATCACCTAGTAATTAATAGTAAGGTTAGAAACAGGGTATTAGAGAACGATGGCAAATCAGTTAATGAGGTTGGAAATCTTCATCGACTGAGATGGTTAGACCATGTGTTATGTATGCCTGAACATCGATTACCACGACGTGCAATTCTGACTAGTGTTGGGAGGTTATGAGAGGCGGCCAAACCAAAATGTGGCATCAGTCCTTGAAGTCACAAACTTCTAGTCTGAGCCATATTGGTAGATGCAAACTATCTGGTTGGGGTTCGCGTGACTATCGTAATCAATGATCGGAGACTCTGTGTGACATGGTTGAGAATCGATCACAAAGGCGTCAGTGTATGCAATCTTTGTCTTTCCTTAAACCATGATATTTAAATTACTTTATTCCCTTCTTTCTTCCTGTATTGTATCCGTATACACAATATTTTTTAAATATATTACTATGATTGAAGTAACCACTTCTATGAATTTGGTGTTTATCTTGTTGTGCAAATGAAGTGTGGCAACTTGAACCGGTACATGTATGTGCCTGATCCTACTTTGCAGCTGACTGACTGACATGCAGTTTATAATATCGTTCGAAAGAGATTATCAAGCGATCAGATTTTATAGCACAATACACTGCTGTGTGACCAAATTATCCTGAGGCTTTGCAAGTTGTCATCATCTTTGAAATGATATGACTAAACAACTTACCAGATCTGTTTCTTTTGTCACACATATTATTTTATTACTGTGACAAAGCCATATATAAAATTAATGAATCATATCCTGAGAAGCAACATGTTCATAAGTGATAAAAGATCTACTAGTGAACAACATTATCTGTTCTGAACACATTAGTTCCTGTATAATTCTTGGCATATTTCAATATTGCATCGTTACACTGTCCTGTTAATAACAGAAGAACAAACTTGAACTTTTCAACATTACCTCAATTATACATCTTAACCAGTTTCACAAATTTTTGATTGTAACAGTTTTAAAACTGAAAAGTATATTAACAGTTATGTTTTCATAAATGATTAGATGGGTATTTGATGTTTATAGAAGACTAGAGTAGCAATGACAAACAACAGTAGCTAGTTTTTGGGACATTACTTCACTGAGTCCGAAGTTTGTAAAGTGCAAACATTTAGTTTTGTCCTTCGTTTATTCTGTCAACCATAAGCTTTCATTTGATATTCTATTTACTGCCACACCAATCAAATCACGCTTGACAGACAAGCCTTGGAAGATGTAAACACCTTTACATATCTAGGTAGCATCATTGATGAGGATGTGAAGGCGCGAATCGGCAAAGCAAGAGCAGCATATCTGCAATTGAAGAACATTTGAAACTCAAAACAACTGTCAATCAACACCAAAGTCTGAATTTTCAATACGAATGTCAAGACAGTTCTACTGTATGGGTAGGAAACTTGGAGAATCACAAAAGCCATCATCCAGAAGATACAAGTGTCTATTAACAGCTGTCAACACAAAATACTTCGGATCCGTTAGCCAGACACTATCAGCAACAGCCTACTATGGGAGAGAACAAACCAGATTCCAGTGGAGGAAGAAATCAGGAAGAAGTGATGGAAGTGGATAGGACACACATTGAGGAGAGCACTTAATTGAGTCACAAGGAAATCCCTGACATGGAGTCTTCAAGGCCAAGGGAGAAGAGGTAGACCAAAGAACACATTACGCTGAAAAACAGTGGCAGACAGACATGAGAAGAATGAACAACAATTGGATAGAACTAGACAGGAAAGCGGAGGACAGAGTGGGTTAAAGATTGCTAGTCGGCGGCCTATGATCCATTGGGAGTAATAGGCTTAAGTAAGTAAGTAAATAAGTAAGTAAGTATGTTTTATTTATTCCATAATTATTGTGATGTAAATGTGACGTTTTGGGCTCTATTCTTAGTCTGAATGTAATCGTATTGTTTCTAAATGTCTGTGATTTTTAGTCATGTTAGTCATCTGTCTACTCATTTGTCTTTTGCGTTAGTCTGAATCAGGAGTAAACCGGATGATGATTTAGTTGGCTTGTCTTCTCTCTCGCGCGCTTGTCAACCAGTCAGGTTATAGAATGGCTGTCGTCTCTCTACCCTCAGGTCGTTTAGTGGCAATTCGAACTCCCTCATTACTAGCCCAAAAGTTGAACTAGATAGCTTATCTTGTCAAGGCCTTAAATTACATGGAGACAATTTATATCATGTATATTATTGGCTAGATAAGTTAATGGAAGGGTGGCCTCTTTTAATCCTGGCAATGATGATCTCGCAGTTGATCCAACTTTATTTTAAAAGAGTCGATAGACGGGGCTTCAATCACGTGTTGAGTGAATGAATTCCATTCCTTGATGATTGGATGGGAAAATTGATAGTCAGCTGACAAATAATCTGTCTTGGACTTGTGAATACGTTTGTGGTGTCCTCGTAAATTCTTTTTTTTAAGGATACAAAAGAGGTTGTTTTTAATCTTCATTTAAATACTGCATTCCATGAGTGCCTCCAGATTTCTAAAAATTCAAAAGTATAGCCATTTTTTTCGATGACATACTTATGACAGAGTGATTTGTTAGTCTTAGAGAAGTACGTTTCTCCGAACATATACAGAAATTTAACTTGGTATCTTATGCTTTCACATTTGATATAGTTCTGTTCACAGTACTAAAAGAAAGCGATTTCCAGGAAATGTCATCCAAGTCGTGCATTATTTGCCGACGCTGGAACTGGTTGGAAAAAGCATAGAGGTGGTCAGTGTATGACATGGTGCCATATCCATAAAACCAAATTAAAAATGTCATTCATCATAATAACCATGTTTAATAATCGATATTGCTTTTTTGGCTTATGGATTACGAATACTTTTAAATGCTATGCAGTTGGTTGCCAGTCAACATGGTGAAGTTATTAAATCTTTATTATCGTTGTCAGTGGATTTCTATATTTGAGTATTTGTACATGTTTGCTCTAGTCTCTAGAGGCCCCTAAAAGAACCGAAGAGTTTTCATCTAATCAGAGCCTGGTGGTGCTTTCTAGAATATCACTGTGGCATTGTGCGACTAGACAGTAGCATAACCTGTCTCCTTGAAGATTGGCTGAATTATAATGATGTTATAGCAAACAATAATATCTACAAATACCCATAATGTTTTGTACATTTTCGATTCTTACCCAACAACCACTTTTTCTGCTTCCTTCTATCTTCTGATTCTATACGTTCGAATGCAGTTAGTTGTATATCATATTCTGCATTAATCAAATAGCAAACATAACAAACTAAAGTTAATATTTTCATTTTGATTTTGTCTTTGTGTACTCTATGTTAACGTTGACAAAGATAATCACAATTCTTATGATGTGAAATTATAGTCCGAATTTATTGTTGTCAGTCATTTAAAATCTTTGATTAAATGTGTTTCAGTAACCGATACACAAAATGGTAATATTCGTCTACTAAATAGAGCTGAAGTAGATTCGTATTGTGTATTGTGCTGAAACTTTGTTGATCTTACATTTTTATTGTTTGTATGAGTTATGAACGATTGAAAACACAATGATTCATTTCGTTCAGTTGTTAATTTGATCATGCATTAAATTTGTAGGCAAAGTCTTGTGAAGTTATAAGTTCATCTACACGTTTCAATACATTTTGACATGATAGTTCATTCATTCGTATGCCCCGTTTTTCAGTTAATTAATATGATAAATCACGTTTTCAGTTCATATAGGAATTTGATTCTAGTCTAGCAATTTCAAACTCATAACTGTAATGTAATTGCTTTCCCATTTGTGAACAGTAAAGTTTGTTTGTTTAACTGTACTAAAGACATTCATTCTTCCCTCCATTGATTGTGACCTTGCACCAACTCACGTTTGCTCATTAGTTTTGCTTGCACTCCCTTGACACGATCTCGATATTCTTTCGATACCACGAGATCGTCAACAAATATATCTTGCTACAACCTCCAATCGCCTTCTCATATCTGGTAGGCAACCTTCTTGTAGTGGTGATCATAGTCAAATGCAACTCGTCGCCACGCTACACTCTAATAAAATTGAGGTACTTCCAATGAAAGTGACTAATATTGAAAAGAGATAAGATTAGATAGACGAAAAATTATTCCTTTCAATTTATTAGTAAACTGCTGTTAAGAATAAAGGATATGTATACATATACATCTGTGTAAAAAAGAAAAAGGGAAATGTACAGAAGAGGTTTTACTTTTGTTGTCACCTTGGCAGGTCACCGAAGCTATGGAAGTCAGCGCGCCGCAGACTCGACATTTTGGCGGAGAGCGTAGCATAGACTGCATAGATGAAGAATGGGGCATGGCGAGCATGAACCACCGCTAGAACGACTGCTTTAAAGGGGGGACGAGTGTGGTGTGTGCTATTTATAGTGACATAAGTAGTATATGATGTTAGTCGTGAACAGAATGTCTGGCAACAAAGCTACAAGAGGATCATACAGTAAAGAATCGAAACAGAATGCAATTTGTATGAAAACGCAAGAACAATGATGGACATCTTACAAATTACATATTTACTATTTGATTGTTAGATTTTATTAACAGGTCCTGTAATTTGTGTTAAATACATTCGCTTGTCCCCACTGGTGTTCTTGTTCACTACACTGTGTCTAATTGTAATGGTCAAGAGTGTTTGAGGTCCTTAACATTAATATTTCCAACCTAATTTTCTAGTTAATGATCAGAAGTACACTGACTGATATTAATTAGAACAGTCATCTGATAAAGTAATATACTAAACTGTTTTAACAAATGAGTTCTACAATGAATTTTGATTGTATCAGCAATAGAATACAGACAAATTATAAAACTATCAACAATGAAAGTTTATAGAGAACTTTACAATAGTACTGGATTACTTATTAATGAATAACAATGTTTCTATCACGTAAACAATGCGATTCTACTGTATTGAATAGATCAATTTAGTTCACTTTAAGCTGAGTAATTCAAACTATGAGATAACTGCTATATGCAAATAAGGAATAAGATGAGTGGAAACGGTTATGAATTATTTATGAACTGTTATTACATATATTCCTACGGGATAACTACTAAGTAATCACTGGATTATGTAGGTGTATTCATTCTTATTTCATCGTAAGCTTTCATTTAACTTATTGTCCACTGCAATACGATTTACCGTCCTTAACTTATTTCCACATTGTTGATTACCGTATTCCATACCCACAGCCATTTTCGACTTGATCTTGTATAACTGGTTTTTATTTTATGGTGTGATGAAGCATGGTCTGCTTGCATATGAACCGCATATGTCTGAAATATTCAACGCTTATGGTGGAGGGCGTTATTTATGTTCTGGACCCAACTAGTAGGTCTGGCGAAAAGCTACTGTACTGAGATCAAAAAAGGATTTAGAGTCGTCCCAACTCTTCTAGCACTGATTGACGTTTGGCACATAGACAAGGTCATAGAAGTCGGTATTCTAACTGGTTATTTTATCATGCGATATATGACAGATCAGAAGACATAAAAATAACAAGTGAAAAGACGTTAAAATTTGTAGAATCGAATTATTTTAACGGTTTAATTCATAAGTCCATCTAAGTCAGATCACCATTGAAAACCTGGAAGCACTGGACGGCCATTTCTTCTTGGTATGGGACTCAGAGGATAATGGACAATACCAACGAATAATGATATATAGTTCAATTAAACAATCAAAACAAATTAAGATCAATCAATCAAGCCGAGTATCAGAAACGGTGAATTAGTATAATAATGCGTGGTCAAAAGTCAAGTGAAGCAAAAACACAGTCATTGAATATGAAGAAACAAAATTGTAGGTAAATATCTACAATGACCTTGTTTTACATCAAACATTCAACATATGACACTAAAAATATATAAATGAGATGGGTAAATTAATAGTCAAGAGAAGACACAGTGTTTGGATCAAGTAATTTGAACATGTGAGGGATTTTCCCACTCACTCATATACACAAGTACATATAAAAAGATTATACAACGATCATTCTTTGTGTTCTGATTGGGGATTGAACATAAACGAATCGTAGATATCTGGACCGTAACTGCTAACTTAACGTGGCGGTCATACTTGCCCGTCATGTTGATTCAAACGAGTTATATTGGATAAAATAATGTTCTTTTAGATTCTACCATTCCAGATGGGTCGTTTGGGGAACAGTCCAACTAAAAGCAGCAACTTAAGGTCCGGTGGTGAAGTTGTACTACTGACTGTACGGTGTTGTGATAGTAGTAAGGAGTTCTGCCTAAACGACTAGCATTTACAGCGATGCTCTCCAATGACGAAGTGGTTAGAAAAGGTTGAATCAAAACATATCACATCTCACTTTACCTCACTGACATCCGTCTTCGATGGTAAGGTATTTGAAGTGCGGATCTGACATTTGGAAAACTTCTTATCAAAACACTTTAGAGGTTTTTTACGAACAAATATCTTACTACATCGCTAGCAATTGAGAAGTGTCAATCAATCACTCAAGATCATATTTGATGGTCTTGCATATAGAGTCTCTATATATCACGATTAGTCGCCGGGCCCCGAGCATCGTAACGAGTTCGCTTACGCTTGTTAATTCATGTTTATTATTATCGTAAATTCATTATTTGCTCATATTCCATTTTCTTTATAACATCATAGTAACTGATCGTACACTTCAAATGGGTATCTTTTGGTACCAATTTGTTGAAATATTTGATGAATGCAGGGAATTTTCACATAGCTATTTCAACTACTTATTTTCAGTATAGTAGTTGGCTTGTCGATAAAATTCAACTAAATGAGTATATTTTATTTACAGTAACAATGATAACAGTAATGAATCAATTAAAGATTTTTCGTATTTTAGAGCATAATCTATACGTTGCCTATTTCATTAGTAAATAAAAACGCAACGACAACCAAGGTATAATAAATGTGGTTTAGTTAAATGTTTGATTAATTATTTGTTGTCTAATATGTAATTTGTCTCACAATTTAGACTTTTCGGATGACCTAACTTTTCTATACCATACAGAATGAAAAATGTAGGCAGAGACAGTGATTGTGAGGAAACGATCAAACTTGTTCACAAGCCAAGCCCAGACATGGAGTTATAAAGCCAAAAAACTGAACCAACCAAAGAACACAATGCAATGGAAATCGGGAGCAGAAATATAGGGGTCAACAGAACGTGACAACAATTGGAAAAGCGAATTCATGGCACAGTTAGTAACAGGCATCAGTAAGTCAATTTTAATTCTTTTGTACTGTTTTTATGTCTATGTTTCCGCCGTAGTTTACATTATTTCCTTTCCTTTGGTGTACTGATATGAAGTAATAGCAACTTATACCGACACATCCGTGCCACAATCTACATTGACTATAGTTATTAGAAAAGTATTATGTCAAGAATAGTTATAACTGCACATGTTCAACTGGACAGTAATTTACATAGTGATTAATCCAAGGAGTCATAACTCAAATAAATGTAACGTAATCGTTCATATACCTAATCATTTCAACCAAAGTTGATCTTAGAGAACTAACGAAATTATTACAAGTAACTTATTGCAGGGTCTCTAGCTGATTTGTCACAAATAATCACTGGTTAAATTGATTATTGGTTCACATATGAAGTCACTTCTATCAACGTCATATATGCAGAAGTTTCATAGCTGTGCCCTCAGAGCAAGATTCTGAAAAAGGAGAAAAGAGAAACAGAAGAGCAGCAAGGCACTTGGATATGAACGCCAAATATTGCTTAACATCGTGTGGTAGAACAGACAGAGGTATAATAAATTAGATTAAATGCATATTATCTCTTGTTAGAGTGAAACAAAGTCAGACCCTCCATATTAGAGAATGTAGTAATAAAGAACAATGAGTTATGTCGTTTAACAAGTTACAGTAAGCTCACATGAAGGAAGGGAAGTCAAGGGTGGAACAAGGAAAGCGGTTTATTAGAAGGGAGTGTGCATATAGAGAGTGAAGTGTGAAGAATACTAATAACTATATCTTTCACTGTCTAATTTTTTCTTTCTTTTCTTTTTTTGTTCATCCGATGCCAGCCACACAATCTTGATGTAAAAGTCCGAGTTAGCATGCTATAGGTTGTCTTAGTAGAATAGCTGGTAGGGTGGAATCGAGTCGAGATTTAATATGAACACCACTACAAGAAAACGCGTGCCAAACAACTCAGAAGTCGAAGATTGAACGTAACCAGATTTATTCCGTTGGCGATCTCGTGGTATCGAACGAATATTAAGATCGTGCAAAGAGGAGTACAAGTGCAATCAGCGGGCGACAGTACAAACGTACGAGGTCACAATACGCGAAAAAGTAGTAGAGAGTAATGTAGGAGAAATATGGCTGTCTTTAGCACGGTTAAACAAACGAACACAGTAAAACAATCGCTGATACAATTGGTTATAATAATGATTGTTTCCATTAAACCAATCGCGTTTTCTTGGTAAATGTAGGTTACTACAAGCAAATCCAGCATAAAATTGGAAACATGAGTCTGAGTGGTGAGCGTAGGAAGACAATCTACATCACAGATTGATTGACTTATTCTCAATCATAAATAGCCTGATACATTCAAAATGTTCTGCCCCACAAACATGGGTGAATTGAAGTCATCGCCTTCACCATCAATGTTTGCTGGTCAGTAACTCCACCCTCCCTCCTCTTGTAATGTTAGACTCGTTTAAGCTTATTTTTGGATATATGTAATACCTCACACAATCCTCTGTGTTTTACAACCTGTTGGAAGAAACTATTTCTATAATAAACATTTTACAAGCTTATCAGACAGTTACAAGTTATGGACTGTTGGTAGGGCATCAATGCAGTGCTTTAATTGACTATAGTATAAAGTATAGTTTGCCAATCACAGTATAAGCATTAAGAAGGGTACAATGTAGGATAGTTGTTTATCAAAGCAGGCGGAAAAGTATAGAAGTATATGAGTTGTAGATAAGGTAACGAGTGAGGAAATAATATTAATTGCTAATCAACATAGTGTACAGAACAGTAAAAAGATATGCAGGATAAACAGGAAGAAACAATGAGATGACTGAACCAGATTTCGTTAAACTGTGTATAGTTTGATTTTGATGTTTTGTTTCAGTGCAGTTTAAGTTGGTACATGTGACTAGTTAGTGATTTTTTATGAAATGACTCTACTCATGAAACGGTTATTTTAGTTTTTATCAACGACTAAATAAATCTAGAATCTGGTGATGAGAAATGAATTTTTAAGTGGATATTAAATAATAGTGGAAGTAATGAACTGTTCAAAGATAGAATCCTTTACTGAAACAGTTGTTATGTATTTAAATGAAGCTTATTTTTAGCTCACATCATTAATTTAATTTCAGTTACATAAACATTGAAAAGTATTCACTATTGAACGGAGGTTTCGTAATAGTGTGGAACTCTTAACAAATGAACATCTAAGACTTCAACAGCAGTGGATCTTTAGACCAGTGATTTGGCGTCCAGTGGTTTAGATTCTTTTATTTAGCGGATTGCCAGTATTACTCAGCTATCTTTCGTTGCCACCATGATTGTGCCATGCTGACTATTTGCATACTTTGACGAAATAACAGTTCAATACTTCTAGATTTTCAGTGCCTTCTGAACTATAAACATTTCTTCATATTAAAGTTCTTTACTATTCATGAACTGATGCGTCTTATCTTTATGATACCATGGCCTTGACCTATTGTTGCTCATTATCACATCCATCTAAACGGCAAACATCTCCAGAAATCCTAGAAACCAAATGTCCCAAGCAACACAAAAACGGGAAATAAAGGCGAAGAAAGGGGAAATAAAGCGGACGGAAGCGTAAATAAAGGGGAAATATCGCTTTTTCGCCTTTACGTCGGTTATTTAGGGGAAATGTCACTTTTTACCCTTACGTCGTGTATTTGGGGGAAATTTGTGGACAATTATACGTAACGTACAGTATTTGAATGAACCGCATCCACAACTGATGTTTTCATAAACTTCGACAAATTAAGGCAACACTTAATTAAAAAACAAAACTAATGACATAAATACAAGGTACAAATTGCGGAACCAGGCAGTCAGTTGAGACGCATATACACTGACCTCGCTATTTGTTTAGCTAAAGTGTTCCGACTTGCTTGGGAGCCATCACGTGCTCTCAGAATTTCATGTTCATCGTGACTAATTACCTTGTTCGACCAATAATATGAGTTTTATTGAAGTCAGTGAGAAAGTTCGTAGACGTAGGGCCACTGTGAACTTGTCACGTTCCCTTGGTTGTCACATAACCACTTATAATAGGAGGTGGAATAAAATGAGAGCTGCTTTCATGAAAAAATATGACTTCTTTTCGTTCAGTGACTTTGCTAATGAAAGCACTCTAAAAGGTAACTGAGTTCAACAGTGTTGGTTGGAAACGCTTTCTATTAATATGATTATAACTTTTCCTCTAGATCCTATGCACATGGTGTACCTTGGTTTCACCAAAAAACTAGCTAATTTATGGGTAGATTTAGCATGCCGAATACTGCGGAACTTTACCTCATGTGCAATTAGAGACATAAATAATTTAATATTGAGTTGTGTGGCAAGTACTCCTTCTGACTTTCCCCGTAAATGCCGTACACTCGACTTTGTATCGGCATAGAAAGCTTTTGAATGTAGACTGTTCTTTCTGTATTTCGGCCCGGTGATTCTTGAAAAAACATTGCCACAACCTTTTTATCTTAATTTTCGGCGTTTAGCGTTATCCATGTATCTGTTTGCACATCCCAAATTACATAAAACTGTTGTAGAAACCGCCAAAATAGATTTACTAAACTTCCTGAATGAATACGAATGGTGTTATGGGTATGAAAACGTAGTTTACAATGTGTATTCGTTACAGTACCTCCCTGACGACGTTCGTGCACATGGACTTTTGGATAGTTTTTCAGCCTTTCCATTCCAGTCTTGTATGAGACAAATTAAGGATTTCATGGGTAGTGGGTTCGCAGTAGCTAAGCAAGCAGCACAGTGTTATGCTGAGAGAATGTCCTTCAACGATAGGCTTCAAATTAGTGGTTTGACTAATACTACCCCATTAGGCGCTAATGATGTCTCCACTAAACAAGTAATTATGTTTAAAAACAGTAAAATAACCTCATATAAGCCTGATAATGTAGTAGTAGTAGTAGTAGTAGTAGTAAACGGCCAGCCAGGTTTAGTCATTGATATAAAGGAGGATGGACTATTAAAAGTGATAAAGCGTAAAAGAAGGAAAGAAGGGCAGGTATGTATTAATTATGAGTGATAACTTTCCTCACGGCTCTATAGTTACAGTCATCAGTATTAACGGACATAACCGTAAGTTTAGCTTAAAGTATTTGGCTGTGCCAAGACATGTCATTCATAGATTGTTGTGACTTTTTCTGTTTTTTAAACTTAATAATTCACAGGACGACTACTTCGATTCTCAATAGGCGAACGAATGTGGCTTAAGGGAATAATTCATGCAATTTCTTTTCTGTTCTATTCACATTTTAATAAACATTATTTTTTCAAAGAGCTTACTTTATTACTTACTTGGGAAACTGTAGTAGTGTTGAGAATGTGTGTTTGTGTCGGTTAACTTTAGATTAGATGCAAATGCCTTATGAATAATACATCACCTGTTTCATCTTTTATAGATCTTTTCAAATAACAATGAATTGGCAATTGCAATGGATATACTAAACGATTGGTGCCCAAGGTTCTGCTCTAATATTGTGCAATAAAGCGATTTTCCTCTTAAATAAAATTTTTCAAAAATATACCGGTTTTCCAGTATATTGCAGATTTATTTTGGTCTGTTGTTAAAAATAACATAAGGGACCTTCGGAGTTATGTCAGTAGGACGAAAATAGGGAGTTCCGTGTGTATTTAGGCAAAAAGTAGACAATTCAGCGGAAATTCATGCTAAATGTCGGTAATTTGGCGGATATTTAGGTGAAAATTCGACAGTTCAGCGGATATTTAAGCAATAAGTCGGTGATTTATCGGCAAAACGGTGAAAAGGGGGATATCCGCATTATTTCCCTTGGACAGGCGAAAAAGGCGACATTCTGATGCATTATCCCCTTTATTTCCCCTTTATTTCCTCTTTTTGTGTTGCTTGAGCTTGAGATCTCTGAGAACATCATTTGTTTGACTAAACTCTAAATTATGTTTTCTATTGCGTATCTGACTCTTGAATATTTCAGGGCTAGTGAAATTTAACTGAGCCCTAGCCAAATCGTCCTGCAGTTGGCTCATTGATTATCGAACAATTCATCGATCCTCGCCAAGGTCAAGGGCACCCAACGCGTATCACTTAATCGTATGCCATGGATTGGCCCATGCGGCAGTGGTCCTACTTTCGCTTGTATCTACTTTAACTAATATATTTCTGTAATAAAGTCTTCTGTGTTATATAGTCTTCAAAGCATCTATGGTACCTTGATATGTCGAATGGGTATTCTACTTAAGGTGCTGACCACGAGCTGTGTCTTTGAAGTTAGCTAGTTTGTCACAATATTGACGTCTAACTCGAGTAGGTTTCTGATCATATCGATATAGGTCATCTACGTTGGTGATCTACGGTATAAACTGCTACTTTGACTCAACTCGTTGTGCATCAATCAGTTTACTTGCTCTCATTTGTCAGGTCACAAAGCATTTGTTTTCAAAAGAATGCAAGTTAGTAAACTACACTTTTGCTAAACACAAAATCATTTCTACCAACATTTTCCAAGTTCATTGATATTTACTTAACGCAGTAACTGGTTTGGATTTAGGAAACAGTCATGATTCATATTCGAAAGCTGTTCAGTGTAATTAAAAAGTCAGTGAAAGTCAGGGTGTTTTAGAAAACAGCTTTGATTAAGCCAGTTCTCCTTAGCTGTTTACAAAGTGAAGTAAGTAGTTTTATTTGTCATTAGAACTGATCAACTGCACTAACTTCATGTTAGAAATACTAATAATAATCTGAGTTACAATGTGGATCCTGTTTGATAGCACGCTAGAGTTTCCTAAATGCTAAAAACCAAAGGCGCAATCAACAATAATGGTGATGCCCTCGACGTTTCAGGAGAACTTTTCTCTCAGACACTTAAACCTACCCGCACTAATTATATTGGTGAGACCATCAGAAATAAACCTAAGCGTTTACCGGAAGCCGAAGCACCTAAACAAGGACACTTCTGGCCCGAAGTGATTCTTTCTGCCATACTGAGGGGAACATTTTCAGTCTTGGCAACATGAAACAGCGCGATGTTCTCAGATTGTTCAGCAAACGCACGGTACCAGGAAATTGGAAGCTGGGTCATATTACAACTAAGAGGATAAACTGGCACTTCAGGAGGAACTGACTCGACTTCAAAGTAGGGTGGACTACTTAAATTTAGCACTTCAATGTATAAGGTAGTCTATCTGATGCGTGTTTTAGACTACAGCAACAACTTAGGCTATTCTTCTTTAGAGATATTCTAAGTCGCAATGATCTGAGAATGTTGGTACCCTATGCCCTGAAGTCTCACGGTAGATGTGTCAAAAATGCCTTCCGAGCGAACCTCGCATTCGTGAAGTTGAAGCGCACCTTTGGATAGTTTCACGGAAGGATTTTCCAACTAATCCTCAGCGATTATATTACATCTCACTCAGAGTACGGAAACATAGTATCTCCTACCTCACTCTAAGGGGATATGAATAGCAAGTCACGAAATCAGTTCGAGGATACAAGTTCAAGCGTTATGCGGGATGCCTTCAATCACTGAAACTGTGCCACATTACAGCACATGCGTCTTATAGGAGACCTTCCAATGAGTTATATCGTCCTAAACGCTTCTGGTCATCCCCTTAAACAACTACTTGAGCTCAGTCACAAAACAAATCCAGAGACTGGAGATACAAGAAGTCATAACGGTCTGTAAATACACCTTCTACTCCTTAAAGTGGTCGAATGCTACAATTCCTTGCCGGCTGATGTTGTCTAAGGGACTTCACAGGAGTCCTTAAAGAGGAAACTTGACATATTTTTGAGGACTGAGGACAGTATCACGCTTTAATCTAATAATTCTTTTTTTTCCTACTCCCCTTTTTCTACTTTATTGTTAAATAAACTTAGGTTCTTACCCGAAAGCACTGGTGATCTACTGCTATTAGATACGGAAGCTCGGTAAACGAATGCCTATTCAATTCCGCCTAGAACAAATTGAAACCATTTAAAATATTTAAAATAAAGAATTACTTGCAAATACACTGATTTTAGTTTCATCGTCCATAATTACATTTTAAGAATGGTTTGAAGGGTCTGAATTAGTTGAAAAGCATTGTATTTAGCCTGCTTGGTTTTTGTTTGAGTTTCTGTGGCTCATTAAAATGTGGGGGTTGACCTTATTTCCAATTGACGAATTTAAAATTGCTCTCTGTTTCTGTTGTGATGTGCCATGTTGTGTGTCGAGGCGGTGGAAGGTTGCAAAATCTTGTGTTGACTAGAGATATCAACGCCCTGGTCAGTCTTATAAATAAAGGTATTCTTTATTCAAAAAATTATATTCAGGTTATAATATAAATACTCTCAATCAGTTTGACGAAACTGCACTTTACGTCGCATCATATTACGGCGATTTAGAAATTGTCGACGTTCTTCTCAGCAGGAACGCTGATCCTAATTTGTGAGTTATCAAACAAATCAAAATATGTGAATGACTATATATTGTGTATTCTAGACCTACTGTAGAAGGAAATACACCACTCCATTCAGCTGCCTTTAGAAGACATACAGATGTTATGAAGCAACTACTTGCACATGGAGCAAATGAAAGCTTTAAAAACAGTTTAGGTATGACTGCTTCTGACATTCTTGAGGCCCATCAATCTGTTGAAAAGTGTACTAAGTTATATTACGATGAGAGACGCTTCTAAACTACCATGCCTCATAGGTGATCCATCAAAGTTGAGAGCTGAACAGAGCTCAAAATTGATAAAATCAAACATTCGATCTGTTGAGAGACTTAGAAAAAGATACACAAAGGACAACTCAAAGTATATAACTTCATTTTGTTCGGTAATGATAATGAATTTGTCTTTTATCCGTTGATTACCTTTCAGTTCAACCTTGATCACTTACAGTTTCCTCGACAATTTAATTCGTTCATACCCGTTCATCGCGCTTCTGGTTTAGAGCAGGATATACCCATAAATTTTCACCCCCAAAAAGGAGAATTTTTTAACAAATATTGGTAAGAATGTTTGATTTGTTGACTATATTGGCCGTTTATGAATAAGACATTTAGTCTTCAGTCTTCAGTCTTCAGTAATAAGGATAGGAGGTCTGTCGACCTATATTAATCCTTGCAGTTTGTAATACAGTGGAGGTCCAATGTCGTTTTGAATATATTAACAGATGGTGCTGATATTACGTGTTCCGGTAGAGAATTCCAGTAATTCACTACTCGGTGCGAGAAACGGAACTCCAGACGTAAACGGTTTGATCTCGGTTTTTGAACTTTCTTCGAATGTCCTCTCAAATGATCGGTTCTAGACGGGAGCAAAAGATAAGACATGTTAATACCAAGGTCATCGTTCAGTATACGATAGGCCAATATTAGATCACCCCTTATTCTACGGTAAGATAACGGAAATAAGTTAAGGTGTCTCAGTCTGTCTTCATAAGATAGGCCAGATAGACCTTGTACCATCTTAGTAGCTCGTCGTTGGACTCTTTCTAGCATATCTGCTTCATATTTGAAACAAGGACACGCTGCTTGAATCCCGTATTCTAAATGTGGTCGCACATAAATCGGGTATAGTAATCTAAACATTTCATCATCTAAATACTGGAAAGACCTACGAATTGATCATAATACCCTATAGCCTTTCGCAGCAGCAGCCTTACAGTGACCAGTCGTTTTGAGATCATTGCTTAATATGACTCCTAAATCCTTATAGTTTCTTACTTTGGGTAGCACGAATCCACGTAGCGTATAGTCATACGATTCATCAGAGTTATTTAACTGCATCACTACACTCTTATTAGGATTTACTTCTAGTGACCACCTATCTAACCATGCCACCAATGAGCTAAGATCGTCCTGTAATACTATCCTATCCGACATACTATGTATGGGTCTCCAAATCTTTATGTCATCAGCGAAGAGTAGAACGGATGATTTTGCTACAGTTGGCAATTCATTTACATAAAGTAAAAAGAGAAGAGGACCCAGGATTGTACCTTGGGGAACCCCACTTTTTACAGGTACCCACGAGGAGAGAGTCCCATTAACCCTTACCCTTTGTCTCCTGTCATGGAGAAAGTTACTTATCCAATCGACTACTGTATAATGGATTCCAAAACGTTTCAGTTTGAATTTAAGACCAGAGTGGGAAACCTTATCAAAGGCTTTACTTAGATCTATGAAAATCACATCCACAGGAGTATTCCTATCCTTTGCCGTAGCCCAATCTTCTCGTGCAATGAGAAGATTTGTCAAGCAAGATAGGCCTTTCCGAAAACCATGTTGTGCCCTGGAGAAAAGATTTTGCCCTTCAACATAGTTTATGACAGCTATCCGAATGATTTTCTCCATCAGTTTTACAACTGCACTAGTTAAGCTAACGGGTCTATAGTTACTAACTAAATCCCTACCCCCAGCCTTATACACCGGACTTATTATGGCGTCTTTCCAGTCTCTAGGCAGTTTGGACTGTCTCAGAGACATGTCGAATAGTATCGCTAATGGTTCAGCAATTTCATGTGAAATGGCTTTCATAATCCTAGGATGAATATCGTCAGGACCACTGGACTTATCAGGTTTGAGATGTTGGAGTAGCCTTAAAACAGTATCTTTCTCAATGACTACAGGATCCATCAGCGAGCCGTCACGGTCGCAACGAATCATTGGTCGTTCCTCATTACCGATAGAAAACACTTTACTAAAGTATTCCGATAATGCTTCAGCTTTTTCGGCATCATTGTCTGCTAAGATTAACGGATTTTCTCGTATCAAAAGTGATGGAATTCCATCACTTCTCTTAGTTCGCCTTTTTATATACGAGAATAACCGTTTCGGACTATATCTAGAATCCCTAACCAATTGTTTTTCGTATGATAGTCTAGTCTTACTTATTAACGCTTTAGATCTCAAACTTGTAAACTACTATTGATAAAAAGGAAACATTCACCTTTAGCTGTTTGTTCATAATGTTAGAAGTTATTCACACATCAAGTTGTGGATTCAGAACATAAACTACTAGTCCGTTTGTTGGATACAACGTTTCGTTAAGTCATAAAAGTGGTCAACTGAAATGTCATTGTCCTACATCATTCAAAGGGTAAATCAGTAGATCTTAACTGATATTGACCCTGTCAAAATGTGCTTGGAATCAAATTTTTTCAAATCAGTGAAGACATATGAAATCAAAAAGATAAACAGCAGAGTAAAATTAGTCGTAGTATTAACGACAGAAACGAAAAAACAGTCTAAATTATGTTTTGAAAATGAAGAAATAAAACCGTAGGATAATATTTAAACCAAGATTCAATAGAAATTTGAAAAAAGATACTTAGCCATCGACGTGATCTATGTGTAACCATGTCTCTTATCCTTTTCAAAGAAAGAAATTCTCTTAATTGGTTTTATAAATAATAGTCTCGTCACATCAAGATTGTGGCTTGAACAGATACGCAATAATGTCATTTTCTGTGCTTTTTAACAGTCGCAGACAATTTGTAACGTGGTAGTACCTCGATTTAAATACAGCCATTAATCTGTTGTCAGTTTTTAAAGTCTGTAGTATAGAAATTTGACCCTACTGTTTTTCGGCTTTTGAAGTTCGATTTTCATGTGTTATGTTTATCGTTTTAGTAGTAGTCACAGTATAGTCCAGAAGAGCAGTAAGGTAAACATCTCCTAGTATTAAAGATAAGCTTGATAGTTTATAATTTCCTTGTCAACAAAGCTTTAATAAATTCACAGAATAATCAAGTCGATGTCCTACAAAGTCGATATATAACTAGTGTTTCTGTCGACCTTTATACTTTTTCTTCCGAAAATTTGTCCATGACCCGCCTTTAGATGTGCATTTTAAACTACATTTATTGCGTACAACGGGTATACGAAGCAGGTACACATATAATTGTTTACTGGATAATCTTTGGAACATATTCTTTCTTGGAATATTCTCAGAGATTCATTTACATATTTTTACTGGAAGCTTCACTCAAAATACTTTTGTTTACTTTATTCAAATACATATCAAATTTCAAAGTTTTTCACTTATCTAGAAGAGAAGAGTGCTGCTAGTGTGTTTAGTAATTTTAATTTAGAAGATGAAGACAGAAACTACAAACTAGCGTAATTGAATCTTCGTAGTGAATAGTGTCTTAGATCTCACTTCGACAGTAAGTGAAAAACAGTATGGCAAAAATCTTCACTTAAAAGAGACGAAACATCATGTTTTAGCATCAACTGTCTTTTGTCTCATCAGTATTCTGCGGAGTTTTGTTCATCTTTGATTTTTATTCTAAATGTATCAGACTATACATTATCACCTTAATTATATCCTGAACTGTTTTCACTACTGCCTTTTCTTCAGTGCTTGATCGGACTCATTGTTATATTTTACACAAGTAGGATTATTTAATTTACCAACATTATAGATTATCTATATATGCCTCACATTCACCTATTCGTTAAACATTTGTATCGGTTGTCTTAATCTTGTCATTGATGTTTCGGACCGTAATTGATCGTTTTCTTCTAGCATCTGTAGTAATGTTCGTTTCAATAACATTTATCTTGTTAATTTGCTCAAACCTGTAAAATCGACATTAAAAACGTTTCACTGAATGTACATATATGATAATTTATATCTCTCCAAGTTATTCTAGATAGAAGGATATGTGTCCTTAAAAAATTAGGCTTTTTCTACGTAACGTTCATTTACTGGAGTTGTAAATTAGTGGCTAAAGTACTCAGCATTTAGCTAGCTTAGTTTTGATTCAGATCCTGTCCTAAGTTGTTTGTTTTGAAAAAACATCGAATACCACTATTTTCTATATTCGAAGTTATATTCGGAATCTGATTTCATAAGTCTACATTTTAAGTGACTAACATCAGTAAAATCCTGCGTAACGTAAGCATAGGCACTAGTAAGTAAACCACACATCAATATTACCAATATGAGTTGTGAACTCGAGAAAGATACCCCTCGTGTTACAGGTTCTAGAAGCCTGGAAAATATGTATACAGTGAGGAATCTTGACGATAAAAGTTTGAAGCAAATATCGTCAGTGGAGTGTAGGCTGTTGTTGCCGATACGTTTCGGTTAGGTCTGAAAGTGCGTTGTTTGTATAAAAATGCCTGTGCACGAAAACTTGTTGCTATAATTATTTCAGTCCTCTCCTTAATTTTACTTTATTTTGATGTCGTAAATGTCTGGCTGGACAACGACTACTTTCTTTGTAAACGTTCAAAATCATAAGCATATCTTAAACAGCTTGATGAAGTATAGTATTCCCAGATTCCTTGAAGTTAGATTACTTCAATTACAATCCTAAAGTAAATATTCCTCGTAATATCCATTAAGGATTGATCACAATAAATAATAAGCAGGACTAACATAGAATAAGAGCTGGACCTTCTCAAAGATACATAGCATTACTAAGCTTCGAACTTAGTTGTAGTGACACATGTTTGTACGAAGCTTGTTGGTAAGCTTAACTAAATGCCGACATAGTTATAGGATATATTCAATATAACTTTCTTACTGATTCTAAATGTATGGTACAAATTATGACAAATATCTAATTTATAATCAACCTTAATCATTATGTAAGTATATATTATGACTGCTAAGTATTCACCTCCTAGTTACATAAATTCAATCATGTGTATATATTTTCAACACATCTGATATGTAACAAACTACATTTTATGTCTAAATACTCCTACTAGTCCTACTAACTATAACGGTTTTGAAAATGATTATTTTTGGGTGTAATGAATAGACGAAATGCTCTCGGTTATTATGGTCAAATTATTCAGATGATCAGACAAGCATTACTTCATACAACTACAGTCTTACCATATTCTTTTTTCAGACCGATAAATAAAACCATTAACAAAAAAAGTTAAACCATTTAATCGCTTCTACCTAATTAAAATAAAAAAGAGTAAATACATAAATAGTTGACGTTATTTGTAAATATTAGATAATCAGCCAGTAGTAGTGGAGGAACAAAATTCAACAAAACAATAGTATCCCTTAGTTGATGCCTACTTTTTAAGTAAGCTTTTATTAGGTAGCATAGATTGTTAGATTAGAAATGATAAGTATAAAGTTATTGAAGTAATAACTCAATGAAATGTTATGTTACAAGAATCACAATGTAACGATAGATAGCAGTATGAAATGTAATAAAATGATCCAGAAACAAAAAATGTGGTTATGATTCAATGCCTGTATCGTTTGTTTATTCTCATTATGTCCACTAAAAATTGAATCACAATGTTTGTGGTAGATAGATAGAAGTTTGTGCTGATGATGTCGTTCAGAAGAACGATGAAAGCTCCACGACCGAACCATCCAGCTTAGGGAACAAAACTCCACCAAAATCATCCACCTGAGCTACAAATCTTCTCCACCATCTCAGAATCACAATGTTTTTGAGTTTGTTATTCATTTGAACACATAAATATTGGTACAAAAAGGAAACGAATAGATGTGCGCCACACAAGTTACTGCATGGGTACCCAGACAGAACCAGGTGGTTTCCTTAGGGGGCCACGCTCGGAGCCTTTGACCTAAACGTTTGATATACAAGGTAGTGGAGCAACGTCAGGAGATGCAATCCCATGTTAGTCGGTAACCAATAATTGGTTCATACGCCATTTATTGCCTTAGGATCCTAGAGCCCATGTGCACCACTGAAATGAATCAAAAATGTCAGTATGCATTAAATGAAGATAAATAAATAAGTAAACAAGATAAAAAACTGAATTCAAGGAGAATTGTATTTGTAATTGAAAATTTGTGTTATTTTAATTTTCCAGTCCATTGTTTAACATATTCAGATAAGATAACTGATTTGAAACCGTTGAATGTATTATCTATTGATTAGTTAATATGATATAGATAGATCAATTGGAATAAGGAGTTCAGGTTTACTTATTAATCATTAGTTGCCGTGGGACAGCTAGTTGTATTCCATCTTTCCTATTACTACTGTTTGAATTAGCCCATATATGTAGGGCTTTGGCTGTTAGTCGTGCTTTGTAGGAATTGAAGCCTTTTTGAATGATTCTCGCGCCATTGAAATCAATTGTATGACCCGATTCAATCGAGTGTTATGCCATCGCTGATTTGTTCTCAAATTTTCTTACATCATCTGAGGATTCAAGAATGTGCTTTAAGCACAGTTTGTGTTCTTTCACCCTCACATTAAGTTGTCTTGATGTTTTACCTACATACGTTGCATTACAGTCATTACATTTGATTTCATAAACACAATTCTGTTGTTTTTGGCTGCTGTCACTCTGATAGTGTGGATGCGCAGACTTAAAATCTAGAAATTTCCCTGAATATGTCGGCTTTCGGAAAATATTAATTTTTAAACAATCATTATACTTCGTTTCAACCAAGCAGTCTAGAAAAGGTAGTCTGCGTTCAGGAGATTCCAACTATTTATTAAACTTGATTTTGTCATAGATGCTGTTGACGCGTTGAAATAGTTTGTCCAAACCATCTCGTTTTATAATGAGAAAAGTGTCATCTACATATCTTAACCAAATTTTCGGTGGAACGGAACACATTAAGATAGCACTTGTTTCCAATGAATGCATGAATAAGTTAGCAACAATTGGAGAAACCGGTGATCCATTAGCTACACCTTCTGTTTGTCTGTACAGATCTCCTCGAAAACTGGGCACGGTTGAATGTAAGCAAAGATCCAACGCTCTAATAATGTCTGAGGGCTCTAGAGGACAACGTTGTTTAAGTTCAGTGTCAGAATCTAAAAGGTTATACACAATATCTAAAGCTTTATTAACAGTAACACTAGTGAACAACGAACAAAGTTGGTGAATTAATGTAATCAACCACAGGTTTTAGTGGTATATCTGTTTTATGTATTTTCGGTAGGCCATAAAATCTACAAGGGTTATTGCTTATTGGATATAAAGAGAATCATAAAGATGGTCCTAGTTTAGACTTCAACTTCTGTAGCATTTTGGCTGTTTCAGCTTTCAACTTATTTAAAGTGACTCTACATTTGCTCTTCATGATTTTTTCATACGGTCCATTATGAAGATGTTCATTGAATTTTCTTTCATAGTCAGAATTATTCGTAACAACAGCGGTATTTCCCTTGTCTGCTTTCCTAATATCAATTTTTATGTCCTTACGTAACTGTTTTAGGCCATACATTTCTTCTTTAGAAGTATTAGGCGTATTTGGTTTTTGATTCAACAATGAAGCTGCGATTTTAAACCTCACTCAATTCGTCTGATCATCCGGAACACTGTTTAAGGCAGGTTTGATCAACGGAATAATTTCAGAGGCGGAAATTCGTGTTTTGTCCATATTGAAATTGAGATTTTTTTTTTAAGTATTGATAGTTCGTATTGATCTAAATGTCTGTCAGATAGATTTACCACTATTTTGTTTGTATCGAGTTCCTTGAATTTAGTTTTAATCTCGTCATTGTTGTTTAAACCTTTGTTCAAATGTTCTTATTTGACATCTTTTTGTAATTTGGTTATAAAAGTTATCTCTATACTTGAAAAATTCATTAACATTTGTTTTTATTTCTGTTGGTATGATTAATGATAAATCACTATCAATGTTTACTATACGTGAACGTAGAGATTCCAAGTTTAAAGTGGATTTATGTATACGTTCTGTAAGGAATACTCTTGTAGCTGTACAAGCTGCTTTTTGTGAACGTTTACGTATACGTACGTATATGAAAATGTTAAACCAATCAAGTCAATATGGATCAATGATCATAATGAAATAGAATAAGTCATCACACATAATAGGTAAAATTCATGTTGATAGTAGGAAGACAAGTGTACTGATAGTAGTAAGAATAACAAAATACGATAACAAAAGTCTTATCACTAGTTAAACGTTGGAAATAGAAGGTCAAACAAACGTGGATAAATAAACTTGGAATAGTTAACACCAAAACATTAAAATCATTACATAATAAGAAGTGTGTAACTAATTAGATACTGAAGAATACAAATGGCAAGAGGCGGGAAATTACAAACCAATAACGGATGTGAAAATAAAGCTAATGATAACAAAAATAGAATAAAATAAATAAATAATAATAAGAAAAAAATTTCAATTACAAATACACTCCACTCTTTGAATTCAGTCTTTTATCTTATTTACTTATCTTATTTATTTATCTTCATTTAATGCATGCTGTGACATTTTTGATGCATTTCATATATAAAATGAGATGTTTTTCCTTAATAGAAACAGACCGAAGACAATATATATATATATAGTTGAATGAAATCTCTTCTTCTCACATCATTTACGTATATACACAATCTGTTATTTTAACACTTTTCGTTTCATACCACATGTCTCTTACAAACTAATGTAAATACCTACTTTAAACATTGTTCATATTGATTGGATGACTTATTCAGTATACAGTAAACCAGAGAACCATGTACCTATTTATATTCGATAATTTTATTGTTTGATTATGTTTTCCTTGAAAAAGCTTAGACTAGATTGCCAGGTGAAATGTTGGATTTACTTCAAATTATTTCGCTGAGATTTTCATAAATACAACATTCTTCCTCTTTAATGTTTCACATTAACTCGGTGCTCAAATATTGTAAAACTATTCGTTCAAATTTAGACAAAAGTTTTTAGTCAAATATTATTTGTCATTTGACTAACGTGTATTACAACTGTTTTTCATCCTTAGCAAACAATGGTTTGGAATATCTGTTCTCTTGAATCAACTTAATCCAGATAAGATACAGTCATTTGATATGAAAAGTAAAATGGTTATGAGAAATTTAATTATCCGAGAATTGGAAGTAATAAGGTTAGTTTCACGTTGATCAATATCGACTACCCTATGTTTTAAGTTATGTTTTATATCATTCTATGCTTAGGATAAACGGGTTGATGAGTATCAACACGTACGAAACGTAGCCTGAGGTGTCACTAGTGGGCTGCTGAATTCCGACGACATTTATGTTATTTAGGTTATTAAGTCCATCGTTTTACTTGTATGAAGTTAGATAACTTGGGAATGAAATTTCCGAGTGGCTAAGGGGTCTGAGATAATGCATTTTATTTTTTTCTAATCAACTGGGTAGTGCCCTTTGTTTCGTTCCGATATATGTCGATTTTTCACTTGATTGCACTAGTAATATCAGATTATTTTGCCAGAGATTCAACCATTTTAGGCCTGAATGACCTTGAAAATATTTGTACTTGGTCAAGTATCAGAATGCTAATATACACAAGAATGTAATTCATGCCTTATGATCACTAGCAAAAAAGCTTCAGAACATGTTATTCTTGATAGATAATGTTTAAGTTATTTAGCTTTTAACAATGGATCAGCAAAGAATGTGGAACAGTTAGGGTTGGAACATTTTGGATTAGTTATGTCCGTAGAATATCGATGAAAAGGTGATCAGTATCAATGACAGAGATTAAATGAATCATATGAAACGATGACTAACTATTGGTAAAATACGAAAGTTTTCATTTTTCGAAAGCTATTTCCTTATGGAACAAATGGAAGGTATTTTCTGAAATTGCTTATAATGCTCCACTGTACAATTATAATCAGATGTCAATAAACTAAAAATTCAAACTCCCATTTTTATGGTACAACTGCTCTTCAAGAGCTTGAGATGCTATAATTATGATTGCACCCGGTTGTTTTAGCTAAAATAAACAGAGGCGGGGGATATGAGATCCAACCCAGTAGTTGACAGCCAGATTTTTTGCAATGAACACACCTCTCTACTGAACCAGAATATAGAGCGTAAAGAGTAACAGTTCATATCTATACCGTCATTCATTATTTTATACACTTTACTGAAATGTCTAAGCTCATCATAATATTGCAAAAATTATTTAGTGATTTTCATGGTAAACCCATACATAAGTTTTGGTTATTATTTCTTTATCATATAAATGAATCAAGGATTTGGTTTTTATTCTACCATTGTTTTTAATCTTATTTTCTATAGCCGTATACATCATCCAAATATCATCAACCTATTGTCTATAATATACAATATTCCTCAAGAATCCTGTGATCGATCAATAAATCCTGAAAATTTGGCTTTAGTATATGAACGTCCCTCAATGGGTACTATGTATGAGTATATTTATGAGAATGTAAGTTAACTAACAATTTATTACGTCTTACGTTGGTTTAACTGAATTTAAATAATTTACGTCTGTGGTTCCAATCAACAGTCACTGAACTGTTTGAAACTAAATGCTTCTGGAGATAAATGTTCAATCCGAATAGATAATATGGTGTGTAGATAGATATAAAAGTTGGGAATTATTATCAATAGTTTCCGAATTATTCGGTATTTAGCATAGAGTTTATCCTCAGTTTACTTGTCAACATATATATTATTTTGTTATGATATCTCTTTAATTCTAAGTATTTTAATTGTGTGATTTACGTAATATTATGTTTCGAGTTGGCTTACACAACAAATTATGCATTCACTTACGACTACAAACCTATCTTTAATACCAACCTAGTGTGAATACAATCAAATCGTTCTTAGACGTAACCAAAGACGTTCAAGTCTCCTAACGATAACTTTTTAACAAATAAAGAATAAAACTGATTAGTTACTGTGCTTTTGAGGATGTAAGATTTTTCAATACTTTGAATAAACTTGGTTTGGGTTTGAAATATCTATTTTGATTTGCCCCGTTTTTAATCTGAATTAAAGATAATATGGAGACTGAAAACTGCCGTTTCATCATCAGTCCTGAATAAAATCTGATTCAGCCCTAATGAAACAAGATAATACATCATCTGCAGAACTTCTTAGAAGAGTGTAAGAATAGTTGTTGAGATATGGTTTAATCATAATATAATTTAGTAACCAAGTTAAGGTTATTGTATATTTAGTTGTGAGCCACGCGTCTCAATATCGATGATACAGATATTATAAAAACATAAGCTGGCGAAATGCATCTTGAAAAGATTTTTGTAGATATTTTAGTAATTTCAATAGTTGAGATCATAAGTCAATTGAAGCTAGACTACCATGGAAAACCTGGTAGCACTAAACGGCCGTTTCATCCTATTTTGGGACTCAGCAGTTCGCATCGACAATCTCGCTCGTGTGATTCGAACCCAGAGCCTTCAGTCTCGCGTATGAACGCTTAACTTACTGGACCACTAAGCCGGCATCTAATGATGTTAATGTCTAATCTCAACCAATCCACCGCTGAGGAGTCGCATAATAAGATGAAACGACCGTCCAGTGCTTCCAAGTTTTCAATCGTGGTCTACCATCAGTCGATTCATGATCTTAATTAAAAAGCTTAACAATCTCCACAACCCCTGAACTGATTCATTTTGTCATTTGAATTGGCTAAAACAAAGTCACATCTTTCTTTTTATTAAAAAAAAAGAAAAAGAAAAAAAGAAAGAAAGAAAATCAACGAATGGTAATTTCAGATGAATTAAACCTCTTCTTTTCATCTCAATAAAATAGATTAATCCCTTCAGTTTAATTATTATTATTATTATGACATTGGATAAATATATCAATCTCATTAATACTATTCATATAGATTTATATCATGACGAGTGTTCAAATAGATTCTTCTTCTTCTTCTTCTTATTGTGAGTGTAACTCATATAAACAGACAATATCATAAACGAATGTTTTATTAATTTTTTATTTACCTGATTTTAATTAGATGAACCCAATTTTGGTTTAGTAACAATGCACATACACATACACACATACATACATGCCTACATACACACATACTTACATGTACTTCTTGGGAAACTATGTCAACGATATTATTATTAGAAGGGGGATTTTTGTATGGATATTATGAATAATCTTTTCAATAGTTAAGATTATGAGTCTTTAATTGACTCATCATTTCAATCTATTAACATATTACTATTATTTTAATAAATAGATAAATATCTATATATAAAGTTTACAAAATATGATGAATAGTGATCTTGATGATAAATCAATTTTAACATCAAAATTACTATTTTATATTTTTAATATTGGATGAGTTTTGTGTATATGATATAGTCATTTCAATGATGTTAAGATGATGAGTCAATTGAAGTTAGACCACCATGAAAAACCTGGAAGCACTAAACAGCTGTTTTGTCCTCCTAATGTGAGACTCCTCAGCAGTGTCCATCCACGACCTCGCCTCCTATGAGATTCGAATCTAGGACCTAATGGTTTTGCGCTCAAGCACTTAACCATGAGACTACTTAGCTGGTATCCAATGGTGTTAATGTCTAACTTCAACTAATCCGCGAAATTGAGTGACACATCCACCATTGTATTCAGTGAATTACTATCTCACAACAGACCATCATGGTGGTCTAGTTTCTAATAACTTATGATCCTAACCATTGAAAATACTATAATATCTACATATGCTCACTGGCTTCAAGAGGTATATTTTTTCACATAAAATTTTGATGTTTAGATGATAATTATCGTTATAGGATGTAGATTATATACTTTAGATATTGATTTTAGCTGGAGTACCTCTGAAAACTAAACAATGTTTTCGTCTTGATATGGAACTCATCAGTAGTGTATGGTAAAGATTTGTTAGTTTTCAACATTCAAGTTTAATGTCTAGACTATAATTAACATTTTAATATGTTAGTTGTATGCTTGACTGATATTGATTTTACCTAGTGTATCACTGATAAATGAAGAGTACTAGATAACATTTTCATCTTGATATGAAATTTATTAGTAGTGTATAGTAAGACTTTGAATAGATATATGAAATACTAATAGTAAAATTAGTCTGATTGATGAAAACGGAAGTGATCAGATATTGAGGGCATGAATACAGAAAAAAAGTGAATTGAAAAAATAAAAAAACGTAAAATAATTTAAAAACATAGTGTCCAACAGTAAATAAAGAATGAATGTAATTTAATAATTGAATTTATGCGTCACTTGAATCTAGACCATCATGGAAAACCTGAAACCGCTGGACGGCTATTTCACCCTAGTATGAGACTCCTCAGCGATGTGCATCCACGATCCTGCCTCGCGAGATTAGAACCCAGGATCCCTCAGGATCGCGCCCTAATGGTTAATTTTTAAACCACTGAGCCGAATAATTTTCGTGAATTTCTTCTCTGTCACTTTGTCTGTTTATTTTTCCATTCATTCGGATACAGTAAACTAAGGCTGAATTATCATGTGTTAATGCAGTGTGATAAGACAACAAGATGTTTCTGGGTTCGAATCCCGCGAGCGAGATCGTGGATGTGCATCGTTGAGGAGTCCCATAATAGGACGAAACGACCGTCTTGTGCCTCCAGGTTTCCTATGGTGGTCTAGCTTCAATTGACTCATGATCTCAATTCAAAACTTAATAATCTCCACAACCCCATACTGACAATTAGTAATTTAATTTGAAATGAATACGAGGTCAAATAGCGATCCTATGTATTAATAGTTTTACATAAGGATAGAAAAGGTTAATTACACTAGTAAGGTGTAATATGTATGTTGAGGTGAAATAGTCAACCTTTTGATCTAACACGTTAACCTCTTCATATATTAATTGGATAGTTTTCGTCAATTATTTACTGAAAATATAAATAACTGAAATCATTTCACTGTTTATTGGGATTTTCAACAACTCAAAGTTGATGTTATTGAGATTGTAAAGAGTAATTAGTTAAACGCTGATTTTATAATTATTATCTCATGCTTTTCATTTTCTCGTCGGTATTGTTACTGTCTTCTTTTCTTGTGTCTATCTGATGATGTTGTTTTGTCCATTGTGCTAATGTGAACAGTGGGGATGTTGACTTACGCACTTTTGTAACAAGTCATGGTTTGACTACATTTCTCGAATTGTTATATCAGCATTCAAAGAATGAAATGGTGATTTACTGGAAAGTTGATAGTCATCTTTCTGTGTATAATAGTCAGGTCGAAAACATTTGGCAGCAATAACCTCTTTCAAGCTGATTAAAGTCAGCGTTTGTTGTTTTAGACGCCATTTTGATGTGCACAATGTATAGAATACCAATTAAATATTCAATCACCTTAACTGTGAACACTATTCTCATTCAGACGCAACGTTTGATGACTAATTTCAGTAAATTTCATAGATCCCATTCTTTTAGTCCTCATCTATGTATTGTTTCCACAAGTGCATATACATTCAAAAATGCACTTGTAGGTGACAACAGAAGGATACTACTATACTTCTGATTGGTTTAAGGAAGATTTGGTATTAAATGTTGAAAAACGTTAGGCTTCACGGAAGCTTGTTTTTTCTGCTGCTTTATTTCTTTGACCGATTCTATCTGAAACCTCATCCTCTTTGAATGCAAGATGGATAAGCGGATGAACTTTTTTTCATAATGATTGTTTTTTAGGAGATTCCCCAGTGCATCGTTATAAATTTCCTCAGATATCCATTTTTCATAAGATATTTTCCAATGTTTAACATCTCTCATTTTGTCGACTGAACTCGGTCTTCGAGGCAGGTTAAATAGGGTTTTCAATAAATAGCGTTCATAACTAGTGAGATGAAAACTATTTTACTTTAAGTTTAACGTTCTCAATAACCTGGAAAAATAAAGTGAAGTACAAAATTGAAAATATAGCATTCTACAGAAGATACATTGACAACTTATCAATAGTTTATAATAATAGGAATTATGCATCCTTTTGCTTTTATCAGTTTAACAAAGCAAATGATGGAATATAAACTTAATAAATAATAAAACTCTTTAGATATAGACATGAAACATGTGAAAGATGCAATAAGTCCGATATGGAACGAAACGATTGTCCTGAATTCTATTGCTAGCCACATTCCATCTATTCTATGCCATAATGGTTTTATCAAAATAATCTTTACCGAATGGATGTATGCTAACTAAACCTGATCAAATTTCAGTCAAAATATAAACAACGAGATAGTTTATAAACAGTATGACCGACAGTTTATTATTTATCTTTTGAGCGGTTCACCAAATGAATTTAAATAATATGATTTTCTTCATTAGTATTATATTTGATAATAGCTATAAAGCTTATAAATACTACAATATAGCACAATTGTATTCAGTGTCACCTGTTAGGATAAACTATAACATATTATATGCAACGATGGTTAATAGCTAGCAGTGGAATCCAAGACGCGCGCCACTTCGTCCTATATGGGACTCATCAGCTGGATATACCTTCGTCTCAGATTTGATGTTCACTCTGGGAATCCAACACACTGTCTTTCGCTACAAACACAATCCACTTAGCTACAGAGTCCTGATAGTCAATTGCTTGTGCAATGGGATGCAGTTTAAACTCACTTGGTATTGTTTGTTAGAATCTTCCTATTAATGTTTAGGACTGTCATTGATAAATCTCTTATCGAAATTTGTGCATACTGTGTGTATTGCCTCGATATAGCCCTAATTTACAAGCATTGTATATAGCATATTGAACTAAATCGGATTTCTTTGAACAATAGATCACTTTCATATTGATTTCACATTCAAAGCACCATATTCTTATACTATACTTTAAAGAAAAGAATTAGATACAAACGCCCCCAAATATCTTGGTACGGCCGAGAGTGGGTAAAGTCCGCCATCCCTCTCGAAATGCTCTCACATGGCCACGTGTATATAGCCTCTGTCAGGGAAGTCCTACTCACTGCATTCTAGTGGTGGGGTGTTGTTTGCAAAAATAAGAGGACAAAAAGCGAGTGTCCGGGTTGGTGCACATGGAGAGTTCATCTAGGAGAGTTGGAAAACCCTGATTCCGAGCCAATGGTGCACATGGCCTCCAGTATCCTGAAGAAACAATTGACGTATGAACCAATCGTTGGTCACCGGCTACCATGGGACTGCATCTCCTTACGATGCTCCACTGCCTTGTGGATCAGACCATCAGGTCGAAGGCTCGGAGTGTGGCCCCTTTAGAAAACCACCTGCTTCGATTTGGGCACCCTTGCAGTATCACAGCCCTCACACATATCGAATGATATTTTTGTGGCGCATACGTATTTGGTGCCTCCTTGTACCAATATCTATGTGTTAAAATAAATAAAATGAATAAATAATTAGATACAAACATTTAGATAGTGAATTATCAATGATAAAGTCGAAATGACTAAATTATGTAATGCAAACGATAGATTTAAATCCCTATTATAGATTATAAATTCATCGTTTTTCAAGTTTATTTACTGTTGTCCATTTTTGGCATTAAATTAGTATTGTTTTATTATTTTTATGTCATTCTAGAAAAATACTTTGTCCACATTATCAGCTCTGGTTATTTCATGTCAAATATCTGAAGCTTTAATATTTCTACATTCATCTGGTATTATACATTGTGGTGTTACACCGCATGCCATATATTTTTATGCAGAGGATCGAGTGAAATTAGGCAATTTTGAATATAGTCAGTTTATTGAGTAAGTGTTAGTGTTTATTTGTTTTGTGATTATACCGATTGATAGAATTTAACAATTAGTTAATCGGTCTAATTGTAATTAATGTCTTCTAAGAGAAGTGGTTTATTTCTAATCATAGGGGTGGACAGAACAATTGTTTTGTAGTCGGTACTCAACCTACAGAGATTGTTGATTGATATTGAAATTACAAGTAGAGTTCAACCGAGCCAGGTGTGATGAATGTGTCTTGTGAAGACGATCAAAGATGGTCGCGTGATATCAAGTACTGATTACATTTAGACTTACATGACCTTGTGTTTCGGCTCAGTGGTCTAGAGGTTAAACGTTAGCGCGCGAAACTGAAGGTTTTTAGTTCGATCTCTAATGACGCGGTCGCAAACGCTCACTGCTGTGAAGTTCTATACCAGATCTTCCAGAGTTTTAGTGATTGCCTAACTCAAATTGGTTTGTGATGTAGGTCTTTTGATTTTATAGAGAATTTTAGATATTGTAAATGTAATTCTTATCACAAAGTGAAATTGGTTGAATAACCAATGAGAATTGACAGGTTTTCTTCTTTAATTTAGGAAGATCAATTGTTAGTCTTACAGTAATGTAAACAACGTGAAATCTATTTGTCCACAGTTCGAAACCTTGTCGGTTTATATGCCTGCCATTGTTGTGAAATATATAACTGGAATGAAATAGTCACCTGTCATCTTATTTCTCTATTGTTTTGTATTTAAAATGAATATTGATAGTTCAATAACATGGGATAACCAACCTTTTACCTTTAATATTTCTAGAATCTTCGAGAGTCAAGGGAATGAAGATAGATGTCATTCAAATGGCTCATCAATTCTCAAATCAAAATCTCATTATCACCAGTATCAGCACGATTATAATTTTTTCAAAGACAACTATCATCAACACCAGCTACCTTCAATATATAATCTACTTCTTGGAATTTATTATTTACCAGCTAATTGTTTAACTGATTGGTTACCATATGAATTATATAATTCATCTAATCAATTATTTCATTATGATCATTTTTCTGATATTTTACAATCTGTATCATTAAATGAAATTTATCAAATTATTAGACCTTGTACAACTAGTGATGTATATTCATTAGCTAAATTAATTCAATTTATGCTACCTACAATTCAACAAATCACAGAGAATCCCGATATTTATTCATTTAATACACCTAATAATCTATTTGCATTGATTTATTCAGCATTAAAGATTAAACCAGATGAACGTATATCAATGAGACAATTCAATAGACTATTGATACATTTATATTGGGTAATTTTGTTTCTGAATGGATGTTTCATTACTACTATTTGAGTTGTATTATTAAGACATAAAATTAAAATTTGAGAGTTTTAAGTGCTTCTATGAACTCCATCGGGCTCTACATCTTTAGCCCCCAAATATCCTTGTATTGTCAAGGGTGTGTAGAGTTCACCCTCCCTCTCGAAATGCCCTCACATGGTCAAGCATATAAAGACATTGATAGGGAAGTCCTACTCGTTACTTTCTCACAGCTAGGGTGTTGTTTATGAAATTGAGAGGATAAAAAGCGAATATTCGGCTCTATAACCGGGTTGGTGGATAGAGGGAATCCATCTACGGGAGTTGAGAAACCCTGTCTCCAAACCAATGGTGCACATGGGCTCCCGTATCCTGAAGGAAGTGATACACGTTTCCCTATCAACATTTATACATAGTAATCTATCGGTTGTTGTTAAAATATTTAATTACTATGAATTACACATATACAACTTAAATAGATCTAAAAACCACTTATTTATATTTACAGATTTAATGCACTGACAACCAACCGACAATTGATCTGGAATATTTGAATATTGATTGAATTCGTCACCTTGAAATATCTACATGAAATTGTGAGTTGTCAGTAGCAACTGAATGACATAGTTTCCAAGTATTTATTCAAAGTTGCAAACATAAATATCATCCTTAACATTTTCAAAAGAATTTTAAATTTTATACAGAGCAGGTATTAATCGGTATATAATATTGAAACGTTGAATACTAGCTCATTTGAGTTCCATGCAAATAGTTCCCTTTATTCTCTTAAAGAGAATAAGAACAAAGAATGCAGTAGTATAACATGAATTCATTTTGTTTCGTCTAGTACACGTCAGTTGCTTACAGCCTGTAATATTTAGTGATCATAATTACAAAATGGGTGCCAACTACTTATATAAATAACTTTAGATAGTTGTTGTAATGACACATCAGTATAGTATAGAGAAGACGTAAACAAATTTTCCATCCCATGCACAGTAACAAATGCAAGTAAAGACAGCCAGTGTAACAGCAGACTCTACATAAGGTAAAAAGCAAGATCCCCAAATGCAATACAGAAAGCTATGTCATTCAGTTGCTACTAACAATTTACAATTTCATGCGGATATTTCAAGGTGACGAATTCAATCAATAATCAAATATTCCAGATCAATTGTCGGTTGTTTGTCAGTGCATTAAATCTGTAAATACAAATAAGTGGTTTTTAGATCTATATAAGTTGTATATGTGTATTTCATAATAATTAAACATTTTAACAACAACCGTTAGACTACTATGTATAAATGTTGATAGGGAAGTGTTTACCACATTTAAATGAACATGGTAACAATAATCTCAAAATGAAAAACAATAAAGCTCGTCAAATGCCAATCATGCTTTAAGGACCTTGATGCTCCTGTCAACTAGTTTCATAAAATTTCTTACTTTTTAAAGATTAATAATGTCTAATTTTAATTAAGAGCATATTTGAAATGATTTAGAATATTTACAGTTTAAGATGAGGACTTTACTTCTGGTTTTAGTCTCTGAGCTGATTGATTTAATTGTTAAGCTTTTATTATCTATCTGAATGACATAATCAGCACATATCTCAAATAGCTTATTTTTCTTTGATCCCATGTATTAGAGATGTTATTCAGATGAAAAGTGAAAACTTCACGGCTAAATCAATCAACCAACCAACCAACCAACTTATAAACCGCAATATCAACAAAGGCATATTCATTTCACTTAATTACGAACTATATTCTATGCATTTGTACTGAATAATTTTGTTATCAACTATTTCTTCATTTCCGTAATTAATAAATAAATCATATTAATGAAGGTTATTGTTTGGTCATACTAACCTATTTCATTCATATGGTTCATGTCATTAATTAAAAGCATGAAATTCTATTGTACTGTTGCCTAAGGTGACAGTGTTAACACAATGATATCTTATGTTTACTGTTGTATTACAATTGTAATTATTGATACTCATTAGATGAATAATTCGAAGGGGACAATAGAATGTTATCAATTCAATTTTGGATTTATTTTATAACATTTTCATAGGTAATGTATACATACACACAAAATAATGTGACGGAAGGGGTGCAAATAGCTAAAATCCATTCTTACATTATGTTAGTAATTGGCAGTATTAATACTGATATAACATAGTTACAATATCATTCATGTCAGTAGTTGTTGTAATGTTGAATTTACTCCCCTTACATTACCTATTGAATATCGAGACAAGTTCGAAATAGTACAATATGTGCTGACCTAATTACCTACAATACGTTACAATAGTTTATAATATCATCCTCTAGTTGACTTTTTACTTTTTTTATACATAAGTGTTCTTTAGCAAGTATCTGTGTCATCAGTATGAGAAGGGGTTTTTGTGGAGATTGTAGTAGTTTGAATAGTTAAGATCATGAGGCAGGTTTTCCATGGTGGTCTAGCTTCAACTGACTCATGATCTCAACTATTGAAATATGTGTGATCAGATTGTTCGAAATGTATGGCGCTAATAGTTCTGATAATCTTCGTCTTCTTCTTTCGAAATCTATCAAATGGATTAATTGCTTCAAATTAACAATATGAATTAATAAAGTTATTTTATATACGATAGTTGGAATCTGGGTGTGATATACTTCTGTTTGTGTTCTGTTTGTTTTAAAGTATGGAATATTTTAACCTATATATTAATTACATAATTGAAATACGATGTTTGATTTATCATCATAGACATACTGTTAATAATAACAATATTGACATAAGTAATAATAGGGAGTGGTAAGCGCAATGACTACAGGACTTCTATTGACCTCACTACATGTCCTATGCAGTCAATATTCATATTAAACCGTTGTGTTTAACGAAAGAGATAGTGAACAGGTCACTGGATGAATTGGTTGTTGACTATCTATTTCAACAGCTCATTTTTATATAATCCAGTTCATGGAACCACGGATTGTTGAATCGAACCATACTGTTGAATTCAAACTACATAGTTAGAGTTGGTGGGATAATTACGATCAGTGGTTGAAGATATTGTGTTTAATGTGTCAGAATCGGTCACCATTGTGAAGATGAACTCACTGTCTTTTGCTAGGTCAGTCAGTGCTATTTCTATACTAGTTTATTCCCTCTTTTCTAAGTCTATTGTTCATTGTTTAGTCATTCTTACTATCAATGTGACTACTATTATTTCAACTCTTTTATTATACCTGTTGATAATTTCATATCTCTTTGCTGATGCTACTTCGGCAGACAAATTCACATCTTCAGCATGAATCATTTGAGTAAACAAAGTCGATTGTATAAATAAAATTAGTCATTCAGTGACTTCATCTATTCTACAATATAACTATGATTACAATTACGTATTTTCATCTCTGTTACAGGTTGAACGTGATCGTGAAAAATCATTTCATGTTTTATTTCACAACATACCTCCATGTTCATTAAGACTTTGTAATCATAAATGGAAACCACGTTATTTTGAACCAGTTCATCAATTTTATAATATAAATCATGAAGAATATCCTTTTCTAAGTAAAAGCATTTCTCCTATTCATTGTCAGGTACGTTGTTTTTCATGAGTTAATGAGTTAAGGATTACATATATCTGTGAATAGTCATGGATCTTTTTTCATACTTGTCGTTTGTTCATTAAGCTTAAATAAGACTTTCTGATGTCATTATTTATTGTATTATAATGATCAATTAATCAGTGCGATGGCATTCAAATATGGTATTCACTATAGACATCATAAATCACAGTGAAATGTTAGATTATATTTATATGATCAACATCTTGTTAAAATGTATAAGCCATACTTAGAATTCTCAAACAAATCTAACATAAAGTTGTGATACGACTTCGGTTGATGGTGCCGTGAGTTTGATGCTAGTACATATTACTCACTATATTCGTCATCATCTTACACAGTTTAAGCATAATTAAGCGTAATTAATTAATATTTTATAAACTGGTCAACTCGTATACTAAAATTGAGAAGACCATTGGAAGCCGATGGTTACCACAATTCGGATTATTTCTTACATCAAATATTTCACCATTATGTAGCTAAAGATCAGATGTATACATTCCAAATGTACAGTAAACTAAATTGCTGAAATTGTGAACAAAGATTAGGAATAGTAAGTGCAGTGATACACTGTCATAATCCTACTACTGTTGAACATCAGACATATTCATAAATAGATTAAGTTGTGTACAAATCGTCTCCTAGGAATAATCAATGGGATTAAAAGTACCCATTAGTTTTCTGAATGTAGAAGTAAGCTGAAGACTAAGCGTAGAACTAAAACACTCAAAGTCAATTTAAGCATTTAAAAATTTTGGTATATGAACTGAATATGATCGTTTCTATGTTGTTCCGGAAGATTGTTGACTGAATGAAGTCTTTTAAACTTATTGTTCTAATTGGTAAACACTAGATATATTTGTGAATAAACTGTTATGATTACCTATACTGTTGTCATCAAATCATCCAGCACTATACCACTAATATTTCGGCCATTTGTTGCTTGGTTGAAGAATGTGATATGTTCTACTATTGTGTTTCACGTCAGAAAAATTGTGAAATGAATTGATATTATCATTTGACAAAAGCTGAGTATAACAATTTCTTATAGAAACAGAATTTCATTGTATTTATAACATAGTACAAAATATTCTCTTTATGAACTGTGCATTTTGTTAGTTCCTTGTAGTTCTCCAAGTTTTACTACTTAAATGAATAAGTTATCAACTGGAATGTTTACTATTTACCTCCTGTTTGTTATAATCTGTGTAAGAATGATTGTCACTTCGAACTTAACGTTACAAGAAACTTTAACAATCGTGAATCTTGTGTCAATTAACATATACACTCGTGAATTATTTTGATATGCTCAAGAATTGTATTCGTGGTCGTTGTGCAGGTTATTAAAAAAATAATAATAGTCCAATATTCATTCATAATTTTCGCAAAGATAACTTTCAGAATGAATTAGTTTACAGATTACCTACAAATTTCATTCTTCTCTGATTATACGTGGCATCAGTGCTTGAAGCCACTGGTAGATGCAGACTACTTGGTTGGGGTCCACGTGACTATTGTAACTAATGGTTGGAGACTCCGTGTGACATGACTCAGAATCGATCATAATTGCGTCGGTGTATACACTGTCTGTCTTCCCTTAAACTGAGAGATTAAAATTGCTCTGTATCTTTCTTTCTAAGAACTAATTCTTCCTTCCTGTACTATATCCTCGTTGCAATCTTTCTTTTGTATATTACCACTGCTGAATTAACTACTTTTATGAATTTGGTGTCCATCTTGTTGTGTTAATGTGGTATGGCAACTTGGACCGATGCATATATGTGCATGGTCCTACTTTGTAGCTGACTGACTGACTGACTGATTATACATTTTATTTACTACTACTGTAATTTGACTACTACCCTAGTAATGAAATTTTGTATACAGTTTCTCATTTCAATTAAGTTACTTAAAGGTTTTATTTTTTTTTCAGAATGTGGAACTGACTGTGTTCTCCACTGAAGCATTATGTTCACTTATAGAAAATCATTCATTTCAATATGTATTCAAGAGTAGCTAGGCTTCATGAAATGTTAACTCTTATCAAAGTTTAACATTAGCAAATGATTTAAGTAATTCACGTAACCGAGAAAAAGTGTCTATCTAGTCATATTAGACAGTTATTTTTAATCCCTATAAAATAAATCACCATTATTTTAATATTTATGGATGGAGAATTGAGATGTTAAACCACGATGAATTTCATGTATACTGTCATGTTTAGTGAAAAATATTTATATTTTCTTATGCTTCACTAAGAATCTCCCTAAGAAATTAATTAAAATTATTTCATACTGTTAAATAATCCTAATCATTGTCATACAGGGGTGGTGGTGGTGGTTTCGAAAATTATTAAATTTCATAGATTCTATCATAGGATGATTTGGGTTAGGGTAGCTATTGGAAAACTTCAAGGCATTGGTTAACTGTTTTATTTTAGTAGGGGGTTTCGTTAGCAATATTTATGCACGACTCTTTTACAGGGTTCGAACCTATGATTTAGCATAATGTTAATGAAGTATTGATATAACTTATTTTCAATTCATCTTTAATTTAATAACAATTGATTCGAATCTACTTGATTAAGTTCTCACGTTTTATATTTCTAGGTATTAAAGCATATGAATGTAATGCATCTAGTTTATTGTATTCATTTGAATTAAGTTTTATTTGATCATAAAACGTATCAACATTTCCTTGACAAAATAACACAACATAATTAAAACTATGGTTTGTTTATACCAATCTATTTCATTTATATTAGTTATATTATTAATTGTCAACTATATCATAAAGCGTGAAAATCTATTATACTGTTGCCTAAGGTAACAGGATTAAACAGTAATATTACATGTTTGTTATTGTGTTTGGTGAATACTGACAAACATCAATAACAATTCAAAGTAGATTAGTAGTAAATGTCGAAAGAGGAAAACAAAAAAAAAGTTGTAATTAGTTTCATTGTACATAATATTTTGTTACATTTTTTATAGATCATGTAGAAATGCATATAGATACTAGATAATAGAAAGAGGTGTAAAGCGGTTTAATTTTTAAATTTTGTTGCTATCGTGATAGATGAGTGTACGTTGTCACCATAATAATAATAATAAAAGTAATCCGTTTTTAACATATAAGTATGCTTTCTTATTTGAATCATTGTGCTTCTTATATAATATCGAGTTAACCGTTATAGACTAAAGCATATTATTGAAGTCTGTTAATTATGTTGGCTTATAATTATTTGTTTATGTTAGGTATAAAATACATCAACACATTGGTGTTTCTGATTGGTGAAATAGTTTCACATCTATATTTATATGTTTGGAATGATTATTCTTTTCATTTGTAGACAATATATTACTTCATCGCTGATACTACTACTAATAGTAACAACGGTTATATGGAAATACATCTTATCCAATATGAATTGTTTTATTATTGATCTTAGTTGATTCTTGTGTTTGTAAATGTCATAAGTGTTATTTTGCATATAAGTCGTTCAGATGGTGTTAGTTTCTATGGTAACCGCCTTCTATTTACGATATTCTTAGATGTCATCATTTCTTTTCAGTATTTACTACGTGTAGTAAATTATTTAAATAAGTTATTTTTTGTACTCACTCTTTGTATTGTGTTCAATAGGATGAACCTCACTTTCTCCAGTGGATTTCCGTTGTTCACCTTAAGATTAATACAGTATAAAGATAATAAATCGGAAATCGCTCTCGAAAAGGATTTCGTAATTCGCCTTAAGTTTACTCTTAGCCCGTCAAGACCAACTCTAACCTAGTTTCCTTCCCAGGTCTTCCAATAAATAATATCGTTCCACAGTGTGTTCACTTCTTTTTGAGGTTATAATTGTGCACACAGTGACAATTATAGTACGATGTTTTTGTGTTTGTCAACATTTTTTACTCCTGCTAAATATATATTTGATTCAGTTAAGTAGTGATTGTATTCCTATTTACAATAACATCTTATACTTATGATCAAATGTTTTTTTTGCATTAGACAATGGGAGATGTTACTGACAGCGAAAAATACAGTATCAATTCGAAAACGAAATTCTTCGGCTGTCTATCATCTAATAATTCAGATAGCCCTGAAATTGTCTCTGATTCCATTCAGTCTATAAATCGAAATGCTTTTCAATTATCTACTTCAGATAGAAAAAAGTAAGTGACATTTGTATTTTTTCCTATGTACTGAATCCATTTAATTTTATCTACAGTTTTATGAGAACTATGGGAATGGTTAGTTGAATTGGTTGGTTGACCAAAATTTCAACTCAATAATTAGTTAATTAATTATAGAAGTGGAATAATAAAACATTTAAAGATTTTCAGTTGTTATACAAGCTTGTCTGATGGTTTCCTCAGTTTTATAAATATCACTCTAAATATTGATTAAGAAATCTTAATAATGATTAACTGAACACTATTGGTAATCATTAAGATTTGTATATAGACAGTAATACTCTGCGGTGGTTTAAACCAAAGTGGTCATCTCCATAACTTTCGACCTTAATTTCTATTTCACAAGGGGATGCAAGTAGTTGCTTATATTATTTTTTCCCTAAGTATCGGTGTAACGACCGAACTGCCAATATTCGGTTTGAACGCAAAACTAACAAACCAAAATTTATTCGGTTAAACCAGACTACGTTCTACTGTATAGCTTATGAAGCATTTTTGAGTTATACATTATATCAAAACACAAACTTCGTGCTCAATTTAAACGGTTGTAATTTAGGAAATAGAACAGTCAAAAGTTTCTCTAACACAAATTAGCGTGCTAAACAACAAAAATAACAATTAATACAAAAGAGTTCAGTACCTGAGAATCAATAAAAATATTCCAAACAAAATAGGATCAGATACCTATCTGCAGGGATTCCAGAAATCTTCCCAAGCAGACAGTCAAAGGTTAATAGTCACACAATGAACCACGCCGTGACCTTGGGCTTAATCAAACACGACCTTACTGTCAATAGTCCGGCAATATGCAATAGAAAGTTAGGTAACAAAAGGTAAGTCTTTAGTCAAAATCACATAATGAAAGCTCAGACGAGGAAGACTGAAGAACACAAAATGTGATCAAAAGGTTCAAATACACGACAGGTAGATGAAACAAATAAATGACAGTACTGTTCGATAAAAATGCTGTGAAGGGACTTTCAGCGTTCACTTTCCGTTACAATCGGAGTGACAATGTTTATCATTAGTTTGGAATCAGTAATCATTCTCATGGCTTTCCAGTAGGAAGCCATAAATACACTCTGCCACTGCCTCATCGCAATAGGGAAAATGAGGATGACATGTACCATACATTGTGTGCGATTGTAAAGAAAGGATACATTACTCATGGTTCACGTCTTGAAAATATACTAGAAATATTTCGTAATATATTTTTGACCTTGGATTGAATTAGAATGTATTTATTATCCAGGAATTTATTTTATATATTATACGAACTTTATATTTGTTTTTATTTAGGCGTATATCTCAACCAGTTCTGAAGATTTGTAATCAATTAGGTAAGGGACAAAATACTAAAAAGCAGAAACGATCATGGCATAAAATATTTCCACATAAAAAACAAATAATTTCAACAAAACAATCTCTTCACAGAGTACACATGGTTGGAGCCTTTTCGAAGAAAAGATTATTAAACATAAATGATAAACAAGAGTCGTCAATAACTTCATATTCAAGTGAATGCCGTTCAGATATTGTGCACAAGTGTTCACAATGTAAGCTGTTTTTTATGACTTATTGAAAATCATTATTACCTAAAAAATGAGATCATTTATTTGTGTAAATCTAAACGGATCTGTAAGATAATAGTTAAATACTTATCCTCTAATTAATAATTTCTATGCCGGAAACCCATGTCAATAGAATTATAGTAACTTTACTTTTATTTACTTGCGCCACCGACCAGCATTTTACAACCCACTCTGTCTTGGGCCTTCTTTTCTGGTTCCATCCAATTCTTGTTCATTTTTCTCATGTCTATCTCCATTTCTCAGCGTAATGTGTTCTTTGATCTTCCTGTCCTTCTTTGACCTTGAAGATTCCATGTGAGAGCTGGTCTTGTAACGCATTTGTGTGCTTTCCTCAATCTACGTCCTATCCACTACCAATGCTTCTTCCTGATTTCTTCCTCCTCTGGGATCTGGTCTGTTCTTTTCCACAGTAGGTTGTTGCTAATAGTATCTGGCCAACGGATCCGAAGTATTTTGCGTAGACAACTGTCAATAAACACTTGTATCTTCTGGATGCTTGCTTTCATAGTTCTCCAAGTTTTTACCTCATACAGTAGAACTGTCTTAACATTTGTATTGAAAATTCTGACCTTGGTATTGGTTGACAATTGTTTTGAGTTCCAGATGTCCTTCAGTTGTAAGTACGCTGCTCTTGCTTCACCGATCCGCGCCTTCACATCTGCATCAGATCTACTATGTTCATCAATGATGCTGCCCAAATATGTAAAGGTTTTTACATCTTCCAAATCTCTTTAATATACTAAAAGTGATCCTCAATACCAAGTATATTAATATATATCTTATCTAACAATTTGCTGTATTTATTATTTCGGGAAAATACCCGAAATCATTTTTAGTTGATCAAACGTTCTTTTAAAGCTTCTCAGAAAAAGATTTAGAGCAAGATTCATCTGACTAATCAAGTGTCAAGTTTGTTACCGATTTTAGTATTTATATAAAGACCTTAACAATGAACTTCCTTTCATGTTTTCATCTTTTGGTTTTGATAGAAGTTTAAGTCGACGATTGTGATATTCAAAATGTCTTATGTGAATTCAAAATGTTCATTGGATAATTCGTATTAGTCATGAATTATATGATCAACTAAATATCTTTCATATCCATTGATTTATTATTAGTGATTTCACTAAACTATGAATTTGATAATGTCCATGATCATCAATGAATTGATGAGTATTCATTTATTAGTCGATGGTCAATATGAATTTGACGATATTTTCATATTTGCTACATTTTCCTGTGCTAGATTAGGGCAATGTATCGAATAATGTACAAATAAACTATTAAAAGCCTTTCATTGTACTAAGGGAAGTTTTATAACGTCTCCGGTGCTGGGTGTATGTCAGATGTCCCCACTAGTGTTCTTGTTCACTACAATATCTATTTCAAGATATTGAAATTAGCATTCAAATATTAAACACATTTAAGTCATATTTTCATTGATTACTGTATTATTGAGATTGTTGGTGTTGATGAGTTGTAGTGATCACAAATTATAAATCTACTAGATCTACTAACTGTAAAAGCTAAATCCGATGATTAATACATTTTTCATTAACTTTGAATGAGAAATATTTCTGATACTAAATTATTTTATTATATTCACAATTTGTTTTGAATGTCTTTATTTTAGTAACTGATAATTCGAAAGAAAATGAAAAAATCCCTTCAAGATTTCATCCTTCTTTTAAAGATTGGCTTAAGCGTCGAAAATACAAATTGTCAATTGATAATAGTCTATCCCCAGATATGAATATAAAATTTAATTGTGAAACTGGTTCAACTCCAGTATCTAGAACTGACGAAATACTAAGTAAATCATCTAATCTTTCAAAAAATAATTCAAATCATAAAGTTCCCAATTTATTTACGCGTTTTCGATTAACAAAATCTGATTATGTTCATTTGTCTGCTGTACCTTTATTACCGGAAGGTGTTGAAGTAAATCCTAATTTGGTTTCACGAAAAGATTTATTATCATGCCAAACACCACTTTCTTATTCTTCATTAAATAGTCCAAAAATTCCTTTAACTTCTTTATCAAATAACTCAAATTCAGTGATTACTTATCAAGAGATTTCTGTAAATAATTTATCAGAAAAGATTCTCAATATCTTCAATCCTCGTTTAAACAAGTCGTCAAATTTCAAGTAAGTATGAAATACATAGTAAATTCATTAAAACAAGCGAAATATTCACCAGATATTAGTGACTAATATGATATATTAACTCGCAGTATTTCATTTTGTCTCTCTATCTCTGTTGTTGTATTTCGTCAAATCTTTTCTTAGAAGGTAGAGTAAAAGCAACTAGAAAAAATGTTAAGATGTTGGGGAAAATTCATAGCTAGGAGTGAAGATTCTGATCTAGTAGCGTTCTTTGAGTTAGTTGCTTGAATCATAAACAATGATTAGTTTGTTTGTTGATCTAAATCTAAAACTTCCTAATCAAGTACATATTACTGTGCTCAGCATAAAATCACACTGTAACTATACTTATATTACTATTCGGAATGATCAAATTTAAGTAAATAGAGTGAGATTGTAAAAACTGCGACTCACTAACTCAACGTTTGGTGATGTAACCACTGAATGGTCGTCTAATTTTACATATCGAGTAAATCGTCTTCATTAAGGAATATGCTAGCAAAAATAAGAATATGGATAAACTATTTTCACATAATTCATCCAGAGTTTATAAAATGCATCACTTAGTTCACTTACTGACTATCATTCGTGGATTGGTTGATGTTAGACACTATCACCATTGGATGCCGGCTCAGTGGTCGAGTAGGTTATGCGTTCGCGCGTGAGACTGAAAGCCCTGGGTTCGAATCCCGTGGGCGGGATCGTGGATGCGCACTGCTGAAGAGTTCTACAATAGGACGAAACAGCCGTCCAGTGCTTCCAGGTTTCCAAAGGTGGTCTGACATCAATCGGTTCATGATCATGATAAAAAAATATCACTAGTGTTTTGTGCATCAAGCAGATTCATCGTGATGTCTCTGTTGATTAACTTCTTTGAGACTCGACTTTATTCAGTGTTATCTAGGAGGAACAGCTTACTATTTTTATTACACTGTCCGCATATATACGCACTGTTAGGGAAGTCTTACCAACTGCCTTCTCACAGCAAAGGTGTTGTCTACGAAACTGAGAGGACGATAAGTGAATGTCTGGAACTGCAGCTCGGTTAGTTTAGATGAAGAATTCATCTAAGGCAGTTGGAAAACCCTGATTCCAAACTAATGATGCATATATGAGCTTTATGATCCTGAAGGAATAATTGGTATATGAGTCTTGTTGGCGACCGATTATTATTGGACTGGATTTCCTAACATTGTCTTGAGGATTAAAGCTGTAGGTCAAAGGCTTGGAAAGTTGTCTCCTAAGAAAACCACTTGCGTCTAACTGGGCACCTAGGGTTATCCCGACGGACACACAAATCCAATGATAGCTATTTTGTGTGGCGCATACGTATCCACAAATATTTCAGTTTTTATACTGAGAAAGTTCCGTCTATTATGAACCGACACACTCCGTTATGTTTTAGGTAGAAGACAATGATTATAAATCATCTTGATTGTTTGTATGAAAATATTATTTATTCTGACGATGACCACTATAAACTGTTTTTTTGCTCACTTTATTTCTTAGCTACTCTCCTGAGTATGTTCCTTTTGTTCCATTCTTTTAGATCCGAGGTTATTACACCAATGAAACCAGCTTCTCACCTCACACAATTATTATCTAGTTCCATTGACAACCCCAATGTTTCTGGCAGAATTGATTTGATACGTACATCTAGTTTACTCGCTCGTAGGCAACAATACATAACGCGAATGAAAAATCAAAAAGATTTAAATTTATCTTTGCCAGTCTGTGATTTGACAAGTTCCAAGTATCAACAAAATAAATTATCTAAGATATCATATAACCAATATGTTTTGAAAAATCAACGAGTGAATAGCTTGCCTATTGTAAAGAACTATCCAATACATTCTGACAATCATTATAGATCAATACAACTGTCATTTCGATCTGATAAAAATACAAAGTCATTAGATCATTCTAACTGTCCAATTAATTCTTCTAAGAATGAAGAACCATTAAGAAGTTCAAATAAAAGTTGTGTTGATAATTCGGTAAGCTCAGTGTCTCCGTATCGAGGAAATATTTTAAATCCGAAGATAATTTGAATAAGTGAATTTAGTTAGCGAAGTATGACAATTCAGATAGATTGGAATCCATGATTTATTTTTATCATCGACTCCTGATCCTGTGTGTTATAACTCTATGCTTTTATGTTTCTGTAGACCTCTGTGAGCTGGAAAAATATTTGAAGAAAGTCATTTATTTTAATTTAGTGGATGGATGTGTGGCTCAATTTCGCGAATTGAATTTAGATATTTAAACAGTTGGATGCCGTCCTGCTCAGTGGTCTAGAGGTTAAGTGTTAGCACGCGAGACGGATTGGTCCTGGATTCGAATTTCGTGAGGCGAGATGCGCACTTCCGAAGAGTCCCACAACAGAACAAAACGACCATCCAGTGCTTCCAGGTTTTCCACGGTGGTCCAGCTTTAATTGACGACTCGTGATCTCAACTGTTAAATAGAAAATTGTTTAAATATTTTGCTTACTTACTAGCAACAAATAAGTAGTCTAATGTTTCAAATAAAATATTCATGCATTGTGGAATGAATACCAAGTACTACTTCGATTGAGCAAAGTTCTTGCCCTAATGATCTACTTTTACTTTAGGTATGAATAAAGTGAAGTTTTCTAACAACTCATGATTAACTTGGTCAAAATTATCACATGTTTATCCTGTGTATGTCATATACCCCATAAGGTGGTTAAGCTCCAAACTTAACTGTTTTACATTGGAGTGGCTATCGTGGATGTCAATAGAGCAGTCCGGTTTGGTATACGATGTCTATCACTATGATTGCAGGTTAACTTTTTAATTGGTGATCATTTTTAGAAGGCATTTATCACTCCTACTGGAAATGTTTATTTGATCGTTGTAGAGAGCAATTCAATTGGATCGTTCACTAATTCCGTTTACTTGAATACTATTTGTTGAGTACTAGTTATTTCATTGTTTTATCACTTACATATCTTTGTATCCACTCCATTACAATATGTGATCAATAGATTTTGTGGACAGAATTAAAACTTGTTGAATAAGGTTAGTGAATCTAAGTCACAACATTTAAAAAAATCTAAACACAAATAGAGCAAAGCAATGTATCTTCCCAATTATTTGAAATCAGTTGTATAAAATTTCATTTTCACTCAATGTCCGAGTGGAAATCATTATTTTACTGTAAAATACGAAGTACACTATCATCTGTTATCTTTGATGGCATGATAAAATTGTTGGGGAGACCTAGAGTATTCCTTAGACAAAGCTCAAGGGGACCCCGAAAACGTTGAGAAACATTTTATCCAATCAACACTGAATAGTAGTCTCTCAGGAGTATTTAGAAAACGTAGAGTCACGTGCTATATTTCCGATTGTATCATTAGTTATTCTGCTACCATGTTTAGTAGGATCCAGAACCTTCCACAAGATCATGACCATCTGAGATGTCATAAATACCCTCAATTTTCTGTATATAAGTGTTCTTTTCACACCGCACTTTTTCTGTCGTGTTTAATTTGTGAGAATTTACCCTAGGGTTATTTAAAGGAACTTAGGAAATTGATTCTTTTTAATGTCTCACATTAACTCGGCGCCCAAATATTGTGAAACTATTTGTTCAAATTTAGACGAAAGTTCTTATTAATTGATTCAAGTGTTCAGTGAGAAGATTTATTACAATTTACCGAATTCGGTCGAATCATCTGGTTATTTAGTTCAAAAAAGAATAGATTGATTAGTTTATTATTATCAGAAGGGGTTTTCTGAATGTTTTAGAAATTTCAATAGTTGAAATCATGAGTCAATTGAAGCTAGACCACCATGGAAGCACTGGACGGTCGTTTTGTCCTGACATGAGACTCCTCAGAAGTGCGCATTTACGATCCCGCAGCCCGTGAGGTTCGAACCCAGAGCCTATCAGTCTCGCGCATTGTTGAAAAGTCCCATACTAGGACGAAACGGCCGTCCAGTGCTTTCAGGTTTTCCATGGTGGTCTAGCTTCAATTGAGTTATGATTTCAACTAGTTTACTATTATTCTTAATGTGTATAAATTTGTGAATTGGTAATTTATTCAGCTTCATTGGTAGAAAAAATATTGATCGTTTAGGAAGAAGATACTTGTAATGTTCACTTCTTGAACCATTTCGAGACTCATCACTTTCTACGAATATTGAATGTTCAAATGATCATTAGGGTAAAAATATATTTTTAGAAATGATTATTTTTACACATCAGACAATGAACCATTCATATATGGTTTATACATTTGACAGATGATATTTAAGTCAATTACTATCAATAGATTGATTTTTGTATAGGTTTAAAGTAACATTATCTTTTCTCAACTTCTTTGAAGTTTTTTTTTTTTCTAAGGTTAATTAATGAAGTGGTCTCATAATCTACTCATATTAATGCTTTTAATTAGATTGTGATGTAAAACAATAACCAACATTCACTTGGTATTGTTTTACTTGAATCTTCCTATTAAGGTTTATGATTGTAATTAGTCAGTTTGTGCATTGAATTGGATTCATTGCATTTAGTGTATGTTTGAGTTCTTTTAAATACTCTCTCTCTCATTTGTAATAATAAATATATATATTACACATATGATTATATCATAAGGGGCGGCCAAATCAAAACGTGGCAGTTTGTAAAGTCACTAACTTCTGGTTTGAGCTATGTTGGTAGATGCAGACTACTTGATTGGGGCCCACGTGATGATTGGAGACTCTGTGCGACATGACTCAGAATCCATCACAGTGGTGCCGGTGTATACACTCTGTCTTCCCTTACACAATGAGAATAAAATCGCTTCATATCTTTGTTTCTACGAACTAATTCCTTCTTCCTGTACCATATCCTTATATGAAATCTTTCTTTTATATATTACCACCATTGAATTAACTGCTTTTATGAATCCTGTGTTCATCTTGTTGTGCAAATGAGGTATGGCAACTTGAACCAATGCATATATGCGCCTGGTTGTACGTTGTAGCTAACTGGCTGATTACATCATAAAACATTTTAATTAGTGTTACAAATCAAAGAATTAGAGTACAAAAATGAAGGTTAGATGAACTTGTTTCTTGTTCGTATTTACAAAACATTTTTAATAACTCCAAATAACCATGAGAAATATTTTTTTCAAAAGCTAGTATGTACTTTAGTAAAATTTTCATTGAAAATTTGATAGGTATAACTTACAATTCCTTCTATATGAAAGGGAAACAACAAATGAAGAACATAAAGTAAGAGGTGACATATTATTAGTGTTATTATTTGAACGCATAAATATTGGTGTAAAGGGGAGTCAAGTAAATATGCGCCACACAAATTACAGGATTTGTGTGTAGGCTGTGATACTACCTGGGTGCCCAAACCGAACTAGGTGGTTTTCTTAGGGGACTACGCCCGGATTATTCGACCGAACTGTCTGATCCACGAGGTAGTGGAGCAACCTTAGGAGATCCAGTCCCATAGTAGCCGGTGACCAATAATTGTTTTATACACCATTTGTTCCTTCAACATACTGGAGCCTATGTTCACCATTGGTTTGGAAACAGCGTTTCCCAACTCTCCTAGGTGGATCTTCAGTACCCAACGACCCGGCTAAGGCTCCGAACATTCACTTTTCGTCCTCTCAATTTCGCAAACAAAATTCCTGTCGTCAGACGTTTGTGAGTAGGACTTCTCTGACTGTGGCTGTGTACGCGTGGCCATGTGAGGACACTTTGAGAGAGAGAGAGAGAGGGAGCTGACTCTCTCCCCACTCTCAGTCGTACCAGGGCATTTGGGGGCGGTGACATTATAATCAATCATTTGTATAACTTTTAACTTTTTGAAATCAAATAAAACTTTTTCCCACGGATAACACTTTTTCTCTATCTCAACATTTCAACTAAGTATTTATTGATGAATACTCATTGTATTAGCATTGCTAGATAAATTACTCACTATTAAATTATCGAAATAAGTAGATCAAATTGAATTCTACATATTTAGATAGTTGTTGATTTCATAATATTTTTAATCTGATTCAAAGAGTTAATTGTTTCATTAGTTAATCTATTATTTGTAGCTCACTTAATTTTACGGTCTAAAATGCTTTTTAAATGTTATCGCTACTATTAAATAGTTGATTACAGTTTCTAGTCAGTTCTTAGTTGACACTTGGAATAGCTGCCTTGAACTGTTTGGTTAAAAACAGAGATTGATAGTAGTTCTTTTCTTTTCTTTGATACCTGTTTATAAAAATATTTTAATACTCACAGAATATTTTATTATATGTCCGAATGATTGAGGGCCTCTTGAGGACAACCTCGACTCAGTCTACGATCAAATAAACTAAACATAAATGTTGATTCATCACTTCAACCAGTGACCACACTACAATTATTATTTAATTAACAACTAGAATTAGACAAAGATGACTTTTCTTATTATCCAGGGATTACATCCTTGTTCCATAGAACATCAGTCATGCTGGGAAAATCTCAGTGATCATATCTAGAAGTGTGACACCAGATAAAGCTGGTTCCGTTAGTGCTGTTCGTAAGTGCTAACTAACACTAAACTAAAGTCAAGTAATGTTTGCTATCGATTGCTCTTAGGTAGAGTTTTGTTAGTATCATTTGTGAGTTTATTCATTTTTCATGATTAACCTGCATGATAGGGCAGTTAAACATGGTTACAACATTACATTCTACATCTATCCTAATCATAATATTATGTTTTTATTTTGTTTTTAGTCCTTTAGTGATTATATTTTAGTTCAAAATAATGAAAAGTATCAATCATTTCAAAAAACTAGTCCTTTACTACAAGAAACAATCAATTCAGGAAATTCCCAATCAAAATACATTGATCATGTAGAAATGAGACAAGCTTTAGTTTCTCAAAGTTGTGAAAATCATCATTTAATGGAACATAAACCAAAACTTAAAAATATTTTGTCAATCTCTAACGAATCCATCGGTATACAATGTTCTATTGAAGAATTGTACTGTGATGCAAGTGTACAAACCGAGATAAGTAACCCACAAAATCTAGATTTCAGGTAATCTGTTTAAACCAAATATACACAAATACCTATTTCTTTTAAATATTCATCCATCTATTTTTAGTTCTATCCATAGTACACTTAATAATATTGGTTATATAGAATTTATCAATGTCTCGTTTAACTAATCTGTACAGAAGGGGTTTTGTGGATATTATAGCAATTTCAATGGTTGAGATCACGAGTCAGTTCGAATCTCACTGGAGGCGGGATCGTGGATGCTCACTACTGAGGAGTCCCACAATAGGACGAAACGGCTGTCCAGTGCTTCGAGGTTTTCCATGATGGTCTAGCTTCAACTGACTCATGATTTCAACCATTGAAATTAGTTCTTTATCGAATTCATTATGAAGTTAAGGATTAACTCTAGAAAAATTTCAATTTATCTAAATTTATGAAGTTCATGTAATCATCGTGTTAATAGGTGCAATCTACCTGATTAAGATTCATATGGCAACCTCGGTTAATGGACTAATTGACAGTGTAAATAATCTTATCATTGATTATTCATGTCTTTAAAAACCAATATCATATCATATTGAAATTTGTTTTAACATTTTACAATTTGGTTTAGTATTAAGAGAATAATACTACTTTACACAAATCAATTACAAAGATGCAACCTATCATTTGCTTACTGATACTAAGAACTCATTGAATTCTGTCAATGAATTTGTAGTATAATCAACAGATTCGATGACATGGCATTGAAATATACTTTATTTTTATGTTTAGTGGTCAACATGAAAAGTTTGATCTGGATCCATGTTAATCTGTACTTATCATTTAAGTTCATCTTTATCTTTGAAAAGATTGATGATTCCTGTGGTATTCAACCCAATGTCTTTTCCGATACTATAATTATTATATTTATTTTTAGGTACATCTGTGATCTGAGTAAACTTATAAACACTACTCTTATGGAAAATTTGATTTCCTTGTATGGTGTATGTGTGGATGGAGAATGTGAACAGGTGATAAATTTCTCCTGTTTTATGATGTACCTTGATAACTGACAGAGAAATCTAGTTTCTCATTTTTATGGGAAACCAAGTATGGGTCTGATAAGATTAAAGTAATGAATAGCGTTGTAGTTACTGAAGTAAGGCTGATAATTTGCTACTAGGTGACAATTGATGAAAATACTTACTTACTTACGCCTGTTGCTCCTCGTGAAGGAGCATAGGCCGCTCACCAGCATTCTCCATCCAACCCTGTCCTGGGCAATCCTTTCTAGCTCCGTCCAGTTGTAATTCATCGTTTTCATATCTCCTTCTATTATCCGACGCAATGTGTTCTTTGGCCTTGCTCCTTTTCGCTTCCATTCAGGATTCCAAGTTGGGGCTTGCCTCGTGATGCAGTTTGACGATTTGCGTAATGTATGTCCTATCCATTTCCATCGTCTTTTCCTAATTTTTTCTTCAGCTGGAAGCTGATTTGTTCTCTCCCACAGAAGGCTGTTGCTGATGGTATCCGGCCAATGGATGCTGAGTATCTTGAGAAGACAGCTATTTATAAATACTTGTACCTTCTTGATGGTGGTTGTTGTAGTTTTCCAAGTTTCAGCTTCATACAGTAGAACTGCCTTGACGTTGGTATTGAAGATTCTCAATTTGATATTGGTTGAAAGTTGTTTTGAGTTCCATATGTTCTTCAATTGTAGGAATACGACTCTTGCTTCGCCAATCCTTGCTTTTACGTCTGCATCTGAGCCTCCTTGTTCATCGATGATACTTCCTGGGTATGTGAAGGACTCTACATTTTCCAGAGTTTCGCCATCAAGAGTGATTGGATTGTTGTTTTCCGCTTTGAATTTGAGGACTTTGGTTTTCCCTTTGTGTATGCTGAGGCCTACTGATGCAGGGACTGCTGCTACACTGGCTGTCTTCATCTGCATCTGTTCGTGTGTACGTGATAGGAGGGCTAGGTAATCTGCAAAGTCCAAATCGTCTAAGTCATTTCGAGCTGTCCATTGAATTCCGTGTTTTCCTTCAGATGTCGAGGTCTTCATAATCCAGTCGACCACCAGAAGAAAGAGGAAGGGAGAGAGTAAACAGCCTTGTCTGACTCCGGTCCTTACTTGGAATGCGTCTGTCAGCTGCCCTCAATGCACTACTTTGCATTGTAGTCCGTCGTATGAGTTCCGGATAATATTGACAATCTTCTCAGGAACTCCATAGTGTCGAAGAAGTTTCCATAACATCCTCCTATCCGCACTGTCAAATGCATTTTCATAATCAATGAAGTTGATGTGTAGTGACGAGTTCCACTCAACTGATTGTTCGACGGTGATCCGTAGTGTTGCAACTTGGTCTGTGCACGATCGATCCTTACGGAATCCAGCTTGCTGATCTCGAAGTTGGGCATCTACTGCATCTTTCATCCGGTTCAGCAACACTCTGTTGAATACCTTCCCTGGTATTGACAGTAGTGTAATGTCCCTGTAGTTTTCACATTTGCTCAGATCTCCTTTCTTTGGAATCTTGACGAGGTGCCCTTCTTTCCAGTCCATCGGCACTTGTTCCTCCTCCCAAATCTTTTTGAATAGAAGGTAAAGCATGTTTGTAGTTGCTTCGATGTCTGACTTCAGTGCTTCAGCTGGTATGTTGTCGGGTCCTGCTGCCTTCCCGTTCTTGATTTGTCTGACGGCCACTCTAATTTCTTCCTTTGTTGGTGGGTTGACATCTATAGGAAGATCTATGTGTTCTGCTTCGATGTCCGGTGGATTCATTGGAGCCGACCTATTCAATAGTTCCTCGAAGTATTCTACCCTTCTGTTCCGCTGTTGTTGAATTTCGGTGATTGGTTTGCCTTCTTTGTCTTTGACCGGTCTTTCTGGTTTACTGTATTTCCCTGCTAGTTTCTTCGTTGTATCGAAAAGCTGTTTCATATTTCCTTCTCTAGCAGCTTTTTCTGCCGTCGTTGCTAGTTCTTCCACGTATTTCTTCTTGTCGGTTCTAATGCTCCTCTTCACTTTCTTGTTTGCTTCTGTGTATTCAGTTTGTGCTTGGACGTTCTCTGCTCGTGTTCCGCTGTTGTTTATTGCTGCCTTCTTGTTCTTCCTTTCTTTGATCTTGTCCAGTGTTTCTGTAGAGATCCACTCCTTATGATGGTATTTCTTTAGACCCAGAACCTCTTGACACGTTAAAGTTAATGCTTCCTTGATGCCTTTCCAGTTGTCCTCTATACTAGTTTCTTCTTCTTTCAGTAGATCTTGTAAGGCTTGGAACCTGTTGTTGAGAGCTATCTTGAATTTATTGAGTTTGTCAGTAACTCGTAGGAAGGCTGTATTGAACCTTTGTAGTGCTGTTTGTCTAGTTGTCCAGTTCTTTTTTAGCTTCAGTTTTAAATTGGCCACAACTAGGTGGTGATCTGAAGCTACGTCAGCGCCTCTCCTGGTTCTCACATCTTCCATTGTCCTTCGGAATTTTTTGTTGATGCAAATATGATCTATTTGGTTCTCTGTAGTGTGGTCCGGTGAGATCCATGTAGCCTTGTGTATACGCTTGTGTTGAAATATTGTGCCTCCTATGAGCAATTTGTTGAATGCACATAGATTTGCAAATCTTTCTCCATTTTCGTTTCTTTTTCCCAGTCCATGTCGTCCCATAATATCTTCATATCCGGTGTTGTCTATTCCGACTTTGACATTTAAATCTCCCATTAGAATGGTGAGGTCGTTTCTTGGGCATTTCTCTATGATTGACTGCAGCCGCTCGTAGAACTGATCTTTAATGTCGTCGTTGCTGTCATTTGTGGGTGCATAACATTGGATAATATTCATTAAGATCCACTCCTTCTTTGTTTTGAATGATGCTTTGATGATTCTGGATCCGTGAGATTCCCATCCTGCAAGTGCATTTTGTGCTACTTTGGACAGCATAAGAGCGACTCCTTGAGTGTGTGAAGCATTGTCCTCTTCGTGACCGGAGTATAACAGCATCTCTCCCGTAGCTAGCCTTTTCTGTCCAGCTTGGGTCCAGTGGGTTTCGCTGATTCCCATTACTGCTAAGTTATATCTCCTCATTTCCATTGCTATTTGACTGGTCTTCCCGGTTTCCCACATTGTTCGAACGTTCCATGAACCTATAAAAATTTTTGCTCTGGTTGTTAGAAAAGGCATCGGCCTCGTGGCTTCCGAAGGAACTCGGCTTTCACCATGAAGCGTCATAATTCTTCTAACTGAAGACCTTCTACCTCGCAGGGCAGAGTTTAAATGGTTTGGATTATTTTTTTCTGGTAAGCGTTTTTTTAGCGAGTTAGTTTTCTACGGGAAGGGGACGCTAACTCCATGCCCAACCCTCCTCCTTTACCCGGGCTTGGGACCGGCAGTAACCCTATAAGAGCTACAGGCGGAGTTAATTGATGAAAATATTTATCACAAATATTGTGCATGTATTTAATACTTTATTTATTTTACTAGAATTTCGGAGTCAGATAGAGTTATGGGGGATCAACAATCATTGTCTGTTTATAACACTGTTTTATCAAATGCTGAAATGGAGAAAACGCTGCCAGATAATGTTTTCAATTTACCACGTTCACCTTCTGTCAGTTTATGTACGTTAAAAGCAGTGATATTAGTATTAATAAAATGATATTATTCTTTATTTCTTTAAATGTTATATTTACCTCTCATATTGTATGTTTCCCACTCACGTTAAACTAAGAGGTGAAATAGTGGATAATGTATTAACATCTCATAGTGAACTACCTTTTCGTAGGCAATCATACCATTGTGTACTTATGATCCTTTAGGTAGCGGACGCAGCAACATCAGGACAGTAATGAGTTTATTCACTTTACTGGTACACATTTCCACGCTAATTGATTTTCTACCAAACAAACACCCCTTTTGGATTGTTATATGTTTTAAATATATTCGGTTTCCTATGATGTTATTTCATACAGTAGTTGGTATTTTATTGAATATCATTTGCAACTAACGATTTATCCAGTTTTACTAGTTATTGTATAGCTTTATAAGATTACGGTTTACACAAGCCGTGTTATCATTACGCAACATTTAAATTCCTCAAGAATTCATGGAAGAAGTCTAATTTGAGTCAATCTGTCGTGTCAGTAATCTCCACCATGTTGACAATAACCATGTGCTCACTAGCCACTTATTTCCAGAGTTCTTTTGAAAAGTTGAAACTAGTAAAGCTCTATTTTGTTATATGCAAAGCACATACAAACCAATAGCGTTGAAAATTGGTTTTATGATAATGGGAATTAATTAATGTTAGACTGACTAACGATTGAATGCCGTATTAGTAGCCTAAAATTATAGTGTATGGAGAGAAACCTTAAGGTCCTCAGTGGGATAGCGGTTACATAAGGCAAAGCACTTTCACATTAGGACTTTATATCTGTCCCATGCTTCCTAGTCTTCATTGGCCATCCAATTAAGATCGATCTGAGTTATGATAATCAATAATCTAACTAGCCTCCCTTTATAAACAATAGATATCAACCAATTCTCTCTCTCTGTTTGTATGATAATAACCAATATCCAGTTTTTATAATGCTATGATTCAACATTGTTTATTGATATTCAACAATTAGAATTTCTAATTATTTCCAAGTAAAATTTATCATTTACTTATATTCACGGTAGAATGATTAAATCTAATGACGAATGGGATAATCCTTCCATTCTGATTGATTAGTAATTAAGTAAGATTGACAAGTTTATATAATCTGATATTTAGTTGAATATCTCATTCAAATGTAACATAATATACTTGAAACGTGAAAGCGTTAGTGAACTAGACTATATAGCTAGCTGGATAATAAGTATAAATTGATTTTGTTTTAAGTATAAAAGTAGAAAATGATCAGACTGAAAACATAAACTTAAGGATAAGAATGACTGAATTCTAGTTATTTATGTTGAAGATACAGCTGGGCTTGAATCGCCATACCACATCTTAATTACTTCCTTATGCCTGTTACTCCTGGTGGAGGAGTATAGGCTGCCCACCGGCACATCCAACCCTATATTGGGCAATCTTTTTCAGCTTTTTCCAGTTGTTATTCGTTCTTTTCATGTCTACTTCCAATTCTCAATTCTTTGGCATTCCTCTTTTCTACTTCCATTCACGATTCCAAGTTAGGGCTTGCCTCGTGATGCAGTTTGGCGATTTCCTCAATGTATGTCTTATTTACCTCAAACGTGTTTTCCTAATTTCCTCTTCAGCTATAAGCTGTTTTATCCTCTCCCATAGAAGACTGTTGCTGATGGTATCCGGCCAATGGGTGTTGAATATCTTGCATAGACAACTGTTTATAAATATTTGTACTTTCTTGATGATGGTTGTAGTAGTTCTTCAAGTTTCAGCTGCGGACAGTGGGACTGTCTTGACATTCATATTGAAGATTGTGGCTTTGATGTTGGTTGACAGTTGTTTTGAGTTTCGTTTATATAGGAATGCGGCTCTTGCTTTGCCAATCCTCGCCTTTACTTCTACATCAGATCCTTCTTGTTCATCGATGATGCTTCCCAGAAACATGAACGTTTCTACCAAGTGTGATTAAATTGGTGCTCTCCATGTTGTATTTGAGGATCTTGGTTTTCCCCTACTGATGCAGAGGCTGCTGTTAAATGAGTTGTCCTCATCTGCATTTGTTCCTATGTATAGGATAGGAGGGCTAGATCATCTGGGAAGTGAAAACCGTCTAATTGGTTTTGAGCTGTCCATTGTTCCCACATCTGGACAACATTAAATTAGCGATTTAAATTAAAAGTCTATTTAAATAATGATCACAAGAGCGATAGTGAGAATGACTAAATATTGAGAATATGTTTGTAGAAGATGGAATGATGAAGTATTTATGGTGAAATATTCACAAAAAAAGACGGATTTGGAAGAAAATAAACAGTGAATGTATCTGTTCTAGTGTGAGAGGTACTCAGCCAATTTAATAATTTGAAATTTAAGCGTTCAAAATGAAAATGATAGATTCTGGTTTAGTACCGTGACCTGATCGTGAATGTACACTATCGAGTTCTCATAGTAAAACAAAATCGCTTCTTGGTTTTCAATGATTGTCTAGTTGAAAGCATTTTATAGGTTTAGTTTATCGAGTTAATGTATGAAAAGTGTATAATCAGTGGATCAAATATGTGAAATTAAATCATAGTATCAGTGATTTCCTACGAATAGATAATTTTTGAGAGTTCAACTTATCCCATTGTTGATATAAGTAATTGAATTTTAACCTATCTTAACCAGAATTTATGCTTACATCTTACAGATTCCCCCATTATGAATATTTTTGACGAGTTCTATGTTTCACTGGTACTTACTTACACCTGTTACTCCCAATGAAGTATAGATCGTCGACCAATATTCTCTAATCCATTCTATTCTAGGCCTTCCTTTATAGTACTTTCTTCAATGTATACCCTATCCACATTAAACACTTCCTGATTTCTCCCTCCATTGAAATTTGGTTTGTTCTCTCCTATAGTTGATTGTTGATGATAGTGTATAATCAATGGATCTGAAGTATTTTGCATAGACAACTGTTAATAAACACGTATATCTTCTACATGATTACTTTTTTTAATTCTCCAAGTTTCCACCTCATACAATAGAACTGTCTTAATATTTATATTGAAAATTTTGACCTAACTGTTAACTACAATAAATCAGTCAGTCAGTCAGTAACAACGTAGAACTTCGTACGTACGTACATCAGTTCGAGTTGCCATACCACATTAGCACAGAAACGCAGTGGTCGATTCAAATCCCGTAGTGCTAGATGTAGTAAAATTATAAGCTGTAATCAGAAAAATTAGGGTTTGAAGATGTTATTCAAGCAGTATAATCCAGTGAAATAAATTTGGAAAGAGGAAAAAAAGGGACATGAAGAATTCAGAAGATTAGAATTTGGGAGAACACAAAGAGTGAATGCACTTGCGCCATTACAAACGATCTTGAGCCATGTCATTCAGGGTCTCTAACCATCGGTTGCCATCATCTCGCGGTCCTCAATCAGGTAGTCTACACCTACCAACTTGGCTCAGTCCACTTGTCAGTGACTTCATGGACTTCTGCCATGTTTTGGTCTGGCCGTCCTTAGCTTTCTTCCAATCTACTCCTATGCCATTGAACATTGCATGTCGATGCAGTCGGTGGTTGTGCATACGTAACACGTGTCCCAGCCATCTCAACTGATGAAGTATCACTACTTCATCAATCGATTTGCTATTCTTACCTAGTACCCGTTTTCTAACAACTGCGTTACTTACTCAATAGTCCCAGAATATACGAGCAATGTTTCGAAGACATCTATGATCAAATACTAGTAACGTACGAATATCCTCTACTCTTACCGGCTATGTTTCACTTCCATAAAGTAGGACGGAACGAACTGCTGCGCAGTTAACACGTCCTTTGGTTGATAGATGGATATTTCGCCTACGCTATAAATGACAGACGTTAGTCAGGTGGGGTGTGACATTTTTAGGGTCGATCTTTTCTGACCCTTTCCTTCCTTGTGCGAAGGCAGTATCGCTGCAGATGTTGGTTGTCAGAGGGAAACACCTTAATACAGTCACACCCCTCTACAGTCAGCAGTACGACTTCACCGTCAGACCTTGAGTTGTTGCTTTTAGTCTTACCGTTTTCCAATCGACCTGCCTAGCATAATAGACCCTTCAGGAACATATGTTCCAGCCAATATAGCTCGGTTGGGTCATCACGATAGGCAAGCCCGACCATCGCGTCAAGGTATCAGCTACGGTCGGGTAACTATAATAAAGTTCAATTTTGTCATATTGTACATGTGTTTAGTTTCTCTTCATGTACTATATAATTGTTTTGTTTTTCTTTTTTTTCTTTTTTCTTTTGTTGCTAGATATTAAAGATTCATCTAAAACTTTATCCTCTAATCATACACTTTCTAAACAAATATCTAATTCAATGATAGAATTGAATTGTTTTAATCTATTAGAAAAATCAAATCATTTCAAACTTTATAGATCAACCAGTGATCCATTTAATCTTAATAACTTGATTAATCATTATTCGATGAATAAAACTATTATATACTATCGGAAACAATTACCAAAATTATCATTTATACCTTATTATTCATCTAATACAAATTCATTATATCATATCAATTCAGATAATGATGATGAATATTATAATTTTATTAATATACCATTAATAAGTACTATACCAAGTGATAATTTATCTTCTTTTAATTCATCTTATCATAAATCAATCAGAACTAAGAAATATTCTAATCATTTATCATTAATCAATAAAGTTACATTAGAGAATTCTAAAAGAAAACCTTTACATGAAATTCAATCAATCAATCATTATTAGAATTAATTACTTATTGTTATTGATATTCATTCAAGTGAGATGGTTGTTTTGTTTTTTGTAGTTTATTTTAAAGTTATATTACTGGTAAGACTGAAGGTGAGGAGAATCTGCCCCCCCTTTCGAAATACTCTCATATGATCACGCGTATATAGCCATTAAAAGGGAAGTCCTACTTATTGGATTCTCACAGTAAGGGTGTTGTCTACGAATTAAAGAGAATGAAAAGTGATTTTCTGGCACTTTAACAGAGTTGGTGGATATAGAGGATCTATCAAGGGGAGTTGGGAAACCTTGATTCCAAACCAATGGTGCATATGAGTTCCAGGACACTGAGGGAACACATAGCATATGAACCAATTATTGGTCACTGGCTACCATTGAACTGCAACTCCTTACGTTGTCTCCACTGCTTTGTGGATCAGAGCTTTAGGTCGAAGGCTCTGAATTTGATCCCTCATGAAAACCACCTAGTTTGATTTGACCACCCGAGTAATATTACTGCCCACACACAAGTGAGGTAACTTGTGTGGCGCATTTATATTTATGTATTCAAATAAATAAATAAATACAGAGCAAATAACAGTAAAGAATGAAATTTATATTTATGATAATTAAGAAATGAAAAAGTATTGGTCAACATAAGTCACTTATATGCTTAATGAAAAAAATGGTAAATTAGAAAACACCCTTTCTGATTGTTGGTCACTATGGTAGAAAATTCTAAAATCTAAATATTAAATCAAATCTACTTTTTGGGTGATCAAACTACTATATAAACATTAACTGGGTAATATCAGAAGGCGTTTTGTAGATATTATAGTAATTTTAATAGTTCAGATCATGAGTCAATTGAAGCTAGGCCACCATGGAAAACCTGAGAGCACTGAACAACAGTTTCGTCCTACTATGGGACTACTCAGCAGTGAGATAGTAACTCAACTCGCAGAAGACAATAGTGGATTGGTTGAAGTTAAGCATTAACACCGTTCGATGCCGACCGGCTCAGTACTCTTATGGTTAAGCGACCGCGCGCAAGGTTGACAGGTCCTGGGTTCGAATCCCGCGAGTGGAATTGTGGGTGCTCATTGCTGAAGAGTCCCACGGTTGGACAAAGCGGCCGTCCAGTGCTTCCAGGTTTGACATGGTGGTCTAGCTTCAATTGAGTCATGATCTCAACTATTAAAATTAACGTATTAGCTTATTACTTTTCACTGTTTGTCTTTTAGATTTAGCCCAAATTAAAATTTACTTTTAAAGGGTAAATTTTTCATGTGTTTGGGTAACGCGTGATTATTGGTTTGTAAACTATTCATTAAAAAGGTTATTAATGTACTGTAATTCGTATAAATTTACAAGGGTTTATCCTCACTTACTCTGTTGCATTCATTTGTTTAAAACCATCACAGTGATGTATGAAATTTTCAAGTCATACGATAGTTAGTATTTTTTTTAAAATTGGTTTTGTCTAGACGATTAGTTTCCATTATATCCACTAAACTTAGAAACCACGCGTTGGCAACTTCATTTATCTTGGAAGTCTGATCAGTCATAATAGGTTGGTGTCTGACGAAATCTCAGCCCGGATTCATAAACGTTCGTTTGACTTTTGCCAACTTACATCGTCTATGGCGAAGGCAAGATATCGTCTGTCAATTGAAGAACGAGTATTCTGTGCGACAGTTCGCTCTGTTCTACATAACGGCTGCGAAATGTGGCCATTAAGAGTAAAAGTCACTCGTAAGCTACTACTATTCGATCACAAATGCCTTATAACTATAGCTCGCATCTCCTGGGACCACCGGGTAAGTCATATTGAGGTTGGATGCAGGGTACTAGGGAATAATGCTAAATCAGTTGATGAGGTTGTGAATGTTCATCGACTGAGATGATTTTTCCACGTGTCGCGCATGTCTAAACTCTGATTACCACGACGCGCAATGCTGACTAGTGTTGAGGATGGTTGGAAGAATGTTAGAATCGGACAAAACAAAACGTATCATCGTTGCTTGAAGTCACTAACTTCTGGTTTGAGGCATGTTGGTAGATGATGACTACTTGATAAAAGTTCGCGTGACTATCGTAACCAATGATCGAAGATTCTGTGTGACATGGCTGAGAATCAATCACAATGGCGTCTGTGTATACACTCTGTCTTTCCTTAAACTAAGAGATTAAAATCGCTTCATATCTTAGTTTCTGTGAACTAATTCTTTCTTTCTGTACTATATCGTTATATGAAATCGTTCTTTTATGTACTACCACCATTGAATTAAATACTTCTATGGATTTATTGTTCATTTCGTTGTGTTAATGCGGTATGGCAACTTGAACCGATATATCTATGTGCCTGATCCTGCATTGTACCTGGCTGACTGACCGGTATTTCGTACACTTAAAATTCAAATGACCGATGATGGAGACTTTAAAGATGATACTTTTTTTAGATTTCCTGCTGGTTTACAATGCAAACCGGTTAGTTAGATGAAGGAGTAAGTTTGTCTAAATGTTTTTCTATAAATTGATAATTATCTTGAAGTTATTTCCTAATACAGTGGTTGTCCATCATTATAAATTGTTTTGTTAGTGTATGTAACGCCTCCTTCTTTTATTATAATTTCTACCAGGAATGCTTGATAGTGCGTTAAATATGCACTTTAATGCCTGATTATTATCTTGTGCAACATTTTTTACCTAATAAATTGATGGACAAACCTTTGTTGTCGATCTGGAAATAGTTTTGTTTTAACACTATCAAGTGCCTGGAGATAGAAACAATCCTCGTTTGTTATCCTTTTGAACAAGTGTCAGAGTACCTTCTTCAGTGGCGTGATTCGAAATGTATAAAACAGTCTCAATCTCTCCAGTACAATTAGAATGCTTGTCATTGTATTAAATATGTCTAACTACTGTCTAATTCGACGAGGGATGCTTGCTAGCGAAGAAGTAGGGTAAAATAAAGCTATGGATGGTCGAATCAAAGTGTAGAATCAGTCCACAAAATCAGACTGTCTGTGTGAACTATGTTGATAGATGCAAGCTGCGTGGTTGGGGTATGTATGATCCCTCAATTAATGATTGGAGACGTAGTGTGAAATGGCTACGAAACATCCATATTAGCCCAAATGCAGTTTCCCGGTGTGTTTTTCTCGATCTTAATTTCCAGTATCTCTTCATAAATCCTAGCAATAAGTCAAATGCAATAATCGAATACCGAATGTATACAGCACACTTAGTTTATTTTTTAGACGATTTTGAATGTCTTTTTCAATGATGAGTATATCAGCTGAATATCCAATAGTCTCAAGAATATATTGTTACACTGGATCTATGATTTGTTCAAAGGGCAGAATCCTTCATCTTTACAGTAAAGATTTGATTAGTTGTTGGTTCTTCGACTAGAAAGTTTATCAGGACAACATTCGACATACAATGAAAGTCTATGGAATTAGTGTTCCAAATATTATGAGTATTATACAAATCAATTTACCAAATAGACAATTAAATACTAAAGAGTGTTAGAAGGAAGATTGGTGCCCTCTTTAAGATAATAAGGGGGAACTAATATTCAAACCTTTCTAATTAATTAAATTACATTAGTATAAAAACGTTTATTCTAAGATATTTTTTTTACTATAAACACTTTGCCTAGTTAATTATCTCTAATGTATATTAATGTATGTTTTTTATTGTATTTATTACATCATTCTGATGCATTTCAGATGAAACATTTTCATCGTCACTGCTATAATCATCATCACCATCATCATCATCAATTGGAAACTAATTCACTCAATTCTATTTATTGTTGCCATCATCATTATCCTCTTGGATTTTATTGTTTTCATGGATAAAATCAATCTCATTCAAATAATTATCACTATCACCATCACCACCACCATATGTCTATATAGATCTTATGAAAGATTTAAAAAAAAAGAAAGATAGTGTGTGTGTATGTGAGTGAGAGAGAGAGAGAGAGTAATGAAAAACACATTGTACCTTAATGCATTCCAAATCTTTTTGGATTTTTTTTTGTTTAAGAATAATCACACATTAAGATAATGTGAATGTATCATGTGTTAATGTTCCTGTTCATCTTTTTATCCCTTTCATCATAAACTTCGATAAAACTTCTATCATTATCATTATTATCAGTATTGTTATTAGTAATAGTATGATTATATAATCCATTGTTATAATTCTGCTTTTATTGTTGTTCTCGTTTTTATCCTGGTTTTGTTTGTTTGTTTCTATTGCCCCCCCCCAATCCCATTTTGTTAGTTTTGTTTTATATTTTAGTGTTAATTCATTTATTGTTAATCTACTCTTTTAAATAATAATAGTAATAATAATCAGAGTAGTAACAGTTAGTTATGAGTATTAAAATTTTATCATTTGCTGATGGTCACTTTTTTTGTTGCGTATACTTGAACACCGATTTCCATGACGCGCAATGCTAACCGGCGTTGGAGATGGTTGGAAGAAAGTAAGGGGCGGCCAAACCAAAACGTGGCATCAGTGCTTGAAGTCATTAACTTCTGGTTTGAGCCATATTTGTAGATGCAGACCACTTGATTGGAATCCGTGTGACTATCGTAGTCAATGGTTGGAGACTGTGTGTGACATGACTCAGAATCCATCTCAATCTATGAAATCTTTCTTTTATATACTACCAACATTGAATTAACTGCTTTTATGAATCCTGTGTTCATCTTGCTGTGCTAATACGGTATGTCAACTTAGACTGATGCATATATGTGCCTAAATCTACATCGTAGCTGACTGATGATAACTTTCAATCAGAAAATATAATTAACTAGTGAAGTTGATTTGATCATGTAGATCGAAGTCACTAATAAAAGCTGATTTGAAATGATAAGAGAGGAGACGATAGAAAATATGATTACAAACCAAATCATATCTGAATAAGTTGGAGGATATTATAATTAAACGTTTAGCTAGTTATAGAAATGAATCCAAATATCCTAGAAATAATTACTCTTTATATGGAATTTTAATCAACCTAAAATTTCAATGAAAAGGTGATCTCAATAAAAAAACTTAATAATCTCCACAACCCTATATTGATAATTATCATGTGCTCACTAATGACTAGATTCATGGGGGAATTCTTGGAGTTCTAGTGAGAAGCCGTGACCGGTGAAGCTAATCCATTTCAGGTCGAGACAGGTATCTACTTCAGTACAATCGAGGATGGTCGCGCAATTTCATGAATTATTCGAAGTCAGACATTAACACCGTTGTATGCCGGCCAACTCGGTGGTTTAGAGTTTAAGCGTTCGCGCGCGAGACCGACAGTTCCTTGGTTCGAAGCCCGCGAGCGGGACCGTAGATACTCACTGCTGAGGAGTCCCACGATAGGATGGGTTGGTCGTCCAGTGCTTCCAGGTTTCCGATGGTTGTTTAATATCAATCGAAACGATGACTTGTCGTTTTGTGCTGATTGGTTCATTAATGGAATAGATTGCTCGAAAATTTTCTTCCGACTAGTTGCTATCATGAAACAATATCTTCAATAGAAAAAATCTATCTTGTTGACCACTGACGATTTCTTTCAGAAGCATAAGTCCTATTATAAGATAATCCAACAATCTGAACCAAAACCTTCATAGAGGAATCAACATGTCTTCAAATATCGTATCAGTTATGACGTATTTAGGCAATCATCCTGAAATGTAAAAAAAGCTTCGAAACGATCTTGGGACTTAATTTACGATGGGTATTACAAGATTTCTTCTCAGTTTTTGGTTGTAAATTTGGTAGGTAGTTTTATTGATATGATGGTGACCTATAAATGCTCGAACTTTCGGGTGGCTTTTATTTTTGTATTATTGTTTCTGTTTATTTTGAACAAGAAGATATTTCTTTATTTCATAGATTAATCAAAGTTCTCATCGTTATAAACTTGCCAGTGCATTTTATATAATCAGCCTCGAAAGTCCACTAACACGTCACTCATCAGTAATAGAGATCGGTTGACCATTTTTAATTATTGCTACGTATTTTCTGGTGAATGTCAACCTTATCTTTGTAACCCTCCATCACCAGGGATAATGTTACTTGGTCGGGTAGGTTGTTCTGTCGTTCTGCCATTCGATTAGAATAACCAAACTTCATCCTGACCTCAAATCGCAATCTTCTTGACTTTTTGTATTAGTCTCGCAGTTGATTAATCCTAAAGAGAGATCAAAAATATGTAAGCGTCTAAGTCGTTATTTAAGTTACTTAATGTTTATATGAGAAGCTCTCTAATTTTATAATAAGATTGGGTTAGGGATAAACGAAATCACTTCCGTCATTTCTCTTAATGCACTACATTCAGTTAGCTACCTTTCGAAGCTTAGGAACTTTTAAACTAGCACATAGATTGTCATGAAGATGAATATGCAGTTGATAACAAATAGTAGGCGTACAATAAGAGAATCAGTGGAGAAGATTTGTAGCTGAAGTTTGTGCTGATGATGTCACTTAGAAGAACGATGAAAGCTCCATGACCAAACCATCCAGCTCAGAGCAACAAAACTCCATCAAAAAGAGAATCAGTAAATCACTGTGTATCTAATCAAATTATGAAATCCCAAATATTTTTTTATATTTTCTATATCAGAAATTATTGAACATATATTTAGAAAGATATCGTTGTAATTGAAGTTGTATAGTATAATTTAATAATCATTCCATCAATAGCTCTTTCCTAATTCAATTTAAGGCGTTACCAAAGATATATGGAAAGAAAAATTCACAATCAATTATTACATTTCAATGATTAGAGGCTTATGAGAGAAACGAAAATCATTTGTGTGTTAAGTTGGTCTTTATCATTAGATTTGATAGCTACCCAGTTTATTATTAAAGTTTTATTTCGTTTACTAGGTCTTTCATTGGGATCTATTCCAGACAGATTTTCAGTGTTTGGGTTATAACTCAGTCAGTGGTTTGTATTCCATGTCTGTATCAGTTTATTCACTTTCAATTCACATGCTCGTTTTCTATAATTTCAAGTATCCACAGACATCTGGGAGTGCAAAAATTAAATACTTGAGTTGCTTCACTCTAATATAAACTTCTAGTTTTGATACTAAGCTGTTTACCAAACTGCAATCACTCTATCCTCATTTCTAGCTGTCTTCTTTTCAGTACGGCAATTAGAATTAGAATCTTTTGACTAAACACTTATTTTGTCAGTGATATTTCGGTCACTTTCTAAATTCGGCATTAGATGGTAACTTGACAGGTCTCCCTGTATGATTACTTTAACTATTCTTTTCCATTATCTCTTTTGAACAGTACTTTTTAGTTAATCAACAAATTACTCTACCTATATAGAACTCCTTAAACTGGGTTAGAGTAAACTGTATTTTGTTACTAGAGACAAAATGGTATAAGGTAGTCCAAAAACAATTTGTTATCACTCCCAAATTTCTTAGCACAACGTCAATTGAAATTCCATCTTACAGAAGTTTCTTTCAATTATGGTAAATCTTTGATGACAACGCAAAGAATCCATGGTTGGGTTTCTGCTTTTCCAACTAATCTAAATGACTGTACACAATTGTCGTATTAAATCAAAATTTTTTTTGACATCTTGATCAATGTCTATCCGGTATAATCAAGCACATGCCGTTAATTTCATTCGGCTCATAGTAGTGTTAAGAGATTGTGTAATATTCACCACTGATTCTTAACAATTACTAGGAGTTACATTCCAGCTATAAGTGACACAATGTAATTGATAACATGTACATGGATACTAATCTACAATATCAGTATATTAAATTACTTTGATTACAGTTTTACTCCTAACACAACCAATTAAATCATGATAGTTGATTATAAATGATTCCCTTAGATGGTGTCCAAGAGATCATGTAACCCAAGTTCTGAGCTTTGACTAGATATTTTTTACCGCCTACTTGTTTCATATGATGTATTTCTTTCATTTTTTGTTGTTGACAGAAACGTCTTGTTTTTTTTCAAATTTAAATAAACCAGATACAATCTTATTTTGCTTTAATCACTATGAATGTGGCCAATCTCCATGCTAACCAATATATATATATATATATATATATATATATATATATATATATATATATATATATACGTTGCTCATTAACCTACATCAGTTAGTAAACATTTTCTAAACAACCAAATAAGATATCTAATCATAGCTTATCTATAAGCTAAAGTAAAATAATGTCTGACATAATTCACTATTGTGTGTTGATTAATAAATCACAAGAGTAAAACCGTACTATCAAATTCCCTGGTTCAGTCGAGGGTTGGGAGGGTCCACCCTCTCTCTTTCTCTCGAAATACTCTCGCATGACGATGCATATAAAGTCACTGACAGGGAAGTTCTACTCATTACATTCTCAAAGCAAGGGTGTTGTTTACGAAATAGAAAGGACGAAAAGCGAATTTCCGGCGCTTGTTATTTCCCAATAAAAATAATGAATGGTAACTTTTGGGATCCATTTATAGACAAATACTAAGCGTATATTTTTATTGTATAATTGTTAATTAGCTAAACTATTCATATTCATGTCCTCTTATTATGAGTTTTATTTCGACCTATGATTATACGATTTACCGTTCTTAAATTATTGCCTGTCTATTAATCACTACCTCCCACATTCATATCTGCTTTTGGATAAATCTTGTAAAAATGTTGTCTCCTATTTTATGGTAGGATGTGGTCTGTTTGGTTGGTATATAAACTCAGTGTATTTGAAATAAATGGTTTATATCGCAGGGGCTGAGATTTGTGTTCTGGAGTTAACAGGCTGGCCTAGGCAGTAAGCAGGACCAATAAAGACTCTAGACTGCTCTTACGGGTTTTATGCGCCATTGGTCCGGTCACTAATTCACTGCTCTCTAATTGGCGGTATCATAACGTTATACACTAACAGGGCACTAAGTCCACAAGTTATAATAGCGCTTTAACTGGGTCAGTGGATATAGAGGATTCATCAAGAGGGGGTGGGAAACCTTGATTCCAAACTAATGGTGCACATGGGCTCCAGAAAACTGAGGGAGAAGTGGTGTATGAACCAATTGTCAGTCACTGGCTACCTTGGGAATGTATCTTCTGACGTTGCTCCACTGCCTTTTGGAGTAGACCTTTAGGTCGAAGTTTAGGAGAGTGGCCTTCTAAGAAAACCATCAGATTTGGTGTGAGCACCTGGGAAGTATACCAGCCGCCAGACAAATCGAATGATTTATGTGGTACATACGTATTCGGTATTTCAATCGCTGAAATTATTTCAGATATAACTTTGACATGTAAATATGCAATAGATATTTTTTAAAATTTTTCTTCTACTCTTAGTGACAGATTTATGGAAATAAGGTAGTTAATCAGTGTTGTATCTATAGTTTGAATTCACGGTTACAGTTTTCATCAAAACTCAACATCATCTATCAAGCGAGTATATTACATTTCATCACTCTTTCCTGTCTTACAATTAACATAAAAATTTAAGTCCGGTAGCCACGATCTGTTTTACTCAGTATTCTCATTTGCTTTATTATAGATGCAAACACCAAATGTAGTGAATGAGAACGCAAGTTAGGATAACCGAATGTAATGAAATACAAAATTACAAAATCTCAGTCAAATCAGAGAACCATACAGTAAATACTTCATGTGTAAAATATCAATCCATTGTCTCAAACTTCAATGTTCTTTCGTTTTCATATGAATCATTCTTTGTTCTTGTTCTCTTTTCTTTGATTTTCTTAACCTTCTGTTGTCAGGCATTTCACTTTCGATTGATGATACATACTACTGATCTCAGTAGCACACACTACAACTATACTACCATCCTTTCTGTTGAGTATCCTTATACATACTGATGTTCATACAAAGAAAAAAATTGATCATTTATAAATTTGTTTAGTTTATCCTTGAAAATTACTCATCCAGGATGATAATATCGTCCAGCTTAACTCAACAATACACGACCATTTTTAAAACTCGAAAGTGTTAACAGTATAAATATTCACTGTAATGTCTAATTAAGAATGAAGTTTTCAAGAGATTATGTACTACCCAACACTATCACTCTTGAAGTAATTCGCATATGGATTTTTACTATTTGGATTGCATATTGTAACAGAAAATTTGACAATCTTTTATGTATACTCATAAAGTTATCAGTAATATTATTGTACAGTGTAGTTATATACTATCAGTGTCTAAAAGAAGACGAAATGAAACCAGTAGAAGGAGTACATTTACAACATGATGAGGTTAGATTCTTAAGGTATTGCGTACAACTTGAGTACTCGAATGCTAGAACACTCCAAGTTTTAAATGAGAAGACAAAAGACTAGTGCAACGAATGTTATTTCAAACAGTGTCAAATATGATACAAAACTACCAGATATTTATATTTTTTTATAGTAAAAACGAAATCATCATTTCAGTCATCCAGTCCGCATATAGGGGCTTTTAGCATTTGTCGAATAGGGAAGCTACACGTTAAGATTATAGAATATTATTCCAAAAGATGATTGGATAGAATGTCTTCAACTCTGTCAGAGATTCTTTGAGTTCATCGGGGGCCGTCCTTACATTTCGAAAAAAATGTTTATGTATTACTTAAGCAGAAGATAAATGGTAAGACAAATATAAACAGAAAGTAGGTTGATGAGCAACTCCACATGGAGCCCAAACCGGATAAAGGAGGAGGGTTGGACACGGGATTAGTGACCCCATGCCGTAAAAACTAACTCGCTAAAAAAACGCTAACCAGAAAAAAAAACAGTTTCTGGTTACCGTCAACGTATGATGATAACTGAAGTTGTAGTGTATATCAAAAAGCACAAGTAGTAAACCAAAACATCTATAATGTTATTGCTTAGGAAACTAATTATAACTATTTTCATTTCAAAGTGTAAATGATTATCTTAGTTAAAGACTATGAAACTGCCGGTAAAATTAAATCTATTCAATACTTTTCAGTTTTTCCGATTTATTTAGCAAGGAAATTGTTAGGAGACAGTTATTGATAACAAGATATTTTAAACAATAATGTACATATATTCATGAAATGTTTATTCTTCACCAAAAGAATTACATTCTATAAATTCACTTGGTACTGTTTACTTGAATCTTTCCATTAATCAGTCACTCCTTGACATATGTGCATCCTGTGCAGATCACCTCATTAATGCCTTACGTCAGAAGCTTTTTTAAACAAAGATGAATAGTGGTTAGCAGTGGAATCCAGGATGCGTGTTTCATCCTATTTGTCACTCGTCAACTGGATGTACCTGAATCTCAGAGTTGATGTTCACTCTGGGACTCCGTCCGACCAAGTACCGTCTGCTGTAAACACCAACGCGTTATTCACTTACCTATTGATTCCTGTTAGTCACTTGTGTAATGAGGTGAAATTATATACGCTTAGTATTGTTTTACTTGTATCTTCCGAATTTTTATTTAGGATTGCAATTGATGAGTCTCTTATTTGCATCTGTCCATCATATGCAGATTGCGGATATTACCTTAACTCACAGGTACTTTAAGCAAAGATAGGTAGTGATTACTAGTGTAATCCAAGATGCGCATATTCTCCTTACTTACTTACGCCTGTTACTCCTAATTGAGCCTAAGCCGCCGAACAGCATTCTCCAACCCATTATGTTCTCCGCCTTCTTTTCTAATTCCATCCAATTCTTGTTCATCTTTTTCATGTCTATTTCCATTTTCCGGCGTAATGTGTTCTTTGGTCTTCCTCTTCTTCTTTGGCCTTGGAGATTTCATGTGAGGTCTTGCGTTATGACGCACTTGTGTGCTTTCTTCAATGTGTGTTGTAACCACTTCCTGATTTCTTCCTCCATTGGAATCTCGTTTATTCTCTCCCACAGTAGGTTGTTGCTAATAGTGTCCGGCCAACGAATCCGAAGTATTTTGCATACACCACTGTTAATAAACACTTGTATCTTCTGGATGATGGCTTTCGTACTTCTCCAGGATTCCGCCCCACACAATAGAACTGTTTTGACATTTGTATTGAAAATCCTGACCTTGGTGTTGGTTGACAGTTGATTTGAGTTCCAGATGTTCTTCAGTTGTAAATATGCTGCTCTCGTTTTGCTGATCCGAGCCTTCACATCTTCATGAGATCCACCTTATTCATCAATGATGCTGTCCAAATATGTAAATGTTTTTACATCTTCCAAATCTTCCCCGTCAATTGTGATTGGACTGGTGCATTTTGTGTTGTATCGGGGAATCTTGCTTTTGCCTTTGTGTATGTTGAGACCTACTACTGCTGAGGCTGCTGCCACACTGATCGTCTTCTCCTGAATTTATTGTTGCGTTTGCGATAGGAGGGCCGATCTTTTGAGAAGTCTAGATCGTACAGCTGCATCCTAAATGTCCACTCTATCCCGTATTTCCCTTCAGATGTTGATGTCTTCATAATCCAGTCAACCACTAGAAGAAACAGAAAGGGTGAGAGTAAGCAACCTTGCCTTACACTAGTTTTTACTTCGAACGACATTGTCAACTGTCCTGCATGTAGGATTTTGCAGTATAATCCATCATAGGAGTTCTGTATGATATTGACTATGTTCTGAGGCACGCGGTAGTATCGACGAAGCTTCCATAGTGTTGTCCTGTCCACGTTATCAAATGCCTTTTCGTAGTCAATAAAGTTGATATAGAGTGATGAATTCCATTCAATTAATTGTTCCACAATGATCCATAGATTTGCAATTTGGTCTGTACACGATCTATCTTTACGGAATCTTGCATTTCATCCTATTTCAGAATATATCAGTTGTCTGTACCCGTATCAAATAAAAACGAAACATACATCTTAAATTCCACAGTTAGATGTTAATCATCCTTGTTTCAAAACTATACCATTGAACAACAAAAAAAAGGCGATAAGTAATTTCTTTCATTGAATTCTAGAAAAAAAAATCTTATTTCAATGATGTTTCCCATTAAAATAATAAAAAAAATAATAAACAAACTTAATGGACATCTGTTTGAATGAAAATAGGGATAATTATCTTCTTTGTATGTGAATCAATTATTGAATCATTCGTTTATCCAATTGTTAGTTAGAAACAACTTAATTGAAATTTGAACAAAAAATAAAATTGTCTCATATATGAGACTGATAGATTTTTGATTTGAATCTCATTGATGTGGAATCATAGATATGTACTGTTGTGAAATTCTACAATAGAATGAAATGATTGTTTAGTACTTTCAAGTTTTCCATGGTAGTCTAGTTTCAATCGACTCATAATCTCAATTATTTAAATGAAAATAAGTTTGACTGATTTCTATTCTCCACCCTATCAACTTCAATTCAATGGATAAACGAAACTTCATGTGAATATATTTAAACAAGGCTTATTTGAAGAGTGAAAGATTGTGAGAGATGATGAAACCATCATGATGTTCGTAATCTCTTATAAAACTGTTCCATACCCTGTTGTCTCAGATAGGAAGTCATTGGTTAAAGTTATGTTTCAGAGAAGTATGATTTTTAATGCCCTATTACTCTAAACGTTTATATTTACAAACAAAGTAAGTTTATCTGTAGTTTTAATGTGAGACAAAAGGGGTTTGTCAATATATAACTGAGCTAAATACAATAAGTACTAAAGGTTTCTGAAGAAGGCACGGTCAAAGTTTATTTAAATTTATACTGAATGAAATAGTACACTGAAAATAAAAATAAATATTATAATATACATAATAATCATATGGAATTAACAACGGAAATAATAACAGAAGGGGTTTTGTGGAGATTGTAGTAATTTCAACAGTTGAGATCACGAGTCAATTGAAGCTAGACCACCATGGAAAATTTGGAAGCACTGGACGGCTGTTTCGTCCCATTGTTTTTTTGGGGGGGGGACACCGTTGGGTGGCGGCTCAGTGGTCTAGTTGGTTAAGCGTTTGGCGCGAGATTGATATGCTCTGGGTTCGAATCTCGAGAGGCGGAGTCGTGGATCCGCACTACTGAGGAGTCCCATAATAGGACGAAGCAGTCGCTTAGTGCTTTCAGGTTTTCCATGGTGGTCTAGCTTCAATTCATTTATGATCTCAACTGTTGAAACGAAAATAATGTTGGAAGAGAATCACAAAGAGTTAAAAATCTACTTTTGCCTTTTTATACTGTTATATCAAAATGATAAAATGAACCTAATTCATTGTATTTCGCAAAGATTGTTTATATCAAATGCAAGGGTTCGAGTTTTTCTGTTTTAGACATTATGGACTACAATAAACAAGTCTCTGCTGATGTGTACTTACGCCTGTTACTCACAGTGGAGCATATGCTGCCGAATATCATTCTACAACCAACTCTGTTCTAGGTCTGCCTTTCTTGTTCTATACAATTATTGTTCATTCTTCTCATATCTACCTCCATTTCCCAGCGTAATGTGTTCTTTGGTCTTCCACTTCTTGAAAATTACAAGTGAGGGCTTGTCTTGAAACGCAGTTGGGTGCTTTCCTCAATGTGTGTTCTATCCACTTCCAACGCTTCTTCCTGATTTCTTCATTCACTGGGGTCTAATTTGTTCTCTCCCACAGTAGGTTGTTGCTGGCCAACGGATCCGAGGTATTTTGCATAAAAAACGGACTGGTTTACTTTAACTAATGAAATATTTTGAAGGTTACCTTGAAATTTTGGATAATGACGTAATCAACCATTTCAAGTGTAAGTAATCATCATTCACCTACGCATACACAGGAAATCGAAAAGAAGTAAAACGCTACCATTTGATTATGTCGATTCAATGGAATGGATTCAATGAATATGGACTAAAATATGTGGATATTATCTATTAAGTGGATGTTAACATCAGTTAATTTAAAATAGTGTGAGGCCCTTAATTTTGTCGTCATTTAGATCGAACGATGTTTTTTGACGGGCTGTCCACTTTAGTGGCCCGAGGTCTGACTCCAAAAAGATCGTATGAATGCTTGTCATCGCCTATCGTCGTGTGTCTTTATTGACATAAATCGCGTTAGTCGATAACGGATTTATATAAGTCAAATAACGAGAATGGACTTTTGAATATTTATATTTTGTATATGAAGCGAATGGAATAGAGAGAAGCGAAGCGACGCTCAGTGGAGATGGCAGGTAAGCTAACTCCGCTTTAACAAAGCGTTAATTAATATTTATAGTTGCACAAAAATAGGTTATAGACATGTGATGAGTAATGGGATAAGAAGTGTACACACACCTATGCGCTCATATAAAAACAATCAAGATGAATAAGCGAATAAATAACAAGGTCAAAATGTGACTCAAGGTAGGATGAATAGGTTGAGCTGTCCAAAAGCTAGAATAAGGTATATGAACTTAACATAATAACAGACACTACAGTAGTATATGATGTACATCATGAAAGAAAGTGACTGCATGGCATTAATCTGACTACTGGACAGTTGTAATCCATTTTTTTAAAGTGTTTTCAATATTGAGTAGAGTTTCTTGCAATCCACGTGTAATTCGTTGTTTTCTCGTCCAGGTTTTCTACTATGAGTACTGAAAAATGTAGATATAATCTATCAATTAAACACTGACTCCTATTCTTCAAAAAAGACTAAAAGTCAGTCAATTACACTGAAATCATGAACCGATCAATGTTAGATCACCATTGAGAACCTAAGAGCATTGGACGGCCGTTTTGTCCGTGTTATTGTGCATCCACGAACTCACATAAGATAATCGAACCCATGTTTTTCTGTCTCCCGAGCGAACGCTTAACTGCTAAACTACACAGCCGGTATTCAACGGTATTAATGTCTAATCTTAATTGGTTCACGATATACCGCGATTATCTTCCATTGTCTTCGCTGAGTAATTGTTTCACACTTGACACGCTTAAGTTCAAATAAGAAGCCGTGACCATTGTCGGGTGTGAAGCAATTACCCACGAAAGACGATGGAAGATTATCCCGCAATATCTTATATTACATTTATAGAATATTCATGTATACAATATAGAATTCTTGGCATAATGTATTTCAACAAGTTTCTTTACCTTATTCCTTGATCGATTTTGACGATAATTATTAAGTGATTGTCAGTTAGATGGCAGTACTAAGTAGCCTGTTAGCCCTCGTCGAGGAACATAGGCCCAACACCACCACCACTCTCCATGAAACCCTGTCCTAAGCAATCCTTTCCAATTACTAATCATCCTTTTCACATCTGCCTTCATATCTCGATGTAGTATGTTCTTCAGATTTTCTCTTTTTCACCTTTAGCTGTTCTAGAGAACTTGAATTTGAAGCTTCGTGTACTTAGTGAGATTTGTGTCGTTGGTGAGGAGCAGGGATATACTTTATTTTGCTAACCTTGGTTCAACTGAGGTGAATAGCGCTGTTACATCGAAGGATATCATCAGTTCATCGTTGTTGATTTGAATGTCCTTAATTTGGTCCAGGAATTGTGTAGGAGATTTGACGGAGTGGTTGGATGAATCTACTAAATGTTTCAGTATTCGTTAAATTTCTTTTGACAAATTGTATGTTAGCGTTCCAGGGAGTGCTATAACTGGACGTAGTGGAGTGTTTGGTTTGTGTATTTTTGATCTGCCGCAGAATCGAGGGGGTACTGGTCCATTTGATTTCATTCTCCATTGGTCTGGTTTTGTTCATTCTCCTGCTTTGACTAGCTTGTTTAAAGTCTTTGGGATTGTGTTGTCTAATTTTTTGACGGGATTTATATCCATATCTTCAAGTAGTTTCTCGGCTTTTTTGACGTATTTTTCCTTGTCCATAATTACTGTGGTGCGTCCTTTTTCCGCTGGAACTATGACAATATCCTTTCTAGTTCTGAGTTCCTTCAAAGCTTTTAGTTCTTGTGGGGTCAGTTGGTTGTCTTCCTTTACCTGTTGAGTTAGCGGTACTATAATTTGCCTTGTTTCTTTGTGTGTTTCTTCACTGATTCCGGAAGTTTTGAGTGATTAAACTAGTGGTGCGAAGAATTCCAGTTTCAAGGCGTCGCTTGTATTGTAGTTTAATACCTGTCAGAGCAGGTGTTCTTCCGTATTTCTTAGTGGTTGTTCTGACAGATTGATCACACAGTTGTTTGTGTTTTCTTCCATAGGTGGTTTTGAGATCTTGATTAGTTTTTTCGCTATAAGGTGTTTCTTCTTTGTTCTCTGTGTCATTTACATGATATCTCGATGGCTGTTGTCAAGATTTCCAAATGTTCTGACATGAGTGCCCTTTGTAGTTTCATCTTTTGGTCCTCTATGACGTGTTGATATTTGCGAATCCTATAGTGTGCATCCGTTATCATTAGGTGTACCAATTTTCTTCCACTTTACTCATCTATTTTCCATCCTAATGGGCAGTTGATTGGAGGTCTATATCTTACACTTGTTGGTAGTGTAAGATATAAACCTCCAATCAATTGCCCTAGAGTTACTGTCAATCTCAGGTAAAAGAAGAGAGTTGAACAAGGAGTCAGTAACCTTATCTCGTAGAAAACACTCTTGCTTAACAAAAAACTCCAACCAAATAATAGACTAATTTATATTTCATTACAATTTTTTTTAATAATTTCAATGATTGAATTCATGAGTCAATTCAATCTAGACTACCATAGAAAATCTGGAAGTACTAGACAGCTGTTTCTTTCTATTACAGGACTCCTCAACAATAGAACTTACTATGTTAAATTGTATATTCAATTAGGTTATTACTGAAATGATTTAATGAATTCCTGGTAAACATTTTTTCTCCCTTTTTTTATTTCCTCTCTTGCTTTTATTTTTGTTTGTTTGAATTTTATCTGTCAAATATAATTTATAATGAAATGAAGGAAATAAACTAGAATTTATTTAAGCATAACAAACTACTAACTCCGCCTGTAGCTCTACTACTAACAACTAACTATAATGATACATTTGATTAATTCTATTCACAATGTAACTTTAGTTAAATACTTAAAAAAAAATACACACACAAAAGAAAGAAACAATAAACAGAAAAAAAACGATTATTTTTTATAGATTATTTTGTCTAATTTAAGAAGAAAAAAAATGCCTCATCATATTTGTTTCTATACAATTAGAGAACAAAGAGAAAGGGAGAATAAGAGAGGGGGGGATGGGAAAGGAAGAGAGAGAGAGAGGGAGAAGGGGAAAAACCGCTGAAAACGGTTTTAAAGGAAGAAAGGTAATTGAAAGTTTGTTTTTTTTGTTTTATTGATTTATTTATTTGTTTGTTTATTTTTTAAAAAAAAAACAACACAAAATTGACATTTGAATTTCCGATATTTTGAAAAATAGAAAAAAATTTTTTTAGAAAAAAAAAGAGAAATGAAATTTGCCTCATTTAATTTCTGTTGAAATGAATTAAGATAAATTCACTTTTACTGGATGGAAGTAAATTATTGTTGGTTACTGGGTGGTGGGTGTGGGTGGATTTTTAAGACTGAGCTAATTATCACGTGATTTATTCATTCATTGAAATGTATCTTGTATAATCTCTTAGTACTATGCTTAATCAATGGACATTTGATTGATATGAGCAGCCTAACATCCTTGTTGGTACTTTGTTATCATGATACTGACACTTGAGTTGAGAACGCCATCAATAGCTTATACCATTCGAATCATTTATTTCAAATATACTTAGTTTATATACCAATCAAACAGACTACACATTAAACTATATAATAGGAAATAACATTTATACAAGATCAAGCCAGAAAGTGGCTGTGAATGCGAGAAACTGTAATCAATAAACTGAACATAACTTAAAAATAGTAAATCGCATAATAATAATAATCTATAGGTTAAAATGAAGCTTATAATATCAGGAATATAGGTGTACATAATCTAGTTACTGACCAGTTATACAATAGGAATATATGCATGTGTAATATTGGTCAATTAAGGGTTTTCGGAAGTTCCCCGCAATTTGGTCTTCACTAGGATATAACAGTTACTGTATAAAATAAAGTGTTTACTTAGTTGATTTGAAAGATTCATTCAATTTTGTAATCATTATGGAATGATACAGTAAAAAAAATTAATATTTAAAATCAAGAGAATTCGTTCTGTTTTTTCATTTTAATGTAGGACACTTCAACAATACACATCTATAAGTTTACAAATATCAAAAGTTCAGGTTTATCATTTCTTTCAAGTCACTACATTGTATTCATATCAGTTCGTCAGCCAGACACATATATACATCGGTTCAAGTTGCCATACCTCAGTAGTATAACAAGATGAACACCGGATTAATAGAAGTATTTAATTCAATGGTGATAATATATAAAAGAAAGATTGCATATAAGGATATAGTACAAGAAGAAACAATTAGATCGTAGAAACAAAGATATGAAGCAATTTTATTTTCACTGTGTAAGCGAAGACAGAGAGTGTATACACAGACGCCATTGTGATCCATTCTGAGTCATGTCACATACAGTCTCCAATCATTGACTACGATAGTCACATGGATCCCAATCAAGTAGTCTGCATCTACCAATATGGCTCAAACCAGAACTTAGTGACTTCAAGCAACGATGATACGTTTTGGTTTGTTCGACCCTAACATTCTTCCAACCATCCTCAACACTAGTCAGCATTGCGCGTCGTGGTAATCGGAGTTCATGCATGCGCGACACGTGACAAAATCATCTCAGTCGATGAACATTCACAACCTCAGCAACTGATTTAACATTATTCCCTAGTAACCTGCGTCCAACCTCATTATTTCTTACCAGGTGTTCCCAGAAGATGCGAGCTATATTTCTAAGGCTTCTGTGGTCGAATAGTAGTAGCTTACAAGTGTCTTTTACTCTTAATGGCCATGTTTCGCTACCGTAAATTAAAACGGAACGGACTGCCGCGCAATATACTCGTCCTTTTATTGATAGACGGATATCTCGCCTCCGCCATAGGTGACGTAAGTTGGCAAATGCCAAATGAGCTTTTCGAATCCGTGCAGCGTTTTCGGGTGACACCAACGCATTATGGCTGATCAGACTTCCAAGACAAATGAAGTTGTATTCATGAGACAGATGGAATCATTTAGTCTGTATATTCAACCTTTTGAATTCATCAAATTGTAAGATCATTCTCTGGTATCATCTGTGATGTTAGTTTCATTGCTGGAATGTTCGAAATCAATTATTTATGTTTTCTTACTGGGAGATCAAGGTTTCTTCATGCAAGCAATGAATATTGATAGCAAGATCAATGTTTGTACTCAAACTTCACTCATTCTTCATTGGTCTATCAATTATATACACACATTAAATGTTCTAACTGAAAAAGTAAATTTCGCAAAGAACAGAATACTTCAATAGCATAGATGAATAGTGGCTAGCAGTGGAATTCCGGACGCGCGTTTTGTTCTATTCGCAACTTGTTAGCTGGATGTACCTTCAATCGTAAAGTTCTTAACAGAATATTTTGCTAGCTTAAATGTTTAAAATCATATAATACATACATAAATCAGCCTATGTCCGTTAATATATAAATTGAACTAGGAAATAAAGAGTTCATGTTTCGTATTTTATCATGATTAAATTTCATAATCAACTGGACGATCTAGACTTCACAGATGATCTGGCTCTTCTATCGCACACGAAACAAAAAATGCAGGAGAAGACGACTGATGTAGCAGAAGCAACCTCAGCAGCAGTAGGTCTCAACATACAAAAAGGGAAAAGCAAGATTCTCAAACACAACACAACACGCACCAATCCATTCACACTTGACGGAGAAGATTTGAAAGATGTGAAAACCTTTACATATTTGGACAGCATCATTGATGAACAAGGTGAATCTGATGCAGATTTGAAAGCGGGGATCGGTAAATCAAGAGCAGCATATTTACAACTGAAAGACATCTGGAACTCGAAACAACTGTCAACCAACACCAAGGTGAGGATTTTCAATACAAATGTCAAAACAGTTCTAATGTATGGGGCGGAATCCTGGAGAACTACGAAAGCCATCATCCAGAAGATACAAGTGTTTATTCACAGTTGTCTATGAAAAAAACCCTGGATCCGTTGGTTATCAGTAACAACCCACTGTGGGAGAGAACAAACCAGATTCCAGTGGAGGAAGAAACGAAGAAGAAGCACTGAAAGTTGATATGACTCACATTGTGGAAAGCACACAAGTGCGTCTCAAGACAAGACCTCACATGGAATCGTCAAAGTCAGAGGAGGATTGGAAGACCAAATAACACATTACACTGATAAATGGAGACGAACATCAGAAGAATGAACAAAAATTGGATAGAACTAGGAAGGAAGATGTGGGACAGAGTGGGTTGTAGAATACTGATCGGCAGCTTATGCTGTATTGGTGGTAGCAGACGCAAGTGAGTAAATTTAGTTCATTTCTAATGAATAAATATGAAACACATATCTAGTGAATTGAACGTCATAGTTCTAATTCATTTTTGACAACGATTTCAGAAAACATTGTACTTCCTTAGGAAATATGATCATTTTAACTCAATATTGACGGAACTTTGTAGAAAAGTTTAATCGTAATTTGAATTTCATCCTTATCAGTATAAAGGTCTGTTGAATGTCACTGACAGTATAAACCAACTTAAGTTAGATACCGTTTGAATACCGGGAAACATAGGATAACTTTTTCAACTCAATAAGGGTTTCATCAACAACGATTAAACATAGGACATTTGATCTCTTACTTGAGTACTTCATCTTTAGATCACTGACTCACAATCAAATGGTGTATGTTTAACTATAATCAGTTCAGGACATTTCGCAACTGTCTCAAGCATAGCTTACCAAAATTGATTATAGTTAGTCATATACATCCTTGAATTCTAGGACAATTGTCTAAAGATTAAACGACTGCAGAAAAACCAATAGATCGTTTGCTCAGTTAACAATCAATGAAACACATTCATATTCATCTCTAAAGAAGTCTACACTACAGCGAAACAACATTCCAGTACTTCCCGCTTATCTTTAATTATTTAACTAAGATCAATCTACGATACAAATGATTAAATGTCCCCATCATTGCAAACCTCTCTCCTCCAATTACACTCAGATTCCTTGTTTACCTACTTCATTGATTAGAATTAAAATTGATCAATAAAAAGACTCGTATATATATCTAATAATAGAAAACAAAAAGAGAATAAACTGTTCACTATAATGGTACAATATAATTTACGTATAAACACCATTGGATGCCGGCTCAGTGATTCAGTATGTCAAGCGTTCGCGCAAGAGACTGACAGATCCTTGGTTCGAATTCCGCGAGCAGAATCGTGGGTGCGCACTGCTAAGGAGTCCCACAATAGGACGAAACGGACGTCCAGTGCTTCCAGGTTTTAAGTGGTGGTCTAACATCAATTGGTTCACGATTTCAATCAAAAGCTTAACAATCTCCACAACCACTAAACTGATAAACATATAAGCCGACAATGTCATTAATATTAACCATTTTATTGATAGAGTTTTATATTCAGAATGGGTTTTGTGGAGAGTTTAAGAAATTTCACAAGTTGAAATCATGAGTCAGTTGAAGCTAGACCACCATTGAAAACCTGGAAGCACTGAACGGCCGTTTCGTCCTGATATGGGACTTCTCAGCACCACTAGTGACTGACTTCAGGAAAAACTCCCGAAGTTCTAGTGAGAAGCTGTTACCAGTGGAGTTCAACCGGTCTGTTGTGAGATAACAACTCACTGAAGACAATGGTGTACGGTGGCGCAACTTCGTGGATTGGTTGAAGTTAGACATTAACACCGTTGGATGCCGGCTCGGTGGTCTAGTGGTTAAGTGCTCGTGCGCGAAGCCAGTAGGTCCTGGGTTCGAGCATCGCGTGGTGCGAGATCGAGGATGCGCACTGCTGAGGAGTCCCATACTAGGATGGAACGGCCGTCCAGTGCTTCCAGGTTTTCAATGGTGGTCTAGCTTCAACTGACTCATGATTTCAACTTGTGAAAGTTCTATATTCATTTTAATTCCCTACGTGTTTCTTTTCATTATCTGAGGGTGTTTTATTTTTAAATATTCAACTAAACAAACAAAGTAATCCGAAATAGATTTTAATAAATAAACAAATAAATCAATTAAATGAAATAGGAATTTACGATGAATTTATTACCATTCACTTGTTGTTGTTGATGTTATTGTTTACTTGTATATTTTTACAATGGATCAGTCTCTTATTGATATATGTGCATATTGTACAGATTGCTTCGATGATGCTTTCATTCACATGTTTCGTAAGCAAAGAGGGATAGTGGCTAGTAGTCGGATTCAGGACATGCGTTTCGTCTTATTTGTGATTCGTCAACTGGATATACCTATACTTCTGAGTTGGTGTTCACTCTTGGACTCGAACCCAGTGCCATTCTTTTCAAGTTTCATCAGGTTATCCTGATAGACAATTGCTTGTGCAATTTATTGAAGCTCAAATTCATATGATATTGTTAACTTGAATCTTCCCATTGATGTTTAGGACTACAATTGATCCGTATGAATGGTACTGGATTAGAGTCCAAGAATGAACATCAAATCTTTGATGCAAGTACATCCATCTGATGAGCTTCAAATACATGTCCTGGATTCCACTGTTAGCCACTATTTATCTATGCTTAGAATTTATTTTCATTTGATTTTTTGTCTACTCGTTTTGTTTATAAAGTCATATTCATTATTCACTGGGTAATCATAATAAATTGGGATAACCACTAATAGAAATCAGAAACGTACCTGAAGGGGGGGTTGTGGAGATTTTAGTAGGTTAATAGCTGAACGCATTACTAAATTAAGGACAGATCATCATGGAGAACCTGGAAGCACTAAACTGCCGATAGGTTCGAATCCCGCGAACGGGATCTTGGATATGCATACTAGGACGAAACTGTCGTCCAGTGCTTCCAGGTTTTTTATGGTGGTCTAGCTCTAATCGAATCATGAATCCAACAATTAAATAGAAATTTGTTATGTTTGTTCTTTTCTTTCGCTTGTATTATGAATAATAGAAACTGACTTTTAATAGATTATTTATATCAGAAGGGGTTTTGTGGAGGTCGCCGGCTCAATAGTCTAGAGGTTAAGTGCTCGCGAGCGAGACTGATAGGTTCTGGGTTCGAATCTCGCGAGTTGGGGTGGTGGATGCACACTGTTCGAGAGTCTCACAATAAGATAAAACGGCTGTCCAGTGCTTCCATGCCTTCCATGGTTGTCTAGCTTCAATGGACTCATGATCTCAACTATTGAAGTTTACTTATAGTTTACAAAAAGATCAATAAATGAAGTTTTCTTACATTTTATGAAATTAAAACACATATTGAGTTCCTTTTTTGCTAGATGAAATGTTTCTCCCATTATTATTATTCCACTATCATACACTAATTTCTAAACGCTATTGTTCTCTTTTTACTTATACACATTTTAGGTTCTCCATCTCTTCTTATTCTCATTGTTATTTTGTCGCACATAAGTATTTGTTGCCTCCCTCATATAAATAGTTATGTATTCAAATAAATAAATAAGATAATTTCAAAATTTGATGACCATAAACTACTTCGATAAATTATGAGCAAATGTGGATATTGGTTAGCAGTGGAATCCAGGACGATCGATTCGTCATATGTAGTTGGGTGTATCTGTATCTCAGAATTGATGTTCACTCGGTGACTCAAACCCAGTACCATTCGCTTCAAACGTCATTGCGGTATCTACTTGTTTATAATTTTATTATTATTTATTTTAACACATAGATATTGGTACAAGGAGGCACCAAATACATATGCGCCAAACAAATCTCATTTGATTTATGTGAGGGCTGTGATACTGCCCGGGTGCCCAAATCAAAGCAGGTGGTTTGCTTAGGAGGACACACTCAGAGCCTTCGACCTAAAGGTCTGATCCACAAGGCAGTGGAGCATTGTAAGGAGATGCAGTCCCATGGTAGCCGGTGACCAACGATTGGTTCATACGCCATCTGTTCCCGCAGGATACTGTAGCCCATGTGCACCATTGGTTTGGAATCCGGTTAAAGCGCCGGACATTTGCTTTTCGTCCTCTCATTTTCGTAAACAACATCCCCACCACGAAAAGGCAGTGAGTAGGACTTCTTTGGCAGAGGCTATATACACGTGGTCATGTGAGAGCATTTGGAGAGGAAGAGGGGACTCTCCCTACTCTCGGCCGTAGCTGGGCATTTGGGGGCATCTACTTGTTTGTTCAATAGGGTGTGTCCTGGATTCTACCCCTAGCTACTATCCAACTTTGCTTATACTGCTTGTGAATCAAGGAAATATCAAGGCGATATGCACATCATGCCAATAAGAGACTGATCAATTATAATCCTAAACATTCAAGGGAAGATTCAAGTAAACAATATCAGATGGATTTAAACTTCACCCCATTGCACAAGCAAATGGCTATCATGACTCAGTAGCTCAGTAGATAACGTGATAGCGTTTGAGGTGAATGGTACTGTGTTGGATTCCCATAGTGAACATCAACTCTGAGATAAAAGTACATCCATCTGACAAGTCTCATGAAGTGGCGTGCATCCTGGATTCAACTGCTAGCAACTCTCCATCTTTGCTTATAATACTTATGACTTAAGGCAATGATTTGAAATGTCATTTATGTTATATTCTGTTTAATAGTTTTCTCTTTTCTTTTTTATTTAGTAATTATTATACACATGTGCATAATTAACATAATTTTGTTTAAAATTCCTTTTTTTAAAAACTAATCTGTTTGGCGCCATTTGGAATTTACATATTACTATTTGAATTTATAAGAATGTACACATTTAAAACAAACAAAAAAACATATATGGATATAATGGACATTATAAATCATTCTGATTTCAATCATATTACTTACATTTTTTATAAATAGTGTTAATGAAATGATCATCAGTATAGGGATTGTGGTGATCATTAAGTTTTTGTTTGAGATCATGAACCGATTAATGATATCAATAAAAAATTTAGTAGAATCCATAACCCTTATACTGATAATTATCATATGCTCACTAGGGACTAGCTTCGTGAGGGAATTCTCGGAGTTCTAGTGAGAAGGTTTGACCAGTGGATCTAATCCGTATCGGGTAGAAACAAGTATCTATCTCAGTACAATGGAAGATGGTAGCGCAGTTTCGTGGACTGGTTGATGTTAGACACCAAAACCAATGGATGCCGGCTCAGTTTTCCAGTAGGTTAAGCGTTCACGCGCGAGACCGATAGGTCCTGGGTTCGAATCTCGTGAGAGGAGTCGTGGATGTGCACTGCTGATGAGTCCCACAATAGGACGAAATGGCCGTCCAGTGCTTCTAGGTTTTCAATGATGGTCTGACATCAATCGTCTCATGATCTTAATCAATAAAATAATCATTTCCACAATAATCTTCCCAATACTATTGTGATCTATGCTATCGCTTTTAACAGATATAAGTAGTATTGTGGTGTGGGTTACTTATATCCACGTAAATAGTATATAACGGTGATCAGACATAGAATATATTTCAGTAGAAGATCGATGAGGAAAGAACAGGAAAGGAACTCATTTTTTATGAAAAGGCATGAACAATGAAGTCTGAGACAATGGATCGATATTTTCATAAGGAACATTCAATTTTGAGGCCTTAGATGAGGCCTTTTTATTATCTTCTGATCACCTTCCAATTGATTGCTCTGCTTGTAGCTGTGATCTAATTTGATTAAGTTCATGTTTTCCCTATTAGTTTAGTCAGTTTGCATATTTTGACGTGGTAAAACATAATCTCATTACTTAATGATGCTAATCTCTGAAACATGCTCTACAATACTCTGCGATACTGAATTTACAAGCATATGACAATCTGAATTCATAACTTTACTTGTAAAGAATAAACTCACAAAGATGGTATGTTCTTTGTGGATCAACTTTTACCAAAGATTTGTAAATTTCAAAGAACTATTAACAGATTGAATACTTGCATTCAATAAATTCTATCGATCCTAACTAAAATATAATTCCATTTTCATGATAACACCTTTTGGTATGTGCTACTCATATTGACATAAGTAGCATATAACGATAATCAAGATTAGAATATATAGCAGCAGAAGGTCGAGAAGGAAAGAACATTAACAGAAAGCAATTAGTATGAAATCACAGGAACAATGATTTCTAAGATGATTGATTGACATTTTGCAAATGAAGTATTTACTTTACGGTTATCAGATTTTACTAAGAGATTCTGTAATTTTGTGTTGAAATACATTCGATTGTCCCCATTTGTGTTTTGGCGTTCACTACATTACGAGTTTTATATGATTTTATTACAATTCATAACTATGTATGTAGCTCTTCTAGAATTACTGTAGGTCCCAAGCTCACACAAAGGAGGAGGGTTAGGTATGAGGTCGGCAATCCTATCCCGTAGAAAAAAATCTTATTAAAAAAAACTCCAAACGGATTAAACAAAGCTAATTCGCACATTTACACAAATCAAATTGAATGTTATTTATTTCCGAAAAAAATAGATAAATATGCTACTTCTAATGTAGTTGATAGATTACAAATTATTTTATTGGATTAGTTGAAGTTATACAATAACACTGCTGCATGCCAGCAGGCTCAGTGATCTAGAAGTTAAGCGTTCGCCCGCGAGACTAGCAAGTCCGATAGGCTCAAATCTCACGAGACGGGATCGGGGACGCGCAGTGCTGAGGAGTTCCAAACTAGGACGAAACAGCCGTAAATCAGATTTAATAAATTATAATCCATAGTTGAATATTCATAGGTTTTGCACAAATCATTTATAAATAGCAACATTAATCTGTTAGGTATGATGAATGTCATCCATTGACAGTTATTTGTGATTTATTTAACAAAATAGTAAATGTCATAGAAACTAATATTTCCCTGTAATAGAAAATATACAATTGATGTACAGTTTCTTTTATTGTTGCTGAGAAAATGTCAACCATACTAAAACTGTATGATGAAACTAAATTCCATACATTTCACTGGTCATAGTTTTATATTGATCAACATATTATAAAACGTTTATTCTTGTTCACATGGTGATTATTAAAAAAAACCGGTTGATAACCGAATGGAATGATACGTTGGAAGTACCAATTGGTGCAACGGTTGGTTGATTGATTCTTTTTTTGTTTTATTCATCATTGTCTTTGAAGATGTAGATTAATTCATGATGTTACTGGTGGTCGTTAGAAAACCTTTATGATATTAGTTTTAGTGCTAGTTTTGACGCGTCCACATTTACATAAGGCGACCTGCTTGAATATCTGGGATACTTGTTCTTGTCATATAGATCATTGTGTCAATTAATTGCATAACCTATTCAAGTGAGTTTGTGATAAGTTTACCACCTTACACTGTACAATCAGAGACATAGTAATGACTGGCAATATGCACTGAAAGTTTTATATCTCGATGGGAATAATGAATATTAACTTTTGGAATCTATTTCTAAACTATTACTATACATATATTTTTATTGCATAATTGTTAAGTAACTAAACTATTCATATTCGTGTTCCCCTTATTATAAGCTTCATTTTGACCCATAAACTATCACTATGCGATTTACCATTATTGAGTGATGTCCAGTCTATGAATAACAATCTCCCACATTCACAGCCATATTTGGCTGAATCTTGTACAAATGTTATTTTGTATTTTATGTTATGATGTAGTCTGTTTGGTTTGTATATAAACCCGATATGCTTGTGTGACGGCGGACAGCAGTCGAACTCGAGGAAGCTGTCGGAGGTTTAGAAAAAGCCGAAGATATTCCATCACATCTCCTTTTGGTAGAATATTCCGGAATTCCCAAGTGTAGCTTCCTGATTGAACAACGATAATAACCCCCTGTATGCGGATTAGTGGACTGTAATGATGATTTCGTTTTTGCTAAAAACCATAAATACCTGACAATTTTGTAACATAACTGATACTGTTTGGAATAATATTCGTTTCATTAGTCTTCTGTCTTCTCATTGCGACTTAGGAGGGTTTTGGTGTACTAGTGCTCAGTTATACACGGTATATCAAGAAAACAGAACTTCAAAATATAACAGTTTGAAGTACATGAATCGAATTGAGGAGACTGACATTGGCGTTCTAGACTCAACGGGTAAGGCTTGTCAGGAAGAAGGACCAATAAGGACTCTAGAAGGCTCGTACGTCATTAGTGCGGTCGATAAATTACTGTTCTCTAATTGGCGATATCATTACATCAAAAATTAATAGAGCACAAGGCCACGAGTTATAACAAGAAAGGAATGAACATTATTCAAATGTAGACTTTTGAAATGCTAATATCTAACTGGTAATCACTCAATATTTATCGTTAATATCGATCTAGAAGTACTAAACTAAAACATAGTGTACTTGTGATCTTGAGGAAATTAATGCACTGGACAGTCGTTTCGTCCTGTTGTGAGACCCCTCAGCAGTGTGCATCCATAATAGGTATGATAGGTATGATGAATGTCATCAAATGTCATCATTTGCCATTTATTTAAGAAAATAGTAAATATTCCCACAGTAGGACGAAACAGTCGTCCATTGTTTCCAGGTTTTCCATGGTAGTCTAGCTTCAATTTGACTCATGATCTCAACTATTGAAATTACTAAAAACTCCACAAAACGCCTTGTGATACAAACTAATGTATTTTTCAGAATTGTAAACTCGTACTACCAAGTTTCATAGTATGATACATTACCATTAAGTTTTTTTGGGTAGCAATTGTCTTAAATTAGAATTAAGTCACCAATGTTAGTAACTATATTTGGAATTTACCGGACAGAATTCAATTAGCATTAAAAGACTGAACAAACATTCCGTTAGTTACTACTTCATGATCTATCAGTTGTTAGTTAATTTACATGTCAACTGTATTGAACATATAACCAGATAAAGTTCACTTGAGAATTTATTTTTAACCACTTAGTTCTATAGAAACCATTGAGTATAATGGTTTCAATTGATCTATTGTATACAAAATAAAATTTGTGATAAACTTCCTCTTTTCACAGTTTTCATGTGCTATGATTTCAAGTTGATTGTAACCTATTATAAGTATTCGAATCTCTCAAGGCAGTATCATGAATGTGCACTACTGAGGAGTCCTACAATGGGCCGAAACGGCTCACCAGTGTTTTCAGGTTTCGCATGATGGTCTAGCTTCAATTTGACTCATGATTTCAACTATTAAAATGAACCAACTAATGTCAAATATTAAAACATTCAATTTAAACCATTCTCATTGATCCGGATTACAATTTTTGAAAGGAGTGTCTATTCTTTAAAGGTTACTGATCAGTCCCAATGAGCAAAACACATAGTTTCAAAGACTCTTGTTCAGTGACTCCACTTAGTTAACAATGATGATATGCATATATGGTTCCATTTCGTTTTTTATTTTAGTTTTGAATTCAATATAATTACTTTTCTTTATTGATTAGTCAAGTTGATGATTGAATTGTAAATTTGGCAAATTCCTTTAGACCAATGGCAATTTGTATCCCATCAAAATTTGATCATTATTGTGTCCGTATGTACGTATATCTCCAGGTTTATTTTATGGATATCGATCAACATTAGCCATATGAAACTAATTTAACATCGATAATAGTTTCACAATTATTTCTAATTATATCTACCTTCCTACTTGATAATTACTTAAATAAGAATTAATAAGCATCTTCAATATGAACGTCAAATACAGTTTTACCGTACGAAGCTGAAACGTGGAGAACTACTACAACCAACATCAAGAAGGTACAAGTATTTATAAATAGCTATCTACACAAGATACTCAACATCCATCCGTCGGACACGATCAGCAACAGCCTACTGTGAGAGAGAACAAACCAGCTTCTACCTGAAGAGGAAATTAGAAAGAGACGATGAAAATGGATAAGACATTTATTGCACAAGTCACCAAACTGCATCACGAGGCAAGCCCTAACTTGGAATCCTAAAAGGAAGAGAAGGCCAAAGAACACATTACGTTGGGAAATAGAAGCAGATATGAAAAAGATGAATAGCTAATGAAAACAACTGGAAAGGATTGTCCAGGACAGGGTTGAATGAAGAGTGCTGGTGGGCGGCCCATACTCCTACATGAGGAGTAACAGACGCAAACAAATCAAGTCAAAATCAGTCTATTTTTAATCCTCACTGTACTACATTAATCAATCGTTAGCATGTCGATATTTTCAATTCACTTCTCTACTTACAATTATACTGTGTCATTTAGCATATAAAATAAACCCTTGTAGTGTCGATTATTATTTTTAAGCCCATATATACCTTATTCTAACTTTCGTACAGGTCAATCTATTCATTTTACTTGAGTTACATTTTGACTTTGTTAATTATTCACTTATCAATCTTGACTGTTTTATATGAGCGCATATGAGTGTGCCCTTCTTATCCCATTCATCACATGTCTGTAGCTTAATTTTGTGACTATAAATATTGATTAAAGCGTCATTTCGCTTCGCTCTCTTCTTTTCGCTTGATTCTTCGATTGTCTATCTGGATCAATGATTGTACGAAATATATGTATTCAAAAATACATCCTCGTATTTGGCTTATTTAATTCGGTTATTCATTAACGAGTGTTAGGTCAGTGATAATATACGAGTATTAACGATATATATATATCTCAATGGCATTCAAAAACGATATTACTGGCGTCAGATACCTGGCCACTAAACCCTACTTCATTAAAGTGGATGAAATAAAAAAAACTATAGTCCAGCCAAGAAATTAGTTAGAACGTATCACATATGTTGTTTAGTATAAGAATGAGTTTTGTGGATATTATAGTAATTTTAATAGTTGAGATCATGAGACAATTGAAGCTAGACAACCATGGAAAACCCGGATGTAATGGACAACTGTTTCGTCCTATTGTGGGACTCCTCAACACTGCGCTTCTACCATCCCGCCTCGTGAGATTTGAACCCAGGACCTATCAGTCTTGCTCACGAGCACTTAACCTCTAGACCACTGAGCCGGTAGGCATCCAACGGTGTTAATGACGTCTAACTTCAACTAATCCACAAAATTGCGCGATACATCCACCATTGTCTTCAGTGAGTTACTATCTCACAACACACCCGGTTGAACTGCACTGATCACTGCTTCTCATTAAAACTCTAGAACATACCTCTTGAAAACAGTCACTAGTGAACATATGTTGATGAACAATCAATAATTATCGTCAATATCGACCAAGAAATAAAAGAGACAGGAACTTGTTGAAATACTTTATACTGAGAATTCTAATATTGTAATAATACTAATACTACTGAAACTGTGGTGTGGGTTACTTATATTCACATAAGTAGTATATAACGGTGATCAGACATAGAATGTATTTCAGTAGAAGATCGATAAGGAAAGAACGCAAACGGAACGCACTTCGTATGAAAATGCATGAACAATGAAGTCTGAGACAATGGATTGATATTTGCATAAGGAACAGTCAAGTTTGAGATGATGAATTGATATTTTGCAAATTAACTATTTACTGTATGGTTCTGAGATTTTAGTGAGACATTCTGTAATGTTATGCTTAATTGCATTCGTTTGTCCATGCTCGTGTTCTTGTTTGCTGCAGTTTGTATCACCAATGAAAAATGAAGTGCCTAGCGGCAGAACATTTAAACGATTTTAGAAGAAATGAGAACAAAAACAGAGATAGATTGATGTGAAAATGAAGTAACAATCAAGTGTAAGATGATAGTTAACCACTTTTTCTCTTAAGAATCCTTACTGTTTTTATATGATCGTATGTGAATTTATTAATTACCCTATTCATTACGTGTCTGAATATAAATATTGAATAACGCATGATAAAAACGACTTGGTTCACATGAAGTCTCAGATTTTAGATATGAGTGTATTCATGTGTGTTATAACTTGTGACCGCCGGTTAGAGAGCAGCGAATTATCGATCAGACGAAGGATGCGTAAAACACGTGTGAGCAGCCTAGAGTTCTGATTAGTCCTGATTTCCGCCTAGCCCAGCCAGCTAAGTCCAGAACACCAATCCGAGCCTCTCTAATATGAATCATTTATTTCAAACATACTCGGTTTATATATCAACCAGACAGACCACAACGTACCACAAAATAGAAAATAACACTGTACAGTATTTGCCCAACAAGAAAATGACACGTGAATTAAATATTGACCAATGGGAAAATGATACGACTTCAAGTCTAAGGTTACCATTAGACTTAACATAATAATTTTCAAGATATTTTTCTGAATATCCCAACAATGTGTTATTTGTCATAGGAGGCCTTAATTGAGGATCCTCTAATTCTATCAAAAAGTACATTCGATTGTCACTGCTACTGTTCCTGTTCACATTACTACTACTACTACTACTACTACTACTACTACTACTACTACTACTACTACTACTACTAGTAATAATAATAATAATAACAAAACAATACCATGTAGATATTTGCTGTTAATTTGAATGTATTATCATAATCAGTAAGATTATATATAATAAAAGTAATTAGAAGATTATTCTTGTCATAATCATTAATAGTAATGATTAGTTTACTTGTCAATCAATCTACTTAGTTCTTATGGAATAGATTTATAATCAAGTTTCGTTATGTATGAATGTAAAAGAAAGAAAAAAGAGAAAAAACAAAAAAAGAGAAAGAAAAAAGCAAAAAAAAGAAAAAGAAAAAGATTTTTATTCATGTGACAAATACTTAGTTCCTATATGATTTACTTAATGTGTATTAATTGCAAATTGTTCTCTCTTTTTTGTTTTTTTTTTGTTTTTAATCTATTTTTGAATCATTTATATGTAGAAGATTATTTGAGAAGATGATAAATAATAGTAGATAATAATAGAATTCAAGTGATGCATTTCATCTTAGTTAAGATCAGAGTTGATGTTCACTCTTAGACTCGAACCCAGTATTGTTTATTTCAAACACTAACACATGATCTATTTATCTATTGAATATTGATAATCAATTGCTTGTGTAATAGGTTGAAGTTTTAACTTAATTAGTATTGTTTCCTTGAAACGTCTCATTGATGTTCAGGATTAAACATCAACTCTGAGATTCAGGTACATCCAACCTACGAGTCTAAAAAAAGATGAAACATGATTCTTGCCATCCTCTGCTAGCCATTTTCCATTTTTGTTTATAATGCTTATGAATTAAGGCAATGAAGAGGCAATCCATACTGTATCCACATATGCCACTAAGAGATTGATCAGTTACAGTCCTAAACATCAATGGGAAGATTCAAGTAAATAATATCAAATCAATATATGATTTTTCTTCAAATAAATACATAGCGTTCAGTAGTCCGTTTAATATAGAGTTTCAATCTGAAAGTATTATGGTGCGTGCGACTTATATTGATATAAGTAGTATATGATGCTAGTCAGGGATGTAATGTCTGGCAGCAGAAGATGGGGAAGATCAAGAAAGGAAGAGCGGGAATCGAAAACAATTAGTATGGAAACACAAGAACAATGAAGTTAGACAATTATTGAACATTTTTGCAAATTCGATATTATAGTATGGTTTTTCTATTTTACCAAGTAACTCTGTAATTTTGTGCTAAATATAATTCGGTTGTCTTCACTACTGTTCTCCTTCGCTACAGTATAGTTCTTTGAAGACAACTATACATAAGGTGTATAATCAAGGGTAAAATGTGAAAATTATGAATGCTGAGAATCTAGGCTTTCATGAGGTATATTGATGAATGAATTTAACAGTTGATGTCACATAACGTAAATGAGAATTATATTAGATACATTTATTTAAATGTTCACCTACCAGAAATATGGAATGGATTGAAACTAAGATGAAAAGATCAGAATTCATAGTAGCATTGCTATTAATTGTAGAATAGATTTTTCTGAATATTATAAGATACATCTCTTTGAGTACTTTCATTAGTCTGTTTTGGCTCAGTGGTCTAAAAATTCATGAGGTCCTTCACTACAAAATGAATGTATCTAGTTCGTTATCAAAAACAATAAGGAACGGTATAGTTTTGATAAGATCAGGCATAAGTACTGTGATAACATCTTGAACTGTAGTGATAAAGTCTTTTAAATATATAGGGGATTGTCGAGATTTATAGAAATGTTGTACCCACAATAACATGCTCTTATCTGAAATGGTTTTCGGATTCAATTCTCATTTGAACTCAGACTACATATTATTCTGAGTATAAAGTTTGTTATTTACCGTGTACTAGCATAAACGATTCATCATCAATTTACTTTCTAATATATGTATGTGAATATGTTTTCAATACAAATGTCAAGACAGTTCTACTGTATGGGGCGGACACTTGGAGAACAAAGAAGGCGTTTATTAACAGTTACATTACTTCGGATCCGTCGGCCATCGGCAACTATCAGCAACAACCCACTGTGGGAGAGAAAAAACCAGATCTCAATGGGGGAAGAAACCAGAAAGAAGTGTTGGAATTGGATGGGACAAACATTAAGGAAAGCACCCAACTGCATCACAAGATAAGCCTTCACTTGGAATCCTCAACGCCAAAGGAGAAGTGGAAGATCAGAGAACGCACAGGTCCTAAGTACGATTTTAAATGACATTGGAAGTACAAATTTCTATGATGTTCATTATCAAGCTGAAACCCCTGTCATACAGTATGTGATTTCTAATTAGTCAGTTCAGACAAGTCACTCAATGATGTATTTTACCTTCACAATTGAAAACTTCCACAAACCTTATCTACTAATAATGAGTTGTCTAATGTACACATTGGTCCACCTCGATGCTTGATACCTGTGTGTTTGCGCCACAAGATTGAGCTGTACTGATCAGATTATAAAGTTTAAGCCTGAATTATGTCTGCTTCTCCTAGAAACTGGATTGAGCCGTACTATTTGAGCTACCAATTTTAAGCCTATGCGTTATCTGGCTCTCTTGTTAAACAGGATTAAACAGTACTGTTTGAGTTGTCGTGTGATTATCTGGATAGTTTCTAATTCTCCTGAAAACCAAATATAAAATCATTTCTATCTGAAGTTTGCCTTGATGATGATGTTGTTCAGAAGAACGATAAAAGCTTCAAACCATCCAGCTCAAAGGACAATACTCCATCAAAATCATCCATCTGAGCTACTAATCTTCTCCACCATTTACAATGGTATTATCTAACTCATGTAAACGTATTTATCCACACTTATTCATTACTCATCTTACATAGTGTTTACATCATATAACAAAACCTATAAAAATGTTAAATGTTTTATTTGAATAAAACAAAAACAAACAAAAAAACAATAAAGAAAAAGAAACATTTTGAGCAGTTGTACAATGAAAAAAAAAGGAAGAAAAAAATGAACAAAAAAATGTGTTACTAAGATATTTATTTTGTCGGTTTTTCTTTTCTTCTTTTCTTTTTTTATTCATTCAGTTTCTTTTCTTGATATTAGTCAATTTTTTATTTGAATCTTTTTTCTTTTCTTCTTCTTTTTTTTCTTTTTCTTTCTTTTTTAATCACAAACAAAAATATAGATTGAACATGGATTTATTATTTCGATTGGTAGTTTGAATTCTTTCTTCTTCTTTTTTGTTTCTCTTTTTTGTTCTTCTCTCGTTTTTTTTCTTTTAAATTCATTGAAATGACTACACTTATTATTTTTTATCATTAAATTTTCTTTTTTAAAATTTTCTTTTCATTGTTGTTGGGTTTTCGTTTTAGAAAAACTGTTTTTTTGTGTGTATTTTACTATTCGTTGTAAAACTGAGAAAAAATTGAATGGAGAATAATAACGATAATAATCACAAGAACAACAACAACAACATAAGAAAAAGAAAGAAAGGATAGTTAAAAGAAATAGGATACATTTCTCTTTTGTTAAATGTAATATGCATTAAATGATTTTATTAAAAGGGGGTATTGGTCTGTCTATTTTTGTTTTGTTTGTTTGTATTCATAATTACAATTGTATAATTAATGTGTATATAGAATACAATGATTATGGTTATTAAACGTTTCCAGAGAGGGAGAGAGAGAGAGAGAAAGAGTGAGAGGGGAGAGAGGGGAGGAGAGAAACAAATGACTTGACTATTAGAAGTGAAATTAGATCGATCATATTGAATGAAGTAGTTAGGTAGGTAGATAAATGAGGCCAATTAGTATTATTATTATTATTGAAGAGTAAGGTGTCAAAGAATGGAAGGGATTGTCTATTAGTGTACTCTAAAAATGTAAAAACAAAAAACAAAATAATGAATCATAAGTAGGTTAATAAAAGTTGTTAGTATAATGTAATAAACACTTTTAACATAAGAAACTACTATATATGGAATTGTGAATACTTACTTTAATGAATAGGATATATTGAGATTAGAAAAATCTTTAATGTAGATAGATGGATTTTGATATTGTTAAACTCTAAGTGAAATGATTTGATTAAGAAGTATTCATTGAAGAGGATATTGTCAAGAATGACAATAAAAGCTTAACTTTAAACTATTTTTGATTAAAATCGTTAGTCAATTGAAGCTAGACCACCATGAAAAACCTAGAAGTACGAGACAGCCGTTTCGTCCTAGTATGGGACTCCTCAGCATTGCGCATCCACGATCCCTCACCTCGCGAGATTCGAACCTAGAGCCTATCAGTCTCGCGCGCGAACGCCTAACCTACTGGATCATTAATCCGGCAACTAATGATGATAGTAGGTGTCATTACCAAGGTTTGATTTGATAATTTCGAATAAATTGAGCATTGGGTTCATTGTTATAAATAAAAATAATATATTTGTAATATCCCAATGAGTAGAAAATTGGATTTTCTGACGTTTCGTGACTTAGTGTAAGTCACTTCTTCAGAGAACAAATAACCAAATTGTTCTCTGAAGAAGTGACTTACACTAAGTCACGAAACGTCAGAAAATCCAATTTTCTACTCATTGGGATATTACAAATATATTATTTTTATTTATAATGATGATAGTGTCTAACCTCAACCAATCTACGAAATTGCGCGACCATCTTCCACTCTACTGAGATAGACACATGTTTCGACCCGACACGGATTATCTCCACTGGTTACGGCTTCTTACCAGAACTCCGAGGATTTCCTCCCGAAGCTAGTCACTATTTAGTAAAGATAACTTGAAACATTTATGATAGTTGAATTCACGAGTTAATTGAATCTAGATCATCATGAAAAATCTGGAAACATTAGATGGCGATTACGTCCTATTATGGGACTCCTCAGAAGTGCACATCTACGATCCCATCTCACGAGATTAAAACCCAAGATCTATCGGTCTCACTCGTGAGCGAATAACCTCTAGACCATTGAGCCACTTGGTATCCAACGGTGTTAATGTCTAATTTCAACCAATCCTCTGATTATAACTTGAAACATTATACATATTCACTTAGTTACTGAAATGTTCTGTAGGTCCATGTAATTCATAACGTATAAAATGGAATTGAAAATGAAGAACAATTGAGTATTTTTTTGTGATGTAATTTTTCATTGAATACAATCAATTTCAAATCGACAACAAGATATCAATCTTGTCTTTAATGTTAGTGACAACTAGATTGAATATTTTACGGATATATGATTTTTAATCTTCATTTACATCTTGACGTTCTGATTCTTCTACTATGGAATAAGTTTACCCCGTCCAAGGACTGCTTCACATCTCTTTCCACACAATTTATTGGCTCCATACCGAGTGGTTGAAGGAGATTTAGGGACCCTATGGACCATTTAGCTTAGTGTACAATTATGGCTACAACATGTAGGACATTTATTAGGATACACCATAGACGGTTCACACAGACGATGGACTAAGTTCACAGTATTAGGAATGAAGTGAGCAGTTAAGTGTGGTTAGGTATGCAGTATAGAGATGGTTGACAAACACACCTGAATGTCTCTAATTATCGGCCTAATACGATATCTTACGGTTTCTATAACCACAAGGACTTTAATGAATTAGTATTACGGATCATTGAATGTTCTTGTGTGAATGCACAATGCATACATTCGGGGCTATCAGATGTGCAACTGTAACACTGAATTACGATGTCACACCAATTATTTAATAAACTAAAGATACGTAGTTTACAATCATTAATATCACTAACACCTACGATCCCGTACTACCCATTGCTGAGAAGTCCCATACAGTTGTCTAATGCTCCTAGATTTTCAATAGCGATCTAACATTGATCAATTCATGATCTTAATAAACACTCTACAATCTCTACAAAACCCTATACTGATCGTGAACAGCCTCTTTTAGTACTAAAAATAAACAGTACGTGAAGATTGTAGATCTAATGATTCATTAGATTTTCTTTCTTCACGGCTCGGATAGCTCAGTGGTAACGTCTCTGACTGTGAAGCTGGGTGACACGAGATCGAATCCGCCAGGGAGCAACAGTTCCCTCAAGATTACAGGTACACCTTGCTGACGAGTGCCAAGCAGCACGAAACCCTGGTCCAGGGTTTCCTGTTGACTACCTCCAACCACCAGCAAACCATTTAAACAATTGATATTATAAAGGTGGATAGTGGCTAGCAGTGGAATCCAGGACACGCGTTCCGTCCTATTTAGGACTCGTCAGCTGAATGTAGCTTTATCTGAGAGTTGATGTTCACTCTGGGACTAGAATCCAGTACCATCAGCTTCAAATTCCAAACAATGACAAGATATAAGTGCACGACACCACGTGAATACAACTGATATTAGTTAGTAGACGTTTTTAGCTTTGATTGTTTTTATTTTTTAAGTTGGATAATATAAATCACTATGATAAACATTCTATGACATTTAAGTAATGTGCATAATTAAAGAATAAGTGTGAAATAAACATCTTGACAATTCATTCATTTTAATCAAAACAAATGATTCATTTTTACCTTGAAAATTACATGAAGTTAGTGCAGTGTTCAACTCCGCCTGGAGCACTTCTAGGACTGCTGAAAGTCGCAAGCTCGGTTAAAGGAGGAGGGTTGGGTATGGGGTTAGCGACCCCATCCCGTAGAAAACTAGCTCTTTAAAAAACTTTAACTAGTACAGTGTTCAAGCATTGAATTCTTAAACATTTTCATTAAGTCAGAATATGTCTAAGTGTACATCTTGAAAGAAAATCCTTCCTATTCATGATTAAACTTACTTGAATAATCAAGGAAATTAATCAGTACAAAGATAAGATGGCGTCTGGAGATAGTCGATAGAAAACCTTAGAACTAAGTTTCAAGCTATTTTGGCACTCGTCAGCATGGTACATCTGTAATCTTGAGTAAACTGATTCTCCCTGATGGTTTTGGTCACGTGTCACCGAGCTTCATAGTCAGAGACGTTATCAATGGTCTATTCGAACAACGACTGACATCCTATAGCACTGAGATGCATTTACAATTAACTGATCACAAGTTGGTGATCAATGTCATATATACCAAATAGCACGAAACCTAGGTCCATGGTTTTTTGTTGACTAGTGGCCACATTGCAACTTGGTTGGTAGAATTCGATCTGCACTTACAAGGACCTAACACATATGATATTGATCAACACCCGGTGATCAATCAATTGCAGTACAAAGATAAATGATCAAACAATGAAGTTTATCTTTGCCGTTTACAGAAAGTTGTTTATGACTCATAAGTATTAATCAATGTTTAACAGCATAAAATGTTTGCCTAGCCTATTTAGACAAAGAATTATATCATCTATTGGTCCCTTGGACACAATGAAATTTGGAAATTATAAAAAATGTAAGCCATAAGAACAAAATATTTGAAAACATTCTTTCCTGTCTGTTTTCATTATAAACGAAACGACAAAAATATGCATTCCCAGCCGCCCCCAAATGTCCGGGTACGTGGAAGGATAGGGGGAGTCAGCTTCCTATCTCAAAATACTCTCACATAACCACGCGTATGAAGCCACTGTCAGGGAAGTCCTATTCACTGCATTCTCACAGCATGAGTGTTGTTTATGAAATTGAGGGGATGAAAAGCGAATGTCTGGTGCATGAAGTGAGTTGATGGACACAGAGGGTACATCTGGAAGAGTTAGGAAACCCTGATTCCAAATCAATAGTGTACATGAGCTCCATGATCTTTAAGGAACAAACGGTATATGAACTTACAGTTGGTCACCGGCTACCATGGAATCGCATCTCCTGACGTTGTTCCACTGCCTTTTGGATCAGACCTTTAGGTAGAAGGCTCTGGGTGTGGCCCCCTAAGAAAACTAACTGCTTCAGTCTGAGCACCCGTGCAGTATCATAGCCCATATACAAATCAAGTGACTTGTGTGGTGCATATGTATTCGTTGACCCTTTGTATCAATAATTAAGTGTTCAAATAAATAAACAAATTAGCTGGGAAGCTAACTGTTTACATGCTTCTGACTGAATCAATCAGTCCATTTATAATGTCCATTATATTTATGTATGTATATCAAAGACTAGATAGTTTAGTTTAGCCTGAAAACCGATCTCTTCAATGTTTGTCTTTATAAACAACTTTCGAATACACATTAGATCATATTCTTTGAATTAATTCATAAATCATCACTAATCATATTATATACTACTTATTATGATTTCTATTCACATAAACATATTTGAACTACATTTTGTTGCCAAGATACACCAATGAATAAGGATACTACACAATACAATTAACCAATATACGACATATGAATCAATTCTAAAAAAATGAAGATGATAATCATGATATAATAAACTAACAACTAATATATAAAGATGATAAGAAATACAAAGCGGAACTAAATCTAGACAGCACTATTGAAACAGTATGGTTTGTTTGTTTGTTTGTTTGTTCCTAATGAAAAGCTATAGACATGCATTTTATACATAAACTAACTATATGAAGAACTAATACTACTACACTTTACAAGAATAAAAACAAAACAAAAAAAAAGAAGAAATTAAGCAACAACATGCAATTACACAGTAATGGTAATCATGACTTAATGATGGTGATGATGATACTTTGGTAACACAATGATGTAGATGTACCTATTTGTAGTCATTGATGTTTTGTGTCGATCGGTAAATTTAAATGAATTAACTTTTACATTTACAGATATTGAGTCACTGTGGATTGATTAGTTCATACTCATGGTAGTCAGAGTAGTAATGCAGTGAACGAGAACATAAGTGGGGACAAGTAAATATACGTCTTAGTCAACGCTGAGAACCATACAATAAGTAATTTATTTGCAATCAATTGTCTCAGACTTCATTGTTCTTTCATTTTCATACCAATCATTCTCTTTTTTGGCGATCTTCTTAACATTCTGTTTCTGAAAATTTCACTTTCGATTGATGATACATACTACTTATAAATTTAATGACATCAGTAACACACACAACAGTAGTAGTCGTGGTAGTAGTATTAGTATGAAACATTAGCTATATGCTTTAAAATCATTTAGAAGTTACCCTTATTATTCAACTGGATAGGTAAATTACAGTCAAACAACTATTTATTATTAAATAAAATATAATAAACCGTCTAGAAGTTTGACATCCAAAAGTGAAATTGTATTAAAGCCTGTAGATCATTATTTTCAACTGTGTAATTTAGGTAAACACCAAACTGCGTCATAAGGTAAACCCACACTTGGAATTCTCAAGGTCCAAGGAGAAGAGAAAGATCAAACAACATATTACGCCGCGAAATGCAGACAGATGAACATGAGAACAATGAACAACAATTAGATAGAACTAGAAAAAAAGGCGTAGGACAAAATGGGCTGGAGAGTGCTGGTCGGAGACCTATGCTACATTGCAGGTAACGGACGTAAGTAAGTAAGTAAGTAAGTAAGTAAGTAAGTAAGTAAGTAAGTAAGTAAGTAAGTAAGTAAGTAAGTAAGTAAGTAAGTAAGTAAGTAAATAAGTAAGTAAATAAGTAAGTAAGTAAGTAAGTAAGTAAGTAAATAAGTAAGTAAGTAAGTAAGTAAGTAAGTAAGTAAGTAAGTAAGTAACTAAGTAAGTAAGTAAGTAAGTAAGCAAGTAAGTAAGTAAGTAAGTAAGTAAGTAAGTAAGTAAGTAAGCAAGTAAGTAAGTAAGTAAGTAAGTAAGTAAGTAAGTAAGTAAGTAAGTAAGTAAGTAAGTAAGTAAGTAAGTAAGTAAGTAAGTAAGGAAGGAAGGAAGGAAGGAAGGAAGGAAGGAAGGAAGGAAGGAAGGACGTGTCAACATGAATGTTTCCCATAATGAAAAACTTAAAAGGATCCAATTTTTCTTTTCAGGTCAACATTCCTCTTGTTATTACATTACAAATAAAAATGAATAATTATTTTAAATGTCATCTCAGCTTCAATGACATACAGCTAACTGTTAAAAGGTTGATTAGATGAACAATAGTTGTTGTAATAATACGAGACAATAACAAGCTACATCAAACTGTACATTGTCAAGGTTAACAATTCACACAAAACTTATATGACATGGTTAGATAGGAAACAATTAGTCCGTTCTAAGAAGATAAAGATTCATGAAAAGAATGAAATTGATCTAAAATAGTAAACGTTTTGATGTATTCGTGCAATGTACATATTGCCTTGTCAAGAGATTTTAATGCAACCAGCAAACAAACAAACAAACTTGAAAGGGTCAACTATAAGACAAATGACATAAGGGAAAAGTGATAAATGAAGATAAAGAGAGAAGAGAGAGATGGAGGGAGAGGAAGAGACAGTTGTAAACTGTTATTAGAATGTATAGTACATGATAAGACTATTATTGATATTCAATATAACAAGGTCTAATCTTGTAAAGTGATATATCCCGATGAGAATAATGAATGGTAACTGTTCGGCTCAATTGATGGGTTTAAATGTTAAGTAACTTAATTATCCATATTCCTCTTATTTTTAGCTTCATTTTAATCCATAAACTATCATTATACGGTTTAATATAATTGAATGATGCCCAGTCTATTAGTTAAAGTCTCGCACAGTCACAGTCACATTTGGCTGAAACTTGTACAAGTGTTACTGGTGTCATATGGTCTGTTTGGTTTGTATATAAACCCAGTATGCTTGAAATACATGATGTTGTTTATTTGTATCTTCCCATTGTTATTTAGGACTGCGATTGATCAATCTCTTGTTGGTATTTATGCATCTTATATGGAATGCCTTGATATTGTCTTAACATCTAGTTAAAAAAACTGGTGAAATATGAAAAGTGATTAAATTTTTCCACATATTAGAATGAATTCATCACTATTTCGTTGAACTGGACAATAAAGTGCTCATTAACCGATTTTTCAGTTTATATTTAGCTGACGAGCCCTTAACAGGACGAAACGCGCGTCCTGGATTCCCCACTGCTATACACAATCCATCGTTACTTATAATGCTTGTAAATTAAAACAATATCGAGGCAATATGCACGGTATGCACATATGCTAATAAGAGACTGATCAATTACAGTCCTTAAACATCAATGGGAAGATTCGAATGAAACAATACCAAGTGAATTTATCTTTCAAAAGGTATTGGAATAGTGATGAATGGGATTATGTTTATTTAGACATTCAACTGGTTTCCGTTTTAATTTTAACTTAGAATTAGGAAAAAAAATTGAGGAATTTTTTTTTCTCATTAAGGACTGATATTGATCGAAAAATCGTTAAAAACGAGATCAACGTAGATAACTAGTTTTCGGTTATTTGAAATGGTTTGACAGTGTTACTGATATGACTTTGGAGATACGATGAAGTCTTACGATCATTTTGTAATAGGATGGTTTTTGTTTTTGATTTAAGTCAATTTGTGATCTGGCTCAACCATTATCAAAAGCATAGTTACTTACGTACATTATATGTGTACATTATATGTTCATCTTGAATTCATTTTGTATGAGTTGTTTGCATCTTCTCATTGTTGTTTATGACTACAATTGACCAGTCTCTTATTGGCATATATGCACCCGGTAAGGATTGCCTTGATATTTCCATTATATGTAGAGATAGACGGTGGTTAGTAGTAAAATTCATGACACGCATTTTTTCCTATTTCGGAATCGTCAGCTGGATACACATTCACCTCAGAATTGATGTTCACTTCAAACGCCATCACGTTATCCACTTAGTTATTGAGTTCAGATATGCACTAGCGATAGAATTTGAAACAAACGGGACTAGATTTGAGTTCCAAAGTGAACATCAGCTCTGAGATACAGATACGTCCATCTGACAAATCTCAAATAGAATGAAACGCTCGTTCTGGATTCCACTATTAGCCATCTTTGCTTATATTTTATTTGTATTTTTTTATCATGTATTATCATATTATGAATTAGAAAATAGTAGTCCTAATGTCACAACTATACTCTCTTCAAAACGATTTCATCTTACCTTTGTTAAAGCACCTCAACTGATTGGATTAATCACAGTATAGTGAACAAAAACAACAACAAGAATAATAATACAGTCAATGAAAAATAAGCAAAGTAATACGTAATAATCATCCATTAAAGCATTATTTATCAACAACTGGAAAAAGCTGGGAAAGAATTGCCCATGCCAGGGTTGGATAGAATGCTAGTGGTTGGACTATGTTCCTCCACGAGGAGTAACAAGCGTAAGTAAGTCAGTAAGTAAGTAAATATCAATGTACTTATAGTATGTAATCTATCTCTAGACAAACAATGTGCTACTAACACTCAACTAAGGTAAAAACTAATTGTTTCTTTTCCCTTGAATAAACTATTCGTATATAAGTAAATACATTAATGACACACATATTAATAAAATGATAAAAATGTGGAAGAAAAAGAAAAAAGAAAGTGAACAATAGCACAATCAGTCGGTCAGTTACAAAGTAGGACCAGCCACATATATGCATCGATCTAAGTTACCATACGTCATCAAGACAACAAGTTGAACACCGAATTCATACAAGTAGTTAATTCAGTGGTGGCATATAAGGATATAGTACAGAAAGAAAGAATTAGTTCCGAGAAACAAAGATATGAAGCGATTTTAATCTCATGTTTTAAGAGAAGACAGAGAGTGTATACACAGATACCATTGTGGTCGATCCTGAGCCATGTCACCCAGAGTCTCCAACCGCTATTGCTATCTTGATGTAGTGGTCAAGCTTGCCTATCGTGATGAACTATTCGAGCTATACTAGCTGGAACAATCGTTCCTCAAGGTACTACATGTCAGGTTGGTTGAAGAGTAGTAAGATTAAAAGCAACAAACCCAAGGTCCGAACGTGAATTCGTACTGCTGAATGTACAGAGGTGTGACGGCAGTAAAATGTTTCCTTCAGACAACCAGCTATGCTGCCTTCCGACAAGGAAGGGTGGGGTTAGAAAAGGTTGACCCTAATAATACATACCTAGCCTTATCCCATGGACACCCGTCTTTGGAGGGAAGGACTCAAAAGTACGAAGATAACACGAAAATCACTCACAAAAGGTCGTGTTCGACCGACCTTAAGCAGTTGTCCCTTGTTCACTGTGGTCACACTCTCAGATCACTAAGACCACATCTAACCCAATTTCTTTTTCAGGTATCTCTAAAATGAACCCTTCAACGTTGTGAGCAACCGCGAAATGATAACCACCCTCATACTTCCAACAGCACTCAAGATCACTGTATTGATAATTAACCTCCCTCTTCAATTCTCATTATTCCTTGTACAATAACACAATAAACAACCAAAACAAAGAAAGGAAAAAGGGAAAAAGAAAAAAAGAAGAAAAAGCGATTGAAACTAAGACAATTTACTTATAATGATGACTAGAATCTATATATATACATATATATCAAAAAGAAATAATTACAAACAAACAGATAGATAAACAACTAGAAGACAAATATACTCTACTGTCAATATCACATATACAACTATACAAATATAAATATAAATATAGATATATTGAGTTGTGAACTACTCAGCAAAAAAAAAGATGAAGCCTCCTCCCAACTAATTATATCAACTACAGATTACTAATTGTAAAGCAAAATATAGAATACTTTTTTTGTTATTGGGTTTCTATCTTAGAAACAATAATGATTGATTTGTTTTTGTATTTTGTTTTGTCTAATAACCTACCTGACTAATGGAGTATTTGTTGAATGATGTATAATACAATTGAAGGAACTGAAGAAATTGATAAAATGAAAATGGTCAATTGATTTCTATGACATAAATACAGATATATATTTCATAGTTGAATTCATTAGTCGATTAAAATTAGATCATTATGGTAAAGCCTAGAAGCACTGGACAATCATTTCGTCTTGGGATGATACTTCTCAATAGTTACAATTGATTGATCATTGGGTGGTGGTAATCAATATCATGTGTGTCATATCCTTCTTAGTGCAAATTGAATGCTATCAATGTGGCCACTAGTCTCGACTAAAGTCGACACTGTGTACACTATGTTGAGATAAGATGGTGGTTGGAGGTAGTCAACAGGAAACACTGGACCCGAGTTTCGTGGTACTTGGCAATGGGTATCTGTAATCTTAAGAAAAATGATACCTACTGACGGGTTTGATCCTGTATCATTCAGCTTCACAGTCAGAGACGTTAGCACTGAGCTATCCGAGGGTGAGATGTAGTCACAGTTGATTGATCTCTGGGTGGTGATCAATGTCATGTGTGTCAAGTCCTTATTTAGTGCAGATCGAATGCTATCGACTGAGAAGCTAGGTGACACAGGTTCGAGTCCGTCAGGGAGTACCAATTACCTCGAAATTACAGGTACACCATGCTGACGAGTACCAAGTAGCACGAAATTCGGGTCCAAGGTTTCAAGTTGACTACGTCTAACCACCATCTCAATAATGCATAACCATCATCTCGCTCACGTGATTCAAACCAAGGACCTATCGGTTTCGACTTATAAATTCAACTATTAAATTACTACAATGAAATTTGGTGCTTTTTTCATGTTTTAAAAGAAGAAAAATTGTTTGTTTTGTTTTTTACCTACCTTGGAATTTTCGCTGGAAGTAACCACATTGTTGGTGATGTATCTGTTAAATGAATTGGTGTTGTTGTTACATCATTTGGTTGTATATTAGGGATTTTTTGATTGGGATTAAAATTTAATAAATTAGAAGGTGAATGAATTTGTCCTAAACTCTAAAAATGATCAAAAACATAAAACAGATAAATATATACATATACGTACTATATCTATAAGTAAATACAATACAATAGTTTAATAATCGAATATATATACATGACATCAGTTTAGGGGTTGTGGAGATTGTAAAGTTTTTGATTGAGATCATGAACCAATCGATATTAGAACACCATTGAAAACCTGGAAGCACTGGATGACCATTTCGTCCTATTGTGGGACGTTCGCGCGCGAGACTGACAGGTCGTGGGTTCGAACCCCTGGTCGTGGGTGCGCACTTCTGAGGAGTCATACAATAGGTAGAAACGACCGTCCAGTGCTTCCAGGTTTTCAATGGTGGTCTAACATCAATCGGTTCATGATCTCAATCATATATATATCATATTATTGAAGAGATAGTTTGTCAGAAAGAAAGTCGGAGAGATTATCAGGTGAGACTATAGTTTATGTATGACATTTGAGCGACGCTCAAGTCACCTTGAGACTGTCTAACTACTTACTAGGGTTAAATGAGGGTTATAAAGCAGTTTGAAGAATAATGATTATGATATGCCGTTGATCGTCAAGGTTAGGAATTAGGTTTATGGTTTTTCATCACGAACTGACATCAGCTATAATGCTAGGATTGCATATAAATAAATGGTTGAATGAATTTCGCGCCGAAATCTAAGACTTGTTATCGTAAATTGGATTGGTTCGTCCATAAATTATAATTTCCTCAATTATCCTTTATCGACGAACTAATCAGATATAAAATAATGAATCTTGGAGTTTTGGCTAAATAGCGTTTGAGCATCATAGCTGATGTCAGTTCTTGATGAAAACCATAAATCTAATTCTTATCCTTAACCATCAACCGTAACTCATAATTCGTATTATTTACACTAGCTTATTCGACTCACACGCTTACTCACTTGCCCGCTTGGTTTTTGGCATTACTCTTTCATGCTTGCTTAGGGTATTGGTAATTTTGGTTATCTTTACTTGATACAATAATAAACTTAATCAACACTTCGTATTCACCTTCTGATCAATATGCCGTTGAGGCGGTATCTAGTGACGGTTATCAATACAAACTGTATAAAAAGTGTAAGAATTATATTAAATACTGACCATTACAAGATAACAAAGACTAAATGAAACATTCGATACGATATTTTCATTGAATATGACAATGTATGATTAACTTCAGATTATAAACACTTAATACTGAAAGGGTACATCTAAATAGTTTTGTATTTAATATGTGGAAAGATGACTGATAACTAAAGTAGTAGATTTTATTAGCATCCATCTTCATGTAAAACTGAAAAGTAAGGAAATATAAAGTAATAGTATTTTGATTGGAAGTTAATTTCTATCATAGACTAACGATATGAGAATTATTGAAAACTTGGAATGTAAACTTATGATTATACATGAACTCAAAGTAGGATCATCCTATCTAGTGGCATTCATGATACTATTGACTTATATAGTTGTAATTTACTAAGGTAAGAGTATAGTATAAGGACAAATTTGTCAGCTTGTTAGAAAACAATGATATCTAAATTATTCATTTTAAATATAGGTGACTGCCGGTTCATTGGTTCAGAGGTTAAGTATTCGAGCACAAGACCGATGATCCTGGGTTCGAATCCGGCAAGCGGAATCCCGGAAGAGTACTGCTGAAGAATCCCAAAATAGGACGAAACGGTCATCCTGTACTTTCATTTTAAAATTTACTTCAATTTCATCGGTGTATGCGCTGCTCATTTTCAAAGCGGTCTTAATAATCTCATTATAGTTTCTGATATACCTTTTATATATTTTACATCAAAATCTTTTAAGTAATGAGCTAAAAGTTAATGAGAAATAGAGGAAAAAAATACATACTGAACTTCATTCAATGTTTACTTTCAATTTGTATAAAACGCAAAATAAAAATTGATTAACTCCTCCTGGAGTCCCTCTGGGGCTACTGCTGATCTCAAGCGCGGATAAAGAAAGAGGGTTGAGCATGGGGTTAGCAACCGTATCCCATAGAAAACTAACTTGCTAAGAAAAGAAAAAAAACACTAACCTTTTGATTTAATGCTATCAGTGAATATGGTGTATTATTTGACCAATTCTGTAGTTGTATCTGTTGTTTTAATGTTTCAACATCTAACTGAATAGAAGGTAATGACTGATTTTGCTGCTGTTGTTGTTGTTGTTGTTGTAATGATTGTTGTCCAATTGTTTGTTGTGATTGATGCGTTTGAAGTGGTTGATTACGTTGATCATTTAAAGTTGTTAAAATATTATAAGTTAAATTAGGTAATAATGCTTGAATTGTTCCAGATGGTGCAAGATTTATAATATTTGGAATGGTTGTATTTAAATAGTTACCAACTGATGTTAATGTCCCTGTAGAATTTATATAGGCTGTAGGTGAATTATAAGTAAAATTTAAAGGACATGAAGGTTGAAGATTTACATCAGATTGTATACCAAGTTGTGGAAATCTATTCATTGTTGTAGAATGACCTAATTATTAAAATAGAACGAAATAGATCATAGTTCAGTGAAATTGTTTAAAACATATTGAAGTTTCAAAATGAAATAGGCATTAACTTTAATTAAACAAATGATAACTAAGAATTACCAAAACATTGATGCATGGTATTGATGCGTGTAATAATCGTGTATGTACCGTAGGACTGAATGCTTTTATTAGCCATAAGTATTGTGGAAGTATCTGTGTTGTCCTGTACACTGCCAATGTTATAAATATAAATTCTCGGAGTTCTAGTGAGAAGCCGTGACTAATGGAGCCAACACGCGTCGGGCAGAGATAGGTATCTACCTCAGTACAACGGAAGTTGATCGCGCAATTTCATGGATTGGTTGAAGTTACACATGAACACCGTAGGATACCGGTTCATTGGTCTAGAGGTTAAGCGTTCGCGCAAGAGACTGATAGAACCTGAGTTCGAATCCCGAGAGTGGGACTGTGGAGGCACTGATAAGGAGTTCCGCAATAAAACAAAGTGGCTGTCCAGTGCTTCCAGGCTTTCAATGGTGGTCTAACACCAATCAGTTCATGATCTCAATTAAAATATATTAGGCTTAATGAAAATAGATATCAGTCACAATTGATTAATCACTGGGTGGTGATCAATGTCTTGCTTGTCTAGTCCTTATTAGTGCAGATTGGATGAGACCTAGTGCCCGCAGTGTCGAGTCACCTAGACTGGTGGCCACATTGCAACATGGTCGACAGCAGCTCAGTGGTAACGTCTCTCACTGTGAAGCTGGGTGACACGAGATCAAACTCGCCAGGAAGAACCAGTTCCCTCAAGATTACAGGTTCACCTTGCTGACGAGTGCCAAGTAGCATGAAACCCGGGTCCATGGTTTCCTGTTGACTACCTCAAACCACCATCTAAATAGATATCAGTAGTTCATGTCATATATTCTATTTGTTATTTGAGTTAACAACTGTTTGAAAAAAACTTTCACAGTCATCCATGTTAAAAATGAATGTATCTTGTGAAATTCATGTTATTTGTGATTAGATTTTAGACGGTATGTTAATGATACGACTGGCAAAAAATACATTAAATGTCTCTCAATATGTAAATGAATCCTTCTGACCTTTTCTAATTTGACCTTTCTAATTTACACCGAATCAGATGATATAGTTCACCATTTTTTTAAAACATAAAATATTTAGTAATTGACTTCATGATTCGATTAAGGATAGACCACCATGGAAAACCTGAAAGCACGGGACGGCCGTTTTGTCCTAGTATGGGACTGCTCAGTTGCGTACATCCACCATCCCTCACGTGTAGCTCATGCACAGGATCTTCGGTCTCACGAACGAATGCTTAACCTGTGAATCGCTGAGCCAGCATCCAACGGTGTTAATGTTTAACTTCAACCAATCCATGATAACACGCGACCGTCCACTATTGTCTTCAGTGAGTAACTGATAATAATCAACATCATGTGCTCGCTACTGAATAGCTTCAAGATGTGCTTCCTGGAGTTCTAGTGAGAAGCCATGACCAGTGGATTCCAACCGTTGATTGGTTGAAGTTAGACATTAACACCGTTGAATGTCAGCTCAGTGGTCTAGAGGTTAAGAATTCGAGCGAAGATATAGGGTTCGAGTCCCACATGCGTGATTGTGGATGCTCACTGCTGAGCAGTCCCAAACTAGGACAAAACGGCTTCCAAGTTTTCCATGGTGGTCTAACTCATGAATTCAGCTATTAAATAACTACAGTCTTCACAAACCTTCATTCTGACACAAAACATTATTTAATGCATTATCATAACTAACCATTTGGTAATACAGCTGCAGATGGGAATTCAATAGGATTTGAATGATGAAGATTTTGATGATGTATACCTGAGGATTCCATTGTTAGATTTGATGTAGTTAAAGGTTGTCCAACATAATTGTTAGATGTTAATGGAAATGATTGAAACTGATTGAATGGCATCACTGATTATTAAGAAAAATTATTAAAGAAATCAAAGCTTTAGCTTTCGAAATTGTAGTTTAGTGGTTATAATGAGCAATTGTATAATTAAAACATTACATGAGCTACTTACTTACGCTTGTTATCCTTCATAAAGGAGTATATACCGCTTACGAGCAGTCTGCATTAAACTCTGTTCAAAGCAACTCTTTTCAGGTGTTCCCAGTTACTATTCATACTTTCGACATCTGCTTCCTATTCACAGCTCAGTGTGTTCTCCAGCCTTCTACTTTTCCGTTTCCCCTCATCATCCCATGTTAGTGCTTGCTTCATGATGAAGTTCAGTGATTTCTGTAATTTATGTTCTATCCACTTTCAACGTCTTTTCCTCTTCAGTTGGAACCTGGTTTGTTCTTTCCCATAGTAGGCTGTTGTTGGTTGTACTGGTTCTCCAAGTTTCAGCCGCGTACAGTAAAACTGTCTTGACGTTCGCATTGAAGATTCTGACTTTGATATGAGTTGACAGTTGTTTTGAGTTCCATATGTTCTTCAATTCTAGGAATGCTGTCCTTGACTTGCCAATCCTCACATTCACGTCTGCATCAGATCCTCATTGTTTATCGATGATGTTTCCTAGGTATGTGAAAGTTTCCATATCTTCACGAACTTCTCCATCAAGTGTGATTGGTTTCATTGGTTTTCTCTGTGTTGTATTTCTCATTTTCCCTCGTTTATATTGATGTCTACTGATGCTTCACTGGTTTTCTTCATCTGCATTTGTTCGTGTATATAGAATAGAAGACCTAGGTGATCTGCGAAGTCCAATTTGTTTAGTTACATCCAACCTGTTCATTATATTCCATGCTTATTACATTACATTACAGTAAATCAACCGTAGGAATAACATTACGATTAAAAATACGATAAGAGACTATTATATCAAATTCATATCTCTAACTACCTATCTACATTACTTTCTGTAGCTAATTATTATCATTAAACTTCATACCATCAATAGATGTTGTTCTAAGCTTAGAACATGAACTTGTTCATAGTGAATATGTTACATTATTCTTTATATTATTCAAAATATCATAAAAATTGTTAATGACACAATGTATGGAAGTTGGAGAATGCTGGTCGGCATTCTATACTCCATTGGGTGTAACAGGCGTAACTAAGTAAGTGAGTGAGTAAGTAAGTGAGTAAGTAAGTGAGGGAGTGAGTAAGTAAATAATTAAGTATATGGAAGTTGTACAATCTTTAGTTTCATTAGTATAAAAAGATAATGAAATAAACATGACCATACATTTATCTGTCAGGACATTTTACTTTAAAATGAAACAAACTAAGAAAAGGTCAATTATCCACATGAAATAGTAGGGTAATGATATAGTTACTAAATTGTCATTAAACTATCATTGATATATTAGAAATGAAAATTTATCAGGTCAACTTAAAATTTACATAAATCAGGTTTGAATTCTTTAATGATCAATGTTTTTATAAACCTAATGAATTTACTGATAACAATTTTCATAGAAAGTTCCCCACTCTTTTTCTTTGTCTCTCTCAAAGAAAAACAAACATTTCCAGGTCAATATTTGGATTTGTTTCAGAAATGTTTTTTAATATATACACATATCAATAGTTGAGATCATGAATCAATTAAGGGTAGGTCGCCATGGAAAAACTGGAAACATTGGAAGGCCGTTTTGTCCTATTGCGGGAATTTTCAGCAGTGTTCATCCACGACCCTAGGACCTATCAGTCTCTCGCGCAGTGATCAGTGGAGTTTAACTGGGTGTGTTGTGAGATAATTACTCACTAAGAAAAAATGGTGGATGTGTCGCTCAATTTCTTGAATTAGTTAAAGTTAGACATTAATACCGTTGAATACCGGTCGGCTCAGCGGTCTAGAGGTTAAGTGTTCGCGCATGAGACCGATAGGTCCTTGGTTCGAATCTCTCGAGGTGGGATCGTGCTTCCAGGTTTTCCATGTTTGGTTAGCTTCAATTGATTCATGATCTCAACCATTAAAATTAATATAATGTCTACAAAATCCCTTTTGATACACATCTATGATTAAAGTGTATGAAATATAAGTGGTTCACACATACCACATTTTCCCATAATCTCCATCTTCTTAACATATAGAGGCTAAGCGCTCACGAGTGAGACCGAAAGTCCTGGGTTCGGATCCTGAGTGTGGGATCATAGGTGCGACTACTGAGGAGTCCATACTAGGAAGAAACGGTACTTCCAGGTTTTTAATGGTGATCTAAATCAATCAATTCATTATCTCAACCAAATCCGTCAGCGGGTATCAGTTACCTTAAGATTACAGGTACCCCTTGTTGACGACCGTCAAGTAGCACGAAACTCGGTTCTAGGGTTTCCTGTTGACTACCTCCAACCACCATCTTATCTCAACATAGTGCACACAGTGTCGAGTCTAGTCGAGACTAGTGGTCACATTGCATCTCGATCGATAACGTTCAATCTGCACATAGAAGGACTTGACACACATGAGATTGATCACCACTTAGTGATCAATCAATTGAGAAAGCACTTTATTAACCGCCTGAACATTTAGACTTTGTATCTTTCCTCACTTTCGAGTCATCATCAATCTTCAACCTCATAAACCTGGATCGAAAACAGAAGGTTCAATGCATGAAGTGGGTTATAATTCTAAGATTATTTCCTTACAGAAAACAAAGATATTTAAGAATTATATCTCTTCTCGAGTTCATAGAAAATGATAACAAGGTTTGTAATTTTCCAACAGCATATAGAAACATAATCTGTCATTTTCTAGAATTTTCTTTAGTTTCAAAATAACTTTGATTATTTGAAACGTATTTATTTATAAGAATAGGGGTTTCTGGAGTAATTTTGTTAGTTGAATTCATGAGCCATGACCGGTGGAGTTTAATCCGTGTCATGTAGAGCAGGTGTCTACCTCAGATAATGGATGAAGGGTTGCTCAAAATCATGGATCGATTGAAGTCAGACATTAATATCGTTGGAAGACAGCTCAATGGTCTACAGGTTAGGCGTTCTCCTGAGAGATATAAAGTCTTAAGTTCGAATCCCGAGAGCAGGATCAAAAATGCATAATACTGAGGAGTCCCACATTAGAATGAAACTGCCATTAAGTGCTTGTGGGCTTTCAGTGGTGGTCTAACTTAGATCAACTATGGAAACATTTTTTTAAACATCTTCCTGCAATCTATTACATCACTAACTTGTAATCATCTGACTAACTATTCCATCATTTCATTTCATTATGTTTAACAAATACAATAATTTATCATTCTTTATAGTAAATAAATGTGTGAACTGAAGTTATTCGATATAAATAAGTCATATTTTAACTTACATGATGCATAAGCAAGTGATACAAATGCAGATCCTGAGTTCTGTAAATTTTGATTTATATTCTGATAGTGTTGTTGCTGTTGATGTTGTTGTTGTCTTGATGCAAGAGCAGCTGCAGCTATAGTAGCTGCAGCTGTAGCTGCCGAATCAACTTCATTTGGTAAAGCTAAATAGATAAAGAAAATTAATAATAATAGTAATGATAATAATCAAACAATCATTGGAATAGAAATTGCAAGCATTTTATGGAGATTATTTGAATAGACCGTAGTTGGAAATTCCTTGATGATCAGAAAACATCGGATATTTGTTTCGTATTAGTATTGGAGTCCATAGGAGTTTAATATCTACGACTCAATCACTGGGAATAGGAACATAGAACCAGAAAATGGTCGAAAATACATTTTTAAAAGAATCTTATCTGTGATTATCACATTATCTCAACTTCGCTTCTAATAGAATGATTTAATACGATTGTATACCTATAAATAGTAATATTTAGAAGGTGACCTTATTCGGGATGCCATTGAAAGATAAGAAGCAGAGGACAGTCATTTCCACGTGAATTTCTTTGGTTTGATTCCTTCAGGAGTTATGCGTGATTACTGAAACGATCAGGTACTAACTGATTATGTTTATGATAATGAATGTACATGAAGTAGGTTTGAACCTTTGGAAGAGAATAAAATTTTATAAAAAGTGAATACATAGTTTGCTGACGATTGCCAAATCGTAAAGTAACTCAAATTCGTCATTTCCTAATGACTGTTTTAAAGTATAAAACAACTGAATCTAATATATTTACTTGATGTTGTTTACTTGTATCTTCGAAGCGAACGGTACTGGGTTCGAGTTCAAGGGTGAACATCAACTCTGAGATGCAAGTATATCCAGTTGACGAGTCCTAAATGGAACGAAACGCGTGTCCTGGATTCTGCTGCTAGCCATTATCCATCATTGCTAACTGAACCTAGCACTTTGACAATACTAATTCTTAGGTAATAAGTTTTGTTTGTAATTTTAATTATGAATTACTTTTTACTATGAATTAAAAGATGTTACAATAAATATGTTTATCGTTAAGTTATATAGTCCATAGGTGCCACTGTTATTAAATAACAGTTACTCAGGAAAGGACCTAACTCCACCTGGAGCCCCTTTTGGGCTAATACCGGTCCCAAGTCTGGATAAAGTAGGAGCGTCGGGCATGAGTTAGTGACCCTATCCTGCACAAACCTAACTCGAAAAAAAACGCTGATCAGAAAAAAATAATTCAAACCATTTAAACTCTGTCCTGGGAGTTACAAGGTTTTCATTCACAGAAGAGTTATGACGCCTCATGGTGAAAGCCGAGTTCCTTCGGAAATTACAAGGCTGATGCCTCTTCTAACAACCAGAACAACCATTCATTTAGATACATAGAATGCTCGTACAATGTGACAGACCAAGAGAATTTTCAAATTTGCTGCAGAAATGAAGAAGAAAGCACTTAAACATTCTAGAAACAACTGGGAAGAATTGCTCAGGACAGAGTTGGATAGAGAGTGCTGGCGTGTGACCTATGCTTCTCCATCAGGTGAAAGACTTGAATTCTTTATATTAAAAAAGCCAGTATTAAGTTGGTTTGCATTTAGAATTAGAGAATTGATTGTCATTAGCTTTGATGTAGATAATTTACTTTCACTCTGAAGTATATTAAGTGGAAATTTTTTTAAAGGAAAAAAAAATAGAAAAGAGAGATTTAAATATAATGGTTTGAAGTAATTCCTGAAAATGAATTTCCATTCATTTTTATCTTTATGGTAATATATTCTATGTATGAAAATCTTTTGTAAACTATGATTTAAGCAGTATTGTGGTGTGTGTTAATGATATTGGCAGATAAATGAGTAGTATGTGTCATCAATCGAAAGTGAAATACCCGGAGGCAGAAGGTTAAGAAGATCAAAGAAATGAGAATGAGAACAAAGAATGATTGGTGTGAAAACAAAGGAACTGTCACGTTTGAGGCATCTGATTGATAGTTTGCAAATAAAGTATTTACTGTATGGTTCTGAGATTTTACTAAGAGATTATGTAATTTTGCTTTCAAATACATTTTATTGGTTCTCATTTATGTGGTCGTACACCATAGTATGACTTACCAAATGCATTAGGTAATAAACTTCGTTGTTTCACTAAAGCATTACTTGAACTCAATACTTCTTTTGGTAAAGCTCGTTTCGCTTCCACCTATAATGTTAATAAAACAAATTGAAACAAAGTGTAATTAATATCAAAAAGATTTTTGTGGATATTATATTAATTTCAATGGTTGAGATCATGAGAAAATTGAACCTACATTACCATCGAAAACCTGGAAGCACTGAACAGACGCTTCGTTTCATGGTGGCACTCCTCAGCAGAGAGCATCCAGGATCCCACCTGGGAAGATTCGAACCAAAGATCTATCAGTCTCATGCGCGAATGCTTAAACTCTAGACCATTGAGCCGACCGGTATTCAACGGTGTTAATGTCTAACTTCAACTAATTCAAAAAATTGAGCGACACATCCACCAATGTCTTCAGTGAGTTACTATCTCAAAACATACGCGGTTAAACTCCACTGGTCACTGATTCTCAGTGTAAATAAATTTGTGTTTTAAACAGACCATGTTCATATTCATAATGAGATGATTAGTATCGAAAAAAAGTGCAATTTACATTACGGAATGTTTTTCAGAAAAAGCACTTTCACTAACACTTTTGTGGTGATTTGAGTAATTCGATAAAATACTGAAATATCAAATGATTCTATGATTCTCTCATGGTAATGTTTGAAAACAATATTACTTACTTGCTTACTTACTTACTTACTTGCTTACTTACTTACTTACTTACTTACTTACATGCTTACTTACTTACTTAATTACTTACTTACTTGCTTACTTACTTACTTACTTAATTCCTTCCTTCCTTCCTTCCTTCCTTCCTTCCTTCCTTACTTACTTACTTACTTACTTACTCACTCACTCACTCACTCACTTCCTTCCTTCCTTCCTTCCTTCCTTCCTTCCTTCCTTCCTTCCTTCCTTACTTACTTACTTACTTACTTACTTACTTACTTACTTACTTACTTACTTACTTACTTACTTACTTACTTACTTACTTACTTACTTACTTACTTACTTACTTACTTACTTACTTACTTACTTACTTACTTACACACTTACTTACATACTTACTTACGGCTGAATAGCATTCTTTAACCTGACAATATTGCTTGACAACTATTAATGTGGACTTAAAATTATATTCACTTTTGAAATTATTAATGTTCGTCTAAGTTATCTAATTCATAGTCATTTATAGTGTAATACAGATGCATTGATATTAATCTTTCCTAATATTAAGAGTTATAATATACGGTGATTTATATCTAAATGTTAAATTATACTCTCTATGTAGACTTTTCCCGTATTATCATTCATATTTCTGGTAAAGGAAGTTTAGCTAATCTTAATTCAATCTAAAGATAAGAAATATTCAGTCATAATAATCATAAATCACTTATAAATCAATAAATCAATAAACATTATAGTACAATCGATAAAGATATAAAATTTCTGTTTATCATTCATTATGGAAGAAGGATCCTTTTATTGATTTTTATTAATTTCAGGAAAACAGTGAATGATTTCCGTTGTGTTTTTTGTTGCTTTAATTGTTTCGATAATTTATGGATTTCAATAAGACTAAGTGTAATAAAATTCAATGCCTCATTTATATTATGAAATCATTAAACAATTTAAGTAGAACAAAATCTCTGTAGTATCCAAGGCTTTTGATATTGTGCATGAATGCATTTTACTTCATGATTGATAAACTCTTTGGATACTGGTTAAGTGATTTAGAGGTTTGACTTTGGTAAGTCGGTTTTGAGATTTACTGTTCGATTCCCGGTTAAGGAGTTGTGAATACCGAATGATGAAGTGTCAGAAATGAGAACGGAACGGATTACAGATTTATCTAGGTTTTTAATATTTCTTCAAATTAGTACTGTACATGATTTTAATTTATAGCTAGAAAGTGAGAAAAATTGGATCACAAATCATTGATATAAATGGTACTAATGGTCTTATGACCAAGATTTGTTATAGTTTTATACCAAGACAAAATAATTGTCTCGTAATTCCTTATTGTTATTGGTTAATTAGTCAAATTGATAGTATGATGTTAACCAGAGATTATAACTAGTCAGTACAACGTAGGACAAGGCGCATACATGCATCGGTTCAAGTTGTCACACCTCATTAGAACAACAAGATAAACACGAAATTCATAGAAGTAGTTAATTCAGTGGTGGTAATATATAAAAGAAAGATTGTATATAAGGATATAGTACAGAAAGAAAGAATTAGTTCATCGAAAAAAAGATATGAAGTGATTTTAATCTTATAGTTTAAGGAAAGACTGTGAGCCATGTCACCCACAGTCTCCAACCATTGGTTACCATAGTCACACGGACTCCAACCAAGTTGTCTGCACGTACCAACCCGACCGTTATTGCTACCTTGACGTGGTGGTCGGGCTCGCCTATCGTGAGCCATACTGGCTGCAACAATCGTCCCTCAAGTTCCTACCATGCTAGACAGGTCGGTTGAAGATCGGTAAGACTAAAAGAAGTAAACACAAGGTTCGTAGTCGTATTTCTGATTGTACAGTGGTGCGACAGCAGTAAGGTGTTTCCTTCAGACAACTAGCATAGTAGCGATGCTGCATTTCCATAAGGAGAGGTGTGGTTAGGAAACGTTGACCCTAAAATGTACACCTCGCTTTATCCCACAGATATCCGTCTCCGACGGTAAGCCTTTAACAAGCACGGAGCTAACACGAAAATCACTCACAAAAGGTCGTGTGCGACCGATTTTAAGCAGTTGTCCCTTAGGCATTGCGGTCAAGCACTCAGGTCACTAAGACCACATCTAGTACTATTTACTTTTCAGCTACATCCAGAAAAACCCTTCCACGGTGTTGGAAACCGGGAAGTGATAACCGCTTTCATTCCTCCAACAGCACTCAACATCACTGTGCTCATAATCATGTTAATCAGTCTAACACAACTTTTGCATCTATTGTATTTTGATGTGGAATTTTCGTGAAAGTACACATTTATGTAAAGGAAAAAAAAAATGAACAATACATGTTGGGAATAATCAGGAAGGTGTAGATGAACTCTTGAAGAAATCGATATTGTAAGTAGAGTTCGAACCACTGATCCACAGATTGAGAAGTTACCAGTGAACATTTAAAAGAATGCATTAAGATCGATTAAATGAACGGTGGTATGTTTTAAGCTTAAAATGAAGCTATTTAAATTCAGACCTGCGCTAAACAAGTGATGTCTTTAGAATGACCAATATTAGTGATATCAGTATCCTTAAGAGTGATATGAAATTTAGGTCAAGAGCTTACTATAGACTACTACTAACTACTCATAAATTGTATTTCATAAATAAACTAGTGATCTATTCAACTGATCAACTTATTCAAAAAACACTGACTAAATATTTATGATTAAGGACATATTCAGTTAAATAACACAGTTGACCATAACTAGGCATTCCATACTAATAACTCTTCTAATCGAATGCTAAATTCAGTTTCTTAAACTCTTCTAGTAACCCTCTAGGCTAAATCTATACAATAACTTGAAGACAAGAGAAACCTTTTACTCTAAAGGTTCATTTTTTATAGTATTGTAGATGACCTTGGGTTTCTGGAAAATTCTGGAATACTATTAAACAGAATAAGAATATAAGTAATCAACCAATCAGAAACACGACATGTGACATTACACTTTCTAGATGTTTTTGGCTAAACCTTCTATTGAATATTGATTGGATAAGGAGGTGTCTCAGTGTTTTTTTCAGAGCCTTTTTTATTTAACTTTTTTTCCCAGGAATTTTCTGGATCTTCTCAACGCAAACCATTGATTAGTTACATATTTTTATAAAATGGATAATAACATAATCTCAGAAAAATCATGCCAAATTATTAATGTATGATTTAATATATTGAAGATATATTTATTTTCAATAGTTGAGATCATGAATCGATTGAAGCTGGACCACCATGGAAAACCTAGAAGTACTGGATGATCGTCTCGTCCTATTGTTGGACTCCTCAACAATGCGCATCCACGATTTCGCCTCATGAGATTAGAACCTATCGGTCTAGTATATGGTTGTGGAGGTTGTTGCATTTCATTGAAATCATGAACTGATTTAAGTTAGAACACCACCGAACACAGAGGGCCCACGTAGGGGAGTTAGGAAACCCTGAATCCAAATCAATGGTGCACCTGAGCACATGGTACCCATGGTCACCGGCTACCATGGGACTTCATTTCCTGCAGCTGCCTCACTTCTTTGTGTATCAGACCTTTGGGTCAAAGGCTCCAGGTGTGGCTCTCTAAGAAAACCACCTGCTTCGGTTTGAGCACCCGATCAGTATCTCAGCCCTCACACCAATCAAATGATATATGTGGAGCATATCTATTTGATGTCTCATTGTACCAATAAATATGTCTTCAGATAAATAAACAAATAAAATCATTTCATGAAATCAGTGAAATACCATGAACTCAACAACATCATACTGACAATTATCCCGTGTAGTTTTTATAAGGGGGGGGCTTTCTTACTTGGTTAAGCAACCCCATTCTCACAATCCTGAGGGTACATGTTTACGAACATGTTACGATCAGGCTGTCTGAATACGATATGAGTATAATTTGTTTAAAAGAAATGTACTATTGTACTTAAATACCATACCGTAATGATCAGATGGATGGACGAAGTAGAAATGCACCCAATTCTTAACTACACCAAATATGATTTAATTTTCAATATACATAGATTTTCCTTAACTATTACTATGTAACCAATACTTGTATAACTATTCAAGAATACGAACATTTCAATCATTTTCAAAGGATATATCATAAAGAGTTAAGGTAACATTGAAAACTATAACACAGTTGGAAAACGTATTTGAAACAAGCATAGATAAATAGATAAATTAAAATTTAAGTCTCAGTTTCTGTGACATGCTGAGTAATTTAATTAATTTGAAAAGTAGGGTTTCTTTCAACAACAGCAAATGATTACGCAATTCTGTTACATTAATGAAAAAAAGATCAATTTGAAACGAAGGGTAATTTTAGTATTTTTGTTTATTGGAATATTCTTATGAATTCTGACTGAAGCCTCTTTGGGGCTACTGTCGGTCCTAAGCCCAGAAAAAGGAGGAAGGTTGGGCATAGTATTAGCGATCCCATTCCGTAGAAAATTATTCAAATATTGTAATGTGCTCGACTTCATGACGTACTATTTGTATGATCAATAATGATGATGTCTATCTGAACTCATCATAATTGGTAAAGTATTGTATCAGTTTATGAATTATTAGATGAATGATGAATAATGTTAATCAGTAAATTATTGTACTTTTGATTATATCACAGTTAACTTGAAAGTTTCTGTGAATGTGTGAGTCAGCTTTCTTTAGCAAGATTTTTTCTACGCCATGAGGTTACCGACCTCATGTACAACTTTCCTGCTTTACCGTGGCTTGAGAATTGCAGTAACTCTAGAAATGCTACAGGCGGAGTTTTGTACGTAGTGTACGGAGCTGAAACATGGAGAACTACCACAAATGTCATCAAAAAACGTAGAAGTAGTTATAAACAGTTGTCTACACAAGATACTCAATATCCGTTCACCAGATATCAATAATAACACTCTTCTGTGGAAAACAATAAAACAGATTCCAGTTGAAGTGTATATTAAGGAAAGACGTTGAGAGTGATTGGGATTCACATTGAGGAAATCACTAAACTGCATCACGAGGGAATCCCTAATATGGAATGCTGAAGGGAAGCGGAAAAGAGGATGACCAAAGAACACATTATGTGGGTAAATAGAAGCAAATATGAAAATGATGAATAGTAACTGGAAAGATCTGGAAAAGATTGTCCATGACAGAGTTGTATGTTGTGTGCTGGTGAGTGGCCTATGCTCCTCCACGAGAAGTAATTGATGTAAGTAAGTCAATCAGCTTAGTGAATCATTTAGATAATTTCTTAGTATTCATCAAATGTTCATTTTATATTCATAAATTATATTAACAAGCTGTGGATTTCTTTCTTTCATTACTTATTTCATTTGAATTCTTCTTCTTCTTCTCCTTCTTCTTCTTTTTCCTTCCTCTCCAATAAATAGAATTGATGAATTTTAACCTAACAAACGTTGATTATTCCCAAGAGTGAAAATGACCGAAGAAAAATACAATTTATCAATATTGAATATTTTTATATATAACTTATTTGGTAATAAAAATGACAAGAAATGTATGGGGGGGAAGGGGGAGGGGGAAGGAGGAACACAACGAAACATCGAATAGAATAGTTAAATGAATAAATGAACACATTGTATATGACGCTTAAAAATGATATTTAAGTCAATTCATTATTATTATCATTAGGTAACTATGCATAGTGATGCATTTTCAATCATGTAAACCAATCAAAGAAACAAAACCTAGAAACAATTGTTAGAACTAATGAGAATGAATGTTAAAGGTTAGTTTGTTTTTCAGTTACAACCAGGTCTGTTGTGAGATAGGAACTCACTGAAGACAATGGTGTACGGTGGCGCAACTTCGTGGATTGGTTGAAGTTAGACATTAACACCGTTGGATGCCGGCTCAGTGATCTAGTGGTTAAGTGCTCGCGCGCGAAGCCAGTAGGTCCTGGGTTCGAGCCCCGCGTGGTGCGGAATCGTGGATGCAGCAATGCTGAGGAGTCCCATACTAGGATGAAACGGCCGTCCAGTGCTTACAGGTTTTCAATGGTGGTCTAGCTTCAACTGACTTATGATTTCAATCTGTGAAATATTAAGATTGTTTATTGATGAGTTAAACTTAATACTGTTATGATTTATATTTTTAGGATTCATTATTATAATGGATATTTATAGAATCTATGATTGATTAAAGTGCAAAATCGTGCATGGAAGACAGTTGACGGACTCATTCGACGTAAAGACTGGTGTCGGGCAAGGTTGCTTACTCTTGACCTTTCTCTTTCACTTGGTGATCGACTGGATCATGAAGACGTCAACATCAAGAGGGAAGCATGGGATACAGTGGACAGATGGGATGTAATCGGATAATCTAGAATTCTCAGATGATCTGACGCTTCTATCGCACACACGCAACAACAAATGCATGAAAAAACGACAAGTGTAGCAGCAGCCTCAGCAATAGTAGGTCTCAACATAGGCAAAAAGAAAAGCAAGATTCTCCGATACAAAAAAACATGCATATATCAATTCACACTTGACGAAGAAGCTTTGGAAGATGTAAAAATCCTTACATATCTGTGTAGGATTATTGATGAAGACTATGGGTATGATGCAGATGCGAAGACGCGAATCGGCAAAGCAAGAGAAGTATATTTACAAAAGTAGAACATCTGGAACTCAAAACAATTGTCAAACAACACTAAAGTTAAGATTTTCAATACAAGTGTCAAGACAGTTCTTTTGGATGGGACAGAAACTTCGAGAACTACAAAAGCTATTAACAGTGGTCTACGCAAAATACTTCAGATTTATTGGCCAGACACTATCAGCAACAACCTACTATGGGAGAGAACAAACGAGATTCCAATGGAGGAAGAAATTAGGAGTAAATGCTGGAAGTGTATAGGACACACAGCAAGGAAAGCACTCAAATTTATAACAAGACAAGCCCTCACTTGGAGTCCTCAAGGCCAAAGGAGAAGAGGAGTACCAAAGAACAAATTACGGCGAGAAAAGGAGACAGATGGAAATGAGAAGAATGAACAACAATTGTATGGAACTAGAAAGGTAGACCCAGGGCAGTGTGAGTTGGAGAATGCATGACGGCAGCCTATGCTCTATTGGGAATAACAGGTGTCAGTAAGTCAGTATTTATAGTGATTAATCATAATCAGAATGAGGTTGTAGAGATCATACTATTTTTTTGAAATCATGATACAATCTTCGTTAGACAATCAATGAAAAACTAGAAGCACTCGATATCCAGATTATCTTAATATGGGTATGCTCTGCAGCGTGAATCAACAACTTGAAAGCTTACAAATCCAATCTATGACCCTCGCTCTTAGAAATGAATGCTTAACCTCTAGACCACTGGGTTTTGATACAATCTTGTACACGTCTAACTCCAATTAATTCATGATATTGCACGTAACTTCCTTAGTCCCCAATAGCTTGAACTTCATTATATATGGTTTCGAACTAGTTTTGATAGAAAATTATCAGAATTCTACTAGGATGATACCGACATCCAGTATTTCTAGGTTACCATTGGTTATTTAACATGGACGAATTTGTGATCTTAATAAAATAGATCATTGCTGTCATGACTTCATTCTGAATGGTAACTTTAGTAAAGAAATTAGATAATTAAATCCAGAGATTTTGTATAAACGAGAAGCTGTGATCTAATGCATGACTTAGAGTATGATTCATGGACGACTTTTATTTGAACAAACCTAATAAATATCATACTGTTAATTTACCTTATTAATATAATTTTCAATAGAAGGAGGATGTTTGTCATTTAAACCATACAAAATAACTAATAATAAGAACACTCTCACTATAAGACTTTTGATAGGTGTTAACAGTTTTGAATTTCTCACAAGATATAAAAGTCTATGGCTAAAACGTTACTGATTTTATTCTATTTTTTGCTTCGACAGTATCGAAAATAAGATGGATAGTGGTTAACAGTAGAATCTAGGATGAGTGTTTCGTCCTAGTTTGAATTCTTGAGCTGGATAAACCTGTATCTCAGAGTTAATGTTCAATCCAGGTGCGTCCTAAATTCCACTGCTAGTCACCATCCATCTTTGCTCATAATGTTTGTGACTTAAAGTAATATCGAGGTAATCCCTACAGGATGCACGTATGATAATAAAGGACTGATCAATTGCAGTCCTTAATATTAATGAGAAGAGATGGTGGAAAAGATTTGTAGCTCAGGTGGTTGATTTTGATGGAGTTTTGTTCTCTGAGATGGATAGTTTGGTCGTGAAGCTTCCATTGTTCTTCTGAACGACATCATCAGCACAAACTTCAGATAGATGATGTCGTCCAGAAGAACGATGAAAGCTCCACGACCAAACCATCCAGCTCAGAGAACAAAACTACATCGAAATCAATGAGAAGATTCAAACAAACAATACCAAATATGCTTAAAAATAACATGGCTTATAATACTCTATTATAAAGTGTGGCAATTATATAATTTTTATCTTCTGTATTACTTCAGTTACATGACTACATTTAAGGATAATAAACATTGGGATAACATTCACTTATAAATAATTAAAGTGATTTAACAAAAACAGTCACCGATACTTTCTTATCCATCAATCTTTCTATCGGAAAAATGCAGATCTAAAAAGCCTATGTACGCTAATTCGTAAGAAACAACAAACTGTCTATCTTATTGGTAATCATGTGATCTAATGATATCAGTTTGTTTATAAAATTGACATAATGTCTAGTGGGAACAAAAACTAACGTGTTTATAGTAGGATGGATTTCAACAAGTGAAGTTAATGTGTTATTTGAAATAGACCCACGCTTTGAGACCTGCAGAAAAGCGGTTCACCATAAGATCTCATCCATACAGTGGAAAAAGTGAGCCTTGAAAACACGGAATCTATTCCAGAAGGGCTACTACACTTTGTTAGAAAAGGCTATGCAAACCAAATTTACTTGAATACCGTACCACGCCACTATTCAAAAACATGTACAATATACCACTTTGCTACAATAACCAGTTAACTACATCCTAAAAGTATGTACACGCAATGTCGTTGTACAGTAAGCAAGATACTTAAAGCATTTTACTTTTCAATGCTTGAAATCATGAGTCATTTGAAACTAGATCATCACAGACAACCTGGAAGCACTGGACAGCTGTTTCATCCCATTATAGGACTACTCAGTAGTGCGCATCTACGACTCCGCCTCGCGAGATTCGAACACAGGACCTATCAGTCTCGTTCACATATGCTTAACCTTCAGACCACTTAGAAGGCCGGCATCCAGTGGTGTTAATGTCTAACTTCAATCAATCCACGAAATTTTACTTTTATCTTACTCTGAAAAAAAGGGAAGTTGATTTTATCCACTTGAATAATCTGTAAATTACTTTCAAATTTTGTGAGGTCTATATCATAATCGGTTACAGTTGAATAGTTTTAAATTCATTGAACTTAATCAACTGTACTACTGAATTCTGTGAGTAGTACACTGTAATTTCAGTATATATATATTTGCAATATTTTTAGATAATATACTGAAATACATCACAACAGAGGGGGGAGTAAGGCGGATAATAAATAGTGATATTTGCTAAAGGAACTGTTTCATGGCATATACTACTGTTAGTTACTTAAAATTCTCTGTTATATGTTTATGCATATTTTGTTTTTATTGCGTGTTATATGTACGTCCAAAAATCAAGGTGTGACAATGGGACCAACTACTTTAGACAACTAGCTACAAGTATATATGGAATACTGTATATTTCTGCAGGAAACTAACACGGCACATTAAACATTGATAAGATAAACACTTGTATATAACAATAATGGACTACTGATTTAAAGGTCATGATCATTTAAGTAGTAAAATGAAGTTTAGATAGAAAAGAAGTCAGATATAAACTCGTTCTTTTTTTAATCACCAACATCTCCGCTTAGAGCTCCTCCGGGGCTACCAAGCTTAGATAAAGGGGGAGGGTTGGGAATGGGATTAGCGACCCCATCCCCTAGAATAGTAAGTCGGAAAGTAATCTTGATCACACTTAAATCTTGTATTTTTGCGTTAATCAGATAGATGTAAGTTTAGAATTACTGTCTAAAGGATTCTGTCAACAACTGACTAACTTAGATCTATTAAAGGTCAATCAAAAATTGAAAAAAACTAAACAGCAATCTAGTCTTAGTATGAAAGGTCCTATTGACGTATACATACAACTCATCATGAATTAGTATTCAAGATCTCACATATCTTCTCAAAAATTGCTTTTCACATTCATAAACATTTAAGAAGACTATGTCAATGAAAAGTAAATGAGAAAGTTTCATGGAGATCGATATCTTGTGGAAGTGCCAAGTTCTCTATTTTGGATAGTTCAATCATTGTTCTCTGGTCACTTATTAATCAATCTACATAGAAATTGACTCATGTAAAACAACTAGATAGTCAAAGGTTACATCAAAGGAAATTATGATGAAATCAAACAAATAAGTAACAGACACACACACTCTGGATATGAATCAATCGGATTCCATGTCAATAAAATAAACTGTTAGGCTATTCGTATAGGAATTAACGATATCGTCTTGAAAAACAATGAAATCTTCACAGTTGAACCAATCAGATCAAAGTATACACTTCTAAGATCCTCATTCTAATCTATAATTATCAGCCATATGGATTTCGTACAAGCCACTAAACTCATGTCTGCTAACCGTTTCAATCTCCTCGTTGTGCTGTGGACTGAAATTGATCAGTTTCCTTTGACTTGTGTAAATTGTATGCAGATTATTTTGATTTTACGATCAAGTCACAAATTGAATGTATCTCCATTACAGTGTTGATATTCACACCACCGTCTGATTGTGCTTTCAAAGCTACTAATCTCATGATATTTTTCTTGAATCACTGAATGAAGGGAGTGTAATACATAAATATTGATGGGTAGCTTGATAATATTGAAATAGTTACACAACAATTGCCAGAGTTGCCTATCTAGATTGATATAAGCCAATCAATATATATTCATGTATTTTTTTATTGAGGTCACGAATCAATTGATGTTAGACCACCTTTGGAAACTTGAAAGCACTGGACGGCCGTTTCGTTCTAGTATGGGACTCCTCAGCAATGCACATCCACGTTCCCGCTCCTCGCGAGGTTCGAACCCAGGACCTATTAGTCTCTCTCCAGGCGCTTAACTAACTAAACCACTGAGCCAGCATCCAATGATGTTAATGTCTAACATCAACCAATCCACGAAATTGTGCGACCAACTTCAATTGTACTGAGGTAGATACCTGTCTCTACCCGACACGGATTAGCTCCACTGGTAATGGCTTCTCACTAGAACTCCGAGAATCCCCTCACGAAGCTGGTCACTAGTGAGTACATGTTAATTATCAGTATGGGGGTTGGGGAGATTATTAAGTTTTTAAGTGAGATCATGTAATTTGAGCTTTATGTATTAAATAATCTTATATATAATTATAAGTTTATTATTTAGGAGTAATAGGTCACTATTAGAAATAAAATAAATTCAATTATGGACCGAAATGAAATAGAGCAAATCAATGAGTATTAAAAAAATTCTAGAGATTTATTGGTGAGACTATAATTTATGAATGACCTTTGAAAGACTCCTTAGTGACCATGGGAATGTCTACCTACTTACAAGGGTTAAATAAGGGTTATAAAATATGTGGAAGAATAAGGATTATGATTCGTAATTGATGGTTAGGACAAGCAATTTGATTTATGATGTTCATCACGAACTGATATCAGCTATAATGCCAAAATGTTATTTAGCCAAATAGATGAATGAATCCAAGACCTGTTATCCTAAATCTGATTGGTTCATCTATAAATTACAGTTTCACCGATTTATCTTCATACTTTTTTAAAAGATTTTTATTGAAAATCCCTTCAAGTATACAATGAATACCGCTTCAGGAAAGCTTTCCATAAAGAATTTCTTCAATAAGCATTCATATGCTTCATATTTCTTCCAAATTTAGTTACTAGATTATTCCTGTTACCCCTTGTTGATGAGCATTGGCCGACCACCAGCACACAACATACAACTCTGTCATGGACAATCCTTTCCGGTTCTTTCCAGTAACTATTCATCATTTTCATATCTGCTTCTATTTACCCGCATAATGTGTTCTTTGACCTTCCTCTTTTCCACTTCCCTTCAGCATTCCACATTAGGGCTTGTCTCGTGATGCGGTTTGGTGATTTCCGTAATGTGTATCCTAACCACTCTCGTCTTTCCTTAATATGCTCTTCAACTGGAATCTGTTTTGTTCTCTTCGACAGAAGAGTGTTATTAATGATATCTGGTGAACGGAAATTGAGTATCTTGTGTAGACAACTGTTTATAACTACTTCTACGTTTTTTGATGACATTTGTGGTATTTCTCCACGTTTCGGCTCTGTACAGTAGAACTGTCTTGACGTTCTTATTAAGGATTTTCACTTTGATATTGGTCGACAGACAGTTGTATTGAGTTGTAGATGTTCTTTAGTTGTAGGAATGCTGTTCTTGCCATACCATTTCTTGCATTTACGTCCGCATCCCATCCTTCATGTTCATTGATAATGCTACACAGGTACGTGAAAGATCGCACATCTTCCATAGTTTTTTCATCAAATGTGATTGGGTTGGTGTTCTTCGTAATGCATTTGAAGATCTTCCTTTTTCCTTTGCGTATGTTGTGGCCTACTGATGCAGAGACTGCTGCTACACTATTTGACTTCATCTTCATTTGTTCGTGTGTATGTGACAGAAGAGTTAGTTCTTCATCAAAGTCCAAATCTTCTAACTGATTCTGAACTGTCCATTGTATTCTATTGTTTTTCCCCAGATATCAAGGTTTTCATAATCCAGTCAACCATCAGAAGGAAAAGGAAGGGGGAACGTAGACAATCTTGTCTGACTCTGGTCCTTACTTCAAATGCATATTGTCATGTGTTCTGCATGCACGACTTTGCACTGTAGTCTGTCGTATGAGTTCCGGATAATGTTGACAATCTTCTCAGGAATTATGTATATATGTAAGAAACACTAGGATTGATTTCTTTACTCTTTATCAACACTTGAAATCTGCTCATTACTGTTGCTAATAGAAACCAACTGTGTATAGAATTTATTAATTACCAAGTTGAATTGAATCAATCGTTAATAAAACAGAAAAGTACAGATTTTTTTCTGTTTAAGAAATAAAGATAAAAAGAAGAGAAAGAAAGAAAGAAAAAAAAGCGAAACAATGTTCTTATCATTTCAATTGACAACTTTGATAAGAGTTAAAAGAATACGATTTCCTGTTATACTATAGAAATGAATTGATGTACAATGTTATAAATAGATGTTGGCGATGATTAGTAGCTTAAGTGGATAGTTTTGATAGAGTTTTATTCACTGACAAGATAAAAGTCTACTGTGGATGATGTCGTACAGAAGAACAATGAAAGTCGTACGATCAAGTGGAATGACTAGAAGCAGAAGGTTAAAAGGATCGAAGAGAAAAGAACGAGAACAGAGAATGATTGATGTGGAAATGAAACAACAGTCAACTTTGAGACATTTCACTAAGAGATCCCGTAATGATGTATTCCGCTACATTTGGTTCTACCTCCCCCCCCCTGGAGTTCTCGTTCATTATAATCTTATTAACAGGTATCAAACATCATAGCATTTCATTCATTCATTACATTTTCACCTAAGCTACAAGTCTTCCATACCATTTCAATTAATTTTTCATTAAGAAACAATAGCGTTTAGACATTAATAAAATTTCTGATATTGATTTATCATGGTATCAATAATTGATTTTCTATGGGATAGAGTTTTGTTCTTTGAACTGGTGTTATAATTCTCTCAGCTATTCCTATGGCTTAGTATTGTCGAACACCAATTCACTCGATAAGTCCCCAAATCAGAACACAGTTGAACAGGAAAGAGATTGTATTCCAGATAACAAGGTTAGATGGAAGTAAGAAGCACAATAGGAAAAACGTTAGTTGAAGCTAGAACACCATGGAAAACCTGGAAGCACTAAATGGCCGTCTCGTCCCATTGTGGGGTTCCTCGGTAGCGCACATCCACGACTTCACCTCGCTAGATTTTAACCCAGGAACTATCAGTCTCGCGCCAGACGCTTAACCAACTAGACCACTGAGCCGGCATCCAACGGTGTTAATGTCTAACTTCAACTAATCCACGAAATTGAGCGACACATTCACTATCGTCTTCAGTGAGTTACTATCTCAAAACAGACCTGGTTGAACTCCACTGGTTTGTGATCTAGTAGTTAAGTTCTCGCGCGTTAAACCAGTAGGTCCTGTTGAGGAGTCCCATAATAGAACGAAACGGCCGTCCAGTGCTTCCAGGTTTTCCATGGTGGTCTAGATTCAACTGACTTATGATCTTAACCTTTCAGATTAGATTTCATTTCACCAATTATTACAACTCGATATGACATCATCAAATTATTTATAGCACAACGACTGACCTCCTAATTAACTACATACAATAGACTTTGTTAACATTTCTGAATACCTAGTGACAGAATCGATTACTTGTGTATTGAAATGTATGTTTATTTTAGTTCTTTCTTTTTACGTTTTTTTTCATTTAGAAAGTTTTCTTTGTATTGTAGTGTTCATTGCAATGTTAAGCCCATATAGATATAGTTTATTCTATCTACCGGACAAGCTAATCTATTCATTCTACTCAAACTACATTTTGACCTTGTTCATTATTCGTTTATTAACCTTGACTATTTCTATGTAAGCGAATGTATGTTTATTTCTTATTCTATTCATCAAATAACTGTAACTTATGTTTATGTGATTATAAATATCGATTTATGGTTGGTTAGATGGAGTTGGAGTACATGTCATCTCCATAGAGTGTTATTTCGCTTCACCCTATTCTCTTCGCTTCTTTCGTTTACTTCGTCTGATTTTCTGTTCAAATCAATGAGTGTACAATATATATGTATTCAAAGATCGATTCTCGTATTTAACTTATTTACTTCCAATATTCACTAATGCGTTTCAGGTTGATGATTATCTATACGAGGATTGACGATACGTATATAATAAACTTCAGATTGAATAAATCTTAAAGTCTAATGGTTAGGCGTTCGCGCGCGGGACTGATAGGTCCTAGGTCCGAATCCCTTGAGACGGGGTTATGGAAACACACTGCTGAGGAGTCCCATAATATGGCGAAACGGCCGTCCAGTAATTTAAGGTTTTCCGTGGTGTTCTAGCTTCAATTGACTCATGATATTAACTATTCAAATTACTACAATCTCCACAAAACCCCTTCTGATACAAATCCTAAATTATGAAGATTATTCAATTACATATACGAAATAAACTTGACAAATTGATAAAAACCTGGCCATTTTTAACTCATGGAGACGTTGATTGTCAGGACTTAACAATAATAAATACAGTAGAATGTAAATAGGGAAAATTCTTTCTAATATTTAATATCTAAAACTTAATATAAGTCTTATGAGAAAACTAATAGTCAATTGAGCAAAGATGAATAGTAGCTGGTAGTAGAATCCAGGACACATATCAACTCTGAGATGCAGGCACATCCATCTAACGAGTCCCAAATAGGACGAAACACGCGTTTTGGATTCCAATATTAGCCATTATCCATATTTGCTTATAAAGCAATCCGCACAGCATACACATATGTCAATTGCAGTTCCACACAACAATGGGAAACAATCAACACCAAGTGAATTAAATAGTATCTAAACTAAACTGATGTTGGAAGAGTTCATTGCTTGGTGATTGTACAGGGTTTCCAAGAAAATTTGGATACAGATTTTGTACAGGTAAGATTCAAAACTTTGTGTGACGGAATAAGATAATGAGATGGTGGAGAAGATTTTTAGCTCAGGTGGATGATTTTGATGGAGTTTCAGATGAACTTCTATCTGAAGTTTATACTAATTATGTCGTTCAGAAGAACCATGAAACCATCCAGCTCAGAGAACAAAACCGCATCAGGATAAGATAATGTTATTTAGATTAATACAGTATGTATCGATTCATTATGGATCGCGACCAAGGGAATAGGGAGTAAACTTTATTTAGCCCGACGTTTTAAGTTCAGTAATTTTTATATCAATTCAATATAAACTTCGCTCGATGTACATACTCTGTGTATTTTCCCCTATTTAATATTGTTACGAATAAAAATTAGAATATCAATCATTGTATTTCGGTATAACGAAGATGCATTATTGAAACTCGTTTGGAGAAGGATTTTCGAGGACTCAATAAATGTCCATGCTACCAATTTTTTGTGTTCTCACTATATGTCATGGGGAATCACAATGATAATCGTTGTCAAGTCTAAACAATATGATTACAGACATTAACAGAGGTGGCTACAATAGATATCACAAATCTATAGTCCAAAAGATGAAAATCAGGTGATCAGACTACTAAGTAGTAAAAAAATTGTAATTTCTTGGAATAAAATCTTAGAAGTAAAACAATTTTTGTGTTTAATAGTGTTGGTCAACCAAACCATTCAACTCAGGGAACAAAAATCCATCAAAATCATCTACCGGAGCTAACAAACTCTTATACATAAAAATGCTATATGATCAAACTAAATTCATGAGGGACTAATTTAGTTCAATGTATGCTTTATGTCTACCATTTCTGTAGATATTTAATTCATTCATTATACATATTCAACATTTCCTAGTAAGTCTATGAACAACGCTGCTGCAATAATGATAAATATGTAATGTAATCGATGGATTCATGAGTCAATTGAAGCTACATCACCATAAAAGACCTGTAAGCACTACACGGCCCTTTCATTCTAATATAGGACTCCTCAGCAGCGCACATCCACGATCGCGCTCACTGGACTCGAACGTAGTACCTTTACTCTGGCGCATGACCTGCTTCGGTTTAGGCAGCCTGGTAGTATCATAGCCCACACACAAATCAAGTGACTTGTGTAGTGTGTATGTTTTCATTTCTCTCTTTGAACCAATATTTATGTGTTCAAATAAATAAATGAATAAATCTGGCGCGTGAACGCTTAACCTGTAGACCATTGAGCCGGCATCCAACGATGTTCATGTCTAACTTCAATCAATTCAGGACAATGTTCATCCCTTCATCAATTGTGTGAGATAGAAAAATGTTTCATATAGAACACATATAGTATGGTGTGTGTTATGTAGTGATATAAGTAGTATATGACGCGAGTTAAAAACCTAATGTCTGGCAGCAGAAGATGAGAGAAGATCAAGAAACGAAGAGCGACAACACAATGCAATTTGTAAGAAAACGCATGAACAATGAAATGTGAGACAATGGATTGATGTTTGCAACAGGAACAGTCCGGTTTGATATGATGGATTAATATTTTGAAAATTAACGATTTGCTATATGGTTTTTCTATTTTATCAACTAACTCTGTAATTTTGTGCTAAATACAATTCGATTATCCCCACCCGTGTCCACTACAGAAAATTCTTCATTTGCATTTGTTTCTCTGTTCTCTTTTTTTTCAATCTTCTTAAACTTCTGCCTCCAGGTACTTCACTTTCGATCAATGTTACATACTACTTAAATCTGTTGACATCAGTAGCATACATCATAAATTTACCAAAAAATAATCGTATACATATATTACGTAACTGTTTATCGTACACTACATTTACATATAAACATTATCACACATTACATCCAAGATGGGAAGCTTAATTGTGTAAAGTATCTTTTCATGAATTATAATCTTTCACTAATAATCAATTACTTATTCATACCATCTATGTCCATTATTACCTGCTAATGTAACACAAACATAAATGTCAATACAATGAAGAACTAATCACATTTAATCTATAAATCTTATATATTGAATGTGAATAAAAAGGGGGTTAATCATTTTGACAATAATTACCTTGGTAACTTAAGTTAATGAATAAATTTTGTTTATCTCTAATCATTGTACTGAAGTTTGTAGGAAACTTTAAATTAGTACAATGTATAAGATAGTTACTTTTTCATTCATCATGTCAGTCAGTCAGTTGGCTACAACGTAAGACCATACATATTTATGCATCGGTTCAAGTTGCCACACCTCATTAACACAACAAGATGAATACCGAATTCATAAAAGTAGTTAATTTGGTGGTGGTAAAATAAAAAAGAAAGATTTCATATAAGGATATGAAACCAGGGGATGGAATAAGTTGATAGAAACAAAGATATGAAGCAATTTTATTCTCGCTGTGTAAGAGAAAACAGAGAGTGTATACACAGACGCCATTGTGATAGATTCTGAGCCATGTAACCAAGAATCTCCAACCATTGATTACGATAGTCACGCGGACCCCAACCAAGTAGTCTGCCTCTGCCAACATGGTTCAGACCAGATGTTAGTGTCTTCAAGCACTGATGAAACATTTTGGTTTGGCCACTCCTAACTTTCTACTAACCATCTCCAACACCGGTTAGCGTTGCGCATCGTGGTAATCGGATTTCAGGCATACGTAACACGTGGCCCAACCATCTCAGTCGATGAAGATTCACAACCTCATCAATTGATTTACCATCATTCTCTAATACCCTGAGTCTAACCTAACTATGACTTACCAGGTGATCCAAGTACATGCGAGCTATATTTCTAAGGCATCTGTGGTCGAATAGTAGTAGCTTACGAGTATCTTCTACTCTTAATGGCCACATTTCACTGCCGTAATATAGAACAGAACGAACTGCCGCACAATATACTTAATTTGTATACGGATATCTCGCCTTCGCCACAGCTGACGTAAGTTGGAAATATCCAAACGATCTTTTCGAATCCGTGCTGAGATTTCGTCAGATACCAACGCATTACAGCTGATCAGAATTCCAAGATAAATGAAGTCTACAACGCGTTCGACTACTTCACTCCGTATCATTAGTTCAGCTCTTGACGTAGGCCAGTCCTGAAGCAACAATTTGCATTTAGAGGAAGAGTTATTCATCATGAGTGGAATTTTTAACATATTCTCTCAGTGATTGTACATTGGGCAATAAATCAACATGAACTGTAAAATCTGAATTTAATTATCGTTTAAGTTTCAAAGCAATTTTATTTGGCAGAAAATTGTTAACATTATTACGGAATTTAGATGTCGGAATACAGTGCAAAGTCATTCATGGAGAACGTATGACAGACGTATTCCAAGTAAATAACGGGGTCAAACAAGGGCTCTTATTCTTTCTCTTCCTCTTTCTTCTGATGGTCGACTGGATTATGAAGACTTCGATATCTGATAGGAAACACGTAATACAATGGATAGCTCGAAATCAATTAGAAGATTTGGACTCCGAAGATGACCAGGCCCTTTTACCTCATACATGCCAACAAATGCAAATAAAGACAACTAGTGTAGCAGCAGTCTCTACATAAGTAGGCCTTAACATAAACAAAGCAAAAACCAAGATCTTCAAATACAACACGGAGAACACCAACCAATTCACATTTGATAAAGAAACTGTGGAAGAGGCGGAATCTTTCACGTATCTATGATTGATCAGAACAAAGTTGGATGGAGAATGGTGATGGACGGTCTATGCTCCTCCACGAGGGGTAATAGACGTAACTAAGTATGTTCATTTTACTAACTATTCTGTATATAAGCACTGCTCATATTTTACTGACCATTTATTCAGTCTTCTAATATACCATCAATAAAAGTTAGGATCGGTGAATTTGAAAGTTTCAATAGTTGACATCAGATCACAATCAGTTCATATGATCAATCAATCAATCAATCAAATAATACTATTTATACAATTGTTTATGTTATATAAAGTAACTTATCCCTTATCAAAAACATATATAGATATGGGGAAGGTTTACTTTGTTTTTGTTCTCAAATATATAGGAAATATACAATCACACATACATGCACACACAATATACTTTATAATCAAATTGATTTGTGTAAAAAGTGATTACAATTACTACCCTTGGTGGTTATATAGTACAAAGAAGAGAATCTTGATCAAGAAAAAAACTTATCTATAGTCAAACTTATCTTTTGTATAACAAGGCGAAACCATAACATTAGAAACTGAAAACAACTGGAAAGGATTGTCCAGGACAGAGTTAGATAAGAAATCCCTTGGAGAGTGATCTGTGCTCCTACATGAAGGCTAACAGATGTAAGTATATAATAGCAGGCCAGTTCACAGTACTTAAATTACTCAATATTCACAAGAAGAAGTCTAAAGTACAATCACGCTGTGAAACAACAAGGAAAATGACAAAGTGAATCTGCTTTACTTTTGGTGTATATTTTATTGAAAACAAAACTTATTTATCAGTATAGGGTTTTGGAGAATATTTCGTTTTTGACTATGATCATGAACCGATTGATGTTAGACCATTTTTGAAAACCTGGAAGCAATGGATGACCGTTTCGTCCTATTGTAGGACCACTCAGCATTGTGATACCATGATCACACCCGCGGGATCCGAACCCAGGGTGTTCAGTCTCTCACGCGAACACCAATCTGTGTCAGGTAGTGACAGGTATTTACCTCAGTGCAATGCAAGATGGTCGTGCAATTTCGTGGATTGGTTGAGGTCACACATTAACACCATTAGATGCCGGTCGGCTCAGCGGTCTAGAGGTTAAGCAATGAGAACTCAATGCGGTGATATAATATATATTACTTAACTATTCATAATGTTACTCATTCCCAACACAACTTGATAGAAGTGGAACCAATCAAGGGGTAAGGAAGAAAATAATTTATAAGTCAGATATGAAGAACGAAAAACATAAAGATCATAACAATAAACCAAGTAAACTGAGATGGAACCATTTCATTAAGTCCAGTGAATTGTTTTAAAAGTGGATCTCGATAACTTTCATCAGTTAAAATGTAGTGATGTATCAACTACATGGTAATAGTTAATTTTCCATACTAAAATAATTTTGAACTATTCATCAATGAAGATGAACTTAAGTAAAATTGGCAAAACCACGACCGCATTCCTACAATTAAGGAACTTATGGAACTCAAAACAACTATTAACGAAGATCATTATTACAATTCTAAATACGAACATCAAGAGAGTCCTACTGTACAGACCAGAATATTGAAGAACTTTCACAACCAACATCAAAAAGGTACATATTTTCACAAATAATATATAAGACATTCAATATCTGTTGGCCGGATATCATCAGCAACAGTCTTCTGTGGGAGAGGACAAAACGGCTTCCAGATGAGGAGGAAATCAAGAAGAGATGGTGAAAGTGGATAGGACATACATTGAGAAAATCATCAAACTGCACCAGTAGGTATGCGGTTACATGGAATCGTGAAGCAAAACGAAAAAAAGGAAGGCCAAATAACACATCAGGTCAGGAAATGGAAACGGATATGAAAAGGATGAATAGCAACTGGAAACAACTAGAGAGGATTGTCCAAGACACAATTAGATGAAGAATATTGTGGGCGGTCTATACTCCTCCATGAGGGATAACAGACGTAAATAAGTATGGATATTTTCTCTTCATCAATATTTGTATTAGTTTTCTAATTTGAAAATCAAACTTCTGTCACTTTTTTTTTTGAAAAAATAACTAGCTTTACTGTTATTGTCTATACAGTTCTACTCACTGTATGTGACAGAAACTTAGAGGCCTACGATAGCCATCATCCAGAACATACAAATGTTAACTAACAGTTATATACGCAAAATACTTCGGATCTGTTTTCCAGGTACTATCAGTAACAACCTACTATGGGAGAAAACAAACCAGATTCCAGTCGAGGAAGAAATCAGAAAGGAGAGCTGGAAGTGCATAGAACACACATTGAGGAAAACACAAAGCTGTATCACATGGAATCCTCAAGGCCAAAGGAGACGTGCAAACCAAGGAACATATTACACCGAGAAATGTAGACAGACAGACATGAGAAGAATGAACAACACTTGGATAGAATTAGAAAGGAAGGCTGAGGACAGAATGGATTGGAGAATGTTTGTCTGCGACCTATGCTCCATTGAGGGTAACTGTTGTGGTGATCCGGCAAATTTCTCGCAAGAGACAATTAAGTATCAGGAAACACTAAGAAGCATTTCCTCCAATCAGCGTTCACTCGAAGTCTTAACCAAAAGTATCCAGAGGGGCGAAAAGTCACATGCAGATGCTTTGATTGGCTGATTGCTACACTGCTACTATGTTCAGTAGCAATCCAGAATCTTTGAGCAACCCAAAGACATCTAAAAATATTATAAAAACCCTATATTTTCTGTGTTAAAATGAACCTTAAAGTAAACTACTTCTCGCATACCTTGAGTCGTCTGTCTCGTGTTCAGGTCGCTGTATAGTTCTAGCTTGGGGATTACAGAATAGCTTAGGAGATCAATATAGCGTTCAATCCGCAAGACTTATCAGTAACAGGCGTAAGTAAGTAAGTAGGTATAGACAAAACTCAATTCCTTACCTACATCTGTAACCCACTCGTGGAAGAGCATAAGCTGTTATTGTTTATCAACTAATCTCATTACAACAGTGAAAGTTAAATCAATTAAATCATTGAATGTATATAAAATAAACAATTCACTAATGATCCTTTTTAAATGTTAATCAAATTAGATTTAATTGAATTTTCCTTAAAGATAAATTTGTTTATTCTAATTGAATTGAATGAATCCAAGTTTGTTTGTTTGTTTGTTTTGTTGTTTAATTTATTTCTGAATGGTATCCATTAAAATGTAGATGATTTGATTATTCAATCAATTATAATTATGAGATATATCATAATCATTAAAAGGCTAAATGCTGTCAATCATTATCAAAGTGAGAATCTTCAATATGAATATGAAGATAATTCTTACTGTACTGAGCTGAAACTTTCAAAACTACCACAAGTATTTATATATATAGTTGTCTATACAACATACTCAACATTCATTGGCCGGATACTATCAGTAACAGTATTCTATGGAAAAGAAAAAACCAGCTTTCAGTTGAAGAGGATATTAGGAAAAAACGTTGGAAATGGTGAGGATACACATTACGAAAATCACCAAACTGCAATACGAGTCAAACGCTAACTTGAAACTTTGAAGGGAAGCGGAAAAGTGAAAGACCAAAAACTACATTATGTCAATAAATTGGAAATATACATAAAAAGGATGAATAATAACTGGAAAGAATTGTCCAAGACAGAGATAGCTGAAGAATGCTTGTGAGCGGCCTATCCTCATTCATGATTGTGTAACAGGCGTAGGTAAGTATTATTTTAATTTTATTGAAGCACACAAATATTGGTGCAAGAGGGCACCAAATATACATGCGCCACACAAAACAACGGGAATTCGAAGGGAGAAAAAAAGAAGGTGAGGAGCGTTAAAAAAAGAGAACAATAACGAACAGATTAGTGTAAGGTAGTGTAGTAGTAATAAAAATAATAACAATAATGGTAATAATGGGGTAAACGTAATGGTAAAACCAGAAAAAATCTTTCAGTTAAGGAAGAAACAACCATTTTTTATGAAGAAAGTAAAAGAAGATTACAGCAGGATCGCCACTGGCTTCTATTTTGAGCCATATCTGATAACGTCTCTAGCCACTGTGTTGCACCATCTCTCGGATCCCAGCCAAGGAATCGTGAAGGACCGACAGAAGCCAGTCGTGTGCAGCTTTCTTTCATACCACGATACCATGCCATACACCACCTCTCTGCTTCATCCAACCAGTCCCAGAGTCGGCAAATAATGCACGACATGGAATTCTCTGGGACGACATTAGTAGAACATGTCCAAGCCTCCGAAGTCGGTGTTACAAGATAGTGACACCGATTAAATTATCGTCTCTGTGCCCGAACACGCGATGCCGAGCCTCTGCATTACTAACATGGCGTTGCCATTGGATGTCAGCAATCCTTCGGAGACAGAGATGATTGAACACAGGGAGTCGTCTAACGTCCTCAACTCGGAGCGACCAGGTTTCACAAGCATAGAGCAAAGCTGCCCTCACCGATGCGTTGTAGATCTGACGTTTTACAGCCAGACTAACATCACGAATGAGCCAAAGATGGCCCAGATTAACATAAGCCGCTCTGGCTTTCACTATACGTGCATTGATCTCATCACACACGCCACCACCAGCACTTGTGCAGTCACCTATATACACGAACTTTTCGACTAATTCCATCTGCTCACCACTAAGGGTAAGTACAGGATTAGAATCCTGCCAGTCTTGTAAAAGTACTTTGCACTTAAATGGTGCAAAGCACATACCATACCTACGGACACTGATTGCCAACTGATTAAGTGCGGATTGCATGGCTTGTGTACTATCGCACAGTAAGACAATATCATCCGCATACTCAAGGTCGAGAAGTCTTTCTCCAGGCAACAGATCCACACAACCATTACTTAAATCCATCAGAGCTGTTTCCAGAATGTCATCGATGGCAAAGTTGAAGAGGAATGGTGAGATTAGGCAACCCTGCCTAACCCCATTGCTCGAATAGAACAATGGAGAAAGGTGGTTGTATGCCTTCACTCTGCCTGAGGTGTTTGTATATAAGGCTTTTAGGATGTTTATAAACTTCACAGGCACACCCTTTTTCAATAGACAATCCCAGAGAACAGTCCTATCCAACGAATCGAAGGCAGCCCTGATGTCAAGAAACACTACGATTGTTGGCCTTTGATAAGTATGGCGGTGTTCTAACATTTGGAGGAGGGTGAAGATATGATCAATACATCCTCGACCAGAACGAAACCCAGCCTGCTCCTCGCGAGTCAATCTTTCTCGGGTTTTGAACAACCTACGAAGTATGACGGAAGCCAATAGTTGGACGCAATCGAAAGTAGACTTATCCCCCGATAGTTGTTACAGTAATGACGTAAACCGTTTTTAAAGATAGGGACAACTATCGACTCATTCCATGACGTTGGTACACTCTCTAACTCCCAGAGCTTTGTAAACAACGCCGTCAGTTTCTTAGTCAAAAGTCACCACCATCTTTAAAAAGAGCCGGAGATAAGTCATCTGGGCCAGGTGATTTGTAACGCTTCAAGAGTTGGAGTTCCTTGCGGACTTCCTCCTCGTTTGGTGGATCAGTCGTCACCGGCCATGGAGGGCAGGACAGTCTGACCGATGTTGCCGGAGCAGCAGGCCAGTTGAACTGCCCTTCGAAAAATTCTGCCCATCGTCCAAGACGTCGATGGATGTTAGTGATTGGCATCCCATCATCCTCGCAGATTGTTTCACTCACACCAGACTTCTTGCTGCCAGTGGCTCGGATGAGCTGGAAGAGCTTCCGGTAGTTGCCAGATGCAGCTGCTGCTTCCAGCTCATTAACACGCTTCAAACACCAGGCTTTTCGGTCCTTACGTAAGCCTTGCCCAATTTCATTACGTAACAGCCCTCGTTTGTGGTCAAACTCACGGTCACTCAGAGTAGACTGACGGGTTTCAATGAGTTGTAAGGAGCCTGAAGAAACCCAGTGCTTAAAAGCGAGACGTTTCACGAAGCCGCAATTGGCTTCAAGAGGTATTTCATCGAGTTTTAGTGAGAAGTAGTTACTAGTAGAGTTCAACCGGTTCTATTGTGAGATAGTAACTCACTAAGGAAAATGATGAATATGTCGCTCAATGTGATCTAGAGGTTAAGCGTTTGCGCACGTGACCAATAGTTCCTGGGTTCCAATCTATTTTGTGTGGGTTCGTCGATGCGCACTGCTAAGAGGTCCCACAATAGAACGAAATCGCCGTTCATTTCTTCAGCGTTTAGTTTCAATTGAATCATGATCTCAACTCTTAAAATTACTATGATATTCACTTAAAACTCGTTCTGTTATTAATTTAAACATAATGATTAATCAGGTTTGAGTTAATGATTAGAAACTAATACTCTCTTTATATAGAAATATACATATGCATATTTTTAACGTTTCCTTGGTCATAAATAATAAAACTGAAATGTGTGAAATTATTCCTGATCGTAAATACATACACACACACACACAAATATTTTTTATGATTCCACTTTCCATGCAATAAAGGTACAATTGACTGATATATGAAATCAGTAAAAAGAAAAAAAGGAGGATAATTTATGGCTAATTAGTTGAAAAGAAAAAGCATGATAAACTTGTTGCATACATTAACATTTTTCGGTTATTATCAGTAATGAAGTTGATAAGCTTCATATTGGCAGAATAAAAACATAACAGTTTTTATAATCAGGGTATAGTGAACGGGAACATAAGTGGGACCGATCGAATGTATTTGAACACATAATTACACAGTCAGTCAGTTAGTCAACAGCAACGTAGAACTTTGTACGTTCGTACGTACGTATGTAAATCAGTTCACGTTGTCATACCGCATTAGCACACAAATACAATTGTCCATTCAAATCTCATAGTGGTAGAGGTAGTAAAATTATAGGCAGTAATCGGAAAGATTAGGGTTTGAAGATGTTATTCAAGGAGTATAATACAATGAAATGAATTTGGGAGGAGAAAAAATAAATGGACATGAAGAATTAAGAAGATTAGAATATAAATGCACCTTGACCATTACAAACGATTTTGAGCTATCTCATTCAAGATCTCTAACCATCGGTTGCTATCTTCTCGCGGATCCCAACCAGGTAGTCTCAGTCCACTTGTCAGTGACTTTATGTATTTGTGCCATGTTTCAGTCTGACCACCCCTAACTTTCTTTCAATCTACCCCTACACTATAAAGCATCGCTCGTCGGGGCAGTCGATGTCCCAGCTATCTCAACTGATGAAGTTTCACCACTTCATCAACTGATTTGCCATCCTTACATAGTACTCGCTTCCTAACAACTACATTACTTACTCGGTGGTATCAAGATATACGAGCAATAATTTGAAGATATCTATGACTGAATACTAGTAACCTACGAATATCCTCTACTCTTACAGGCCATATTTCACTGCCATAAACTAGGACGGAATGAACTACTGCGTAGTTAGTTAAATCCAAGGTTTATACAGTAAACACTTCATTTGCAAAATGTCAATCAATTGTCTCAGACTTCATTGTCCCTTCATTTCCACACTAAGCATACTTTGTTCTCATTCCCGTTTCTTTGGTCTTCGTAATCTCCTTCCACCAGGTATTTCACTTTAGATTGATGATGCATACTACTTATATATAAGTAGTACATACTACAAGTGGAATCCTTCAATATACAGTAAATTGCAGACTCAAAAACCTCTTTTCTTTTATGTAGATAAGCTTCAATTACTTGAAAGTATAATTAGTGAATTTATTTGGGGTGGGGGGTCACTTCCTAAGTGGATGGTTTCACTTGATACTCTGAACAATATCGTCAAAGTCGGTAACTGTAACTTTGAGTGATGTGATAGGAAAACGAATATAATAAGGAAATAGTAACCATATTTTATGATAGATTGATGATGTTGTTCTGAATTTATGTTTATTTAAGATTGTCAATTACTTTCAACTACAATGATTGATATTTGTACATTGAAATTTTGGGCAAAATACAGATAAAAACAACAATTGTGAAACCCATTCTTATTTAAACGATTATACATTTCATTGAATCTATGATGTGTTATTTTTTCTAATACGCTACCCCTGAAAATGCGTCTACAACCCCACACACAAATGACTCGAACCTAGAAATTTCGGTCTCATGAGTAAACGCCTAACTGCCAGATTAGTGAGCCGAATGCTAGTATAGTGCAAGTTTAACTTCAATCAATACATGATACTTTTCGACTCCTTTCGATTGCTTTCGGTGGATAACTTTCTAATGCTTAACATGATTGAACTCCACTGGTTAAAGCTTCTCGTTAGAACTCTGGAACCTTCTCTTCTCAAAATCACTGCTACTGGTGAGCATATAATAATTATCAAAATGGAGATTTGTTGAGCCTGATAGTTAAACAGTTCATCACAAACATTTTAAGCCATGTAAGTGATTTATTTTATCGTATTCTAATCTCTTTCATTCATCAAGTGCTTAGAACTAATTTGAAATGATTTTCACTTGGTATTGTTTACTTATATCTTATATAGTAACAGCGTTGAATGCCGGCTGGCTCACAGGTCTAGTGGCTAAGCGCTCGCGTGAGAGACTGATAGGTTCTAGGTTAGAATCCTGCAAGGCGGGGTTGTGGGTGCACATTGCTGAGGAGTCCCACAATAGAACAAAACGGCTGTATAGTGCTCCGATGTTTTCTATTGTGATCTAACTTCAATTGACTCATGATCTCAACCACTGAAATTACTACAATCTCCACAAAACTGCTTCTGATACTAAGATCATGAGTCAATTGAAGCTAGATCACCATGAAAACCTAGAAGCACTGGATGGCCGTTTCGTCCTATTGTGGGACTTCTCAGCAGTGTGCACCCACGATCCCGCCTCACGAGATTACAACCCAGGACATATCGATCTCACTGGCAAGCACTTAACCTCTAGACTATTGAGCCGACCGGCGTCCAACTGTGTTAATGATGTCTGACTTCAGCTAATCCATGAAACTGAGCAACATATCTACCATTGTCTTCAGTGAGTTACTATCTTACAACAGACCCGACTGAACTCCACTACAATTTCTATCGACTCAAGAATATAATACACTAGATTGCGACTGACAACCTACTGGTAGACCTACCCTTTCACTTTAGACGATAATAAAAAGAAATAATATCTATAAGGAAGGATAAACGTTGAATGCTTCCACAGTCCTTGACTTTCTTTAATCTTTAGACTTTGAAAGGGTGAAGTATAAAGAATCTTAAATGCACTAAATGATAAGTGAAATTGATTGTTTATCAAAATATTTACTTATACATATATATCAGTAGCTTTAATAATAATCATTATGAATAGAATATATACTCGATTAAATTGAATTCTATGAGACTATAATTTATGGACCACGGTTGATTAACGCTATAGTGACCTTTGAGAGTGTTCACCTAGTAACTGGGATCAAATGATAGTTATAAACCTGTGTGAGGAAACAGAATTATGATTAACAGTTGATGGTTAAAGTTAAAAATTAGATTACCGGTTTTTATAATGCTATTAATGCTAAAACTTTATTTAAACAAATGGATGAATGAATTTCGCGCCAAGACCTGTTATCTTATGCCTGATTGGTTCGTTCATAAATTATAGTCTCACCTTGAATTCTATAGTCATCTGAACTAAATCCCATTATATCTATAGTTAATAAATAGACTACTTTTTATGACTGTTATGCTTATCCTAAGTTTTCTGATTGTTAACTTTAAGTCTATTTCTACCCTATACTATCAAATCTGAGATACCTAAGAATGGTAATACTATGGTATTTACAGTTGTTGTTTCCTTAAGACCAATATAATACGGTAGATATGACAAATTTAATAGCTATTTTTTATTATAGTAACAAATACAACAATATAGAAACAATAATCAATCGGTTTCACATGCATACAGCATAAACCGTTATACACTGTCCCGTCACCTTTGACAAATCAGGCAATCCAAAAGTCACAAGAACACCAACAGGGCATATGACAGACTAAGTATCTCGAGTAAATACTACAGGACTCAAAATAAATAATAGTTATATTGACACATAAAATGGTTATGTGTATATAGAAATGAATATAAATCGCCAAATTTTATGACTATTCTTTATCGTTCTTTCTTATACCACATTGATATGATCATATTGTTTATCTCATTAAAATCTGACTATAAATCTATTTTGTTTGTTTGTTTGTTTGTTTTCATGTAACTGAATACTCTGAGACATAATAAAAACTAACTAATCATTTTGACTATTTTATAGTTGAATTGCCTTATTTACATTTTTTTTTTCTGTTCTATTAGTTGCGGTAGTGTTATTTTGTGTACCTGTAACCAACCCTCTGCCCCCACCCCCATTACTTGTACTCTATTCATATTTGGACTTATGTCAGTATTTTATGTACTTGCATATAAATATAGAATAAACTTCTTAGGTCTGTAGTAACAAGTATTTCGATAGAATTAAAAACAGGAAATTATGCTTTGTATCCGTTGAGAGGTTATTCATCTAACTAAGTATATATACCTATTTTTAAGGTGTTTCTATTTTTGGTGATTATTGGTTTATTCATAATGATGTTAGTACCACTAATACTACTATTACTACTACTACTACCACTATCAATCCAAGGAAAAGATATAAAAGGAAACCGGAAATCTATACAACAATTGTTGTGTAACATACAAAATTTGCGCCTTTTTTGTACTTTTCACTGACCGATTGATTGATTGATTTAAAATAAAGTATCAGAAGGGGTTTTGTGGGGATTTTTAGAAATTTCTCTGATTGAAATCATGAGGATTGGTTAAAGTTAGACATTAACACCGTTGAATACCGGCTCAGTGATCTAGTTGGTTGAGCGCCTGGCGCGAGACTGATAGGACCTGGGTTCGAGTCTCGCGGGGTGCGGGAACGTGGATGGGCACTGCTGAGGAGTCCCATACTAGGACGAAATGACCGCCCAGTACTTCCAGGTTTTCCATGGTTGTCTAGCTTCAACTGACTTATGATTTCAATCAGTGAAATTTTAAAATAAATTATTTAATTCGTAAAACATCAATTTATGAGTAGAAGAAAGTCAGACATGTTCAGATCTATTTTCGATTAATCGTACATAATATGCTTGCGTTTTTCCTTTGTACTATTTAAAATTGAAGCCCCAAAATGCCCTAGTACGGCCGAGTGTGGGGCGAGTCAGCTCTCCCTACCGAATTGATCTCTCATGGCCACGTTCATACAATCACTGATAGGGAAGTCCTGCTCATTGCTTCCTCATGGTAGGGGTGTTGTTTAGGAAATTGAAAGCATGAAAAGAGAATGTCCAGCGCTTTAACTGGAACCAAATGGTCTGCCTAGGGAAGTTGGAAAGCCCTGATTCCAAACTAATGGTGCACATGGGCTTCAGAATTCTGAGAGAATGAATGGCGTCTGAACCAATTATTGGTCACCGTGGGACTGCATCTCCTGACGTTGCTGCATTGTCTTATGGATCAGACCTTTTGGTCTGGGGTGTGACCCCCTAAGAATGTCACCTCTTTCGGTCTGGGCACCCGGGTAGTATCACAGCCCACATACAAATCCAAAGACGCGTATATAGCATATGTATCCGGTGTCCCTTTGTACCACCGTTTATTTGTTCAAATAAATAAATAATATGGATTGAGTTTGATTTGCTTATTTATTTATTCTCTGAAGAAATGGCTTACACTAAGTTACGAAATGTCAGAAAATCTAATTTCTCTACTCATTTGGATATCTACAAATCAATATCACTTTTATTTATATTAATATACCCAATGCTACAAACCAGATTCCAGCGGAGGAAGAAATTAGGAAGAAGTGCTGGAAGTGGATAGGACACACATTGGGGAAAGCACTCAACAGCGTCACAAGACAAGCCCTCACATGGAATCCTCAAGGCCAAAGGAAAAGAGGAAGCCCAAAGAACACATTACACCGAGAAATGGAGACAGATATGGGGAAAATGAACAAAAATTGTATAGAACTGCAAAGGAAGGCCTAGGACAGAGTAGGTTGAAGAATGCTGGTCGGCGTCTTATACTCCGCTGTGAGTAATAGGCGTAAGTAAGTAATTAAATACCCAATGCATAATTGATTTGAAATTATCAAGTCAAACCTTACTAATGATACTTACAAAGTTAAACAGAATTCATTAAAATAATCTGCTACATGGTACATACCTTTATTTTTCATTAGTACCAATGGATAGAATGGGAAAAATTGCTTTATCGATTTTTATTTAGATAAATAAATAGTATGGACTGGTCATTGATGTCATGTGACTTTTTCAATCTTTCACATTGAAAGAAGTGTATTCATTAAGTCTATATATAGTCACTAGTCCAAGTAATTTAATATCATAATAATGATTTCGTATTCCTGAACTTATATTAAAGTTGAATGGTTGCTAACAGTATAATCCAGCAACAGTATTTCATTATATTTGAGATACATAACTTAATGGGAACTTGTAAGTGGAAAGGGGATTTTGTGGAGTTTGTTGTATTTTGATCGTTGAATTTATAAGTCGATTAAACCACCATTGAAAGTCTGGAAGCACTAAACTGCCATTTCATCCTAATATGGGATTTCTCAGAAGCGAAATAATGGATGTCCGCTGCTGAAGAGTCCCATACTAGGACGAAACGGTCATGCAGAATTTGAAAGTTTTCCATGCTGTCTAACTAATGAATTAAAATGTTAAATTTAAATTTTTTTGACTAAACCTTAATATCAAACCAATATTTTTAGGATGCTAGATCGTGGTTGGAGGTAGTCGACAGGAAACCTTGGACCCAGGTTTCGTGCTACTTGGCACTCGTCAGCAAGTTGTACCTGTAATCTTGAGGGAACTGGTGCTCCCTGGTGGATCCGGTCTCGTGTCACTCAGCTTCACAGTCAGAGACGTTACCACTGAGCTATCCGGGCCGCGACTGACCTTCTGTAGGACTGAAATGTAATCACGATTGATCGATCACTGGGTGGTGATCAATGTCATGTGTGTCAAGTCCTTATTTAGTGCAGATCGAATGCTATCGACCATGTTGCAATGTGGCCACCAGTCTAGGTGACTCGACATTGCGGGCACTATATATTGAGATTAGATGGTGGTTGGAGATAGTCGACAGGATGCATATATGTCATTAGTGACTGACCAATCATAACCCTTAGTACTTGACTTAGAAAATACAATTCCTTACAAATTCTAGTACTTAACTCTTAAAAGAATAAAGTTACTTCTTGATGACAAGTATCAACTAACATGAAACTTAAATTAAGGAATTCATTCTACCGAATGGTCAATAAACACTCGATATTGATTACACCGACATTTTATCCCGTATCTAGCAGATGGTATACTATCAAACTAATAGAAAGGTTATTTTAAATGAAATTAGATAAGATTAATGAAAAAATGATAAATGAATTAATGTAGTTTACTGATAAAGTGTAACTACAGATGTCGTTCATGATTTCACTGGATCAGTTTAAACTGGAAGAGAGTAAACTACGTGATTTATGATGTAATAAGGGGTGTTAACGAATCGTTAAAAATGAATTGTTACACTTTTTAAGATTTTTATTATTCACTGGAAATACTTTTATTATTATTTAACTACAGTTATCGTTATTGATCAACCAATGTTTATGACAGGGATTTTGTGGAGATTGTAGTGATTGAATAGTTCAATTCATGAGTTGATTAAAGCCAGATCACCATAAAAAAACTTGGAAAAACTGGATGGAGATTTCGTTCTAGTGTGGGATTCCTCAATATTGCTCGTCAAAGGTACCATACACGGAATTCAGACCAAGGACCTGCGATCTCGCGTGCGAACGCTTCACCTCTACACCGTTGATCCGGCCAGTATCCGGCGGTGTTAACGTTTAACTTCAATCAATCCCTAAAATTGCGCTACCGCCCACTATCGTCTTTACTGAGTCACTGCCTCACAGGAAGCTCCATTAGTTACGGCTTCTCACTAGAACTTCAGGAAATACATCGAAGAAATTACGTGATATCAATCGGCTTATGATCTCAATCAAGAACTTCATAATCTCAACAACCCTTTACTGGTGTTTATTTTTTCATGAGACTCCTCAGCAACAGACATTCATAAATCTGGCAATGATTGAAAGGTCTTGTGGCAAATATATTACATTTATCCCAATGGATTAATCAACAATAGTTCATATTAGAACATGAGACAGTCTAATGACATTAGTTAATAACTGCTATATATTATCTTCACTACTCATGACTTCTCATATGTAACCACGATAATTCATATTCAACTCCGTTACTATCAATCAGGGTTTTGTAGAAGGTAAGCCGAAGTTCAACTTCAGTTTACTGAAAGAATCATATCGACAGTTGTTCACTCTATCCATTCTTGTTTAACTTTGTCGTTGACGTGCTTTTAGAGATAACACTTTCCTCATCTAAATTACTAGGCGTTGAACTACTGGGCGATTCACTTGTTGACTTGGAATATGCCGATGACATAGTTCTATTTGGTGAAGACGCTGACAAAATGCAGAGTCTTCTGACCACTCTAAGCAACAACGCAAGCATGTTCGGGACGCGATTTCCCCCCTTGAAATGCAAAATGTTGCTTCAGGATTGGGATGTATCGACACCCGAACTAATGATAGGGAGTGAAGTAGTTGAGCGGGTCGATCACTTCATTTATCTTGGAAGTCGCATCAGCCCTCGTGGTCTGGTGTGTGACGAAATCTCAGCACGGATACAGAAGGCTCGACTAGTTTTTGCCAACTTGCGTCATTTATGGCGTAGGCAAGATATCCATCTGCCACTAGGGGATTTTAATCGACAACTGAATCTCTGTGCTAATGTGCTGTGGTAACTCGAACTGATGTACGTTCGTGCGAGGTTCTACATTGTTACTGACTGACTAGTAACCAGAGGTTATAATTCAAGTTTGAATTAAGTCAATGTAGAATAATAAATCGAGATCAGGTTTTATACTGACTATTTTAAATAATTAATTTTAGGTGGCAGTTATTATTAAGTAATCTAGGATAGTGAATCTTGAAACAGTCGCATGGGAATAACTTGTGACAATTGTCATTTATACAGTCCCATTCTTTTACCCATAAAACTATAAACTCTAATTTAATAGCACAGAAGTATCCTATTGTATATGAGATTATATGATTGTCGATTCAGAGTCTCAAACGGTTGAAATATAATTATATAGACCAAAAGTCTTGGGTTCAAATCTTGTGAGGCGGGATCGTGGATACCTACTGCTGAACAGTTCCATACCAGGACAAAATAGTCATCCAGTGTTTATAGATTTTCCATAGTGTTCTAACTCACTGAAGACAATGTTGAATGTCTCGCTCAATTTCGTGGGTTGGTTGGAGTTATATATCATTATTACCGTTGGATGACGGCCAGCTCAGTGGTCTAAAGGTTAAGCGTTCACTCATGAGATCGATAGGTTCTGGATTAGAATCTCTCATGACGGGATTGTGGATGCCTACTGCTGAACAGTCCCATACTAGGACAAAATAGCCGTCCAGTGTTTCCAAGTTTTCCATAATTGTTTAACTTCAATTGTTTTTAAATAGTGATTCGCTTAATTATGTTAATCCATTTCCATGAGTATAATCACTTTAGTAAACAAATAAACACTTTACAAGTCAATCAAATTAAGTGTCATCTAAGTAAACAATGATTTACTGTTAACAATTTATGTCACCTAGTTACAATAACTGGGATAAAACCTTCTGTTTATTGTAGGATTAGGAAAAGGCGTCAAATTTTGAACTTTCTAAGTAAATACAATAAAAGATAAAATTAGATTTATGTAGTTCTGTTGTAACTATGTAATTTAAGCTAAACTATTCCATGTATATAATGTAGATGAACTAATTTCATATAGAATAAGTATTGTTATTATAAGATTGTGAAGATTGTTGAGTTTTGATTGAAATGATGAAAGTAATGGATAGTTGTTTCGTCCTAGTATGAGACTCTTTAGTAGTGCACACTCATGATTACGCAAGCGGAATCCGAACCCAGAACCTTTGGTCTCACGCGCAAACGCTTAATCTGTGGACTATTGAGCTGCCACTCCGCTATGTTAGTCTAACTTCAACCAATTTATAATATTGTCTAACCATCTTCCATTGTCTTTGATGGGGAACTGCTTCACTCAATTCAATAGTCGTTAGTTAACAAACTATCATTTCTAAATTATATTACATTTACATTGAATGAGATTTCATTGTCTTTAACAGAACCTCTACTGACAATTGTATTTGGAGTTTTTATTAAACATAACAAAGCACATAAGAAATTCAACTTATCAATGATAGAATGATAAAGATTGCTTGTCATCCATATATATATATATAGTTTATGTCTATTATGTAACTATCCATGTAAACAATACCATTCTAAACAAATCTATAGTCTATTTCAATGTTACCAATTAAACTACACTTGAAAAATGTCAAATGTTTGAATAAAATACTTGAAATGTTATTGATTTATTTAAGGAATTACGTAATTATTTAGCCAATAATGAAACTTTCACTTAACTACAAAATGATATCGCATGATTGATGCGATCGTAAAGATTGATTTAGTTTATGCTCTGGTATGGCCGAAGGTGGGAAGAAATGATTTCGCATGGCCAAGCGCATACAACCACTGAGAGGGAAGTCCTACTTACTGCCTTCTTACGACTGGGATGTTTTTTACGAGACTGAGGGGACGAAAACCAAATGTCCGGTACTTTAACCGGGTGCGTGGTTATAAAGGATCAAATTAGTGGAGTTGAAAAACCCTAATTCTGAACCAATGGTACACACAGGCTCCAAGATCCTGAGGGAACGAATAGCGTGTTATTGGTCACTGACTACCATGGGACTACGTCCCTTGACGTTGCTCCACTTCCTTGTGGATCAGATATTCAGGTTGACGGCTACGTGTGTGACCACTCAAGAAAGGATTTCCTAGGACATGGTTGGATGAAGAGTTCTATTGGCTGGCCTATGCTCCTCTACGAGTAGCAACAGGCGTAAATAAGTATGTAGATAAATAAGTCTTGTTGAAATCGAATTAGTTCAGAAGAACTCTAAGATAAATATACTGAAATTAGCTAGTTTTACTGTTATGAAATTTATGGTATTTCGGTAAAAAGCAAAAGGTATACAAAACTTAAGAACATCCTTATAATTCCTAATCATGTGTACAATCATATGATTATTTACAGTGTTTGTTTAAGAGATTTACATTCAATCTAATGTATATATTGAATGAATGTTCTAATTGAAGGTTTTTATGTATGAACTGAATTTATTTTAATGCACTAATCTCAATCAAACTTCTACTTCTGGATGTTAATTGATTACGACTACTATATTGCCTGATTAGTTTGACCAAAAATAAAATCCAAATATGATAATCAGTCGGATAGTGGTGCAATTTCATGTACTGGTTGAAGTTAGACATCATTAACACCGTTGTATGTTGGCCAGCTCAGTGGTTTAAAGGTCAAGCGTTCGCGCATGCGATCAAAAATCCTGGGTTGGAATTCCGCGTGCGAAACTGTGGATGTGCATTGCTGAGGTGTCCTATATTAAGACGAAACGGCCATCCAATGCTTTCAGATTTTTCATGGTCATCGACCTTTATTGACTCATGAATTCAACCATGTTTTTCCCCTTATGTTTCACTAAAATCTAATGTATGTGAAGTGAAAACTGGAGGTTAATTCAATTTCATAAATTAATAGTCAGGTAAACCAGTAAATGTATTAAATTGTTTTGAGATTCAATCAATCAACAGTATTCTGACAATTTGACATGTGAATTAAAATAAACGAGGAAGTCGTTTATTTAATTTAAAGATTAAATTAATTGAAAATTTTAGTGAATTTGTAACTAACCTCATCAATTGTTGCTAAGTGAAATGAAACATTATTCACATTGAACATAAACTTAATTAGCAATACACACAGTATACACATATACCAATAAGAGACTAATCAATTACAGTCCTGAACATCAATCGGAAGATTCAAGTAAACCACATCAAGTTAATTTAAACTTCATCCCATTGCACAATTTATTAATTAACCAGGACTCAGTAACTAAGTAGATAACATGATGGCGTTAGAAGCGAATAGTACTGGGTTCGAGTCCCAGAGTGAACATCAACTCTCACATTCAAGTACATCCAGTTTAAGAACCTCGTATAGGATGAAACTCGCATTTTGCATTCCACTATTAACCACTATCCATCTTTGGTAGGGATTTATAACATCATTGTTACTACCGAGTTTTTGATACTTATTATGGTATTATTCCATATAGTTTAAAGTTCATTAATAATAAAAAGTATATTATTATGTAACTTATGAAGTTATATACTTACCATTTTCCCATTTAATTCATGATAATGAATTGAGCAAACTTTTTCAGCTGCTTGTTCACTTTCAAATGTAACAAATCCAAAACCTTAAAATAATAAAATGAAAAAATGACCTTCCATTAAATTACTAAATAACAAAAATCTAACAGTATAGGGGTTGTAGAGATTATCAAGTTTTTGGTTGAGATCATGAACCGATTGATGTTAGATTATCGTTAGAAACCTGGAAACACTGGACGGCCGTTTCATCGGGTAGAGACAGGTATCTACCTCAGTACAATGGAAGATGGTCGCGCGATTCGGTGGATTAGTTAAGGTTAGACATTAACACCATTGGATGCCGGCTCAGTGGTTCAGTAGGTTAGGCGTTCGTGGGCGAGACTGAAGGACCTGGGTTCGAATACCGCGAATAGGATCGTGGATGCCCACTACTGAGGAGTTCCACAATAGGACGAAACGGCCATGTAGTGCTTCCAGGTTTTCAATTGTGGTCTAACACCAATCGGTTCATCATCTCAATCAAAACAAAAGTCTAATATGATTACATAAGGATTTTAATGGATTATCATTGATCAACATTTTCTTTTATGATGATAACTCTCTTGTTAGATTGCAATATGTAAATTATTTAGTTCTGTTTTTTAGAGGGAGATTACATAATATGAAAACCTCTACGTGAAGATGCCGGGTATTGGGGTAAACTTTAGTAGTTAATTTGAGCAGTCGACGGAGACCTAACTCATCCACCAGTTCTATGTCAAAATCAATTGTTCGGAACCTAAACCTCAAGGTTCCCAGACGTAAGAACACCTTGAGTAACAGTTACGAATGTTTATAATTGCTGAAATGTAACAAAAGATAAGCTTAAATATAAAATCATATTTTGTTGATTTATGTGGTCTGTAGAAAAGTTTAGAATTAAACATTTATATCAGAAGAGGTTTTGTAGATATTATAGTAATTTTAATAATTGAGATCATGACTCAATTGAAGCTAGACCACCAAAGAAAATCTGGAAGCACTGAACAGCCATTTCGTCCTAGTATGGGACTACTCAGAAGGGCGCATCCATGACCCCGCCTCATGAGATTCGAACCCAGGACTTATGGGTCTTACTCGCCAGCGCTTAGCCATTAGACTACTGAGCCGGCATCCAGTGGTGTTAATGAATCGTGGATGAGAACTGCTGAAGAGTCCCAAAATAAGGTGAAACGACCATCCAGTGTTTCCAGGTTTTTTCATGGTGGTTTAGCTTCAATTGGCTCATGATTTCAACTATTAAAAATGAAACATTAATGTCAAATGATGGATACATTGCAATGAAAATTTACTCTATACTATTTAAAAGCTCTGAAATAATACCCTTGAAATCGGTATTGGAAGACCAAGGACTATCATACGACAGAATAGTATCACTGAATTAAGAGAGAGTAACGATATCTTTGATCAAGGTTGATCAAGATTTTCTATCACTTGCCAAAACTAGTATAGTTAATTCTAGCAGTTAAAGATGTCAATATTAAACTTTTCAGCAAATATTTGATCCAGTTTACAGAATTAGATTAACATCTATTTGTATATAACTAAAAATACATGCAGATAATTTTGTAGTTTTGCAATCAGATAAACTTGAATATTAAAAATCCAATGGATAATTATCCGAAAACTGGAAAATATGTTGTGTTTTTTCAAAAATTTAACTAAACTGAGTAGATACATTATACCTCTTTACAATCAGTCAATCAGTCGGCAACAACGTAGAACTCTGTACGTACGTACATCAGTTCGAGTTGCCACACCACATTAACACAGAGATGCAGTTGTCGATCCAAATCCCGTAGTGGTAGAGGTAGCAAGAGTGTAAGCAGTGTTCGGGAAGATTAGGGTTTGGAGATGTTATTTAAAGCGTATAATTCAGTGAAATAAATTTGAAAAGAAAATAAGGGACATGAAGAGTTCAGGAGATTAGAATTTGGGATGCACTTGCGCCATTACAAACGATTTTGAGCCATGTCATCCAGGTCTCTAACCATCGGTTGCTATCATCTCTCGATCCCCAACCAAGTAGTCTACACCTACTAACATGTCTCAGTCCACTTGTCAGTGACTTCATGGACTTGTGGCATGTTTTGGTTTGGCCGCCTCTCTTTACTGTTCCTCATTTTTCTTTCCCGGGCTCCTGAGAAAAGACTTTGGTGTGTTGCGGGGAGTGCTGAAGGTAGTTATCAAGGTGTGTGCTGAATAAAACCATTAGTAATAATAAATCACAAACTGATTTAAGTTAGGCAACCATTGAAATGGCTATCTAATGCTTCCAGATTTATAGTGTTTATCTAACTTAAATTGATTTGTGGTTTTAATGAAATTTCGACTATCTCCACAACTTATACTGATATACCTTTATTTCTTGTGTTTTATATCAATTCTTTTTAAGCATATCTAAACGTACTGACTGGTTTAACAAAGATAGAAATGAATTCCCTCTAATCGATAGACTTCTCCACCATCTCAAAATCGATAGACTTAGAGCGAACACAGTGAGAGGATTAAGTTCCTAAAAAGCAAAACAAATAATGGAAACACGAGTATTATAAGAACTCAAGAGATAGACTACAAATTAGAGGAGTCATACTGTGGTTTGTACTACTGATGTCGACAGATAATATAAGTAGTATATATAATCAATTGAGAGTGAAATGTCTGGCAGTGGAAGGTTAAGAAGATCGAACAAACTTGAATGAGAACAGACAATGATTAGTGTGGAAATGAAGGAACAATGAAGTCTGAGACAATTGATTGATATTTTGCTAATGAAGTATTTAATGAATAATTCTCAGATTTTACTAAGTGATTATGTAATGATGTGTTTAAATACAATCGATTGACCCCACTTGTATTCGTTTTCACTACAATACTACTGACAACTGTTAAACCATCAGTCGTTAACATCCGGTCCTCAAAACACGGAAATGAGTGTATTTTCTATTTACTTGAGAGTTTCATATACATGCATTGTATATACATACAGACAATAACACGAATAACAAACAACTCGTGCAAATATTATTTCCTAAAGTGGACGATTATTCATCACGTTGTATTTTACAATGATTAATACATCCGCATAGTTAACCAGAAAGGAGTTTTTATAGAAATTTTAGTAATTTTAGGGGTTGAATTCATGAATCGATTAAAGCTAGACCACCATTGGAAAACTTGGAATCACTGAACGGCCGTTTCTTCCTGTCGTGAGACTCCTCAGCAGTACGCATCTACGATTTCGATCACGGGATTCGAATCCAGGACCTACCAGTTTAGCGCGCAAACGCTTACCCTCTAGACCACTGAGTGGTCATCCAACGGTGTTAGTGTTAGTTCCACAATAGTACGAAACGACCGTTCACTGCTTCTAGGTTTTCAATGGTTGTCTAACATCAACCGGTTCATGATCTCAACAATAAAAAAACCTAATAATCTCCTGATATGTAGGTGTGAATGATAATGATTGGTTGTCAGCTTAGACATGTAGATAGTCTGACGAATGTCAGCTGAGTTGTATACTACCTTATCCTTACTATTAATATGACTCACTTATTATTGATTGTTCATTGATGTTGGATTGTGTCGGGTATTTGGTTTTATTTATTTTATTCTAACACATAGATATTAGTACAAGAAGGCACCAAATACATATGCACCACACAAATCTCATTTGATATGTGTGCGGGCTGTGATACTGCCTAGGTGCCCAAACTGAAACAGGTGGTTTTCTTAGGGGGCTACACCCGGAGCCTTCGACCTGAAGGTCTGATCCATAAGGCAGTGGAGCATCATAAGGCGATGCAGTCACATGGTAGTCGATGACCAACGATTGATTCATAAGTCATTTGTCCCCTCAGGATACTGGAGCCCATGTGCACTATGGGCTTGGAATCAGGGTTTTCCAACTCCCCTAGATGTACTCTCCACGTCCACGAACCCGGTCGAAGCGCTGGATATTCGCTTTTCGTTCTCTCAATTTCGTAAACAACACCGCCGTCACGAGAATGCAGTGAGTAGAACTTCCCTAGTAGAGGCTATATACGCTTGGCCATGTGAGAGCATTTGGAGAGGGAGAGAGGACTCTCCCTACTCTCGGCGATACCAGGGCATTTGAGGGCGTATTTGGTGTAGAAATAACTTTACGTTGTGGACAGGCTAATCACATTTTCTTGATCTGAGTTGTGTTGACGTCCTGTAGAATAAACACTGAGAGGGGGGGGAATCTAGTGTACATATTCATCTAAGGTAAATCAACATCCCGTATGTGTACACTTGGCAACCTAACCGTCATAACATTAGACGAAGTAAAACACGAGCGTTATAACATCTCCACAATCCTATACATATAACCCAGTATTTGTATAAGAATTTAATGTACATTAAAGTGATTTGATTAATACCTTCAACACTATCTCAATTAGTTTTTTGTTTGTTTAAATAAACTGATTTATATTTTTCACAAAAAAAATTTTTTTTATTTATGCAATAAATATGAGGTCAAGGTAAACCCGTTAGAAACAAAATATATAGACACAAGTTAAATGATGATGAATTTCGAGTTGTTTATCTGCGGGTATGTACGAGTGGGTACGTGCGTGTTCGTTTGCGTGTTCGTGTGCGTGTGCGTGTGCGTGTGAATTGTACTTCAACTTCATAAATGTATCAACACTAATCTTAAATCTTAAAATAACTCAAACAAACAAACAAACAACGAACTAACTCCACCTAGTGAGTATTTCATAGTTGAATGTAGACTGATTGAAAGAGACAATGAAAAATTGTAAACTATTGTAATTGATTAAATAATGAAATTTTATGATAAATAGTAGTAGTATTCATCAATTGTATATATGAATTGATCATTCATTTGAACACATAAACCTTTATACAAAGAGGCGCCAAACACAATAACAATGAGGTTAGTATTAATCACTGATTTGTGTAAGGGATGTGCTACTGCCTGGATGACTGAAAGGAACCAAATGGTTTTCTTCGGTTAGAAGATCACACCACAACTCTTTCACCTAAAAGTCTAATTCACAAGGAAGTGGAACAATGTAAAGAGTTCTGGACTCATGGTAGCTGGTAGCCAACAATAGGTTCATAAACTATATATTCCCTCAACATCATGGAGCACATGGTGATCATTGGTTTGGAATCAGGGTATTCCAACTCCCTTAGATGAATCCTGGATGTCCACAAACCCAATTAAAACACCGGATATTCGCTTTTCATCCTCTTAGTTTCGTAAATAACATTCCCATTGCGAGAATGTAGTGAATAGGACTTCCCTATCAGTGGTTATATACACGTGACTATGTGAGAGCATTTCGAGAAAGGGAGAGCTGACTCTCCTCACTCTCGGCCGTACTAAGGCATTCGGAGGCAATTTCTTAGGTTCTATAAAGAGCTTTTGAAACATAGTAGACAATTTTATATGATACACAGTTTGGCAAAGCAAAATTAGCCGAATAATGTACAAAAGTGTTAGTGTAACTACATAGAAAGAGAGAGAAAGTGAGAGAACACATTTCAGTGTTAGATTAATCAATATTGAATTGTATATACTTCCGGTTTTGTATCATTTTTTAGGTTGTTTAACCTTTTTATCTCATCCTATATAATAGGTATAATTCTAATCAGAATAATGAATGTATTACAGTTAAAACTGAACAAAAGATTAGCCATTGTTACTATGGACAAAGTAAACAGATTTGGATCATGAAATTGAGATAAACAAGAATAGTATTAAAGATTCATGAGTACGTTTTTTTGTTTGTCTACAATTACATAAACGTTTATAAGTATAAACCTCAAGCTGTTTAAGTGATGCCTGTTTGATATATATTTTTGCTCGATTTTGTATGAGCTGATGAATGACTATCTTCACCAAACATTTCATGTAATCGTAACCAAACATGGATAGTGGTTATCAGTGAAATCCAGGAAGCGTATTTCGTCCTATTTGGTTCTCGTCAGTAAGATCTACCTTCACCTCAGAGATCATGTTCACTCTAGGACTCGAACTCAGTAACGGTCGCTTCAAACTCCATCACGTTATCCACTTAACTACTAAGTCCTGATAGCCCAATTAGGACGAAACGCGCCTCCTGGATTCCACTGCTAACCACTATCCATCGTTACTTAAAATGCTTATGAATTAAGGTTATATCGAGGCAATACTCACAGTAGACACATATACCACTAAGAGACTAATCAATTGCAGTCCTAAACATCAATCGGAATATTCAAGTAAATAATACCAAGTGAATTTCATGTAACTGTTAGAACTCATGTGGAAAAAAGAATTCCTAAAATTTTACTGATAAGCCATAATCAATGGAGTTCAGTCATGTAAGGTGTGATACTGGTACCAATGTGGGTAATTACATGCAGTTGAAATATATGAACTAGTGCAAGTCAAAACAATGACCGTAGAATTGAGTGCTCCAGTAGAAGCTTAAGTGTTTTCGGATCACATACCTAGTGGGTTCATGACTGTATTATGCTGTTTCACATACTATAATGTAACAGCTTTTCCTGTTTTACCTAATTTTCCTGTATGTCAACTTCAAGTTGAATAACCTCTTGACGGATGTGACATTACATATTGACAATAATTGTTATTAAAAACTAGTTAGCAACAACGGTTCTGGATAAAAATATGATTGTATTTGAAACTTATAGATAGTGATTATATTTGGTTATTGCATTACTTTCATCAAAATTAATATAAGTAGTTTATTGAATACAGGTTTTGTGTAAATCAATTTTGATTGTTGTCGTTTGTGTAAGCACTAGTGATAATATTCGGGTATCGAAACTCAAGTTGGAGTACATTTACTAGAATATACCAGCTACAGTTTTATAAGACGGGTAAAATAATCACTAAGTCTGATCTAGATAGTCATAGTGAAATCCTTTAGAAAGGTTGTGAACAGGTAACTTGTCGCTACTTACATAACACCGTTTATTTTTTGAATTCAATTTCAATAAGAATCCATTTGTGTGTTAATTTTCATTAGTTTTTTTGAACTTAAGCAGAGATAGATGGCGACTAATAGTAGAACATAAGACGAGTGTTATATCCTGTTTGCGACTTGTCACTAGGATGTACTTGCATCTCAGAGTTGTTATTCATTTCGAAACACAAATCTAGTACCGTTCACTGTAAACATCATCACATTATCTACTTAACTACTGAATTCAAATAGCCATTAGCTTGTGCAATGGAGTAAAGTTTCAATTCATTTTCCTATTGTAGCCAAGTGGATTACACGATAAGGTTTACAGTGAATGGTACTGAGCTCGAGTCTGGGAGTAAACATCAACACATATATTTACATCTAGCCAACGAGTCCTAAATAGGAAGAAACGCAATTCTAGCCACCATCCTGTTAGCATTTTAAATCGCTTAAAATATTCTAGATTAGCGGCCAATCTTGATTACCTTAAACTGTTTACTGTTCATATTTCTGCTTGAATAAGAACAAAATCTTTATGTATTCATGCCCATTTTTCGGTGTGGGGGAGGTCGCCTTAACAACCTACGTATTATCTTCAAACTGTTTAAAGCAATACTGACTACTCTCAACTATCTATCTATCCAACTGTTCAATATAAGTTAATAGAAAATATTCTACCTTCAGGTTATAGGTCAAAAGTTCACTTCCTTCAATCAGTCACATACAATTGTCGTGATTACATTTTTCCTTACTTGTCGTCGTTTTTTTTTGTTGTTGTACCCTAATTACCGCCCATTTTTAGTTTTAAAAAGCAAAAAAAAAGAAACAAAAACGCATAATTAATAAGTTATCAAGTTGTATTTTACATAGCTTTGATCTATGTGGAATTCTATCCAATATAATATATCTTATCATTGCTAGTTGTCTTTGTGCCTGATAGTTAGTTGTTCTTTTTGTTTGTTAATAATAATTTGTGACCCTTTGGTTTCAACTGACCTCCTTTTTTGCTTTTCTTTTTTGTATTTCTTTTCATTAGTTTTCTTCTTTCTTTCTTTCGGTTTATGATTAATCGTTTAAGTATAATTCAGTAGTATAATGAGTATTTAGAATTAGAATAACATTGACAAACACATAGAGCTACCTATATATAGCTGAATTTAAATGAGATAGAAATGTAGAGTATGCCTATTCACATCTCTTTTTAGCCATACCACTACTTGGAATGTTAGACACTAACACTATTGGATGCCGGCTCAGTGGTCTAGTTGGTTGAGCGCCTCGCGCGAGACCGATAGGTCCCGGGTTCGAATCTCGCGGTGAGCGGGATCGGGGATGCGTACTGCTGAGTCCCATACCAGTGCTTCCAGGTTTCCAACGGTGGTGTAACATCAATTGGTTCATGTTCTCAATCAAATAACTTAACAATCTCCATAACCTTCATACTGATAATTAAACTTCATTATTAGATTACCAAAAGTTACGATCTAAGCATTATAGTCTCTGATTCTATCATCGTCTCCTGGGATGTAGCTGTTCATTACGGATAAGTTCCATATTAGTTCGGGATAGGTATCCAGTCATAAATGAATTTTCTTGAGTATTTTGACAATATTGAAAAAAAAATCGACTCATACCATTAATTACAACAAAACTAACCTCGATGACGACTTGTTGCTTTGTCCATCATTAATTCACATGTTTCCACCTAAAGTTAAATAAACACAAAAATTGTATTGTATCTGAGATGAGCAAGTGTTTTTTTAATTAAGAACACGTACATAGTTTTGAGAATACAGTATTTATTGTAAAGCGGAGAGATTATAATGTATGGACGAATCAATCAGGCGTAAGATAACAGGTGTTGGATTTTGGCGCGAAATTCACTTATACATTTGGCTAAATAACGTTTTCGTATCATAGCTGGTGCCAGTTCGTGATACAAACCCTAAATCTAGTTTCTAACTTCAACCATCAACTGTTAATCGTAATTCTAATTCGCCACACTGGTTTATAACCCAGATTTGGTCCTACTCATTAGGTAAACACTCTCAAGGTCACCGTAGAGTCGCTCAAACTTTATAGATGGTGGTTATATGCCCCGAAATGCCCTGGTACGGTCGAAGGTGAGGAGAGTCAGCTCCCCCTCTCGAAATGCTCTCACATGGTCACGCGTATATAACCACCGATAGGGAAGTCCTACTCACTACATCCTCGCAATGGGAATGTTATTTACGAAACTAATAAGATGAAAAGCGAATATTCGATGCCCTAATTGGGTTGGTGGATATAGAATAATTATCTAAGCGAGTTGAAAAACCCTGATTCCAAACCAATGATCAACATGCGACCCATGATGTTGAGGGAACTTATTGTTGGCTACCAGCTACCATGAGTTCGGAATTTTACATTGTTTCATTTCCTTGCGAATTAGATCTTTAGGTGAAAGAGTTGCTGTGTAATCTCCTAACCAAATAAAACAACCTGGTTCGGTTTGGTCACCCTAGTAGCAAGATAGCTCTCACACAAATCAGTGATAACTACTACTGGCCTCATTGTTATTGTGTGACTCATTTGTGTTTGATGCCCCCTTGTTCCAACGTTTATGTTTTCAAATAAACAAATAAATGTTTATAAACTTGATTGAAGTATTTATAAAATTAAGCTAATGATATGATCAGAAGTCAAGAAAATGACACAGTCAACATGAATAAAAGAACAAATGAAACAATAAACAAAGCCTATGAAGCCGTTTATATTACGGCTAAGGCGAAATTCAATAAATGATATCGGTCAGTGCAAAGATTATTGTGTAACCGCCATCAATTCTCAGTTGAATATACATCCAAAGATATCATATTATAAAATATTGAGTTTCATATTCTTTACATAATTCTAGTTATTGATTAATGCGATTTAAGTCGATGATTATATACGAGGATAGGCGACATATATATTTCAATAACACTCATTCATACGATCTAATTGGAGTCAGATCCCGGGCCACTAAAGTGATGAGCCCGTCAACAAACATCGTCCAATCAAAACGACGCAAAACAAAAGGCACCACGCTTCTGAGGAACCTCATATCAGAATGGTTATTTCAAGTCAGGTTTATTTTAATTATATTTGATTGTTTTGTATGGTATCCAATAGAATAATTCATTTGAATAATTGATCATTGACAAAGCTTTTTTACTAGAATTTCTGACTATTAAAACAAACATCTAATAGTTTGTGTAGGTTAGAATAACTTTAACTTAATAGAGGATTTCTATCATTGAACTGTTGAAGTCCTAGAAAGTCTTAGACAACTGTTGTCTCTATCGATTTTTCTTTTTTTTTTGTCTTTTTGAAGGTTTTCTCATTTATTTAGACTATTAAATTGAACAAGACAGTTATCTTTTTGTTTCTATTTTTAGCTTATCTGATTAAACAAGATTTAATCCCCTTTTTTGTTTGTAATAAGACAGTAGTTATTCACTGTTAGGGATTAGAATGGAAAAAAAATGAAAAAATGTACACTGTTTAACCTGTTTCTCGATTACCGTTGAATGACGGTATGTTCATTAGTCTTGAGGTCAGGCGTTTACTCGCGAGACCAATAGGTCCCGGGTCCGAATCTCGCGAGGCGGAATCGCGGATGCGCACTGCTTAGGAGTCCCACACTAGAATGAAACGGCCGTCTAATGCCTCCAAGTTTTCCATGGTGATCTAGCTTCAATTAACTCATGAATTCAATTATTAAAATACTATAATATCCACAAAAATATATAGTTGTTTTCCCGAAATCATAATCATAACAATAATAACAAAAATAAATATACTAGTATAATGAGATTTAGGGAGATTGTAGAATGCTCACAAATTATATCATGAATTAATCTTATCTAGACTACCACTGATTATACAACCCCGGGAGATGTAGTGAGATGTGACCAGCGGAGCTCAGTCTTGTTGAATGTAAGACTGTTTTCCATTTCAAGCAAAGAATAAGGATTGTAAAGCATCGTGAATTAATTTAAGTTAAACTTTCACACCATTGGGTGTTGGCTCAGTAATCTGCAGGTTAGGCTTTTGTTAAGGTTAAGCCCCCAAATGTTCTGGTACGGCCGAGAGTGGGGAGAGTCCGCTCTCCCTCTCCAAATGCTCTCACATGGCCACGCGTATATAGCCTCTGTCAGGGAAGTCCTACTCACTGTATTCTCGTGACGGCGGTGTTATTTACAAAAATGAGAGGATGAAAAGCGATTATCCGACGCTTTAACCGGATTCCAAACCAATGGTGCACATGGATTCCAGTATCCTGAGGGAACAAATGACTTATGAATCAATCGTTGATCACTGATCACCATGGGACTGCATCTCCTTACGACGCTCCACTGCCTTATGGATCAGACCTTCAGGTCGAAGGCTCCGGATGTGGCCCCATACGAAAACCACCTGCTTCGGTTTGGGCACCTGGGCAGTATCACAGCCCGCACACATATCAAATGAGATTTGTGTGGCGCATATGTATTTGGTGCCTTCTTGTATTAATATCTATGTGTTAAAATAAATAAATAAAAAATAAGCTTTTGTCAGGAGACCGAACGTCTTGGGTGCCGTTACTGATCTTCAAGTTGTGAATGAGCACTGATGGAAAGTATTGTGTGAAACGATCGTACAGTGGTACCAGGATTTCAGTGCTGGACTAGATAAGATTAGTTTGTGATTTAAACTATGAAGATAAATAATAACAGATTTGTTCAACATAGTAACTGGTAGACTAAATACATACACAAAAATGTTGTTCTTATTAAGAAACTCAAATGGTAGTTTTTATGATCTCGACTGTGTATTTCAGAAAAATCGATAACGACTGATGATCGTGAAATGAAGGATAAATATCGTAGAAAGATGAAAGAGTGAAGGTGAGATGAACTGTGATCACAAAGAGTACGAGAGCTAAATTTTCAAAAATAAATACTAATAAACGTAAACTCATTGTAATACTATGAGAATTCATACAACAGTTGAAATATATTCTTCATATTGAGCGGGAAAAAATGGGGATATGATAGGTAGCTCTATCTGGAGTCCCTCTTCGGCCATTGCCGGTCCCAAGCTCAGATAAAGGAGAAGGTTTGAGGATGAGATTAGCGACCCCATCCCATAAAAAACTAGCTCACTAAAAAAAACGCTAACCAGTAAGTAATGACAGGTATACACCGTATTTCAAGCCGAAATTCCCCAAAATCTCACTGATTAAAACAGAAATAATTTCAAAGTTTCATAAAGAACTCTAGTCCAAAGAGGTACAACCAGAAATGTACATCGAAATTGTTATAGATATGTTTGAAGAGGGTATATGAATCTATTGTTGCACTCTGAGCTGGATGGTTCGATTGTCCATCGATAAAACTCATCCACCTGAGCTACAAATCTTCTTCACTGTCTATTGTTACCAAATTGTGTGCAAAAATGAGTAATCTGACATTGCTAGAAATATTTCAGTTCCAATAATACACTTAAAGTACAAGTCTTAATCAAAGCCTATTGTATGTACTGCATATATACACTATAGAGACCGTAACCAGTACACTTACTATATAGGCATTAATTTAAAGTTTAAAAACATAAATGCTAAAAAAGATATTTTTCTTATACCTTTTAAAACTTCAGAAAACCCATAGCATCAATATTCAAAACTCATCAAAAATTATAAATAATCCTTTTAATATTAGAAAAGGGGTTTTGTGGATATTATAGTAATTTTAAAAGTTGAGATCATGAATCAGTTGAAGTTAGATCACCATGGAAAACCTAGGTTCAAATCTCATCAGCTGGGATCATAGATGCGGACTGATGAGCAGCCTCACAATAAGACAAAATGGCTGTCCAGTGTTTCCAAATTTTTCGTAATAATCTAGCTTCAATTGACTCATGATCTCAACTACTAAAATTAATCCTTTTAATTCAGATCATGAACCGATTAATGTTAGACCACAATTGAAAACCTGGAAGCACTGGATGTCCGTTTCGTCTATCTCAATCAAAAACTTAACAATCTCCACAACCATATATTGATAATTACCATGTGCTCACTAGTGACTAGTTTCGTGAGAAAATTCTCGGAGTTCTAGTGAGAATCCGTGAGCAGTGGAACTAATCCGTGTTGGGTAGAAACAGGTGTCTATCTCAATACAATGGAAGATGGTCGCGCAATTTCGTGGATTGGTTGAGGTTAGACATTAACAGTGTTAGATGCTGGCAGGCTCAGTGGTTTAGAAATGAGGCGTCCGCGTGTGAGACCGAAGGCCCTGTATTCGAAACCCGCGAGCCGGATCGTGGATGCGCACTGCTGAGGAGTCCCACAATAGGACGAAACGGCCGTCCATTGCTTCCAGGTTTTCAATGGTGGTCTAACATCAATCAGTTCATGATCTCAATCATAAACTTAACAATCTCCACAACTCCTAATCTGCTAATCTTTTTAAGTTGAATTATTTAAGTTATACAACTACATCTGAACTAAACGGTGTTATGATTCAAACAGTTAAGTTCACTATGATTATGATCTATCAAATATGATTATTGTAACTGAATAGTAACCGGATTCATTTGTAATGAATATTATAAATTATCAGAATGGGTTTTGTGGAGATTTTTAGAAATTTCAATTGCGAGGGAGGGAGCGGGATCGTAGATGCGCACTACTGAGGAGTCCCATACTAGGACGAAACAGCCGTCCAGTGCTTTCAGGTTTTCCATAGTGGTCTAGCTTCAAATGACTCATGATTTCAACCAGTGAAGTATTATAAATCACCAGTCTGGAATCTGTTTCATAATAAATAAGTCTATTTCAGAAATGTTTAGTCAACTTATTAATCAATTGTAATAAGCTTTACTATTTAACAATATAATTATGTAATTCATAATATGGATGGCAACTGTTATTATAATGTTATATATTGTAAGATTAAAATAGAAATATCATAGGGGTTAGTATATACATAACTTTTTTCTTTTTTTGTCAAGTTTTATTATTTTTTTTTATTTGTTTGTTTGGCGTAACCACAGATACTTACATACATTAAACATTTTATGTTGCGCGCGTGTGTGTGTGTGCGTGTGTATGAGTTGTCGGAAATAACTAGAATTGTAGATCAATGACAGATAAACACTGTTGGAAAACATTTTTTAAAAATATTTCAGACTAGTTGGTTAAGCGCTTGGCTCGAGACCGATAGGTCCTGTGTTCGAATCCCATTAGGCGGGGTGGGGGATCGTGGATGAGCACTGCTGAGGAGTCCCATACTAGAACGAAACGGCCGTCAAGTGCTTTCAGGTTTTCCATAGTGGTCTAGCTTCAATTGACTCATGATTTCAATCTGTGAAATTTATAAAATCTCCACAAACCCCTTCTCATAATATTTTAAAATAGTTAGAAATGAACTGTTTTTATGAAACAAGGAGGATCGGATACAGACATAAAGGCGAGGATTGGCAAAGCAAGTCTATCATTCTTACAATTGAAGAACATATGGAACTCAAAATAACTGTCAACCAATATCAAAATCAGAATCTTCAAGATGAATGTCAAGACAGTCCCACTGTTCGCAGCTGCGAAATGGAGAACTACTAAAACCATCATTAATTGTCTATAAAAGATAGTCAATGTCTGTTGACCGAATACCATCAGCAAACACCTACTGTGAGAAAGAATAAATCAACTTCTATCTGAAGAGGAAATTAGGGAAAGACGTTGAAAGTGGTTAGAGTAAATATTACGGAAATCACCAAACTGCATTACGAGGCAAGCACTAGTTTGGAATCCTGAAGGGAAGAGCAACAGAGGAAGGTTGAAAAACACACTACTTCGGGGATTGGAAGCAGATATGAAATGGATGAATAGCAACTGGGAAGAATTTGAAGAGATTGCCCAGGACAGAGTTGTATGGACGGTGTTGGTGGTTGGCCTGTGCTCTTCTACGAGCAGTAACAGGCGTAAGCAAGTATTTGTGGCTCTAAATCTAACTCTAGATTAGAAGACTGTGTGTAAGAATCATGCCCGGTTTGTCAGTTTAGTGGTCTTTAACCTGACTTCAGAGTTATCGGGTAAATGATTGTTATTGAAATGTACATATCAACAATCCTCTTACATAATTATAGACTTAATTCGCGTTAGTGAATAACGGAATTAAATTACAGTATAGGGTTGTGGAAATTATTATGTTTATGATTGACATCATGGACTGATTGACGTTAGACTACCTTTGAAAACCTGCAAGCACTGGACGGCCGTTTCGTCTTAAGGTTAAGTGATCGCACGCAAGACTGAACGCCCTAGGTTCGAATCCCACGAGAATCGCTGTTTGAATACATATAATTCGTACACTCATTGATCTTGAAAAACAATCAGCGGTACGAAGCAAAGGAAGTGAAATGACGAGCAATGGAGGTGTGTGAGTCAATTCAATTTAATCAAGCGTTAATCGATATTTGTAGTCACACATAAATATGTTACAGACATGTAATGAGTAAGATAAGAAATGTACACACATTTGCTAACATAGAAACAGTCAATGTTGACAAGCGAATACTTAACAAGGTCAAAATGTGATTCAAGAAGAATAAATAAATTAACATATCTGGAAGCTAGAATAAGCTGATGAGCTTAACATAGGAACTGATAACACATTGTCTGCTGAGTGTTCTTTACTGTAGCCAAACATATGATAAAGAATAACGGGACTATTTTCTTTTTCTTTTTACTCATAATGTACTGTCTTCAATGAAAGGGTGGTAAACTCAAATGAATTATTTATTGTTTTGTATAAACAATCAGGTAAATTTCGTCGATCACTTAAAAACATGATTAATATTCTTGTTAACTGATTAAAACTTGTGGAGTGTTTCCATCAAAACTCAACCGACGGATTAAACTTTGGATATTACTTATGTCTGTAAGCTTTTGATGAAGTTTTGTTCTCTCAGCTGGATGTTTTGTTCGTGGAGCTTTCATCGTTATTTTGAACGACATCATTAGCACAAACTTCCCGTAGAAGTCGGTAAGTTATTTTAATGTAATGAGAAATCATTCGAAGTAAAATTCAAGCCCCCTGTTATCATATTACATTTGAATAACTTAACAGCGAACGCTTTAAAATGACAGAATAAGTATAAAGCTTGACAAAAAGTAATCAGAAACTAAGTATTGAGTAATTATTTGGTCAAGAAGCTAATTAGGATATTAAAATGAGCATTAGCTCAGAAATTTCAGATTCGTATTTAACTTACGAACAATAACCATTAAAAGCCTGGTGTTCAGCGCTCATTTTATCCTAACATGCGACTCCTCAGAAACGCTCACCGACAACCTCCTGTCCAGAGATTGACACTAGGGACGTCGTACATGTACGCAAACATTTAATCTCTAGACCCTTGATACGTAATCCAGTGACGTACATTTCTAAGTTTAGTCGATTCACGATATTACGTCTCATTATCTTCAGTGGACACCTCTTTTTTCCTTAATATGGTAAAAGTCTCCCGTTAGAACTCTGGGAATTTCCTCTAATTACTGATCAATAATCAATGAATGATCATTATCATCACAAACAAAAGGTGCTCACTAGTTTCAATCGCATCCACTAAAATGATTCTTCAAAATTTTGAGAAGGAAAAGAATTACCATCACTGATATACTCCAATCATTGAGACGTAATCGGTGCCTAAATGTTTGTTCTATCGATGTGGATAACTCTGTATTTCAAACCTTTCAATAAACTCATCAGGGAGGAAGAATATGATTATTTAAGTATCGAAGGCTATTTCGTAAATGATAATAGCTTATGAAAATCTAGCTCTTATCGTCGCAACTAAATAAACCAATCAGTGAAGTTAATTTCTAAGTGAAGAAGACATTCATGTCTTCAAAGAGGTACTATGTTATTCGATTGGATTAAACAACCATTACAGAAGCGTGTTTAATAGAAATTTACATTTTGATTTTTTACATACATACTAAGCACATCTATATTATTTTTCTAGTTAGCGTTTTTTTTAGCGAGTTAATTTTCTACGGGAAGGGATCGTTAACCCCATGCTCAACCCTCCTCCTTTATCCAGGTTCGAGACCGGCAGTATCTCCAAAGGAGCTTTAGGTGGAGTTCGTCGGTGGCAGTTGCTCCATTGGGGGTAACAGATGTAAGTAAATAAGTAAGTAAATTTATATGCTATTGTGATATATACATGTAACTCAGTAAATGTGTTTAGTTTCAATGATTTCATCTCGAAGATTCAATTGAGGATGACCAATTTACTGTTGACAATTCCTTTCTAATCTTAGCCTTCTGTATCTAAGTTTTCAACCTTTTATTAGTGTTATATACTACTTATATATAAGTAGTATTCACTATAATACGATGTTAATATCAAAGTATTTTGAAATAATAAAATATAGTTTAAATGATTTAAGATGATTGACAATTATGTTTTAAGTAGTCTATTTGATAGGAAAATATGTTTTGTTTTTGTAGTTTATAGTCGAAATGTCTAAAATCAGGTTGAATTTTTTCTTGTTTGTATGTCTAGTAATAATAATTTAATGTCAGTTATTCTGACTAAGAATTAGTTAGGTAAAGAACTTCGATAGATCAATGTATATAAGATGTAATTTGTAGATTCGTATTTTAGTAGCCAGGTAGCTGATTCCTAGTCGATCGTATAAATGAAGGTTATTGAAATATACATATCGTCAATCGTCGACATGAATAATGGAATTAAATAAGTTGAATACAAGAATGAAGTCCTGAATACTTATGTTTTGTACATTCTGATATGGATAGACAATCAGAGGAACAAAGCGAGTAGAAGCAAATAGAAGAGAGTGAAGCGAAACGGAGCGAGAGCAGTGGAGAAGGCATACGAGCCAACTTGATTTATTCAAGCGTGAATCGATATTTATAGTCAGACAACAATAGGCTTCAGATATGTGATGAATAGGATAAGAAGCACACACACACACGTTCATATCAAAACAATCAAAGCTGAAAAGTGAATAATTAACAAGAATGGATAAATTTATCTGTCCATAAGCTAGAAGTTAAGAGATAACAACTGTAAAGAAGAAAATCATTAACGAAAGGAAATTGAGTTAATCTCACTATGGTCATTTTATATTAGACGGTTAATATTTTAAAATGAATTGATTCATGTGTTAGATCCTTTTACCATTCTTGTATTACATTCATGATTGTCATTTCTAATTACTTACGTCACATCTTATTTACATCTTATTAGTTACAATTTATTTGAGTTATAATCAGTTACCATTGAAAATCTATTCACTCATTATATTTAACCAACAAAAGAAACCTATTTATGCTACTGAAGAGGAAATAAGAGGAGAAAAATAAAAGGAGAAAACTCTTATATTTGATATTATTGATCTTCTGACATGAATCTGTTTTTTTCTTACTATTTTAGACATTTGTGTTCTTATGTAATGTTTTTTTATAACCAGCATATATGTTATGAAGATCGCTTTGAGATCAAATATAGATAAATACGTACAATGCTATGAATCTCTTGAGAGAGCGATCGTGGATGCACACTACTGAGGAGTCCCACAATAGGACGAAACGGTCGTCCGATGCTTCCAGGTTTCCAAAGGTGGTCTAACAACAGTCGGTTCATGATCTTAATCAAAAACTTAATAATCTCCACAACTCTATACTAGTAATATGGTTATACTTTGATTGTATGAAGTTGAAGAGAACCAGTTAAAGAAATAAATTCATTTTAATAAACCAATTTTATAAAGGTAATTTATTTTCAAAATGAGTTTTGTGCAGATTATAGCAATTTCAATAGTTGAAATCATGAGTCAATTGAAGCTACACCATAATGGAAAATTTGGAAGCACTAAACAGCCGTTTCATCTTATTGTGGGACTCCTCAGCAGTGCGCATTCACGAACCCGTCTCGCGAGAATCGAACCCAGGGCCTAACGGTCTCGCATGCAAGCACTTCACAAATGTATGATTTGTGATCTAAATTCATTTTATACTGATTAAAACTACACTAGAAAAATATGCCGAATGAACCATATCTACACTTGATTTATTTTGAATATTTGAAAAGCTTATTTATTGTAGCAACAAATTCAACTGTTAAATTACTACAATATCCATAACCCCTCATTCTGATAACAATCATGGTGTGTTCATCAGTGACTGACTTCAAGATATATTTCCTGGAGTTCTAGTGAGAAGCCGTAACTGACGGAGTCCAACCGAGTCTGTTGTGAGATAGCTACTCACTGAACACATTGGTGGACGCGGTTGAAATATCACGGATTGGTTCATGTTAAACATTAATAGCGTTGGATCCCGGCTGGCTCATTATTCTAGAGGTTAAGAGTTCGCGCATGAGACTCAAGGTCCTGAGTTAGAATTCCGAGTGCGGATTCATAGGCGCGCACTGCTTAGTCATCGTATACTAGAAAGTAACGTTCATCCGATGATTCTAGGTTTTCCATTGTGCTCTAGCTTTAATCGACTTATAAATTTAACCATTAAATAACTTTTTGTAAAAGATAAATGAGTTTCAAAGATCATATAATTGGTTCTCTTTACAAATTTAAACAAAGTAAGGACAATAAGATTTGTAGAATACGATGAATTCATTGTATTTTTTTCACAATAATCTGATCATTTCTTATATACATATTATTCAAATGTATAATCTTTTCTTTCTACTTCAAATATCATTAGATATTTTTGATGGAGTTTTGTCTTCTGAGCTGGATGGTTTGTTCTGGCAGCTTTCATCGTTTTTCTGGACGATATCCTCAGCACAAACTTCAGGCAGAAGCGAAGTGTTCAAATCTATCCACATATGACTCACAGCTTATGTTATAGACCGATTGATAGCAAAAATCAAAGAACTGAAACAGAATCATACTTTGATGGTGTTTTTTTCTCTGAGCTGGACATCGAGGTCTACAGAATAAGCTGTGAACTACATATTGGAGAAATTCGGACACTTCACTTCTATGGGAAGTTTGTAATGTGGATGATGTCGTTCAGAAGGCCGATGAATGCTCCATAACGAAACTATCCAGCTGAGAGAATAAAACTTTATTAAAATCATCTACCTGTACTACAAATCTTCTTTATTATCACAATAATAATTCTGTATTAATAAATAATAATCTATATAACTATACAAGTTTTATTACTTACTTTACCAAATTCACTAAAAAATGTTTTTAATTCATCAGCTGTAGTTCCAGTAGAAACACCACCAATAAATACTTTTTTTGTTCTAACTAATGCTTGTGCTGCTAATAATGTAGCAGACCAATGATCTAATGCTAATGGACTAGTAGTAATAGGACTATTCGTTGATGAATTAATATTTCCATAACATGGTGATTGTATTCTTGTCGATGTAGTGGATAAATTCTTTTCTTTATTATTATTATTATTATGATTATGATTCATATAAATTGGATCCACATTACTATTAGTAATAGTAGTATGAATAGTAGTAGTATTATTGTTATTATCCACTGTTATTCCCATATCCGATGAATTCATTGATGGAAGGGATACATGAAATGTTAAAGATTGTTGAAGTTTTACATCATCCATTAACATAATGATTTGATTTGATTTTTTTTTTAATGTAAATAATCTTCTTTAACAGAATAGAAACAATTTATTATGTTTTTAACCTCGTAAAACAAAAATTATAAAAGTTATTTGAAAGACAATAATATCGTTGATAATCTTTATGATTTCTATATTGTAATCCTTAGCAACAACAACCAAAATACAATATAAGGAACAATGTAACACATGCAGAATGATGTAATATTGAAGTTTTCTTTAAAACATTCTTTTTGACCTAGTACATACACATATGCAATGACATAAGTGTTTTGTGATCAGTATCTGTGAATGACGCAAACACACCACTATACAAACATATTTATATAGATACACGCACACACACATACACACCTACACACCATCCAACCTCATTTCCTTTTCTTTTACCTAACCCTAACCCCTTAAAAAAAAATTAAAAAAACGATTCTTATTTTATTCAGTTATTTGTCATGGTATTGGTTTTGTCATCATAATAATAATAATGATTACTTAAATTTGATTGGTTGAAAAAATACAACCAATCATATTCAAGTATTTATTTTTTTTATTTTTAATAAAATGAATAAAACAGAGTAATCACAGTACAGTAAGTTAACATTCCAATAAAATCTTCATTATGGTGGATACTAAATTAATTAAAGTAATATAAGTAGTATAATGACAAGTCTTATATGTTTTTGTTTGTTTGTTTGTTTGTATCTATGTTGGTATGTATGTGTGTATGTGTGTGTAATAAAAGCCCGCATTAAATATCAAATTTGAATGATCATAATCAAAGACAATAAACAAGAAATCTATTGATATTGAATTATGAATTAATTAATTTATTTGGATTTGATTTATCAAACTAACCTTTTCTGATACTAATTAGTTATTGTCTATTTATACAATACTAATCATAATAATAATAAACAGATCATAATTAGATGTTATGCGGGTTTGTTCTATGACAAAACTATAATTTAAATAATGAAGTTAATGTGAATAATTAACACAGCATGATTGCTATTTTTATTTTTCAAATAGTGTATTTTAATGGATGGAGAAGATTTATAGCTCAGATGGATGGATTTTAATGGAGTTTTCTTTTCTCTAAGCTGGATTGGTTTAGTCATGGAAATTTCATTGTCATCATTAACGACATTATTAGCTGATGATGTTGTTCATAGTAGAACAATGAAAGCTCCATGACTAAAACATTCAGTTCAGAGAATAAAACTGCATCAAAGTGTATTTCAGTAATTTCTTTTTAAATTTTTTTTTTATAATGATAATTATAACTAGTTGATTCTAAAAGAAATTTTTATTGTAATGATTAGATTGGCAATTTATTTAAGTGTTGGTACAAGGAGGTATTAGATATATATGCGTCACATTTCATCATTCGACTGGAATACTGTCCGGGTGATCAAGTTGAAGTAGGTGGATTTCTTAAGGGGTCACACCCTTTAACCTAAAGGTCTAATCCACAAGGAAGTGGAGTAACATTCGGAGATACAATCCCATGGTAGCCAGTGACAAACAATAGGTTCATATGCCATTTGTTCCCTTAAGATCCTTGAGCCCACATGTACAGGGTTTTCCAACTTATTTTGTTCAATATCCACCAACACAGTTAAGGCACCGGATATTCGCTTCTTGTCCTCTCTATTATTTGTCATTTGTCATGTGAGCAATTATAGACCTAGGATAATTCAGGTATATTCAAATTTATATTACCTTATTATTAACATTTGTCTCTTTAACCAATGTAGTTGACATTATATTTTGAAAAAATCATTTAACTAAGCAGACAACCATTATGTATTTATTTTGTTTATATGAACCCATAAACATTGGTAAAAAACTGGAACCGAATAAATATATGCTACACAAGTCATTGGATTTGAGTGAGGGGTGTGCTACTGCTTGGGCGTCCGAACTGAAGCAGGTGATTTTCTTAGAGGGCCACACTCGGAGACTTCAACCTACAGATCTAATCCACAAGCCAGTGGGTAACATAAAGAGATGCGATTTCATGGTAGCCGGTGACCAACAATAGGTACATACGTCATCTATTCTTTCAGGATATTGGAGTCCATGTGCACCGTTGGTTTGGAATCAGGGTTTTCCAACTTCCCTAGATAAATCCTTTATATCCACCAACCTAGTTAATGCTCTGAACATGCACTTTTCATCCTCTCAATTACGTGAACAACACTCCCACTATGAGAATGTGGTGAATATTACTTCCCTGAAAATGATTGTATACGTGTGGCCATGTGAGGGAGAGTGAACTCTCCCCATTCTCAGTCGTACCAGGGCATTTAATGGTAACCTTTACGTTGATAGTTATATATGTCACAGTGATTACTCCGTGATATAAACAAAACTGTGTATCTACGAACATTTGTTTCATTGAATCTTCAGCTGATCAGTTACACTATTCATTACATGTACAGCTTAACATATATACCTATATAGTCTAGATGTATATATAGCAGTTTGAATCTTTTTTTGATTCCCTAAAAATGCTAACCTTCATTATTCTGTTTGATGTTAATCATAGAATTTCTAATTACCGTCAGTAAAAAATGTTTTTCTCAAAAAAACTTAATATTTTTACGACAATTACAACTAAGAAAAATTGAAAACTGAACAAACATACGTTATTGAGGAGAAAAATTAAATAGAAATTCAGACTAGATGGTGGTTGGAGGTAGTCGACAGGAAACTTTGTACCTAGTTTTCGTGCTACTTGGCACTCGTCAGCAAGGTGTACCTGTAATATTGAGCGACCTGGTGCTCCCTGACTGATTCGATCTCGTGTCACCCAGCTTCACAGTAAGAGACGTTATCACTCAGTCAAGTAGCACGAAACCCGGATCCAGGGTTTCCTGTTGACTAACTCCAACCACCGTCTAATCTCAATATATATTGCACGCAGTGTCGAGTCATCTAGACTGGTGACCACATTGCAACATGGTCGATAGCATTCGACCTGCATTAAATAGGGACTTGACACACATGACATTGATCACCACCCAGTGATCAATCAATTGTGTTTAAATATAAACTAACAGTTCACTTGGTGTTGTTTTACTTGAATCTTCCTATTGATCTTTAAGTCTGCAACTGAACGGTCTCTTATTGGTTTATGTACATCCTGTGCGAATTGCCTCGATATCACTATATGTCACAAGCTTTTATAAGCAAAGATGGTTAGTGGATAACAGTGGAATTCAGGACGTATGTTTCGTCCTATATGGGAGTCGTCAGCCGGATGTACCTACATTTCAAACTTGTTGATGTTCCCTTCCGGTATTCGAACCCAATACTGTTCTCTTCAAACACCATCGTGTTTTCCTTTAAGCTACTGAGTCCTGATAGCCACTTGTTTATGCAATAAGTTAAAGTTTAAATTGACTTAGTGTTGTTTTACTTGTATCTTTCCATTGTTATTTAGGACTACGATTGATCAATCTCATGTTGGCATATATTAGTTACTAAATAATTCAGTAAAAAAGAAAAAAAGCAAGGAAACAATGATAGAAAACAAACCACAGATTAAATGAATTACTATTCATTTTAATTAAGTAAAATTATAAAATTCAATGACCATTTTCAGTTGACATCATAGGTAGGATAGTTATGAAATGGATGGATACTGTTTATGTTTCCGTATTGATTACTGGTAAGTAGGTGAATATTAATTTGGTTATTACTATCTGTTGTATAGTAAATAATTCTACTCAAGTATTATGGTTAATAGACATGCAGTGATTGAGAACACAAGTACGGACAATCGTATTAGTAAAATCTGAGAACCATACAGTGAATACTTCATTTCACTGGTTGAAATCATGAATCAATTGAAGCTAGACCACAATGGAAAACCTGGACGGCCGTTTCGTCCTAGTATGGGACTCCTCAGCAATGCGCTGATAATACTTCATTTGTAAAATATCAATCAATTGTCTCAGACTTCCTTGTTCCTTCATTTCCACACTAATAATTCTTCGTTCTCGTTCTCTTTTCTTCCATCTTCTTAACCGTATGATTCCAAACAATTCACTTTCAATTAATGATACATACTACTTATATTATCTGTCAACATTAGTAGAACATATCACAGAAGTACCATTGTAATATAATTATTAAAAACAAACATATGCAGTATTCTAATGACTTCACAGAAATTCTCAACACTATACACAACATAGGATACAAAAACTAATTTTTCCGTTCAATGAAGCTTTCCATATTCCATGAAGTGGAAATCACAGTTGAAAACATAACTGGTTATAATCTTCTTACTTCTAAAAGTAAATATTGAAAATTTGCTTATCAAGAAGAAATCAAAAGGGAGTAAACAATGAGTAACATCATAACTTCGTTATTAATTATCGGAATCGTCATAGAACTTATTTACTTACTTACACTGTTACCCCTCGTGGAGGAACATAGGCTGCTCACCACCATTTTATATCTGACTCTGTCCTGAGCAATCGTTTCCAGTTGCTATACATTCTCTTTATATCTGCTTTCGATTCTTAATACAGTGTATTCTTTGGTCTTTCACGTTTTGGTTTACCTCAAAGGTTTGAAATTAGAAAATGCCTTGTGATATAGTTTGATGATTTTCACAATGTATGTTCTATCCACTTCCAACGTCTTTTACTGATTTCATCTTCATCTAAAAGCTGGTTTGTTAAATCTCATAGTAGGCGATCATCACAGAAAATAACATACAATAAGCAGTAATTTAATTTACCAATAGCCAACACAATTACTCATGTGAAACGTATAATTTATCAGCTTTTAGGAATCACTTTATTGGCAAACAGATTCATAATTTGTATATTCAATATACGAAGGAAAATTATTCAACTCATTATTTCTTTATTTCATATTAATTTATGAGTCAATTAAAGTTAGACCATCATGAGAAATCTGGAAGCAGTAGACGGTCGCTTTGTCTAACTATGGCACTCCTCAGCAGTGTAAATCCGTGATCTTGCTTGCGGGATTTGAACCCAGGGCCTTCGGTCTCGCGCGCAAACGCTTAACCTACTAGACCACTGAGCTGGCATCCGATGGTGTTAATGTATAACCTCAACCAATCCACAAAATTGCGCGACCATCTTCCATTGTACTGAGGTAGACACCTGTTTCTACCCGACAAGGATTAGCTTCATTAATCACGGCTCATCACCAGAACTCCAAGAATTTTCTCACGAAGCTAGTCACTAGTGAGCACATCGTATTTATCAGATTTGTTAAATAGATATTATTTGGTAATGAATAAAAGTTTATAATCTGGCTATATGTAATAGTTTCAATATCTTTACTGACTAGATCACATAGGATCATCTATAGAACAATTCTGTAGAATTCATTTATCTAATGAATGACATGGTTTAGTTTGCTGCAGATCTTTTAAAATTTTAAGTACTTCAATAGTAGGAATATTATACCTCATCGAAAAATGTATCCCTTTCCTTCTTTTTACTATTAGATCTCACTGTTTATAGAATTTTCTTAGAGAAATTACAGTCTATGATAATCAATATTATTTAATGGAGTTTTATTCTTTGAACTGAATGATTTGGTCATGGAGCTTGTATCATTCTTCTGAACGACATCATATACAGTACAAACTCAACGTAGAAGTGAAGTGTTCGAATTACTCAACATGTGGAGAATCATCCAACTGGTCTATAAATCTTCTCCATCATAATAATGTCTATTTTTACTAAAAATTTTGAATTCAACTTTTCTCTCGTCTAACTAATTTATAGATTGTAGTAATATGTTAAACCCATATAATTTATTGTAGCTTCCGTACAAACCAATTTATCAATTGTTCTTAAGACATATTTTGATCCTGTTAATTATTCCATTATCCAACATGACTGTTTTGATATGAACGTGTATGTGTATGTGTCTTGGGTTTGAATAATAATACAGGCGGGGATCGTGTATGCGCACTGATGAAGTATCCCACACTAGAACGAAACGGCCGTTCAGTGTTTTCAGGTTTTCCATGGTAGTCTAACTTTAATTCAACTATTTAAATACAAATTATTCTTTATCTCATATTTTTTTCGTTGAATAATTGAATCACTTTTTTATGACATACATTTGATAAACATTTAAGCTTAAATAATAATGGCATAGTTTACCAACATCTAGACAAATCATGTGATTGACACTAAAAAAAATGAGACTATCAATGTGAAGTTATGGATATACACTACTGAGAGGTCTATTACTGTAGCTTCATCAATGTTTGTTTGACCTAATGTTACTCCATGATGTGAAACTTCAGTAGTTTACATATTTGTTTATCATAACAACCGTTAATAATCGTATGAGTTTGTAGTGTGTAGTTTCGGAATTCATTCTTCTCAAGCTACATTTTGACATTGTTAATTATTCGATTGTCAATATTGAATGTTTCTATGTAAACAAATGTGTACACATTTCTTACATTACTCATTATATATCTGTAACATATTTTTATATGGCTATAAATATTGATGTACGCTTGATTAACTCGAGTTGATTCACACCCCTACACCATTGCTTGTCATTTTGCTCTGCTCTCATCTCTTCACTTATTTCATCTAATTGCCTGTCTAGATCAATGAGTGTACACAATATATGTATTCAAACATCCATTCTCGTATTTGGCTTATTTAACTCTGTTCTTTACTAACGCGATTTACGTTGATGATATGTGTATTTCATTAACATCCATACAGTTCAATTGATATCAGATATCGAGCTTCTAAAGTGCTGAGACCATCAATAACATCGTCCGATCTAATTGATTTCAAAATGGCTCACAAGCCTTCACCACTGCACGTCATTTCGCTTCTCTCTCGTGTCGTCGTTCCTCTGATTGTCTGCACAGATCAATGAGTGTGAAAATATACAAATTCAAACATCTGACTTATTTATTTCTATTATTCACTAACCCGATCTATGTCGATAATTGTATACAAGGATAGCCGAAGTATATATCACAACAACAATCATTCCTACGATATAATTGGTGTAAGATATTCCAGGGCCATTAAAATAGTACGCGGACAAAATGAAAAAAATAAACAACATTGAAGAACACGAAAACATTCTAGAACTTTGTATTGCATTTATGTATAAGAAGGGGTGTTTGTGGATATTATAGCAGTTGAATTTATGAGTCAATTAAAGCCAGACCATCATAGAAAACCTTGAAATACTAGATGGCCGTTTCGTCCAACTATGGGACTCCACCTTAGCAGTGCACATCCACGAAAAATCAATCAATCAGATTCAATAATGTATAAATCAATCAAACTTTATCAACCGTTCAATAATTTATCATAGTTCATTGTATATTAGTGAAATGTTTCAATGATCTTGTTTTATCTCTTTTTTTTGTATCATCTGATGATCGTAAAAAAGATAATCACCATGGTTACTTTTAAAAAGGAAAAAAAAGTAGTCTGTCTGAATGATTTGAACAAAAGAAAAATAATTGAAATTAAATTATAAAGAGGAGGTGATCATGAGATCTATTCACACTTAAGCTACATATATACTTTTGCTTAGTTTAAGTTCTTAACATTATCTATTACATTTTGTTACATAACTATGATAATTTTCGCCCTCTTCCTTTGCTCTTTCTTCCGGCGGTCGACTGGATTATGAAAACCTAGACATCTGAGTGATAGTACAGAATACAAATGGACAGCTTGGAATCAATTAGAAGATATGAAATTTGTATATGACCTCATTCTTTTACTTCTTACACACGAATAAATGCAGATGAAGACAACTAGTGTAGCAGTAGCAAACGTAAAGGTGAAGATTGGCAAAGCAAGGACAGTATTCCTATAATTGAAGAATATATGAAACTCAAAACAACTGTCTGTTAACCAATATCAAAATCACAACCTTCAATACGAACGTCATGACAGTGAGTCTTATTGTATGAAGCTGAAACTTGGGGTACTACTATAACCACCATCAAAAAAGCGTGCAAGTATTTATAAACAATTACCTATGTAAGATACTCAATGTCCGTTGGCCGGATAACATTAGCAACAACCTAACGTGGAAGAGAACAAATCAGGTTCCATCTTCGAAAAAGACATTTGAAGTGGATAGGACGTACATTGTGGTAATCACCAAACTGCATCATAGGGCAAGCGCTAACTTTTAATCCTGAAGGGAAACAGAAAATAGGAAGCCCATAAAACATACTACATTGTGAATTGAAAGCAGATATGAAGAGGATGTATAGCAACTGGGGGCAACTGGAAAGTATTGCCCAGGACAGAACTGAATGGTGAAAAGTGGTAAGCGGTATAAATAACTAAGTAAGTACGTAAGTCTCTGATATAAAGCTCTCAATATCTTACATTTGAGCTCATCATATCGTTAGTGATTTATAAACATTTCTGGTGAGACTATAACTTTATGAATGACCTTACAGCGACGCCTTACTGACTTTGATAGTGTCTACTTACTAGGACTAAATGAGGGTGATTAAGCAGTGTGAAGAACGAACATTATGATTTACATTAGTTGATTAAAGTAAGCAATTTGATTTAGGGTTTTCATCACGAACTGACATCAGTTAAAATACCAAGATGCTCTTTAGCCAAATGGATGAATGAATTTCTCACTGAAATCCAGGACTCCTTATTTTAAACCTCATTGTTTCATTCATAAATTATAGTCTTGACATATTTCTAAATTACAAATGTTAACTAGTTAGGGTACAAAACACTAAAACCAAGAGTCTTTCTTCCAGAAATTCAATGAATAGTTTGTATGAAGATTCGATATGTAGTGAAGGAGAACTCAGGTGAGGGAAGTTCAATTTATTGTTTAAAACAAATCATAGAAAGTCTTCGTAAACATATGAAAATCATGCATTAAATACTTCATTTGTACTTCTTACAAATATTATCTTTCCTTCATTCCTGTTGTCATTATAAGTACTCTCTGTTTACATTCCTGTTCTCTTCAATTCGATTTTCTCAAACCTCTTCAGACAGGCATTCCACTTTTGACCAATGTTATATACTACTTATATCTGTCAACATAATTAACATACAATACAGATATATCACATGAGTTTTCAAAAGTTTATATTCAATTTTTATCATTGTGAATCACATTTTCAATCATTAATGAAAAGTTCAAGTCTTGTAACAAGTTCCAAATTCATCGATAATTTAACTTAACGCTGGTTATCACTTTATGATCAATAATTATCAGTAACTCAGTTATTTAGTAATTTAGATTGACGTCAAATACTTTGATAGTAACAACATTGAATATCAGACCAAGTAATAAGTATCTAAACTAGACAAACACATTAATTCTCTGAAGAATAAAAATGTGGAATGGTTGATGTTAGACACTATCACTATTGAGTGCCGGCTCAGTGGTCCAGTAGGTTAGGCGTTCGCGCGTGTGACCAAAGGCCCTGAGTTCGAGTCCTGCGAGTGGGATCGTGGATGCGCACTGTTGAGTAGTCCCATAATAGGAAGAAACGGCCGTCCAGTGCTTTCAGGTTTTCGACGGTAGTCTAACATTAATCGGTTCAAGATCTTAATAAAAAAAACTTAACAATCTATACAACCCCTAAACTAAAATAATACTCATCGAGTGGATACGTTACGCAATAATGACATTTTGGTTTTTAAATTAACATTGAGTAATTGGAAGAGAGAGGAACAATAATAATAATCAAAGTAATTATTCGATAATCAAGAAGTTGCTACGTTGCATATTATATGAAAAAGAGAAGGAACGGAATATTTTAATGGATGGTCAATAGAATAGTAGTTATGTAAGAATCAAGAGATGAATGTTGAGAAAAAGTACAAAGTTCAAAAAACAAGTGAAAGAAGTACAAAAATAGTTTTGTTGCAAGCACCGTAATACTCATCGTCAATGTAGTGAAAGTGGTTGTACAAATTTCTTTTGGATGCAAAGGTTAGGTTTGTGAACATGGATTGCGATAGCTTCCTCGATATTCAAAAGACGCACTCGTAAACCATGTGGTAAATTCGATGAAATATGGTAGATAAGCTTAAAAGATTTATTCAGTTCAACTTGATGATCTGTGTCAACCAAGTAAGCGGGAATAGAACATTTAATCACTCTTACCTGCCCTTTGCTTAACCACGACGGATGAAGCTGTTATACGATGACGAACTTGCCAAATTGTACGTCCTATATAACTGGCTCCACAGGAGCATTTGAATCGATAAATACACAAGGATTTGACGAATTCAGGCAATCTGTCTTTATTGACCGTTCTTATTGTGGGGTGGTTGAAGAAGATAGCACTTAATCTGGCTGTATTATATGTTTTTTGTACCGTTTTTCTGAGTCTTTCAGTCACAATTTTTTCAGTAGTGTTACCTATGAATTGTAATTTTATGAACAACACTTTCTTAGGAACGGTAGGTATCTTTGTCCTTCTTTTCATCTCCTTCATGTGTTTGCCGATGAATTTTATATGGTACCCATTATTACTAAGTGAGTTACAAATATTAACTAATTCATCTCCAATAGTGTCATCCGACCAAATCATTCTGGCACAATGAGTCAGGATCTTTATCAAGTTCCTTTTGTGTCTGATTGGAACTGCACTATATAAATTAGTGTATTGTCCTGTTACAGACAATAGAATGAAATAAATACTATATTTATAATTCTTTCTTTAAAAAAAAACACATTATAACCCATATAAATAAACATAATTTCTTTGGATTGTTAAATGAAAGTGATTTAAATTGTGACCTGTGTGCCCTGCTAATGTATAACGTAATGATACCGTCAATTAGAGAGCACTGGATTATCGATCGGATCAGTGAGGCATAAAAACCCGTACGAGCATTCTAGAGTCCTGATTAGTCCTGCTTTCTGCGTAGTCCAACCAGTTAAGTCGAGAACACCAATCTCAGCCTCACGATGTGAATCGTTTATTTCAAACATATTGGGTTTATATACCGACTAGACCGACCATATTGTACCATAAAATAGGAATAAACATTTCTACAAGATTTAGCCAAAAGTGGGAGATAGTAATTGATAGACATGGGATAACTCAGGAATGGTAAATTGTAGAATAATAGTTCATAGGTCAAAATAAAGCTCATAATAAGAGGAACATGAATATGAATAGTTTAGTTATACGATAAAAACATACGTATAGTATTTTTCCATAAATAAATCCCAAAAGTTACCATTCATTATGCTTATCAGGACATAATAGAAAGTCAATGGAATGTTTTCTATTTTCCATCATTCTTTTATTCAGTTTAACTTAAACAAACTAGATGTATTCATAACTTCCGTAAATACATCTATGTAATTAGTCAACAACAAGAACAAAAAAACAACAAAAAAATCACAAGTTAGTTGTAAATTTCTACTAGTGATAGATCATATACATAATTTTTTGTTGAATTAATCCTATTTTGTCTGAATGAATTCCATCACACTACAGAATTGTAAGTGTACACATACTTACTTATTACAAGTTATATTCTTAATGATAATGATGATGATGATGATGATGATGATGATGATGATGATGATGATGATGATGATGATGATGATGATGATGATGATGATGATGATGATGATGATGATGATGATGATGATGATGATGATGATGATGATGATGATGATGATGATGATGATGATGATGATGATGATGATGATGATGATGATGATGATGATGATGATGATGATGATGATGATGATGATGATGATGATGATGATGATGATGATGATGATGATGATGATGATGATGATGATGATGATGATGATGATGATGATGATGATGATGATGATGATGATGATGATGATGATGATGATGATGATGATGATGATGATGATGATGATGATGATGATGATGATGATGATGATGATGATGATGATGATGATGATGATGATGATGATGATGATGATGATGATGATGATGATGATGATGATGATGATGATGATGATGATGATGATGATGATGATGATGATGATGATGATGATGATGATGATGATGATGATGATGATGATGATGATGATGATGATGATGATGATGATGATGATGATGATGATGATGATGATGATGATGATGATGATGATGATGATGATGATGATGATGATGATGATGATGATGATGATGATGATAATTTGGATGATTATGATGAGAACAAAGTTTGAATGCAAGTTAACAACGGAATCTAGAATAGGAATTTCTTCTTACTATGGGACTTTAACAGCTAAGTGTACCTCCATACTAATGCCCATCTATCTTTATGTATATATATACACACATACCTACATATATATAAATCTATGGTAATATAAAATGATAAATGGTAATTATTTAACATCAAAAACAAGAAAATACATAAACCTTTACAAACATCTGGTTTTCATGATGACAAAACTTCTACAAAATAAACTAATATCCTGTATCTATGTCGCTTTTTTTCCGTCTTTGTTTGTGAAGATGTAGGGTGTTTTTTCTTTCTTTTTTGGTTGTATAAAAAGGATCGACATCAATCAACTTATTCAATGTTTTATCTCTTACACTATTGTCTCTAATGTTTAATTAATAATGTTTTACAATGATAAAATAGGAATTGAATACAATGGTTTTGAATGTTATTAGAAATATGAGAGTGGTTATCACTTTCCGATTGCTCACATTGTGGAAGGGTTCTACTGGAGGTATTTGAAAAGCAAATTGGATTACAGGTAGTCTTAGTGATCTGAGAGTGTGACTGCAGTACTCAAGGGACAACTGATTGTGGTCGGTCATAAACGACTTTTTTGTGAGTAATTTTGGTGTTAGCGCTATACTTGTGGAGATCTTAGAGCCGGAGACAGATATCTGTGGGATAAGGAGAGGTGTGCATTTTTAGGTTCAACCTAATTTAATTCAATCCCTCCTCGCTGTTATGCTAGTTTTCTGTACATTCAGCAGTACGATTAAAACTTCGGACTTTGGGTTTGATGCTTTTAGTCTTACCGTTCTTCGAACGACCTGTCTGACATGGTAGTACCTTGATGAACGATTGTTTCAGCCAGTATAGTTCGATTGGTTTATCATGATAAGCAAGCCCGACTACCACGTCAAGGTAGTAACAGACAGTAAACACTGTAAAGAAAACGTATTTGTCCCAAATCAAATATTCACTCTATTTTTTCATCTATTATCTACTTTTCAGTCTAGTTATTAAAATTACTATTGACCCATTCAACCACCAATATGAAGATAATACTTTCTGTATAAGGCATTGTCATAACATAAGTTAGACTGGAAAGCTGTAGAAAAGCAATATTTCAATAGGTATTTATTCTATTATTACTTTGGAACTCACTAACAGTTGAAATTAGGTCTCTCTGTCAGTGTAACTTGAGACAGTTAAGTAATTAATTTGATGATATGAATTCCAAACTCTAGTCTTTAAATATATATTAATCATATAGAATCTATTGTCATCGATAATATGTCATACTTTCACCATCACTGAATTTCATCAGGGACTGTTTCTCCACAGAAATCAAAGAAAGTCATTATAAAATATTCATCAAGTGGCTCAATAATAATGACAACCAATTTTCTAATAAGTAATATATATTTATATAAGTAGTTATTATTATAAAAGCCTACTATGGGAGAGAACAAATCAGCTTTTGGCTGAGGAAGAAATTAGGAAAAGACGATGAAAATCGATAGGATATACATTACGGAAATCATCAAACTGCATCACTAGACAAGCGCTAGTTTGGAATCCTGAAGGTAAGCGGAAAAGAGGAAGGTCAAAGAACACATTACATCGGAAAATAGAATCAAATATGAAAAGGATGAATATCAACTAGAAAGAGCTGAGAAAATTTGTTCACGACACGTTTGGTTGGTGAATACTGATGAGCGACCTATGCTCCTTCACGAAAAGTAACGGACGTCAGTAAATAAGTTATTTTGTTTACATGCTTACATTACATGACATTTTTAGTACAATAGTGAATTTACATTTATGTAAGTTTGTAAACATGTACGTTATATTCTTCCACTTCTTCTTCTCGTTCTGTTTTCATTGTATAGTCAATTATTCATTTTTTATTGTTCATTGATAGTATCCCTTTTGTTGTTTAAACTGAGAAAAATTTCTTTTTCTGGCTTTTCTTTCTTCTTTTTTTTACAAAGGAATGTTTTCATTTTGTGTGTGTGTGTGCATGTATGTGTGATTATTTATGTTTCTTCGAGTAGTAAATCAAAATATATTAAAATAGTATCGGAAGCCTTTGTTGTTGCTGTTGCTGCTGAGATCGGAACATCACTATTACCACCACCACCACCACCACCATCACCACCACCACCATCACCACCACCACCACCCCTACCACTAATAATTATAATGTATTGTTGACCAATATTGTATTACATTTCTAGAAAACAAAGATGTTTACAAATACAAGTATAAAGATATCTCTATTATAGAGTATAAATCAAATGTTACTAAGTTAATTCAGCTATCATATCAGCAGTGTTTCCGTGAACAAATTTATTAAAACAATGAAATATTTGTTTGTACAAAATAATAAAGAAAAAAAAATACCGGTGAACAAGACTTAATCTTCTATAATAACATGGGAATATGACAGATTACTCTATAATTCTTTCAGATTTTGTATAACTTACTTATTGTTTCATGTAAATTTATGTGTATATGCATGTGTATGTATGTGTGTATATTGGTTGCTTGGTTAATTGGTAGGTGAGTGGTTGGAAAGTAGGTACGGTACTTATCGGTTCGTTTTAACTAAACAATGAATAATCTTGATATTGTTTTACTTGAAACTTCTCATTACTGTTTAGGATTACAATTGATCAATCTGTTATTGACATATGTGTATACTATATGAATCGTTTCGATATTGCCATAATTCACAAGCTTCTTAAGCAAAGAGAGTAAGAACAAACATTGGTGCAGAATAATAAATGAATTCATTTTATTTCATTAGGTTGTCATTAGCTGCTTACAACCTAAAATATTTAAAATTCAACATAATTACAGATATTGACATATTTATACATAAGAGGGTAAATAAATGTGTATCATGGTGTAGCGAAGATACCGATAGAGTTAATGAGCTCATAAAATATTTGATTCGAATAAATAAATAAAGTTAGTGAGGGAAAGTTCTGGACCATTGAAATAGTGATTAGAACTCATGAAAATAGATTAATGATAATAAAGAAAATATGAATTGAAATCAGTCAGTTATGCATGATGTAATTGTTATTGTTACCAGGGTAAAGAAAGATTTACTACTGTCTCTTTTTCGTATACATAGGTCTGGTTTTAGATGTTTGATTGCTATTGCTTCGGCAAATTTCTAGAGGTGGGAGTTTGATTGTTTGTTAATCACCTTGAAGGACTTCAGTGTATCAACTTCATGTCCTGTGTCAAGGAGATGTCACTGCTGCAATGGCACTGTTAATTTACTTCACAAGCTTCTTAAACAAAGATCGATAGTGGCTAGCGGTGCATATTTTGTCCCATTAATGACTCGTCAACTGAATATACCTGTACTATAGACTTTATGTTCACTTCATAGACGATACAACTAATACAACTCCAAGTGAATATATATATCTTCAAAATTGAATAAATTTGCAAAAAAAAATTTACTAAACCTTTTTCATAATAAATAAGAGATCAAATTAGGTCCTGTCCTAACAGATATTTTCATGGATAATCTCTAAAGAACCAAGCTCGAAGGAGCAATTGATGAGGTCTGTTGATGATACCTTCATCGTATGTAATAAAATGAATTCATTTATTATTCTGCACCAATCTTCGTAGTTGCTCACCTGAAGTTAACTCGTTAATAAAATTCAATCATAATTCGTTTTGTTTTGTTAATACCTTTTCTATCATAATGTATTACAATCAGTTTATTACTTTGTATTAGACTATATGGTAATGCATAAATTGACAATTGAGAAGGGAAAAAGAAACAAAAATTGAAATGGTGTCAATAAACGAGTTTATGTGAACATATCACTATGATCACTATTACCATTATCACTATTATTATTATTATTATTATTATTATTATTATTATTATTATTATTATTATTATTAATAAACTCAATTGAATCATTTCACCATTTCAAATAGCCTAAAGGGATTTCGTATTGAATGAGATATAATTGAATCATTTCCAAAAAAATTATAATAATCAAAAACAAACAAACAAACAAATCGAAGAAGAGGAAGAAGAACAAAAAAAGGGGAAGGAGAAGTGGAAGGGGAAGGAGAAGTGGAAGGGGAAGAAGAAGTGGAAGGGATAATGTTTAGTACAATTATGTAAATAATTTAATGTTTTTTTGGTATGTAGAAGTATTTAGAATTTAAAAAAATTTTTTTTATTTTTTCTTTGTTTTTTACATTTTTTTCCTTTTTTTCGATTATTTTTTGTTTTTGTTTTTAATTCGTGAATTATGTACATCACCATCTGTGACTAAATGTGTATATGTTACAATGAATATAAATCAGTTTGCCAAATAAGAGGATTGTACCGCTCAATAAATAGATTCTAATCATTTGAATTGTTAAAATATAATGAGCAAAATGAAACGCTTTTCGCAATATAAATGAATATTACTTACTTACTTACTTACTTACTTACTTACTTACTTACTTACTTACTTACTTACTTACTTACTTACTTACTTACTTACTTACTTACTTACTTACTTACTTACTTACTTACTTACTTACTTACTTACTTACTTACTTACTTACTTACTTACTTACTTACTTACTTACTTACTTACTTACTTACTTACTTACTTACTTACTTACAAACATCCATACATATGTACATGCGTACTTATCTATTAACGGCTGTTACCTCTCGTGGAGCAGCATAAGCTGTGCACCAGCATTCTCCATACAACCGTGTTGTGAGTAATCCTTTCCAGTCGTTTCCAATTGATATTCATCCTTTTCATGTCTGCCTCTAACTCCTGATGTAGAATAAATGAATATAGTTTTAGGTTATTGATATCAGTTTCTTGAATTTTCTCATGTATGTTTAGCGTTGTAATGGATCAGTCTCTTTTGACATATATGTATCTTATGTGGATTACTTTGATATTGTCATTAAGCCATAAACATTTAAAACAAAGTTGAATAGTGATTTGGAGAAGCATGTGTTACGTCTTATTGGGCACTTATTAAATAAATGTACCTGTAACGTAGTATCGATAGTTTCACGATGATTTCAAATGTTCAACATGTTATTCACTTAACTAGGATGAAACGCGTATGAAGGATTTAAATGTTAGTTGTGCTGTAAATTGTAGTCATGTTGTAAGGCCTTGTCCTAATACGAGTTCTATTTAGACTATATAGCTTAGTTGAGTTCATAATGAATGTAACAGGTTCATTTCAGATCGTTTTATGAAATGAAAGAAGTTTTAAACAACTTACAGTATGAATGTAATTTGAAAGAACCAGCTATTTCATGTTTGAAGGCTTATTTTGATTTTGACAGAACTTTGAGAAGATGGAGTTGATCTTAAAAAACATTTAACGTACTTCAATCATAAATTACGAACAATTTCATCAAGCATGTACTAAATATTGATTCATTTGTTGTACTCAATCGGAAATCATCGAACTGCAACACGAAGAAAGTGCTTACTTAGAATCTTGAAGGAAAACGAAAAAAAGGAAGATCAAGTAACACATTGAGTCCGGTACTGGAAGCACACATCAAATGGATAAATAGCAACTGGAAACAACCGGAAAGAATCACCCAGGGCAGAGTTGAATGGAGAATGCTTTTGGACGGTCTATGCTCCTCGATAAGGGGTAACAAGTGCAAGTAAGTAAGTAAGTAAGTAAGTTAGATATGAATACATCTCTAAGGAAAATGACCAATACTTAGTTATATAATGTGCGTTGAATGAAAGTCAAAAAGCTTTTCATTGTCTGTGTTGCCAAAACTTCCGTGAAACAAAGACGGATGGTAACTAGCAGTGAAATTCAGAATGCGCCTTCGTCCTATTTGAGGTTCGTTAACTGGATATACCTACGTCCCAGAGTTGATGTAAACCGCTGGATTCGAACCCAGTACTGTTCTCTTCAAATTTCATCGCGTTATTCACTAAGCTACTGAGTTCAAATAGCCACTAGATTGTGCGATGGGGTGAAGTTTCAATTCATCTTCATATATTGTAGCTAAATGGATAACGCGATGACGTTTGAAGCGAACGGTATTGGGTTCGAGTCTCGGAGTGTACATCAACTGTGAAACGTTAGGAACATCCAGCTGACGAGTCCCAGATGGGACGAAACACAGTCAACATGTGCTCATTAGTGACTGGCTTCAAGAGGTATTGTATTGAGCTCTAGTGAGAAGCATTTACCATTGGAGTTCAGTCGGGTCTGTTGTGTGATAATAATCCACTGATGACAATGGTAAATGTATCTCTCAATTTCATGGATTAGTTGGAGTTCGATATTAACACTGTTGGATTTTGGCCACCTCAGTGGTCTACAGATTAAGCATTCGTATGCGAGACTGCTAGATCATGAGTTCGAATCTCACAAGACGCGATCTTAGATACGAACTATTGAGGATTCCCATACTAGGATGAGACAGTTGTTCAGTGCTTCTAGATTTTCCATGATAATCAAACATCAATTAACTCATGAATTCAACTCTTAACAATGATTTCAAATCTTCACAAAAACTCTTTCTTTAATTCAAAATTCATGATTGTTTTATTATCAATTTTTTTTATTTAATAAAATGAATGATGCCAAAATTATTTTAATTTTCAATTAGGTCATTATTCTATTCTATTGTATATATATATCAATTGTATTTATATTGTACAATATGTATATCATTAGTTTCATTTACTTTTCCTATATGAATGATTTATATTATATATTGATGTTATATTGAACATTCAACAGTTGTTTATCTATACTGTATTATTGAATCTATATTGAATTTCACAATGACAAATTTGTGTACATATCTATCTATCTATCTATCTATCGAATGATGAACTTAAATTACTTGGAGTTTGTTTACTTTTGTGATGATGATGATGGTGATAGTGACCTTAGAATTTACATTTTAAACAATAAATGATTCGATTTTGATTAAATATTCAATTAGTATTAATTTGTACCGCCACTTGGAATCCGCTCTTAAGTTACTGCCGGTCCGAAGCCAAGATAAAAGGAGAAAGGTTAAGCATGGGTTTAACGAATCTATCCTGTAGAAAACTAACTCGCTGAAAAAACGCTAATCAAAAAAAAAAAATAATTCAAACTATATAAACTCTGCCTTGGAAGTTAGAAGGTTTTCGTTGAGAAGAGTTATGACTCCTCATGGTGAAAACTGAGTTCTTTCGGATGTTATGAGGCTGATGCCCCTTCTGACAACCAGATCTAACATTAATCTAAGTAAATGGAATGCTCATACAATTTGGGAGACTGGGAGAGTCTTCCTAATTACTGTAGAAAGAGTATTAATTTGTAAATGATAGGTATGGTTAAAATGAAATTGAAAATGCCACAGATATTTCTAGTTTGACAACACTTTAATCAGTAACACCTGTAAACAAATCATTCCCATCCAGTGAAATCAAAAGTCAGAAGTGAGGAGGTACGAAGATATATTTGAAAGGTTATCAATATATCGAGGGGTGACTGATTTAAACTGGTTAGCGATTGTAGAAGAATTTGAGTAAGACGTTCCCACTCGTAATCTGATGCGGAGGTATGACCGAACGTATTTAACTAGGTGAGGTCATTAAAACAAATAGGATCAGAATCCAAAGTTGTAGACCTAAAGAGCTATTGATTTTGAAGATTTATTTACTGCTACAAAGTACTCTAATAGTAAGTATTTCTGGAAAGATTTATCTCGATCAGTTGTTATAAACTGATATACATGCCAATCAATCGTCTCAGATTTGATTGTTCTTTCGTTTCCACAACAATCATTGTTTGTTCTCGTTCTGTTTCCTTTGATCTAATAAACCTTCTGACATCAAGTATTTCACTTTCGATTGACGATATCTACTACTTATATATCTGTCGACATCAGTAGCACATACCATAATATCATTTCCTAATTAAGAATACCTTGAAACGTAATACAATAGACTCGATAAAGCAACTAAATTATTGAATTAATTTCTGCTTTAAATAGTCAGTTGAAAACTTTAGTTTAAAGAATTCTAGCCTGTTGAAATAAGTGATTAATAAATTTGGTTTCTTTTGAAATTCCACTTCTCTACTGAGAAATCAATGTGATAAACAACAAATCATACAGTTTGTAAAAAAGTAAACTCATAAAATTACTAACGTGGACTTCAGTCTTCATTCTTCAGTCATAAGGTTAGTAGGTTTATGAACCTGTATTAATCCGACAGATTGCCTTCTAGTGAAGGTTCAGCTTCTCCTTCAAAATATTCACTGGTGGAGTTGATACCACGTGTTCAGGTAAGGCATTCCTGCTATCGACTACTTGATGAGAAAAACGGGACCACACACTAGGGTTGTTAGATCGCGGTTTATGAACCTCCTTGCTATGACCTCGAAGATTATTAGTGCTGGAGGGCGCAAAAACACAAAACATATTAACACTTAAATCATAATTAAAGATACGAAATACCAGTATAAGGTCATATCGCGTCCTACAATACCACAAGGGGAAAATGTTTGGGTGTTTTAAGCGCTCCTCATGAACGAGTGTAGGAAAACCCTTCACTAATTTTGTTCCCACACGCTGAACACGCTCAAGTGAGTTAGTATCCTTTACAAAACATGGGCTAGCTGCTTGGATACAGTACTCTAAGTGTGATTCTACATAGGTGGGATATAAAATTCGAAACATTTCTTTATCAAAAGATTTGAATGCACGGAGAATTGACCATAACGCACGAAAACCTTTGACAGTGGCTGCATTGCAATGTGTAGCTATTTTCAAGTCATGAGTTATTATTACTCCTGAGTCTTTATGCTCTTGAACGCGTGAAAGAGATGTACCATCAATAGTATAATGGTTATCATTACCGTGTCCAATATGCATGAGCACATTTTTCCTAGAATGGACTTCTACGCCTCAGCCTCGAGCCCATAAAGACTAATCGATTCCAAAATGTTTTCAGTTGTTTTGAAGAAATAAACTCACATTGATTGATCATTGCATAACAAACGATACCATATTTGTTTGTAATAACTGGGGATTGAATTATATCAATCAAGTTGTAATTTGGCAATTAGTCAACTCAACTCTCATAAACTACGTCTAAATCTAAATTGGTTGAAGATAATCTTCTAGGATTCTGTTGACTTTCATTTTAATAGAATTGAATTACAACCAAGGATTAGACAAAAACAACATTCGTTACTGTTTATTGATCATTTATTTTTTACATACATATCCCGTAGGATCTCAGTTATAGCTTCAAAAGTTCAGTAGAAATATCTTTGAATCAAATTGGTTGGAACTAGATTTAATCAAATATGATACATTAAACTTGAACAAAGCCTAAGTTCAGAAGTTGCTTTAGATCGAATCCAACTATCTGACGTACGATTAATTTCAATAGGTGAGATATTGAATAACTTGAAGCTAGACCACCACAGGAAACCTTGAAACACTGGATGGCCGTTTTGTCCTATTGTGGGACTACTCAGCGGTGCGTATTCAATTAAATCATGATCTCAACTATTGAAATTACCACAATCTCTACAAAACCCTCTTCTGATATCACTAATTATCATGTCAACATTACATTATTTACAAAATCTAGAAAATATTGAATGTCATATTCATCAACTAGTCAACGAAATTCATTCTTACTGAAACAAATCAAAATATCTCGAAGTTATGTAGAATCATGAAGAAATAGATTTTGATGACCAGAATCCATTGTTTACAATTGCTATTCTAGCTATAGTGATAAAATTGATTTACAATGAAACTAAAATAAACTAATAGGATGACCCTAAATATCATCATCATCATCATCATCATCATCATCATCATCATCATCATCATCATCATCATCATCATCATCATCATCATCATCATCATCATCATCATCATCATCATCATCATCATCATCATCATCATCATCATCATCATCATCATCATCATCATCATCATCATCATCATCATCATCATCATCATCATCATCATCATCATCATCATCATCATCATCATCATCATATCATCATCATCATCATCATCATCATCATCATCATCATCATCATCATCATCATCATCATCATCATCATCATCATCATCATCATCATCATCATCATCATCATCATCATCATCATCATCATCATCATCATCATCATCATCATCATCATCATCATCATCATCATCATCATCATCATCATCATCATCATCATCATCATCATCATCATCATCATCATCATCATCATCATCATCATCATCATCATCATCATCATCATCATCATCATCATCATCATCATCATCATCATCATCATCATCATCATCATCATCATCATCATCATCATCATCATCATCATCATCATCATCATCATCATCATCATCATCATCATCATCATCATCATCATCATCATCATCATCATCATCATCATCATCATCATCATCATCATCATCATCATCATCATCATCATCATCATCATCATCATCATCATCATCATCATCATCATCATCATCATCATCATCATCATCATCATCATCATCATCATCATCATCATCATCATCATCATCATCATCATCATCATCATCATCATCATCATCATCATCATCATCATCATCATCATCATCATCATCATCATCATCATCATCATCATCATCATCATCATCATCATCATCATCATCATCATCATCATCATCATCATCATCATCATCATCATCATCATCATCATCATCATCATCATCATCATCATCATCATCATCATCATTATCATCATCATCATATATTTGCACTATCCTAATTGGTTAAAATGTATAATGAATGGTGACTAGCAGTGGAATCTTAAACATGCGTTTCGTTCTATTTATAAGTCATCAGCTGAATGTACGTACATCTCAGAGTTGATGTACACTCTAAGACTTGAACCTAATACCATTCAATTCAAACGTCATCACTGTTATTCACTTAACTTGTTAATCAATTTCAATTCTAAACAACAATGAGAAAATACAAGCAAACAATATCAAATGAATCATTGATGAAAACAAAATGCATATTAAATAACTATTTAGTGACCTGCCGAATTATTTGAGATGAAACTATAAAACAAAAAGAACAACAACTACAACAACAATGAGAAAAGTGGATTAGCAAATTTTCACTTGAAATCTCAAAAAAAGGAAAAAAAATTTGAGGAACTTGAAATATTGATGAAAAACGAATAAAGAAAAAAAGAAAGAAAAAAGAGAAGAAAAGGAGAAAGGAAACTAGGTCAATGTCATAAACAGCAAACTAAATTTGCAAGAAATAATGGTTAACTGAATAGTTTATTAGTTGAATAGACAAATAGATAGATAGAGAGAGAGATAGATAGATAGGCATATTTGAGAAGAGAATTAATAAAGTAACATATCAATTACTTAGTTTCCAGGACATTTATTCTATATATACATATTTGGGGAATTGATTTAACCATTATCCCCCCCTTTAGGGAGAGTGAATTGATGAATAAATCTATTGAAGGTAATAAGTGATAATTAAATCATAAATTGTTGAACGATGATAAGAAATACTTTCGAAAGACTATCAACTAGTATTAGAAGTACACAATGTTTCTGGATGATAAATTTATTGTTAAATAGATAGATCTAATGAGAGTATGAATATATTAAATTAATTAACATAAAACTAGTCAGCGCTTATATTTCAATATCATGCCTACTCAGAACTTAAAACCATTTACATATTTATACTTGTTATCTCTCATCTAGGAGCATAGACAACCCAACACCATTCTCTATCCAATTCTATCTTGAGCAATCCGTTCCAGTTGTTTCTAATAGCTATTGATTCTTCTACTGTCTGTTTCTAATTTCTGATGTAGTGTGTTCTTCAACCTTCCTCTTTTCCGCTTCATTTCAGGATTCCAAATTAGAACTTCAAATCACGATGATACTAAGAATTGAAAATAGTTTAACTTATAAAACGACTAATTCTTACTACTTTTAATAAGATACAATGCAATTTAATTATGTTACTCGACACACTGAATATTCTTAGAAAATTAATTGTATATGCTGACGAAGAGTCAAGCGTCTTCATCAGGATGTTCTACAAACAAGTTTAAGATACAAACCTTTAATCAAAATCCCATGATGATGGAGAATAACTGAACAAAACGTTGAAGACTAATTGTATACACACTTCCAAGTATATATGACTGTTAATCTTGTGAAAAAGCATTATTTGTCAAAATTTTATCCTACATGCATTATTAGAAAATTGACTGGGTACTATTAGTAACAGCTTACTGCAAGAGAGAACAAATCAGCTTCCAATTAAAGAGGAAATTAAGAAAAGGCGATGAAATTAGATACGATTTACATTGTGCAAACCATCAAACTGCATCACGATGCAAGCAACAACTTGAAATTCTGAAGGGAAACAAAAAAGAGAAAGACCAAGGAACACCATGTTCAGGACTTTGAAGCGTACATCAAAAGAATAAATAGCAACTGGAAACAACTGGAAAGTAAGGATAGTTTAAGACAGAGTTGGATGAAAAATGCTGGTGGGCAACCTGTGCTCCCACACGAGGTGCAACAGGCCTAAGTAAGTATGTATGTATGTAAGTATTATTAAAATGATAGATCCTTTCGAAGAAATTCTTTGGTCGCTCAAAAATGTCAACTAAATTTACTGACTGTAACCCAAAATAAATTTGAATAGCAAAATCTTGAAACTACCTTGAATCCCGTGTTGAGATGGCTATAAAAACATAAGGTATGTTTTGCAGAAAACTTGGTGAGTAGAGGAAAGCTATTCATTACAACAAAAGGCTGTTCTAAGAGTGAAAATAAGTGATCATGTTCCTAATATACACATCATAACACTTTAAGTTTTATGAATAAAAGATAATAATATGGTTTTAATATTCCAATGTAAGCATCTCTCTCGTATCTAGCCTTTGCTATCCAGCTTACGTCCAATGAGTTTCGCTGATTCTCAGTACTGCCAATTTGTATCTCCTCATTTTCATTGCTATTCGACTGGTCTTCCCGGTCTCCCACATTGTTCGGACGTTCCATGTACCTATAAAAATTGTTGCTCTGGTTGTTGGAAGAGCCATCGGCCTCGTGGCTTCCGTAGGATCTCGGCTTTCAATATGAGAAGTCATGACTCTTCCAAAGAACACATTACGTCGGAAAATAGAATCGGATATGAAAAGAATGAATAACAACTGGAAAGAGCTACCCAGAATAGGGTTGGATGAAGAGTGCTGGTGGTCGGCCCACGCTCCTCCACGAGAAGTTACAGACCTAAGTAAGTAAGTAATATCCCGATAAGTGAGTAATAAAATTTATAGAATTCAGTGGCTTAATGTAAGCCAGTGTTTGTTCAGATAAGTTATTTCGTGAAGATCTGTTTAAATTTTAGGCTGTTTATCACAGCCTGGACTTAGTTGTTACTTGCACTTGGATCAAACTGCGTTGAACATAACCTATTTTCAAGTTTGTCAAAGATGTTGCTGACAATTATATCCTGAAGAATGACCTAATGCTAACATTCATTAGGTTTTCACTTCCTTTAAAACCAATAACGGCCAAAGCTACCAAGAAAGTGGTTCAAGAATCTTGGTTGAACAGAACTACATTCAAATTAATCTTTTTTAGTTGATTAGTAAATACCATTAATGATAAAATGCTTTATGTTAACCAGTAGTATCAATATCTCTGATGAACACTTTGAAATGTGAAATAGGTCATCACAAAGAAACATGTTAAATCAACCATTATACTATCCTAGTTTTTGTTTACTTATTACAGTCTATAAGGCGAAAATAAGTTGAATTCATGGGTCACTTAAAGCTAGATCATCATGGAAAACCTGAATACACTGTACTATCATTTCATCCTACTGTAAGATTCTTCAGCAGTGCTTATTCATGATCTCGCGTTCGATTGCTCGAGTTGTACATGATATATCAAGAATCTAAGCTCTAGATATAACAGTTTTCATGAGCCTCATTGGCCCATCTTAATAATAGTATACTTCCACCACTATATGGATGGAATGTCCGATATTTCAATACTTCTGTTGTTATTATTATTATTAGTAGTAATAGTATTACTGTTATGTTGAGTCACTGAAAAAAGCTTAGAATAATCCATCTCATCCTCCCAATCTTTGTGGATCAATCTAAAGATACGAATACCGTTGGATGACGACTCAGTAGTTTGGAGATTAGGCCGAAGAACTTGGGTTCGAGTCCCACGTGAGGATTTGTGGATGCGCACTGCTGAGGAGTCTCAAACTATGACGAAATGGCCATCTAGTGCTTCCAGGTTTTACATGGTATTCTAGCTTAAATTGACTTATGAATTCAATTACTAAATATAAGTATTGGATTTATCAATACTTGTTCAATCCTTCTTATGTTGATAGAGAATATTTGTAGTTTAGGACGAGCATTTTGAAGTTGTTGTAATCTCTGAGCTAGACAGATGGGTCATAAAGCTTTTATTGCTCTTCTAAAAAATATCACCAGCAAGTAGTGTAACAAAAAGTGATCTATTAATATTTCATTTTTTATTGAAATCATGAACCGTTTGATGTTAGACCACAATTGAAAACCCAGAAGCGCTTGACAGCAGTTTCGTCCTATTGTGAGATCTTTGGCAATGTGAATCCACGACCCTGCTAGCGGGATTAAAACCAAAAGCTTCCAGATTTTCATTGGTGGTCTAACATCAATCGGTTCATGATCTCAATCAAAAACTTAATAATCTTCTCGGAGTTCTACTGAGAAGCCGTGACCAGTGGAGTTAATCCGTGTCAAATGTAGACGGGTATCTACCTAAGTACAATGGAAGATGGTCGCGCAATTTCGTCAATTGGTTGAGATTAGACATTAACACCATTAGATGCCGGCCCAGTGGTCCAGTAGGTTAAGCGTTCGTTCACTAGACTGAAGGCTCTGAGTTCAAATCATGCGAGTGGGACCGTGGATACTCACCGCTGAAAAGTTCCACAATAGAATGAAACGGTCGTCCAGTGCTGCCAGGTTTTTCGTGGTGGTCTAACATCAATCGGTTCATGATCTCAATAAAAAAAACCATAGTAATCTCCATAACCATATACTGATAATTAAAATCCCTCCTTAATTACCTAAAAACTTGTTTTGTATAACTGAAATTAGCTTGGTTGTTATTCATAACTGTTTGGTCGTGAAACTCAGTCGAAACCTTAATTTATCAACTAGTTTTAGGTATCTGATTGTCTAAATTTCACGTTCGTGTTATTCTGGATTGTTGTTAAATTATTTCATTATCAAATGTAAGTGAATTCTCTATCTTTAATGAATTGTCGGCTCATTTATTCTTTTTTCTTCCAGGCTCACATAATGATTCTCATACTTCTCCAATACATAAGGTACTTTCAGGCTAAGTGTTAACCTATCAAAAGCTGAATGTTACGGTCCCTGCTTGTATTTTTATTTTGGTTACTTTCTATCTTGACTTGAACCCTGATATTATCATTGTTAATCATTTTTCTTAATGGCCGGTAGGTTTAGTTGATTTCGATACTTGATAAGAGTGCCAGGTTTCTAAAAAATTCTCTGGATCTCTGTGTACTTTCTTTCTCCAGCATTTCAACGTAGTCCTTGTGGAACTCATTTCCTTAGTTGTTTGGATTTGTTGATCTAACCGAAGGTACGTCATGCCATTTATCAGCTAATTGATGTCCATGTTAACGTAGACGAAGAGGGTGATCACTTTTTCCTACATTGTGTTTATTGAGGTTGTTTCAATTCGTCTTGTAAATGATGTTTGATTTGCCTTATTTTGTCGTTGTATGTTTGCATAACATTGTTTGCAGTGATTATTTTGGCTTTTGGGCCGAAACATGACCTTGTGTTCTTAATAATCTGTTCATTGTTTTGGAGATGTTCATTATGTTGGGTGAAGCAGTAGTATCTAGTGTTATGTCAAGCTCACATGGGTTATTGTAGCTTCCAAAAAGATCACTTTATTCATTCTTATCTATTTTTTTAATATTTTCATGTGTGTGTAACGTATTCATCAAATGCCCAGTTTTGTTTGGCTATAAATACTCAGTCATGTTTTATCTAAAAGAAATAGCTCACGCTCCTACACCGTTTCGTTTTTTCGCTTCTTATCCTGAATGCCTGTTTGGATAAACGAGTATCTGAAATATATTCATTCAACGCAACCCGTATTTGGCTTCTTATTACTACAGTCACACAAATGGGATTAGCCTATGTTTAATATAATGGGTCAAATGGTAGATTTATGTTCATAGAATACTGATTTGTTCATCCGAATAGGATTCAGATTAACGAGCTATGAAAAAGCTATTAGTTTGCTTATCCTTACTGTCGATTATGTAATCGGATCGTCTGTTCGATATATATCTCTTTATAAAACTTTGTGGATAGTCAGTTGTTGAAATATCATCATTGTGTAGAAGTCATATCTGAAGTTTGTGCTGATGATGTCGTTCAGAAAAACGATTAAAGCTTCACGACTAAACCATCAGGGTCAGAGAACAAAACACCATCAAAATCACCATTATGTACTTTCATTTCTCCATTCAATAATGTCAAAGTAGTGTGCCTTTTTCTTTTATATCATATTTGTATATAGCTTATTGTGTAAATCATTAGGTTGTTGTGTGGCGTCCAGTCGCAGTTGACTAAGATCACCACTACAGGAAGACTACGTGTCAGTTAACCGATAAGATCCCCCATTAGCCAAATATCAGAAGGCAGTTGATGGCCGTAGTCGAGATGTATTTGTTGGCGATCTCGTGGTATCGAAAGAATACCGAGATCGTGCCAAAGGAATACAATCGTGGTTACTGAGCTTGAACGAATTCGTGCAATTTCACAAGCAACGGAAGAATGTATGTGTTTTGGCACAGTTAAAAAATCAAGTACGGTAAAACAATCCCTGGTACAATTGGTTATAATAATAATTGTTACCATAACACAAATCGCGTTCTGTTGATAAAAGTAAGTCACTACAAGGTATTCACTATTCTTACTGAATATTTGATCGGTAGGAGTTAATTTTAAATGTACTTGTCTCTTGTTTTACTGCCTTGATTCTAGAAACCATTGTGGTAGTTTATTGGTTGGTTCCTCTTTTATGTCTTCGAAAATGTTATTGATCACATTTTATTGAGTTTTTCTGAACATTCTCTTTGATAATAACAAACATGTTGCCTTATATGCTTTATCCTTCAATGTTACAGCACTATACACTACGTATCCTATGAATTTTGATTTGATGTTTATAATAAAACATACTACTGATTACTTTAAGTAGTAAAATGTTTGAAAAAACGTTTGATTAATTCTGGTAATAACTCAGTAAATTACTATTTCTTTGTAGATTGTTATGTGTGCAATTACGGTTCACATGAATATACAACTACATGAAGGAAATTCTCATCCCTGAGCAGTCTTTAATTTTGCCTTAGTTTCTTTTCAGTAATTGGATGTAGACGTAAAAGCGAGAATTGACAAATAAAAAAGGCCTCATTTCTACAATTGAAGAACATATGGAAATCAAAACAACTTTCTGTCAACCAGTATCAAAGTTACAATCTTTAATACAAGTGTCAAGACAGTTCCATTGTACGGAAGTGAAATATAGAGAACTATCACAATCATCATCAAAACAGATTTTCTTCCTCCACTGGAATCTGGATTGTACTCTCACACAGTAGGTTGTTTCTAATAGTTGCTGATAACCAACGGATCCGAAGTATTTTGCGTAGACAACTGTTAACAAACGCTTGTATCTTATGGATGGTGGCTTCCATTATTAATTATGTGTGACCAGATTGTTCGAAATGTATAGCGCAAATACATAACATTTTTCAGATCAACTCCGTCTTCTCATTGTTCTATCCAAATTTCATAGTTCTTCAAGTTTTCGCCCCATACAGTAGAACTGTTTTGATATTTGTTTTGAAAATTGTGACTTTGATGTTGGTTGACAGACAGTTGTTTTGAGTCCCAGATGTTCTTCATTTGTAAATATGCTGTTCTTGCTTTGCCGATCCGCGCCTTCACATCTGCATCAGGTCCATTGTGTTCATCAATAATGCTACTCAGATATGCAAAGGTTTTTACATCTTTTAAATCTTCTCTGTCAAGTGCGATTCGATCGGTACATACCGTGTTGTATCAGAGAATCTTTCTTCTCCCTTTATATATGTTGAAAGCTGCTGTTGCTGACGCTGCTTCTACACCAGTTGTCTTCCCCTGCCATTGTTATATGAGGGGTAACTTTTTTATTTCTATCACTAAATCGAAATAGATAAGGTGACGTTTGATTCTAATACTCATCAAATTGAAACGACGTCCATTAATCATTATGATACACTTCAATATCCTGAAGATATCAACAATTGTGAATTAATTCCTGAATGCTACTGATGAATCTTAAACTAAGACAAGATAAATGTTTAATAATCCGGATAGGTATATATCTGATAATGATTAGTAATGGATGCATAGATTATAATGTGAATGATAAGTGAAATTTATCTTTTTTTCTTAATCATATATAATATTTATTCAACACATAATAAGAAGGATTGTGGATACTTGACTGTATACTATTTTAAATATGTATTCAGCATGGTATGCATTGAATTACTATTGTTGTCTGTTATTTAGATCATGAAACGATTGGTGTTAGATCACCGTTGAAAACCTAGGACTCCTCAGAAGTGTACATCCACGATCCCGGTCGTGAGATTCGAATCCAGGAGCTTCAGTCTCGCGCGTGAACGCTTAATCTATTTGACAACTGAGCCAGTATCCAATGGTGTTAGTGTCAAACATCAACCAATTCAAGAAATTGCGCGAACATCTTTCATTGTACTGAGATAGAAACCTGTCTCTACCCGACATGGATTCGATCCACTGGTCACGGTTTCTCACCGAAACTCCTACAATGAGATGGAACGGCCATGCAGTGCTTCAAGGTTTCCAACGGTGGTCTTACATCAATCGGTTCATGATCTCAATCAAAAACGTAATAATCTCCACAACCCCTATACTGATATTATTGTTGTTGTTAAATACGACTCCATTCGATTTAGATAAATGTAATTATCTTTGGTATCGCACTGTGCACCTCTTCTTTTATGTTTAAGTTGCCAAGTAGATTTAGTCTGGAGTTAATGAAAGCGACAACGGAATCGAATAACAGATTCATTAAACAAAATTTATCAATATCTTTACTAGCTGAATCCATGAGTCAATTAAAGCTAGATCACCATGGGAAACCTAGAAACACTGGACGATCTTTTCGTCCTGTTGCGGGACTCCTCAGTAGTGAGCATTCACGATCCCACCTCACGAGATTCTCACCCAGGATCTATCGATCTCGTGAGCGAACGCACAACCTCTAGACCAATATTCAACAGTGTTAATGTCTAACTCCAACTAATCCATGAAATGGAACGATACATTCAACATTGTTTTCAGTAAGTTATTATGACAAAACATACCTGGTTGAACTCCATTGTTAAATGCTTCCAAGTAGAATTCGATGAAATACCTCTTGAAGCCAGTCACCAATGAGCATATGTTGATAGCTATCAGAAGGGGTTTTTGTAGATATTATAATAATCATGATAGTTGAACACATGAGTCAATTGAAGCCAGACTATCTTGAAAAACCTGGAAGGAATGGATGGCCATTTCGTTCCAGTGAGCATTCACAGTCGTGCTCGCAGGATTCAAATCCAGGACGTTCGGTCTCCGGCACATGTGCTCAACTTCTAGACTAGTGAGCCAACCGGTCTTCAGTGCCTTTAATATCCAACTTCAACCAATCTATGAAACTGCGCCACCGTCTGCCATTTAAAATAATACAATTTCCTTTGTAACTATTTTGAACTCATAGCTAAATTGTTACTGAAATAATTCATGTATTTTTATCAAAATAGGGATTTTTGGAGATTATAATATTTTCAAGATTGAATTCATAAGTCAATCTAATTTAGATCATCATCATCATTGAAAACCTGGAACCACTGGATAACTATTTTGTCATAGTTTGTGACTTGTCATCAATGCAAATCCATAACTTGACCTTCAGGACTCGAACTCAGGACTTTTGGTTTCATAAGTGAATACTTAATCTCCAAACTACTTGAGTAGGCTTTAAACAATTCAGATCAAGTATCTGAAAAAAATAAGATAAATTTCATCATTCAAAGGAATGCAGATTGATTAACCTTTCTTCTTTATACACTATTTAGTATAAACATTCATAATAGATGCTATGTGTTTGATAGATTGAAAGTAGATTCACTTAAATCAACCCCAGGTGGTATATTTGACAGTAATAATGTATGATAATGAATGAAGGTATCAGAATGAATAAATAAATCAAGTTACAAATTACATTTCTGTTTAGATTCCATTGAACACATCTACATAGTTGCTAATAGATCATTAATTGATTCTTATAGTTACTAAATTATTGACAGAAAATTCATAGAGTTTAAATCTGATCAATGAAGCAAGAATAATTGTTGTGTTCTATAATAAAAAAGTACCTTTCTCTGATCGTTCAGAATAATCTTAGCTCATTGAGGCAAGAACAATCCCTTACTCTACTATGGTACTGTAGTGAAGGAGAACACAGATGAAGACAACCGAATTATATTTACCACAAAATTACAGAGTTACATGGTAAAATAGAAAAATCATACTATAATACTTAATTTGCAAAATTTTAAATAATTGTCTCGAAGTTCATTGTTCTTGCATTTCCTTTCTTGATCTTCCACATCTTCTGCTGCCAGACATTACATTTCTGACTCATGTCATATACTACTTATGTCAATATAAGTAGCACGCACCACAGTACTATTCCCTTATCTTTATTTTCATATATATTATTTAGTTTATAATTAATATTATTAGGATAAGGGTATTTGCTAAGAGTGCAGAAATTTCAATGCTTAGATTGATCACATCAACTCATGATTTAAACAAAAAAACTTAGACAGTCTCCGAAAATTCCTCTATGCCAATAGTGACGATGTGTTCACTAGTGATTATCGTTAAGATGCAACTCTTGGAGTTTTAGTTATACAAGATCAAGCCACAAGGGACTGTGAGTACAGGAGACTGTAACTAACATATTGGGAATAAATTAAGAATAGCAAATCGTATAATAGTAGCCAATAGGTCAAATGAAAGCTTATGGCAAAAGAAATGTAAATACACATAATCTGCCTACGTAAGTAAGAATGTACCATAGCCCTCAAATGCCCTGGTACGGTCGAGAGTAGGGATAGTCAACTCTCCCTATCGAAATGCTCTCAAGTGACTACGTGCATACAACCACTACCAGGCAAGTCTTACTCACTGCCTTCTCATGGCGGGGGTGTTGTTTACGAAATTGAGAGGACGAAAAGCGAATGTCCGGCGCTTTAACTGGGTTAGCGGATGCGGAGGATTCAATTAGGGGATTTAGAAAATCCTGATTCCAAACTAATGGTGTATATGGGCTCCAGGATCCTAAGGAAACAAATGGAGTATGAAACAATCGTTGGTCACCAGCTACCATGGTACTACATCTCCTTACGTTGCTCTACTGTCTTGCTTCCTTAGGTCGAAGGCTCGGAGTGTGGCTTCCTAACAAAATCACCTGCTTCGTTTTAGGTACCCGGGTAGTATCCCAGCCCACAGACACATCGAATGATTTATGTGGCACCTGTCTATTTGGTGCCTTCTTGTACCAATGTTTATGTATTTAAATAAATAAATAAATACCAGTTACCATTCATTCATTCTTCTTCATATGATTCGCCCATACCCATAAAGTTTAGATCTTGACTAAAAATAATATAGGCGATTTCGAAATTTCAGCATTCTCCTACCCCATGAAACAAAACTGTACCTTCATATCCCCGTATTAAAAATAATTTAGCTTTACTTACTTACTTACTTACTTACTTACTTACGTACTTACTTACTTACTTACTTGCGCCTGTTACTCCTCGTGAAGAAGCATAGGCCGCTCACCAGCATTCTCCATCCAACCCTGTCCTGGGCAATCCTTTATAGCTCCGTCCAGTTCCTATTCATCGTTTTCATATCTGCTTCTATTATCCGACGCAATGTGTTCTTTGGCCTTCCACTTTTTCACTTCCCTTCAGGATTCCAAGTTAGCGCTTGCCTCGTGATGCAGTTTGTCGATTTGCGTAATGTATGTCCTATCCATTTCCATCGTCTTTTCCTAACTTCTTCTTCGGCTGGAAGTTGGTTTGTTCTCTCCCACAGAAGGCTATTGCTGATAGCTTTAGTTAAAACATATTTCTCACATTGACTAGATGATCCACTAGAAGTGATTGCATTGTGAGAATAACCAAGATTTAAAGTTTCATTTAATAATCTAATATTCATTATTATTCGTTTAAATATAACAATCTGAAGAACTTTAATGGATACTTTCATTGGAAACAAAGTTTTTTTTCAGTGTACTACTTTTATTACTGTCAATACTACTTATTAAATTAAATACAGATAATGAATTACTTCAGATCAAGATGAACGAACTATTGTTCATTTTATATTCTAATAAAATATTCTCATGAGGATTGTATATAGTAATGAAATGATTACCTTTTAAGTTTTAGTTACTACTCAGTACACACACGCACACACGCACACACAGATACACCCATAAACTAGTTTAACAATAAATATTCATAATAAATAGGCTAAGTTTGATAGATACAAACGATAATTGCTTCCTTCATGAGTTTTTTTATTCACTGATGTAACGAAAGCTTTTGTAGATAACTGATGTTACTAATAATAATGTGTGGTGTTTAAATGAACTAATGATACCTTTGTACTTGTTGAATGCTTGATTTCAGATTCTAAATACAGTACATTCGTTCATGTTTGTCTGGTACTTATTGATTGGATTGTGTTATTGATGGGATTCCTAGTTCAAACTATAATTCAAATACTTCTGAATATCATATTGGCGTCCTGATGGAGCCTGTGATGGAAAGGTTGGACATACATTCAGATTTTGATGCTTTTAAGGATTACTTTGAAAGATTCGAAATTTTAGCTATGATCAAGGAAGATGATGAGGATGTTAATATTGTGGCACATTTCCTCAAATTCATCGGAAAAGAAGTATATAGCTTATTAAGAACTCTGGCTATGCTGGAAAAGCCTACCTCGCTTCCTTATACAACTCTCAAGGATCTACTGCTAGAATATGTTAAGTATACAAATGTCGAACACAATGAAGAAAGATTTTGTAAAGTGATTCATGAGGATATAAAAAATTCCACGACATTACTACGTCATCCCAAACCAGTGCATACTCAAGGCTATGCAGATAATTCATTGAGAAGTTGCGATGCATTTCACAAAGATGGGTGCAAATTTGGTCAGTGTTTGTCCTGTGGCAAGTTCCGCTATTTTGATTCATGTAAATTTCGTAATTTTAAGTGCTTTAAATGTGGTGATATTGGACATATTCAGTCACTCTGTAATACTAATATACAACTTACTGCAATTAATATTAAGTTTTGTAATTCTGATTCTATTAAGTCCAGTGTTCTTAATGATCATTTATCCTTATCAACGATTTCAAAAGACAGTGTAGAGTCATATAGCAGTTCAGAGTTAAATGAAACTCATAATTTTTGCGAGACAACAGTTTCTAATCAATCGACTTGTCAGATTTCTCATGTTGTTGTACCATATATGGTTTTTCCTAATGATTCATATATTTCTGATGAAATTTCTTGCAACTCTGAGGAAAATATGTTGAGTGAACATAATTACGATTGAAAACCCGATGTAGTTTTGAGAGATGCTGATTTTTCTAATCATCTTTTACTCTGTAATGACATTCTTAATAAATTCGAGGAAACTATTTCAGAAGAATCAAATATTGATGTCATATCAAATATTATTTGTCCTCATAATGCATTTGTTTCTTGTGGGAAACTTGTACAATGTGAAGCACAAGTACTAAATGACCTTGATTGTGATTACAATTCGGATGATTTCATATCAACTGCTGTTTATCCTTATCACTAAGTCACTTCCAATGTTTACTCTAACCAATGTGAGAACTATGTTTTAAATTAAGCCACATAATTCAAAACTTGGGTATATGAAGATCCAACATTATTATGGTTCGAATGCTAGATATTAATGATTTCATTAAAAAATCGACATGCTAATTGTATACAATCCCAGGATCCAAGTGAGTCTGTTCCGATTTCGGTTGTTAATTCTAATACTAATAAGTGTATTCTAGATAATACCGAGTTTTTATCCAATACAATGTCGGACAGACACAAGATGAAGTTAAGAAGATGTGCAATCGATTACAGACACGTAGAATCCAATTTAAGCTGTGGCGGATGTGGTGTTTGAATAAACTGATGATTCCTACGTACTTGTTGAATGCTTGATTTCGAATTCTAAATACAGAACATTTGTTTGTGGTTATCTAGTACTTCTTGATCGAATTACGTTATTCCTGGGGTTCTTAGTTCGTGCTACAATTCAAATAATTCGAAACATTATATGATGATGATGATCATGATGATGATGGAATGATTATTGATTTTTTAGTTAGTTACCTAATATTGATCATACACTGGGTTAGAAATAATTAATGTCATTGTGATATGTGTAAGAATCAATAATTCTAGGACATGTTACCCAATATTTTGTTCATTAAGACTGTTGATAATAGAATAAATCATTCAGTGAGTTATCATTACTTATTTTCTGTCGTTAAGATTCATTATAAAAGTCATTATAATAGCTTAATAATGAATGAATATACATTGAATATTGATTATATCATTGATGTTGAGATTACAAACTAACTAAATAAGAAGTTTAACAGTTGAATTCATAAACCAATCGCCATGAAAAACTTGGAACCACTGAACGGATGTTTCATCCTTGTATAGGACTCCTCATCAGAAATATATTTTCTATGGATTTTTGTCTAGAATTGTACAAATAATTTCAAAATAATAGGCTACTAACTTTTTAGTGACCCTATATTTGACTCCAGTTTGACCACTTCTTATTGTTATTGAGATTTACATGTCGCCAATCCTTGTATATAATTATCGACTTAACTCACATTGGTGAGTAACGGGATCAAATAAGTCAAATACGAGAATGAAGTTTTGAATATGTATATTTCTTACAACTGTTGATCGTGACAAACGATCGAGGGAACGAAGCGAAGAAAGTGAAGCGAAATGACGTGTAGTGGAGATGGCGGAGTTTGCCAACTCGACTTAACCAAGCGTCACAAAAAAATAGGCTACAGACATGTGATGAATAGGACAAGAAGTGCACACACATATGCTTAAATAAAAACACTCAGGGTTGATAAGTTAATAATTAACAAGGTCAAAATATAACTAAAAAACAATGGATAAATTCACCTGTTCAGAATCTAAAATAAACTATATGGTTTTAACATAGTAACTGACACTACAAGTTAATGAAGAGGATCCACTTAACAACCTAATTCAAACACTCGAAACTTTACACCAATCACAATTGATTGATCACTGGGTGGTGATCAATGTCATGTGTGTCAAGTCCATATTTAGTGCAGATCGAATGCTATCGACCATGCTGCAATGTGGCCACCAGTCTAGGTGACTTGACACTGTGTGCAATATATATTGAGATTAGTTGGCTGTTGGAGGCAGTCGACAGAAAACCCTGGACCCGGGTCGATCACCACCTAGTGATCAAACAATTGCAATTACATCTTAGTCCTAGAGGAGGTTAGTCGAGGCCCGGATAACTCAGTGGTTACGTCTCTGACTGTGAAGCTGGGTGACACGGGATTGAATCCATCAGGAAGCATCAGGTCTCTCAAGATTACAGGTACACCTTGCTGACAAGTGACAAGTAGCATGGAATCCGGATCCAGGGTTTCCTAACGACTATCTCCAACCGCCATTTAAACTCTACACCAATTCTCATTTAAAGTTTTATGTATCTTACAAATATTTTATGAATGAAAATAATGTAGATTAAAATATAAACTGCTATACAAATCAGAAATTCCGCTTATAGCTCTTCTACAGTTAGCTTGGGAGAAAGGAAGAGAGAGTAAATCATAGGATCGGTAACCTCATCCCGTCGAAAAAAAAAGCTTTCCAAAAACAAAGCGCCAATCAGATACAGATCAGATGGATCTACACATATATTTGATACTTGTAAGATAAATACTTTTTTCTTATCAATTTATTAGACTAAATTCATATACACTAAGTGAAACTGATCAAAATTGTGTATCTGGGTATGTGGGGGGGAGAGAGAGATAGAGGAGATAGGGGGAAGGGGGAGAGGGGGGGAAATATAGAAAATAACTAAAATTTATATGAAGTTCATAAAAAATAATTCAATAAATTTATGATTTCTAGACAACTTATTCACATAAATAAACTTGCATATGATTCAATTATAAACTGAATTCCCTGTAATTTTCAATCATCAATGAATAAAGAAAATTCTTTTTGGTTCTTTCTTCGTTTTTAGAAAGAAAAAAAAAAGAAGAAAACCATAAACAGAAAATCTAATGATGTTTTTCTTTCGGTAGTTGAAGTTTAGAAAAAAAACCCAAAAACCTTGTTGGTTATGCTAAATCAATTTATCAGCAATTATTATTGTAATTTAATATACTACTTGTATTTTTGTTTAAAGTTAAAATACATAAAAGTGTAGTGAAAAAGAACACATATGAAGGACAATCGAATCCACAATCGTCTCCCCCCCCCTTTGAAGAAATCATTCTTCCAGTGATTCAACTCGCCGTACTACATTCTTTTTTTCTGCAGTCTTGTCGCGCTTCTCGACAAAAAATGTTGAGTCTAAGGAGCGCTGAATCCCATAGCTCCGACGACTTGTCGGGCCATCCACATTCGATATTTACCCAGCACCTGGAATGTTCAATGCCTGCGCTCCACCTACCTGCTAAGCCATTTACATCCGACGCCCCACAGCTCCTCTCCATCGACAGCACTCGCTAAAGCCGGTACCGCCCAGCTAGAACACTCCACTCAATGGCACCTCTCCGCACCACACCGCGCTAGCTTCAGGCTCGTAACGGTAACCACAGAATGGCACACTTCCCTTCTTCTGGTTAGCAGCGACAGCAAATGTAGTAAACAAGAACACAAGTGGGGGACAATCGAATGTATTTGAATAGAAAATAACAGAACATCTCACTAAAATCTGACAACCAGACGGTAAATAATTCATTTGCAAAATATCAATCAATTATCTCAAACTCGACTGTTTCTTTTACAAATACAAATCCATCTTCTCAGATTTCATTGTCCCTGCATTTTCATACCAAATGGCTTTCCGTTCCCGTTGTTTCCTTCTCAATCTTCTACTTAAATACATTTTCTTGCTGTCTATCATTATATACTACATATGTGGATATAAGTTGTTCATACTACTAAGATAGTTCATTTTAATTAGTTTTTCAATAAATAAAAACAATAATCTTTTATGTACAAACACATTGGATTATTTGAAATGAATGCACATTCTAAATGATATTTCATCTATTTTTCAAGTAGAAAATTGGATTGTGAAGTAATGTGTCAAATTATGAGATTTGATTCATTAGAATATTGTTGAGGAGACCATAACTAGGACGAAACGGCCATTCAATGTTTCCAGGATTTCATGGTGACCCAACTTCTAATCGACTCATTAATTCAATTATTAAATGACTATAATATCCAAGATAGAAACCATTCTGATTTTGTAGATGTTCTGTTTTCTAGACTGAAAAGGTTAACAATGAAGTTCTCATTATCATAATAGATAACAAGTAAAATAATTTTGTCTTAATATATTTTTACAAAACAGCATATGTACAATTGAAGAACATCTGGAACTCTAAACAACTGTCTATCAACCAACGTCAAAGTCAGAATTTTCAATACAAATGTCAAAACAGTTCTACTGTATGAGGTGGAAACTTGGAGAACTATGAAAGCCATCATCCATAAGATACAAGTGTTTATTAACAGTTGTGTACGCGAAATACTTCGGATCCGTTGGCTATCAGCAACTATTAGCAACAACCTACTGTGTGATAGTACAAACCAGATTCCAGTGGAGGAAGAAATCAGGAAGAATCGATATAATTGGATACGACACATAATGAGGAATGCAACCAATTGCGTCACAAGGCAAACCTTCACTTGGAACCCTCAAGGTGAAAGGAGAAGGGGAAAACCAAAGAAAACATAACGCATCGAAATGAAGACATACATGAGAAGAATGACCGACAATTGTATAGAACTAGAAAGGAAGACCCAGGATAAAATGGGTTGGAGAATGCTGGTCGGCGACCTATACTCCACTGGGAGTGACATGCGTTAGTAAGTTAGTGAGTAAGTAAGTAATATTTTTACAGAAAGATGACTAACAACTATTTTAAGCCATCAAAATACTTGTCAATCTGGAATAAGATTATTCTGTTATGCTGAAAGATTTAGTAACATTTCTAAACCTAAACTAAATTTTCGGAAACAGTCCTTGTTAACTTATCAATTGCTTCAAATACATTTTATTTTGATGGAAATTGACCAAAGTTATTTATATACACCGTTGGATGGTTGTTTAGTGACTTGAAAACTAAGTATTCACCTCAACATCTGAATATTTATGAAACAATTACTGTTAGGATTATCGGTATGTATCGTTAAGGATTCAACTGTTATTCTGGAAAAGCTATTCAATGTTTCATAATTTACATTGGTTATTTGATTTAAGATATTTCATGATCTTAAATCTATCCAACAAAATTTGTGAATCAACTATTGAGTCAACTATCAATCACTGTATTCTATTGTGAATGCTCTTTATTATGTAATGGGATACTAAGTTACATATCTTTTATGTTTGTTATGAAAGATGAATGATTAAACTGTTTTCGTATACAATCATGCCTAATACTGTTAATAGCTAAAGAGGAATACAACAACAACAAAAGAACGAGGCCCAGATACTAACGTACACCTTGCAAAACTTGATGTGTTTGTTTTTCTATTATTCGATCCTACTAAGTATACAATGTCATAGAGTCATAAAACAAAATGAAATCAATTATTTATCATTTTGTTATTTTCAATGTTCTTCCAAAACAAAGAGAAAGATTTCAGCTTTCCTATAACAATTCTATATGGTAAACATTTAATCAATGAGTAAACAAAATGATTGACGATATGAATTGATAATTAATGTGTAGCCCTCCCATCATCACCACCACCACCATCAAAATGAAATTTGATTTCAATGATATTTTCTGTTGTTGTTGTTGGTGGTGGTGGTGGTGATAGGGGTGGTGTTTATTGTTGTTGCTGAGTTAGCTCATTTAGAAAAAGAAAATAAAAGGGGGAAAAATACTCACAACATTTAATGTACAACATTAAAAATAAACTAAATCAAATAATTCTATCTAATTTATTTAATGTTAAATTTTATAGAAGAAAGTTAGTGAGTGAACTATGCTCCTCCAAGAGGGGTAGCAGGCGTAAGTAAGTAAGTTGATAGAACATAGAAAATATTTCTATCTCAATGATTCATAGATTATCAGAATGGGTTTTGTGGAGATTTTAGAAATTTCACAGATTGAAATCATGAGACAGTTGAAGCTAGATCACCATTGAAAACCTGGAAGCACTGGACGGCCGTTTCATCCTAGTATGGGACTTCTCAGCAGTGCGCATCCACGATCCCGCACCACGCGGGGCTCGAACCCGTGAAATTTCTAAAATCGCCACAAAACCCATTTTGATAATAATCAACTGCTCACTAGCTACTGACTTCAGGGAAAACTCTCGAAGTTCTAGTGAGAAGCCGTTACCAGTGGAGTTCAACCAGGTCTGTTGTGAGATAAGAACTCACTGAAGACAATGGTGTGTGGTGGCGCAACTTCGTGGATTGGTTGAAGTTAGACATTAACACCGTTTGATGCCGGCTCAGTGGTCTAGTGGTTAAGTGCTCGCGCGCGAAGCCATTAGGTCCTGGGTTTGAGCCCCGCGTGGTGCGGGATCGTGGATGCGCACTGCTGAGGAGTCCCACACTAGGATGAAACGGCCGTCCAGTGCTTCCAGGTTTTCAATGGTGGTCTAGCTTCAACTGACTCATGATTTTAATCTGTGAGATTCATAGATTATTATAATTACCCTAATGAAAGATGAGATATTTTTTCTGTTTAGACAAGAAAGGCTGATTCAACTTTAATACCTCTTATGTGCTAAAATAATTATCAGTTTTGGGTTGTGTAGATTACTATATTTTTGATTCAGATCATCAATCGAGTGATGTTAGATCACTATTGAAAATCTGGAAGCACTGGCTGGTCGTTTCATTTTAGTACGAGAATTCGTCAGCAGTTCACATCGACGATCCCACTTGCATGATTCGAACCCAGAACCTAAAACCACGCGCGTGAATGCAACCACAATCTAATACTGATAATTACCGCATGCTCACTAGTGACTAGCCTCGTGAGGAAATTTTTGAAGTTCTAGTGAGAAGCCGTGACCAGTGGAGCTAATCCATATTAGGTAGTGTTAGGTATCTACCTCATACAGCCGCGCAATATCGTGGATTCGTTGAGATTAAAAATCAACACCAATGGATGCCGGCCGGTTCAGTGGTCTAGAGATGAAGCGTTCACGTGTGAGACTTCAGGCCCTGAGTTCGAATCCAGCAAGTAAAGTCGTGGATACACACTACTAAGGAGTCTCATAATAGGACGTAACGGCCGTCCAGTGCTTCTATGTTTCCAATAGTGGTCCAACATTAATCAATTCATGATCTTAATCAAAAACATAATAGTTTAAATTTATTTCGTTTAAGTAATAAGATTCTTGTGTAGTGAACAAGAACACAATTGGAGATAATCGAATGTAATTGACCACACAATTATAGAATATCTGATAACCATTTGTAAAATATCAATCAATCGTATTAAACTTCATTGTTCCTTCATTTCTACATCAATTACTTTCTGTTCTCGTTCTCTTCTCTTAGATCTTCTTAACCTTCTTCTACCATCAGTTACTTCACTTTCATTTGATGATATATACTACTTATATATATACATCTATTGACATCAATAGCACACAAATCACAACTGTACACTTATCTACTAATGAGAACTGTTCTTTTTCCTAGTACTACAATCAATTATTGATCAACAGAAGGAAATAAAAATAATTAAAATGTTTGATTGTATTAATTAAAAATTGAAAAATGATCAAAATAGTTTTAACCAATTTTTTACTATTCAAACATGTTCCTTTCTTTTTTTTTGGGGGGGGGGTTGAGAGGTGGAAAGAATTACACAGTATGCAAAGTTATTTGATCTTGAATCAATTAACCATTCTGTATATACTAAAATAACTTTGATTAAATTTCTGTATACATTCAAGGGGAAAAAAACCGGACAGACAGATAGATAGAAAGAGAAAGAGAGAGGGAGAGGGAGAACATGTAGTAAGTTTTATTTTATTACAATTATCCATTATGCAAACATTTAAATGATAAACCGGTACACTACAAAAAGTACATTCATTGGAAGAATACCTGGAGTGAATTTTATTTCAATTACTATAGTTACTATTCAATGAGTTACAAAAAGGATATTGTACAAACGCGCGTAAAATTTGATCACAAAGGAATGCTTGGAAAATGAAATTACTCTCATTACAAATTGCCTATGTGAAAATGCATATCTAGAAACATGCCAAAATCAACCCTTGAGTTAAATACAATAGAGAGAGAAAGAAAGCCTGCTTCTTATAATTAAACTTCAAAGGAGATGAAATCACTGAGATAATGAATCACAGGATAAATTTTGCATTAAAAGTGACCTACACAGTAGCAAAACTGACGATGGCATAGGAAACGAACTGCTCACTCAAACAAGATAAAATTGACAAATCCTCTTTTCTCAGTAGCTCCAACTACATTTACTAATTTGCATGCACGTGCCAAAACATATACATTGGAAGAACCGAGAGAAGAGTATGTGTTAACATTTCCTGGCATGTTCTAAAGAAATTGAGACTACGAAGGACAAGGGCTCTTAACAGTGCAATAGCTCGACATTTACTTGATACCGAGCAAACCATTGATATTCATCAAGCTTTTAAAATTATTAGCAGACAAAGAAATCCTGCTTCTCTTTGGTTTGCTGAAGTGAATGCTATAAAAAACTGGAACCTCACCTACGTATTCAAAGAGTGACAGCAATAAACCTATTACTACCCTGCTAATTCAATGTTTTGGTCATTAGTTTTATTTTATTAATATTTAGTTTCAATAGTTGAGATCATGGGTCAGTTGAAGCTACACCACAATGGAAAACCTGTAAGCAATAGACGGCCTTTTCGCCCTATTGTTGGACTCCTCAACAGTGCGCATCCTCAGTCCCGCCTGGCAAGATCCCAACGCAGGACCAATCAGACTCGCGCACAAACACCTATCCTCTAGACAACTGACCCGGTCGGCATCCAGCAGTGGGAATGTCTAACTTCAACCAATCCACAAGAGTGAAGAGCCATCCACCATAGTGTTAAGTGAGTTACTAATTGACAACAGGCTTGGTTGAACTCAACTGGTCATTGCTTCTCACTAGAACTCCAGGACATACCTCTTGAAACTAGTCACTAGTAAGCATATGTTGATTAATATCAGAAGCCGTTTTTGTGGATATTATGGTGATTTCAATAGTTGAGATCATGAGTCATTTGAAGCTAGACCACCATAGAAAACCTGTATGCACCGGACTGCCATTTCGTCTTATTATAGAGCTCCTCAGATTGTTATATTTCTCTTCCATTACCGAATTCTTATCTTATATAAATTTGAACCATCCCTTTACTCACGCATTTCCACTCACTCGATTCTCTTAAATTATGTATACTCTTCAAATCCCGTTCAATTATTAAGTAACACATCTTACCAGTCGTTTTATTCCATGAATCTTATGTACATCCTTCATTAACTCTGAAATTATCATGTAATTTATCTTATCTATCTCTAAACTTCACCCAACTATTACATCACCCATCCCTAATGTTTCTTTGATTCTAACACCAAATTACCTCTGACTTGTTCTTACACATACATATATAGTTATTATTGTTAATATTTGTCATTCCAATTCTTTACATTCACATATGTCAACTGATTCCATACTATATCTTACCTCAATGTAAACTTTTAATACATAATTGGTTGACATCAGCTGATACGAAACCATGAAATATAATGATTTCATATTATTCTGCATTCATGTTTGTCCTGAATTTATATGAACCGTTCAATTGATATATTTACGGGCTAAACCTACCACCAATTTGTAACTCTAATTTCATTACTTATTCGCTAACAAAGTTAAGCAGATCAGTTGTAGCATACAAGCTTATTGGTTAAGATTCAGTAGGATTTTTAAAGAAAATACCTCTTATAAAATCAGATTTGTGTAGTAAGGGCAGAAGGTCTACGGTCTATGTTATTCCTTTCCTAGTATTTTTTTGTGAGTGTTCATTTTTCTCTTGAAAGAATCAATTGAAGGTGAGGACACCACTGTTTCGGATAACAGGTTCCATGAATTAATGAGTCGGTGTGAAAACCTGTATGTCACGGGTATTTTGTTCGTTCTTGATTTTTCTACTCACCTCCTATGTCCTCTGAGATATCCAAGAGAGAATATGTTAGGTCCAAAATTATTTCTTAGTATTCTACACATCAAAATTAGATCTCCCCTTAGTCTGCGATAAGATAGATTAAAGTGGTCTAGCTTTTCAAGCAGCCCTTTTTATAGTAAACTACAGAGTTCTGGATTCGCGCAGGCAGTATCCCTGTACTTTTCCCAGGATATCCGAGGCACATTTTAAACAGGGACTTGCATCCTTAACGCAGTTCTCAAACTTAATTGTCACTAAGGTTTTGTATATTGTAGTGAACATGGTAGTATTTAACTTGGTGAATGTTTGCTTTTCAGCGCAAAGGGTTCCAAACCCCTTAGCTGTGACCTCCACGACAATGGACCATGGTCTTCAGATCATGGCTCACTGTCACCTCAAGATCTTTATGAAACCGGACCACGGGTAGTGGCACTTCCCCTATGCTGTACCTATTAATCTGTGTATCTCCAAAAGTGCATGCAGACACACTTTGCCGCGTTGATAGTCATCAGACACCCTTTAGACCAGTTAATCACATTATTTAAGTCTGCCTGAAGACCACATGCATCTACATCTCCCGTTATTACTCGCCAGGTTTTTACATCGTCAGCGACATTGGCGACTTTACTGACTACAAACTGGATCCAAATGATAGAAATAAAGCGCTATTTTTTTAATCCAATCATGTGTACATTTAAATGGTCACTAATTTCATGAATAACTTCGTAAACCAAACGAGATCTCATCATCAGGGCTATAAACACGTTAGATATATAAATGATAACATGGCGTAAACCATATCGTTTTCGGAAATAAAAAGCCTATGCTCAAGCTTACAATATCAAAGTGAAAAGAAGGCAGCAATCAAAACTTGGAGAACTATGAAAACCATCATCCAAAAGATGCAAGTGTTTATTAACATTGGTCTACGCAAAATACTTCCGATCCGTTGGTTATCAGCAAATAACATCAACAACCTACTGTGGGAAAGAACAAAGAAGATTCCAACGGAGGAAGAAATAAGGAAGAAGCGATGGAAGTGGATAAGACACACATTGAAAAAAGCACCTAACTGCGTCACAAGGTAAACCCTCACTTGGTACCCTCAAGGCCAAGAGGTAGAGACAGATCAAGGAACACATTACGCCTAGAAATGGAAACAGACAGACATGAGAAGAATGAACAACAACAGTTGGATAGAACTAGAAATGAAGGCCAAGGACAGAGTGAGTTGTGGAATGCTGGTCGGTGACCTATTCTCCAGTTGAAGTAACAGGCGTATGGAAGTAGGTAACTGTCTTTTCTTGAATCCCAAAAATTAACTAAAGTAAAAAATTCAAACTTTTATTAGTTTTAAGTGTGGGTATAGCTGAGCATTCTCGAATAGTCTTACGTATATATGACTGAAACAATTGTACAGTAGCACTTGGTTTCTAATGATTATCCTTTAAAAAGAATAGTAAATTACAATCCATTCACTCAAATAATACAAAATTAATAGTTGCATGATATGTTATGTTATGTCATAACTCAACTATTCCAACCACTATGTACTAATGGTTATATAATTCAATTATGAGAAATAAGCATAAATTAAATGAATGTATGATTTCAATTGAATTAGTATAAATCAAATAGTCCTTTTATTATGGACTAGTATTCTATAAATCATGTAGCAGATATAGAATTATTTATATATCTTAATAGATTGTTTGTAACCAGGGCACCAGAAATACATGCCAAAACAATTTATCATACATGTTAATAAATATAGATCCATCTATCAATAAGAATCTTTATGAGATAGGCCAATAGCTTTGATGTTCATCTATTTGTGATATTCATTACTTAATTACGCATGTTACCTCACGTAGAGGAGAATAGACCGCCCATCGCCATTCTCCATCCAACTCTGTCCTGAGTAATCGTTTCTAGTAATTTCCAGTTGCTATTCATTCTTTTCATGTATGCTTCCAATTATTGATCCATTGTGTTCTTTGATCTACCTCTTTTCCGTTTCCCTTCGAGATTTTAACTTGAGACTTGCATCATGGTGTAGTTTGATGAATTCCGCAATTTATATCCTATTCATCTCCATCGTCTTTTCCTAATTTCCTATTTAGTTATAGTTTATATGTGATCACATATTATTTATTTCAAAAATAATACAGTGGAAACATTTCACTGATTCAACATAATGTATGACATTTACCAGTGAACTATGCAATAGTGTTAAAAATTCAGGACAATTATACTGACCTAATGATTAACATCATTGCTATATACAGTCAGTGTCAATCTATCAATAAACAATTAATTCATGAAATGATATCCAGCCTGATTTAGTTGCTTCTAGATCAATCCCTGAAAAGAAGAATCAAACCCTGTTTCTAAACGATTGTCTATGCTGAAGTTGAATGAATATAGATGGAAAGCCCAGAAGAACATCATTTGAAGTTGTTCCTTCAGATGAAAGTTAGTCATACACTCTAGGTTGATCAGTAGTATCTAAGCCGAAAAGTATTCACAAGATTTCTGTATTTTGTTTCTATATCCAATAATGACGAAAAATGTCGTAAAGCCTGTTCATTTATTGAGTCAAAGTCGCATATAACTCAATAAATAACGTTTTTGCTGAGCTCCAAAAACTTGCGTCTCACCGATTTGTGAATATTTGATCTGTACATCATTTCCTAAACTAAAATAGACCAGGTTTTTTAAGACATTTAGTTCGTAGATTTTAATAAACCAATCAATAACTACTGAGGCTAATATTTTAGCTACTTTAATTACTCATTCTAAATATACTTTCTCTTCTAATAATGAAAACGAAGCATCAGATAGTGAATAATTGAACACAGTATGAATAAAAATATGTTTGCTTGTTTGTTGCTTTTTCTGTTTAAAAAAAAACGGCGAGACTCTAATTTATGGACGAGCATCTTGGAGATTTCAAGGTTACGACGTCAACTTCAGTGCTTAATGCTAACGTACGATCGGTTCACAGGGAATTTTGTACAAAACATGATATTTGAGCGGCTATAACAAATAAAACGGCGAAACTATAATTTGTGGACGAATCAATCAGGTAAGATAATAAATCTCTGATTTTAACGCGAAAGCCTTTCATCCATTTGGCTAAATAAATTACTGGCATTATAGCTGATATCAGTTCGTGATGAAAACCCCCATATATAATTCGTAACTAAGGCAATTTATGACAGTTATTGCCAACTGGATAATAAAAGCACCAGTAACACTGGCTGCAGCCAGGCACTACAATATATACGGATATTTGGAGAGCGTACAGACTCCTACATAGACCTGGTTATCCATAAGTAGCATTTTGTACACTCAACAACCGGAGTGCACATAAACAATATTGAAGCTATGTGGTCGAGGCTGAAAGAGTTTTTGCAACCTTATCATGGCTCCAAAGGCCAACTATTCTGTAGCCGTGTGGATGATTTCCTCTACTGCATGCATTACGATTTTAGAACCTCTGAACCTCTTTCTAACCTTGACAAGTTTTTGAATCACGTCTAAGAAGTGTATTCACTTTATTTCCTTGGTTTTGTATAATATATTTTTACTCTATATTGACTGTTTGTTGATTGGCTAATATCTTTCAAGGTCATCCAAGATTCGTTCATAGGTCGTCCATAAATTATAGTCTCGCCAAAAATACAATCATATGATTCCGAGACATTCAGGAAATATTCAAGGTTACATAATATTGTAAGAAATTGTACTATTTTCATTGTTACATTTCACTTGAATAATATAAGTTAGTTAATTTAATATTTCATATTCACAATAGAAAATAATTGTCTATAGATCATTAGTGATATGTATAAATATTTGTGATTGAGGTCATGAACTGATTGATGTTAGGACACCATTGTAAACCTGAAAGCAATGGACGGTCATTTCTTCCTATAGTAGGACTCCTCAGTAGTTTGTATGCATGATCACGCACGCAGGATTAAAACCCAGAGCCTTCGGTCTCACACGCGGACACCTAATCTCTAGACCACTGAACATGTCAGTGTCCAACACTGTTAATGTCTAATTTCAACCAGTCCACCAAACCGCTTGACCATCTTCCATTATACTGAGGTAGATGCCTAACTCTACCCGACATGAATTTGCTCCATTGATCATAACTTCTCAATAAAACTCCACGAAACCAAATTGCCTGAGTTGAAATTCCGTGAGCAGGATCATGGATACACACTATTGACGAGTCCCACAATAAAATGAAATGACCATTCAATACTCCCAGATTTTCAATGGCGGTCTAACATTAATCAATTTATGATCTAAATAATAAAAAAAACATAATCATCTTCACAATCCCATGCTGATGATTATATATAATTAATCTATGTTGTATCCAACTGTTTAAAGAAATCAGTTAAATAACTGAGTTTTATTTGTTTGTTTGTTTTATAATTACAAAATTTTGTTTATTTAAATTAATCATTAAACCCATTTATTCGTGCACATTTTATATAAAAACCAAACTGTTTATCATTTGATTTCCATCTTTCTGTTTAAAAGAAAAAAGAAGAAGAAAAGGAAGAAGAAGAAGAAGAAGTAGAAGAAAAGGGAGAAGAAGAAGAAGAAGAAGAAGAAGAAGAAAGAGAACAAGAAAAAAAAGAAGCACATCTTTATTTTAGCATATTCCTTGATCAACTTATCTTTCATGATATTTTCGAGGAAAAAACGTTGTTCTGTTCCAAAGAAATTTTGTTCACTGGATTAATCTGTAAGAAACCCCCCCTCCCGTCTCTCCACATTTAAATCGATATCATTAAAAAATTCTCTATTTTATGAACCAATCAAATTAGAGTATGGCTTAAATGTTTAAATAATATTATTGTGATGTGTACTACTGATGTTGACAGATAATATAAGTAGTATGTATCATCAATCGAAAGTGAAATGTTAAGAAGAAGGTTAAGAAGATTAAAGTAATGAGAACAGAGAATGATTGGTGTAGGAACGATGGAACAATGAAGTCGGAAACAATTGATTGATATACTGTATAGTTCTCTGATTTTACTAAAGTATTCTGAAATTTTGTATTCAAATACATTAGATTGTAATTTAATCATTGAATTCATGATTCGATTGAAGCTAGACTAACACGTAAAACCTGGAAGCATTGGGAGGCCATTTCATCTCAGTATGAGACAACACAGCAGTTATTTCCTGGAGTTCTACTGAGAAGTCGTGACCAGTAGAGATCAACCGGGTCTATTGTCAGAAAGTAACTCACTGAGGATAGTTGTAGACAGTGACTCAATTTCATGGATTAGTTGAAGTTAGACATTAACATCGTTGAATCCCGGCCAACTCAATGGTCCAGTAGGTTAAGTGTTCACACGCGAGACTGGTAGTTTTTGGGTTCGAATCTCTTTGTTGTGGGATCGTGAATGCGCACTGCTGAGGAGTCCCAAAATAGGATGAAACGAAAGCCCAGTGATTTCAGGTTTTTCATGGTGGTCTAGCTTTAATTAACTCATGAATTCGATTATTAAATTACTACAATCGTTACAAAACCCCCTCTCTGACATTCGGCTGTCTCCACTTGTGTTCTCATTCATTATGATACATTGTATGTTAAATATAATAACGAAGTAAATTCACCTATAACTTCTGAATAATTATTCTGTCTATTTTTTACAAAACTCAGTTCATCTATGAAGATCGTTTAGTTTTAACGACGGAAGTCTATGATGAGAAGTTAAAATTAGTTTTGAATAATTAGAAATAAATAAGCACTGAATACATTTTTACAAAATTTCTGAAGTTCAAACTACAAAGATAATGACCAGTTGAACTTAAGAGTTTTAAGAGGGAGATAAATATCATAGGTATTAATGAACACCAGTCATAAGAATTTTCAGAGTTAAGTGGTCGTGCTTGCCTATCGTAATGAACAAGTCGAGCTATACTAGCTGAATCAATCGTTTCTCAAGGTTCTACCATGTCAGACAGGTCTCTTGAAGAGCGGTAAGACCAAAAGCAACAAACACAAGGTCCGAGGGTTAAGTCGTACTGCTGACTGCACAGAGGTGTGATGGTAGTGATGTATTTTCCTCAGATAACCATCATGACAGCGATCCTACCTTCTCATGACGGAAGGGTGGGGTTGTTAAAGCTCCACTCCTAAAATGCACACCACGCTTCATTCCATGAATATCTGTCTCCTTCGGTAAACTCTCAACAAGTACGAAGCTAACACAAAACGTTGGTGTGTAAATAACCTCAAGCAGTTGTCGTTTTGACAATGCGATCACTCTGTCATATCACTAAAACCAACTCTAACCTAATTCCCATTTCAAGTATCTCTATAAGAACCCTTCCATAGTATGGGCAACTGAGAAGTGATAACCACCCTTATACACCTAACATCATTCAAGATCAATAACTGATTGAGTTCAATTTAAGACAGTAACTACTTAAACTGTATAAAATCTTCTCATCAATGTAATTTATACCATAGAAAGAATTTGTCATATCGGTCTTTATTTCACTAATTAGCCATATTGTTACAACTTTTTAAGATGATTAAAAATATACACAAGGGGTGACATGATAAAAACATAATGGGAAAATGTATTTTACATTGTGTTATTTTTTCCTCATTTATTGAAACTTTTGCAAAAAAAAAATATATTTATCTGATTAATTAACACTTTCCTAGTATTCCGTTTGATGTTTTTTTTTCAAAAATAGCCCATCTGTAATATCGATGAAAGTACATGGAAACAAACTTGAAAAAAGATTATAGTAAATAATTTAACCATAGTATAAAATAACAATGTGAAACTATTTGAAAGTATTTGTGAAAGCGAGAAATGGTAAAGCAAGAGTAACATATTTACAATGGAAGAATATTTGGAACTCAAAATAACTGTCTATCAACCAACATCATAGTTAGAATTCTCAATATCAATATCAAGATATTTTGTAAGCAATAATGGATAGTGGCTAGCAGTGGAATCCAGGATGCGCGTTTCGTCTTGGGTTCGAGTGAATATGAACTCTGAGATGCAGATACATCCAGCTGACGAGTCCCAAATAGGACAAACCGCACGTCCTGGATTCCACTGCTAGCCACTATCCATTATTGCTTACAATAAGCTTGTGAATTAAGGTAATATCAAAACATACGCACAGTACACATGTATGCCAATAACAGACTGATCAATTGCAGTCTTAAACCTCAATGGGAAGATATCAAGTGAAATCTCAAGATAGTTCTACTGTATGGGGTGGAAACTTGAACAACTATGTAAATCATAATCCAGAAGATACGAGTGTTTATTAACAGTGGTCTACGTGAAATACTTCCGATCCTTTGGTTATCAGCAAATAGCAGCAACAACCTACTGTGGGAAAGAACAAAGAAGATTCCAACGGAGGAAGAAATCAGAAAGAATCGATGGAAGTGGATAAGACACGCATTGAATAAAGAACACAACTGCATCACAAGGCAAGCCTTCACTTGGAACCCTCAAGGCCAAAGGAGAAGAGACAGATCAAGGAACACATTACACTTAGAAATGGAGATAGACATGAGAAGAATTAACAACAATTGGAAAGAACTAGGAAGAAAAGCTCAGGACAGAGTGAGTTGTAGAATGCTGGTCTGTAGCCTATACTTCATTGGGAGCAACAGGCGTAAGTAAGTATGTATACAATAATTATGAATCCATAGTTCATACTTTTATGCTGTTACAGCGTTATATCGTTTTTGGAGATGTGAGATCCCCAAACTCGCTTGATAATTCTGTAATCCTATTTTAAGAATTTGAATTTCCTCATTTCGCGCCATAATACATCCATTTTCAACTTTATGTTGTATTTCTACTTGGAATGACTTTAAATGTTACTGGTTCGTTGTCTCTTATTTAGGTTTCTTGATTGAGATCATAAACTGATTGATGTTAGACCACCATTGAAAATCTAGGGACAGTGGACTGACGTTTCGCCATTTTCATCCACGATTTCATTCTCATGATTCGAACCCGAGGTCTTTGGTCTCACACGCGGACGCTTCATCTCTAGACCACTGAGCCTAGCAGCATCCAACATTGTTAATGTCGAATTTCAACCAATCCACGAAATCTCGTGACCATCTTCCATTATACTGAGTTAGATACTTGTCTCTATCTGACAAGGATTAACTCCCATGATCACGTTTTCCCACCAGAACTCCACGAGACCGATAGCCCTGAGTTGGAATTCCGCAAGCGGGATCATGGATGAGCACTGCTGTGAAGTTCCACAATAGAATGAAACGGCCATCCATCAATCAATTTATGATCTGAATCAAAAAATATAATAATCTTCATAACCCCATACTGATAATCAATTAAAGTTTGATAGAAATTTTTATTCAACAAAAAAATTGGAATTTTTATTTAGATTTTACAGAAAAACTTGAAATCTCTTCATGTTAATATCAAATAATCAACTTTATCTTGAATACAATTAAAAAATACAAAAAAAAATCTCTTCAGTTTCTAGGTAGAAAAATTCACTAAGATACTAAATTTTTTTCCGAAAAACAAAACAAAACTATCTGCATTAGAAACTAAATGTGAATGACATTCAATCGAAAGAGGCTAGAAACTGAAGAAGAACAAGAAGAAGAAGAAGAGGAAAGAGAAGAAGAAGATGGAGGACGAGGAGGAGAGGAAAGAGAAGAAGAAGAAGGAGGGGGAGAAGAAGAAGAAGAGGAAAGAGAAGAATCTTAATGTTAACACAAAACAGGGAAAGATTTTATACATTCTGTGAGGAATAATTTTTTAGGATAATTTTTCAGTCATTTTTCATCAATCAGTGAGATAATAATTGGTTGTTTCTAGGGTTAAGGGATTAGTGTATGTTTTAAATGTAAGAAATGAAGATGTTCATCGTTTAGACCATATATATATAAAATCTTTCCCTGTTTTGTGTTAACATTAAGATTCTTCTCTTTTCTCTTCTTCTTCTCCTCCTCCTCCTCCTCCATCTTCTTCTTCTCTTTCCTCTTCTTCTTCTTCTTGTTCTTCTTCAGTTTTTAGCCTTTGTCAAAAGATTTAAATCTATTCTTTGAATGTTTAAACAGTAAATATGATTTGAAAGACATTCTACTAAGAAAACACAAGATTATGGATCGATTGAAGTAAGACATTAACACCGTTAAATGTCGGCTCAATAGTCTAAAATTTAGGCTGAGTTCGAGTTCCGCGTCACAGAGCATGAATCCGTATAGCTGAAAAGTCTCATACTGAGATGTAACGGTCATCCATTGCTTTCAGATTTTCAAAAATAATGTAGCTTAGATCGATTCATGAATTCAACTATTAAAAGAACATTTATAGAATTTCAAAACCAGTTCTAATGAGTTTTGATTGAAATTGAATAGACAGAAAAGATTATTTAGATAAAAAAAGAAAAGATACTATTGAATGATGTAGTGAAATATCACAAAACGTAGGTACAGAATGACATATCAGATAAAATTTACAAAAAGTAAACAAATTAAAAGATTCATTCATATAGGAACAAACAAAAAGATATAAGTTTAGTTAGTTTGTATGAAATGTGAGACAGATTAATTTTACCCTACCTATGAGTACATCAGTGAAGTACAATCTGACCGTTACTATGGTAATCCTGTTTAGTATGAAAGGAACTGCAGGTTTAGATAATTGTTATATGTTCCTGGTCGAAAAGCCAATTGTACGAAGCTATCATTTGAGGGATTAGAACTGAACACCTCTAAGTCTGAATCCCGTCCAAATTTGCAACGGTACATTCTGTATCCGACACGTGGCTGGGCAAGCTTACATATTCTTTTTGGTGTCTGGACTGGACCATGAGTTCGGCTAGGCCCATTAGGTTTGATGTTATGCCAGAGTGATGATCATAAACCGTGCCCCGGATTTTGGGGTACGGGGGTCGATACGAAATCTGATTGTGGTATGAGTCTAAGGAAACTAAATCGTTTGTAAACGACTTAATGTTTTGTCGGGGAGACGTATGTGCTCGAACAGCTTTCACACTGCCAAGGATTGAATCCTATCCCTGCTTGACGTAATGATTTGTCTGAAATGTTTAGATTTGATTGGACAATAGTATCATCTGTTTTAACTGAATGCAAGGGGTTAACCTGTACAATTAGTGTTAGATATGAGTACTTATGTCTATCATGGTACGATGAGATGGCTAGTATGTATCTTAAAGTGTGAGGATAGTTCACGGGTGAACTCGAGGAAGCCCTAAGAAGCTTAGAAAGAGCAGAAGTTATTCCACCCAATCATCTTTTGAAGGAGCATTCCAGAATCCCTGCATGGTGTCTCCCTATTGGACAAATGCTAATAACCCCGTGTATGCGGATTGGAGGACTATAATGATGATTTCGTTTTTACTAAAAACTATAAATACATGACAGTTTTCTACCATAATTGGCACTGTTTGGAATAACATTCCTTCCACTTGTCTTATGTCTTCTCATTTGCGACTTGGGAAGGTTTTAACATTCGAGTGTTCGAGTTATATGTGCTATATTAAGAATTTAAGCTTTAGATATAACATTAAGTTGTTACACATAGAAACTGTCAAACATAGTGTTGACCGTTTTGAATTTGTCTACAATATGGAAAGTCTTGTTGTCGTAAACAAGTTTATGATCTCTCTAGATGTGTCATTTTTATTCACTGATATTCTTTTATTAAATATAGTGGATTTTATATACAAATGAACTTGTTGAAAGTAAATACAAACTGGAATTCCTGTTGCTACGCTAAAATGAATAATTCTCAGATGCACAATGAATACCAATCATATCCAACGTAAACATGATAAATGTACATTTTCAACATAATAACAAATTAAGTTTGAGAACTGAGTTCAGGCTGCAAGCCCCTGTTTAAAATGTGACTCATACATCCTGGGAAAAGTAAAGATGGATACTGCCCGTGCGATTTCAAAACTCTGTGTTTTACCATAAAAAGAGCTGCTTGAAAAGCTATATCTCTTTAATCAGTCATATCACAGACTACGGGGAGATCTAATTTTAATGTGTAGAATACTAAAAAATGATTTTGGACCTAAGATATTCTCTCTTTTTCTTCTCACTAGATCGGAATATCTCAGAGGACATAGCAGGTGAGTAGAAAAATCAAGAACGAACAAAATACCCGTGACATACAGGTTTTCACACCGACTCATTAATTCTTGAAACCTGTTATCCGAAACAGTGGTGTCCTCACCTTTAATTGATTCATTCAAGAGAAGACTGAACGCTTATAGAAGCATAATAGAAAAGGAATAACATAGGTCGTAGGCTTTCTGTCGTCATTACACAAATCTTATTCTGAACACAGATAATAATGTGATACTGTTTACTGATATAATTGACAAGGTATGTATATTTAAAATATTTGACTGTATCCAACTGCCTATCACATTTACACTAGAAAAAGTACATTGCGGTAATGATTTCATTTTAGACATCATATTTACAAGACGATTAAATGGAATCAAAAAAGAATGAAGTATACGTCTGAAAATCAACATTCAATAGTTAACATGTTCATTTTACTGTTCTGTAATTCTGAGGTTCTAAAGAGACCTATTGAAAAGTTTATCTATTATGAAGAAGATAAGTTAAGTTATATCCACAACTGAATTGATATCAATAATCATCTATTGAAATTTATCAACAAACATATGAGTAAGACTATGACAATGTCATAGATAACTAAAGTTCCTAAAATATCAATTTTACTAAAGTTATAACTGTTAAGCAACACTATCAATGAATCAGTAATAGAAGTGTAAAGGAAGTATCTGGACAAAATATTCACTTCAGTGATAGTGTATGGCCTATTTTATAAATAATCAATTGTTAGAATCGAAAATTAACCATTTAATATAAAGTATTACGATAGTTTGATAGAAATATTTGTTTTTTGATTGAGATCATAAATTGATTAATGTTAGATCATCATTGAAAACCTTGGTGCATAGGACGGCCGTTTCGTCCTATTTTGGGACTCTTCAGCAGTGTGCAACCACGATCTCACTCTCATGTTCGAACCCAAAGCCTTCAGTCTCGTACGCGAACGTTTAACCTACTTGAATACTCAGTTAGCATCCCATTTTAATTTAATCACAAAAAATGAACACTAAAGATCATAAAAAAACTTTCAAAGAATTTTTATTCATTTTCATTATTTTCTTTTCTTTCTTTCGAGTTTTCTTTTCTTTTTCGAATCTAAATAAAATACAATTTACTCTCTTTTTCTACGTTACCATAGTATCAATTTAATTTAATTGAACAGAACACAATCTTATATTGGATACAAATTAAATCTCTTTTGTATATATAGATATGTTGTCATGGCAACTCAATTCCATTGATGAACAATTGCTCAATGATATATATATATTAATAAAATAAGATTTTCTCTTTTCGAAACTTTATTCATGTTTTCTCGACCCAATGACTGACCTAAAAGTTTCGAGAAAATTCCAACGAAAGATACTCCACCTTCTACCTACTACTACCACTACCACTTACCTACCTACCTACCTACCTACTAACATCATCATTCATTCATTCATTCGTTCGTTCATTGTTTGAATGACCTTAGTTTAAATTTTAGACAGTTAAATGTTAAATTTAAACAAACCAAATATCATTATATTTGAAATGCAAGTTAATATTGATTATGAATTAGATGATCTGTTTGAAGAAAGGAATAAATCAACATAGAGGTTAGGATTAGGGTTTTGTTTCAAAAAATAAAATGACAATACAGTTTTATAAATCACAATGGTTTTTCAATAGTTTAAATATAAAGTTGATAAATTACTTTTAAGTGTATAATTATGAAAATGACTTATATTTACTTGATATCATTGGCTTATATCATCCCATTGTTGTTAAGGACTCTAAATGATCAGTCTCTTATTGGCATATTTGGAGATGGTTGGAAGAAAGTTAGAGGCGACCAAACCAAAACATAGCATCGGTGCCTGAAGACACTAACTTCTAGTCTGAGCCATGTTGGTAGATCCAGACTACTTGTTTGGGATCCAAGTGACTGTTATAAACACTGGTTCGAGACTGTGTGTGACTTGGCTCAGAATCCATCACAATGGCGTCGGTGTATACACTCGCTGTCTTCCCTCAAACTAAGAGATTAAAATTGCTTCATATCTTTGTTTCTACGATCTAATTGTTTCTTCCTGTACTATATCGGTATATGCAATCTTTCTTTTATATATTACCACCATTGAACTAACTACTTCTATGAATCCGGTGTTCGTCTTGCTGTGATAATGAAGTGTGGTAACTCGGACCGATACATAACTGTGACTGGTCAAACGTTGTAGCTGACTGACTGGCATATTTGCATCTTGTACGGATTGCCTTGATATAGCCTTAAGTCACAAACATTTCAAGCAAAGATGAATAGTGGTTAGCAGTTGAATCCAGGACAAGTGCCGCTTCGTCTTATTTGGGACTCGTCAACTGAATGTACCTGTATCTTAGAGTTGATATTCAGTGTAGGACTCAAACCCAATACTGGTCGCTTCAAACGCCAGTACGTTATCTAATTAGCTATTGAGTCCTGATAGTCATTTGGTATTGTTTACTTGAATCTTCTCATTATTGTTTAGGACTGTAATTGATCAGTCTCTTGTTGATATCAGGGCCCAATATCTAAGTAGATAACATGATGGTGTTTGAAGCGAATGGTAATGAGTTCGAGTCTCGGGATGAATAACAACTCTGGAATACAAATGTAACTAGCTGACGAGTCCCAAATAAGACAAAAATAACTTATATTTTGTCAGATATCTTATAAAGTCATATGAAAACGTTTCAATGTACTTTTCATTCTTAGATTTATTTATCAAACCAAAACAGTTTCTAATTAAAATGATAAAAGTTGTGAAACTCATTCAGTTATCGTTTTTTGTAAAACGATCATTTCTTTCTAGTTCAAAAATCATTAGACATTTTTGATGAAGTTTTGTTCTCTGAGTTGAATGGTTTGATCATGAAGCTTCTTCTGAACGGTACCATCATCAGTACAAACTTCAGGTAGAAGTGAAGTGTTAAAATTTCCCCACATATGGTACAATAATCTTCTTTAAACTTAAATGGTTCATGTTTATTAGGAATAACTTGTAGTGACCTACTTTTATCAAGAGAACGCGATTGGTTTAATGGAAACAACTATTATTATAACCAATTTACCAGTGATTGTTTTACCGTACTTGTTTGTTTAACTGTACTCATGAGATACCTTCTTCCGTTACTTGTGACCTTGCATGCACTTACGTTTGCTCAGTGATTCCATTTGTACTCCTTTGGCACGATCTCGGTATTCTTTCTATATCACGAGATCGTCAACAAATATATATCGCTACAACCTACAATCGCCTTCTGATATCTGGTACACAACCTTCTTGTAGAGGTGATCATAGTCAGCCGCGACTCGACGCCACACTACAAATTAAACTCAGGACGAAACAGCTTTTCACTGTTCTACAGTTCTCAATGTTGGTGTTACTTCATAAGCAGTAGCAGTAGCATCAAATTAGTGTTTTAACAGAATCAATCATGGTCAAGTATTCGGAAGAAATTCGAGCTATTCACTTTTACATCTACCGTCAAATTGTTCACGGCTACAAAGTCCTAAAGTTTGTTCTAAAGATTGAAATTTAAATCAGTTTAAAGTCAACATTTCGGTGTCTATCTATCTATCTATGTAACTCTCTCTTTCTCCATATATATATCATTTTGAGTTTTCCACAATCGTTTTTCTTTTGTAGTGTCGGTTACTATATTAAGCTCACATAACTTATTCTAGCTTCTGGACAAACCAATATAACCATTCTCCTCAAGCTACATTTTGATCTTGTCATTTATTCTCTTATCAACTTTGACTATTTTTATACGAACGTATTTGTGTTCCATTCTTATCTTATTCATCACATATCTGTAACTTATTTTTGTCTGTCTATAAATATTAATTAAAGCTTGATTAAATAGAATTACCACATTCTCTTCAATAAGATTTGGGATGAGGAACAAGTACCAAAAGACTGGAAAGAAGGACTTCTGATCAAAATACCGAGGAAAGGCGATCTTAGCAACTGTAATAACTACAGGGGCATCACTCTTCTTTCAATACCGGGAAAATTCTTCAACAGAGTATTGTTAAACAGGATGAAGGACTGCGTAGATGCCCAACTTCGTGACCAACAGACAGGATTCCGTAAGGATAGATCGTGTACAGACCAAATCGCAACTCTACAGATCATTGTGGAACAATCAATTGAATGGAATTCATCACTCTATATCAACTTCATTGACTACGAAAAAGCATTTGACAGCGTGAACAGGACAACACTATGGAAGCTTCTTCGACACTACGGCGTGCCTCAGACGATGGTCAATATCATACAGAGTTCATATGATGGATTACACTGCGAAATCGTGCATGAAGGACAGTTGACAAAGTCGTTCGAAGTGAAGACCGGTGTTAGGCAAGGTTGCTTACTCTCATCCTTCCTCTTTCTCCTGGTGATCGACTGGATCATGAAGACGTCAACATCTGAAGGGAAGCGAGGGATACAATGGACATCTAGGATGCAGTTGGACTATCTGGACTTGGCAGATGATCTGGCCCTTCTATGCCAAACGCAACAACAAATGCAGGAGAAGACGACCAGTGTAGTAGCAGCCTCAGCAGCAATAGGTCTCAATATACACAAAGGGAAGAGCAAGGTTCTCCGACACAACGCAGCATGCACCAATCCAATCACAATTGACGGAGAAGATTTGGAAGATGTACAAACCTTTACGTATTTGGGCAGCATCATTGATGAACATGGTGGATCTGATGCAGATGAGAAGGTGTGGATCGGAAGAGCAAGAGCAGCATATTTACAACTGAAGGACATCTGGAATTTAAAACAACTGTCAACCAACACCAAGGTCAGGATTTTCAATACAAATGTCAAGACAGTTCTACTGTATGGGGCGGAAACCTGGAGAACTACGAAAGCCATCATCCAGAAGATACACGTGTTTATTAACAATTGTCTACGCAAAATACTTCAGATCCATTGGCCGGCCACTATTAGCAACAACGTACTGTGGGAGAGAACAAACCAGATCCCAGCGGAGGAAGAAATCAGGAAGAAGCGCTGGAAGTGGATATGACACACATTGAGGAAAGCACCCAACTGCGTCACAAGACAAGCCCTCACATGGAATCCTGAAGGCCAAAGGAGGAGAGAAAGACCAAAGAACACATTACGCCTAGAAATGGAAATAGACATGAAAAAGATGAACAAGAATTGGATGGAATTAGAAAAGAAGGCCCAAGACAGAGTGGGTTGGAGAATGCTGGTCGGCGGCCTATGCTCCATTGGGAGTAACAGGCGTAAGTAAGTAAGTAAGTAAGTATAAGGATTTGTGGTGCTGGGGAGTGGACTATGCTCCTTCACGCGGATTAACAAACGTAAGGAAGTAAGATAAGGGTTTTTGGAGATTGTTGTATTTTACCAGTTAAATTCAGAAGTCAATCTAAGCTAAACCATCATTGAATACTTAGTGATTAAGTGTATTCACACGTGAAATCAAAGGTCCTGAGTTCAAATCATGAATACCTACTGATGAGGAGTCCTACACTGGGACGAAATAACCATCTAATGCTTTCAGATTTTCACTGATGATCTAGCTCAGATGAACCAATGAAGTCAAATGTTAAAATATCATTTTCCTTTTATATATAACAAACAATCAAACTGTTTAAAATACCATATTTCCCTGTGATTATTGATGACATTCAACACTTCCCTTGATTGATATTTACTCTTACGGTATACACGAGATAAAAACAATTTGTGACAGTTGTCAACTTTATATCTTTTTATTAGTTATCAAAACTTTAAACCATCCAACTCAGAGAACAAAACTCCACTTGAGCTACAAGTCTTCTCCATCATTTCAATAGTTATCAATAGAACTGATCTTCATTAAACATGTAGAAATAGTTTTTAATTGAAGAGGACATCGTCAGGTATAACTTAACTTGGTGAGAATCCTCAATACAAACGTCGACGGTTCTACTGTACGAAAATGAAAGTTGGGAAACTACCACAACCATCATCAAAACAGTACAAATATTCATAAACAATTGTCTACTCAAGATACTTAATATTCTTTGGCCGGATATCATCAACAACAGCCTACCGTGGAAGTGAACAAACAAACTTCCATCTGAAGAGAAAATTAAAAAATGACATTAGAAGTCGATAGGACACATAATGAGAAAATCATCAAACTGCATCACGATGCAAGCTTCAATTTTAAATCGTGAAGAGGAACGGAAAAAAGAAAGGTCATGAAACACATTGCGTTTTAGAATTTAAAGCGGACAGTAGAACAATGAATTGGGACTGGAAACAATTGGAAATGGATTATCCATGATAAAGTTGGATGGTAAATCTTGATGAGTGGCCACTGTTCCTCAACGAGCGCTAATAGGTGTAAGTAAGCAAGTATTACATAATACCTTTGTGATGAATAAGATGAAACGTAATAATTACAATTTCTAAAATAATTTTCACTGATATAACCCTTTCCTATAACTCTACCTCCCTCTCTATTCAATTATTCGTTATGTCATAAGTAAAAGGTTTTGAATTGTAATATTTTATTTCTGTAAAATTAAATCCACTAGATTTATGCTTCTGAATTCAAGTCCGTTTACTAATAATGACAATGATAATAATAATAACGCGATGGCGTTTGAAGCAAACGGTACTGGGTCGGAGTCCCGGAGTGAACATCAATCCTGAGATGCAGGTACATCCGGCTGATGAGCCCCATATGGGATTAAACGTGCCTCCACTACTAGCTATTATCTATCTTTGCTTATAATGCTTGTGACTTAATACAATATTGAGACAATCCGCATAGGATGTTGTATATATATCAATAAGAGACTGATCAATTACAGTCTCAAACATCAATAGGAAGATTCAAGCAAACAGTTTCTATGTATTCGACAATATCATTCATTTCTTAGTTAAAAATTTTTTCCCTTATCCTATCCAGACTACTATTAAATTAGTTATAATCAATAGTGTGTAATTTAAACAAACCCTGGAATAAATAAGAGATAATTATTATGACAGTCAATAAATCATTCAATTAGATTTCAGATAATTTATAAAATGTAACATAATTTATTAATAATGGTCTAAATATTTCATAAAATGATGTGTACTACTTATGTCGTTAAACATATAAGTAGTATGTATCATTCATTGAAGGTGGAATGAGTGGTGGTAGAAGGTTGAGAAGATAAAAGAAAAGAGAATGAGAATAGAGAATGATTGATGTGGAAACGAAGGGACAATCAAGTCTGAGACAATTGATTGACAGTTTGTAATTGAAGTATTTATTGTATGGTTCTCAGAGTTTATTATGTGATTCTGCAATTTTATATTCAAATACATTTGGTTGTACCAACTGGTAATTCATCCTGGAGCCCCTTTGGGACTACTACCGGTTTCAAGCCCGGATAAAGCGGTAGGGTTAAACATGGGGTTAGCGACTCCATCCTGTAGAAAATAAACTTGCTAAAAGACGCTTATCAACCTATTGTACTATTATTTATTTAATTAAACACATTAATATTGGTATAAAGGGGCACCGAATACACATGCGCCACAAGATTCACTTGATTTGTCTGTGGGTTGTGATACTGCTCGGGTGCCAAAACCGAAGAGGGTGGTTTTCTTAGGTGACTACATCCGGAGCCTTCGACCTACATACCTAATGCACAAGGCAGTGGAGTAACGTAAGGAGATGAAGTCATATGGTAGCCAGTGACCAATGATTGGTTCATACTCCATTTGTTTCTTCAGGCTCCTGGATCCCATGTGCACCATTGGTTTGGAATCACGTTTTTCCAACCCGGTTAGAGCGCCGGTTATTCGCTCTTCATTCTCTCAATTTCGTAAACAGCAATAATGCCGCGAGAAGGCAGTGAATAGGACTTCGTTGGCAGTGGCTGTATACACGTAGTCATATGACAGCATTTCGAGATGGAGAGCTCCCCACTTTCGACTATCCCATGGCATTTGGGGGTATCAACCTCTTGAGGAGAATATTGTCTAGTTTCTGATTGATCCTAAAGTTCAGTCGATTAAGTTGCATCGCGTTCACCAGTACAAATGAATTAACAGTGAATTGCATTTTGTTTGAGGTTTTGTGACAGCAGTATTTGGATCTATGTTTTTGCTGGTTTGCAATAGTTAGCTTGGATATAACCTTCTAACTCATTATTAACAGTTGTAATTATATGATTATAAATGGGACTTATGGACATTATTCAGTTTGTTATTTGTAGTTCACAGGTGCTAGACAACCATTGAATAGCAAAGAGGATTAGATAGCTTGTCGACTGAAACACAGAATTCATCAACGGTACTTATCTTTCTCCTTACCAAGGATAAAATCAAAGACACTCATCTTATGATAATCCCCATTGTCATATGGATTTATATACTAGTAATGTACAGTAATATATACTCATTATGTGCGTGTAGTTTATCTTTGAATCATAATAACTGTAGTGTCTGTTATTATGTTAAGTCCATCTACCTTATTCTAGTTTTCGAACAGCTCAATCTATTCATTCTACTTGAGTCACATTCTGAGCTTGTTAATTATTCGCTTATCAATCTTGACACTTTTTATATGAGCGCATATGTTTGTGTACATTTCTTATCCCATTAATCATCACATGTCTGTAACTTATTTTTGTGTAACTATAAATATTGATTAACGCTTGACTAAAGGGAGAGTTGACTTACGCGCCATCTTCATTGAGCGTCGTTTCACTTCGCTCTATTCCATTTGCTTCATATACAAAATATATGTATTCACATGTCCATTCTCGTTATTTGACTTTTTTTAATCCTGTTATTGACTAGTGCGATGATTATATATGAGGAAAGGTGACATATACAATCCAATAACAATCATTTATTACGACCTCTTTGGAGTCAGATCCACGGGCCACTAAAATGGAGAACCTTTCGACGAATATCTTCCAATCTAAATGACGACAAAATAAAGAGCCCCACATAAAATATCATCAACAGGATTGCGTAATAATTCAAATACATTTTTCTATTTAAAAAAAAAGCCTTAAATCAAAGTGAATGATGATAGTTGAATATCTGAGGGTACTTTATATCAAATGTACGAGAAAATAATGAACAAAGATTCAGTAGTACATATTTAAACAACTTGCAAGAAAACTGATATAATGAAAGTTTTCTATTCATTATCAAAGTATTACTTATAAGTAGTTGATTTGATTTGAGTAGTAAAATCATTATATCTAATTGGTACGATTCACGAGTTAATGAATAAATCACATGAGTAATGATAATGAGTTTATAAACTAAACATAATTTGAAAGTTCACATCTTAATCCATGTAACTAATTTCATAATCTTAATTGTTTAAGCAAACAAGTTTACTATATGAACTGCATCACAATTCAAGTCCTCACATGGAATCATCAAAATCAATGGGGAAGAGAAAGACCAAAGAATAAAATACGTTGAGAAATGGAGACAAATATGTGAAGAATGAACAATAATTGGATAGAACTAGAAAGAAATGCCTAGGACAGAGTGAGTTATAGATTGCTGGTCAACAGCCTATACTTCATTGGGAGTAACAGGCGTAAGTAAGTAAATAATCGATTGTTTGGACATGTATGCATTACATGTACTTGGTGAAATCATTCCCTCTATTATTTGATAACACGGTGGGTTTTATCATTTATATGACTAGATATAACAAGACATGGTAACTAGTCAAGGTTGACAATGTATCAACAAATATACATTGTGGTAGAAATTATGTTTTATATTTGAGTTTAAAACTGTTTCGCAATGCAAAACGTCGTCATTCCTTTAAGAATCATCACTTTGTATGTTTCACATTAATTATTTCTAGCTAACGAATGTAATGCATAATACATATCGTAATAAGTTACAATAAGTTGAGAGAAAGTCAAAGCTGAACTCAAATAGATGTCAGCAATATAAAAATAACAAAAGAGGTCGATTGTAACTGACAGTCGAATACCAACACACGTACTTTGTCTCATTTCTTAATCAACAACTGAATGTACCAGAAATCTGGAGTTGGTTTTCACTATTGGATTCAATACTAATATATGACACTTCAGATGTCAAACACGTTCATTCAGCTGACGAATGCTAATCGAGACAAAATGTGTTTCCTTGAATTTCATTACTAACTACAAATAATCTCTTCTATAACACTCGTGGAGGTGCATTACACACGACATACATACACCTGCTATTATTATTATTATAACCAAATAATCCTACAAATATTTCATGAAGAGTTGAATATTTGGAGATCAAATAAATACATCAGACAAGAAATACAAAAGTACTACCATGACTTAAATTTCGTATGATTTACACTAGATTTCTCTAAAATAAGCTCTTTTGAGATATTATATAGCACGTCATCTACAAGCTTCTTAACGTCATCCTCAGAACAGTACCGTTCACCCTTTCCTAATTGGTAGTGACACTAAATGTAATGAAAGAGAATACAACTAGGGACAATCAAATGCATTTGAATACAAAATTATAAAATATCTTAGTAAAGTCTGAATACTTCATTTGTAAACTGTTAATCAATTATCTCAGACTTGATTGTCCCTTCGTTACCACATCAATCAGTTTGTATTGTCGTTCTCTTCTCTTAGATCTTCTTAATCTTCTAGTGCCAGACATTTCACTTTCGATTGATGATATATACTACTTATATATCTGTCGATATTGCGATGGTGGAGAAGATTTGTAGCTCAGGTGGATGATTTTGGTGGAGCTTTGTTCTCTGAGCTGGATGGTTTTGTCGTGGAGCTTTCGTCACCCTTCTGAACGACATCATCAGTACAAACTTCAGATAGAAGTGAAGTGTTCGAATTTCTCCTTATGTTTCACAGCTGTACACCTCGATGTTGATTGGTTCTTATTGACCTTAAATTTGTCATTGTTTACTTCTTTGTTTTGGTTGTGTCTTCCATCGGTTTAATTTTTGTTCCTATATTTGTGCATGATTTTCCTGATTGGTTGATAAATTGTATTGATTTCAATATGCTTGTTGATTGCTGATTGACCTGAGTGCCAGGCTTCTAAAAATTCTCTGGTGTTTTTGGAATTTCCTCTGTCTAAGATTTCTACATTTTTCCAATCGAATGAGTGTCCGCAGTTGTCCACGTGAGGAGATATCATGGCGTTTGACTGCTAATTGATGTTCATGTAGGCGAAGGTGAATGGGGCGTTCGCTTTGTCCGATGTAGTGTTTTTCACAGTTGGCACAATTTATTTTGTAGATGTTTGATCTGTTTTCCTTTGTTATTTCATCTTTTGGTTTCCATAGGATTGATTGTATTGATTTTGTCAGTTTGTGTGCCACACCTATCCTGAAGGTTTTCAGCAGTCTGGTTGCGGTTTCTGATATGCCTTTTATGTATGGTAGGGTGATCCTTTTGTTGATTTCTGTGCTTGACTTGGGTTTGGATTCTGCATGTGGTTGGTATTTTTCGATGAAGTTGATTGGGTAGCCGTTCTTTTGAAATACGTCCTTCAGGTATTTCTCTTCATTTTTTTCGTATTGCCAGTGTGCTGAAGTGTGTCCTCGCCCTCTTGAACAAAGTGTGTATGCAGTTGATCTGTTGATATTAGTAGTATACACCATAGTACTACCATGATTTACATTATGCATGATTTTCACCAGATTTTTTTTCTAAACTAAGCTCTTCTGAGATATTAGATTAGTTTTCTGAATTAAATTTTGAAAAATTCACAGCATGACTTTGTCTGAAAAGGACTAGTCACACACACACATACACACACAGAAACACAACACCAAGCAGAAAGATTCACCAGTCTATGAATTGGGAAAATTGTACTTTCTGTTTAGTTTTTCTTTATTAATACACATGAATTCAGTCTTAATGTTAGAAACAAAAAACAAATGAAATAACCCAAACATTTGTAAATGACAAAAAGAAAATTGAAGTTGTTTTGTTAATTTCATTTCATTGTGTGTGTGTGTGTCTCAGTGTTAAATGATTAGTGGGATTTGAAAAATGTCAACTAGCCAAAGGTGTGTATATGAAGTTGATGCTTATTCGATTCTTAGGAGACCATATATAGATATGTATCTATGCAGTACATGACAATTATATATGACTTAGATACAACTAGACATAGACAGGATATTAAACTCTTTGCAAATGAATCAAAAAATATCAATAAAGTATAATCTAAATTCCATTAGTATTGTTTTACTTGCATGTTCCAATTGTTATTTAGGACTGCAATTGGTTAGTCTCTTATTGATATATGTGCATACTGTATGGATTGCCTCGATATAGCCTTAACTTACAACCTTTACAAGCAAAGACGGATAGTAGCTAGTAGTGGAATCCAGGACGAAAGTTTCATCCTATTCGGAATTCGTTAGCTGGATGTACCTGCATCCTAGAATTGGTGTTCACTCTGTGACTCGAACCCAGTACCGTTCGCTTTGAATTTCATCACGTTATCCACTTAGCTACTGAGTCCTGATAGTCACCTGCTTGTGTCCTGAGGTAAACATCAACTCTGGGATGCGGGTACATCCATCTGACGAGTCCTAAATAGGACGAAACGCTCACCTTGGATTCCAGTGCTAGCCACTATCCATCTTTGTTTAAAAAATCACTGAAATAATTATCGGCTAGAATTCAATGATCAAATTTACATGTAGATGTATACAATTTTTTAATATGAATGTTTGTTTCGACATTTTGTTATAATTCTCTCTTATTATAACTTAGTTATTTCTTAATGCTAAGTAGACTTGGACATCAATTCACTTGACAAATTCTCATATCAGAACATGGTTGAACAGGAAAGAAATTATATTCTAAATAACAAGGGATAGATGGATGTAAGAAGCACAATAAGGAAAAAATGTTAATACATTTATAGTTTTTACATGAGAAGATTCCGAAGTTTTTTCCAAGTATCGACTAGCTCTGAATGGTTAAGAAATAGCGGCAAGACTATAATTTATGGATGAACCAATCAGATACAAGATAACAAGTCACGAATTCGGGCGCGGAATTCATCCATAGAGTTTTGGCATTATAGCCAATGTCACTTCGTGATGAAAACCCTAAATCGAATTCTTTAAACTTTAACCATCAACTGCAAATGAGGATTCCAACTGCCTTATAACCCTCATTTAGTCCTAATTAGTAGTTGTTTACTCTTAAAGTCACTTCTGCGTCGCTCAAAGGTTGTCAATAAATTATAGTCTTACCGAAATACTAATCAACGTGCCCTAACATAATCCTGAACGGAAAGTGCTTTAATCCGATCGATATCGTACCAACACATTTCATTTAAATATACAGGATTAATTGTTTAACTATTGAGCATAGGCATATGTTTTTTAGAAAAAATTTCTATTGTTATCAAGATTTGAATGAACATAGAACTTAAAGAGCCTTTAAGTCAATCTATGGTGTGGGCTACTTATATACGCATAAGTAGTATATAATGATATTCAGCAATAGAATGTATTTCAGTAGAAGATCAAAAAGGAAAGAACGGGAACAAAAAGCATTTGGTATAAAAATACAGGAATAATCAAATCTGAGACGACGGATTGGTATTTGCAATAAAATCAGTTGAGTTTGAGACAATTGATTGATATCTTGCAAATAAATTATTTACCGTCTGGTTGTCAGATTTTAGTGAGATGTTCTGTTATTTTGTGTACAAGTATATTCGACTGCCCCCCCCCACTTGTGTTCTTGTTCACTACAAATCTTTTGTATATCAACTAGTAGTTAGTTATATTAAGGAGATTCGATGGACTTTTGTGAAGTCACAAATATTTCTTCACTCCATTTCGTGTTGTATAAACAGTTTGTGTTTATTAAATCAGACTTACAAAAGAAAATAATTACGTAAACCAAATTACTCTAAAGTAACTGAATATTTACATTATTGTCAATAAGTGGTCTATATCTACCATGATTTCTTCGTATTTAACCCCTAAAAACAATAGAAGTTCTTACCATTCATGAACACAAGTAAGGACTGTGAAAACAAAAGAAGTACGTCTTATCGTTATCTTTACCTTGGCCTTAATCTGTTATTACTATTATAATTATTATCGAACTTTCTCTCTGCATCAGCAGGCCTCAACATACACAAGAGGAAAACCAAGGTCCTCAAATTCAAAACGGAGAACAGCAGTTCAGTCACTCTTGATGGCGAAACACTGGAAGATGTAGAATCCTTCACATACCTTGGAAACATCATCGAAGAACAAGGAAGTTCAGATGCAGACGTAAAGGCGAGGATTGGCAAAGCAAGGACAGCATTCCTACAATTGAAGAACATATGGAACTCAAAACAACTTTCAACCAACATCAAAGTGAGAATCTTCAATACGAACGTCAAGACAGTTCTACTGAATGGAGCTGAACCTTGGAGAACTACAACAACCACAATCAAGAAAGTACAAGTATTTATAAATAGATGTCTACGCAAGATACTCAACATCCATCAGTTGGATACCATCAGCAGCAGCCTTTTGTAGGAGAGAACAAACCAGCTCTCAGCTGAAGAAGAAATTAGGAAAAGACGATGGAAATGGATAGTACATACGTTATGCGAATCATCAAACTGCATCACGAGGAAAGCCCTGACTTGGAATCTTGAAAGAATGTGGAAAAGAGGAAGGCCAAAGAACACATAACGTCGGATAACAGAAGCAGATATGGAAAGGATGAATAACAACTGGGAGGAGTTGAAAAGGATAGCTCAGGACAGGGTTGGATGGCGAATGCTGGTGAGCGGCCTATGCTCCTTCACGAGGAGTAACAGGCTTAAGTAAGTAAGTAGTCCTATTCGACAACATCGCTAACTCCTCTTACTAATCTCTTATATCATGATTTTACTCAAAATTGTTTCTGATATCACTTTATTTAATTTTACACCACTATTACCTTAAATTATTGTAACGAAAACATTTTATTCATCTTACTTCATTCATATTATAATCCAGTGGTAAATTCTCTTGCGAGACCGAAGGTGCTGGGTTCGAATCCTGCAAGGTGGGATCGTGGATGAGGACTTCTGAAGAGTTCCATACCTATGATAAATAGACTAATGAATTTGACTATATAAAGATTCCTACAATAACCACAAAACCCCTTTCTGATAATAATCATCATATGCTCATTAGTGACTGACTTCAAGATGGATTTCCTGGAGTTCTGGGGAAAAACCATGACCAGTGTAATTCAACCATGTCTGTTGTAAAGCAGTTAATTACTGAAAAAAATTGGTAGGTGGTAGCCCAACTACTAAATGACATTTACTTTAATCTGATTATTAAGATCATTTCTAGTATGTACTTTGTTTGTTTGTTTTTTCTTTAAACTAAAACAATTTTCATTGACACTTTTAATACGAACTTCACGTGTTTGGAAAAAAAAAGACAAACAAATTAAACATTTTAAAGAAATCTATGAAAGTGAATTTTGAAAAAGACAGAATAATCATTAAAATCAGCATGAAATCTAATGACATCATTAGTGGTGGTATTATGACTGGAGCCAGTCAGTATGTAGCCAATAATTGAAGTGTCATATCTATTAACATTTTAATGTATAATTTGTCTGAATACAGAAAAAATAAAACATTCAGCAATCATTAGAGCTTCTTAAATAGATTCTTCATGAGTAAATTAGTTCATGGTTTATAACATTCATTCAAGGCATGATCATATAGATATCTTCATTGGAAAACTATATAAGTTATTTGAGGAAAGTATACAATTATAAAATATAATTTATCTAAAAAGATAACCCTACCACAGATAAGATCATGAAAATACAAATTTCAAATCATATTATGTTCCATCTTTGTTTAAACGATTAGAATCTGAATCTTTCAATCTATGACCACAGATGCTTTGGAAATATTCCTTACATCTGTCTGGATAACCAGGTACGTAATAGTGAGATTAGACGCAGGGTATTAGGCAATGATGGTAAATCAGTTGATGAGGTTGTGAATCTTCATCGACTGAGATGTTTGCGCCATGTGTTGCGTATGCCTCAACACTGATTACCAGGACGCGCATTGCTGACTAATGTTGAGGATGGTTGGAAGAATGTTAAGGGCGGCCAAACCAAAACGTGGCATCAATGCTTGAAGTCACTAATTCTCGATCTGAGCCATGTTGGTAGATCCAGACTACTTGGTTGGAGTCCGTGTGACTGTTAAAACCAATGGTTGGAGACTTTGGGTGACATGACACAGAATCGATCACAATAATGTAGGTTTATACACTCTTTGTCTCCCCTTAAACTATGAGATAAAAATCGTCTCATATCTTACTTTCTATGAACTAATTCTTTTTTCCCATACTACGTTCTTATATGCAATCTTTCTTTTGTATATTACCACCATTGAATTAACTGCTTCTATAAATTCGGTGTTCATCTTGTTGTTTTAATGAGGTGTGACAACTTGAACGGATGCACATATGTGCCTGATCCTACGTTGTAGCTTACCGACTGACTCTTCAATCTAGTAAACTGTAATACGTTTACAACATGTACTACAGTTCATAGAACAGATCAAGATTATTTCAAGCGGTTAAAAGATAATGCGGAAAATAAATCAAAAATTATCTTTTGAAAAACAGGTAAAATGTTTAAAATAAATACTGCTTGAAGAAACACCGGTGAGAGTATAATTTATGGACGAACCAATCGAATTCACGATAATAGGTCTTGGATTTCGACGCAAAATTCATTCATCCATCTGGCTAAATATAGTCTTGGCATTTTAGCTGGTGTCATTGAGTAATGAAAACCCTTAATCTCATCACAATCTTATCATAATCTTCATCCTTTACACAGGTTTAAAACCTTCATTCAGCCCTAGTCAGTAGGTGGGCATTCTCGAAGACACTGTAGCGTCGCTCAAAGGTCTTTTATAAATTATAGGCTCACAGAAAAATCATATAAAATATTATTATAGAATAAATAGTTGAAAGAAAAAACTATCTTTATAAATCATAAATCAGTTAAATTAACTTCAATAGGCTGCTAACATTAGAACCAGTCTTTGACACTTGATTCTAGATAAATTGATAATTGATGATACTGTGCAAGTAACTTAGAGGTCAGTATTTAAAGGAGAAGAGAATAACCATTGACAAACAAATGAAATTATACAATGAGTTATAGTGATGGTTACTGATTAGACTTCAGCTTAAAAATGAAAATCATTAGCCTGATGAACAGGTTTCTTTATCTGATAAAACAATCTACTAATATACAAACGATTTACATAAAGATAACATGTTTAGATGTCATAAATGAAACCAACTTTATAGATCAATCACTCTTCATCGTATCAGTTACAGACTGTTAGACCTAATGTTTTCCCATCATATCAATTCCATAAGTAGTTTCTAAGAATTCGATCACATAATTCATCCTACTAGTTCCTTAGATCTGTAGTGACTCACTTTTATCACGAGAACACGATTGGTTTATTGAAAACAATTATTATTATAACCAATTGTACTAATGATTGTTTTAATGTGTTTTATTTAACTGTGCTAAAAACATCCATTATTCTTACACTTCGATTGTGAACTCGCGTGGATTCGGTTACGTTCTGTAACCAAGCTTATATCCTGGCACGATCTCGGTATCCTTTCGATACCACGAGATCGCCAGCAAATATATCTCGACTTGATCCATTAAATGTCTTATGATATTTGGCTTCCTGGGGATTTTATGGATTTATGTGGCACGTGTTTCTCTGTAGCGGTGTTCATAGTCAACCGCGACTTGACACCACGCTACAGATCTATTGCACCGTTATTACGCTCAGAAGTCTTGAATAATGCCGATGTTACGAAATATGACGATGTTTTACAGGACAACTGATTGTTTAACAGTTAACAATCATGCATTGAATACAACAAGAGATACTTTTTCGATTCACGCAAACAGTATAGACCCTGTTACAACTTATAGCCTTGTGCTCTGTTAATATATGATGTAATGATACCATCAGTTAGAGAACAATGATTTATCGACCGGACCAATGACGCATAAACGCGTACGAGCAGTATAAACCCACCACTTTCAGCCTATGAGATGTGGATAATGTATTTCAAACATACTGGGTTTATATACAAATCAAACAGACCACATCATAACATAAAATGAGAAACACCATTTGTACAAGATCTAGCCAAAAGTGGCTGTGAACGCGAAAGACTGTAATTAATAGTCTAGGCATAATTCAAGAACGGTAAATTGTATCACAGTAGTCCATAGGTCAAAATGAAGCTTATAATAAGAGAAATACAGATATACATAATCTATCTACTAAACAGTTACAAAACAAAAAATATATGAATAGTATTCGACCATAAATAGATCCCAACAGTTACCATCCCTTATTCTTGTCGAGATATAACAGTTCTCAAACACATAAATGATATCCATACACTAAATTCATTGAATAAACTTGGTTTTCTTACCAATTGCCTTTGTATTACATCTATTCTTCAAATAGAGAACTGAAAGTACCCTGTGTTATAACGAAAACCAATATTATCTACCGAACAATCTATATGTGACCTATCCAAAAATGATAGAATAACATTCTTGCTTTGATAGGAACATTTATTTACTGCGACTGGTAATTCTCTTATGGTTGATGTTAGAAACTATCACCATTGGATGCCGACTCAGTGGTCCAGTTGGTTAAACGTTCGCGCGCAAGACCAAAGGCCCTGGGTTCGAATCCCGCGAGCGTGATCGTGGATGCGCGCTGCTGAGGAGTCCCACAATAGGACGGAACGGCCGTCCAGTGCCTCTAGGTTTCCAATTGTGATGGTCTAACATCAATTGGTTCATGATCTCAATTCTCTTATATCCTTTATAAATTATTCTATTTAATGTAGTTTAGATTTGACTACTGATAGAACAATTATTGGTTGAATAACTGGGTGGCAATAACATAATTCAGAACCAATTATTTACCTAATTACCTTATTTTGGTTTCAACTCGATTATAGCGCATATCTAAACAGTTATTCATCAATACAAACTCATTTAGTTTGTGTATATTACTTACTCTATTCGTAATATGTTTTCAGCTTAATTTTTTCTGGCTATAAATACTGAGTCAGGCTTCACCAAAACTAGTTGTCTCACTCACTTTCTTCGTTACACTTCACTTTCCTGCTTCTTATTCTGAATGTCTATCTGGATAAAAAAATTCTTGAGATAAATTCTTTCAACGTAATCCATCTTCGGTTTTATTTTACCGCTGTCACACAAATGGGATTAGCCTAGGTAATATTCGGAGTAAAAAAGAAAATGTATGCTCATAGCATATTTATATATCTATCCAATCTTGAAGTCAGATAAACATGCCACAAAAACCAAAAGCATAATAATCCTTTTTTGCGCTTATAAACAGTATATTCTCTCAAACATCCCATAAATATAACCATCTGAAGACATTTCTGATCATAGATTTATCCGTATGGAAACCTTTGAAAGATGATTACTAAGAAAATGGGATCAGGTGGTTGGAGGTAATTCACAAAGATTTCATAATCAAAGTTTGATGAAAGACGAAATCCACTCGATTAGTAATTGAACAGTGTCATTTATTATGTTAAAACCACATACCTTATTCTAGCTTTCGGACAGCTCAATCTATTCATTCTAATTGAGTCACATTCTGACCTTGTTCATTATCCGCTTATCAATCTTGACTGTTTTTTTATATGAGCGTATTATGTGTTCCCTTCTTATCCTATACATCACATTTCTGTCGCCTGTTTGTGTGTTACCATAAATATTGATTAACGCTTGACTAAATGGACTTCGCCTACCCACCATCTCCACTGCACGTCGTTTCACTTTACTCTATTCCATTTGCTTCATATACAAAATACATGTATTCCATAGTCCATTCTCGTTATTTGACTTATTTAATTCTGTTATTGACTAACGCGATTTATGTCAATGATTATATATGAGGAAAGGCTGCATATATATTCCAATAAAAATCATTCATACGATCTACTTGTAGTCAGATCCTAGGCCAATAAAACGTCAATCAAAGATTCAGTGTAAGCTGTTAAAACAGAAGGAATATAAGTCAAATCTAAATGTTTATTCTATACAGATAATAAAATGCAGAGAAACCTAATAATGTATATCTCAATGATTTATCATTAACAGACTAATCTCAAAATATCATGCAAAATAAATGGAGACAAAGTTTTCTACATATAACTATCACATTCCACAAAGTACTCCCTTAAACACTACGGTTAACTGTCGTAAAACGCTTTAATACGACGTATTAAAACCAAAGCATAATCATTAAGATAATAATATTTAATTGGTAATATATTTAATTGCTGTTACTGTGAACATTTACAGAGAAATTAATAGATAAGAAATGATAACAGTGTTCTTTTCTGTTAACCAAATTAGCTACTGAAATGAAACAAGTTAGATTCAACTAGATCTCGAATCATTATTATGCTTTATTCGCTTACACAAATCTCTTCATCTTTGTCTATTTCTGGTATCCTGAAAGATCAAATATGAAAGATGAAATAGTATGAATTATTATGAAGGTATAAGGAAAGCACTCCACATCGCTTTGTGTTTCGATGGGATTGATATTGTATCAATTGATCCTCAGTCCACACATTCCCGAGAACAAAGATTGTTAGTTCTCAGAGCAAACGGAGTTTTATTTATTTGCAGCATGTCATTATGGTGTATAATTTTGGTAAGTGAGGTTGGAATATTTTAGTTTCAATTTCGTAACAAATTACTATTCGGATTTGCATACAACACGAAATTCTTTGGTTAACATATGATTAAGTCTGATTAGAGTCCAAACTAGTGATAATCGTTCTCCAGTTTCCACCAACATTTTTGATATTGCTTCGTTCAATTTCGTAGTGGACGCTTCTAACTCGACAATCGGAAGAGTCTTACGACGATGAGTAAACAAAACCTGGTAACCTTCGGCATTCTTCTTGAGACGGTTGCAAGTTACTGGATTGAAGCATAGCAACTCCTAGTCATATATTATGCTGCGTGGCACCCTCAGTACTCTTGGGAGGCCGACCACAGGCTACTCTCCTTCTCTCTGAACTCGTCTTCAGGCAAGTACTCTCCTCGACAGTCTCGACAACTGGAATTCACAGTTTACTTCACATATACACAACATTTCCGGGACAAACAAAGTAGTTGCATAAGCATTATCACATATAACTTCTCTGGATAGTCTTCAAGCTATCAACCTTCTTAAACTCGTCCACCTTCGAAAAGAAGACACTGGTCTTCAACAAGAGTTGTCTTCGACAACCCTAAAACTCAATATCAAGTAGATGGAAACTAGTAAGGAAACCTTACTATACGTCCACAGGCAGGGTCGTCCAGCAGTGCCAAAACACTATCAAAGCAACGTCTTCAATGCGCTGTGAAAACTTTTCACCCAGGTATTCAAGCATTAATCAAGCTCACGAGTGAGGTAGTGAGCTGTAGGTTAAATAAATCCTCAAAATAAAACGTTATGTGAGTCTTCAACATTTGATACGGACCCGTTCAATTTTAATGGAACCAATTAGCTGAAGGAGCTCGGTTACTCATCCGTACCACATCACGAGTGAGTATGCCGTGCCACGCACTTCCAACAGCCGTTAGACACCTTAGATAGAACGCTACTTCAGACATCGATAACCTTTCATATGTAACTCCGAAATTTCTCACTTCCGATTTGACTGAGTTGACACGCTTAGGTCATAAATGTGTTACGTGTGAGGGCATTGTTAAACGCTGAATACTTGTGGGGCTGTATAATATATGTGCGATCTGATATTCTGTCAACCATAATCTTCCCAGAGGGTTGTAAACTGTTAGACGAGGATATATTCGTCACTGTAGATCACTGTACATCAACAATTTATAAAATGCTGCATCTATAGGCCAATAAATATCGCTCATGTAATGGATATACGCTTAAATCAATCATCCAGACACTTGTCGTCATTAACTAGAGTTAATTTAAAAGTTATCACTTTTAAAATGCCATCTGTTCATCGAAACCCATCACGTGATCACTTTCACTTAGAAAAATTCATTGAAGCACTAGAAACGAACAGTTAGACACAGACAGTTAACAAGTTCACCAGAGAAACTAGCTTGTTAGACTCAATTTTCTTACGCAATGTCTCAACATATACTGAATATACTGGTCTTGAATTTCCGGGCCGTGTTCACAAAGCAGTATCCTGTCAAATGATCAAGCGAAAGTGTTCTTCTACGAAAGTTTTCATGGATTCTATAAAAAAATTTGCAAGCACCGATTCCTCTTATTCAGACGTTCTATCACCTGAGCTTAGTTGAGAAGAGTATTTTTCTTCTTCTAGACCCGATCGCTTCAATTATAACAAAACAACCCTAGACCCCTCATTTTGTTTATACTCCCATGAAATACAGATATAAACTGAGGAAATTGAGAAGACGTCCTTTGTTCAACATGACTTTTCAGCTGCTCTCAACACCCGATCGGTATTAAGCAATATAAAAGGATTTCTACGAACAAAGGAATTGGAAGCTGAGTGACGGTTTTCTGGTTTTTAACAGCTACTCTAAAGAAGAAACTTTGTATCCAATCCAATATTTCTACCGTCCTAAAGCTCAATGATGAACTTATAAAAGACCCAGCTTAGCTACTTGAACTGCTTGGCAAATTATTTGCACGGACATTCAGTAGATGTCATTAGGATAAACGTCTAACTTGAAGGTTCAGTTCACATACATTAACAGACCTGGAATTCAAGCCGAGCATTGTCAGAGATGCAATAAGATCATTGAAACCTCTCGGAAGTGGTTATGATGGAATACCGGCTAATTTAATTAAATATAGACTCACTGACATTTCTATCCCACTTACTAAAATATATCCTTCGATTAAGGCATTTTTCCTTCTCAGTGGGAAACTACATACATTTTCCCTGACTTTAAAAGGGGATTCAGACTGTACATTGACGAATACCATACAAACAACCACATTTCCGTCGTCTTGAGCTATGTGGAAGATTATTAAGAAGGCAGTTGGCAGTCATCTAGATAAACACCAATTGATTGTATCTCCACAACAATAATTTATTTCTAAAAAGCCATGCATAACGTGTCATTCAGAATAATTTAATTACTCTATAAACAACAGGGATGAAGAGAAGCTACTTGTCACTCTGTACTTTACCTTTAACAAAGCGTTTGATAAAGTGCAAAATTATTCCTTCTTATTTAAATTAAAGACATTCGATGTAGCGAGTAAAACGCATAAATGGATCTCATCCACTTCAGAAGATTGAACACAAATAGTTAGAGTAGAGAAACGTTCCTCCGACCCTCAGAACATTAGTAGTGTTGTCCTGCAGGGCTCAAACATTGGACCCTTATTGTTCATCATGAGTGTTAACGACATATGCGATTGCTTTACACTTGACATAACCTTTCTATCTGCAAACAACCTTGAATTAGTATATGCATTCATCCCACGTCCCAGTTTAAATGTCAGCTGTATAATACAAAAAGGCCTGAACAGACTCTAAGACTGGTGTGAAGCATAGTTTCTCTCTCTTAATACTGAAAAAATCTGTGAACATGTATTTCGGCCCATTTACTCCGTAGAAAAGCCTGGAGCTGAACAAGATGTAATCTAGACAGCTAAATAGCATCCGCGATTTAAGAGCAAAATATTTCAAAAGCCTTTCATTCACCAGATAGGCTACACCCCAAGTCTCTAGATCCCGTAGACCCATTGAGTTTATCAATCATAATTTTTCATTTCCGAAATAACTTCAGCCCCTTCTAGAATACTTCACGGTTATATTTAGATTCATTTGCTCCACAGACTGATGGAAAATCAAAAAATTACAACGCAACTTTACAAGACTTTATATGCCTGACCTATCATATAGAGAAAGATGGATGGCATGGAAACTGGATCTCTTATGGCTAAGAAAAACTGAACTTGTAGACTGAAGTTTGATCACTTTAGCTGACATTCTAAAGTGTCACACCTATGACTACTCAATGATATATTTAGCCATTCATTTATTTTTATGATCGTAGGAGTAACAATCTCTTACTGCCGAGATTTTGGGGTGGTAAAACATTCCACGGCATATCAAAATGAACAGTGTCACCAAATGATTTGCATAATTTCCTTAAGATAAAAATCCTGTTCAAGTATACTCAAAGATGTGGAATATGAGTCTGTTCAAAGGCATCAGTCTGTTATCAATGTTGTTTGTTATCACACTTAATAAATAAACTCTGGAAGATGTGGAATCTTTCATGTATCTGAACAGCATCATCAATGAACAAAGAGGATCTTGTGCAGACGCAAAAGTGAGGTTTGGCAAAGCAATGGCATCATCATTGCAGTTGGAGAACATATGTAACTTAAAACAACTGTCAACCAATATCAGAGTCAGAATCTTCAATATGAACGAAAAAAGAGTTAGTCTTATTATACGAAGCTAAAACGTGGATAAATGCCACAGCCATCATCAATGAAGTAAAAGTATTTATAGACATTTCTTTACACCAGATGCTCAGAAACCGTTGGTCAGATACCACCGGCAACATTCTACTAGGGGAGAGGACGAATCAGCATCCAACTGGAAGGAAAATTAGGAGAAGACGATGGAAGTGAGTAGGACGTATATTATGGAAATCACCAAATTTCATCACGAGGCAAGCGCTCGCCTGAACTCCTGAAGGGAAATGGAAATGAGTAAGGCCAAAGAACACACTGCGCCGAAAACCGGAAGCTGACTTCAAAAGCATGAATAGTGGCTGGAACCAACTGGAAAGGAAGGAAAGTCCAGGACAGAGTTCGATGGCGAAAGTTGGTGGGCGTCCTATGCTCCTCCTTGAAGGTTAACAGAAGCAAGTATTTAATTACCTTTAGGTACACTCCAGTTTAAGCCGTTCGGTCATTTATCCACATTAGGTCATGAATGGGTATATTGTGCTACATATACCTCAAAACGAGCAGGCACCTTAATTCAAACACTTCACAACTTATCGAAAACTCTTTAACTATATTTTCCAATTCATCAGTCTCTGAAATTTGGTTCGAATAGCTTGGTATCTTTCGATTAGAAAGGTATTAGGGATAAAAGTTATTTATTCCTGAATATCTGTGGGATCTTTATTTGCCACCATATGTAGGAGAAACGCTTTACATCATGCCATGCTATGATCTAGCGTTAATGATTAGTCGAATATCTTTAGCTAGGTTTGCTCATTAAAATCAACACAACAAGCATCGATTCCGGGCATCTGAAAAATCGTTAATTTTCGGGGTAAATTAACTACAACACTGCAACTTATCACAGGTTGAAATCATGAGTCAGTTGAAGCTAGACCACCATTAAAAACCTGGAAGCAATGGACGGCCGTTTCGTCTCGGTATGGGACTCCTCAGCAGTGCGCATCCACGATCCCGCAACTTATCTTATTGGCATTATGTCCCATTCTCATTCAAGGCCTCATAACATGAGTTTATATTGTATATGGACTGTTTTGAAAAACGCCTTTAGGCAGTGAACTTTGTTCATAGTAAGGGAATACTCTATATGGCGGTATAGAGATATATACAGAAAGCGAAAACAGCGTGTATTCATAGACTTAAGTAAATATCCGCCTAAACCAGACTGATAATCTGTGTTACATAACTAAACTGATGGTTTAAACGATAAAATGGAGTGCTATATAGAGGCTTTTCAACTATCATCGACAATAATCGACCATTTGATTTACAATTTTTCTTCAAAAATCGGCGACGCTTTTACATTTAACACAACACTGACTAAAAATAAAAAGCAACGTTTCAATAAAATAAAATTATTGTTGCTTACAGATTCTGAGGAAATTTTCTACTTAACAAGCTGATTGACCAACTTATTAGAATGGTGGTAATGAATACTTTCGTTTGGTTCATTTCATTAACAGGACCGCGCTTTTTAGTTGTAAACGTGCTAAAATGAGGTTGTTTGTTAGATCCCACCTTGGTGGTCAGGTTGTAATATCTGTGGGGCCAACTGAGTCCGTAAAGTCACTAAAAGATAAGATTTCGGTTGTCACCGGCATTCGGGCTACTACTCAATCCCTTTATCATCAAGGCTGTCTATTACTCGATGATGGATTTCTAGAAGATTTTGGTATAGCTGACCTAGATAATGTCGACGTAAATTGTGAACTTCGAGGTGGAGGGAAGAAAAGAAAAAAGAAGAATTATACCACTCCAAAAAAGATCAAACACAAAAAGAAAAAAGTAAAACTCGCAACCCTAAAATTTTACAAGGTAACAAACTTTACCGCATAATCTTGATATTTGCAGGTTGACTCAAATGGGAAGGTAACTCGGTTACGAAGAGAATGTCCCAATGAGAAGTGCGGTGCAGGAGTCTTTATGGCCAGCCACTTTGACCGTGAATATTGTGGAAAATGTACCCTAACATATAAACATGTGAATTAGTAACAATAAAGTGAGATAATTCGGTGTTAGCATTTTGTAATTCTTGTTGGTGGTGCGCACCAATGTCACGGCACCGTGAATCTCAGTATATGTAAGTGGGATACTAGTAATGTAGTTGTAACTTACAGTCACAATTGTTCTAAATTCCACTCGTTTTAGTTTTAAGAAATTCGTCATTGTGTTAAAATATAAAGATTCAAATCGCATTGACATCAGGATTCCCTAGTTCTGCTCAGGATTGTATATGTAGTATAGGTGTCCGGTAAAAATAAAAAACCTGCTTGATCAGGCAGCTTCATCTCATACCATTTTGTAACATGTTTATATGGGAGTTTAGATTAATAAGACTTTTCATAAAGTGAATTAAGAGTAAAGAATCTTTTTCACCTACTCTACGCAGACCGATTTTGATTTTCTTCCCATTGAGGTCCGTATATCATTAGCATGTAAGGAACCCAGCTGTTACTATGTTCCAAACTCCCCTACAAATAGATTTATGTCTTAAACATTGATATCCTTCACTCGGCCGAATGCACTATATCACCATCTTGTTATCTGCAATCGCATTGTTAGCAAAAGATAATATAAACATTCTATCAAATTTGCCGTACGCCCCTGTTAAAACCAGAAATAATATATCTGTATACGAATTGCAGAAAAATTCAGTTTTGCCGGAAGTGTTAGCTGGAATATATCTATACTACAAGGAGTTGAGTTGCTGTATTGTGCACGTCAGAAACTATGCGAAGCTAATGTTTCAATTATTTTGGAAGGGCTATTCTTAGCTAGCTTGGCATGACTGGTTACCTTAAAATTCTTCGTTCACCTCTAAAATTGAGGACAGCTATTTGTCGACTTGACATATTCCCTTCAAACTGCCTGCGTTTTTAGTGCGTTCTCAGGAGTCGGCATAAATTTAAGGCGTTCTCTAGCGATCTGCTCAAGCTTCATTGCAACTACATCATCACCTGGCTTGTTGAATATATAACAATTTCGGAACATAGTGAAAAGATCATCGAGACATTCTGAAGAGGAGTGATAAAATTTTAAATGTAGCCGCTGTTTTATCGTCCCAAGGTCCATTGGGTGTTTTATTATTTTGGGATAGTCTGGAAGGTTTAACCGCTGGTGATCGACTGGTCTTGTAAATGGCCATACAATCTATTCTTTAAATAGTCGCCCAACCACTTTTTTAATATACTCCAGCTGGTTGGTAGTAATTTTTGAAGAATGAGATTTAGCAGCATGAGGTTCTGATTTAATGGAATTAGAAGAATCGAGATTTGCCTCAGAGCACATTGCATTGGCGAGAATCTAAAAACTAGAAACATAATCCACACAAAAGCCAACAATGGCGAAAGTTCTGGGTTATGACTAAGCAGATATTCTGTGATGCTCGTACGTTGATGTGCTTGCCCAATATTGTATCAAAGATATTAGCTCTTGTAGTTGTCTACTACTGAGCAATGGAAGTTGAAACCAAACATCTACCCTCAACGTTTCGGGACCGTTAACTGCAGTTCGATGTCTGGCTCAGCAAATTACACTCAACTACGTTGGTTGACAGATCTGACGCCCATCAATTGTGCCAAGAATCCGGTCAGAGCCTTCTAGAAACTCAACTACATCGCCTGCATATAATCCGGCACTGATTACGTTTTTGTCGGGTGCACCCACTTTTGCCGTGAAGTGGTCCTCAGAAATTGGTTTAGATGAAATGAGGGTGGGGATAACATGATTCTGGTGAAAATGTCGACAGAATTTTAACCCTCCCTCGACTAGTTGTGCTCGAACTTGTTAACTATGTCCTGAACATGATGTAATATACGTTGAGGCTGACTGAAAGTACGGAAAAACTGCTCCAGATTTAGTTCAAAAACGACTTCCAAAAGTAGTACTGTAAATACAAAGATAAGTTGCAAAGTAAATATTTCTCTCCAGTTAGGAAGTTGACGAACAGAGTTCGGGGCATTTCAAGAAATTAACAAGGGTTGGTAAGCACTTAAGTCAAACAAAACAAAGTAACTAACTCAATCATGTAATAGTCCTTAATTGTCAGGATATGAAGGACTAAATAAATACAAATATGGGTCCCACATCCACTTGGGTCGCAAGTAAGAGTTCACGACAGGTCAGTGTGGTGATTGATGGATATAGACTACTTATGGTAAGAATCGATATCAGGAGTCATCTGACAGGAAACAAGCTAATTAGTATGTGAACAAAGAACTCAGTAGTCAGGTGTTTCCCGAATATTGCTTAAGAAGTCGTTTACTTCAATACTAAGCTTGGTCATAGTGAAGTAGTCAATAAGAGCAGAAGGTACGCTTGTCCATGTACTGTAAGCCCTGGTTAAGACAGTGGCTCTAAGTGGTCGTCCTCATCTGTTATAATGCGTGACCTGCAGAATACTAAATAAGGAAGATTGACTCAGCGAGTTCTCTTTTCGGCGAATTCATTTTCGAAGCTGTACAGTCGCAAATGTATATATACTTATTTCTTCAGGATATTAATGATTGCAGAATAGATGTCCGTTCGTCTATAAATGGGTGAATATATTGTGCAGCACTATATTGCTATGAAACATGGGCCACTAAATAGGCTGTACTCATTCGGTTGTCTCTTCGAAGTATTACTTGCACATAGTGGAACCACCAAAAATGTAAAGTATGCTTTAGGCTTGTTTGATAAAAATGGGGCTGTGAAACCTCATTGACATGTTCCACGTGTGACCGGCCGCTGCTCCCGACACAATGCTGGCTGGAAGTTGGTTGCGAAAAACAAGTGAATGGAAATCACTATTAAATCGTTGACCACTGGTTTGAATAGTATCTAGAGGTCCAGACTTCCTGGTTGAGTACCTTGCAAGTCGTAATTTACGGCAGGAAATCTAACAGTGTAGAAGCACTGATATTCATTCCCTATTTTTCCCCATACTTTCAGTTGAATATTACCTCTGGCCTTTCATTCTCCCTTTTTGGACTGTATTTCTTATATCTAGATCTCCATTGCGGGTGATAATATTCCTCTCTATGATTATTCGAAGTGTGACAGCTTGGATTGATTTGCGTTGCATCAAATCGTATATTGTTGACGTTTGTCATGGAATCCATTGAATTAATTGTTGAGGTCAAATTGTTCGCGAGGACCTTAACTGACTAATAATTATGAGTAATCCTAACCGTAAAAAATGGTTTGCTATCCCTGCCCATGTACACAAGCGTGGAAAACAACCCTCCGTAGCATCTGTCAGACTGCATTGTCAGAGCATTCCCGTAAACGAAGATTGGGATGCATATTTTCACTGCAGATCCTACTTTTATTCACTGTTGGAATGCTGTGAGGAATTTCATGTCTTAATACCAAAGAGCTGGTGAGAACTTAAACTTGTGTAGAAACCTTTGTCACTACGCTGATACATTTAACGCCTATATACTCTCCCAAAATGTTAACAACCTCTACCCAACTCTCAACTAACCTAACGTCTTAGCTTTGTACGATGAATGAGGCTTCCTAGGTTTAGAGTCAAATCTTCCGTCAGTTTATTCTTAATTTTACTGTTGCATATAGTTCGCATCTTTTTGTCACAACAATGTTTACTGGGTTTCTAATGACCTGTGAATCTGGTAGCTATTTCATCAGTCGAGTAAGCTCAGTAAGTAATATTAATCTACTAAACATTAGATGGCCTGTAGATTCACTATGTGATAATAATCTAATTAGATCGACAATCATGAGGGATGAAACGGAATACGTTGATACAACAGTATGGTCGCTTCTACTAACTCCTTAATTTGGGTTATGAGTTTTACTCAACTTGGTAATCCTCAGACGTTTTCTGTTTACTTGCATAGTTAAGTTTAAAGGAAATGGATGCCAAACTCCTGAAAGACAAAGATCTAGAAGAATGCTGATGGAGCGTGGCAAATGTTTATTGGTATCTGGAACACTACTGATACCTGAAAAGAAACAAAACCAACCTTTATGATAAGAATTCATTATTCCGGAATTTTAGTCAATAAAATTGGTACCATTTTCATGCATCCTGCTGTTAAAGGGTCACCTACACTTTATAATAGCAATAGTGCACTAGTTTATTTTACAACATTTCGAGGTAGCAGTTCACTATGAACCATCAAAAGAATATATATTATCCGTAAGTAATCTGACCGATAGATAATACCCATGAATATTCAACGGAGTGGTGAAATGAAATTACAGCATATTCACAAGAAACATAATGTTGGTAAAAATGTATTAACAAGAGGAGAACTCATGTATCTTTTAATACAAAAAAAGTAAGTTTTCTCGCAAACTTATAATTGCACAAGCCACTTATGAATTGCAGAAGCATTATTTGTAGCAGAAATTTCGACGAAATCCACCGGCAAACGACTTTTTGCAAAAGTGAAGGTCACTCCCGGCTTTGTCAATGTTGATATGGTGGACTGATCGAGGCCAGCAAGCGCACCAGTACGTGTAAATGTAAGAGTATTCCTGAGTTTAAAAAATGTCACAAAAACATTCTATTAACAGAAAGTAAACAGTAAACGGTACAGACCTTCAAAGACAAAATGACGTATTACGGTTCATCAGTTTCACGAATGCCCTATAACGTTATATACGTTGTGGAAATAAGTTAAAAGTATGTGGTGTAGGTATATTACTTGGTCCACAGAGTTTACGACCTGGTGCAAGTAAATGATATTTATTACTGTCCAATGACAAACAGGTTATCCGAACATTCAGTCAGTTGATAATCAACCTCCCCAAGTATGACATACGCTGTGTAAATGAATTAAAGTTTAGGACTGTTTAATATGAGTAAAACTTGCCTAGACAACTTAAGTGAAGCTTTATATGAATAAACTGTCCAACTACGTTTCATTGGCAACAAGTGAAACTCAGCACGTGATTTTCTACCACCTTTATCACCACTTTCTAGACCTCAAAATTTGCAATACCAACAGAAATGCCATTATGTAGGTAGTGGACAAATGACATCAAAAAAAGTCAGACGATAAGGTTTGGGAGATATATGGAACAAGTTTAGAATCGGGCACTTTGAATGCAACTCAAGAAACGCCCAGGCTTCATGTCAGATATTTCTCACCTTTTTCGGGTGAGGATGTTTTTGTTGACATTATATAAAATAATCTACCTAAGAAGGTCCTATCAGTTAGTAGTATGTTGTTCTGTAAACAAGTACCACGCAGACCAAATAATTGTCCTCGATGGATAACTAACCAAGTCAAGAAACTTCTTAGACGTAGGAAAAGCATTGGAATATGTTTATATCTACTAGCTTAGAGCAGTATAGATCCAGTTATTGTAAGACTAGGAATGCTTGTAAAGCGTTAATAAGTGAGACCAGATGGTCACATGAAAAACAACTGTTTAAGGATTGTGAAAATAATCCGAAAATATTATCGTCGTACAAAAAGAGGCGAGCATGGAGAAGTGATGGATTCCTACTACTTTTGGTACAAAAAATTCAGTCGACATTGGCAAGAGATGGTGCCGAAAAAGCTGAAGATTTATCGGAATATTTTAGTAAGATGTTTTTTACCGTTAATGAGAAACAACCAATAATTGATCGTAATCAGGGCGGCTTGTTGATGCACCCTGTAGTTATTGAGAAAGATACTGTCTTAAGACTACTTCAGCATCTCAAACCTGATAAGTCCAGTGGCCCTGATGATATTCACCCTAGGATTATGAAAGCCCTATCAGATGTAATTGCTGAACCTATGGCCATAATGTTTGATATGTCTCTGAGACAATCCAGACTGCCAAGAGACTGAAAGAGCTCAATAATTAGTCCAGTGTATAAGGCGGGGAGTAGAGACTTATTTAGTAACTTTGGACCCATTAGTTTAAGCAGTACAGTTGTAAAACTAATAGAAACGACTATTCTGATGGTTGTTATAAACTATGTGGAAGGGCATAAATTTTTACTCAGGGAACAACATGGTTTTAGGAAAGGCCCATTATGTTTGACAAATCTGCTTATCACAAAGGAAGACTGGGCTGAAGCAAAAGATCAAAATATTCCTGTAGATATAATTATTATAGATCTAAGTAAATCATTTGACAAGGTCTCCCATTCTATTTTTAAATTAAAACTGGAAAGTTTTGGAATCCTTTATAAGGTCATAGACTCGATAAGCGACTTTTTCTATGACAGGAGATAAAGTGTTAGGGTAAATGGGGCTCTCTTAGCGTGTAAAAAGTGGGGTTCTCCAAAGCACAATCCTCGATCCTCTTCTCATTTTACTTTATGTAAACGCATTACCAACTGTATCAAAGTCATTTTTTCTACTCTTCGCCGATGACATAGTGATTTTGAGATCCACACACAGTATGTCAGACAGAATAGTATTACAGGATGATCTCAACTCATTGGTGGTATGGATGGACGGGTGGTCCCAACAAGTGTGATGATGCATCAAAGATTATGAAAATGATCAGGTCACATGAAAACTTCACAATGATGTAAGTCTAAGTGTCATATTGGCCAACCGTAATCTGGTGAGCGTTAGTGCATTAATATTAGACGGCTTTCGAAAATAAATGTGAATTATTACGCGGTGGATATTTAGGACTTCAATAACTACCTGACATCATTCTACCTCCGTCTTCTACACCGAAACCTATGGTTTGAAGTACGATATTGTACCACAATCACAGTGAAAACGAAAGTGAATATCTGAGGACAATAAATGATGGGTATATCGGCACTTATGATGTTAAACATGATTTGGAAAAGAGCTTTAATCAATATCTCTAGCAAATAATACAATGAAAAAAGCCACTTTATTAGTCACGTTTTATTTACGATGGCGAATCGCATTCGTATATAATAGCCTATGAAAAGCTTCGTACTGTTGTGACATGTCTAGCTGAATCTTTACAGTACAAATTTAGAGGGACGTATAGAACCTACGTCCCAAATATCTGAATAAAAATGACCTGTAATTTCAAAGATTCTGATCAACTTATTCGATTGTGTCAATCTTTTCCAGAACCCCTTTGCTTACAGCATGATATAATTCAATCAAAAAAGCCTTCAAACGCTAAGAAGAATGAACAAATAGTTTAATAATTATGCACAAAGTAGTATTAAGATTGAACGACTTACAATTCTTTTTCAAGCAAATGAGTCACTACACTGACACCTTTTGCCGTGGTAGCATCTTGTTTATTGCAAGCTACTAGTAATTTTACGCGATTCTTTACAAAAACCTTATCCACAAGTATATTGTACAAAAATCGTTGACCACTGGTTTGAATAGTATCTAGAGGTCCAGACTTCCTGGTTGAGTACCTTGCAAGTCGTAATTTACGGCAGGAAATCTAACAGTGTAGAAGCACTGATATTCATTCCCTATTTTTCCCCATACTTTCAGTTGAATATTACCTCTGGCCTTTCATTCTCCCTTTTTGGACTGTATTTCTTATATCTAGATCTCCATTGCGGGTGATAATATTCCTCTCTATGATTATTCGAAGTGTGACAGCTTGGATTGATTTGCGTTGCATCAAATCGTATATTGTTGACGTTTGTCATGGAATCCATTGAATTAATTGTTGAGGTCAAATTGTTCGCGAGGACCTTAACTGACTAATAATTATGAGTAATCCTAACCGTAAAAAATGGTTTGCTATCCCTGCCCATGTACACAAGCGTGGAAAACAACCCTCCGTAGCATCTGTCAGACTGCATTGTCAGAGCATTCCCGTAAACGAAGATTGGGATGCATATTTTCACTGCAGATCCTACTTTTATTCACTGTTGGAATGCTGTGAGGAATTTCATGTCTTAATACCAAAGAGCTGGTGAGAACTTAAACTTGTGTAGAAACCTTTGTCACTACGCTGATACATTTAACGCCTATATACTCTCCCAAAATGTTAACAACCTCTACCCAACTCTCAACTAACCTAACGTCTTAGCTTTGTACGATGAATGAGGCTTCCTAGGTTTAGAGTCAAATCTTCCGTCAGTTTATTCTTAATTTTACTGTTGCATATAGTTCGCATCTTTTTGTCACAACAATGTTTACTGGGTTTCTAATGACCTGTGAATCTGGTAGCTATTTCATCAGTCGAGTAAGCTCAGTAAGTAATATTAATCTACTAAACATTAGATGGCCTGTAGATTCACTATGTGATAATAATCTAATTAGATCGACAATCATGAGGGATGAAACGGAATACGTTGATACAACAGTATGGTCGCTTCTACTAACTCCTTAATTTGGGTTATGAGTTTTACTCAACTTGGTAATCCTCAGACGTTTTCTGTTTACTTGCATAGTTAAGTTTAAAGGAAATGGATGCCAAACTCCTGAAAGACAAAGATCTAGAAGAATGCTGATGGAGCGTGGCAAATGTTTATTGGTATCTGGAACACTACTGATACCTGAAAAGAAACAAAACCAACCTTTATGATAAGAATTCATTATTCCGGAATTTTAGTCAATAAAATTGGTACCATTTTCATGCATCCTGCTGTTAAAGGGTCACCTACACTTTATAATAGCAATAGTGCACTAGTTTATTTTACAACATTTCGAGGTAGCAGTTCACTATGAACCATCAAAAGAATATATATTATCCGTAAGTAATCTGACCGATAGATAATACCCATGAATATTCAACGGAGTGGTGAAATGAAATTACAGCATATTCACAAGAAACATAATGTTGGTAAAAATGTATTAACAAGAGGAGAACTCATGTATCTTTTAATACAAAAAAAGTAAGTTTTCTCGCAAACTTATAATTGCACAAGCCACTTATGAATTGCAGAAGCATTATTTGTAGCAGAAATTTCGACGAAATCCACCGGCAAACGACTTTTTGCAAAAGTGAAGGTCACTCCCGGCTTTGTCAATGTTGATATGGTGGACTGATCGAGGCCAGCAAGCGCACCAGTACGTGTAAATGTAAGAGTATTCCTGAGTTTAAAAAATGTCACAAAAACATTCTATTAACAGAAAGTAAACAGTAAACGGTACAGACCTTCAAAGACAAAATGACGTATTACGGTTCATCAGTTTCACGAATGCCCTATAACGTTATATACGTTGTGGAAATAAGTTAAAAGTATGTGGTGTAGGTATATTACTTGGTCCACAGAGTTTACGACCTGGTGCAAGTAAATGATATTTATTACTGTCCAATGACAAACAGGTTATCCGAACATTCAGTCAGTTGATAATCAACCTCCCCAAGTATGACATACGCTGTGTAAATGAATTAAAGTTTAGGACTGTTTAATATGAGTAAAACTTGCCTAGACAACTTAAGTGAAGCTTTATATGAATAAACTGTCCAACTACGTTTCATTGGCAACAAGTGAAACTCAGCACGTGATTTTCTACCACCTTTATCACCACTTTCTAGACCTCAAAATTTGCAATACCAACAGAAATGCCATTATGTAGGTAGTGGACAAATGACATCAAAAAAAGTCAGACGATAAGGTTTGGGAGATATATGGAACAAGTTTAGAATCGGGCACTTTGAATGCAACTCAAGAAACGCCCAGGCTTCATGTCAGATATTTCTCACCTTTTTCGGGTGAGGATGTTTTTGTTGACATTATATAAAATAATCTACCTAAGAAGGTCCTATCAGTTAGTAGTATGTTGTTCTGTAAACAAGTACCACGCAGACCAAATAATTGTCCTCGATGGATAACTAACCAAGTCAAGAAACTTCTTAGACGTAGGAAAAGCATTGGAATATGTTTATATCTACTAGCTTAGAGCAGTATAGATCCAGTTATTGTAAGACTAGGAATGCTTGTAAAGCGTTAATAAGTGAGACCAGATGGTCACATGAAAAACAACTGTTTAAGGATTGTGAAAATAATCCGAAAATATTATCGTCGTACAAAAAGAGGCGAGCATGGAGAAGTGATGGATTCCTACTACTTTTGGTACAAAAAATTCAGTCGACATTGGCAAGAGATGGTGCCGAAAAAGCTGAAGATTTATCGGAATATTTTAGTAAGATGTTTTTTACCGTTAATGAGAAACAACCAATAATTGATCGTAATCAGGGCGGCTTGTTGATGCACCCTGTAGTTATTGAGAAAGATACTGTCTTAAGACTACTTCAGCATCTCAAACCTGATAAGTCCAGTGGCCCTGATGATATTCACCCTAGGATTATGAAAGCCCTATCAGATGTAATTGCTGAACCTATGGCCATAATGTTTGATATGTCTCTGAGACAATCCAGACTGCCAAGAGACTGAAAGAGCTCAATAATTAGTCCAGTGTATAAGGCGGGGAGTAGAGACTTATTTAGTAACTTTGGACCCATTAGTTTAAGCAGTACAGTTGTAAAACTAATAGAAACGACTATTCTGATGGTTGTTATAAACTATGTGGAAGGGCATAAATTTTTACTCAGGGAACAACATGGTTTTAGGAAAGGCCCATTATGTTTGACAAATCTGCTTATCACAAAGGAAGACTGGGCTGAAGCAAAAGATCAAAATATTCCTGTAGATATAATTATTATAGATCTAAGTAAATCATTTGACAAGGTCTCCCATTCTATTTTTAAATTAAAACTGGAAAGTTTTGGAATCCTTTATAAGGTCATAGACTCGATAAGCGACTTTTTCTATGACAGGAGATAAAGTGTTAGGGTAAATGGGGCTCTCTTAGCGTGTAAAAAGTGGGGTTCTCCAAAGCACAATCCTCGATCCTCTTCTCATTTTACTTTATGTAAACGCATTACCAACTGTATCAAAGTCATTTTTTCTACTCTTCGCCGATGACATAGTGATTTTGAGATCCACACACAGTATGTCAGACAGAATAGTATTACAGGATGATCTCAACTCATTGGTGGTATGGATGGACGGGTGGTCCCAACAAGTGTGATGATGCATCAAAGATTATGAAAATGATCAGGTCACATGAAAACTTCACAATGATGTAAGTCTAAGTGTCATATTGGCCAACCGTAATCTGGTGAGCGTTAGTGCATTAATATTAGACGGCTTTCGAAAATAAATGTGAATTATTACGCGGTGGATATTTAGGACTTCAATAACTACCTGACATCATTCTACCTCCGTCTTCTACACCGAAACCTATGGTTTGAAGTACGATATTGTACCACAATCACAGTGAAAACGAAAGTGAATATCTGAGGACAATAAATGATGGGTATATCGGCACTTATGATGTTAAACATGATTTGGAAAAGAGCTTTAATCAATATCTCTAGCAAATAATACAATGAAAAAAGCCACTTTATTAGTCACGTTTTATTTACGATGGCGAATCGCATTCGTATATAATAGCCTATGAAAAGCTTCGTACTGTTGTGACATGTCTAGCTGAATCTTTACAGTACAAATTTAGAGGGACGTATAGAACCTACGTCCCAAATATCTGAATAAAAATGACCTGTAATTTCAAAGATTCTGATCAACTTATTCGATTGTGTCAATCTTTTCCAGAACCCCTTTGCTTACAGCATGATATAATTCAATCAAAAAAGCCTTCAAACGCTAAGAAGAATGAACAAATAGTTTAATAATTATGCACAAAGTAGTATTAAGATTGAACGACTTACAATTCTTTTTCAAGCAAATGAGTCACTACACTGACACCTTTTGCCGTGGTAGCATCTTGTTTATTGCAAGCTACTAGTAATTTTACGCGATTCTTTACAAAAACCTTATCCACAAGTATATTGTACAAAAACCTACAAAACGTGTCGGTGATTGTTATACAGAATAGGAAGACTTGCTCAGCAACATCTTTTACGTCATTTTGAATAGACTTTGAATCTATGACAAATACCAATGCCCTAGAACTAATTAGTAACTAACAAAACATACAAAGTATCCGATTTATATTTGTTCATTATCTCGTTTCGAACTTTGTCATGGCCAGGAACATCTACAAGAACAAGAGCCTTTCAATATAAGGCAGGATACTCGATACTTTTTTATCTGTTTTTAGATTCCCAACATTCTCATTGAGAGATGTAAAAGTGGAAGATGGATTTCCATATAGAATAGAAGAAAAAAGAGTTGTTTTCCCTGAATCACAAGCACCAATAAACAACACGTTTCTAAGTCTCTTTCTGACTGATAACCAATAGAGTATAACAGTTACAAAACACACAACGACAGCAATAACTATTGGATACAACAAAGTATCCATAACGCAATATGTTAAATTTGCGGCTGTTTTGTCACCATTATATAGTCAAGCTGACAAGTTCAAATGTTGTGGACGGAATAGAAGAAGCTTTCGCTTAACAGATTTCCGTGTCTAGTAGCAGGAGATCACCAAATATTAGGTTGGTAAACCTGTGTTAATCCTGACAGACCGCCTTCCAGTGAGGGTCCAGCTTCTTGAAAATATTCACTGATGGGGCTGATACCACTTGTTCGGGTGAGGCGTTCCAGTCATTGACTACTCGATGAGAAAAACGGGACCCCACCCTAGGTTTAGTAGATCACGGTTTGTGAACCACCTTGCTATGACCTCGGAGATTATTAGTGCTCGAGGGGGGGGGAAGACATTTACGCTCACATCACAATTAAAGTGACGAAATACCATCATAAGGTCACCTCGCGTCCTACGATACGACAAGGGGAAAACGTTTATGCGTTTTATTAAGAAAAAGCACTCTCCAAAGTGGCCTGCCTTAAACAAAAGCTCAAGAAATGTAGGGTCTTCTGTTCTCCGTCTCCCATATGAGATCCAACAGGAAGCCACAATCGCAAGGCTCCATCGGTTTCAAACGGTAAACATAACACGACCCCTCAGGTCGTCGACAACCCCACAAAGCCCAACACTAGGTTTCACGCAACTGTTATTGCTTCTACCAGCACCGTTGACAAATAGGTAAATGTTGTAAGGAAGAAAACTAGGAATAAAAAACGGAAACATGCACCTGTAAAAGTGGTTGAAAAATCGAAAGCTGATCATAACAACAGATCAACTATTTTTCATAGAATCAAGGAGAGCGATAGCACTGAACCTAAAGCTCGTTTTGAGCATGACATTGTACTTATTAGGCAGCTGCTTAATCAACTCATGCGTCAAAATATGACCGGGGTCACCTTGCTAATGGTGTACAGACTAGGAAGTCTAACGGACTCGAAACCAAATCATTCCAGACTGCTTAAAGTAGTATTCAGCTCTTCGAACGAACGTGACCTAATTTTACAAAACGGACACAAATTAAAGGGTTGAGGAGTCTTTATCCGAAAGGACCTACCGTTGGCAGACCATGTTAAAAGACGGGAAGCCGAGAAAGAACTACAACATAGGTTAGACGCTGGAGAAAAGGACCTGAAAATTGTAAATTTTCGGGTTGTAAGACTTCGACAGAGAATGATGCCGAAGCCACTCTGGGTGAAGCACGAAGCCACTTAAACAGGCTTCGGATCTGTTACACCAATGCACGAAGCTTACTTAATAAGCGATCGGAACTAGGTGTTCAGATTGACTCTACAAAGCCAGACATAATCGCAGTAACAGAAACCTGGCTGACACAGTCTACAGATAGTATAGAACTTGATTTCGAGGGCTTTACGTTAGTAAGGGCCGACAGAACACAAGAGCGCAAAGGAGGGGGAGTAGCTCTATTCATTAGGAATGCTATCCCATTTACCATTATCGATAGTGTATCCCATGAGAGTGGGACGTGTGAATTAGTTAGTCTTCGCTTAAAATCCAAGGGACAAGAGCTGCTGATTGGTTTGGTCTATCGCAGTCCAAGCTGTCAGGCAAATGAGATCCTGTTAAGCAGTCTCAATACTTGGTCCCAAAGTGGTCGATGTCTAATCCTAGGGGACTTTAATGCACCTATGGTAGACTGGGAAAATCTGCGAACTAAATCGCCGGAGAATTCTTTCGATCAGGAACTAGTTGATGGGATTATCACATGTGCTCTAGTGCAACATGTGAAAGAAGCAACAAGGTACGATGATGTTGCGAACCTCCATCATACGCCACTCTTAGGTAAAAGTGACCACGCAGTTTTAACTTTCGACTTCCATATAACTGCCAGTAATGAGGACGCGTCAGTCCAGTCCATACCCAACGTCTGGAAAGCAAACATACCAGACATCATGCACTCAGCATCGTTAATAGATTGGACAATAAACCCAGAGTCCTCCATTGAAACGGCCTTGGACGCATTTCGAAATTCATACTTAAAAGTTACCACACCTCACATCCCTTGGACTATACCAAAAGGGACGAAAAACTCATCAACATGGTTCAGTAGGGGGGATCAAGTGTTCTCTAACTACTTAAGCAACGTGTATACCATAGAAGCGCCCTTCTCGTCAGCGTATACAGATCCCCCCATACATACACTGGATAGCGTGACCATTAGAAAACTCGATGTCTTTGGTCTGCTAAATAAGCTTGACATAGGTAAATCCATGGGGCCCGATGAACTACATCCTGGGCTACTACAGGAATTATCTAACTTCGTTGCAAGCCCTTGAAGTACATGCTTTAACCTATCCGTTACGCAGGGTCGCTTACCGAAAGATTGGAAAAACGCCATAGTAAGTCCTGTCTTCGAAACAGGCACGAAACACAAACCTGAGAACTACCGCCCCGTTAGCCTAACTAGTGTGGTCGTTAAAAATATTAGAAAAGATCATTCGGAAGGATCTGTTTAAGTATCTCCATTGATTTCTGTAAGGCTTTTGACAAAGTTCCGCACAACCGGCTGTTATATAAGTTAAGAAAAGTCGGGATTGGAGGCAATTTATCGATGTGGATAAAAGACTTCTTAGTTGGGTGTCAACAAAGAGTTCGGGTGAACTCAAGGTTATCTAGCTGGAAAACTGTGCTTAGTGGAGTGCCCCAGGGTACAGTTTTGGGGCTATTCCTCTTGTATGCAAATGACCTTCCTTGCCTCCTATCATCATCGGTCTTGCTATATGCTGACGATGTCAAGAGATGGAAAACGATACGATGTAAGAGTGATAGCTTAGAACTTCAAAATGACCTGAAGAAGTTATCTGAATGGTCTCAAACATGGCAGTTGCCGATAAATACTTCCAAGTGTGTTGTGATGCATATCGGTCATCAAGGCACAGATACATACACGATGAATAACACTGAGCTACCTGTCGTCCAGATATGTAATGACTTGGGAGTCATCGTTAGCCAAGACTTAAAGACTACTGCACACCGCCGTGTAATAGCCGCCAAATGTTTTAGAACGTTATGGTCAATACGTAGGGCTTTTAGTCATGTCGACGCCAAGACGTTTTTGACTTTGTATACAGTGTTCGTTCGTCCTAAACTTGAGTACTGCATACAAGCGGCTAGCCCCTGTTTAAAAAAAGACAGTGAGCTTCTGGAAAAGGTTCAGAGAACGGCGACTAAGCTGGTTCCCGGAATAGCAAAGCTTCCGTATGAATCTCGACTGGCCAAGCTGAACCTTTCCCCGTTGTCATATTGCAGAACTAGAGGCGACTTGATTACAGTCTACAAATTGCATAGTGATAAATTTGCACCTAACATGCCCTCATTTTTCTTGTCTTCCAAAACAGAGAATTTACGAGGACACTCCAAAAACGTTCACAAGCCGAGAACGAATTACTTGTCAGCTGACTATCGACTTACCCATCGAATCATCAACGAGTGGAATTCACTACCTCAGCACGTGGTTTTGGCTCCATCCGTCGACTCTTTCAAAAGAAAATTGGATCAATTGAGAGACCCCCATTGCCAGGACTAACATAGGCCATCGAGCCTCCTGTCCTTCCCGAACTGAAACTGAAACTAAATGATCTGAAGCCTATTCGAGTTAAACGGGAATGACCTGACGAACCAGAAAACGTTGAAGTCACATCTCGTGGTCAGCACTTTACGTGGATTACCCCATTGATGCATCAATGTACCATAGATGCTTTGAAGACTGTGAAACACAGAGGACGTTATTACAGAAATATATTAGTTAAAGTAGATACAAGCGAAGGTAAGACCATTGCCGCATGGACCAGTCCATGGCGTACGATTAACTGATGCACGCTGGTTGTCCTATACCTTGACGAGGATCGATGATTTGTTTGATAATCAGTGACCCAACTGCAGGATGATTTGGTTAGGGTTCAGTTGAATTTCACTGGCACAACGTTACAAGGCGTTTTTGAGACGCTCGTATTAAATTATATCAAAACGCAAACTCTGTGCTCAATTTAAACAAGAGGAATAGCACTCGCCCCAAAACTGTACCCTGGGGCACTCCACTAAGCACAGTTTTCCAGCTAGATAACCTTGAGTTCACCCGAACTCTTTGTTGACACCCAACTAAGAAGTCTTTTATCCACATCGATAAATTGCCTCCAATCCCGACTTTTCTTAACTTATATAACAGCCGGTTGTGCGGAACTTTGTCAAAAGCCTTACAGAAATCAATGGAGATACTTAAACAGATCCTTCCGAATGATCTTTTCTAATATTTTTAACGACCACACTAGTTAGGCTAACGGGGCGGTAGTTCTCAGGTTTGTGTTTCGTGCCTGTTTCGAAGACAGGACTTACTATGGCGTTTTTCCAATCTTTCGGTAAGCGACCCTGCGTAACGGATAGGTTAAAGCATGTACTTCAAGGGCTTGCAACGAAGTTAGATAATTCCTGTAGTAGCCCAGGATGTAGTTCATCGGGCCCCATGGATTTACCTATGTCAAGCTTATTTAGCAGACCAAAGACATCGAGTTTTCTAATGGTCACGCTATCCAGTGTATGTATGGGGGGATCTGTATACGCTGACGAGAAGGGCGCTTCTATGGTATACACGTTGCTTAAGTAGTTAGAGAACACTTGATCCTCCCTACTGAACCATGTTGATGAGTTTTTCGTCCCTTTTGGTATAGTCCAAGGGATGTGAGGTGTGGTAACTTTTAAGTATGAATTTCGAAATGCGTCCAAGGCCGTTTCAATGGAGGACTCTGGGTTTATTGTCCAATCTATTAACGATGCTGAGTGCATGATGTCTGGTATGTTTGCTTTCCAGACGTTGGGTATGGACTGGACTGACGCGTCCTCATTACTGGCAGTTATATGGAAGTCGAAAGTTAAAACTGCGTGGTCACTTTTACCTAAGAGTGGCGTATGATGGAGGTTCGCAACATCATCGTACCTTGTTGCTTCTTTCACATGTTGCACTAGAGCACATGTGATAATCCCATCAACTAGTTCCTGATCGAAAGAATTCTCCGGCGATTTAGTTCGCAGATTTTCCCAGTCTACCATAGGTGCATTAAAGTCCCCTAGGATTAGACATCGACCACTTTGGGACCAAGTATTGAGACTGCTTAACAGGATCTCATTTGCCTGACAGCTTGGACTGCGATAGACCAAACCAATCAGCAGCTCTTGTCCCTTGGATTTTAAGCGAAGACTAACTAATTCACACGTCCCACTCTCATGGGATACACTATCGATAATGGTAAATGGGATAGCATTCCTAATGAATAGAGCTACTCCCCCTCCTTTGCGCTCTTGTGTTCTGTCGGCCCTTACTAACGTAAAGCCCTCGAAATCAAGTTCTATACTATCTGTAGACTGTGTCAGCCAGGTTTCTGTTACTGCGATTATGTCTGGCTTTGTAGAGTCAATCTGAACACCTAGTTCCGATCGCTTATTAAGTAAGCTTCGTGCATTGGTGTAACAGATCCGAAGCCTGTTTAAGTGGCTTCGTGCTTCACCCAGAGTGGCTTCGGCATCATTCTCTGTCGAAGTCTTACAACCCGAAAATTTACAATTTTCAGGTCCTTTTCTCCAGCGTCTAACCTATGTTGTAGTTCTTTCTCGGCTTCCCGTCTTTTAACATGGTCTGCCAACGGTAGGTCCTTTCGGATAAAGACTCCTCAACCCTTTAATTTGTGTCCGTTTTGTAAAATTAGGTCACGTTCGTTCGAAGAGCTGAATACTACTTTAAGCAGTCTGGAATGATTTGGTTTCGAGTCCGTTAGACTTCCTAGTCTGTACACCATTAGCAAGGTGACCCCGGTCATATTTTGACGCATGAGTTGATTAAGCAGCTGCCTAATAAGTACAATGTCATGCTCAAAACGAGCTTTAGGTTCAGTGCTATCGCTCTCCTTGATTCTATGAAAAATAGTTGATCTGTTGCTATGATCAGAAACAAAAAATTAATCAATGACCAAAAAGTGAAGAGCTGTAGATTGCTAGGACCAAAAGTACTAACAGATACATTTGAAAAAGACATACTCAAGAGTACCAACGACGAAACAGTAAAAACGATACTCTAGTCGAATACTTTAACTGAAATAAATTCAATTACAGTGAAAACAGTAGTCTTGATACGTAATAAACGATCAAAACAAACAAATTTACTCAGCGAGGAAAATACCACTGTCCTTTTTAAATAGTGTGGGCCAGACAGAGATCATCTACGTTGGTGATCTGCAGAAGTTGTATGGCCTATTCGAATAAATTTTGATTCGTCAGTCCTGCGTTCAAACCTAATATTGGTAATTCGGTCGTTGCAATGTGGATTACTTCACTCTTGCCACAACACATAATAATAATAATAATAAATTTATATTCTGAAAAAATAATAATTACAGAATTCACGCCAGTTTACAGGCATGATCAATTTGATATAAGTAATAACGTTAAACGTGCAGAAAACAAACATGTGATAAAAGAAAGTTTTAAGTGTACTAGTTCACTGGTTGTTTAAGTAGTACATATATTACAGCGATCCAAAGCATTATCCGGGAATTTTTAATATTTCTTAAATCGACAGCCTGTTGATTTATGAACGGTGTAATTAAGGTCAATTCGTGTGCCAGATCGAAATAATGATAATTATCTACAACTAGAGAAATTAAAACGAAAACAGAGAGCACGGAACAACAAAAAAGTAATTACCAAAATATATTAATCACGTCTACCTAAATGCGTGTGTCATGTGACACAGTGATATACTGTTTGTGTTATTCAAATTAGTTAAAGTTGCTAGGGGCAGTGTTGACATATTGACAAAAAGTGGGTGGTTTTACTAAGGGGATTCAGTAATAAAGATGGCTAAACATTTAAGGTTCCTAAAATATCACTTGTGGAATGAGATACACTTAAAGGCGCTCAACCATTCAATGCATTTTCAGAAGAACAGTATGCATCGATGCAGCGAACAAATGATGGGAGTGATTTTATCGTGCGGATAGGTTGTGGTAGGTTATTCCAGAGTCTAGAGAATTTACAGGTGAAGTAATTCATATAAAGAGATGATTTAGAATGAGTTTGTTTCACTAGTGCCAATGAATTACGTATGTTATAATGAAAGGTTTCTGCATATTGAATCGCGTGATCGGATGTAAATGATAGTTTATGAAGTAGTTTGAAGAAAAAGATAAGATTTAGTTTGAGTCTCCTCCTCCATAAAGGGTCTAGCCCAAGTTTATTACATCTAGAATTATAAGTTAAGGTACAATCAGCTCCAAGAATACGAAGTGTAAATCGTCTCTGTACTGATTCCAGCCTTAATTTATCCTTTATGAGAGCACTGCTAAGAATAAACGTGCAGTATTCCAGAAGAGGTCGAGCACAAACTTTGTACATTAGAATACGTGACTCAGTGTTGTAAAGATTTCGAGTTATGTAACCTATTAGACGTTGAGACTTAGAGGTCTGTTTTAATATGTGTTCTGTAAACGACAAGTCTTGGGAGTATCTAAGTCCTAAGTCTACTACTGTATGTAACTTAGATAACACTACTCCATTTATGGTAACGTCTAGGTTGAGCGATGTATCGCCGAAGCATATCCATCCACATTTAGCCGTATTAAGCTTCAGTTGCCATTTCAAGCACCACTGTGTTACCTTGTTAAGCTCCATGCTGACGCAATTTCGTATATTTTTCAGGTCATGTGGAGAAAATGAATATACTACTTTAAGATCATCTGCATATAGAAGGGGCTTATCGACACAAAAACTTTCACAAATATCATTAATAAACACTAAAAAGAGCAAAGGACCTAATACACTACCTTGTATTACTCCACTTCTAACAGGGACAGCGTTAGACAATGAAGAGTTTTTTTTGACTATTTGGTATCGATTGCTGAGAAAGGAATCAAGCCAAGCAAGCAAAGGATTTTGAACCCCATAAGATGCGAGCTTACCTATAAGAAGTTGGTGGCTAACCATGTCAAAGGCTTTAGAAATGTCCAGATATAGCACTAAGACTAGATAACCCTGGCTACGTAGAGAATAAACTAAATTAAAGAAGTCAAAATGACATGTCATGCAAGAACGATTTTTAAGAAATCCATGTTGAGTATCATTGATAAATTTTCCAGCAAGTAAATAGTTGGAAAGTTCATCACTGATAATTTTTTCCATAATCCTAGAAATAACTGGAGTAATATTTATTGGCCGGTAATTGTTCATGTCAGTCTTATCTCCAAATTTGTAACGTGGTATGATGTACGCGGTTTTCCAACAATAGGGGTAAGAACCGGTTTCCATAGAGAGAGTAAACAGCTTGAGAAGAAGTGGAATATCTGGACCACCATATATGTAGAGAAATGATGAAATCCCGTCTACTCCATGACTTTTCGAAAGCTTAAGGGTATTTATAGCCTTACTAATTTTCATGCATGTGAATGAGATAGATTTTATTGAGTTGCTAGTCACGCACATAGCTCTTGAACCATAGCCACTTATGTTTTCTACAACATTGGCGAATGTACTACTGAAAAGGTCGGCCATGGTTTTTGAGTCGTATATAAAAGTGCTATTATGCTGGATGCACAGTATATCAACATTTCGAGTTGCTTTAGTGCGTTTATTGAAAAGGAGAGTTAAGTTTTGTACTTTCGAGTTAGTATTAAGGGCTAACAGTTCCTCATTAATGGCTTTTGACCTATGTTTCTCTTTAATTTGATTAAATATTATTGATATTTGTGCAAGTGCTGTGAAGTCGTTTGACTTAAAATAACGATTCTGTAGGCGTTTTAGTTTATTACGATATTCAGCTGGTATATATAATTCGTAAGGTTTACTAAACCTGTACAGTTTAACAGGTACACAGGAATCTAAGCAGGAGTTAATGATCAGATAGAATTCATCGATAGCATCCATGAGACTATTACATGAAAAAAAGTTATTCCAGTCTGATAGTTTAATCAATGAATGCAGGAGGTCCCAGTTTGCATGCTTATAGTCTCTATATTGACAGGTTTTTTGAATGGGTGGGTTATAAGAGAGATAGATAGGGAGAGCGCAAACTACTATCTTATGGTCACTGCTTTCAAATTCATCATACACTTTTACAGATAGTGGTATAACATCTCTACTAAATATTAGATCGAGTATACTATAAAAAGTTCTTTATTCGGCCTTACAGGTTTTCTTTCAGTCTAACATTGAAAGCAGCATGCATGAGCCCTAAGTACGACACCTAATCAAATGATTTTTGAATATCTATGATTACTGTGTTGATGAGCATCAACTTTAGTCCCTCCCTCAATCAGTAAATTAGTGCAACAGAAATATCTATCTCGAAATCATTTTCGCTCTACATTCAATGGGTTATATTATTTTTACGACCTAGAAATGTTTCCTGGAATATTTTTCAACTACCTCAACAACTATACCAGCTATACTGACAGGTGAATTACTTCACATGACCTTTTTACTGAACTCAGAAATAGGGTTAATGATAACATCTAACTCCCTGGGAGTTTACTTGGTAAAGAGACATTCTGGAAAGCACTGAGGGTGGTTTTTAGATCATATCCTCAAAGGATGGCTACAATCGTAGACTTAACCCATCAGAGATGAATGGCCTACCTCTCTATCAGTATACGTAGTCAGCCCACCAATTATATGGATATACTGTCAGTTTTTTATAAGAGGTACATTTCGGTGAGATAGTTTTGAACGATGCTAGTTAAGTATGAAGGTTTTATACCAGGCGGGAAGATAATGTGAACAATAAAGGTTGTTCAGAGTTAAACATAGGTGAACACGAATCAATTTAGCATATTCTCCAAAAGTGTGAATCACGGACATACTAGGATGAGGTTGACAGATAGGACAAAATGGTGGGAGATCCGATTGACCTATCTTATGAAGACAGACTTTGTTGCTTCAGCCTATGTCTTTTATCTCACTGCAGATTACGAGATTATCCAATACTGAATTGCCGCACAACAGACAGAAATTTCGCGAATAATCTGTCCTACCTTTCCCTTCCATCCAAAGACCAATCGTCTGATAGGAAGGTTTCAGAGTGTTCACCAATTGAAATCAATCGCCTATGTCTGAGATTACCTTTATCGCAGAGAGTAGTGGATTGCCTCCCAGAACATGTAATATCTATACTTTTCGGCAAAATTTAAAAATCGGTTAGATTTCGCCAGTACAAAAGATTTCGAGGATAAAAGGGATCATCTGAAATGACAGGAAGATCAGGAAAACGTAGAGGATACGGTTAGTTATCTTTGGATAGTCTTCACTCAGGAACCTTTTCTAAACGAAGAACTAGAATCAAGTACAAATTCAAAAAACCGTCTGCTCAACATGGACTTTGATCAAGACTATGAACTTAGGGCCCTTAGCACCTTAGATGTGGAAACGTCAACAGGACCGAATGAACTACACCTCAAAATTTTGAGACATATTGCCCAATATATCGAGGCCTCACTGACTGTGATATTCAATATGTCACTTGACCAAGGTGTGTTACCTATGGACTGGAAGAATAAAGTCGTCACTCTCATACATAAAACAGGATCAAGACAACTTAAATCGAACTAGAGACCTGTAAGCCTCACCAGTGTTATAGTTAAAATATTGGAAAGAATGGTCAAGAATACCATAATGACATTTGTGGAAACCAACAACCTGTTAAACAACGAACAACATGGTTTCTGAAAGGGTTTATTTTGTACAACAAACCTCTGTATAGTAAGGGAATATTGGATAAATGTGCTAGACAACGGAAACTCAGTAGATGCTGTCTACATAGACTTCAGCAAGGCTTTCGACAAGATGCTAACAAATAAAATGCTACTGCAGTTAGAAAATTTTGGTATTGCCAGACCTCATTTAAAACGGCTTAAGGATATCCTGGTAGGTCGTAGATAGAAAGTGAGAACAAATTCCAAGTGCACCACCTGGAGACCAGTACTTAGTGGAGTACCTCAAGGTTCTGTCTTAGGTCCTTTACTTTTTATAATGTATGTTAATGATCTCCCAAGTATAGTACAGTCATCAATGTTATTATACGCTGACGATGTAAATATCTGGCAAGTAATAACTGGAGACACAGATGCATATGCTTTTCAGACAGACTTAAATGATGGGATTAAGTGATCTAAAGAATGGCTGATGCCTAACAACGCGGCAAAATGTGTCTATATGCGCGTTCGGGATACAAAGGTTAATGGGTACAGCGTGGGGCAAGTTCCCGTACCCATGGTCCGGTCTCATAACGATCTTGGGGTGACAGTGAGTCATGATCTTGAGGCCACGGTCCATTGCCGGAAGGTCGCATTTAAGGGGCCTAGAACCTCCTGGCCTTTAAGACGGACATTCACCAAGTCAGATACCACCATGATCAGTACAGTATACTCAACATTAGTAAGAACTAAGCTTTAGGACTGCGTTCAGGCTGCAAGCCCCTGTTTAAAATGTGACTCAGGTATCCTGGAAGACGTACAGAGTATAGCTACTCGTGCGACTCTAGAACTCCGTGGTTTACCATAAAATGAGTGGCTTGAAAAGCTGGACCTCTTTAATCTATTTTATCGCAGACTAGGTGGAAATCTCATCTTGATATAAAGAATACTAAGGTATGATTTTTGACCCAACACATTCTCTCTTTCTCTGTCCACTGGATCGGGATATTTCAGAGGACATAGCAGATGAGCAGAAAAATCAAGGGCAAACGAAATACCCGTGACATACTGGTTTTCACGCTGAGTCATCAATTCATGGAACCTTTTACCCAAAGAAGTGGTGTCTGCACCTCTAATTGATTCAATAAAGAGAAGACTGGACGCTCATACTGAGAAAGGAATAACATAGACCGTAGGCCTTCTGTCTTTACTACATAGATCTGAATTTGACCTCCTATACTTACCCCTAAAAAACAAAGACTGAAGATTGAATATATACTGAACGATGTTATTATGTCTTTTCTTTACCTTCCATCTAGAACTGACTGTTTGAGCAAAAAGTTCAAGAAAGTTCAAGAACCGAGATCAAATTGTTTTAGCATGGGTTTCCGTTTTCTGCATCAAGTAATGAATTACTGAAATCCCCTACTGCAATATAAGCATCTGTTGATACATTAAAAATGATATCGACTCTCCACAGTACTACAAGTCGCAAGAATTAATACAGGTCGATTAAACTCCCAACCTAACTATTTAACTACTGGTCTTGGTTTCACTCATATCCTGATTCTAGGGGACTTCAATCTCCCTGGAGTCAACTTCGTAGAACATACATACATTGGAGGTGAAAACTGAACTGAGGCTCGATTCTTCAACCCCATTGAGGACTTGGGATTATACGAAAATGTTAAGTCGGTAACTCGTTGGAGAAACTGTCAGACACCATCGCGCTTAGACTGTGTATTTACAAACGAAGAATTCCTAGTTGACAACCTCTCAATCCTGGGTCCCCTGTTATAACTTTCAGTGTTGTCAGCAAAACTGAGCTAAGATATCCCACCAATAACTTGCGTTGGAATTTCAAACGGTTGAATGTATAAGCTCTACAGAACTATCTACAATAGGTGGATTGGGATGTTCACCCTCGAGTTGATGTGTATGCTCATTGGGACTTCTTACTGCTCATGCTCAAATGTGCTTCAAGTCATTCAGTTCCTAAAACGGTCCCCCATAGCTGTCAGCAACCCAGAATCATCTGGAACCACACTCTTCGGCTGCTAAGCCGCAAAAGGCACTGTTGGGCAGAGTACAAACGAACTGACAACAACGGAGCGTACAGGCACTACAAACATATAAGGAACATATGCACAAAGGCTATAAGAGAAGACAGGCTTCAGTACTAGACAAAGCTTATGGACAAATTTGTCTCTAATCCGAAAAGCTTATTCCGTTATGCAGCCTATCTTCGTCATGCCAAATTTGAGGTTTCCAAACTGCTAGGTCTTAACGGCCCGACCAACGACGACGGCAACGCCGCTAACCTTTTGGCTGAACAATACTCTTGGACATTTCAGCCGACCCATATAAACTATACTGACGAAAGCTTCGTCTGCAACTCAAAAGGACTTTTCGAAGTGAACCTGAGCGCTGAGTTGATGTTCCGGAAACTTCAGTACTTAAGATTAGACGCTTCTCCTAGACCGGATATGGTTCATTCTGCCATACTGAGGGAAGCAGCCTCAATCCTGACAACGCCGCTTAGCGTAATGTTCTCACGCTCGCTAAGCCAAGGAAAACTACCGGAAACTTGGAAGCTGACTCACATCACACCAATTTTCAAAGGAGGTCGACGCAGCTAACTTTCAAGTTACCTACGGGTGGCTTTTCTCTCAATACTTTCAAAAATCATGGAGTTTTTGATATACGATGGTATAAATGACTATTTACTGTCCTAAAATTTCTTCTGACCTCATAAGCATTGTTCCAGAAAGGGCATCTCTTGTATTACCAACCTGCTGACTGCGGTGGACAGATGGACAAGCATCCTTGATCACAAGGGGAAGGTTGATATCATCTACCTAGATGTCTCAAAAGCTTTTGATAAGGTTAACCATACATGTCTTATCAATAAGCTCAAACGATTGGGTATCAGACCACCTTTAATCGATTGGCTCATTTCATACCTGAAAAATCGACATTTTAAGGTCAGGGTTAATTTTACTTTCTCTCAGTTTATGGAATGTACTAGTGGGGTCCCCCAGGGCTCAATACTACTACCTCTTCTCTTCTTGATCTACATAAATCATCTTCCTCAACAAGTAACATCAAACTTATTACTTTTTACCGACGATGTGAAACGTTGGAGAGAGATACGCAACCAAGACGATATACAGGCACTTCAGGAGGATCTGACTGGCCAGACGATAACGGACTTACCTCTAACATTTCAAAGCGTAAAGTAGTCCATCTGCGAAATGTCGCAAACTACAGATATAACTTGGGAAACTTTTCTCTAGCAGTATCCCAAATCGAAAAAGATTTAGGAGTCCTGGTGCTAACCGTGACAAAAATGCCTTCCGAGCAAACCTTGCACTGGTAACATTGAAGCGCATTTTTGGCCAGTTTGACAGAAGAACTGTCCATTTAATCTTCAATAGTTCTATCCGTCCCCAGTTAGAGTACGGAAACATAGTATTTCCCCCCTCACTCCATAAGGATAAAGACACCCTGGAGCGTATCTAACGGCGAACCACGAAATCAGTTCGAGGACTCAAATTTAAACCTTACGAAGAGCGCGACCATTCACTTAACCTTTACCCATTAGAGTATGGACATCTTAGAGGTGATCTTCTGATGGCTTACAGTATCCTCAACACTTCTGGACATCCTCTCAAACACCTAATTAAGCTTAGTTCCACCACTAACCTAAGAGGTAACACCCAAATCTGGAGACACAACATAGCAGAACGGGCTGTAGACACAACTTCTACTCCTTAAAAGTTGTCAAATGCTGGAATTCACTGCCGGCCGAGCTAGTCCAAGCGACTTCACAGGAGTCCTTTAAGAGGCAACTTGATCTATTCTTAAGGATTAAGAATAGTATCACACTATGATTCACCAATTTCTTTTTCCTCTTTTATTATAACATACCTAGGTTCCTGTCCGTAGGTTCTGGTGATCCCCTTCTACTAGACACAGAATCCTGTTAAGCGAAAGCTTCTTCTATTACGTCCACAACCATTTGAACCATTGGAGTTTGAAGCGCACAGGTTACTATTTGCGCTACTGCAATTGCCCATTGCTTGAAATCGATCTATATGAAAAATAAAAGACGAGATAGAGACTTTTATTATCATCCACGGTACAAAACAACCACTGAAGATCACGGGAATTCTCATAGTGTCAGAACTGGTCAAAATATCCCTGTTGCTTCGACAGAACCACACAGCAATCATAAATATAGAATCGATTCGTTACATCCACAGCATTCCCAACAAAAATCTCTTGTTAGTGAAACCAAAAACACTCGCTACACTCAGGGTTGTAAAAATACCAGTAATCTAGTATCTGGTGGTTTCACTCATGTGTCAGATTTAAATTCCAGTTCCATTGATGGTAATACGAAACCGGTCGTTAGTACGTCACTACATTTCAGCGACTCCAGATCCGTCAGTACCAATAGACAGTTTGCTTCAAAACCACGTCAAGAATCTTTTACCACGAGTCCCAATATACACAATTCACGTGTGCTAACGAGTACCTCTGTAGATTTGACACCAGAAAATTCTACAGAAAAACATGGTGGACTTATTCTTCTTCCGAAAGATGTGGACATATTCCAACAAAGTACTCAAAACTCAAAGAGCTTCCGACGTGAGGCAGTTCGATGTAGGTCGTTTACTTTAAGAACATGAATATTGTGTATCATTTGATTTCATAAGTAGCTCTACATAAAATGTAATTCGTCCCACCAGACAGATGCCTACGCAGAACAGATGGTCAGGCTCTTTTATCACTATGACTTGATGGACTGAGATTCTTGTTGCTTTAGGTTGTGACATACTGACCTTACCTACCGCTGTTTCATACAGACTAAGGATAATTGTTACGCTAACTTCCTCTTCATAGTTTTGTTTGTCATATAGAACTCTCAGTACACCATAGAATTCGCAGCGGCATATTTATCACTAAAGCTTAGTGCTTTGTAGTGTTTTCGATAGTGATTTGGTGTTGCACTCTTAGTCGTTATTTTAATATAAGTGCATATTTACCGAGAATTCAGATGTGCTCTAGAACAGTACTAATCTTTGTACAACTTTATTGGTAACGTGACAGTGTTGTTTACCATCAAACTGACAGCTTCGGATGCATTAAAATTTGCTTTGCACCAGGAATTATTGTGTACTAATATTAAATGTTCAGTAAAGGAGGAATTTATTGTATAAATGTCAACGTTACTTCAAAGATATTTACGTAAAACAGACTTCCAAGCGATAGTTTGTTGGTCCAAGTTTCCACGCCTCATCAGCACATCTGGACGAAGTTAAAAGGTGGGAAATAAGGAATCAGTATCATAGTCAGTCGGTCATTAAATATATCAATAATCATAATGTTTAGTAACTTCAATAAACACACATGGATAAAACATATATAGGACCCAGAGTTATTGAGACTTTGATTTAAAACTAAACATAGGTTTTGTTTCGTCAGGTTTCAAATTATTCACTTCTCTGTTTTCTAAGTTATATAAGCTAGTCGTTTAAATACGTTCCAGCAATCCATTGAGTCACTGACTTCGAATGGACTGTTTAGATAAACACATCTACCTGGTTTGGGTTTTACCCACCCATCGTGTACGGTATCTGGAGACGCTGGGCGAAATGTCACAGATCCATCCGCTCTATCATAACTTGTACCCTGAGTTCCAAGCTATCTTCTACTTTCTATCCCACGAATTCTTCATGTCATGCTGTCTATGCTTAATCTTCTCTATTACCACTGCATTGTTAACACTGAAATTCGTCCTAATAGTCTCATCTCACTGTGATGATATGTGATGTGATAACTTGAAATGATGTACATATGTCAGTCTCTTGCATATGACTAACTGACGGACTGATCTAAAATTGCTAAAATTCCTAATGATTTCCGTCTGATTTTAGTTTTATTTGGGGGTTTTTTTAGTCTGCAGCGATACTCAGGTTTTTTCTTCGAAGATACTTATCAGCAGTGCTTTTTAAGTGTCTGCTTCATGCTGTTGTTGATTCCATATTAGTACAGTAAGTGATTTCATCTACTTCCATAGTTTGTGTAGTTTTAACTCACTCTCCAACTATTTGAAAAATGTAGACATCTAGTACTTATGATTCTATTGGATTATTATCTAAACTCCTTTTATCAGCTGATTCAACCAAACCAGTCGTTGTTGTCCGTCCAAGCTTCTCCAATCCATACAATCATTCCAGAACTACTAGCACTAGATTAGATTCACATGGAGTTGACGAGTCAAAATGTATCAGTCAATGTAAACAGAAATCAGACAATGATATGAGTCCACGCTGTTTTGTCAGTGACGCTTCTAACGAATCGCCCACCACTGTTTTACCTGTTCCATGGACAGACGCTGCAAAAGCTGCTTTCTATCAGTTTTTCAAAACTCAAACCAAATTTGGTTCATCTTCGTCTCTTCAAGCCGAAAGACCATCCTCAACACATCATTTCGCTAATCAACCGACTTGTTTATCTCCAGGATCAACAGTCATCCAGCCTCCAAAGTAAGCAAAACCGTTTTGCTTACAAATGTGTAAGAATTATATTGTTTCGCGTTTTTAAGCCGTTATTAGAATGGATTTCAATTCAACAATTTCCTTTTTCGCTATTGATTAGTCTAGTATATATTTTGTGCCATCAGTTAAATGGAAGTAATATGAGAAAAAGCTGTACAGGACTGGCTTCTGTTGGTCCTTCACGACTCCCTGTTTGGAGTCCTAAAGATGGTGCGACATAGTGGCTACGGACGTTATCAGATATGACCCAGAATAGAAGCCAGTGGCGATTCTGCTGTAATTTTATTTTGTTTCATAAAAAGTGAATGTAACTTCTTTAACTGGAACAATTCTTTCTGCTTGTACCTCTTCTAACTGAACTGCTTCTCTCATTATTATTATACTATCATACACTAATTTCTGTTCGTTATTGTTCCCCCTTTTCTTATATACACCTCCATTCTCATTGCTATTGTGTGGCGCATATGTATCTGGTGCCCCTTTGTGCTAATATGTGTTCAGATTAATATATTCATAAGTAGTAAATATATAGAAGTGTGCAGTATTCACTATGGAAAGGAAAAAAATGTGATATTCAATGGTAAAATGGAGATTGACATATATGCCTTCATTTGATTTATTCTTTCAACTTCTTCCTACATGATAATTTATTAGTTCACCCTTAGATTATTCTTTGCTCTCTTCACTGACTTTGGGAAGCTGAGTTTTTAATCGGACGTTGAATATTTGAGTTTATGCGCGTACCATCAGCAAACAATTCCACCATCTGTTAGTGAATTTTTTTTATTATGGTATATCGAACTACCAATGAGGTTACAGTCAGAAATCGTTCCAATAAGACTAAATTCAACAAAACTCGGTATTATTTAGTAGAAGGTACAGTTATGCATATATATACATATATACCTGGCTTTCAGCCACTTGCTGTTTAGACGTTGTTTCTACCGATTATTGCACCAATAATAATAGTATGTGTCTACGTAGTCGGCTGTAAATCACTGTTTTGTGTAGAAGCTAGTGGTGTCCATTTCAGTTACCTGATTGACTTCCGCACAACATTCGCGATCAGTAATTGGTGACACTAGGTAACATTGCTTTAAGTCAATTACAGGGAATGGAGTACAACCCATCTAACCTCTAAATCTTGAGTCCCATTTTTCCTTCATACATATCTTCTCATTACTTTTGTATGCCGTATTTTGGATGCATATAAATTATTTTACTGAAGCCATATGTATAATTAACAGTTATAGTTATATAGTAATAATCTTCTGTTAAATTTCTGTTTATTGATCAAGCGAAATGATTGCATCAACTATGCAACAAATTGTTCAACTTGATGCTACTCTATCAGCTCTACTCATTCCACCTGGTCTATGTGCTCAATCAATGGTGTTGTTCGAACCATTACAATCGGATCCTGAATTAGGAAGAGAATGGACGGAATCAGAAGCATTGTTTTTACGTTGGTGGGGTACAGTGAAGCGACTTCGTGATAGTTTATTTTTACTATTTGAAAGTGTAATAGTTGCAGATTTGGACTTCTGCAATACGGCACATGTTGAACAAGGTATGTGGAAGTCGGTATTTTACACTGTCTTGGAATCACTTCGTTCATGGATCGAAAATCCACAATCTACACAGTATGTTGTTTATTAATCTTATTCATTTAGTTATAGTAATAAGTGGTAGTAATACTATTAATTTCATTCAATTAACAACTCAGCATTAGGTTGTTTTATTAAACTGAAGTTGGTTTTATTATATTTAAACTTGAAATTCATTGATTACAAGTCAAGCAATTACACCTCCAAGTCACTGATTACCATAAATTTGATAAAACGCACGAAATTTTGTAGCGTATGGACATAGTCAATTTGATGACATCAAACAAAAATAAGACGTAGCTCATTAATTTCATCCAGTTTTCCGGTAGCGGACGCTCCACGTATAACATGTCACATAAACGATATAGCGTAAATTTGAGTTAGTTAACATATATTTGGTCAAATGAATTGTAAATTGTCTCTCACTACTCACTCATTTATATCTAGGAAAAAGCGCGTTTCATCCTATTTGGGACTCATTAGCTGGATGTACCTGCATCCCAGAGTTGATGTTCACTCTGGGACTCGAACCAAGTAGCGTTCATCTCAAACGCCATCACGTTATCCACTTAGCTACTGAGTCCCAAAGGTTGTGATGGAGGTGGGATCCGAACCCATGCCCTTTCGGACTTGTGCTTCGGTCTGGGCACTCGGACAGTATCACAGCCCTCATACAAACGTGATGAGATGTATGGCGCATATGTATCTGGTGTCCTTCTGTAGTAATATTTATATGTTCATGTAAATAATAAAATAAACTCATATTAATGTTTCGTTTTTATCTAATCGTTGTAATTATTACCTGGCTTGGATCCACCTCTTGGTCTTATAGTAACTAAAAGTGACCAGTTAGAAATCTTTTATTCACTTTTCCTGTTTACCAAAACATCATTGCAGACTTGAAGAAACATATGTTCATGAAATTCAAATCTTCGTCAAGTGTCCTAGCAACAAAAACATTTTCTGTTTGGCAGTTTGAGCTACTGAGCTGCTGAGAAATCGATTTATTTTTCCAAATTTGGTGATGTATTAAGTGTTTGCTCTGCTGCTTTTCTTATTCGACGTATCATAATGTAACTGGTTATATCATCCGTGGAATGTGATTTCAGAGATAAAGATTTCATCGGTACTGTTGGTGATCTTACTTTAGATTTTGTTACACGCATGTTTCATTAGGTACTTTGATGGATATTCAGTAGATCATAGGTACGTTTTATATCCTCTCCATTAGTATCATCAAAACAAAATGTTTGGTAAATTTTGCTCTTGATGTATTGGGACAAAGCTTAAAAGTGTGTATATCCACTCGGCTTAATCAGTTCACGATAAATATTTTTTGATCCCCACTTTAGGTTTTCTCGTCAATGAGACGTCTAGAGAGAAGGGGTGATCTCAGTTTTGTCTTCTTTGGTGAAAGTAACTGCTTGATAGATTCTGTTGAACATCTCTGAAAAGCTCTGCGCTTCGTCCTAGTTTTTTAGAACTATCATGGTGTCATGCATATAGCGACAATAAAATTATGACTTATTACACTTCTTGAAGAATCGTCTACGTAGTGATTCCAATAAGGAGCTTTATGAACAGGGTGATATAGCCATTGAAATAGCAACACAATGCATAAGAAGATTCATAAAATGAACATTCAATACAATAAGACTATGTTTTTATTCCATCTGCCGACCAATAGTAACTTCACAAAATAAAGATAAGTTACCTTGTTCCGCCGTCACTATATGTATTTACCAGTTCAACCACGCTTGTGTAGCCAGTTGTATTTAGCGTGCAACCAGACATTTATATCATACTTCTGAACACTGTCCCTCTTGTTTGTCAAAGAAGGAAAGAGAACAATAAGAAGTTTTAATTTATAATTTTATACCTACACAATCCATCTATCTTAGTAATCTGATTATCTAATTTTCATTCCACCTGTTTTATTACTTACTTATTGCTTTCTTTACAAATAATACTAAACATTTATTTTCACTCGCTTGATTTTAGACTCATTATTTTTATTCTTACGTAGCGGGTTGCTGCCTTTAGGTTTAATTTCATATCCGTTGAGTTACGGACTGTGCTCGCTATCACATCTGAATGTTCCAGTGTACATTAAAATAATAATAAACGTTTTGTTAAACTGCTATTTTTAATCGTATCTTAGGTTAATTCCTAAACTAGAGAAAAATCCTGAGACTATAAAACTTCTTCAAAGTCAATTAATTAACCTTATTCAAAAAATTTGCTTATCTGAAGTGATCGATTCAGGATCAAATCAATTAGCGTCTTTACTTGAACGTATACAAAGCATACATCATATTCAACTTGGTCCATTATTATCAGATGGTAGACCACCTCCAGAAACAAAATCAAGAACTCGACGATTAGTCTATTTAAGTGCTCAAAAATTAATGCTATTCCTTGGCGATTTAGCTCGTTATAGAGAAACTTTAGTTGGTGAACGAAATTTTGGTAAAGCACGAAAGTAAGTTTAAGTTTAACACATAAAGTAACGATTAATTATTTTCAATCACATAAAATAGGTAACATTAATTTTTATTTGGTACTTACTGAATCATCTATTTTTGTACTGATAATATTTTTAGCCATGGAAGAACATACTTATATATCCGACTTAAAGTTACTTTGTAAATCATGTCTCTACAGCTCTATAATTATACAATTTTCACTCATTACATATAAGTTGTATCAGCTATATAATTACGATGCCATTTGGTAGTTGGTGTGCTGTTCCAACCCATAACCCAGCGATTTGATAGTATGGAATCGAAATTATTAGATCATAGCCTTATATAAGTATCATTAGTCGCCTAGTTCGTGCCTCAACTCCAATATTATGTCGAAATATAGTCTTTAAAGTTCTGGGTCACTGGTATAAAGGCGTCGTACTTATTGCGATACATGAAAGTCCTGAATTTCATTCTGTATGAAGCCGTAAGTGTTTACTTTTCAAGAGGTCTAAACGATCATGAGGGTGTTGTTCGGTGATCTCTTGGTTTTCACTGTTTTTCTAATTGATAGTAGTTCATAATAAAAATAACTTCCTGGATGTACAAACGTTTCTGCGAGATCATCTACCTAAATTACATGAGACGTACAGTCTTCCTAATTAACTTTAAAATCCCCATGTGTTGAAAATGCTACCAATCCCTTGATACTAGTAGTTGATTAATTAAAAAAATATATTACGATTGTTGTTTATAAAAACAAATAACGTCCAGTTGAAGTAGTCGAGCTCATTGACAAATTCACTTGTCTTGGTAAGCTCATTAACCCAGTAAGTTGGTAGCTGACGAAGTCTCGGTACGGATACAAAAACAAACCTAGATCGTACCATTTATGGAGAATCCGAGATGTTCGACTCTCTGTCAAGTAGTAAATATTACTCCCCTGCAGTTTGATTCGTATTTATCTCTGACTATAAAACACAAACTGCAAAATTAGAAGACATATGCAAGCTAGAACTATTTAGCCGTATGCGTTTGCGATGCGTTAGTCACTTTTGCCAAAACAACCAAGTGGGTAATATCGAGGTTAGGTACATGGTGTTAGATAACGATCGTAAGCCAAAGACAACGTATAATCCTGTAAACTTAAATAATCGTTGAATGATCTAGTTGCATTCAAAACCTCAGTTTACCTTAACATCCGGTCTCAGTGGGTATTATAGTACTTCGGAAAAAAATATGGGAATAGAAATGGTGAGTGCCATGATCTTAAGTTCCAATCGCAATCATTCTCAGTCTCCCTGTATGTGATGATACAACTTACGAATCACATATTCTTGTCTTTGGCTTTGAGTCATACCTTTTGTGTAAGGATGTGTTACTTACTACCTGGCTACCTAAACAGAAATATGTTGGGTGGAACTCAAACCTGCAACCTAGTGGCTGAAAGTCCAACCGTTCAACCACTAAATCACTTTGGGTTAAGTATCATTTCACAATAGTCATCTCTATCACTTACTCTTTTTTGAATTATATTTCTAATATTGGACTTTCGAGCACCGTTAACATTATTTCCTTCTCTATGCTTTTCATCTTGTTTGTGAATTTTCTGCCTCATTTTACTATCATGCTAGTTGTGCCAAATTAGACTAACAAACATGTTCTGCTGCCAGCTCTTACATTAGGAACTAAAATCTATTTCTTACAGCAAAATGAGAAATTTGAAAACATGTTTTTTCTTCGTTTGAGTCATCTCGCGCAGTGTTTGTACAGGGTACTCAAACTCTTAATTTTTTTCACCATAGTAGCCGTAACCAACGTAAAGCCTGTGACAAAAATGTGCCTTATTCTAAGTTCCCATACTGTATTAGCACAACTAAACAAACGTAACATTATAAATGAGAAAATAAATTGAAATAATTGCGATAGTAATGATAATGAGAATAAGTGAACATTGGTTTATAAATAGTTTAAAGAAACAAAAGGAAAAGTATAAGTATCAAAAAGGTACTGAAGCTTGACCTATGGAGCAAAGTCATCTAAGCTATTGTGATCCATTATAAGTCATATCACTGAACATCTCTAACTGTTGATCACAATTACCACTTGAACTTCAACCTCAGTACAATAATCAATAATTTCATGAACTGATGCCACATTTTCGTATTGTCACCTTTTTTATTTTCTTCACTGTTATGTAATTGAATTAATAGACTTGTGTTTATTCTAGTCAATTCATATTATTTAGTGTATATAGATTAAATGGCATAATATTATGTACATGATCATAGTAAAAAGAAAAAAAACAAATGCAATGAGGACGACGTTTGAGCGACACCTTAATGACCTTGAAAATATCCACCTACTTACTAAGGGCTAAATGAGGGTTATAAAACAGTGTAAAGAATAAGAATTATGAGTTACAGTTGATGGTTATGGTTAAGAATTAAATTTATGGTATTCATCAAGAATTGACATCAGTTGAAATGTCAAGACTTTATTTAACCAATTGGATGAATCAATTTCATGCCAAAATCCAAGACTTGTTATTCTAAACCTAATTGGTTCGTCTATAAATTATGGTCTCGTCACAAAATCTTTTTCACTCAATTTGTTTGTTTTAATTTAAAAAATGTTAATATTCGGTATATATATACATATATATTATTATTTATTTGTTTTCTGAACTTTTATCAGTTGGTATCAAAAAGCTCAATTATTAGTGCCGAAAAATGGTCGATCATATAATCAATTAGCTGTTTTAGCTTTGTATACTGTAAGTGAACATGTTATTTTGTTCTTTTTGGTAATGCACATATATATATAGTATTAGCCATGTTTGTAGATGCAGATTACTTGTTTGGGGTCCGGGCGACTATCGTAACCAATAGTTGGAAAATCTGGGTGACATGGCTCAGAATCGATCACAGTGGTGTAGGTGTATACACTGTCTATCTTCCTTTTAAACTATGAGATTAAAATCACCTCATATCTTTCTTTCTACGAATTAATTCTTTCTTCATGTAACAACTATCGGGGGATAAGTCTACTTCCGATTGCGTCCAAGCTATTGGCTTCCGTCATACTTCGTAGGTTGTTCAAAACTCGGGAAAGATTGACTCGCGAGGAGCAGGCTGGGTTTCGTTCTGGTCGAGGATGTATTGATCATATCTTCACCCTCCGCCAAATGTTAGAACATCGCCATACTTATCAAAGGCCAACAATCGTAGTGTTTCTTGACATCAGGGCTGCCTTCGATTCGTTGGACAGGACTGTTCTCTGGGATTGTCTATTGAAGAAGGGTGTGCCTGAGAAGTTTATTAACATCCTAAAAGCCCTATATAAAAACACCTCAGGCAGAGTGAGGGCATACAACCACCTCTCTCCATTGTTCCATTCGAGTAGTGGGGTTAGGCAGGGTTGCCCAATCTCACCATTCCTCTTCAACTTTGCCATCGATGACATTCTGGAAACAGCTCTGATGAATGTAAGTAATGGTGGTGTGGATCTGTTACCTGGAGAAAGACTTCTCGACCTTGAGTATGCGGACGATATTGTCTTACTGTGCGATAATGCCCAAGGCATGCAATCCGCACTTAATCAGTTGGCAATCAGTGTCCGTAGGTATGGTATGTGTTTTGCACCTTCGAAGTGCAAAGTACTTCTACAAGACTGGCAGGATTCTAATCCTGTACTCACCATGGATGGTGAGCAGATAGAAGTAGTCGAGAAGTTCGTGTATCTGGGTAGTTGCATAAGTGCTGGTGGGGGTGTGAGTGATGAGATCGATGCACGTATAGTGAAAGCCAGAGCGGCTTATGCCAATCTGGGCCATCTTTGGCGCCTTCGTGATGTTAGTCTGGCTGTAAAAGCTCGGATCTACAACGCGTCGGTGAGAGCAGTTTTGCTCTATGCTTGTGAAACCTGGCCTCTCCGAGTTGAGGACGTTAGACGACTCTCTGTGTTCGATCATCGCTGTCTCCGAAGGATTGCTGATATTCAGTGGCAACACCATGTCAGTAATGCAGAGGTTCGGCATCATGTGTTTGGGCACAGAGATGATAATTCAATTGGTGTCACCATCTTGAAACACCGACTTCGGTGGCTTGGACATGTTCTACGAATGTCGTCCCAGAGAATTCCACGTCGTGCATTATTTGTCGACTCTGGGACTGGTTGGAAAAAGCGGAGAGGTGGTCAGTGCATGACATGGTGTCGTGGTATGAAAGAAAGCTGCAAAGGACTGGCTTGTGTTGGTCCTTCACGACTCCCTGGTTGGGGTCTGAGAGATGGTGCTACACAGTGGCTAGAGACGTTATCAGATATGGCTCAGAATAGAAGCCAGTGGCGATCCTGCTGTAACCTTCTTTTACTTTCTTCATAAAAAGTGGTTGTGTCTCCCTTACTTGAAAGATTTCTTCTGATTGTACTTTTCCATTCCATTGTTACGACCACACTAAATTACACCAATCTCTTCGTTATCGTTCTCTTTTGTGCTCCTTGGTTTTTTTTTTCTTTTTCTATCTCTTCGAAGTTACATTGTTTTGTGTGGCGCATATATATTGGCGCCCTCTTGTACCAATATTTATGTGTTAAATAAATAAATAAATAAATAATGTTCTTATATGCAATCTTTCTTTTATATATCATCACTGAATTAACTACTTCTATGAATCTAGTGTTAATCTTGTTGTGCTAATGAGGTGTGGTAACTTGGACCGATGCGTATATGTGCTTGGTCCTACGTTGTAGCTGATTCATGTATGAAGATGACTATCTTTTTTTTCAATGTCCAATCAAACTGTAATATTTAGTATTTTTGTGAATTTTCCCATTTATTTAGTATATTAGTGCTGTATATAAGAGTGTAATTTTCACTGAAAACTTTATTTTAATTATCCAAATCTATCTACATATATCTTTTATGAACACACTATTGTAGTGCATTTCAACTTGTTGGATAAGAAAGGTAAATAAAATGAAAGTTAGTGCTTGAAATGAAATCGTTAATGAAAATTATACTTTTCTATACAGTAATCACTTATTAAATGAGTAGAAAAAAAATGCTAGATATTGCACAACGCATTTAGAACAGATTTGCTAAACAATTTGCGGATATGTATCCTATCTATATGATTATTATATTTTTAGTACAATTTTCGAAAAACATTCTTAATATGCTTTGATGTTCTAGAGAATTATCCTAAGATTAACACCATTTAACTGTAATCAAACAGCCAGTGACCAATGATGAAATAGTGTTTTTAATTGTGTTCAAATAGAAACTAGCCTCCGTTGAGATGTTCAAGCGTAGAGAAAAAACAAAATTTAAATGTATAAAAGTAAATGCAAGAAGATCATAGCCAGAAAGTAGGTAGTTTTCTGAAGGTTTAACATTCTTGAATGTACCAACTTAATCTGATGACTGTAAACTTCTAGGTATTATGAATGAGATGACTTTTGAACGAAGCTAAATTAACTTGAGACAACTCACCTACGAACTAGGATCAAAAGAGGATCATAAATTAGTATGAGGAAGTAGGATTAAGATTTAGAGTTAGATGTTAGGGTTAGGAATTAGAGTAAGGGTTTTTATCATGAACTGACAACTATAGTGTTAAGATACTATTTAACTTTATGAATGAATAAATTTCGCACCAAAATCCAAGACTTTCTATCTTATATCTTATTAGTTTGTCCATAAATTATCACCTCGCCAGTCGGATATGCTTGCGATAACAATGATAACTGTGATGACAATTCTATACCAGAATATAAAATAGTTTCTATGAATATTCGTCAAAATTTGAACGAACAGTTTAACAGAAATTAAACACCAAATACTTATTCTTTGGTAGTTTTCATTGAAGCACCAATGCTAGCATCCCATAGAGGTAGACTTCTCTCCTTCAAGATGCCAAATGTTGCTTCAGGACTGATTTACGTCAACGTCTAAGCTAAGTAGTTGACTGTGTTTATCACTTCACTTATCTTGGGAGTCTCATCAACTCTGGTGGACTGGTGTTTGATTAAATCTCCGTATGAATCCAAAACGTCCGTTTGACTTCTGCCATCTTGCGTCACTTGTGGCGTAGGTGAGGTACCCGATATCTGAGAACCAAAGGATGAGTTTACTGTACAACAGTTCACTCCATTCTATATTATGGATGCAAAATATGACATTTAAAAATAAGGGATGTATGTGGATCATTATTCTCCAACCATGGTTGTCTTCGAACGATTGGTCGTGCATTTCGGAACCATCGAGTTAGTCATTCTGACACAGAATACGATGTAAAGATGGCAAGTCAATTGATGAGGTAGTGAATTTTGATCGACTGAGATGGTTAGGACATGTGTTACGTATATCCATAAACCGAATACCTAGTTAGGCGATGATGGCTGGTGTAGGAGTAGGTTGGAAGAAAGTTAGGGGCGAATAAATCTAGTCAATGCATCAGTCCATGAAGATACTGACTGACGGACTGAGCCATTTAAGTAGGTGCAGACCACTCAGTTAAGGTCCATGTGATAAATGGTTGAAGATTTTCAGTGACATGGCTCGAAATTGTTCTCAATGGGGCAGGCACATTCATTGTTCGTCTTCCTTTAGTTCCCAAGTTTCTTAATTCCTTCTTAAATGTTTTTATTTCACTAGTTCATGTATATCGAAATGTATCTTCGATGTCTAGTCTTTTCGACTACCACTAATACTTTCATTACCTTCACTACTCCGGGTTTCGCTCTAGCGATTTCATCTCTCTGTGTTAATGTGGTATGACAATATGAACTGATTTACTAACGTACCAGGTTTTATGTTGTATTTGACTGACTGATAGACAGTTAGCCTTCGAATTATTTCTCAGCTGGCAGACAACCAGAGGGGAATGCCTTAAATCTATGTTGCACAAATGTCAATAAAATGACTTTCGATAGATGTGCCTCGTAAAACTATATCCTACCGACGGTCTTGAGTGACCAATCAAATTAGAGATAACATATTTAAAGTATTAGTCTGAATTTGTAAATAGTTTATTGCCGGAAATCATGTTTTCATCTAGATTTCGTGTTTTAGATGGTTTGGATGGTAATTTTCTTGGGTGGGGTGCACCTAGAGAACCACCTATGTGAATGTAAAAATGTAGTGTTAGGGTTGAGGTTATCGCTTTATATGAAAAATCTCCTGAACCCTAACATTCTAACCAAATTGATAGTGGTAGAATGGGATGAATCCTGTCAAAAAATAATACGATTTTCAGTTCTTGTCGGGATCTCGAACTGATCTAAGTCGGACAGTCATTACAAACCTGGAAGCACTTGACGGCCCGTGCGCGTAATTTTCAGTGTCCAGTTTCAGTGTTACAAAAACACTCAGTTTTTATGTTATAGGCTCAAGTTGTATATATACTATACTTAACAATTTTTAAAAAATCGTATTTCCTTATTTCTAAATATCAAATATCATCGCTCTTTGTTATGCCTCTTCTTGCTTTTTCGTAATCAGTCCAGGCATTTGGATGCAATGTTCTACTATATGCGTACTCTTGCTGCAAGTAATCCTTTTGCGACGGCATCACAAAGTTTGGCGGCTTTATTTAATGAAATACGACCACGTGCTCAAAACATGATTATGCAGGTATGCTTAGTGAATAATTCAATATTGAATTATTATTAGATAGTAATATTATATATTCCTGTGAATTAAAGTTGGTTCATACTTTCGGGTACGATGAATTCGATAATACTTGCACAGACAAAACCAGTAGTGCTTACGCTTAGTGCGTCAAGCCCAGTGGCTTAGTGGTCAAATCACTCTTGTTTCGATCATCAGGTCGCATGTTCTATTTTCGTCAATACCTACTTCATTTTTATTAACTGGGTTGGTATGGTTAGACCTCACACATAAGGTAGTATAGCTCTGAACGTAATTTATAAATCTATCTGTACTTGGTAAATAAACGAGAGAAAATCCATGGAGTTCTACTGAGAATCATTGACCAATGGAGTTTAACCATTACCAAGTATGAAGCAGATATCCACTAACAACGGTAAAAATGATTGTACAATATTTCCAGTTGATAAAAGTTGAATATGCAAACCATTGAATCCCTGTTCGATGGTCCTGAATGTCAAGTGCTCGCCATGTGAGCTGGAGGTACTGGGGTCGACTTCTGACGGGGTCGTAGATGCGCACTGCCGAGGGACCTCACATTAAGACTAACCAATTATTCAATGCGTCCCGGTTTTCAGTGACTGTTTACGATCACTCTATGATGTATACTAAGGAGGATAAATGGTCTAAGCTAAGTGGAATCTGCCAAAATATTTTGTCAGTTCAAGCTGTTGTACTTCGCATCATTAAACGAAATAGTGATTCACAAGCTGTGAGTCGAACTAGTCATAATACGATAATAATATTGGTGAATAGTAGAGATAATACCAGTGGTATTTTTAAAATTTTTATCAACTTACACTGTGGCTGCTTCTGTGTCGCTTCTGTCAAGTTGTAGAACGATAATTTCCTTTTACCACATATCACCTTTCGCTCCAGATTTGTAGGTAGTTTTTCCTCTCATTCGTTTGGAAACACTGAATCAGCATTATGATACTAACAATATCTGCCCTTACACTGCATGTATATAGCTCCTCAACCACGAAACAATGTACCTACTTAATTAATTAAGCCTGTTACCCCTCATAGAGGAGCACAGGCTGCTCACCAGGACTCTTCATCCAACTCTGCCTGGATAATCCTTTCCAGTGGTTCCCAGTTGCTATTCATCCTTTCAATTTCTGCTTCCAATTCCTGGCTCAGTGTGTTCTTTGGCCTTCCTCTTTTCTGTTTTTCTTCGGAGTTCCAGGTTAGCGCTTGCCTCGTGATGAAGTTTGATGATTTCTGCAACGTGTGTCCTATCCACTTCCATCGTTTTTTCCTAATTCCCTCATTAGCTGTGAGTTGGTTTGCTCTCTCTCACAACAGTTTGTTGCTGGTGCTATCCGATCAATGGACATTGAATATCTTACGTAGACAATGGTTTATAAATACTTGTACTTATTTGGTAATGGTTGTAGTAGTTCTCCAAGTTTCAGCGTACAGTAGAACTGTGTTGACGTTCGTATTGAAGATTCTGACTCTGATATTGGTTGACAGTTGTTTTAAGTTCTATATGTTCTTCAGCTGTAGGAATGTAGCCCTTGCTTTGCAAATCCTCGTCTTTACGTCTGTATCGGATCCTCCTTGTTCCTTAACGATGCTGTTTGGGTACGTGAAAGAGTTTCTCTATCAAGCGAGATCAGGTTGGTGTCCTTCGTGTTGTATTTGAGGATGTTGCATTTTCCTTGTGTATATTGAGGCCTATTGATGCAGGGCCTGCTACTACACCAGTTGTCTTCATCTGCATTTGTTCGTGTGTATGGGATAGAAGGGCCAGATCATCTGCGAAGTTCAGGTCTTCTAGTTGCATCCAAGCTGTCCATTGTATTACGTTAAACACAATAACGAAACAATGTATGTTCCTTATATTGTGGTTTTATGGACTATTCGATGTTCCCAATCGGCATTGTCTTCAGATATCTCACACTTCGATTGTATGTGAGCATCAGGGCATACACATAGAGGTATTCCATCATATAATTCTGACTTGTGTAAAGAATGACATGTATGTTGTTCTTCTCACCCTTCGCGTGCGAAACAGGGCCATTGTTCCAGTTATAAAATGAATATATACTTTTACCATCTGTAATTAGCTTGATATTTGACTCATCAAAGCCTGATTTGCCTGCAAAAAATTTTGATGGAATATTTGCATCTGCATCATTCTCATAAGGACAATTTTGGACAAAGTTTGAATTTCAAGCCTCTGCTACGTCACATCTGAGCAAACTGCTTCTCTGGTTGCTTCGAGAAAAAACTTTATGGCTTCTAATTTAGCATACCACTGACTGAGGATCCTACACGACGTACATAATTTATGAGAATATTCAACATCTGATACAATAACACCAGAAGTATGACTAGAATTTGACTCATTTGAAAGATATTTGTCACATTCATTAAGGATATCACTGGAAATAAATCCATTGTGAAGACAAATGACACCTGATGTGATACCATCAGAACTGTAATCAAATTTTAACTCATTTAGAACTTGTTCCTAACATTTAATTAAGGTTTCATTAGAAATAAATGAGTAATTAGGTCAACCGATATCTGGTAAAATAATATCATGAATTTGATTCATTTGAAACATTATTCTCACAGCAATCTAGTACTTTAGTCGATTTAAATCATTAGACTGATCAGAATCCAACATAGAAACATTTGAATTTTGCTGGGTGTCAACATTATTAAGCACACTTTTCTCCAAGATACTGATAATTTTCACTTGAGTTTGAACAAATTGATCTAGTATTACTTCCAAAGTATCCATTTTTGACTGTCGAAATATATCCGATTACAAAATGTATTGAGGTTCATTTTAAAATCTCCCGTCACCGATTTGATATAACGGATGATTTAAAATATTTTTCTCTCTCTCAGATATACTAAAATAATACATTAATACGATAATGAGACTAATCACATTCTATGGAATCCAGGATTCACAACCCGGAATAGGAAACCAGATTAACATTAGATAATCCGAAATAGAGATCAATGAAAAGAAAAGAAATCACATACTAAGTGCTTGTTCGTCCATCCTCATTGTCCAATCACATCTTTAGCTCTATTAGACTGAAGTTATTAAATTTCATATAAAGTTTCTCAAAGATTTTATTGTGAAATATAACTCATAAAAAGAGAATTGCTGATGACAATACTGATCAATTCACATATTTTTGTTTCATTAAAAGTGGTCTTTTTAAACGTTAGTTTCAGAAACCGAAAACTGAATCAGTTCAGCCTCATTGTTCTGGATTTAGTTCACATAATCCACGATTTCAACGTGCTGAAATATGGATTCATCCAATTGATGGTCAGACTACTGTTATTCAAGGTGGACGGCGTTTGATGCATTCAAATATCAAACCAATTGTTGATGAAAGTAACAATATTCAAGGAAAATCAATGCAAAAATTAAATTCATCAACTCCTGAACTTGAAGTTGACAATGAAGATGAAGATGATGAAGAGGCACAGGCAGAAGCTGAAGAATATGCTAATATTTCTTTGATTGAAGTGAGTGTCTTCGTCATCATAGAACTGTCATATACTATCTTTCATTGTACAGGTATTTGATACAAATGCTAATATTAAATAGAACGAAATTATTAGATCAGTTGAATAACTTGTATTAGTGGAGTTTTGTTCTCTGAGCTGGATGGTTTGGTCGTGGAGCTTTCATCGTTCTTCTGAACGACATCATCAGCACAAACTTCAAATAGAAGTCACTTGTATTAGTCTTGTATTAGTATTAGTCTTTGCTATGTTATAAATAACAAATGACTTGGCCGAACATGGAGTATATGAACTCTTAGGTTTAAGATCATAAGTAAACTTTATCGCGCTTATTGTGATGTCAAAATATCATGGTTTCAATTCATTGTATGATTTAGGATGAACAGTGTACTTGCTTTAAATTATGGATATATTCACAAAATTCTACGTTTTCATTTGTATTTTACTTCTCTATCTTGATGTTATGCTAAATTTATGTTTGGGTATATCATTGGTATTCTTGTCTGTCTATCTATTTGTTTAACAAACATTCTAGTTTACTAACTAGTACATGGCAAGTAATGTAATGCCCCGGTACGGCCAGAAATGGGGAGAGTCAGCTGTCCCTCTCAAAATGCTCTCATATGGCCACGCATATACGGCCACTACCAGCGAAGTCCTACTCGCGGCGAGGGTGTTGTTTGCGAAACTGAGAGGACGACAAGAGAGTGCCCGGTGCTTTAACCGGGTTGGTGGATACAAAAGATCCACCTGGGGGAGTGGGAAAACTCATATTCCCACCCAGTGACGCACATGGGCTACAGGGTCCTAAGGGAACAAATGGCGTATGAACCAATGATTGGTCACCGGCTACCATGAGACTGCATCTCCTGACGTTGCTTCACTGCCTTGTGGATCAGACCTTTAGGTTGAAGGTTCCGGGTGTGGCCTCCTAAGAAAACCACCTGCTTCGGTCTGGGGACTCGGGCAGTATCACAGCCCATACACAAATCACGTGACTTGTGTGACTCATATGTATTCGGTGCCCTTTGTACCAATATCTATATGTTCAAATAAGTAAACAAAATAAAAAAGTTCACCACTATTTTGACTGCACTAATATTTAGAAAACTAGATAGAAATCAGTTATTCAGTTGTTCAATGGGCGGCCTGCTTGAGCATTTGGGCTACCTGTCCCTGCCATCTAGATATTTCAACAATTTATCTACTCTTGTTTGTTTTAATATATCGTTATGTCTATTAATCGCATAACCTATTCTGCTGCGTTTCTGAAAAGTGTACAACCTTTCGTTGTCAAAGTTACAAAAACCTCAATATGAGAATGTGGTTGCTGGCAATATACAACGAAAATAATGCACATTATTCAGATGTTCATTCAGTGAACTGCTAACATCTAACTGGCGATCACTCGATATTTATCGCCAGGACCGACCAAAAAGAAAGAAACGGAAACTTGTTGAAATACTTTGCGCTGAGAATTCTATATTGCACCAAAAATATAGTATTGAATAAAGCTGATAATAATAATAATAATAATAATAATAATAATAATAATAATAGTAATAATAATAATAATAATAAATTTAAAATTATCGCAATTATGAATCCATCCAACTTTCCACACTTATGTCAACATAGTTAGGTCGACATTAATTGTGTTAATGGTTAAGCAGTCGTAATAAAATATTCTTTAAATAGATCCCATTCTGTCTTGTACATTTATTACTATGGGGTTATTGAGTCCTATTCAAATATCCAATACTGTCGCAGATTTCCAAAAATTCAACTGAAATGTCACACTTTAATTAAAATGAAGTAAGCGAAGACTTGGTGGAGATAACCGATTTATTGTTTAATACAAAATTACACAGTTTTCAATTAGGACTTTGAAAAAGTCATTCTGGCACCATAATAAATTGATGTTTTTAATTTTCACTAGGTTGCTTAAATTGATATCAGTTTAGAATTAAAATTATATGGATAAAATTACTTACGCTTGTTACCCCTTGTAGAGGGCAGGTCGCCGACAAAGATTCTCCAACCAATTGTGTCGTGTGCTTTCATTTTCGGTTGCTTCCAAGTGCTACCCATCCTTCCCATATCTGTCCCCGGTTCTCATCGAAACGTGTTTTTTGGTCTGCTTCTTTCCTTTCGCCCTCAAGATTTCAACTCGGGACTTGCCTCGTGATGTAGTTTGATGGTTTCTGCTATGTATATCCTACCGACTTGCAAATTTTTTTTATAATTTCCTCCTCAGATGGGAGTTAGTTTCTTCTCTCCCACAATAGGTTGTTGCTGATGGTATCCGGTCAACGGACATTGAGTATCTTGAGTAGACAGTTGTTTATAAATACTTGTACTTGTTTGGTCATGGTTGTGGTAGTTCTCAAAGTTGCAGGTTCGTAAAGTAGAACTGTGTTGACGTTCGTATTGAAAATTCTGACTCCGATATTGTCTGGCAATTTTTGTTGTTGTTGAGTTATACAATAAATAAAACTACACACGTTAAGAGAGATAGACAATAGGTTTGGGTTTCAATGTGAATATTAATACTGAAATGTGAAACGTGTATCCAGTTAATGAGTTCCAAGTAGGACAAGACACATATTTTGGATTTCATTGATGATTGCATACTAAATACACTAGAACTGAAGTAAATTTATTCATTTACCTTTCATTATTTATATTTTCAGCTAAGTAAACAATTCGGTTTGGCATTTATTCATGCTCATGGAAAGTTATATACCAAAATTGGGTAAGGTGTATTTTTTCATTAAAATTAATTTGGCGAGACTATAATTCATGGACAAACCAAGTAGGTATAAGACAACAGGTCTCGGATTTTGGCGCGAAATTCACACATCCATTTGGCTAAATAGAGTTTTGGCATTATAGTTGATGTCAGCTTGTGATGAGAACCCTAAGTGTGATTCCTAACCCTGACCATTAACTGTGAATCATAATTCCGATTCCCCATACTGTTTTATAACCCCCTAGTTATTAGGTGGACACTCTCAAGGTCACTTCAGCGTCACTCAAAGGTCGTCCATAAATTATAGTCTCACCATTAAGTTTTATGTTTGGTATTAATGAACCATTGGGATTTAAATTTATTTGATATTTTAGTTATCAACAAATAAACTAAGTGAATTCTTTCGGTTTGTCTTTAAAAGAAATACTTTTTAGTGTGAGACTGTTATATCCCGATCAGAATAATGAATGGTAACTTTTGGGATCCATTTATGGACCAATACTATACGTATATTTTTGTCGTTTTATTGTTAATTAACTAAACTATTCATATTCGTGTTCCTCTTATTATAAGCTTCATTTTAACCTATGAACTATTATTGTACGATTTACTATTATTGAGTTATGCCCAGTCTATCAGTTACTATCCCTCACATTCACAACTACATTTGGCTAAATCTTGTATAAATGTTGTTTTCTATTTTGTGGTGCGATGTGGTTTGTTTGGTTTGTTTATAAACCCAGTATGTTTCGGAATACATGATTCATATCGCGGTGGCTAAGATTGGTGTTCTGGACTCAACGGGCTGGTTTGGGCTAGACAGGAGGAAGTAACTCTAGACTGCTCATACGTGTTTTATGCGTGATTGGTCCGGTCGACGATCCACTGTTCTCTAATTGGCGGCATCATTACGTTACACATTGATAGGGACATAAACCCACAATTTATAACAGAGACTTGTTTAAATGTTTTTCCGATCATTTACACGAAGTAATTCCATTATGTAATTGAGTAGAATTAAGTTTAATTAATTCAAGATCTTAAGTTTAAATCATGTTTTTCATATGACACTGAAGAGGCAACTAAACAATAAGTACTTATAAAGCTTTGCATAATAAACATGGCCCTTTCTACAGTGAAGAATCATTCAGTTAGTTATCAAGTAATTGCCCAAAAATTCTTAATGGAGATATAAACATAATATGCTGTTTTAAAAATAATTTTCGTTACCATGAGTATAGTATGTGTTTCATTTCGTTGTCTAGGTATAAAATATTTATGTGAGACACTAGTAGAGACGTTTCTACTTGTAGTCAGTTTTTGTGACCAATTTTTGGAAATAGTCGAGAAGTTTGGTTTCTGAATGCTATCCAAAGCTAGATTAGGTTTTGTCAATCTGGGCGATCTTTTAGCGCCGTTACAATTAATGCACAAGTTGTAAATCAGTGTGACTACGAGTTTTTGATGCAGACAGTTTTTTAGTGTTAGTGACAGGTAGCAAATATTTAGCTGAGAATGTCGAAAAACTTTGTCGTCGACCAACTTTGTCTTTGACGGATTGTTTGCATTATTGGTAGTAATGTTTAGGTATATCTTATTCTGACCCAAATTCTAGGCATAATTATCCTGCATAACTTTGTATAACTAGTCGGCTCCAATACGTTTACGATTATTATTGTCAACAATGTAAAAGCAGAGATATCGTAATACAGAGCGTTAGAGAATACTCCCTTGTCAGTCACGGTAGTCAAGAAAACCAAATCAAAAACAAAGGAAAGATAAAATAAATGTGATGTATGGTTTATTTTGTTTATTGAGTATATCATATTGTGTAGTGTGTTGACTATTGTAGTAATTAATCATTGTGTGAATCCTGTGACTTCATATTGTTCAGATACGAGGAACAAACATACAAACAATCACATATGTATGAAAATTTTACACGGATTAAATCTTATAATCAACTGCCTGAATACATATAAAATATTTATTAAAATTAAAATGGTACATACGACTTTCGCAGAGATGTTCGATGTTATGTATGCAAGTTTTGTACAAATTTGTAATGTAATTGCATTGTATGACCTTTGCGTTGTTGTTGTTGTTGTTCCAAGTTTTATCAAAATGCTGTATTTCTCGGAATGTAACAAAATAAATTTCGAGCAAATCATCATACATTGAACTAGGAAGCTGAAGTACAAGATTAAAGCGTTAATTATTACAAGTTGATTAAATTTGCCAATGTCATATATTGTGGTCAAGCCTAATAGTTTACAATACAACACAAGCTTTAAATCCCTGTTCGCAAGAGTAATTCATGAAATGTGTTGTTTTTTTATATCTACCTTGTATGTGTAACTGAATAAGCTCATTTAGGGTACCAATGAAAACTGGGGACGATTAGACACCCGATTCGTTCAACTATTGAACTTTTCAGTAGTGCCTACTCGCATCCCCTCTAGATATCGCGTCTATAAATTTCAAGGCTCATGACAAATCCCGAAACACTAGAACCACTGGGTCGGCGTCCAATGTTATAATTTCGGCTTCAATCAATTTGCAATATAACGTGACGATCATCCACTGCAATTTGTGACATTTATTTCGCTCTCTAAGCGTCTGGACTCTACCAGTCACACAATTTTCCAATAAAATTTCAGAAACATCAAGAAATCCGCCACGGGACCTGGATGTTCTGCGTCCCATCCCTGATATAGTCCTGCATACAAATTAAACCTGTCTCCATAAACCATTTAAACTTAACTACGTCTACAAAATGCTTATTTTCTTTTGTAATTGGTAGAGCATTTTATTAGTTCCTTAACATTTAGTAATTTAATTCTATTATTATTTTTAAAAAATAATGTATTTTTATTTTGTCAGTATGGAAACATTTCCAGAAGTGGCCTCATTAACTCTTCAAGCTTTATCTGGTCTGTTAGCACAAAAACCATGTCCTTTATCAACTGAACGTTTATGTCAATTATTTGTTGTAAATATGTTCAATGTGGATCGTGCTGCATCTATGACAAATCAAACAAATACAATGAATAATTCTATAAAAAATCGAATAAATGAATCTAAAATCATTGTGAATAATGATAATAAAATATCTTTAAATATAGGCATGGATAATTTTGTTCCATCTTCACGTCTTACTGAAATTGAAGCATTACGTTCTGTTCATCATGATCATGCTGCACGTTTTGCATTGGATACATTTAGTTTAGTATGCAGAAGAGCAGCACAATTACTTCAAGAGGTAAATAATATTTTCATGTAACATATTTTTAAAAAAATTGTTGAATTGGCTTTCCGAGAACTGCGATGGAGCCTCCTGAGGCCCTAAAGGAGCCGAAGAGTCCTAACCAATCAGAGCATGATGAAGCTTTCTAGAATGTCAACGTGGTGTTCTACTATTGGTCAATAGCATAATATTTATTTTAGAGGATTGGCCCAAAGATGATGTTGATTTAACAAATGGTAACATCTCTAAATACCCGTGTTTTCTGTACAAAAACGAACCTTGGAGTAAAGTATTTTCTCGCATACTTTGCGTCTTCTCTCTTGTGTTCAGGTCGCTGTATAGTTCTAACTTGCGGGTTACCAGAATAGATTAGGAACCGAATAAAGCGTTCAGATTAACAAGATTTATCAAAAATATTTTCGCTTAAAATTATTACATTTTAAAACGTCAATGTTAAGCTTACGGGGATGCCTTCAAAATTGGTTAACTGTTAAGGAAATATTACTAAAGACAACTTCATTTTAAACTTGACTTAATATTCATTATTTTATATAGGAAGTTGTTTCCTGTAGTTGTGTTTTTAAATTTATTTCAGTTTCCCACAACTGGATTAGGAATTGCAGCATCACCAATTTATCGACTACGACTTAAGTTATTAAGTTATTTAAAGTGTAGCAAAAACTCAGTGGTTAAAACACTTGTTTTTGAATCGTTAGGTCCCGTATTTGAACCTAGTTCCACCTACTTTATTTTGGGCAGCCAAGTAGAGCTACATTACCTTACACCTAAGGCTTCACTTCAAGCTGTAGACATATATTCAAAACCAAACTCCACTAGGCTAAAGTTTACTTCCTTGTTGAATTGCATCAATAGTAGTTAGGAATACGTTAGAATCATTAACATTCCCGCTCAGGAGTCACCCATTAGTAGTTAAGCGTTCATATTATATTCAATTTTATTATTTCTAAAATACTGTAGCTATTTCATCATAACAACTTTAGGTTCATAAGAACAATTATAACTCAATTAAATATCATCCAATCAAACAAGCTTCAATTAATTATATCTTTGCTTTTATGTATACTTTTTATAGACTCCCCCTATGGATGCTAGTCCAGGTTGGTTATCACCAGATGCACGAATTCTTCTTTCCGCATTATGCCTATGGACTGAATGGATGATTTTACATCCTGAACATTGGTTACCACCACCAAATCATCGTGATCCTACACTTCGACCACATTTAGACGATTGGCTACTTGTTGCTAAATTATGCACTGAAGCAGCTAGTTGGCTTTCACGTTTATCTGTTAGACCAAAATATGAAGAAATTACACCAACAACATCTCTCGTGCTTCGATTAAAAGGTGAACTTAACTGTGATGAAAAATTGGATGATGATTCAGATAAATCCTCTACTTTATATCATATCTTTGAAGATGGTAACTTGTATAAAGCTGCTTTTCTTTCTGAAGAAGTATTTGTCGCAGGATTCAAGCCTATGCTTGATTTAACGCCTAAAGTATGTTTTAAGTGGTCTTGTTTTTTTAATAAACCTATTCAATAGGTTTGGTTCTTTGTAATTTCTGTTATAACATTTTCATTTATTACTGAAAAATTTCCCAAAGGTAATTACTACAAACGATATGACTGTTCTTAATAATAAGATCTGCATAAAACTTCTGTTTATTAATTAATTATGATCGGAATGGGGTTTGTGGAGATTGTAGTGATTTTAACGGTTGAATTCATGAGTCGATACAAGATAGACCAAGATTGAAAACCTGGAATCACTAGAGGGCCGTTTTGTCCCAGTATTGGACTCCTCAACAATGCGCATGAGGGGCCCTAACCTCGGGCCATCAGTCTCACGTGTGAACGCCTCACCTTTAGACCACTGGGCCGGCATCCGACGGTGTCACTGTCTAACTTCAATCGATCTATGATCTTGCGCAACCATTCATCCATTGTCTGAGGTAGATACCTGCCTCTACCAGATACTAGTTGGACTTTACTGGTCAATTATTAATTAATCATCTTAGTCGATAAGTTAGGATAAACTTTGGCACAATTGCATATCGGTCCCAAGTGTCACTATATCATATCACCATAGTACTATAAAATTAATTAAGTGAATAATAAAATGAATCAAAATTATACCAGTCGTATTGAAAAGAAATAAACATTAAGAATTTCATTCGAAGACAAGGAATGAATTCTCTGAATAATAACAACACTAATAATTTTGAAACATGCTGACTACAAAGGATGATTGATTAATAGATAGTTGAATTTGATCATTCTCAGGTGAATGATTTCTCCATGCACTAGCTGCCAAATCAAAGGATCTCAGAGAGAGAATAACAGACTATATCTCTTGTTATTGATTAATGAAACACAAAAATAAGGAAAATTATCTTTAGATTGCCTCTAGAAAGTTTGGTGATAGTCTATGGCATGTTTTAGTACTGTTTTTTACCAGCACTTTCTAATTATACTATCTCTTTTGGGGGTTATTTTGTTTCATTTATCGTACAGATATATTATTACACAGGTGATTGGGACCCAGAAACTGTGGCAGATTTTGTTCGAATAGAGAAATTGGTTTTATTTGGTGATTATTTATGTGGAATTGAAACGCCTGTATTGAGCTATAATATTGACCAAGCGGTTTATGAATCGGTTATACAACGTGAATCTTCTGAACGTCTTCAAGATAAACGTATAGATGTTAAGACAAATATTATACAGAATACTTCAGATATCAAATTGGAAAATGAGGAGAAACGTCAGTTGGAGTTAACGTCTGTAGTAAGTGGTAACCGCATAATTTACAATAATTATATCAGAATGATATTGAATTCCTTGTATTTCCTGGTTTCATGTCAGCTACTTACAGCTTCTAAACGTAATTTTATTTATTTGAACACATAGATATTGGTACAAGGAGGCACCAAATAGATATGCGCCACATAAATCATTCAATTTGTGTGAGGGCTGTGATACTGCTTGGGTGCCCAAACCGAAGCAGGTGGTTTTCTTAGGGAGCAACATTAGGAGCCTTCGACCTAAAGGTCTGATCCACAAAGCAGTGGAGCAACGTCGGGAGATGCAGTCCCGTGGAAGCCGGTGACCAATCACTGGTTCATACGCCATTTGTTCCTTCAGGATACTGGAGCCCATGTGCACCATTGGTTTGGAATCAGGGTTTTCCAACTCCTCTAGCTTGACTCTCCGTGTCCACCATGTTATGACTTTATGTCCGGCTTTTTATCACGTGATTTATCCACCAATCAAAATATGACTTACAAATCTGTGGAATGTGTTCAGAGATGCAGATACGAATACTTCTTTCTGTTCTTACGAGGGAAGTGGTTTCATAATAAAATGAAAAATTCAACTGGTTGCCTTTGTACACACAGTTCATGCTCCAATTGATAGACTACTTTGCTAAAACCTCTAAATACAAATAAATCGTGATAACTTTGGACGAATTGTTTCGAGATACAGTTCAATATTCTCTCTCATTACTCTCATGTTAAATTGAGGGATTGAATAAACTCTTTTCCAAACGTACACTTCCTGTTTTCAGACTTAATTCTTCCCTTATATCATTGTCTCTGGCATGACTGTGGTTTTGCTGAAGAAATCTGTAATCTATCGTTGTGCATGATATTTAACTACTAATACTACAATCAGTAATATGTGTATGTCAGTCAGTCAGTCAGTCAGCTACAACGTAGGACCAGGCACATATGTGCATCGGTCCAGGTTGCCATACCGCATCAGCACAACAAGATGAACACCGGATTCATAACAGTGGTTAGGTAAAAGGTGGTAATATATAAGAGAAACATTGCATATAGAGATATAGTACAAGAAGAAAGAGTTGGTTAGTAGAAAGAAAGATATGAAGCGCTTTTAATCTCTTAGTTTAAGGGAAGACGGGGAGTGTATACGCCGACGCCATTGTGATCGATTCTGAGCCATGTCACCAAGAGTCTCCAACCATTGGTTACGATAGTCACGCGGACCCCAACAAAGTAGTCTGCATCTACCAACATGGCTCAGACTAGAAGTTAATGACTTCAAACACTGATGCCACGTTTTGGTTTGGCCGCCCCTAACTTTCTTCCAACCATCCCCAACACCGGATAGCATTGCACGTCGTGGTAATCGGTGTTCAGGCATACGTAACACGTGGCCCAACCATCTCAGTCGATGAAGATTCATAACCTCATCAACTGATTTACCATCCTTTCCTAATACCCTGCGTCTAACCTCACTATTACTTACCCGATTATCCCAGCAGACGCCAGCAATATTTCTAAGGCATCTGTGGTCAAATACTATCAGCTTACGAGTGTCTTCTACTCTTAATGGCCATGTTTCGCTACCGTAAAGTAAAACAGAACGGACTGCCGCGCAGTATACTCGTCCTTTTATTGATAGACGGATATCTCGCCTTCGCCACAGGTGACGTAAGTTGGCAAAAGCCAAACGAGCTTTTCGAATCCGTGCTGAGATTTCGTCCGATACCAACCCATTAGGGCTGATCAGACTTCCAAGGTAAGTGAAGTTGTCAACGCGCTCGACTACTTCACCCCCTATCCTTAGTTCAGGTGTTAACGCAGACCAGTCCTGAAGCAACAACTTGCATTTCGAGGGAGAGAAGCGCATTCCAAACATTCTGGCATTGTTGCTCAGTGCTACCAGAAGGCTTTGCATTTTGTCAGCGTCTTCACCAAACAGGACTATGTCATCTGCGTATTCTAAGTCGATAAGTGGACCTCCTGGATGGAGATCAATACCCGAGAACTCAGTCGACGAGAAAGTTATTTCCATCAGTAGGTCTATGATGAAGTTAAACAAAAATGGGGAAAGTGGACATCCTTGACGGACATCACTTGAGGTTGCAAAACTAGATGACAGTTCGCCATAAGCTCTCACTCGACTAGTAGTGTTCGAGTAAAGAGCCTTCACAAGGTTTATGTACATCTGAGGTACGCCTTTCAATGACAGACACTGCCACACAAACTCGCGGTCTACCGAGTCAAATGCTGCTTTTAAGTCAAGAAAGACCACCATCGTCGGACGCCGATAAGTATGCCTGTGTTCTAGAACCTGACGAATGGTGAATATGTGGTCGATGCAACCACGACCAGGTCTGAAGCCAGCTTGGTTTTCTCGTGTTTGCAGTTCACGAGTCTTAGTCAGGCGTCTGATAATTATCGAGGCTAGTATTTTAGATATTATATTAGTGGTTGTCACAAGATGATTTTGACCCTTTCTTATATATTGGGACGATAAGTGATTGTGACCAGTCAGATGGAATAACGTCTAACTCCCAGATCTTAGCTAAAATATTAGTCAACCTAATCGCTAAAATTGGACCACCATCTTTAAAGACTTCTGGAACCAGTCCATCTGGACCAGCAGCCCTTCCTCGTTTCAGATTGTCTATAGCCTTTTGAACTTCAGCAAGAGTTGGGGGACCTACTTCAATGTTCCATTCACGCTGTCTGGGAATGGAGGGTAGTTGTAGAGTAGCTGAAGGCCAGCTGAACTGTTCCCTAAAGTGTTCCGCCCATCGTTCTAAACGTCTGGACTGGGAATAGATGAGAGTATCGTCTTTTTCCGATATAATCTCACTTACACTTGACTTATTAATTCCAGTTTCTTTTATTAGTCTGTAAAGTTGTCTTGTGTTCCCTATAGTCGCCGCCTTTTCCATCTCTTTTGCTTTCGTTGCCCACCACTGCTCACGGTCGTTTCTTAAACTTTTTCTTAACCTAGATCTGATTTGTTGTCGCTCTTCATCATGTTCGGAACCTGATGGGACGAATTTGCGAGAATCCATCAGTGTGATAGACTTTGAAGAAATCCACTGGTTCTTTGAAACTCTGTGGTTTAAGTCGCTAATAGATGTCACTGCTGCTTCCACAGCTGCTTGTATGTCTTTCCAAGCAACATCTGGGTCAGCCTCGTTTTCAGAACTACCTAAGCGTGAACTTAGTTGTTATTGGAACCTATTTTTGGTTTTCTCGTTACTCAACTCAGTTCTAATGGGTCTTTTCAATGTGGCTTTTTTGCGTCCGGTGAGACGCAAGCAGATGCGTGCCCGTATTAAGGCGTGGTCGGAGTCCAAGCAGGTACTCCAGAATGAGCGACAATCTTCTACCAACCCTCTCCAACGATGACTGATGGCAATATGGTCTATTGGAGTCCATCGTTGGTTTGGTGTAGGGGGTCGCCATGTTAGACGATGTCTCTCCTTATGCTTAAAATTTGTGTTTGCTAAAAATAAGCGATTGTCTGAGCACAGTTGCAGCAGACGATCACCATTATCTGTTCGCTGTGCCGGAATGCTAAAATATCCACCTAAATGCCTTTCTGTGTGGTTTAAGCTACCTATCTGAGCATTAAAGTCACCCCCTACGAGTACTCTGTCTGAACGTTTAGCTTTCTGAAGAAGTTCAGATAGCTTTCTGTAAAATTCATCTTTCATTTCATCTGAGCTGCAGTCGGTGGGAGCGTAGGCAGAAACGACAAAAAGGCAACGACGTGTGTCCCTATCCTTCCGAGTTCTTACGGAGCCGTTTAGCCGAACAGCACATAGACGACTGTTGACGGGGATCCATTCTAGCAGTGCTTGTTCCGCCCTCATGCTTAGTGCTATGCCTACACCTGCCAGTCCACGAGAACTGGCCATAGGGTCACCAGATACACGTAGGGTGTATCTCGTTGGCTCTCCGTTTTGCCGAGGTGAGTTCAAGTGAATGACCACACTGGAATCGTGTATGCGTGTTTCGGAGACACAGCATACATCAATGGAAAGAGACTCTAGGGTTTTAGCCAAGGAAGCCTGCTGACCGATTTGACATAGAGTGCGTACGTTGAAAGCTCCAATGTGTAGTTTGGAGCGAGGTTTCAGTAGACCTGGGACAGAGTTTTGAGCACTAGAATCGTTGGCTATGGTGACACTTGAGGAGGAAGCCGAAGGAGGAAGTTTAGGGTTGAAAGTCGATGTAGGAGGAATAATAGGAATTGAAGAGGAAGGTTGATTATGAATACAATGGTCTTGGGTGCTGTTAGAGGTATGAGGGCGGTTATCACTTCCCGGTTGCCCACACCGTGGAAGGGTTCTTCTGGAGGTACCTGAAAAAGAAATTGGATTAGAGGTGGTCTCAACGATCTGAGAGCGTGACCGCAGTGCCCAAGGGACAACTGCTTGAGGCCGGTCGCGCACGGCCTTTTCGTGGAAGGTTTTTGACATGTTAGCTCCGTTCTTCAAAGGGCCTTACCGCCGGAGACGGAAATCCGTAAGGTAAGGTAAGGTGTGCATTTTTAGGGTCGACCTTTTCTAACCCCACCCCTCCTTGTGGGAAGGCAGCATCGCTGTCATGCTGGTTGTCTGAAGGAAACACCTTACTGCTGTCACACCTCTGTACAGTCAGCAGTACGACTTCGCTTTCGGACCTTAGGTTTGTTGCTTTTAGTCTTACCGCTCTTCAACCGACCTGTCTGACATGGTAGGACCTTGAGGAACGGTTGTTCCAGCCAGTATAGCTCGGTTGCTTCATCACGATAGGCAAGCCCGACCACCACGTCAAGGTAGCAACAACGGTCGAGAATATGTGTATGTTCGTTATGAAAAACTTTGAATCATGATATTTAAAAAAATATATGGTCTATTCTTTTTGGGATTATTTTCTTTTTTATCACTTTACCCTTTTAGTTGAATGATAACAAAAATCTTTCATCAGATGATTGTACAATAGAGTCTAATTCTGTCCTAACGGATATCGCAGCTTTACAACGACAAAGAGCTTTCCTTCAAAAGCAACTAGATGAAGAAGCCCGTCTAGATGCATGGCGTCGTAATGCTATTAGACAAGCAGCATCTGGTGGACAGAGAGCTGTTGAGATTGAAGTTAGACCAATTTATTTATTACCGGATACAAATTGTTATATTGATTGGTTAGAAGGTATTGCTACATTAGCTCAAAAATCTTCAAATTACACTGTACTAGTTCCTATTGTCGGTAAGTTCAATATGAATATTTCTTATTACACTATCGAAATTTATCAAGGGGACTAATTGCTTCAAACCTATTTATGTGTTTCAAGGTTAATCGAGTCAATCTATAAAAGACCATAGTCATTTAGTGACCCTAGATCTGACTCCGATTTAGACGAACGAATAATCCCTTATATTACACGTGGGTTAACTTCGTTTGGGCAACAGCTTTAAAAAGAAGCTAATGTGGATTAAATTCGATGAATTAATTTCATGCACTCATTCATTCAGACAGACATTAAGATGAGAATCGGGAAAGCGTAGTGAAACAGACCAGGCAAATGTGCCAACTACATTTGATAAAGCGTGACTCACTATTTATAGCTAAAGGCAAGTTATGAGTAAAGTGATAAACATACACACTTACGCTCATATAAAAATAGTCAAGATTATAAGCGAATAGTTGACAAGATCAAAATATGTGTGGATAATGACTCGAGAAGAATTAATCCATCCAAAAGCCAGAATAACCCATGTCGGTATGAAATAATACTAGACACCAAAGTCCTAGGTTTTGTGCTAGTTGGCATTTGCCAACAAAATATACCTATAATTGTGAGAGAACTTATGCTCCTTGTGGGATTCTGACTTAATTTGTGTCATCTCATAGTTTGAGATTTTATCACTGAGTTAGTAAAGTTATGACCGACATCCTAATGGATTAAATGTACATGAGTTATAAAGATCAGAATAATAGGCTTATAATCAAGAAAAAATCAAAATCACATAAATTAAATGTTGATAGATACATTTTTCAATATTTAAATACTGATATCCCAAAATCAGCTTTTAAAGTTTGGTATCTTCTCTTATTCGTCTTATTTCAACAGATATGCTGAACTCTTGAAGCATGTAATAAAACTATCGAGACTGTGTATAAACGTATATAACTAACCAATCAGAGCTAGTCGAAAAGATCATAACATCTGCCTGTGTAAAAATTATAATTACATTAACGTTTTCTTACTGCATAAACCTAATTAATTTGTTGTTTTGTTTGGGATATGTCTATTACCCTACTTTTCTAAGTGGTGCTTTGAGTCAGGAACTAGTCGATCAGAGTTAGAGTGCTCAAGGAATACTAGGTAATGGAAATATACTAGATCAAAGCAGGTGACTTAACAACCTGTCATTTGAATACATCGACTCTAGTTGAAAGACCATATCAGGACGAGATGAAATTATGGAGATGAATACTAGGTTCTAATATTAGTAGTGTTAACGATAGTAAGGACGATAAGGTATAGAAAATATATGGTTCCATAAGAATAAATTTGTGAGATAAAAAGACTCAGAATCCAAAAAGGGAGAACTCGCCTGTACCATTGCGACTGATTTTAAGCTAGGTTGATTGTAATGCACCCCAATATTATGTTGTCTTAATGACTGCATTACAACCCGTTAGCGTTTGCCAGTTTATTTATGTATGTGTGTGGACACACGATTGTAAGCAGGACTAATCGATACATCCATTTGAGTTTGATAAAACGTACAGCCTACATATCAACTTACGTCACAACATGCTGCAACCTCATCAATAGAATCCAGTCAGTATTAAGGACTAGACAAACTTGACATTCATCATTGCTTATTGAAATGGCTTGCTAACTTAGTTGAGGGGATTGTCGGATAATCACTACTGAACATCCATTTACATCGTTTTGATGCATCAAAGCTCCATCAGGACCAAAGAAATTTCATCGCATATGATCTTCCAAGCAGTTGAGAACCTTTACAACTAGAAATCAGCATCCCATGTCTACCTGTAAAAACGAAATTTCTAAAAAATTGCGTCGTAAATTTTACGTATTTATTCCTAGAGATGCTGTATTTTATTGTATCTCAGATTTGAATTTGGACAGCCGGATAATTTCAACTTTGACTATCCTTTAGTAAGAGTATAGTTCAGTTGACTACTTAAAAAAGCCCTTCATTTCATTGCTCATTATTATTTATTTGTTCTTATTTATAGTTGTCAATGAATTAGATAGTTTAAGTCGTTTTGGCAGTAGTAGTTCCGGCGGCGGTGGAGTTGATCGTCCATATGAAGCAGCTGTTGGCGGTGAAGTAACACGTGCTGGTTTGATACAAGAACGTGCAAAACTTGCAATCAATTATTTAGAATATCAATTTGATCATCGAAACTCTCGTTTACGTGCATTAACAGCACGTGGTAGTTTAATGGAGACTATTGCTTATCGAAATGAAATTAATGGTGGTCGAACACCTGGTCAAACAAATGATGATGTAATTCTAACATGTTGTCAACATTTTTGTAAAGAAAACTCAGATCGTTTTCCATTAAGAAATCTTACTCAAGGCGTCGATCATTCTATGCAGGGCGATCAAAATAGTAAGTTTGAGTAATTGTTTATATATAATGTGGGTTTTTTTGTTCATTACAATATACGTAGTTCAATCTCAATATTCACTATTAATTTAGAAAATAATAGCTTTTTTAATGATGAATTGATGTCCTATTGTTTCATAAGGAAATTATTATTATTATTATTATTATTATTATTATTTATTATTATTTTAACACATAAATATTGGTACAAGAGAGCGCCAATATATATGCGCCACACAAAACAATGTAACTTCGAAGAGATAGAAAAAAAAAAAAAACTAAGGAGCACAAAAGAAAAAGAGAACGATAACGAAGAGATTGGTGTAATTTAGTGTGGTCGTAACAGTGGAACGGAAAAGTACAATCAGAAGAAATCTTTCAAGTGAGGGAGACACAACCACTTTTTATGAAGAGAGTAAAAGAAGGTTACAGCAGGATCGCCACTGGCTTCTATTCTGAGCCATATCTGATAACGTCTCTAGCCACTGTGTAGCACTATCTCTCAGACCCCAACCAGGGAGTCGTGAAGGACCAACACAAGCCAGTCCTCTGCAGCTTTCTTTCATACCACGACACCATGTCATGCACTGACCACCTCTCCGCTTTTTCCAACCAGTCCCAGAGTCGGCAAATAATGCACGACGTGGAATTCTCTGGGACGACATTCGTAGAACATGTCCAAGCCACCGAAGTCGGTGTTTCAAGATGGTGACACCAATTGAATTATCATCTCTGTGCCCAAACACATGATGCCGAACCTCTGCATTACTGACATGGTGTTGCCACTGAATATCAGCAATCCTTCGGAGACAGCGATGATCGAACACAGAGAGTCGTCTAACGTCCTCAACTCGGAGAGGCCAGGTTTCACAAGCATAGAGCAAAACTGCTCTCACCGACGCGTTGTAGATCCGACCTTTTACAGCCAGACTAACATCACGAAGGCGCCAAAGATGGCCCAGATTGGCATAAGCCACTCTGGCTTTCACTATACGTGCATTGATCTCATCACTCACACCCCCACCAGCACTTATGCAACTACCCAGATACACGAACTTCTCGACTACTTCTATCTGCTCACCATCCAGGGTGAGTACAGGATTGGAATCCTGCCAGTCTTGTAGAAGTACTTTGCACTTCGAAGGTGCAAAACACATACCATACCTACGGACACTGATTGCCAACTGATTAAGTGCGGATTGCATGCCTTGGGCATTATCGCACAGTAAGACAATATCGTCCGCATACTCAAGGTCGAGAAGTCTTTCTCCAGGTAACAGATCCACACCACCATTACTTACATTCATCAGAGCTGTTTCCAGAATGTCATCGATGGCAAAGTTGAAGAGGAATGGTGAGATTGGGCAACCCTGCCTAACCCCACTACTCGAATGGAACAATGGAGAGAGGTGGTTGTATGCCCTCACTCTGCCTGAGGTGTTTTTATATAGGGCTTTTAGGATGTTAATAAACTTCTCAGGCACACCCTTCTTCAATAGACAATCCCAGAGAACAGTCCTGTCCAACGAATCGAAGGCAGCCCTGATGTCAAGAAACACTACGATTGTTGGCCTTTGATAAGTATGGCGATGTTCTAACATTTGGCGGAGGGTGAAGATATGATCAATACATCCTCGACCAGAACGAAACCCAGCCTGCTCCTCGCGAGTCAATCTTTCCCGAGTTTTGAACAACCTACGAAGTATGACGGAAGCCAATAGCTTGGACGCAATCGGAAGTAGACTTATCCCCCGATAGTTGTTACAGGAACGACGTGAACCCTTTTTAAAGATAGGGACAACTATCGACTCATTCCATGACGTTGGTACACTCTCTAGTTCCCAAACCTTTGTAAACAACGTCGTCAATTCCTTAGTCAAAAAGTCACCACCATCTTTAAAAAGAGCCGGAGGTCAGTCATCTGGGCCAGGTGATTTGTAACGCTTTAAGAGTTGGAGTTCCTTGCGGACTTCCTCCTCGTTTGGTGGATCAGTCGTCACCGGCCATGGGGGGCATGACAGCCTGACCGATGTTGCCGGAGCAGCAGGCCAGTTGAACTGCCCTTCAAAAAATTCTGCCCATCGTCCAAGACGTCGATGGATGTTAGTGATTGGCATCCCATCATCCTCGCAGATTGTTTCACTCACACCAGACTTCTTGCTGCCAGTGGCTCGGATGAGCTGGAAGAGCTTCCGGAAGTTACCAGATGCAGCTGCTGCTTCCAGCTCATTAGCACGCTCCGACCACCAGGCTTCTCGATCCTTACGCAAGCTTTGCCCAATTTCCTTACGTAACATCCTTCGTTTATGGTCAAACTCAAGGTCACCCGGATTAGACCGACGGGCTTCAATGAATTGTAAGGAACCTGAAGAAACGCAGTGCTTAAAAGCGGGACGTTTCGCAAACCCACAACTGACTGTTCCCGCCATTTTCATGGCGTCAAGCAATTGCAACCAATGCTCATCTATACTTTTCGGTGGAGTGGTAGCTAGCCTAGAGGCTAACTCGGTTCGATACTTATTTGCAACAGAAGTTGCAACCAGCTTGCTAACATCAATCCGTTGGTGGCGGTCACTTCGTTGTCCACTGAAAAGTAAGGCAAGATTGGCGCAGACCAAGGCATGGTCAGAGTCCAGATAGGTACTCCAAAAGGAGCGGCAGTCTTTTACACAACCACGCCAGCGGAAGCTGATCGCGATGTGATCAATCTGAGTCCAGGCTTGGGATGCAGAGGGAGGACGCCAGGTGGCACATCGGCGATGACTGTGCCGAAAGTTAGTGCTAGCCAGAAACATCGTTTCTCACGCCGATTTCTTCTCACTTTGATGGAACTTTCTAATCTAACAGCACATAGCCGACTGTTAATGGGGATCCAATCAACTAGTGCTGCCGCTGGTTTTAAACTCACGATATTGAGTGTTCTGACACAGTTACACCATTTAGAAAGCCATACATACCAATATACGCTGATTAGAGTGGTGAAATGTTTTTTCGAAGAAACAAGCGATGACTAGTATAGTTCAGTTATGTCGGGTGTGAGACTGTTATCCGCCGTAGATAGTAAATGAGGGATGCATAATCTAATGAATTGAATCATCAGATTCCGGCTCAGTGACCTAGAAGTTAAGTGTTTGTGCGCGAGACCTAAGATCTTAAATTTAATTCCTAGGTGCGGTGCCCTGGACATACATTGCTAAGGAGTCCCATACTAAGACGAAACAGGCATCTATTGTTTTCACGTTTTCAACAGTAGTCTAAGATCAGTTTGTGATTTAAACAATAAAAAGAAATTGAAAGTTTCATGTCTATTTCACAAATATGTTTTCTTAAATGTAAACGGTTAATTGAAGCATAAATTGCAACTCTCCGGGACGTATTATATCGGGATAATCTTGCTTGAGTTATCTGGGGGTAAAATAATAATCTTATTATATTTCCAGCTGTTTTATCGTATGTTAAGTGTTTATAACATTGGTCTGTATCGCACCGGGACGCCTTCATGATCCTACCTGATGTGTGGGCGAAAATGATAATGATTGGCTGTCTGCTTAGTCAAACATGTAGATAGTCTGACAAGTGTCAGATGAGTTATATATTCCCCTATCGTTATTATTATTACTCACTTATTATTGATTGTTCTTCGTTGTTAGATTGTGTCGGGTTTTTAGTGTGGAAATATATTTACGTTGTGGCGTCAGGCTAATCACGTGTTCTTGATTTGAGTTGTGTTGAAGTCCTGTAGAAGAGACACTGGGATGAAATCTAGTGTAGATATTCGTCCCATACATGTAAACGTGGAAACCCAACTGTTATAACATTGGACGAAGTAAAACTGAGCGTTATAACACTACCTAAATTCTATATAAACAGATTCATTTGTTAGTGTGATATTAAAGTATGCCACTCAACTATGTTTGATTCTGTAAACTCAAAGAGAATTTCGTTAACTAGTTGAATAGAAAATGATCCAAGGGAATCTGCCCTAAAGATTTTCAAGTTTTAGTGGTCGGTATACTTTCCCGCCAATAGGTGCAGATAATATTCCCATCAAACAGTAAGTCAAGCGTTCAGTCGATTTCAACTGTGGGGAAGCATATATTAAGACAAACTGTCTTATTATTCAACAAACTAGTAAACACTACGTTCTAGACTATATTAAAATATGAAAAATTATTATTAAAAATCTCTGCAACTCTATGGTTTGTTATTGAAAGATTTAATTATCTATAAGATGATTTCAGAAGAGGTTAAGTGATTAAGCGCTCGCGTGCGAGACTGATAGGTCCTGAGTTCGAATCTCTCGAGGCGAGGTCGTGGATGTGCACTGCTGAAAAGTCTTACAATAAGACGAAACGACCGTGCAGTGCTTCCAGGTTTTCCATGGTGATCTATCTTCAATTGATTCATGATCTTAACTATCGAGATATAAAATAATTGTTTAATTATATTTTATTTAATTTATTTTATACAGATCAACCAATGCGACTTGTTCGTGAAGTAGTTCTTTTAACTTCCGATCGTAATTTACGTCTCAAAGCATTGAATGTTAATATTCCAGCAAGACCTTTAAGAACATTTGTCAATTGGTCTCGATTACCTTTAGTAAAAATAAATTTATCTAATGAAACATTATCTGATACTATAATAACTATGAATTCAACTGATAAACATAAATTATCATCAATAAATCATTCAACTAAACCACAACCACGTGGACAATGGAAACAACCATTAAAATATAATTAATTAATTCAAAAATTGATTATTTTTAATTGTTTCTTTTTTTTTGTCCATCTACTCACCATTTTTTTATTTATTTTGGAGATATTTTCATTCAACATATAGTTTACTCATTAACTTTGACAATGTCTTTGTAAAGAATAATAAAGTGTGGATAAAGCATTTCATTTAATCACAATTTAATGTATTTCATTTAATTCAATGTATTCACCTTCATTTATATATGCATGACAGGTATCTATGTTTTACTATTGTCTAAGAATTCTTTTTCATTCCTATTCTCACATGCGTTGTTGTTACCATGGCTACTGAAAAACTGTAAATTATCTTGTAATATTAGGTTCTTTTTTTCTTCTTCTTCTTATGTAATTGTGTTTTTTTTCTTAGTCATTTATCCTCTTGTTTATTCATGTTTGTATAGAGTTGGTTTAGTTTTCTTTTTCTGAAATTATTTATATTCCCTCTCTTTTTCCTCTTGTTATTAATTACTTAGGTTCTATAAGACTATCAAATTATTGTTACTTATTAATTTGCTACTTACTACTTACAAATCTTAGTAATGAAATATACATATATTTATGTATACACAGTATTTATAAATATTATTTATAATAAAACTTTATTCTTATTGAAATATATTTTCATTTGCATGTTCAGGTAGTTTTTCTGTGTGTGTGTGTGAGTGAGTGAGGGTGTATATGTACTTGGTAACTTTCATGTTGATGGTATCTTGTTTTTGATTCGTAAAATTCAGTCACTTTATCGTATGTATGATTAATCATAGTGATAATTACGTGATTTTAGTGAATGACAATTCAATCACTCATGAATTTTATACTGGTGTGCATTCTGTAATTATTTTCAGAATATATATGTATAATAAGTGATATCATTTGTGCCAAGTGATATTTCATCTTTTTCTTTGTAAATAATCAATTCTAACACTGAGTACTCAACTATTGGTAAACAAAGAAGTGTAATGCTGAGATTTTACAAATACATTCTTCCTTTTTAATGTCTCACATTAACTCGGCGCCCAAATATTGTGAAACTATTCGTTCAAATTTAGACAAAAGTTCTTATTGACGTGTAATGCTGTTTTTGCTCAACAGGATTTTCATTTGAAATTTATTTTGTTTTATTATGAATGTATTTGAACAAGCTCTTAGAAAGAAATCTCACAATAACACATGCCATGAAATTATAATGCTGTGTTAATGTTTTAACAATCAATAAACATCTGGATACTTACCCTTAGAGTTGTAGATTCAACAATTGATTGATTATTTCTCCGTGACCATTGTCCTGTGTACCTACTTCTTTAATGCTAATTGAATTCTATCGGTCAAGTTGTAATCACTCAGTGGTAGCTTTTCAGATTATAAAGCTGTGTGAGATGGGCTCGATTTCACTAGAAACCATTAATTCTCTCAACATTTCAGGTATGCCTTGCTAGTGATTGTTAATAGCACAAAATCTATACGCAGATTTCCTGTCAAATACTTCTAACCATCTAACATCTTAGTCATATATATTTAAGCTATGATCCACACACTTTAGTTTTCCGATGCAAAGTATCACTATACGTAACATGAAATGTATAACTCAAAACTGAGTACCCTGCTGTTCTACTTGAAAAATAATCAAAATAAGATTGTGAACGGAAACAACTGTATATTAATGGTCAAGACACGTCATGCTTTCATCATGTTTCGATCACCATTATCCAAGCATGTTCCTGATTCCGCTTATCAGTTTCTGGCTGATATTCATTTTCCAATCATATCAGTGCATTTCGGTAACATTTCAATTAAATCTGCATCTTAGTGGCCGAAAGTTAAGCTCTTTAACCACTAATTCACCGCTCTACTACATAAAGCCTACCTGTTAAGAAGTTATCGACCTTTGATAGTTTTTGACACTTGTCATCGAAGTTCTTCTAAAGTCACAGAGATGTGCTAAATTTGAGTTTTATTTGTGAATCGTGGTACTTTATCGTAGTGATCGAACTAAGTCACTATGTCAAGATTAATATACTCCCTTATTATAATAAGGATAATAATGATAACCTATCATCTGGATCTTGGTAGGTCAAATGATTTTCAAAATTACAGCTCAGTAGTTGAAAGATAAAGTATTTAGTCACGTAGTCACAAATTTACTAAGATGGTGGTTGGAAGTAGTCGACAGGACCTTGGACCTAGGTTTCGTGCTACTTGGCATTCGTCAGCAAGGTGTACCTGACGTTGCCACTCAGCTATCCGGGTCGCTGACTGTGAAGTTGTGTGACACGGGATCGAATCCATCAGGCGACATCAGTTCTCTCAAAATAACAGGTACACCTTGCTAAAGATTACCAAACAGCACGAAACCTAGGTCTAAGGTCCTGTTGACTACCTCTCATTCACCATTTTATCTCAACACGCAATGTCAAGTCACCTAGACTAGTGACCACATTACAACTTGGTCGATAGGATTCGATCTGCACTAACAAAGATCTGACATACATCACATTGATCATCATACAGTGATCAATCAGTTGTAAACAAACTCACTATGATGTAGTAACCAGTATTATAAGATTTGTTATCATGTGATGTTCACTGATGCGATGTTCAATGGTATAGGAGTAGATTTCCTGATTCCTCCTTGTCTCTTTTCTTTTCTCTTCCCAAATTTATTTCACTGTATTATACTCCTTGAATAAAATCTTCAAACCCTAATGTTTCCGATTACTGCTTATACTCTTACTACTTCTACCACTATGGGATTTGAATCGACCACTGCATCTCTGTGCTAATGTGGTGTGGCAACTCGAACTGATGTACGTACGTAAGACGTTCTACGTTGTTACTGATTGACTGGCTGATCATGTGATATACATAGGTAATTCCATTTATGTATACCTAACAATCTATTGTATGTACATGATTTTTTTTCTTCAAACATATTCATTAATTAAATTCATCAGTTAATTTTTTTTATTATTTTAGATCAATTATGACTACTAATAAAGAAATAGTTCCTCAATCGATCAATCAAAATTCTCCTCTTACAAATTCATCATTGAATAATAATAATAATAATACATCGACAAATGCACGTGAATTATGGGAAACTGAAAATAATGTTGAATCAATTTTAGGTCCAATTGATGAATATTTTAAATATGATGTAAAAATTCATCAATCTATTGTTAATGCTAAACCATGGGAAAAAGATCCACATTATTTTAAATGGATTAAAATATCTGCGGTAGCTTTATTAAAAATGTTAATTCATGCTAGATCTGGTGGTAATCTTGAAGTGAGTTAATTTCTTTCTTGTTTTTTTTTTGTTTATAGTAATAAGTAAAAAAATTATTCTACAAATAATTATCAGTCAGTCAGTTACAATGTAAGATCAAGCACATAAATTCATCAGTCCAAGTTGTCATTCCTCATTAGCACCACAACAAGATAAATACCGAATTCATAGTAGTTAGTCAGTCAGTAACAACGTAGAACTTCGTAGGTACGTACGTCAGTTCAAGTTGCCATATCACTAACACAGAGATGCAGTTTTCGATTCAAATCCAATAGTAGTAGAGGTACTAAGAGTATAAGCAGTAATCGGAAACATTAGGGTTTGAAGATCCCATTCAAGTACAGTGAAATAAATTTGGAAAAAGAAAAAAAAAGGGACATGAAGAATTCAGAAGATTAGGATTTGGGAGAGCACAAACAGTGGATGCACTTGCACCACTGCAAACGATTTTGAGCCATGTCATAGTAGTAGTTAATTCAATAGTAGTAATATATAAAAGAAAGATTTCATATAAGGATATAGTAAAGGAAGGGAGAATTAGTTCGTAGAAATAAAGATATGAAGCGATTTTAATCTCATACCTTAAGCGAAGACAAAGAGTCTATTCACCGACGGCACTGTGATCGATTCTGAGCCATGTCACCCAGAGTCTCAAAGCATTGGTCTTTTGTTTACATTTAATTGTTTTGAAAAAAATTGTTAACTGGACACTGATTTGCGTGTGTGTGTGTATTTGGTCAACTAGTCAGATTATTCATTATCTATGATCCAAACTCCTGTGAATTTATGTGTGCAAACTGTTAACAAATCCAATTTTTCCTGGTTTGATAAAATTTCCGTAATTGCATACATGGCCAAATGTACTTTTTTTTCCATATTTTTTATTCACTCAGCTGAATTTGATTATTGTGTAATTCACTTAATTCTGTTGTGACAGTCAATCAGCTACAATGTATAACTAGGCACACACATATGCATAGGTCCAAGTTGCCATACCTCATTAGCACAACAATATGAATACCGAATTCATAGAAGTAGTTAATTCAATGATAGTAATATATAAAAGAAAGATTGTATTTAAGGATATAGTACAGGAAGAAAGAATGAGTTAATAAATAGAAAGATCTTAAATAGAGCAAGAACAAAGATTGATGCAGAATAATAAATGAATTCATTTTATTTCATTAAGTTCTCATCAGCTGCTTACAACTTAAAATATTTGAAAATCAACATTATTACAGATATTGACATACTTTATACATAAGTATGAGGTTGATTAAAGATGTATCATGATGTAATGAAGATTTCAATAAAGTTAATAAGGTTATTAAATAATTTTGTTTCGGATAAATAAATAAAGTTTTGGAGGAAAAGTTCCAGAACATTGAAATAATGATTAGAATTCATAGATTTAACAAACATTAGATGATTGCATAATTAAGTAACTGAAAATAGATAGTAATAAAGAAATCAGTCAGTTATGAATGATGTAATTTTAAACTTCAGAGAGAACTGGAATAATGAATGACACAATGAATAAATAAAAAATAAAGGGGGTGTGTGGTTATGTTACCAGGGCAAAGAAAGATTTATTACTGTGTCTTTTTGTATACATAGATCTGGTTTTAGACGTTTGATTGCTATCGTTTCAGCAAATTTCAAAAGGTTGGAGTTTGATTGTTTGTTAATTACCTGGAAGGACTTCAGTATATCGAACTTGTGTCCTGTATCAAGGAAATGTCCTGTGATGGCACTGCTGAATTCTTTTAGTCCGTTTGATCTTAAACTCTTTAAAATATGTTCTTTGAATCGGACGTAGGCTCTCCTTTTTGTCCCACCAGTGTAACTGCTTTGACAGATACATGTAAATTTATATTTACAGTTAGTGGTAACATGAAATTGATACCTGTCGACCTTTGATTGTGTTAAAGAACATGTTGTTTTCGGACAGAACAATCAATTTAGCTGCAGAATAAGTTCTTTCCAATGCAGTTATTAGTTTCATATTGATTTGTTCTTGCTTTCTTTAAGATAATAAAGGGAACTATGTGTATGCAATTTTAATCTCATAGTTTCAAGGAAGAGAGAGAATGTATACACCGACGCCATTGTGATCGATTCTGAGCCATGTCACCAAGAGTCTCCAACCAAGTAGTCTGCATCTACCAACATGACTCAGTTCAGAAGTTATTGTCTTCAAGCACTGATGCCACGTTTTGGTTTGGCCACCCCTAACTTTATTCCAACCATTCCCAACACTAGTCAGCATTGCGTGTCGTGGTAATCGTGGCGTTCAAGCACATGTGGCCCAATCATATCATATATTTGCTTATTGTATATTTATTAAATATTTGTTTGATGGTTACTTCTTATACATTTCTTATTATGAACTTTCTTTTCACTCATTAACTGTCGACTAAATGACTGTGGACTAAGTTGAACTATTAAAAGAGCAAGCCTATGGTGAATACCTGAATCGTTACGACGGTTAATTGGATTACGAAAAATTCTCAGAAAACAACGTATTTAGCAAACAATAAGGATGTGGAGTTTAAGGTTAATCAAACCTAACAAAAATTCTTGAATCTTGAATCCTACTATACATCCTAATCGTAACTCAAAATTATTATCTAGACATTCCGAATCGCGGCACCACATATCGCTAATTTATACATGCCGCATTCTAATCGACTAAACGTGTCAACAGCTTCTTTACGTCATTTAGTGAATCTCTCACCATCACCCATGTAGTTCTTTACCTGACGTATACGATTTATCTTTAATTATGTATAAAGTCCATATTGGGGGTCGTTTAATGATTACAACATCTTACTTTCAACCATTTGGTTACAGGTTCGACCTTCTTACATTCAGTTTGGAGTGCCAACTACTTATTATCACCAGCCTTTACATAACCATTATAATTCCGAGCTGAGTACGTAAATTATCTGTACTTGGTAAATAAATTATACCTAAACTTTAATTTTACATTTGAATAAACTTCCTTTTCTTGTAGGTTATGGGATTATTAATTGGTAAAGTGGCTCATCAAACAATGATTGTTGTTGATAGTTCACCATTACCTGTTGAAGGCACAGAAACTCGTGTCAATGCTCAAGTAAGTATTTCTTGGAGCTTTTTTTTGTGTGTTTGTGTTACACAACTTATAACTAATAAGTTAAAATCAAATTATGTTATTTCATTATTTTTTTTAAAAACTTCTTCCTTTATTATACTTATTATCAGAAAAAGTTCAAATCAATTCATAATACTTTACAAGTTGACTAGATTATAATTTAGTCTTATTTTTTTATTGCTAGTTTGACTATTCTGTAACTTCAGTAGTGGAAATCATGAGTCAATTGACGCTAAGATCACCATGGAAAACCTGGAAGCACTGGACGGCCGTTTCGTTCGGCATTGCGCATTCACGATCCCGCTCCCCGTGAGATTCGAACCCAGGACCTGTCGGTCTCTCTCACAAACGCCTAACCTCTAGACCACTGAGCCGGCATCCAACGGTGTTAATTTCTAACTTCAACTAACCCTGTAGTTGATAATTTTATAATGATATAGTTGATAAGGAATCTATTTGACTAAGTTTTTTTGTTACATTCAATCACATCTTTAATTTTAAACATCGGGTTGTTGTAGCATTTTAAACTTTTCATTCAAAGATCGATTGGCAACAATTTTCCTTTGTCCTTATATATATTAAGAAAACAAAATTATTATACAACTTGTCTAAATACATAAACTGTAATCAGTGCTTGCTTTCAAGACGGATGCGTAAACGTTTTGCAACTCGATTCTACGAGGGCAACAGGTAAGAAGTTTTGACTTCGATCCTGGAACATTTAGCTAATTCTTATCACTCAACTATCTTTGTTGATTTATATTCTGTTAATGCTAATCATTATATATGTAATAAACTACTCTGATTACGTTTTATTGAATATATTCTTTGGTTATTATAATAGGCAGAAGCATATGAATATATGACAACGTATAAGGAGGTTGTAGCACGAGTAGGTCGTACTGAAAATGTTCTCGGTTGGTATCATTCCCATCCAGGTTATGGATGTTGGCTTTCTGGTATTGATGTTAGCACTCAATTGACAAATCAAACTTACCAAGAACCATTTGTTGCTATTGTCATCGATCCGATCAGAACAATATCTTCAGGAAAAGGTATTCATTTTTCTTATACTTATTTTTGAGAGTATAGTTACACATGAAATCATTCTAATTAATATTTGTTCTTTTATTTCAATTTGTAGTTACTTACTTACTTACTCCTGTTACTCCCAATGGAGCATAGACCCTAGACCAGCATTCTCCAACTCACTCCGTCCTGAGCTTTTCTTCCTAGTTCTTTCTAATTGTTGTTCATTCTTCTCATGTCTATCTCCGTCCCATGGTGTAATGTGTTCTTTGGTCTTCCTCTCCTCCTTTGGCCCTGAGGATTCCATGTGAGGGGTTGTCCTGTGATGCAGTTGAGTGCTTTCCTCAATGTTTGTCCTATTCAATTCCATCGCTTCTTCCTAATTTCTCCCTCCGGTGGGACCCGACTGTTAGCGAAACAATCTCAGAGAAAGATGGACATATTATACATTCTCAATCCAGGAGATTGGATCGATGGGCAGAACACTTTAGGGATCAGTTCAACTGACCTTCAGCCACACTTCGGTTTCCCACGATCTCTAGTCAACCTGAATGGCAAGTTAATTTAGGTCCTGCGACTCTTTACGAAGTTGAAAAAGCTATAGGAAATCTGAAGCGAGGGAGAGCAGTAGGCCCTGACAGGTTTACTCCTGAGATCTTTTGGGATGGTGGTTCAGTATTAGCAGTGAGATTAACTGAGGTCTTAGGTAGGACTCGGGAACTGGACGTAATCCCATCTGACTGGTTCCAATCACTGATTGTGCAGTCTATAAGAAAAAACAAAAGTCCTCTTGTGACAATCACAGAGTTTGACTAATATAGTGTCTAAAATATTGGCTTCAATAATACTTCGACGCCTAACCAAAGCTCGTGAAGAACAGACTAGAGAAAATCAGGCTGGTTTTCGACCTGGACGTGGTTGTATAGACCAGATATTCACACTGCGTCAGGTTCTAGAACACAGATACACTTTCAGACGCCCCACAATCGTACTATTTCTCGACCTTAAGATGGTATTTGTCACTGATGATCGTAAGGTTCTATGGCAGTGTTTGTCACTGAAAGGAGTGCCAAAGAAGTACATTAATCTTATAAAGGCTCTCTACTCGAACACAACTGGTAGAGTGAGAGCTTATGGCGAACTGTCATCAGAATTGATTACCTCAAGGGGTGTTCGTCAGGGCTGCCCACTCTCCATTCTTGTTTAACTTTGTCATTAACGTGCTTTTAGAGATATTATTATATCATATATATAATATAATAATATTTTAAAGATAACACTCTCCTCATCTAAATTTCCAGGGGTCGAACTTCTACAGAGAGATTCACTTGTCGACTTGGAATATGCCGATGACAGTTTTATTTGGTGAATACGCTGACAAAATGCAGAGTCTTCTGACCACTTTAAGCAACAATGCAAGCATGCGATTCTCCCCCTCGAAATGCGAAATGTTGCTTCAGGATTGGGTTACATCGACACCCGAACTAATGATAGGGAGTGAAGTAGTTGAGCGTGTCGACCGCTTCATTTATCTTGGGAGTCTCATTAGCCCTTGTGGTCTGGTGTGTGACGAAATCTCAGCACGGATACAGAAGGCTCAACTAGGTTTTGCCAACTTGCGTCATTTATGGCGTAGGCGAAATATCTGTCTACCAACTAAAGGACGGGTTTATTGCGTAGCAGTTCGTTCCGTCCTACTTTATGGCAGTGAAATATAGACGGTAAGAGTAGAGGATATTTGTAGGTTACTAGTATTTGATCATAGCTATCTTTGATGCATTGCTCGTATATCCTGGGACCATCGAATAAGTAACGCAGTTGTTAGGAAACGGGTACTAGGTAAGGATGGCAAATCAATTGATGACGTGGTGAAACTTCATCAGCTGAGATGGCTGGGACATGTGGTACGTATGCCTAACCACCGACTGCCTTGATGTGCGATGTTTTGTTGTATAGGAGTAGGTTGGAAGAAAGCTAGGGGCGGCCAGACCAAAACATGGCACAAGTCCATGAAGTCACTGACAAGTGGACTAAGTCATGCTGGTTGGTGTAGACTACCTGGTTGGAGACCGCGAGATGATAGCAACCTTAAATGACATGGCTCAAAATCGTTTGCAATGGTGCAGGTGCATCCACTGTTTGTGCTCTCCCAAATTCTAATCTTCCGAATTCTTCATATCCCTTTCTTTTTTCTCTTTCCAAATTTATTTCGCTGGATTCTACTCCTTGAATAGTATCTTCAAATGCTAGTCTTTCTGATTACTGCTTATACTCTTACTACATCTAGCACTATGGGATTTGAATCGACCACTGCATCTCTGTGCTAACGTGGTGTGGCAACTCGAACTGATGTACGTACGTACGAAGTTCTAGGTTGTTACTGACTGACTGACCTCCGTTGGGATGTGGTTTATTCTCTCCCATAGTAGGTTGTTGCTGATGGTGTCTGACCAACGTATCAGAAGTATTTTGTGTAGACAACTGTTAATAAACACTTGTATCTTCTGGATAATGGCTTTCGTAGTTTCCGCCCCATATAGTAGAACTGTTTTGACATTTGTATTGAAAATCTTGACCTTGGTGTTGTTTGACAGACAGATGTTTTGAGTTCCAGATGTTCTTAAGTTGTCGATATGCTGCTCTTGCTTTGAAAATCCACGCCTTCACATCTGCATTGGATCCACCGTGCTCATCAATGTTGCTGCCGGATATGTAAAGGCTTTTACATCATTTATTTGGTGACTAGAAAACTGAGTTTCAATCTAATAATAAATGTTATTTGTGCAACTTACCAGTAAACAATATTGTTCATTAAATAGAGATTTGAATGCCATGTTATTGTATGTATTTATTTTGTAAACTAAACTTTGCTTTTAGTTAATAATTTTTAAAGGGATTGTATCACGTAATACTACTACTGTTACCATCTTAATTCAATTCATTTTTGAAAATTATATCTGTCAAGGTCTTTTTCGTTTAAAACCTTATAAATCAATCTCCCATTACCCCCAACATTCTCTCTTAACTCTTCTTTTTCTTTCCATAAGTTAATCTTGGTGCGTTCCGTACTTATCCAGTTGGTTATCGACCACCAGATGATGGACCTTCAGAATATCAATCAATACCAATGGATAAAATTGAAGATTTTGGAGTACATTGTAAACATTATTACTCTTTGGAAGTATCTCATTTTAAATCTGTATTGGATAAACGTTTATTAGATTCATTATGGAATAAATATTGGGTGAATACATTAAGTTCAGTAAGTATATTAGCTCAACCAGACTATTTAGCTGGTTTAACAAAAGATCTTGCTGAAAAAGTTGAACATGCTGGATCATCGGTAAGCTAAACTGTTTTCAGAGTGTTTTAATTATAGATACATTTATGGAAAAGATATTTACCAAGTTACTATGCTTGTTCATTTAATCATTTAACAATTTATCATAAACATATTAGTACGAATATCATCTAATAAATAGGTCAACTTACTGTGTATATTCGTATTTTTGACCAAAACATGGCACAAATCCATGAAATCACTGACACGTGGACTGAGCCATTTTGGTAAATGTAGACTGCCTGGTTGGAATCCGCAAGACGATAGCAACTGATGGTTTAAGACCTTGAATGACATGGCTCAAGATCGTTTGTAATATTGCAGATGCATCAACTCTTTAAGTTCTCCCAAATTCTAATCTGAATTCTTCATGTCCCTTTTCTTTTACTCTTTCCAAATTTATTTCACTGTATTATACTCCTTGAATGACATCCTCAAATCCTAATGTTTCCGATAACTGCTTATACTCATAGTACCTCTACCACTACGAAATTTGAGGTGACAACTGTATCTGTGTGCTAATGTGGTATGACAACTTGGACTAATGTACGTACGTACGAAGTTCTACGTTGTTACTGACTGACTGACTGACTGTATATTCGTAAACGATCGTTGCAAGTAATATGCAACTTCTTTTTTTCATTTTGGTAAAATTAATAACAAACTAGACAGTATTTAGTGCAAATATTTATCATCAATTCAAGTTGTCCTACTTCACATCAATTTAGGAAAAGAGAAAATTAACAAATTGAAAATCAGTTGATTCAAAATAATTATACTATCAAGGGTAGTAAAAACGTATAATTTAAAAGTGTAATAGTTCAATAAAAAAATAAATGTATAAAACCCTTCAGAAGACTTACTTATAGAAGTAAGAAAGTCATTTAGACTCGGTAATCATTGGTAAACACTTTGCCGAGGCTAAATAATCATAAGTGAGTTGACAGTCGATTACTCCTAGATCGCTGTGATTATATATATATATATATATATATATATATATATATATATATATATATATCGGATTAAATTGAATTGATTACTCGTTTACTAGGTATATATTTGTATGTCTAACTTCAAGTCACACTCTAACTGTAAGGGATGATATGTAGGTGGAGTGGGATTTCAACCTACTACTTGATAACTAACTGACTGGTTGAAATTCGAACGCTGTAACCATTGAACTCCATTGGTGGGATAAAACATGTGTCAGAATAATAATTAAAAAATTAAGATTATTATTCAATTGTCCTTTCTATTTGTTAAACCTTCTACTCTCTCTTTCTCGTTTACTATCTCTTACATTTTGGCATCATTGATAATTTGTATAATTACTTTTTATCATTTCTAGATGTCTCGTATGAATTGGGATAATGATCGATTAGAAGATCGTCTTGCCAAATGTAGTAAAGATGCAACAAAACTAGCTATGGAACAATTACATGCTTTAACTGGTCAATTAATTAAAGATAGTTTATTTAATAAATTTTAAACTGCTATTTTTGTTGTTGTTGTTGTTGTTATTATTATTATCATACTTCACATCCTGGTTTTTCTGATCATTGTACATTATTATGAATGATTGTATTTTATTTGTCAACAGTTTATGATTTCAAATGACTTTTGAATTAAAACATGTAATTAAATTTTCCTTGCATGATAATGTGAAGAGGATGGTTGATAAAATATGCTTGAATTATACTGTTTATTTATAACAACTAGTTATTCAATCTACACCGATTGATCATTGATTATCAAACAATGTGATATGGTCTAATTCTCTGTGCTCTTGACCAAATTTTATAGATGATATTTTAGTTTATCCCACTAGTTTAAGTGAATCAACATACTGAAGCACTAAACTGACGTTTCGTGTTAGTGTTAACACTTTTCGCCAAGATTTGTCTGTAATTTTAAGGGGTTTGGTCATCTCCAGTGCAATTTAGACCTTATTTACTCATTATTACCGAAACATTACTATTCATATCATACATAACCCAGCAAGATGTCGTGTAATAGGGAAAAATTTCCACACTGGGACTTGATATGAATCCATCAGCATTGTTTATTACACGGTCACTACTCAGTGATCAATTAATTTTAAGATATCTATCTTACCGATCAATCACAGTGGGGACATCTTAGTTGAAATGTTTTTGTATGCTAATTACTTCCAAACAACTTAAAATCATCTTATGTTCATTCTTCTTGTTATCATTAATCCTTATTGTTAGGCTTAAATAGGTTTTTATTCTCTTCACTGCGTAACTATCATCTATCGGTTAAGGGACGAGTATACTGCGCGGCAGTTCGTTCTGTTTTACTTTACGGATGCGAAACTTGGCCATTAAGAGTTGGAGATACTCGTAAGTTGCTAGTATTTGACCACAGATGCCTTAGAAATATTGCTGGCGTCTGCTGGGATCACCGGGTAAGTAATAGTGAAGTTAGACTCAGGGTATTAGTGAATGATGGTAAATCCGTTGATGAGGTTGTGAATCTTCATCGACTGAGATGGCTGGGCCATGTGTTACGTATGACTGAACGCCACGATTACCACGACACGCAATACTGACTAGCGTTGGGAATGGTTGGACGAAATTTAGGGGCAGCCGAAACGTGGCATCAGTCCTTGAAGTCACTTACATGTAGTCTTAACCATGTTGGTAGATGCAGACTGCTTGGTTGGGGTCTGCATGTCTATCGTAACGAATGGTTGGTGACCCTGGATGACATGGCTCAAAATCGATCGCAATGGCGTAGGTGTATATGCTCTTTGTCTTCCCTTAAACTATGAGATTAAAATTATTTCATACCTTTCTTTCTGTACAATATTCTTACATAAAGTCTTTCCTTTATATATTACAGTATTAAGTTAACTGCTTCTATGAATCTGCTGTTCATTTTGTTGTGCTAATGAGGTATGACAACTTGGACCGATGCATCTATGTGCCTGGTCCTACATTGTAACTGACTGACTGTAACCATCATCAAGCATTTATTTAACAGGATTTAATCTAAGTAATTCCATGTTCATTTGAAACATCTTCAAACATTATGGACACTGTCGACAATCTTAAGTGTATTCCCTCATCTCAACTCTAACTTAAATTTTATTTATTCAATCAACATGTTATCGAATTCGATTCGACTTTTCATTAATAAAATTTGTACATTGAAATAAAGACAAAAACCACATATTTTTGTTCCTTTTTGCTTGTTAGCTAATATATTGTTATAAGCTTTATGATATTTGATTTGTGATGTCGTCTTGGAATGTTTATATTACTCATAGTATAGTTGTCTATTATGATTAACTGAATGACATGAATTCAGTTCTTCCATGGATTCTCTCTCCTCAGTTGTTTACAATATAAAATGATCATTAAAACAAGTATAGGTTATCTTCACAAATTGAAATCATGAGTCAATTGAAACTAGGTCACCATGGAAGACCTGGAAGTACTGGACGGCCGTTTTGTCCTAGTATGGGACTCCCCAGCAGTGCGCATCCACGATATCGCACCCCGCGAGATTTGAACCCAAGACCTATCAGTCTCGCGCCAAGCGCTTACTATCATCCTTTCTCTTCTGGTGATCGACTGGATCATGAAGACGTCAGCATCTGAGGGGAAACACGGGATACAGTGGACAGCTAGGATGCAGTTGGACGATCTAGACTTCGCAGATGATTTAGCTCTTCTATCACACACGCAACAACAAATTCAAGAGAATACGATCAGAGTAGCAGCAGCCTCAGCAACAATAGGTCTCAACTTACACAAATGGAAATGCAAGATTCTCCGATACAATACAACATGCATCAATTCAGTCACAATTGACGGAGAAGATTTAGAGGATGTAAAAACCTTTACATATTTGGGCAGCATCATTGATGAACACGGCGGATCTGATGCAGATGTGAAGACGTGGTTGGCAAAGCAAGAGCAGCATGTTTACAACTGAAGAACATCCGGAACTCAAAATGACTGTCAATTAACATCAAACTCAGACTTTTCAGTACAAATGTCAAGACAGTCCTACTGTATGGGGCGGAAACCTGGAGAACTACGAAAGATATCATCCAGTAGATATAAGTGTTTATTAATAGTTTTCTACACAAAAGACTTCGGATCCGTTGGCCAGACACTATCGGAAACAACCTACTATGGGAGAGATGGAACCAGATTCCAGCGGAGGAAGATATCAGAAAGAAGCGCTGGAAGTGGCTGGGACATACATTGAAGGAAGCAACGAACTTTGTCACAAGGCAAGTCCTCACTTGGAATCCTCAGGGTCAAAGGAGGAGAGGAAGACCAAAGAACACATTACGCCGAGAAATGGAGACAGATGTGAGAAAAGTGAACGATAATTGTATAGAGATGAAAGCCAAGGACGGAGTAGGTTGGGGAATGCTGGTCGGTCGCCTATGATCCATTGGTAGTGATAGACGTAAGTAATTAAGTAATATTCCTATAGTCTAGTAGTTGCATATGTAATATAATTAAGAAAACCATCGATCTATAATATGAATTAACTTTAATCTACACAATAATTTCATGTATTTTTTTTCTGTTTAATTTTTTTCTCCTTCAAATCACTACCACTTACTATGATTTCAAATTATTAATTTTTGTTTTAATTAATGTTATAACCCCCGCCCAGTGTCGATAATTCTACAGGACTTCAGCAGAACTCAGATAATCAAGAACGCGTGATTAGTTTGACTAGAACGTAAATATATGTTTCTACACCAAAACCCGAAACAATCCGACAGCAATGAAAAATCAATAATAATAGGGATAGGGGAATATATAACTCATCTAACGCCTGTCAAACTATCTACATATCTGACTAAGCAAACAACCAATCATTATCATTTTATTGCCCCCAAGTACCCTGGTACGGCCGAAAGTGGGGAGAATCCGCTATTCCTCTCTAAATGCTCTCACATGGCCACGCGTATATAGCCTCTGCCAGGAAAGTCCTACTCACTGCTTTCTCGTGACGGGGGGTATTGTCTACGAAATTGAGAGGACGAAAAGCGAATGTCCAGCACTTTAATCGGGTTGGTGGACACAGTGAGTTCACTTAGATGAGTTGGAAAACCCTGATTTTCAAACCAATGGTGCACATAGGTTCCAGTATCCTGAAGAAACAAATATCGTATGAACCAATCGTTGATTATCGGCTACCATGAGACTGTATCTCCTTATGATGCCCCATTGCTTTATGAATTAGACTTTTAGATCAAAGGCTCCAGGTGTGCACCCCCTTTCCCAAAGAAAACCACCTACTTCAGTTTGAGCACCAGGGCACTCACATAAATCAAATAAGTTTTATGTGGGGCGCATATTTATTTGATCCCCCCTTCTCTTGTATTCAAATAACTAACCATTCTCACTCATATATCATTGAAACATTTCAACCATTTATTTATTCGGTAATATATTCCATAATTCTAATTTATTTGGTAAATATTCATTAGTTAAATAATATGAATGAATTGTATTTAATATTTCTAATTCAGCTTTCTTTTCTGTAAATAATAAATAATTTATCTATTAAATAAAATTAAATTAAATTATTTAATTAATTTTAATAAATTTACTTGTTCTAATAAAATAGATTCTTGTTGAATATATAAACGTTTTTTCATTGAATTTAATAATGATTTATCTCTTTTTGTTAATGTTAATAAATCAATTTCTTTGATTTGAAGACTAAATATAAGTGAATAGTTTGTAAATGGATATATATATATATTTTTGTTATTGTTTAAAACTTACGATGATAATTCACTTGGTAATAGTCCACATAATTGAAGATTGGATATTTTTATTGGACTACCATCTTCATTTTGCATCATAGGATTCTAAAGTGATTGTTTTTTTTTAAAAAAAAAAAGAAAAACAAAGCTATGTGATTTATTTGATAAAATACTATTATTTAGAGTTATTAAACTCATTACTTGAGTATGTCGACCGCTTCACTTATCTTGGAAGTCTCATCAGCCCTTGTGGTCTGGTTTGGGATGAAATATCAGTACGGATACAGAAAGCTCAATTAGCTTTTGCTGACTTGCTTCATTTATGGCGTAGGTGAGATATCCGTCTATCAACCAAAGGATGGGTTTATTGCACAGCAGTTCGTTCCGTCCTAATTTATGGCAGTTAGTTATGGCCGGTAAGAGTAGAGGATATTTGTAGGTTACTAGTATTTGATCATAGGTGTCTTCGAATCATCGCTCGTATATCCTGGGACCATCGAGTATGTAATGCAGTTGTTGGGAAACAGGTACTAGGTAAGGTTGGTAAACCAATTGAAGTAGTGAAACTTCATCAGTTGAGATGGCTGGGACACCGACTGCTCCGACGAGCGATGTTTTATGGTGTAGCAGTAGGTTGGAAGAAAGCTAAGGGCAACGAGACCAAAACGTGACACAAATACATAAAGTCATTGACAAGTGGACTGAGCCATGTTAGTAGATGTAGACTACCTGGTTGGGGACCGCGCGATGATAGCAACCGATGGTTAGAGACCTTGAATGACATGGCTTAAAATCGTTTGCAATGGCACAGGCGCATCCACTATTTGTGTTTATATATATTGAAAACATCTTGAACGAACAAATGCTTAGCCAAAATTGTTTCTTGTCAATTTTTTACTTTTATGCAATTCGTCACCCTCAACACATCAATCAACACTTAAGGAATAATAGTTTCATGCTTACCGTAGTACCATACTTGTAAGTACAGAATACATTTATACCTATAAAGTGAAGGATATTACATCGTTTTATTTGCCATACCATGAGGATCAGCATCAAAAAGTCCAATCATTGGAATATTTGGATGTATGTAATTTATTTGAGCAAGAAATTGTCGAGTTATCAAGTCTGGATAACCTTTAGCCTATTTTAAATAACAATTATTAATAGCAGTAGAAATGAATTATTTGGCTTACCGTAACCAATAAACAAGGCTTGAATTTTTCATAGAACTTCTCACTTAAAAGTTTCCGAAAAATCGTATCTTTCTCAATTATCAAAATAAATTGAGGCAAACATTCTGTATATCCGGTTGACAAAAACATAGATGACTTAGAATAGTGATCTACTTGAAGTAATAACCTCATATCCACTTTTAAACAAACTTTCAGGTATACCCTGCAAATAAAAAGAAACGAATAATGAAGATCACTTCTTGTTAACAAGTCGTATGTTATTTCTAGTTACAAAGATTCCCAAAGACACCTAACCAATTAGTTAGTCCTGAGACGAAATCTCGTAAGGTAATTACTTATTGTCAGACCTGAATAAACCACACTTCACTATAGCTGTAATCCATAATATACGAAAAATTTGAGAGTTGGTATCTGTTCTGTAGGTAATATGTCTTAATTTTTATGTGGTTGTCTTCACTGACATTTGTTGGTGTTCATGGGATAGAGGGGTTAGGTCATTTGCGAAGTTCAAATCCTCTAGTCGCATCCAAGTTGTCCTCTGTATTTTTCACATTTTCTCAGATCTCCTTTCTTTGATATCTTGATGAGGTATCCTTCTTTTTAGTCTGTCGATAGCACTTGTTCCTCCCTCCAAATCTTCTTGAATAGAGTGTGAAGCATATTTGCAATTACTTCTGTGTCTGACTTCAGTGCTTCGGTTGGCATATTTTCAGGTCCTTCTGATCTTCAACTCATTATTTGTCTGATGACCACAATTGGTTTCTTTGGTCGTTGACGGAGTGAAATCTATAGGAAGGTCTGTAGTTGCTGTTTCGATGTTTGGTGGATTCATCGGAGCTGTCCTACTCAACAGTCCTTCAAAGTGTTCCACCTATCTGTTCCTCTGTTCTTGAATCTCGGTGACTGTCTTGTTTCCTTTGTCCTTGACCGGTCTCTCTGGTTTGCTATGTTACCCTACCAATTTCTTCGTCGTGTCATATGGTTGTTTGACATTTCCTCTTGTTAAGTTATTTCCGCTGTCACTGCTAGTTCTTCCACGCATTTGTACCTGTTAACTCTAATGCCCCTTTTCAATTTTTTGTTCATTTCTGTTTATTCAGCTTGTGCTTTGAATTTCTCTGTTCCTTTTTGGCTGTTGTTTATTGCTGTCTTCTTGTTCTTTTCTTCAATATTTTCTAGGGTTTCAATCGGCATTCATTTCTTATGATGATGCTTCTTGCGGTCTAGCACCTCCTGACACGTTGAAGTTAGTGCTTCTTCGATCCCTTTCCAGTTACCCTACATAGTAGTTTCTTTTTCTTTGAGTAGATATTGTAAGGCTTAGAACTTGTTGTTGAGTTATCTTGAATTGAATGAGTTTGTCAGTGTGTCAAAGGAAGGCCATGTTAAACCTTTGTAATTGTGTTTGTGCAGTTGTCTAATATTTTTTTAGCTTCAGTTTCGTCTTGGCAAACACCAGGTAGATAGCGATCTGAAGCTATGTCAGATACTCTCCTGATTCTTACGCCTTCCATTGACCCTCTGAATTTTTTACTGATGCAAATACGATCGATCTGGTTATCCGTGGTGTGGTTCAGTGAGACCCATATAGTATTGTTTATACGTTTGTGTGGGAATATTGTGCAACCTATAACCATTTTGTTGAATGCGCATAAATTTGCAAATCTCTAACCATTCTCTTTGCTTTCTCCCACTCAGTCCATGTCGTCTCACGATATCTTCATACTCGGTGTTGTCCATTCCGACTTTCACGTTTAGGTCTCCTATCTGGATTGATAGGTCGTTTCTTAAGCACTTCGCTATGATCGATTGCAGCCTTTCGTATAACTGGCCTTTATCGTTGTCGCTGCTATCATTAGTGGGTACATAACATTCGATAATGTTTATTGTGATTCCCTCCTTTGTTTTGAAAGATGCTTTAGTGATCCTGGATCCATGAGATTCCCATCCTATAAGTCCACTACGTGATTCTTTGTACAGAATCAAAGTAATTCTCTGAATATGTCGAGCATTTTCTTCTTCTTGACCAAAGTGAAGTAGCATCTCTCCTGAATCTATCCTTTTCTATCTAGCTTGGGTCCAATGGTTTTCAATGATTTCGTCAAGTATCTCCTCACTTGCATAGCCATTTGGTTGGTTATCGTGATCTTCCACATTGTTCAGACATGTAATTCATCTATATTAATTGTTGCTCTGGTTGTTAGAAAGCCATTAGCGTCGTGCCCTCCGGATAATCTCGGCTTTCATAACGAGACGTCATAATTATGTTGGATGAAAATCGTTCAACTGAGAGGGTGGAGTTTTAATGGTTTAACTTGTTAATTCTGGTTTTTCAGCACGGTTATTTTGTACGGGATGTGTTTGCTGACCTCATGCCTAGTCCCCTTCCTTTACTTGGGCTTGGGACCGGCGGTAGCATTAGAGAGCTACGGGTGGAGTTTCTCAACAAGGAATGTTGTACAATTTTGTTGGTATTTTCTTGGAATGAACTTTTTTATACTAAGATTCATGGATAGAATGATTGATGATCAAATGTAGTTATTCTACTCCCGAGTACGCAGTGTGTTATAAAGCCAGAGGAATTAGTTATTTCGTTCCATAACTAAAACTTCCCATTTTTACTAAGGTTTTCATGACCTAAATCAAAGTGTGTCTGGACTTTAAATGCATTTGTGAGTGTGGTTAGTGACAACTTCAATTTTGAATCTCAGATCTTTCACTTCTATTCTTGATTTATTCTAGCAATATACGATTTCGCCGACTAAACATTTTCCAGCCATTTTCATCATATCACCTCCAAGTTTAATTACTTTATCGAAAATTCCTGTTAAAATTCAATTACCATAGTCTCATATTTCATAAGGACATACAGTGGAATAGTTGTTTTACGAAAAATCTTGCTTTATAAAAAGGGAAATGTTTGGGTGAATTCCCAGTTATACACACTCAATCAGTTTACCATATTAGTAACCAACATTCAGACCGTTCCGTGGTTATGTTAATTCGTTAGCTGTTTCGCCAAAATAATTAACAACTATAAAGTAAGATATGTATTCTCTCTTTTCAATGGATAATTTTTTTAAACTATAAAAACGAAATCAACTTTTCAAAATATGTCAAATGGTAATGATCTTACCAAATTATTCCCTTTAACGACGTCGCTTCCATACCCAATCCCTAGATAAATATCACCATAAACAATCAATTTGGAAGAAGCATTCTAAAGAAAAAAATGTTATCAAGATAAGCTGTCTTACTATTTTAAGAGCGCACCGAGGGAGGCTAAGCTCCTTACAAATCTTTGATAATAATGGGTCTATAACGGATTGTCGTTTGAATAAAATGGGATTTGAGTAATATATAGATCTAGATAATTATTCTGAAACAGCTATCGGTGTACCGTTTTGTTATGAATTTGTCCTCTCGTACAGCTTCATGGGCCATTTTTAAAATAACCATCAGGCGTGCTTTATTTTGAAAAGAAAGAGAAGTTTTGTTAGTGAACAAGACGTCAGATGACTAAAATGTAGTCACTCTTGATACAGTATAACTAATATATTTTATTTTGTTCTAATAGGCTTCACATGAAAATGATCTAATTGTTTCCGGCACTATCCAACAATCTTACATAGGTAAAAAAACAGAGTCTTGCTAGGATCTATGAATGAACTTTCGTTTGCTGCACACAAAGTTTGTTGCACAAAATCTCAGTCTTCTTAATTGCTTGTTTTAGGTTCAATGTAATATTTTCTTAGGATCATAGTTCTGCCTACACATTCCTTCTGGAGCTGTGAAAATCAAACAAAGTGTTGGCCTTTTGGCTTCATCGTTACTTGACTTGAAGTTCTCATCTCTAGCCTAATATTGTCGTAACGTACATCAAAGGTGGACTTTGTTCCGGTTCCACAGAATCCTAAGTTTATTTTAAAAAAAGGTGATACTTTTCCTTGCTGAGTTAAATTTATAATCATCATTTATTAAGCATCAAGACTATTGATTTTACTTGAATTAATTTCAGTCAAAGTAACATTTAGTGTATCTTTTTTTCAAAACGTACTGTACGTTTACTGGGTACATTGTTTTTTTGTCTGGACCTTTCGTATGTGGCAGTTCACGATTTCACCTTTTTCAACTATCTGTTTTCGACTGAGATCATGAACCGATTGATGTTAGTCCATTATTGAAAACCTGGAAGCACTGGACGCCCATTTCGTCCTATTTTGAGGCCCCTCAGCAGTCCTTATCCACGAAACGGCTGTCCAGTACTTCCAGATTCTTAATGGTGATCTAACATCAGTGGGTTCATGATTTCAATCAAAACTTAACAATCTCCACAACCCCTATACTGATATGAGCTTTTGAGTCTAATTTATTTGAAAAACCCTGATTGGTGACTGGATGGTACGAGAGAAGTGGTTGCCAACGCTCTGGCTGCTATCCAAAGCCATCGCAGCGATGAATACTGCTAAAGAGCGCATTGTCAAGCGCAAACGAGATCGATCTAATGGTTCTCTTTTTGTTGATACACAAATTGATTTGCAGTCACCCAAAATAGGCTCAGAATCAACTCTGTTTATTGTTTAAAGAAGGAAGGATTGACTTCATGAAAGTCCGTCATAAATATAAAACAATAAAGCGAGGTTTCTTCTGTCTCACCCCCTACAAACGGCTTTAGGCACGAAACGCCTTAAAAGTCTAATCGTAATGCTAAGTCTGTTTTTCCAGCAAACAAAGACGACAACCTGACTCCATAAATCATCGACGATCATTAAATGTTCCTAACGTAACTGCAATTACTTCTGCAGTGAGAACTGATAAATGAATAAAAATTCAGAATGTAAAATGTCTTGTTGTCACTAAAGAAAAGCCAATCTTCCTGACAAAAGTCCAGAAATGGATTTTTGATCATATTTATAGGTCAGTCATCTTCCATAGAATCAAGGAGAGTGAAAGCCCAGAACCCTGAACTCGCTTTGAGCATAATGTTTGATTGATGAAAGATCTAGTTAACCAGATTATCCATCAGAATATCAGTGAGGTCACCTTTCTGAAGATTTATAGACATACATATGTGAACTATCGACTCGTAAGCCTAACCAAAGTGGTTATTAAAGTTCTCGAAAAGATTATTCGGAGGGACTTGTTTAGGTGTCTAGAGGATAACCCGCTTCTTTCTAATAGGCACAATGGTCTAAAAACAGGTTGTTCATGCCTCACAAACTTATGAGTAACTCATAAAAATTAGTGTGCTATTAAAGATCAAAAGTTACCTATATATGTAGCTTAAATTTCCTCCAAGAAGGCTTTGATAAGGCTTTACACAACCTCCTGTTATCAAGATTAATTAATATTGGTATTGGAAGACTGTTTAGTTGGATGTCAACATAAAGTACAGGTGAACTCAACCTTGTCTATCTGGAAGACTGTGCTTAGTGGAGTGCCTTGAGGTACAATTTTGGAGACACTTTTGTTCTCAAATAACCTTAGTTTACTATCATCAGTTCTATTATATGGTGTTGATATCAAGACCTGGAGAGGGATAGAAGATGAAGGTGATTGTTCAGTGCTCCAGAATGAGGTGCGGAAATTGTGTGAATAGTTTGAAATCTTATGTTTGCCGATAAATGCTTCCAAGTGCATTATGATGCATATTTGTCACTGAGATACAGATACATACACTGTAAATAAAATCAAATTGCCAGTTGTTCAAACACAATGGTTTGGGAGTCATTGTTGGCCAATACTTTAAAATCACTCCACACTGCCGTGCTATGGCTTCCAAAGGTTACAAAGCATATGTTCAATACGTAGAACCCTCAGCCATGGCTATGCTAAAACGTTTGCGACTCTATTTATGGTATCTGTTTGTCCTAAACTCAAGTAATACGTACACATAGCCAGACCTTGACTAGAGTGAGGCAGTAAGCCTTTGGAAAAGGTTCAAAGAACCTGAACTAAACTGACCCCCGTGATCGCAAAGTTCTTGTATAAACTAGACCTATTAACCTCGTCATATAACGTAACCAGAGGTGACTTGATCACAGTTTTGAAATAGACTAACGATAAATTTACATATGATATTCCATCACCTTTATTGATTTCAAAGACAGGGGATTTACGAGGACACTGAAAAATGGCTCGTGGGCCACAAACGAATTAATCGTCAGTTAAATATCGACTTTTCCATCAATCATCAACAAGTAGAACTGGTTACCCAACGCGTTATTGAAGTTCCATCTGTTGACGTATTCAGAATAGAACTAAATTAACCTAAAGATCACTACCGTTGCTACTCACATAGGCTACCCGGACTTTTGTTCTTTCCAAACTAAAATTAAATCTTATTACCTATATTTTGCATATTCCCAAGCAACCAATAAAGGGGAAATGCGTTAGAAAATAAAGTGATAATACAGAGGAAACGCACCAAAATGTCTGCTCTTTTGCCTGTCCAGAGAAAGCAATGCGGATTTCTCCCTTTTTGTAGCTGTGTTAGAGAAATTTTCTACTTTTCGTCTAAATATTAACTGAGTAATTACTCAGTTTCTGAACCTAATTACCCAGGTACAAAATCCTGAGAACAGATGAAATTTTTTGCCAGAAATTTCTGAGGTTCGTGGGTTTATGCTGACTTATATATTTCAGCTTGTTTATGAATAATTGCTTCAATAACTGATCATGATCAGTACTGCAGTACCTTTATGAGATTCAGTGTCGTTACAATATTCGACAAACCATCATAGATGACTGATTAAATTCTAATGAATTTACAGATTTTAAGAAATATTAAAATAAGAAATTGACTGGTAAACAAGTTTAACTAGTTTCATTACATTTTATGTTTTACTTACTAAATTCTTCTGGCTTCTTTACTAATAGCTCCAAAAAGTGTCTACAAATGTGAAACACAAAAACATACGATTCCTTAGCCTCATTTATATTTCCTGATTTCAGAAACTTCATTACTTTGTATACAATTCCCTCGATCACCGATAACACAGACATATTTTAAAACGTCAACAAAGAGTTCAATCAGAAAAAGATGCTGTGAATTTCGAATGCCGTCACACCAAATCACCTGTTGTATTGGATCTTTTTCTGATTTATAGAACAAAATTTTTCATCACAAAATGGTATAAATCTTCAGATTCCCATTTTGTAGTAACGGGTATAAGGCATATGGTCTATGTTATTCCTTTTCCGGTATACTATTATGAGTGTCCAGTCTTCTCTTGAATGAGTCAGTTGAAAGTGCGGTCACCACTGCTTCTTGTAACAAGTTCTGAGAATTGATGACTCTGTGTGAAAACCTATATGTCACGGGTATTTTGTTACTTCTTGATTTTTCTACTCACCTGCTTTGTCCTCTGAAATATCCCGATCAAGTGGTCAAAGAAAGATAGAATATGTTTGGTCCAAAGTCATTCCTCAGTGTTTTATGCACCGAAATTAGATCTCTCCTTAGTCTGCAATGGGACAGAGTAAAGACGTCCCTTAGCTGCGACCTTCCGGCCATCGACCGTCATCTTAGGATCGTGACTCACTGTCACCCCAAGATCGTTATGAGACCGGACCACGAGTACGGGCACGTCCTCTACGCTGTACCTATTAACCTTTGTATCCCGAACGTGCACATAGACACATTTTGCCGTGTTGTTAGGCATCAGCCACTCTTTAGATCACTTAATCACATCATTTAAGTCTGTCTGAAAAGCACATGCGTCTGTGTCTCCAGTTATTTCTTGCCAGATCTTTACATCGTCAGCGTATAATAACATTGATGACTGAACTATACTTAAGAGATCATTAACATACATTATAAAAAGTAAAGGACCTAGGACAGAACGTTGAGGTACTCCACTAAGTACTGGTCTCCAGGTGGTGCACTTGGAATTTGTTCTCACTTTCTATCTACGACCTACCAGGATATCCTTAAGCCGTTTTAAATGAGGTCTGGCAATACCAAGATTTTCTAACTGCAGTAGCATTTTATTTGTTGGCATCTTGTCGAAAGCCTTGCTGAAGTCTATGTAGACAGCATCTACTGAGTTTCTGTTGTCTAGCACATTTATTCAATATTCCATTACTATACAGAAGTTTTAAAATAACCCATAGTGTCATTGAATAAGAAAAAGAGAATTCAGCGAACAAAATTTTCTTTTCGACGAAATCATTTACTTTAGCTGTACATTCGCATATATAGTTATATGGAAAATGTATATCTATAGAAGGATAGAATGGATTGTATCAAAAAGTGGATTCGACAATAAATAACAAATGAGGTTAACGTACTAATCAAGGGGTAAGGAAGAACAAAATTTAAGGATCATTTATTATTATTACTTTTTACAAGTTTTCTTGATTATCATTCAGTTTATTATTATGACCTTTGTTGTTTTGTCGTTTTTCTTCTTATCTGTCAATTGGACTATTATCTGACCCTTAAATTTTGTTCTTCCTTACCCCTTGATTAGTACGTTAACCTCATTTGTTATTTATTGTCGAATCCACTTTTTGATACAATCCATTCTATCCTTCTATAGACATACATTTTCCATATAACTATATATACGAATGTACAGCTAAAGTAAATGATTTCGTCGAAAAGAAAATTTTGTTCGCTGAATTCTCTTTTTCTTATACAGAGGTTTGTTGTACAAGATAAACCCTTTCAGAAACCATGTTGCTCGTTGTTTAACAGGTTGTTGGTTTCCACAAATGTCATTATGGTATTCTTGACCATTCTTTCCAATATTTTAACTGTAACACTGGTGAGGCTTACAGGTCTCTAGTTCGATTTAAGTTGTCTTGATCCTGTTTTATGTATAAGATTGACGATTGCGTCCTTCCAGTCCATAGGTAAGACACCTTGGTCAAGTGACATATTGAATATCACAGTCAGTGAGGCCACGATATATTGGGCAATATGCCTCAAGATTTTGGGGTGTAGTTCATTCGGTCCTGTTGACTTTTCCGTGTTTATGTTGCTAATAGACCTAAGCACATCGTCTTGATCAAAGTTCACAGTAAGCAGGCTGTTTTTGACCTTATATTTGTTTCTAGTTCTTCGTCTAGAAGAGGGTCCTGGGTGAAAACTGTCCCAAAATAGTTAGCCATAGCCTCTGCTTTTTCCTGATCTTCCTCTATCATTTCAGGTTCACTCCCTTCTTTAATTAGGTTGAGAATTGTATGATATGTCCTTGTTCTGTAATTTATGTCTATGTAATTTTTGTTATGTAATTTATGTTCTGTAATTTATTCTCTTGAGCTGCTTGAGTGAAGAATGTGCCAAATGAATTTCATATTTTCTCTGAGCTTTCCGGGTTTTAATTACACACTTGTTTCTCGACGACTTGTAGCGTTCCATCTTGCTTGCTGTTCTAAGGCTGATTGCAACATTCCAACATTTCTTCTTTTGTCTTAGTGAACGTCAAATGTCTCGATCTGTCCAGGATGGCTCTTCTCCTTCTTCTTCTTCTTCTTCTTCTTCTTCTTTGGGACCGTTCAAGTTATGTATGGTTGAGTTACCCGATTGTACAACTGTCAGAAATGAATCAATGCCTTGATGCACTTGAGTCGATTTTTTAGTTTTTATTCAATACTTCGGATTCGATTACCTCCACGCCTGCCCTCCGTATGTTGAGAAGGGCCGGCACAACAGGCGAAATCAGCCATGAATTTGAATAAGACTGCATGATCGCTACTCCCTAGAGGTAGGAGAAAAGTCATTTGACCGACATCATCACCGTGTGTGAAGATTAAGTTCAAAAGAGACGGGGAGCTTCGTAAGTCCATGTCTGGTGGGATCTCTAATGTGTTGAAATGAAACTAGTGACATTGGGGTTTCTAATAATTTGCAATCAAATGATGTGTTTGGTGACCCAACTTCTTAGTTAACCCAGTTTGTATACAGTGCATCAAAGTCGTCTACTACTCCGCCTTGAGACACTTCGGGGACTACAGCCGGTGTCTAGCATGAATAAAGCAGGAGGGTTGGGCATGGGGTCAGCGACCCCATCCGGTATAAAACTAACTCGATAAAAACGTAATGTGCTTCAGGGCACGCGTTACGTATTTTCCAGCGTGATTATTTCTTATATATGAACTACACATTTTCTGTTTTTCGGGGTCTAGTAGTAGGTTGTTCAGTAAAGGATGGTGAAATCACATGACGAAATATCATTTTACATGAAGTAACTCTATTGTAGTCATCTCTGGGCAATAAGAGTCGTTATTACTTGTTTAGTGTGCTCACAAAACTGAATTATTAGTATGTCACTTATTTAAAAGGAAAAGGTAATGCAAATAACAATTTACATTACCAAGCATGTCTTCCCTGTGACCTGTGTTAGTCCTGGCAATGGTGGTCTTTCAGTTGATCCAACTTTCTTTTGAAAGAGCCGATGAACACCATTTCAGGCGTGTCCTGCATCGTCAAACAACACATCCAAGAAGAGAATAAACGCTCATAAAAGCTATCTCGAAAAGTGTTAGTACGGGTTTTCAGGTGTTTGTTTTCATAACACAAAAGTGATCTGTAGTAAGCTTATTAGAAGAACTTTAAAATAAAACAATACTCAAAGCTGATAACGATATACTAGGACAAATGTTAGTGCTATGAATCGAGGTGGTTAAATGACACTCACAATAAAACGGTCTCTTAGGTAACAAAACGATGACGACTGTTATGCAGTGGATACTACTTGGAAGGACCTTCTGGGATAACCACGACAAATTAGACTCGTTCAATTAACAAATGATTTACTCAAGTTAGATGTGAAGGGCGTTGCTAACTAGCAAACGTTGTAGTCACATCTTAAGGTAAGCACTTAACGTGAACCACCCTTTCGTCTTACCCAGGTATTATGACTACCTTGAGGACCGTACTCCACAAACTACGTTGTTACTGTAATGTATTATTGAGAGTACCTGTAAAGATCAGAGTGTGACCACTGCTATGTGGACAAGCCGAAGAAGTGTGATTCATTGATGTGCGTTGGTTTTCTTTGACCTTGATGGAAATCGGTAAACCGTTTGAAATTCGGTGGTCTGATTGCCAGGCGATTTCGCCGGGTTAAGTTACATTTCTGGAGACTTGAGTATACTACCATTTGGGATTGAAATCAAGTGTGCTGAGGATTTTCGAAAATTGTCTACGTCGAATCCGTTCCACAGAATTGAAGCTGACTTAGAAAAACTAGGAGAATACATTCGTAGTATTTTACCAGATAACTCCAAAGGAGTTCAGGTTAAAAAGTTAGTAAGAATAGGCAAGAGGACCGAGGACAATGTTGAACCCCGTCCATGCAGACTCCTTAAGGTAATCCTAGGATCGGAGAAGCAACGGGATCTCTTGTTAAGTAGCGCTCGTTGTCACGACAATTCTGACATCCGAGTTAGGCCTGATATATCTCTCGAAGATAGAATAAAAAGGAAGAAAGCACTAGCTGAACTTGAAACCCGTCGGCAAAACAGCGAGGAAAATCTCCGGTTAGTGGGTTTTCGGATAGTCAGGTCTTGGAAGCGAATGCTACCAAGGCCTGTGTGGATAGGCTGTTCTACTTAGGAGTTTTATATGCCAACGCTCGTAGTCTACGAAATAAGTTCTATGAACTAGAAGCACTAGTGGACAGGGTAAAGCCACTCATAGTAGCAGTGACAGAAACTTGGTTAGTCGATGACTTAGACATTACTCCAGAATTATCCGGATATCACTGCATCAGGAGTGACAGACATAGATGTAGGAAAGGAGGCGGCGTCCTGTTATACATAGTTAATAGCATAAATATCCGCTCCTCTACTAGAGATTCCCATGATAGCGGTACTTGTGAAGTCATTAGCTGTAAGTTGGCTATCGGATGTAGTACATTTATGCTCGGTGTCATCTATCGCAGCCCAATCTGCCTAGCTGATGACTTTGTTTTAGAGCACATTCATCTTTGGAGTGAAAATACCAGATGTTTGATAATTGGAGACTTTAACGCACCTGATATTAGTTGGACTGATATGACCACAGCAGGATCTATAAACTCCTTTGATAGTAAGTTCCTGATAACAATAATGGAGCATGCACTAGTACAGCATGTATCCCAACCCACACGTTTTGGTGTTAACCAGGGTTCTTCTCTGCTGGATTTGGTAATCACTCATGAGACTGAGGATATTGTCGACTTCAATATTCTCCCGCCGTTAGTGAACAGCGACCACGCTGTTTTGTCATTCACGTTTCGTACTAGGGACATGTTATACGATCAGGTTACACCTCGCCCAAATGTATGGAAAGCTAACATATCAGCCATTCAGGAATGTGCTGCTAAGACAAATTGGTTAGTAGATACTAGCATATCAGTTGAAGAAGCATGGTCTGTATTTAAAGGTAAATTTAGACTAGTTACGTCCCCGTTCATACCATACCTGGTACCGCGAAGACCGAATAATAGTCCACCATGGATAACTAAAACGGTCAGGAAACTCCTTAGAAAAAGGAAGAATCACTGGGATATATTCATCTCTACTGGCTTAGAACAATACAGATCCAGTTATTGTAAGATTAGGAATGCCTGTAAAGCGTTAATAAGTAAGACTAGACTATCATACGAAAAACAATTGGTTAGGGATTCTAGATATAGTCCGAAACGGTTATTCTCGTATATAAAAAGGCGAACTAAGAGAAGTGATGGAATTCCATCACTTTTGATACGAGAAAATCCGTTAATCTTAGCAGACAATGATGCCGAAAAAGCTGAAGCATTATCGGAATACTTTAGTAAAGTGTTTTCTATCGGTAATGAGGAACGACCAATGATTCGTTGCGACCGTGACGGCTCGCTGATGGATCCTGTAGTCATTGAGAAAGATACTGTTTTAAGGCTACTCCAACATCTCAAACCTGATAAGTCCAGTGGTCCTGACGATATTCATTCTAGGATTATGAAAGCCATTTCACATGAAATTGCTGAACCATTAGCGATACTATTCGACATGTCTCTGAGACAGTCCAAACTGCCTAGAGACTGGAAAGACGCCATAATAAGTCCGGTGTATAAGGCTGGGGGTAGGGATTTAGTTAGTAACTATAGACCCGTTAGCTTAACTAGTGCAGTTGTAAAACTGATGGAGAAAATCATTCGGATAGCTGTCATAAACTATGTTGAAGGGCAAAATCTTTTCTCCAGGGCACAACATGGTTTTCGGAAAGGCCTATCTTGCTTGACAAATCTTCTCATTGCACGAGAAGATTGGGCTGCCGCAAAGGATCGGAATACTCCTGTGGATGTGATTTTCATAGATCTAAGCAAAGCCTTTGATAAGGTTTCCCACTCTGGTCTTAAATTCAAACTGGAACGTTTTGGAATCCATTATACAGTCGTCGATTGGATAAGTAACTTTCTCCATGACAGGAGACAAAGGGTAAGGGTTAATGGGACTCTCTCCTCGTGGGTACCTGTAAAAAGTGGGGTTCCCCAAGGTACAATCCTGGGTCCTCTTCTCTTTTTACTTTATGTAAATGAATTGCCAACTGTAGCAAAATCATCCGTTCTACTCTTCGCTGATGACATAAAGATTTGGAGACCCATACATAGTATGTCGGATAGGATAGTATTACAGGACGATCTTAGCTCATTGGTGGCATGGTTAGATAGGTGGTCACTAGAAGTAAATCCTAATAAGAGTGTAGTGATGCAGTTAAATAACTCTGATGAATCGTATGACTATACGCTACGTGGATTCGTGCTACCAAAAGTAAGAAACTATAAAGATTTAGGAGTCATATTAAGCAATGATCTCAAAACGACTAGTCACTGTAAGGCTGCTGCTGCGAAAGGCTATAGGGTATTATGGTCAATTCGTAGGTCTTTCCAGTATTTAGATGATGAAATGTTTAGACTACTATACCCGATTTATGTGCGACCACATTTAGAATACGGGATTCAAGCAGCGTGTCCTTGTTTCAAATATGAAGCAGATATGCTAGAAAGAGTTCAACGACGAGCTACTAAGATGGTACAAGGTCTATCTGGCCTATCTTATGAAGACAGACTGAGACACCTTAACTTATTTCCGTTATCTTACCGTAGAATAAGGGGTGATCTAATATTGGCCTATCTTATACTGAACGATGACCTTGGTATTAACATGTCTTATCTTTTGCTCCCGTCTAGAACCGATCATTTGAGAGGACATTCGAAGAAAGTTCAAAAACCGAGATCAAACCGTTTACGTCTGGAGTTCCGTTTCTCGCACCGAGTAGTGAATTACTGGAATTCTCTACCGGAACACGTAATATCAGCACCATCTGTTAATATATTCAAAACGAGATTGGACCTCCACTGTATTACAAACTGCAAGGATTAATATAGGTCGACAGACCTCCTATCCTTATTACTGAAGACTGAGTTGATCTTCGATGGTCTAAGCTTGTTCAAAAGCTCAAACCAACAGTTGTGGCTGATCTTAGGTCGCATAACAGGTCAGTTAATTTGTAATGTATTCATAGCTTGGATTTAAGGTGGTGAAGTAGAACCATCTGGTGTCAACGATATGTCCGCAGCACTTGTAACTGAGTTACAAGAGTTGCTGGCAGTAGGTATTAATGTCGATAAGTATTAGGTACCGAATCCGCAATGACTGACCAAATTATGAACAAAGTTATGATGCATATTGTCGAGTAATATATAAATGGTGCTTACCAATGTTTAATAATATCAAATGTCCAGGCGAAATACTAGAAGGGTTAGAAAATCAAGAGCACAGTTTATATGAAATAAGAAACTTGTAGGTTATTTTTAACCAGCTAGTGAAGTCATAAATACACTGATAGCAGAGTTTCAAGACAATATGAGCTGTGAAACAATTAACATTTTATTTACATCATAAACTTGGTAAGAGTGATAGTTTAGAACTTCAAAATGACCTGAAGAAGTTATCTGAATGGTCTCAAACATGGCAGTTGCCGATAAATACTTCCAAGTGTGTTGTGATGCATATCGGTCATCAAGGCACAAATACATACATGATGGATAACACTGAGCTACCTATCGTCCAGACATATAATGACTTAGGCGTTATCGTAAGTCAAGACTTAAAGACTACTGCACACTGCCGTGCAATAGCCGCCAAATGTTTTAGAACGTTATGGTCAATACGTAGGGCTTATAGTCATGTCGACGCCAAGACGTTTATGACTTTGTATACAGTGTTCGTTCGTCCTAAACTTGAGTACTGCATACAAGCGGCTAGCCCCTGCTTAAAAAAAGACAATGAGCTTCTGGAAAAGGTTCAGAGAACGGCGACTAAGCTGGTTCCCGGAATAGCAAAGCTTCCGTATGAATCTCGACTGGTCAAGCTGAACCTTTTCCCGTTATCTTATCGCAGAACTATAGGTGACTTGATTACAGTCTAAAAATTGCTTAGTGATAAATTTGCACCTAACATGCCCTCATTTTTCTTGTCTTCCAAAACAGAGGATTTACGAGGACACTCCAAAAACGTTCACAAGCCGAGAACAAATTACTTGTCAGCTGACTATCGACTTTCCCATCGAATAATCAACGAGTGGAATTCACTACCTCAGCACGTGGTTTTGGCTCCATCCGTCGACTCTTTCAAAAGAAAGTTGGATCAACTGAGAGACCACCATTGCCAGGACTAGCATAAGCCATCGAGCCTCCTGTCCTTCCCAAACTGAAACTGTTACTGAAACAAGTATCATAAGACTATGAAGCGTTCACAGTTATATGATGGAGACTTAAAGATCCCACTCCTTGATACGACACAACCCTAGAATCAATTAACAACTATTAATGAGCTAATTCTTGAATTCCTGCTCCATTACAGACTGACTCGTCCAAAGTAATTCATGCGAAATACGTGACGAAAAGTGAACGTGCAATCGAAGCTAAATCATAAATTTATAGCACTCATATTTTCTTTGTGCCAAATTAATTAGTCGCATTTTCCTCATAAGTCGAACGATGCCTGCATGTTGTGATCATAGTAACTACAGCAATTTGTAAATAACACTAACTTGTGATGTGTCTGTTCTAAAGATTACAAATGAATTTCTCTTGACGGAATCCGAAATTTCTAATGAATGGCACGGTTTACAAATAACTTATAGATACATTCTTTTACCTGCTATTTAATTAATTTATTAAATTTGATAACAAAATTTAATTGTTTGTCTCAAGACTGATTCGTTGTTTTCCAGAATAGTACCAAGCTTATGGAATTTATGAATATGAAAGATCGTGTGGAAAACCAATTTACAAGATTACGATAACTGTTTTATATTGCTTACCGCCATGTTCATTCATCTAATGAATTATTTAAATATAAATATAACAACTATACTCGGTGTTTTATATGATAAATCCTGTAAGTACGTATAATTATAGTCTAAATAAAGCCAAAACAAATATTGATGCAGAATAATGTGACTGCATTATATTTCGTAGTTTCTCGCAAGCTGCATACAACTAAATATGTAGTACAAATTAAGAGTGAGGTAAGAAACAGTATGAAACAATTGTCGTAATAGAAAGCAAAGAATTGGAGTGACCTATGTTATCAATAATACCTATATATATATATATATGCTTGGACAGATCAAAGGTTATTTGGTTAGACTTAAAGAAACATTAAGGATGGGTGGTGTACTAGTCGAGTGTAGTCCAGAAGCAGATAAGATAAATCGTGTGATAATTCTAGAGGTAATGAATAAATCATTGAATTAAAAACTAATAAGATAATTGAATACAATTTAAAGAGTTCGCATAATTTAAGGGGATAAAGTTAGCAAATAAGTGTGAGTGGAAGGGTGGTTTAAGAATTACGCAACCCATCTTACCAGGGAACTAACTGCATGACATTGCCTTGTTCGGTGCTAATACTAATTTGATAATAGACGTATACCGACAACGGAAAATATGTCAGGCGGTTGCCTAATCATTAGGGTTTCACGTTGGAGTCGCATTACTGTTCTAAGTGATTTGTCGATTCGTCACAATTAACAATGATGTAACGCTAAGTTCTAACGACACTTCAAAACTAATGCAGTAGTACAAGTTCTTTTTCCTTACACACAATTATTCGTTAAAACTTACACATGAAAGTATGAAGAAGACGAAAATAAAAATTGGGAATAAGTTTATTGATTTGTCATGAGTACTAAAATAGGAAGATAAGTTTACAAGTTGTATATATAGTGAAGTCAAAAATAAAACCACGAGGAACTTTTTGTAGTGAAAATGCTGTCTAGTTGATGATAATTCTTATGTAGAAGTTGTAGACATTTTTTTCTCCACCTGTTTTGCAAATTGTTCACCATATTTCTTGACAATTTGTTGTTTGCACATACTTTGGAGCCGTTGAATTTTTATATATTCTTCACTCGGTTTCGGTAATGAAATTTTTGTGTTGTTTTGTAAGTTGTGCGTATTATCTAACTTCCGTCTACAATAATGCCTAAGAATTTGATGAGCTACATAGTTTATATTTGGTAAGTGATTAAGCTTACCTGTAAGAGTTCGTCTTTTAACATATACCAGTAGCTTGTTCAGTGTAATACGTTGAAACGCCTAGCTCATGTGGACTGCAATTTCACTTGAGCATGAAGCAGTACACACAACACTCATTAATTATTAAAAAAGTTATTCATTGAAAGAAATACAACAAATATTTAGGACTTACCAGTGAGTTGACATTTCGTCATAAATTTTTTCTTTAACAGCGTTTCACGAAAACTTTGCGTATCTATAACTTTTTACGTTATCTTATCTTTCTTACGCTGTTTTCTGAACCTTATCAACTAATTATATAAAAGTGTTGAGGTTCACTACAGCAGTTGGGATCACAGATCAATTTACGAAGAAACAATAGAGCTAACGTGTGCACTACAAAACAGAAAATGCAAAATTAATGCTCTTAGCAGTTATTTGGTGCTTTCTCATGCAACAAAAGATGACTTAAATAAGGAAAAACTTAATACTCATACGACCCAACGCACTCATGGCAATTGAAATACGGAATGACCGCCCCTAGCCAGTGCGTCGAAGGTCGTTGAAACGAAACGGCGGACAGATTTGAAGGAGCCTACCGTTTTTACATTGGCAGCGCTCCAGGTGTATCGCAACAGTTTTTTGAGCTACTTTTTCATTTCTGCTTTGTGCACAACCAAATTTCGAAATTAATTATGAGTAAATTTGAAAGTTTTCTTTCCGTTTTCATAATTATGTGAAAAAAGGTTTCTCCACTTTGCATTATATGGTGTCGCGAAGTCCTTGAAAATTCATTATTCAAGTGCTGCTATAATGGTTTTTTCGTGTTCGCATCGCTTTCCTTGTACCAGCCTTGACTTCCTTCCCTTCGTGTGAGCTTACTCCAACTTGTTAAACATCACAACTCATTGTTCTTTATTAGTACATTCTTTAATATGGAGCCTCTGACTTCATTTCACTAACAAGACATAATATGAATTTATTCTAATTTATTATACCTCTGTCCTTTCTACTACACTATGTTAAGCAACGTTTTGCGTTCATATCCAAGTGCCTTGCTGCTCTTCTGTTTCTCTTTTTTTCTCTTCAGAATCTTGCTCTGAGAGCACGGCTATGAAACTTCTGACGTTTGGAACAAACTTGATGTACGCGTCCTCTCAAGGCCATAGTTTACAGCAAGCGCTCTACGATTTCACTTTATAACAAGTATAAACTTAATAAGTCGGGAAACATTTTGTGAACCAACAAATGTTGTAATTTATAGATCATGCCTGTAAAAACGGTGTGTACCTGCACATGCAGAAATATATTATTATTATTATTAGCAATCATTTCTACTTAGATATGCACTGATGGTGGACAAATCTTTTATTTTTATATGAAATAGCAAGATTCAGGCATATATCGTCATAAAAATTGTATTGTCGTCAAGACTACTAATAGTGCGTTACAACTAACGATACCATGGTCAGATTTATCGTTTTTCCCGTTTTTATCATAAATTCTGCTGATTTTCACTGTTTTGTTCGACTTTTATGGCAGAAATAGGTTGATAGTGAAAACATTAGGTGTATCGAGTGTTGTAAATATTAGGTATATGCTATCACAACTAGTACAAAAATCATTGCCCTTTTTGAAACGAGCGCGTCAAAGTAAAAAGGCGAAAAGTAAACAATTCAGCGGACATTTAGGCGAAAAGTAGACAATTATGCGGACAGTTAGGCGAAAATTCGGTAATTTGGCAGATATTTATGCGAAAAGTGAGTAACTTATCGACAAAACGGCGAAAAAAGGGGAAATCCACATTATTTCCCCCGGACAGGCGAAAAAAGCGACATTGTGATGCGTTTTCTCCTTTCGCTACCAAAACATTCACGCCTTTACTTTCCCTTTTTGGGTTGTCTGGGGAGCTTCAATGTTTTGGCTGCCGGTATTATTGAAAAATACCTGATATCAGAAATAAGTATTGATATAAAGCTGTCACGAGAAAGCACTGAAAATTACGATTCGATAATCAAGATATCTTGATCTAAGGTGACCAGATTGTGTGAGATCCTGTGTGATGATCTTCGGAAATCAACCAAGGCCCGTCTAGCTTACGTGCTGATGCCGTTAATGACAATTACTCATAACTTACGTGGGACTACAATAGAATATGCATCAATAATTGCAGGTTACATAGGACGAATCACAGTAAATTCACACAGTAGTCTTTATATATGTTCATCATCTAAGTTTCCGAAGTGCAACCTGTTCAAAGAATTAAATAATACAATTCGTGTATGTTGTGACCCAGACTTTCCTAAGCAACGCAAGAGATAAAGGGAATAAGCGTGATTGACTATTCAAATGAAGGGTGTGCCAAATGCGCTTTCGATCTGTAATTGAATACTGGTTTCCGTTTTTATACTACTTTCTGGTAAACATTTATACTGAAATAACTTTCCTATCTTATTTCCAGTTAGCTTCGCAAGCGTTCACAGACATAATGGGAACAATTCCTGAGAAATAGAAGTTATTTATTGATGGATCATTTGTGCTAATTTCAAACTTTAATAAACGTTTTCATTTATAACGCACCAGTCTCTTAATTACGGCAATTCTCATCTATCGTGACAGGTCGAAATTCGAACTACTAGTATGGTACATCATGTTCAAGGTAGCAGTATTTGGTAAACGGTAAGTATGACTAATCTTGTGTGCGTCAAACTGGTAATTATTACACAACATCCCTGTCTCACAGCCACATAAGACTGCACAGTACACTCCCTGCCGTTACGCTATAAGAATAAGTCAATGGCCATATAAATGAATTTATGTAAAACTGAAAAGACTACAATATTAGAACTTCTTGTTAGCAAGAAGCATAGCTATGGTCTGTATTAACAATGGATTCAGACGTTGTAGCTTCATCATTAGCACCGACTGAACTCATCAATTGTGCGCATATGTCTTCCGATGCTTCGAGGCATGAACGGATGAGTTTATTTGCCGAAGGTTCACTAAGAGCATGGATTGAGTGGTAGTTGCTAGTGAACTTCTGTAGCAGATCATCACTCCCTGTAGAGATTGAGATTTTGTCCAGCGCACGAAGAACCAGGTCCATTGTGTATTTTCTTTTACATCGGTTGACATGTCGAAATAAGTCTACAAAACTTATTGAGATAAAGGAACACACATACCTCCACGAATCAGATCTTCAGAATGTGCATACAAAATATGACCACTGGGCAGCATGTAGCCATTGACTTCCTGGCAATCCAGTAATCTTTTATGTAATCATATGCACGAGGAAAATGCGTCCTTAGATGTTCGTACTTTCGAGTACATTTGAATATAATGCGTTATGAAAAGCGAAGCTCATATATCAGACCGTCTAGTCTTCACAAAGTGTTCCTAGCATTTGCGCACATCAGGATTTCGGAATTGCAGAAAACAATTTGTACAGCTAACACATACCTTCCTGAAAAACGCTCTCAGGACATGGAATGAACAAAGTATTATGTTTGAATGACTGTGTGTAGACTGCACAGATGAAATTTCGGTCGCCGCCGAATCCATAATGAAAGTGCATGTAGCATAAGTACCGCACATTATCTCTTTAAAACATTCCAATATATTTTCGACATCTTCGCATCGTTCTCGACTGCAAAGAGCATACATAACAGTGTGCCCTTGCCCAAGACTATCAGTCACCACTAGCTGGAACAGTGGAAAAGTTTCAGATAAATTTATTACTAATCGTTACTTACCCGACTTTATTGGTTTGATAAGTTAAATCAATACATATTACCTCCGGGAACGCGTGGTAAACAGCTATTTGCTCTCTGCGGCTGAAGCAAATCATAGACATGTTCCCATTTTCATTGAACACTTTAACTTCAGTATTTGCCTGAACGCGCTGTAAAATGTCATTGTTATTTTTAGTGTCTAAACTCAATTAATTACAATGTGAGTTCAGAAACCTGGGTACAACTGTGAACGCATTCTGGCGATATCGTCCTTGGTAAGCTGTTTATTGAACTTCTAAGAAACCAGATACCGTAAGCTACGAGTTGGTGTATTACTCAGTAGAAACGTTCTTAAATACAAGTGTTCAAATGGTTCAAATGGTTGTGGACGGAATAGAAGAAGCTTTCGCTTAACAGGCTTTCATGTCTAGTAGCAGGGGATCACCAAATCCTCCTGGCGGGAACCTAGGTATGTTAACAATAAAATAGGAAAAGAAATTGGTAAATCATAGTATGATACTGTCCTTGGTCCTTAAGAATAGGTCAAGTTGCCTCTTGAAGGACTCCTGAGAAGTCGCTTGGACTAGCTCGGCCGGCAGCGAATTCTAGCTTTTGACAAGTCTTAAGGAGTAGAAGTTGTGTCTACATCCCGTCTTGCTATGTTGAGTTTCCAGTTTCTGGGTGTTACCCCTTAGGTTAGTATTCGAACTAAGCTTGAGTAGGTGTTTAAGAGGATGTCCAGAAGTGTTAAGAATACTATAAGCCATTAATAAATCACCTCTAAGACGCCTATACTTTAACGGGTAAAGGTCTAGTGAATGGAGGCGTTCTTTGTAAGGCTTAGATTTGAGTCCGCGAACTGATTTCGTGGCTCACCGTTGGATACGCTCCAAAGTGACCTTGTCCTTTTGGAGTGAGGGAGGGAGTACTATATTTCCGTACTCTAAATGAGGACGGATAAAACTATTGAAGATTGTATGGAAAGTTCTTCCGTCAAACTGGCCAAAAATGCGCTTCAATGTTACCAGTGCAAGGTTTGCTCGGAAGGCATTTTTGTCACTATTAGCGTAAGACTTTAAATCATGGGGCACCAGGACTCCTAAATCTTTTTTTTTCGACTTGGGATACTACTAGAGAGGAGTTTCTTAAGTTATAACTGTAGTCTGCGACATGTCGCAGATGGACTACTTTACACTTTGAAGTGTTAAAGGTAAGTCCATTATCATCTGCCCAACTTTAAAGTCGAGTCAGATCCTCCTGAATTGCCTGTATATCGTCTTGGTTGCGTATCTCTCCCCAAAGTTTCACGTCATCGGCAAAAAGCAATAAGTCTGACGTTACCTGTTGAGGAAGATCGTTTATGTAGATCAAGAAGAGGAGAGGCCCTAATACTGAGCCCTGGGGGACCCCACTAGGACATTCCATAGCCTGAGATAAAGTGAAATTAACCCTAACCTTAAAGTGTCGATTTTATAGGTATGAAGTAAGCCAATCGATTAGAGGTGGTTTGATACTTAGTCGTTTGAGCTTATTGATAAGACACAAGTGGTTAACTTTATCAAAAGCTTTTGAGAAATCAAGGTAAATAATATCAACCTTTCCCTTGCGATCGAGGATGCTTGTCCATCTGTCCACCGCAGTCAGCAGGTTGGTTATACAAGAGTAACCCTTCCTGAAACCATGCTGTTGGGGTGAGAAGTTTAAGGACAGTAGATAATCGTTTAAACCATCGCATATCAGGGACTCCATGAGTTTTGAAGGTAATGACAGAAGAGCCACCGGCCGATAACTTGAAGGTTCATTGCGTCGACCCCCTTTGAAAATTGGTGTGATGTGAGCCAACTTCCAATTTTCCGGTAGTTTGCCTTGGCTTAGCGAGTGTGAAAACATCACGCTAAGCGGCGTTACCAGGATTGAGGCTGCCTCCCTCAGTATGGCAGAATGAACCATATCCGGGCCAGGAGAAGTATCTAGTCTTAAGTGCTGCAGTTTCCGGAACACCAAGTCAGCGCTTAGGTCTACTTCGGAAAGCCCTGTGGAATTACAGGTGAAACTGTCGTCAATAGAGTTGATGTCAGCCGGCTGAAATGTTTGAGAGTAATGTGCCACCAGAAGGTTAGCGGCGTCACCATCGTTGTTAGTTGGGCCGTTAAGACCTAGCAGTTGAGAAACTCCTGTTTTGGCTTGACGAAGAGAGGCTGCATAACGGAATAGGCTTCTAGGGTTCGAGGCGAATTTGTCTATAAGCTTTGTCTGATAATGAAGCCTGTCTTCTCTTATAGCCTTCGTGCATATGTTCCTGATATGTTTGAATTGCCTATACGTTCCGTGGTTGTCAGTTCGTTTGTATTCCGCCCAACAGTGCCTTTTACGGCTTAGCAGGCGAAGGATACGGTTCTTGATTATTGTTGGTGGCTTACAGCTTTTGGGAACCGTTTGAGGAACTGAATGGTTTGTAGCACATAAGAGCGTGTGCAGTAAGAAGTTAAAGTGACCGTCCACATCGAGTTAAGGGTGAACATCCCAAACCACCTGTTGTAGATAGTCGTGTAGAGCTGGCACATTCAGCCGTTTAAAATTCCAACGCAAATTATTGTTGGGATACCTTAGCTTAGTTTTGGTGACAAAACTGAAGGCTATGACGTCATGATCGCTCTTTCCCAGAGGAGCCAGGATTGAAAGGTTGTCAACTAGGAATTCTTCGTTTGTGAATACACAGTCTAACCGCGATGGTGTCTGACTGTTTCTCCAACGAGTTGCCGACCTCACATTTTCATATAAGCTCAAGTCATCGATGAGGTTGAAGAACCGAGCTTCAATGAGTTGTCGCCTCCAGTATACGTGTGTTCCACGAAGTTGACTCTAGGAAGATTGAAGTCCCCTAGAATCAGGATATGTGTGAGGTCAACTGTCGTTTCGATGGATCGACAGTAATATATCCTTCTGTGCAAGGATGGTTGTGCACGGTTATAATAGAGGTGAGTTTCAACTCACCATTTACTGCCCGGACCCAAAATCCTGATTGACAGTGGCAATATTTCGACCTGAAGGATAAATTCATTTGAAGTAAGACATACGTAGATGATCGACGTCGTCTCCTTTGCCTAGGTTGTGTTGGCGAGTTAGAAGTTGTATGCTCTTCAGAAGAATGATTATTACTATCATCATCTACATCCTGAACGCAAGCATCTGACTCTGACGAACTGCGTTTACGTCCATATGTACAGACATATCTCACGAAAAAGTACGTAAGAGTTGGATCATCACTGTTCTTTTTGCATACTGACATAACGTACTCAGTATGCGTATACTAAAAAAATAATTATTAATCACAGAGGTCATATTACCTTATGTACTTCTTTCAAACAGGTCTCAAAATTGTCCCAACTTGTAAATCTTCGAGATAACATAATATCATTGAAGACTCGTCCTATATCATGCATCATCACGATGGCATCGTCTTCGTTACTTGAAGAATGAACGTTATCAGACATAGTATGGCTGAACTCAATTCAAATCTAAAGATGTTTTGATTTGACCGCTTCTGAAAATTTTCACGAATTGTCGATGTGACGCTCCAATCATTTTGTGACAGTTTGACCTTCAAGTGCTCGCAACCCCTTTCAGTGAACGATACCCTAGGAGCGTTGCCATTTAACAGTTGTATTTCCACAGAGAAGTCTGATTTCGTCTTAGTGCATGGGGGATTCACCAGTATCTCACCAGAATGATGTAGGCTTCATTAGCGAGATTTAATTCTCGAGTAGTATCGTAACCACAACAGACTGATCATAATCGGTTCTCCACAAAAATATTGCATTTTGCACATAGCAACATTCTATGTATGGACTAAATTTCAGCCACTGAAAAGTATTTGAAGTTTCTAGCGGTTTGTGTTAACACATCAAGTCTACGTAGGATTATACGTACGTAAGTCCCCGTATATTTACGAAAAGTCGTTTATTTCCTTTTCTCAATACAGAATGCTTACTTTTAACTAAAGTGAGCTGTAAATCACATATCTACTCTGTTACTTATTGCCTTTATCATCGTAATGGCTTTTTGCTATGAAGACTTGCTAGTAAATAATATCAAAGTTTCAAAAAAAGTGGGGTTCCCCAAGGTACAATCCTGGGTCCTCTTCTCTTTTTACTTTATGTAAATGAATTGCCAACTGTAGCAAAATCATCCGTTCTACTCTTCGCCGATGACATAAAGATTTGGAGACCCATACATAGTATGTCGGATAGGATAGTATTACAGGACGATCTTAGCTCATTGGTGGCATGGTTAGATAGGTGGTCACTAGAAGTAAATCCTAATAAGAGTGTAGTGATGCAGTTAAATAACTCTGATGAATCGTATGACTATACTCTACTTGGATTCGTGCTACCCAAAGTAAGAAACTATAAAGATTTAGGAGTCATTAAGCAATAATCTCAAAACGACTAGTCAATGTAAGGCTGCTGCTGCGAAAGGCTATAGGGTATTATGGTCAATTCGTAGGTCTTTCCAGTATTTAGATGATGAAATGTTTAGATTACTATGCCCGATTTATGTGCGACCACATTTAGAATACGGGATTCAAGCAGCGTGTCCTTGTTTCAAATATGAAGCAGATATGCTAGAAAGAGTCCAACGACGATATACTAAGATGGTACAAGGTCTATCTGACCTATCTTATGAAGACAGATTGAGACACCTTAACTTATTTCCGTTATCTTACCGTAGAATAAGGGGTGATCTAATATTGGCCTATCTTATACTGAACGATGACCTTGGTATTAACATGTCTTATCTTTTGCTTCCGTCTAGAACCGATCATTTGAGAGGACATTCGAAGAAAGTTCAAAAACCGAGATCAAACCGTTTACGTCTGGAGTTCCGTTTCTCGCACCGAGTAGTGAATTACTGGAATTCTCTACCGGAACACGTAATATCAGCACCATCTGTTAATATATTCAAAACGAGATTGGACCTCCACAGTATTACAAACTGCAAGGATTAATATAGGTCGACAGACCTCCTATCCTTATTACTGAAGACTGTGTTGGGCAACTCAGGGTGTTTTATCTTAAAATAAGAGTCGCCGTCGTTTGACGGAACTGGTACATAGTATCAGGACAATTCATTTAGCTCGTATAGCTACTGTGTTTTTCACTCATACATTTTCTTATTATAACACATCATATCTAAGATGGAGAAAACATTTCTTAAAGGATATCTAGAATTCCCCGAGACATTTCTTCAGTCTTCAGTAATAAGGATAGTAGGTTGATGAACCTGTATTAATCCTGACACACTACTTTCCAGTGAAGGTCCAGCTTCTCCTTGAAAATATTCACTGATGGGGCTGATACCACTTGTTCGGGTAAAGCGTTCCAATCATTGACTACTCGATGAGAAAAACGGGACCCCACTTTAAGTTTATTAGACCTTGGTTTATGAACCTTCTTGCTATGACCGCGGAGATTACTAGTGCTGGAGGGAGCAAAAAGATAAGACATATTAATACCCAAATCACAATTAAAGTTACGAAATGCCATTATAAGGTCACCTCGTGTCATACGATACGACGAGGGGAAAGGATTTAGGCGTTTTAAACGCTCATCGTAAGGGAGTCTAGAAAGACCCTTCACTAATTTCATTCCCACACGCTGGACACGCTCAAGGGAGTTAGTATCCTTTACCAGACACGGGCTAGCTGCTTGGATACAGTACTCTAAATGTGGTCTCACATAGGTGGGTATAAAATTCGAGACATTTCCTCGTCTAAAGATTTGAACGCTTGGCGAAGTGACCATAACGCACGAAAACCTTTGACAGCGGCTGCTTTGCAATGCGTAGTTGTTTTTAAATCATGACTTAATACTACTCCTAAGTCTTTATGCTCTTGAACGCATGGAAGAGGATTACCCTCAATAGTGTAACGGTAACTATTACCGTGCGCTAAGACTTCGGTCGTCAACTGCAACGGTAAACGAAACACAAGTCAACACTTTTACTATCTATGATCCTCTACATTTGTTTGTCCGGAAATCCTTTTTAATTTCCTTGACCCCAGTCATCCAATGTTGCAGTTTATACTCAACTTGTGATTATTCACATGTAAATTATATATGATTTTCCATTCCGTTAGTAAGGCAATTTTTCTACAAAACTCATTGTCTGGATGTCTTAGATTCGATATTAAAATGCTTCGAATGATTAACAAACTTGGTAAATCAGTAGTTCGAAATAGTAGTACCGTTGATTAGTAACTATTCTCTATGGTATCTATAAGAATCTTGTTTTTACATACATCAAGCTCTAGAATCTCATATCAACATTCAGAATTGGAGTTTGCGAACGAAATTCCTTAATTTTGATTTGCATTGTGCAAAATCTGGACTTTATAGAGGAATCCTCCAAATGATCAGAAATCTGTCGCTGGACACGGATGAATATTTGAAAATTTAGTCATGTTGTTCGGGGTGCTAGATCCCCCAAAATCACGTGAAAACGTCTTATTTTTGTATTTTTATTATGGAATTTTTAATTTCTCGTTTTTACTTCAAATGCGCCTATTTTCACATTCAGATTGTATTTCCCAGTTGGAAGTACCCTAAATGTCATCGGTTCGTTTCCTCTTTTAATATGATACTTTGTGACGTTTTTTTAGGACATTTTGTGCTGCATATATACGATTACGTTATGTGCTTGTTGTTGTTATTGTTTCTGGGTGCTTATGTGATGCTCTTTCGTCTGAACCGGATCTTCTCCCTCTAGTTGGCAGGGCTGGGGCACATCGGGATAGTTTAGCTTGTTTTGTCGCTGATCCCTTATAGTTTTTTCAAACAGCACATTGAGTGAGGTGTATCAGTGTTTTTATATAATGTAACTCTTAATGACCATATTATTCTTTACATCTTATTTCTTGAGTGGTGGTATGTTATGCTATTCCATCTTCACTCTATTTGTCTCTTAATTATTTGTTACTATTGTAGTCATTGTTTTAGTGTAACTTTTTCATCGGATCACTGTTTGCTGTACTGATTTTAAATGTGGAGACATGAAATGACGGTTACTTCTCTCGAATCATACAATACGTACTTGTGTAGCAATTTGAAAAAAATCGATGGATGTCCAAACCTTGTTGTCTCATCGTCCCATAAATTTACCAGCTGCTGACTACCTAGTTAGTGTCTTCGCAATCATCTTTACCTGTGGCTGGAGACGTTGGATGATATAGCTCAAATTTATCTGTAGTACCAATGAGTTACTCAATTTCTTTTCCCAGTCCCTATATTTTGATATTATTGCATAACTTTTTTCCTGTCTTTTGGAGTCTTATTCTCGACTTTTAGTTCTTACCATCATTATTTCTGCTGTAGTTCCAACTTCTTTCCCATCCATCAGACCAACTTCGTCCCATTATCTGGATAGAGTGTGAAATGTTAAAGCAATGAACATACGTCCATATGTTGTTTGTAACTGACTGATTGTTAAAGTGTTATCTGACATGACTCTATATTGCTGTATGTATAACTTTGTTTGTCTGAACTGCATAGTATATTTTATCGCCTAAAGATGTGTAATAGTGTGTTTGCACCATCTTTAAATGTTTGTCGGTGTATTGCTTTTTAATACCATTACGTTTTCTAGGTCTTAATAAATATCACGTGGATTACTACATCATATTCATGAATTCACTAAATTCTAACCACCATTGTTTACTTCGTCACGATCCTGTTACTGCACGTGCCATTTCACGTTTAAGTCATGGAGTTGCTCGTTTGACTGCAAGCCTTAATCCCGATAGACAGTATCGACATTTTCGTACCAGACACGCAAAATCCAGGAACAGAACTGAATCAGAATCTACATTGAACGACCGGTAAGCCTCTTTTCACTTTATGTTGTACAGTCAGTCGAAATGTCATGCCACTCATTTTATTACTTATATATATATATATATATATATATATATATATATATATATATATATATATATATATATATATATATATATATATATATATATATATATACTAAACCGACAATCAATCCTATGCAAATCAAAGGATGAAATAACAAAGGAAAACAAATCAAACATCATCTACAAAATAAATTGTGCCAACTGTGAAAAACACTACATCGGATAAAGTGAACGCCCCCTTCACCTTCGCCTACATGAACATCAATTAGCAGTCAAACGCCATGATATCTCACTTATATCAATACACGTGGACAACTGCGGACACTCATTCGATTGGGAAAATGTATAAATCTTAGGCAGGAAATTCCAAAAACACCAGAGCATTTTTAGAAGCCTGGCACTCAGGTCAGTCAGCAATCAACAAGCATATTGAAATCAATCCAATTTATCAACCAATCAGGAAAATCATGCACAAATATAGGAACAAAAATTAAACCAATGGGAGACACAACCAAAACACAGAAGTAAACAATGACAAATTTAAGGTCAATAAGAACCAATCAACATCAAGGTGTACGGAATAAGCTGTGAAACGCATATGGAGAAATTCGAACACTTCACTTCTATCTGAAGTTTGTGCTGATGATGCCGTTCAGAAGGACGACGAAAGCTCCACGACCAAACCATGCAGCTCAGGGAACAAAAATCAATCAAAATATTACTAACCCTTCTCGTGTACATTTTGTCTATGTCCTCCATCCTCTATGCTGACTTGTGGTTCCTATAATTGAATGACTTATCTAACTGATTGTCGATATGTTTGAGCTATGCAGCTAACCGTTATAAAACAATTTTTAACGGAAAATATTTATTTCCCTAATATCTCTTTATTTGCTGCCTATTTTCTTATATCTTAGACAATCTATTACAACAGGTTCAAAACGTAAATGGCAACCGGATAAAATTGAACTGGATACAATCATGGAATTGGAACATTCCACAGCTGTTTGTTTGAAACCTATGCAATCACCACCATCATCGTTGTTATTATCATCGTCATCATCAAACATGGAATCATTACAGCATGTATCCGTATCGATAGATGCTTTAAATTTACAAACTAAACCAATTCCACCCTTTTCTTGTTCAAATCCTATATTGTATAAATCACTAAGCTCCGATCATATTGAAGCCGTGGGACGTTATTCTTCAGGATCGTCAATGCTTTCAGTCACTGGATCATCAGATAATAATTCTGAGAGTGATGCCTCGTCACATGATGCTGACATTGAAGATGCAGATCATGGTGACTTAATCTGTTTCAAAGGTGGTAGATCGTTGACAAGAATTAGTAGACGTAAATCATCTATTCTCGATAAACATTCTTATGAATTATGGAGACCAATGGATACCGTGTATCATGCTTCTGGGGGAGGCGGCGGTGGCGGTGATTCATCGGATGGCCTGTCAATAAATATTAAAATTCCACGATTGACATCAATACACTTACATAATACAACTGGATTATATTGTGAACATTCATCGTCTAGGTTATCACCGGTTATCTCACCTAGTTATCAACAGACTAAAAGAAATACTATCAGTGGTATGTTAGCCTCTTCATCATCTGATACAAATCATTGTCGCCGTGGTCGTCGTAATAAGAAATGCAAGTGTAGGCAGCGAAATAAGAGTGATACTGCCGATGATAAACATGGAGAGTAAGTATATACATTTTTCTATTATTGTTGCCGAGTGTATAATATTCACTTGTGTTTATCTCCCACCTAAATATATATTTATTCAAAATTTAAAAGAATTTCATACGCTTAGTTCTCTTCATTATTTTAAGGAGAGCAAGAACAGAAAATTAAGTAGAATGACATGAATTCATTTTATGTCGTTAGGTTCTCATCAGTTGCTTATAACTTATAATATTTTAGAATCAAGATTATCGTAGTGTTTACATACTTCTCAAATTCGCCGAAGCCACAGCTATCAAACGCTTCAAGTCGGATTTATTTATCTAAAAGGAAACACTTGCGAATCCTTCCTTACCATGGTTACCTTATCGTCAGCTCATTACGTCATTCTTGCATTTTCTTTCTCCTACTTTGACTGTATCATTTCCTTTAAATTCATAATTTTATTTTTAGCTAACTGATCTCAGCTCATGTCATTCTTAATTGCAATTAATTTATGTCCAACTACTTCATTACGTAACCAATTAGTTATCTTAGCTATATGATCCCTTGTTACTATGTCTGATGATCCAGAATCTTCACTTAGGTATTACATTTATTTCCAACACTGTGTGTCTTCATTTTCATTACTCCACTATGATGATAAGTATCCAATTTTACTGTACCAAATTCGTAAGCTTAACGGTAATTTAGATCTTAAAATATGACAGGTTGTAAACTGATAATGAGAACCTAACCACATAAAATGAATCCATGTTACCCTTCACATTTCTTTGCTTTTGCTCTCTCTCTCCCTTAGATAGTTTGACGTAGTCGATAAGCATCCAGGGTCTTAGACGTTTTATCTTAGTTGGTACCCGTTGATGGGGCGCATTTGTAATGTCACTCTTGGGGTTCGAACCCACATCACGCAGTACCACAAGTAACCTAGATGATATGGTAGTGTAAATGGTAAACATTCAACTAACAGGTCACAGATTCAAATCCTTGTCCAATTCCTTCAGTTCAAGCAACTGGAAAGCATCACAGGCAAATAAAAAGTATGAAATAACTCTTAGCCGCAAATGCAGTCAAATATGACGAATGGATACTATCGTGCCATTGTGGCTGATTTTGAGTTGTCATCCAATGTATGCAACCATAGTTTACGGCTATTACGCAGGCTTTAACGAGAAATTTTATTTTATAGAGAACATATACTCTTGAATAAATCAATTATTAATAAGTATTCACTAACACCGTCATTGAGTACCCATAGATACCTACAATTCATGTATGGAACCTCATAAAAATATATTATTACTGAAAAAATGTTATCGTTGCTAATATTTATCATTTATTCCTCTATTAGACATATCTGTCATAAAAGTTGTGTCAAAAATGGCTCACAATCTTCGTCTAGTTCATCATTGTCAACTGAAGAATCATCCGATGAGAAACGTTCGAAAGGTATATTCAAATATATTTGATCAAATTAATTTCTACAACCTTATTTACCCAGTTAATCTTCTGTACATTTTGATATTATTTAACTATTTAATATACGTAAACGGTTTAACATCGAGGATACTACGCATTACTAGTTTAACAGTGTGTCATTCCACTTGGAAATAATACACAGTAAGACTGGATTGGCAAAATGATAAAAAATGTTATCAGTATGAGTTTGTAGAGATTGTTGAGTTTATTTGAGATCACGAATCGATCGAAGTTAGACAACCATTGGAAAGCTGGAAATATTGGAATGGCTTTCTTCCTGATATGGGAATCCCTGACAGTGTTCAATATCGCGGATTGATTCAAGTTAGATTTGTACATTATCGAGTCCTGGATTGGCGATTTAGAGGCTAAGCGTTCGCGCGTGAGACCGTTCCTGGGTTCGAGTCTCACGTGCGGGATCGTGGATGCTCACTGATACGGAACGGCCGTCCAGTGCTTCCAGATTTTCACTGGTGGTCTAACATTTATCGGTTCATGATTTTATTGAAATTCCACTATCACCATAACCCCAAACTGAACATATATCCTTATTGTATAGTTATTAAACAGCTACATTACTGTGTCTATGTATTCTGTTTATCATAAGTTTTCTGTTAACGCATTAGCTGCAGTCATACGACTTACTATTTCTAATTTGTTACCACTCCATTACTCACCTTTTCTCTCATTCAAAGCCAGTTTTGGCTTGTTCAGGTATAATTGTTACTTTTCATTTAGTGATGTGATACGTTCCTGTATGTCTGTATATAAACCATGTCTGTTGAGAGATAATTATGGTGGAAACTGGTTGTTGACCCAAGGCAGGGTATGGAGAGGAGCTTGTGATGGGTTTCTTAGAACTTAGCTGTTGGCTCAAGATTAATAGTTCTTATCGGGAGTGTGATTGGTGTTTAACATGACTCTCTAAACTGAATTATGCCATTTTTTCGTTAAAATATATAATATTGACGTCCAACTCTCGCTGGATGAACTCTAACAATTATATTGATAATAAAATGTTTCCATAAGTATATTAGGTCTGACCAATATGCGAGATACATAAGATGATTCCTGTAACTCTTTTACTACTTTGTGATGTTAAAACAAGTTAGTCGCACAATACGGGATTTATTACAACTACAAGTCAGAATATTTACTTAAAATTCGTATCAATAGTACAGAATCTCAAGATATGTTCTCTATTAAATATTTCCTCACCATCTATTGACACTTGTGATATAACAAACGACAACGAACTGAGCTAATTTTAACTAGACCAATTAAAATAGGTAGATTAACTAGTATATGAATCTGTAATGTAGTCAAACAAATCAATAGCACTGACCCTGGCAGCCACATTGACAGATGCTATCAATTGTATTATAGCATAAAATTTAGTAGTTATGTGCTATGATAGTTTTCTTTTATCTTGTGCCTAAATAGTATTGCATATCTGCTAGTGTACGTGATTTGGAGCACAAGCTAGTGACTATCAGGACTCAGTAGCTAAGTGGATAACGCGATGGCGTTTGAAGCGAACGGTATTGGATTCGAGTCCCGGAGTGAACATCAACAAGAAGATGCAGGTACATCCTTTTGACGAGTCCCAAATAGGGTGAAACGCGCATCATGGATTTCACTGCTAGTCACCATCCATCTTTGCTTACAAGTCTATATTTAGTTTGTCTTCTTGAAATAATAAATTCAACTGTAATTCGCTATTTATTGTTCAACTATACCTTAATGTTGACTTAACGTAACTAAATATTTCTCTGTGTTTATCATACACGAAAGTGTTTTTTATGTATTCCAAGATTATGTTTTTACATACAAGAATCATTTCACATCTGATTAATCTTTGAAAACTAGCTATTAGTGAATGATTGTTTCATCCTATATATTCTTTTAAAGTCTACCATTATGAATCAACAATGATCCAGTTTGAATAAACGTTTCCTCAGACTTCCCAGTCTATATTTAGTGATTAATTATTTACAGTTGTAATGTTATTTTTCATATTTCAAAGGTTTCATTGCATACAAACATCGATTCACCTCTATACCGGAACATCAGAACACTTGTGATACTGATATGATGAATGTGACTTGTCGTAGTAAGAAAACTATTCAAAAAATCATCAAATCACCATCTACCATAACAGATAACAATCGTTGTAAAACAGTTGTTGATCCGTTCAATTCAAAATACCAGTTAGATGATTCAACTAATTCAACTCTAGATGAACCAGTTGATCCGGAACTGGCTAATCTTTTACATGTAAGATCAGGTATTTTATCTCTCCACTCTTTTTTATTTAAATGTTTTTCCACATGGAAATACCGAGACGGATAGGAAATAATCAATGCAAGTTGTAAAGATTAGTAGCGAGAGATTGGTTGCATATTAGACTGAAACATCTTTTTCAGTTCTCCTTAGTTTCTGATAGTTTTCCAGACGATACTAATTTGTGATGTAGTTTTTATGTGTATTATTATTATTATTGGCTTTTAAAATCTGTAATAAAGTAACTCTGTATCCTCTTGCATCATTTCTATTGAACTAGTTAAATGTTACCTTATATGATAACTAAATTAAAGTTACGATTTAAAACAAATAGTTTAGGAACTAGTCAGTTAAAATTGATCAAATGACTTTGTAACTTCCAAATGAAATTGGAAAAAAAAATCAATGACGTTTATCATATATCACGTACAACGAATAATAAAACTGTAGTGAACAAGAACACGGGTGGGGACAAACGGATGTATTTAGCGCAGCAATTACAGTCTATCTCTACAAATTCTGAATACCATTTAGTCAATCGTCAATTCATGTATTAAACCAAACTGGACTGTTTTCTGTTGCAAACACCAATCCATTGTCTCCCATTCCATTGTTCATGCATTTTCTTACAAATTCCAGTGTGTTCTCACTCTACCTTTCTTGATCTTCGCCATCTTCCGCTGCCAGACATTACGTTCCTTTAACGCACTTTATATACTACTTATATCAATATAAGTAGCTCACACCACAAAACTACCTCTGCATAATGTTTAAAACATTTGGAATTATAATGAACAATTATTTTTCCTTTCATTGAATAAAAATGATAATATTGAACGTTTTGTATGTTTAATTCTTTCTATGTAAATTATATATAATATTCGTTATAATCATAATCATAGACAGTATGGGGATTTCCCTTCTTCATAAGCTTTTAAGAAGATGTATGTTCAATAGCTGTATAGAAGAATTTGTATATCGTTTTTTATTGACTTCAATAGATTCATTGATTATACAAAACTATTCGAATATTTCATTAGTTGAAATCATGAGTCAATTAAAACTAGACCACAATGGAAAACCTGGAAGCACTGGATGGTCGTTTCGTCCTAGTATGGGACTCCTCGAATATTATTATTTATTTCATAAACTATTTATTTAAAACAACCATTTTCTAATTGGTTAACAATAGGATAAATTTCCTAAGGCTACGAGGGAAATCTCTCACAACGGCGATGTTGTTTATGAAATTGAAAGAAGGAAAAGCGAATGTCCAGTGCTTTAACCGGGTTTGTGGATATGGAGGATTTACTTGGAGTGGGACAACCCAGGTTCTCAACCAATGATCTACATGGGTTATAGGATTCTGAAGGAAAAAAATAGAGTATAAGCCTATTTTTGTTCACTGGCTACTATGAAACTACATCTCCCAACGTTACTCTACTACCTCGTGGATTAGACGTGTAAGTCAAAGGCTTGGAGAGTGACCTCCTCTCTGTGTCCACCAACCTGGTTAAAGCGCCAGTCATTCGCTTTTCATCCTCTCAATTTCGTAGACAACACCCGCACCGAGAGAAGGCAGTGAGTATAACTTCCCTGGCAATGGTTGTATGCACGTGACCATGTGAGAGCATTTCGAGAGTGAGAGTTGACTTTCCTCACTCTTGAAGGAATATTATTCCTTAGCTTAACAATCATCTCTTTAATTTATCCGTATTTATATAAATTATGATTTTGTGTTCATTTAATTGATTATGTTTTGTTTTGTTTTCTTTATAATCTTAATAAGGGAACTTGGCCATTATTAAGTAACAGAGCAAAATTAAATTATACAAAAGCAATGAATTTATCCAATTCAAAACGATATCCTAATTTAAAAAAACGTAATACACCTAATAATCATAAAATGAAAGAGGATTCAAAATCTATCCAACAAAATTCAATTAAATTTCTTCCATCTAAATTAAATCAATTTTATATACAAAATGATTCAATATGTAAGGTAAATTTTGATTTACAATAATTTTGTTTGTTATTTTATTATTATTATCATTATACTTTTTGTTATGAGACCCGAACGTTGTTGCTACCTTAATGGGGTGACTGAGCTTGCCTATCATGATGAACCATTCGAGCTTTACTAGCTGGAACAATCGTTCCTCAAGATCCCTACCATGCCAGAGAGGTCGGTCGAAAAGCTGTAAGACTAAAAGCAGCAAACCCAAGGTCCGAGAGCGAAGTCATACTGTTGACTGTACAGAGGTATGACAGCAGTATAGTGTTTTCTTCAGACAACCAGTATAACAGTGACCCTGCCTTCCCACAAGGAATGATGAGGTTAGAAAAGGTCGACCCTAAAAATGCACATCTCGCCTTATCCCACAGATATCCGTCTCTGGCGGTTAGATTTCAATAAGTGCGGAGCTAACATGAAAATTACTCACAAAATGATTGTGTGACCGACCGCAAGCGGTTTTCCTTTGAGCACTGCGGTCACGCTCTCCGGTCACTAAGACCACCTCTAATCCAATTTCTTCTTCAGGTACCCCCAGAAGAACCCTTCCACGGTGTGGGCAACCGAGAAGTGATAACCGCCTTCATACCTTTAACAGCACTCAAGACCATTGTATTCATAACCAACCTCCCTCTTTTGAACGACTGACCTTTGTTATGAGAGTGTTAGAGAGAGGTAAATGAAAAATGGTGAAATCTGAAAATTTCTAGATTTTTAATCGAATTATTAATAAGTAATAAAAGTCAAAGTAATAACCCATTAAAGTTCATAAACTACTTACTCAAGTCTCTTACTTCCAATAGAAAATAGACCGCCGACCAACATACTTCAACCCATTCTGTCCTGGGCCTTCATTTCTAATTTTGTCCAATTATTGTTCATTCTTCTCATTTCCATCGGTCTCCGTTTCTCAGCGTAATGTGTTCTTTGGTCTTTCCTCCTTTGACCTTGTGGATTTCGAATGAGGGCTTGTCTTGTGACGCAGTTGTGTGCTTTCCTCAATGTGTGTCCTATCCACTTCCAGTGCTTCTTCCTGATTTCTTCCTCCTCTGGAATCTGGTTTGTTCTCTCCCACAGTAGGTTTTTTGCTAATGATGTCCGGCCAACGAATCCGAAGTATTTTGCGTAGACAGCTGTTAATAGACACTTGTATCTTCTGTATGATGGCTTTCGTAGTTCTCCAAGTTTCCTCCCCATACAGTAGAACTGTTTTGACATTTGTATTGAAAATCCTGACTTTGGTGTTGGTTGACAGACAGATGTTTTGAGTTCCAGATGTTCTTCAATTGTGAATATTACTTCGATAATGTTGATTTCGGTAAATGGAATTGTTTTTAATCTATTTCAGTTGATTGGTCAAAAATTTGTGACGAATATTATGTTTATTTTTCCTTTAGTGCTGATCGATTTTCATTGATAAAGTTAAAATATGAGCCATAAGTCGAATTAAATGAACATAGCTCGTACTATGTTGAGATGTTAAGTGGCTGAAAGTACTCAGTTACTTCGATTAATGGAATCCGATAAATATAAACCTGACATTGGCCAGTACTCAGTGATTATTCAGTTGTAAATATCTGTTATACAGGAGGTCAATCGTGATCTGAATAGTTCTATGATAACATAGACTGTGAAGCTAGGTGACTTGGGTTCTCATCCCTTGGAGCACATAGGTTTTCTTAACATTGCGGGCACACGTAGCTGACGAGTACCAACTAGCACCAAACGCCGTTTAATCAGGGTTTCCTGGTGATAACCTTAAAATAACTAATGTTTTTAATTGTCGTTTTAGAAGACATTATCAACAGTAGCCTACCTCAAGAAGAAGTGAACATTTTGAACATCATTCTGCCAATGATAAAACAATTCATTCTGATTATTTTATTAGGTTTTCATCAGCTGCTTGCAGCCTATAATATTTTAAGATGTCATAATATAATCAGAATTAATCTTGAGAAGACGCAAAACTGCTGACTGACACACTAATATCAAAGGGTTATCTACTAAAGTTTATAAATACGTGCAAACATCAGTCAACACTAAAACCTCTTTCATTATGTTCCAAGGAAAACTGTTTAGATGTGCATCTAACTGTTTGATTCCAAGACAGACTAAAAGCAGCCTTCGAGACAACCTATCACGCTGCTAAACTGGTTGTGATCCCAAACATCTAGGGAATACACAGATGATTACGTCACACCTTACTGCATTTACTAATCTGCATGTTTTTGTAAACACACATACATAAGGGGGAGTAACCAAACAATGTAATCAAAGGTTATGGAACATGTGCTTGGATGGTTTCAAAATCAGTTAATATCAAATCTTTCAATCTATATGGAAAGTAGAAAGCCACATTCATCGATAGGAAAGCACATAATTGAAACGGGGGACAGAATTGGTATCAATGCAGCTTTTAAAATGTTGTATAGAAATTATCAAGGACGAATTCTCAGGTTTATAGAAGCCTTGGGTATTCGTAGATTTACCCTTCCTCCATATGTACAAAAACAGTTCGTCATAACCTTGAATTTACTCTGATAATCCTCAAGTCACTTTATGACCTAGGATAATGCGATAATTTCCTATTCCTTCTATACGATATTAATTCTTCTCTCTCCCTCATTCATAATTATCACTTTTAATAAAAATAATATATTTGAGCAGAAAAATAAAATTTCCTGGCATTTTATAATTCCATGTTACTCACTTCTTCAGAGAATAAGTAAACAAATTAAATTAACACAAGTTTAAATAGTTCAAAGGAATTAAACAATAATACATTGTTTATATTAATAATAATCTACTTAATACTCAAACCTTGGTAACGACATCTACAATTAACACTTTGTTTACTTGAGCCTTCATTAATGTATCATATAAAATGTCTTGAGAAGTATATATGTGACCAGAATATTCGAAATATATAACACAAATACGTCACATTTCTCAGATCAACGCAGTTTTCTCATTGTTCTATCGAACTTTATAAAAGGGATTAGTTTCATTAAATTATGAAAAGACCAAGCTTAAAGAAATGATTAATAAAATGTTGCGTATTATTCGAAAGTATGTTGATTACACGTTTATCGTATGCAATAATCAGCAACATAAAACCCACCTGCAGTTTATATACACTATTACCTCAGAATTAGAATTTCCCAACTTCCATAGGATGAACTCTCCGTATCCAGCAGTTCAATTTGATTTCTATATGTTTTGCTTCGGTTTTCGCAGTGTAATAATAGAAATTCCCATTAAGCAAAGGCAGTGAGTAGGACTTCTCTGACATATATAATTTTCAAGATGGTAGCTACATTTCGTATAAAAAAGTTCCCAATCACAGTAAAAAAGCAAATTTTTCTCTTTCAGTTAGCATGATTATTCACACTGCTTTAGGTTTTGTTGTTTTATATTTTTCAAAAACAAAAAAACTATATCCTTTAAATGTATTTCGGTTAATACGGTCGGATTGTTATTATGGAAGTAATTGTGTTGTGTTGTGTTGTTCGACGATTATTGATTAGATTTACTTAATGGTTATGGGATCGGCAAACAACAATTCAAACCTTAACTCCTATTAGTCCACAAGTTACATCCACCCCAGTGTCTAATCAGATAATAAAGTTAGCAAATACATCTCTTCTCTGTTTTATTTTATTTCATTGCATAATTCAATTCATGCTATCCACATTAATTTCTTAATCACACACTATCATAAATGATAAAATGCACTATATGCATGACTTCACCATAAGTTAAAGAGAAACTTAATAATAAATCCGTAAGTAATTAACCCCAGGACAGGGTTGGGTGGAGAATGCTGATGAGCGGCCTATGCTCCTCCACGAGGAGTGACAGGCGTAAGTAGTAAGTAAGTAAGTAATTAACGGTGAATTGTAAAAAGGGAAGTGCACAGTAATAACTTATGTACCATACCAAAGATTCCTATTAGAGTTATTCAATAAACATCTTGGCAATAATTCTTCACAGGATAGATCCACAAGTTACAGGTTTCTCGATATTCGTCTCGTTGTAATAGTTTCCTATTATATCAGATAACAATGTTTATGCCAATTTTATTTAACATTCATCAGCTAGTTTCTTGTTAGCAATCACTAATCAATAAAGTATCATTATTTCCCGATACAAAACCAGTTATGGCAAATTGAACCGATGCACATGTGTGCCTCGTCCTACGTTGTACCTGACTGACTGACAAAACCAACTTACAAATATAATTTTCTCTGTGATATTTTTTTCTCAGACTGATAAATCTAACTGTCAAATGCCTACACCTCCATGGATGATTAGTGACAATGAGTCATTACGGGATTCTGATGAATTTGACTCTGATCATAATAAAAAAGTACACACTCCCTGTGTGAACAATCAACGTCCATGTATTGACAATTGGAAAGCAGAAGTGTCCAATGCTAAACCATTAAACGAGGTAAATTTCAATTTTCTTTTCTTTCTGTTACATTTCGGAACTTCTAAACTTGCAAATAGTGATCAGTTTCGTACTCAAAAGAATCTTAAACAAACAGTTCCCAACTGCTTCTTAGTCTCTAAACTCCTTTTATTATTGAATTTAAAATAAAAAAAGAAAAGACTCAGATAGCCATTCAGGACAGTGTTCGGATATTCGCTTACCAAGTGCATACTTTGTACGCTAATCAGTAATTGTCCACTTAGTCAATCACAATGTATAACTTCGTATGTATGTACATCGGTTCAAGTTAACATACCCCTTTAGCACACAGAGATGAAATTGTCAGACCAAACCCCACAATAATAGAGGTAGTTACAATATCAGTGGTATTAGAGAAGATTAAACATCGAAGATGTGGTTCAAGAAGAAAATATAAATTAGTGTAATAAGAACACAAACAAGACTATGAGGAAATTAGAATTTGGGGTAAGACAGTTAATGGATGGACCTGCATCATTACAAACAAATTTGATCTATATCACTTAAAGTCTCTAAACACTGGTTATGATAATCCAATTGACAGCAACCATGTAGTCCACACCTGTTAACATAACTCAGTCAAAATGTTAATGACTTCTTGAACTGATGCCACGTTTTGGTTTGACCGCCCTTACATTTCTTCAACCGACTCCCACACCAGACGATATCGTCCGTCCAAGTAGCCATTGTATTCTGATATTAGCAAGCCTAGTATTTGTAGTCACTATTTGTTAATAAGTGTACCAGCGATTGATCTCTACCGCGGTGCGCACTGCGGATTAGTCCCATGGTATGACAAAAATATCATCCAGTAATGATTTTTAGTTCTCTATGCTTGTCTAGCTAATGACAATCTGTTTATATAAAGCAAAAACTGAACAATCCCAACCAATCTCCCAATATTAATAACCATTTGATCGATTAAAGATTACAGTAGCATTGTAAACATAAATGATTTTTGAGACCTGTTCATTCTTTCTCTACCTTTAAAATAATATTCCATAACAGTGTACCTTGCATTACTTTTGTTTTGTTTTGTAGACCAATAAAGGTCATCGTTTATTGCAAAAACTTGGTTGGAAACCTGGTGATAAATTAGGGCAAAATGGTAAAGGTCTAATCACACCAGTCAACTGTAAAGAAGACAGTCATTCGTTAGTGATATGATTGAGACATCCACTTTTTAAGTATTTTTTTGTAATTATTAATCTGTTTTTCACAATGCTAAGTGCTTGTATATATAAATAGTATGCAATTATAATGTTATCAGATATGGTGCTTTCTTTGTTGAAAATAACATCAAAGGACCATATTTTATCTATTACATTTTACATATTCAAATGTGTTCTTCAATTGATATTTACTTACTTACGCCTGTTACTCCCAGTGGAGCATAGGTTGCCGACCGGCATTCTCCAACCCACTCTGTTCTGGGAATTGATTTTCACTTTCGTGTATATACTGTTGTTAATGTCTTTCTCCAAGAATCATTCAAAATAGTCTGTGATTCTGTTTTTGTCTTTTTCTCACTGTTGAATTTTTGTTCTTAATCGGTGTTCTTTCTTCTTTCAGTCCTATTCAGTTGAATAAATTGTTTGTTTAACAAATTACTTCCGATGATGTTGTTCTGCATCGACCCCCACTTGATATCGGAATCTCCTTTAGAACGATTATGAGAAAAATTTTGATTAAACTATTTACCTCACAGAATATAACAATATTTATTTATTTGAACACATAAATATTGGTACAAGAGGGCACCAAGTATATATGCGCCACACAAAACAATGAGAATGGGAAGAGAAAAAAGAAGGTAAGGAGCGTAAAAGAAAAAAAAGAACAATAACCATCAGATTAGTGTAACGTAGTGTAATAATGATAATGGGGGAAACGTAAAGGTACAATCAGAAGAAATCTTTCAGTTAAGGAAGATACAACCACTTTTTATGAAGAAGGTTACAGCAGGATCGCCACTGGCTTTTATTATGAGCCATATATGATAGCGTCTCTAGCCAGTGTGTTGCACCATCTCTAGGACCCCAACCAGGGAGTCGTGAAGGACCAACACAGGCCAGTCCTGTGCAGCTTTCTTTCATACCCCGATACCATGTCATGTACTGACCACCTCTCCGCTTTTTCCAACCAGTCCCAGCGTGGGCAAATAATGCACGACGTGGAATTCTCTGGGATGACATTCGTAGAACATGTCCAAGCCACCGAAGTCGGTGTTTCAAGATGGTGACACCAATTGAATTATCATCTCTGTGCCCAAACACATGATGCCGAACCTCTGCATTACTGACATGGTGTTGCCACTGAATATCAGCAATCCTTCGGAGACAGCGATGATCGAACACAGAGAGTCGTCTAACGTCCTCAACTCGGAGAGACCAGGTTTCACAAGCATAGAGCAAAACTGCTCTCACCGACGCGTTGTAGATCCGACCTTTTACGGCCAGACTAACATCACGAAGGCGCCAAAGGTGGCCCAGATTGGCATAAGCCGCTCTGGCTTTCACTATAAGTGAATTGATCTCATCACTCACACCCCCACCAGCACTTATGCAGCTACCCAGATACACGAACTTCTCGACTACGTCTAGTCTTACTGGACGTAGGAAAACCGCTGCAAGGAAACCTCTTAGGAGCCTACTTAATGATAGTCAAGCTAAGAGTATATTTCAGGAACAACTAGGAAAACAGTTAGGCAGCCATGTATGTGATGCCCACCCCGAGGCAGCATGGAATGATATCCGAAAAGCTGTGGAAACAGCAGTGATATCTGCTAGTACGGTAACCCGTAAGGTTAGGGAACGACACTGGATCTCAGCAGCATCTATCGCACTGATAGATGCTCGGAAACTCATTCCACCTGGCTCTGAACATAGTGAAGAGCGGAGTCAGCTTAAGCGCAAACTGACAAGAAGTCTACGCAATGATCGCGAACAGTGGTGGGTAGCGAAAGCAAGAGAGATGGAAAAGGCAACGGCAATAGGTAATAGCAGACAATTGTTTAGACTCGTTAAGGAAACCGGAATTAGGAACCCGACTGTTAGCGAAACAATCTCAGAGAAAGATGGACATATTATTCATTCTCAATCCAGGAGATTGGATCGATGGGCAGAACACTTTAGGGATCAGTTCAACTGGCCTTCAGCCACACTTCGGTTTCCCACGATCCCCAGTCAACCTGAATGGCAAGTTAATGTAGGTCCTCCGTCTCTTAACGAAGTTGAAAAAGCCATAGGAAATCTGAAACGAGGGAGAGCAGCAGGCCCTGACAGGTTTACTCCTGAGATTTTTAAGGATGGTGGTCCAGTATTAGCAATGAGATTAACCGAGGTCTTAGGTAGAATTTGGGAACTGGACGTAATCCCATCTGACTGGTCTCAATCACTGATTGTGCCAGTTTATAAGAAAGGACAAAAGTCCTCTTGTGACAATCACAGAAGAATCAGTTTGACTAATATAGTGTCTAAAATATTAGCTTCAATAATACTTCGACGCCTAATCAAAGCTCGTGAAGAGCAGACTCGAGAAAATCAGGCTGGTTTTCGACCTGGACGTGGTTGTATAGATCAGATATTCACACTACGTCAGGTTCTAGAACACAGACACACATTCAGACGCCCCACAATGGTAGTATTTCTCTATCTTAAGGCGGCATTCGACTCTGTTGACCGTGAGGTTCTATGGCAGTGTTTGTCACTGAAAGGAGTACCAAAGAAGTACATTAACCTTATTCAGGCTCTCTACTCGAACACAACTGGTAGAGTGAGGGCTTATGGCGAACTGTCATCAGAATTGGTTGCATCAAGTGGTGTTCGTCAGGGCTGTCCACTCTCCCCATTCTTGTTCAACTTTGTGGTCGACGTACTTTTAGAGATAACACTCTCCTCATCTAAATTTCCGGGGGTTGAACTTCTACAGGGAGGTTCACTTGTTGACTTAGAATATGCAGATGACATAGTTTTATTTGGTGAAGACGCTGACAAAATGCAGAGTCTTCTGACCACTCTAAGCAACAATGCAAGCATGTTCGGCATGTGATTCTCTCCCTCGAATTGCGAAATGTTGCTTCAGGATTGGGTTACATCGACACCCGAACTAGTGATAGGGAGTGAAGAAGTTGAGTGTGTCGACTGCTTCACTTATCTTGGAAGTCTCATCAGCCCTTGTGGTCTGGTGTGTGACGAAATCTCAGCACGGATACAGAAGGCTCGACTAGCTTTTGCCAACTTGCGTCATTTATGGCGTAGGCGAGATATCCATCTACCAACTAAAGGACGTGTTTACTGCGCAGCAGTTCGTTCCGTCCTACTTTATGGCTGTGAAACATGGCCGGTAAGAGTAGAGGATATTCGTAAGTTACTAGTATTTGATCATAGGTGTCTTCGAAGTATTGCTCGTATATCCTGGGACCACCGAGTAAGTAACGCAGCTGTTAGGAAACGGGTACTACGTAAGGATGGCAAATCAATTGATGAAGTAGTGAAACTTCATCAGTTGAGATGGCTGGGACACGTGTTACGTATGCCCAACCACCGACTACCTCGACGTGCTATATTCAGTGGTATAGGAGTAGGTTGGAAGAAAGCTAGGGGCGGCCAGACCAAAACATGGCACAAATCCATGAAGTCACTCACAAGTGGACTGAGTCATGTTGGTAGGTGTAGACTACCTGGTTGGGGACCGCGAGATGATAGCAACCTATGGTTAGAGACCCTGAATGACATGGCTCAAAATCGTTTGCAATGGCGCAGGTGCATCCACTCTCTATGTTCTCCCAAATTCTAATTATCTGAATTCTTCATGCCCCTTTTTTTCCTCTTTCCAAATTTATTTCACTGGATTATACTCGTTAAATAACATCTCCAAACCCTAATCTTCCCGATTACTGCTTATACTCTTGCTACCTCTACCACTACGGGATTTGAATCGAACACTGCATCTCTGTGCTAATGTGGTATGGCAACTCGAACTGATTTACGTACGTACTAAGTTCTACGTTGTCACTGACTGACTGACTGACGACTACGTCTATCTGCTCACCATTCAGGGTGAGTACAGGATTGGGATCCTGCCAGTCTTGTAGAAGTACTTTGCACTTCGAAGGTGCAAAGCACATACCATACCTACGGACACTGATTGCCAACTGATTAAGTGCGGATTGCATGCCTTGGGCATTATCGCACAGTAAGACAATATCGTCTGCATACTCAAAGTCGAGAAATCTTCTCTAGGCAACAGATCTACACCGCCATTACCTACATCCATCAGAGCTGTTTCCAGAATGCCATCGATGGCAAAGTTGAAGAGGAACGGTGAGATTGGGCAATCCTGTCTAACCCCATTGCTTGAATGGAACAATGGAGAAAGGTGGTTGTATGCCCTCACTCTGCCTGAGGTGTTTGTATATAGGGCTTTTGAGATGTTAATAAACTTCCAGGCATACCCGTCTTCAATAAACATTCCCAGAGAACAGTCTTGTCCAAAGAATCGAAGGCAGCCCTGATATCAAGAAACACTACATAAATAAAATGAAAATGACGATATTTACTGAATATAATACTAACAAAAGTTGTCTACCAGTATGAGTTTGTCAATATTATTACTTTTTGATTGAGATCATGAGTCGCTTTGTGCTAGACCACCATTAAAAACGTGGAAACACTAAACGACCGTTTCGTCTCCACAACTCCATATTGATAATTTTCATGTGCTCACTAGTGACTAGCTTCGTGAGGGAATTCTCAGAGTTAGGAGCTGTGACCAGTGGAGCTAGTCTATGTCTGGTAGAGACAGATATCTAGCTCATTACAATAAAAGATGGTGGCACAATTTCGTGTATTGGTTGAGTCTAGACATTTACACCGTCGGATGCCGGCTCAGTGGTCCAGTAGCTTAAATGTTCACGTGCGAGACCGATTGGTTTTGGGTTCGAGTCCCGTGAGCGGAATTGTAGATGCACATTGCTGGGGAGTGTCAATGGGGCGGAACAGACGTCCAGTTGTCCTAGGTTTCCAATGGTGGTCAATCGATTCATGATCTAAATCAAAATGTTCTCTATATGAGCTACATTCACTAAAGTTATGTGAGATGTATTTGTTACACAATATTCTATATGCCTAAATTAGTTCATTCAACTTGTTTATTCACTGATCAAAATGGGCTTCTCCCATCTTAGGCTGATAGTTTGTTCTATGACAATGTTATATTGATCGAGAATCATAAGTAGTTGTTGTATACATATGCGAGGACTATTCTATCTATCTATCTCCCTCTCCGGCGTTCACTCTTAAAATACATCCATGATACAAGAAGTATCTATTTTGTCTTATATATTAGATTGAATAAAGTGATACACAAAACTTTATTGGCTTAATCTGTTTGCCTCAATAATAGCTTCATAATCCATAGACCTTTCCTATGAGTTGTTTGTGTAGTTATTTAGAAAAGTTAATACTTCCCCTGTGATATGAGCTACTTATATCCACACAAGTAGTATATAACGATAGTCAGGAGCAGAATTGTTGTGACGGGTTGACTGCAGATTTGAGTGAAGCGTTCTCATCGATCGATTACAGTGATACGTAAAACACGCACAGACGGCCTAGAGTCTCGATTGGTCCCGCTTCCCTGTCTAGCCCAGCCAGTTGAGTCCAGAACGCAAGTCTTAGCCTCTAGGATATGAATCATTATATTTCAGACATATTCTGTTTATGTACCAACCAAACAAACCATATCGTACCATAAAATAGAAAAACAATATTTGACAAGTGAAATAAATATCGACCAATAGGAAATGTCCATTTAACGTCCAAGGACACCATCAGACTTAACACGATAATTATTGGTATATTCCTCCGCATCCATAACAAGAATGTATTTCAGTAGAAGATCGTGTAGGAAAGAACGGTAACGGAAGGCAATTGATATTTGCGAAAAGAACAGTCAAGTTTGAAACAATTGATTGATAGTTTGCAAATTATCTATTTTTCCAGTATGGTTCTCAGATTTTGTAAGACGTTCTGTAATTTTGTGTACAGATACATTCGATTGACCTCACTCGTATTCTTGTTCACTAGACACCTACACCCCTTCGTACTGTTTATCAAGCAGGTTAGTCAGTAGTAAGGATACCGCGAAGAAAAATCAAAATATCTCTGCATAGAAATCGAATCCAAGTCTTAAATGGATAAGTGACAGGTTCTTGATAGTCTTGAAAAGGTTAAAACCTCACAATTGATTGATCACTGGGTGGTGATCACTGTCATGTGTGTCAAGTCCTTATTTAGTACAGATCGAATGCTATCGACCTCCCAAATAAATAATTAAGGTGTAGTTTTTAAAACAATCTTTATCATCCTGTACACAACCAATCAGAATAACAAAGTTCTAATTTTTCCACATTTTCACTCTTCCCCCAAAGTATTATTTAAACATACACATACACACGCACACACTTCGTATATTGGTAAATCTATCGATTTTAATATTTGTGATGATGGGGATCAAGGTCATGATTTCCTTATGCTACATTGATTGGACCACTAAAATATATAAATTGTGTGCAATGATTATCGATGAAACTATACAGTTAATTCTAAATCCTTCCTCATTCTGACAACAACATATAATAATGTATACTGGAATTTCTCAACTTATTTTACAGAGAGTATTATCCTATTTTATTCTATTGAATATAGTTTACATTACTATTATACATAGTAATCATAATAATTATTATTCACCTAATATGTTATGTCCAAGTGGTTATTGGCCAGCTAAAGTAAATTTAACTGGTGGTCATTATCAAACTGATCGAACATTTGAATTACTTTATCATTCTAATGCTAAATTACCTATATGTCAATTTTGTCCAAATGTTGGCTGTTTTATTGTACGTTTATCAACAATAGAAACAAAGAAAAGTTCATCAATTAATATTGATAAAACAACACAATCATCATTGATACCTACTACTACTAGTAGTAGTACTATTTCGACCACTCAATCAATTATAAATGAAACAGATTCAACTTCTATGAATAATAATATAACTGAAACAAATGATTTCAATGAAACTATGGAACAAACTATTCATAATGCTTTATATATGTCATGTGATTATTGGAATAATTTACCATCACCAACAGATATCATTAGTTATTTAGATTGTGTTATGATTGGTAATAATAATCAATTTTATTTATTTATATATGAACCAAGATTTCAAGAATATTCATTACCACCAGTTGATTGTATAGATGCAGATTTTTTAGCATGGATTAAAAATGATAGTGAATTATTAGGTTTAGAATTAGGATTTCGTATGAAAACTATACCACCATTTTTATTTCGTTATTATCAACGTATAATGCAAGTAAGTTAATATTATCTATTTAAGTATAAATGTATTACTTAACAATTTCTCAACCTCTAAATACAAGTTATTGCTTCACAATTGGCCTGCGTTAAAACACATGAACTAAGGATAGAGAGTGAAATAGTCGAACGCGTTGACAACTTCACTTATCTTGGATGTCTGACCAACCCTAATGGTTTAGTGTGTGACGAAATCTCAGCACGGATTTAAAATGCTTGTTTAGCGTTTGCCAATTTATGTCACCTATGGCGAAGGCAAGATATCCATCTATCAATCAAAGGACGAGTATACTGTGCGTCTGTCCGTTCTGTTTCAATTTACGGCAGCGAAACATGGCCATTAAGTGTAGAAGATACTCGTAAGCTACTAATATTTGACCACAGATGCCTTAGAAATATTGCTCGCATCTGCTTGGGTCACCGGGTAAGTAATAGTGAGGTTAGACGTATGGTATTAGAGAATGATTGTAAATCAGTTGATGAGGTTGTGAATCTTCATCGACTAAGATGGTTGGGCCACGTCTTGCTTATGCCTGAACACTACGATTACCACGACGTGCAATGCTGACTGGTGTTGGGAATGGTTGAAAGAAAGTTAGTGGCGGCCAAACGAAAACGTGGCATCAATTGCTTGAAGTCACTAGCTTCTAGTCTGAGCCATGTTAGTAGATGCAGACTACTTGGATGGGGTCCGCGTGACTCTTGGTGATAAGACTCATAATCGATCACAATGGCGTCGGTGTATGTACTTTCTCTCTTCCTTTAAACTACGAGGTTAAAATCACCTCATATCTTTGTTTCCATGAACTAATTCTTTCTTCCTATGCTATGTTCTTATATGCAGTCTTTCTTTTATATACTACCTTTACTGAATTAACTAGTTATATGAACACGGGGTTCACCTTGTTGTGCTAATAAGGTGTGGTAACTTGGACCGATGCACATATGTGCCTGATCTTACGTTGTGGCTGACTGCTTAGCAATTCGGTGTTAATATAATACGGATTGATTTCAGTTGAGTAACGATTGAAATCCAGAGACCATCGGGGGATTATCTCATGATAATATGGGACTCCTCAGTAGTGAATACTCAAGACCCAGTTAGTGATCTTAATCCAAGACATCTAGGTCTCTTGGAGAACTGTTAACCGTTGACATTACTTACTTACGCTTGTTACTCCTCGTGAAGGAGTATAGGCCGCTCACCAACATTCTCCATCTAACCCTGTCCTGGGCAATCCTTTCCAGTTGTTATTCATCATTTTCATATCCGCTTTTATTTCCCAACGCGCTTGTCTCGTGATTTTTGTCTGATGATTTTCGTAATGTATGTCCTATCCATTTCCATCGTCTTTTCCTAATTTCCTCCTCAGCTGGAAGCTGGTTTGTTTTCTTCCACAGTAGGCTGTCGCTAATAGTAACTGACCAATGTTCATTGAGTATCTTACATAGACATTTGTTTATAAACACTTGTACTTATTTGATGATGTTTTTAGTAGTCCCCCAAGTTTCAGCTCCGTACAGTAGGACTGTCTTGACGTTCGTATTGAAGATTATGACTCTGATATTGGTTGACAGTTGTTTTGAGTTCCATACGTTCTTCAATTGTAGGAATGCAGCCCTTGCTTTGCTAATCGTAGCCTTTACGTCTGCATCCGATCCTCATTGTTCATCGATGATGCTTCCCAGGTACGTGGAGGATTCTACATCTTCCAGGGTTTCGCCACTGTTATTGGGTTGGTGTTCTCCGTGTTGCACTTAAGGACCTTGGTTTTCCTCTTGCTGCAGAGACGGCTACTACACCAGTTGCCTTCATCTGCATTTGTTCGTATGTATGGGATAAGAGGGTTAGGTCATCTGCATAGTCCAAATCGTCTAATGGGTTCTGAGCTGTCCATTGTATGCCGTGTTTTCCCTCAGATGTCGAGGTCTTCATAATCCAGTCGATCACCAGAAGAATGAGGAAGAGGTAGTATGATTTACAATGATGAAATAATACTCATCGAATGGATACGTTACGTAATAATGACATAATGACATTTTGAATACAAATGAACATTGAGTAAATGGAAGAGAGAGAAATAATAATAATCAAAGTAACTATTCGATAATCAAGAAGATGCTACGTTGCATATTATATGAAAAAGAGAAGGAACGGGATATTTTAATAGATGGTCAATAGAATAGTAGTTATGTAAGAATCAAGAGATGAATGTTGAGAAAAAATACAATGTTCAAAATGCAAAAACCCAAATGGAAGGAGTACAAAAATAGTTTTGCTGCAAGCACCGTTATACCGATCGCCAAGGTAGCGAAAGTGGTTGTACAAATTTCTTTTGGCTGCAAAAGTTAGGTTTGTGAACATGGATTGCGATGACTTCCGCAATATTCAAAAGACGCACTCATAAACCGTGTGGCAAATTTGATGGAATATGGTAGATAACCTTAAAAGATTTATTCAGTTCAACTTGATGATCTGTGTCAACCAAGTCAACGAAAATAGGACTCTTAATGTAGTGAAGGAGAACACAGGTGAGGACAACCAAATTGTATTTAGCACAAATTACAGAGTTACTTGGTAAAATAGAAAAACCATATTGTCAATCGTTAATTTGCAAAATATCATCACATCATATCAAACCAGACTGTTGCAAACACCAATCCATTGTCTCACATTTCATTGTTCATGCGATTTTTTACAAATTCCATTGTGTTCTCGCTCTTCTTTTCTGGATCTTCCCCATGTTCTGCTGCCAGACATTTCGTTCTTTTAACTCACGTTATATACTACTTATATCAATATAAGTAGCACGCACCACATTAATCATTCTTACCTGTCCTTTGCTTAACCACGACGGATGAAGCTCTGTTATACAATGATGAACTTGCCAAATTGTACGTCCTATATAACTGGCTGCACAGGAGCAGTTGAATCGATAAACATACACGGATTTGGAGAATTAAGACAATCTGTTTTTATTGGCCGTTCTTATTGTGCGGTAGTTGAAGAAGATAGCACTTAGTCTGGCTGTATTAAATGCTTTTTGTACCGCTTTTCTTAGTCTCTGAGTCACAATTTCTTCAGTAGTCATCTATGAATTGTAATTTTATGAACAATAATTTCTTAGGAACGGTAGGTATCTTTGTCCTTCTTTTCATCTCCTTCATGTGTTTGTCGATGAATTTTATATGGTACCCATTATTACTAAGTGAGTTACGAATATTAACTAATTCATCTCCAATAGTGTCATCCGACCAAGTCATTCTGGCACAATGAGTCAGGATCTTTATCAAGTTCCTTTTGTATCTGATTAGAACTGCACTGTAGAAATGAATGTATTGTCCTGTTGCAGACTTTCTGTGTACCCATCTTTTTAAAGTCCTGCCTGCTTGTCTAGTTAATTGGACATCTAGAAATGATATGCTATTGTTCTGTTCTTCCTCTGAAGTAAAATTAACTGATGGATAAACGTTATTAAATATATTAGGTAAATTGTCCTTATCCTGTTCTTTTTCTAATACTATGAAAGTATCGTCTATATAGGGATAATAAGATGGTATATGGCTAATTGTACTTTTAAGTGGTCCATTTTCCATTTTAGCAAGAAAAATGTCCGCCAGAAGAGGGCTCAATGGTGACCCCATGGCTACCCCATCTAGTTATCTTTAGTATTCGTTGTCAAATCTGAATTGGTCATTCATTGTACATCTAAGAACTATCTGTTTTATTGCGGATGCGGGAATTGCGGTTTGTATGTGCCTCACTGTTAGTTCATTGCAAATAAATTCTACCGTTTCAAGTAGTGGGATGTTATAGTGAATAAGGATGATACATCTAGTGATATCATGAAGTTATTGTTGACCAATATATTTTTTATATTCTCAACAAATTCAAAGGAATCCTTGATACTATACTTGACAATTTCTTTGTGTAATAGTTTGAGAATTTGCACCAACTATTTTGCTATAGTATGATAAGCTGAGTTATTCATATCTAGAACTTGACGAAGCAGCAAGTCACTTTTGTTTGTTTTTGGCAGGTCATATCATTCTTGTAGGTTTCAACATTTCAAACACCTTTTCTGAAATAAAACCTTGTTGTTTAATTTGTTTCAGTGAATTTATTAGTTGCTTTTCAATTTACCATTTTGATTGTGAATAATGGACAAGCTTAAAGTATATGTTAATAGACTTCCATCTAGTATCTTTAGTTAAGCAACTCAGTTTTCTATTGACTAATTGCCTCTGAGATGATGGAGATTCGTAACTCAGGTTGATGATTTTGGTGAAGTTTGTGCTGATGATTTCGTTCAGAACGATGAAATCTCCACGACCAAACCATGCAACTCAGAGGACAAAACTTCAACGAAAACTAATTGAAACATTCACTCCTAGATAGTCAATACAACTCAAAAGGAAACTGATCACATCCTAAAGATCATTCATGAAGCAACTAGCAAACATAAATAAACGTTCTGAATACTTCAGTGAAATGCGAATTCATAACGAAAACATTCCTTGAATTTTAACTGAATTGTATTTGCTCTGAATTGAATAGCTTTACTGTAAACATTTGATTGTCCATCTTAGATAACTTGACTTACTTACCTACGCCTCTTACTCTGAATGGAGCATAAGCCGCCGACCAGTATTCTACAACTCACACTGTCCTGGGCCTGCCTTTCTATTTCTATACAACTATTGTTCATTCTTCTCATTTCCATCTGTCTTCGTTTCTCGGCGTAATGTGTTCTTTGGTCTTTCTCTCCTCCTTTGAACTTGAGGATTCCATGTGACGCAGTTGGGTGCTTTCCTTGATGTGTGTCATATCCACTTCCAGTGCTTCTTCCTGATTTCTTCCTCCGCTGGAATCTGGTTTGTTCTCTCCCACAGTAGGTTGTTTGCTAATGGTGTCCGGCCAACGAATCCGAAGTATTTTGCGTAGACAGCTGTTAATAGACACTTGTATCTTCTGAATGATGACTTTCGTAGTTCTCCAATTTTTCTCCCCATATAGTAGAACTGTTTTGACATTTGTATTGAAAATCCTGACCTTGGTATTGGCTGACAGTTGTTTTAAATTCCAGATGTCCTTCAGTTGTAAATATGCTGCTCTTGCTCTTCCGATCCACGCCTTCACATCTGCATCAGATCCGCCATGTTCATCAATGATGCTGCTCAAATATGTAAAGGCTTATACATCTTCCAAATCTTCTCCGTCAATTGTGACTGGATTGGTGCATGCTGTGTTGTGTCGGAGAATCTTGCATTTCCCTTTGTGTATATTGAAACCCACTGATTCTGAGGCTACTGCTATACTGGTCGTCTTCTCATGCATTTGTTGTTGCTTTTGCGATATAAGAGCCAGATCATCTACGAAGTCTAGATCGTTCAACTGCATCCTAGATGTCCACTGTATCTCGTACTTCCCTTCGGATATTGACGTCTTTATGATCCAGTCGATCACCAGAAGAAAGAGAAAGGATGAGAGTAAGCAACCTTTTCTGACACCGGTCTTTAATTTGAACTGGTCTGTCAATTGTCATTCATGCACGATTTTGCATTTTAATCCATTATAGGAATTCAGTATGATATTGACTATCTTTTGATTCACGCCGTGGTATCGAAGAAGCTTCCATAGTGTTGTTCTGTCCACGCTATCAAATGCTTTCTCGTAGTCAATGAAGTTGATGTAGAGTGATGAGTTCCATTCAATTGATTGTTCCACAATGATTCGTAGATTTGCGATTTGGTCTGTACACGATCTATCCTTACGGAATCCAGCCTGCTGGTCTCGGAGTTGGGCATCTACACAGTCCTTCATCCTGTTTAACAATACCCTGTTGAATATAACTTGACTATCAAGACAAATTTCAGATAGAAGTGAACTATAAGAAGTTTTCTACAAGTAATCACTTGTTCTTTCTACTTTGAATTTGATTGATTGTTGTCAATATTGACTTCTATTATTATAGTCATATTTATATTGTCCATACTGGTTGTTTTTTTTTAAAAATTCATTTCAGTTAACACAATATATATGTATTGATGGAAGAAGTTTAATAAATAATTCTATACCATTTGAAGATACTGAACGTTTTGCTAGTAATAAATTAACACAAGTTGTATTTCGTTCATTAACTGGATTAAAAAGAGAACGTTTACCACCAAAACCAATTGATATTCATCATATAACAGAATTTCAAAGTGATGAAGAAGTTCAATCATGTCCATTTATTGTTCAACATAAACCAGCTAATATTACATCAAATGTTGATTGTCAATTTTCACCTGGTGTAAGTTAGTTAGTTATTATTATTATTATTATTGAACTATTAGTAATCCATTCATTTGTGTTGATGAATTGAATTTTCCAAAATGATGTTAAAGATTGCAATTGATCACAATCACTTCTTTTGGAACATTAACTGACGAACCTTAAATCTAATGAAATGTGCATCATCGATTCCACGGCTAGCCACCATCTATCTCTGCTTATAATGCAAATAAATAGATTGTTTTCTAGAGTATTCTGTTCCTTGAGATGGATAGTTGAATTGTCAAGCTTTCATTGTCTTTCTTTGCAATATCATTACCTCTTCTTTTTTTTCAAAAGAAGTGAGTTACTAAAATTTCTCCACAATTGACTAGCTCTGCTCAAAGCACAAAACATCATTTAAATTCTTATCCTGAGCTACAAATATTCTTCATTGCAAAATAGTTTATTGAATTTAATGGAATTATTATAGTTATGATATAAATATCTCAGTAGGAAAAAGTACTAACTGTGACAATGGGAGACATGAATGTTATTGTAGACATCAATTCCTCTCCATTTGACTCCAATAGATGATACTGAGTGTTTAAGCAGGGCAATTCTTCTGTCAATATTGTTAGTTTAATCGGGAATATTCACAAGCCAGAATACCAATTGATGAGATAGTGTATTGTTACTAATTATTGAAATTTGTAAGCACATTGAGAAGCGAGAGTGTGAGAGGTAACTCATCCTACCTTACCTAAGAACAAATCAGGTCATAATTACACATTTGTTGATGAACTTTTATTTCTCTATCGTTTTACGAAGTGAACACAATTATTTATTCATAATTAATGACAGTAGCTAGTGAATGATTTACTTCTCGTCTAAATTCAAGTTATGCTAATAGTTGAATTTATGAGTCGATCTACGATAGATTACCATTGGAAACCTAGAAGCACCGGATGGTCGTCTCGTCATAGTATGATACTCCTCAGTAGTGCGCATCCACGACTCGAACCCAGAACCTTCGGTCTCGTGCGTGAACGCTCAACCTGTAGACAACTTAGCCGGCACCCAATCGTGTTAATGTCTAACTTTAATCGACCCAAGTTATGTTAAACAATTTCAAATAACAGTTATTTGACTTTCTTAATCAATCAAAGAGCATCATAGTACCATACTGTTTTATTAATAAAGGATTGGCTTTTCATTTACCTTAAATATCCAATAACGAAATCAGTGAATTCCAATGTCATGTCACTTTCACTAACGCATAAATCTTTAGTCGGTAGACAGGGATTGATACTGAGCAATACAACTCGGTGGTCAATCAGCGTGAGCATCTTAATGATACAGAAATGAACAGTTAGTCGAACAGTTCAGCTGTTAAGTATCTAATCTTGATACTAGGTGATACCGGTTGGAATCTACCAAAATACCTCAGTTTCTATACGATAGCAGATAAGCTTTGCTGACGAGTCCCACTTACTCCGAAACCTATGTCAACGTTGGTCGGCTTTAACTTAATAATATCAAATTTATTGAGGCATCCAGATAACAACTCACAGGTGATTGATTTGAGTACGACAATGGTGTTTTTCCTTTTCACTTAAATTATTATTACTGTGGTTACATTTGCATGCACAACACATTGGACGTTTTTTATTTTCAAAACTAGGGTTTACCAACTACATCGGATAAAGTTAGCTCACTTCAAGCATTAGAACGTTGCCCATTTCGTCGACTAACGACAAATACATTACAGACAAGACGAAGAAAGACCAATAATCCAATGGAAGAAGAAATATATTTACCACCTTCTGTATTATCAGCTTGTTTATTAATTGTTGTACTATTATTAACCATTGGTATAATTATTGCATTCTGTATAATTAATCATGAAAAATTAATGTTATGTAAATCACGTAGTAGGAAACGACGTGAACGAGAAGCTGCACTTGCACAAGAGATGGATGAAAAAGCTGCTAAAGAAGCTGCAGCTGCCGCTGCCGCAGCAGAAGCTGAGCAACAACAACAACAAACATCAACAATACGACATCCTATTTATGCTAGATATGGTATGATACCACCGAATATGGGTGGTGCATTCGGTGCATTTGCTCCAGCATATCAAACAATGACAGTTAATATGAATATGCCTAGTAATGTAGTAAGACAAAATCATGGATTTAATGGACCAATGTAAAATACACAGGAATAATGATAATTTTCTTTATAAATATTCATTAAACTTTATTATTTATGAACGGAGAAAAAGGAATCAACAAACACTTTCTAATCAATAATCACTTAGATCTTTACTGTTTTACACAGAGATTCATATTAAAACTTGTTAGCAGTCTAAGCTCATTTATTATAAAACATAAAATATTTAAAATGTACCTGAAATGATTTAGTTTTTGTATGCATAAGGATGTCAATAGTTCATTAGTCAATGAATCGAATTTTCTTCTTGATTATTTCTGTGAATACATAAATATTGGTACAAAAGGTTACTGAATACATATGAGCCACACAAGTTACATGATTTGTGTGTAGGTTGTGATACTACCCGGGTGCCCAAACAGAAACGGGTGTTTTTCTTATTCGCAAGGCAGTAGGACAACGTTAGAAGAAGCAGTCTAATGGTAACCGCTGACCAAAAATCGGTTCATACGCTATTTGTCCAGGTTGTCAGTCAGCAACAATGTAGGACTTCGTACATCGGTACACCAGTTCCAGATGCCACACAACATTAGTACACAAATACAATTGTCTATTCAAATCCCATAGTGGTAGAGGTACTAAAAATATAAGCAGTAATCGGAGACATTAGGGTTTGAAGATGTAATTCAAGTAGTGTAATCCAGTAAAAAAAATTTGGAAAGAGAAAAAAGAAGCGGACATGAAGAATTCGGAATATTAGAATTTGGGAGAACACAAAGAGTGTATGCACCTGCGCCATTACAAACGATTTTGAGCCATTTCATTCAAGGTCTCTAACCATCGGTCGCTATCATCTCGCGGATCCCAACCAGTTAGTCTACACCTACCAACATGTCTCAGTCCACTTGTCAGCGATTTCGTGGATTTTTGCCATGTTTCGTTCCTACTCCTACACCACAAAATATCGCTCGTCGAAGCAGTCGGTGATTGTGCATACGTAACACACCTCTCAGCCATCTCAACTAATGAAGTTTCACCACTTCATCAATCGATTCGCCATCCTTACCTAGTACTCGTTTCCTAACAACTGCATTACTTGCTCGATGGTCCCAGGATATATGAGCAATGCATCGAAAATAGTTATGATCAAATACTAGTAACCTACAAATATCCTCTACTCTTACTGGCCATGTCTCACTGCCATAAACTAGGACGGAACAAACTGCTGCGCAGTAAACCCATCCTTTGGTTGATAGACGGATATCTCGCCTACACCATAAATGACGAAAGTTAGCAAAAGCTAGTCGAGCCTTCTGTATCCGTGCTGAGATTTCGTCACACACCAGATCACAAGGGCTGATGAGACTTCCAAGATAAGTGAAGCGGTTGACACGCTCAACCACTTCACTCCCTATCATTAGTTCGGGTGTCGATGCAACCCAATCCTGAAGCAACATTTCGCATTTCGAGGGAGAGAATCACATGCCGAACATGCTTGCATTGTTGCTTAGAGTGGTCAGAAGACTCTGCATTTTGTCAGCGTATTCACCAAATAGAACTATGTCATCAGCATATTCTAAGTCAACAAGTGAACCTCCCGGTAGAAGTTCAACCCCTGGAAATTTAGATGAGGAAAGTGTTATCTCTAAAAGCACGTCAACGACAAAGTTAAACAAGAATGGATAGAGTGGACAGCCCTGGCGAACATCACTTGAGGTAACTAACTCTGATGACAAGTGGCCGTAAGCACTCACTCTACCATTTGTGTTCGAGTAGAGAGCCTTTATAAGATTAATGTACTTCTTTGGCACTCCTTTCAGGGACAAACACTGCCATAGAACCTCACGATCATCAGTGACAAATACCACCTTAAGGTCGGGAAATAGTACGACTGTGGGGCGTCTGGAAGTGTATCTGTGTTCTAGAACCTGTGAATATCTGATCTATACAACCACGTCTAGGTCGAAAACCAGCCTGATTTTCTCTAGCCTGCTCTTCACGAGCTTTGATTAGGCGTCGAAGTATTATTGAGGCTAATATTTTAGGCATTATATTAGTCAAACTGATTCCTCTGTGATTGTCACAAGAGGGCTTTTGTCCTTTCTTATAGACTGGCACAATCAGTGATTGGGACCAGTCAGATGGGATTACGTCCAGTTCCCAAATTCTACCTTAGACCTCAGTTAATCTCATTGCTAATACTGAACCACCATCCCAAAAGATCTCAGGAGTAAACCTGTCAGGGCCTACTGCTCTCCCTCGCTTCAGATTTCCTATGGCTTTTTCAACTTCGTAAAGAGTCGCAGGACCTACATTAACTTGCCATTCAGGTTGACTGGAGATCGTGGGAAACCGAAGTGTGGTTGAAGGTCAGTTGGACTGATCCCTAAAGTGTTCTGCCCATCGATCCAATCTCCTGGATTGAGAGTGTATAATATGTTCATCTTTCTCTGAGATTGTTTCGCTAACAGTCGGTTTCCTTAACAAGTCTGAACAATTTTCTGCTATTACCTACTACCGCTGCCTTTTCCATCTCTCTTGCTTTCGTACCCACCACTGTTCACGATCATTGCGTAGACTTCTTGTCAGCTTGCGCTTAAGCTGACTCCGCTCTTCATTATGTTCAGAGCCAAGTGGAATGAGTTTCCGAGCATCTATCAGTGCGATAGATGCTGCTGAGTTCCAGTGTCGCTCCCTAACCTTACGGGTTACCGTACTAACAGATATCACTGCTGTTTCTACAGCTTTACGGATATCATTCCATGCTGCCTCGGGGTGGGCATCACATAAATGGCTGCCTAACTGCTTTTCCAGTTGTTCCTGAAATATACTCTTAGCTTGAATATCATTAAGTAGGGCCCAGGTGTCTTTCTCTTTCGCTTAGTTTACCTACTTGAGTATTAAAGTCACCAGCCAATGTTACTACATCAGAGCGCTTAGCTTTTCCCTATCTTTCAGAGTCCTTATTGTTTTGTTTAGTCGAACAGCGCACAAACGACTGTCTACTAAGATCTAGTCTAAGAGAGCTATTTCGGCCCTAGGACTCAATGCTATATCTACGCCAGATAGGCCACGGGAAGCAGAATCAGGGCTTCCAGATACACGAAGTGTGAATCGAGTTGCTTCTTTATTTTGACATGGTGAGGTCAGATGAATGACGCTACTCGGATCCTGTATGCCTGTTTCTGAAACGCAGCACACATCGATGGCGCGGGATTCTAAAGTATTAGCTAAGGAAGCCTGTTGTCCTATTTGGCACAGTGTTCGGACGTTGAAAGCTCCTACGTGTAGTTTGGAGCGTGGTTTCAGGAGACCAGGAATAGCGTTCCGCGTACTCGAATAGTTTGCCCGGTGCGAGATGAAAAAAGGACATGAGAAGGGTTAGACGTGGAGATAAGAGAGTTATTAAGAGGTGTAGGAAGGATTTGATCGTGTGTTGTTACGGGTATGAAGGCTGATATCACTTCTCGGCTGTCCACAACGTAAAAGGGTATTTCTTGAGGAACCTGAAAAGGATATTGGATTAGTGTTGGTTTTAACGACCTGAGAACGTGACCGCAGAGCACAAGGGACAACTGTTTGATGTCGATCGCGCACAGCCTTTTCGTGGAAGGTTTTTAATGTATTAGCTCCGTTCTTCAAAGGGCCTTACCGCCGGAGACGGAAATCCGTGAGGTAAGATGTGACAGCTTTAGGGTCAACCTTTTCTATCTCCAACCCTCCTTGTGGGAAGGCAGCATCGCTACAGATGTTGGTTGTCTGAGGTAAACACCTTACTGCTGTCACATCCCTGTACAGTCAGCAGTACGACTTCGCCCTCAGACCTTGAGTTGCTGCTTTTAGTCTTACCGTTCTCCAATCCACCTGCCTGGGATGGTAAAACCAACAGGAACATATGTTCCAGCCAATATAGCTCGGTTGGGTCATCACGATAGGCAAGCCCGACCACCGCGTCAAGGTAGCAGCTACGGTCGGGACATAATCGAACACAATTTGAAGAGTTCACATAATTTAGGATAAAGCTAGCAAATAAGTGTGAGTGGAAGGGTGGTTTAAGAGTTGCGTAACTCATCTTATCAGAGAACTAACTGCATGAAATTGCCTAGTTCGGTACTAATACTAATTTGATAATAGACGTATACCAACAACGGAAAATATGTCAGGTGGTTGCCTTATCTGTAGGCTTTTACGTGGAAGTCGCATTACTGTTCTAAGTGACTTGTCGATTCGTCACAATTAACAATGATATAACGCTAAGTTCTAATGACACTTCAAAACTAATGTAGTAGTACAAGTTCTTAATTCTCGCCCAGTTATTCGTTAAAACTATTGGTATACCTCCCACTGAATATATGAAGACGAGATCGTGGAGCCCAACTATCCTAGGTGAACTCTCCGTGTCCACCAACCCGGTTAAAGTGCTGGACATTCGCTCTTCGTTCTCTCAATTTCGTAATCAACACCCCGGCAGTAGTTTTATGCACATGGTCATGTGATAACATTTCGAGAGGTAGAGCTGACTCTCTCCACTCTCGGCCGTACCAGGGCATTTTGGGGGTAATATATTGATTTAATGCTTATTATTAAGAGCTTATTTATTTATTAAGCAAAATTGGAATAATTAATGACATCATGTTAAAGTTGGTAGGGATCATTCATCCCAAATCCAACATACAAGAAAGAAAATCAATCTTAATTCCGTACATTGATTTTAAAGTAAATTTTGTTTTATCAACTTCAATGAGTCCCTGTAATTTCTACTAGTTAACTTTCAGTGTACGTCAGTTGTATCTAGTTATTTGATTCAAATATATTTTCCTTGCAATGGTTACATCATCAATTTGTATGAAGTGACAGCTGCTCAGTTAATAAAACTGCTATTAGTAGTCTCTGAATTGAAATATAACTGATTTAGTTTGGATATACATTCAGTCCTCGTTGACCTCGTACAATAAACCTTAAGAGGATTCATCTTACGGAGCATCAAGGAGCTACAGGCGGGTAGACGTGTTGAATATGATATTGCAGTTGTTATTATTCACCTAAAAAACCCCATTCTCAGCAACAAAGAGTATAAACACATATGAAGCTTCAACGATCTAATATAATGAGAGAATAAAATTTCTGATTTACGCATTATGCTAATATTATACGATTTGGTGACCAGGATAATACTATCATGACTGGATACGTGATTGATATACTGATCACACTATATCGGATACACAATTCACAAACAGACAACATGCTACGCAATACTTTATTCACAGCAGGAATATAAGCAGTTTACACTAAGCTCCGAAAATAAATCAATATTAGAAAGAAAATCACATAATAGACTGGAAGCCGTGTCGGTCTACGATTAGTGCTCAGTAGCATTTACTGTCACTAATGGCGATCACGTCTCGGCTTTTTCTGTCACTGATGCTTTTCGTGAAATCAAATAAAAAGTAAAAAGTTCATGGCTTACAAGATTGTCTGAATATGAAACATAAAATCTTAGTGAAGTTACGAAACCACGATATATATCACGCTGGTCTCCAACTATCAACAGAATTCTTTACAACTGTTTTTTACAATGTACAAACACAGAATTTATTGTTGAACTAAAACCTACGTGTTTAACTTGAAAGTTTAATTCGCACAACAATGTAGCCATTATACAAAACAAGTTGATTTACATTTAAAATTCCAGTCAAGGTTACCCAACTTTTATACCAAATAAACTTTCATTACCGACCGAAACAGGCCTTTATGAAAGGTGTCATGGCTTCGCGAAGGAAGAGAACAAAACTAATTCGATTGTAACATAGACAATCAGTTGTATAAAAATACTCATATTTAGCATTTATCACACTTAACACCATTTCCCTGTTTTGCGTTCTATCTTGTTAGTCCTGATTCTCACTGCGATGTAAAATACGCTGAAACACACTCGTACCGAATATCACATTGTCTATGGCATACTAATTTATCTAAACATTCAGTCATATAAATTATTGTCTACTTATGATAGTATTGTTAAGATGATTCCAAATTAGATTGAAACTATGAATACATCAATGTTAGACCACAATTAGAAGCCTGGAGGCACCGGACAGCTGTTTTGTTCTGGTATGGGACTCCCCAGACAATGGACGACGGTAGCGCAATATTGTGGATCGGTTGAAGTTAGACATTAACATCGCTGGATGCCGACTCTACATGTTAAGTGTTTCCAAGAGAGATTGTGGGGGCACACCAATAAGGAGTTTCATACTAGGACGAAACGGACGTGCAGTGCTTCCAAATTTTAAATGGTGGTCCAACATTGATTCATTTATGATATTAATCTACGCTCAACAATCTCCATAAACCTTTACTGATATTTCCAAATTAGCATGAAACATTCTAAAATTATGTAACACGTATATTTCTTCCATTAAACGATAGAAATATATTGACCGGAATCGAATTCAGTTAATAACCACACTCGTCACCATCATGATCAGGTTGTTTCTCTTCTTTTAATTTAATCAAATCATCAATTCGTAGAATAGTGATAGCGGCTTCAGTAGCAAATTTCAAACTTTTAATTTTAGAAACAAGTGGTTCAAAAACACCTAATTCTTTGCAGTCAGCCACATATTGGTTATTTAAGTCCAATCCCCACCTGAAGAGATTAAAAATAAAGGGATAAAAATGTCAGTCTATCGAAAATAAAAACAACGTAAATGAGTAGTTAATAATAAGTAGTTCAAATATATGCACAATTAACTTGGAAATAAGAAATAGAATTTATATGTTAATATACAATTCATATCAATAAATCTTTCTTAGATACGTTTCTTTATGGTAAGTAAATCAAATCTAACTTTATGCTTCTATAGTAACTTATGAAACACTGCCAAACATACACAATTAAACTGATCACAAACAAATTAGAAATTTTTTTATTAATATGCAGTTGTGGAAATGGTTTAATTTCATTGAACCGATCAATGTTGGTGGTCTTATATTGATCAATTCATGATTCCAATGAAATTAGGAAAACTTTAATACCATTTATCCTTATGGACCGACTGTAAATGGAACAGTGACTCTCAGCCACTAAGTACTGGTTTCGGAAGCCGCTCCACTTACTTACATTTAGGCAACTAAGCAGTATCATTAGCCTTCATCAATAGTGTGTTGCTTATACACAAGTATCTGGTGAATTAACAAGTTTGATTTAATTGGCCGAATTTGAATTCGTCATATAACCAATTTAAATCTGGGTAGACCGAGTGTTTCCGATTGTGAAGTCTTTCACAGATCACATAGGAATAACTATCATGAAAGGATAATACGAAGTTCAAAACAGAACGTCTATTTTTTTAAAGACCTAATCCTGTGCATCATTGTACATTAAATTCTGTCACATCTCTGTGGCGACAGCAATCCCACTATTTCCTTTGTAATTTTTGAACCAATCAAATCATACGATCTTTCTATATATGGAAACATGATTGATGAACTTTACCATACCAATTACTCAGATATCAATTTACATCTTGCAATAGCATGATTAAGTTGCACATATACGTGACGAAATGGAGGTACATCAAGCTGAACAGTCCCATGTTGAACGAAACGTGCGTCCCGGATTCATGTTCTGTTGGTCTAGAAATCCAGTATTTTCCGGGAGTCATATTGTTGTAGATCATGACAATGTGAACCAAACCACTAACTGATGGTAAGACAACCAATCACAACGTAGGACCTCGTACGTATGTACATCAGTTCAAGTCGACATACCCCATTAGCACACAGAGATGAAATTGTCAGACCAAACTCCACAATAATAGAGGTAGTTACAACATTAATGGCAGTAGAAAAGATTAAGCATCGAAGATGTGATTCGAGAATATATAAATTAATGGAATAAGAACACAAACAAAACCATGAGGAAATTAGAAGCTCTAAATTTGGGGTAAAACAAGGAATGGACGGACCTGCACCATTGCAAACGATCTTGAGCCACATCACTGTCTTTAATCATTAGTTATGATAATCACGCGGACAGCAACCAAGTAATCTACACCTGTAAACATGACTCAGTCCAAATGTCAATGACTTGAACTGATGCCATGTTTTGTATTGACCGCCGCATTTCTTAAACCTACTTCTACACCAAACAACATCGTCCGTCTAGGCAGGCGGTGGTTTGGTACACGTAACACACATACAAACCTCAGTTGATGGAGATTTACTACCTCACCAATCGATTTGCCATGTTTACCTAGTACCCTACCTCAAAACTAAGCATTGCTCACTTCGTGTTCCCAAAATGCACGACCTACTAGACACCCATGATCGAATACCAGTAACCTGCGTATATCCTCCATTCTTAATGGTCTTGTCTCACACCCACAAAATAGGATGGAGCGAACAGTTGCGCCGTAAACTCGCTTTTTGTTTTGGAAGACGGATATTTCGCCTACGCCACAAATGACACAAGCTTGAGAAAGCCAATCGAGCCCTCGGAATCTGTGCTGAGATTTCGAGAGGCCAGACCATCAAGACTGATGAGACTCTCAAGGTAAGTGAAACGATCGATGCATTTAACAACTTCACTCCCTATCAATAATTCGAGCGTTGATGCAAGCCAATCCTGATATAACATTTTACGTTTTAAGGGAAAGAATCACATTCCAAACATGCAAGCATTGTTAATCAGAGTGATCAGAAGACTGAATATTTTCAGCATTTTCACCAAACAGAACTGCATTATCTGCGTGTTCTAAGTCAACAATTTAATCTCCTTCTGGTAGAAGATCAACTGTTGTATAGTCAGATGATGAAAGTTTTATCTCCAAAAGTATGTTCGTGAGAACGTTCAATGAAAATGGAGAAAAAAGACAACCCTGACGAACACCATTTGAAGTAACCTATTTCGATGAGTTAGCCATGAGTGTTTGATTAGGGAACCTGTAAAAGGTTAATGTACTTCTTCGGTACGATTCTCGATGACAGATAATTCCACATAGCCGAACGATCAACGGAGTCAAACGCCATTTTAATGTCAAGGAATGTGTTAGGTCGCGATAAGCATAATGAATGGTAACTTTGGGATTCAGTACTAAACGTATATTTTTATCGGATGGAAAGTTCCCTAAGGTGTTTTGCCCAATGATCCAATCTCCTGAATTGAGTGAATAACAGTTCCATCTTTTTTTTCCCGAAATAGTGTCAATTACAGCCGTATTTTGTTGATAAAACAACTTTACTCTAAGGCGCAATATATTTAATATTGAAATAATGCTGATGATGTTCTACAGCTGTCAAAAATACACATTATGAAAATAATCAGTAATATAGACACACAATGGAAATTCTTTACATAGAAGCTGGTTTGAATTTGACTGATACGATTTTTTTCCGCTCAATTCGTCCCTTCTTTATTTACCAAATGGCAAAATGGGAATTTTCACTACACTGACACGATTATAGCTAGTCTATTTGTATAAAAATATCCATACAAGTGAGCAGATAAGCAAAAGAACGGAAATAAAAAGAATACTGTTCGTTGTGTTTTCTGAGTTCATGTGAAGCTTACGTTATTGTTCTAGACATCATCAATGCTTATTTCACGTAGAAATGAGCTGTCCACTAAGTCGTTATTCGACTTACCTTTTGATTACTTTGTGAGCTAACAATTGAAAGAATGACTTATTTAAACAAATGACTCTTTAATATCTATTTACTATGTACTGATCTGTTGAATAGTTCATAAGTTAACGACGCATTCGACTCCATCCTATGTTTTAGCCACTAAAATCCGTAGAAGTATCGACACCTTTGAAAAACGTCTTTGAGAACACCTGAACTATCAACTTACCACTTGTAATGGGCTTGGTCAGGTTTACTTTGACTTGAATTGTGACAAGATCGTAAACGTGCAACTAGTTCAGTTGAATCGACACCAGCATTCACAGCCAACTGTTTCGGAATAGAAAGCATAGCTCGAGCGAATTCAGCAATAGCTAGCTGTTCACGTGAACTTAAGGTTAAAGCATAATTTTCCAGATAGATTGAGACTGCTGTTTCACAAGCCCCAGCACCAGGTACAATGCGTTTGCTTTCCAGGACTCGTTTGACCACCTGACAAAATTAAAATTAATGAGTCACAAAATGGAACATTTTAGTCTACAAGTCAAACAACGATACTTCACTCATAATGTATGGGTATAATAGATCTAATATCACTTGCCGAACTTCCGAGCTAGGGGTGTTCAAGCCAATCACTGCATTATTCCATGAAGTCACTCATTGTTTGTCTGTGCCATGTTGGTAGGTACAGACAACCTGGTTGGGCTACTCATAAATATGATTGGTGGTTCGAGATATATAATATGGCTTAGAATTGGTTACAGTGATGCAGATGTATTTTCTATTTCTTCGTTCCTATACATCTTGAACTCCTTAAAACATAAAATTCCATTCGTTCTTAATTTTTCTGACCATCATTGGTACTAAGACTGTTTCATCAACTCTTTTACTATTCGGCTTGTTATGTTGATGTTAATAATATTATTATTTAAACACATAAACATTAGTATAAGGGGGCATCAAACATATGAGCCCAAACCGAAGCAGGTGACTTTTCAGGAGGTCACTCATTATAATCCACAAGGTAGTGGGGTAATATTAGATTTACGTTCGTGGTAACCGGTGACCAACAATAGGTTTATACGCCATTTTCCCTCAGGATTCTATAGCACATGTGCTTCACTGGTTAAGATTCTGGGTTGTCTTACTCCCCTAGGTAGATCCTTCATATCCACTAACCCGGTTAAAGCGTCGGACATTCGCTTTTCGTCCTCTCAATTTCGTAAACACCCCCGCCGCGAGAAAGCAGTGATTAGGACTTTCCTGGCAGTGGTTGTATGCACGTCGCCAATTGAGAGCATTTCGAGAGGGGAAGTGGACTTTCCTCACCCTCGGCCGTACCAGGGCATTTGGGGTAGTCAGTCCCAAACATACATTGGTGTATGTTTTTTGTAAACTGTTATTATTCTAGCATGATTATTAAAAACAATGACTGCCCCTGGCTTTCTCATACGTCACCTCTTACCATTAACTTACTGAGAAGTAAGAAACAGTTGGACAGTGGATTAAGGTAACAAATAACATACGGATAATAAGTCAAAGGATACAGATGAATATTCACAAAATATTAAAGAACCATGATGACTAAAGCGTGACAATCAGGTGATACGGAAGTAAAAAAATTTACACCTTCCTCAGTATGTCCTAACGATCACATTAGGACTACTAGATTGGAAAAAATTAAAGGTAGTTAGAACCAAGCAGATGTATAAAAACTTGTCTGGTTGGTTTATATCAAATGAGTCTTAATTATAGTGGAATACATTGGATGATACGGTTAAAAATCATTAATGGTTATGAAGATGAATGCATACAACTCACAATATACATGTATCATGATGTGAACAATGAACTACTAAGATTAGAAAAAATTAGGAGTCTGTATTTAAATATATAACTTAACAAATGAATTGTTCCTCTACCTATAAAACAGAAAAATATCAGAATAATAATAAAATAATATACATTGACACTAACCAGAAGTGCGTCATGTAGAGATCGTTCCATTTCATCGACATAAAAGTCATTTGCACCTCGTAAAATAATACTTGCCGATGGATGAACTTTAGGACCTCTCAGTATAATTAATTCGTCATCACATATGCGTTCTTGAGATACTTCCTCTGCCTAAACCAAAAATAAAGTTTTTTGAATTAACTAAACTGAAATAAACTAATGAATTACATTTCCTAACTTTGTTGGATCGAAAACTTCATCACCTTCCATATCTGCTAAGCTAACAATAAGCTGACCTCCAGTTGCTTTCGCCATATTTTTCAGATCAACTTTTTTGCATCGACGTACAGCCATAGCATTAACTTCAACAAAATACTTCATGCATAAATCGTCGATTCCACCAGTTGTAAGAATGACATTAGCACCAGCATTAAGAATCTTTTGTATACGTTCTTTTGTGATATCAGCTTCGCGTTGACGGATAGCTTCCAGTTGGGCAGGATCCTTAACCACAACCTGTTACAATAAATAATTAGGGAAAAATAATGACGAAATAAAAAAGGATATTCTGTTCACAAATTAGTTTGATAATACAAAAAAACTAATCTTGCTAACCAGATTTTTGTCGAGTTGTGGGATAAGCTCAAAAGGTTTTAAAAAGTGAAGTGGTCTTAACTTTCTAAAATAGTTTAACAAAAATGACCACTTTGATAAATTTAGTGAACCAGACAGTTTGCGAAAGCTATCATAGAAGAATATCAAACGCCATGATACACGGTTATGAGACTGATTATTTAGCTTTATGTTTGAATAGCACCTTGAAACCCTCACATCTGTAGCTTTTATATTTCACAAATTTCACCCTGGAAGCTCCCATATCTTACATTATTTGGCGACGCTAGTACTGAATGGATAGTTCACTGGTGGCAAAATAGAATCCTGATATAAAAGAAAAAATGTATAGGACCAGCATTTTAGTTTTATTATGGTTCTTTGCAACTCAGTGTTTCAGTTTGCTACCATTCGTGACTAAATTGAAGTCAGTAGCGACTTTGCTATTGTTCCCTACTATGTTCTTCATAAATCGAAAGGCGAGCCCTCCAGACTGACAGAATTTAGTTGTATTTATTTTTAATTGAACCTTTCTAATCTCCTACTTTATCCTAATAATCTAGGACAGTAAAATATTTTACATGACATTTCGTATTTATCATTTTTAATCAATTTCTTAGTATTTCGAAGAATATAATGATTTCTATATTAAACATACTTGAACTCCCAGTTTCATTTTAACTTTTTGTAAGCTGAAATCCAGAAAGGCAATTTTCGCCTTTTTTATAGTTCGAGGCATCTGTTGACTGGCAACTGTGCAATTCAGAGCATAACCATCTATCAACATGCTCTCTGACATTGATCGTCCATGGGCTTTCAGAATGTTAACTGCTTTTATGGGATAAACAGGACCTTTGGGGCCTCCAGAGACTTCAACGGCCATAAGTGCATCCACAGCCATTTGTGAAAACATTTCAGCATCTCTAAAAGCAATAATATGTACAACCGAAGTGAATAACTTACAAATTGATAAGTTTGCTTGACATAGCGGTTCGTGCCACATTTATTAACCCAGCCTTACCCAACTTATTTACATCATACGCCATGTGTTCTTGTATGTACTTACAAGCTTCTCGACAGGCCAACCGATAACCATTGATTACTATGGTAGGATGAACAAAACGAGAAATCAATTCGTCTGCATTCTTGAGCAGTGCAGCAGCCAGAATTACAACAGATGTTGTCCCATCCCCAACCTCTTCATCTTGTAATTGCGCGAGCTGAACAAGAATTTTTGCTGCAGGATGCTCAACGTCAAGTAACTTCAAAATAGTAGCCCCATCGTTAGTGATTGTCACGTCTCCAACGTCATCTACCAGCATTTTATCAAGACCGACAGGACCTAGGCTGGTCTTAACGATGTTAGCAATTGAGCAAGCAGCGAGAACTGTAATTAGAAGGGAAATCGATTTAAAAACGAGCAAATTTAAGCAGAACATTATATCAACTACATATGGTTAATGATTATTTCTATTGCTACCTGACCCTTCTGCATATGAGTGTAGGGAGGTAAGTAATAGGTTCATTGTAATCCACGTTAATGAGCTACCCCAAGTGATGATCTAACTTGCTACAGAAGTTAGAGCTATCCTGAAACCGACTGGATTCAAATAATTAGAGAACTAGTAACCTCGTAGCAGTTATCTAAGAAACGGTGAAACCATTAAATAACTATATGATTGTTTAGTCGTTTAAATAGCTTCATAGGGAAAAACACACTACTAGGATATGGTGAATAACAATAAACAAACAATCTGAATGAGGAACACAAGCAAAAAATTGCCATTAGGTTTTAGGAGATGTGTATACATATAGATTAGTTGAAATAACTATCCATGAATTACGGTCAGAAACAAAGTAAAAACTTATCACACACCAGTGAGGTTACTGACTAGTTACTGAACGACTATTGATTTTATGCCTAAAACCAGTAGTTAACAAGTTTATAGAATGTTGACGACTGAAAACATTGTGAGATGAATTGTTTTAAATATATAACACGTTGAAGTGGTTCGCAATCAAAAATTGACGAAAGACTTTTTAGCTTTATTGATTGAGTTCATTTTGCCTCAACTATATGCCGCTATACCAATCTTCCATTTATTATAGGAAACACTAGATATTTCAGAAGTAATACTGACCAAATAAACCTAATCTTTTATATATCTACTTCATTTGAAGATGTCTTATTGCTGTTACGTAACAATGCATGCTTTGAACGATCAGATTAACTTTTACCACGTAACATTCATCATATGGTTAGCAATTAAGAGAATGTCAAAAATGTTTTCATTTCTATCACAATCTTATCAAGCACTACAGAATAAAGGTTTATCATCAGATTTTGATGCATGTATAAATGCTCAATCATACCAAATTTGATAGGTTTAATCTTATATCATGGAGTCAAATCCTAAAACACTCCACAGTATTCGAAGAAATCGGTCAGGTTAGCTTTCCCAGCTAATATAACGATTCAATATGGTATGACCAATAATTACATCGTACTACCTAATACTTCTACACATTAGTTAATACCTATCTTAGCCAGTAAATCGTGGTCTTCGAAAGTAGAAGACAAGCACGGGCTGCAAGTTTATTGATCAAGTGTCTTCAATGCACTGCTTACATCTCGCGCGGTGAACGAGTGAACAACGTTGAGGTAAGACACACGGTATAAAATGGTGTCGAATACATTGATGAGGTTACGTATACCCATCGATTGAAGCGATGTTACGCATGCCAAATCACCGCCTACTTCGACAGATGATGTTTACTAGCACAGTAGTCTGAAATCTAGAAGCGGTCGAATGAAACCTAGCGGCAGTCCATGATATTAAACACACGATCTGAGTCATGCAAGTGGACACAGGCTACCTGACTGCGTCTGAGAAATGACCGCGATCCGTGACCGGAGACGTCTAATGATGACTCAAAATTGTTAATAATGACAAAGATGCATTTACTCTGTATATTTTTGCGATGTGAAATGTCAGGATTCCTCCATTACCTTTTTAAATCATACTCGATGTTGAATCCTTTCTACTGTCATTGATACTACATTACTTAGGTTTCTGTTGATGTTGATCTTATTAATGTGATCCCATGGTTTGGTAACTCAAGTCAACGCACACCTGTTTCATACTCAGACGTTAACTGATCGGATCTAAACCTCTGAGGATCATTTGAACGGGTTTAACGTTTACTAATCTGTGCAAATGTGACCAGAAACGAGGAGTCGACATCAACGTAGTATGACTTGGAGATAATCGAACGAAGCACTAAAACTTATTTCTCATTACTTTGAATAGAACAAAACTTCAAACGCAAGCAACTACTTAGATTATAATCATTAAATTAGGTACTGAGAGTTTTGGAAATAATAAACAATGCTCTATGTTGTGCTTAGGAAAAAATACTTCGTTTATGATTTACTTGGCATGTAAACGTTTTTAGAGTACTTTAATTTGCGCACATTAAAACTTTGTACTTCCCAACAGAGAAGGCTTAACTTCAACTCCAGTTTGAAAGATTATTATCTAGTAATATTACACTACGTAGTTTTTGTGAAACAAAAATTTCCTAGAAAAGTAACTGATTCTTCTCTGAATCTGATAGTCTTACACGATTCCAAAACGCACGTAACAAAAAAGTAGTTTTGTAGGTATTTGACGAAACCCAAATTAATTAAGTGAAAGGATCCCAATCATTTTAATAAACGGAGATATAATCCGCTAGTTCTGCTTGTTTGAGGCAGTGATCAACTTATCATGCATCTACCTTGGTACAGCAGAGAGTGGGGAGAGTCCCCTCTATCTTCAAATGCTCTCACTCGGCCACGCGTATATAGCCTCTGCCAGGGAAGTCCTACTCACTGCCTTTTCGTGGTGGGTGTTTTTTACGAAACTGAGAGGACGAAAGCGAATGTCCGGCGCTTTAACCGGGTTGATGGACATGGAGAGTCCACCTAGGGGAGTTGGAAAACCCTCATTCCAAACCAATGGTGCACATGGGCTCCAGTATCCTAAAGGAACAAATGGCGCATGAACCAATCGTTGGTCACTGACGATCATGAGACTGCATCTCTTGGCGTTGCCTTACTGCCTTGTGGATCAGATCTTTAGATTAAAAGCTCCGGGTGTGGCTTCCTAAGAAAACCACGTGGTTCGATTTAGGCACCCGGGCGGTATCACAACTCTAACACATATCAAATGAGACTTGTGTGGCGCATCTGTATTCAGTGCCTCCTTGTACCAATATCTGTGTTAGAATAAAGTCAACCTAAGTTGGAGGGACTGATGAATACTTTCGTCTACAAATCAAATTCAAGGCATAGAATAGATATCTGTTTGGATCATTTGGTACGTCAAGGTATTAATGCGAATCGTTCACCTAGCAAGAAAAACTTGTGTGCAAACATTCTTCTTATTTTAAAATCACAAACATATTGCATGCTCCACTTGCATCAACACGATGAAACGCAGAAAAAATACTTCTACTTCGAGTTCCAGATCTCACATAACACTACTGGGCATTATTTTAAGAAAACCGTACTTCCTGCGAATAACGTGAACTGTCATAAGAGCACTATAAGTCCATAACTTATTCATTCTATGACTCATTACCTAAGTCAAAGTTTTGGTCGCAGCTCAATTACCATCATCCGCGAGCCAATAAATTGGATGAAACTAACCGTGAGACGAAATATTGAACGACATTGTCATACAAACGTTTTGACCAAGCTTTATGTTTGGAACACACGCCTTTACTAATAGCAATGACGAACCTAGAGTTTTGCTTATCACACAAGTATTTATTTAAATACCAAGGAAAAAAACTAACCACTTCCTTCAAAATATCGGTATGCTCTTAACACAGGTAACTAATTACCGGGGTTTTTTATTCCTTTGAATGTTTTTATTTCCACCATATACAAAACAGTATCTGTACAAAATATTGTCACAGAACTTGATAAAAAATAAACCTTTTAATGCCAGACAAACATAAGGAAACTAACCATTTTGTTTGCGAACAGATTCGCCGCTCGTCCTTTCTCCACCGAGGGTAAGCATGCTAGCAGCGTTAACCGACATGACTAGAGAGGTACTTTGAGTGACGCCAAAACTTTAGAGTCAAGGTGAGTGAACAGAAATATTAGAAGAAGCAGTCAGATAAACAAACAGAGACATCCTTTACGGTGATGGCCTCTTTTCATACTCCACGGAAATACTTGAAACGAAATTATAGTTTTGAGTATGTCATATTTACTAAATTACTCTTTCACGTCGCCTCATATATCACCAAGATCACTAACTTATGGTAGCGTGTAGCCGTAAATAAATCCCCAAAATAAATAGCTCTGAAAGTTTTCGACGTTGGATGCTGACAACATTATTTTTAATGAACTCACCTAGCTGAAGGCGCTCAGTCATGCATCCACACCAGATCACTAGTGGGAACGCCGTGCTCAACATCCCCTAACCAGATTAGATCAGTCGATCCACGATATATTGATAACCTATCAAATATGTCTTCGAATCTCCTTGCTTCTGTTTTTTGATTTCACTTGGTGGGTACGATTCATATTAGGTGTTACTGGCTAAAGCGTTGTCAAACTCCAAATACCTGTGGCATCTTCAAGTGCATGAAATTGAGAAGACAATCAATCCAATCAAAACAACTTTACAAGTCCCAAAATTTTATGCTAACTTTATTAGCTTGATTACAAGCTCCTAGCTTGAAGAGGCCTGTATATAATCTATACCAGATAGCGTTTTGATATTCCATGTAGTCTGTAGCAGTTGGTCAGCTTATATTTCGTAGAATACGGTAGATTGATCTCAAATTCAAAAATATAATGGCACAGTACAATCTCTTACTCCTGTTTTGATCGTCATTGGGGTTACGGATTAAAGTGTTCTCAAGCTATGTATATCCATGATATTTTCAAAGTTATCGGTTTTTACCGCCATATCACTACACAAACTTATAAAGCATTACTACCGTTTGAAAATTATGCTAACAATCCACCGGTTACATGTGAGTGATGAATTTTTCTGTTGGTTGAGCTTACATGGGTCTCAGTGGATGTGAACCTTCATAAGCTGTTGGAATCCGAATCCTTTCTTTTAAACTCGATATTTCAATGGTTGAACTCGTGAGTCGATGTAGGCTGGACACCCACTGAAGACCTGAAAGCACTGAACAGCCGTTTCGTCCAAGTATAGGACTTCTCATCAGTGCGCAACCAGGATCTTTTATGAGGAACATGTTTAGGTTTCGGGCGTGTAAGAAGTACGGTAGTCTATGCCTGTCATTTGTCTATCATTCACTCATAGAGACGATCTTAACAGAACTGAACAACTGCCAGCAAACGAGGTAAATAACAACGTGATCGTCGTGTGCATTTCCAACCGTGTTATGGACCACAAAGAAAATGCTCAGACTGAACCGTTGTACAGAAGGCTTGGAAGGAAACTCATAAGAACTAGTTGAAAAGATAAACAACCACTTTGTGAAGCAATCTAACCAAGTTACCACACCGACCATACCTCGGGCAGTTTGAAAAAAGAAAGACAATCATTTCAAGGTCAGCTGTGAACTGCAATGCTTACAGACACGATGACGCTGAAATTTAGTTCAGCTTTAGTAAATATAATGCACTGGAGCGCCGCAGTATTGCGCGTAGTAAGTATTTATGTATATCAGTTATATGCTGGAAGAGCTAGGAACTGAAGACATTTGACTGTCTATAAAATGATGTGTTGAGTTTTAATAATTTCACTATTTTTAAATGCGTATGTTTTACTCAACTTCTGAACTTATTTGTTTATATCTTTATCTTGCAACATTTTGTGTCCCCTTCGTGATTGATTTGGTATTTACGAGTTTTCACTCCAAGGTCGTAAAAAAATAAGTTTTGTTTTATAAGCGTTACAGTTATTATAAGAACGATATGTTGGTCGATTGTTTGTAACTTGCGAGTAAACATCTTTGCGTGATTTAGAGTTTGGCTCTGTTGTTAATTTTAGGTTCGTACGTTACAAGAAAATCAGCATGCCGTGCATCGAAAACGGAGGAGAGCCAAACATGGTGAATGTAAATTCTTTCAGTATTTATACGTTTAGATTCAAAGGTCGTGTGGTCAGTAATAAATGGTATGTACCTGCTCGTGCGAAAATATATCATTATTATGTGACGGTCGCCACATTCTCTAGACTCTGGAATAACCTACCACAATCTATCTGTACAATAAAATCACTGCGTCAATGCATACTGCTCCTCTGAAAATGCATTGAACGGTCTAGCACCTGTAAGCGTATCTCATTCCACAAGTTGTATTATATGATCTTTAAATGTTTAGCCATTTTTATTACTGCATCCCCTAGGTAAAACCACCTACTTGCTGTCACTTTATGTTAACACCGTCTCTAGCAAGTTTAACTAATTTGAATAACACAAACAGCATATCACTTTGTCACATGACACACGCATTTAGGTAGACCTGATTCATATATTTTGGTAATTACTGCTTTGTTGTTCCAAGCTCTCTGTTTTCGTTTTAATTTCTCTAGTTGTAGATAATTATCATTAATTCGATCTGGCACACTAAATGACCTTAATTACTCCGTTCATAAATCAACGGACTGTCTATTTAAAAAGTATTAAAAATTCCCGGCTAATGCATTGGATTACTGTAATACATGTACTATTTAAGCATCTACTGACCTATTATACTTAGAACTTTCTTTTAACGCTTGTCTGTCCTGTTCATATAATATTACTATTTATATCAAATTAATCATACCTGTAAACTGGCGTGAATTCTGTAATTATTATTTTCAGAACATAAAACTATTATTATTACCCTCGAAGTATACGTCCGCTGGAAATCAAAGTAGAGGGTATCTTCGATAACTCACAACCGGCCACAGTCAATCATTGTCGACGAGTTTTTATTGACGTCTCTTAACGAATCAAACTTCTTTATTGAGATCACTGGTCGGTGAGTTCCGTAAAAATACAAAAATAACCAAATTTTATGAGAATAAACTATGTACCTGGGTCGAAACCAGCAGTCCTTTTGGAGAGGAACAGTTAGCCATGTATTGTGCTGTGCAGTAATTCTAACTGCACGCTTTGACCAAACGACGAGGAGACATTACTATGAAACAGTTTATCGCCGATGTTTAGAAATTGATATAGAAGTCAGTTGAAACCAAAATCCCTTTGTAATTCTGCTTAGATGGAAAGGGTTTATATCTCTCTATGACTATGATTATATATAAGCCTATACATTATGCAAGCGATGAAAACCAATTGCATTTAAGAATTCGTATGTTCGTATGGATACATATATTTGGAGTAGGCAAACCATAAAAACAGTGGTTAAGGAGCATGCGTTTAAATGACTTCAAACCAGTAAGTGTCAACTGCTCCAAAAAATGTGAGACAATTCAGAAACTATGGGCAAATCATGTGTGAACAGACAAGAATACTTTGCTGTGTAGTAAAATTTTAAGGTAGGTGTCCTTCAATTACAGTGAAATATTTTCGCCTTAGCGTCTTTAATACCTTGTAAAAGTTTGCTCATCCAGATTTTCGGGATCTCATGGCACAGAGGTATTTCAGGCTTTATACGATTGAAAATACGAGAGAATAAGCACGCTCTTATATTATCTGGCAAAAATCTCTGGAGAGTAAGCAATGAGGGTCACTTAAGCTCCTTCACGATTGCGCCTTTGTCGTAATACGAGTTCCAAACTTTGACAGTCCTCGGACTCCATTGTGGAAATTGGGTGTCAGTTTGAATCTCAGCTCTTTTACTCTATAGTTAAACTCGTAGGACTCCCGCCTGTTCATCACACAATGCTCATTTGCAAAAATAAACCGAAAAAGCTCATGTGTTTCAAATTGAAAGCATGGGCTGCTTATTTACAAACACTGAGTTTACCAAACAAGTTGGATCAGTTGATTGAATTAAGTAGTCCTAATAATATTTGTCTGATATCAATATCTGAAACACGGCCATCTCAAAATGTGTCAGAATCTAGTATTATCCATATGGTCTTTGTATAAACTAACGATTCCTTTGTACTGATTGAGTGCTTGATTTCGAATTCCAAGTACAGTACATTCATTAGTGCTTATCCAGTTCCTCTTGATCCAATTGAGTTATTTCTAGGATTCTTAGTTTGTAATATAATTATCATATCGGCGTCGCGATGGAGCCTGCTACAGAACAGTTAGATATTCATTCAACTTCTTAAGCTTTCGAGGATTATTTGGAAAGGTTTTAAATCTGGAGCATGACCAAGAAAGACGTTAAGGGTGATAAAATTAGGGCACATTTCTTGACATTAATCGGAAAAGAAGCATTGAGCTTATTAAAATCTTTGGCATATCCAGTAAAATCTATCTCACTTTCTTATGCAACTCTTAAGGAGCTATTATTTAACCATGTAAAGTGCCTTAGTTTTGAACGCCAGCGAAAGCAGGAGATTTCATAAGATGATTCGTCAAAATGACCAAAAGGTTTAAGAATTCACCCATGAATTGCAGAAACAGGCTGTCAAATGTAATTTTGATGATCAACTTCATGTAAAACTGAGGGATTGATTAATTGAGGGAATTAACGTACCGGGTCTTGAAAGAGATCTGTTAAGAACTAACTAACTACGAGACATTGAATGAATTTGTTATCTAGTCGATGAAAATTTCTGGTACTATGCTTAGTCGTTATGATGAAATGTAATCTCAGGGTCCATCAAACTTGTTTTCGTTTAATAGGTTCTCTTATTCTCGTGTAAATATGAAAGGTGTTTTAACAAGGAATCACAAGGCAAATCACAAAGGTGAGATGAAGTTTGTTGAATGTTTATCCTGTGACAAATTTTGTCCTCATAATTCATGCGCATTTGATAACGGTAAATGTTTTAAACGTGGTAAGATAGGACTCATTCAGTCAGTATGCAAACCCACTGTCCATTTCGTTTCTTGTAATTTAAATCTCAATAATTCGGATGTTTCTAGTGATCATTTATCTTTTTCTACCATTTCTAAGGGTAATGCTCATATTCATAAGCGATTATATACATCGCTTGGTTCATTTCATGACTTTATTGTGGACGCAGGCAGTGTAGAGTCCATTATTTCATCTTTAGATCATAACGTTGTGGTACGGCCCACGGAAATATAAATATTGGGGATTACTGGGCACAGACTACCCATTCGATGATGTTGTGAATTGCTAATAAGAGGTGATAATTCACTATGCATACCTCGTGAACTTTTTGTTAGCGAAACAGGACTGTCAATACTGGGTTTAAGGAAGGCTTAAAATGGAGTTGTCTTTCCTTGTTTCTGAAGAAAATTCTGATGCTTTACTTAAATATTTGATGCCTACGTGTGCTAAGTGCTGTGGAGGTATGAAAAGTTAGCCTATAAGACTTCAAGTGCAGGGTGGTCTAGTCTTTCTTAAAAGACGAATAATTCCATATGGTCTTCGAAAAGCAGTACATAAGATATTAAATGATTTGTGTGAGAAAGGCATAATTGAACCGATTCAGTCTTCAGCATGGAGTACTCCTATGGTTACGCCAATGAAGTCGGACGGCAAGACCCCTAGAATTTGTGGTGACTATAGATTGACTCTGAATTCCCGTTTGTTGAAGCAAACATGCACGACGGTGAAGGCTGAAGATATTCTAAATCGACTTCATGGTTTTAAATTGTTCTCGAAAGTTGACCTAAAAGATGCTTATCGTCAAATCCCTTTAGCTCAATCCTCATCTATTTTGACAACAATTAACTCTGCTTTTGGTCTGTTCAAATACGATTTCCTTCCATTTGATTTAAGTTGTTCTCCAGCCATATTTCAGGAAGTTATCAATAAAGTAGTTAGTGATCTTGATGTTTAAGTTTATAAGGATGAACTCATTGTTCATGGTCTCGATATAGAAGCTCATGACCAGAGACTTATTTCCTTATTGCCCCGTTTGTATGAGAAGAATATTAAGGTGAATCCAAATAAGTGTTCATTTTGTGTATCTAGTTTCGAATGTCTTGGACACCTAGTTGATGGTAGTGGATTTGGACCAGATATGAAACGACTAGATCCACTGACAAATGCACCGTCTCCAAAAAGTCTTACGGAATCGCATTCACTAGGGGGTGCTCTTAAATACTATCCCCGTTTTATTCCTATTTTTTCTTGTCGTGTAAATTGTTTATTTAGTATTTTGACACCCAATTCATTCAAATGGGGTGAGGTAGAGGAATCATGCTTACGAAGTCTATTAAAGTTTCCCCAAAGTGATGCTGTTCTTCAAAACTACTTTCCTAGTGTACATTCTGTGCTTATTATCGATGAATCACATTTGGGTATTGGCGCAGTATTGAAGCAGGAATGTAGACCAGTTATTTGTATTTCACGCAAACTTACTGTTACTGAACAAGGTTATTCACAGACTCAGCGAGAAGCATTAGCTGTGTTTTGAGATTTTAAAAGACTTCATAAATATTTATTCGGAAAGAAATTCAATATTGTTACGGATTATGAAGCTTTAAAGTTTATTTATCATCCTGAAAAATCCTCAGCTCGTTCCTCAGCTGCTACGGTTCAACGATGGAGTATTGCTTTGAGTGCACATGACTATGCGGTTCAGCGTAGGAGTGCCAAACAAATTCAACATGTTGACTACATTTCTCGTCAATCACTACAAGATGGACCTATTTGAACTGTTTGTTAGTGCAACCTTAACCAGTGAGACGTTCAGATCTCATTGGAGAAACTCGTAGATACTTTGGATGTATACTGAATGCTATACGGAAAGTTTGAAATGGCAATCTGAAACGTAGATTTTCTATCTATTTTCCAAAGCGGGATGAGCTATCAACTACCCCTGTTGGTATTTTATGCTTAAATGATCGAGTTGTCATTCCTCCTTCACTGCGTAAACCTGTTCTTGAGGGTCTTCATAGTGGACATTTAGGTGTTGAGAAAATGAAGTCCTTGTCGAAGCTCACATGTTGGTGGCCAGAGATAAATGCAGATATATGTCGAACAGCAAACAATTGTGAAAAATGTCATAAGTTAGAAAATCAGCCTTCGAAGTGGACTCCATGGCCAGTATCGTCTGAGGCCAGGCATAGAACTCATGCAGACCAATGTGGTTCGATTCTTGGCAAATACTATGCACTTGTAGTCATTGATTCTTTTTCAAAGTGGCCTAAATTTTTTTCACGACTTCACAATCCAAGGATTAAGAAAGGTATCTAGTCGAGAAGGTTTTCCCACGGTGTTACTGACCGATACTGGCTCTCATTTCGCTGCAGATGCAGTCACTACCTTGTTGAATGGTATAGGGGCAGAGATTCGTTTACTGCTCCCAAACATCCTTGTTCTAATGCTCAGACAGAAAATTTTGTCAGGACATTGAAAACTGCTATTGATCTTATTTCTGCTTCGACGTTTAATGAACTGGAGAGGAGAGTAGATGCCTTTCTATTGCAGTATAGAAATGCCAGACATACCGTGTTGAAATAGACTCTGTCAAAGCTATCAAAAGGAAGAATTCTTCGGTCGAATATGAGGTGTTTGGAGTCTGCGGAGGTTACATGCTATCGTGGAAATGATCTTCGACCAGCCAAGGGGATTGCGGTGAAGAATGTCGGAAAATCTATGATGCTTATTCTAGGTATCAACGACTTAATTAAACACAACTGACATGTTGATCAAACACAATTCCAGGAACTAGTGAGTCTGTTTCGATCCCGGTTGTTAATTCTAATGATAATGAGCATATTCTAGATCATACAGAGTTTACATCCAATACACGGTCGGACAAACACAAGAAAAACTTAAGAACAAGACTTACAATCAGTTACAGACATTTAGACTCCAATTTAACCTGTGGCGGATGTGGTGTTTGTATGAACTAACATACGTTATCGCTTATCTAGTTCTTCGTGATCCAATCGCGTTATTTCTAGTATTCTTAGCTTGTACTATAATTCGTATACTTCTAATTATCAGAAAACCAGTAGTGGGGGCGTAGCAGCGTTATACCTACGATCTTGCTCGATTGTACATCAAGTGTACACTCAAGAGTTCAATCGTAGTGAATCTGTAAGGTGCTCAATAAGATTGTCTAGAACTTTGAGGTGTCTTGATGGTGACGTCTACAGGAAGCTCACTGATGACATAGAGCACAACAATCACATGACGAAAAGATTATTTCACTCTACTTGTCTGAACTTCATTCATATCCTGACTCCATGAGATTCAGTTTTCTTATAGTCGATGTTGCTGAACATACGTACATTGAAGGTGATAAATCTACTGAATTTTGATTCCTTGACCTCATTGAAGTTCTGGGATTATTTGAGAATTTTTAAATGAAAATCCCTCAATATTGGCTACCCTGGGTAGAAGTGATCACTTCGTCATGGATTTTAATTTCATTAGCAGTATTGAGCGAAATAATCCTATAAACAACAGGCATTGGAATTATAAACGGTTGAACGCTTCAGCTTTAGAGGACATCCTAAGGGAGGCGGACTGTGAAGTGCACCCTCAACAGTATGTGCATACGATCATATATTCTACAAAACCGTCTTTATGACAACGTCTCACGACAACAACAATCAACCTGTAGCGATAAAGAATCGCATTCATCGGTTTCAGTGAGTAAAAGTCCTGTATAGCCAAATTTTACTGACTGAAGTGTACAGATGGACAACCACCCTTGACTGCAAGAGGAAGATTAACGTCACATACCTTGACTTATCGAAGGCCTTTGATGTGACCAATTATACGTGTCTCATCAATAAACTCAAACGATTAGACACCAAGTCATTGATGTTGGAGTGACTTTCTTCACACCTAAATAATCGACTTTTTGAAAACGAGTTAGATCTCAGTATTTCTCAGACTATGGAATGTTATAGGATAATTCCTTGTTTTCTTAATTTCCATAAACAACTTTACTCAGCAGGAGACATGCGATTTATCACTTTTCCATGATGGTGTGAAAATCTAGAGGTAAGTTTGCAGCTAAAATGATAAACTGACTTTTCAGGAGAATCGAACTCGACTTCGAAGCTAGGCGGACAACAACTGACTTACTTTTAACATTGAAAAGTATGAAGTGGCCCATCTGTGATATTTCATAGACTAGGAATAAAACTTGGTAACTCCACTCTAGAGGTATCCAAGGTTTTGTTCGTACCCTATGATCTGAAGTCATATGCCAATTTCAACATAAATGCTTATCGAACAACAAAGTTTTGAGTTAATGTACTTTTTAGAACAATTCAATAACTGTTCTAAAATCTCCTTAACAAGAACATCAATGTATATGATTTTCAAACTTGAATTTCAACTTATGTATTTGTTGTACTGTATCAATTAGGAGTTCATGAAGCAACCTTGCAAAGGCACGCTTTCAAAAGTGTTTCAGGATGAGCGAGAGTGATGCTCTTTTCGATGACGTATATGAGCTTCATGAAATAATTGGAAAGTAATTTCAAAGATCATGGTGTTTCAGCTTTTTCCTCAGGCATCAGCTCGTGTTTTTCTAATGAAACGTGGGATAATTTGAATTTTTCAAACGTTATGTAGTGTAGCTTTATTTTGAAAGCACTGAGGATAACCAAAACTCTGTGAAGTTTCTTTTTGTTTCATTCTTGTGCGCTCAGTTCCGTCGACACAATTTTGGCATGACTTAACAAAGATTTGCGATCTTCACATTTAGCCAATCTCCTTGTTTCGGGGAAATTGTTGTCCGTTTTAGATAAACTTTGGGGTATCCGCAATATAAAACGTTTAAGAAATCTTTGGAAAGTGGGACAGAACCTCTAAAACTTACGAAAGTCCTGGAAAAATATCCAAAATATTTGGGGGATATTGTGTTTTCTTCAATATTTGCCTATGATCTTATAACACTGAGGTTTTCCTCCACATTTTAGGAAACTTTGGAAAAAGCTGTCAATCGATTCACGACTTTGAGGAAAACCCAAAATTTTTTTCAGAAATTCCCCACATTTTCCTCAAAATAGGGAGATTGGGTATGACTTTGCAACTTCTTTATAAACTTAAGACTTATAAATTTGTGCACAAACCTGTTTCCATTGTTGCATCTGAAAAACGTAATTAGGTGTGTCTTGTGCGTCACTCATTGCAATTGGAATAAAGTTGGGGAGATTTCGGGATTTTCCCCTAAAGTCGTAATAAATATGGTAGTCTACCCCCAAAGTTTGTGAAAAGTTCAGGGAAAAACCCCACAGCCTTATTAGGTTCTGTGGAAATGTTATGGAAAACCTAGAACTAATCAACTTAGTGGGCATTACTCAAATACTTGTTAAACAAACTCATTTATCTAGATCAATGTGGCAATGCAGATGCAATAATTGTCTCAATTACCATTTCAGGACTAAACATCTAGATTGAACAATGATTGTTCAATGATCTCACTGTATATGATCGTTAGGTTGAGGTCTTCTGTACCCAAATACATGCAAACTACAGTCGATCATACCTCATATTTCCTTTAAAACGGACTAATTTATGTACATAGAAATGTTGGGAAAGACGTGTATAGTTCATTCTTTTAAGCAACTCATTTTTGTATTTTACCTTATAATTAATCACTATATTTTTTCACGTTTTTTCAGAGGGCCTTTCAGCGTTATACGACGATGTACTCGTAAGGATACTGGTACTGAGTATGCAGTTAAAATAGTTGATGTTGTAAAGTTTACAAGTAGTCCAGGACTTTCTACAGCAGGTAACTACTTTTCAACAATATCTTGGTTAAAATATGCAGTAGTTGGTCTGATATTTAAAATTATAGATTAGACTAAGCTGGGAAAAAACGAGAAGATCGACTGTTAGTTGGTTTCTTGTCTTATCGCCAGTTGGGAATAAGAAAATATTTATGTTGAGATAATGAACTAAAGTTTTAGAAGATGTGAAATTAATGTGTCTGCCAATAAGACCGGTTAAAAACTATGCTATTCGACGTTTCCAGGCATTGTTCCTTGTTTTTGCGCCGAGATCAGTCAGTTCGTCAGTATTTACATTTGCGCCTTTAGCTTGAAACTCCAATGCGTTACTCTTCTACGTTATTGGGTCTAGATAGCCATCAGCTGGTTCAGTGGATGTAATAATGTTTTCGAGGGTCTTTATTTTTTCATTGTTAATATTCAAGATTTTATTTGATCTGTCTCTGTTAACGTACATGAACTACAAGTGGATGACTCATTACTGTTTATAGATACAAGTTTCATTGTATTTTTGAGTTATGGTTATCTCGAGAATGCAGGACGAAGATTTCATCTGAACATTCTAGTTCTGAACGTCAACAACGGGGAAATTTACTTTTATAGTAGATAATGAATGAAGATTTATCGTTAGTAACCTCCTCCTCAAACTTTAGAGTGATAAATCCATAAATATCCTATCACGGTATCTAGTGTAAGGTATATACCCATAAAAGTTTTGAGTGAACTAATTCTAAAATTTTGTGTCGTTTTTTGGGATTCGTTTTACTGAAATATTGAATGCGCTTATGTAAAAACACATTTTGAAAGGATACTTTCACTAGGTAATATTCGGTCACGTACATACGTTCAAACTTTATTGCAAAAAAATATTAACTTACATCGAGTGAATCCTTACAAACTTTTCTTACACCGTATTCACAGGTAATTAGTTTCAAAATTAATTCTCACGATTCTTACGTAGAAGCTTTGATTAACTGAGTCGTCATATCTAAAGAAGTTATCAATTGACTGATTGGAGGATTATTTTGATGTATTAAGAATTGATAACAAATGAAAGTATAGAGCTTTTGATTGAGGATCAGTAGCTAGAGAGCAACAACGAGGTCGATAACCCTGCTAAAGTTATGAGTGAAAACCGTACTTCATAACATAGGAATTAAACAACTCTATCGTTCTCAATGGTTCTTTAGTTTTAGTCTATTTGCATCGTTGGCTACTGTTATAACTTGTGACCTGTGTGCCCTGTTAATGTATAACGTAATGATACCACCAATTAAAGAACAGTGAGTTATCGATCGGACCAATGACTCGTGAAAACCCGTACAAGCAGTCTAGAGTCCTTATCGGTCCTGCTTACCGCCTAGCCCAGCCTGTTAAGTCCAGAACAGTAATCTCATCCTCTGAAATATGAATCATTTAATTCAAACATACTGGGTTTATATACCAACAAGACAGACCACATTGTACCACAAAATAGGAAACAACATTTGTACAAGAATTAGCCAAATATGGGTGTGAATAAGGGAGATAGTATAGACATAGTATAACTCAAGAATGGTAAATCGTACAATAACAGTTCATTGATCGAAATAAAGCTTATGATAAGAGAAACACGAATATGAATAGTTTAGTCATTTAACACTTATACGATAAAAATATACGCATTGTACTAGTCCATAAATGGGTTCCAAAAGTTACCATTCGTTATTCTCATCGGCATATAACAGCCATATTCAAAATACTTTTTCTTCAGGTTTTTAATCAAGAGATCAGATGCTTACATATTCTGAACACATTGCAAGAAGAATACATGGAAAAACCGAAGAGCTTACTACTATAAAATAAGTATCACTGTAATTTGTTTTTATAGAGAAGTCTTATATATTCAAATATAGAACGAGAATAAAAATGGTCTCCAAAGTTAAATCAACAGTATTTTGAATGCTAAAATGTCAAAGGAATATAACTACTATTATTCTAAAGTTGCGTCCAGTATAGCCGAAGTGCGCGCTAGTTTTTCAACCAAATCATTTATCATTAATAATTGCAACTCACAATAGTTACAATATGTGGTCGTACACTAGAAATCATCTAGCTAAATAACTGTTCACATTAATTCATTTTGCAATGGATGTTTGAATCCTCGCATTGACTCTTATTGGCATATATACATCCAGTGTGGATTACCCCGATACTGCCTTAAGTTACAAGCAATATAAGCAGGGATGGACAATGGCTGAGAGTGGAATCAAGGTCGCGCGTTTTGTCCTATTTCGAACTTTTCAGCCGTTTATAATGCTTGTAATTTAAAGTCATATCAAAAGTATACTCTCACTATCCACACATACTAACAAGAGACTGATAAATGGCAGACATAGACAACAATGATAAAATTAAAATAACTAACACACGATAAATTAAAGTTAAGGCGATTGCATAAGCTAGTAGCTATCTTGACTTGGTAGCTATGCGTATAACGCGCTATGGCGTTTTCACTGACCGGTATTGAGTTCAAATTTTGTATCAAATATCAACTCTAAAATGTAAGTACATCGATATAACTAGTCCTACATACGACAAAACGTGCATCCTCGATTCCACTGCTAGTCACTATCCATCTTTGCTGATAACACTATCAACATTAGTTCTAATTCTTTTCAATCTATACATAACACCAAGTGATTCATTAAAAGAATCATAACTGTGTTATACTATCTTTCGTAGACATTATTATAGAAACATATGTTTGCTCAAATATCGTTTGTTTTTTATTTCCTTCTATTGGATATTAAGTAATAAGTATTGAACCCACAATTTTTTCTTTTAATAATTGACAATTTGTTACTCTAAACTTAGGTTTTATTAAAATTATATCGTCACAACAATTTTTTCATTGAATGATTTCAATGGATATCTTAATTCCTATCTGTAAGGTTTTGTAAACGTACAAATGTGAGTGTATGTATCTTTATATATGTCTAACGATCGAAACTATCTATTAACCTTATTTCACCCCCTCATTTATAACTTCTTTTTACCCCCCTCATATATTCGTGTGTATCGTTGGAAAAATGTCGGTCAATTTGTTTTTTTTGTTTTTTTTAAAGTGGAACTTTTTTTTATTCTTCCCCATTTTCTTAAATATTGAATTAATGCTGAAATATGGTTACTATCGTTGTTTATCTACCTGTCTATCTTACATTCACTTTCTTATTTATAATTTCATTCATACACACATACAGACACATATACATCCATCCATGTGCACAGTATCAATGAGATGAAAAAAAGAGAGAAAATGTGAGAAGAAGAAATCTTCTCTTTTAACTAGAATATTTAGTTCGATTTTTACTTACTATTACCATTAAGTTAATTTATTGAGTTTTTATATGAAAGTAATGAACTGGAGCGTAAAAAAAGAATAAGTTTTATTATTGTTTCCAGCCTAAATAAGTAACAGTTATTAGAAAAATCTATTTCGATCATTATACATACTTGAATAATAATTACTGACATTACAATTTCGTTTATACTAGGAGAATTTTCTCGATCTGATACATCATTTACATTGTTATCTGTGATATCGATTATAGAAGGATTGAATAATTATGAATTATTGGTCTAGCCTAGCCTCTTGCCTGGGAGGTCTAGTCCACATTGGAATGCGGCAACATCAAGAGATGCAGTCACATGGTAGCTGAAGACCAAAATAGGTTTATGCACTATTCACCCTCTCAGGATCCTGGAGCCTATGTACATCAATGGTTTGGAAATGAGGTCTTTTCAAACGTCCTGGGTAGATCCTCCATATCTACTAAACCAGCTGAAGCACTGAATTTTATCTAATTGTCATCTCACCATCATAGAAAACGTTACCATGTGAAGATAGTAACTAGGACTTTCTTGATAGAGGCTATATACTCATGGAAACAGAAGAGCATTTAGTGAAGTAGAACAGGCTCTTTTCATCCTCAGGTGTTTCAGAACATTTGGAGACACTGAAATTGATTTTAAGTCATACCAGTTTGTATTTACAACCATTGATTTCCATCCTAATGACACAACCTACTGTCCTCCTCTACAAAACTTATACTAGTAGTTGCCAACTTCATAAAGGAAGTATCATAGGTTGTTCTGTCGATAATCAGACTTCATTACTAACCTACTTCAATTTCGACATCTTCCATCTGAAAATCCCTATGTCAATGGAAGATCACAAGCTGACCAACTTGCATGAAACTTATCATTTAATATGAACTTTGCTTCGTCCGTGATATTATTATACTCGATGAACTGTAGTAACATTAAAAACCTTGCATATTGACTCACCAATTCAAGGGATTATACCAAGGGATGGTAAAGTCAAAGTCAAACCAATTCTTGATCGAAATCATGAACTAATTGTTGTTAGACCGCCAGTGAAAACCTGGAAGTACTGGGCGACTGTTTCGTCCTATTGTTAGACTCCTCAGAAGTGCGCGGATTGGTTGAGGTTAGACATGAACACCATTAGCTGCCGACTCAGTGGTCTAGAGATTAAGTGTTCGCAAGCGAGACCAAAGGCCCTGGGTTCAGATACCTTGAACGGGATCGTGGATGTGCACTGCTGAGGAGTCCCGCAATAGGAAGAAATGGCCATCCAGGGCCTTCAGGTTTTCAATGGTGATCTAACATCAATCGGTTCATGGTCTTAATCAAAAACTTAACAATCTCCACAACCCTATACTGATAAAAGCAATTCATGGAATCGTTAAAAAAATACTATATTGATAAGTCTTAAAAAAATCTACGGTTAGTAGTATAGAACTTGACCGACTTCATTACCAACATGAAATTATCATGTAAAAAGTGCTTTAATTACAGTTAACACACTAGAGTTATTGAATATTAAGTAATGCAATATAATGTTGATAATCTGCTTCTTGTTTATGATATCAAGGAAATTGTTGAATTGATTAGTTTATACTTATGGGTTATTGACATAAATTTTTAGTTATCAAGCTTTTAAAGCATAAATACTAACCCGTATAACCTCATTGTGTATATCAAAGAAATCATAGCTATCTAAATAAGTTGTACAGTCAAGGTAGATACATAAAAGCTTAACAAGTTAGTCTTTGTAGCTATGTAAAACTTAAATCTAAATAAGCTTTCTTATATGTAATTCTTTATTTATTTAAAATCCTATACATTGTAAATCCTATTTCATATCCTTCTAAATCCTAAACATTACAATCAGTTCATTATTCATTTCATTTCTAGACCAATAGTTATACAAAATACCGTTAGGAAAAAGAAAGGCGATCGTATGATATTAATTTAGTCCAATATGTTACACACTCAAATAGAACAATTGTAGATTTGTTTATATACACTTAATTAACCATAAATATAAGAATCTATAGTTTGTGATATATGTAACAGGACTACTTTACAATTCGACTAAATAAAAACAACAATAACAACAACTATAAACTCTAATTTACAGTGTCTAGTATTCTAATAATTGAAAATATACATAAACACTGAACAACGTATATCGTCCAGTAATACCATTGATAATACACTATTACTTACTCATTTACGCCTGTTACTCCTCGTGGAGGAACATAGGCCGCTCTTCTAAAGTTACTGCCGGTCCCAGGCCTGGATAAAGAAGAAGGGTTGGGCACGGGGTTAACTACCCCATCCCGTAGAAAACTAACTCGCTAAAAAAACGCTAACTAGAAAAATAATTGATAATACACTAAGGAATATATATACATATTCATTGAATAATTAGGTATGACTTTCATAATCAACTTCTAGAATTCAATTTTTCCAAACGAGAATCTTAATTTTTATTCAAACAGTTTAAGAACTAAAAATTTGCCTAGTTAAAAATTTTTTCCTTTTCGTTCTGTTTGATATTCATTGCTAGCCACTATCCAACTTTGTTTAAAAAGCTTATGACTTAAGGCTTTATCGAGGCAATCCGCATATGATGCCTATATACCAATAAGTGACTGATCAATTGCAGTCTTAAATAACAAGTGGAAGATGCAAGGCAAACAACACTAAGTGAATTTGATTTATAGTTGTTTGGAAATTCATTAGTCACAATATATTTTCAGAAAGTAGAGTTTTTCGAGATGGTGGAGAAGATTTGTAGCTCACCTGAAGTAGAGTTTTTCCTTAAACGGTTTCATTAAAGTATAAAGAAATATTTGTTCGTTTTACAATTTATGAAATTTCATTAAAGCATATACAGTCGAGGCTTAATTAAGTTCGTTGGTGGGTGGTTCAGTTTTAAGTGTTCCTTGTAGTGTGTGGTTGTCGACACCTTGGTATGATACTTCTTAAGGTACACGAAAAGAAAAGTAGATTATTACTGATCTTGGTGATTTGGAAGTGTAATCACTGAGTTCAAGGGACAACTGATTGAGACCGGTCATACATGAATTCTTAGTGAGTTCTTGATGTGTTAGTTTCTTACTTTCTAGATCTTACTGTCAGCAGTGAAAATCTGTGGGCGAAGTTGCGTGTAGCAACTCCGGTACCGATCTTTCCTGATTCCATCTTTCCGTTATGAGGAAGAAAAATCACTACTGATATTTTTTCGTTTGAGAAGAATACCTTAATTCCTACACATTATAAAATACAACCAGCAGTACGACTTCTCCTTCAAGCCTTAAGTTGATTCTTTTAATCTTACCATCCTACAACCAATCTGATAGTTAAGGTAGGGTGTAAACGAACAAATGTTTCAGACAGTATATCCTAACTGGACCACTACAGTGGATAACCCAAGCTACCATATCAACGCAGCAGCTACAAGCCTGTATATAGTTCAATTGCTTTATAAAGTAAACATATGATAGCAATATAAATCCAAATCTAAATACAAAAATAAACCTAAAGATTCTGACTTTGATTCCTGTATTTGATATTTGATGCGCGTTGATGAAGTACGTTATGAAATCAAGCCTTGAATAATCATTTAATTCTAAATTTCGAAAAAAACTTTGTTGATCTATGTCAATTGAAAAAAAGGCATTTCTAAACACTTTAAAAGAGTTCACTTGCTATTGTTTTACTTATATCTTCCCATTGTTATTTAGGACTGCAATTGATCAGTCACTTATTGGCATATGTGCATCTTGTGCGGATCGCCTCGATATAGCCTTAAGTCACAAGCTTTTTAAGCGAAGATAGATAGTGGCTAACAGTGTAACCCAGGATGCGCGCCACTTCATCCTATTTGGGATGAAGTCAGCTGGATGTACCTGCGTCTCAGAGTTGATGTTCACTCCGGGACTCAAACCCAGCACCGTTCGCTTTAAATGCTATCGCGTTATCCACTTAACTACTGAGTCCTGATAGCCACCTGCTTGTGCAATGGGGTGAAGTTTAAGTTCACTTGGTGTTATTTTACTTGTATCTTCCCATTGTTATTTAGGATTGCAATTTATCAATCTATTGTTTGCATATGTGCATCGTGTGCGGACAAAACGCGCGTCCTATATTCCACTGTTAGACACTATCCATCTTTGCTTAAAAAACTTTTAATGAAGGTTAAAATGTTTCTAATCTTCATATGATAGTGAAATTCTCTATGGATTATGATTATTTGTTTCTGGTTGATTATTTTTTGTTCTCTTTCATCATCAATCCAGATTTAAAACGTGAAGCGAGTATATGCCACCTACTGAAGCATCCACATATTGTTGAATTAGTAGAAACTTACAGTAGTGATGGAATGTTATACATGATATTTGAATAGTAAGTCTTTTTCTTCATCACTGTTTTTTTCGTTTTGTACGGATTTTATGGTGGTAAAGGGAATAAGTCAGTCAGTCGGCTATATCGTACGACCAGACACACATATGCATCGGTCCAAGTTATCATACCTCATTAGCACGACAAGATGAACAGCGAATTCATTAAAATAGTTACTTCAATGGTAGATTGTGTATAAGGACATACAGGAAGAAAAAATTAGTTGGTAGAAAGAAAGATGTGAAGCGATTTTAATGTCCTAGTTTAAAGGAAGACAAAGCGTGTATACACCTATGCCAATATGATCGATTCTGAGCCAAAGGGAATAAAATAAAATGAAACTATGATTTGATCTTTTTCAGGGTTACTAGTTAATGAACATCTAATTTAGTAATTTAAAAGTTTTCATAGAATATTCAAAAGTAAAGAAGATTGGAATGAATAATTGTCCTCAATAATTTCACCATTCTACTCTACCATCCATAATTATTGTGGAATACAAAAGCCAAAATAGGAGATGTATTAATGAATTAAACAATATTATAAGTTTTAAAAATAAGGTGTTGTACGTTTGCTTCTGTTACAACTTAAATACTTCGAATATGTATCATTTGTAAGTTATAAAAGGGTAGGAGAATTGGCTGTGAGGATGCTTTTTTTAATGTATGTCCTATCCACTTCTAGCGTTTCTTTTTGATTTCTCCCTCCGCTGGGGTTTACAATATATAGGTTGAATATGTGATGATCCAGTCGTGAATCAAGGTAAACATAAAGTTCGAACATTCTTCTTTTGAAAACATAAGTCAGATCTTTTGCAGTTGCTCTCCATGACTTCTGCTATGTAGATGAGTCATAATCTTGATCATTGAGGTAGATTTTTTGGGATACAAAATCGTGAAGGCTTGATCTATTTTAATGTGTCCAGTATATATCAAGTGTGAAAGGATGGCGGTGTTAATAAATCTTGTGAAGCCTTTCTCTATTCATCACAGTAAGTGTTTACGAGCACAAGAGTAAATGTATTTGAGTACAGCTTATGTAACTATCTTCACAAGAGCAGTTGGGTTGGTAAACACATATGAGGGAGCCTATTATAGGTACTCTATCCTCAGTGGTCTAGAGGCTAAGCGTACGCGTGGGATCGAGCAAAACTGCTCTCACCGACGCGTTGTAAACCCGACCTTTTACGGCCAAACTAACATCACGAAGGCGCCAAAGGTGACCCAGATTGGCATAAGCCGCTCTGGCTTTCACTATACGTGCATTGATCTCATCACTCACACCCCCACCAGCACTTATGCAGCTACCCAGATACACGGACTTCTCGACTACGTCTATCTGCTCACCATCCAGGGTGAGTACAGGATTGGAATCCTGTCAGTCTTGTAGAAGTACTTTGCACTTCGAAGGTGAAAAGCACATACCATACCTACGGACACTGATTGCCAACTGATTAAGTGCGGATTGCATGCCTTGAGCATTATCGCACAGTAAGACAATATCGTCCGCATACTCAAGGTCGAGAAGTCTTTCTCCAGGCAACAGATCCACACCACCATTACTTACATTCATCAGAGCTGTTTCCAGAATGTCATCGATGGCAAAGTTGAAGAGGAATGGTGAGATTGGGCAACCCTGCCTAACCCCACCACTCGAATGGAACAATGGAGAGAGGTGGTTGTATGCCCTCACTCTGTCTGAGGTGTTTGTATATAGGGATTTTAGGATGTTAATAAACTTCTCAGGCACACCCTTTTTCAATAGACAATCCCAGAGAACAGTCCTGTCCAACGAATCGAAGGCAGCCCTGATGTCAAGAAACACTACGATTGTTGGCCTTTGATAAGTATGGCGGTGTTCTAACATTTGGCGGAGGGTGAAGATATGATCAATACATCCTCGACCAGAACGAAACCCAGCCTACTCCTGGAGAGTCAATCTTTCTCGGGTTTTGAACAACCTACGAAGTATGACGGAAGCCAATAGCTTGGACGCAATCGGAAGTAGACTTATCCATCGATAGTTGTTGCAGGAACGACGTGAACCCTTTTTAAAAATAGGGACAACTATCGACTCATTACATGACGTTGGTACACTCTCTAGTTCATAAACCTTTGTAAACAACGTTCGCAGATTTTTTCACTCACACAAGACTTCTTGCTGCCAGTGGCTCAGATGAGCTGGAAGAGCTTCCGGTAGTTACCAGATGCAGCTGCTGCTTCCAGCTCATTAGCACGCTCCGACCACCAGGCTTCTCGATCCTTACGCAAGCTTTGCCCAATTTCCTTACGTAACATCCTTCGTTTATGGTCAAACTCACGGTCACCCGGAGTAGACCGACGGGCTTCAATAAGTTGTAAGGAACCAGAAGAAACCCAGTGCTTAAAAGCGGGACGTTTCGCAAACCCACAACTGACTGTTCCCACCATTTTTATGGCGTCATGCAATTGCAACCAATGCTCATCTATACTTTTCGGTGGAGTGGTAGCTAGCCTAGAGGCTAGCTCGGTTCGATACTTATTTGCAACAGAAGTTGCAACCAGCTTGCTAATATCAATCCTTTGCTTGCGGTCACTTCGTTGTCCACTGAAAAGTAAGGCAAGATTGGCGCAGACCAATGCATGGTCAGAGTCCAGGTAGGTACTCCAAAAGGAGCGGCAGTCTTTTACACAACCACGTCAGCGGTAGATGATCGCGATGTGATCAATCTGAATCCAGGCTTGGGATGCAGAGGGAGGATGCCAGGTGGCACATCGGCGATGACTGTACCGAAAGTTAGTGCTAGCCAGAAACAGGTTGCTGTCTGTGCAAAGTTGCAGTAGACGGTCCCTATTATCTGACCTGCGACCAACGAGTCCTCATCGGCCACCTAAACGACTCTCTTCTGTGCCTAGACGCCCGACCTGAGCATTCAAGACTCAAGCTAGTACTACAATATCTGTCGAACGCACTTTCTGGAGAAGAACAGATAACTGGTGGTAAAACTCATGCTTGATTGCATCCGGGCTGCGATCTGTCGGGGCATAGGCGGAAATGACGAAAAGACATCGTTTCTCACACCGATTTCTTCTCACTTTGATGAAACTTTCTAATCTAACAGCACATGACCGACTGTTAATGGGGATCCAATCGACTAGTGCTGCCTCAGCTCTAGCGCTTAGTGCGACACCAACGCCAGCAAGACCAGACGAATATGCCACAGGGTCCCCGGATAAGCGCACGTAAAACAAGCTTTTTGAAGTGACAGATGTACAGCGAATTTGTAGAATTTCGCCAGAGTCTTGAATACGGGTCTCGGATAGACAGCAAACATCGATATGAAGACTTTCCTAAGACATAGCCAGCCCTATCTGTTGACCAACCTGCATAAGTGTGCGAACGTTGAAGGCAGCCAGTTTGAATGGCGCACGTGGTTTCAGAAAAGCTGCTTCAGTACTCATATTCGATGGTAACATACAATTTTCAACCGGACAGTGACTCGAGAACGTTTAGATACAGTCGGATTTCCACCAAAGACGAGCCGCTGTATAAGTATAAAAAAGGGTTAATAATGTGGAAAATGATAATAATGATAATAATAATAAAAATAATAGTAATAATAACAGTATTATTAATGACAATAATAGTAATGATAATTATTTGAATTGACTGATTGTTTTTCGGAGCGAGAAAAGTAGTTGCCATAGACATAGAGTTCATCGTTTGTGTGTGGGCTGTGATACTGCCCGGGTGCCCAAACCGAAGCAGGTGGTTATCTTAGGGGGCCACTCCCCGAGCCTTTGACCTAAAGGTCTAACCCACAAGGCAGTGGAGCATCGTAAGGAGATGCAATCCCATGGTAGTCGGTGACCAACGATTGATTCATACGCCATTTGTTCCCTCAGGATACTGGAGCCCATGTGCACCATTGGTTTGTGACCCGGTTAAAGCGCCGGACATTCGCTTTTCGTCCTCTCATTTTCGTAAACAACACCTCGGCCACGAGAAGGCAATGAGTAGGACTTTCCTGGCAGAGGCTGTATACGCGCGGCCGTGTGAGAGTATTTCGAGAGGGAGAGCGGACTCGAGAGGATACGACTGGAAAAAAGCTTCATTTCCATTGGGCTCTGTGTGGTCTGGACGCAATTGTAAGAAAGCAGTTGTATGACTCATCTCTCTACCTTATCCGACTATCGACTAGTTAGCTTATATTCTCAATTGAACTAGTGACCTGTTTCCCAATTGACACAGACCAGTAAACAACAACCAAGGCTTTGATGCTTTTTAGTCCTTAAGCTTCTTTTAACATAGTGCCTAGTCAGAAGAAGATGATAAAATGGAGATTAGTTCTATGTTGTATTCTATTCAATAATGGCTCGAAATTTATAAGATGATATATCGAGAAGTTTTAATCACACAGTAATACAATTAAAGAATTCCGCTATGTACATAACAGTCATCAGTAATACAAAACTAGGGTAATGGAGAACTAATAAATGATAAATTAAGAACCATGAGACATTATAATTATTTCTAAGTCAATTTAATGCTTATAAATGGAAATATCTAAAAATACAATATAATAACCGTCTACTAATTACACAATGAAAATGTCAATAGTAATTTTTCGTGTCATAGTCTCTCCAAAGTTGTAATTTCACACCGGTATCTCTATTGTAACATATATGTATATATAGTAATTTAATAGTTGAATTCATGAGTCAATGGAAGCTAGACCACTGGATGGCTGTTTCGTCCTAGGAAGGAACTCCTCAGCAGTGCGAATCAACCATCCCACCTTGCTAAATTCGAACCCAGGTCCTATCAGTCTCGCGCGCGAACGTTTAACCTCTGGACCATTGAACCGGCCGGTATCTAACGTTGTTAATATCTGAATTCAGCCAATCCACGAAATTGGGTGACACATCAACCATTGTCTTCAGTGAGTTACTATCACACAACAGACCCAGTCGAACTCTACTGGTCACTGCTTCTCACTAGAACTCCAGGAAACCATCACTAGTGAGCATATGATGAACATAATCGGAGAGGGCTTCTGTGGATATTATTAATTTAATAGTTGAATTCATGAGTCATTTGAAGCTAGACCGGTATGGATAAACACTGCTGAGTAGTCCTATATTTGAACGAAACAGCCATCCAATGCTTGTAGGTTTTCCATTGTGGTCTAGCCTCAACTGACTCATGAATTCAACAAAACCCCTCTCTGATTATATATGTAGTTTTAATTTAGAAAACGTTTATTTTAATTGTAAAAAAGAGTTAGCTACAACTGAATTTTAGTCTAAGCAACACAATAGACCAGAATAATCAATAACATTTCAGTCATAGTTAATACATAAGAATAAAATTAAAACTGTCAGATATCACAGCTACTATATACCCATTAAATCAATCAATTTAGTTGACATTTTGCTAAATTTATCTAATTTTTATAACGAATATGTTTTTTTTTTTACATCTATGGTAAATAAATTTTGTCCAGTTGTTCACAAGAAACAAAATAACTTTGCTTGGTATTGTTTGTTTGAATCTTCCCGTCGATATTTAAGACTACAATTGATTAGTCTCTTATTGGCATATGTGCATTCTATGCATACTGCCTTGATATAGCCTTAATTCACAAGCATTATATACTAAGACGGATTATGGCTAGCAGTGGAATCCTGGAGGAGTCACAAATAGGACAAAACGAGCATCCTATATTCCACTGCTAGCTACTATCTGTCTTTGTGTAAAACAGAATAAAGTTTATTTATAGATTTTTCAAGGAATTTATAATCTTGAGAACATTTTTCATGACATTTAAGATAATTAATTTTTATAATCAAAAAAGGGTTTTGTGGATATTATAGTAATTTAATAGTTGAACGGTTTCGAGGTTAAGCGCTCACTTGCAAGACTGTGATATTTCTTGAGTTCGAATCTCGCGAGGAGGGATCGTGGATGCGCACTGCTGAGGAGCCTCATACTAGGATTAAACGGCATTCTAGTACTTCCAGGTTTTTCATTGTGGTCTAGCTTCAATTGACTCAAGAATTCAACTATTAAAAAAAATACGTACTTTTATAGAAAATATTTTAACAATATTTAGTTCTAGATAAACTTATATGATTAGTAGAAATGGATGTTATTAAAACAATTGACCATTTGACGTAAACGTTTCTTTCTGATCGATTGCAGTCTTAAATAACAATGGGAAGATAGAAGTAAACAACACCAAGTGAATTTAAACTTCGCCCTATAGCACAGGCAGATGGCTACGAGGACTCAGTAGCTAAGTGGATAACGTGGTAGGGTTTGAAGCGAACAGTACTAGGTTCGAGTCCCAGATTGAACATCAACTCTGAGATGCAGGTACATTCAGCTGACGAGTGGCAAATAGGATGAAGTGGCGCGGGTCCTGGATTACACTGCTAGCCACTATTCATCTTTGCTTATTAGGTTTTTTGTTTAATATTGCTTGTTTGGTATGAACATTAAACCAAATCGTAGATTATTTAACTGTATTAAGCACAAGGATTAATCGTAGGAAATCTAATTGCTTTATAATTATGCTTTTCTTTTCTTAAAGTATGAAAGGTGCTGATTTGGCATTTGAAATTGTGAAACGTGCAACAGCTGGCTTTGTTTATAGTGAAGCAGTGGCAAGGTTAGTATATCATTTTGTACTTCAGTATGTTGTATACTACTAAGAGGATTAGCAATGATTGTCATTTATCTAGTTACAAAATTATTTAGTTGTATTATCATCAATTACTCTGGCTGTATTCTTTTCTTGATGTTTTGAAGTAAATATAACTATAATCTGCATGTAGATATTTACGTGACATTTAACATATCTGTAATGAAGTAGTGTTTGGTAAAAGCTGTGAACCGAAGTATTGTATTATTTACCACTTATCAAGAAGAAATATCTACAAAATCAATGCACTTAATACGTCCGCTTAGCATACCAATATACATCAGTCTCTGTCTTTGTCAGGACCTCTGCTGTTAAGATAATTGTGTCTTGATTGAATTTCTATAGAACTGAAATACCTAAACGTTTTAATCAGTGAGTAGTTACTAATGTTGTATTATTTCAGAATCGAATTTCTGTATAGCGAGTGTAGACTTGATTCTAGGTAACGCAACATTGCAGTGTACTTTGTGTGGCATCAAGTGGTTTTTGATGCAGTCGTAAGGAAAACTCTTGCTCGTTTAAAATCGATAGTCAAGTTTATCCTGTCTTAAGACTAGTGATTTGCCACCTCATTAGCATTCTAACTAGTATCATGATCAATAAAAAGTAGATCTGCTTTCTAACTATAAGATTAAAGGTTTGAGTATGATTGTGTTTGCTTTAAATCTCTTACACTGAACAAATTATATGAGCTGTACTCTTTATAGCTGAAATGTTAAACATAGTCCTATAATCTTTTTGTGTTTAGGTATAATGGGCAGGAAAGCCTGTAGTTTTGAAAGAACTGATACTTCCTGTGTGATTCGAGCTCAGGTCAACCAGTTTCCTAATCCATGATCTCACAAACAGTACATGAGGTCAGTCTCAGTCCGAGTGACTCAATGGTAATGTCTTTAAATATGAAGCTGACTGACCCAGGTTCCAATCCCACGTGTAAATTCAGTTCCCTCGAGATTTCAGGCACGTCTTGATAATGGATGTCAACTTACTCGAAACCTAGATATAGGCCTTCCTCAAGATTACATTCTACTACCTATTATTCTAATATTTATTTACTAAGAAAAGGTGTATCAAAAGTTCATTTCTCTTCTATTTATGTAATTTAGTCATTATCTACGACAAATTCTAGAAGCTATACATTATTGTCATGAGAATAATATTATTCATCGTGATTTAAAACCACATTGTGTTGTCTTAGCAAGTAAAGAGAATTCAGCACCTGTAAAACTTGGCGGTTTTGGTTTAGCTATACATCTAAATTTGGATACAAATCAAGTGAATGGAGGTATGATGATAATTATTTGTATTATCCTTTATAGTTTTAATACTCTTGTCATTTCCTAATAATATTATATAATAAATACTTATAAAAAATAGTTCTTTTATGGTAATACCTAGTTTGTCAATAAAATATATTTAATCAGAAGGGGTTTTGTGGAGATTTTAAAGGAGTTTTACACTAGGAACAAACGGCTGTTCAGTGCTTCCAGGTTTTCCATCGTGATCTAGCTTCAATTAACTCATGATCTCAACTGCTGAAATTACTTTAATCTCCACAAAACCCCTTCTGATACTAATTAACATATGCTCACTAGTGATTGGCTTCTAGAGGTATATCCTGGAGTTCTAGTGAGAAGCAGTGACCAGTGGAGTTCAACCGGGTCAGTTGTGAAATAGTAGCTCACTGAAGACTATGGTTGATGTGTCGCTCAATTTCGTGGATTGGCTGAAGTTAAACATTAAACCATTGGATGCCGGCCGGCTCAATGGTCTAGATGTTAAACGTTCGTGCGCGAGACTGATAGGACCTTAGTTCGAATTTCGTGGGGCGAGATCGTGGATGCGTACTGCTGAGGAGTACCACAATAGGATGGAACAACCATCCAGTGCTTCCAGATTTTCTATGGTGGCCTAGCTTCAATTGACTCATGATCTCAACTGTTGAAATTACTACAATCTCCACTAAACCCCTTCTGATATTAATTAATTCTTAAGTTTTCCAATCATAACAAGATAGGAGTTGATCATTTCTATTATGAGAAGTCAGCTATATTCATATAGCATATATATGCGCCGAAACAAGTCGCTGCATGATTTAACTACATAGAAATGAAGTTAAAAAGATGAGTAATCAACCAAGGGCCTAAAATAACATTATCCTTGGTAGTAAGAAAACTAAACATAAAAAATATGGTTGAGATCAAGAAAGTTTCTCAAGTAATAAAAATTATAAGGTAGTACTGAAAGCCAAGATTTAGGGGAAGACAAAAAGTGAATTCATCTGTCTCACTTTAACTGATTCTGGACTTTATCGTATGATGTCACCAAATACTCAGCACCGTCACCGCGGGTACCCCAAACATACAGGCTTCACGTAACAACACGTTTTAGGTCAACAGTTAATGGCTTTATAGGCTCATTATAAGTTTTATTTTGATCTGTTCTAGCTTTCTTCGAATCTACTCATGTCAGCGTTACACGCTAATGTATGATGTGGTTGAATATGTGTGACACTTGTTCCACTCACCTCATCAGTTGATTTGCTATTTGTCTATACTATTTTGCTTTTAATTTCAACATTGGTCACTAATTCGTCCTACCTTTTGTGAATAATGGTGAGAAAACATGCACAATCAAATATATGTAACCTCACTTTCAAAGACCACAACTCTTAATCATGAAGGAAGCGGTTTCAGATTTTTGCTCAAGTTAGATTTTTGTCAAAGTTTTGTCGATCGTGATGAGACTACGATCATTGGCACTTGATTAACACAACAACCAAGGGTTGAGGGGTTTGCAAAACGGAAACATTTCAAATTTTACACAACACCAAATATGATAATAACAAAAAGGTTATTCCTTTGCAAACAGTTCTTCACTATCTCCATAAAAAATAATCATATAACACAAAATATACCTATAATTAGAGCTGAAAATTAATCTTGAAGAATAATATGAACGATCAACAATAAGGTTCATTAAAAGATAGTGTAACCCATACATAAGGAGAAAAAATTATCCAGAAAAGTAATTACTAAATAGAGAGAACTGATTCTTTCTGCGGAGCTCGAATTCATATAACCGGATTTCTTATTTATGGACATAAATGATATACTTTGAATGTTAGACTAAGATATTTGTAATAATAAATTGTTGCCTTCAGTCTTCAAAGGCATGAACAGAAGGCCAGGTGACCTGTATTAACCTTTGTGTTAATATAACGGGATGGCAAAGGTGGTCTTTTTGGTCCACGGGTTACATCGGTCACCCATTGAGGTTAGTTCAATTTTTAACTCCAGAAACTACAATATTATTGCATGACTGTTATAATTTTCTGTCATAATGCCTTGTCAATCATGTTTGTCTTACTTATCCCTTTCATATTACTTCTGTGTTGTATATTAAAAAAAAACTCCTACAGATTCACCAATAACGGTTGATCAAGAAATTTTTGTTTCTCTACGTTCTGATCAGTGTGGTAAGTGAAAATGTCCCTCTCCTCTTTCATTATTATTATGACAAAATATAGGTAAAACTGATTATTTCTTGTTTGTATTACAAATTGTGATATCAGTTGAATGATTTATTACCTTTGAGGGTATATAAATAGTGAATTTATTTTATCATAGAGCATACAAAGCGCTAGGAATATTTCGACAGTCTTCGTGATTGAAACATAAGATAATACTTTTATCCATATTGAATTGACCCCCTTTTATGCTCCATGTAATCATTATTGTTATGGTTGAATATGTACGTGAGCGTTTTTGTATACCTGTGCTCTGAATTTCTGTTCGTTCTTTCAACTGTTCCTGTGGTAAAGTTTGATAGTAAGGTTATTACTCTTTATTGAGTATAATTACAATTATGGCTCAGTTGTTGAAGGCGATTAGTAATAAGTCTCAGACTGGTACTCGTTAGCAAAATGCAGCGAAAATGCAGCAGTGGTTGACATATTTTTCTTTTTGTCTATCCTTTGATAGAATGTGTAGTAGTTATGTTAAAATTCATTCCTTTAAAGCACAGTAGAGTTGTTCCTCAATATGTTATGTAACCTATACGATGAAAATACTTGTTAGGTAAAAACTGATTTCATTTATGACGAGTGTCGATAGAAAAGCAATACCCAACTGAAACTTCTCATATCAAACATTGTAATGATGAACTCCTATTTTCTCATACTTTAGGTCGCATTGGAACTCCACATTATATGGCTCCTGAAATGATTCGTCATGAACCATATGGAAAAGCTGTAGATGCATGGAGTTGTGGTGTTTTATTGTTTCTTCTACTTAGTGGTTCTTTACCGTTTTATGGAACACGCGATATTTTATTTACACAAATAGTCTCTGGACGTTATCACGTATGCTCCTGTGTTTTATTTTAAGATATCCAAATATTTTGGTTTTATTGTTGATTATGTATATTATATATATAAAGTCACAGAGTGCTGACCAACAATTTTAGGTTCCTATATAGGCGCATCCAGTACTCTAAATGTGATCAAACCTATGACGCACAGGTTTAACAGAAAGCACGATATTTTAAGGCGTTTGAATTACGTTATAATTATCCACAAATCTAACTTCATTTAGTTCATGATAGACCACGATTACTATGCAATGTCAGCGATAGTGATTTCTTGATTCTCGAACCCCAAAGTTTACAGTCGTAATTGTTGATCCTGACATTTTGGCTACTTAATTTTATTCACTCGACTAGATTTAGTGTAAATAATTTAATATTTTAAACAATCGAATCCCCCTCAAAAGCAATCGTTTAAACCACTGAGCTTAGTTTTCTTTTTATTTTCCACTTGTTAGCGATGAGTATCACCTATATAACTCAATGATAACGTCCCTAGATATGACAGGCAAGTTGAAATGGTTGCGCCACCATACAACGAATTTGATTTTCCTCAAGTTTATAGATACTGATTAATGTTAGCATTGCTTATTGTCTAGTTTACCAGTAGAGACCTGTTAATAAAGTTGAGAAATATAAAACTGACGATATTTTGCTAATGATTTTTTCTCTCTAATTTTTTTTATAGCGTCAACCTCAAGTATGGAATATGATATCACCGGAAGCAAGAGATTTAGTATCACGTTTATTAGAAGTGGATCCAACACAGAGATTAACAATTGAAGAAGCATTACGTCATCCATGGATTAGTCAAAAAGCTCGTGCATCTAAAACACATCTACATGAAACAGTTGAAGAAATGAGACGTTTTAATGCTAGGCGCAAACTTAAGGTAATTTTATTCGGTATTTTGTGTACGAATTTTCTTTTACCTGTCACTTAAAACAATATACGATTCTGAATAGTGGAAAACATAAAAATAATTTGAAACTTGACGCTAATATATTTATTCTGATAGTTACAATTCCTTACAATAGATCCATGGTTTACAATGATTGAAGTAAATTCTTACATTGTTCGCTCTCGTTTTCGACCATAGAGCCTATGTACACCATTGGTTTCAAATCGGTGGTTCTCCGTTTTCATCAATCTGATCTGTGCACTTAAAATATACATTCCCTCATCTCAATTTTTAAAAACACTCCACATCACTTGAATACTATGAACTAAACTCACCCGATAAAAGGTTTAAATGAGCCGTGGTATACGAGCACTTAGACAGGGTGTTAGGTCTTTGGGATAGCTGGCCAATATCACGAGCCAAGTCAACAATCAAAATTCTGATTCTAATTTGGTCCATTTCGCATCTCTTTTTTCCTCGATAGCCTGGTGTGTCCAAATTCAGCAATCACACTTCCGACAAGAACTATTAATCTTCAGCCAACAGCTAAGTCCTAATAAGTTCATCACAAGCTTCTCTCTATGTCCTACCTTAGGTTTAAAAGTCAAAAACCAGTTTCCACTATAATTATATATATACAGACATACAGGAACGTATCACATCACGAACTGAAAAGTAACAAATATACCTGAACAAGCCAAAAGTGGCTCTGAATGGGGAAGGTGTGGGTAATGGAGAGGTAACAAATTAGGAATAGTAAGTCGTATGACTGTAGCTAATGCGTCAACAAAAAACTTATAATAAACGGAATACATAGACACAGTAATCTTATTACTCAATAATTATACGATAAGAATATGTGTAATAATAATGTATCAGCAGCCTCAGTGGCAGTAGGTTTCAACATACACAAAGGGTAAAGCAAGATTCTGCGATACAATACAGAATGCAACATTCGAACCATTACATATCTGGTCAGCATCATTGATGAACACGTTGGATCTGATGCAGATGAGAAGGCGTGGATCGGCAAAGCAAGAGCAGCATATTTACAACTGCGGAACATCTGGAACTCAAAGCCACTGTCAGCCAACACCAAAGTCAGGATTTTCAATACAAATGTCAAGACAGTTCTACTGTATGGGGCAGAAATCTGGAGGACTACAAAAGCCATCACCCTGAAAATACAGGTGTTTATTAACAGTTTTCTACGAAAAATACTTCAGATCCGTTGGCCAGACACTATTCGCAACAACCTACTGTGGGAGAGAACAAACCAGATCCCAGCGGAGGAAGAAATCAGGAGGAAGCGCTGGGAGTGGATAGGATACACAGTGAGGAAAGCACTCAACTGCATCACAAGGCAGGCCCTCACATGGAATCCTCAAAGCCAAAGTAAAAGAGGAAGACCAAAGAACACATTACACTGGGAAATGGAGATAGACATGAGAAGAATGAACAAAAATTGGATGGAATTAGAAAAGAAGGCCCAGGACAGAGTGAGTTGGAGAATACTGGTCAGCGGCCTATGCTCTATTGAGAGTAACAGGCGTAAGTAATAATTGTGTATAGGTTAGTTTCGAGAGTTACCATTCTGCCAATCGTCGTTCTGATATAACATTAAAGAAAATAGAGTATTCACATCCGATCCAACACTAATCCATTTATTTTAATCCTGATTAACATTATTGATCCAAAATAAATTTCCATTAAATGAGTTATTAACAACACATTGTCTTGAATAATTCTACGATAATATCTGTCTTGTTATTGGTCTTGTGAATTTTTTTTCAAATTTGATTCTCCAGGTTAACATTTTTCGTTTTATAAAGTTGTTTTTTTAATAGTTAGCGTCTTTTTTTGGCCCTATACCCAACCCTCATCCTTTACCCGGGCTTGGGACCGGAAGTAACCTAAGAGGGGCTCTAAACAGAATTAGAAAGTTGCGTTACCAGTCTATAAAATAAACAATCTTGAAATAGATCTTTTTCCCCCCTACAGATGAACTCCTTACTTTAAGTCCATAAAATAATTAGTATTATGAATATTAAATAAGTGAAAACAGTAAATATGATTTTTTTTTTTTAAAAAGAGATGAAGTAGTGAAAAAGAAAATTTGGTAAGGAGTTTATTTTAGAGTCAGGGTTTTAGATTGTTTAAAGAAGTGAAACAAAAGATGAAATAAATACAATACACTTACATTTGGTTGAGTATTAAATAGTTGGATTTAAATCCTTAGTACGTTTAGTACTTAAATGCTTAACAATGACAATTTCTTAATGATTTTTAATCTGTCTAGGAATCTCTTAAATTTGAGGCTTAATCAATATCAGTATAGGGATATGGAGATTATTAGGTTACTGACTGAGATCATGAACCGATTGATGCTAAACCACCATTAAAAGCCTGGAAGCACCAGATGGCCGTTCTGTCCTATTGTAGGACTCCTCAGCAGTGCGCATCCACGATCCAGCCCTTAATATCCGAACCCAGGGCCTTCGCTCTCGCGTGCAAACGCTTAATCTCTAGATCACTGAGCCAACATCCAACAGTGTTAGGCGTGCTTCCAGGTTACCATGTGCTCACTAGTAACTAGCTTCGTAAGGGAATTCTCGGAGTTCTAGTGAGAAATTGTGACCAGTGGAGCTGATCCGTATCTTGTCGGGACAGATACCTACCTCAGTACAATGGGAGATGGTCGCGCAATTTCATGGATTGGTTGAGGTCAGACATTAACCCCGTTGGATGCCGGCTCAATGGTCCAAAGGTTAGGTGTTCGCGCGCGAGACCGATATGTCCTGGGTTTGAATCCTGCGAACGGGATCGGGGATGCGCACTGCTGAGGAGTGCCACAATAGGATTAAACGGCGTTTCAGTGCTTCCAGGTTTTCCATAATGGCCTAGCTTCAACTGATTCATGATCTCAACTATTAAAATTACTTTCATATCCATAAAACCTCATCTGATATTTTATAAATGTTGATTTTCAGCTTTACTACAATTCGAATTAATCGGATATATGGCTTTTTTTTGCCATTATACTCCTTTTCTGTTTCTTATATTTATGGTGAATGTCACTCGGTATCGTTGCTTATTTCATTTCATGGATGTTTTCCACATCAATGAATATTTAACAAATTAGTCAAAGAAAGCTTTAGCTTCAAACATTTCTCTTTTTTGTAAATTTAATAATTTCAAAATTCATATTTTCATTGGTAACAATTTGAATGCATGCCCGATTTTTGTATTTTCTTTTTTATCCCATTTTTGCAATCATTCTGTCTTGTCCAATTAAATGACTAGTTTTACATACGTTATAATTGGTTATTTATTTATTTTTAAAAATTGACGATTTCTTAAATTGGATGATAATATCGTACAAAGTACAAGTTCTGTTGTTTCTCACATGGTCATTGAAACAGATAACATGTTCTTGAATATATTGTATCTGGTAGCGTTTCAATCATTTGAAAGCGTTAAAGAGAGCACCATAAAACTTATGAACGGTGGAAGCATACTGCCACTATGCGGTACGAGTTTTTCATTTCCATAGAGATCAAAAGTCGTATATGAAATTTGTAGGTTGTAAAAATGGTCATAGGACACCTAGAGGATCCTTACAGAAGATTAGACGAAGGAGAGAATCTCATTATTGTTATTATCTTGTTTATGAAGGACTTCAAAGAACATTCAATATCCGGCCTTCATCTTTTGTGAGTTTATTAAAGGTTAGTGAACCTTCTCCAAAAAATTTCATCAATTGTTCGTGTAGTTTTTGCATTGAAAACGAATTGCCATGTTGTCATGTTTTGGCCTACAATACACACACTAATGCTGTGTGGCGCGATTTCCAAACCGAGCTGGTGTTGTGATCACTGGGTAAGTGATGGTGAGGTTAGAAGCAGTGTATTAGTGAATGATGGGGAATCAGTTGATGAGATCGTGAATCTTCATCTACTGAGATGGTCGGGCACGTGTTACGTATGCCTGAACAATACGATCACCACGACGCGTAATGCTGACTATTGTTGGGGTTGGTTGGAAGAAAACTAAGGGCGGCCAAACCGAAACGTGATATCAGTGCTTGAAGTCACTAACTTGTAGTCTAACCATGTTGGGAGATGCAGAGTACTTGATTGGGGTTCGCGTGACTATCTTAACCAATGGTTGGAGACTCTGAGTGATATGGCTCAAAATAGATCACAATGGCGTTGTTGTATACACTCTCTGTTTACCCTTAAACTAAGCGATTAAAATTGCTTTGAATCCTTTTTATCAACTCACTCTTTCTTCCTATACTATATCTTTATATACAATCTTTTATATATTACCACCACTGAATTAACTACTTATATGGATCCGGTATTCATCTTGTTGTGTTAATGAGGTTGTAAGTTTTAAAATTGTATAGATTTTTTTATTGGAAACAAGACAAAATGAATTGTATCGGGTCCAATTTGATCGAGAAAATGGTTATATGATTTCCGTCTCTATAATCAGGTAGAGCAATTGCAAGAGTTTAACACTTTAAATACTCGTCTCGTTATAATTGCTAGTTTTCTACTACACTAATAACCGTACAATCTTATTACATTTTTTAAATCCAAAAATAATCGAACAATTCAGGGAGCTATTCTAGCTGCTGTTTCCAGTACAAAATGGGCAAGCTTCTACACCGAGCCGAATATTCTCTCTGATGACGATATCTTAGATGAAGATGATGAAGTCACATCAGCTGGTAAGTCATTGGAATTATTTTTAATCCGTGTAGTTTTTATCTGAAGATAAGTTGAATTTATGAAGCTCTACTTATTTCACAGACTATTGAAATGAGCAAGATAAATCATTAAAAACCAAGGAAACACTGGGAAAATGTCTCATCCTGGTGCAGAACTTCTCAGCAATCAATACCTAAGATCTTTCCAAGGATCATTGAATTCTAGAATCTTTAGGTGAACACGTCATATATCTCTTTCGACCATTGAGTTGCCAAATAACTGTTCATATCCACAAACGTTAGTCCTTTTGTCGTTGGTTTCCAAGCTGAAATCAGATGATATTAATGTGAAATTGTAATGGATTTAATTCTTTCCCTCATTTGTTAATAATAAAACTACCAGTAAATAGGATATCATACTAAATGATTTGATGATGATGGTTCGAATCTTTTCTTATTAAAAATTTTCAATGTTTGTCTACATCTGTTTTTGTGTTTACTTTACAGTATATTATTATATATTCGTCGACTTGTTTACAGAACAATAAGCGAACAATATTGTTTCGAATTAAATCCTCATCAGTTTTATTCTAATATACAGTAATATTTATATGCCATTATGAAAATATTAAATCAATCAAAATAGTTTATTAGACAATCATAACAACGAAATAGATTACATAACCAAACATCATGAGTTAAAAGTGCAAATTGATAGTTTGACGATTATTATACTAGTGGTGATTGTTATAACTTGTCGTTTGAATGCTTATTGTCTTGGCTCTTTTAATGCTACTTTTTGTATATGGTCGTCGCTGATTGTTATGTCGGTAGCGCTTATCACTTACACCAGAGAAGAGGGATCTCTGCAATTCCCACGACGCGAAAGTAAGAACACAAAGACTGGTATAAGTGATGATTTATTAACCCCTAATCACGACGACGACGGTTCTAGTAGAAAATACACTCATCTATACATTGATTGTACACCCATTTTGATTGATAATTAGGATAAAATCACATATATGAAAAATACTTTGAGTTATAACAAATCACATACTGAGCATTGTTTATGTTAATGGAATACAAGAATATCGCATATTATACAGAATAAAATATCATACGAGACAATTAAACAAATGCTACATTGAGTAATCAGTACATTGAATCAAACAGAAGTAATCTTGAACAAAACTCATAATGAATAAATCAATCGAAAATTGACTTGTGTTTCCATCATATCAATGATAAGAATGAGGAAGGCTTGAATTACTGTTTCTTCGTAGAAAAATCTCCACCTGGAGCCCCTCTGGGGCTACTGCCGGTCCTAAGCCTGGATAAAGGAGGGGTTTGGGCATAGGGTTAACGAACCCATCCCGTAGAAACTAACTCGCTAAAAATAACGCCAACCAGTACAAGAATTAAAGACTTAGAGAAATAAACAGTAAAATATCACTCATTAAAGATTTTTACAGTTACGGAATTCAAAGTGTTCAAATAGTTAGTGAAAAATGTATACAGAACAGACGTGAAGAAAACGAATCAAACACAAAATATGAATAACAATAACAAGTAGATTTGTTTGTTAAGCGATATTTGGCCAAGAAAAAGATAAGTGTTACATATTTGTTTTGAGAATATGAAAACTGTAATTGTTAGCTCAAAGGAAAGCATCTTTATTTTGTTTGGTGAATGGTGATTTCATGAAATATTTACCAGATGTTGGGAGCTCAACCAACATAGTCTCAAATCTTTAAGCGAAAACAAGTCCAAGTCTCTTGTTTACGAAAATATACTCTCAAATTGCACATTCATATCTAGTCGGATTGTTTCTCATCCATAGATTATTAATGTAACGTTGAGAAACGTAAGGTTCTCACACTTTACTAAATCCTATTAGGATAAAGTCAAAGACCTATCATACAACAAAATGATTTTTTCTGTTAATTGTAATTTTTTCATCGTTGAAATCATGAGTCAGTTGAAGCTAGACCACTATGGAGAACCTGGAAGCACTAGAGGGCTGTTTTGTCCTGTTATAGGACTCCTCAGCAGTGCGCATCCATGATCTCACCCCGTGGAACTCGAACCCAGGACCTATCGGTTTCGCGCGCGAACGCTTAACCTCTAGACCATTGAGCCGGCAGTCATCCAACAGTGTTCATTTATAACTTCAACTAATCCACGGAATTTTTGTTATCAAGTTGTATAATCACTTACATAAAAGACATTAAAATTATTAGATATGGGATATAATCATGATATCCTATTGATAAACATTGTAATACATAATAAATAATCTATGTTTTCTCAACTTCGTCAAGCTGATGTATGTAAGTATGCCTTTCAATGTGTTGTGATGTAAGTTAATTTAATGAAAATAAATGTATAATATTTGATCTCGTTTAGTAAAGATCTAGACATTAAGGAGATCAGTTGAAATGATAGCTGGAACAATGAAGCATCAAAAAAATTAAAAGTATACAAAACGTTATTAAGGAACAAGAGAAAATTTCAATTATAAACCTAAGTGTAACGGAAATATTAGCTGTGATATCAGTAATAATGTATTATGACCAATATAAAGACAGATGAAAATAGGATATATTTTCTTTAAATATACAGTTCATGTTTCATTTCATGGATGAACCAATGCTTCTTCTACTGTATTTTCGTGTTCAAAAGAAATAAATGTTTACTAGAATTCTTATAGCGACTCACGTGCAAATGGGTTTATTCTCATTTAACTCAGTTAAGCCCTTTTGCTAACTTATTTAGCGGACAACGTCATTCGCACTATAACAATTTATTGTACCCTTATTATTTTGTGCTTGTATGAAATACGTATGCTTGAATATTGATTACTGCCTACGCATTTATTCACTCTGCTAGTCTTACTACTAACCGCTTATTTGATTCGATTACTCATTCATTTCACATGGTATATATATGTCCATGTTATTCATATTCAACACACACACTCGCTCACTCACGCGCTCTCGTCACGTTCTTGCTCTCGCTCTCGCTCGCTTGCTTGCTTGCCTTTCGGAACAACTTTTCTATGCTTGTTTAATGCATCTGTACATTTGGATATATGTGTGTGGTCTCGCAATAAACGTAGTCAACACTTCGTATTTGCCCTCTGATTAATATACCGTTGGGGCGTTATACAGAACGGTTAGTAAGACGAATTGTATACGAAGTTAAGGATTATATCGGATACCGACCACCACATTCTAACTGTATACAAATTAATATGTGACTTAGTGAAGTGATTAAGGGGTTATAAAATGGTTAAAGAATCAAACTCCTGATAATAATAAAAATGAAACATCTAAATAGAATATTATTATTTCTTATGATCTCAATCAATATGAAGTTTGTATATTGTATCTAACAATGGTAAAGATTTGTTGTTTAGGATGATGAATATGATGGAGTTGTGTTCCCTAATCTATATAGTTTAATTATGAAGTAAGATTTCATAATCTTTCTAGACAACAACACTGTCATTATCTTTAGATCGGAGTAAGCTATAAGAATTTCTTCACATATGATAGGATAACAGTCAATAATAACCAATCATATTTAAGGTTTAAAGAAAAACAAGGATAATAATATTTCATACACATAGTTCCCTTTATTATCTTAAATAGAGCAAGAACAAAGATTGGTGCAGAATAATATGAATTCATTTTATTTCGTTAGGTTCTCATCAGCTGCTTACAACCTAAATTATTTGAAATTCAACATTATTACAGATATTGACATATTTATACATAAGAGTGTGAATAAGGATCAATACATGTGTATGATGATGTAGCAAGCAAATATTCAGATAGAGTTAATGAGCTCATAAAATGTTTGATTCGAATAAATAAATAAAGTTAGTGAGGGAAAGTTCTGGAACATTGAAATAGTGATTAGAACTCATGAAAATAGATTAATAGTAATAAAGAAAATATGAATTGAAATCAGTCAGTTATGCATGATGTAATTGTTATTGTTACCAGGGTAAAGAAAGATTTATTACTGTCTCTTTTTGTATACATAGATCTGGTTTTAAACGTTTGATTGCTATCGCTTCAGCGATTAAACGCATTCAGCAGTGCTATCGCAAGACATCTCCTTGATACAGGACATGAAGTTGATATACTGAAGTCCTTCAAGGTGATCAACAAACAATCAAACTCTAACCTTTTGAAATTCGCTGAAGCGATAGCAATCAAGCGTTTAAAACCAGATCTATGTATACAAAAAGAGACAGTAATAAATCTTTCTTTACCCTGGTAACAATAATCCCCACCCTTTCTATCCATTTATCCTATTTATTTATTTATTTATTTATTTATTACGTCATTCCCCATCTTCCAACTCTTTCTGAAGTTTAAATTACATCATACATAAATGATTGGTTTTAATTCATATTTTCTTTATTACTATTAATCTATTTTCATGAGTTCTAATCACTATTTCAATGTTCCAGAACTTTCCCTCTCTAACTTTATTTATTTATTCGAATCAAACATTTTATGAGCTCATTAACTCTATCTGAATCTTTGCTTGCTACATCATCATACACATGTATTGATCCTTATTCACACTCTTATGTATAAATATGTCAATATCTGTAATAATGTTGAATTTCAAATAATTTAGGATGTAAGCAGCTGATGAGAACCTAACGAAATAAAATGAATTCATATTATTCTGCACCAATCTTTGTTCTTGCTCTATTTAAGGTAATAATATTTGCAGAATACGACGAATTCATTGAACTTCCTTGCTTTCTTGTCAACTACACACTACTTACTTAATTACTTAGACCTGTTACTCCCAGTGGAGAATAATCCTCCAATCAGCGACTACACATATCAGTTAATGTATTTAATTATTTCGAATTATTGACATAATTTGAAATTTAAAATAGTCAAATGTAGTGATAAACATACGCTTTGAGTTACAGTGCTATAATCAACACTAAAATTCAAGTATATTTAGATGACAAGCATCAATGTATACACTCTCTGTCTTCCCTTAAACTAAGAGATTAAAATCACTTCATATCTTTCTTTCTTCCTGTACTATATCCTTATTGTAATCTTTCTTTTATATATTACCACCTCTGAATTAACTACTTTTATGAATCCGGTATTCATCTTCTTGTGTTAATGAAGTATGGCATCTTGAACCGATGTACGTATGTGCCTGGTCCTACGTTGTAGCTGACTGACTGACTGACTGACAAGCATCTGGGAAAGTGGAGCCTATGACCCAGATTCATCACTGTTAACTACAATTAAAGTCTATTCAAAAACAATTATCGACTGGGTTAACAAGTTATCACAGTTAACTCTATTAAAACTAATCTATATTCTAAGTTAATTTTATTAATTTTTGTTAACTTTTCATTTTTATACTTTTATTGTTTAACTCAATAATTGAAATAGCTGTTAGTGCTGTATTGGACAGTTTTGAAGAGATGCAATGTCTTACAGAATGTTTTGAAAAAGATTCTGATCTATTTCAACCAGTATTTGAAGATGAACATTTACATTGTTTATTAGAGGTAAATTTCTTTATCATTCAAGAATTATTTGGTTGATTGATATTCTTTTCAAGATCCTTTATTCACTAATCAACAATTCAGTAGTATACATATGTATATGTCTTTATTTGAATTATAGTATACTTGTAGTCACAATTGTGTGATATAATTAGTGGATTTTCATTATGTTTGTGTTCAACTGGCTATAATGCGATCTCTCCTCCAGTTGGTCATGTCTGATCTTACTAATATTAAATAAAGGCTAAACATAATATGTTTCTTTTGAGCATAAAATAGAAACTGGTATATATTGTAGAGATTTGAGTAGTACAGTCATTTAAGTCTCAACTCCGTGCCCAAAACATTCATGTGCAGTCAATCATCCTATCATGACATCGTTGCACTTCTTGTTCAGATATAAAAGTTCGAGATAACTTGATTATTAAATAAACAATATCGTTTGTATTTTCTTATTAAATATAAAATAAAATAAAACTTTTTGATTGAACTTGTGGCCAATTTATGTTCACATAAAGTCATGAAGGGGATATTTTGGCACATACTTTAAGATGGTCAACCTAATCAGATAAGCTATACAGCAGCAATAACTTAACTTTTAATGTTTAGTGCAGGGATAATCTGTGCAATATTGTGTATGCGCCTAATTCATGGGGATCAAAACGCTGAGAAACCAGTTTATAGTATTTCCACAGATCTATTTAAATCATTTTAACTTCTAATGCCTTCCAATACCTTTGGAAAGTATAGTAATAGGATATATGAAACTTAAATTCTTCCTTTAGGATGTTGATTTTAGTACATACGTTTGTTCTTCAAATGATTATTATACAACAAGAAAAATATCTATACAGGTCTCTGTGAGACCTGTATTAACAATGAGTAGTTCTTCAAATATCAATAATTTGTGAGTTTCTTAATTTTAAAACATGTGATATTATCAGTGTAAGGTTGTGGAGATTGAGTTTTAATTAAAATGATGAACCAATCACATTTGAAAACCTGGAAGTACTGGACGGTCTTTCCGTTTCAGTATGGGACTCTTCGGCAGTGCTCACCTACGGTCGGGATTCGAACCAAGAACCTTCGACCTCGCGCACAAACGCCTAACCTCTAGACTACTGAGACGGCTACCAACCTTGTCAGCGCCTAACTGTCCCAAATTTGACACGGCTGTGGCTCAGTTGTCCACAGGTCAAACGTTCACGTGCGAGACCGAATGCCCTAGGTTCGAATCTCGTTCATATGTTCTTGCTTTTCCACTAAAGAAAAAAATCTTTGCAGAGTTTTCGTTTTATTATCACATTATCATTGATCTCAGTTGTTGTTACTCTTTTTTATTCAATTTTCATTGTTTATTTTCACAGCTCTATGATCATATTAACACACATTCACCAGGCAGTGATTTTCATGTTCCTGCTGATGCAACAGAAATTTGGGCTAAAGTGTGTTTTACTGTTATTTTTTATTCATGCAACAATGATTATTGATAACTTATGTAAAATGTATGATTTTTCTGGTTTTCAAATTCTATCAAAGTAATTTTGATGCTGTTGAGTTTCTTTAGTTGGATAATTCAATTTCATGAGCACCCAATACAATATTATTTGCTTGAAACTGCAAGAATTTCGTCATAAATCAAACATTTACTAATGAATAATTTTCATTTCTCTATAAGTGTCTTCATCATCAAGTTCTACCAATGAGTGTAAAACGTAGACTATCAATTAAGTTGTCAAATATCGGATACAGAAATACCAACATTTCATCGTCATCCAAAAGGCGAGATTCCCGAAGTTACTTAGACCACGATACCTGTCAACGTTGAACACGACAGCCAACATATTAACTAGACAACATAAAACAACAAATAAGCATTCTCAAAATATCTGCTCTGTTTTCTGAATTAAATTCACACACATGAATATTTCTTGTGATTAAACTCAAGATAGTTAGGGTGTGGATATGTAGACCCAGTCTCAAATGTTGAATTTTAAACCAAATGGTTGATGAAAATCAAATAGATAAAAATAGTATTAGCTTCAGCAGAGACATAATTTGCTCATTATAGTTATTTGACAGGATGTATATACTATTTGCCACAAAAAAGTTAGTACAGGGTTGTGGAAATTGTTAAGTTTTTGATTGAGATCATGAACGGATTGATGTTAGATCACTGTTGAAAACCTGGAAGTACTGGATGGCCGTTTCGTTCTCTTGTGGAACTCCTCAGCAGTGCGCATCCATTGTTACGATCGCGGGGTTCGAGCCCAGGGCCTTCGTCCTCGCGCACGAAAGAAAAAATTAGTCAATGACTTTTTATCTTGATCTACTTTCTTGTTTTTTTTTCTTTCCTCAAATTTATTCCTGTTTTAATCAGTACAACTATCGTGGTATTATGTAAGCTTATTAAAAAAACTGAAAATTCATAATAATAATTATTATTATTCTCACAGTTGAAATCATGAACTGATCTTAGCCAGACCACCATTGAAAAACTGTAAGCTCCAGACGGCCATTTCATCCAAGAATTGGACATCTCAGCGGTATGCATTCCTGAACCTCAACTCGAGAGTCGAACCCATAGCTTTTGATCACTTGTTATTCCTGAAGTTGATTATTCTCTCATGTCATTTAGTTATATTGTTTGTGAATCAATATTTTGGCTTCATCCATATGTTCAATTTTTATAAAATACTAATATCAAGAGGTATTCCCGGGAGTTCTAGTGACAAGCAGTGACCAGTGTATTTCAACTGGGTCTGTTGTGAAATAGTAACTTACTGAAGACAATGGTTGATGTGTCGCTGAATTTCATGGATTGGTTGAAGTTAGACATTACACCCGTTGGATGCCGGCCAGCTCAGTGGTCTAGAGGTTAAACATTCGCGCGCGAGACTGATATGTCGTGGGTTCAAAGTTCGTGGGGCGGAATTGTGATTGCACACTACTGAGGAGTCCCCTACTGATACTAATATCAATTCATAATGCAAACTCAATTTATTTATAAAGAATATCGTTTTATTTTTATCCGATTTCTATTTTCCTCGTGTATATTTTTTAAAATTAAAATTTTATTTTAACAAATCAGGTATTAACAGAATTATCCGTATTGAATAAGACAGAAATGGTGTCAACTGTTGAAGAATTAAAATTTTATATGAAACAACCTCACTTTCGTGTAAGTGATTCATTCATTTTTATTTTGTATATAATTAATAAAACCTTTTACATGAAGAAATGATAATTATACAAATAATCGTTTGACTCAATATAAATATTGTAGTCAAGTTGAAATACCTTAGATAAATTAAATTACTTACTTACGCCTGTTACTCCTGGTGGAGGAGCAATGGCCGCCCATCCTCACTCTCTATCCAATCCTGTCCTATGCAGTCCTTTCCAGTTCTTTCCAGTTGTTATTCAACCCTTTCCGATTCTCTTCACGATTCTTAGTTAGAGCTTGTCTTGTGATGCAGTTTGGTGATTTCCTCAATGTATGGCTTGTCCATTTCCATCGTCTTTTCCTAATTCCCTCCTCAGCTGGAAGCTGGTTTTTTCTCTCCCACAGAAGGCTGTTGTTGATAGTATCCGACCAATAGATGTTAATTATCTTGCGTAGACAACTATTCATAAATACTCGTACATTCTTGATGATAGATCTCCAATTTTGAGCTTCGTATAGTAGAACTGTCTTGATGTTGGTATTGTCGATTGTGACTTTGATATTGGTTGAAAGTTTGCAATGGCCCATGTGCATACACACTTTGTGTTCTCACAAATTCTAACCTCCTGACTTCGCCTTGTCTCTCTTTTTTTTCTTTCCAAATTTATTTCGCTGGATTATACTCCTTGAATAGTATCTTCAAATGCTAGTCTTTCTGATTACTGCTTATACTCTTACTACCTCTACCACTACAGGATTTGAATCGACAACTGCATCTCTGTGTTAATGTGATATGGCAACTCGAACTGATTTACGTACGTACGAAGTTCTACTTTGGTACTGAATGGCTCAATTGTAGGAATGCGACCGTTGCCTTACCAATCCATTACTTCACATCTGTATCAGATCCTCCTTGTTCATCGATGATGCTTCCTAGGTATGTGAAGTACTCTACATTTTCCAGAGTTTTGCCATCAAGAGTGATTGGATTGTTGTTTTCCGCTTTGAATTTGAGGACTTTGGTTTTCCCTTTGTGTATACTGAGGCATACTGATCCAGAGACTGCTGCTACACTGGCTGTCTTTGTCTGCGTCTTTTCGTGTGTATGCGATAGGAGGGCTAGGTCATCTGCGAAGTCCAAATCGTCTAATTGGTTCTGAGCTTTCCATTGTATGCCGTGTTTTCCTTCAGATGTCAAGGTCCTCATAATCCAGTCGACCACCAAGAGAAAAAGGAAGAGAGAGATTAAACAGCCTTGTCTGACTCCGGTCCTTACTTGGAATGCATCTGTCAGCTGTCCTCCATGCACGACTTTGCATTGTAGTTCGTCGTATGAGTTCCGGATAATATTGACAATCTTCTCAGGAACTCCGTAGTGTCCAAGAAGTTTCCATAATGTTCTCCTATCCACACTGTCAAACGCCTTTTCATAATCAATGGAGTTGATGTATAGTGACGAGTTCACTCAGCTTATTGTTTGACGATGATCGTAGTGTTGCAATTTGGTCTGTTCACGTTCGATCCTTACGGACTCCAGCTTGTTGATTTCGAAGTTAGGCGTCTACTGCGTCTTTCATCCGGCTCAGCAATACTCTGTTGAAGACTTTCCTTAGTATTGACAGTAGTGTGATGCCTATGTAGTTTTCACATTTGCTCAGATTTCCTTTCTTTGGAATCATGATGAGGTGTCCTTCTTTCCAGTCAATGGGAACTGGTTCATCTTCCCAAATCTTCTTGAATAGAAGGTGAAACATGTTTGTAGTTACTTTGATTTCCGACTTCAGTGCTTCATCTGGTATGTTGTCGGGTTCTGCTGCTTTCTCGCTCTTGATTTGTCTGATGGCCATTCTGATTTTTTCGGTCGTTGTTTGAGTGACATTGATAGGAAGGTCTGTGTAGAGAAACTAAACCTATTCAAAATTCTAGGTCGAAATTTTTCAAAACCTGCTTTTATTCATATAGGGACTTGTGGAGATTGTGATATATTCACATTATAAATTAATAGACGATCTAAACTAGATCACTATTGCAAACCTGGAAGCACTGGAAGGTTGATTCATTCTAGTGTGGGCCCCTTAGCAGTGCACACACATGATCGCGCACGCGGGATTCGGTCTCAAAACACTTAGTCTTACGTATGCGTTGTTAGGCTTTTATTTATGGTCTAGCTCTGGTCAATTCATGATTTCAACAATCAAAATAAACGTTTTTATTTTATACTTTCATTAGTTAACTAATTATGCTGAATAACCGTGTATACTTACTGGCTTTCATAAAATGTTCACAACTTCACTTAAATCTAATTATTGTGATGAAGTATCATCACAATAGTCCCTATATTTTCCTCTTCATCTATTGTCACTTGAAAAAAAAACTATAGAACTCACAAATCAAATATATTCAGCCATCTCATGTGAGCAACGTTAATTGTAAACATTTACAGATGACTATAAATGATAGCTAATCCCTGTTTACAAATTGAATTATCAATTATCAATATTAAATTATAGACTCCAAAAGCCCTAGTAATAAAAACGGGTATCAAAGAATAAAATATCGGACCAGTAAAGACAATACAACTTAATGTTTTCTCGTACTGAATTTATAAATAACATAATAATGAACATAACTAGACACGGTACTCAAACTATCAATAATTGTAAGATATCGGTTTTGTTGTGATAGAACATAATTCACCATTCAATGAACTGAATACTTAATTAGTATACTTACATATTGCCATCTATGTCAGAAACAAAAGTTATTCAAAGAACACCATCTTCATGAATTATGTATGACCATTTGAGCTATCTCTGTGTGATAAAGTGTTGGATAATCAATCTTTTTCATTAATGAAAACTCTAGTCTCTATATACAATTCTTATTCAACTGTAAAAAAAACCGGTTAAAACGTTGCACAATGAATTGATTGATGTTAGTCCACCATTGAAAACGTGGAAGCACTGTAAGGCTGTTTCGTCCTACTATGTGACTAAGCAGTGCGCATCCACGGTCTCGCTTGCGGGATTCGAGCCCAGAACCTTCGGTCTCATTTTAGTTTTCTTCCATACACTGTTAGAAGTTTCTAATATCTAAATACAAATGATTAATTGCTGCATTTTATAGTGTAAATCACGGAGTAATCTTATTTACACTAATATTAAAAATAAAAAAACACTGAACAGCAATTTCATACTGGTATGGGTTTCCTCAGCAGTGCTCATTCACGACGTTATACCAAAGAATCTCATGCAGGATCTTCAGTCTTACTCCCAAACGCTTATGTTCTATACCACAGAGTCGGAAACTGACTTGTTGGTGTCTAACTTCAACAAGTTTGCAATGTTGCACTTAGTGTTTAAACGTTCGTGCACGAGACTGAATGCATTAGATTGGACTCCCGGTATCTGGAGTGCGGACCTAGTTTTCTAAGGAGTACAGTACTGGGATGAAACTTTCATCGAATACTTCGAGATCTTCGATAATGATTTACCTAAAATCCACAAACTTCCCTACCCAGTTGTTAATATTTAGGATTGAAAGTGAAAGTGCTAGTGGAAAACGTATTAAATGTTTGATTCTGTCTCTTAAAATTGTATATATCTAGCGAATCAGCACTATCCCCAAATCCTAACCATAAACGCTTAATATGTACATGGCTTTATAGAAGACATAGCCCCACATTTTTGATCGAAGTTCATTCATATGATTAGAAAGCCTTTTCACATCATAGCTGATGTCCATTCGTGATGAGAATCCTAACCCTAGATCCCCAATCCTTATCCTAAATACTTAACAATAACTAAGAACAATGTGAGAACTTTCGAAAATCTATTTAGGCCATTTTAAGGGTTACTGAATATGTAAAATCTATATTCATTAGAATGGGCTTACTTGTCGTTTTTTTTTATTTACAGACAGAGTAACATGTAACAAACATTAATAGACTTATTAAAGGTACAAAAAAATATGTTTACATTCGGCAAAACTATCGATTTGTCAAAGTTGTTGTCTGATTGGCTAGAAACCGTCTGGAAATTCATCACAGATGTTTTAAGCTTATCCCTGTAGTACACTTACTCCATGATTTTCTTATTAGGCTAATTGATATTTTGATTTGAAAAACGTCAATTCGATACTAGTTGGATCTTCTTCTTTGATTTCCTTTTCTTGTTTTTAATGATTGTTAATTAATAATCAGTCAGTCGGTTATACGCAACATAGAATCTGACTCACGTGTTCATAGGTTCAAGTTATCATATTCTAATAATAATTTTCAGGGAGAATTCTAGAGTAGTAGACGTAGTAACAGTATGAGTGGTAATATAAATGATCGTGTATTGAAGATACAATTTGAGAAAAAAACTGCAAATTGGCGACTAATTAGAAAAACATCCAGTGATTATTTGTTTCATATTAGATTCCTCAAAAGTGTATTTCGCATTCTTGGTTTATCCGCCCACCGGTCTATGCTTAATTAGCAGGAAGAGATAATGTCATCTCGATCTAGTTTATGACCATGACATGTTAGGTTACTTAGTACAACCTTGGAGCTTATAACGTGTAATTTTCAATTTTTTCTAGATTTGACTAATGTAAAAAGGTACATTTATAAATGAATAAATAACAAGAACTCGACGCATAACAAATGAAAAAATTACAGTTGTATTCAAATTAGAATATTACTTCCTTACACCTGTTACTCACAATGAGGCATAGGCCGGCGATTAGCATTCTACAACCCAATCTGTCTTGGGCCTTCGATTCTAGTTCTATCCGATTGTTGTCTCCATTTTCTTGGTGTAATGGGTTCTTTGGTCTTCCTCTTTTTCTTTTGACCTTGAGGATTCCAAGTGAGCGTATTTCCTGTGCTTTCTTCAATGTGTGTCTTATCCACTTCCATCGCTTCTTGCTGATTTCTTCCTTCCGCTGGGATCTGGTTTGTTTTCTACAACAGAAGGTTGTTGCTAATAGTTGCTGATAGCCAACGGATCCGAAGTATTTTGGGTAAACAACTATTAATAAACACCAATATCTTCTGGATGATCATTTTCGTAGTTCTCCAGGTTTCTGCCCCATACAGTAGAACTGTCTTGACATTTGTATAGAGAATTCTGACTTTGATGTTGTTTGATAGTTGTTATGAGTTTCAGATGTTCTCTAGTTGTAAATATGTTTCCCTTGCTTTACCGATCCGCGCCTTCACATCTGTATCAGATCCACCATATTAATTAATGATGCTGCCCAGATATGTAAAGGTTTTTGCATCTTCCAAATCTTCACCGTCAATTGTGATTGGATTGGTGCATGCTATGTTGTATCAGAGAATCTTGCTTTTTCCTTTATGTATATTGAAACCTACTGCTGCTGAGGATGCCGCTACACTGGTCGTCTTCTTCTGCATTTGTTGTTGCAATTGTGATAGAAGAGCCAGATCATCTGTGAAGTCTAGATCTTCCAGCTGCATCCCAGATGTTCACTGTTTCCCATGCTTCACCTCAGATTTTGACATCTTCATAATCCAGTCGATCACCAGGAGAAAGAGAAAGGGTGAGAGTAAGCAACCTTGTCTGACACAAGTCTTTACTTCGAACAAGTTTTTCAACTGTCTTCTATTCACGATTTTGCAGTTTTATCCACCATAGAAATTTCGTATGATATTGACCAACTTGCTAAAAAGACGCTAACCAGGAGCTCGAAAATTAGAGTGAGAAAGTGGGTCATGTTTGAATTACGGTAATTTTTCGAATAAAAAAAGAATAATACTGTATTTTATGCATTTAAACGAAAGATTATGGTCCATACAATAAAGCAGGTACAAAACTAAATGTTAATACTTAACAGATTTCCAATGAATTGATACATTGTCTCACAAAAACAGCTTTTGTTTTCTATCATTGCTTTGTTATTTCTCTTTCCACACCAATGAATAAAAGTAAAAGACCCAGATCAAATTGTTTTATCAAAAAACAAATAAGAAATATTGAGATTTCACTTCACGATTGACTTTCACCCGACATTGAAATAGTAGCTTGATAGTTAAGCGATTTAACTTTTAACTACAATGTAACCCATAGTTCGAATGGTATACTAGATCTACTTTGGTCTGAGACAATTGTACAGTATCACTAGTCTATTATACATTAAAAGGTTTTCAAAACCAATTACAAAACTTTCATACTGACAAATGCATTACAAACGATTAATAATAGTATGACACATTTATGAAAGTTTAACAATACTTACCAACAATCATAATCACAATTGAAATATCTTGTGTAGGACAGTAATTAAGAGTTTGATATTTATTTTAAGTGTTTAATGTTTTTCAAAATTTATAAGCTTGAATAGTTCGATTTGAAATGCGGTTTATATTAATCTCGTTATGAAGTATTTACTAAAAAGGACCTGACATACATGACATTGATCACTACACAGTGATCAATCAATTGTAAATATATCTAAAACCTACAAGAGGTCATTCGCGGCCTGGATAGCTAAGTGACACGAGATCGAATCCATCAGGGAGCCTCAGTTCCCTCAAGATTAGAGGTACACCTTGTTGATGAGTGCAAAGTAGCGCGAAACCTAGGTCTACGGTTTCCTGTTGACTATCTCCAATTACCATCTTATCTGAATATAGTGCACACAATGTCGAGTCACCTAGACTAGTGGGCTGAATTGCAACTTGGTCGATAGGATTCGATCTGCACTAAGAAGGACCTGACTGATATAAAGTTGATCCCCACTCAGTGATAAATCAGTTGTAAAAGCATTTACTTCTCCTAGAATCTAAGTCAGTTATTGACATTCTACTTTGTTAAGTCATTTTATATTCATTGAGTTTATTAATCAATTTGAAAATGGTTCTAATCAAATAATCATTAAATATCTCTTTAAATCTTGATCAATCGATATACTTCTGTAAAGAAACAAAACTTATACTGCGGTTCTTTCATATGAGGCTTTGATAAATGAAATGACTTAGTTTACAAAGATTTTACCCCTCTCAAAATCTTATTATTTAGATGTTCAATAATTTCAGTATACAGTTTCCCTTATTATCATTCTATCTATTAATATGATAAAAATTTTATTATTTCAGGCATTATTACAAACGTATGATGTAATAGCTCAAGAAGTTTATGGCCCTGAAGCTATTCGTGTCACTCCACCACCACTGTCATCATTTTTAAATGGTGATGAGGATGATCATATGGAATCAGATACAGATCAACCACAAGTGACACGTGTACGTTTGGTACAATTTCAAAAGAATACAGATGAGCCAATGGTAAGAAATTAAAAGAGATAACCTTCATTTATAAAACTCGCTGGTGGAGAAGATTTGTAGCTCAAGTTGTTGATTTTGTTAAAGTTTTGCTCTCTGAGCTGGATAGTTTGGTCGTGGAGCTTTCATCGTTCTTCTGAACGACATCACCAGCACAAACTTCGTCGTAAAAGTGTACAGGACTAGCTGTGAAATGCATATGGCGAAATTCGAACACTTCATTTCTATTTGAAGTTTGTGCTGAAATATTCATTCTAGTCATCACTACGCATTAGGGTGTGCCACTGTCCGGTTGCCCAAACCGAAACTGATGATTTCCTTAGGGGGCCACCACCGGAGTTTTCGACCCAAAGTTCTGATCCACAAGGCAATAGAGCAACGTCAGAAGATGTAGTCTCATGGTAGCCAGTAACTAACAATAGGATCCTTCAGGATACTGGAGCCCATGTGCACCATTGGTTTGAAATAAGGGTTTTCTAACTTTCCTAAGTGGATCCTCCATATTCACCAACCCGGTTAAAGTGCCGGACATTCAATTTCGTAAAACGCATCCTCACCGCAAGAAGGCAGTAAGTACGATTTCGCTAGCAGTGCTTGTGTGCACTTGGCTATGTGAGAGCATTTCAAGAGGGAGAGCTGACTTTCCTCACTCTCGGCCGTATCAGAGCATAAATCGAATGATTTATGTGGCGCATATCGATTTGGTGTCTCCTTTTACCATTGTTTATATGTTTAGATAAATAAATAAATAAACACATTATGGTTAAGTAATGGCTATTCATGAATAATGTATTTCACAAATACATGTTGATTAAAAAGATTTCAAGAAATTTTAACACTGAACTTTTACCACTCAAAATATTTGGTTTTATGGATTTTAAGTTTGATATATGGAAACTGAAAGTTCCCATTTTTCAACACTCTTTCGATAAAAAATAAATCATTGATCTTGACTCATAATTTTGCAGTTATATAATATACGTTTGTGCGACAGGGTAATTTTACATTGGTTTTCAGGAGAACCAGACACCATCCGGACTTTCACGTGACAACCCAAACAGTACAGCTCAACCCCGTTTAGCAGGAGGACCAGACACTTTATAGGCTTTAACGCTACAATCTGAATAGTACAGCTCAATCCTATGACGCAACCACACAGGTCTCAAGCACTCTGGTTTGAGCACCGGTTTGGGCACCTGGGCAGTCTCACTGTCCTCACATATATCGAATGAGATTTTTGTGGAGCATATGTATTTGGTGCCTCCTTGTACCAAGATCTATGTGTTGAAATAAATAAATAATAAAGTAAATAAATAATCTTGCATTCACAACTTCGTCAAACGTGTAGTCACTAACTAACTTTATAAAACTTTTCATTTTTTGAATTAGCACTTCAGGAAAAGTTTTATTTCACGTTTGCAAATGTTTAGGAAAAAAAAGAGCATAAGTTACATTGTCATCTTCAATAGACCTTCACAATGCCTCATCACATTTCAACCAGATATCAATAATCAATAATATGATTTGACGGTAACATTAATATTTTGAAAGCATAAATTGTACTTCATTTTTTTGTTATTTAATATCATACCTATGAAGAAGTTAGTTTTATCACTAAGAATCCAACATAAAAATAATGACTTATACTTTTGAATGAAGCCAATGTCAACATGCCAACATCCATTTGTATGATCTTTTTTTAATCATTAAATGGCTAAAATACACACACACACACATACACTTCTACTTCGTGTACTTGTTATAGTTATTTCATTGAAATGATTATTATTTCATGATCTGATTGAAATAAAATACTCTTAAATCCCAGTTACCACAACGTTTTCATTGATTATTTAAGGTCAATGGTTTATTTTTCTTCAACAATTTATTTTGCTGTAATTCAAGGTTATGTGAACAATATTTAATCAGTAATATTTGTCCCTACAAACGCTTTTCTCTCTCTCTCTCTCTCTCTCCCTCTCTCTCGAGACAGTAAACGTTTTCGTACCGAAACTAGTCCATATTTTTTTCTCTGTGTGTGTACCAATGAGCGTTTCGGGATTATTAATAATACTTGTGTGAATGTTATCATTGTGTTAGATTTGTATTGGAAGTAACAGTAGTCATTTGCTCATACAACCCTCCGAAAATGAATCTATACTCCTCTTCAACATTTATGCAAATAGTTGACTGAAATAGTGGTAGGTTAAGCAAAAGCCAGCAAATTAAAATGTAATATCAGTTCATGAAGTCATCGACTTTTAATCCTAACTGTGTTGGCTTCCTTTTGATAACTACCATCAATGGTTGGGGACGTTGGTTGAAATAGCTACAAATTCGCTACAATTGTTTACATTCATTCACTTTTTATCTTCCTGTCAATCTTGAGTTTCAGTATTTCTTGTTACATAACTTGTCATTCTTTCTTCCGGAACCATAGTCTCAATGTCCAATCTTTCCTACCATTATTCTTACTGTATCACTTAGATCTGTTTTGTTACTCATGTTCCTCATTTTATATCGTTATATTGACGTGGTATAGGAACTTGGATTAATCGACGAAGCTTTGTGCAATTTCACAAACCTAATTAATCAAGTACATATCTTAGTCAGTGGAATTGTAAGGAATGGTTGAATATCTCTGCATTTCCCACTGACTTTTATCTTGGATGATCACTTGATCAGATATAAGTTGAAAATGCAAAGATATGAAAATGACGAAAACTTTAAAAAAACACTGGCGGACTGCTTGAATACTTAGGCTACCTGTTACTGTCAAATAGATACTTCAACAAGTTATCTGTTTTTGTTTGTTTTATCACATCATTATGTCTACTAATCGCATAACCTATTCATTTGCATTTATGAACGATTTACGACCTTTCTCTGTAGAAGTAACAAAATAGTGCAATCCGAAACATCGTGGTGGTAGGCAATATGCATTAAAATGAATGAACATTATTCAGATGTCTATTCCTAAACTGCTAACATCACTCGATATTTATCGTCAGGATCGATCAATAAATAAGATGAAACCTGTTGAAATACTGTACTTGGAACTCTTTATTGTACCAAAAATATAATATTGAATAAAGTCATTAATAATATAATAATAAAGGAATAATCAGTTTTGATTGTGGAGATTGTTGAGTTTTGATGGACACCATGAATCGATCAATTTTAGACCACCATTGATACCTGGAAGCACTGGACACCGTTTCATCCTAGTATGGGATGTGCATTTCTGAGAAGTCTCATACTAGAACAAAATGGCCGTCCAGTGCTTCCTGGTTTTCACTGATGATCTAACATTGTTCGATTCATGATATCAGTAAAAAATAATAAAGAAACTGTTACAAATATAACTAACAGGATGAATTAATTTATTATTTGTTGAATAACTTGGAAAAAACTACGCTCGAACTTCAAGTATATGGTGATAATTTTTTTTCTTCCTAAAATGCCAATAAAATTATCATAACAAAAGCCAATTGAATCGGGAAATTCAAATTACATACTTACCTTATTACTTACTTACTTACGGGTGTTGCTCTTCGTGGAGGGGCATAGGCTGCCAAATAGCACTCTCCATTCAACCATCTCCTACGCAATACTTTCCAGCTCTTTCCAGTTCTTATTCATCCTTTTGATATTTGCTTCTATTTCCCGACGTAATGTATTCTTTGACCTTCCTCTTTTTTCCTTCTCTTCACGATTCCAAGTTAGGGCTTGTCTCGTGATGCAGTTTGGTGATTTCCTCAATGTATGTCCTATCCATTACCATCGTCTTTTCCTAATTTTCTCTTCAGTTGGAAGCTGGTTTGTTCTCTTCCACAGTAGGCTGTTGTTGATGGTATCCGGCCAATGGATGTTGAGTATCCCGCATAGACATCTACTTATAAATACTCGTACATTCTCTATGATAGTTCTCCAAGTTACAGCTCCGTATAGTAGAACTGTCTTGATCTTGGTATTGTTGATTATGACTTTGATATTGGTTGAAAGTTGTTTTGAGTTCCATAGACATTGCTAGCCGCGAAATTGTATTCAACTGAATTACAAACCTTCTTCAATTAAATTGTAATAAATTGTAATTCTTGTTGGTTAATTATACATTTCCTCTGTATCCATGTTTATGTTTTGATTAATACTATAGGGTATTACATTAAAGCTAAATGAAGAGAATAAGTGTATTGTTGCAAGGATTCTACACGGTGGAATGATACATCGACAAGGTAAGTAATGTAATTACTTATATGCTCAGTATGATCCAATTATCTGGTAGTTATCATTCACTCACTTATGGCTAAATTCGTAGGTAAGTTTTTGGAATTCTGTGAAGAAGTCTTGGCCAAAGGTGTCTAACTCTATTGGGTGTGAGGCACCTACCCACAGAAAATAATCGAAGATGGTTGGGCCGTATCACGAACTGATTAAAGTTAGATGTACAAACCAAAAAGTACCGGTTCACCGTCCTATAGGTTAACCTCTCTGTGCAAGACTTGGTTAAACCTCTGGTTTGGCCGTGGATGCTCGCTGCTATGGAGCCCATAATAGGATGGGATAACTATCATATGCTCTCTTGTTTTCAATAGTTGTCTATTCTTGGTTTGTTCGTGATCTTGTTAACTCTTACTCTCCACAAACTGCCCTTCCATCGACATTTGGTGTTGATAAGGAATGAGATTTCTTCAATATTCCCTCAATAATGTACTAGCAATCACCCTCCCTAGTTGATGGAAAAACATTTCTAATCGGTGAATTATCAAGAAGTCTAGAATATATCAAGTGTGCCGGCTAGCTCGAGAAACAAAATAGTGTGGTGAAAACCCATAATCGTGACTCAGCCTTCTAAAGTGAAGTGAGAGAGCAGTATCTACCGGACACTAATACGATTATAATCAAATAATATTCACAAATATGTACCATAGATTTATAACTAAAGATAAAATCATGTTACCGTAATTAACGAACGCTTGAGTAGAGTTAACTGATGTATTGTGAAAAGTTACAAAGTATTTACATAATGCATATCCATTTCCTTCAATCTTTCATTTGCATCTTTTGGTGTGTTCTTCAGTCTGAACCATCTTTTCGTCTAATCTCCACGTGTTATACGAACTCTATGTTTTCAATGCACTGAAACTCTTCACTCCATCTGACAATTGTTGCAACTAATGCTATACACTACTTACAAACAATCTTGTGAGTAGTGTACAACTGCATTACAATTGATTAACACAGTTTGAAACAACTATCTAATTCTAATTTATTGGCTTCTATGAAAAGAAAAAAACCACAGTTATTTCTTTTGATCACACATTAAATTGCAGTTGACAAGTGTAATTGAATACATCTACAAGCTATCATGAAATCTATACTAGGCACTGATTTTCAGTATAACTTCTCTAGTAATAGAAAATAAGGTTCCTTACACTTGCTGTTATAATATTCGTTTTTGATTTTTAGGTTTTGTTACTATCTACAGTATCTCGCGGAGTGCGAGATCGTGGGTGTGCACTGCTGAGGAGTCCCATACTAGGACGAAACGGCCGTCCAACGCTTCCAGATTTTCCCCTTCTGATGACAAATATTTGTTAATTTCATCCTGTTTCATCGATATTAACCATATCTTACTTGATAGATTTATCAATCATTCAAGTGTACTGTCTTATGACACTACTATTGTTTAATAAGATTCTTTAAGTTGATACTTTGTAGATATTTTGATAAAACCCAGTGAGATTATGATCTCCAGTTTCGTTAAGAATCCTGATAGTCATGGATTTTACAAATTGAAAAGGGTACATACATACAACTAGAGAGTGTCAGAACGAAATATCCCGATAATTCTTCTGATTAATCACTGATTACTAACCAATGTTCCATTTGTCAAGTCTTTAGTGTTAACTAAATTGTATCGGTCAAGTTTTAATGTAACTCTTGGTCTATGTGACTCGACTTCAATGCACAATCTTCACAATAATATACTGAATTACAATTTATCTCTCTTTCAACAAATACAGGTACTTTACATGTTGGAGATGAGCTACGTGAAATTAATAATGAACCAGTAGCTGGTCGATCTGTTGAACATTTACAACGTTTATTGGTTAGTTTACAGAAACTACTTTGAGAAATATTTTGTTGTCAAGACCAACACATAATAATGTCTATGTCTGTATTGTATCAATTGACTTATGGATAATAATGGACGCTGAGTTTTATTTAATTCTAGCTTCACAATAACTAACTTTGAAGCATTTAGGATTGAATATATAATAAGTTGATGTTATCTCCTTCTTACTTAGTTACTTACGCCTGTTACTCCTCGTGAAGGAGCATAGGCCGCTAACCAGCATTCTCTATCCAACCCTGTCCTGGGCAATCCTTTCCAGGTCTTTCCAGTTGTTATTCATCTTTTTCATATTCGCTTCTATTTCCCGACGTAATGTGTTCTTTGGACTTCCGCTTTTGCACTTCCCTTCACGATTCCAAGTTAAGGCTTGCCTCGTGATGTAGTTTAATGATTTGCGTGAAAAGCGCTAACCAGAAAGCTTGTACTTCTAATCAAATATACAACTTATTACTACGAACATCCAATGTCTTAATTAATATATGGCGTTAAATAACTGAACATGTTCATATTATTTAGCATCAATATTTGCTTCTTCTATCTTTATGATTAAAAAAAGGAATTGTGTACATGGAGAAAATGAGTCTAGTTTATAGTTATTTATCCCATTAATGATGAAAATCTGTTAGAAAAATAGTAAATTATGATTGCCTCACATATACAGCACAAGAAGTTAAAATCAACTATAGAATGGATAACCATGATGATTATCATTATTCATTGCATCTATGAAAGTATATTGGTCAATTCACTGTTTATTTTACAAGATTAAGTATTTAACTTGTAAGGAATACAATACATTGTACTACATAATATGTCTACTGGTAAGCTGTAAACTGAAGCCCATATATTATGTCTTTCACGTCACTTTGTTTTCTCCAGTAGACTGTTAAAGCATGAACAGATAACAGAAGTTAGGAAGTTTATCAAAATCATCAAACATGTACAATAAATGAGGGTAGGTATATAGAATTTATTCTAGAATCTTCTGTTAAACATAATGAAATCGGTGATAAGATTAAACAGTGATCCGATGAGGACAAAAAAAAGCATAATTAATCGTGGAAATGATCTGTAGCTTAGGTGGATGATTTTGATGGGGTTTTATTCTGGTAGAATTTTGGGCTGATGATGTCGTTCAAAAGAACGAAGAAAACTCCACGACCAAACCAACCAGCTCAGAGAACAAAACATCATCGAAAGCATAGCCAATTGTTTGTTAGGTTTCTAAAAAGTATTATTTAGGCAAAATGTGTAAAGTATTTCCATTTGATTCGGAAAACTCTTTCTAAGAATTTAATCAAAAGCTCAAAATATCTACATTTACTAACTACATATTTTTTTCGTTAAACCAAATTAATTTACTTATGAGTAATCAGATATTTTCTACTTAATTTTCTATTTGCCATTCTTACTCAAAGCGTAATGCTCGTGGAAATGTGAGTTTGAAAATTATTCCCAGTTATAGAACACATCCATTACAATGTGAAGTAAGTGGTTATTTTCAAATCAATGATTGACTAAGTAAAAATGCATTACGAATATCAAAACTTTGATTGATTTGTTATAATAAAATTTTCGGCAAGACTATAATTTATGGATGAGTCAATTAGATATAAGATAACGAGTCACGAGCGTTTGGCACGAGATTCATCCATCCATTTGAATAAATAGAGTTTTGGTATTATAGCTGATATCAGTTTGTGATGAAAACCCTGAATCTAATTTTTAACCCTAATCATCAACTGTACATGAGAATTCTAACTGCTTTATAACTGTCATTTAGTCCTAATCAGTAGGTGTTCACTTTCAAGTTCACTTCAGTGTCGCTCAAAGGTCGTCCATAAATTATAGTCTCATCATATTTTCTACAATGATGTCGTAATCTGTATTATATAGAATGGTCAAGTTTACAGTTCATCTAATAGATCGTATCAATTTGATTTCGTTGACAGTATTCTTCGTCTATTTACAATTCATTAGATTTGATCTATTTAAAATTACAATTATTATATATATAATTGATCACTAAACGATGACCAGTATCCTATTTGTCTAGTGATATAGAACTGATCGAATTCTATTGCCACTATTGATTTCAGTGACTCAAAGTTATATAAAATGAGTTGAAATGTCAGAAAGTATTCACTATCCAAGATTGTGAATACGCTTTGCTAAAGAGTGTCATCTAACATGAAACGTAAGCCAAGAGTTTTCTTACATCTTATCTCAACCATCCACCAACTCAATAATATGATATATGTATATAAATTAATAATATGACTTGGTTATGTTATCTTTTATAGACTACTCAAAACGTAGTACACTTTTGAAAATGAATTCATCATTAAGACTATTGTGTTATTTCAGAAGGGGTCTTATGGAGATTGTAACAATTACAATAATTGAGATCATAAGACAATTGATAGTGTGTTATTTCTTTGTCAAGATATATGACAGATCATCAAAGAGATTCAATAGATTATCCAATGTCAAATGTTTACAATGAATGAAAAATAGTCGATTAACATTAATGCCGAGATTGGACATGATCATTTCAAATAAATGGAGCATTAGATAAGAATTGAAATATAAAAATGTATTTTTTGTTATATTCCAATGAGTAGGAAAATGAATACAGTGACTGGTCTTGCAAATGAGACTTGACCAAGAATAACTTAACATTGACATATTCAGACCTATTATGATTTTGATTGTACTGAAAAACAAATAAACTAGTCTGCATTATTACCTTTGTATTATTTACACTTGTGTTCATTTAATGTTAGTTATTTTATTTACTCTGAAGAAGTGGCTTACATTCGGTTACGAAACATCGTCAGAAATTGTTATGTCTCGATAAGCAAAATTTAGGGTAACTTGTGTGATCCATTAATGGATCAATACTATACGTACATTTTTATCGTATAATTGTTGAATAACTAAACTATTCATATTCATGTCTCTCTTTTCATGAGCTTTATTTTGATCTATAAACCATTATTATACGATTTACCATTCATGAGTTATGACCTGTCTATTAATCACTACCACCCTCATTCACAGCCACATTTGGCCAAATCTTGTACAAATGTGTATTTTCTATTTTATGGTGCGTTGTGGTCTATTTGATTGGTATATAAACTCAGTATGTTTGAAATATAATGATTCATATTGCAGAGACTGAGATTGGTGTACTGAAGTTAACTGCCTAGGCTAGGCGGAAAGTAGAACCAGTCAGGACTCTAGACTGCTCATACAGGTTCACGCGTCATTGATTTGATCGATAAGTCACTGCTCTCTAATCGGCAGTCACAAGTTAAAACAGAAATATAATTAAAATATATTTATTATTTTTTGTTACGTTATGTATTAGAAAGAATAGACGCTTATCATTTTGACTTTCGTTGTTCAGTGTACTTAATAAATAGCTGTGCTTCTAGGGGTAAATATCGATTTTTGAAAGTAAATTGTTACCACACTTATTATCAAATGCATAGAACTGAACTTGTATTAAACGTTTTTTTAAACTTGGGAATCAGTTACTCCAACTCATTTTTTCTCGAATTGATCACATGTGTAATAACTAACATCCTATCTAGTCTCCAATGTTGATCGACTTTTACAAGAGGTCAGTCACAACTCGAATAGCTCGGTAATGATGCCGTCAAATGAGATAGTGGATGTAATGGGTTCATACTTTAAAAAGTACTCTAACATGATACTTAAATTCAAAGTTTTCTTCGGATTACCTCCAGTTACGGAAAATTTACTGGGATTTTATGTATAACTATTGAAAACTGAGGTACATTCGGTAGCTGTACTTTTTTAGTTTCTAAAATTCTAGAGAACTTTAAACTCACAGCTTCATATTCATAGAGAGGATCTATGAATCTGTAAGCTTTAATGTCATCTATTATCATGAATGAATAACTAATCAATGTCATAGAATATAAATGTGAAGATTCCTTGAAGTTAGTCATTTCACTGTGTAGAGGAAATGAACTTCAACCGATGAATAAAATTCTTTTGAAAGAATACATTTTAAAGCCCCTTAAATTATATATTTTCTTTTCTTTAGATCTATGTTCGTGCAATGTTTGATTATAGTCCTGAAAATGATGATTTAATACCATGTAGTCAAGCTGGTATACATTTTCATATTGGAGATATATTACAAATTATTAGTAAAGATGATCATAATTGGTGGCAAGTAAGAAATGGATATTCATTATAAACATTTATCCTATACTCATTTAAAATGGAAGCACTGGAAGTCCGTTTCGTCCTATTGTGGCAGTCCTCAGCAGTGCGTCAACCAGTAGGTCCTGGGTTCGAATCCCGATATCGCACGCGAGACCCGACCTTCTGTCTCGCGCGCGTACGCTTAACCTGTAGGCCACTCATCCAGCATACAGAGGTGTTATTGTCTAAATTCAATCGATCTCACAACTGACACAGTTTATTTGTCAATGATGGTCTAGTTTAGATGAACTTGTGAATTCAACTAATAAAATACTACAATCTTCACAAATCCCCATACTAATAATATATGTTTCTATATTTGAAGAATGCGTAGTTACCTTTTATTCTATGGATTTATGTTCATTCAAATGTACCAACTCATTTGTTCTTATGTGAAAATAGTTTCATTATGATCATTTGTATGATTGAATTGTGTTTTACAATGAGAATCCTAAACACTTGTTTCATTCATTCTATTTGAAAGATTTGTCATCTGAATGTATTTGTGACCTCAATGTTAATATAGTCAGATTGATAGTTTAAACCCCGGTACTTATTTCTTCAAATTCTACCATTGAGCTATTGATTCATAGTACTCACTCATTTGTTTAATGGATATAAATGTGTTGATGAAACTTTATGCTATTCCATCTTTTTGATATTTTGTACTGGAATTGTTCAGTTCTTGCTGAGATATATGTGCTTTATTTGAAAGTTCGATTGCACTTGCGAATTATTAGCTTATGATGTGTTTAGATTATTGTTGGCAGTAAGGTAATACAAACCTTTACCAATAGTTATGGAGCTCTTAAATTTAGACAGACGATGAGTAATTTGTCTATCATATCGCCCTTAAATGCCATTGTACGGCCGAGAGTGCGGAGAGTTATCTCTCCCTCTCGAAATGCTCTCACATGGCCACGTGCACGCAACTACTCTCGCGGCCACATTGTTATAACATAGTGGTGCAATGTTTCCGAAAAAAAAGTTTCTAATGGATACATTTTTGAACGTTCAAATTACTTCTCAATTCTTTGCGTATATTTTGCAAATAAATCCCAACAAGTACAAAACGTAAATTATAGTCTACAGAAATCTCATTGAAAACCTTTCGTGATTTGTGACGCTATAAGATAAGGCAAGTACATATTACTCCTGGCATTCTACAATCGTACACATTTAATTGTTGTTAAGAAAAAGGATCAGAATTATAGAAGAAAAATGAAAAGTTGTACGTTTTGATTTTGCACGTAAATTATTTTGAGAGATTTCTTTGGGGTAACGTGTTCAAAGCTGATGAGTTACTCCTGCATTAAGTTATCGATTTTTTTACAATCCCCTCTTAAGATCCATGTTGGATAATCTTCGGAATGTTTATTATTACCTTTTAAATTATATCTACACATAAACACGATTTCTTTTTTTATTTGGTTCAGGCTCGTTTATGGGGTTCGGATTGTCAAGCACCAGCGGGTTTAATTCCTAGTCCTGAACTTCAAGAATGGCGTATGGCAAATAAGGCAGCTGAATTATCACGTGAAATGGGTATTACACATTGTGGTGCATGGTTTAAACGTCGTAAACGTCATTTTAAAGATAAATACAAAAATAAACATTCAGCTATTTATGATCAATTAGATTTAGTTACATACGAAGAAGTTGTCAGATTACCACAATTTCGTCGTAGAACATTAGTATTACTTGGTGCACATGGTGTTGGACGACGTCATATTAAAAATTGTTTAATTCAATCATCACCGGATAAATTTGCATATCCTATTCCTCGTGAGTTATAAATACATAATGATAATATTGATAAAAGTTTATTTTGAAATTTTTAATAGACTAATTGTTTACTGCATTAAATGATGGAGAACAACAACCCAATAATAATTAATGGTGAAACTGTGGAAGATGTAGATTCCTTCACGTATCTGGGAAGCATCATCGATGAACAAGGAAGATCAGATGCAGATGTATAGGCGAGGATTGGCAAAGCAAGGGCCGCATCCTTACCATTGAAGAACATATGAAACTCTAAACAACTATCTATCAACCAATATCAAAGTCAGAATCTTCAATACGAACGTCAAGATAGTTAGTTGTACTGTACGGAGCTGAAACTTGGAGAACTACTACAAACATCATCAAGGATGTATGAGTATTTATAAATAGATGTCTAAGCAAGATACTCAACATCCATTGACCAGATACCATCAACAACAGCCTACTGCAGGAGAGAGCAATTCAGCTTCCAACTGAAGAAGAAATTAGGAAAAGACGATGGAAATGGATAGGACATACATTACGCAAATTATCAAACTACATCACGAGGCAAGCCTTAACTTGGAATCGTGAGGGAAAGCGGACAAGAAGAAGTCCAAAGAACACATTACGTCGGGAAGTTGAAGCGAATATGAAAATGATGAGTAACAACTGGAAAGGGCTAGAAAGGATTGCACAGGGCAGGGTTGGAATGAGAGTGCTGTTTGGTGGCCTATGCTCCTCCACAAGGAGTAATAGGCTTAAGTAAGTAAGAACGTAGCCATAAAACTGTACTTTTTTACTATGAGACTCGGAAAATACTTGCCACTGCTATTGTTACTATTTTAAAAATGTTCTATGTTAGAAAGGTTTCACCTAGAAAATCCATAGATTTATCACGAATTAATAGATTTGAGTGATAATGAAGATTCCGATTGATCAAGCTTTAATCGATTCATTCGCTTTATATCTTCCTGTCTATGAACTAATTTATTCTCCCTGTCTCATATCATGATACACAACCTTTCTTTTATATATATCACTATCATTGATGTAACTGCTCTGAATTTGCTGATCATCTTGTTGTGCTAATGAAATATGGAAATTTGGATCGATATATATATATATATATATATATATATATATATATATATGCCTGATTCTACATTATACACGACTGACTGTAATATTATAAACTTTGAGCGCAAGTGCATCCACACTTTGTGTTCGCTCAAATTTTAATCTTCTGAATTCTTCATGTCCGTTTATTTTTTATTTTTCCAAATTTATTTCATTGAATCATACTCCTTGAATAACATCTTCAAACGCGTATGTTTTCGATTACTGCCTAAACGTTTACTACCTCTACCGCTATGTGATTTGGATCGACAATTGTATCTGTGTGCTAATGTGCTATGGCAACTTGAACTGATGTACGTGCGTACGAAGCCCTACGTGGTTGCTGACTAACTGACTGCCTAACACCTTAACAACATGGTTAATACTTCATATAGATATTGGAGAATTGTCATTTGTTTTTTTAAAAAGAAATCTCCAATAAAATATTTTCATATTTATTTTACAATTAGATACAACTCGTACACCACGTAAAGATGAAGTGAATGGAAAGAACTATTACTTTATTTCACATGATGAAATGATACGTGATATTGCTAATAATGAATACTTAGAATATGGTTCACATGAAGGAGCAATGTATGGTACAAAATTGGATACAATAAGACAAATACATGCAACTAGTTTAATTGCTATATTGGATGTTGAACCGCAAGCATTGAAAATATTACGTACTGCTGAATTTGCTCCATGTATTGTATTCATTGCAGCTCCAACTCTCACTAATATCACTAATGGACACAATAATAATAATGATAATAATAATAATGTGAGTTGCCTAATATCATTTTTACAAACGGATTTATAACTTTTTCATTTATGCCTTCTTTAGAGTTCAGCATTGAATGTTTAATGTTTTCATTAACGATCAATCTGTTCAAGATTCTTGTAATTTTTTGAGATCATGAATCGACCGATATTATACCACTATTGATAGCGTGGATGCATTGGGTGATCGTTTCTTCCTAGTATGGGTCTCCTCAGTAATGCAAATCCACTATATCGCACACGGGATTTGAACTCAGAACCTTCGGTTTCGCTCAAACATTGATTGGTTCATGATCACAAAAAAAATTCAGCTGTCTCCATAAATGTATACTGATTTCTACCAGTGAAAAATTGTAATGCTATTACACTGTAATTAGGCTCCAATTCATTTCTATTTGGATAATCTTTGACCTTTTCGGTAGAAGAGGCTAGAGAGGTGGGATACTTAGAAATAGTTAATTTATATGTGTGAAGAAAAACGCTGAACATGCTTCCATATTGACAGCGATTATTGATTCACAATCGTGTTTGCCTTTAACTTGATCCCGGACAATCAAAATGAATGCACAAATAATGACATCACATGGAACGAAAAACACTCTATTCAATGTAATGTGGGCACAATGCGATTTTTGTTAATAGTGGAGGGATTCTGAAACCCCATTGTTTTTAAAGTGTAAACTGATAAGGATATTGTTTATAAAAAGATAGTGCAAAATTTAAGGTTAAGCCACTCAAATCAAAAAGTACACTGAAATTCCCATTGTGGTGAACGAGAACAAAAGTGGGCACAACCGAATGTATTTGAACACAAAATAAAATCTGAGAAGCATACGGTAATTACTTTATTTGCAAAGTGTCAGTCAATCGCACCCACGATTACACTCGTGGAATTAGAAACTAGGGCCTTCGGTCTCGCAGGCGAACATTCAACGTCCATACTACTACTGAGCCAGAGGGCTAACATCAATCAATTCATGATCCCAATCAAAAACATATTAATCTCCATATCCCCATACTGATAATTATAATAATAGACATTGATTTTCCCTTAGAAACATTTAGACTTTCAATTTGTTCACTTTTTTTCTCCATAGGATGAAAGTCTTGAAAGATTAACACGTGATAGTGCATTATTAGAACAACATTATAGTCATTTTTTCGACTTAAAAATTATTAACAATGATATTGAAGAAACAATTATTCAACTTAAACGTGTAATCGATGACTTTCAAATCACTCCACAATGGATACCAGTTACATGGGTCTATTAAGTATGATTCATTTAATCATGATTATACAATGTTGTGAATAATGTTACAATTGGACGAATTGGTTTAGTTTCTTTCAACTTTTCATTGTTCTTATTATCAATTAGATGGTTAATTTGCATAGAATGTGCTTTCTTCTATTTAAATTCCCTTTTTTCTCTCTCCCCCCTCTGTGTGTGTGTGTGCGTCTATTCAGTTACATCTTGCTTTTTAATCTTTACCTTTGCTACTATTCTTTCATTGTATCTCTCTTCTTGCCCACCTCCCCTTATTCACATTTTAGTTTTTTCTTAACTACGTAATTTGGATTCTTCATCGTATTCACATCATTATCTTTCTTGTTTATTCATGTTCAAAATCAAAGAAAATGTTGTTATTTTGTAGAGATGATCAAACAGATAAACTCCACCTAGTCCATTATGATGTCTAATCCATCATCGTTATTCTATTGCATTTCTCTGTATATAATATAGTAGTCATCTAAATGATGCTATTGCTTCTTTCCAATTTTGTTGTTGTTGTTAGTGTCGGAGTATTGGTTATTTACTTACTAAATCAGTATTAAGTAGTATTGAAATGCTTTTGTCTTACAGTTTACTTCACGTGATCAATCGTAATTGAATTCATTCAATCTTGATCATAACATGATCATTTTATTAATAGTTAATTCTGTTTATTTTTGGTTTTAACTTTTGTTTGATGGTTTGTTTTCTTTCTTAAATGATCAAGTTCTACTTTCATTTTGATTGATTTCAGTTTATAATTTTTTTCCTGTTTTTGTATTTACTTTAAGTAAGAATAAAACTAAGTTTTGGTTTAAATGAATATCTCCTCAATGATGATCCGAGATTTTGTTTTCTAATTTTAAAGTTTATTCAATTAACTTACATAATTTATCATCCTATGTTGGAGAAGATTTACAGCTCAGTTGAATGCTTCAACATGAAGAGGTGGGTGCCGATGAGATTATCTACAACGACAAGATATTCAAGAATGTTCAGTAATTATATTATCTAATGAACAGGGCAAAACACCAGAATATATGGGCATTGTTAAAATAAGTATTTCTTGACTTGCATAAATCTATGATTTGATAGCACCGTTGAATTCAGTTCTCAAACAGTGACTACTGGGATTAAGCTACATGAGCACATGACTGAGAGCTCTAAATTCTTTTATTGAAATCCCATGTATAGTTACTGAAGAACAATCAGTCACGGCACTTAACAAACTTTCTTACTGGTCTATCACTTTTGTATTGGTCTCTCAAATTCATAGGTCACTTATGTGTATATTTAAATAAGTAGAGACTTCGTTGGTTTCAAAATTGACTTCATGGATTTAAAGCCATCAATACGGTAGTTGTAGTTGGTAGTTTAGCAAAAAGTTAAGTGATCATAACTGAGTGCCGCAAATCTCAAGAGCTCATTAGAAATTATCATGTAAAAACTTGTCAAAGTCATCTGTCACATTAAATGTAAAGTTTCCCACACGCCGGTTCACAGTCACAGAGATGAGTTGCTGAGATACTGCTATAACTCGTAAATTACATCAGTTTTTGTATTGTGTGTTGTTATTAGAGAAATGTTTACATAAATTAATTCAAGTAAACTGATCTAGTGATCTGGAATGTAGTATGCACAACTACGGGAATTACACTTTATGAAAGCCGTCTTGGATATTGTTGAATAATGTTGCCTAGCATTCCTAAGTACACTTATTTAGACCTGACTGTGAATATTACATCTATTACTTTTTCAAATAGAATAAGTGGAATATGTCTAGCAGTGAAATCTAAAACTCTCATCTCACTTGGGATTCGTCGGCCGAATATATATCACTGAGAGTTAAGCTATTGATTTCATATATATTATCCGCTACGTTTGTGAACCATTCACAGACGTTAACCTAATATACGAGTCAGCAAAAACAGGGTACCGAGTGGACGATAAAGTTCACCATCAGTTTTCAGTTCCAACGGGATTCCCGTTAAAATAATTTCTGGCAGGATTAGAAAATTAGTTATCGCCTAATTTTATTGATTAGATGTCTTTATATTGAAAATACATAAATAACGCATATATTTTGAGTGTGAAAGAAGTTATTATCAATTTTCTTCTAAAAGTGTTTAATATCTCTCATTTAAGAATCAAAATTACTTGCGAAAGACAAGAATATCACTGTAGTTCATCAGTTGATTTCCGACCAACAGAAAAATAGGAGGCAAAGTTTGTCATACAGTGACAATAAAAGAAATACAGAACACATTATAAAAAGCGGTTATCCCAAACAACGTATGTGGTTTTACAATTAAAATCATACTTGGAAATCATTTCAAACTTTTAATTAGGTAAAGGCTACATTTGACTGCTGATTTAAAAGAAATAATTGTTGAACAGCTAAACTAAGAAGAGTTACAAGTAAATCAATATTTTAATGGACACTATGTATCTTATAAGCGCATGCTGCGTACTGCAAATACAAGTAAAGATTCAGGTTCTACTATTTCCATATTCATTTTCCCGATTACTCACGCCAAAAATACTAAATTGGCCAAACGACCCAACAAGCTTAAGTATGCCACAGAATTCAACCCAGTCAACTCAGAAGTCAGGGATGAATGTGTTTGCAGTAAGATTTTACAGCTCGTTCTTATGTTAGGAAGAGGTTAATCTATGCTGGTTTGCGGTTGCAAGGGTTGCGTAGCAAGGAGCGTCCGCTGGCAATTTGATGGACATGTTTGACTGAATATCTTGAGCTAAAGTGTGTCCAGTCTAAACGGTGAGATCTATATCAGTGTCAAACGCTTACAGCGCTATATATCTTGAGATGGTGGGTTCATTTTTTTCTACAAATTCACTGTTAAGTTCCCAAGTGTGGTTTACTATAACCAAGTCAAAGATTAGATAAGTCTAGCTGAAATTTATCACTTTCGCATTTGAAATATAAGAGCGATAAGAGCTCAGCTTGCAGTGCTAAACAAAGAGTTTTTATGAAGCTTTCAAGTCGTATCCATATCCAGTTATCAAGCATCTCAAGAGCAGTGGGCATAAAAAATTCTTTGATCAAACTCACCCAAACCTGTATTCTCTTGTTATTTGATTTGCATTAATGTTATTACTAACTTTGCTTTCCATACTATCCGCTCAAAATTATAATAGTTCACTCGTTTCATTACACCTGCGCTCCCCCGTCCCGATAGACAAACTTTCAAAATTCTGTGCACATATTTTTATGAATATACCACACATTTAATCATCACTTTACGCAATAGCTTGCCTACATTTATGTTCAATCGATCAACAACAACAACAAAAGGTTAAACGCTGTGGACAGATAGTTTTAAATGCAAAAATATAAATTCCCATATGCTATTTATCGAATGAATCACAATAAGGATTTGAGAGTCAAACTCAGGTCTCTTATCATCTATTTAAACAGAAAACGCTGAAAATGACTTTGCTATGTAGTGAAAATACTAAGACTTTTCGAATATTGTATTCAAAATACATCAACTCGGTAAATGCAAAGTGGTCAAACACAATTTTATAGGGGACGAACAAAACAATTGATTGCATTCGCACTACACGGTAAATAAAGTTAAAAGGCGTCGATCGTCCATACTAAACGTTTTTCTAAACACTGACTAACCCCAATCGCTTTACTACTTATTTTCACAGATAATTTTGTGATTTTCATCACATATTTTTCTCACAATTTCAAACTGCGAAGCAACATCAATGGTTGTCTCCAATAGCTTCGGACTTGACCGTTCCATGTTCTAAGAAACATGCGAAAAAGATCATCTTCTCATAAGACAACATACCACTTATTTCGATAAGTTTTTCTTGGAAATTTCTTATGTTTGATTTTATCTCTTCTACTTGTGCATACATAATCTTATAAAATCCATTTTTACTTTCTGCAGAGGCTTTAGCATTGCTATATAGCTTTGTTTTAAAGTCATTGTTGTCATACCTCATCATGAATTATAGAACGCGTTTACACCTAACGTTTTTTAAAACAGGCACCAAAAATGGTTCAAATACTTGTTGACGGAACAGAAAATGCTTTTGCCTAATGGGTTTCCGTGTCTAGTTCAAATGGTTCAAATGGTTGTGGACGGAATAGAAGAAGCTTTCGCTTAACCGGCTTCCGTGTCTGGTAGCAGGGGTACACCAAAATTTCCAGGCAGGAATCTAGATATGTTAACAAGAAAACAGGAAAAGAAATTGATAAATCATAGTTCTATACTATCCTTAGTCCTTAAGAATAGATCAAGTTTCCTCTTAAAGGACTCCTGGGAAGCCGCTTGGACTAGCTCGGCCGGTAGCGAATTCCAGCATTTGACAACTCTTAAGGAGTAGAAGTTGTGTCTACATTCCTTTCTGCTATGTTGTGTCTCCAACTCCGCCTGTAGCTCTTATAGAGTTACTGCCGGTCCCAAGCCCGGGTAAAGGAGGAGAGTTGAGCATGGGGTTAGCGTCCCCATCCCGTAGAAAACTAACTCGCTAAAAAAACGCTTACCAGAAAAAATAATCCAAACCATTTAAACTATGCCCTGGGAGTTAGAAGGTCTTCATTTAGAAGAATTATGACGCTTCATGGTGAAAGCCGAGTTCCTTCGGAAGCCACGAGGCCGATGCCTCTTCTAACAACCAGAGCAAAAAATTTTATAGGTACATGGAACGTTCGAACAATGTGGGAAACTGGGAAGACCAGTCAAAGAGCAATGGAAATGAGGAGATACAACTTAGCAGTACTGGGAATCAGCGAAACCCAATGGACCCAAGCTGGACAGAAAAGGCTAGCTACAGGAAAGATGCTGCTATACTACGGATACAAAGAGGACAATGTTCCACACACTCAGGGAGTCGCTCTTATGCTGTCCAAAGTAGCACGAAATGCACTTGTAAGATGGGAATCTCACGGGTCCAGAATCATCAAAGTATCATTCAAAACAAAGAAGGAGTGGGTCTTAACGAATATTATCCAATGTTATGCACCCACAAATGATAGCAACGACGACATTAAAGATCAGTTCTACGAGCGGCTGCAGTCAGTCATTGAGAAATGCCCAAGAAAGGACCTAACTATTCTGATGGGAGATCTAAATGCCAAAGTCGGAATAGACAACACTGGATATGAAGATATTATGGGACAACATGGACTGGGAGAAAGAAACGAAAATGGAGAAAGATTTGCAAATCTATGTGCATTCAACAAATTGGTCATAGGAGGCACAATATTTCCACACAAGCGTATACACTGGGCTACGTGGATCTCACCGGACCACACTATTGAGAACCAAATAGATCAGATTTGCATCAACAAAAAATTCCGAAGGACAATGGAAGATGTGAGAACCAAGAGAGGCGCTGACGTAGCTTCAGATCACCACCTAGTTGTGGCCAATTTAAAACTGAAGCTAAAAAAGAACTGGACAAGTGGACAAACAGCACTACAAAGGTTCAATACAGCCTTCCTTTGAGATACTGACAAACTCAATGAATTCAAGATAGCTCTCAACAACAGGTTCCAAGCCTTACAAGATCTACTGAAAGAAGAAGAAACTAGTATGGAGAACAATTGGAAAGGCATCAAGGAGGCATTAACTTTAACGTGTCAAGAGGTTCTGGGTCTAAAGAAATAACATCATAAGGAATGGATCTCTACAGAAACACTGGACAAGATCAAAGAAAGGAATAATAATAATAATAATATATTTCTGCATGTGCAGGTACACACCGTTTTTACAGGCATGATCTATAAATTACAACATTTGTTGGTTCACAAAATGTTTCCCAACTTATTAAGTTTATAGTTGTTATAAAGTGAAATCGTAGAGCGCTTGCTGTAAACTATGACCTTGAGAGGACGCGTACATCAAGTTTGTTCCAAACGTCAGAAGTTTCATAGCCGTTCTCTCAGAGCAAGATTCTGAAGAAAAAAGAGAAACAGAAGAGCAGCAAGGCACTTGGATATGAACGCAAAACGTTGCTTAACATAGTGTGGTAGAACGGACAGAGGTATAATAAATTAGAATAAATTCATATTATGTCTTGTTAGTAAAATGAAGTCAGAGGCTCCATATTATAGAATGTACTAATAAAGAACAATGAGTTGTGATGTTTAACAAGTTGGAGTAAGCTCACATGAAGGAAAGGAAGTCAAGGCTGTTACTAGGAAAGCGGTTTATAAGAAGGGTGTGTATATAGAGGGTGAAGTGTTAAGAATATTAATGACTACATCTTTTATTGTCTAACTTTTTTTTCTTTTTTTGTTTTTCCGATGCCAGCCACACAATCCTAGTGTAAAAATCCGAGTTAGCATGTTATGGGTTGTCTTAGTAGAATAGCTGATCCAGCATAATATTAGAAACATGAGTTTGAGTGGTGAGCGTAGGAAAACAATCTATATCACAGATTGATTGAATTGTTCTCAGTCATGAGGAGCCTGATACATACAAAATGTTCTGTCCCCACAAACATGGGTGGATTGAAGTTATCGCCCTCACCATCAATGCTTGCTGGTCAGTAACTCCACCCTCCCTCCTTTTGTGATGTTAGGCTCATTTAGCATTATTTTTGTATATACGTCATACCTCGCACAATCCTCTGTTTCACAAACTGTTGGAAAGCACTATTTCTATAAGTACCATTTTACAAGCTTATCAGACAGTTACAAGCTATGGACTGTGGGTAAAGCATCGATGCAGTGCCTCTGTTGACTATAGTATAAAGTATAGTTTGCCAATCAGAGTATAAGCGTTAAGAAGGGTATATTGTAGGATAGTTGTTTATTTAAGCAGGCGGAAAAAGTATAGAAGTATATGAGTTGTGGATATGAGAACGAGTGGAGAAATAATATTAATTTCTAGTCAAGTTAATACAGGATAAACAGGAAGGGACTCACAGTAACTTGGTGCTGATGTTATTTTGTGTTGTCCTAACCAGTTGATTGGTAACAGGCTCCATAGATGCAAGACCACTGGTAGTAGGCAGCCGATTGTGCGGTCCTCTTGACGTTTTAGGGTGGTAGTGAGTGTCCCTTATCGACCGAGTTTATCTTAACAGTAATGATAGGTCCATTGAGTTACCTGTCTACTTCAAGTGAAGAAATGGGGTGGAAAAAGTAATTAATACAACTGCAAAGTAGGAAAAATAAGGCATACTGAACTTGAAGTCCATTTTGGTCTAGACATGGAGAGAGCCTATGATGTCTGAGTGGGGCGCAGATGTGTTCGTACGTGCAAGATCAGTGCAGGTGAGGGCTTGATCAAGTAGTTTTACAAACGTATGTAATTCATCTGCCATGCGAGTTTCGGAGGGAAGACTGTTCCATATTATTGCATACTTGGTGAGGAAGAAGTTTTCCCGAGTTTTTGATCTGTATTTCTCAACTTTGACCGTAGATACTTTGTTTCGAAGTCCGTATTCATGTGAATCTCGGGCAAGAATTATCTTACACGTTGAATAAGTAAGGTTTTTGAGTAGTTTGAAGTAGAGAATCAAATTAGACCTAAACCTTCTTTTCCAAAGGGGTGCTATTCCTAAAATTTGGCATCGGGAACTATAGTCAATGACCAAGTCAGTCTTAAGTACCTTGCGAGTGAAGTCTCGTTGTATTCCTTCCACCTTTAGTATATCAGATACGCGTAGGTTGGAAAACAAGAACGAGCAGTATTCAGCGATAGGTCTTACACAAACTTTGTAAAGAAGGATTTTAGATTCATTTTGATAGAAATTACGAAGAATGAAGCCAAGCAATTTCCGCATTTTGGATGCTTTGGCTGAGATGTGTTCAGAGAAATTAAGACTGTGTGAGTAATGTACCCCTAGGTCAGTTACTGATGCCAGTCTGGGCAGTATGTGATTGCTAAGTGTTAGTTTCGTTTTGAGAGATGTGTCTCCTATACATAACCAGCCGCATTTCTCTGTGTTGAGCTCTAACCTCCAGCGTTTGCACCAGTCGTTTACCATGTTGAGGTCACGTTGGATTGTTTCCATAGTACTGCGTAAATCGGAAATGTCAGTTTTATAGATGACTTTTAAGTCATCGGCATAGAGGTATGTCTTACCTGTGCTAAAACACTTGCATATATTGTTGATATAGATTATAAAGAGTAATGGACCCAAGACACTACCCTGCACAACACCACTGGTTATAGGTCGAGGTGTAGATGTATTAGAGTTAACCTTGGTTATTTGATATCTGTTCGTAAGAAAAGACTTGATCCATTGCAAAAGGGGATTTATAATTCCAACTGACTTAAGTCTGTTGATTAGAAGATTATGAGGTACCTTATCAAAGGCTTTCTTAATGTCGAAGTATAGTATAATAACTAGTTTCTTCTGGTCACGTATACGAGTAACCTCGTTGAAGAAGTCTATCAGTTTTCGCAGTTTAGTCCTAGTCTTTTGGTTTAGATATGGAGTAATTGTTTTAAAACCAATTTTAGAGGGTACAGTAGTGTCTAGTGCAGATTTGGTGGTGATATTGAATATTTCTAATGTTTCTAAGAGGTTATTACTGGTAAAGAAACTGCCCCAGTCAGAGTGCTTTATTAGAAATTGAAAGTTTTCCCAGTCAGCATTTGCATAGTCTCTATATTGGAATCGCGTGTTTAATGTCTTTAATTTGTTGCATATGGCAAGAATCGGAAGGGTGCAGAAGACTATTTTATGATCGCTGTTGTGAAACTTTTCGCCAACCACCATTGATGTTGGTGTGACATTATGACAGAATATCAAGTCAAGAATGTTGTGATTTCGTGTAGGCAGGTGTACATGTTGTTGCCAGCCGTGTATGTCGAAGGTCGTAAGTATGCTTTCATAGCACAATGGGCCAGAATGTGTCTTCCAGTTGATGGTGGGAAGGTTGAAATCACCACATACAATTTTGTAAGTGAAGTCAAGTGAGGCAGCCTGAGCAAATGACTCATTTATAATAGTGTCATTTGAACTAGGAGTGTTAGGAGCTCGATATATGCATCCGATTAGTATTTTACATTCATGAGTGTACACAGTAAGCCATATCGATTCAGGAAGTTTACTGAGGACGTGGTCGCTATAGATTTCCGCTCTCAAATATTTTGATACATAAACGAGACAACCACCACCCGTCTTGGTTACTCGATCACAGCGGAAGAGCTCATATGTGTCTATTTGTAGAAATGTGTCTGTGGTGTCGGAGGACAGCCAACTTTCCGTTATCAAAACAAGTGAGGGGTTGTTTAAAAGTAAAAGGGTGCGTAGGTGAGTCATCTTACTTTGTACAGATCGAGCGTTAATTAACATAAGTGTCAGGTACGGTGACTGTTTGTCTAGTAGAAGGGTATGATGTATACCCAGTGATTTGTCTGTTTTGCAACGAGAAAAGGAAGAATTGGGAGCGTCGACTCCATATTGATGAGCGTTTAGTTTATTACCAGTAGGGTTAATGCGAGAAGGGTAGTCGGGTGTTGTTTTGGTGAAAGAAGTATGTCTAAGAGTGGAAGGTAGAGTTGAATGGTTAGGTAATGTGTCCGGGGAATGATCAGGGGGTCCAGTCAAGAAGTTTTCAAGACTAGAGACATTTATCGAGGTTGAGAAGGATCTGCCATTCCCCATCAAATCGGAGTATATAGATGGTTTCAGAATAGTGGGATTGTCGCCCTCAACATTTGGAGACCCCATAGCAGTAATGTTGAGGGGGGGAGAGATAAAAAAGGATGTGATAGTGTGTATGTCGAATTAGGGGGGACTAAACCGCTGTATTGGGTGGCTTGACTTAGATAGTACCTAGAGTCAGTAGGTGGGTTTCCAAGTAGGCCAACGTTATGGCTTCCTTGTGTGCGGTGGGCAATTTTAGTCCTAATGTGGTTAGTTGGGGAGGTTGTATGTTTCTGGTGAGGAATAAAGGAATGCCTGTTATTGTTGCTAAGAGAGGTGTTTCTGATGTGTATTATTTATTTATTTATTTATTTCAACACATAGATAATGGTACAAAGAGGCACCAAATACATATGCGCCACACAAATCTCATCCGATATGTGTGAGGGCTGTGATACTGCCCGGGTGCCCAAACCGAAGCAGGTGGTTTTCTTAGGGGGCCACACCCCGAGCCTTCGACCTGAGGGTCTGATCCACAAGGCAGTGGAGCATCGTAAGGAGATGCAGTCCCATGGAAGCCGGTGACCAACAATTGGTTCATTCGCCATTTGTTCCCGCAGGATACTGGAGCCCATGTGCACCATTGGTTTGGAACCCGGTTAAAGCGCCGGACATTCGCTTTTCGTCCTCTCATTTTCGTAAACAACACCCCCGCCACGAGAAGGCAGTGAGTAGGACTTCCCTGGCAGAGGCTATATACGCGTGGCCGTGTGAGAGTATTTCGAGAGGGAGAGCGGACTCTCCCCACTCTCGGCCGTACCAGGGCATTTGGGGGCCTGATGTGTATAGTTTGTTTTGATTCATGGGGCTTGCAAGGTTGACACTATATGACTTATGGGTATCACGTGTGGGTGTGGTTCTTGTCAAATGTCGTTTCACATTAGGATGAGTGGGTGTTGCCAGTTCACTATGTTTGTTGTAGGGCATTCTATTGCTATGAGAAGGTGCACGTTTTGGGTTAGAGGTGCTGGAGTATTGGTGGGTTTTTACGGAGGGTTTGGTATTATTTCGTACAGCGATGTCCGAGAGTCTGTAGCTGTTAGCGCAATTCCTGGGGTGGTCATTTTTAGGCATTTTACAGGGGCCGCTAGGGTGATACTTGGACGCTATTGAGGCATAAGTGGTTTGGCATTTTGGTGTAGCTGAGTGTTTGAGCTGAGGGTGAGTGGTTGTAGCTGCTTTATACGCGGTCTTGTCCTTAGGATTAATTGCAGTGTCCGACGTGCCTCCGTTTTTTGGGGGGGCAGTGTATGATATTTTAGGATTTGTGCAGTGACAAGAGCTGTAGCTGCCGCGGCTACGTAAGCTGGGTTGATCAGTTTGTGTTCCATTGCAGATACGACGCTGGATAGCGGTCCTGTCATGAATGATCCTAATCTTTTTAAATGTTGGAATACGCCTCAGTAGTGACTGACTATTAAGGAGGTGATTAGCTTCAGTGGTACTACCAAACTGAAATAGAATGGGACATGAGGCTTTAGTGTGTCCTTTACGTAATCTCCTTGTTACACACCAAGATTGCGACAATCCACACTCTTGTAGCAGAGTATTTTTAGCAATCTTTATGTTCGTACTATCAGGTATATTATACACAATGACATTATGCATACACTGAAGTCTTTTCAACACTTCGGTTGATATATGGTCAATTATTTTTTCAGTGTTTTTTATAATTTCCAGATCGGGGTTTTCTGGAACACTGATTAAATATTTGTACGGTAATAGGTCTTGAATAGTTTGGGTGAGGCTAAGATCTGTTTGGGTGCTTCTAGGTCTACCAGTGGTGAGATTATTCAAGTTTATATCAAAGTTTTTAAGGTCGATATGGTTACATACAGGCCTGTTACAGGTGTCTAGCGGGTGGTCACTTTGTGCACACTTAGTTGGGGGATTGGGTATATGTCTGGGTGAGTAGTCAAGATCTACGTCATCGGGCTGGCTATTGTAGGCAGTCGTAATTCGTGAGCCACTACTTAGGATGGCCGATTGTAAAATTGTTGGGTGTTTGGGGTCAGCCGCACTGTCTAAATACTGCTCACAATATTCGGTGCTCTTTTTGGGACTGACAAATGATGTCGACTCTAACAGCATGTGACTGCTCTTATTTATATCGACAAGCGAGATGCAAGGTAGTGATATGTCTTGTCCAAGTAAAGGGTGCACCTTTAGTGTGGCTGAGGGAAGATCAGAGTAGGATGCAGACTGATCAATGTGTTTATAAGGTTTCGCATTATTCGCTTTAGTGACTGATTTAGATCTTTTGCAGGTGCTATAGGCATCTGGAGTGTGGTGGACCAAACAGATATGAACACAAAAAAATATAAACAAAGTTATTAAAATCAATAGTAATATTAATATATATAATTAATTGTCACAAATACGATAAAAATTGGGGACGTTACTTAAATTGATCAGACGTCGCGTGTTAGGATTAGGTCCAGTAAAGTAAATCCACAATTATAAATGTTTGTTGATTCTGAACAAGTTGGTGAACTCTCTAATGATATAATCCAACGTTGAATGTGATATATTTCGGTTACAGTCTATAAATGAAGATAGAATTTGATTTAGACTTCGGATATCTCAATCACAAATGGAAATAGAACGATGAGTGTGCGAGAAGCGTTGTATTTGTTAGCTAGCAGCGGTATGGCACGCAATGTAGTAGTACAACGGAAAGTGTGTTCAAGGTCATTTACTAAAACAACAGTTACAGTCATTTAATGTTAAATATACATACAGTGGAAGGTTGACAAAGTAAATACAAATAACATTGAAAACTATTTACAAAATAAGCTTGACAGGTCCATCTCCACATAGCTCCCCCCAGAGTGTCCGGAGGTAACACTGGTTATAATAGAAAAAATGTAAGGGTGTGATATATACATGTATACAAAAATAATATTTACAGTTATAACCAACAAAAATGTGGAGATGAGTATGACGTGTAGTAGAGATGTAGCATGGTATAATAAGCACACACACAAAAAAAAATGAAGACACTGTCATTTAATGCCTTGGTTGGCTGACAATGATAATAATAATGTGTAAAAATGCTAAAGAGCCAAAAAAAATTGAACTGTTTATGTTTGTATACGATAAATGAATAACTAAACAGAGTTTACTCGTTTATTAGTGTGACAAAAACAAAACAAAATTTTTTTTTAAAAAAAAACTGACAAAACGAGTAATTATGGAAAAATGTGATTATGTACACTGTGAAAAAGGAAAAAAAAAATTTTTTTGGGTGAAATTAGTAGTGTGTGACATAGAGAGGTGTGTGTTTTGCTTTTTTTAATCAACGAAATGGACATAACGCTTGGGTTTGTTTATAGGTCTACCGGAGCGTGTTAAACAAGGGGGCTTAGTATTAAGTTTTTTATCCTCCATTGGTTGTTCAGTCGCTGGTGGGAGGGGTTGATTATCAACGGCGTTGTCTTCCTTGACTTGAGTAGCTTCACAGAAAGCAGGTTTTATTCTGTCTATAGAAATAGTCTGCTTGTTGCCATCTCTGTTGACGATGAAGTATTTTTGTGTGCGTTTAATTACTTTATATGGACCTTTATATGGTTGTTTCAATGGTTTTTTAACCGTATCTACTCGGACAAAGACAAATTTGCACGTTTCAAGGTTTTTATCAAGTTGGACTCGATTGTTGTGTTCACGAGGGGGTATTGCTTAAATATTCTGCATAGTTTGTAATAGGCGACTTGCGAAGTGAGTAGTCTCTCCTGGCGTTGTAGGTTCATAGTTGACTAGTTGGCCAGGTAACGTTAGAGTTGTACCATAGACTAACTCGGCGGCTGTACATCCAATGTCTTCCTTTATGGTTGAACGAATACCGAGGAGTACAAGTGGTAATGCGTCACTCCATTTGGTTGTATCATCTTGGGCCATCAGCGAGCTTTTTAATTGGCGATGAAATCTTTCAACCATGCCATTAGCTGCTGGGTGGTAAGCTGTTGTTTTGATGTGGTTCACGCCCAGAAGTCTTGTAAATTCCTGAAACAAGATAGACTGAAACTGGGGACCACGGTCTGTAGTGACGATAGACGGTACTCCGTAATTTGCTATCCAACGTTCAAGGAAAACGCCAGCTATCGTTTCTGCGGAAGTGTCTTTTATGGGGCAGGCTATGGCCCATCTTGTAAATCTGTCTACTGCGGTGAGAATGTGGGTAAAGGAATTGGACGGGGGCAGTGGCCCGACTAAATCCAAATGAATATAATGAAAACGTTTGTCGGGAATAGGAAATTCGCCGATCGGGCTGATAGTATGTTTTTGTATTTTGCTGCGTTGACACTGGAGGCAGCTACGTGTCCAACGCTTAACGTCCGAGTTGATTTTCGGCCACACAAAACGTTCAGTGATGAGCCTTGTTGTTGCTCTGATGCCTGGATGTGAAAGACCGTGTAAGTGCTGAAATATTTTTCGTCTGCAGGCATGTGGGACAAACGGACGATTGCTGCCTGTTGAGGTGTCACACATGATGAATGCATCTGAAAGCGGAATTGGTACAGGTTTGAGGTTTAAGCTAGACTTTTCTTTGCAGACTTTCAACTCTGCATCGTCTACTTGAAGTTTAGCCAAAGTTTCAAGGCTGATGTCATGATTGCGTACCATCATATTGATATCTCTCCTAGACAGTGCATCAGCGACAATGTTTGAGTGACCGTTGATAAACCGGATGTCTGTAGTGAATTGGGAGATGTAATCCAATTGTCTTGCTTCTCGTGGCGAGTGTTTGTCATACGATGTGCCAAAAGAATGGCAAAGGGGTTTATGATCCGTCATAATGATGAAATCGCGACCCTGTAACAGAAAACTGAAATGTTTTACCGCTAAATACATAGCCAAGAGTTCGCGTCCAAAAGTGCTATAACGTTCTTGTGTTGGTGATAATCTCTTGGAGAAAAAGGCGATTGGGGTAATCGAGTTGTTTACTCGCTGTTGTAATACCGCCCCGACGGCTTTTTGTGAAGCGTCTGTGCATAGGATCAACTGTGTTGTGGGGTCAGTATTTAGATGTTGAAGCATGGTAGCATTAGCAATCATGGATTTAGCTTTTTCGAATGCTACTTTAGCATCAGAAGGTAACTTAAATATTTGGTTTTTTTCTTTCTTGGTACCTGATTTATCATTTTTCAGTAAATCTGTCAATGGCTGTAGTACATCGGCGCAATTTGGTAGAAATCGACGATAAAAATTGCATGTTCCCAGAAAACGACGTAGTGATTTTACTGAGGTTGGTTCTGGGTAGCTGGAGATGGCTTTGACTTTTTCTTCAAGCGGTTTAATTCCTTGGGAATCAATATGGTGTCCTAGGAATTCCAGAGATGAGGCTCCAAATATGCACTTCGAAGGGTTGATTACAACACCATAACTTTTGAAACGTTCAAACAGCGTGTGTAAATGCTGGACATGTTCTTCAGTGGAAGAACTAGCGATTAAAACGTCGTCGATATAGACAAATACAAATTCCAAACCTCTAGTTACTTCATCCATATATCTCTGAAAGGTTTGAGCGGCGTTTTTTAGTCCGAAAGGCATCCTCAAAAATTCAAACAAGCCAAAAGGTGTAATTACAGCTGTTTTTTCGATATCTTCAGGCGCCATCGGTATTTGATGGTATGCTCGGACTAGATCTAACTTTGAAAAAATCTGTTTTCCATGTAAATTTAAAGAAAAATCATGTAAATGAGGGATTGGATACCTGTCTGGGATAGTCTGGTTATTTAGTCGGCGATAATCTCCACATGGGCGCCAGTCTTGATCTTTCTTGGGAACCATATGCAACGGCGAGGCCGAAGGACTGTTAGATTGTCTGATTATCCCAAGCTGCATCATGTGTTCGAATTCTCTCTTAGCGAACTGCAACTTGTTTGGTGGGAGTCTTCGCGCCCTAGCACGAATGGGTGGTCCTGTAGTAGAGATATTGTGTTGAACATGATGTGTGGAGCATTCGTTTTGGTAATCAGTTCTGGTTATGCTTTCGTACTTCGACAGGATATCAGTGAAAATTTTGTTTTCAGGTCTTAACATTCGAACACCATGAATTTCGTAATTCGAGGCAGGAGTGCCACTGACCTGCAAACTTGTGTTCTTGTCAATAAGTTTCTTTTTCCCCATGTCTACCAATAGGCTGTAAGCACCAAGAAAGTCGGCCCCGAGAATGGGTTGTTTAATTTCAGCTACGATGAAAACCCATGTGAAACGTCTACGGAGACCAAAATCTAAGATGAGTGATTGTTCACCATAAGTTTTAATGACTGTGTTATTAGCAGCGACTAGAGACAATTTAGTACTTTGCGAGTGCCGTCGTTGAGAAAGGTGTAATGGGACTATGCTGATTTCGGCTCCTGTATCGACCAAAAAATCTGAGCCCGAAATCCGATCCCTGACGTGAAATAGACGGCTCGGGTAGTGGCCAGAAACAGGCGCCGCCATCACTGTCTGGCCGTCTCGTTTCCCTGGTCCTTTGAGTTGCTTATTTTAAAGTTGCATGGTTTAGTGCAACGGCGTGCCTTCTCCCCGAAAGTCGCGTGATACCAGCAAGTATCTGATGTCCGTTTGGGTGACCTAAGACGAGGTCTGGATACTGATCTCCTTCTGGACCTAGATCTGGCAGGTCGAGAATGGATGGTAGAAATAGTCGCTTGTAGTGCTGCTAGCTGTTGTGTTAACTGTGTTATTTGTTGTTGGATGCTGTTAGATGGGCTAATCGTGTCTCCACTAGAGGTCTGTAGTACATTCAAACGTTGGCTGTCGGGATAAATCTCCATCATTTTGTCAGCCATATCAGCTAGATCGTCGAGATTGACGGAAGTTCCTGATATGCTGAGAATTTGGGTGACATTCTGTGGTAAACGTTGAAACCACATCTGTTTAAGCAATGCATCGTCTACCTTATATGGCCCTGCTAAGTGTTTCATATGTCGGAGTAATTGCGAGGGTCTCTTGTCCCCCAATTCGCAAGAAGTTAGCAATTGCTGCAGTCTTCTCTCATCTGAAACCGAGGTGCGTTGGATTACGGCTGTCTTTAATTTATCACAAGGTTCAGCTTCTGGCACGTGATCGATTAAATCTCCGACTTCCGCAGCAATCTCGATAGGGAGTGCCCCAACTACATAAGCATACTTTGTTGCCTGAGATTTTATACCTCTAGCCATGAACAAAGCTTCGATTTGTGCAAACCAGATTCTTGGATTATTAACGCCGAACGTTGGTAGTCTTAAGTCTAAAATTGCGTTGATCGAGGTTAAGGCATTATCTTCTGACTGTGAAGAGTTAAAGGAGTTGATCAGTGGACTATCTATATCAATGAGTTTACCAGGAGAATTCATGATGGCAAAAACAAATATAAATGGACTAGCGTGCCAAGTAATAAAAAAATGAATATATATATAAACAGTAAACGTCTATAATGAATTCAAGGCTCACCAAATAATTGTGGTGGACCAAACAGATATGAACACAAAAAAATATAAACAAAGTTATTAAAATCAATAGTAATATTAATATATATAATTAATTGTCACAAATACGATAAAAATTGGGGACGTTACTTAAATTGATCAGACGTCGCGTGTTAGGATTAGGTCCAGTAAAGTAAATCCACAATTATAAATGTTTGTTGATTCTGAACAAGTTGGTGAACTCTCTAATGATATAATCCAACGTTGAATGTGATATATTTCGGTTACAGTCTATAAATGAAGATAGAATTTGATTTAGACTTCGGATATCTCAATCACAAATGGAAATAGAACGATGAGTGTGCGAGAAGCGTTGTATTTGTTAGCTAGCAGCGGTATGGCACGCAATGTAGTAGTACAACGGAAAGTGTGTTCAAGGTCATTTACTAAAACAACAGTTACAGTCATTTAATGTTAAATATACATACAGTGGAAGGTTGACAAAGTAAATACAAATAACATTGAAAACTATTTACAAAATAAGCTTGACAGGTCCATCTCCACAGGAGAGATTATATGTTTTTTAGATGGCCTGGACATTATTGGAAGTAATGTTAATTCAAAGTTTAATTAGGTGGATGGCGATAGCTGTAATTTAACTTAGTGAACGTGTAAAGTTTTATGGTAGGATCAGACCCAGTATTAGTTAAGAGTAAATATATTACAGTTAATTGGTGATAGTGTGAAAACTAGCAATATTAATTTATGAGGTTGAGTTCCTAAATAAGGTGTAAAGTTAATAGAACCCTATCAGTGACGAATTATTTACCGCTATCAAGTGTTAAATTAAAGAGAAAAACTGATAGGAAAATAAAATAATACCACGTGAAAAAAAGTTACAACCTTCAAAAGCGCGCCGGATACTAGAACAAGAAGGCAGCAATAAACAACAGCCGAACACGAGCAGAGAAAGTCCAAGCACAAGCTGAATACATAGAAGCAAACAAACAAGTGAAGAGGAGCATTAGAGCCGACAAGAAGAAATACGTGGAAGAACTAGCAACGACAGCAGAAAAAGCTGCTAGAGAAAGAAATATGAAACAGCTTCACGATACAACGAAGAAACTATCAGGGAAATACAGTAGACCAGAGAGACCGGTCAAAGACAAAGAAGGCAAGTCTGCTCAAGATACTCAACATCCATTGGCCGGATACCATCAGCAATAGCCTTCTGTGGGAGAGAACAAAGCAACATCCAGCTGAAGAAGAAATCAAGACGATGTTAATGGATAGGACATACATTACGCAAATCGTCAAACTGCATCACGAGGCAAGCGCTAACTTGGAATCCTGAAGGGAAGCGAAAAAGAGGAAGGCAAAAGAACCCATTACGTCGGATAATAGAAGCAGATATGAAAACGATGAATTACAACTGGACGGAGCTAGAAAGGATTGCCCAGGACAGGGTTGGATGGAGAATGCTGGTGAGCGGCCTATGCTTCTTTAAGAGGAGTAAAAGGCGTAAGTCAGTAAGTAAGTAATGTTGTGTCTCCAGATTTCGGAGTTACCCCTCAGGTTTGTGTGGGAAATAAGCTTAAGCAGCTGTTTCAGAGGATGTCCAGAAGTGGTAAGGATACTCTAGTCAGTCACGACTCGACACCTAGTACAAGCAGTTTCAACTGTGAAATTATTTTTCCGTCAATGTTTATTGTTTTTAAATTGTCATATACCTCAACAACCTGCATGTTTACCTGGCCCGTACATGCATTGCATTATACCTCTGCCTTTGAAATTTAAAAATCATCTGAATGGCTTTTGACATTTCCAATAAACCAATCATAGTCATTATTGCCAGATGGTAAGCAGCTACTTGGATCCCTGAGCTAACTGGTGTAAGTCTTCGAGATCACAAGGTAGTTCGTATTGAATATTTGTTGTTGATTGCTTGTGATGTAAATACTTGGATTCTTGCTGTCTATTATTTTTCTGTGAAAACAACCACGGTTTTCTGGTGGAGAGTGTTACAAAAGAACTGTAAACATTTAGCTGATTAAGAGATTTTATGTTGAATATTAATAATTTTACCGTCTTTTTGGATGTATTCGTCTTACTCAAATTTTGAACTTGTTGGTTGATATCTTTATCGCCGGACGTTTTGCTGTCCCTTTGTCTTTATTTTGGAATTTGGAGGTTTTTGATCCAGGAACCTGAAAAATTGAAGGTTTATTTTGTAATCGTTATAATTATTATTAGAATAACATTTGAGTCGGTAAGGGTGTATCATCAGTAGATATCGCTTCAACCGAATTAACCATGCAACAGTTTAATGTAATCTAGTCCAACGTGATTCAAAAATAAAACGAGTTGATCAACGATGGATTCTTTAAACATTACATGAGTGAACATTGCCTTCTTTAATTCCAATGGATGTGGGTTTGGACCTTGTACAACATCAGCAGCCGGTCATTGCTCCCTTGGTTTCTTTAAGAGATGTGGACCTGTAAAAAATTTAAACACAATTTGGTACCAGCGGTATTAAAGCGGAGGTACGCTACCGCACCATATCCAGTTTCCGTAGCATCAGTAAACACATGAAGTTCCAGGAGCGAGAGTTCTGATTGCGGAAATCAACCCTCTGAAAGTCACTTAAAAATTCCAACCAACGACTTCTTTCGTCTTCTAACGTTTCAACATTTCAGTCGAGTCCCAATTACCACAACCGTTGAAGTAACTGCTTCATGGGACGCATGAACAGTGCTACCAGTCTCAAGGGACCATAAGGTGAGGATGCACTCGATAATATATCTCGCCTAGTGAGCGGAAATTTCAGGAAGCGAATCTTAAATTGAAGCGAATCAACCGTATGTTCCGGAATATTCCTAACATTCGTTTCGTATTATGCCATTCAATTTCAATCTTTCTCAATGAATTAATTTGGAGACTTGTAAACAAATACTTGTTTAATTGGCAAGTCCAAATACACTCATTTTGAGCAGTAAACCAGGAGTTTTCGCCTGCTCAATTACATCTTGCACATCATTATCGGAGGCTAAGTGGTCATCGACATAGATACTCCTATCTAAGACTTTCTAATACTCTTCCGTCAACTCTTTACCGAATGTATCTACGGTCCTTCTAATAGGAAAAATAACAAAAGAAGGAGAGAATATGATTCCAAATGGATGAACTGTCAAACTATATTCTTTAGCTTCCTGTCTTATATCACCTTTATCCCACCATAACAGATGAAAATCTGCTCTCGGGATCTTTACTTGGAGGAACATTTCTTCCACATCAGAGGCCAATGCAATAATAATAATAATAATTTATTCTCAAATAACAGTTTGTTACATGAGGCATGCCAGTTTACAGGCAAGATCAAATGATACAAATGATACAATATACACTGTAGTAAATTACATAGCTGGGTTGATAATTTATAAGATATGAATCTAGATGGTCTTAATCACTACCACGTTTGGCGCGCTTCATGAAAGTTGTGTTTCTAATGTGCGACTGATGGTCGAGGATAGGCCCATTGAAGGTATGAGCTTCAAGAAATCGCAACCTTATGCCCCTTTGAGATATCCAAGGCTTTAAGGATGGTGCAGGATGAAATCACCCGTTCCATATCTCAAGGGAGCTGAAAGAGGGAGCAAGTAAAAGGAAGGACGAGAGGCAGAGTAGCCAATACTCATGAAGGAATGTTTAAGGTATGATTACTCAGTCCAATTTTCTTCTATTAAGGTATTTGTTAAGAAAGAGCATTTCAATAGGTAAAAGAAAATAAGTGTTAACACGGTGTGAGTGGACATACAACTGACAAATGGAGGCGATTCGGAAAGGAACTGAGAGTATGGGATTATTTGTGGTTATAAAATAAAATATAGTGCTAGAAACAGTATTGTGATATACAATTGGCTATCTTCCTTTTGTTATCGAAGCTATTAGAGCCCCTTTCGTTGTTTTTTTTTCCAGGTATTATAGGGTCTTGAGTAGGCTTCGTATATTAGGGAATTGTCTGGTTTGCTTGTAATAGGATTTCTGAGTAGGAAGTGAAACCGATTCAACATTCGTAACACGATTTAAAGAGGTATTTTGCGTGATAAATCAGCTTCAATACCATAAGTTAGTGACAACCCACTAAACTATAAGGAGCCGAAATACATCAATTAAACTATTAACTGTACTTGACCCTATCAAAAGCTGATCAATGGGAAAATAAACTTGATGGGTAACTGCACAATGAAAAACAATTTTCAATTTTTCGACATTCTTTAGGTTGATAACAAGATTATGGGGAATATATCAGTAGACTGCATCACGGTCGAATCCCTCCTTACTAGCTTCAACGGTAAAACCATTAGTTAGATGTTTATCCATCACAATTCCATATTTCTCCATGAGGCTTCTATCTTTTGAGAACTTTTCTTTAAACACTTTTATCTACGTTTGGATAGTTCCAGATTACTCAGCACCCCTGGCTTGTCATAATTCCAGAGTAAACTAGTTTGGAAATAGTCGCTCACTAATCTACATGAATCAATACCTATCTCTTAGGCTCTTCTGTCTTCAACAGAATGTCCTTTATGAAACATGTCAGTATCCTGGAACTCATGATCACAAGATCTTCCCAAATCCCCCAAAACCTTTATGCTCCTTCAGGACATATAATCATGCAAACGATATGCGTACGCACGTCAAACGGATGTTTACAGTCTTGCAGACTATTTTTAAGAACCCAGTACATGTCTAGATTATCACACTCAATCAATATTCCTACCAGACTACTTTGCAACGTCGGAATAGTTATGTCCTCCAAATGCTTCAATCGTCCCAGCTGGCGTTCAGTGAAAGGTTCAGCATAATCCAATGGAAACTTCTTGGTCGTGTAACCATTAGTGATCTTTATAGAACCCTGTCCATCCGAAGAATATATCTCTAACTTTACTTATAGATATTTACAGATAGTCAGTACATTCACAGTCGTTAATTTTATCGAAGGCTCCTTACATTTGAGACCCAACTGACTAGTTAACTCTTCGGATACGATGGTAATATCTAAACCACTACGTAAAAAGGCGTATGTTTCCATACATCCTTTGAGGTTGTACAGTCTAACCAAAATGACAGCCAAACAAACCTGCGATGAGTTCCAATCGTTAGACAAGTTCAATATATAAGGTTATCAATATCATCAATATGTAACAATAATTTATGCTGAGCCTTGCGATTCTCAACAACACTCTTAAAGCCCGAGTTGCATGACTTCGCTATGTGAACCATCCTCAAACACAGATAACATGGACCATGTCTTCTCATCTCTTGTCCCTTTTCTTCTACATTCATTCTTGTAAACTTCGTACAATCTGTCTTCTTGTGATCACTTATGCAAAACCCGCACCGTATAACCTTGACTGCGTTGTTCGGGTCTCGTTTAACTTAATTAACGCGTGATCTCTTAACAACTTGGCTCTCATAAATTCTCTTACCGAACTTTCAATTACACTCTACCAACCTACTATAACCAGTCCGAGCAATCCTGACCTTTTCTTCTACGAAGATCATGAGTACTTATCGGTGATTTCCAGCCACTTATTCTGTAATTCTACTGGTAGTTATGACATCATTACTTCTGAATTAGCCGTGGAATTCACATCCTACACATACCCCATTTCCTTCAATTTTATGCATACATTACGTCACTTAACCGTGAACTCAGTTAAGCTAACGGCTGATCCTTCAGCAGAAAATATTTGCCCTAATGGACAGTTTATTTTCTATGATGCTGGTAAACTGACTAACAAAACAGTGGTACTGACCCGATCGTCCAACAAAATACATAATGTCAATCTCAAGAAAAAACTGTATTATTAGCCATAGTGTGTAACGTGTCCTTCAACTCATCAACTCAATCGCTACTTGAAGTGATAAATACCTCTCTTGAATGATTGTTACAACCAGTATCACTATCCAAATACTTTTCCATCTTAGCATTCAGCTCAACTTTGTCTGCGGACAGCTGTAAAGCGTGAACAATACAAAACCAATAATTGAATAACTTTCATGCTACGTCCACGTTTTTGTTCTCTTCAGTTAATAAAGCACAGTATGTCAATCAATTTGTAACTTATGAACCCAAATTAACAATAAGACAACACTTCGATTCAGGCACCAAATTTTATTCGTAAATTACGAATGGTCGACTGAAATGTCTTTCTAATAATATTTATAACGATGACAAAATAAACCTTCAATTTTTCAGGTTCCTGGATCAAAAACCTCCAAATTCCAAAATAAAGACAAAGGGACAGCAAAACGTCCGGCGATAAAGATATCAACCAACAAGTTCAAAATTTGAGTAAGACGAATACATCCAAAAAGACGGTAAAATTATTAATATTTAACATAAAATCTCTTAATCAGCTAAATGTTCCCAGTTCTCCTGTACCAGTGATCGTGACATTGTTTACCAAACGGTCAATTGAATATTGACTAGTCTCCTAGAATAAAATGTGGTATGCTGAATTAGTATCTAATCTGGGGCTAAATGACAAACCATTGGCAAAGCAACTTCCCCGAAGTCCTTCCTGGAGAAACTTGATACAATCTAAAGTAAATAGAACAGCAATTCACACCAAGTAATATCCTTGCCTGTTTAACTTAGCTCATCTGATCGACATATAACTACGAAGTGGATATACTGGCACTTCAAGATGATCCGACTCGACTTGGAAGTTGGGTAGACGAAAACGGACTTACCTTCAACACTTCAAAATGTAAAGTAGTCCATCTGCGACATGTTGTAGATTACAGTTACAGTTTAAGAAACTCCTCTCTAGAGGTATCACAAGTCGAAAAAGATTTAGGAGTCCTGATGCCCAACGATTTAAAGTCCTACCCTAATTGTGACAAAAATGCCTTTCGAGCAAACCTTGCACTGATAACAATAACGTGCACACTTGGCTGGTTTGAGAGTAACTTTTCATATAATCTTCAACAATTTTACCCGTCCCCATTTAGAGTACGGAAACAAAGTATTTTCTCCCTCATTTCAAAAACATAAGGACACTCTGGTGCGTATCCAACGGTAAGCCACGAAATCAGTTCGACGACTCAAATTTAAACCTTATGAAGAGCGCATCCAATCACTTAACCTTTACCCATTGAAATACAGGCGTTTTAGAGGTGACCTTTTGATGGCTCACGGTATACTTAACACTTGTGGGTATCTTCTTAAACATCTACCTAAGCTTAGTCCCAATACAAACCTGAGGGGTAACACCCAGAAACCGGAGACACAACATAGCAGAAAGGACTGTAGACACAACTTCTACTCCTTAAGAATTGTCAAATGCTGGAATTCACTGCCGACTGAACTAGTCCAAGTGACTTCCCAATAGTCCTTTAAGAGGAAACTCGATCTATTCTTAAGGAATAAGGATAACATCTTATTATGATTTACTAATTTCTTTTTTTCGTCTATTCATATATCTAGATTCCTGCTTGAAGGTATTGGTTGTCCGCTGCTACTAACGTGATTTGCATTTATCAAACTTTTGCTGTGTTCTTATGCAACAAAAGCACCATTTCTGACCAAAGGAATCTATCCCGAGGTATACGTTCGGTAGATTTTTTTTGAGTTTCACTCCATTTAATAGTTAACTGTGGTTTGGCCTCAGCTTACTTTTCGGTTTTTTTCCAGTTGTTCACGTTAAGAATAGTTCAGTTTATCTCATCCGTTTTATCCATTTTTGTCCCTTTTCAGTGTGCTTTTTAGTGCATTTTTTACGGTCTTAGGCTTTCGCTAGCATCTACAACACAGTTTACGTCAATATAGTCGTAAAAAATTCATGCAAACGACCAGGATGCCGTTTTGCTGTTACATCTGACATGCTGTGCGACAACTGCAAAGGTTGGTTCCACGAAGCGTGCACAGATCTCACAGCAACTGCTTATAACAGACTCTGCAAGTCGGACCATAAGTGGGAATGTGTTACATGCAGCACGGATCCTGCAGTCTTTCTGAGTAATATCATTGTCCTACTGACAGGTTTGAAGAGCAAGTTGTCAGCAAACTTGGGTAGATAGTCAAAAAATGGGTAGATAAACAAGAGAGCGACAGGTTACCGACGATTGAGCATGCAACAGCATTAATGATGACACGCTGAAACTCAACACCATGATTACGACGACAAAACTCGACTCCTTCAACAAACTCAGGTCTCACAGCTCAAGGTCCTCAAACGCGACAGTGGTTCCTAAAAACTCTGTAGGTGATTGGATCCATGTCAAAATAGCTAAAAAGGGCCAGGAGTCACAGTCTAAGTTGAACATCCCAGCTGTTGAACGGAAGTCAACTGGTGATCTGGTCGCACAGTCTACCCCTAAGATTGTCCGTCCGGTCATAAAAGAGCGAAGGATTCATAAACGTGCTTCGACCTTCAAACAGCAAGGTGCTAAACCTGAACGCAGCGAAAAACCTGGGACGACAATAACGGTTCGTGATGAATTTCTCATAGTCACGAACTTCAAATACAACCCTGACCTTCCTCTCAGTTTGCTGTACAGACATGATGAGATGCTCTGGGGAGAATTGAACAAGAAACTTCGACTTTCAAGATACATCTCTCACTAAGTCCAGCTATCAAAATACCGAGCTAATGAAGAATATTCAATCCCTCACTTCCAATTCACCTCACACCTGCGAGGGTTACGACGACTTTATCCGAAATACCCTCACTCATTTTAACTTCGTAGGCCACTTGCTTAATATATGTCTTATTAAAACTCGATCGATCTGCAATCAAAAGACGGATTTAGCCCTGTTTGTATACATATATCAACCATCAGTTATTATGATATCTGAAGCATGGACTAACAGTAATATTTCTGAGCGAAGTATATCTCTTAATAACTACTTCTTATATAGAAGCGACAGATTGAATGGACGAGGCTGAGGATGCCTTATTTACGCTCACTCTAGCCTAAACTCACTACTATGTGATATGCCTGAACTAAACAAACTGAAGGATTCGGTGTGGATTGTATTAAAGCTGTCGAATTCCGTTACCTTACTGCTCGGCTGTGTTTATCGTCAACCTAACGCATCAATAGATGATATAGCAATATTATCGGAGGTATTCACACTAGCATCATCCCTTTCATTCACAGGCAAGCTCATTTGTGGTGACTTCAATATGCCCGAAATTTCTTGGCTGCCAGTCAAAGCGCCGAGACGTTATGAATCATTTATTGAATATCTAGAGCTCGGACAATGGACTCAGTATGTCGATAGCCCTACCAGACATCAAAACATCTTGGACTTAGTCTTTACCAGTGGCCTCATTCCCAATACTTTGTATATTGGAAAAAAGTTCCCAGGTAGTGATCATAACATTGTCATATGCAGCCTTAATGTAAAAACCACAACCAATAGAAGCAAAACCGTAACACTTCGTAGAAACTATCGCAAGGTTGATTGGAATAACTTCCACAATTACCTAAGAAGCACTGATTGGGGAACTTTCTTTACCTCAAACAATACCGACACATTAACCAATATATTTTATCACAACATCAAAAGTATCATCAACAACATCGCACCTTTAGAGTACTGTAAACCTGCGTTCTCCAAAGATCTCTATATACCGGTCAGTACAAGAAGACGTCTTCAAAGACACAACTTAAATGATTTTCCTCTTTAATAACGATGACAGAAATACTTGTCCTAACAGGGTCAATAAGTAAACAAAGAGCAATCGCACAGGAAAAACGTGCAGTTGAACTTAATAATAACTCCTCTGCACTCACCATACTACTGCAAAATAAATTTAAACGCTCTAAATCGAGAGGGAGTATATTCATTAAAGGCAAACAAGTATACGAAGATCCCAAACTTGTCACAGAATTATTTAGTGAACATTTTTGTTTCTCACTAACTAACGAAAAACCATTTAATGATTCAAAACCGAATCACTAATGTAGAATTTAATGCACAAAATATCTCCAAGGCAATCAGTACATTGAAACACTCATACACTGATAGACCAGATGGTATTCCATCTAGCATACTAAAACGTGGAGGTGATGATATGTGTGTTTTGCTTCTCAAACTATTCGCGATATCACTCTCTTCCGCGTGTTACCCTACTGCCTGGAAAACTACACATATCGTTCCCAAATTAAAACAGGACCTGAAGCAAACGTCGAAAATTACCGGCCTATAAACATAACTTCAGTGATATCCAGAGTGATGGAAAAAGTGGTTAAGCCGGCTGTAGTCCAACATCTAATGACTAATAATCTCATCTCGACCTCCCAGCATGGATTTCTAAGCGAAAGTGTATCCCAGATCCAAAAGGACCTCAATAACTTAACTATATGGAGTGAAAAATGGCAATTACCATTTAACCTCAACAAGTGCGGGATCATGCACTTTGGAAAGCATCCCTATAAACCGCAGCTTCACTTAAATGAAAGTAGAGTCCAAACACTCGAATCAGTACACGATTTAGGAATTAATTACACAGGAAGCCTGAACTTTGAAGAACATGCCTCCTCTATTATTTCTAAATCTAGACGGCTAATTGGCTATATAATGAAAAACATTTTCACAACAGAGGGTAAACCTACTCTCTACAAAATATGTGTACGACCCTCCCTTGAATACTGCTCTTTTGTCTTCTCTAATATGAATATCACAGACAAGATAAAAGTAGAAGATGTTCAAAGACGCTTCACACGTCAACTACTAGGATGTAACTCGGATCTCGATTACACAGATAGATGTAAGCACCTTTCTTTAGAACCTTTATGGCACCGTAGGCTAAAGAACAATTTTATATTTCTCTACAAAGCGATATATGGGCTCTCCTTTGTAACCCGACTATTACCCACGACCCAGCCTATATACTTAGAAATAACGCATATACACTACTTACCGTAGAACACCAAGAACAAACGCGTTGTAAGTTCTTTACAGTACGGTACAGTTTATTGTGGAACAGGCTGCCAATGCCCATCCGTAACTGTGATACGTTTACCAGATTCAAAAAGTAAATAACCTGTTTATAGACTCCAAAGAGCTTCTCTTGTATTTCTACCCATTTTTTGACTATCTACCCAAGTTTGCTGACAACTTGCTCTTCAAACCTGTCAGTAGGACAATGATATTACTCAGAAAGACTGCAGGATCCGTGCTGCATGTAACACATTCCCACTTATGGTCCGACTTGCAGAGTCTGTTATAAGCAGTTGCTGTGAGATCTGTGCACGCTTCGTGGAACCAACCTTTGCAGTTGTCGCACAGCATGTCAGATGTAACAGCAAAACGGCATCCTGGTCGTTTGCATGAATTTTTTACGACTATATTGACGTAAACTGTGTTGTAGATGCTAGCGAAAGCCTAAGACCGTAAAAAATGCACTAAAAAGCACACTGAAAAGGGACAAAAATGGATAAAACGGATGAGATAAACTGAACTATTCTTAACGTGAACAACTGGAAAAAAACCAAAAAGTAAGCTGAGGCCAAACCACAGTTAACTATTAAATGGAGTGAAACTCAAAAAAAATCTACCGAACGTATACCTCGGGATAGATTCCTTTGGTCAGAAATGGTGCTTTTGTTGCATAAGAACACAGCAAAAGTTTGATAAATGCAAATCACGTTAGTAGCAGCGGACAACCAATACCTTCAAGCAGGAATCTAGATATATGAATAGACGAAAAAAAGAAATTAGTAAATCATAATAAGATGTTATCCTTATTCCTTAAGAATAGATCGAGTTTCCTCTTAAAGGACTATTGGGAAGTCACTTGGACTAGTTCAGTCGGCAGTGAATTCCAGCATTTGACAATTCTTAAGGAGTAGAAGTTGTGTCTACAGTCCTTTCTGCTATGTTGTGTCTCCGGTTTCTGGGTGTTACCCCTCAGGTTTGTATTGGGACTAAGCTTAGGTAGATGTTTAAGAAGATACCCACAAGTGTTAAGTATACCGTGAGCCATCAAAAGGTCACCTCTAAAACGCCTGTATTTCAATGGGTAAAGGTTAAGTGATTGGATGCGCTCTTCATAAGGTTTAAATTTGAGTCGTCGAACTGATTTCGTGGCTTACCGTTGGATACGCACCAGAGTGTCCTTATGTTTTTGAAATGAGGGAGAAAATACTTTGTTTCCGTACTCTAAATGGGGACGGGTAAAATTGTTGAAGATTATATGAAAAGTTACTCTCAAACCAGCCAAGTGTGCACGTTATTGTTATCAGTGCAAGGTTTGCTCGAAAGGCATTTTTGTCACAATTAGGGTAGGACTTTAAATCGTTGGGCATCAGGACTCCTAAATCTTTTTCGACTTGTGATACCTCTAGAGAGGAGTTTCTTAAGCTGTAACTGTAATCTACAACATGTCGCAGATGGACTACTTTACATTTTGAAGTGTTGAAGGTAAGTCCGTTTTCGTCTACCCAACTTCCAAGTCGAGTCGGATCATCTTGAAGTGCCAGTATATCCACTTCGTAGTTATATGTCGATCAGATGAGCTAAGTTAAACAGGCAAGGATATTACTTGGTGTGAATTGCTGTTCTATTTACTTTAGATTGTATCAAGTTTCTCCAGGAAGGACTTCGGGGAAGTTGCTTTGCCAATGGTTTGTCATTTAGCCCCAGATTAGATACTAATTCAGCATACCACATTTTATTCTAGGAGACTAGTCAATATTCAATTGACCGTTTGGTAAACAATGTCACGATCACTGGTACAGGAGAACTGGGAACATTTAGCTGATTAAGAGATTTTATGTTAAATATTAATAATTTTACCGTCTTTTTGGATGTATTCGTCTTACTCAAATTTTGAACTTGTTGGTTGATATCTTTATCGCCGGACGTTTTGCTGTCCCTTTGTCTTTATTTTGGAATTTGGAGGTTTTTGATCCAGGAACCTGAAAAATTGAAGGTTTATTTTGTCATCGTTATAAATATTATTAGAAAGACATTTCAGTCGACCATTCGTAATTTACGAATAAAATTTGGTGCCTGAATCGAAGTGTTGTCTTATTGTTAATTTGGGTTCATAAGTTACAAATTGATTGACATACTGTGCTTTATTAACTGAAGAGAACAAAAACGTGGACGTAGCATGAAAGTTATTCAATTATTGGTTTTGTATTGTTCACGCTTTACAGCTGTCCGCAGACAAAGTTGAGCTGAATGCTAAGATGGAAAAGTATTTGGATAGTGATACTGGTTGTAACAATCATTCAAGAGAGGTATTTATCACTTCAAGTAGCGATTGAGTTGATGAGTTGAAGGACACGTTACACACTATGGCTAATAATACAGTTTTTTCTTGAGATTGACATTATGTATTTTGTTGGACGATCGGGTCAGTACCACTGTTTTGTTAGTCAGTTTACCAGCATCATAGAAAATAAACTGTCCATTAGGGCAAATATTTTCTGCTGAAGGATCAGCCGTTAGCTTAACTGAGTTCACGGTTAAGTGACGTAATGTATGCATAAAATTGAAGGAAATGGGGTATGTGTAGGATGTGAATTCCACGGCTAATTCAGAAGTAATGATGTCATAACTACCAGTAGAATTACAGAATAAGTGGCTGGAAATCACCGATAAGTACTCATGATCTTCGTAGAAGAAAAGGTCAGGATTGCTCGGACTGGTTATAGTAGGTTGGTAGAGTGTAATTGAAAGTTCGGTAAGAGAATTTATGAGAGCCAAGTTGTTAAGAGATCACGCGTTAATTAAGTTAAACGAGACCCGAACAACGCAGTCAAGGTTATACGGTGCGGGTTTTGCATAAGTGATCACAAGAAGACAGATTGTACGAAGTTTACAAGAATGAATGTAGAAGAAAAGGGACAAGAGATGAGAAGACATGGTCCATGTTATCTGTGTTTGAGGATGGTTCACATAGCGAAGTCATGCAACTCGGGCTTTAAGAGTGTTGTTGAGAATCGCAAGGCTCAGCATAAATTATTGTTACATATTGATGATATTGATAACCTTATATATTGAACTTGTCTAACGATTGGAACTCATCGCAGGTTTGTTTGGCTGTCATTTTGGTTAGACTGTACAACCTCAAAGGATGTATGGAAACATACGCCTTTTTACGTAGTGGTTTAGATATTACCATCGTATCCGAAGAGTTAACTAGTCAGTTGGGTCTCAAATGTAAGGAGCCTTCGATAAAATTAACGACTGTGAATGTACTGACTATCTGTAAATATCTATAAGTAAAGTTAGAGATATATTCTTCGGATGGACAGGGTTCTATAAAGATCACTAATGGTTACACGACCAAGAAGTTTCCATTGGATTATGCTGAACCTTTCACTGAACGCCAGCTGGGACGATTGAAGCATTTGGAGGACATAACTATTCCGACGTTGCAAAGTAGTCTGGTAGGAATATTGATTGAGTGTGATAATCTAGACATGTACTGGGTTCTTAAAAATAGTCTGCAAGACTGTAAACATCCGTTTGACGTGCGTACGCATATCGTTTGCATGATTATATGTCCTGAAGGAGCATAAAGGTTTTGGGGGATTTGGGAAGATCTTGTGATCATGAGTTCCAGGATACTGACATGTTTCATAAAGGACATTCTGTTGAAGACAGAAGAGCCTAAGAGATAGGTATTGATTCATGTAGATTAGTGAGCGACTATTTCCAAACTAGTTTACTCTGGAATTATGACAAGCCAGGGGTGCTGAGTAATCTGGAACTATCCAAACGCAGATAAAAGTGTTTAAAGAAAAGTTCTCAAAAGATAGAAGCCTCATGGAGAAATATGGAATTGTGATGGATAAACATCTAACTAATGGTTTTACCGTTGAAGCTAGTAAGGAGGGATTCGACCGTGATGCAGTCTACTGATATATTCCCCATAATCTTGTTATCAACCTAAAGAATGTCGAAAAATTGAAAATTGTTTTTCATTGTGCAGTTACCCATCAAGTTTATTTTCCCATTGATCAGCTTTTGATAGGGTCAAGTACAGTTAATAGTTTAATTGATGTATTTCGGCTCCTTATAGTTTAGTGGGTTGTCACTAACTTATGGTATTGAAGCTGATTTATCACGCAAAATACCTCTTTAAATCGTGTTACGAATGTTGAATTGGTTTCACTTCCTACTCAGAAATCCTATTACAAGCAAACCAGACAATTCCCTAATATACGAAGCCTACTCAAGACCCTATAATACCTGGAAAAAAAAACAACGAAAGGGGCTCTAATAGCTTCGATAACAAAAGGAAGATAGCCAATTGTATATCACAATACTGTTTCTAGCACTATATTTTATTTTATAACCACAAATAATCCCATACTCTCAGTTCCTTTCCGAATCGCCTCCATTTGTCAGTTGTATGTCCACTCACACCTTGTTAACACTTATTTTCTTTTACCTATTGAAATGCTCTTTCTTAACAAATACCTTAATAGAAGAAAATTGGACTGAGTAATCATACCTTAAACATTCCTTCATGAGTATTGGCTACTCTGCCTCTCGTCCTTCCTTTTACTTGCTCCCTCTTTCAGCTCCCTTGAGATATGGAACGGGTGATTTCATCCTGCACCATCCTTAAAGCCTTGGATATCTCAAAGGGGCATAAGGTTGCGATTTCTTGAAGCTCATACCTTCAATGGGCCTATCCTCGACCATCAGTCGCACATTAGAAACACAACTTTCATGAAGCGCGCCAAACGTGGTAGTGATTAAAACCATCTAGATTCATATCTTATAAATTATCAACCCAGCTATGTAATTTACTACAGTGTATATTGTATCATTTGTATCATTTGATCTTGCCTGTAAACTGGCATGCCTCATGTAACAAACCTTCAATTTTTCAGGTTCCTGGATCAAAAACCTCCAAATTCCAAAATAAAGACAAAGGGACAGCAAAACGTCCGGCGATAAAGATATCAACCAACAAGTTCAAAATTTGAGTAAGACGAATACATCCAAAAAGACGGTAAAATTATTAATATTCAACATAAAATCTCTTAATCAGCTAAATGTTTACAGTTCTTTTGTAACACTCTCCACCAGAAAACCGTGGTTGTTTTCACAGAAAAATAATAGACAGCAAGAATCCAAGTATTTACATCACAAGCAATCAACAACAAATATTCAATACGAACTACCTTGTGATCTCGAAGACTTACACCAGTTAGCTCAGGGATCCAAGTAGCTGCTTACCATCTGGCAATAATGACTATGATTGGTTTATTGGAAATGTCAAAAGCCATTCAGATGATTTTTAAATTTCAAAGGCAGAGGTATAATGCAATGCATGTACGGGCCAGGTAAACATGCAGGTTGTTGAGGTATATGACAATTTAAAAACAATAAACATGGACGGAAAAATAATTTCACAGTTGAAACTGCTTGTACTAGGTGTCGAGTCGCGATTGACTATGATCGCCACTACAGGAAGATTACGTACCAGATATTAGGTTTGATCCCTTCGTAGACCAAAATCCAAACGGCTATTGACGGTCGTATTAGAATATATTTGTTGGCAATTTCTTCGTATCAAAATAATACCGAGATCATGCCAAAAAGTACAAGCGGGACTACGTAACGTACGCGAATGCGTGAAAGGTCTCAGTCCTCGGAAGGATGTAAGGTTTTATTACAGTTAAACAATCAAGTACAGTAAAACAGTCACTGGTACAATTGGTTATATTAATAATTGTTTGCGTTATACCGATCGCTTTCTCTTGGTAAAAGTAGGTCTATACATGCCTATGAAAATTCATGCAGGAATATGACGCGTTATGAAATTTCCATAAGAAGTTCCTGGATTTAGCTTAATGACATTTACCAATATATGGCAAAAGCAACTGGAAATTATATAAATCTTAGTACAAACTGCCATCCAGTAAAATAGTTAAACTCGCATGGTTTATTTTCGAAAATTAAATTCAATGAAAGACATATGTAAGGCCATTCATGACGAGTATCAATGATCTAAATGCACTTAAAATAAAACATGTAGTGTGGCAATTAATTCCAGGGTGCTTGGTGCTGCTGACCTTTTCATCACTCGATCAAGTCATAACAATTGAATGAATTCAAATAACTAAGTGGCTGTCATTGTATGAACCATCTAAAAAGATCTCATGTTTGCAGAAAGTTTACAGATTAGACTCACTGTACGTTTCTGCAATGTTATCGGTGTAATTTGGCAATGGGAGTCGAAAATTGGACATTAGGCAGGCAGTGGTCGGAAGAAAAGATATGACAGTATAGTGCATATTTGAAGACAGAATGAGGCGTTAAGTGAAGGAACCATATGAAGAATTAGATCCAGATAACTATTTAGTCCTTGCTTAAGTTGATATTCAATGTATATTCAGGTTATTAACAGGTCATATTTGCTCGAGCCTGATGTTTATTGGTATCGATTGGGTTAGTCTGTTATGAATATTGATCAGTACGACATTACACTAATACATGTGGGCCTTAATCAAAGGACTAATAGAATACAAGTTTAACATAAGTGAAAATCCATCGAGAAAGGTAAAGTGAAAATAAGGATTAGTAGTAATAGGTTGAGTTTCCTTAGTCGGGCTTACCAATGTGGATTTATTGTCTATTTCGTTATAATATACCTAATCCCTATATTGTGGACTTATCGTGATATAACTGCCTAATCTATGAGATCTTACGTGAATGTCACATCCTCGTCTAAACCATCTCATCGCATCGTAACAATTGCGAATACATGTTGGAAAACAACCTTAGACCAGAGAAAGAACAAAATCTTTGTTATGATTAAAAGATATAAGATAAAATTCAACAGAGACAACGCCTGAATGACCGAGCCATGCAATCTGATAAATTTGAATTCGATTCATTATTCCCGCCTTCTCCATCGTTGGGTTTTACTACGCGTTAAATGATGAATATCTATTTCCCCGACCGTCTAGTGCTCACCCTTAAGGATTGTGTGGTTGGGGCTCAATACCACTACATGTCAGTCGGTTCGTAACTACCGAACTGCAACTTGACGACTTTTAAGTATGGAGTTGAACCCTCTCATCAGATAATGGATTGCGTGGATTGGAAATATCTGTAACGCACAGTGCTCTATAGTGATGATGTATATGTAATTTTCATCATTGTAATGCGCCTGCTCAATTCAAACGATCATTGAAATAGTGTGCAGAGCATTATTTTCAATCTGACGACTGTCATCATACTCCATAGTGTTTGCAATAAGAGACGTTTTAGCACATCATAAGTACGTCTACTTCCGTGTAAATTGTTGGTTTACTGACCATGTATACATTCTTCACTCCACAGTTTTTTTGGCTTTTCATTTATTTATTTTTGTATTTGCTACTACTTTTTTGTTCGTTGTTCAGTAAGTAACTTGTTGAAATACCCTGTGCTGAGAATTCTATATTGTACCAAAATATAATATTGGATAAAGCCATTAATAATAATAATAATACACTGGAACAGCTGCAAACTAGTCAATGATCACGAAACAATTGAAAATATATTTTATAGGCTATCAATATTTCGAGAAGCATTTGATCTTAGTTGACCAACAATAGAAGGGAGATGCGCAGCACGATCTACCAATTCGTGATATGATGCGGATGCGTAATCGAGCGCTTCATGCCAGGTGATTCCCTTAAAACCAATGCGGTCAGTATCAAATGTCGAAGACTTACAGGACTATTTGTTTGGGAGTTTATTTACTGCTACAGTGTGATATTATGCATGGTTTTTTTCACTTTCCATATAAAAAATACGATGATATTATTACAGTTACATTACGAATCGGGATATTTTAAATTTCAACTCGACAGTAACTAAACATATGACTCATGTATGCTCTCTTTGAATCTTAAGTACTTGAATGGGATATCTATACGTGATTTGTGCTCGAAAAGATCAGTAAGTGTATGCAGTTTACACAGAGATATGTTGAAACTGACTTATAAATAACATTCGGAATGTGATCAGAATACGAATCATTAAAGACATATTGCACACACCGACAAGCGAATTCAAAAGAAGTGTCTGGTACACGAATAGAAAAAACAATTTTTATGTGGTAATCAATACCTTACATAGAGTTGAATTCACTGGAAACATGTGCTTCATATTTACCAAGGTTTTCACTGAAAACAATTACACTGCAGGGACGAATAACATCTGGTATTTTGTCATCTGTTTTTCATTCGTTTTGAAAAATCTTCCACAAGTTTATTGGAAATACGAATCAATAAGACTGTCAACATCCGATATGACATCGTCAGAAATTTGACCAGAAATCGTCTGATCTGGAACATCTGTCCAACAATGACAGCTTTGTTCAAGGAGACTGGATAATTAAAATAGATGTTCAAATGCTAAACTTGTAGGTTTTTTCCATGTATCCATGTGAAAATGTCTGCTTTTCGCCTATAATTTATGTTAAATAAGAAAGAAAGATTTGTTCAGCAAAGAGTTCTCTTTTCGGCGAATTCATTTTCAAAGCTGTACAATCGCAAATATATATTCTTATTTTCACAGGGTGATAGAGCCGCATATGTCTTATAGAGAAGAGTTTCGGATTCTTTAAAGAAAACATTCTTCTCATCAGCATTGCGAATATTATTCTCCAGCCGATCACTGTTCACCAGAAATCTGAAAGATAAATTATCGCATCTGACCAACTCAATGTGCATTTACTAATCTACCTGCTCTTGTGGAGCTAAGTATATAGGTCGTTCAATGCGTACTTTATCCAAATGAATTCAAGAACATTGTCCGGCGTGGCTAAAAAGAGGAGGCGACGGCTCAATAGAAAGTTCTATAATCGAACACCTTGTGAACACAGTTCACTCAATCAAGACAGACTCTTCGTTCAAGGTCATCTTCAAGGTAAGTAGAAGTCTTCCTAGGACAATAAGGCTGCATTTTCTTTGCACTGCCGAGGCGAAAGCCATACATTTTTAAAAACCAGAATTATGTGTACATAAGAGACTGGTACAACCTCTTCTTCTACCATAGTCTTAATGTATTAAAATTTTTCTATTTCTTCATACTCTTGTTCTCTTACAGCCACCTACTTCACCTTCTATCTTCCGTTGAAATTTTTTATCCTCATTCGGTTTGTTTTTATTTCCACGATCATTCCGACTACACTTCATCTCTGTTTCAACATTTTATTTTATCATGCTGAGCCATCCTTACCCGATGAATACTTAAGCCACTAACTATCAAACGATTATTAAACTTTCCTTATTTTAAATTTTTTTGTAATACCTTTGTTTATTTAGCCTCACTGTCACCATGTTCAACAGAAGTTGATTATCAGTATTATTACCACCCTGTATTAATAAGTATTTACATTTGCGATTGCACAGCTTTGAAAATGAATTCGCCGAAAAAGGGAACTCTTTGCTGAACTAATCTTTCTTTTTTATTTAATCTCACAATGGGTGTATTTCGTTTATTGTTATAATTTATGCACAATATATTCTCATACATCTTATGTATCGCTATAATTATAATTAGTTGGTTGAAGTTTCAGCTTCATGGTACATAAGCTTAATTTTCGTTCAGATGACTACAAATTTCGAACCTGTCATTCACCTCCGAAGTGAATCTGAAAAAACTAACGTAACGCTACCGCAAGCACCACGACTTATTTATGTTTCAGAAATAAATCATTTCGATGCAAGTAACGCTTGACCATTAACAGTTAGCAGTAGAGAATTCGCATTATTTTGCCTTGGACTGACAAACTGATGTGTCGACTATGTATTCTATCAGTCTGTGTTTAAAGCACTTGTTTATGCTCCCGGATTCAAAAAGAGATGAAGTAGCGTTTTTGCAAGCTATGAGCCTATTAACGTGACCTCCGTGTGATCAAAAGTCATTCATACACAAACCTAAATAAAATTTCCTCGTAATTTGCTAATCACTCTTGTGAAATATTACAAATGATTTATGGGGGTACGGTTTTTATTTAATTGACTGTAAAGCGAAGCAGAACCCTCGGATATTTCATACAAATATCCCGAATCCACTTATGTTCATATTCGTTATCATTATGATTGACACACCGAAGATATTTTATTGTTCCAGAATTTTTAATTGGCGAAACATGAAACTTAGTATTACACCTACTTAAATAAATCGACTTCCTAGATTCGTTTTAATTTTGACACATATATAAGACCCCTAAAGATCGATAACTCATGATCTTCCGCTACTAATTAAAACTCTCATCTCCATATACTAAACTGTTACTGCTTAAACTCTCATTGTACTGTCAGGTCCTAGCACAACGGTGGTGTATTTTAAAGTCTATGTGTAATACAAATAATACTACTACTTAATACGATTCACTTTCACAAAGATTTATTAAAACAATATGACATGAAGTCAATAAACATCTGAACATTGCAGAACGAGTTAAGATATTGTAGATATTATGTAAACACTGTTGAAATTCTCGTGTATGAATGCATTTATGATAAAACCCGAAGAGGTTCTTTCACAACACTTATGCGTAAGTTTTGCGGTTAATAGTGATTATAATAAGCATAAACTAAACACGCTCTCAACATTTCAGCCTTTTACTCCAATGACTAATTACAAAATACTGAGTAGAAATAACTTTCATCAGATTTCCCTGAACAGCTGTAGTGACCTACTTTTATCAAGAGAACGCGACTGGTGAAATGGAAGCAAATATTATCATAACCAATTGTACCAGGGATTGTTTTACTGTACTTGTTTCTTTAACTGTACCAAAATACATACATTCTTCACGCGGCATATTGAATGATATGAACAAGATATTAATAATGACTGTTCTAGATGTTAATGGGACTTATTTTTTCAACATCGGCGAATTCAGGGCAAACTCGATGAAGAAGTATAACCCAGTGAAAAAATTTTGGAAAGAGAAAAAGAAAGGGACATGAAGAATTCAGAAGATAAGAATTTGGGAGAACACAAAGAGTAGATGCACGTGCGTCATTCGAAACGATTTTGAGCCATGTCATTCAAGGTCTCTAACCGTCAGCTGCTATCATCTCCCGGATTGTAACCAGTTAGTCTACACCTACTAACATGGCACAGTCCATTTGTCAATGACTTCATGGATTTGTGCCAAGTTTTGGTCTGGCCGTCCCTAACTTTCTTCCAAACAAATCCGACACCATAAAACATCGCACATCGGGGCAGCAGGTGGTTGGGCATACATAACACATATTACAGACATCTCAACTGACTTAGCTTCACTAGTTCATCATGTCGATTTGCCATCCTTACCTAGCACCCGTTCCAGACAACTGAATCACTTACTCGGTGGTCCCAGGATATATGAGCAATGCTTCGAAGACTCCCATTATCGAATACTAATAACCTACGAATATTCTCTACTCTTACCGGCCATGTTTCACTGTCATAAAGTAGGACAGAACGAATTGGTGCACCGTAAACCCGTCCTTTTGGTGCATAGACGGATATCCCGCCTACGCCATAAATGACACAATTTGGGAAAAGGTAGACAGGCCTCCTGTATCCGTACTGAAATTTCGTCAAACACCGGACCACAAGATCCGATTAGACTCCCAAGATAAGTGAAGCGGTTTACACGCTCGACTACTTCACTCCCTATCATTAGTTCGGGTGTCGATGTATGTGCCTGGTCCTGCGTTGTAGCCAACTGACTGACTGAGAGGTCATTAGTGATCTAAATCTATTTACGATGAGAACATTTGGGCGTCCTTTCAATTGTTTCCAATAATCCAACGCTTTTAATCATATTGCCGAGTCGCTTACCATAACCAACTAGTATAGTGAAGTAACGTATAATGAGTGATTATAAAAAAATTCCAAAATGATGTTACGTTTTGTTTTTGAATATTACGCACACTTAAATACGCTTAGGAAAATAAAAATTCGAAAAAGGCTTACATACATAGCTGCACCATCGCCAAGTTGACCGGCAAAATTACCAAATTGATACCCACAATAACAATGAGCTGTGGGATCACTACCAGGCCATAATTTGTTTCCTGACAAATATTCAACTAGATGATTTGTTTCTCCTGTTTTCTCTTTGCAGTTTTGTTCATCAAGATGGTCAACCTCATGACGAATATTTAGCAAACTAAGTGCATCAAGAGAAAATAAAACTACGCGGGGATTGTCTATTCTGGTTGGACTGACTTGTGTGAAACAAGCATTCGGTACAGATCGTATACTATTGGATCCATTGTCGATCGGCAGACATTTCAATTGGATATTATCGAACTGTGGACAATGTTTTGACCACGATGATCTCTCGGACGAGGAACATGTATTGAGTAGCATATGAGTTTGTTTATTAACAGTATTTGAAAAGAAACCAAGATACGTTATGCTAAAACATTGTTCAACCAATTTCTAAAACACCATATAAAATATCAACAGAATAACTGCTTCCATAAAAATGCATAATAATATTTATTTCGTGGTGCAAAAAAATGAATAAAATAAATAACAAAGAAGTTTATATGAATGTATCCCAGTCTAATTTGTCACGTTGTGCATCAAGGTGAGATGAATATACGGGATAACAAAGTGATTAAAAAGCTAACAGGAACACGAGTAGATATAAAGCGAAGCTGTAGTAACTGTCTACTCTCAAGTGACAACGGTTTGTAATGTATTAATACACGATACTGCAAAGATGACCAGACCCAATTAGAAAATACGATATTTCCGGACAAAGTGAGTTAATTAGATCGCAGCACCGTGACCCATAGAAAAGTAATATGGTTTGATGCGATTGACATGCTTTCTCTAATTGATTAGTGCAGTTTGGACCAGAATGTAAACACCAATTGAGCCCAATAAACCTAGCAAACATTCACATGCTCCGCTTTGAGTCACAATTTCTGTGTTAGAACTGGTAATACTATTCGACTACCTTTATGAGTAGGTACGGATAAAGTTTGAACCACGGATCCAATATTTAAAGATCCAGTGGATTACCTACCAGGCTATCGATATAAAACCAACTATTATGGAATATTAAAACATAAAAAGGGCTGCTATCTGGTATCTTTATGAATACTGCAAAACAACGAATTAGTCTTATTGCAAAATTAGGACATAATTTACCAGCCATTTAAGATGAAAAGTTAACCTGTCTGAGAGAGTTAGTGAGCTGTTGGGAAGGTTTCCAGAAGCAGTAGCTGAACAGATTCCCGAAACCTCAAACATGGTGTATGATGAGACTGGACAAACTAAACTTATTCATTCTGTTAGAGATGGTAATTATGGTCTTCAAACTAATCAACCATAATTCTATATCAGACGTGGCATCATGTTTCTTGCCGATCACAATGTACAATAATCTAAAAAATTAATGATCCTGGGACTAAATACTAGAGACTTGAGTTCAAACTTTCCCATCGAACCATCAGCCAGTAGAAGTCAGTTTATGATGTGGTGGAAGCATCATATATCAACGCATTCGAAATAAAATCGGGCCAGGAGGACTGAAAAAAGACATCTAAACTCCTAACCTGACCGAATTCTCACTGAATGTTATCTAATCCCAACCTGCTGATTTTGAGGTTTTCCTTCAAAGTTTTTGGGGAATTTCTCAATACTTGGGGACGTTTTTATGGGTTTTGTGTCATTTTCCCAGTGTTATCGAACATTTGTAGATAAAGGATATTTCACAATCTCCCAGTTTCTTGGAAAACTAGACCCGTTATGGAAAATTGTTGAAAAGTAGCTCCGAAATCTCAAACATTTTCCATAACTTGGGAACTTCCCTAACATGTTGAGTTTTTCCCTAATATTCCCCGAAACTTAAGGGAGGCCACTGAAGTTCGTGCATTTACCCAAACTCGGGAGATTAATCTCCCAATTGGTCCCCACGTTCGTTTGTCAGCTGTTTATTTAGTCATAAATTGCTCACACTTATCTTCTTTAACCCATTAGAATGCTCCTGCTTAGTAAATGCTCTAATAAAATAAAATTAGACAGAGTAGACATACATTAAATTTCTTTTCATGAACAATGGCTGCTCTGCCTTTCACCCTTTCTTTTACTTTCAGTTTCAGTTTGAGGACAGGAGGTTCGATGGCCTATGTTAGTCCTGGCAATGGTGGCCTCTCAGTTGATCCAACTTTCCTTTGAGAAAGAGTCAACGGATGGAGCCCCAACTACGTGCTGAGATAGTGAACTCCACACGTTGATGATTCGATGGAAAAGTCGATAGTCAGCTGACAAGTTATTTGTTCTGGGCTTGTGAACTGTTTTGGAGTGTCCTCGTAAATTCTGTTTTGGAATACGAGAAAAGTGAGGACATATCACGTGCGAATTTGGCATTAGGCAATTTGAAAACTGTAATCAAGTGGCCTCTAGTTCTGCGATACGACAACGGGAAAAGGTTCAGCTTAGCCAGTTGAGCTTCATACGGAAGCTTCGCTATTCTGGGAATCAGCTTAGTTGCCGTTCTCTGAACCTTTTCCAGAATCTCACTGTCTTTTTTTAAGCAGGGACTAGTCGCTTGTATGCAGTGCTCAAGTACAGGACGCACGAACGCTCCATACATAGTCAAAAACGTCTTAGCGTCGACATGTCTAAAAGCCCTATGTATTGACCATAACGTTCTAAAACCATTGGCAGCTATTGCACGGCAGTGTGCAGTAGTCTTTAAGTCTTGACTAACGATAACTCCTAAGTCATTATATGTTCGGACGACAGGTAGCTCAGTGTTATCCATCGTGTCTGTATCTGTACATTGATGACCGATATGCATCACAACACACATGGAAGTATTTATCGGCAACTGCTATGTTTGAGACCATTCAGATAACTTGTTCAGGTCATTTTGAAGTTATAAGCTATCACTCTTACATCGTATTGTTCTCCATATCTTGACATCGTCAGCGTATAGCAAGACCGATGAGGATAGGAGACAAGGAAGCTCATTTACATACAAGAGGAATAGCACTGGCCTCAAAACTGTACCCTGTGGCACTCCACTTAGCACAGTCCCCCAGCTAGATAACTTTGAGTTCACCAGAACTCATTCTTGACGCACAACTAAGAAGTCTTTTATCCGCATGAATAGGTTGCCCCCAATCCCGACTTTTCTTAATTTATATAACAGCCGGTTGTGCGGAACTTTGTCAAAAGCCTTACTGAAATCAATGAAGGCGACGTCTACAGGTGACGTTTGGTCCTTAAGTGTGCACCAGCTTTCACCAGCCACTAACAAGTAATTGATACAACAGTAACCTATTCTGAAACCGTGCTGCTTCTCCGAAAGGATCTGGTTTTTATCGAGATACTTAAACAGCTCCTTCTGAATAATCTTCTCTAAGATCTCAACAACCATACTTGTTAGGATAACGACGCGGTAATTCTCAGGTTTGTGTTTCGTACCTGTTTTGAAGACAGGAATCACTATGGCATTTTTCCAGTTTTTGTATAAGCGATCCTGCGTTACGGATGTGCTAAAGCATATACTTAAAGGGTTTGCAACGAAGTTAGATAATTCCTACAGTAGACTAGGATGTAATTCATCGGGCCCCGTGGATTTACCTATGTTAAGCTTATTTAATAGACTAAAGATATCGAGTTTTTTAGTGATCACGCTATCCAGCGTATGTGTGTGGGGATCTATATGCGCAAACGGGAAGGATCCTACAATGGTATATACATTGCTAAAGTACTTCGAGAATACTTGAGCCTTACCAAAGTCGTCCTCCACTAATGATGCGGCAGTACTGTCTCATCACAGAGCAGGAATATTTCCTCTTCTCTTTGTCCTTTGTTTTATATAGGAATACAAGCGTTTACGACAATCTTCGGATTCCATAACAGTTTTTTCCTCGTACAACTTTCTAGACTTACAAGGGTCGAGACACAGGTATCCCGATTTTTTCGATGCTGAGTTTTTGTTTCATCCGTCCCCAGTAACCTAAATCTATCTCACACTTTTCTTTTCTTACGGAGAAGGATGCGAACCTCCCTACTGAACTATGGTGTGAAGTTTCTCGTCCCCCTTGGTATAGTCCAAGGATGTGTGGTGAGGTAACACTAAGTATGAATTTCGAAATGCATCCCAAGCCGTTTCAATTGAGGACACCGGGTCTATTGTCCAATCTACTAACGATGCTGAGTGCATGATATCTGGTATGTTTGCTTTCCAGAAGTTAGGTCTTGATTGGGCTGACCCGTGCTTGTGACTGACAGTTATATGGAAGTCAAAAGTTAAATCTGCGTGATAACTTTTACCTAGGAGTGGTTACTCGTATACGCGACCAGAAGAAACTAGTTATTATACTATACTTCGACATTAAGAAAGCCTTTGATAAAGTATCTCATAATCTTCTAATCAACAGACTTAAGTCAGTTGGAATTATAGATCCCCTTTTGCAATGGATCACGTCTTTTCTTACGAACAGATATCAAATAACAAAAATTAACTCTAATACATATTCATCTCGACCAATAACCAATGGTGTTATGCAGGGTAGTGTCGTGGGTTTATTGCTCTTTATATTCTACGTCAACAATACATGCAAGTGCTTTAGCACAGGTAAGACCTACCTCTATGCCGATGACTTAAAAGTCATTTATAAAACTGACATTTGCGATTTAAGTAGTACTATGCAAACAACATAACATGAACTCAACATGGTAGACGAATGATGCAAACGCTGGAGGTTAGAGCTCAACACAAAGAAATGCAGCTGGTTATGTATAGGAGACACGTCTCTTAAAATAAAACCAACACTTAGCAACCACACACCGCCCAGACTGGCATCAGTAACTGACCTAGGGGTAAATTATCCACACAGTCTTAACTCTACTTGACACATCACAGCCTAAGCAGCTAGAATGCGGAAATTGTTAGGCTTCATTCTCCGTAATTTCTTTAGAAATGAATCTAAAATCCTTCTTTATAAAGTTTGTGTAAGACCTGTCGTTGAATACTGCTCGTTCTTATTTTCCAACCTACGCCTATCTGATATACTAAAGGTGGAAGGAATACAACGAGACCTCACCCGCAAAGTACTTAATACTGACTCAGACATTGACTACAATACCCGATGCCAAGTCTTGGGAATAGCACTCCTTTGGGAGAGAAGGCTCAGGTCTAATTTGATTCTCTACTTTAAACTACTCAAGAACCTTACTTATTCAACATGTAAAATATTTCTTGCTAGAGATTCACATGAATACGAACTTCTAAACAAAGTATCTACGGTAAGGATTGAAATATACAGATCGAAAACTCGGGAAAGCTTCTTCCTCACCAAGTATGCAATATTATGGAACACTTCCCTCCAAAATTCGCATGGCAGATAAATTATATACGTTTGTAAAACTGCCTGATCAAGCCCTCACTCGCACGATCACATTTGTGCCCCACTCAGACATCATAGGTTCTCTTCATGTCTAGACCAAAATGGACCTCAAGCTCAGTTTACCTTATTTTTCTTGTATTAATTACATTTTCCACCCTATTTCTTCACTTGAAGTAGACAGGTAACTCACTGGACCTATCGATACAGTTCAACTAAACTCGGTCACTCACTACCACCATCAGAAAGTCAAGAGGACCGCACAATAGATTGCCTACTACCAGTAGTCTTGCATCTATGGAGCCTATTACCTATCAACTGGTTAGGACAACACAAAATAACATCAGAACCAAGTTACTGTGAGGTTTTCCCTGTTTATCCTGTATACCTTTTTACTCTTCTGCACACTATGTTGACCAGCAATTAATATTATTTATTGTTATCTTATCTACAACTCATATACTCCTATACATTTCCGCCTGCTTTAATAAACAACCAACCTACATTATACCCTTCTTAATGCTTATACTCTATTTGGCAAACTATACTTTATACTATAGTCAACAAAAGCACTGCATCGATACCTTACTCTCAGTCTATGGCTTGTAACTGCCTGATAAGCTTGTAAAATGGTACTTAAAAAATAGTGCTTTCTAACAGGATGTGAAACACAGAGGATTTCGTGAGGTATGACATATATCCGAAAATAAGCTTAAATGAGCCTAACATCACAAAAGGAGGGAGGGTGGAGTTACTGACCAGCAAGCATTGATGGTGAGGACCATAACTTTAATCCACCCGTGTTTGTGTAGGCAGAACATTTTGTATGTATCAAGCTCTTTGTGATTGAGAATAAGTCAATCAATCTGTGATATAGACTGTTTTCCTACGCTCACCACTCAGACTCACGTTTCCAATATTATGCTGGATTGGCCACTCTACTAAGACAATCTCTTATTAACGCGCTCGTGTGAAAAAGGGCTGTGAAATAACAGCTAAAACTAATGACTGTTCACTTGATTAGCTCTTAGTGGACTCTCATATCAATCCACTAAAGCTCCAAAGTGAAGCTTCGTCTAACACTGTTGTGAGTCACTCACAGGACTCTGTTACAATAAACGTTAATCGTAAGATACCAGTAGTGAATATACGGGATCTATCGTCACAGTCGAAAGCTATTAACACAATTTCAAAGGTAGGTAAACCCCTTCCTAGTTTAATTATTTGGAATCTAGAGGAGTCAAAAGATAACGACTCTGCTGAAAGACATGCACATGACCTTCAGTTAGTGGAGTCTGTGGTAAGACATGTGCTACCTGAAGAAGTTTCAGGGGTACATACTACAAAGGTAATACGACTCGGTAAATGGGTTGGAGGTGATACCCAACCAAGAAGAATCCTGAAACTTGTTCTCTAGAGTTTCGAAGAAAGAGACATATTATTGAAAAACTCGTCACTCAAATATCGGTATTCGACCAGATTGGCCGCTTGAGGATCGAATCAAATGGAAGAATGCTCTTACGGAGTTGAGGAATCGCAAATTAAATGGCGAAAATAACCTTACCATAAAGGGTTTTCGGGTAGACAGGTCTTGGAAGCCAATGCTTCTGAGGCCTATATGGGTAGGACGATTGATTGCCAAAACACTTTAAGTGTGTGCTACACGAACACTCGTAGTCTTGGAAATAAAACGTCCGAGCTAAGTCTGATGGTGGAAGAATTATGTCTCGATATAATCGTTGTTACAAAAACTTGGTTCACAGTAGATATAGACTGTTCTCCGTTCATTGCAGGCTATATCTGTATTAGAAGTGATAGGGTTTCAAGTCGCAAGTGGGGAGGCATAATGTTATACGTCAGGGATCACGTTCGTATACAATCAACCATATCGGAGGCTCATATCAGTGGTACATGTGAGGTTGCATGTTGTAAGAATAAATCTAGAAGTGGGTTAGTGACTATAGGGATAATATACCGTAGTCCGTCTTGTCTTGCTGACGACTTTATCCTAAGACACATTTGTTCTAGGAGTATGGCAGAACGTTGTCTCATCATTGGGGACTTCAACGCACCGCATATCAACTGGATAGAGCTTACAGCTCCAGGTAGTGGTTTCGATAGAGACCTTTTATCTACCGTTATTCAGTGTGCACTTGTACAATGTATCACAAAACCGACACACATTGATATGCAACATGTACCGTCACTGCTGGACATCGCCCTCACCCACCACTGTGAGGATGTCTTTGATATTCAGCACATTCCTCACTAGTTAACAGTGATCACGTTGTAATTAACCTTAAGTTTAGGACACATGGTATAAAATTCGTATCTGCTCCACCCCGTCCCAATATCTGACGATCCAATATTCCGGAAATCAGAAACTGTGCTATCTCGACTGATTGGTCGATCGACGCGGATGGATTGATCGAAGATGAATGGAATAAGTTTAAGGCTACATTCGAGTCCATAACGTCGCCGTTTATCCCATGGTCAGCACGTAAGCTATCACACTGCACTCCATGGATTAATAAGGAAACCCGGAAGCTGTTAAAGCGTAGGAAACACTTCTGAGACTTATTCTTGTTGACAGGTCATGAATCATTTAAGCGTGAGTACCAAAAATTACGTAATATCTGTAAGAAAACCATAGCCAAATCCCGTACCACTTACGAACGACAGTTAGTATATGATAGCCGTACTTGTCAGAAATGATTGTTTGCGTATGTTAAACGGCGGACAAAACGTAGTGATGGTATCCCCCCGTTACTGTTACACGAAAATTCAGAATTACTAGCTGAATCAGATCGAGCAAAAGCTGAAACTTTTTCAGACTGATTTAGCGAAGTATTCTCTACGTTTTTTGTAACAAATACTTGTCCCACTCACACTGAGATACTAACCATGGAATCTGCACAGGTGACTGAGGAAACTGCCCCTCTGTTGATAACTAACCTCAAACCTGGTAAGACACCGGGCTCTGATGGTTTACATCCACGGTTGCTGTCATCTCCTGTGGACATTATTTCAAAACCGCTTGCGACACTCTTCAACATGTCCCTTTCACTCGCTCAACTCCCTAGAGATTGAAAGGACGCTATAGTCAGTCCTATATTTAAAGAAGGTCAGAGGCATATTGTATCTAACTACCGGCCTGTTAGTCTAACTAGCATAGTCATTAAGTTACTTGAAAAGTTAATTTGGGTTAGGTTGCTAAGCCACTTAGATTCGCACAATCTTTTAGCTACTGAGCAACATGGATTTCACAACAAGTGTTCATGCTTGACTAAATTACTTATTGCGAGAGAGGATTGTAGAACAGCCTTAGATAAAGGTCTGTCCGTCGATGTGATATTCATAGACTTTAGCAAAGCATTTGACAAGGTTTCACACGTAGGTGTTTTGCAGAAGCCCATGAGCTTTGGAATATCAGGTACTGCACATGAGTGGATAGGAAATATTTTATAAGACCGCAGATAGAGAGTGAGAGTCAACGGAACGCTATCTGATTGAAAGCCGGTCAAAAGTGGTGTACCTCAAAGCACCATCTTAGACCATCTACTCTGCCTTCTCTACGTTAATGAGTTACCGCTGTTACTTAGGTTGTCGACATTATTGTTTGCGGACTATGTAAAAATCTGGAGAACAATAAAAAGTGCGGCTGATCATCTGGATCTTCAAGCTGACTTAGAAGATTTAGTTAGATGGGTTCGAGAGTAGTGCTTAGAAATCAATGCTAGGAAGAGTGTGCTAATGCACATCGGTCACAGTACTACTTACCGTTACACTATTGAGGGTAAACCTATTCCATGCGTTCAGGAGCATAGAAACTAAGAGGTTGTATTAAGTCATGATTTAAAAACAACTACGCATTGCAAAGCAGCCGCTGTCAAAGGTTTTCGTGCGTTATGGTCACTTTGCCGAGCGTTCAAATCTTTTGACGATGAAATGTTTCGAATTTCATATCCCACCAATGTAAGACCACACTTAGAGTACTGTATCCAAGCAGCTAGCCCGTGTCTGGTAAAAGATACTAACTCCCTTGAGCATGTCCAGCGTGTGGGAACGAAATTAGTGAAGGGTCTTTCTAGAATCCCTCACGGTGAGCGTTTAAAACGCCTAAATCTTTTCCCCTTGTCGCATCGTAGGACACGAGGTGACCTGATACTGGCATTTCGTATCTTTCATTATGATTTGGGTGTTAATATATCTTATCTTTTTGCTATCTCTAGCACTAATAATTTCCGAGGTCATAGCAAGAAGGTTCATAAACCAAGATCTCATAAACTTAAAGTTGGGTCCCGTTTTTCTCATCGCCTTACCCGAACAAGTGGTATCAGCCCCATCAGTGAATATTTTCAAGGAGAAGCTGGACCTTCACTGGAAAGCAGTGTGTCAGGATTAATACAGGTTCACCAACCTATTATCCTTATTACTGAAGACTAACCTATAACATGCTAACTCGGACTTTTGCACTGGTATGGTGTTACTGACATCGGATGGGGAAAAAATGAAAAATATTTGACAATAAAAGATATACTTACAAGTATTATTAACACTTCATCCTCTATATGCACACTCACTTCTAATAAACCGCGTTCCTTGTACCAACCTTGAATTCCCTTCCTTCATGTGAGCTTACTTCGACTTGTTAAACATCACAAATCGTTGTTCTTTATTACTACATTCTCGTATATGGAGCCTCTGACTTCATTTCATTCTAGCAAGAGATAATATGGATTTATTCTAATTTATTATACTTCTGTCCGTTCTACTACAAAATGTTGAGCAACGATTGGCGTTCATATCCAAGTGCCTTGCTGCTCTCCAGTTTCTCGTTTTCTTCTTCAGAAATTTGCTTTGAGGGCACAGCTATGAAACGTCTGACGTCTGGAACAAACTTGATGTACGCGTCCCCTCAAGGTCACGGTTTACAGCAAGCGCCCCACGAGTATACTTTATAAAAAATTGTAAACTTAAAAAGTTGCCAAGCATTTTGTGAACCGACAAATGTTATAATTTATAGATCATGCCTGTAAAAATGGCGTGTACCTGCACATGCAGAAATATAGAATAATAATTATTTTATTAATGTAATGGAGGTTTGCAACTTCATCCACACAGTGAGTCAGTATAAGATCTAGTAAGTATGATTCAGTACCCTGATTGTACCTAGTCGCTTCTTTCACATGTTGGAATAGGGCACATGCGATAACCGCATCAACTAGTTCCTGCTCGAAGAAGTTTTCTGACGAGTAAGTTCTCAGATTTGATCAAAATATATAATTTGAATTGTATTTAAAAGCTCAACGAGGCATGTTATGTTTGACAAAAATATTTTCACACATCAACACAATATTACACTGTTATCTTGTTGTCTGACACATTCATTTACGTAGACTGCGTACAGTTGTGTATGCTAGGTTTACCTGTCGACCTAAACAATGTGTAACAACAAACAGATATTAGATGCCTGTCAAAAGAATAGGAATACACAAAAATTCCAGTTCAATCTGACCTTCAATCCATCGTTATCTCAAACACCTGAAAATATCACATAATCCTTGTATTCACACACTTGCGAATCGGTTTAAATCACATCGAATCCCTCATATTATTACTCCTGTCAGTGAGTTAGCACACTACTGTACAATTGACTTCATTCTCAACTTACCACTGAACAGATTCCTTCCAGTTCTTCAATACTGACATGCGTTGCTTCACCAACCACGGTTTTCTGCTGTATCTAAATCAATATGTCCACATGATAAACAATACCATTTATTTCATGTATGATATTCAAGGAGATTTAAATAGCATGATTATGAATTAACATTGATTTCAGAATTTGACAAAACTGTTGCTCAATGCTTGTCAGTTTGGACTGGTCCATCAACATGCAGTCAATATTTCCAGTAATTTCATTGATCTAACTTTTCAGTCTACGTAACACGACCGTGATCGGTATTGTCGATTTTTCTGACAGCCTCGTGTCTTTCGGTACTACCAGTATTGGTTTGATCTCCCTGCGGTATCTGAAGTCCATGATCATTTGTGAAAATGACTGATTAGTTTCATAGTTATCACTCTGATAACAAAATCATATAATTTTTTCTGGTTGGCGTATTCTTAGCAAGTTAGTTTCCTACTGGATGGGATCGCCAATTCCATGCTCAACCCTCTTCATTTTTCCGGGCTTCGGACCGACAGTAACTACCTTAGTGACTCCAGGGCGAGTTAATAAAATCATATACTCTTTTATACTCAGCAAGCAACATACTCACATGTGTCATTGTAAAGTAGAAAATTAAGTGTTGGTGTATTCACTTGTTCCTGCAAATTCTTTATCTATAGTTCTATCTGATAATAACTGATAATTGCCTCTATTGTACTGGACAAATGCCATGGTTTCCACCGACTGAACAAATGTTCTGCTCAACAATGACATAGTTCACCTTCTGTTAATTAATGTAACCCATAAAAATTATTTGAAATTACCACCGTGAATAAAAATTGGCAAATATTACTCCAGTTATTTCTAGGATTATGGAAAATATCGTAATAAACTAAAACGCCTACAGAATCGTTATTTTAAGTCAAACGACTTCACAGCAGTTGCACAAATAACAATAATTTTTAATCAAATTAAACAGAAACATAGGTCAAAAGCCATTATTGAGGAACTGTTAGCCCTTAGTACTAACTCGAAAGTACAAAACTTAACTCTCCTTTTCAATAAAAGCACTAAAGCAACTCGTAATGTTGATATACTGTGCATCCAGCATAATAGCACTTTTATATACGACTCAAAAACCATGGCCGACCTTTTCAGTAGTACATTCGCCAATGTTGTAGAAAACATAAGTGGCTATGGTTCAAGAGCTATGTGCGTGACTAGCAACTCAATAAAATCCATCTCATTCACATGCATGAAAATTAGTAAGGCTATAAATACCCTTAAGCTTTCGAAAGGTCATGGAGTAGACGGGATTTCATCATTTCTCTACAAATATGGTGGTCCAGATATTCCACTTCTTCTTCTCAAGCTGTTTACTCTCTCTATGGAAACCGGTTCTTACCCCTATTGTTGGAAAACCGCGTACATCATACCACGTTACAAATTTGGAGATAAGACTGACATGAACAATTACCGGCCAATAAATATTACTCCAGTTATTTCTAGGATTATGGAAAAAATTATCAGTGATGAACTTTCCAACTATTTACTTGCTGGAAAATTTGTCAATGATACCCAACATGGATTTCTTAAAAATCGTTCTTGCATGACATGTCATTTTGACTTCTTTAATTTAGTTGATTCTCTACGTAGCCAGGGTTATCTAGTCTTAGTGCTATATCTGGACATTTTTAAAGACTTTGACATGGTTAGCCACCAACTTCTTATAGGTAAGCTCGCATCTTATGGGGTTCAAAATCCTTTGCTTGCTTGGCTTGATTCCTTTCTCAGCAATCGATACCAAATTGTCAAAATTTACTCTTCATTGTCTAACGCTGTCCCTGTTAGAAGTGGAGTAATACAAGGTAGTGTCTTAGGTCCTTTGCTCTTTTTAGTGTTTATTAATGATATTTGTGAAAGTTTTTGTGTCGGTAAGCCCCTTCTATATGCAGATGATCTTAAAGTAGTATATTCATTTTCTCCACATGACCTGAAAAATATACAAAATTGCATCAGCATGGAGCTTAACAAGGTAACACAGTGGTGCTTGAAATGGCAACTGGAGCTTAATACGGCTAAATGTGGATGGATATGCTTCGGCGATACATCGCTCAAGCTAGACGTTACCATAAATGGAGTAGTGTTATCTAAGTTACATACAGTAGTAGACTTAGGACTTAGATACTCTCAAGACTTGTCGTTTACATAACATATTTTAAAACAGACCTCTAAGTCTCAACGTCTAATAGGTTACATAACTCGAAATCTTTACAACACTGAGTCACGTATTCTAATGTACAAAGTTTGTGCTCGACCTCTTCTGAGATACTGCACGTTTATTCTTAGCAGTGCTCTCATAAAGGATAAATTAAGGCTGGAATCAGTACAGAGACGATTTACACTTCGTATTCTTGGAGCTGATTGTACCTTAACCTATAATTCCAGATGTAATAAACTTGGGCTAGATCCTTTATGGAGGAGGAGACTCAAACTAAATCTTATCTTTTTCTTCAAACTACTTCATAAACTATCGTTTACATCCGATCACGCGATTCAATATGCAGAAACCTCTCATTATAACATACGTAATTCATTTGCACTAGTGAGACAAACTCATTCTAAATCATCTCTTTATATGAGTTACTTCACCTGTAAATTCTCTAGACTCTGGAATAACCTACCACAACCTATCCGCACGATAAAATCACTCCCATTATTTGTTCGCTGCATCGATGCATACTGTTCTTTTGAAAATGCATTGAATGGTCTAGCGCCTTTAAGTGTATCTCATTCCACAAGTGATATTTTATGAACCTTAAATGTTTAGCCATCTTTATTAGTGAATCCCCTTAGTACAACCACCCACCTGCTGTCAATATGTCAACACTGCCCATAGCAACTTTAACTAATTTGAATAACACAAACAGTATATCACTGTGTCACATGACACACGCATTTAGGTAGACCTGATTAATATATTTTGGTAATTACTTTTTTGTTGTTCCCTGCTCTCTGTTTTCGTTTTAATTTCTCTAGTTGTAGATAATTATCATTATCTCGATCTGGCAGACGAATTGACCCTAATTACACCGTTCATAAATCAACAGGCTGTCGATTTAAGAAATATTAAAAATTCCCGGATAATGCTTTGGATCGCTGTAATATATGTACTACTTAAACAAATAGTGAACTAGTATACTTAAAACTTTCTTTTATCACATGTTTGTTTTCTGCACGTTCAACGTTATTACTTATATCAAATTGATCATGCCTGTAAACTGGCGTAAATTCTGTAATTATTTTTTTTCAGAATACAAATTAATTATTATTATTATTATTATTATTATTATTATTATTATTATTATTATTATTAATAAACCACTGTTGGTTAACTCACATTATTGATTTTCGAATACAATTTCGAAATAATGTTCATTAATAATTTACTCTGTCCACGAGCTCCTACGTTTTCTATATATTTGAAAATTAGTTCTTCGACCTCATAGTTCGGTAGACCTGACTATTGGAAATGAAAAGCGCAAGACACAAATTTGTTTATTATCATATACCAAACGAATTCTAAAATATCATGATGTGGAGGATTAACACCATAAGCATGATGAAGAACACCGGGTATGAACGCTTCATATCATGACGTGGACTTCTGGAGATAACAGTAATTGCGGGTGGTTGTTGTCTGCATGTGTTATTGAAAACCAAGTTGAACGCAGTCACGTTCTCTTTTACAAATTCACATACGAACTATGAAAGTCCCAACCTTCAAACCGACACGAAGTCAGATGAGACATATTTTCGTTAATAGAAGGCTAACAATGTTCATGGAAGACGTCAGAACAAAGAAACGACCGGTTACATAGCCAGGCCATCACCTGGTCATGGTCAAACTAAACACGATAAAGAGTAATCGTTGGAGAGTGACGAAATCTTTGCAGATAAGAAGCACAAAGCAGCAGAACAAGGAAAACGTTCCTAAAATTGAGGATGACCTGATACTCAAAGGAAGTGTTACTCATGACCAAAGATAGAATTTTCAACACAAATATCAAGGTGGTTTCATTGTACAAAGCTGAAATTTTAATAACTATGAATTTCACCAGCGAAAAATAGCATATATATATGTATATAACTGCCTATTCAAGGTACTCCGAATGCTTTGACACTAAACCAATGGCAATAATCTGCTCTGATATACAACAAACAAGCATTCAGTCGAGGAGGAAATTCAGAAAACACATCAAAGATATTGCAGAACATTCCACGGATATTGTTTATGGGAATTTTTGGAAGTGAGAAGATGAAAATACAACTAAGATCGCAATTACGGTAAGATATCCAGATCATTAATAGCACTTGGCGTCAGCCCTGTTCGAAATCAGCGTACAAACCTGACTGGCCATGTTAAGTTTGTGACCTTTGTTCAATAGTGATTACCAGTTTCATCAAACATAACTTTGTTGACAGCGAAGCTATAGATCCTATTTGTCAACTCTGCTCTGATACACCTATGAAAATGTTAAATGGGTTTATTCTTGTTCAATTCACAAATCTTAACTAGTAATTGTATTCAATCGTCGCTAAGATCCACATAATTGATAACAGTATTGAAATTTTAGGCGCTCAATATACTCAAATCGTATCATCGGAAGTTTGCCTTTCCGCATTCTGTTTACTTGTATATGTAACCCGCTGTATTTCTGATTATTTACTCTCAAATCATCAGTTACTCGTCACTTTTTAAATGTTCCGCGTAATCATGGTTGAGATATCAAAAGATAGACAAGATTCTATTTTGGTGAAGTGTTGATGAACATTTTATCACTAGATGCCTGAGAAGAACGCCATGTACGACGTGTCAATCCATCCAAACATCAACATGAGGAATAGTGTACACAACATTCCTTCAGTCGAATCATTTCATGAATTTCTTTGAACCGCGTTTACTCTTCTATTTGTTCAAATAAACTTGACAAACTATCTGGTGTTTTGAATATCAGAAATAGCAACATGTTGGCAATAAACGAATAAATAACATTTTTCTAATCACTGCAATAAATATGATTGAATACGTATGTCAGTTTCATCGTACCATGTTTAATTTATCCTTGTCAAATGCGTCAAGCGATCCTGAATAAATCTGGGAGAAAAAAGGTGTAGTTGGAGAGAAAAGAAACAATGACAGGGATTTGTGCTGATTTCGTTGACTACGAATGTGTTTGTTTACGTCTATGTTCTGAGTCAAAAACTGAATAAAGTAATGAGAACTATCAATAAACTGAAATCAAGATTGTTCTTTATAAGTAGATTTTCGAGAGTCATCAAATAGTGAGAAAATACGAAAACTTACACTTTAGGACAAATCATTAGATCAATGTACTAAGAATTATTAGTACATGACGGTACTGTTGTCAATATCATCAATGGACAGAATGAGAAATTGCTCGCAGAAACATCTGACTCGCTTAAAATTTATTCAAGATTAACTGACGTACGTGATAACCTGTTCAATCATTTTACTGGTTTTCAATCAAAATTCAGATTGCTAGCATTGTAAGTTGAACAGAGTATCTAAACTATGTATTAGAACTTAATATGCATGAAAATAACTAATTCATGTATTGTTTGAAATCTTACATGAATTAATCGATCATCTCCTTGTGAATAACCTTCAGTTAGGTTAATGGAAAAGAAAGTTATTCTTCCACATTGAAATATCAGTGGTAAAATGTAAGCGGTTAGATTAAACTGTTCAGGTTTGAGAACATTTTCCAAGAAATTTTTAAGCTGTTTGTGATTAGATAAAATCCACGATTCTTTGAGAAGTTCTCCTGCGATTTCATGATTTTTCGACTTGATCAACGATTTTTCCATCGAATAGTCGATCGTGCAAGTGTTGTAGAAAGTTTTAGCTGCATTAATACTCGAAACATTTTCAAATTCTGTACTTTCAACTAAAAGTGAAAGTAATCCGTAAATGGGTTTTAGTGTTGTTTATCTAATTAATTATTTATATATTTGGTAATACATGATGGTTTGCAGTACACTGATCAATTAAATCATGCCTAAGACATCCGATTCGATCATCAATCAAGTTGTATTCCACATATCAGTCATCACGTTCTCTTATGCAAGAGAGGACGGTAAATTCAGTTGTTGAGATTCAGACATACAAACCTGAGCAGAAGGCCGTGTTGTTATTTTGAAGAATCACTATATGTTACATAGATAATGATTGCATTGAGGCGGTTCACGCAACTGAAAACACGTTTTTACCAATAGATATGATATTATCAAAGTGTTTTGTAAACCAGTTGGGACACAACTATCGGCGAGGCATGATCAGAGCAACAAGACAAGGCAGAAAAGTTATTTGAATTTCAAACTTTCGAATCACAATACAAAACACTCGAAGACAGCATCATATTTTTTGGTGCATTTCAGCCATTGTTCAGTTACCGATGTTTTGTCTTTAACGAATGTGCAGACAACTGGTCTGTTCTTTCTGTTTTTAGCTACATTAAATAAGACTGCTCACTACACCGTTTTTTGAGCGAAATGAGCGATATTCAGAATAATAAACAGAATAAAAGCAACGAAGGGCTCGGATGAATTGTTTGGCATGATTCTGATTGGATTTGTGTATGAACTGTTAATTGTTCATGGAACTTGAACTGAAGTATTAGATATATATTGTTTTGGAAGGTGATAAACAACGCTGATCCAATGCAGCGCTACATGATTTGTGTCCAAATGTTAATAATACCTTTCTAGCCGTCATTTGAGCATACTGTTTCATTTCAACAAAATTGTTTAAAATTGTCCGAATCTAGATTTCCTAAATTGTTTTTAATAAGAGTCTAGAGCAAGTGTTGAAAAGTAGCAAGTCAAAATTCTAGCACGACAACATCTACTTTGGACTCGTGAAAGATAGTATCTTCCATATCACGTTGCATATTCGTTCTATTCAACACCAACCTCAATGGTGATGTATAATTCAGAACTAGCCTTCGTTTTTGAATACTAGTAAATGTAAGCGGTTGTGTAATTCCATATATATGCTGCTTAACGAATGATGAGTTCTTAACAACAACCATCACATACTTATAAACACAAAGCATGGGATTCAATAAAAACGAGCACAAATCAAATCGACGTTACTTGTTTTAGACACATCAAGATTTAATAAATGTAACCACTAGACACAATATATGAAACTCACACATCTTCATGATGATATCATCTGTTTTAACTGGCAGATTATCCGGATAATCATTTTGGGAGTGTTTGTCACAAGAGAAGTGCTCGAAACTATCGCAGATAATTTTAAGTCCTTGAAAATAAATACAAGTAATGAAAATTTAGGAATATAAATTAAAATTCATTGACTGAATCTCTAAAAGTCTTACAATTATTTGATCAAAGACAAGAGACATATTTAAAACGAGCGAAATGAATAAAGTGGGTGAGTGTAACCACAATATAGAGGTAAATATGTAAAGAGAGTGTAGTGACTCACTTTTGTCACGAGAACACGACTGGTTTAATAAAAACAATTATTATTACAACCAATTGTACCAGTGATCGTTTTAATGTGCTTTGGTTTAACTGTGCTAATTATAGCCATTTTGTGCTTTCATTACCTTCCATTATTGTTCCGCGGATTTTGCTGCTGTTCGCACGTACTCTGTACTCTTGCCTCCGCTTGTACCGTTCTTGGCACGATCTTGGTATTCATTCGATACCACGAGATCGCCAAACGAATAAATCTGGTTACGCTCAACCTACGCCTTCTGATTTTCTTGGCACGTGTATTTTGGTAGCGGTGTTCACAGTCAATCGCGACTCGAAACCACGCTACAATTGGTGATCTCAAAGTTTGGAACACGCCTCAACCTCTGGTGAAATCTTCCAAAGAAGACAATTTGGTGAGTCTGTTATTTATCTATCCACGTCTGTCGTATATTTTCATATTATCTCGACATGACGGATAACGATAAGACAAGTATTAATATAATAGACTCCCACGTATGTGTACCGAATCCTTGTCACTTTTTATTCGCGTGACGGTAAATCCCACGCTTTATTCGAGAAATTTTACCCTATTAACGGTTCTCATCGCTGACCCGGCTGCTTGGTACGGAATGCATACGCATACGCATATCCGTCTATCAACCAGCATCAAATGGTTAAGTTGAACGGTTTCACTGCAAACTTAGAAGTGCTCTACGAGCACACGAAAAAAGGCAACTGTCACGAAACCTTACCGCTCGTTATTTTAGGGATCGGAACGAGCTTAAAGGCAGATATCCAATGTTCCGTCGCTGAACTTGTATACGGCACGACATTGCGTCTGCCCGGAGAATTCTTCACACCACGGAGCAGACCTGATTTCGGTAAATCAGACAGGTCGCTCTCTTTCGAGATCTATCTACCTGTTCACATGTTTTCTTACGAGTAGATTCGGTACGCAAACCTTGGCAACAACCTTACGAAGGCTCTTTTCACGTGATCGCTCGTCACGAAAAGACCTTCAAGGTCGATCGATATGGACGCGTTCAGATCGTCAGCATTGATCATCTCAAATCAGCACACGTCGACGTCAGTTCCCTATCTGATACCCTGAGATTCAATGCTAGATCTATCAAACCTAGCGGGATCCTTAAATCTTCTTCAGATCCCACGCCAGATACATCCAAGACCTCATTCTCATGTCCCGGTCAACAGCACGCATTATCTGCACTATCTACGAACGACGCGACAGTCTCACGTCCAGATCAGCAGACCACGCCGTCTCTGACATCGGATGAGATTGCAGGCTCACGAAATACTACGAGACTACCGTCTCACGATCCGGTCGCCAAGTACGGTTAACCGTACGCTTTCGTGACTAGTCGAACGGTGAACAACCGATACTGTGTAGGATTATTCCTATACTACACGCATGCTACACTCTTCTCTTTCTTGATTTTTTTTGTTTCCCGAGCCCACGCCTTCGACCATCTCCGTTTGGTTCCGTCGATTTCAGTCAACTTTGGCGAAAGCTGGCCTGATCACCCACGCTCTTGTCAACGCACTCAGTCGATATATTGGTTTGAATGTTTGGCACACGCTTGGTCTCGAACTTTGTCGTTGCGGTCATATTTGGTCTTTTGGCTCACCGTGGTTTCGTCCTACGTCTGCAACGTTTCTGGACCGCATTCCCTACGAACGCCATCCTCAGATTCTGGATACAAACCATTCGGGTAGCATGCCAACTCAAGCACCAAGTACAGCACATCACTCCTGGTACCGTTCTCCAAAAATAACCTTCGTTGGCAACTCGACGATCAACGATCGCTTTCCTGTTCGCCAATCCGTTCGTCCTACAATCGCTCGTCAGCCGATCAGTCCCACGATTTAAACCACTATTTATCGAAAGTGTAAACCCTTTTTAGCGGGTGGCTCCTGTAGTGACTCACTTTTGTCACGAGAACACGACTGGTTTAATAAAAACAATTATGATAACAACCAATTGTACCAGTGATCGTTTTAATGTGCTCTTGTATGATTGTGCTAATGACAGCTATATTGGGCTTCCATTCTTGTCCACACACTTCGATTTTAACTTCGCGCGAATTCGGTTACCTTTTGTAACCAAGCTTGTAACCTGGCACGATCTCGGTATCCCTTCGATACCACGAGATCGCCAGTGAATAAATTCTGACTTGGTCCATTTTCTGCCTTCTGATATCTGGCTTCTCGGGGTTTTTATGGAGTCATTTGGAACGAGCTTCTTGGTAGCGGTGTTCACAGTTAATCTCAACTCGACGCCACGCTACAAGAGAAATAAAACGTAAATATGGGAGTACGTAGACAAGATGAAAAGACTAAATTTGTGAAAACGAAAATCACAAGCACAAAAGAAAATATGTAAAACGAAATAAGAATCGGAAAAGCGGAAATTAGAGCAAAAAGGAAAATGAAAAGCAGAAATGTAAACTAGCAATAAACAGACGATGATGCGACACATACACTCCGTCCAAACCTCGATCATCAGTCATGAATTTTTGTGTCTGTTAGGTTTTCTATCAATCACTTACAAACGCGACTACGTAAAAGCAACTGCAAATGTGAAGTTTGTTGGAAATCGAGTAAAATGAGTCACCTAATGCACGCTTACTAAAACAGTGCAACATTACAATGATCAATGGATTCCATGAACAAAGCAACATTGATAAATATTTCGTTGAATGCTAACCGTATCGTGCTAGTTTACATTTATTGAGTTAAGCGTGACCATTCCGAACATTGAAATTACCAGCGTTTCCGAGAGTTTGGAAGAACACCTCAAATTAGAATAATCAACAACTGATAATTACTGGTAAGAACAATTCAGTTGAATCATCAGCTTTTCATCAATTCTGTTGAACAGGATTCATAATGTCAAACTAAAGACAAAATTGAAGCATCTGCCGTACCGCATAACATAGTTCACCTTAATAACACCAGAAAAAAAATGTGCCACTTCACGACTGATTCAGTTGACCGGGAGAAAAAAATGTTGCAGTGTTGTTGTGAAGTGTGTCAACATTATGCTGTTTTTCAGTGTGTATCATTATCATTATTCTGCTATGTTTTATAGGCGAACTTTATATTATATACACACAATTAAGATTATTATCTATGATCGTCGTGTATTATGATCGATATGTCTTCACCTTCAACAGTTTTCATGTTCGTAATTCACCTCATGGTTGATTGTGTCTCAAGTGCGAATATTAGGAGACAGGAATTTAATGATTTCCTCCAATTCAATCAGTCTGTTATTCGGTATAACATCACTGTGTGCTTGTTATGAGTAGGTTCTAAAAAATCGGTAGGAATTAATAGACGTATATTCTGTTCATACTGGCCACCATCACTACGTATGAAATTGTCTTCTGACAAATAGATATGTGTTGTGGATATACTTTCATGATGAAGCGCATCTCTTCTTTGATTTCCACGTTGTTATTCAAAATGGAGTATCTTGGTGTTTTGAAACATAAATTGCTTTATACATGTAAGTACTAGTCACTTATAAATTCAAGGACTATGCGAAATAAAAATATAACTTGAAAATTGAATTCTATGTTAATGCGTAAAGAAACGTGACAATACAACCAAGAAATCAGTTTTCTCGTGGTTTGACTTGTTTCACTAAACTCTGTTAACCAGATATTCGAATGTACAAGAAACACACAATAAGAGGTAGCAAATATCCGCAAAATAATGTTACAACTAACAATACAGCCAAAATTATCGATGAAAGTATAATTTGTGGACGAATTAATCAGATATAAGATAACGGTTTACGAATTTGGCATGTCAGTTCGTGATGAAAACCCTAAATCTAATTATAAACCCTAACCATCAACTATAAATGAGAACTTTAACCGCTTTATAATCCTCATTTAGTTCTTATTAGAAATTGTTCACTCAAGGCCACTAAAAGGTGGTCCATAAATTATAGTCTCATCAATTAATCTTATGTACCATGTTGTGTCATCAAATAACTAACTAAAGTAAGATCGTCATGATATAACTAAAATGAAATAGTTTTTAAACATACCAGATGAATGTCTCATCGACAAATATACGAATAATGCGATTCCAACAATCGCTGCACAAGCTACACTGATGACGAGAACAAATAATAAAATTTTCTGTTATCTGGATAATTGAGAAAGTAACATTTTCATCAAGAAGTATGAAGAAGGCTGACTAAGCTTGTCAATATAAGCTGCTTATATACACAAATAACAAAAATAAATATAATGTATATAAACTAATATAGACTGATCTATCTGATATTAGACACCATATATAAAATAAATGAATTCCATAAAAACAATAATATGTTTATCAGGTCGCAGTGCCGCAAAAACAAAACACATATCGTATTATAAAATTCAGATTTCAGAAATACGTCCGCGCTTCACATCAATAAACTAAGCCCGTTTTCTAACTATAAAAATTTCTAATTAACGCTGTCCTAAAATATAAAAGAATTCCTTAGTTATCTTAAAAGATTATAATAATATGTTGTGCAAACCACTCTTTAATTAATGTAGTTACTTTGTTCTCACATTTTAAACATACCAAGCAACTAATGTGCGTGATTTTAGTGGTTGCCACACACATTTTATATGCATATTGAAAGGTAACATTTTCTGTATCAAGTTGTAGAATTGGTATCAAACTTGATCTTAACAAATTACTAAGCATTCAGTCATAATTCTGCTTAATCCGTTCACCTTGGTTTCTGTCTCATTCAATTCCTTCTTCTTCTTCTTCTTATTCTTATTCTTCTTTTTCTTCTTCTTTACTGCGAATCAATACTTATCAATCATTACTGACCTGCGACTTGTAATGAGATTCCATTGTTAGCTGAGAAACTTACAAGTAATGAACATATTTGTGCTGTTTATTTGATATGTTATTCGAGTTTCTTTCTCCTGGCTCTCTTATCACGCGACATTCGTTTATCGTGTGTTACTCGAACTTTTCTTTACAGTTAAGACCTCCAAAATTACTGTGTATCGCTCCCATATGCAATTATTGTCTGTTCACCCGTACATTTGCGAATTGATCAAAGGAGGACTCGTTTGATTGGTATACTTTCCTAGTCAGTCAATTCATGAGATGAGTTATGTAAATAACCTTATCAGCAGTACATATAAATAAACGAGTGTATACTATTGAAGCTTAACAACTATTTGCAGAAATTTTCATTGATCGTGGCACTTAAGAAACTTTCCTACTCGTCTATCACTTTTGTATTGGTCTCTCAAATACATATAAGGTTATTTATGTGTATATTTAAATAAGTGGAGACATTTTGGTTCCAAAATTAACTTCATGAAATATCACTGTAATTCAACAGTTGATTTCCGAGCAATAATCTGCATACATTTATCTTCAATCTCTCAAAAATAAAAACAGCTTGAACTCTGCGGATAGATAGTTGTAGATCTAAAACTCGGTGGCAAATCACCGAAAATACATATTTCCTTATGTTATTTGTCGAACAAATCACATTAAGAATATGAGGTTCAAATCCAGGTATCCCGATATTTCCTCAGACTAAAAACGCTGAAACTAACCTTGTTATGTATTTAAAATACCAAAAATTTTCTAATGCTGTATTTTAAAGACGACCACTCGGCAAATGACAGTGAACAATCACGATTTTAGTAGAGAGGAACAATACAATAGATTGCATACGGAGTATACAATAGATAAAGTTAAAGAGCATTGATCATCCATACTTAACTTTTCTTTGAACCTTTATTAACCTCTATCGCTTTACTATTTATTTTCACAGATAACTTTGTGACCTTCATTACATATTTTCTTCACAATTTCAAACTGCGAAGCAGCATAAATGGCTGTCTCTTAAAGCTTCAGACTTGACTATTCCGTGTTTCAAAGGAACACACTGACGAGATCATCTTCTCCATTATTGGTAATAATAAGACAACGTACCACTTATTTCGAGGTTTTCTTTGATTTTTCTTAATTTCGATTTTATCTCACGTAATTGTGAATACATTGTCGTATAAAACTTGATTTACTTTCGCCAGAGGCTTCATCTTTACTATATAGCTACATTTTGAAGTAGGTGGTGTCATACCCCACCATGAAGTAACGAACGCGTTTGCACCGAAACGTAAGGCGTGAAACCAGCAGTCACTGAAACACATGGAAGACTTGAGATCACACACACAATCTTAATCGAGAACTTCACGTCAAGAAAGAGAACATGAATGAAAGCCACTAGTCGTCTATTTGAAAATTAAAATTCGCAGGTTATGTACACAATGTGAGGCTGGTTTACAAAATGATCTCATGAGTCATGTTGTAGGTTCAGTGCATGCGGGGCCTGCTCTTCTTCCAAAGGGTTTATTCTTGGTCGCCCTGCAGTAGAAAAAAAACAGAGTGTATTAACAATACCATACACGATGATTTTAACCCCGTTACATAACCGTTTTTAAAAACATCCACCAAAATAGCAATGTCTAACAAACGTAACTAACGCAGCCTGCAATGTTTGAAGTCTAAACTTCATCGTTTTCGAAGCCTAACACTACTAACCCAGCGTTCTAATCATTACAGTGATCTGATTTCACAGATTTTTAGTTACCGGTTGCGCTGATCATTTCACATAAGCAATAACATAGAAATATGCTTGGAGGAAGTTGTGTAACCTACCATATTATATATAATTCCAGATCCTACAAGCGTTTATTCAGTTGTAGATGAAATTAAAGATGAATTTTCTTGATTAGTTTCAGCGATCAGTATTGATAATTCTCTCATAACTCTATGCAAGGACCCAGGTATGTAAAACGAAAAGGAATGGTTTAAATGGTTAAAATGAATGTGAACGGAATGGAATAAGATTTCACTTGACGGTCTAATAGCACTGGACCACCAAAACCTCCAGGCAGGAATCTAAGTATGTTAACGATACTAGACGAAAAAAAGAAATTGATCAATCAAGGTAAGATGTTATCCTTAGTCCTTAAGAATAGGTCAAGGCTCCTCTTAAAAGACTCATGGGAATTTGCTTGAACTAGTTCAGTCGTCAGTGAATTTCAGCATTTGATAACTCTTAAGGTGTAGAGTAATTAACCTGACGATACCTGTTGTGGAAGATCATATATATAAATCAAGAGGAGAAGAGGCCCTAATACTGAGCCATGGGGAAACCCACTAGTACATTCCATAACCTAAGAAAAAGTGAAGTTAAAACTCGAATTTCAGCAAAAGGATCTCTTTTCAACGAATTTATTATCAAGCTGTACGCATAATTCTGGTTTAAGCTCCTGGATGGTAAGAGCTTCGGCTATTTTTAAAAGTTGGATGCGAAGAAAACTGGGTAAATTTGAACGAATCATATAATAATATAATATAATATATTTCTGCATGTGCAGGTGCACACCGTTTTTACAGGCATGATCTATAAATTACAACATTTGTTGGTTCACAAAATGTTTCCCAACTTATTAAGTTTATAGTTGTTATAAAGTGAAATCGTAGAGCGCTTGCTGTAAACTATGACCTTGAGAGGACGCGTACATCAAGTTTGTTCCAAACGTCAGAAGTTACATAGCTGTGCTCTCAGAGCAAGATTCTGAAGAAAAAAGAGAAACAGAAGAGCAGCAAGGCACTTGGATATGAACGCAAAACGTTGCTTAACATAGTGTAGTAGAACGGACAGGTATGATAAATTAGAATAAATTCATATTATGTCTTGTTAGTAAAATGAAGTCAGAGGCTCCATATTATAGAATGTACTAATAAAGAACAATGAGTTGTGATGTTTAACAAGTTGGAGTAAGCTCACACGAAGGGAAGGAAGTCAAGGCTGGTACAAGGAAAGCGGTTTATAAGAAGGGTGTGTATATAGAGGGTGAAGTGTTAAGAATATTAATGACTACATCTTTTATTGTCCAACTTTTTTTTCCCTTTTTTGTTTGTCCGATGCCAGCCACACAATCCTAGTGTAAAAGTCCGAGTTAGCATGTTATGGGTTGTCTTAGTAGAATAGCTGATCCAGCATAATATTGGAAACATGAGTTTCAGTGGTGAGCGTAGGAAAACAATCTATATCACAGATTGATTGAATTATTCTCAATCATGAGGAGCCTGATACATACAAAATGTTCTGTCCCCACAAACATGGGTGGATTGAAGTTATCGCCCTCACCATCAATGCTTGCTGGTCAGTAACTCCACCCTCCCTCCTTTTGTGATGTTAGGCTCATTTAGCATTATTTTTGTATATACGTCATACCTCGCACAATCCTCTGTTTCACAAACTGTTGGAAAGCACTATTTCTATAAGTACCATTTTACAAGCTTATCAGACAGTTACAAGCTATGGACTGTGGGTAAAGCATCGATGCAGTGCCTCTGTTGACTATAGTATAAAGTATAGTTTGCCAATCAGAGTATAAGCGTTAAGAAGGGTATATTGTAGGATAGTTGTTTATTTAAGCAGGCGGAAAAAGTATAGAAGTATATGAATTGTGGATTGTGCGGTCCTCTTGACGTTTTAGGGTGGTAGTGAGTGTCCCTTATCGACCGAGTTTATCTTAACAGTAATGATAGGTCCATTGAGTTACCTGTCTACTTCAAGTGAAGAAATGGGGTGGAAAAGGTAATTAATACAACTGCAAAGTAGGAAAAATAAGGCAAACTGAACTTGAAGTCCATTTTGGTCTAGATATGGAGAGAGCCTATGATGTCAGTGCAAGTGAGGGCTTGATCAAGCAGTTTTACAAACGTATGTAATTCATCTGCCATGCGAGTTTCGGAGGGAAGACTGTTCCATATTATTGCATACTTGGTGAGGAAGAAGTTTTCCCGAGTTTTTAATCTGTATTTCTCAACTTTGACCGTAGATACTTTGTTTCGAAGTCCGTATTCATGTGAATCTCGGGCAAGAATTATCTTACACGTTGAATAAGTAAGGTTTTTGAGTAGTTTGAAGTAGAGAATCAAATTAGACCTAAACCTTCTTTTCCAAAGGGGTGCTATTCCTAAAATTTGGCATCGGGAACTATAGTCAATGACCAAGTCAGTCTTAAGTACCTTGCGAGTGAAGTCTCGTTGTATTCCTTCCACCTTTAGTATATCAGATACGCGTAGGTTGGAAAACAAGAACGAGCAGTATTCAGCGATAGGTCTTACACAAACTTTGTAAAGAAGGATTTTAGATTCATTTTGATAGAAATTACGAAGAATGAAGCCAAGCAATTTCCGCATTTTGGATGCTTTGGCTGAGATGTGTTCAGAGAAATTAAGACTGTGTGAGTAATGTACCCCTAGGTCAGTTACTGATGCCAGTCTGGGCAATGTGTGATTGCTAAGTGTTAGTTTCGTTTTGAGAGATGTGTCTCCTATACATAACCAGCCGCATTTCTCTGTGTTGAGCTCTAACCTCCAGCGTTTGCACCAGTCGTTTACCATGTTGAGGTCACGTTGGATTGTTTCCATAGTACTGCGTAAATCGGAAATGTCAGTTTTATAGATGACTTTTAAGTCATCGGCATAGAGGTAGGTCTTACCTGTGCTAAAACACTTGCATATATTGTTGATGTAGATTATAAAGAGCAATGGACCCAAGACACTACCCTGCACAACACCACTGGTTATAGGTCGAGGTGTAGATGTATTAGAGTTAATCTTGGTTATTTGATATCTGTTCGAAGAAAAGACTTGATCCATTGCAAAAGGGGATTTATAATTCCAACTGACTTAAGTCTGTTGATTAGAAGATTATGAGGTACCTTATCAAAGGCTTTCTTAATGTCGAAGTATAGTATAATAACTAGTTTCTTCTGGTCGCGTATACGAGTAACCTCGTTGAAGAAGTCTATCAGGCATGTACTGCACGACCTTGTTCTAAACAACCTTAAGTTCATTTTTTGGATCTGTGGAATGGTTAAAAAAGAAGTACGTCTTATCGTTATCGTTACCTTGGCCTTAAGTATTTTGATTGTCCAATTATTGTTATTATTATTATTATTATTATTACTGCATTCTCTACTTTACTTATGTCTTATATTCTCATTGTTTTATTCGTGAACACTCATCACATCATCTTATTTATTTTTACACCTCTATGACCTTTAATTATTATAACAAAAACATTTTAATCATCTTATTATAATCACTAAATCTACTGTTATTATTCACATTATGTAATCTAGTATTATAACCTTTTTATCAACTGTGTTCACATTTAGTAAATTTACAAAAACAAAATTTTCATATATATACGATTGTAGAGCTTGATAATAAATTCGTTAAAAAAAAGAGATCCCTTCTCTGAAATTCGTGTTTTAAAGTGAAGTTAACCCTAACCGTTGCTGTCAGTTCGTCTGTACTCTACACAACAGTGCTTTTTGTGTCTAAGCAAACGAACAGTGCGGTTCTTGATGGTTGTAGGTTGCCTGTAGCTATGGGATACCATTTGAGGAACTGACTGCTTTGTGGCACACGAAAGCCTGTGCATTAGGAAGTTCCAGTGAGTATCCACATCGAGTTGAGGGTGAATATATCAATCCACCTGTCGTAGATAGTTCTGTAGAGCTGACACATTCAACCGTTTGAAATCCCAGCGCCTGTTGTTGGTGGGATATCTCAGCTCAATTTCGCTGACAAAACTGAAGGCCATAACTGTGTGATCGCTTTTCCTCAGGGGGGCCAGGATCGAGGATTTGTCAACTAGCGATTGCTTGTTTGTAAATGCCCAGTCTAAGCGTGACGGTATCTGACTGTTTCTGCAACGAGTTGCCGACTTTTCGTTTAATATTCAAAAACGAAGAATATTTGAGCGAACAACTGTTTTCAATAACTTCATCATCAGGCTTTACAGTTATAAGTCCATAATTATAATATTTTACAGTGACCAAAAATAGGGCATGTTTTAATGGACTTATAGCTGTAGAGCCTGATGATGAAGTTATTGGAAACAATTAATCGCTCAAATATTCTTTGTTTTTGAATATTCTATGGGTATTTTCGTTTAATCTTTGATCGTCAATGAGGTTGAAGAACCGAGCTTCAGTTGAGTTTTCACCTCCAATATACGTAATTTTGGCGAAATTGACTCTAGGGAGGTTGAAGTCTCCTAGAATGAGGATATGAGTGAATCCTAGACCCGTAGAGCAGGATGGTCCTTCCAGCATACGATTGTCATACTCCATGTCAGCAGTGGGCTTCCTATTGATGACCTCGACTAGGCACCTTGAAGTAGTAAACAATCTTACTGAACACCACACAGATTCATCAAGTTTGTCAAACTCATGGTTGTGAACTTGGTATACCTCCAGGCAGGATCGTATGCATACGACTACCTTACCTCCAATTCCTGTTTTTCCGTCGTTGCAAAACATAGACACCCCAGGTATTTCTAGCTCCTCCTCCGTAAACTTAGAAGATATCCAAGTTTCAGTTATTTCTATCACATGAGCCTTATTAGCATTGCTAAGATCACTTAGCTCATCCAATTTGTTTGGTAGATTCGCAGCGTTCATGTATAAGCAGTTTATGCTTTCAATTTGAAACGCGCAAGCTTCTGCTTGTTTATCTGTATGAGGCTTACGTGAATGGGCTGGTAGTCTACCTTTAAAAGGTTCTCCGAGTATGAAGGCCATGTACTCTACACGTTTTTTTATGATCAAGACAGTCCACAAGTGGAATGGTCAGCTCCAACTTGCCTTTGTGCTTGGTCCTGGCGTCGTGCAGCCTATGCGGTTTCATGTGGATTCCAGTTGGCAAACAACGTTTGTTGTCACAAAATGCCCCCAGAGTTGCAGCCGCCATATTGGATAATGAGTAAGTTACCCTCATTAGCCGGGGTCTAGAATCACCGTGCCTCCTGGCCGATCTCGCCACATGTTGAGTCAGTATTTCTTTTAGGCTCAAGGGCAGCTTAATGAATTTCCATTCCTTAATATCAGAGTTTGCTTGACTTGGGTTAGTGTTTTCCGGTACACAGTGAACAATGATATTTCTTCAGCTGACAAACTTCCTGCGAGATTCTTTAGGGATGTTCCGAATGAGATTTCGCTTACAATACGGTATGTCGGGCAGTATTCCTACGTTCCCATCGGATTTCAGTAACCGACTGGCTAGTAGAACATCCTTGATGTCGGTAGCATTCCTAAGTGTTACAAGAAGTAGCCTCGGGTGATTTTGATGCTTAGATTACTCTTCCCGAGTGAGCCGTGTAGAATATTGCCAAGTTAGTATGAAGTACTGTTCTAAGTATTTAAGAGTGTATCACATTTCTTTAAGGAAAGACTTCTGTGGAGTTGCTTTGCTAAAATGACTTGATAGCAAGTTCCAAGGCTTCACTCCTTACTTTTCCCCAAATAAGTTACCAAATCAGCAGCACCGTTTCTATTCCTGAAGACTAACCACTATATATTTTACCAGGAACCAAACGTCGTAACGATCAAGGACTGGCAACACTGACTGACTGAAACAATGATATAATTTCCTTCACGAGGAGGTATACACAGATCTCAATACACTCCCTTCACAAAAATTGGTTTATTTGCAACCTATTTATTTACAGATATAAGTGGTAAAGATGTACTTAAGAGCTTCACGCAAATAGAGAATTGAGTAGAAAACCATCTGCAAACATACAGGTTGATACATCCCAATGAGTACAAAAGTTTAAATTTTGACATTTCATGACTTAGTGTAAGCCAAGTTTTCGCAGTAAATAAATGAAACACGAAATACAACCAAGTGAAAGTAGTACAAATGATACAGTACAGAATAATGAGATATAACAAAAATGGACATTTCATTTATGTCATTTAGACATGTTACCCCTCAACAAAGAGAACAGGCCGTACATAATACTCCACCAACCAGCTCTCTCATGGACAATCATTCCTAACTGTTTCCAGCTGCTATCTCTTTTTTTTCATATCTGCTTCCAATCCCCTACGCAAAGTGTTCATCAGCATACCTCTTTTCCGTTTACCTTCAGCATTCCATGTTGTTACTAGTCACGTAATGTGGCTAAGTGATTTCCGTAATGTATGTCCTATCCACTTCCTTCCACTTTCCTAATTTCCATTTTAAGATGGAAGTTGACTTGTTCTCCCCCACAGAAGACTGTTACTGTTGGTACTAATAATGATAATAGTTTGTTCACCACTAACTGTCTCTCACATGAGGCATACCAGTTTACGGACAAAATCAAATTGTTACGGAAGATAGAGTCTTCATTTATTGGGTTACTCGGTTATGCTGACACTTTATAAGACACATTGATCATAGAATTATGGGAGATGACAATTCTCATATATGAATGTATATGATATTAGTAAAACCAGTATTGTCAACATAACAGTTGGCGCGCTTTATCGATGTTACGTTGCGACGTGCGACTGATGGTTGAGAATAAGTCCATATGAAGTTGGGTGTTTCTAGGAACCCTTTCTGGAACGTCTGAAGCATTAATGATAGTGCAGGACGAAATCACTAGTTTCATATCTGTTTTCGATGGCATATCTCAAGGAGGCTGAAAGGGATGTACGTCAAAGAAAAGACGAGAGGCAGAGCAGACAATACTCATGGAGGAGTAGTTAATGTATGACTATCTAGTCAGATGCTCTTTCATTGAGTTACCTATTATGCAAGAGCATTTTAATATGGTAAAGAAAACAATTGTAAAGAAGGTGTGAGTAAATATAGAACTATATGAATGAAAATGGTTCGGAAAGAAGCTGAAAGTATAAGATTATGTGTGGTTATAAAATATAGTATTGAAAACAGTATTTTGATACAAAAATGGCTGTCTCTCTCAGAGGTAACACCCAGAAACTGGAGACTCTACACAATAGAACAGACTGTAGATACACTTTCCATTCCCTAAGAGTAGTCAAATGTTGACATTTGCTATCGGCTGAAGTAGTCCAAGCGACTTTTCAGGAGTCTGTTAAACGAAAACTTGTTATACTCTTAAGGACTGAATATAGTATTTTACCATGATTCGCCTATTCTTCTTTTCTCTCTTTTGCCGATAATATACCTAGGTTCATCCATCAAGGTGATGGTGATCCAGATCCAGATCTCTTTCTCTTCCCACTAGATCGGAACATCTCAGAGAACATAGCAGGCGATTAAAAAAGTCAAGTACGAACAAAATAATCGTGGAATATAGATTTTCACATCAAGTCATCAATACTTCGAATCTGTTATCTGAAGCAGTGATGTCATCACCTTCAGTTGAATCATTCAAGTGAATACAGAACACTCATAGAAGCACACTAAAAAGAGGAATAAAGTAGGCCGTATACCTTCTGTCCTTACTACACAAAACACAACGTGACCACCCAAATCGTTGACAGCCATCCGGAATCTAACAGCAGTTTTAACGCAACTGTGGTAGCTTTTCCTAGTATCGTTGACGACTGGGTACAGGTTGCAAGGAAGAAACAACATAGCAAAATGAAAAGGAATCTTGCCCCCATAAAAGTAGTCAAAAAATCAAAGGCTGATCACAGTGCCAGATCATTTATTCTTCATAGAATCAAGGAGAGCGAAAGCTCTGAACCAAAAACTCGCTTTGAGCGTGAGCCCCTGTTAAGCAGTCTCAATACTTGGTCACAACGTGGTAGATGTCTAATCCAAGGGGACTTTAATGCACCTATTGCAGACTGGGTAAATCTGAGAACTGACTCGTCAGAAAACTTCTTCGAGCAGGAACTAGTTGATGCGGTTATCATATGTGCCCTATTCCAACATGTGAAAGAAGCGACTAGGTACAAACAGGGTACTGAATCGTACTTACTAGATCTTATACTGACTCACTGTGTGGATGACGTTGTAAACCTCCATTACATTGTTGTGGACCAAACAGATATGAACACAAAAAATATAAACAAAGTTACTAAAAATCAATAGTAATATTAATATATATAATTAATTGTCACAAATACAATAAAAATTGGGGACGTTACTTAAATTGATCAGACGTCGCGTGTTAGGATTAGGTCCAGTAAAGTAAATCCACAATTATAAATGTTTGTTGATTCTGAACAAGTTGGTGAACTCTCTAATGATATAATCCAACGTTGAATGTGATATATTTCGGTTGCAGTCTATAAATGAAGATAGAATTTGATTTAGACTTCGGATATCTCAATCACAAATGGAAATAGAACGATGAGTGTGCGAGAAGCATTGTATTTGTTAGCTAGTAGCGGTATTTCGCGCAATATAGTAGTACAACGGAAAGTGTGTTCAAGGTCATTTACTAAAACAACAGTTACAGTCATTTAATGTTAAATATACATACAGTGTAAGGTTGACAAAGTAAATACAAATAACATTGAAAACTATTTACAAAATAAGCTTGTCGGGTCCATCTCCACAACATTAATAAAATTATTATTATTCTATATTTCTGCATGTGCAGGTACACGCCATTTTTACAGGCATGATCTATAAATTATAACATTTGTCGGTTCACAAAATGCTTGGCAACTTTTTAAGTTTACAATCTCAATAGGGAGTGCCCCCACTACATAAGCATACTTTGTTGCCTGAGATTTTATACCTCTAGCCATGAACAAAGCTTCGATTTGTGCAAACCAGATTCTTGGATTATTAACGCCGAACGTTGGTAGTCTTAAGTCTGAAATTGCGTTGATCGAGGTTAAGGCATTATCTTCTGATTGTGAAGAGTTCAAGGAGTTGATCAGTGGACTATCTATATCAAGGTAGTTGCCGTAGTCATAGAGTTCATTGTTTGTCTACTTCCGATTGCGTTCAAGCTATTGGCTTCCGTCATACTTCGTAGGTTGTTCAAAACCCGAGAAAGATTGACTCGCGAGGAGCAGGCTGGGTTTCGTTCTGGTCGAGGTTGTATTGATCATATCTTCACCCTCCTCCAAATGTTAGAACATCGCCATACTTATCAAAGGCCAACAATCGTAGTGTTTCATGACATCAGGGTTGCCTTCGATTCGTTGGACAGGACTGTTCTCTGGGATTGTCTATTGAAGAAGGGTGTGCCTGAGAAGTTTATTAACATCCTAAAGGCCTTATATAAAAACACCTCAGGCAGAGTGAGGGCATACAACCACCTCTCTCCATTGTTCTATACGAGTAGTGGGGTTAGGCAGGGTTGCCCAATCTCACCATTCCTCTTCAACTTTGCCATCGATGACATTCTGGAAACAGCTCTGATGAATGTAAGTAATGGTGGTGTGGATCTGTTGCCTGGAGAAAGACTTCTCGACCTTGAGTATGCGGATGATATTGTCTTACTGTGCGATAATGCCCAAGGCATGCAATCCGCACTTAATCAGTTGGCAATCAGTGTCCGTAGGTATGGTATGTACTTTGCACCTTCGAAGTGCAAAGTACTTCTACAAGACTGACAGGATTCCAATCCTGTACTCACCCTGGATGGTGAGCAGATAGAAGTAGTCGAGAAGTTCGTGTATCTGGGTAGCTGCATAAGTGCTGGTGGGGGTGTGAGTGATGAGATCAATGCACGTATAGTGAAAGCCAGAGCGGCTTATGCCAATCTGGGCCACCTTTGGCGCCTTCGTTATGTTAGTCTGGCTGTAAAAGGTCGGATCTACAACGCGTCGGTGAGAGCAGTTTTGCTCTATGCTTGTGAAACCTGGCCTCTCCGAGTTGAGGACGTTAGACGACTCTCTGTGTTCGATCATCGCTGTCTCCGAAGGATTGCTGACATTCAGTGGCAACACCATGTTAGTAATGCAGAGGTTCGGCATCGTGTGTTTGGGCACAGAGATGATAATTCAATTGGTGTCACCATCTTGAAACACCGACTTCGGTGGCTTGGACATGTTCTACGAATGTCGTCCCAGAGAATTCCACGTCGTGCATTGTTTGTTGACTCTGGGACTGGTTGGAAAAAGCGGAGAGGTGGTCAGTGCATGACATGGTGTCGTGGCATGAAAGAAAGCTGCAAAGGACTGGCTTCTGTCGGTCCTTCACGACTCCCTGGTTGGGGTCTGAGAGATGGTGCTACACAGTGGCTAGAGACGTTATCAGATATGGCTCAGAATAGAAGCCAGTGGCGATCCTGCTGTAACCTTCTTTTACTTTCTTCATAAAACGTGGTTGTGTCTCCCTTACTTGAAAGATTTCTTCTGATTGTACCTTTCCGTTCCATCGTTACGACCGCACTACCTCTCACCAATCTCCTTGTTATCGTCCTCTTTTTCTTTTGTGCTCCTTAGTTTTTTTTCTTTTCTCTCTTCGAATTTTCATTGTTTTGTGTGGCGCATATATATTGGCGCTCTCTTGTACCAATATTTATGTGCTCAAATAAATAAAAATAATCTATATCAATGAGTTTACCAGGAGAGTTCATGATGGCAAAAACAAAAATAAATGAACTAGCGTGCAGAGTAATAAAAAAATGAATATATATATAAACAGTAAACGTCTATAATGAATTCAAGGCTCACCAAATAATTGTGGTGGACCAAACAGATATGAACACAAAAAATATAAACAAAGTTACTAAAAATCAATAGTAATATTAATGTATATAATTAATTGTCACAAATACAATAAAAATTGGGGACGTTACTTAAATTGATCAGACGTCGCGTGTTAGGATTAGGTCCAGTAAAGTAAATCCACAATTATAAATGTTTGTTGATTCTGAACAAGTTGGTGAACTCTCTAATGATATAATCCAACGTTGAATGTGATATATTTCGGTTACAGTCTATAAATGAAGATAGAATTTGATTTAGACTTCGGATATCTCAATCACAAATGGAAATAGAACGATGAGTGTGCGAGAAGCATTGTATTTGTTAGCTAGTAGCGGTATTTCGCGCAATATAGTAGTACAACGGAAAGTGTGTTCAAGGTCATTTACTAAAACAACAGTTACAGTCATTTAATGTTAAATATACATACAGTGTAAGGTTGACAAAGTAAATACAAATAACATTGAAAACTATTTACAAAATAAGCTTGTCGGGTCCATCTCCACAAAATTAATAAAATTATTATTATTCTATATTTCTGCATGTGCAGGTACACGCCATTTTTACAGGCATGATCTATAAATTATAACATTTGTCGGTTCACAAAATGCTTGGCAACTTTTTAAGTTTACAATTTTTTATAAAGTATACTCGTGGGGCGCTTGCTGTAAACCGTGACCTTGAGGGGACGCGTACATCAAGTTTGTTCCAGACGTCAGACGTTTCATAGCTGTGCCCTCAAAGCAAATTTCTGAAGAAGAAAACGAGAAACTGGAGAGCAGCAAGGCACTTGGATATGAACGCCAATCGTTGCTCAACATTTTGTAGTAGAACGGACAGAAGTATAATAAATTAGAATAAATCCATATTATCTCTTGCTAGAATGAAATGAAGTCAGAGGCTCCATATACGAGAATGTAGTAATAAAGAACAACGATTTGTGATGTTTAACAAGTCGAAGTAAGCTCACATGAAGGAAGGGAATTCAAGGTTGGTACAAGGAACGCGGTTTATTAGAAGTGAGTGTGCATATAGAGGATGAAGTGTTAATAATACTTGTAAGTATATCTTTTATTGTCAAATATTTTTCATTTTTTCCCCATCCGATGTCAGTAACACCATACCAGTGCAAAAGTCCGAGTTAGCATGTTATAGGTTAGTCTTCAGTAATAAGGATAATAGGTTGGTGAACCTGTATTAATCCTGACACACTGCTTTCCAGTGAAGGTCCAGCTTCTCCTTGAAAATATTCACTGATGGGGCTGATACCACTTGTTCGGGTAAGGCGATGAGAAAAACGGGACCCAACTTTAAGTTTATGAGATCTTGGTTTATGAACCTTCTTGCTATGACCTCGGAAATTATTAGTGCTAGAGATAGCAAAAAGATAAGATATATTAACACCCAAATCATAATGAAAGATACGAAATGCCAGTATCAGGTCACCTCGTGTCCTACGATACGACTAATCTAAGTGGCTTAGCAACCTAACCCAAATTAACTTTTCAAGTAACTTAATGACTATGCTAGTTAGACTAACAGGCCGGTAGTTAGATACAATATTCCTCTGACCTTCTTTAAATATAGGACTGACTATAGCGTCCTTTCAATCTCTAGGGAGTTGAGCGAGTGAAAGGGACATGTTGAAGAGTGTCGCAAGCGGTTTTGAAATAATGTCCACAGGAGATGACAGCAACCGTGGATGTAAACCATCAGAGCCCGGTGTCTTACCAGGTTTGAGGTTAGTTATCAACAGAGGGGCAGTTTCCTCAGTCACCTGTGCAGATTCCATGGTTAGTATCTCAGTGTGAGTGGGACAAGTATTTGTTACAAAAAACGTAGAGAATACTTCGCTAAATCAGTCTGAAAAAGTTTCAGCTTTTGCTCGATCTGATTCAGCTAGTAATTCTGAATTTTCGTGTAACAGTAACGGGGGGATACCATCACTACGTTTTGTCCGCCGTTTAACATACGCAAACAATCATTTCTGACAAGTACGGCTATCATATACTAACTGTCGTTCGTAAGTGGTACGGGATTTGGCTATGGTTTTCTTACAGATATTACGTAATTTTTGGTACTCACGCTTAAATGATTCATGACCTGTCAACAAGAATAAGTCTCAGAAGTGTTTCCTACGCTTTAACAGCTTCCGGGTTTCCTTATTAATCCATGGAGTGCAGTGTGATAGCTTACGTGCTGACCATGGGATAAACGGCGACGTTATGGACTCGAATGTAGCCTTAAACTTATTCCATTCATCTTCGATCAATCCATCCGCGTCGATCGACCAATCAGTCGAGATAGCACAGTTTCTGATTTCCGGAATATTGGATCGTCAGATATTGGGACGGGGTGGAGCAGATACGAATTTTATACCATGTGTCCTAAACTTAAGGTTAATTACAACGTGATCACTGTTAACTAGTGAGGAATGTGCTGAATATCAAAGACATCCTCACAGTGGTGGGTGAGGGCGATGTCCAGCAGTGACGGTACATGTTGCATATCAATGTGTGTCGGTTTTGTGATACATTGTACAAGTGCACACTGAATAACGGTAGATAAAAGGTCTCTATCGAAACCACTACCTGGAGCTGTAAGCTCTATCCAGTTGATATGCGGTGCGTTGAAGTCCCCAATGATGAGACAACGTTCTGCCATACTCCTAGAACAAATGTGTCTTAGGATAAAGTCGTCAGCAAGACAAGACGGACTACGGTATATTATCCCTATAGTCACTAACCCACTTCTAGATTTATTCTTACAACATGCAACCTCACATGTACCACTGATATGAGCCTCCGATATGGTTGATTGTATACGAACGTGATCCCTGACGTATAACATTATGCCTCCCCACTTGCGACTTGAAACCCTATCACTTCTAATACAGATATAGCCTGCAATGAACGGAGAACAGTCTATATCTACTGTGAACCAAGTTTTTGTAACAACGATTATATCGAGACATAATTCTTCCACCATCAGACTTAGCTCGGACGTTTTATTTCCAAGACTACGAGTGTTCGTGTAGCACACACTTAAAGTGTTTTGGCAATCAATCGTCCTACCCATATAGGCCTCAGAAGCATTGGCTTCCAAGACCTGTCTACCCGAAAACCCTTTATGGTAAGGTTATTTTCGCCATTTAATTTGCGATTCCTCAACTCCGTAAGAGCATTCTTCCATTTGATTCGATCCTCAAGCGGCCAATCTGGTCGAATACCGATATTTGAGTGACGAGTTTTTCAATAATATGTCTCTTTCTTCGAAACTCTAGAGAACAAGTTTCAGGATTCTTCTTGGTTGGGTATCACCTCCAACCCATTTACCGAGTCGTATTACCTTTGTAGTATGTACCCCTGAAACTTCTTCAGGTAGCACATGTCTTACCACAGACTCCACTAACTGAAGGTCATGTGCATGTCTTTCAGCAGAGTCGTTATCTTTTGACTCCTCTAGATTCCAAATAATTAAACTAGGAAGGGGTTTACCTACCTTTGAAATTGTGTTAATAGCTTTCGACTGTGACGATAGATCCCGTATATTCACTACTGGTATCTTACGATTAACGTTTATTGTAACAGAGTCCTGTGAGTGACTCACAACAGTGTTAGACGAAGCTTCACTTTGGAGCTTTAGTGGATTGGTATGAGAGTCCACTAAGAGCTAATCAAGTGAACAGTCATTAGTTTTAGCTGTTATTTCACAGCCCTTTTTCACACGAGCGCGTTAATAAGAGATTGTCTTAGTAGAGTGGCCAATCCAGCATAATATTGGAAACGTGAGTCTGAGTGGTGAGCGTAGGAAAACAGTCTATATCACAGATTGATTGACTTATTCTCAATCACAAAGAGCTTGATACATATAAAATGTTCTGCCTACACAAACACGGGTGGATTAAAGTTATGGTCCTCACCATCAATGCTTGCTGGTCAGTAACTCCACCCTCCCTCCTTTTGTGATGTTAGGCTCATTTAAGCTTATTTTCGGATATATGTCATACCTCACGAAATCCTCTGTGTTTCACATCCTGTTAGAAAGCACTATTTTTTAAGTACCATTTTACAAGCTTATCAGGCAGTTACAAGCCATAGACTGAGAGTAAGGTATCGATGCAGTGCTTTTGTTGACTATAGTATAAAGTATAGTTTGCCAAATAGAGTATAAGCATTAAGAAGGGTATAATGTAGGTTGGTTGTTTATTAAAGCAGGCGGAAATGTATAGGAGTATATGAGTTGTAGATAAGATAACAATAAATAATATTAATTGCTGGTCAACATAGTGTGCAGAAGAGTAAAAAGGTAATACAGGATAAACAGGGAAAACCTCACAGTAACTTGGTTCTGATGTTATTTTGTGTTGTCCTAACCAGTTGATAGGTAATAGGCTCCATAGATGCAAGACCACTGGTAGTAGGCAATCTATTGTGCGGTCCTCTTGACTTTCTGATGGTGGTAGTGAGTGACCGAGTTTAGTTGAACTGTATCGATAGGTCCAGTGAGTTACCTGTCTACTTCAAGTGAAGAAATAGGGTGGAAAATGTAATTAATACAAGAAAAATAAGATAAACTGAGCTTGAGGTCCATTTTGGTCTAGACATGAAGAGAACCTATGATGTCTGAGTGGGGCACAAATGTGATCGTGCGAGTGAGGGCTTGATCAGGCAGTTTTACAAACGTATATAATTTATCTGCCATGCGAATTTTGGAGGGAAGTGTTCCATAATATTGCATACTTGGTGAGGAAGAAGTTTTCCTGAATTCTCGATCTGTGAGCAATGATATGATTGTAAAAATCTGTCAGCCTCGAACGCATAGCTACAATATATTTTGTGTACAGTTCGGTTGTTTAAGCTTGTCCTTAAGTCCAAGTCACGATATGAAGCGTTCGTACCCGGTGTTCTCCATCATGCTTATGGTGTTAATCCTCCACATCATGATATTTTAGAATTCGTGTGGTATATGATAATAAACAAATTTGTGTCTTGCGCTTTTCATTTCCAACAGTCAGGTCAATCGGTAGAAGTCAAAGAACTCATTTTCAAATATATAGAAAAAGTAGGAGCTCATAAAGTTCATAAAGAATTGATGGACCGTGTTTTCGATTTGTATTCCGAAATTAAAATCGTGAGTAATTTGACATAGATCTGTCAATTTTTAATCATGGTGTTAATTTCAAATAGTTTTTATGGATTGCAGTACTTAACAGAAAGTGAACTAGGTTGTTGTTGAGTAGAACATATATTCAGTCGGTGAAAAACTATGGCATTTGTCCAGTACAATAGAGGCTGTCATCAGTTATCATCAAGTATGACTTTAGATACAGAATTTGCAGGAACAGGTGAATACATGAACACTCGATTTTCTACTTTACAATGACACATTTGAATATGTTGCTTGCTGAGTATGTGATTTTGTTATCAGAGAGATAACTGTGAAAGTAATGGGTCATTTACACAAATGATCATTGATTTCAGACACTGCAGTAGATCACACCAATACTGGTAGTACCGAAAGACACGATGCTGTCAGAAAAATCGACAATACCGATCACGGTCGTATGACGTAGAGTGAAAAATTAGATCATCCGGTACGTTTGAAGTTTGCGTTACGATAACAAGGTATCTAATCTATATTGTTTAAATATCGTTGAATCCACGTTTCTAACTCATAAATAGCTTTAAAATATATACTTAAAACGATATGGGTCGACTGTCTAAAAAACGAGCTCGAAAAAGCCCTAATACTTCAGATAATAAAATTTCTGTTATTACCTATTCCCCACGTTCTGCTACTCCTTTTGAAGCTGATAATGTTGGGATTGATGTTCGTGCGTACGTTCCTCATACGTTTATATTGACTGTAGGCGCCGTTGTTGTCAGTTCGACTGTATTCTGCCCAACAGTGCCTTATGTGGCTTAACAAACAAAGAGTGCGGTTCCTGATGACTGTGGGTTGCTTGTAGCTATTGATGACCATTCGAGGAGCTGAATACTTTGTAGCGCATTAGAGCGTGTGCAGAAAGAAGTCTCATTGAGAATCCACATCAAGTTGAGGGTGAACATCACAATCCACATGTCCTAGAAAGTTTTGTAGAGCTGACACATTCAACCGTTCAAAAATTCCAGCGCCTGTTGTTGCTGGGATATCTCAGCTCTGCTTCGCTGACAAAACTGTAGGCTATCAGGGTGTGATCTCTTCAGGGGGGACATTATTGAGAGGATGTCAACTAGAAATTTTTCGTTTATAAATACCCAGTCTAAGCACGACGGATTCGAACTGTTTCCCAAACTAGTTGCCGTCTTCACATTTTGATATGATTCCAGGTCCTCAATGAAGTTGAAGAACCGAGCTTCAGTTGAGTTTTCGTCCCCAATATAAGTATGTTTCGCGAAATTGAGTGTATCAGATATTCTTAGGAATGACTTCTGTGCAGTTGCTGTGCTAAAATCACATGGTAGCAAGTTCCAAGTCTTCACCCTTCACTAAGCCCAAAATAATTTATCAATTCAACAGCACCTTTTCTATTCTTGAGGAATAACCAGCATAAATTTAACCGTGAATGAAACATCGTAACGATCAATGAATAGCAACATTGACTGACTGAACCAATTATATATTTTCCTTCACTAATGTTCACAAAGATCTCAATGTATTCCCTTCACAAATAACTGGTTTATTTGCAACCTATTCATTTACAAAAATATGTGGTAAAGATTTACTTAAGAGCTTCACGCAAATAGAGAATTGGGTAGAAAACCAGCTGGAAACATTCATGTTGATATATCCCAGTGAGTACAGAAGTTTAAATTTTGACATTTCGTGACTTTATGTAAGCCAAGTTTTCGCAGTAAATAAATGGAAGAAAAAATACAGCCACGTATTAATAGTACAGTACAGAATACTGAGATATAACAAAAACGAACATTTCATATACTTTATTTGAGCATGTTACCTCTCAACAAAGAGAACAGGCAGTACGCAATACTCCACCAACCAACTCTCTCATGGACATTCATTCCTTGCCATTTCCATTCGCTATCCTTTTTTTTCATGTCTATTTCCAGTTCTCTACTCAATGTGTTCATGGATATTCCTCTTTTCCGCTTTTATTCAGCATTCCATGTTGTCACTAGTCCCGGGAAGCGGCTTAGTGATTTCCGTAATGTATGTCCTATCCGCTTCCAACGTCTTTTACTATTTTTCTCTTCAGATGGAAGTTGACTTGTTCTCTTCCACAGAAGATTGTTACCGTTGGTATTAGAAATAATGTTATTAATTTATTCTCAAATAACTGTCTCTCACATGAGGCATACCAGTTTACGGACAAGAACAATCTGTTGCAGAAGATACATTCTTCCTGTATTGGGTTAATCAGTTATGCTGACATTTTATAAGGTACATTGATAATAGAATTATGGGGAATGACACTTCTGACATATGAAGGTATATGATATTAGTAAGACCAGTATTGTCAGTATAATAATTGACGCGCTTTATGAAGTTTACGTTGCGTCGTGCTACTGATGGTCGAGAATAAGTCCATGTGAAGTCGATGGCTCCTATGAGCCACAACCTCATATCCATTCTGGAACGTCTGACGCATTAAATATAGTGCAGGACGAGGTCTCTCGTCCCATACCTGTTTTCGATGGCATATCTCAAGGAGGCTGAAAAGTGTGTAGGTCAAAGAAAGGACGAGAGGCAGAGCAGAAAATTTTCATGAAGGAATAGTTAGTGTTTGACTACTTAGTCTGATCCTCTTTTATTGAGGTACCTATCACGTAAGAGCATTCTAATATGCTAAAGAAACCAATTGCAAAAAGGTAGGAGTAAATATAGAACTATATAATTGAAAGTGGTTCAGGAAGAAGCTGAAAGTATAGGATTATGTGTAGGCATAAAATATAGTACTGAAAACAGTATTGTGATACACAAATGGCTGTCTCTCTTTTCGTTCAAGCTATTCGAGCCTTTTTTCTAGATTACATAGAATCCTGAGCAGACTTTGTTTATAGCGAACTGTCTAGTTTGCTTGTAATAGGATTACTTAATAGGAACTGAAAGTCTTTTACAGACGATTTAATGAGGTACTATGCATAAAACATCAGCATCAATGCCATTGGTTAGTGGCATTTCACTAGACCATAAGAAGCCGTATCTACACAAAATGTTTGTCTGACGACTGTCCCAATTTTCTAGATCATTGGTGGAATGACATCTATAAGATTATCTGTGTGTGTTGCTCTGACATCTCGCAAATTCAGTGGAGCCGGTCAATTTAAGAGTTCCTTCAGTTGTACTACTCCTCTGTTCCTTTGTCCTTGAAATGAACAGTGCAATCGGTGTTTTTATCACTATTACCATTGTTGGTTTACTGAGTCCCTTACAGACTCTAAACGAAGGCGTAGAATTTCCACTGACCTTATTCATTCACTTAAATCTACTGCCGAATATGCATAACTCACAATATCCTGTTAACTGAGTTTGAGAAACCAGCAACTCTCACTCTCAGAAAATTGCTAACCGACTACATGACAAAGAAAGAGCTTGAAACCGAATAATCGTTAAGAGATGATAAAGTGAAATTTCAGTCATCGTCTTCAATAATGAAGACGTATTTGTAAAGGAAATATGTCAAACAAATGAAGTGTTGATACAATTGATCCTGCTCGATTGTTCTGACGTGCAATCTTTGTCTATAACACCTTGATACTTGTGGTTGAAGTTATTTCTATACCTGACAGCTTGCAATTGATTTTCACAATCGACAAGAATGTTCAACAAAGTAAAGCCGATGTTTATTCTGACCATTGTTATTCAGACAGTTGTAATTAATTTTGCATTCTAAGGGCTGTCGTTGTTCCAGTGAACTGTCAATCTAGTTCATCCTAGTCATTCATTGTACAGAATATGATCTTGTGTAATAGAGAAAAGTATTTATTGAGTGCGTTGACTCACGTTTTTATTTTTATTTCAGTTTCAGAAAACTGTGGAATTAATCAGATTGAGATAAAATTATCATCAGGAGGAAAACTGTGGACAATATTGGCAGCGAATCATTGTGTTACCACTCCTAAAGAAACTCAAATTGCTACTTTAGTTTGCTGGTTCGGAAATGATTATATTCAAAACGACCGTATGTACGTAGGGAACCTTGAGAGATGGTATTCGCGAATGAGCACTTATTTGAAATACCATGTCAAGACGAATCAACTATGCAGCTCCTCCAAGTTTTCGATGGTTGTTTAACTAAGTACAAGCGATGTTGTGGGCTACCCAATTCTTCAATCAGAACAAACCCAAATGCTGATGAAAATATAAATTGAAGTTTAGTCATTCATAGCAAATCTAGGTTTTGCTTTCGTTTGCTCTCACTATCGTATCCAGTCGCGCGTTCTGATTTAGAATTATATAGCTACAGACAGATCACTATACTTCATAACACTGAGTTTTATGCATTCAGGAAACGTTTTCTTGAAATTTGAGAAACTGGTTCAACAATGTACCCGAAAGTTATTCTTATTGTGGACACTATTACCATCTCTTTAATAACAAACAAATGTGATTTATTATCATGTTGTTCTGAAACATATACGACTACATAGTTTAGACTATGAGACTGACTTGGAAGGTTTCTTCATCAAAATTCTGTAGAACGATGATGGATGCATTGTCAGTTTAGAGGCAACATACATCCTGAGTTTCAAGGACACAGTCATATGGTAACCAATATTATTTTCATCATTGATACTCATGTCAAGCAGAACTTCTTCAAGTCTTGATGCTAATTGTTTGCTTCAGAAAAGACTGGTTTTCGTCTGCCTACAGGACCAATATTCTAATGCACTACGTTTCTGATTATAGCGCTAACAACAAATTTAATCTCGCAAAAAAGGTTTGAGAATCCGCGGTGATTTATTTAGATCCACTTCAACAGTCCGTTTAATCGTACATTTATCACAATCTACTACTACGCGAAAAATATTCATTTACAAACATGTTTTGCGAATGAGTTTTTCACCAGATGTTACTTTGTAAGCAGTTCAAACAAAAAATTTTCTGAACTTGGAAAACTCGTTTGGACCAACATTGCTGCCTCATTGACATTAATGTTAGACAAAGCAGGTTTATTATTACTGGACTTCTACATTTCAGTTTCAGCATTGCTTAGAATATGTAAGGAGCGTTTCGTTTCAGTTATGTGACAATTGTTCTTCCAAGTCATATGGTTCCTACCCTCCGTCCAACTATTCCTCAAAAGTATATCAGTAATTTAGTCGACCGAGATTTCAACATACAACTGATTTAGTTGACCCGCACACTTATTTGGATATTGTGTAAGCAACATTTCACAATAATTCTTCAACTAGATTGAAACCATAATGTTCTCATTAGTTGTCTTGTCACAATTGATTCATCCGACTGTATCAATCAAATATTCGACTTCACTTACAGTTTCAAAATGTTTATTATTCAGAGAATTAAAGTGAGACATTACAAAAGTTTAAGTTACGGAATCGATTAAACAGGAAAATGAATATTTTTGCACACATACACACACGATTAATGTTTCCTATCAAAGAATGCATTTGCGCATAGGATTCATTGCGGAACCACTTTTACATTGGTACGTTTCTGAAAATCCTTGACTGTGTTTCACAACATCGTTCACACTGAAAACGAAGAAAATTAGATCGAAGTATATGGAACTGTTAATGAAAACATTATTATGCTATTGCGACAATTCATTCATCAACACACTGCACAAATGTTGACAGTATTTATTCAATGTCAACAGCTGTAAGCTAAACAGTTGCATTAGTTGACGTTTACCATCACATCTGCATTGTTGAGACTATGCTTAAGATGAGAGCATATTTAAAGCACGAGCCTTGACTGCATCAAATAGCCGAATGAAAATCAAAGTTTCCATGATAGTGGTTACAGCTCACAACTGACTGCCAATATTTTAAATATATGTCATGGCCACATTTTTGAATGAACTTATGAAAATACAAATGAATTACCTGGATTTGTAGACTTCGATTGAAGACCGTAAATCGTCATCAACAATTTGTGATGATAATCCACCGCACACCATCTTCAGTTATCAAGGATAGGCGAAATGAAGAGAATAATCAAAAGTGTATTGGTGCATTGTAGTTATAATTCAATTAGGGTAACTAATGATCATTTCACAACGTCATGAGACAAGAAAGTCACTTTGAGAAAACTGAAAAGACGCTTTGAACTATGTTTTCTTATACATCAGGATAAGCAACTTAAGGAACAAAGATACACTGAAATACTGGGTCTTTGTTATTCATTCAAATAAATGAACCAACGCAAAAATCAACATCGTCATTTTCGGTTCTGCAAGATTTGACATATTTGTTGTTTCTCAGTGAGTAATTGTCTTTCTTTCATAGTGTCAATAGATCTTGGACCTCGGCTGTCAATGAGTGGAAATCCTTACTATGATTGACATAATAGGCACTTAAATCCTCAGTGAAGTTACTGTTGAAGTAGTGAAACTACAGTTGACTGAAGAAGTGATAGATTATTTCTACTTGTAAAATCTTTTATTAAAATAAAACAGAGTGAACAAATTGTATCGGTTGCCGCCGATTGCTTGAAAATCAACCCTATAATTCTAGAATCATGAGTTATTGGCAAGTCTGTCCACTCACTTTTTGACCATAGTTCTTCTCAAATTCAACGCTACATCTTATCACCTCAAGTAACCTTTCCTTAACAATTAATATTCGTTGTTCCCGAATGCTCAAGTTCAAAACTACCATATTTAGAGTTTCTCAATGAGAATAACAATTTTGAATCCTGTTCAATTCAAAATATTCGTTGCCATGTCCAACAAACGTCTCATTATAGTCGTTGTAATTTTGATTGTAAGTAACACACATAATGTTGATTATCACTCTGTGAAACAGATTTGTATTTGCGATTGCAAAACGTGAAGATAAATTTGACAGAAGAAGAACCCATTTCTGAATCGGTCTTTCACAGTTTTATTTTTCAAGTGGTGTACTACGTCTTTATCGTCAGATTCTTTCGTGCATAACATTTTTACTCATAAGATGGTTGCAATGTAAATGTGCCAGTATCATGCTCATTGGAAAGTGAGATTTTATTCAAATGAATTTTGAACAGTGTGCTTAACTTACTTTCGCGAATGCTGAGAAAAACAACTTCTTTTCATTTAAGCTTTCATGTTTTTCAGTTAAACTTCTCTTGTATGTCTGACATAAATATGAGTAAATTAACAATAAGGAATATTATATATTGAAAACTATTCCGCTGTGGAACAAGACATTAGATAGACGAATGTTGGTGAGAGAGCTTTCTGTGTTTAGTTAATAAGTATCTATACACTTCGGTCACTTATTTTAATCTTTCTGTGCCTTCTGCAGCTAGAACTTTCTTTGAGTCTTGTTTTCGAGTGCTTTATCGATCTTGTGCTTTTACTTTCTGGCGCTGAATTTTGGACGACTCATTCTATCACAGTTTTTTTCGTCTTTCAACATTATTGCTGCGTTCGCATGAACTATGCGAACTGATATGTTAGCACCAACTCTCATCCTTTTGTACAGTGATCATCTACCGGGTAACTCGATAACAAAAAGCTCCTTTCAAAAAACAAAAGGCATAAGGCAACGTTTAAATAAGTTTTGTTTCCGTCATTTATAAAGTACAACGTTTCTGCACTCGAAGAATCTGACATCATGCTTCACACGTGGTCGTATCAAAAACATCCCAAGATTCTGTCTTGTTCACAGGAGTTACTCTATCATCATATCGTCATGTTAGATAGCTAATCAAACACTAGCAGATCATAGATTTATTCATCACTTTAATGTGAAGTGCAAGCGTGGTCAACTGTATATTGCATTCGAAAATTATTCAATGAAATTCAAATTCAAGCAACGAGTTAGTTTACTCTGAATCTAAGGAGCGTTTACAGAATGCATGTGTTAATTGTCAATGTTAGTGATTGAAAAATAAAATGAATACTGTTTTATCGAAATTCACTTACTTCGAACGATAACATAAGACCATTTATACCAGCTGACAATTGTTCTAAATTCTAGTGAGTATGAAAACAGTTGAGATCACAAATATTTATATAACGTCTGTCCCATATACATCACGTTATTTAAGTTCGACTTATGTAGTCTCTTTGACAAAAAAGATGTAACAATTAGTCAGGAAAAATAATCAAAGAAGTAGAATTCTTAAATGCCTGTATGTCGATTGAAATACAAAGTGGTTACCTATGAGATTTACCGGTTGTCGACAGTTCTGGCAATGTCGGAAGGTTTCAATTAATTACGTTCATCATCCTAGTTATATTTCCAAGAAGATATCGAATATCTTTGTGCAGTATGTGACAACTGATTGTTGGATGACTATTTCACTAACAACTACTCATATATGTGATTTACTGCATTTGTTGGAATATTTAAGCACAATAATTTTAAGTGAGTTCAACTATGTTAGCTTGACAAATTGAGCGAGTCAAAAATTATCAAGTTTTATGGATCCTCATATAAGAATAAATCGTAGTACTTGACTTCCCTGAAGTAAAAAAATGACACTGTACTAGGTCTTTATAACTTTCAATTAAGTGGAAAAGTTCGTTTCGTAAGACGTTTTGTTAATTGAAGTTTTTAATATTATTAACAATAATCCTACGAAACTTGAGAAAGGTAACAGTGAGAAAATAGACACGGCAAACCGTCATTTAATATCGTTTTGGTTTACATTTCACCTAAACTCACATACTGACTGAATGCAATTCCATATTTTTCTTTAACTTGATATTGATATTCACATCTGCTTTTAACAATTTTTCTATTTTACTGAAAGACTGATCGACTTATCATTCGGAAACTATGTGTAGATGACAAATGTATATCTCTGTATTTAATTATCATAATTTTCATTACAATTTGAATGAATTGCACTTTCCATATATACCAGTCATCTTTCAGTATGTATATCTCAAAAAGTATTCCGAAATCGAAACGCCGAAAACTGTGTGAAGATTCGAAAAAATTCTTGGATGAAAAGTACGTTCAAATTTTTCTTACTTCTTTCTGAAGTCCTTCAGAGTTTGTTTGTTCTGATAAACAACACAGTTGAGTTCTTAACGGTGTAGATGCAGTTGGTGAACACTTTGACTGATATTCTGATTGATTTTGTACGTGTTCATTTCTAAAACCTGTAATGTAAATATCCGTTTATTGAACTGAGTTTTCGGGAGTCAATATATATACAACGTCAACTGTAAATAGGATGATTGATATAGTGGTTTCTTTGCCAAGTGTGGATAGTATTCCATATATGACAAAGAAAACCTTCCCACTTTACACGTTAACTACTCATAAAAATAAATAGTGTATTTATACCTGAGGACAATAAATTTCGTTACTAATATCTCAATTTCCATCATATTACAGATACAATCAATTATATATCAAATGAGAATAACTACACTCAGATTCTATTTGACACACTCATGTGAGAATTGTTCATCATCAATATGATGACTATTCAGAATAAAACGTTCTAATTTGCACAGAAATCAGATGCTAACTAATTTAATAATAAAAGTTAAAATAGCAATTATTCATTCTCAATACTGCGTGAATTTGGCTGAACAACTTAACTGAACCCCTATCTTGCGAATCTTGATAGATTGAATGTTGATAACACATCTTCATTCATTACCGTCAGTATTCAAATTGCGCTAAAATATCTACTATAAACACCATTAGTCTCAGTTCACACAGATCTCGTAGGTTCACAGAAGCAGTTCACATACACGCACATTTCTCAATTGTTAGTGAACGATTCCTAATACCTGATTGTGATACCATTGTTGTTCACGGACATGGAGTGATATCTTGAAACCTACCTGCAGACATAATCTGACGACCAAGAAGCGAACCAAGAATTCCATACTTTTCAGGCATTATTTGTGATGTATTTAGAAACGGTGGATGTAATAAGCCGGATGTCATAATCACGGTAAGATTTTTGTCAAATATGTACGGTTGGAAAGTGAAGAAACGAGGTCTAAATATTTATAAACAAACAACGAACGAGAGATCAATGAACTAATAAATAGTGAAAAGTGAGTGGATGAATGAACCTGTCAATAAACTGATTTGGTGTAAGTTTATTTATTATTGATATATTGTACAGTTAATATCCTGTTCCATGAAATGGGATTCAAGTTAGATTACCGAATTTAGGAAACTCAAAACATTTAAGCATCATGCCATGCAACTATTTGAGATCAGCTGTCCTCCTGATGATAGATGCATCCAAAGTACAACACAAAATGGAAGAATATGCATGATAATATTTCAGAGATCATTATTAGCACTGCTGTGATAATAGACCTAGTTCAAAAATTGTATGTATGTCATGATGTGACTGCCTAATCTATAAGATCTTACGTGGAAGTGGAGTCATTATCTATACTGACTCATCTTATAGTAACAATTAACAATATGATACTTGGCACTTTTGAAGAACACATCTGATCTGAAGAGAGGATAATGTATTTATTGCGAATAAAGTCAAGTTATATAGAACGATTACGTCTGCGATGCTGAGCCATGCTATTAAATTGAATGATTATTCTCTCGTTCACCGTTATTGGCCTACTCATCGTGTTCAATGTTGAATATCTATACTCCCAGTTATCTCATCTTCAGGATGTGTGGATACGTCGAATACAACTACACATGCAGTAGTGATTATGTATCGCAAGACTTAAGTCCCAGAAATCAACACAGTACACATGATCTACTTATTTGTGGTGTGCAGGAGAAGTATTGTTAAATGAATAGTATAAAAAGTGGTGCCTTATGTTTCGATCATGTTGACATACTTATTTTGCAAGGTAAATGTACATTGGTAAATTTAATTAGGGTGTATGAAACGAGAATTTGTCAATTACTTTAGAGTAACAACATATTGAATTCCATATTGAATTCCACCTATAAACGTCCGTGATCATATTTGATCGCCTAATTAAGTGTGTTAACACTTTTATTGATTAGTTGTAAAATTGCAATATTTGAATACATTAGATCAAAGTAATTTGTACGGTCTGCAGTTTTGTCTTTTAATGCTATGCAAATACATTACACTGAAATACTGACAAACACGTTTCGCATTCTTCTAATGTTACAACAATATTCTAAACGAAATAGAATTTCAAGGTTGACTGTCAAATAAATTGAATGATGTCACCCATTTCACCATTATTCATAAACTCACTATTTGAAACATAAGTAGTTGTGAATTGCGATGCCATAAATAGTGTTTGTTCTATGAACAAAGAGTTTATTTCACATGAGAGTGGGTAGTGATTAAAAAGCCATAGTAACAAAATACAACTCACAATTCGTATCTGTGCGAAGTAGCCTTCAATGATGTTAGAAATTTAGCTTTCATCGAGTAGTATGCATTTATAAAATAGTTATCTGCAGAAAGTTTATTCTGAAACAGAAATAGAATGATGTTTTTATTATTTCCAAAGTTACTGATTTATTCAATGAAGAAAATAGTAATCGTACAGGTGTTTTAACATATCAACTTCCGTTTCTTTAAATGCAGAAGTCATTTCATTGCAATTCCATGGTAGGTACGTGAAATAACGACGACAAGCTGACTGATGTGGTGGATCATTTTTTCTCACAATATCAATTAAAGCAATAATGGCATCAGATAGGAACTATGCATACTAAATGATAGTCCATTTCAAAACGGTTAGTGCGTTTTTAATATTTTCACAATAATCTACATTCTGTTGTTGACAGTATAACATAGAGTGAACAAACATGAAGCAAGCAACTGTCTAAACCATAAATAATTCAAACTTTTGAAGATTACCCTAAATATGCTCGGACATTTGAGGTATATTAAGTAGAATAGCTTAATAGAAGAAGACAACTGGCTTAACTCAGTTACTGAAATAATGGTAATTGTTAAGGTTAACCAGGACACATTGAAATAATTTTCCTGATTGATGGCACCTCTGAAGAATAATGTGTGAGAACAAGTGAAGTTTTGACTACTTTCTATATTTCTTTCTTATGAAAAGTCTCAAATCGAAGTGCATTTACAGACGTACCAAATAATGAATTAAGACAATGAAACACGTAGTATAACAAAGGACATACGCAACAGTAATCACTGACTGAATGATAGATACAGAATCGAAACATTAAGAGTATCATATCATTCAATTCCATAATGCTAATGTTGATCAACTTTAGCTGTTAGTAAACGTATACTAGTATATATTTCAGTATTTCTTTTTTAGAGCATATCCTTTATCATACTGGTTACAAGATTACTTTCATTCAATGTTCGATTTGAAATGTGAGTGTAAAAGTTTTCTTGAATTTTTCTTCACGTGTTTATCAACACAGTTGATAATGAGGCTTTGTCGTCACATAGTGATATCACTCCGATAAACTCCATTCATTTGCGAGTAATTATGAACATTCGTTCTATTATTTCTAAGCATTTATGAACGTCTATGTATGTTTTCTAAAGAACTTGACACATCAAAGCTCGACACATCATTTTTGATTCAAGATAGTTTCATATATATATATATATATATATATATATATATATATATATATATATATATATATATATATATATATATATATATATATATATATATATGCAATGTCAAATTTATATGCTATTCCATTCGTTTAGTATACTTTGATGCTATCGGTCTTTCTGTTTAGCTGCAAAATGAGCTTCTTTGCAATGCGTCTTGGATAGCAAAAACGCTTCGTGTCGGTAACGTTAGACAACGTGAGGCGAATGTCATAGGCTGTCTTAGGTGAAGTGGGTGTAGGATGTGAAACAGAGACGTTAGCAATAAGAACCTTCAAGAGAAACACCAATGCGTTCGCATGGAGTGAGCACTGAAGATGCTAAATAAGGCACTGCAATCAAACCATCTAGCTCGAATAGTTCAACACTTTGAAACATGGTAATACTTGTCTATTTATATTCTTATTTTGTTCTACTCATGAGTTGGAAACAATTACATAAGTCAGATGGTGAATACATTGATAGAAAAATAATATTTTCTCAGTAATAAACAGTCAGTCAATTACTTAGCTGAGTCTTTGATCATTAAGTTAAGCAATAATAAAATACTCAGTGTTACACTTTAGGAACGTACTTCGAGTATTTTATCTCGGCCTTCGTATCTCTCACTCAAGGATTCTGAATCCATTATTAATACTTTCATATTGGAAACCTGAATAATGCAATCGGTTAGTATTCACACTATAAAATCTAAACAAACCGTCGAAATTGCTTTTTGTTTGTCATCTTTACTGCTCCACGATCCTTGAGACAATAATTCAGTCAATTTGCGCTTCATTTCGTCAAACATTTGAATCACCTATTCCGTACAAACAGACATAACGATCAAAGTGACGAAATAAACGATGAACGTTATCAGAGATTATTCATATTTTCTTGCATAACAGTAAAGTATTTAAGAAAATAATAAATAACTGGAGAATTGATTTACACTCTCTCCTATTATTCAGCATATCTCATAATTGTTTTAGTTCTTGATTACCACAGACTTAGTTAAACCATCCAGTCCGATTTATGTACACAGAAAAAATCAAGCTTTCAAACTACGCCTTACATTACTTGCTAGTTTCTTCAACACAATATGTAAATCGTGTCATTGCAATAACCTGTCATACTTTCAATTATGAACAATAGGGAAATGATAAACTATTGAAATAGGAACTCACTTCATCTTTTGTACTCTTACTTATACTAGAAAATTCGTGCTGCTTGTTTATTGTCCACCAGAAATTCTCTTTCAATTCCTGAATGCAGCTTGGTGGTTTTTCATCTGAAATGTTTATTTGAATAAATCAACATGTTGTTACACATACTTTTAGTTATAAACAGACAACATTCAACATTATTAATCATAATTAATTGAAAGGAACACAACCTATTTCATTCTCAGTTCAAATGGATCATGGTGTTTATAATTCATTTACTCTATTTGTATATTTTTTATTAACGGTATAGTTTTAAATGACAAACAACGTTATGACCCTCAGTTGAATTATATTTTATCGTTCAAATCATATAGAAAACCAAATAAACATGGGGAACAATCTGACTGAAGTACAAGATTTGACACTATGAGAAATCTCACTATGTATTAAGTGTGGATAAATAAAGCTTATTTATCTCTAAATTCGTTTACTGGCTACTTGACCAGTTCTCCCAATTACGTTGTCCAGATTTGTTTGCCAGCTTGTATTCAAATAAAGTCGACACATATCTAGTTGGATGTACCACTAAATAAAAAAACATCATTTGTCTGAAATACATTCAATTATGTTTATTCGACTGCTATCTATTTTACAACTTCATTTAGACATTAAGCAATCAGCCTAGAAAACGTCCATCAATAATTATGTTTATGTAACTAGCTATGGTACTTACCAATAGCTGAAGGATAAAAATCTTCGACATATTTCTTTAGGTAACGTCGCATTTTGTACAAGAAATCTATCACTAACATGGTATGTATACCTCTGCAAGAAAAATTACAACAACCATGTACTTCACTCATGTACAAATAGCATTTAATTTAAAATCAACATTGATTGTCGTTCCTAAGAGTCGATATCGTTAAACTTCAACATCTAGGTTTATCAGAGAGACGTGACATGGAATGAACTCAATAAACACGCTTCATATATTTTTTTGTCTCTAGTTTGAATGGGAAATCGACTGACATAATAGTCATTTGTATACTCTCCATATATACAGTAATTAAAGTGATTTTAACCAGCTCATATGATAATCATATCATTTTCAACACACTTCATTCTTCCTGGATGTATAAAACAAATTGTGGTTACAGGTTGAGACAATCCTGTTGATAATCATGCACCTACAGTCCATATGAAGATTGCATGAGGACAAAACAATTGGTGTGTATTGAAAAAATGTCAGAATGTCATCTTATTTTCTAATAAAAATTATTATCGTTGTTCCGTTTTACGCCTAAGGCGTATATATTGAGCTCTATATAGAAACTCAAATTCACTCAGTTTTAATGTTGATTTAAGTAACTAATGAGAACAAATCAGTCTGTTGTTAGGAACATCTACATCAAACAGTATTTCTTATAATAAACATAGACGAATCTCTGAGATTCTCATGCATTATGCACCTTTTCAACTAAATTAGTTTGAAAGTCGTGTACATGAATGAGAACAACAGGATTCAATCAGGATATGATAACATGGTATTTTTGAAAGCAACTTGTTTCAGTTAGATAACATTTTATGGAAAAGACGATGACATGCGTTTAGGGGACATAAAGATCTCAGCGTCAATTTCAATACCTGACGCTTACGTACAATCTGTTCACAGAGGATTTTAGAGAAGATGTGACAATTGAGTGGCCTCAACAAATTGGACTACTAAGACTTTCCTTTATTTGTAATTGGGGTAATCAAATGACATATAAACGTTGTGCAGACTGACATGTTGATGTTGTTTTTCGACGTAGTATATGTTGAAGGAAGAAGTCTGATAGAATAGGAACTATTTTGCTCGATCCAGAGTGAGACTAAGGCAAGTCATCATAATTGTTGCAAAGTGTATAACGAAAGCTGCAACATTTGTGAATGTTACTGTAGCTCCTGTTGTTCAGTGGCACGAGTATTGTAGAAATATATACGTGATAAAAATGACAGGCTCACACAACTAGACTACACACAAATAATATTGAAGATATGTGATCGAGACTGACAGAGTTTAACAATCGTAACATGGCTACGACTGTCGACAATTATGGAGGCATATGGATGAGTTCCTTAGCCGTGTGCATAAAGATTCTGTAACATCTGACCCACTTTCTAACCGTGACAAGATTTTGAACCATGTTCAAGCAGTGTATCCTTATTAATTCTCCGGTTTTGTATACTGTATTTTCACTCTGCACTAACTATTTCCTGATTGACTAATATACTTCAGAATCACTTAAGATTCGTTCAAAGGTCGCCCATGAAAAAAGCAAAAACACAATTTTGAGAAAATTACTGGTTTTCATATGGTGAGTCCATTTTTGATTTGAGAGATTCGCAAGTCTTCCGCAATGCTCCTTTATCCTGGACAATAACTTGCGATTTGTCATACGATTCATTCATGTATGCATTTTCAAATAGAACCTTCCAATCGATCTGATCAAAATAAATAATTTGAATTGTATTTACAAGCTCAACGAGGCATGTTATGTTTGACAAAAATATTTTCACACATCAACACAATATTACACTGTTATCATGTTGTCTGACACATTCATTTACGTAGACTGCGTACAGTTGTGTATGCTAGGTTTACCTGTCGAACTAAACAGTGTGTAACAACAAGCAGAAATTAGATGCCTGTCAAAAGAAGATTGAGGGCATTGCACTTGAGAAAACAGGAGGGGAATCATAAAGAAATTGAGAAATGGAAGATACATGAAAGATTTAAAAAACGATTGATATAAGATTCGCAAACGGTGTGTTCTCTGTATGATTTTCACAAACTATTTAAGACTTCGCATTAAACAATGGATTGGTTATCCCCACCAAGTCTTCATTCACTACATACATAACACTCGAGAGCATTCACGAGAATGTTTTATCTGCTTCCATGAACCAAACTTGAAGGAATCGTTTTACTCTTAGTTCTCCTAATTTTCGATTGTGTTTTACCTCGTTCTAACCATGGACACAATCACACATTTACTTCGAATGAAGTGACATTTAATAGAATATTTTACTCAATGATAGGAATACACAAAAATTCCAGTTCAATCTGACCTTCAATCCATCGTTATCTGAAACACCTGAAAATATCACATAATCCTTGTATTCACACACTTGCGAATCGGTTTAAAGCACATCGAATTCCTCATATTATTACTCCTGTCAGTGAGTTAGCATACAACTGTACAATTGACTTCATTCTCAACTTACCACTGAACAGATTCCTTCCAGTTCTTCAATACTGACATGCGATGCTTCACCAACCACGGTTTTCTGCTGTATCTAAATCAATATATCCACATGATAAACAACACCAGTTATTTCATGTATGATATTCAAGGAGATTTAAATAGCATGATTATGAATTAACATTGATTTCAGAATTTGACAAAACTGTTGCTCAATGCTTGTCAGTTTGGACTGGTCCATCAACATGCAGTCAATATTTCCAGTAATTTCATTGATCTAACTTTTCAGTCTACGTTATACGACCGTGATCAGTATTGTCGATTTTTCTGACAGCCTCGTGTCTTTTGATATTACCAGTATTGGTTTGATCTCCCTGTGGTATCTGAAGTCCATGTTCATTTGTGAAAATGACTGATTAGTTTCATAGTTATCACTCTGATAACAAAATCATATAATTTTTTCTGGTTGTCGTATTGTTAGCAAGTTAGTTTTCTACTGGCAGGGATCGCCAACTCTATGCTCAACCCTCCTCATTTTTCCGGGCTTCGTACCGACAGTAACTACCTTAGTGACTCCAGGCCGAGTTAATAAAATCATATACACTTTTATACTCAGCAAGCAACATACTCACATGTGTCATTGTAAAGTAGGAAATTAAGTGTTGGTGTATTCACTTGTTCCTGCAAATTCTTTATCTATAGTTCTATCTGATAATAACTGATAATTGCCTCTATTGTACTGGACAAATGCCATGGTTTCCACCGACTGAACAAATGTTCTACTCAACAACGACATAGTTCACCTTCTGTTAATTAATGTAACCCATAAAATTTATTTGAAACTACCACCGTGAATAAAAATTGACAAATCAATGTCGGTTTACTCACGATTTTAATTTCGGAATACAAATCGAAAACACGTTCCATCAAATATTTCTGATCTTCACGAGCTCCTACTTTTTCTATATATTTGAAAACGAGTTCATTGAATTCTACCGATTGACCTGACTGTTGGAAATGAAAAGCGCAAGACACAAATTTGTTTATTATCATATACCACACGAATTCTAAAATATCATGATGTGGAGGATTAACACCATAAGCATGATGAAGAACACCGGGTATGAACGCTTCATATCATGACGTGGACTTCTGGAGATAACAGTAATTGCGGGTGGTTGTTGTCTGCATGTGTTATTGAAAACCAAGTTGAACGCAGTCACGTTCTCTTTTACAAATTCACATACGAACTATGAAAGTCCCAACCCTCAAACCGACACGAAGTCAGATGAGACATATTTTCGTTAATAGAAGGCTAACAATGTTCATGGAAGACGTCAGAACAAAGAAACGACCGGTTACATAGCCAGGCCATCACCTGGTCATGGTCAAACTAAACACGATAAAGAGTAATCGTTGGAGAGTGACGAAATCTTTGCAGATAAGAAGCACAAAGCAGCAGAACAAGGAAAACGTTCCTAAAATTGAGGTTGACCTGATACTCAAAGGAAGTGCTACTCATGACCAAAGATAGAATTTTCAACACAAATATCAAGGTGGTTTCATTGTACAAAGCTGAAATTTTAATAACTATGAATTTCACCAGCGAAAAATAGCATATATATATGTATATAACTGCCTATTCAAGGTACTCCGAATGCTTTGACACTAAACCAATGGCAATAATCTGCTCTGATATACAACAAACAAGCATTCAGTCGAGGAGGAAATTCAGAAAACACATCAAAGATATTGCAGAACATTCCACGGATATTGTTTATGGGAATTTTTGGAAGTGAGAAGATGAAAATACAACTAAGATCGCAATTACGGTAAGATATCCAGATCATTAATAGCACTTGGTGTCAGCCCTGTTCGAAATCAGCGTACAAACCTGACTGGCCATGTTAAGTTTGTGACCTTTGTTCAATAGTGATTACCAGTTTCATCAAACATAACTTTGTTGACAGCGAAGCTATAGATCCTGTTTGTCAACTCTGCACTGATACACCTATGAAAATGTTAAATGGGTTTATTCTTGTTCAATTCACAAATCTTAACTAGTAATTGTATTCAATCGTCGCTAAGATCCACATAATTGATAACAGTATTGAAATTTTAGGCGCTCAATATACTCAAATCGTATCATCGGAAGTTTGCCTTTCCGCATTCTGTTTACTTGTATATGTAACCCGCTGTATTTCTGATTATTTACTCTCAAATCATCAGTTACTCGTCACTTTTTAAATGTTCCGCGTAATCATGGTTGAGATATCAAAAGATAGACAAGATTCTATTTTGGTGAAGTGTTGATGAACATTTTATCACTAGATGCCTGAGAAGAACGCCATGTACGACGTGTCAATCCATCCAAACATCAACATGAGGAATAGTGTACACAACATTTCCTTAGTCGAATCATATCATGAATTTCTTTGAACCGCGTTTACTCCTCTCGTTGTTCAAATAAACTTGACAAACTATCTCGTGTTTTGAATATCAGAAATAGCAACATGTTGGCAATAAACGAATAAATAACATTTTTCTAATCACTGCAATAAATATGATTGAATACGTATGTCAGTTTCATCGTACCATGTTTAATTTATCCTTGTCAAATGCGTCAAGCGATCCTGAATAAATCTGGAAGAATAAAGTTACGTTCACTTTTAGAAAGAGTCAAACTAAAAAGTCTAATAACCTTAAGTTATTGTCAGAAATCATCAAACCCTTAATCACAAGATATTTCATTCAACGTATGTTATGCACTGACATTCCTACTTGCTTATTATCAAGAGAACAAACATTTCTGATTTACTGAATTAGATAACGTCATAAGCACAATCAAATGGTGTTTCATTATCGAACAGAGGTGAACAGATTTCCAATATCATCAAACGAATTTCGTCGTTCAACTCTACATATTCATGTGGTCATCTCATTCAGGTCAGCAAAAATAAGCAATTTGACGATGTAATTAAGGATAAAGGAAACAGTGACAGTGATTTGTACTGATTTCGTTGATTACGAATGTGTTCATTTACAACTGTGTTTAGCGACGCAAACTGAATAAAGTAATAGGAATTAACAATAGACTGAAGTCAATCTTATTCTTTAGAAGTAGATTTTCGAGAGCCATGAAACAGCGAGAAAATACGCCAACTTGCATTTCAGGACGAACCATTAGACCAATGTTCTAGGAAATGTCAGTACATGACGGTACTGTGGTCAATATCATCAATGGACTGATTAAGAAATGGCTCACAAAAAATCCGATCCACTTAAAATGAGTTAAAGATCAACTCCCGTACATAATAACCTGTTCAGTCATTTTACTAGTTTTTAATCAAAATTCAGATTGCTAGCATTGTAAGTTGAACAGAGTATCTAAACTATGTATTAGAACTTAATATGCATGAAAATATCTGAAACATGTATTATTTTAAATCTTACATGAATTAACCGATTTTCTCCTTGTGAATATCCTTCAGTTAGGTTAATGGAAAAGAAAGTTGTTCCTCCACTTTGAAATATCAGTGGTAAAATGTAAGCGGTCAGATTAAACTTTCTAGGTTCAAGAACATTGTCCAAGAAACTGTAATACTGTTTCTCATCTGATGACATCGCCCATCCGTTGAAAATTTCTTCTGTCATTTCACGAAGTTTTGACTGAATCATCGGTTTTTCCATCAAATAGGCGATCGTGCATGCGTTGTAAAACGTTTTAGCTGCATTTATACTCGACAAATCTTTAAATTTTTTACTTTCAACTAAAAGTGAAAAAATACCATAAATTGATAATTTCAAAAGGGTTTTAGTGATGTTTATCTATTTACTACCTATTCATATATTTGCTAGTACATGGCGGTTTGCAGTACACTGCTCCATTCAATCATGCCTAAGACATCCAATTCGATCATTATTCTCAATGTATTCCACATATCAGTCATCACGTTCATTCATGCAAGAGAAGGCGCTGAATTCAGTTGTTGAGATTCAGACATACAAACCTGAGCAACTCATTTTCCTGATGTTGTTGTTTTGACCAGTACTTGTCGTTTTTCAACACTCACTTCAATGTTTGAGATACATCTTGTTTTTTTATACAGAACGCCCTGTTGTTATTTCGAAGAACACTGTATGTTCCGTAGATAATGATTGCATTGGGGCGGTTCACGTAACTGAACATACGTTTTCACCAATAGATATACTATTATAAAAGTGCTTTGTAAACCAGTTGGGACACACCTATCTTCGGAGCACGATCAGAGCAACAAGGCAAGGCAGAAAACACAGTTAATTGAATTTCAAACTTTCGAAACACAATACAAAACACTCGAAGACAGCATCAAATTATTTGGTACATTCCAGACATTGTTCAGTTTCGAATGTTCTGTCTTTAATGAATGTGCAGAAAACTGGTTTTTACTTTCTCTTTCAGAATGCACGCACGACAACATCTATTTTGGACTCGTCAAAACTTGTAACATCGGTATCACGTTGCCTATTCGTTTTATTCAACAAAAACCTCCATGGTGATGTATAAATCAAAACTAGGCTTTGTTTTTAAATACTAGTAAATAAAAGCGTTTGTGCAATTCCATATTTATGTTGCTCAGCGTATGACGAGATCTTAACAACAACCATCATATACTCATAAATACAAAGCATGGGATTCAATCAAAACTAGCACAAACCAAATCGACATTAACTAGTTTTAAATAGATGAAGCTACAACAAATGCAACCACTAGACAAAGTATATGAAAAACTCACACATCTTCATGATGATATCATCTGTTTTAACTGGCAGATTATCCGGATAATCATTTTGGGAGAATTTGTCACAAGTGTGTTGCTCAAAACTATCACAGATTATATCGGTATTACCAGTGGTAATAGTACTTGAACAGTTATCGTTATTGCACGGTTTTACTTTGAACGAGAGAAGACAAAGCAAATTTCATACAGAGTAAGTGTAATTTCATGCTTATCACGCAAGTCAAAACAACGAAGTAATAAGTTGACGTACTTGAGAATGAATACAAGTAATGTAAATTTAGGAATGTAGGGTCAAATTCATTGCCCGAATCTCCAAAAATCTTTCAAGCTATTTAATCAAACACAGGAGAAATATTTAAAACGAGCGAACGTAATAAAATGGTTGAATGTAATCAGATTATAATGCTAAATATATAAAGAGAGAGAAAAAACGTAAATATGGAAGTACATATACAAGGTGAAAAGAATATTATTATTATTATTACTAAATTCGCGAAAAAGAAAATCACAAACACAAAAGAAAAGATGTAACACGAAGTCAGAATTGGAAAAGAGGAAATTAGAGCAAAAAAAAAATGAAAACAAGAAATGTAAACTGGAAATAAACAGACGATGACACATGCACTTCATCCGAACCCCAATCATCATGCATGAATTTGTGTGTCAGTTAGGTTTTATATCAATCACTTACAAGCGCAACTATGTAAAGCCATTTAAAGATGTAGAGTGAGGTTTGCTAGAAATCGAGTGAAACGAGTCACTTACCAGCATCACTGAGAGTTTGGAAGAACATATCAAATTGGAATAACCAACAACTGAGGATTACTGGTAATAACAGTCCAGTTGATTCATCAGCTCTTCATCATTTTTGTTGAACAGGATTCATAATGCCAAACTGAAGACACGAATGAAGCAACTGCCGTACCGCATAACATAGTTCACCCCATCAATACCAGAAACGAATGTGTCACTTCATGACTGATTCAGTTAACTGGGAGACAACAATGTTGCAGTAATGGTGTGAAGTGTGTCAACAGTTTGCTGCTTTTCAATGTGTATTATCATTATTATTCTGTTATGTTTTATAAGCAAACTTTATATATTTAATATTATTACCTATGATCATTGTGTTTTATAATCGACATGTCTTCACGGTCAACAGTTTTCATGTTCTTAATTCACCTCATGGTTGAATGTCTTTCAAATTCGAATGTTAAGTGACGCAAATATAATGATTTCCTTCAATTCAATCAGTCTGTTATTCAGTATAGCATCACTGTGTACTTGTTATGAGTAGGTTTTAAATATTCGGTAGAAATTACTTAACGTATATCCTGTTCATACTGGCCACCATCACTACGTATGAAACTGTCTTCTTACAAACAGATACGTGTTGTGAATATATATCCATGATGAAGAGCATGTCTTCTTTGATCGCCGATTTGTTATTCAAAACAGAGAATCTTGGTGTTTTGAAATATAAATTCCTTTATACATTTAAGTACTAGTCACTTATAAATTCAAGGACTATGCGAAGTAAAAATATAACTTGAAATTTCGAATTCCTTGTTAATTCGTAAAGAAATGTGACAATGTAATCACAAGAAAAATCAGTTTCCACGTTGTTTGACTTGTTTCACTAATTTCTGTTAACCAGATGTTCGAATGTACAAGAAACACACAATAAGTGGTAGCAAATATCTTCAGAATAATCTAATAACCAATAATATAATCAAAATCAATCCTATGTAACATGTTATGTCATCAAATAACTAACTTAATTAGAATCATCTTGATATAACTAGAATAAAATAGTTTTTAAACATACCAGATGAATGTCTTTTCGAAAAATGTACGATTAATGCGATTCCAACAATCGCTGCACAAGCTACACTGATAACGAGTACAAATAAAAAAAATTTCTGTCGTCTGGATAATTGAGAAAGTAGCATTTTCATCGAGAAATATGATGATTGTTGACCAAGTTTATCAATATAAGCTGCTTATATACCCAGATAAAAAATATATGTAGAATAATATAGACTCACCAATCTGATATTGATAACCACATATAAAATAAATGAGTTCCATAAAACAATAAGATGTTTATCAGGTCACAGTGCCGCAAAAACAAAACACAACTATGTCAGCGCTTCACATCAATAAACTATCTCTGTTTTCGAACTATAAACAATTCTAATTAACACTGTTTCAAAATACAAAAGCATTCTTTAGTTATCTTAAAAGATTGTAATAATATATTATGCAAACCACTCTTTAATTAACATGGATACTTTGTTCTCATTTTTTTAAAAAAACCAAGCAACTAATGTGAGTCATCATAGTTTTATATTCATATTGAAAAGTAAACTTTTCTGTATCAAGTTGTAAAATTGGTGTTAATCTTGGTTGTAGCAAACGACTAAGCATTCAGTCATAATTCTGCTTTATTAGTTCACCTTGATTTCTGTCTCATTCGATTCCTCCTTCTTCTTCTTTACTAAGAACCATTACTTATCACCCATTACTGACCTACGAAGTGTAATTATAGTCTATTGCTAGCTGAGATATTTACAATTATTTAAACATATTTGTGCTGTATATTTGATTTTTTATTCCAGTTTTGTTCTCCTGGCTAAATTCCTTTATTGTGTGTTACTCCAACTTTTCTTTACAGTTATGACCTTCAAATTTAATCTTTATCGTTCCGATCTTCAATTATTGTCTGTTTACCCGCACGTTTACGAATTGATCAAAGGAGGACTCGCTAGGTTGGTATACACTCCTAGTCAGTCACATCATGAAATGAAGTGAAGCAGAACATATAAATAAATGAGTGTAGACTGTAGGAATAGCAAAATGTCACTATGCCCTAGCCAAATCATCCTGCAGTTGGTTCATTGAATATCGAGCAAATCATCTATCCTCGTCAAAGTCAGGGAAAACCAACGCGCATCAGTTATTCATATGCCATGGACTGGCTCATGCGGCAGTGGTCTTGCTTTCGATTGTATCTACTTTAAATATTATATTACTGTAATAACTTCCTCTGTGTTGTACAGTCTTCAAAGCATCTGTAGTACCTTGATACGTCGATGGGGTAGTCCACGTAAGGTGCTGACTATGAGGTGTGACTTTGACATTAGCTAGTTTGTCACATCATTCACGTTTAACTTGAGTAGGCCTCCAATCATTTCGACATAGATCATCTATGTTAGCGATCTACAACACTATGGAAGCTCTACAACTGTTTGGAGTAATTTTCATTGATCATGACACTTAAGAAACTTTCCTACTCGTCTATCACTTTTGTATTGGTCTCTCAAATTTATAGAAGGTTATTTTTGTGTATATTTAAATAAGTGGAGACAATTTTGGTTCCGAAATTGACTTCATGGATTTTCAGCCACCAATACCGTAGTTGTAGTTGGTAGTTTAACAAGAAGGTAAAGTATTCAAAACTGAGTGCTGAAAATTTCCAGGGCCTATCAGAAATTATCATGTGAAAATTTTTGAACTTGTTAAAGTCATCTGTCACACTAAGTGTAAAGTTTTCCACATGCAGGTTTACAGCCACTTGATGCTTGCTAACTAATATATAACTCGTTTGATTCACTTAACCTCTTGACATTTTGCCTTGTGAAAAAATCATGAGGAATCTTAGCTTCGTGCATTTTTACTATACCATGAGAATGTCTACTTCGAACCTCAACTGCAGTGTAGAAAGAAACAAAGATGTAACAAAAAACAGCTTTACGGAACTGAAAATAATGTGTCACCCATGGCACAACTGACAGTTCGTTTTTTGTCCTATATTGATAAGTTGCTAATATACTGCTCTTACTCGTAACATACACCAGTTTTCGTACTGCGTGTTCTTATTGAAGACATTTTTTACTTGGATTATATCAAGTAAACTGATCTAGTGATAGGGAATGCAGTATGTACAACTATGAGGAGCAAATTTTATGGTAGACATCTTAGTTATTATTAATTAATGTCGCGTAGCATTCCTCAGTACATTTATTTTCATCAAACTGTGAATAGAAAATCTACGAATTTTTATTTAGAATGAATGAAATATGTCTAGAAGTGGAATCTAAAACCCTCGACTCTTGGGATTCGTCGGCCAAATTTATCACTGCCAATTAAACTGCTAATTTTTTGTTATGCACATTTTTGATCTCATCAACAGGAGACAAGACTTATTATTTCCACCCTTCATTATCCCAATATTACATTTGTTTCACGGTTTTATGTTAACATCCAGTTGTAAATGAAAACACAGCTTTTCTTATAATCAAATCTAGTCTGAGTAAATATCAGGAATTTACTTTTAATGAAAGACAGTGTTACACTAGAATGTGTTGTCTTAACTAGTAGAATCCAGTTTTTTTCGAACCGGGTTGTTCCGCCAAAATCTGTGTACAAGTTTCCATCAAAAGACTATACATCAAGTCTGGATCGCGTATTTAACATCTGAAATTTTATTCTTTGACGCAAGTTCACCAATCCATCGATTTTACAGTTACAAACATGTTCAACTGTTTATACCTTGGATTAATTCGATAACTTGAGCATATCCGTATACTATTTCAACAGTAAGTCACCACATAAATCCTGGAAGATACATTCGCGTATATTGAAAGAGTTAATGGCAAAACATTGGGAGCCCAATAATGATCTCTTTCGATTTCATAACATTAAAACCCTTACGATGCTATTATCTACTAATCAGCAAAACCAGGGTACCATCTGAACAATAAAATTCACCATTAGTTATTAGTTTCCATGAAAGTTTAGTTGGAACACTTTCTGCAGAATTAGAAAACTAGTTATCACTTAACTTTATTGATAAGCGATCTTTAGATTGAAAATACATTATAACCGCACTTGTTTTCTCATAAAAATGTTTAAAATCACTGATTCAGGAATCCAAATTACTTGTGAAAGACAAGAATATCACTGTAGTATATCACTTGATTTCCTACCAACAGAGAAATAAGAGATAATGCTAGTCATACAGTGACTTTAAAAGAAATACAGGACACATTATAAAAAGCGGTTAAGTGGTTTCACGATTAAAATCATTTCAAACTTTTAATTAGGTAAAGGCTACATTTGACTGCTGATTTAAAAGAAATAATTGTTGAATAGCTAAACTAAGAAGAGTTACAAGTAAGTCGATATTTAATTTGACGTCATGTTTCATATAAACGCGTGCTGCGTACTGTAAATACAAATAAGGATTCGGGTTCGACTATTTCTACATTCATTCTCAAATTAATTACTCACGCGGAAAATGCTAAATTGGCCAAACTACCCAACAAGCTTTAGTCTGCCACAGATGTTCGGCCTTTGATAAACATTTTATCTGCAACACCATGGTAATTGAACCATTTCAACCCAGTGAACTCAAAATTCAGGAATAAATGAGTCAGCATTTATATTCGAAGGCTCGTCCTTATGTTGGAAAGCGTTTGATCTAAGCTGGTTTGTGGTTGTAAGGGGTGTGAAGCGAGAAACGTCCACTCTCAATCTGGTGCAGATGTGTGACTTGGCACCTTGAGCTAGAATGTGTCCAGTTAAATCAGTGAGGTGATTACCAGTGTCAAGTCCTTACAGCGCTATTTATCTTGGAGATTCATTCACCGCTACAAGTTCACTGTTTACTTCCCAAATGTGGTGTACTACAACCAAGGCAAAGATTAGATAAGTCTAGCGGAAATTTATCACTGTCGCATTGGAAATGCAAAGGCGATAAGAGTTCAGCTTACAGTACTAAACAAAGAGTCTCAATAAAGCTTTCAAGTCTTGTCCATCTCCAGTTATCAAGCATCTTAAGAGCAGTGAGCACAAAAATGCTTCGATCAAACTCACCCGTAAACTATATTCTCTTGTTATTTGATTTGCTATACTGTTATTACTAACTTTGCTTTTCATAGTATCCGCTCAAATTGTTAATAGTTTAATCGTTTCACTACTACTATGCCTCCCCAGATACATAAGTTTTCAAAATTCTCTACAGATATTCTCGTGAATCTATCGCAAATTTCATCATCACTTAATGCAATAATTTGCCGACATTTATTTTCAATCTCTCAACAATAAAAGCAGCTTGAACGCTGCGGATAGATAGTTGTAAATCTAAAACTCGATGGCAAATTACCGAAACTACATATTTCCTTATGTTATTTGTCGAACGAATCACAATAAGAATATGAGCTTCAAATCCACGTATCTTGATGTTTCCTCAGAATAAAAACGCTGAAAATGATCTCGTTATGTGGTTAACATACCAAAATTTTTCAAATGCTGTATTTACAAGACGACCACTCGGCGAATGTAAGCGAACAAACACAATTTTATTAGAGAGGATCAATAAAATAGATTGCATACGAAAAGTAAACAATTAGCGTATAATTTGGCAATTCCGCAAAAATTTAGGCGAAAAGTAGACAATTCGACGGACATTTAGGCGAAAATTCTACAATAAGGCGGAACTTCGGGCTAGAAGTGGGTAAAATCGCGGATATTTAGGCAAAAAGTAGACAATTCAGCGGATATTTAGGCGAAAAGTCGGCAATTTATCGACAAAGCGGCAAAAAGAGGGAAATCCGCAGTATTTCCCCCAGACAGGCGAAAAAGGCGACATTCTGATGCGTTTTCCCTTTTATTTCCCCTTTCTCTTCCAAAGCATTTACTCCTTTATTTCCCCTTTACTCGCTTTTATTTCTTCTTTTTAGGTTTTCTAGGTAGCTACATTTTGAAGAAACTGGCGTCATACCTCACCATGAAGTAACGAAAGTGTTTGCACCTAACTGCAACCCGTGAAATCACCAGACACTGAACGACGAAGAAGACCTAAGACCACACACCCACTATCTTAATCGAGAACTTCGCACCAAGAGAGAGAACATGGATGGAAGACACCAGTCGTTTATTTGAAAATTGGAATTTGTAGATTATGTACAGAAAGGGAGGCTAGTTTACAAAATGATCTTATAGGTTCAGTGCATGCAGGGCTTGCTCGTCTTCTTCAAAAGCATTTATTCTTGGTCGCCCTGCAATAGAAAGAAAACGGAATCTATTAACAATACCATTTATGATGATTTTAACCCGGTTACATCACCCCCTCTTTCAATGAGTACCTGTCCTCAGTGCCTGGTGTCGGGCATGTGCATGCTGCCTCTCTTTGTGATGGTACTCTATGAAATCTAGTGGCCGGCGGTGCATTGGCGAACTGAGCATCAAATGGAACTGTCATCCGATTCGGTTTTGTTTGCTTGTAGTGTAACGTTATCACGTTGTCCTTCAGTCGTTGTATGTTACGCAATACAAACATAGTGGGGGATTGGATGAGGACAACTTCAAAAGGATCCCGCCAGGCTGATGGATTTAACTGCAACACACTATCGATGTCATGTGGCGGCGTAGCCGAACGCGATCTCCGACTGTATACGCCGGTCCTTCTACCTGACGATCGTATATGTTCTTTTGGTGTCAACTAGCTTTGCGCAAGTTTATGTTGAACAAGCTGTATGCATCAACTAAGCAGTTATGGAGAATACATACGTACGGTACATGCTCTTGTTCATTGCAAAGCATCAAGAGTGACGGTATCTCTACCGGTAAGCCTAATTCATGACCGAACAGTAAAATAGCAAGTAGGAATCCCTTGGACTCATGTGCCGACGTACGATATAGCAAAAGGCATTGTCGAAGCAAATCATCCCATAATTCAGGCTACGATATGTCGACGAACGACTGTAAGATGGCCTTAATAGTTCTGTTCGTTCTCTATACAGGGTTGTTACCTTCTGGATGATACGCAGTATTGTGTCTTCCTGATTCCTAATATCTGGCATATGTCAGCGACGAGATGACTTTCAAAGGGTGGACCTTAGTCGGAATGAAGCAAGAATGGGGTCCGTAACGGGAGACCCAATGATCGATATAAGCTCGGGCAACAGTGAGGGCGTCTCGCTGCGGAATTAGTACTGCTTCACAAAATTTAGTGAAATAATCCACCACAACCAGTATGTAGCGATTCCCGTTTTTTGTCGTTGTCAGTGGTCCAATGATCTAGCCCTCGCAAACTTTAAAAGTGGTAACATTCTTTCACGTGGTTTAGGAATCCTGCGACTTGTTCTTTTGTAGGGTTATTATACTGTGATTATCATCACATCCTTTACATCGAGTACATCTTACTCCGAAAAATAAGAAAAATATTCTTTTTATCTGACGGACAATTACTAATTCGTATCCCAAACAACTCAAAAAGGGGAAATAAAGGCGAGTAAAGAGTAAATAAAGGGGTAAATGCTTTGGAAGAGAAAGAGGAAATAGAGGGGAAAACTCATCAGAATGTCGCCTTTTTCGCCTTTCCGAGGGAAATACTGCGGATTTCCCTCTTTTTGCCGTTTTGTCGATAAATTGCCGACTTTTTGCCTAAACATCCGCCAAATTGCCCTCTTTTCGCCTAAATTCCCGCGTTATCGCCTAATCTTTCGCCCAAATGTCCGTTAATATTGTTGACTGTAACTATGGAACTGTACAGAAGCTATCACCTTAAATTAGTACATACCTGATATTGTTTCCTTCCAATACGCTTTATACTTTTTTCTTGGATATCGTGAAAGTAATCTTGTGTCGCGATGTTGTACAGCTTAGCAAGGTCTTTTGCGTTGAGAGCGGATGACACAAAGCGATATGTTAAGGCGCCTGAAGTTTAAATAATAAATATGAGTTACTTCGTATGCGGTCGGAAAGCCGGCATTTCTGAAGTGCTCGTTTTGAAGAGGTGTCAAGTAACGTGAATCAACTGGCAACCTCAGGTATCAAGAAGTGCGACAGAACATAACGGATTGATGTTTTCGGATCGTCACTTGATAACCTAGTGACCATTGCCATCTGTAATTGGAACAACTTATTAAATTAATGTTGATGACTTACAAGTCGGTCCCTGGATTATTGATGCTGCAGTTCCTCCTCAGATGACAAAAGGAACTGCTGACTCAAGAGTCCGCAATCGAATTGGTGCAGTATTTTGCGTCCGTTAGACTTAGATAGTGACTGCTTAACATTAATATTCAAGTCGGTAATAGCCGAGGATATGTTCTGCAAAATCTTGTACAAGCTCTCAAAGTTGAAAACGTTCACTAGATGATGCGACTGACTTTCTTATCCGCTATAGCACAACCGACATGCTTAGATTCCAATGTTGACGGTGATTTTTTTATTTGTGTCGAACTAATTCGTGAATTTCTGAACAGTAATAAAACCTACTTGGCGATTAGCGAGACGAATTTGTCGAACACCCGAAATTTGGGATATTATACGTGGCTATTCCCAGCCTGCATCTCAGCTACATCCATTTCGACTAAATTGTAAAGAAAATCTTTTTTACGCTTCATTGCACCTCTAGGGAATGTTAGGTGTTGCTAATAAAAGCGTTATCAAACACTGAATACCTGTGTCATCTTCATTGGTGAGACCGACGTGATCTGGTACACCTAATTGCAACTGTGAGTCTGTTCCTTTTTGGGATTATTATATATTATTCCCTTATTTTTTATATATTGTGATATTTTTCCCCGTGTTTTAGGATATCTATATATTTTTCCCTCGTATTCTCGTACTTAATATTTCCCTATGACCGAACAGACTCCTAAGGTATTTAAGATTCAGATCATGTCCCCAACCTCGTTCCAACTCATGCCCTTCTGGCCCGACAATATCGAAGCCTGGTTCTGTTACGCAGAAGCCGACTTCCACAAGCACGGCGTGAAGGACACACGTGCACATTTCCTCGCAGTAGTCAAGGCACTCCCGTGGGAATTCAACAGGTTCGTAACACCTAGTATGTTTACTAGTGATGTTTCTGAAGATTACGAAACCTTAAAGTTTTCGATTCTTAAACGAGTAGATCTAACCGATCGACAAAGGTTAGACCAACTCTTTAATAACATAGACCTGCAACACAATTTTGCGACGGACAGATTGCAAAGTATGTAAGAGATTATAGGAATAAGAACTTTCGACGAAGGCCTATTCAAACAACGTTGCTTGTCTAAACTTCCACAACAGGTGCAAGCGGTTCTGGTCTGGTTTCAGAACAATGCCTTAGACGAACTGGTTACATGTGCCGATCGTATCTTAAAAATTACGAAATCTTCTACTACGGAGGTATTTTCAGTCAAAGAAAAGCCTAACACGACTCAGAATGACATAACCGACTTATGTCATACACTTACACGTAATCTTAATTTCTGTAACGACCGTAAGCGAGCGCACACCCCACGTAGAAGCATTTCAGGTAAGCGATCTGACTCTAGAACACGAGAGACGGATAAGCCTGACTGGTGCTGGTGTCATAAACAGTATGGAAAGTCTTCCAGAAATTGGTTTGGACTGCTTAATAGCCTTCCAGGTATGTTAGACACGCGTCCTTTCCCGTCGAAATCAAAACAAGTAATCAGGTAAATAGCTGTTCTATAATCCATCATAAATTTAAATCTTTACCTAAAGAAACATTACCACCCGGATATTCAACCAATAATTGTTTAATCAATAAAATCTAAATTACAATAAATAAAGGAGTTGATGAAAGATCATGGAAAATTACCAGTCACAACAAATGAACATTATTTTATCCTGAATGGATAGAACACACACAAAAGTAGGAGCAAATCAATATGGCTACCGTCAAGAACAGGTGTCAAGTAAAACAACACAGATGCGGTTCGGGAAGAAACACAAACTTAGTGAATACGTAAGAAAAAAAATAAACTATAATAAAACATACAAGTATTCAAATGTAATCAAAAGACAATAATGTACAACTAAGGACATCAATAGGAACAAAGTGCAATGCAAGTATATGCATGGAGGGATATTCACCAACACACAAAGCATTCAAAATGGATCTCACACGGATCACATAAAAACGGCTTTCATATACAATAACAGTCGAAACGTCTTACAGTTACGCGTAGCAGACCCCTCTCACGCTAACGTAAATAGCCGTAACATAAGCTACGTGTCTAACCATCAAGACTATTTTGCAAATAATCATACATTTCACAGTGGGCCTGTACAAGCTTTTTTTTAAATAAGACCCCTAGTGACACCTCTGTTGAAGCATATAGCCCCGGTTATTTCAAACCACATACACATCCGTACAGTTTCCATCAGAGAGTGCTCCCACTCTTTCCTCCTAGGTAAACAACCCAATCAACTTCACTAGCTAAATTGATACATATCCCACTAAGTCTAGCCATCAAAATACCGAGCTAATGAAGAACGTTCAGACGCTCACCCGCGAGGGTTACGATGACTTTATCCGAGATACCCTCACCCATTTTAACTTGGTAAACCACTTGCTTGATATATGTCCTATCAACGCTCGATCGATCTGCAACAAAAACACGGATTTAGCCCTGTTTGTATCCATATATCAACAATCACTTATTATTATATCTGAAACATGGACAAACATTAATATTTCCGACCGAAGTATACCTCTTGATACTTATTTCCTATTTAGAAGCAACGGATTGAATGGACGAGGCGGAGGATGCCTTATTAACGCTCACTCTAGCCTAAACTCACTACTATGTGATATGCCTGAACTAAACAAACTGAAGGATTCGGTGTGGATTGTATTAAAGCTGTCGAATTCCGTTACCTTACTGCTCGGCTGTGTTTATCGTCAACCTAACGCATCAATAGATGATATAGCAATATTATCGGAGGTATTCACACTAGCATCATCCCTTTCATTCACAGGCAAGCTCATTTGTGGTGACTTCAATATGCCCGAAATTTCTTGGCTGCCAGTCGAAGCGCCGAGACGTTATGAATCATTTATTGAATGTCTAGAGCTCGGACAATGGACTCAGTATGTCGATAGCCCTACCAGACATCAAAACATCTTAGACTTAGTCTTTATCAATGGTCTCATCTCCAATACTTTGTTTATTGGAAAAACGTTCCCAGGTAGTGATCATAACATTGTCATATGCAGCCTTAATCTAAAAACCACAACCGATAGAAGCAAAACCGTAACACTTCGTAGAAACTATCGGAAGGTTGATTGGAATAACTTCCACAATTACCTACGAAGCAATGATTGGGGAACCTTCTTTACCTCAAACAATACCGACACATTAACCAATATATTTTATCACAACATCAAAAGTATCATCAACAACATCGCGCCATTAGAATACTGTAAACCTGTGTTCTCCAAAGATCTCTATATACCGATCAGTACAAGAAGACGTCTTCAGAGACACAACTTAAATGATTTTCCTCTTTAATAACGATGACAGAAATACTTGTCCGAACAGAGGCAATAAGTAAACAAAGAGCAATCGCACAGGAAAAACGTGCATTTGAAATTAATAATAACTCCTCTGCACTCACCATACTACTCCAAAATAAACTTAAACGCTCTAAATCGAGAGGGAGTATATTCATTAAAGGCAAACAAGTATACGAAGATCCTAAACTTGTCACAGAATTATTTAGTGAACATTTTTGTTTCTCACTAACGAAAAACCATTTAATGATTCTAAACAGAATCACTAATGTAGAATTTAATGCACAAAATATCTCCAAGGCAATCAGTACATTGAAACACTCATACACTGATAGACCAGATGGTATTCCATCTAGCATGCTAAAACGTGGAGGTGATGATATGTGTGTTTTGCTTCTCAAACTATTCGCGATATCACTCTCTTCCGCGTGTTACCCTACTGCCTGGAAAACTACACATATCGTTCCCAAATTAAAACAGGACCTGAAGCAAACGTTGAAAATTACCGGCCTATAAACATAACTTCAGTGGTATCCAGAGTGATGGAAAAAGTAGTTAAGGCGGCTGTAGTCCAACATCTAATAACTAATAATCTCATCTCGACCTCCCAGCATGGATTTCTTAGGTCCAGATCATGCGATACATGCCTAGTAGACTACCCGAATGATATAACTATGAAACGAGACAGCGGACTCCTTGTATCAGTTCTATTCCTAGACTTTAAGAGAGCCTTTGATAAGGTCCCACACAAAAGGCTACTCGTCAAACTAAAGTCCTTCGGAATACACAACCCACTGTACTCATGGTTTGCTTCGTTCTTGACAGAACGTAAACAGATGGTAAAGTACAATGACTGTCTCTCGTCCCCTAGGCCAATCACCAGTGGAGTCATCCAGGGAAGCGTATTAGGTCCACTTTTGTTTCTTATGTAAATAAACGATATATGTAACACCATAGAATTTGGAAGACCATACTTTTATGCTGATGATCTCGAAATAGTATACAGCTATAAGCCTGAGACACTAAGCGAAATTGTATCCCAGATCCAAAAGGACCTCAATAACATAACTACATGGAGTGAAAAAAGGCAATTACCATTTAACCTCAACAAGTGCGGGATCATGCACTTTGGAAAGCATCCCTATAAACCGCAGCTTCACTTAAATGAAAGTAGAGTCCAAACACTCGAATCAGTACACGATTAAGGAATTAATTACACAGGAAGCCTAAACTTTGAAGAACATGTCTCCTCTATTATTTCTAAAAGAATTTAATATTTCTCTACAAAGCGATATATGGGCTCTCCTTTCTAACCTCCTGCCCGACTATTACCCACGACTCAGCCTATAGACTTAGAAACAACTAGATTTAAAAATTTAATAGCCTATTTCTAGACTCCAAAGAGCTTCAACATTTCCTTGAACTCCCGCCCACTAATGAGGCACTTTATTACGGACCGCCTAGTATCTAGAAAAAAAATTATAACAAGTTCGACTGTTACTAATATGAATATAACCAAATCACAGAATATATGGCTTATCCTTTTCTATTATTCATTGTTTATTAATCATGACTTCATGCTCCTAACTCTAGCTTTCAGTTCCCAAATCTCTACAGGTTAAATGTACATTATTCTTCCTAAAAGTCATGCCTTTTTTTTCTACTGCAAACAGACAGATAGCTCAATCTTATGAATGCTGATCTACTAAGGCCGATCATTCAAAGCTCAAAATTTGGCAACAAAGTCCTGTGAGTTTCTCAATGTTTTATTTGTCTTACCCTGAAATCATTTTTTTCTACAATTTTATACCCTCTCATATCTTTTGATTTGCTATTAGTCCTTGCTTCTTTAAACCATTAGTCATTTTCATAGTAGTGTGATATACTATGTGGACATCTAACCCATAAAATAGACTTTTCAACTATCTGATTTGCTTGTAACATGGACCTAGTAGAGACAGTGTATTCCAATTATGGGCTTTGATTAAAGCAGTATTCATACTTACCACAAACGTAAGATAGCCTAACATCACATCATGTGATCATGAGTTCCAGAATACTGATATGTTTCGTAAAAGACATTCTGTCGAAGACAGAAGAGCCTAAGAGATAGGTATTGATTCATGTAGATTAGTGAGCGACTATTTCCAAACTAGTTTACTCTGGAATTATGACAAGCCAGGGGTGCTGAGTATTCTGGAACTATCCAAACACAGATAAGAGTGTTTAAATAAAAGTTCTCAAAAGATAGTAGCCTCATGGAGAAATATGAAATTGTGATGGATAAACATCTAACTAAGGGTTTTACCGTTGAAGCTAGTAAGGAGGGATTCGACCGTGATGCAGTCTACTGATATATTCCCCATAATCTTGTTATCAACCCAAAGAATGTCGAAAAATTGAAAATTGTTTTTCATTGTGCAGTTACCCATCAAGTTTATTTTCCCATTGATCAGCTCTTGAGAGGGCCAAGTACAGTTAATAGTTTAATTGATGTATTTCGGCTCCTTATAGTTTAGTGGGATGCCACGAACTTATGGTATTGATGCCGACTTATCACGCAAAATACCTCTTTAAATCGTGTTACGAACGTTGAATGGGTTTCACTTCCTACCCAGAAATCCTATTACAAGCAAACTAGACAATTCGCTAATATACGAAGCTTACTCAAGACCCTATGATACTTGAAAAATTAGTACAAAAAAATAAAAGGGGATCTAATAGCTTCGATAAAAAAAGGAAGACAGCCAATTGTATATCACAATACTGTTTCTAGCACTATATTTTATTTTATAATCACATAATCTTATACTCTAAGCTTCTTTCCGAATCTCCCCCATTTGTCAGTTGTATGTCCACTCATACCTTGTCAACACTTATTTTCTTTAACCTATTAAAATGCCCTTTCTTAACAAATACTTCAATGAAAGAAATTAGACTGAGTAATCATACCTTAAACATTCCTTCATGAATATTGGCTACTCTGCCTCTCGTCCCCAAGCAACACAAAAAGGGGAAATAAAGGGGAATAAAGGGGAAATAAAGCGGACGAAAGGGGAAATAAAGGGGAAATGTCGCTTTTTCCCCCTTACGTCGTGTATTTGGGGGAAATTTGTCGACAATTCTACGTAACAAACAGTGTTCGAATAAACCGCATCTGGAACAGCATTTTTCATAGACTTCGGCAAATTAAGGCGCCGCTTAGTAAAGAAACAAAAGTATTGTCATAGAAACAATGTACGAGATACGGAACCAGGCATTCGGTTGATACGCACACAGAGTGCTTTCGTCTGTTGTTTAGCTGAAGTGTTTCGACATGCTTTGGAGCCATCACAAAAAACTTACGTGATGCAGGTGAGTGACTTGCTCTCAGTCTTTCATGTTCATTGTAAATGATTACCTTGTAAGGCAAATACTATGAGTTATATTGAAGTCAGTGAGAATGTTCGTAGGCGTAGGGCCACTGTGAACTTGTCACGTTCTCTTGGCTGTCAAAGATCCACAAATAACAGAAGGTGGAATAAAATGAAAGCTGCTCTCATGAAAAAATATCACTTTCTTTCGTTCAGCGAGTTTGCTAATGACAGCACCATAAAAGGTAACTGAGTTCAACATTGTTGTTTACTTAATTTATAGAAATAAAGAGAGAAGTCGTTTGTATTGAAAGTACATCAACTAGTACACCGTCCACTGGCAACATCAATCAAAGGCTTTCACATATTAGTGGTATGAACATTAAATTCTTACGTGAATATATATGTTATAGGATGTAGTGAAGTGGACTTGTGCTCTCAAAAGTTCGTGAATCGCAAAGAACTGATGAACGACATTATGATGTATCTAAAGTCAAATACATCTCTGAGCATAAGAGATGCTGATCGGGTTCTGTATGGTCTAGGATTTCTTATACCGGAAATACCGAAAAGCATCAGAAGTGTTCTGAAGACATGTCCAAGTGTTCAACCAAAGTTCATGGGCAGTGGGTTTTACTACCATCTAGGATTGAAAATCAATCTGCTAAGATACGTTGAGCTTTGGTTGTGTACTACTGATTTTGATTCTTTAAATTTATATATCAATATAGATGGACTTTCAATGTCTAGAAGCTCAAATCAACAGTTATGGCCTATACTAGGACGGATCATTACCCCTCGGCATAGTGACGTGTTCATGATAGGTATCTACGGAGGGAATAGTAAACCCGCAGAATTTAACGAATTTTCTGCGGACACAATTTCTGAAATAAAAGAAATGACTGACGTGGGTCTTTTTAGTGTCAAGTTTAATAAATGCATAGCTATTCGGTTGGCGACGCACCTGCTCGTTCCTCTGTTAGGTACACGGTGAATCATAACGGTAAGGCAGGTTGCGATAGGTGTACTGTTCTTGGGAGACGGCTTTGCAAATGGGGTATATGCTTTAAGAACAGACGACACCTTCCGTCGTCAGACTCAATCTATTCACCATCAAGGACATTCTATAATGGAAACGCTTTCTATTAATATGCATAGTGGGTTTGCAGTGGCTAAGCAAGCAGCACAGCGTTATGCTGAGAGAATGTCCTTCAGCGATAGGCTTCAAATTAGTGGCTTAACTAATACTACCGCAATAGGCGCTACTGATGTCTCTACAAAACAAGTAATTATGTTTAACAGCAGTAAAATCACTTCATGTCAGCCTGATAATGTAGTAGTAGTGAACGGCCAGCCAGGTTTAATCACTGATATAAAGGAGGATGGACTACTAAAATTTAGGACTTTCACTGACCCACGCAATTACTTTGAAGATCCATTCCCATCTACTGATATTGGAATTTTTAGGTGCTCCGTAGTTAGCCATGAACACACCTGGATCTCGGTCAACGACATAGATTGTAAATGTTTGGCCATAAATTGTATGAATTATCTAGTTCTAATCCCATTGCTGCATACTTGGCTGTAAATGCATTTTGTTTCACTAGTGTTGAATAAATGACGACAAATAATTAACTTACTTCTTATTTTATTTTCAGCCCGCTAACATGAAGTACGTTATTGTTGACGTCCTGAGCAAAAAAACAACTGATGGTAGCACACAAAGAGTGGATCGTAGGAAAGGAACTGTGCACTTTTCCGAACGACCATGTAGATATACATCTTCAGAAGAGCGACCAATCGAATGAAAATTGGTCATTTATGAAATGTAAAGTGATTCACGAATTAGGTACGTTACATACACAGGATGGATAATTCACCATAGATTCTCTCCAGTCGGCAAGAGATCTGTTAGTTGCCCTACAGATACTGGAGTCTCAACGGAAAAACACCTCAACGGATGAAAACATTTTGCCACTTAACACTGAGAAGCCAAAAAGGTCTAAACAATAATCTTACTAACATTTCCTAGAGGTCTAATGAAGCGTAAAGAAGATTTTCTTTACAATTCAGTCGACATGGATATGGCTGAGATGCAGTCTAAAACTGTCCACGTACAATATCCCAAATTCTGTGTTTTCGAAAAATTCATATCGCCAATCGTCAAGTACGTTTAATTAGTATTTAGATATTCACGAATTAGTTCGACACAATTAGAGACATCACCTTCGACATCGGAATGTAAGCATGTTGGCGGCGCTATAGTGGACAAGTAAGTTACCTGCATCATGTAATGACCTTTTTCAGCAGTGAAAGGTTGTATACACTGGTGCTGAACATGTCGTCAGCTATCAGTGAACTGACAAAAACGATTAACAACATGTCGTCCGCCATTATTGACTTGAATGTTAATGTAAACCAACTGCTATCGAAGTTTCATGAAAGCGAAAAACCGCATCAATTCGATTGCGGACTGTCCAGTCAGCAGTTTCCTTTGTCATCTGAAGAGGAACTGCAGATGCATGATACCGGTTAGTCGCAGAAAGTAACCAGGGACAGATTTGTAAGTCATTAACATAAATTTAATTATTTGTGACGATTACAGATGGCATTGGTCATTAGGTTATCAAGTGACGACCCAAAAGCGTCCATGCGGTTTGTTCTGTCGTATCTCTTGACACCTGAGGTTGCCAGTAAATTCACGTTACTTGGCACCTCTTCAAAACGAGCACTGCAGAAATGCACGTTTTACGGCTGCATACGAATTAACCTTTATCTATTACTTAACCTTCAGGTGCTTTTACTCATCGCTATTTGTCATCCTCTGTCAACGAAAAAGACCTTGGTAAGCTCTATGACATCGCGAACCAAGGTTACTTTCACGACATCCGAGACAAGATGATAAAACGTTCTAGGAGAAAAGATAACCAGGTATGTACAGATTTAAAGTGATAACCTCCATACGGCTCTATAGTTACAGTCGACAATATTAACGAACATCACCGTAAGTTCAGCTTCAAGTATTTGGGTGTGCTATAGCACATCATTAAGATATGGTTGTGACTTTTTTTTTAATTCAGAATTCACAGGACGACTACCTCAATTCCGAATAGTCCGTGCAAATGTTTTGGTGTTCTACCTCGATGTCAATAAACATTTTTCTTTCAAACAGCTTACTTTTTTACTTACTTAGGAAACTGTTGAGAATGTGATTGAGTTTGAGTGAACTTTTGATTAAATGGACATTGCTTATGAATACAACATAACCTATTCCTTCTTTATCAGATAATTGTCTATAAAAATGAATTAGCGATTGCATTGGATATGCATAACAATGGATGCATAAGCTTGTGCTCTACTGTTGTACAATAATAAGCTTTTCTTTTTAAATACAATTTTTGAAAAATTTACCGCTTTTAAACTGCATTGCAGAAATCTTTTTGTCTGCTGTTGAAAAAAAAATCGAATGCAGGAGACCTTTGGTCTTCTGTCGATGGATAGAAAATAGGGTGTAATGTGTGTGTTTAGGCGTATATGCGACGAATCAGCGGATATTTAGGCGAACATTCGGCGGATATTTAGGCGAAAACGCGACTATTCAGCGGTTATTTAGTCAAAAATGCGACAATTCGGCGGATATTTAGGCGAAAAAGCGACAATTCGGCGGATATTTAGGCGAAAAAGCGACAATTCGGCGGATATTTAGGTGAAAAACCGACAATTCGGGGGATATTTAGGCGATAAGTGGGTAATTTGTCGACAAATAGGCAAAAAAGGGGAAATTCCGCATTATTTCCCCCGGACAGGCGAAAAAGGCGACATTCTGGCGCGTTTTCTCCTTTATTTCCCCTTTCGCCACCAAAGCATTTACCCCTTTATTTCCCCTTTTTGGGTTGTCTGGGTCCTTTCTTTTACTTGCTCCCTCTTTCAGCCCCCTTGAGATATGGAACGGGTGACTTCATCCTGCACCATCCTCAAAGCCTTAGACATTCCAAAGGGATATAAGGTTGCGACATTTAGAAGCTCATACCTTCAATGGACCTATCCCTGCCCATCAGTTGCACATTTGCAAAGCAACTTTCATGAAGCGCGCCAACTGTGGTACTGATTAAAACCATCTACATACATATCTTATAAATTATCAACCCGGCTATGTAATTTAATACAGTGTATATTGTATCATTTGTATCAATTTGATCTTGCCTGTAAACTGGCATGCCTCACGTAACAAACTGTTATTTGAGAATAAATTATTATTATTAAAAGGTACGTTTACCTGAACGTGGGTTTGCGGAAACCCATTCACTGGATCTTCGTTATTGCAGATGTTTCCATGCCAATCACTGGCATGGACCTTCTACAACACCACAATCTGGTCATCGATACGCGCAAACGGAGGCTAGTAGACGGAAACACTAATTTATCCGTTTGCGTAACTTCTTTTTCTGGTTGCAGATTATCCCCAGTCACAATTAAGTATACAACAGACCCGCTTTATCAACCACTAATCGATAAGTATCCTGGCTTTCTTCAAACGCAATCGAAATTACCGTGTGTAACCAGCAATGTTACACATCACATCACGACTACAGGACCACCTGTATTCTCTAAAGCACGACGACTAGCTCCCTAAAAGCTAAGGTTGGCGAAAAATTAGTTCTAACACATGATAGACTTAGGAATCATATGACCGTCAAACAGCCCTTATGCATCTCCATTGCAGATGGTCCCTAAAAAGGACATCAACGATTGGCGTCCAACTGGTTACTATGGGCGATGGAATGCTTAAACCATTCCCGATCGTTACCTGTTACCCCACATTCACGATTTGACAGCTACTTTGAAAGGTACAACTGTCTTTTCGAAAATCGATTTGGTTAAAGCATATAACCAAATTCCCTATGGCCACTGACTACATTCCGAAAACCGTCATCATTACTGCCTTCGGACTCTATGAATTTTTGCGAATGCCGTTCGGTCTAAGAAACGCTGCTCAAACATTCCAAAGATTCATAGACGACGTTTTTCGAGGTCTCAACTTCTAGCAACTCCCGCGAACTTTGAAAGTGGTAACTTTTTTTCACGTGGTTTAGGAATTCTTCGACTTGCTCTTTTGTAGGGTGTATTATACTGTGATTATCATCTTATCCTGTACATCGGGTACATCTTACTGTGAAAAATAAGGAAAAAACTTATTTTTATTCGACAGACAATTATTAGTTCGTATTGTACCTATTGCGGACTTAAATCATTAATAGATCTGCAATTTATTATATACTCATAGTCTCTAATCCTAGTATTAACCAGTTTAATACTTAATAACAACTAATACTCAGATATTATATTTAATTTAACGAGCACTGTGCTCACTTATTTTCATATCATGTCCAATAACTCCATTAAAAGACGATTTTCACCAACTTCTAAGCCAAATAAAAGGTCCAAATCTGTAACCCCTACAACTGACGACTCAGTGCTTGACAATGTCGAACCTTTAACTACTGAAAAATATGCCTATTGTACACAAATGTCCCTATCGTCACCAGATTCTCCCTGTCGCAGCCCCACTATCTCTACGTGCGGTATGCCAACGGTAAGACTGGTGGACATACAAGACACTATACCTACGTGCATCGAAAAGTCAGCACAGTCTACTAGACAATATGTGCTACCAAGGCCTAAGTCTAAAATTTCAAAAACTAAAGAGTCCAATGGTCCTCCTCATACACACCAAAATACTGATAGATATAGTAATGAAATCCGACAGCTGCAAAACTCTCTATCCGAAATTAACGGCAAACTTGAGAAATTAGCACCCCTCACTCATATATGGGGCCTTGACACAGATAGAAATCTTGAGCAACTCACTAAAGCTGAGTGTATTTTGGAGTTTGTGGCTGAAGAAGTGACGAAGAGAGTGATGTCCTCCTTCAATGCAGTTGTGTATAACCTTCCCGACCGCACACACCCATCTAAGCTAAGAGATATTTGCCTTAGAGCATGCGGTATGCCGAACGTTAACTGCAAAGTCATCCGCCTTAGAAAAAAGTCAGACAGGTCGACTTGCCCCATTTTGTTCATGTTTGGCTGTTGTAACGATGCTAAGCAGTTTATTAATTCGAGCAAAAATATTAGCTCACTAATTCCATACAAAAATATAAAAGTCACTCCAGACCTTACGCCCTGTCAACGTCGTGTAAGAAGACGCGAAGCGATAGAATTGAATGGGAGTGTTACAGTTAATAATCAGTCTGAGACAGTTTGCAACACAGCAAATAGTTTAGAACACACGAACAATAAGCATGACACCACTCCACATACGGCTGATCACTCTGTTGATCTAGATGAGTCTACAGATCAGAAAACTTTGGATAAGATACGGACCCCAACTGACACCAAAAACCATAACGACATGACTAATCCCAGCTGTTCGTTCAGTAATGTACTAAAATGTGAGTCGTGTAATAGTACACATCCAATTAAACCTATGCACTTGGAAATTTGTCCTCCTAAAGATATTCCACAAGTAGACTTGAATGAACCTAAGTTCATCTCACAGAGACAACGAAAGACTCCAGCTCGGAAAATAAAGGGTGGGAAGACAAAACTCATGATACCGAATAGGGAAACACGTAAGATTGAACCCAACTGCTCTATAGGTATCCCAAGAACAGTGAACAGGTTCTCCCCGCTGCTATCGTATAACTTGCCTTCAGCACCTCCAAGTTGCAAAATGGGTGGTGGGCTTCAACGTAGCAAGCCTTCTTACACACAGACTAGTGAAAACTGCCGGAGAACTGCCCACCCAAATCACCCCCTGAAGCCTAAAACCATAAATACGAATGGTAATAATAGGTTTCTCACTCCACACCCTACCTACATTCCCCAGGACCGCAACTGTAATTACTCTCAGAAAGAAAACTTGTCATACCCTTTACTACCGACCCCTCACATAACAACGGCTCCCACGTATATCAACAGTCGCAACTCCTCCCAGTTACGCGTAGCAGACCCCTCTCACGCTAACGTAAATAGCCATAACAGAGGCTACGAGTCTAACCATCAAGACTATTTTGTAAATAACCATACACTTCACAGTAGGCCTGTACAAGATTTTTTTGGAATAAGACCCCTAGTGACACCTCTGTTGAAGCATATAGCCCAGGTTATTTCAAACCACATGCAAACCATAAATTTGTTTCCTCCGTACAGTTTCCATCACAGAGTACTCCCACCCTTTCCTCCTGGGTAAACTCCCCAATCAACTTCACTAGCTCATTTGATACATCTCCCACTAAATCTAGCTATCAAAATACCGAGCTAATGAAGAACATTCAATCCATCATTTCAAACTCATCTCACACCCGCGAGGGTTACGTCGACTTTATCCGAGATACCCTCAACCATTTTAACTTAGTAGGCCACTTGCTTAATATATGTCTTATCAACGCTCGGTCGATCTGCAACAAAAAGACGGATTTAGCCCTGTTTGTATCCATATATCAACCATCAGTTATTATGATATCTGAAGCATGGACTAACAGTAATATTTCCGACCAAAGTATATCTTTTGATAACTATTTCCTGTATAGAAGTGACAGATTGAATGGACGAGGCGGAGGATGCCTTATTTACGCTCACTCTAGCCTAAACTCACTACTATGTGATATGCCTGAACTAAACAAACTGAAGGATTCGGTGTGGATTGTATTAAAGCTGTCGAATTCCGTTACCTTACTGCTCGGCTGTGTTTATCGTCAACCTAACGCATCAATAGATGATATAGCAGTATTATCGGAGGTATTCACACTAGCATCATCCCTCTCATTCACAGGCAAGCTCATTTGTGGTGACTTCAATATGCCCGAAATTTCTTGGCTGCCAGTCAAAGCGCCGAGACGTTATGAATCATTTATTGAATGTCTAGAGCTCGGACAATGGACTCAGTATGTCGATAGCCCTACCAGACATCAAAACATCTTGGACTTAGTCTTTACCAGTGGCCTCATCCCCAATACTTTGTATATTGGAAAAAAGTTCCCAGGTAGTGATCATAACATTGTCATATGCAGCCTTAATGTAAAAACCACAACCAATAGAAGCAAAACCGTAACACTTCGTAGAAACTATCGCAAGGTTGATTGGAATAACTTCCACAATTACCTAAGAAGCACTGATTGGGGAACTTTCTTTACCTCAAACAATACCGACACATTAACCAATATATTTTATCACAACATCAAAAGTATCATCAACAACATCGCACCTTTAGAATACAGTAAACCTGCGTTCTCCAAAGATCTCTATATACCGGTCAGTACAAGAAGACGTCTTCAAAGACATTGTACTCAATTCCACAACTTAAATGACTTTTCCTCTTTAGTAACGATGACAGAAATACTTGTCCGAACAGAGGCAATAAGTAAACAAAAAGCAGTAGCACAGGAAAAACGTGCAGTTGAACTTAATGATAACTCCTCTGCACTCACCATACTACTCCAAAATAAACTTAAACGCTCTAAATCGAGAGGGAGTATATTCATTAAAGGCAAACAAGTATACGAAGATCCTAAACTTGTCACAGAATTATTTAGTGAACATTTTTGTTTCTCACTAACTAACGAAAAACCATTTAATGATTCAGAACCAATTCCAGTACCTCCCTGTGAAATTACTAATGTAGAATTCAGTGTACAAAATATTTCCAAGGCAATCAGTACATTGAAACACTCATACACTGATAGACCAGATGGTATTCCATCTAGCATGCTAAAACGTGGAGGTGATGATATGTGTGTTTTGCTTCTCAAACTATTCGCGATATCACTCTCTTCCGCGTGTTACCCTACTGCCTGGAAAACTACACATATCGTTCCCAAAATTAAAACAGGACCTGAAGCAAACGTTGAAAATTACCGGCCTATAAACATAACTTCAGTGGTATCCAGAGTGATGGAAAAAGTAGTTAAGGCGGCTGTAGTCCAACATCTAATAACTAATAATCTCATCTCGACCTCCCAGCATGGATTTCTTAGGTCCAGATCATGCGATACATGCCTAGTAGACTACCTGAATGATATAACTATGAAACGCGACAGCGGACTCCTTGTATCAGTTCTATTCCTAGACTTTAAGAAAGCCTTTGATAAGGTCCCACACAAAAGGCTACTCGTCAAACTAAAGTCCTTCGGAATACACAACCCACTGTACTCATGGTTTGCTTCGTTCTTAACAGAACGTAAACAGATGGTAAAGTACAATGACTGTCTCTCGTCCCCTAGGCCAATCACCAGTGGAGTCATCCAGGGAAGCGTATTAGGTCCACTTTTGTTTCTTATGTATATAAACGATATATGTAACACCATAGAATTTGGAAGACCATACTTATATGCTGATGATCTCGAAATAGTATACAGCTATAAGCCTGAGACACTAAGCGAAAGTGTATCCCAGATCCAAAAGGACCTCAATAACTTAACTACATGGAGTGAAAAAAGGCAATTACCATTTAACCTCAACAAGTGCGGGATCATGCACTTTGGAAAGCATCCCTATAAACCGCAGCTTCACTTAAATGAAAGTAGAGTCCAAACACTCGAATCAGTACGCGATTTAGGAATTAATTACACAGGAAGCCTGAACTTTGAAGAACATGCCTCCTCTATTATTTCTAAATCTAGACGGCTAATTGGCTTTATAATGAAAAACTTTTTCACAACAGAGGGTAAACTTACTCTCTACAAAATATGTGTAAGACCCTCCCTTGAATACTGCTCTTTTGTATTCTCTAATATGAATATCACAGACAAGACAAGAGTAGAAGATGTTCAAAGACGTTTCACACGTCAACTACTAGGATGCAACTCGAATCTTGACTACACAGACAGATGTAAGCATCTATCTTTAGAACCCTTATGGCACCGTAGGCTAAAAAACAATTTAATATTTCTCTACAAAGCGATATATGGGCTCTCCTTTCTAACCTCCTGCCCGACTATTACCCACGACCCAGCCTATAGACTTAGAAACAACGCATATACACTACTTACCGTAAAACACCAAAAACAAATGCGTTGTAAGTTCTTTACAGTACGGTACAGTTTATTGTGGAACACGCTGCCAATGCATATCCGTAATTGTGATACGTTTATCAGATTCAAAAGGCTAATAACCCTATTTCTAGACTCCAAAGAGCTTCAACATTTCCTTGAACTCCCGCCCACCAATGAGGCACTTTATTACGGACCGCCTAGTATCTAGAAAGAACAAAATTATAACAAGTCCGACTGTTACTAATATGAATATAACCAAATCACAGAACATATGGCTTATCCTTTCCTATTATTAATTGTTTATTAATCATGACTTCATGCTCCTAACCCTAGCTTTCAGTTCCCAAATCTCTACAGGTTAAATGTACATTATTCTTCCTAAAAGTCATGCCTTTTTTTTATTCCACTGCAAGTAGACAGATAGCTCAATCTTATGAATGCTGATCTACTAAGGCCGATCATTCAAAGCTCAAAATTTGGCAACAAAGTCTTGTGAGTTTCTCAATGTTTTATTTGTCTTACCCTGAAATTTTTTTTTCTACGATTTTATACCCTCTCATATCTTTTGATTTGCTATTAGTCCTTACTTCTTTAAACCATTAGTTATCTTCATAGCAGTGTGATATACTATGTGGACATCTAACCCATAAAACAAGTTTTTTAACTATCTGATTTGCTTGTAACATGGACCTAGTAGAGACAGTGTATTCCAACTATGGGCTTTGATTAAAGCAGTATTCATACTTACCACAAACGTAAGAGAGCCTAACATCACAAAAGGAGGGAGGGTGGCGTTAATGACCAGCAAACATGAAGGTGGGGAGATAACTTCAATCCACCCATGTCTGTAGGGCAGAACATTTTGTTTAATTACGGCTCCTTATGGTCTAGTGGGATGCAACGAACTTATGGTATTGAAGCTGATCTATTCACGCAAAATACCTCTTTAAGTCGTGTTACGAACGTTGAATTGGTTTCACTTCCTACCTAGAAATCCTATTACAAGCAAACTAGACAATTCGCTAATATACGAAGCCTAATCAAGACCCTATAATAACTGGGGGGAAAATATTTTTGAAAAAAAACGAAAGAGGCTCTAATAGCTTCGATATTAAGGGGAAGACAGCCAAATGTATATCACAATACTGTTTCTAGCACTATATTTTATTTTATAATCACACATAATCTTATACTCTCAGCTCTTTTCCGAATCGCCCCCATTTGTCAGTTGTATGTCCACTCACACCTTGTCAACACTTATTTTCTTTAACCTATTAAAATGCTCTTTCTTAACATATACCTTAATAAAGGAAAATTAGACTGAGTAATCATACCTTAAGCATTCTTTCATGAATATTGGCTACTCTGCCTCTCGTGTTTTCTTTTACTTGCTCCCTCTTTCAGCCCCCTTGAGATATGGAACTGGTGACTTCATCCTGCACCATCCTTAAAGCCTTGGATATCCCAGAAGGAAATAAGGTTGCGATTTTTAGAAGCCCATACCTTCAATGGACCTATTCTTGACCATCAGTCGCACATTCGCAACGCGACTTTCATGAAGCGCGCCAACTGTAGTACTGATTTAAACCATCGACATTCATATCTTATAAATTATCAACCCAGCTATGTAATTTATTGCAGTGTATATTGTATCATTTGTATCAATTTGATCTTGCCTGTAAACTGGCATGCCTCATGTAACAAACTGTTATTTGAGAATAAATTATTATTATTATTATGTGTATGTTGACGACTACCTGATCGCAAGTCCGGACAGAGAATCACATCTCATGCATCTGGATCTTGTTTTCGACCGACTACAAAAACATGGCATTACTGTAAACGTTCAGAAATGCCAATTCGGAACCGACTCATTAAACCTCCTTGGACACACTATAGATGCTCAAAGCACTTGACTCCTTAGGATCAAAGTGTCGGCAATTCTGGATTACGCAGAGCCGACCACGATCAAGCAACTACGAACGTTTAACGGCCTTGTAAGTTTCTATAGACGATTCTTACCTAAATGCGCTTTACTCATGAAACCTCTAACCGACCAACTTCGTGGAAATGCGAAATCCATTAATTTGGACGACACTGCACGAAAAGCATTCTACACAAATAACGAACTCATCGCTAAAGCAACAATGCTTGCACATCAGGAAACCCAAGCACCCATTAGTATCACAGTTGACGCATCCGGCTCAGCAATCGGAGGAGTCTTACAACAATGGGTTAACAACTCCTGGCAACCATTGGCATTTTTCTCTAGGCGGTTGCTAGATACCAAACCGAGGTACAGCACATTCGGTAGGGAACTCCTAGCTATGTATTGTGCTGTACGACATTTTCAACACTACATCAAAGGTCGTGAATTCATTCGTTTCACTGCCCATAAACCACTCACTTTCACTCTAAGCTCTACTTCAGACAATTACTCTTCCCGTGAGTCTCGACAACTAAACTACATTTCGTAGTTTACTTTGGAGCAAACAATGTATTTGTAGACGCCTTATCACGCATAATTTCTTTCAATAGTTTCCAAGGAATCGACCTTCTTAAACTCGCCGAGCTTCAAAAAGAAGACACTGATCTTCAGCACGAGTTATCATCTACAACCCTTAAACTACACATCAAGCAGATGGGAACAGGTAAGGAAACCTTACTGTGTGACACATCCACAGGTAGGGATCGCCCAATCGTCCCGAAACATTATCGACGCAATGTCTTCAACACATTGCACAAACATACTCATCCAGGCGTTCGTGCAACCATCAACCTCATAGCAGAACGGTTTTGCTGGCCTGGTATGAATAAAGACGTAAGGGAGTGGGCACGCTCCTGTGTAAGCTGAAAAAAATCTAAGGTTATCAGACACAACAAACGTCCCTCAGGCTCATTTAAAACTCCCGATGCTCGTTTCCACCATGTTCATCTTTATTTGGTAGGACCTTTACAAGATTCAAATGAATACTCTTATCTCTTATCCTGCGCAGACCGTTTCACTCGATGGCCAGAAGCAGTACCTATCAAGAACATCATTGCTAAAACAGTGACTCGCACCTTCCTCGAACGATGGGTAGAAAACTTGGACTGCACTTCAACCATCACTACAGATCGCGGACGTCAGTTTGAATCTGAATTTTTTCGTCGTCTGACCACACTCTTAGGAATCACCCGCTTCCGAACAACCGCCTATCATCCACAAGCGGACGGATTGGTAGAACGTTTTTATTGACAACTAAATACTTTACTATCAGCTGCAAACGTCTCACAGTGGACCGACGCTCTTCCACTCGTCTAACTAGGTATTCGCAATGCAGTGAAAGCTGACATTGGATACACCATGGCTCAACTCGTTTATTGAACGACGCTTCGACTTCTAGGAGGATTCCTGATTCCTTCATCGTCAATGAGCATGGATCACACCTCCTGCACGAACAGGCTTACAAACGCAATGCGTTCGGTTAAACCTGCTTCCACTCGACCTCAGTCAAACGATGTTTTCGTTCAACCTGACTTACGATATAGTACGTTGAGACGTACATCGACGACTTTTCGAATCAGCATACGAGGGACCTTTCAAAGTTTTTCAACGTGAATCTAAGTAGTATATAGTCGGTAAGAACGGAACCAACGATAGCATCAGCATCGATCGCTTAAAAGCAGCGTATTTAGAAGGAAATCTTATCTACGTCGATTTTTCTTCGATATAATCGAACGGCATGACTCCGACACTTATAATGCGTCATCTGACAACCAACACACACGATGATACTTCGACAGTATCTGAAAATAAAAATAAAACAACGCGTTCTGGGAGAAGAGTAAGATTTCCAGAACATTTAAATGACCATTGCACGTAAGACACTAGTTAACATTTTGTTTCATCTACATTTCTCATGGCAATTATATATAATATAAAAAAAATTTAATATGATTATACTCATAAATATTCATCATTTGACTATTATGTGTAATAAAAAAATATTTAAAAATACCAAAAAACATTTTGTAAAATTAGCTTTTACGTTATTTACATTTTTCGCCCACTTTGTTTCTTAAAGCGCGTACGAGTTTATTTCGACATACACTTACATATTCATTTTTCTTTTTCAGGACAGGTTGGAAAAGACGATCAAAAAGAACTATGTGGTTTACGATGAACCGAAATTTTCATTGTACATTATTTTCTTACTATATTGTATTTCATGGTCCCTTATAGTAGGGAAAGACGACCAGATGCTTCTAAACCTAGCAAGCTATCACAAGTGTTTAGCAACGACAAACTCGTTGAGTTTAAACTTCTGGCTGACCGCGTCTTAGGGTCATCACCACCCACTATGGAGGGAGTGATCTGTAGCGGTAAATAAATCCTCAAAATAAATAGCTCTGTAAGTTTTTGACATTGAGTACTGACCATATGTTTTGATGGACTCATCTAGCTGAAGGCACTTGGTCATGCATCCACACCAGATCACAAGTGGAAACATCGTGCTCAACATCTCCTGGAATCGCTAGCCAGATTAGATCAGATGATTCTCGATATATTGATATCAAGTCAAATATATCTTTCAATCTCCTCGATCCTGTCTTTCGATTTCTCTTGGTGGGTATGCTTCATATTAAAAGGCGTTACTGGTTCAAGCGTTGTCCAACACGGAATACCTGTGCCATCTTCAACTTTAATAACTGAAGAAAGTGTTGCTAACATTTAAAACTGATCTGTTATTTAACACTTCGTCTTAATCCACACGTTAAGCAAAGACTAAAGTAAACATTTGTTTCCAGAACCGTTAAGTTATTCTTGATATGCTGTATTTATGACCCTATCTACTTTTAGGCAAAGACGTTGAGGGTCAGCTGAGCAATCGGTTTACCAGATCAAGTTACAAAATAAAACTCGAGTAAACGTGTGCACTACAAATAAGAAAAAGCCTAGTCAGTGATTTTCGCAATGATTTTAAGATTTTATTGAAGTAAAAGACTACTTATATGTGAGAACACTTGAAATCCATGTAACCCAACGGATAGCTGAATAAAAAGCGAGACACAAAATCGGTTCGGTTACTCAGATTCAAGTCTTATAATGAGCAACCTCATTCACCAAGCCTCTACTACTAGAGTACACACATCTAGGAACTGACCTTCCGATGGATTACAGCATCTTATATACTTTTGAATAATATCTTAAACTCCTACCTAAACTTATTTCCATCACAAAACTCAGAGGAAACACACAGAAACTGGAGACTCTACACAGTAAAACGGACTGTAGATACACTTTCCATTCCCTAATAGTAGTCAAATGCTTTCACTGTCAGCTGAGGTAGTCCAAGCGATTTTCCAGAAGTTTATTAAAAGAAAACTTGGCATATTCTTAGGGACTAAGTATAGTATCCTACTATGATTTGCCTTTTTTCTTTTCTCTCTTTTGCTGATGACACACCTAGGTTCCTGCATTGAGGTGATGGTAATCCAGATCCAGATCGCCAGATTCTTACAACGAGCGGCTTGAAAATCTGAAACTCTTTACTTTTTCCAATCGTAGATTAAGGGTATATCTAATTTGGATGTACAGAACACTGACAATTGATTTTCTACCTAACGTATTCTCTCTTTTTCTTCCCACTATATCAAGACATCTTAGAGGACATAACAGGCGAGTAGAAAAGCGAAGAACGAACAAACTACCCATAGTATACAGGTTTTTACACCGAGTCATCAATACTTTGATTCTCTTATCTGAAGTAGTGATGTCCGCACCTTCAATTGAATCATTCAAGTGAATACTGAACATTCATAAAAACACACTGAGAAGAAGAATAACATAAGCCGTAGGCCTTTCGTCCTTGCTACACAAATCTGAATTTGAATTATTTCAATGAGCGCCTCAAATTTTAGCGATCAAGGTCGTTGGAATAAAACGGCAAGTGTTTTAAGTGAACTTGACAATACCAACATACTGATATAACGTCCTTAGTATGAGTATACTACAAAAATAATTATTAACCAAAGAAGTCATATTAACTTATGCACTTCTTTCAAATAGGTCTCAAAATTGTCCTAACTTGCAAATCGACGAAATAACATGATATCATTGAAGATTGGTCCCATATGGGACCAATCATCACGATGGCATCGTCTTCGTTACTTGAAGAATGAACGTATCCAGTTATGGTTCAGATTCAGAATCAGATTTGTGTATTAAGGACAGAAGGCGTACGGCCTATGTTATTCCTTTTCTAGTATGCTTCTTTGAGTGTCCAGTCTTCTCTTGAAAGAGTCAATTGAAGGTGCGGACACCACTGCAACTGGCAGCAGGTTCCAAGTATTGATGACTCGGTGTGAAAACCTGTATGCCACGGGTATTTTGTTCGTTCTTGGCTTTTCTACTCGCCTGCTATGTCCTCTGAGGTGTCCAGATCTATTGGGAAGAAAAAGAGAGAAAAAGTTAGGTCCAAAATCATGTCTTAATTTTCTGTACATCAATATTAGATCTGAACTTAGTCTGCGATAGTACTAAGTAAAGAGCTCCAGTTTTCAAGCCGCTCTTTATATGATAAACCCCGGAGTTCCGAAATTGCATGTGTAGCTGCCCTCTGTACGTTTTCTAGTATGTCCTAATCATCTTTTAAACAGGAGCTTGCAGCCTGAGAGCAGTTCTCTAGCTTAGTTCTCAATAAGGATGTGTATATTGTGATGAATATGGTAGTATCTAACTTAATGATTGTCCATTAAAAGTCCAGAGGGTTCGAAGCCCCCAGGCTGCGACCTCCCGTCAATGGGCCGTCGTTGTAAAATCATTACTCACTGTCACCCCTAGATCCTTATGCAACCAAACTACGGGTAATGACACATCCCCTATGTTGTACTTATTAACCTTTGAATCCCCAAGTGCATGTAGACACACTTTTCCGCGTTGATAAGCATCAGCCACTCTTTAGACCAGTTTATCATATTATTTAAGTCTGCCTGAAGAGCACATGCGTCTTTGTCTCCAGTTATTACTCGCCAAATTTTTACATCGTCAGCGTATAATAATATTGGAGACTGTACTATACTTGTAAGATTATTAACGTACATTATGTAAAGTAGAGGACCTAGGACGGAACCTTGCGGTACTCCACCAAATACTGGTCTCCAGATGGAGCACTTGGAATTTATTCTTACTTTCTGTCTACGACCTACTAGAAAATCCTTAATCCGTTTTAAAAGAGGTCCGGAAATACCGAGGCTTTCCAACTTCAATAACAGTATATTTGTTGGCACCTTGTCAAAAGCCTTACTGAAATCTATGTAGACAACATCCACTGAGTTTCGGTTGTCTAGCGCATCAATTCAGAACTCCCTATCTATAAGGAGGTTTGTTGTACAGGATAAACCTGTTCTAAAACCATGTTGTGCTATGTTCAACACGTTATTGGTTTCCATAAATGCCGTTACGGTCCTTTTGATTATTCCTTCCAGTATTTTAATTACAACACTGGTGAGGCTTACGGGTCTGTAATTCGATGGAGCTTTCGTGGACCTATTTTATGTATGGAAGTGACGATTGCGTCCTTTCAGTCCATAGGTAACACACCTTGATCAAGTGACATTTTGAATATCATAGTCAGTGGAGCCGCGATATATTGGACAATATGTCTCAAGATTTTGGGGAGTAGTCCATCTGGTTATGTTGAATTCTACATGTTTAAGGTGATCAGAGCCTTAAGCACAGCGTATCGGTCGAAGTCCACGGTGAGCAGCTGGTTTGTTGACTGTATATTGAGGTCTGGTTATTTCTCTAGAGGAGGTTCCTGGTGAAAACTGCTCCAAAATATTCAGCCTTAGCCTCTGTTTTTTCCTGATCTTCCTCTATCACTTCAGATTCACTTCCTACTTTATTTAGGTTGGGAATCCAATGATGCATCCTTGTTCTGTAGATTATGTACGAGAATATTCTCTTGAGGTGATTGAGTGCAGATTGTGCCAGCCGCATTTCATATTTTCTTTGAGCTTCCCGAATTTTCGTTAAACACTCGTTTCTTACCGATCTATAGCGTTCCAGCGTACCTGCTGTGCCAAGGCAGATTGCTACGTCCCAGCATTTCTTCTTTTGTCTCAGTAAGCGTCGAATATCCCACCCTGTCCATGAGTGTCCGTGCTTCTTTTTCTTTGGGACAGTCCAGGGTATGTATGGTTGAGTTACCCGATTGTATATCTATATGAATAGAGTTCATGTTACTTGTACTGATGCCTTTGAATCAATTTCCCAGTTCTCAGACGATGCTGCGGAGTTAATTGCCTGCATATCTGCTTTTCATATGTTGGGACGGGCCGGTGCAACTGTTTGACAGGCAATCTCAGTCATGAATTTGAATAAGATGACTGCATGATCACTTCTCCCAAGCTATGGAAGAAAAGCCATTTGACCAACGTCAGCACCGTATGTGCAAAATAAATCTAACAGAAAGGAAGAGTTTCTTAAGTCGAATCTTGTGGGATCTCTAATGTGTTGGAATAATGCTAATCCAATCGAGGTTTCTAAGAGTTTGCAGTCGAACGACGATATGGATTACCCTACTTCTAAGTTAACCCAGTTTATATGTGGTGCATTAAAGTCGCCTACTACAAGACTATTACGGTTGTTACACCAAGACTTAAGTTTACTTAGGATAAAATCATCTGCTACACATTCTGAACTGCAATATACTACAACTAATTCAATATCTTGCCTTCGGCATTTCAACTTACATCTCACCAGTTCACATGTCCCTGAAACATGTGCTACTGTCTCAGCTAATCCTATGGTTAGGGTACTTCTCTTGTACAGAATAACCCCGCCTAACCTTCGGTTTAATCTATCAGCCCTACTGGTTATGAAACCAGTCAACTGAATTTCACTGTCTAATAATTCTGACGTCAACCAAGTTTCCGAGACAGCAATAACGTCCGGTTTTTCTTTGTTCACCACATACTTGAGCTCCGCCATTTTATTTAGTAAGCTGCGAGCATTTGTATAGCATACCTTTAAGTCTGTGGAGAGCTTTTATTTGCCACTCAGAGTGGCTTAGGGATCCCTTTGCTCCGAACTTTTACAACTTCAAAACCCTTAAGAACAAGGTTTCGTTCCCAGTTTTGGCAACGTTCATTTATTTCCGCTTCTGCAGCTCATCTCTTAATACGATCAACTAGGCTGAGATCCTCACGGACATATATTCCGGATCCTATCAGTTTACGTGATTTACTTAAAATCAGGTTCCTCTCTTCCACCGTGTTGAATGCAACATTCAGGAGCCCGTTTCACGGAGGACTTTCGGAATCCACCTTTTTTCCTATTCTGTAAAGCTTACAAATACTGACTCCTGGAGCTGTATTTGAGACTAGTTTACTCAATGATGTCTTAATATGATTGAGATCGTGTTCAAATCTCCCAATTGGTTCTTTATCTGAAGATTCTCTTATCTTATGAAAAATGACTGATCTCTCAGAGAGCTCTGTCTTGTCACGCAGTGAAGATTTTTCTTCTGATAACGTCCCTCCCAATGCCTTGTTGACCAGCTGCGTTTTGCCAAAGGTCTTTTTCTTCCCATTTCTTTTTCTCTATACTGAAGTCCATTTGTCACCACTCAGAACAGCCACAACTGGACCACGTGGAACGGTGACAGTTTTATCCGGATCTTCTATTTCGACTAGAGGTGTATGATTGCCGATGTTAATATCAAGCGGCACTTCATTCCCCGTTAATGTCAACGGAGATTTCACGTTCCCGTCAACCACAGTCAGGTGTTTAACGGGTCCAGTAGCAGCACTAACTTCACTGACACATTCTACTCCGTCAGTGCTCTTGTTATCATTGCTTCCGCAATCGTTTTTCTTTCAGGCCAAAGGCAATAGTCCCATAGACTCTTAAATTGGTACCTTTTTATCCGTACAGCAGAACATACGAAGCCAATGCGAGTTAGGCTTCGAGCATTTTTTGTAAGCCGTCGGACTTAGTCGTGTACACATTTTGTGGTACCACTTTTTACAATCGTCACACTGCATCCCCTCCTCAACGGAGAACAAACAATTTGGTTACCCATGTGTAGATAGGCCTGACAACCTTATTTTGTAAATAGTTTTCAATGTTATTTGTATTTATTTTGTCAACCTTCCACTGTATGCATATTGAACATTAAATGACTATAACTGTTGTTTTAGTAAATGACCTTGAACACTTTTTTCGTTGTGATCATAACATAGCGTGACATATTCTTGCTGGCTAACAAATACATTACTACTCACACATTCCTCGTTCTATTTTCATTTGTGATTGGGTTAACTGAAGTCTAAATCAAATACTATCTACATTTATAGACTGTAATCGGAATATATCACATCCTACGTCGAATTATATCATTGGAGAGTTCGTCAACATGCTCAGAATCATCAAACATTTATAATTGTGGATTTACATTACCGGACCTAATCAGAACACGCAACGTTTGGTCAATTTAAGTAACGTCCCTAATTTCTATTGTATTTCTAACAATTAACTGTATATATTAATATTACGCACATGGTGTACCTTGGAGTTACAAAAAAACTAGCTAATTTATGGATAGATTTAGCACGCCGAAGAATGCGGAACTTTAACCCATGTGCAATTAGAGACATAAACAATTTAATATCCGGTTGTGTGGCAAGTACTCCTTCTGACTTTCCCCGTAAATGCCGTACACTAGACTTTGTATCGGCATGGAAAGCGTCTGAATGTAGGTTGTTCCTGCTATATTTAGGCCCGGTGATTCTTGAAAAGACATTGCTACAACCTTATTATCTTAATTTCAGGCGTTTAGCGTTATCCATGTATCTGCTTGCACATCCCAAACTCCATAAAAGTGTTGTAGAAACCGCCAGAATGGAATTACTAAAATTCATGAATGAATATGAATGGTGTTATGGGTGTGAACACTTAGTTTACAATGTGCATTCGTTACAGCACCTCCCTGACGACGTTCAAGCACATGGACCTTTAGATAGTTTTTCAGCCTTTCCATTCGAGTCTTATATGAGACAAATTAAGGATTCCGTGCGTAGTGGGTTTGCAGTGGCTAAGCAAGCAGCACAGCGTTATGCTGAGAGAATGTCCTTCAGCGATAGGCTTCAAATTAGTGGCTTAACTAATACTACCGCAATAGGCGCTACTGATGTCTCTACAAAACAAGTAATTATGTTTAACAGTAGTAAAATCACTTCATGTCAGCCTGATAATGTAGTAGTAGTGAACGGCCAGCCAGGTTTAATCACTGATATAAAGGAGGATGGACTACTAAAATTTAGAACTTTCACTGACCCACGCAATTACTTTGAAGATCCATTCCCATCTACTGATATTGGAATTTTTAGGTGCTCCGTAGTTAGCCATGAACACACATGGATATCACTTAAGGACATTGATTGTAAATGTATAGCCATCAACTGTATCAATTATGTAGTTATAGTCCCATTGTTGCATACTGTATTGTAAATGCATTTTGTTTCACTAGTGTTTATTAATGACGATAAATCATTTAATTACGTCTTATGTAATTTTCAGCCTGCTAACAAGAAATACGTCATTGTTGACGTCCTGAGCAAAAAAAAACTAATGGTAGCACACAAAGAGTGGATTGTAGGAAAGGAACTGTGCGCTTTTCCGAAAGAGCATGTCGATTTACATCTTCAGAAGAGCGACCAACCGAATGAAAATTGGTCATTTATGAAATGTAAAGTGATTCAAGAATTAGATTGCGGACTGTCCAGTCAGCAGTTTCCTTTGTCATCTGAAGAGGAACTGCAGATGCTTGATACCGGCTTGTCGCAGAAAGAAACGAGGGACAGATTTGTAAGTCATTAACATAAATTTAATTATTTGTGACGATTACAGATGGCAATGGTCACTAGGCTATCAAGTGACGACCCAAAAGCGTCCATGCGGTTTGTTTTGTCTTATCTGTTGACACCTGAGGTTGCCAGTAAATTCACGTTACTTGGCACCTCTTCAAAACGAGCACTGCAGAAATGCACGTTTTACGGCTGCATACGAAGTAACATTTATCTATTACTTAAACTTCAGGTGCTTTGACTCATCGGTTTTTGTCATCCTCTGTCAACGAAAAAGACCTTGGTAAGCTCTACGACATCGCGAACCAAGGTTACTTTCACGACATCCGAGACAAGATGATAAAACGTTCTAGGAGAAAAGATAACCAGGTATGTACAGATTTAAAGTGATAACCTCCATACGGCTCTATAGTTACAGTCGACAATATTAACGAACATCACCGTAAGTTCAGCTTCAAGTATTTGGGTGTGCTATAGCACATCATTAAGATATGGTTGTGACTTTTTTTTTAATTCAGAATTCACAGGACGACTACCTCAATTCCGAATAGTCCGTGCAATGGTTTTGGTGTTCTACCTAGATGTCAATAAACATTTTTCTTTAAAACAGCTTACTTTTTTACTTACTTAGGAAACTGTTGAGAATGTGTTTGAGTTTGAGTGAATTTTCGATTAAATGGACATTGCTTATGAATAAAACATAACCTATTCCTTCTTTATCAGATAATTGTCTATAAAAATGAATTAGCGATTGCATTGGATATGCATAACAATGGATGCATAAGCTTGTGCTCTACTGTTGTACAATAATAAGCTTTTCTTTTTAAATACAATATTTGAAAAATTTACCGCTTTTAAACTGCATTACTGAAATATTTTTGTGTTGTTGGAAATAAAGGCGAATGCAGGAGACCTTTGGTCTTCTGTCGATGGATAGAAAATGGGGTGTAATGTGTGTGTTTAGGCGTATATGCGACGAATCAGCGGATATTTAGGCGAACATTCAGCGGATATTTAGGCGAAAAAGCGACAATTCGGCGGATATTTAGGCGAAAAAGCGACAATTCGGGGGATATTTATGCGATAAGTGGGTAATTTGTCGACAAAAAGGCGAAAAAGGGGAAATTCCGCATTATTTCCCCCGGACAGGCGAAAAAGGCGACATTCTGGCGCGTTTTCTCCTTTATTTCCCCTTTCGCCACCAAAGCATTTACCCCTTTATTTCCCCTTTTTTCCCCATTATTTCCCCTTTTTGGGTTGTCTGGGACTATTGACATTTAGTAACTTTGTTTATACTTTTCGCGTTCAGATCTCTCTGGTCCACCACAATTATTTGATGAGCCTCGATTTTTTAACAGACATTTTTTAAATATATATACATATTTTTTAATAATTATTATTACTTGGCACGACACACTATATTTTTTGTTTTGTTTTTGCCATCATGAACTCTCCTGGTAAACTCATTGATATAGATAGTCCACTGATCAACCCCTTGAACTCTTCACAATCAGAAAATAATGCCTTAAGCTCGATCAACGCAATTTCAGACTTAAGACTACCAACGTACGGTGTTAACCCAAGAGTCTGGTTTGCGCAAATTGAAGCTTTGTTCATGGCTAGAGGCATAAGATCTCAGGCAACAAAATATGCTTATGTAGTTGACGCACTCCCTATTGAGATTGCCGCTGAAGTCGGAGATTTAATCGATCACGCGCCAGAATCTGAACCTTATGATAAACTAAAGACAGCCGTAATCCAACGCACCTTGGTTTCAGACGAGAGAAGACTGCATCAATTGCTAACGTCTTGCAAATTGGGCGACAAGAGACCCTCGCAATTACTCCGACATATGAAAAATTTAGCAGGGTCATATAAGGTAGACGATGCATTATTTAAACAGATGTGGTTTCAACGTTTACCACAAAACGTCACTCAAATTCTCAGTGCATCAGGAACTTTCATCAATCTCGACGATCTAGCTGATATGGCAGACAAGATGATGGAGATTTATCCCGACAGTCGGTGTTTGAATGCAGTGCAAACCTTTAGTAGAGATGCGATGAACCCCCCTCTGGACATTGAGCAGTAAATAGCACACTTAACTCAGCAAGTAGCATCATTGCAGGCGATCATTGCCATGATCCACTCTCGTCCTACCAAATCTATCTTGAGAAACCGATCAAGGTCCAGATCCCGCCCTAGGTCACCCAAACGGACAGCAGACACTTGCTGGTATCATGTGACGTTCGGGGTGAAGGCACGCTGTTGCACTAAACCGTGCAACTTTAAAACAAGCAACCCAAATTACCAGGGAAACGAGACGGCCGTCTATTTCACGTCAGAGATCGAATTTCAAGCTCAACTTTTTCGGTCGATACAGGAGCCAAATTCAGCATTGTCCCATTACACCTCTCTCAACGACGGCACTCTCAAAGTACTAAATTGTATCTAGTCTCAGCCAATAACACAGTCATTAAAACTTTTGGCGAACAATCACTTATCTTAGATCTCGGTCTCCGTAGACGTTTCACATGGGTTTTCATCGTAGCTGAAATCAAACAACCCATTCTCGTTTCCGACTTTCTTGATGCTTACAGTCTATTGGTAGATATGGGGATAAAGAAACTTATTGACAAGAACACAATCTTACAGGTCAGTGGCACTCTTACCTCGAATTACGAAATTCATGGCGTTCGAATGTTAAGACCTGAAAACAAAATTTTCACTGATATCCTGTCGAAGTACGAAAGCATAAACAGAGCTGATTACCAAAGCGAATGTTCCACACACCATGTCCAACACAATATCTCTACTACAGGACCACCCATTCGTGCCAGAGCGCGAAGACTCCCTCAAAACAAGTTGCAGTTCGCTAAGAGAGAATTCGAACTCATGATGCAACTTGGGATAATCAGACAATCTAACAGTTCATGGGCCTCGCCGTTGCATTTGGTTCTCAACAAAGACCAAGACTGGCGCCCATGTGGAGATTATCGCCGATTAAATAACCAGACTATCCCAGACAGGTATCCAATCCCTCATCTACATGATTTTTCTTTAAATTTACATGAAAAAAAGATCTTTTCAAAGTTAGATCTAGTCCGAGCATACCATCAAATGCCGATGGCGCCTGAAGATATCGACAAAACAGCCGTAATTACACCTTTCGGTTTGTTTGAATTCTTGAGGATGCCTTTCGGACTAAAAGACGCCGCTCAAACCTTTCAGAGATTTATGGATGAAGTAACTAGAGGTTTGGAATTTGTATTTACACACGCTTTTTGAACGTTTCAAAAGTTTTGGTTTTGTAATCAACCCTTCGAAGTGCATAGTTGAAGCCTCATCTCTGGAATTCCTAGGACACCATATTGATTCCCAAGGAATTAAACCGCTTGAAGAAAAAGTCAAAGCCATCTCCAGCTACCCAGAACCAACCTCAGTAAAATCACGGCGTCGTTTTCTGAGAACATGCAATTTTTATCGTTGATTTCTACCAAATTGCAGCGATGTACTGCGGCCATTGACAGATTTAATGAAAAACAATAAATCAGGTACCAAGAAAGAAAAGAACCAAATATTTAAGTTACCTTCCGATGCAAAAGTAGCGTTCGACAAAGCTAAATCTATGATTGCTAATGCTACCACGCTTCAATACCGAAATACTGACCCCACAACACTGCTGATCCTATGCACGGATGCTTCACAAAAAGCCGTCGGGGCAGTATTACAACAGCGGGTAAACAACACGATTTCCCCGATTGCCTTTTTCTCCAAGATATTGTCGCCAGCACAAAAACGTGTCAATCGCATCAAACGATATTACTTTTCTATGGGTTACGGTGCTGCGACCTAATTAACTGACTTTCGTCCGAAAATACCGTTTTTTCTAATTGGGTCTGGACAGCTTTACAGTATCGTGATTTAATACATGACAAACCGTCGTCACTTGAGTGTGGACAGTTACTACAGCTTCGCGTTATATCTACTCGTGTTCCTGTTAGCTTTTTTATCACTTTGTTGTCCCGTATATTCATCTCACCTTGATGCACAACGTGATGAATTAGACTGGGACACATTCATATAAACTACTTTGTTATTTGTTTTATTCATTTGTTTGCATCACGAAATAAATATTATTATGCATTTTTATGGAAGCAGTTATTCTGTTGATATTCTATATGGTGTTTTAGAAGTTGGTGGAACAATGTTTTAACATAACGTATCTTGGTCTCTTTTCAAATACTGTTAATAAACAAACTCATATACTACTCAATACATGTTCCTTGTCCGAGAGATCATCGTGGTCAAAACATTGTCCACAGTTTGATAATATCCAATTGAAATGTCTGCCGATCGACAATGGATCCAATAGTATACGATCTGTACCGGATGCTTGTTTCACACGAGTCAGTCCAACCAGAATAGACAATCCCCGCGTAGTTTTATTTTCTCTTGATGCACTTAGTTTGCTAAATATTCGTCATGAAGTTAACCATCTTGATGAACAAAACTGCAAAGAGAAAACAGGAGAAACAAATCATCTAGTTGAATATTTGTCAGGAAACAAATTATGGCCTGGTAGTGATCCCACAGCTCATTGTTATTGTGGGTATCAATTTGGTAATTTTGCCGGTCAACTTGGCGATGGTGCAGCTATGTATGTAAGCCTTTTTCGAATTTTTATTTTCCTAAGCGTATTTAAGTGTGCGTAATATTCAAAAACAAAACGTAACATCATTTTGGAATTTTTTTATAATCACTCATTATACGTTACTTCACTATACTAGTTGGTTATGGTAAGCGACTCGGCAATATGATTAAAAGCGTTGGATTATTAGAAACAATTGAAAGGACGCCCAAATGTTCTCATCGTGAATAGATTTAGATCACTAATGACCGCTCAGTCAGTCAGTTGGCTACAACGCAGGACCAGGCACATACATCGACACCCGAACTAATGATAGGGAGTGAAGTAGTCGAGCGTGTAAACCGCTTCACTTATCTTGGGAGTCTAGTCAAATCGTGTTGTCCGGTGTTTGACGAAATTTCAGTACGGATACAGGAGGCCTGTCTACCTTTTGCCAACTTGTGTCATTTATGGCGTAGGCGAGATATCCGTCTGTCAACCAAAAGGACGGGTTTACTGTGCACCAGTTCGTCCCGTCCTACTTTATGGCAATGAAACACGGCCGGTAAGAGTAAAGGATATTCGTAGGTTATTAGTATTCGATAATGGGAGTCTTCGAAGCATTGCTCGTACACCCTGGGACCACCGAGTAAGTAATGCAGTTGTAGGAAACGGGTGGTAGGTAAGGACGGCAAATCGATTGTGATTGATTCTGAAACATATCACCCAGAATCCCCAACAATTGGTTACAACAATCGCGCGCACTCCAACCAAGTAATCTACATTATAATATTACAAAACAAATCTACTTGTACGTTTTCAAGTCATCTGACAGGTTATTCTGTGTGTAACTGGTCTAACTTAAGACCGAGGTGTCTATGCATTGCTTGAATGGCCTAGTGATGACTAATGTCGTTCCCCAGTCCGTTCTCAGCTCCAAATGTGTATATGCTCACAGGATTGTTGACCTCTTCATTTAGGGTGGAAATAGATACCTAATTTAATGATTCAGCTGATGAGTTATACCGTTTAGTGATGCATAAATCAATAGCTTAGATGCCACTCGGAGTTTAAGTTATAACGTTTTTCCCAATGTTACATTTTCTTTTCATTCCGAGTTATTTGGGAAAAATATACGCCAACATCTCTATAGTATTTCAAATTGCAATCAAAACAGCCGATACTTACCAAAGAACACTCAATTCTCCGATATTTTAGTGATACAGATAACAATATTTACGATCAAACTGAAAGCAGTAGTCTATGCCGAAGAATTCTTTGAATAGCTAGATTATGGAAATATAGGGAACTCAATGCACGATTGCGTTGGTGCACGCTGATTGACTAATTCTAATCCAATCGATACTTGGAGAACACTTTAAAATCTCGTGTAAAAACTATGAATATACTAACGTTTTCCTACTGTGCTTCTTACTTCCATCTAACCTTGTTATTTGGAATATAATCTCTTTCCTATTCAACTGCATTCTGATTTGCAGATTGTCGAGTGAATTGGTGTCCAAGACTACTTAGCAATAAGATTAGTTGGGTTGTAATAAGCGAGCATTATAACTTTTACACTCGCATGCTTTCACATCCTTCAATTCAAGATTAAAACTATTGTTCACAATTTTGTTCTGTATAGCTTATTTGAGATGTATCGGAATCTCCATTAGGTATCTTACAGACTGAACTCTGGTAGTCAGTTGTTGAAGGTCTAGCTGAATTGGCTTTACATCTGTTTCGTTCCAACATGCAACTCATCATCAATGTGCAACCATAACACCAACTACGTTCAGACTCACGACGTTTATACCTCGTTACAAGCTTTCATATTAACAATTTACCGTCTAAAGATTCACATTTCCAACTTCAGTCAATTCATGATATTTTACAACGATTGGTTGGCTCTGCTGACTACACTATATTTGGGCCTAACGTCCATTATTTAAAATGTAGAACTCAAGACTCGTCATTTTATGCTGATCACGTATTATTATGAAGGTTGACAAATATTTGGTTGTTAAGATGAAACCGTAGTACGATCATTGTTCATTTGTTTGTAGTAAATATTTTCGTTTTACCACTAATTACAAAGGTTTGTTTGTCTATGTTCTGAAAGTCGCCGCTAGTGAAATAAAGTCGTCTCACCTTTCAATTTAGTTGTGTTATAATCATATATATATATATATATATATATATATATATATATATATATATATATATATATATATATATATCAAAAATAAAAAAACTTTGTTGACCTTGTTTTTGTATATTACTCAGTTACTGGAGTTATTTGTTTCTTCCAGTTCACTTGGTGAAGTGATCAATAAACAAGGTGAACGTTGGGAATTACATTTTCTCGGCAAGGTGATGGAAGAAAAGTATTACGTTCCAGTTTACGAGAGTTTCTATGCTCTGAGGTTAGATTATAGAATTATCTACATAGCAATTAATCAAAATATAGTATATTTTCAGTCAGTCAGCTATAGCGAAGGACCAGGCACATATGTGCATCGGTCTAGGTTGCCATACCTCACTAGCACAGCAAAATGAACACCGGATTCATAGGAGTGATTAGGTCAAAGATGGTAATATATAAGAGGAAGATTGCATATAAGGATACAGTACCGGAATATAGAATTAGTTGGTAGAAAGAAAGATATGAAGCGATTTTAATCTCTTAGTTTAAGGGAAGACAGAGAGTGTATACACCGACGCCATTGTGATCGATTCTGAGCGATGTCACCAAGAGTCTCTAACCATTGATTACGAAAGTCACGCGGACCCCGATCAAGTAGTCTGCATCTACCAACATGGCTCAGACTAGAGGTTGATGTCTTCAAGCACTGATGCCACGTTTTGACTTGGCCGCCCCTTATTCTCTTCCAACCATCTCTAACACCCGTTAGCATTGCACGTCGTGGCAATCGGTGTTCAGGCATACGCAACACGTGGCCCAACCATCTCAGTCGAAGAAGATTAACAACCTCATCAACTGATTTACCATCATTACCTAATACCCTGCGTCTAACCTCACTATTACTTACCCGGTGATCCCAACAGACGCCAGCAATATTTCTAAGGCATCTGTGGTCAAATAATAGTAGCTTACTAGTACTTTCTACTCTTAACGGCCATGTTTCGCAGCCGGAAAGTAGGACAAAACGAACTGCCGCGCAGTATACTCGTCCTTTTATTGATAGACGGATATCTCGCCTTCGCCATAGGTGACGTAAGTTGGCAAAAGCCAAACCAGGTTTTCGAATCCGTGCTGAGATTTCGTCCGATACCAACCCATTGGGGCTGATCAGACTTCCAAGATAAGTGAAGTTGTCAACGCGTTCGACTACTTCACTCCCTATCCCTTGTTCAGGTGTTGACGCAGGTCAGTACTGAAGCAACAACTTGCATTTAGAGGGAGAGAAGCGCATTCCAAAAATTCTGGCATTGTTGCTTAGTGCTACCAAAAGACTGCATTTTATCAGCGTCTTCACCAAATAGGACTATATCATCTGCGTATTCTAAGTCGATAAGTGGACCTCCTGGAAGGAGATCAATACCCGAGAATTCAGTCGACGAGAATGTTATTTCCATCAGTAGGTCTATGATGAAGTTAATCAGAAATGGAGAAAGTGGACAGCCTTGTCGGACACCACTTGAGGTTGCAAAAGTAGATGATAGTTCGCCATAAGCTCTGATTCGACTGGTAGTGCTCGAGTAAAGAGCTTTCACAAGACTTATGTACTTCTGAGGTACGCCTTTCAATGACAGACACTGCCACAGAATCTTGCGGTCTTTAGAGTCAAATGCTGCTTTTATGTCAAGAAAGACCACCATTGTCGGACGCCGATAAGTATGCCTGTGTTCTAAAACCTGACGAATGGTGAATATGTGGTCGATGCAGCCACGACCAGGTCTGGAGCGAGTAATGACGTATGTCCGTATCCTTCGGAGTTCTTAGGGAGCCGTTTAGCCGAACAGCACATATACGACTGTTGACGGGGATTCACTCTAGCAGTGCTTGTTCGGCCATCATGCTTAGTACTATGCCTACACCTGCCAGTCCACGATAACTGGCCATCGGGTCACCAGATACACGAGGGATGTGTCTCGTTGTCTCTCCGTTTTGCCGAGGTGAGGTCAAGTGAATAACCACACTGGAATCCTGTATGCGTGTTTCGGAGACACAGCACACATCAATGGTAGGAGACTCCAGGGTTTTAGCCAAGGAAGCCTGCTGACCGATTTGACATAGAGTGCGTACGTTGAAGGCTCCAATGTGTAGTTTGGAGCGAGATTTCAGTAGACTTGGGACAGCGTTTTGAGCACTAGAATCGTTGGCTATGGTGACACTTGAGGGGGAAGCCGAAGGAGGAAGTTTAGAGTTGAAAGTCGATGTCGGAGGAATTATAGGAGTTGAAGAGGGAGGTTGATTATGAATACAGTGGTCTTGAGTGCTGTTAGAGGTATGAGGGCGGTTATCACTTCCTGGTTGCCCACACCGTGGAAAGGTCCTTCTGGAGGTACTTGAAAACGAAATTAGAATAAAGGTGGTCTTAGTAACCTGAGAGCGTGACCGCAGTGCCCAAGGGACAACTGCTTGTGGTCGGTCACACACGACCTTGTTATGGGTAATTTTTGTGTTACCTTCCTATTTATTGAGACCTTACCGCCAGAGACGGATATCCGTGGGATAAGGCGAGGTGTGCATTTTTAGGGTCGACCTTTTCTGACCCCAACCCTCCTTGCGGGAAGGCAGCATCGCTGTCATGCTGGTTATCTGAAGGAAACACCTTACTGCTGTCACACCTCTGTACAGTCAGCAGAACGACCTCGCCTTCGGACCTTGGGTTTGTTGCTTTTAGTCTTGTCGCTCTTCAGCTGACCCGTCTGACATGGTAGGACCTTGAGGGACGGTTGTCCCAGCCAGTATAAATATTACACTGCACTCGTAATTTACAACCTACATTCAACAACGTTATTCATAGACGAAAGGATAATATTGCAATGATATCTCTCCTTTGTCTATTACTAGCAGATTGCTTCATGATTAGTTTAGGGAACAACTAACTTGAAAGGAGTATTGATAACTTTTATTTGTATAACAGGTACGTGGATGGTATTTTCATCATTTGTGACAGCAAATATGATTTGAGTAATCTTCTGAAGATACTTAATAGCTGCCATTCAGCAGTGAATTAAGTTGAAAGCAAACAAGGTATTCACTTTCTTAATGTGAAAATGGCAAGAAAACACGAAAAGACTCTAAGAAGATCTATCTACGAGAAACCCATGTGGAATGAACAACTATCATGTTTTCACAGCTGGGTCCCCATTAGTCGAAAGTGAAAATTAATTATATCAATCTCCACGCAAATACAAAGAATTTGTAGTCCCGACATCTTAGATAACTAACTGAGCATCTTGAAGAAAATACTTATCATAAATGGATATTTTTCATATTTATTGACAAGAATATAAAACACAAATAACCTCGGTCACGAAGAAAACACTTCACATGAAGGGTAAAAGAGTTACAGATGTCTTCTAAAAAGAACGTTCTTTGCAGCATATTTGCGAATAGCTTTCTCCAGCCAACCAATGGTCATCAATAATCTTAAAGATAAATTAACTCATCTGATCAGTTCTATGTTCATTTACCAACTTACTTGCTCATGAGGAGCCTGATATATAGGTCTTTCGATGCGTAATTTATCCGAAAGAACTTAAAAACATTACCCGTAGTGGCTAAAAAGAGGCGGAAGGCGCTCAATAATCGAACACTCAATTAAAGCGGACTCTGTGTTGGAAACCATTTGCAGAGCAAGTAGAAGACTGCGAATGACAGTTATAATGCATTTTCATAGTAATTCTGATGCAATAGCTATACATCTTAAAAAAATAGAATTATGTTTCCAAAGGAAACTGATAGAACTTCTTCTACCATGGTCTTAATGCCATATTTTTCTTGCTTCTTCATACTTTTCTGCTTTCACAGTCATCTGCTTCCCCTACCTGTCTTCATGATGAATATTCAACTCCTGAACAAAAAAAATTATTATTAGTTTGCCTGATAAAAATAATGTTTTATTACCTTTGTTTATTCAACCGTTTTTGGCAGAATTTTATTATCACTGTCATCGTTATTAATGTAATTTTTATCATCCTGGAAAATAAGTATTTATTTATTTATTTGAAAATATAGATATTGGTACAAGTAAGCATCAGATACGTATGCACCACACAAATATCATTTGATCTAAGTGAGGGCTGTGATACTGCAGGTGGTTTTCTTAGTAAGCCATACCCGAAGCCTTCGACCTAAAGGTCTGATCCACAAGGCAGTGGGTTGTATAACCCAAATGAATTCGTTTCATGTTAGTGTTTTTATTAGCAAGATTGCTTTCTGAGTAATCGGATCGCTGAATGCATCACCAACCCTCCCCATTTATTCAGGCTTGGGACCGGCAGTTACCCTAAAACGGCTATTTCATTGGAACCAGATTGGCTCATGGTTCCAACGAAGTATTGAAAGGACTTTTTTCTTTAACTGCACCAATAGATTTAACAGTTTAATGATCACTCCGAAGTACGTAAAAGAGTTTCATCATTAAGTTTCAAGAAAGTAAAACAACAAACCTGAAAAACTCACTTAATGCACGTCAAACCGTAATTTTTATCAGGATGAAGACTTCTAACTAAATTTTAATGTTATGTAGTCGTGAAGCTGTCATATAGAAGTCTAAACAAGCATAAACTCATTCTAACTAGAAAAGCTCTTAATTTTGACATGATAAGATCACGATTGTCTCCTTTCTATTGAACTTGCTGTAAAATACCTTTGAAATGAAGTAACGAGTGGTGTAAGGGATAAATTTTCACCAACGTGATAACACCAAAACCTTGGTATTATCAAATTAACTTACGTTCAATTCTACGCAATAAAGCAATTGCATAAAGACAAAACACCTATCATTACATGAACATATAAAAGAAATACCACGATTATCATGTAAATGTCAGACTGCAACAATAAAGTTCAGGAACACATTGAAAATGAACTCTGTGTAAAAATGGAAGAAACAGTATCTATAGCCAAACTGGACAAATTCAGTACTGAAATAATCTTTGTTACAACACAGGTGGAACCAATTCTCTTTGATACCAAAAAGCTCCAACTTTTTGTTGACTTCATAATAAAAGTTCCAAACACTGGAAGAGATCAAAAATATACTGAATAGCCATGACATGAGTGTGTACACTCTCACAAACAGTTTAATTAGTTGATCATTGGTAAAAAAAACAACGAAGCAATGCTTTAAAGTCAAAATAAATGTTCAGACCATGGCAGGGAACCTTTCGGCAACAACTAATGAAATCAGTTGTTGATCACTTGTAGAGAAATTTTCATGCCCCATTTCTTTTGAATTTTGTGATGAAGGATTCACAATAAAATATTCAACTGAAGAAAAGCGATTTTAGTTTTCATCACAGATTGATATCAACTTGAAAATCTTTGAAATCGGGAGATGTACTAGATAGTCATTCCGCCTCTAATTTTAACTCTTCATCAGTGCACCCCCAGGATTATATACAGAACTTAATCTGGTATCATCAAGTTTGGAGGAGGTCACGTTACATACAAACCATTGTGATGGGGATAAATAGTCCACATTTCCGTATAGTGGTGTAGATGCTCATACTGTTGACAAGTTTCTAACTAGAACTAAGTTACAGTCCATCAGTTGCTGATTTTCAATTGTTTTTTTAACTCTTATCACTCTTACTCTATTCATAGAAAATTACCTTTCAATTTAATTGTTTTTTTCGAAATAAAATTACTTACTTACTTACGCGTTACTCCTCGTGAAGGAGCATAGGCCGCTCACCAGCATTCTTCATCCAACCCTCTCCTGGGCAATACTTTCTAGCTCCGTCCAGTTGTAATTCATCGTTTTCATATATGCTTCTATTATCCGACGCAATGTGTTCTTTGGCCTTCCTCTTTTTTGCTTTCCTTCAGGATTTCAAGTTAGCGCTTGCCTCGTGATGCAGTTTGACGATTTGCGTAATGTATGTCCTATCCATTTCCATCGTCTTTTCCTAATTTCTTCTTCATATGAAAGCTGATTTGTTCTCTCCCACAAAAGGCTGTTGCTGATGGTATCCGACCAATGGATGTTGAGTATCTTGCGAAGTCAGCTATTTATAAATACTTGTACCTTCTTGATGGTGATTGCTGTAGTTCTCCAAGTTTCAGCTCCATACAGTAGAACTGCCTTGACGTTGGTATTGAAGATTCTCACTTTGATATTGGTTGAAAGTTGTTTTGAGCTCCATATATTCTTCAATTGTAGGAATGCGACCCTTGCTTTGCCAATCCTTGCCTTTACGTCTGCATCTGAACCTCCTTGTTCATCGATGATGCTTCCTAGGTATGTGAAGGATTCTACATCTTCCAGTTTCTTCACCAAGAGTGATTGGATTGCTGTTCTCCGTGTTGTATTTGGGGCCTTGGTTTTCCCTTTGTGTTTGTTGAGGCCTACTGATGTACAGACTGCTGCTACACTGGCTGTCTTCATCTGCATCTGTTCCTGTGTACATGATAGGAGGGCTAGGTCATCTGCGAAGTCCAAATCGTCTAATTGATTTCCAGCTGTCCATTGAATTCCGTGTTTTCCTTCAGATGTCGAGGTCTTCAAAATCCAGTCGACCACCAGAAGAAAGAGGAAGGGAGAAAGTAAACAGCCTTGTCTGACTCCGGTCCTTACTTGGAATGCGTCTGTCAGCTGTCCTCCATGCACGACTTTGCACTGTAGTCCGTCGTATGAGTTCCGGATAATGTTGACAATCTTCTCAGGAACTCCGTAGTGTCGTAGAAGTTTCCTCAATGTCCTCCTATTCACACTGTCAAATGCTTTTTCATAATCAATGAAGTTGATGTATAGTGATGACTTCCACTCAACTGATTGTTCGACGATGATCCTTAGTGTTGCAATTTGGTCTGTCCATGATCGATCCTTCAGGAATCCAGCTTGTTGATCTCGAAGTTGGGCGTCTACTGCATCTTTCATTCGGTTCAGCAACACTCTGTTGAAGACTTTCCCTGGTATTGACAACAGCGTAATGCCTCTATAGTTTTCACATTTGCTCAAATCTCCTTTCTTTGGAATCTTGACGAGGTGCCCTTCTTTCCAGTCCATCGGCACTTGTTCCTCCTCCCAAATCTTTTTGAATATAAGGTAAAGCATGTTTGTAGTTGCTTCGACGTCTGATTTTAGTGCTTCAGCTGGTATGTTGTCCGGACCCGCTGCTTTCCCGTTCTTGATTTGTCTGACGGCCATTCTGATTTTTTCCTTCGTTGGTGGGTTGACGTCTATGGGAAGATCTGTGTGTGCCGTTTCGATGTCCGGTGGATTCATTCATTTCCTTCTCTAGCAGCTTTTTCTGCCGTCGTTGCTAGTTCTTCCACGTATTTCTTCTTGTCGGCTCTAATGCTCCTCTTCACTTGTTTGTTTGCCTCTATGTATTCAGCTTGTGCTTGAACTTTCTCTGCTCGGATTCGGCTATTGTTTATTGCTGCCTTCTTGTTCTTCCTCTCTTTGATCTTGTCCAGTGTTTCTGTAGAGATCCATTCCTAATGATGGTGTTTCCTTAGACCCAGAACCTCTTGACACGTTGAAGTTAGTGCTTCCTTGATGCCTTTCCAGTTGTCCTCCATACTGGTTTCTTCTTTCAGTAGATCTTGTAAGGCTTGGAACCTGTTGTTGAGAGCTATCTTGAATTCATTGAGTTTGTCAGTATCTCGAAGGAAGGCTGTATTGAACCTTTGTAGTGCTGTTTGTCCACTTGTCCAGTTCTTATTTAGCTTCAGTTTTTAATTGATCACAACTTGGTGGTGATCTGAAGCGACGTCAGCGCCTCTACTGATTCTCACATCTTCCATTGTCCTTCGGAATTTTTTGTTGATGCAAATATGATCTATTTGGTTCTCAAAAGTGTGGTCCGGTGAGATCCATGTAGCCTTGTGTGTACGCTTGTGTGGAAATATTGTGCCTCCTATGACCAATTTGTTGAATGCACATAGATTTGCAAATCTTTCTCCATTTTTGTTTCTTTCTCCCAGACCATGTCGTCCCAAAATATCTTCATATCCAGTGTTGTCTATTCCGACTTTGGCATTTAGATCTCCCATCAGAATAGTTAGGTCCTTTCTTGGGCATTTCTCAATGACTGACTGCAGCCGCTCGTAGAACTGATCTATAATGTCGTCGTTGCTATCATTTGTGGGTGCATAACATTGGATAATATTCATTAAGATCCCCTCCTTCTTTGTTTTGAATGATGCTTTGATGATTCTGGATCCGTGAGATTCCCATCCTACAAGTGCATTTCTTGCTACTTTGGACAGCATAAGAGCGACTCCCTGAGTGTGTGGAGCATTGTCCTCCTCGTAATCGGAGTATACAAGCATCTCTCCTGTAGCTAGCCTTTTCTGTCCAGCTTCAGTCCAGTGGGATTCGCTGATTCCCAGTACTGCTAAGTTGTATCTCTTCATTTCCATTGCTATTTGACTGGTCTTCCCGGTTTCCCAAATTGTTCAAACGTTCCATGTACCTATAAAAATTTTTGCTCTGGTTGTTAGAAGAGGCATCGGCCTCGTGGCTTCCGAAGGAAATCGGCTTTCACCATGAAGCGTCATAATTCTTCTAAATGAAGACCTTCTAACTCCCAGGGCATAGTTTAAATGGTTTGGATTATTTTTTCTGGTAAGCGTTTTTTTAGCGAGTTAGTTTTCTACGGGATGGGGACGCTAACCCCATGCTCAACTCTCCTCCTTTACCCGGGCTTGGGACCGGCAGTAACTCTATAAGAGCTACAGGCGGAGTTCCATAAAATAACCAGTGTATTGGATACAGATAATATGAGTATTATTGGCTTAACAATTAATTATGGTCCATTTGGTTTTATTGATCAGTTCACTTGGGATCATATATCGAATACATCGGAGATAAGGGTTTTCCAACTCCCCTAGGTGAACTCTCTGCGTCCTTCAACCTTGTTAAAGCGTCAGACATTTGCTTTCCGTACTCTCAGTTTCGTAAACAACACGGCCGCCACGAGAAAGCAGTGAGTAGGACTTCCCTGGCAGAGGCTATATACATGTGACCATGTGAAAGCATTTCGAGAGGTAGAGTAGACTCTCCCCAATCTCGGCCGTACCAGGGCATTCGAGGTCGAAAAAGAAGTATATATATTTGAATTTTTACAGCTTTTAAAACAAATTCGCCGAAAAGAGAACTCTTCACTGAACCAATCTTTCTCAATTGATTGAAGTTAAAATTGTATACCATCAGATGCCGACTCAATGATTTAGATGTTAAGCTTTCGCAAACAAGATCCAAGGTCTTGGGTTTAATTCCAGATTGCAATGTCGTTGATACATAATGCTGGGGAGTCCCTTAGTTGGGACGAAACCATGCAGTTCTTTTTGGTTTTCAAAGGTTGTATAACCCAAATGGGTTCGTTTCATGTTAGTGTTTTTATTAGCAAGATTGATTTCTGAGTAATCGGATCGCTGAATGCATCACCAACCCTCCCCATTTATTCAGGCTTGGGACCGGCAGTTACCCTAAAACGGCTATTACATTGGAACCAGATTGGCTCATGGTTCCAACGAAGTATTGAAAGGACTTTTTTCTTTAATTGCACCAAAGGATTTAATAGTTTAATGATCACTCTGAAATACGTAAAAGAGTTTCATCATTAAGTTTCAAGAAAGTAAAACAACAAACCTGAAAAACTCACTTAATGTACGTCAAACCGTAATTTTTATCAGGATGAAGACTTCTAACTAAACCTTAATGTTAAGTAGTCGTGAAGCTGTCATATAGAAGTCTAAACAAGCATAAACTCATTCTAACTAGAAAAGCTCTTAATTTTGACATGATAAGATCACGATTGTCTCCTTTCTATTGAACTTGCTGTAAAATACCTTTGAAATGAAGTAACGAGTGGTGTAAGGGATAAATTTTCACCAACGTGATAACACCAAAACCTTGGTATTATCAAATTAACTTACGTTCAATTCTACGCAATAAAGCAATTGCATAAAGACAAAACACCTATCATTACATGAACATATAAAAGAAATACCACGATTATCATGTAAATGTCAGACTGCAACAATAAAGTTCAGGAACACATTGAAAATGAACTCTGTGTAAAAATGGAAGAAACAGTATCTATAGCCAAACTGGACAAATTCAGTACTGAAATAATCTTTGTTACAACACAGGTGGAACCAATTCTCTTTGATACCAAAAAGCTCCAACTTTTTGTTGACTTCATAATAAAAGTTCCAAACACTGGAAGAGATCAAAAATATACTGAATAGCCATGACATGAGTGTGTACACTCTCACAAACAGTTTAATTAGTTGATCATTGGTAAAAAAACAACGAAGCAATGCTTTAAAGTCAAAATAAATGTTCAGACCATGGCAGGGAACCTTTCGGCAACAACTAATGAAATCAGTTGTTGATCACTTGTAGAGAAATTTTCATGCCCCATTTCTTTTGGATTTTTGATATAATCTTGAAAATCTTTGAAATCGGGAGATGTACTAGATAGTCATTCCGCCTCTAATTTTAACTCTTCATCAGTGCACCCCCAGGATTATATACAGAACTTAATCTGGTATCATCAAGTTTGGAGGAGGTCACGTTACATACAAACCATTGTGATGGGGATAAATAGTCCACATTTCCGTATAGTGGTGTAGATGCTCATACTGTTGACAAGTTTCTAACTAGAACTAAGTTACAGTCCATCAGTTGCTGATTTTTAATTGTTTTTTTTCCAACTCTTACTCTATTCATAGAAAATTATCTTTCAATTTGTTATTTTTCCCATAAAATAACCAGTGTATTAAATGCAGATAATATGAGTATTATTGGCTTAACAATTGATTATGGTCCATTTGGTTTTATTGATCAGTTCACTTGGGATCATATATCGAATACATTGGATCCAAATGGACGTTATTCATATGCTCAACAACCAAGTGTTTGTGCATGGAATTTAGCTCGTCTAGCTGAATGTTTAATTCAAGCATTAATTGATCAACAGGAATGTTCATCTGATAAAACAACGAATAAAGAATGCATATTTGTTGATAATCTTTAAAAAAATTCACTAATGTGTTGGATACTACATATATGCCTTGTTTTAAAAATGTCTATTTGGAAAGAATGCGTAAAAAGGTAAGTTGATAAGCAGTTATATATATGTATATGTATGATTCGAGATGAAAGAATAAGTTCGTAGAATAGAAGGTTTAAAGTAATTTCAAAGCTCAGAATTTAAAGAAAGTTAGATAATGAATTGATTTGAGCTGAGTTACCACACAGTGGTTTAATAGTTGTACGTTTTTATTGTAAACTTTAGTCTATAACCTGAATTTTATAAGAAATCGATTACAATTTCTGAATATCAAGAATTTATAATCTCTTCGTGTACCACATTCAGTTTTTCCTATCGATTCCGATATTCCTTCAGTGTACTAGCTTTTCTCACTTACTATTTAATTTTTAATATTGGTTAGTAAACTTTCTATGTTTGAAGCGATTACGAGTTCACCTAGACTGAACAAAGGCTCTGTAACCAAAGACCAATGAGCTAGCTAGTCGCGAACATAAGATCGGGAAGCAGAGAGACAAGAGGATCGAACAGTAACGAATGGAAACAGAATTCAATTTGCATGAAAATGCAAGAACAGTGAAGTCTGTGTCATTTTAAGACAATTGATGGACACTTTGCAAATTAAGCATTTACATTATGATTGTTAGATTTTATGAACAAGTCCTGTAATTTTGTGTTGAATACATTTGATTACCTCCACTGGTGTTCTGTTCACTACATCACTATTCAATAATTGGATTATGTATATTTATATTCTCCTTGTTATAAGCTTTATTTTGATCTATATATTATTATTGTACAATTTACTGTTCTTAAGCTATGTTCAGTTTAATGACTACTGTCTCCCACGTTCAGAGCCACTTTTTGGCTTTATTGTGTACAAATGTTATTTCCTATTTTATGGTGCGTTGCGGTCTGTTTGGTTGATATATGAACCCAGTATGTCTGAAATAAATTATTCGATTCGATTCTCATAGTGGGATCTGATATTGATTTTCTGGACTCAAGTGGACGGGATAGACGGACATAGGACCAATAAGGACGCTAGGCTGCTCATACCGGTCGAACGTCATTGGTTTGGCAAAGTGCTAAGATTTTATAAGTCGTGTTTTGATTGGTGGATGAATCACGTGATAAAAAGCCGGACACAGAGTCAACAAAAATGGTAGGATATTTATTTTAACCAAAATATACAGGATTATTAGGTCTTTCCGTGTAGCCTGTATTTCTTGGCTAAACAAAAAAGACCTAGTAATTCTGTGATTTTAGATTGAAGTAAATATTTCAACTTGTTCCTATATTCTTTTTAAACGTGTGTTAATTTTAATCAGAGAGTTGTTTTGTAGAAATTATAGTAATTTAATAGTTGAATTCACGAGTCAATTGAAGCTAGACTACCACCGGAAACCTGGAAGAACTAGATGACCTTTTCGTCCTAGTATGGGACTCCTCAGTAGTCAATGACAACGTAGAGCTTCATACGTACGTACATCAGTTCGAGTTGCCATACCACATTAGCACAGAGATGCAGTTGCCGATTCAAATCACATAGTGGTAGAGGTAGTAAGAGTATAAGCAGTAATTGAAAACATCAGGGTTTGAAGATGTTATTCAACGAGTATAATCCAGTGAAATAAACTTGGAGGGAGAAAAACGAAAAGAAAATGAAGAAATCAAAATATTAAAATTTGGGAGAACATAAAGAGTGGATGTACCTGCGCAAACGTTTTTGAGTCATGTCATTCAAGTTCTATAACCATTGATTGCTATCAGCAGTGCGCATCCACGATCCCGCCTGGCGAGATTCGAACCCAGGTCCTGTCGGTATCTCGCACAATCGCCTAGCCACTAGACCACTAAGCCGGCTGTCATCCAACGGTGTTAGTGTCTAGCTCCAACCAATCCACGAAATTGCGCCACCATTCACCATTGTCTTCAGTGTGTTACTATCTCACAACAGACCCGGTTGAATTCCACTGGTCACGGCTGAGTAGTTCTGTACTAGGACGAAACGGCCATCCAGTGTTTTCATGGTGGTCCAGCTTGAATTGACTCATGAATTCAGCTGTTTAATTAATTTAATTTGGTTCATTTACTTTGAAGGATTGACTCACACTAGGTCACGAAACCGCAAAAATTAAAATTAATCATTAAAATTTTTCGAACACATCATTGACTTTAATTTTGAAACGTATATTCCATGCTCAATTTACTTGAAATTATCAAGTTAAACCTTGATATTAATAATTACTAATGTAAAATTGAATGATTTGATATATGAATGTGTTATCTTTATTATATTCATTTCCTAGTTAGGTTTGCTTTATGCCAAGGATGAAATAGATACAGAACTTATTCAAAACCTATTTAATGCAATGGAAATGACTAGTGCTGATTTCACAAATACATTTTAGTCAGGATGGCCGAGCGGTCCAAGGTGCTGCGTTCAGGTCGCAGTCCACTCTGTGGGCGTGGGTTCGAATCCCACTCCTGACACTAAACTTAGCCCACGAACGCCCTGGTACGGCCGCGCGTATACAGCCTCTGCCAGGGAAGTCCTACTCATTGCCTTCTCGTGGCGAAGGTGTTGTTTACGAAAATGAGAGGACGAAAGGCGAACGTCCGGCGCTTTAACCGGATCACAAACGAATGGTGCACATGGGCTCCAGTATCCTGCGGGAACAAATGGCGTATGAACCAATCGTTGGTCACCGGCTACCATGGGATTGCATCTCCTTACGATGCTCCACTGCCTTGTGGGTTAGACCATTAGGTCAAAGGCTCGGGGTGTGGCCCCCTTAGATAACCACCTGCTTCGGTTTGGGCACCCGGGTAGTATCACAGCCCACACACAAACGATGAACTCTATGACTACGGCAGCTACTTTTCTCGCTCCGAAAAACAATCAGTCGATTCCAATAATTATTACTATTATTGTCATTATTAATACTATTATTATTACCATTATTGTCATTATTATTATTATTATTATTATTATTATTATTATTATTATTAGTAGTAGTAGTAGTAGTAGTACCATTATTGTCATTATTATTATTAATATTATTATTATTATTATTATTATTATTTTTCACATTGTTCTCCCTCTTTTATACTTATACAGCGGCTCGTCTTTGGTGGAAATTCGACTGTATCTAAACGTTCTCGAGTCACTGTCCGGTTGAAAATTGTATGTTACCACCGATTACGAGAACTGAAGCAGTTTTTCTGAAACCACGTGCACCATTCAAACTGGCTGCCTTCAACGTTCGCACACTAGTGCAGGTCGGACAACAGATAGGGCTGACTATGTCTTTGGAAAGTCTTAATATTGATGTTTGTTGTCTATCCGAGACCCGTATTCAAGACTCTGGCGGAGTACTACAAATTCGATCTCCATCTGTCGCTTCGAAAAGCTTGTTTTACGTGCGCTTATCCGGGGACCCTGTGGCATCTTCGTCTGGTCTTGCTGGCGTTGGTGTCGCACTAAGCGCTAGAGCTGGGGCAGCACTAGTCGATTGGATCCCCATTAACAGTCGGTTATGTGCTGTTAGATTGGAAAGCTCCATCAAAGTGAGAAGAAATCGGCGTGAGAAACGATGTCTTTTCGTCATCTCCGCCTATGCCTCGACAGATTGCAGCCCGGATGCAATCAATGATGAGTTTTACCATCATTTATCTGTTCTTCTCCAGAAAGTGCGTTCGACAGATATTGTAGTACTAGCCGGAGACTTGAATGCTCAGGCCGGGCGTCTAGGCACAGAAGAGAGTCGTTTAGGTGGCCGATGGGGACTCGTTGGTCGCAGGTCAGATAACGAGGACCGTCTACTTTCGGCACAGTCATCGCCGATGTGCCACCTGGCGTCCTCCCTCTGCATCCGAAGCCTGGACTCAGATTGATCACATCGTGATCAACTTCCGCTGGCGTGGTTGTGTAAAAGACTGCTGCTCCTTCTGGAGTACCTATCTGGACTCTGACCATGCCTTGGTCTGCGCCAATCTTGCCTTACTTTTCAGTGGACAACGAAGTGACCGCCATCAAATTGGGCAAAGCTTGCGTAAGGACAGAGAAGCCTGATGGTCGGAGCGTGCTAATGAGCTGGGAGCAGCAGCTGCATCTGGTAACTACCGGAAGCTCTTCCAGCTCATCCGAGCCACTGGCAGCAAGAAGTCTGGTGTGAGTGAAACAATCTGCGAGGATGATGGGATGCCAATCACTAACATCCATCGACGTCTTGGACGATGGGCAGAATTTTTCGAAGGGTAGTTCAACTGGCCTGCTGCTCCGGCAACATCGGTCAGACTATCCTGCCCTCCATGGCCGGTGACGACTGATCCACCAAACGAGGAGGAAGTCCGCAAGGAACTCCAACTCTTGAAGCGTTACAAATCACCTGGCTCAGATGACTTACCTCCGGCTCTTTTTAAAGATGGTGGTGACATTTTGACTAAGGAATTGACGAAATTGTTTACAAAGGTTTGGGAATTAGAGAGTGTACCAACGTCATGGAATGAGTCGATAGTTGTCCCTATCTTTAAAAAGGGTTCACGTCGTTCCTGCAACAACTATCGGGGGATAAGTCTACTTCCGATTGCGTCCAAGCTATTGGCTTCCGTCATACTTCGTAGGTTGTTCAAAACCCGAGAAAGATTGACTCGCGAGGAGCAGGCTGGGTTTCGTTCTGGTCGAGGATGTATTGATCATATCTTCACCCTCCGCCAAATGTTAGAACATCGCCATACTTATCAAAGGCCAACAATCATAGTGTTTCTTGACATCAGGGCTGCCTTCGATTCGTTGGACAGGACTGTTCTCTGGGATTGTCTATTGAAGAAGGGTGTGCCTGAGAAGTTTATTAACATCCTGAAAGCCCTATATAAAAACACCTCAGGCAGAGTGAGGGCATACAACCACCTCTCTCCATTGTTCCATTCGAGTAGTGGGGTTAGGCAGGGTTGCTCAATCTCACCATTCAACTTTGCCATCGATGACATTCTGGAAACAGCTCTGATTAATGTAAGTAATGGTGGTGTGGATCTGTTGCCTGGAGAAAGACTTCTCGACCTTGAGTATGCGGATGATATTGTCTTACTGTGCGATAATGCCCAAGGCATGCAATCCGCACTTAATCAGTTGGCAATCAGTGTCCGTAGGTATGGTATGTGCTTAGCACTTTCGAAGTGCAAAGTACTTCTACAAGACTGGCAGGATTCCAATCCTGTACTCACCCTGGATGATGAGCAGATAGACGTAGTCGAGAAGTTCGTGTATCTGGGTAGCTGCATAAGTGCTGGTGGGGGTGTGAGTGATGAGATCAATGCACGTATAGTGAAAGCCAGAGCGACTTATGCCAATCTGGGCCACCTTTGGCGCCTTCGTGATGTTAGTCTGGCTGTAAAAGGTCGGATCTACAACGCGTCGGTGAGGGCAGTTTCGCTCTATGCATGTGAAACCTGGCCTCTCCGAGTTGAGGACGTTAGACGACTCTCTGTGTTCGATCATCGCTGTCTCCGAAGGATTGCTGACATTCAGTGGCAACACCATGTCAGTAATGCAGAGGTTCGGCATCGTGTGTTTGGGCACAGAGATGATAATTCAATTGGTGTCACCATCTTGAAACACCGACTTCGGTGGCTTGGACATGTTCTACGAACGTTGTCCCAGAGAATTCCACGTCGTGCATTATTTGCCGACTCTGGGACTGGTTGGCAGAAGCAGAGAGGTGGTCAGTGCATGACATGGTGTCGTGGTATGAAAGAAAGCTGCAAAGGACTGACTTCTGTCGGTCCTTCACAACTCCCTGGTTGGGGTCTGAGAGATGGTGCTACACAGTGGCTAGAGACGTTATCAGATATGGCTCAGAATAGAAGCCAGTGGCGATCCTGCTGTAGCCTTCTTTTACTTTCTTCATAAAAGGTGGTTGTGTCTCCCTTACTTGAAAGATTTCTTCTGATTGTACCTTTCCGTTCCATCGTTACGACCACACTACCTTACACCAATCTTTTCGTTATCGTTCTCTTTTTCTTTTGTGCTTCTTAGGTTTTTTTTCTATCTCTCTTCGAATTTTCATTGTTTTGTGTAGCGCATATATATTGGCGCTCTCTTGTACCAATATTTATGTGTTCAAATAAATAAATAAATAATAAATTTTTAGCTTTAGAAGATATTTTATCTCAAGTTGTGTATCAAAATAATGAAAATTTACTAAAAATATTTCTTGATGATGAAATTAATTCAGATTTATTAAAACCTGATCTGATTGTTGAAGAATGTTGAAGTTTAAGTCAACTACAAGAAACATTTGAACCGATTAATATGGAATTGTAAGTTTTGCACTTATTCGTTTCCCTTTGTTTTCAAATTTTAAGTTAAACATCGTGAATCTTAACTTTAATATACTTGGGTACATATATATATATATACTTCAGTTTTATCTGTAAGCAAAGATACTACTGCCTTCTCTAATATGTTGTCACTTGCTTTCTGCACTCCACTTTAAACCTATTGATATACTCCATTTTTTCACAAGATTGGAAAATTACTTCCTCATTGACCATGTGATATCCCAAAATTCAGATATTTTGATTCCTCCTACCAAACGACATTGCCAAAAATGTTCGAAATTCTTTCTGAAGTCTTATTCAGATACTCCTTTCAAGTAATAAAATAAGCGTTTTTAAACTAATTCTCGCTATCCGATCAGCAAATAATTAATCAGCTTTATGGCGAAATCCACATTGGCGACAAGGCATCACCACAGCTAAAAAAAGTCTCATATGAACGTTGATAGGTGACAGGAACATCAATAATAAACTTTTACCAACTGCATCTTCAGTGTTTACCGTAGAATAAATACTGCAGTGGACAAGAACACATGTATATACAACGAATGTATTTGAACACAACACTATAGAACGTCTTACTAAAATCTGAAAACCATACCGTAAATGGTTAATTTGCGATTGTCTCAAACTTGACTGTTCCTTTTGTAAATGTCAGTCCATCGTTTCAGATTTCATTGTTCATGTGATTTCATACCAATTGCCTTCCGTTTCTATTCTTTCATTCTCGATCTTCTACTGAAATACCTATTCCTGACCATCGTTATATATTACTCATGTGGATATAAATAGCTCACACCACAATACTATCTTTTGCGATAGCCAGGTAGATACTGACTGTTTAGCAAAACTTACTGATCACATCTATAAACTAGCGTACAGTCATTGTTATACCATAAGATCCGACTCAACTGGTAGTGTTCGCGTAAAGAGCTTTCACAGGTTTTATCTGCTTCTGAGATACACCTTTCAATGACAGACACTGCCATAGGACCTCTCGGTTTCCCGAGTCAAATGCTGCTTTTAATTCAAAAATGACGACCATTGTCGGGAGCCGATAAGCATGTCTGTGTTCTAAAATGTGACTAGTGGTCAATATGTGGTCGATGTAGCCACGAATAGGTCTGAAACCATCATGTTTTTCTCGTGTTTGCAGTTTGCAAGTCTTTGTTAGGTTCTCGATAATTATTGACGCTAGTCACAGGATGCTTTTGATCATTTTTTATATATTGGGATGGTCAGTGTTTGCAACCAGTCAGATGGGATCACATTGAGGTCCCCCGTTTTATCTAAAATACCAAGCCTAATCGTTAAAACTTGACTACCATCTATAAAGACCTTTGGGGTTAATCCATCTGGACCAGCTTCTTTTCCTCGTTTCAGTTTAACTATAGCTTCCTGAACTTCATTAAGAATTTGGGACTGTTTCAATGTTCCATTCACGCTGTCTGTGAATGGTGGGTGGTTGTAGACTGGCTAAAGGCCAGCTGAACTGCTCCTTGAAGCGTTCCGCTCACCGTTCTAAACGTCTGGACTGGAAGTAGATAAGTGTCGTCTTTTTACACTTGACTTCTTGATTCTGTTTTTTTTATCAGTCTGAAAAGCTTTCTTGTGTTACCTACAGCGGCTGCCTTTTCCATCTTTTTTTCTTTCGTTGCCCACAGCTGCTCACGATCGTTGCTTATACTTTTGGTTAACCTAAACTGATTTGTTTCCGCTCTTCATCGTGTTTAGAGCCCTTTAGGATGAGTTTATGAGAATTTATTTGTGCAATACATGTCACAGAAATTCACTCATCTACCCCATTATTAACAATAATGGGGTGCACTATTTAGATGATAAATAAGTTCTTTAAATTACACGTCCATACTACTTTAGCAAAGTATTAGGCGCTGTGAAAAGTATTTGAACTGACGATAGAACTGAGAGATCTGAGTTCTAAGAAGATTTTCCTAGGTATTTTAAACAGTGGAAAACAGAGTTAGGACAAATGTGTTGCTACAAGCACGGGATATTTCTAGGTGTGCAAAACTGATCTACCCTAATTTCTATGATGTGAGTTCGTGTAGAAATCAAGTTGAAATGATTTGGATCACCTCGCTGATGATATTTTAACTAAGATTTGGTCAGTCTTGGTTGGCATATGTGCAGGTACATCCGGCTGACGAGCCGCAGATAAAACGATGCGCGAGTCTTCGATTCCATTGTTAGTCACATTTCATTTTTTTGTCGTATAAATCAGCATTAATCAGTATCATTTTCTATTGTTTATCTATTGATCTGAATCCATAGGTTTAGATTACAATAGTACAAAATACATCGATTTCAATTGATCACGATAAAAACCAATGTCAATTTTTCTTGGCTCTTAGTGCGAATCAAGTTATTTTTAAACCAGTTCGCAATGTTGTCACTAGTGTTTAAATGACTCGAATATGCTGTATTTTGACGTTGTATGTTTGACAGTAGTCAGTATGTGACGCTGTATCACAACGGAGAATAGTAGGTGTAGTGTGTGTAACAGTAAAAATACAATTGACATAAAGAATGATTTATGAGAGGCAATAATATATTCACTAGAAGGTATAAAATTGTTTTGAAACTTTGGACCTAAGAGGAGACAAAGTAGTGAATGTATCTGCATTGTTGCTATTGGTTACGGGTTATATCACCTAACGTCTCAATTGGTCGATTTTCCACTTGTAGAATAATCTTCAAGTGTTTAGTTCTATTTAAACTAGCCGTTGATTATCCTGAATGATAAATGATTAAATTACTAGAACCTGGACTACAGAGCCTGTAAAATTATGTTCGTCAAAAATAAGTCTCTGCCATCCCATAGCTAAGTAGATTTATTTACTAGCCATATCATTTAAAATTTTACAAATATTACCAAATCATGTACATTTATATAACGCGGTATTATTTTACTTTCGGAAAATATCTTTCTTTTTTGTAGTCTTTTCATCTTGTATCCCGGGTTAAATACCGTCCTCCTGATTGGTCTCGTAAACTATGTGTTTCTTGTTCATCCTAACAGATAACACCATGTAAGCTTTGAAAATAAATATCCATCCATAGTGTATTTTAATATCTTGCTTCAATATACGATACTCACAGATGTTCAACAATTTCGTTTTAAATTTCAGTACCAAATACATCAAAAACACTAAATATTATATCTTTGTTTCACTATCACTCATTTGTGTCAAGTTACTGTGTTGTTTAGGAGCTGTATTTTGTTGGTTGTCTTCCGATTCTGTTGTGCTTCCAAAAAAAAAGAATGTGTTCTTGATTTGTGTTGGGGTTTGTGTGATCATGCCGCTACTACAAAATCACTTGTATTATCTAGTTTGATAGTTGATTAGTTTGTCCATATTTGCTTTAAGACCAGTGATCTTCATCAAATTGTATTCCAACTAATAAACAATAATCAATACATTAACACCTAGTGTCCTAATGGGAAAGTGAGGATAAAAAGTAAATTCATTCTCTCTTCACACTCAAAAAGTATACTATAGTATACTTCCAAAACTCGATTTGACGGCACTACAAATAGAAAATCACCACATATACACAACTCAGTCATAAGTGATACAAAAATAGATTAATAAAGACATAATTAGTGGTGTCTAATACCATAGGGTATATATAGCACCAGTTTGTAGATTAGGCATAAGATAACGAATAGTAGAATATAAGAATTCCATAGTCTAAACTTTTACTAACGATATAATAAAAGTGTGAGCAAGTGTTTATCGTTTAATAATTTTCGAATCTAATCTTCCTGAAGTCCTCTTCTAAATAACACGTTCATATTAAGCTCAGTAGTTACAGGAAGCTATAGAAATCAACAGATACAAAGCACACTCTTACACTTGACTACATAGGACTTCGATAGTCCACTTTTTTCTTAAAACTAAACACTTGAAATACGTGATTGCTTTGATTCTTGTCCATTACATATTTTTCTGCTCTCTTCTAAATTTGACATGCCAGTATTCGTGTACCTGCATATATTTGTGCCACCGACACGTCGCCAAACACCTGCCAAGGCGCATTCACATGATTTCATTAGACCCTAGGGATGTCATAACGCCTGTATCAATATTGAGTCCGCCAGCTAATTGGTTACTCTATTCGTTAATAGCAGCGATTATTGTAGGTAGTTTATGGATTACAGTGATGAAAAACCAGTTTCTTTTCGATTTGAAACAATTAAGTAACTTGATGTATATTTAGTGGCTCTCTATCGGGTGTGCTTCATCAAGTTTGCCCTGAATTCTCCTAAGTTGAATAAAATAAGTCCTATTGACATCTAGAACATTCATTATTAATATCTTGTTGCCTGTCAAAGGAAGGTTGAAAAGATTGCACTTGAGAAAACAGATAGGGAATCATAAAAGAACTGGAAATGGAAGATGTAAAGGACAATTGATAAAGCGTTTGCAAACGGTGTTTTCACTATATGATCTTCACGAATTATGTAAGACTTTGCACTAAACAATGGATTGGTAATCCCCACCAAGTCTTTATTCACAACATACATAACACTCGAAAGCTTTCACGAGAATGTTTTATCTGCTTCCATGAAACGAACTTAAAGGAAGCGTTCTACCCTTAGTTCGTCTCATTTTTGATTGTGTTTTACCTCGTTCTGACTATGGACACTGTTGTGAATTAATAGTACATCGGGGGCATTTGATTTAGAAATGTTATTTGGAATTTGGATAGACTCAGAGGAAACATTGTAAGAACATACCTCATTTGATAATTTATTCAATTTATCAACCTGCTCAGTTCAGTCTAATCCTAATAAATCTAAATCGTGCCCATTTGTAAGATAACAAACATCCGTGAATTTATTTTTCATGAATTGAATGTTGCATATGAGTTCTCCTGTCAGCTTCACTATATCTCCTGAAGCATTACGAGCAACATGTTCCGTTGGTAGGATGCGTGGGCATCCTAACTTACGCCATGTGTTCTTGTAACATCGGAAGCCGTGTCCAATTGAAGGCGTATAGGTTTTTCATTTACTAATAAGTTAACGTATTTCCAGTTACTTTTAATTACAACTTTGAAGGTTGCGAACGTGCTTTTAATTTGACTCTGTGATCGTTGCTTCGAATTTCCACTACGATACTGTTACGGAATGACTCAATTGTAGGAATGCGACTCTTGCCTTGCCAATCCATGAATTCACATCTGTACTAGATACTCCTTGTTCATCGATGATGCTTCGAGAAGGATTCTACATCTCCCAGAGTCTCACTATCAAGTGTGATTGTATTGGTCTTCTCCGTGTTGTATTTGACGACCTCGGTTTTCCTCTTGTGTATGTTGAGGCCTACTGATGCAGAGACTGCTGCCACACTGGCTGTCTTTATCTGCATTTTTCATGTGTATGGGAAAGGAGGGCTAGGTCATCTGCAAAGTTCAAATCGTCTAATGTGTACTGAGCTGTCCGTTGTATTCCGTGTTTTCCCTCAGATGTCGGGGTCTTCATAATCCAGTTGACCACCAGAAGAAAGAGGAAGGATGAGAGTAAGCAGCCTTGTCTGACTCCGTTCCTTATTTGGAATGCACCTGTCAGCTGACCGTGCACGGCTTTGCACTGAAGTCCGTCGTATGAGTTCCGGATAATATTGACAATCTTTTCAAGAACTCCATATTGTCAAAAAAGTTTCCATAATTTGCTCCTATCCACACTGTCGAACGCCTTTTCATAATCAATGAAGTTGATATACAGTGTTGAGTTCCACTCAACTGATTGTTCGACGATGATCGTGGTGTCGCACTTGGTCTGTGCACGTTCGGTCCTTACGGAATCCAGCTTGTTGATCTAAAACTTGGACATCTACTGCGTCTTTCATCCGACTTTCCTTAGTATTGACAGTATTTTGATGTCTCTGTAGTTTTCAGATTTGCTCAGTTCTCCATTCCTTGGAATCTTGATGAAGTGTCCTTTCCAGCCAATCGGCACTCGTTCCTCGTCCCAAATCTTTTCGAATAGAAGGTAACGCATGTTTGTAGTTACTTTGATGTCTGACTTCAGTGCTTCAGCCGGTATATTACCAAGTCCTGCTGCTTTCCCGCTCTTGATTTGTCCGATGGACATTCTGATTTCTTCAGTCGTTGTTGGAGTGACATTGATAGGAAGGTTTGTGTAGATGAACTAAACTTAGTCGAAATTCTAGGTCGAAATTTTTCAAAACCTGCTTTTATTCATATAGGGACTTGTGGAGATTGTGATAGTTTCACATTATAAAAAAATAAACGATCTAAACTAAATCACTATTACAAACCTGGAATCACTAGAAAGTTGATTCATTATAGTATGAGCCCCTTATCAATGCGCACACATGATCGCGCACGCGGGATTCGGTCTCAAAACACTTAGTCTTACGTATGTGTTATTAAGCTTTTATTTATGGTCTAGCTCTGGTCAACTCATGATTTTAATAATAAAAATAAACGTTTTTATTTTATACTTTCATTAGTTAACTAATTATGTTCAATAGCCGTGTATACTTCCTGGCTTTCATAAAATGCAGGATCTTCGATCTTGCTCCCGGACGCTTATGTTCTAAACTTCAGAGTCGGCAACTGACTTGTTAATGTCTCACTTCAAAAAGTTTGAAATGTTGCACTTAGTGGTTAAACGTTCGTGCACGAGACCGAATGCACTAGTCCAACTCCCGGATGCTGGGTTGCGGACGTGGTCGTTTAAGGAGTCCAGTACTAGAATGAGACGTCCATCGAATACTTCGAGATCTTCGATAATGATTTACCTCAGATCCACAAACCTCCCTACCCAGTTGTTAATATTTAGGATTGAAAGTGAAAGTGCTAGTGTTGAACTTACTAAATGTTTGATTCTGTCTCTAAGAATTGTATATATCTAGTAAATTGGCACTATCCCCAAATCCTAACCATAAACCCTTAACATGTACATGGCTTTATAGAAGAAATATCACAAACATTTTTGATTGAAGTTCATCCATCCATATGATTAGAAAGCATTTTCACATCATAGCTGATGTCGATTCGTGATGAGAATCCTAACCCTAGATCCCCAATCCTTATCCTAAATACTTAACAGTAACTAAGAACAATGTGAGGACTTTCGAAAATCTATTTAGGCCATTTTAAGGGTTACAGAATATGTAAAATCTATATTCATTAGAACGGGCTTACTTGTCGTTTATTTCGATTTACAGACAGAGTAACACGTAACAAACATTAATAGACTTATTAAATGTACAAAAATATATGTTTACATTTGGCAAAACTATCCATTTGTCAAAGTTGTTTTCTGATTGGCTAGAAACCGTCTGGAAATTCATCACAGATGTTTTAAGCTTATTCCTGTGGTACACTTACTCCATGATTTTCTTATTAAGCTAATTGATATTTTGATTTGAAAAACGTCAATTCGATACTAGTTGGATCTTCTTTTTTGATTTTCTTTTCTTGTATTTAATGATTGTTAATTGATAATCAGTTAGTCGGTTATACGCAACGTAGAACCTGACTAACGTGTTCATAGGTTCAAGTTATCATATTTTAATAATAATTTTCAGATAGAATTCTAGAGAAGTAGAGGTAGTAACAGTATTTGCGGTAATAGAAATGATCGTGTACTGAAGATACAATTTGAGAAAAAAACTGCAAATTGATGACTAATTAGAAAAAATAATCCAATGGTTATTTGTTTCATATTAGATTCCTCAAAAGTGTATTTTGCGTCCTTGGTTTGTCCGCCCACCGGTCTATGCTTAATTAGCAGGAAGAGATAAATGTCATCTCGATCTTGTTTATGACCATGACATGTTAGGTTACTTAGTACAACCTTGAAGCTTACAACGCGTAATTTTCAATTTTTTTAAGATTTAACTAATGTAAAATAAAAGTATAAATAACAAGACCTCGACGCATATGAAATTAGAAAATTACAGTCGTTTTCAAGCTAGAACATTACTTACTTGCTTACGCCTGTTATTCCCAATGGAGCATAGGCCGCCAACTAGCATTCTACAACTCTCTCTCTCCTGGGCCTTCCATTCTAGTTCTATCGAATTGTTGTTTGTTCTTTTCATGTATGTCTGCCTCCATTTCTCGGCGTAATCTGTTCTTTGGTATTCCTCTCTTCCTTTGGCCTTGAGGATCCCTTGTGTAGGTTTACCATGTGACGCATTTGAGCGCTTTCCTCAATATGTATCCTATCCACTTCCAGCGTTTCTTTCTGATTACTTCCTCCGTTGGGATCTGGTTTGTTCTCTCCCATAGTAGGTTGTTGCTGATAGTGTTTAGTCAACGGATCCGAAGTATTTTGTGTAGACAACTGTTAATAGATACTTGTATCTTCTGAATGATGACTTTCGTAGTTCTCCAAGTTTTCGCCCTTACAGTAGAATAGTATTGAGAATTCTGACTTTGGTGTTGTTTGATAGTTGTTTTGAGTTTCAGATGTTCTTCACTTGTAAATATGTTGCCCTTGCTTTTCCGATCCGCGCCTTCACATCTACATCAGATCCACCGTGTTTATCAATTATGCCGCCCAGATATGTAAAGGTCCTTACATCCTCCAAATCTTCTCTGTCAAGTGTGATTCGTTTGTTGCATGCTGTTTTGTATCGGAGAATCTTGCTCTTCCATTTGTGTATATTGAAACCTACTGCTGCTGAGGATGCTGCTATACTGGGCGTCTTCTCCTGCCTTTGATGTTGCGTGTGCGGTCGAAGTGCTAGATCATCTGTGAAGCCTAGATCTTCCAGCTGCATCCCAGTTGTTCACTGTTTCCCATGCTTCTCCTCAGATTTTGACATCTTCATAGTCCAGTCGATCACCAGGAGAAAGAGAAAGGGTGAGAGTAAGCAACCTTTTCTGACACCAGTCTTTACTTCGAACAAGTTTGTCAACTGTCTTCCATGCACGATTTTGCATTTTAATCTAACTCTCTAAAAAAAGGCTAACCAGAAGCTCGAACACTAAAGTAACAAAAATTGAATTAAGTGGGTCATGTTTGAATTACAGTAGTTTTTCGAATAAAAAAAGAATATAACTGTAATTTATGCATTTGAACGAAAGTTTATTTGTCCACAGAATAAAGCAGGTACAAAACTATATGTTAATACTTAACAGATTTCCAATGAAGTGATACATTGACTCACAAAAATAGCTTTTGTTGTTTATCATTGCTTTTTTATTTCTCTTTTTATATCAATGAATAAAAGTAAAAGACCCAGATCAAATTGTTTTATCAAAAAACAACTAAGAAATATTGAGATTTCACTTCACGATTGACTTTCACTCCACATTGAAATAGTAGCTTAACAGTTAAGCGATTTAACTTTTAACTACAATGTAATCCATAGTTCGAATGGTATACTAGATCTACTTTGGTCTGAGACAATTGTACAGTATCACTAGCCTATTATACATTAAAAGGTTTTCAAAACCAATTACAAAACTTTCATACTGACAAATGCATTGCAAACGATTTATAATGGTATGACACATTTATGAAAGTTTAACAATACTTACCAACAATCATAATCACAATTGAAATATCTTGTGTAGGACAGTAATTAAGAGTTTGATATTTATTTTAAATGTTTAATGTTTTTCAAAATTTATAAGCTTGAATAGTTCGATTTGAAATGCGGTTTATATTAATCTCGTTATGAAGTATTTACTAAAAAGGACCTGACATACATGACATTGATCACTACACAGTGATCAATCAATTGTAAATATATCTCAGTCTTACAAGAGGTAATTCGCGGCCTGGTTAACCCAGTGGTAACGTCTTTGATTGTGAATCTGGGTGACACGAGATCAAATCCATCAAGTAGCACCAGTTCTTTTAAGATTACAGGTACACCTTGTTGACGAGTGCCAAGTAATACGAAACCTAGGTCCACGGTTTCCTGTTGACTATCTCCAATTACCATCTTATCTGAATATGGTGCACACAATGTCGAGTCACCTAGACTAGTGGGCTACATTACAACTTGGTCGATAGGATTCGATCTGCACTAAGAAGGACCTGACTGATATAAAGTTGATCCCCACTCAGTGATAAATCAGTAGCAAAAGTATTTACTTCGCTTAGAACCTCAGTCATTTATTGACATTCTACTTTGTTAAGTCATTTTATATTCATTGAGTTTATTAATCAATTTGAAAATGGTTCTAGTCAAATAATCATTAAATATCTCTTTAAATCTTGATCAATTGATATACTTCTGTAAAGAAACAAAACTCATACTGTGGTTCTTTCATATGAGGCTTTGATAAATGAAATGACTCAGTTTACAAGGATTTTACCCCTCTCAAAATCTTATCATTCAAATGTTCAATAATTTCAGTATACAGTTTCCCTTATTATCATTCTATCTATTAATATGATAAAAATTTTATATTTCAGGCATTATTACAAACGTATGATGTAATAGCTCAAGAAGTTTATGGCCCTGAAGCTATTCGTGTCACTCCACCACCACTGTCATCATTTTTAAATGGTGATGAAGATGATCATATGGAATCAGATACAGATCAACCACAAGTGACACGTGTACGTTTGGTACAATTTCAAAAGAATACAGATGAACCAATGGTAAGAAATTAAAAGAGATAATCTTCATTTATAAAACTCGCTGGAGGAGAAGATTTGTAGCTCAAGTGGTTGATTTTGTTGGAGTTTTGTTCTCTGAGCTGGATAGTTTGTTTGTGGAGCTTTCATCGTTCTTCTGAACGACATCACCAGCACAAACTTCAACGTCAAGGTGTGTACAGGAAAAGCTGTGAAAAGCATATGGCGAAATTTGAACACCACTTCTGTCTGATGTTTGTGCTGAAGTATTCATTCTAGTCATCACTACGCATTACGGTGCGCCACTGTCCGGGTGCCCAAACCGAAACTGTTGATTTCCTTAGGAGGGCCACAACTGAAGCTTTGGACTCAAAGTTCTGATCCACAAGGCAATGGAGCAACGTCAGAAGATGCAGTCTCATGGTAACCAGTGACCAACAATAGGATCTTTCAGGATACTGGAGCCCATGTGCACCATTGGTTTGAAATAAGGGTTTTCTAACTTTCCTAAGTGGATCCTCCATATTCACCAACCCGGTTAAAGTGCCGGACATTTAATTTCGTAAAGAGCATCCTCACCGCAAGAAGGCAGTAAGTACGATTTCGCTAGCAGTGCTTGTGTGCACTTGGCTATGTGAGAGCATTTCAAGAGAGAGAGCTGACTTTCCTCACTCTCGGCCGTATCACAGCATAAATCGAGTGATTTGTGCGGCGCATATCTACTTGATGCCTCTTTAGTGGCCCGTTTATCTGACTCCATCATCCTATGAATGAATATTGTCACCTATAATCGTTTATAATCGTCGACTTAAATCGCGTTAGTCAATAACGGAATTAAATAAGTCAAATAACGAAAATTGACTTATGAATACATATATTTTGTATGTAAAGTGAATGCGATAGAACCAAGCGAAATGACACGCAGGGAAGATGGCCAGGAAGCCAACTCCATTTTAGTCAAGCGTTACGCAATATTTATAGTCAGACCAAATAAACCACAGACATGTGGTGAGTCATGGGATATGAATTGTGCACACATATACGCTCATATAAAAACAGTCAAGACCGATAAGTGAATAACTAACAAGGTCAAAATATGACTCAAGTAGAATGAATAGAATGAGAAGTCCGAAAGCTAGAATAAGATATATTATGGGCTTAGAATAATAACTGACACTACATATTAATTGTTAACTCCCACATTCACAGTCACATTTGGCCAAATTTCGTACAAATGTTATTTTCTTTTTTATGGTACGTTGTGGCCTGTTTGATTGGTATATAAACTCACTATGTTTGCAACATAAGGATTCATACTGCAGAGATTGAGATTGGTGTTCTGGACTTAACTGACTGGGCTAGGCGGCGACCAGGACCAATCAGGACTCTAGGCTGCTCGCTTGTGTTTTGCGCGTCCCTGGTCCAATTGATTATTCGCTGCTTCTGATTGGCGGCTTTGGGCCATAACAATAAGTTACATTGTCATCTTTAGTAGAGCTTCACAATGCTTGATCACATTTCAAACAAATATCAATAATCAATAATATGAATTGACGGTAACATTAATATTTTGAGAGCATAAATTGTACTTCATTTTTTTGTAATTTAATATCATACCTATGAAGAAGTTAGTTCTATCACTAAGAATCCAACATAAGAATAATGACTTATACTTTTGAATGAAGCCAATGTCAACATGCTCCGTATAGTAGAACTGTTTTGACGTTGGTATTGTTGATTGTGACTTTGATATTCGTTGAAAGTTGTTTTGAGTTCCATAGTCATTGCCTTCCACGAAATGGCATAGCAGTATTCAACTGAATTACAAACCTTATTCAATTAAATTGTACTAAATTGTAATTCTTGTTGGTTAATTATACATTTCCTCTGTATCCATGTTTATGTTTTGATTAATACTATAGGGTATTACATTAAAGCTAAATGAAGAGAATAAGTGTATTGTTGCAAGGATTCTACACGGTGGAATGATACATCGACAAGGTCAGTAATGTAATTACTTATATGCTCTATTCAACTGTTCATTAAATTGTACATCTATCCAATTTCTGTTAGGAATCGTGTATTCTTTTCAAATTAGCTAATTATTATGAATGTTGAATGGTTTATTCTATGAAATTAATTTATTATGACTAAGTGTTATCTTGGTATTTTATAGTTAACATCATCAATTATTCTCACTATAAGCTGGAATATTTTAGAGGTTCATTCATGGTCTAAATTGTACACGGTTTGACTTTATTAATTTCAAACTAGAAAAAAGAATTTTTTCCCTAGCATAGAATGACAACTCTGCCTGGAGTCCCTCTGAAGCTACTGTTGGCCTCAAGCTCGGATAAAGAAGGAGGATTGGGTATGGTTTTAGAGACACGATCCAGTAGAAAACTAACTCGCCAAAAACGACACTAACCAGGAAAAATAATTCAAACCATAGAATTACAAGCTGTGTGATTTAATAAGCTACATAATTATTCCTGTATAATCTGTAAATGTAGTTTAAATATGTAAATAATTATAGCCTAATGACTTTATCTAGTTATTCATTTACGGAACAACTAAACATGACTATCTTAGGTCGGTTTGTGACCTCAGTATGATCCAATTATCTCAGCAAACCCCAATACTTGTAGTTTTCATTCACTCACTTATGGCTAAATTCGTAGTTAACATTTTGGAATTCTGTAAAGAAGTCTTGAACAAAGGTATCTAACTCTATTGGGTGTAAAGCACCTACCCACAGAAAATAATCGGAGATGGTTGGGCGGTATCATGAACTGATTAAAGTCAGATGTGCAAACCGCTAAGTACGGATCACTGTTCTAAAGTTTAACCTCTCTGTGCAAGACTTGGTTAAACCTCTGGTTTGGCAGCGGATGCTGGCTGCTAAGGAGCCCATAATAGGATGGGATAACTATCATGTGCTCTTTTTTTTAGTAGTTGTCTATTCTTGGTATGTTCGTGATCTTGTTAACTCTTACGCTCCACAAACTGCCCTTCCATCGAGATTTAGTGTTGATAAGGAATGAGATTTCTTCAATATTCCCTCAATAATGTACTAGCAACCACCCTCCCCAGCTGATGGAAAAACATTTCTAATAAGTGAATTATCAAGAAGTCTAAAATATATCAAGAGTGTCGGCTAGCTCGAGAAACAAAATAGTGTGGTGAAAACCCATAATCGTGACTCAGCCTTCTAAAGTGAAGTGAGAGAGCAGTATCTACCAGACACTAATACGATTATAATCAAATAATATTCACAAATATGTACCATAGATTTATAACTAAAGATAAAATCATGTTACCGTAATTAACGAACGCTTGAGTAGAGTTAACTGATGTATTGTGAAAAGTTACAAAGTAATTACATAATGCATATTCCTTTCCTTCAATCTTTCATTTGCATCTTTTGATGTGTTCTTCAGTCTGAACCATCTTTTCGTCTAATCTCTACGTGTTATATGAACTCTATTTTTTCAATGCACTGAAACTCGTCATTCCATCTGACAATTTTCGCAACTTTAATGCCATACACTACTTACAAACAATCTTGTGAATAGCGTACAACTGCATTACCATTGATTAACACAGTTTGAAACAACTATCTAATTCTAACTTATTGGCCTGTCGCGAGACTGATAGGTCCTGGGTTCGTATGTCGCGGAGTGCGAGATCGTGGGTGTACACTGCTGAGGAGTCCTATACTAGGACGAAACTGCCGTCCAGTGCTTCCAGGTTTACCCCTTCTGATGACAAATATTTGTTAATTTCATCCTGTTTCATCGATATTAACCATATCTTACTTGATAGATTAATCAATCGTTCAAGTGTACTGTCTTATGGCTTAACTATTGTTTATTAAGTTGCTTTAAGTTGATACTTTGTAGATATTTTGATAAAACCCAGTGAGATTTTGATCTCCAGTTTCGTTAAGAATCCTGATATTCATGGATTTTACAAATCTAAAGGTGTACATACATACAACTATAGAGTGTCAGAACGGAATATCCCGATAATTCTTCTGATTAATCACTGATTACTAACCAACGTTCTATTTATCAAGTCTTTAGTGTTAACTAAATTGTATCGATCAAGTTTTAATGTAACTCTTAGTCTATGTGACTCGACTTCAATGCACAATCTTCACAATCTATTTTGTCTGTATAATAATATACTGAATTACAATTTATCTCTCTTTCAACAAATACAGGTACTTTACATGTTGGAGATGAGCTACGTGAGATTAATAATGAACCGGTAGCTGATCGATCTGTTCAACATTTACAACGTTTATTGGTTAGTTTACAGAAACTACTTTGAGAAATATTTTGTTGTCAAGAACAACACATAATAATGTCTATGTCTGTATTGTATCAATTAACTTATGGATAATAATAGACTCTGAGTTTTATTTAATTCTAGCTTCACAATAACTAAATTTGAAGCATTCAGGACTGAATATATAATAATTTGATGTTATCTTCTTATTACTTACTTACTTACGCCTGTTACTCCTTGTGAAGGAGCATAGGCCGCTAATCAGCATTCTCCATCCAACCCTGTCCTGAGCAATACTTTCCAGGTCTTTCCAGTTATTCACCTTTTTTATATTCGCTTCTATTCCCCGACGTAATGTATTATTTGGACTTCCTCTTTTCCTTTTTCCTTCACGATTCCAAATTAAGTCCTGCCTCGTGATGTTGTTTGATGATTTGCGCAAAAAACGCGAACCAGGAAGCTTGTACTTTTAATCAAATGTACAACTTATTGCTACGAATATTCCATGTTTTAAGTAATATATCGCGTTAAATAATTGAACATGTTCATATTATTTAGCATCAATATTTGCTTCTTCTATCTTTATGATAAGAAAAAGGAATTATGTACATGGAGAAAATGAGTCTAGTTTATAGTTATTTATCCCAATAATGATGAAAATCTGTTATACAAATAGTAAATCATGATTGCCTCACATATACAGTACAGGAAGTTAAAATCAACTATAGAATGGATAGCCATGATGATTATCAATATTCATTGCATTTATGAAAGTATATTAGTCAATTCACCGTTTATTTTACAAGATTAAGTATTTAACATGTAAGGAATACAATGCATTGTACTACATAATATGCCTACTGGTAAGCTGTAAACTTAAGCCCATACATCATATCTTTCACGTCACTATCATTTCTCCAGTAGACTGTTAAAGCATGAACAGATAACAGAAGTTAGGAAGTTTATCAAAATCATCAAGCATGTACAGTAAATGAGGGTAGGTATATATAATTTATTCTAGAATCTTCTGCTAAACATAATGAAATCGGTGATAAGATTAAACAGTGATCCCATGAGGACAACAAAAGCATAATTAATCGTGGAAAAGATTAGTAGCTTAGGTGGATGATTTTGATGGGATTTTGTTCAGGTAGAATTTTGTGCTGATGATGTCGTTCAGAAGAATGATGGCAGCTCCCCGACCAAACCAACCAGCTCAGAGAAAAAAAACTGCATCAAAAGCATAGCCAATTGTTTGCTAGGTTTCTGGAAAGTATTATTTAGGCAAAATGTGTAAAGTATTTCCATTTGATTCGGAAAACTCTTTAAAAAGAATCCAATGATGTGCTCAAAATATCTACATTTACTAACTACATATTTTTCTCGTTAAACCAAATTAATTTACTTATGAGTAATAAGATATTGTATAGTCAATTCTCTATTTGCCATTCTTACTCAAAGCGTAATGCTCGTGGAAATGTGAGTTTGAAAATCATTCCCAGTTATAGAACACATCCATTACAATGTGAAGTAAGTGGTTATTTTCAAATTAATGATTGACCAAGTAAAAATGCATTACGAATATCAAAACTTTGATTGATTTGTTATAATAAAATTTTCGGCAAGACTATAATTTATGGATGAGTCAATTAGATATAAGATAACGAGTCACGAGCGATGGCTTCCGCATTGTGCAAGAGGCGCACTTGTAAACTATGTGGCAAGTTTGATGGGATATTGTAGATAGCCTTAAAAGATTTATTCAATTCGACTTGATGAGTTGTGTCAACCAAGTGAGAGAGAATAGAACTTTCAATAACTTTGACCTGTCCTTTATTTAACCACGACGGATGATGTTCAGTAATGCGATGATGGACTTGCCAAATTGTAAGCCCAATATAACTGGCTCCACAGGAGCAGCTGAAACGATAGATACACATAGATTTGGCGAATTCAGGCAGTCTGTCTTTGTTGGCTGTTCTTATTTTGGAATAGATGTAGAAGATGGCATTTAATCTGGCAGTATTAAATGTTTTATGTACGGCTCTTAGTTTCTGAGTCAAGATTTCTTCACTGGTGTCATTTATGAATTGTAGTTTTATGAATAGTACCTTCTTATGGACGGTGGGTATCTTAGTCCTTGTTTTCTTCTCCATCATATGTTTGTCAATCGATTTCATGGGAAACCCATTCATACTAAGTAGGTTTCGAATATTATTCAATTCTTCTTGAATAGTGTCTTCAGAACAAATCATTCTAGCTTGATGTGTCAAGATCTTTATCAAGTTCCTTTTGTATCTGATTGAAACTGCACTATGGAAATGAGTGTATTGTCCTGCTGCAGACTTTCTGTGTACTCCTCTTTTTAAAGTTCCGTCTGCTCTTTTTTTTAGTTGGTCATCTAGAAATGATATGCTGTCGTTCTGTTCATCTTCTGATGGATGAACGTTATTAAATGTATTAAGTAAATTTTCCTTATCATTTTCTTTTTCTAGTACTATGAAGGTGTCTTCTATATAGCGATAATAAGTTGGTAAATGGCTAATTATGCTTTTAAGTGGTCCGTTTTCCAGTTTTGCAAGGAAAATATCAGCCAGTAGTGGGCCCAATGGTGATCCCATCGTAACTCCATCTATCTGTCTATAGTATTCGTTGTCAAATCTGAATTGTACATTCATTGTGCATCTAACAGTTAACTGCTTTATCGCAGATGCTGGAATCGGGGTTTCAATGCGCCTCCCTGTTAGTTCATTGCAAATAAAATCAACTGTTTCTAGTAGTGGAATGTTAGTGAATAAAGATGACACATCAAGTGATAACATGAAATTATTCTTGACTGATAGATTTTTTATGTTCTCAACAAATTCAAAGGAATCCTTGACAAAGGAGTGCTTGACAATTTCTTTGTGTAATGGTTTAAGAATTTGAACCAACCATTTTGCTATAGTATGATACGCTGTGTTATTCATATCTAAAACCGGTCGAAGGGGCAAGTCACTTTTATGTATTTTTGGTAGACCATATAGTCTTGATGTCATCGTTCCTGTAGGTTCCAACATTTTGAACTCCTTTTGTGGAATAACACCTTGTTGTTTAATTTCTTTCAGTGAATCTGTTAATTGCTTTTCAATCATATCTGCTACGTCGTTCTTCACAGCCAGTTTTTGAAATTTGTTTTCATCATTTAAAAGGGCTTTCATTTTGTTTATGTAGTCATTTTTATCCATTAGTACTATCCCATGTCCTTTGTCCGGTTTCATGATTAATAAATTGTCATTAGTTTTAAGTTTTCTTAAAGCTTCTGTATGTTTTTTTCGTCAATTTTTCTCTTTCGTGTTGTGTCTATGAATTAAATATTTAAAACAACAGTCGACTAGTGTTGATTTAAATCTTTCGATATTATCTTTTGATGAAGTTACTAGTTCTGCCGTTTGAGCATAAAGATTTTCGAATTGAATTTCAACGTCCATTTTATTTATTGTTTTCTTGAAATCACAAAACTTAGGGCCTAATGATAACGATTCTAACGCAGTTTTATCCAGCATAACACTAGAGAAATCGTGTACGTACTGACCTGGATTGAATGGAAATTTCATTTCTGGAATCTGTTTGTCTAGATTCTTCTTAAGTTTCATTCTTTTCTTTTCCTTTCTTGAGTTAACAACCATTTCTACACAGTCCAGATATTGATGTCTTAATTTATCAGGGAGATCATCTACAGCATAAATTCTCTCGTTGATATTTTTTATCATCTCGCCAATGTGTGAGTTTAGAGAATCGATTAGGTTAAGAGCGTAGCGTTTGAGAGTCTTTCCATTTGGTCGAACTCGAGAGCGACGTAAAGATTTCCAATCCAACTTTGGATACAAGTTGGTTTCTATGCACTCCTTTATAAAATAAACGTTTGTCATCGCCTCACTGAGCTTTGCGCTATACTTCAGATACTCATTAAGAACCTTAAACGCAAATGCTTGCTCAGAACGTTTGAATATAGTGAAAATTCCCATTTTGGCATTTGGTAAATAAAGAAGGAACGGATTGAGCGAAGAAATTTCTTTTCAATTAGTTTTTCATCATGGCTCAACACTAATATATATTCATACGTAACTACCATCCTATTGACCATCCGTTAAAATTCTGTTCCTTCTTTGTTTCTTACATTACGCAACGTATCAACTTCTTGATCACTTTGAATATTAAAAATCCACCTTCTTCCAATTAATCAATGTTAATTTAAATATCATTATGTAATTATTACGTAACATATCTACTCGATGAGTATTACATTATTATTGTAAAACGTATATAAATTAATGTAAAGCTATGATGAAAATCTAATTGAAAAGAAATTTCTTCGCTCAATTCGTTCCTTCTTTATTTATGGATGAGTCAATGAGATATAAGATAACGAGTCACGAATTTTCGGCGCGAGATTCACTCATCCATCTGAATAAATAGAGTTTTGGTATTATAGCTGATGTCAGTTCGTGATGAAAACCCTAAATATAATTTTCAGCCCTAACCATCAACTGTACATGGGCATTCTAACTGCTTTATAACTGTCATTTAGTCCTAATCAGTAAGTGTTCACTTTCAAGTTCACTTCCGTGTCGCTCAAAAGTCGTCCATAAATTATAGTCTCACCATTTTTTCTACAATAATGTCGTGATCGGTCTTATTTAGAACGGTCAAGTTTACAGCTTGAGTTCCTCTAAGCTTTTGATGAATAAGTGAATTTTGAAGTTTCCTTTCACATATCTTCAGCAAAGGTTGAATGTTATACGTAGAGATAAAAAACAATGGACTTTTAATCAACTGAAGCATAATAAAATGAATTGTGGATAATAATTTTTTTTGTTTTCCATCTAATAGACTGTATCAATTTGATTTCGTTGACAGTATTCTTCGTCTATTTACAATTCTTTAGATTTGATCTATTTAAAATTACAAGTATTATATATATAATTGATCATTGAGTGAAGACCAGTATCATTATTGTCTAATGATATAGTACTGATAGAATTCTTTTGCACAAACTGCAATGCCACCATTGATTTAAGTGTCTCAAAATTAATATAAACTGAGTTGAAATGTCAGAAAGTATACATTATACAAGATTGTGAATACGCTTTGCTAAAGAGTGTCATCTAACATGAAACGTAAACCCAGAGTTTTCTTACATCTTATCTCAACCATTCACCAACTCAATAATATGATATATGTATATAAATTAATAATATGACAGATCGACTACTTGACTATCTTATCTTTTATAGACTACTCAAAACGTAGTACACTTTTGAAAATGAATTGATCAATAAGACTATTGTGTTATTTCAGAAGTGGTCTTACGGAGATTGTAACAATTACAATAATTGAGACCATAAGACAATTGATAGTGTGTTATTTCTTTGTTAAGATATATGACAGATCATCAAAGAGATTCAATAGATTATCCAATGTCAAATGTTTACAATGAATGAAAAGTAGTCGATTAACATTAATGCCAAGATTTTACATGATCATTTCAAATAAATGGAGCATTAGATAAGAATTTAAATATAAAAATGTATTTTTTGTTATATTCCAATGAGTAGGTAAATGAATACAGTGACTGGTCATGCAAATGCACCTTGACCAAGAATAACTTAACATTGACAATATTCAGACCTATTATGATTTTGATTGTACTAAATAACAAATAGACTATTCTCCATCATTTCCTTTGTATTATTTACAGTTGTGTTCATTTAATGTTAGTTATTTTATTTACTCTGAAGAAGTGGCTTACATTCGGTTACGAAACATCGTCAGAAATTGTTATGTCTCGATAAGCAAAATTTAGGGTAACTTGTGTGATCCATTAATGGATCAATACTATACGTGCATTTTTATCGTATAATTGTTGCATAACTAAACTATTCATATTCATGTCTCTCTTTTCATGAGCTTTATTTTGATCTATAAACCATTATTATACGATTTACCATTCATGAGTTATGACCTGTCTATTAATCACTACCTCCCTCATTCGCAGCCACTTTTGGCCAAATCTTGTACAAATGTGTATTTTCTATTTTATGGTGCGTTGTGGTCTATTTGATTGGTATATAAACTCAGTATGTTTGAAATATAATGATTCATATTGCAGAAGCTGAGATTGATGTTGTGGACTTAACTGCCTTGGCTAGGCGGAAAGTAGGACCAATCAGGACACTATACTGCTCATACAGGTTCACGCGTCATTGATTTAATAGATAAGTCACTGCTCTCTAATGGGCGGTCACAAGTTAAAACAGAAATATAATTAAAATATATTTATTATTTTTTGTCACGTTATGTATTAGAATGAATAGACGCTTATCATTTTGACTTTCATTGTTCAGTGTAGTTAATAAATAGCTGTGCTTCTGGGGGTAAATATCGATTTTTGAAAGTGAATTGTTACCACACTTATTATCAAATACATAGAACTAAACTTGTATTAAACGTTTTTTTAAACTTCGGAATCGGTTACTCCAACTCATTTTTTTCTGCGATTGATCAACTGTGTAATGACTAACATCCTATCTAGTCTCCAATGTTGATCGAGATGGTGGAGATTTGTAGCTCAGGTGGATGATTTTAGTGAAGTGTTGTTCTCTGAGCTGGATAGTTTGATCGTGCAGCTTTCATCGTTCTTCTGAACGACATCATCAGCACAAACTTCAAATAGAAGTGCAGTGTTCGAATTTTTCATATGTGTTTTACAGCTTGTTCTGTGCACCTCGATGTTGGTTGGTTCTTGTTGACCTTAAATTTATCATTGTTTACTTCTTTGTTTTGGTTGTGTCTCCCATTGATTTGATTTTTGTTCCTATATTTATGCATGATTTTCCTAATTGGTTAATAAATTGGATTGATTTCAATATGTTTGTTGATTGCTGATTGACCTGAGTTCCAGGCTTCTAAACACCAGAGAATTTTTAGAAGCCTGGCACTCAGGTCAATCAGCAATCAACAAACATATTGAAATCAATCCAATTTATTAACCAATTAGGAAAATCATGCATAAATATAGGAAAAAAAATCAAATCAATGGGATACACAACCAAAACAAAGAAGTAAACAATGATAAATTTAAGGTCAACAAAAATTAATCGACATCGAGGTGCACAGAACAAGCTGTGATACACATATGGAGAAATTCGAAGACTTTACTTCGGTTGACATTAAGTGACCGGCCAATATAATTCCCTACCACCCATTTCTAAAAAAATGTATGGTGTCAAAGAAAAATTTAGCGATCGGTGATTGGTGGACTTGTTTTGCAAGTGTGTGCTCAAGTGATAATGAACAAACATTTTGTTACCTTTAATAATGTTGTTATTGGTCGTAAACTGTTAATCTCTGTAATCTGATTAGTTGAAATTGAAATCGCATCTAGAGCTGTGATTGGATGTCAGAATTTTCAATTTTTACATCAGAAATTTAATGAAAATGAATAATTCTTTTTGTGTAATTTCAGTCTTGAAAAAAATTAAGAGTTTTGAAGATGAAGACACCAACTTAATTGCATTACCGTGCAATCCTACTGTTAGTGAATGTGTATTGAGATAAATTTTTGTTTTCCGATCAAGCAGACCATGAATTGAAGTCGTTAGTTATCTTAACACAAATAATTATATGTATCTCATTAAAAGAAAGTTTTTTTTGGAAAAGAGCAACTGAAAACCGGTTTGAATATTTGATAATAGTGATTACTGAATTAGGTCGGTAGTTAAATGTTGAATACCCAATTAATAAACAAACTATCATCAAAGTGTGTACATAAGTTTTTTTGTAACACATGGTCTGTTAATCGGAGAAATAAATCATCATGATAACTTACTAGTTGCAATATGTATAATTCAGGTGAAGCAACCGTAGACCATCATTGAATGAACTGACTCTGACAGTATATGAATGTAGTAATACATTTAACCGAAATAGACACTTAATATTTAGTAAACGATTATTTTGTAAATGGTCGTTCTTCTTAATGAGAATTAAACAGATGACGTTAGATTTAAATGTGGTTAATTTGGAAATCCATTGAAACACGGTTTATTGTTTTCACTTGTAAATTATTTGTAGTTCTGCATTTTAAAATTAATTTTCTTTGGTCGTAATAAAATGTAGTGTGTTGAATCAGTCATGTTGGAATACTGTTAACCGTAATATGAAACCTGAACTATATCTAGACATTATGAATGTAACCATTTTTGACAAGCATTTGAAATATCAGTTTCATAAAGTGTAAATGAACAAGCCTACGTCGTCTGACTGACTGACTCAACAAATATCTATCGACATTATACGTATAAATATGAATAAGGTCAACTGTATCAATGAACATTTACAATTATATTATTATTCACTTTCCTTATTATGATTATTATTAGTAATATGATTATTATGTAAATTGACAAGATTCAATTCCCATATTATGTATTTCATTGACACAATTTTTTTCGCATTATAAATTTTCCTATTATGCTCTTACACTGAACACTTTACTGCAAATAATCCCGACCTTTAATGAATGACTGTTCTAATTTGCAAATATTACAATTTGTAAGTATATAGATGTATATCGTAAGAGATGTAAACGTTAACCATTGTTAACACATTACATTGTCAAATTCATTAATGCCATGCCTTATTTTGGGACGTTATAAAATATTAAAATTATGGGCTTATAACTAACTGTATAGTGTGATGATGAAGTTAATGAAAACGATTGTTCGCTACATTTTATTTTATTTTTGAATATTCTATGAGAATTTTTATGACTGCTACAATCACATTGTATCAGTAATTCATATTTATATAACTGTGCGAATGAATACCTTGATATAATCAGTAGTTATGAGAAACAATGAAGGCTTAGTTGACAATCGGACGTACTTCTTCCGTACGCATAGTTCTGGTTTCAGGTTCTTTGAATATAAAACAAGAATATGAAATTCTTGTTTTTTGTATTCATGAAACGGATAAACTTCTTATTTCTTTTAACACTTACTATATAACCTTTAATCACATGAATCACTTCAACGATGATGGTTTCAACTTGTTTTATAATGTCAGTATTTTAATCATAAATAAGTTAATTTTCTTCATTGTATTCACTCCTCTATGAGCTTTAATCACATTTATCTTAGTGATTATATTCACTAATAAATAGTCTCATCAACATATTGACCTAACGACAAAATTACAATTTTCACTATATTGAAATATTCCTATTAAAATTGGCTAAAATGTACTATTATTAGATAGTTTACAAAAGTGTTACTAAAACATGAACATTAATCACAATATTTTAAATATAAAATTACTAGATTAGTCTTCATTAGATGACAAAATCTTGTTTAAGTTTTCTTAACCTTTATATCTCATAAACGTTAGAAACCAGTTTACGAATACATGAGCGATAATCGCTTTTCCATTATTAATCTCTAAGGGATATCTAAAATCATGAGACATTAATTAGTGCTTAATCACTTGACGTTTGCCGCGGAAAAGTAGTGGATAAAAAAAGAATGGAAATCAAATTGTGGGTGGCCCTGAAAAGGGCCTTTACTCGTTCTCGCGGTCAGACGTCGTCACTATTAGTTTGTAATTGCGCCACAGATAGGACAGTGCACTGCTCGTAAGTTCGGCGATGGGTCGTAGGCACAGAAGGTATGAAAAATTGCTTCACATCTACAGAAAACCCAACCAACCGCATCACCGGTTTCACACGGAGGCTGCGCAAGATTACAGATGTCGCAGAGTCGATTCTAGTCATCCTCTTCTTCATTTTCGATGTCCCGTTCACTTAACTCTTCGGAGTTAATAGAAATTACTTCCTCCTCATTGTTACTGAGCGTTTCGTCCAAATCAACAGTTCCTCGTTGTATAAACGGCACTGCTACGTTAGTCGAGGTTCTTGAAAGGGTGTACGAATGCTGTTCTCCATGCAAGTTTATTGGCGTTATTGGTAGTCTACCGTGAACAATGAAGCCATGAAGTGAACTGCATTGTTCCTCCGACATTCGCCTGAATAATGCCATCACTGCATTCTTCATGCTTGGCTGACTCAATTGCATTGGGAAATAATTTTCAACTGCAATATGAGTCAGATAACCATGATAGTGTAACCACCTGTCACAAATTGGCTGTACGTTCACATCGGTGTTACTGTGTGTGCAGTAAGCCAATATGTGACTTTATGGTATTCCGTTTGCAATGAAGAATGGACACGAGCACCGGCTAGTATCGATGTGTACGTAGTACGTCTCCGTGGCATCCATAGTGGTGAATAAATCTTCCGACAATGCAGACTGCGTTATAGGAATGCGAAGGTGTCACTTCAGTAGTTGACAGGCAACTGGTGTTAGTTGTCCCGACCGAAGCTGCTACCTTGACGTGGTGGTCGGGCTTGCCTATCGTGATGACCCATCCGAGCTATATTGGCTGGAACATGTGTTCCTGTAGGTTCTACCATGCCAGGCAGGTCGATTGGTGAACGGTAAGACTAAAAGCAGCAACTCAAAGTCTGAGGGCGAAGTCGTACTGCTGACTGTACAGAGGTGTGACAGCAGTAAGGTGTTTCCTTCGGACGATCAGCATGACAGCGATGCTGCCTTCCCACAAGGAGGGGTGGGGTTAGAAAAGGTCGACCCTAAAAATGTCACACCTCACCTTACCTCACGGATTTCCGTCTCCGGCGGTAAGGCCATCTGAAGAACGGAGCTAACACGTCAAAAACCTTCTACAAAAAGGCCGTGCGCGACCGGCCTCAAGCAGTTGTCCCTTGGGCTCTGCGGTCACGCTCCCAGGTCGTTAAGACCAACACTAATCCAATTTCCTTTTCAGGTTCCTCAAGAAATACCCTTCCACGGTGTGGGCAGCCGGGAAGTGACATCAGCCCTCATACCCGTAACAGCACGCGAGACCAAGTTGGTCACATTCAAATCCTTCCTACACCTAATGCCTCTCTTATCTCCATGACTAACCCTCCTCACGTCTCTTTATCACCTCGCACCGGTAGGGCAAACGATTCGAGTACGTGGAACGCTATTCCTGGTCTCCTGAAACCACGCTCTAAACTACACGTAGGAGCTTTTAACGTCCGAACACTGTGCCAAATAGGACAGCAGGCTTCCTTAGCGAGGACTTTAGAATCTCGCGCCATCGATGTGTGCTGCGTCTCCGAAACGCGCATACAGGATCCAAGTAGCATCATTCATTTGACCTCACCATGCCAAAATAAAGAACCGACTCGATTTACGCTTCGTGTATCTGGAAGCCCTGATTCTGCTTCCCGTGGCCTCGCTGGCGTAGGTATAGCATTGAGTCCTAGGGCAGAACTAGCTCTCTTAGAGTGGATCCCAGTAGACAGTCGTTTGTGCGCTGTCCGACTGAACGGAACAGTAAGAATCCGGAAAGATAGGGACACTCGTCGTTGCCTCTTCGTCGTCTCTGCCTATTCTCCCACTGACTGCAGCTCAGATGATGTAAAAGATGAGTTTTACAGAAAGCTTTCGGACCTTCTCCGAAAAGCTAAGCGCTCGGATGTAGTAATAGTGGCCGGTGACTTTAATGCTCAAGTAGGTAAACTAAGCGATAGGGAAAGACACCTGGGTGGATCTTATAGTATCGTGGCTCAAAGAACAGATAATGGCGACCGTCTGTTGCAGCTATGCTCAGATAACCGCCTGTTCCTTGCAAATACTAACTTTAAGCATAAGGAAAAACATCTTTTAACATGGCGACCCCCTAATTCGTCCCAACGTTGGACCCAAATAGATCACATCGCTATCAGCCACCGATGGAGGGGCTCGATAGAAGACTGTCGCTCATTCTGGAGCACATGCCTAGATTCAGATCATGCTCTAGTACGAGCGCGTATTTGCCTGCGTCTTACTGGACGTAGGAAAAACGCTGCAAGGAAACCTCTTAGGGGCCTACTTAATGATAGTCAAGCTAAGAGTATATTTCAGGAGCAACTAGGAAAACAGTTAGGAAGTCATGTATGTGATGCCCACCCCGAGGCAGCATGGAATGATATCCGAAAAGCTGTGGAAACAGCAGTGATATCTGTTAGTAAGGTAAACCACAAGGTTAGGGAGCAACACTGGATCTCAGCAGCATCTATCGCACTGATAGAAGCTCGGAAACTCATTCCACCTGGCTCTGAACATAGTGAAGAGCGGAGTCAGCTTAAGTGCAAACTGACAAGAAGTCTACGCAATGATCGCGAACAGTGGTGGGTAGCGAAAGCAAGAGAGATGGAAAAGGCAACGGCAATAGGTAATAGCAGACAATTGTTTAGACTCGTTAAGGAAACCGGAATTAGGAACCCGACTATTAGCGAAACAATCTCAGAGAAAGATGGACATATTATTCATTCTCAATCCAGGAGATTGGATCGATGGGCAGAATACTTTAGGGATCAGTTCAACTGGCCTTCAGCCACACTTCGGTTTCCCACGATCTCCAGTCAACCTGAATGGCAAGTTAATGTAGGTCCTCCGTCTCTTTATGAAGTTGAAAAAGCCATAGGAAATCTGAAACGAGGGAGAGCAGCAGGCCCTGACAGGTTTACTCCTGAGATTTTTAAGGATGGTGGTCCAGTATTAGCAATGAGATTAACCGAGGTCTTAGGTAGAATTTGGGAACTGGACGTAATCCCATCTGACTGGTCTCAATCACTGATTGTGCCAGTTTATAAGAAAGGAAAAAAGTCCTCTTGTGACAATCACAGAGGAATCAGTTTGACTAATATAGTGTCTAAAATATTAGCTTCAATAATACTTCGACGCCTAATCAAAGCTCGTGAAGAGCAAACTAGAGAAAACCAGGCCGGTTTTCGACCTGGACGTGGTTGTATAGATCAGATATTCACACTACGTCAGGTTCTAGAACACAGACACACATTCAGACGCCCCATAATGGTAGTATTTCTTGACCTTAAGGCGGCATTCGACTCTGTTGATCGTAAGGTTCTATGGCAGTGTTTGTCACTGAAAGGAGTACCAAAGAAGTACATTAACCTTATAAAGGCTCTCTACTCGAACACAACTAGTAGAGTGAGAGCTTATGGCGAACTGTCATCAGAATTGATTACCTCAAGTGGTGTTCGTCAGGGCTGTCCACTCTCCCCATTCTTGTTCAACTTTGTCATTGACGTACTTTTAGAGATAACACTCTCCTCATCTAAATTTCCGGGGGTTGAACTTCTACCGGGAGGTTCACTTGTTGACTTAGAATATGCCGATGACATAGTTTTATTTGGTGAAGACGCTGACAAAATGCAGAGTCTTCTGACCACTCTAAGCAACAATGCAAGCATGTTCGGGATGCGATTCTCTCCCTCGAAATGCAAAATGTTGCTTCAGGATTGGGTTACATCGACACCCGAACTAGTGATAGGGAGTGAAGTAGTTGAGTGTGTCGACCGCTTCACTTATCTTGGAAGTCTCATCAGCCCTTGTGGTCTGGTGTGTGACGAAATCTCAGCACGGATACAGAAGGCTCGACTAGCTTTTGCCAACTTGCGTCATTTATGGCGTAGGCGAGATATCCGTCTGTCAACCAAAGGACGTGTTTACTGCGCAGCAGTTCGTTCCGTCCTACTTTATGGCTGTGAAACATGGCCGGTAAGAGTAGAGGATATTCGTAGGTTACTAGTATTTGATCATAGGTGTCTTCGAAGTATTGCTCGTATATCCTGGGACCACCGAGTAAGTAACGCAGCTGTTAGGAAACGGGTACTAGGTAAGGATGGCAAATCAATTGATGAAGTAGTGAAACTTCATCAGTTGAGATGGCTGGGACACGTGTTACGTATGCCCAACCACCGACTACCTCGACGTGCTATATTCAGTGGTATAGGAGTAGGTTGGAAGAAAGCTAGGGGCGGCCAGACCAAAACATGGCACAAATCCATGAAGTCACTGACAAGTGGACTGAGTCATGTTGGTAGGTGTAGACTACCTGGTTGGGGACCGCGAGATGATAGCAACCGATGGTTAGAGACCCTGAATGACATGGCTCAAAATCGTTTGCAATGGCGCAGGTGCATCCACTCTCTATGTTCTCCCAAATTCTAGTTATCTGAATTCTTCATGCCCCTTTTTTTTCCTCTTTCCAAATTTATTTCACTGAATTATACTCGTTAAATAACATCTCCAAACCCTAATCTTCCCGATTACTGCTTATACTCTTGCTACCTCTACCACTACGGGATTTGAATCGACCACTGCATCTCTGTGCTAATGTGGTATGGCAACTCGAACTGATGTACGTACGTACTAAGTTCTACGTTGTTACTGACTGACTGACTGACTGGTGTTAGTTGTTCCTGAAGTCGACGTAATTCCGGCTCCTCACCAATATCGATTTTCCCCCGACAATCCATTGAATTTTTATGTAACCTTGCTTCCATCCAATATCCAGTACGAAGCCGCACAATGAAAAGGGATCTGAGAACCCTTGTTTTCCTATTAAGGTGATACATCTTCAAAACTCAGTGACTGGTCTCGACGAGGTTCGTATTGTTCATTTCAAAGAGAGTGGATGGCGGTCGAAAAGCAGTGGACCATTTGTGTTTTCGTTGTAGAAGGTTGTCTCTGACGTATCTTCCAAACGTTCCGTCAGACATTTCGATTAACGAAAGTACGTTGTTAAAACTACAAAATCATGTTATGTAGATTTTGATTTACCTTTCAACCGTTCGAGTGAACATGATGCGAAAGAACAGTTGTACAATTTCTGATCGCACCCTCTACAATAACGGTTACTGGGTTAATGTTAATGAACCAAACACTTAACCTCTTTATCACATTCCGAACAAGGTGTACGCGACACAGAATATGGTGTGCATCCGGATACTCCTGCGTAATAGCAGCAGCGATTGCAGGTGAATCATCGGTCACAATGCCTACCAGCTGTCGACTGTTGGTAAACCGTTGGAAAAAACGCAGGAACGCAGAAATGAATGGCGACGTTTGTAGACTTAAAAAGGCAGTGCACATGGGTATTGCCTTAAAATTCATATCCAGGGCAACGATTTGATATAAATGGACGTTCTCGTTATTCGTTTTGTACGTCCCGTCAAAACAAATTACGTCACAAAAGTGACCGGCTAAATTCAATTGCTCAGCAGTCATGAAGAAGAAATACGATAGAGAGTTCTCATCGTCCAATTCGTATTCGCAAAGCCCACCCAAGGATGTTATGTGAGCTTTCAATTTCCCGTAATCACCTATAGTGTACATTATAAATTGGCAAATTGCGTACCAGGAAGGTTCGCGTGTGAGAACAATTTGTACCGCATATTACAGACATCTTGATCAGTCAGACGTTTCCCATAAGATTGGTAAGCAAAATTCTTTATGTGGAATGCAGCGGTGCCGGAAATCAGCAGCGGTCTCACAGTTTCAAACTCTTCATCCGTTAACCTGCACACCTTGGTACCTCAGGGAATCGCACTCGTGATTGTGATGCACATATCCTCGTACAACAGTACAATAGCCGTCTATAATCTTACAAAACATGAAGGCCGTACATTGGGTGTTCATTGAAGCCCTTCGTTAAAAAAATTATAGAACCATTTACCAAATTACCTCCTCCGTCTGATACGTTGTGACGAACCGCTAGATCTTATACGCCCATTTCGCCAACACAAAAATTTAATATACGATTTTTGATCTCTGCCAATATGCGAATCTCTCACTACATAATGACGGTAAATCGATCATTCAAAATTTGTTATAGTGGTCTTTAACGCTTCAACCGATGGAAACGCAACCTGAAACAAGGTAGTCAAAAAGACTTCCTCCATTTCCGTTACGTGAGAAACAACAGCGTTTGTTCTCGGCACGTTAGTCTGCTCCATAATGACGATTAAAATTGTGCTTCGTCAATAAGTACTGATAATTTATTGCAATTATCAAGACATAACTAACTGTCTTCTGACAAATAGATACGTGTTGCGGATAGATTTTCATGACGAAGCGAATTTCTTTTTCGATTTCCGTTTTGCTATTCAAAACAGAGAATCTTGGTGTTTTGAAATATAAATTCCTTTATACATGTAAGTACTAGTCACTTATTAATTCAAGGACTATGCGAAGTAAAAATATAACTTGAAATTTTCAAAAACATACCAGATAAATGTGTCTTCGAAAAATGTACGATTAATGCGATTCCAACAATCGCTGCACAAGCTACACTGATGACAAGAACGAAAAATGAAATTTTCTGTCGTCTGGATAATTGAGAAAGTAGCATTTCCATCCAGAAGAATGATGAATTTTGACTACGTTTATCAACATAAGCTGCTCATATACACAAATAACGAATATATATATAGACAATTATAGACTGATCTATCTTATATGGATAACCACATATAAAATAAATGAATTCCATAAAAGCAATAATATGTTTATCAGGTCACAGTGCTGCAAAAACAAAGCTAATATTGTATTGTGACATTCAAATTTCAGAAATATGTCAGCTCTTCACATCATTAAACTATCTCTATTTTCTAAATATAAAGAATTCTAATTAACACTCTCTCAAAATATAAAAGAATTCCTTTGTTGTCTTGAAAGATTGTAATAATATGTTGTGCAAACCACTCTTTAATTATTGTGGATACTTTTTTCTCAGTTTTTGCAACATACGAAGCAACTTATGTGCGTGATTATTGTCATTGCCACACAAATGTTTCTATGAAACACAACGTAGAGATTATCTTCTCCATTATTAGTAGTAATAAGACAACGTACGTCTTACCTCGAGACGTTGTTCTTCGATTTTTCCTAAATTTGATTTTATCTCTTGTACTTGTGAGTACATAGTCGTATAAAAATGGTTTTCACTTTCTCCAGAGGCTTCGTCATTACTACATAGCTACATTTTTAAGTTAGCGGTGTCATGCATCACCATGAAGTAACGAACGCGTTTGCACCGAACTGTAACACGTGAAATCATAAGTCACTGAAAGACAAAGAAGACCTGGGACCACACACACGCAATCCTAATAGAGAACCTAACACCAAGACAAAGAACATTGATGGAAGCCATCAGTCGTCTATTTGAAAATTAAAATTCGCGGGTTATGTACAGAAAAGAAGGCTAGTTTGCAAAATGATCTTATGAATCATCTTGTAGGTTCAGTGCATGCGAGACTTCCTCTTCTTCTTTTATAGCATTTATTCTTGGTCGCCATGCAATAGAAAGAAAACGGAATCTATTAACAACACCACACATGATGATTTTAACCGCGCTACATAACCGTTTTTAAAAACACTCACTAAAATAGCAATGTCCAACAAGCATAACTAGCGCAGTCTGCAATGTTTGAACTCCAAACTCCATCATTTTTGAAGCCTTAAGAACTAGCTCAGTGTTCGAATCATCAGAGTGCCTTGATTTCACATTTTTGTAGTTACCTTTCGCGCTGATCATTTCACATAATCAATAACATAGAAATATGATCGGAGGAAGTTGTGGAGTCCATTATATTATATATAATTCCAGAAAACACAAGCGTACAAACGGTTGTAGATGAAATAAAACATGAATTTTCTTGACGAGTTTCGGTGGCTAATATCCTGTGCAGTTGCAGATGAAGCTGTCATTCGTATAGTTGATGTGGATTGGTTGAAATGACTGAGAGTATTGTTCAACCTAACGTTTAGCGGAGTCGCCGTCGTTTATGGTCGAGCCATTAAGGATTATCAGTTAGGAAAATGCAGTTTTGACTTAACGACGAGAAGCTGCAAAACGGAATAAGCTTTTAGGATTACAGACAAATTTTTCCATAAGCTTCATCTGGTACTGAGGCTCATCTTCTCTTAAAGCCTTCGTGTGCACGTTCTTCATACTTTTATATTGACTGTAGGCGCCGTTGTTGTCAGCTCGACTGTATTCTGCCCAAAAGTGCCTTATGTGGCTTAACAAACAAAAAGTGCGGTTCCTGATGAGTGTGGGTTGCTTGTAGCCATTGATGACCGTTTGAGGAGCTGACTAATTTGTAGCACATTAGAGCGTATGCAGAAAGAAGTCTCATTGAGAATCCACATCAAGTTGAGGGTGAACATCCCAATCCACATGTCCTAGATAGTCCTATAGAGCTGACACATTCAACCGTTCGAAATTCCAGCGCCTGTTGTTGCTTGGATATCTCAGCTCTGCTTTGCTGACAAAACTGAAGGCTATCACGGCGTGATCTCTTCACCCCAGGAGGGGGCATTATTGAGAGAATGTTAACTAGAAATTTTTCGTTTGTAAATACCCAATCTAAGCACGACGGATTCGAACTGTTTCCCCAACGCGTTGCCAACTTCACATTTTGTTATGATCTCAGATCCTCAATGAGGTTGAAGAACCGAGTCTCAGTTGAGTTTTTGCTCCAAATATAAGTATGTTTCGCGAAATTCAGTGTATCAGATTTTCTTAGGAAAAACGTCTGTTCAGTTGCTGTGCTAAAATCACTTGGTAGCAAGTTCCAAGGCTTCACTCCTCACTAAGCTTCAAATATTTTATCAATACAGTAGCACCTTTTATATTCTTGAGGAATAACCAGTATACATTTAACCGTGAACCAAACATCGTAACGATCAATGATTAGCAACACTGACTGACTGAACCAATGATATAATTTCCTTCACAAGGAAGTACACACAGATCTCACTATACTCTCTTTACAAATAACTGGTTTATTTGCAACCTATTTATTTGCAAATATAAGTGGCAAAGATTTACTTAAGAGCTTCACGCAAATGTAGAATTGGGTAGAAATCCAGCTGGAAGCATTCATGTTGATATATCCCAGTGGGTACAGAAGTTTAAATCTTGACATTTCGTGACTTAGTATAAGCCACGTTTTTGCAGTAAATAAATGAAAGAAGAAATACAACCACGTAATAATAGTACAGAACATTTCATATAATTCATTTAGGCATGTTACCCCTCAACAAAAAGAACAGGCCGTACGCTATACACCACCAACCAACTCTCTTATGGACATTCATTCCTTGCCATTTCCATTCGCTATCCACTCTTTTTCATGTCTTCTTCCAATTCTCTACACAATGTGTTCATGGGTATTCCACTTTTCCGCTTGCATTCAGCATTCCATGTTGTTACTAGTCCCATGATGCGGCTTAGTGATTTCCGTAATGTATGTCTCATCCGCTTCCAAAGTCTTTTCCTATTTTCCTCTTCAGATGGAAGTTGACTTGTTCTCTTCCACAGAAGATTGTTACTGTTGGTATTAGAAATAATGTTATTAATTTATTCTCAAATAACTGTCTCTCACATAAGGCATACCAGATTACGGACAAGATCAAATTGTTACAGAAGATACAGTCTTCAAGTAGTGGGTTAATCAGTTATGCTGACATTTTATAAGGTACATTGATAATAGAATTATGGGGAATGACACTTCTGACATATGAATGTATATGATATTAGTGAGACCAGTATTGTCAATATAACAGTTGACGCGCTTTATGAAGGTTACGTTGCGTCGTGCAACTGATGGTCGAGAATAAGTCCATGTGAAGTCGGTGGCTTCTATGAACCACAACTTCATATCCATTCTGGAACGTCTGACGCATTAAAGATAGTGAAGGACGAGGTCTCTCGTTCCATACCTGTTTCCGATGGCATATCTCAAGGAGGCTGAAAAGTGTGTAGGTCAAAGAAAGGACGAGAGGCAGAGCAGACAATTTTCATGAAGGAGTAGTTAGTGTTTGACTACATAGTCTGATCCTCTTTTATTGAGGTACTTATTACGTAAGAGCATTCTAATATGCTAAAGAAATCAATTGTAAAAAAGGTAGGAGTAAATATAGAACTATATAATTGAAAGTGGTTCAGGAAGAAGCTGAAAGTATAGGATTATGTGTAGGCATAAAATATAGTACTGAAAACAGTATTGTGATACACAAATGGCTGTCTCTCTATTCGTTCAAGCTATTTGAGCCTTTTTTCTAGATTACATAGAATCCTGAGCAGACTTCGTTTATAGCAAAATGTCTAGTTTGCTTGTAATAGGATTACTTGGTAGGAACTGAAAGTCTTTTACAGACGATTTAATGAGGTACTATGCATAAAACATCAGCATCAATGCCATTGGTTAGTGGCATTTCACTAGACTATAAGAAGCCTTATCTACACAAAATGTTTGTCTGACGACTATCCCAATTTTCTAGATCATTGGTGGAATGACATCTATATGATTATCTGTGTGCGTTGCTATGACATCCCTCGAATTCAGTGGAGCCGGTCAATTTAAGAGTTCCTTCAGTTGTACTACTCCTCTATTACTTTGTCCTTGAAATGAACAGTGCAATCAGTGTTTTTATCACTATTACCATTGTTGGTTTACTGCGTCCCTTACAGACTCTAAACGAAAGCGTAGAATTTCCACTGCCCTTAGTCACTCACTTAAATCTACTGCCGAATACGCATAACTCACAATATCCTGTTAACTGAGTTTGAGAAACCTGCAACTCTCACTCTCAGAAAATTGCTAACCGACTACATGACAAACAAAGAGCTTGAAACCGAATAGTCGTTAAGAGATGTTATAGTGACATTTCAGTCATCGTCTTCAATAATGAAGAATTATTTGTAAAGGAAATATGTCAAACAGATGAAGAGTTGATACAATTGATCATGCTCGATTGTCCTAACGTTCAATCTTTGTTCATAACACCTTGATACTTGTGTTTGATGTTACGTATATACCTGACAGCTTGCAATTGATTTTCACAGTCGGCAAGAATGTTCAACAAAGTAAAGCCGATGTTTATTCTGACCATTGTTATTCAGACAGTTGTAAATAATTTTGCATTCTGAAAGCTTTTGTTGTTTCAGTGAACGAAACTTAACTGTCAATCTAATTCAAATTAGTCATTCATTGTACAGAATATGATCTTCGGTAATAGAGAAAAAAATTTCTTCAATGCGTTGACTCACGTTTTGATTTATTTTTGTTTCAGAAAACTGTGGAATTAATCAGATTGAGATCTTATTTGTTCAGACTTCGTTAAAAAGTGTTCCACGTAAACATATGAGAAAAATTCCATTACTGTACAGGTACTTCATGGTTCTGACAGATACTTTCATTGATAACTCAACAATCTTTCGATCGTGACTGTGTATATTTTGATAAAATTATCATCAGGAGGAAAACTGTGGACAATATTGGCAGCGAATCATTGTGTTACCACTCCTAAAGAAACTCAAATTGCTACTTTAGTTTGCTGGTTCGGAAATGATTGCATTCAAATCGACCGTATGTACGTGGGGAACCTGGAAAGATGGTATTCGCGAATGAGCACTTATTTGAAATCCCATGTCAATACGAATCAACTATGCAGCTCCTCCAAGATTTCGATGGTTGTTTAACTAAGTACAAGCGATGTTGTGGACTACCCAATTCTACAATCAGGAGAAACCCAAATGCTGATGAAAATATAAATTGAAGTTTAGTCATTCATAGCAAATCTATGTTTTGCTTTCGTTTGCTCTCACTATCGCATTTAGTCTCGCGTTCTGATTCAGAATAATATAGCTACAGACAGATCACAACATTTCATAACACTGAGTATTCTGCATTCAGGAAACGTTTACTTGACATTTGAGAAACTGGTTCAACAATGTACCCGAAAGTTATTCTTATTGTGGACACTATTTCTATCTCGTTAATAACAAACAAATGTGATTTATTATCATGTTGTTCTGAAACATATACGACTACATAGTTTAGACTATGAAACTGACTTGGAAGGTTTCTTCATTAAATTTCCATCGATAGATGATGGATGCATTGCCAGTTTAGAAGCAACGTACATCCTGAGTTTAACAGACACCGTCATATGGTAAGCAAGATTGTTTTCATCATTGATACTCATGTCAAGCAGAACTTCTTCAAGTCTTGATGCTAATCGTTTGCTTGATAAACGACTGATTTTCGTCTGCCTACATGACTAATATTCTAATGCACTACGATTCTGATTGTAGCGCTTATAACGAATTTAATCTCGGAAAAAAGGTTCGAGAATTCCCAGTGATTTATTTAGATCCATTTCAACAGTCCGTGTAATCGTACTTTTATCACAATTTACTACTATGCGAAAAACATTCGTTTACAAACAACATTTTTTCCAATTGAGTTTTTCACCAGATGTTACTTTGTAAGCAGTTCAAACGAAAAATTTGCTGAACTTGGAAAACTCGTTTGGACCAACATTACTGCAACATTGACACTATTGTTAGACAAAGCAGGTTTATTATTACAGTACTCTGACAGTTCAGTTTCACGATTGCCGCAATTGTGTATAAAGTGTTTTGTTTCCGTTAAGTGACAATTGTTCTTCCAAGCCACACGGATCCTACCCTACGTCTCACTATTCCTCAAAAATATATCAGTAATTTAGTGACCCGAAATTTCAACATACAACTGATTTAGTTGACCTGCACACTTATTCGAATATTGTGGACGCAATATTTCACAATAATTCTTCAACTGCATAGAAACCATAATGTTCCCATTAGTTGACTTGTCAGAATCGATTCATCTGACTGTAACGATCAAATATTCGACTTCACTTACCGTTTCAAAATGTTTATTATTCAGAGAATTAAAGTGAGACATTAGAGAAGTTTTAATAACGGAATCGAATAAACAGAAAACCGAATATTTTTGCACACCCACACACACGATTAATGTTTTCTTTTAAAGAATGCATTTGCGCATAGGATTCATTGCGGAACCATTCTTACATTGGTACGTTTCTGAAAATCCTTGACTGTGTTTCACAACATCGTTCACACTGAAAACGAAGAAAATCAGAACGAAGTATAAAGAACTGTTAATGAAAACATTATTATGCTATTGCGATAATTCGTTCAACACACTACGCAAATGTTGACAGTATTTATTTGATGTCAACAATTGTAAGCTGAACATTTGCATTAGTTGACGTTAACAATTACATCTGCATTGTTGAGACTACGCTTAAAATGAGAGCATATCTGTAGCATGAGCCTTGACTGTATCAAATAACCGAGTAAAAATCAAAGATTCCATGATAGTGGTTACAGCTCACAACTGACTGCCAATATTTTAAATATATGTCGTGGCCACATTTTTGAATGAAATTATGAAAATAAAAAAGAATTACCTGAATTTGTAGACTTGGATTGACGACCGTAAATCGTCATCAACAATTTGTGATGATAAGCCGCCGCACACAATCTTCAGTTGTCAAGGTTAGGCGAAATGAAGAGAATAATCAAGTGTATTGGTGCATTGTAGTTACATTTCAATGAAGGTAACTGGTGATTATTTCACAACGTCATGAGACAAGAAAGTTACTTCGAGAAAACTGAAAAGAGGTTTCTATCTATGTTTTTTTACACATTAGGATAAACAACTTAAGGAACGAGGATACACTGAAGTACTGGGTAATTGTTATTCATTCAAATAAATGAACCAACGTGAAAATCAACATCATCATTTTCGGTTCTGCAAGATGTGACATATTTGTTGTTTCTCAGTGAGTAATTGTCCTTCTTTTATAGTGTCAATAGATCTTTGATCTCGGCTGTCAATGAATAGAAATCCTTATTATGATTGACATATTGTGCGCTAAAATCCTCAGTGAAGTGATTGTTAAAGTAGCGAAACTACAGTTGACTGAAGTAGTGATAATTTATTCCTACTTGTAAACTCCTTTATTAAAATAAAACAGAGTGAACAAATTGTACACGTTGCTGCCGATTGCTTGAAAATCAACCCTATAATTCTAGAATCATGAGTTATTGGCTAGTCTGTCCACTCTCTTTCTGATCATAGTTCATCTCAAATTCAACACTACATCTTATCACCTCAAGCAACCTCTCCTTCACAATTAATATTCGTTGTTCCTCAATGCTCAAGTTCAAAGCAACCACATTTAGAGTTTCTCAATGAGAATAACAATTTTGAGTCCATGTCAATTTAATATATTCGTTGCCATGTCCATCAAACTTCTCATTATAATCGTTGTTATTTTGATTATAATTAACAGACTGTTGGGATATTCAGGAAAATATCGCAAAAATATTCTATGAAGTCTAATGCTATTCTTGGACTTGAGGATGATATTATTTTCTTATTGTTCAGTACTAATTTCACGTGTCATTTCCCTACTAGTCAATATTGTACAATGTTAATTTCTATTTTATGGTACGATGTGGTCTGCTTGATTAGTATATAAATAGAGTGTGTTTGAAATATAATGATTCATATACCTGAGGCTGAGACTTGTTTTCTGGACTCAGCTGGCTGAGCAAGACAAGAAAGCATGACCAATCAGAACCCTAGGCCGTTCTACGTGTTTGCGCGTCTTTGGCTCGATCGATAATTATCTGTCCTCTAATCTGCCGTCACAGTTATAGCACAGACATAATGTTGCTTATCACTCTGTGAAACAGATTTATATTTGAGACTGCATCAGCCATTGGAAAGTGAGATTTTATTCAAAGGATTTTTGAACAGTGTGCTCGACTTACTTTCGTAAATGCTGAGAAAAACAACTTCTTTTCATTTAAGCTTTCAGGTTTTCCAGTTAAACTTCGCTTGTACGTCTGAAATAAATGTGAGTAAATAAACAATAAGGAATATTATATATTGAAAAGCATCCCGCTGTTGAACAAGACATTGGGTAGATGAATGTTGGTGAGAGAGATTTATGTGTTTACTTAATAAGTGTCTATACACTTTGGTCACTCATTTGAATATTTCCGTACCTTCTGCAGCTAGAATTTCTTTGACTCTTGTTTTCGAGTGCTTTATCGCTCTTGTGCTTTTACCTTCTAGCACTGAACGTTAGACGACTTATTCTAACACAGTTTTGTTCGTCTATCGACGGTATTTGTGCGTTCGTATCAACTATGCAAAGCTAACCTTTTGCCACTTACTCGCATCCTTCTTTACAGTGAACATCTACCGGGTAACCCGACCACCACAAGCTTCTTTTGAAGAAAAAAAGGCATGTAGCAACGTTAATCAAGTTTTGTTACCGTCATTTATAAAGTACGACGTTTCTGTACTCGAAGAATCTGACATCATGTTTTATGCCTATTCATTTCGAACACATCCCGAGGATCTATCTTGTCCACAAGAGTCACTCTATGAAGCGTCACCCACGACCTGCGGCCTAGCAGTATCCCTTTGATCGTCGCCTTTGCCTGCATCTGTCTGACATTGGCCAGCTTCATCATTCTCCCAATATATCTATGACAGATTGTATCTTCACCATCTACAAATTGCTCTGACCAGTCATATCCCTGACATCGACTACTTTTCCCTATCTACACTGGAGAACCGACATCAAATAAATCTCAGAGAGTTAAATATCTTATGTTCTGTTCTCTTCAATATCGCAAATATATCATTATTTCGTCGTATTAAACAGCTAATCAAACACTAGCGAAAGGTCATCGATTTATTCATCACAAAAATGTGAAATGCAAGCGTGGTCCACTGTATATTGCATTCGAAAATTATTCAATGAAAGTCAAAGTCAAGCAATGAGTTAGTTTACTTTCAATTTAAGTAGCGTATACAGAATGCATGTATTAATTGTCAATATTAGCGATTGAGGAATAAAATGAATACTATGTTATTCAAATTCACTTACTTCGAACGATAACATAAGACCATTTATACCAGCTGACAATTGTTCCAAATTCTAGTTGGTTTGAAAATAGTTGAGATCACACACATATATATAACGTCTGTGACATATACATCACGTTTTTTAAGTTCAACTTATATAGTCTCGTTGACAAGTAAGATATAACGATTACGCAGGAAAAATACTCAAAGAATTTGAATTCTTAGATGCCTGTATGTACATTGAAATACAAAGTGGTTAATTATGAGATTGACCAGTTGTTGACAGTTCTCGCAATGTCGGGAGGTTTCAATTAATTACGTTCATCATTCTTGTTATATATAGGAGAAGATATTGAATATCTTTGCGCAGTACGTGACAACTGATTGTTAGATGACTATTTCACTAACAACTGCTCATATATGTGATTCACTGCATTTGTTGGAATATTTAAGCACAACAAAATTAAATGATTTCAACTATGTCAGCTTGATAAATTGAACAAGTCAAAAATTATCAAGTTTTATGGATCCTCATATAAGAATAAATCGTAGTACTTGACTTCCCTGAGGTAACAAAATGACACTGTACTAGGTCTTTATAACTTTCAATTAAGTGGAAAAGTTCGTTTCGTAAGACGTTTTGTTAATTGAAGTTTTTAATATTATTAACAATAATCCTACGAAACTCGACAAAGGTAACAGTGAGAAAATAGACACGGCAAACCGTCATTTAATATCGTTTTGGTTTACATTTCACCTGAACTCACATACTGACTGAATGCAATTCCATATTTTTCTTTAACTTGATATTGATATTCACATCTGCTTTTAACAATTTTTCTATTTTACTGAAAGACTGATCGACTTATCATTCGGAAACAATGTGTAGATGACAAATGTATATCTCTGTATTTAATTATCATAATTTTCATTACAATTTGAATGAATCGCACTTTCCATATATACCAGTCATCTTTCAGTATGTATACCTCAAAAAGTATTCCGAAATCGAAACGCCGAAAACTGTGGGAAGATTCGAAAAAATTCTCGGATTTAAAGTACGTTCAAATTTTTCTTACTTGTTTCTGAACTCTTTCAGAGTTGATTTGTTCTGATAAACAACGCAGTTGAGTTCTTAACGGTGTAGAAGCAGTTGGTGAACACGTTGACTGATATTCTGATTGATTTTGTACTTCTTCATTTCTAAAAACTGTATTGTAAATATCCGTTTATCGCACTGGGTTTTCGAGAATACAAATACGTGTATATGTACCGTGAACTGTAAATAGGATGAGTGCTATAGTAGTTTCTTTGTCAAGTGTGAATAGTATTCCATATATTACAGCTAACAAGACAACATCGCAATGAAAACTATTCCTCTTAACAAGTCAAATCTCGATGACCTTAAATAATATATTTATACCTGAAGAGATTAATCTTCATCGTATTGCAGATACAATCACTTATATATCAAATCGGAATAACTACACTCAGATTCATCTTGACACATTCATTTGAGAATAGTCCACCATCAATATGAGGACTATTCGAAATGAAGTTTTAATTTGCACAGCAGTCAGATGCCGTTTAATCTCATAACAATTATTCATTCTCAATACTTCTTGAATTCGGCTGAACAACTTAACTGAACCATTAACTTGTGAATTTTGATATATTGAATGTGGATGGCACTTCTTTATTTATACTGTTTGCATCACGATGCGTAATTCAGAAAACCACATAACCGTCAGTGTTCAAATTGCGCTAAAATATCTACTATAACTACCATTGGTCTCAGTTCACACAGATTTCGTAGGTTCACAGAAACAGTTCACATACACGTACATTTCCCAATTGTTAGTGACCAATTCTTAATACCTGATTGTGACACCATTGTGGTTCACGGACATGGAGTGATATCTTGAAACCTACCTGCAGACATAATCTGACGACCAAGAAGCCAACCAAGAATTCCATACTTTTCAGGCATTATTTGTGATGTATTTAGAAACGGTGGATGTAATAAGCCGGATGTCATAATCACGGTAAGATTTTTGTCAAATATGTACGGTTGGAAAGTGAAGAAACCAGGTCTAAATATTTATAAACAAACAACGAACATTAATTTATTCAGAGAGATCAATGAACTAATAAATAGTGAAAAGTGAGTGGATGATTGTACCTGTCAATAAACTAATTTGGTGTAAGTTTATTTATTATTGATATATTGTACAGTGAATATCCTGTTCCATGAAATGGGATTCAAGTTAGATTACCGAATTTAGGAAACTCAAAACATTTAAGCATCATGCCATGCAACTATTTGAGATCAGCTGTCCTACTGATGATAGATGCATCCAAAGTACAACACAAAATGGAAGAATATGTATGATAGTATTTCAGAGATGGTTATAAGCACTGCTGTGATAACAGACATAGTCCTCAAATTGTACGTATGTCATTATGTGACTGCCTAATCTATAAGATCTTACGTGGAAGCGGAGTCATTATCTATACTGACTCATCGTGTCGTAACAATTAACAATATGATACTTGGCACTTTTGAAGGACACATCTGAGCTGAAGAGAGGATAATGTATTTATTGAGAATAAAGACAATCTATATAGAACGGTCACGTCTGCGATGCTGAGCCATGCCATCAAATTGAATGATTATTTCATCGTTCACCGTTATTGGCCTTCTCATCATGTTCAATGTTGAATATCTTTATTCCCAGCTATCTCATGTTCAGCTTTGAGAATGTGTAGTTAGGATCAATAGAACTACACATGGAGTAGTGATTATGTATCGCAAGACTTAAGTCCCAGAAATCAACACAGTACACATGATCTACCTATTTGTGGTGTGCAGGAGAAGTATTGTTAAATGAATAGTATAAAAAGTGGTGCCTTATGTTTCGATCACGTTGACATACTTATTTTGCAAGGCAAATGTACATTGGTAAATTTAATTAGGGTGTATGAAACGAGAATTTGTCAATTACTTTAGAGTAACAACATATTGAATTCCATATTGAATTCCATCTATAAACGTCCGTGATCATATTTGATCGCCTAATTAAGTGTGTTAACACTTTTATTGATTAGTTGTAAAATTGCAATATTTGAATACATTAGATCAAAGTAATTTGTACGGTCTGCAGTTTTGTCCTTAAATGCTATGCAACTACATAACACTGAAATACTGACAAACACGTTTCGCATTGTTCTAATAATACAACAATATTCTAAACGAAAAAGAATTTCAAGGTTGACTGTCAAATAAATTGAATGATGTCACGCATTTCACCATTATTCATAAACTCACTATTTGAAACATAAGTAGTTGTGAATTGCGATGCCATAAATAGTGTTTGTTCTATGAACAAAGAGTTTATTTCACATGAGAGTGGGTAGTGATTAAAAAGCCATAGTAACAAAGTACAACTCACAATTCGTATCTGTGCGAAGTGGCTTTCAATGATGTTTGAAATTTAGCTTTCATCGAGTAGTATGCATTTATAAAATAGTTATCTGCAGAAAGTTTATTCTGAAACAGAAATAGAATGATGTTTCTATTATTTCCAAAGTAACCGATTTATTCAATGAAGAAAATAGTAATCGTACAGGTGTTTTAACATATCAACTTCCGTTTCTTTAAATGCAGAAGTCATTTCATTGCAATTCCATGGTAGGTACGTGAAATAACGACGACAAACTGACTGATATGGTGGATCATTTTTTCTCACAATATCAATTAAAGCAATAATGGCATCAGATAGGAACTATGCATACTAGATGATAGTCCATTTCAAAACGGTTAGTGCGTTTTTAATATTTTCACAATAATCTACATTCTGTTGTTGACAGTATAACATAGAGTGAACAAACATGAAGCAAGCAACTGTCTAAACCATAAATAATTCAAACTTTTGAAGATTACCCCAAATATGCTCGGACATTCGAGATATATTAAGTAGAATAACTTAATAGAAGACTTTACTTTCTATTGTTGTACAACTGGCTTAATTCAGTTACTGAAATAATGGTATTTGTTAAGGTTAACCAGGACACATTGAAATAATTTTCCTGATTGATGGCACCTCTGAAGAATAATGTGTGAGAACAAGTGAAGTTTTGACTACTTTCTATATTTCTTTCTTAAGAAAAGTCTCAAATCAAAATGCAATTAACAGACGTAATAGGTAATGAATTAAGACAGTGAAATACGTAGTATAACAAAGGACATATGCAACAGTAATGACGGACTGAATGATCGATACAGAATCGAAAGATTAAGAATATCATATCTGCATTCATTCCCATTTCAATTTCATAATCCTGATGTTGAGCAGGTTTGCCTTTTGGGAAACGTATACTAGTTTATATTTTAGTTATTGTTTCTTAGCGTAAATCCTTTATCGTTTTGGTTGCAATATTGTTTTCATTCAATGTTGGATTTGAAACGTAAGCGTAAACGTTTTCTTGAATTTTTCTTCATATATTTATCAACACAGTTGAAAATGAAGCTTTGTCGTCACATATTGATATCACTCCGATAAACTCCACTCAGGTACAAGTAATTATGAACGTTCATTGTATTATTTATAAGCGTTAATGAACGTCTGTGAATGTTTTCTAAAGAACTTGACACATCGAAGCTCGATACATCATTTTTGGTTCAAGATAGTTTTACATACATATGCGATGTCAAATTTATGTGCTATTACATTCCTTTAGTCTATCTGGCAATCTCTTTAGCTGGAAAATGAGCTTGTTTGCAATGCGACTTGGATAGCAAAAACGCATCGCTTTGGTAACGTTAGACAACGTAAGGCAAACGTCATGGGCTGTCTTAAGTGAAGTTGAGGTTAGGACGTAAAACAGAGACGTTAGCAATAGGGACCCTCAAAAGAAACGCTGAAACGTTTACATGGAGCGAGCACTGAAGGTGCTGTTCAGAACGAAAAAATAAAGCACTGCAAACAAACCATCTAGCTTGACAAATCGAATACTTCGAATTATGGTAATACTTGTCTAGCTGAGTCATTGATCATTACGTTAAGGAATAATAAAATATGCAGTGTTACACTTGAGGAACGTACTTCGAGTATTTTATCTCTGCCTTTGTATTCCTCACTCAAGGATTCTGAATCCACTATTAATACTTTCATATTGGAAACCTGAATAATGCAATCGGTTATTATTCACACTATCAAAACTAAACAAACCGTTGAAATAGCTTTTTGCTTATTATCTTCACTGCTCCATGATTTGTGAGACAATAATTCAGTCAACTTGCGCTTCATTTCTTCAAACATTTGATTCACCTATTCCGTACAAACAGACATAACGATCAAATTGACAAAATAAACGATGCACATTATCAGAGATTATTCGTATTTTATTACATAACTGTAAGCTAGTTAGGAACTGAATAAATAACGGGAGAACTGAATTACCCTCTTCCCTATTTTCAGCATATCTCTTAATTCTTCCAGCTGTTGACTAACACAGACTTAGTTGAAACATCCAATCCAATTTATGTTCACAGAGAAAACTAAATTTCCAAACTACGCCTTACATTATTTGCTTGTTTCTTCAACACAATATGTAAATCGTGTCATTGCAATAACCTGTCATACTTTCAATTATGAACAATAGGTAGATGATAAATTATTGAAATCGGAACTCACTTCATCTTTTGTATTCTTACTTATACTAGAATATTCGTGCTGCTTGTCTATTGTCCACCAGAAATTCTCCTTCAATTCCTGAATGCAGCTTGGTGGTTTTTCATCTGAAATGTTTATTGAAATACATCAACATGTTGTTACACATACTTCTAGTTATAAACAGACAACATTCAACATTAATAATCATACATAATTGAAAGAAACACAACCTTTTTCATTCTCAGATCATATGGATCATGGTGTTCATAATTCGTCTACTCTATTTGTATATTTTCTATTAACGATACAGTTTCACATGAAAAACAACGTCATGACTTTCAGTTGAATTATATTTTATCTTTCAAATCATACGGAAAACCAACATGAGAAGTGAGGAAAAATTTGACTGAAGTACAAGATTTGGCAAGTTAAGAAATTTCACTATGCATTAAGTGTGGATAAGTTAAGCTTATTTATCTGTTAATTAGTTTACTGGCTACTTGACCAGTTCCCCCAATTACGTTGTCCAGATTTGTTTCCCAGCTTATTTTCAAATAAAAACGACACATATCTTGTTGGATTTATCATTAGTTAACAAAACATCATTTGTCTGAAATACACTGAATTATGTTTATTTGTCTTCTATCTATTTCACAACTTTATTTGGAGATAAAGCAGTCAGCGTAGAAAACGTCCATAAATAATTATGTTTATGTAACTAGCAATGGTGCTCACCAATATCTGAAGGATAAAAATTTTCGACATACTTCTTCAGGTAACGTCGCATTTTGTACAAGAAATCTATCACTAACATATTGTGTACATCTCTGCAAGAAAAGTAACAAAAATCATGTACTTTACTCATGTACAAATAGCATTCAATTTTAAATCAACAGTGATCGTCAACTTTCCTAAAACGATTGGTGTCTATTGAAAGACATGTCCAACTGTTGTCTTATTTTGTAATGAAAATTATTATCGTTGTTCCGTTTTACGCCTAAGGTGAATATATTGAGCTCTATATAGAAACTCAAATTCAGTCAGTTTTAATGTTGATTTAAGTAACTAATGAGAACAAATCAGTCTGTTGTTAGGAACATCTACATCAAACAGTATTTCTTATAATAAACATAGACGAATCTCTGAGATTCTCATGCATTATGCACCTTTTCAACTAAATTAGTTTGAAAGTCGTGTACATGAATGAGAACAACAGGATTCAATCAGGATATGATAACATGGTATTTTTGAAAGCAACTTGTTTCAGTTAGATAACATTTTATGGAAAAGACGATGACATGCGTTTAGGGGACATAAAGATCTCAGCGTCAATTTCAATACCTGACGCTTACGTACAATCTGTTCACAGAGGATTTTAGAGAAGACGTGACAATTGAGTGGCCTCAACAAATTGGACTACTAAGACTTTCCTTTATTTGTAATTGGTGTAATCAAATGACATATGGACTTTGTGCAGACTAACATGATGATGTTGTCTTCCGACGTAACAAATGTTGAAGGAAGAAGCCTGATATAATAGGAACTATTTTGCTCGATCCAGACTGAGACTAAAGCAAGTCATTATAATTGTTGCAAACTGTATAACAAAAGCTGCAACATTTGTTAATGTTAATGAAACTCCTACTGTTCAGTGGAATGAGTATTGTAGAAATGTATACGTGATAAAAATGACAGACTCACACAACCGGACTTCACACAAATAATATTGAAGCTATGCGGTCGAGGATGACAGAGTTTAACAATCATATCATGGCTACAACGGTCGACAAATATGGAGGCATATGCATGAGTTCTTCAACCGTATGCATTACGATTTGGGAAAATATGACCCACTTTCTAACTTTGACAGGTTTCTGAACCACGTCAAACAAGTGTATCGTTATTATTTCTTTGGTTTTGTATACTGTACGTTTACTCTGCACTAACTGTTTCCTGATTGACTAATATACTGCAGGGTCCATAAATTATAGTTTCATCCATGTTTATAAAAGCATAAAAACAATTTTGAGAAAATACTCTCTTCCAGCATCTGTTTTCATTTTTCCAATGAGAATTTCGCACGTCTTCTTCAGGGATTCTTTATGTTGGATAATAACTTCCAATTTGTTATACGATTCATTCATGTATACATTTTCAAATAAAACCTTCCAATCGATCTGATCAAAATAAATAATTTGAATTTAATTTACAAGTTCAACGAGGCATGTTATGTTTGACAACAATATTTTTACACATCAACACAGTATTCCACTGTTATCATGTTGTCTGACACAGCTATTTACGTGGACTGCATACTGTTGTGTATGCTAGGTTTATCTGTCGACCTAAACAGTGTTTAACAACAATCAGAATTTGTATGCCTGTCAAAAGAAGATTGAGAACATTGCTCTTGAGAAAACAGGAAGGTTATTTTAAAGAAATTAAAAAATGGAAGAAACATGAAAGATGCGAAGGACAATTGATAAAAGATTTGCAAACGGTGTGTTCACTGTATGATTTTCACAAATTATGTAAGACTTTTCATTGGACAATGGATTGATCATCCCCACCAAGACTTCATTCACTACATACATAACGCTCAAAAGTTTTCATGAGAATGTTTCATCTGCTTCCATGAACCGAAATTGAGGGAAGTGTTTTATCCTTAGTTCTCCTTAATTTTGATTGTGTTTTACCTCGTTCTAAACATGAACACAACCACACATTTACTGCGAATGAAGTGAAGTTTAGTAGAATATTTTAATCAATGATAGTAATACACAAAACTCTCAGTTCAATCTGACATTCAATCCATCGTTACCTTAAACACCTGAAAATATCACATAATCCTTGTACTCAGACACTTACAAACCGGGATAAAGAACATCGAATGCCTCAAATTTTTACTCATGTCAGTGAGTTAGCATACCACTGTAAAATCGACCTCATTCTCAACTTACCACTGGACAGATTATTTTCAGATCTTCAATACTGAATTGCGTTGCTCCATCAACCGCAGTTTCCTGATGTATCTATGACAATATGTTCACATGATAAACAATACCAGTTATTTCATGCATGATATTCAAGCAGATTTAAACAACATGATTATGAATTCTCAACGGTTTCGGAACTAGACAAAACTGTTGCTCAATGCTTGTTAGTTTGAACTGGTCCATCAACCTGCAGTCAATATTCTTATTAAATTTATTTATTTATTCTGCGGTCTACGTTATACGAGCGTGATCGGTGTTGTCAATTTTTCTGACAGCCTCGTGTTTCCGACACTACCAGTATTGGTTTGATCTACTGTGGTATCTGGAGTCAATGATCATTTGTGAAAATGATTCATTAGTTTCACAGTTATTTCTCTGATGACAAAATCACGTGCCGTTTTATACTCAGCAAGCAACACACTGAAATGTGTCATTGTGAAGTAGGAAATCGAGTGTTCGTGTATTGAAGTGTTCCTGCAAATTCTGTATCTAAAGTCCTATCTGATGATAACTGATTATGAACTCTATTGTACTGGACAAATGCTATGGTTTTCCACCGACTGAATATATGTTCTATTCATCAACGACCTAGTTCACCTTCTGTTAAGTACTACAATCCATAAAAATTATTTGAAATTACCACTGTGAATAAAAATTGACAAACCATTGTCAATTCGCTCACTTTTTTAATTCTCGAATACAAATCGAAAACAGGGTCCATCGTAAATTTCTGATCTTCACGAGCTCCTAATTTTTGTAGATGTTCGAAAATTAGTTCTTTGATTTTGCTGTAAGATTGACGTGACTGTTGGAAATGAAGAACACAAGACACAAATTTGTTTCTTATCATATGCCACACGAATTCTAAAATATCATGGTGTGGAGGATAAACACCATGGGCATGATGGACAACACCATGTATGAACGCTTCATATCATGACGTGAACTTGTAGAGTGAACAAGAATGGCAAGTGGTTGTTGTCTGTATGTGTTATTGAAAACTAAGTTGAACGAAGTATTGTTCTCTTTTACAAATTCACATAATAACTGCAAAAGTCACGACCTTCAAACCGACACGAAGTCAGATGAGACATATTTTCGTTAATAGAAGGCTAACAATGATCATGGAAGATGTCAGAACAAAGAAAGGACCTGTTACATCATCAGACCATCAACTGACCGTGTTCAAACTAAACATGATAACGAATAATCGTTTTACAGTTGCACAGGCGATACTACAAGGGTTCAATAAACCATCTCCTTACCTGTATAAGTAACCTTCTGTATTTCTCATTATTTATTCTCAAATCATCAGTTACTCGTCACATTTAAATGTTCAACGTAATCATGGTTGAGATATCGAAAGATAGACTAGACTCTATTTTGGTGAAATGTTGATGAACATTTTATCAATAGATGCCTGGGAATAACGCTACACCTGACCAACGTGTAAATTTATTCAAACATCAACATGAAGAACAGAGTACACAACATTTCCTTAGTCGAATCATACCATGAATTTCTTTGAACCGCGTTTACTCCTCTCGTTGTTCAAATAAACTTAATATACTATTTTGTGTTTTCAATATCACAACTAGCAACATGTTAGCAATCAACGAATAAATAAAATTTTCTTAATCACTGCAATAAATATGATTGAAAACGTATGTCAGTTTCATCGTACCATGTTTAATTTATCCTTGTCAAATGCGTCAAGCGAACCTGAATAAATCTGGAAGAACAAAGTTGCGTTCACTTTTAGAAAGAGTCAAACTAAAAAGTCTAATAACCTTAAGTTATTGTTAGAAATCATCAAAATAGCATTCACAACATATTTCACATATTGCACAGATTTTGAGTATCATCAAACGAACTTCGTTGTTCAACTCTACATATTCATGTGGTCGTCTCATTCAGGTCAGCAAAAATAAGCAATTCGACGATGTAATTGAGGATAAAGGAAACATTGACAGTGATTTGTATTGATTTCGTTGATTACGAATGTGTTTATTTACAACTGTGTTGAGCGTCACAAACTGAATAAAGTAATGGGAACTACCAATACACTGAAGTCAATCTTACTCTTTATAAGTAGATTTTCGAGAGCCATGAAACAGCGAGAAAATACGCCAACTTGCTTTTCAGGAGGAATCATAAGATCAATAAACTAGAAATTATCAGTACATGACGGTGCTGTAGCCAATATCATCAATGGACTGATTAAAAAAAGGCTCACAGAAAATCCGATCCACTTAAAATGAATTAAAGGTCAACTTCCGTACGTAATAACCTGTCCAGTCATTTTACTGGTTTTCAATCAAAATTCAGATTACTAGCATTGTAAGTTGAACAGAGTATCTAAACTATGTATTAGAACTTAATATGCATGAAAATAATTGAACCATGTATTGTTTGAAATCTTACATGAATTAGCCGATTGTCTCCTTGTGAATAACCTTCAGTTAGGTTGATGGAAAAAAAAGTTGTTCTTCCACTTTGAAATATCAGTGGTAAAATGAAAGCGGTCAGATTAAACTTTCTAGGTTCAAGAACATTGTCCCAGAAATTGTCATACTGTTTCTCATCCGATGAAAGCGCCCATCCGTTGAAAAGTTCTTTGGTCATTTCACGAACTTTCGACTTGATCATAGTATTTCCTATCGAATAGGCGAACGTGCATGTGTTGTAAAACGTTTCAGCTTCATTGATACTCGATAAATTTTTAAATTCTGTACTTTCAACTGAAAGTGAAAGAAATCCATAAACTGATAATGTCAAATGGTTTTAATTGATGTTTATCTATTTAATACATATTTATATATTCGGTAATACATCATGGTTTGCAGAACACTGCTCCAGTAAATCATGCCTAAGACATCCAATTCGATCATTAATCTCAATGTATTCCACATATCAGTCATCACGTTCATTCATGCAAGAGAGGTGGCTGAATTCAGTATTTGAGATTAAGTCATACAAACCTAAGCAACTCATTTTCCCGATGTCGTTGTGTTGACCAGTACTTGTTGTTTTCCAACACTCACTTCGATGTTTCAGATACATCTTGTTTTTTATACAGAACGCCGTGTTGTTATTTCGAATAATCACTATGTTCCACAGATTATGATTGCATTGAGGCGGTTCATGTAACTGTACACACGTTTTCATCGATTGATACGCTATTATCAAAGTGCTTTGTAAACCAGTTCAGACACAACTATCCTCGAGGCATGATCAGAGCAACGAGACAAGGCAGAAAACACAGTTAATTGAATTTCAAACTTTCGAAACACAATACAAAACATTCGAAGACAGCATCAAATTATTTGGTACATTCCAGACATTGTTCAGTTTCGAATGTTCTGTCTTTAATGGATGTGCAGAAAACTGGTTTTTACTTTCTCTTTCAGAATGCAAGCACGACAACATCTATTTTGGACTCGTCAAAACTTGTAACATCGGTATCACGTTGCTTATTCGTTTTATTCAACAAAAACCTCCATGGTGATGTATAAATCAAAACGGCTTTGTTTTTAAATACTAGTAAATAAAAGCGTTTGTGCAATTCCATATTTATGTTGCTCAGCGTATGACGAGATCTTAACAACAACCATCATATACTCATAAATACAAAGCATGGGATTCAATCAAAACTAGCACAAACCAAATCGACATTAACTAGTTTTAAATAGATCAAGCTTGAACAAATGCAACCACTAGACAAAGTATATAAAAAACTCACACATCTTCATGATGATATCATCTGTTTTAACTGGCAGATTATCCGGATAATAATTTTGGGAGAATTTGTCACAAGTGTGTTGCTCAAAACTATCACAGATTATATTGGTATTACCAGTGGTATTAGTACTTGAACAGTTATCGTTATTGCACGGTTTTACTTTGAACGAGAGAAGACAAAGCAAATTTCATACAGAGTAAGTGTAATTTCATGCATATCACGCAAGTCAAAACAACGAAGTAATAAGTTGACGTACTTGAGAATGAATACAAGTAATGTAAATTTAGTAATGTAGGGTCAAATTCATTGACTGAATCTCTAAAAATCTTACAATTCTTTATTCAAATGTAAGTGAAATATTTAGCAACTGCCGTGCCGGATAACACAGTTCACTCTAACAAGACCAAAAGCCAATGTACCATTTCACGAATAATTCAGTTCACTGGGAGAAAACAATGTGGCAGTGTTGATGTGAAGTGTGTCAACATTTTGCTGTTTTACAATGTGTATTATCATTATTATTATTCTGTTATGTTTTATAGGCAAACTTTATATATTTATTATTATTACCTATGATCATTGCGTTTTATAATCGATATGTCTTCACTTTAAACAGTTTTCATGTTCTTAATTCACTTCATGCTTGATTGTCTTTCAAGTGCGAATATTAAGCGATGCGAATATAATGATTTCCTTCAATTTAATCAATCTGTTATTCAGTATAGCATCACCGTGTACTTGTTATGGGTAGGTTCTAAATAATCGGCGCATGTCTTCTTTGATTTCCGTTTTGTTATTCAAAACAGAGAATCTTGGTGTTTTGAAATATAAATTCCTTTATACATGTAAGTACTAGTCACTTATTAATTCAAGGACTATGCGAAGTAAAAATATAATTTGAAATTTTCAAAAACATACCAGATAAATGTGTCTTCGAAAAATGTACGATTAATGCGATTCCAACAATCGCTGCACAAGCTACACTGATGACAAGAACGAAAAATGAAATTTTCTGTCGTCTGGATAATTGAGAAAGTAGCATTTCCATCCAGAAGAATGATGAATTTTGACTACGTTTATCAACATAAGCTGCTCATATACACAAATAACGAATATATATATATATATATATATATATATATATATATATATATATATATATATATATATAGACAATTATAGACTGATCTATCTTATATGGATAACCACATATAAAATAAATGAATTCCATAAAAGCAATAATATGTTTATCAGGTCACAGTGCTGCAAAAACAAAGCTAATATTGTATTGTGACATTCAAATTTCAGAAATATGTCAGCTCTTCACATCATAAAACTATATCTATTTTCTAAATATAAAGAATTCTAATTAACACTCTCTCAAAATATAAAAGAATTCCTTTGTTGTCTTGAAAGATTGTAATAATATGTTGTGCAAACCACTCTTTAATTATTGTGGATACTTTTTTCTCAGTTTTTGCAACATACGAAGCAACTTATGTGCGTGATTATTGTCATTGCCACACAAATGTTTCTATGAAACACAACGTAGAGATTATCTTCTCCATTATTAGTAGTAATAAGACAACGTACGTCTTACCTCGAGACGTTGTTCTTCGATTTTTCCTAAATTTGATTTTATCTCTTGTACTTGTGAGTACATAGTCGTATAAAAATGGTTTTCACTTTCTCCAGAGGCTTCGTCATTACTACATAGCTACATTTTTAAGTTAGCGGTGTCATGCATCACCATGAAGTAACGAACGCGTTTGCACCGAACTGTAACACGTGAAATCATAAGTCACTGAAAGACAAAGAAGACCTGGGACCACACACACGCAATCCTAATAGAGAACCTAACACCAAGACAAAGAACATTGATGGAAGCCATCAGTCGTCTATTTGAAAATTAAAATTCGCGGGTTATGTACAGAAAAGAAGGCTAGTTTGCAAAATGATCTTATGAATCATCTTGTAGGTTCAGTGCATGCGAGACTTCCTCTTCTTCTTTTATAGCATTTATTCTTGGTCGCCATGCAATAGAAAGAAAACGGAATCTATTAACAACACCACACATGATGATTTTAACCGCGCTACATAACCGTTTTTAAAAACACTCACTAAAATAGCAATGTCCAACAAGCATAACTAGCGCAGTCTGCAATGTTTGAACTCCAAACTCCATCATTTTTGAAGCCTTAAGAACTAGCTCAGTGTTCGAATCATCAGAGTGCCTTGATTTCACATTTTTGTAGTTACCTTTCGCGCTGATCATTTCACATAATCAATAACATAGAAATATGATCGGAGGAAGTTGTGGAGTCCATTATATTATATATAATTCCAGAAAACACAAGCGTACAAACGGTTGTAGATGAAATAAAACATGAATTTTCTTGACGAGTTTCGGTGGCTAATATCCTGTGCAGTTGCAGATGAAGCTGTCATTCGTATAGTTGATGTGGATTGGTTGAAATGACTGAGAGTATTGTTCAACCTAACGTTTAGCGGAGTCGCCGTCGTTTATGGTCGAGCCATTAAGGATTATCAGTTAGGAAAATGCAGTTTTGACTTAACGACGAGAAGCTGCAAAACGGAATAAGCTTTTAGGATTACAGACAAATTTTTCCATAAGCTTCATCTGGTACTGAGGCTCATCTTCTCTTAAAGCCTTCGTGTGCACGTTCTTCATACTTTTATATTGACTGTAGGCGCCGTTGTTGTCAGCTCGACTGTATTCTGCCCAAAAGTGCCTTATGTGGCTTAACAAACAAAAAGTGCGGTTCCTGATGAGTGTGGGTTGCTTGTAGCCATTGATGACCGTTTGAGGAGCTGACTAATTTGTAGCACATTAGAGCGTATGCAGAAAGAAGTCTCATTGAGAATCCACATCAAGTTGAGGGTGAACATCCCAATCCACATGTCCTAGATAGTCCTATAGAGCTGACACATTCAACCGTTCGAAATTCCAGCGCCTGTTGTTGCTTGGATATCTCAGCTCTGCTTTGCTGACAAAACTGAAGGCTATCACGGCGTGATCTCTTCACCCCAGGAGGGGGCATTATTGAGAGAATGTTAACTAGAAATTTTTCGTTTGTAAATACCCAATCTAAGCACGACGGATTCGAACTGTTTCCCCAACGCGTTGCCAACTTCACATTTTGTTATGATCTCAGATCCTCAATGAGGTTGAAGAACCGAGTCTCAGTTGAGTTTTTGCTCCAAATATAAGTATGTTTCGCGAAATTCAGTGTATCAGATTTTCTTAGGAAAAACGTCTGTTCAGTTGCTGTGCTAAAATCACTTGGTAGCAAGTTCCAAGGCTTCACTCCTCACTAAGCTTCAAATATTTTATCAATACAGTAGCACCTTTTATATTCTTGAGGAATAACCAGTATACATTTAACCGTGAACCAAACATCGTAACGATCAATGATTAGCAACACTGACTGACTGAACCAATGATATAATTTCCTTCACAAGGAAGTACACACAGATCTCACTATACTCTCTTTACAAATAACTGGTTTATTTGCAACCTATTTATTTGCAAATATAAGTGGCAAAGATTTACTTAAGAGCTTCACGCAAATGTAGAATTGGGTAGAAATCCAGCTGGAAGCATTCATGTTGATATATCCCAGTGGGTACAGAAGTTTAAATCTTGACATTTCGTGACTTAGTATAAGCCACGTTTTTGCAGTAAATAAATGAAAGAAGAAATACAACCACGTAATAATAGTACAGAACATTTCATATAATTCATTTAGGCATGTTACCCCTCAACAAAAAGAACAGGCCGTACGCTATACACCACCAACCAACTCTCTTATGGACATTCATTCCTTGCCATTTCCATTCGCTATCCACTCTTTTTCATGTCTTCTTCCAATTCTCTACACAATGTGTTCATGGGTATTCCACTTTTCCGCTTGCATTCAGCATTCCATGTTGTTACTAGTCCCATGATGCGGCTTAGTGATTTCCGTAATGTATGTCTCATCCGCTTCCAAAGTCTTTTCCTATTTTCCTCTTCAGATGGAAGTTGACTTGTTCTCTTCCACAGAAGATTGTTACTGTTGGTATTAGAAATAATGTTATTAATTTATTCTCAAATAACTGTCTCTCACATAAGGCATACCAGATTACGGACAAGATCAAATTGTTACAGAAGATACAGTCTTCAAGTAGTGGGTTAATCAGTTATGCTGACATTTTATAAGGTACATTGATAATAGAATTATGGGGAATGACACTTCTGACATATGAATGTATATGATATTAGTGAGACCAGTATTGTCAATATAACAGTTGACGCGCTTTATGAAGGTTACGTTGCGTCGTGCAACTGATGGTCGAGAATAAGTCCATGTGAAGTCGGTGGCTTCTATGAACCACAACTTCATATCCATTCTGGAACGTCTGACGCATTAAAGATAGTGAAGGACGAGGTCTCTCGTTCCATACCTGTTTCCGATGGCATATCTCAAGGAGGCTGAAAAGTGTGTAGGTCAAAGAAAGGACGAGAGGCAGAGCAGACAATTTTCATGAAGGAGTAGTTAGTGTTTGACTACATAGTCTGATCCTCTTTTATTGAGGTACTTATTACGTAAGAGCATTCTAATATGCTAAAGAAATCAATTGTAAAAAAGGTAGGAGTAAATATAGAACTATATAATTGAAAGTGGTTCAGGAAGAAGCTGAAAGTATAGGATTATGTGTAGGCATAAAATATAGTACTGAAAACAGTATTGTGATACACAAATGGCTGTCTCTCTATTCGTTCAAGCTATTTGAGCCTTTTTTCTAGATTACATAGAATCCTGAACAGACTTCGTTTATAGCAAAATGTCTAGTTTGCTTGTAATAGGATTACTTGGTAGGAACTGAAAGTCTTTTACAGACGATTTAATGAGGTACTATGCATAAAACATCAGCATCAATGCCATTGGTTAGTGGCATTTCACTAGACTATAAGAAGCCTTATCTACACAAAATGTTTGTCTGACGACTATCCCAATTTTCTAGATCATTGGTGGAATGACATCTATATGATTATCTGTGTGCGTTGCTATGACATCCCTCGAATTCAGTGGAGCCGGTCAATTTAAGAGTTCCTTCAGTTGTACTACTCCTCTATTACTTTGTCCTTGAAATGAACAGTGCAATCAGTGTTTTTATCACTATTACCATTGTTGGTTTACTGCGTCCCTTACAGACTCTAAACGAAAGCGTAGAATTTCCACTGCCCTTAGTCACTCACTTAAATCTACTGCCGAATACGCATAACTCACAATATCCTGGTAACTGAGTTTGAGAAACCTGCAACTCTCACTCTCAGAAAATTGCTAACCGACTACATGACAAACAAAGAGCTTGAAACCGAATAGTCGTTAAGAGATGTTATAGTGACATTTCAGTCATCGTCTTCAATAATGAAGAATTATTTGTAAAGGAAATATGTCAAACAGATGAAGAGTTGATACAATTGATCATGCTCGATTGTCCTAACGTTCAATCTTTGTTCATAACACCTTGATACTTGTGTTTGATGTTACGTATATACCTGACAGCTTGCAATTGATTTTCACAGTCGGCAAGAATGTTCAACAAAGTAAAGCCGATGTTTATTCTGACCATTGTTATTCAGACAGTTGTAAATAATTTTGCATTCTGAAAGCTTTTGTTGTTCCAGTGAACGAAACTTAACTGTCAATCTAATTCAAATTAGTCATTCATTGTACAGAATATGATCTTCGGTAATAGAGAAAAAAATTTCTTCAATGCGTTGACTCACGTTTTGATTTATTTTTGTTTCAGAAAACTGTGGAATTAATCAGATTGAGATCTTATTTGTTCAGACTTCGTTAAAAAGTGTTCCACGTAAACATATGAGAAAAATTCCATTACTGTACAGGTACTTCATGGTTCTGACAGATACTTTCATTGATAACTCAACAATCTTTCGATCGTGACTGTGTATATTTTGATAAAATTATCATCAGGAGGAAAACTGTGGACAATATTGGCAGCGAATCATTGTGTTACCACTCCTAAAGAAACTCAAATTGCTACTTTAGTTTGCTGGTTCGGAAATGATTGCATTCAAATCGACCGTATGTACGTGGGGAACCTGGAAAGATGGTATTCGCGAATGAGCACTTATTTGAAATCCCATGTCAATACGAATCAACTATGCAGCTCCTCCAAGATTTCGATGGTTGTTTAACTAAGTACAAGCGATGTTGTGGACTACCCAATTCTACAATCAGGAGAAACCCAAATGCTGATGAAAATATAAATTGAAGTTTAGTCATTCATAGCAAATCTATGTTTTGCTTTCGTTTGCTCTCACTATCGCATTTAGTCTCGCGTTCTGATTCAGAATAATATAGCTACAGACAGATCACAACATTTCATAACACTGAGTATTCTGCATTCAGGAAACGTTTACTTGACATTTGAGAAACTGGTTCAACAATGTACCCGAAAGTTATTCTTATTGTGGACACTATTTCTATCTCGTTAATAACAAACAAATGTGATTTATTATCATGTTGTTCTGAAACATATACGACTACATAGTTTAGACTATGAAACTGACTTGGAAGGTTTCTTCATTAAATTTCCATCGATAGATGATGGATGCATTGCCAGTTTAGAAGCAACGTACATCCTGAGTTTAACAGACACCGTCATATGGTAAGCAAGATTGTTTTCATCATTGATACTCATGTCAAGCAGAACTTCTTCAAGTCTTGATGCTAATCGTTTGCTTGATAAACGACTGATTTTCGTCTGCCTACATGACTAATATTCTAATGCACTACGATTCTGATTGTAGCGCTTATAACGAATTTAATCTCGGAAAAAAGGTTCGAGAATTCCCAGTGATTTATTTAGATCCATTTCAACAGTCCGTGTAATCGTACTTTTATCACAATTTACTACTATGCGAAAAACATTCGTTTACAAACAACATTTTTTCCAATTGAGTTTTTCACCAGATGTTACTTTGTAAGCAGTTCAAACGAAAAATTTGCTGAACTTGGAAAACTCGTTTGGACCAACATTACTGCAACATTGACACTATTGTTAGACAAAGCAGGTTTATTATTACAGTACTCTGACAGTTCAGTTTCACGATTGCCGCAATTGTGTATAAAGTGTTTTGTTTCCGTTAAGTGACAATTGTTCTTCCAAGCCACACGGATCCTACCCTACGTCTCACTATTCCTCAAAAATATATCAGTAATTTAGTGACCCGAAATTTCAACATACAACTGATTTAGTTGACCTGCACACTTATTCGAATATTGTGGACGCAATATTTCACAATAATTCTTCAACTGCATAGAAACCATAATGTTCCCATTAGTTGACTTGTCAGAATCGATTCATCTGACTGTAACGATCAAATATTCGACTTCACTTACCGTTTCAAAATGTTTATTATTCAGAGAATTAAAGTGAGACATTAGAGAAGTTTTAATAACGGAATCGAATAAACAGAAAACCGAATATTTTTGCACACCCACACACACGATTAATGTTTTCTTTTAAAGAATGCATTTGCGCATAGGATTCATTGCGGAACCATTCTTACATTGGTACGTTTCTGAAAATCCTTGACTGTGTTTCACAACATCGTTCACACTGAAAACGAAGAAAATCAGAACGAAGTATAAAGAACTGTTAATGAAAACATTATTATGCTATTGCGATAATTCGTTCAACACACTACGCAAATGTTGACAGTATTTATTTGATGTCAACAATTGTAAGCTGAACATTTGCATTAGTTGACGTTAACAATTACATCTGCATTGTTGAGACTACGCTTAAAATGAGAGCATATCTGTAGCATGAGCCTTGACTGTATCAAATAACCGAGTAAAAATCAAAGATTCCATGATAGTGGTTACAGCTCACAACTGACTGCCAATATTTTAAATATATGTCGTGGCCACATTTTTGAATGAAATTATGAAAATAAAAAAGAATTACCTGAATTTGTAGACTTGGATTGACGACCGTAAATCGTCATCAACAATTTGTGATGATAAGCCGCCGCACACAATCTTCAGTTGTCAAGGTTAGGCGAAATGAAGAGAATAATCAAGTGTATTGGTGCATTGTAGTTACATTTCAATGAAGGTAACTGGTGATTATTTCACAACGTCATGAGACAAGAAAGTTACTTCGAGAAAACTGAAAAGAGGTTTCTATCTATGTTTTTTTACACATTAGGATAAACAACTTAAGGAACGAGGATACACTGAAGTACTGGGTAATTGTTATTCATTCAAATAAATGAACCAACGTGAAAATCAACATCATCATTTTCGGTTCTGCAAGATGTGACATATTTGTTGTTTCTCAGTGAGTAATTGTCCTTCTTTTATAGTGTCAATAGATCTTTGATCTCGGCTGTCAATGAATAGAAATCCTTATTATGATTGACATATTGTGCGCTAAAATCCTCAGTGAAGTGATTGTTAAAGTAGCGAAACTACAGTTGACTGAAGTAGTGATAATTTATTCCTACTTGTAAACTCCTTTATTAAAATAAAACAGAGTGAACAAATTGTACACGTTGCTGCCGATTGCTTGAAAATCAACCCTATAATTCTAGAATCATGAGTTATTGGCTAGTCTGTCCACTCTCTTTCTGATCATAGTTCATCTCAAATTCAACACTACATCTTATCACCTCAAGCAACCTCTCCTTCACAATTAATATTCGTTGTTCCTCAATGCTCAAGTTCAAAGCAACCACATTTAGAGGTTCTCAATGAGAATAACAATTTTGAGTCCATGTCAATTTAATATATTCGTTGCCATGTCCATCAAACTTCTCATTATAATCGTTGTTATTTTGATTATAATTAACAGACTGTTGGGATATTCAGGAAAATATCGCAAAAATATTCTATGAAGTCTAATGCTATTCTTGGACTTGAGGATGATATTATTTTCTTATTGTTCAGTACTAATTTCACGTGTCATTTCCCTACTAGTCAATATTGTACAATGTTAATTTCTATTTTATGGTACGATGTTGTCTGCCTGATTAGTATATAAACAGAGTGTGTTTAAAATATAATGATTCATATACCTGAGGCTGAGACTTGTTTTCTGGACTCAGCTGGCTGAGCAAGACAAGAAAGCATGACCAATCAGAACCCTAGGCCGTTCTACGTGTTTGCGCGTCTTTGGCTCGATCGATAATTATCTGTCCTCTAATCTGCCGTCACAGTTATAGCACAGACATAATGTTGCTTATCACTCTGTGAAACAGATTTATATTTGAGACTGCATCAGCCATTGGAAAGTGAGATTTTATTCAAAGGATTTTTGAACAGTGTGCTCGACTTACTTTCGCAAATGCTGAGAAAAACAACTTTTCATTTATGCTTTCACGTTTTCCAGTTAAACTTCTCTTGTAAGTCTGAAATAAATGTGAGTAAATTGACAATAAGGAATATCATATATTGAAAAGTATCCCGCTGTTGAACAAGACATTGGGTAGATGAATGTTGGTGGGAGAGCTTTATGTGTTTACTTAATAAGTGTCTATACACTTCGGTCACTCTTTTGAATATTTCCGTGCCTTCTGCAGCTAGAACTTTCTTTGAGTCTTGTTTTCGAGAGCTGTATCGCTCTTGTGCTTTTACCTTCTAGCACTGAACGTTAGACGACTTATTCTAACACAGTTTTGTTCGTCTATCGACGGTATTTGTGCGTTCGTATCAACTATGCAAAGCTAACCTTTTGCCACTTACTCGCATCCTTCTTTACAGTGAACATCTACCGGGTAACCCGACCACCACAAGCTTCTTTTGAAGAAAAAAAGGCATGTAGCAACGTTAATCAAGTTTTGTTACCGTCATTTATAAAGTACGACGTTTCTGTACTCGAAGAATCTGACATCATGTTTGATGTCTATTCATATCGAACACATCCCGAGGATCTTTCTTGTCCACAAGAGTCACTCTATGAAGCGTCACCCACGACCTGCGGCCTAGCAGTATCCCTATGATCGTCGCCTTTGCCTGCATCTATCTGACATTGGCCAGCTTCATCTCTCTCCCAATATATCTATGACAGATTGTATCTTCACCATCTACAAATTGCTCTGACCAGTCATATCCCTGACATCGACTAGTTTTCCCTATCTACACTGGAGAACCGACATCAAATAAATTTCAGAGAGTTAAATATCTTATGTTCTGTTCTCTTGAATATCGTAAATATATCATTATTTCGTCGTATTAAACAGCTAATCAAACACTAGCGAAAGGTCATCGATTTATTCATCACAATAATGCGAAATGTAAGCGTGGTCAACTGTATATTGCATTTGAAAATTATTCAATGAAAGTCAAAGTCAAGCAGTCAGTTAGTTTACTCTGAATCTAAGTAGCGTATACAGAATGCATGTGTTAATTTTCAATATTAGCGATTGAGGAATAAAATGAAACTATGTTATTCAAATTCACTTACTTCGAACGATAACATAAGACCATTTATACCAGCTGACAATTGTTCCAAATTCTAGTTGGTATGAAAATAGTTGAGATCACAGACATATATACAACATCTGTGACATATACATCACGTTTTTTAAGTTCAACTTATATAGTCTCGTTGACAAGTAAGATATAACGATTACGCAGGAAAAATACTCAAAAAATTTGAATTCTGAGATGCCTGTATGTACATTGAAATACAAAGTGGTTATTTATGAGATTGGCCAGTAGTCGACAGTTCTGACAATGTCGGAAGGTTTCAATTAATTACGTTCATTATTCTAGTTATATTTCAGAAAAGATATTGAATAACTTTGCGCAGTATGCGAAAACTGATTGTTAGATGACTATTTCACTAACGACTGCTCATATATGTGATTCACTACATTTGTTGGAATATTTAAGCACAACAAAATTAAATGATTTCAACTATGTCAGCTTGATAAATTGAACGAGTCGAAAATTATCACGTTTTATGGATCCTGATATAAGAATAAATCGTGGTACTTGACTTCCCTGAAGTAACAAAATGACACTGTACTAGGTCTTTATAACTTCGAATTGTGTGAAAAAATCGTTTCGTAAGACATTTTGTTAATCGAAGTTTTTAATATTATTAACAATAATCCTACGAAACTCGACAAAGGTAACAGTGAGAAAATAGACACGGCAAACCGTCATTTAATATCGTTTTGGTTTACATTTCACCTGAACTCATATATTTGGTGAATACAATTCCATAGTTTTCTTTAACTTGATATTTCTAGCAAGTTGTTGATAGTGATATTCACATCTGCTTTTAACAATTTTTCTATTTTACTGAAAGACTGATCGACTTATCATTCGGAAACTATGTACGGATGACAAATGTATATCTCTGTATTTAATTATCATAATTTTCATTACAATTTGAATGAATCGCACTTTCCATATATACCAGTCATCGTTCAGTATGTATACCTCAAAAAGTATTCCAAAATTAGAATGCCGAAAACTGTGGGAAGATTCGAAAAAATTCTCGGATTTAAAGTACGTTCAAATTTTTCTTACTTGTTTCTGAACTCTTTTAGAGTTGATTTGTTCTGATAAACAACACAGTTGAGTTCTTAACGGTGTAGAAGCAGTTGGTGAACACGTTGACTGATATTCTGATTGATTTTGTACTTCTTCATTTCTAAAAACTGTAATGTAAATATACGTTTATCGCACTGGGTTTTCGAGAATACAAATACGTGTATATGTACCGTGAACTGTAAATAGGATGAGTGCTATAGTAGTTTCTTTGTCAAGTGTGAATAGTATTCCATATATTACAGCTAACAAGACAACATCGCAATGAAAACTATTCCTCTTAACAAGTCAACTCTTGATGACCTTAAATAGTATATTTATACCTGAAGAGATTAATGTGCATCGTATTGCAGATACAATCACTTATATATCAAATCGGAATAACTACACTCAGATTCATCTTGCCACATTCATTTGAGAATAGTCCACCATCAATATGAGGACTATTCGAAATGAAGTTTTAATTTGCACAGCAGTCAGATGCTGTTTAATCTCATAACAATTATTCATCCTCAATACTTCTTGAATTCGGCTGAACAACTTAACTGAACCATTAACTTGTGAATTTTGATATATTGAATGTGGATGGCACTTCTTTATTTATACTGTTTGCATCACGATGCGTAATTCAGAAAACCACATAACCATCAGTGTTCGAATTGCGCTAAAATATCTACTATAAATACCATTGGTCTTAGTTCACACAGATTTCGTAGGTTCACAGAAACAGTCCACATACACGCACGTTTCTCGATTGTTAGTGACCAATTCTTAATACCTGATTGTGATAACATTGTAATTCACGGACATGGAGTGATATCTTGAAACCTACCTGCAGACATAATCTGACGACCAAGAAGCCAACCAAGAATTCCATAATTTCCCGGCATTATTTGTGATGTATTTAGAAACGGTGGATGTAATAAGCCGGATGTCATAATCACGGTAAGATTTTTGTCAAATATGTACGGTTGGAAAGTGAAGAAACCAGGTCTAAATATTTATAAACAAACAATGAACGAGAGATCAATGAACTAATAAAAAGTGAAAAGTGAGTGGATGATTGTACCTGTCAATAAACTAATTTGGTGTAAGTTTATTTATTATTGATACATTGTACAGTGAATATCCTGTTCCATGAAATGGGATTCAAGTTAGATTACCGAATTTAGGAAACTCAAAACATTTAAGCATCATGCCATGCAACTATTTGAGATCAGCTGTCCTACTGATGATAGATGCATCCAAAGTACAACACAAAATGGAAGAATATGTATGATAGTATTTCAGAGATGGTTATAAGCACTGCTGTGATAACAGACATAGTCCTCAAATTGTACGTATGTCATGATGTGACTGCCTAATCTATAAGATCTTACGTGGAAGTGGAGTCATTATCTATACTGACTCATCGTGTCGTAACAATTAACAATATGATACTTGGCACTTTTGAAGGACACATCTGAGCTGAAGAGAGGATAATGTATTTATTGAGAATAAAAACAAGCTATATAGAACGGTCACGTCTGCGATGCTGAGCCATGCCATCAAATTGAATGATTATTTCATCGTTCACCGTTATTGGCCTTCTCATCATGTTCAATGTTGAATATCTTTATTCCCAGCTATCTCATGTTCAGCTTTGAGAATGTGTAGTTAGGATCAATAGAACTACACATGGAGTAGTGATTATGTATCGCAAGACTTAAGTCCCAGAAATCAACACAGTACACATGATCTACCTATTTGTGGTGTGCAGGAGAAGTATTGTTAAATGAATAGTATAAAAAGTGGTGCCTTATGTTTCGATCACGTTGACATACTTATTTTGCAAGGCAAATGTACATTGGTAAATTTAATTAGGGTGTATGAAACGAGAATTTGTCAATTACTTTAGAGTAACAACATATTGAATTCCATATTGAATTCCATCTATAAACGTCCGTGATCATATTTGATCGCCTAATTAAGTGTGTTAACACTTTTATTGATTAGTTGTAAAATTGCAATATTTGAATACATTAGATCAAAGTAATTTGTACGGTCTGCAGTTTTGTCCTTAAATGCTATGCAACTACATAACACTGAAATACTGACAAACACGTTTCGCATTGTTCTAATAATACAACAATATTCTAAACGAAAAAGAATTTCAAGGTTGACTGTCAAATAAATTGAATGATGTCACCCATTTCACCATTATTCATAAAATCACTATTTCAAACATAAGTAGTTGTGAATTGCGATGCCATAAATAGTGTTTTTTCTATGAACAGAGAGTTTATTTCACATGAGAGTGGGTAGTGATTAAAAAGCCATAGTAACAAAGTACAACTCACAATTCGTATATGTGCGAAGTGGCCTTCAATGATGTTAGAAATTTAGCTTTCATCGAGTAGTACGCATTTATAAAATAGTTATCTGCAGAAAGTTTATTCTGAAACAGAAATAGAATGATGTTTTTATTATTTCCAAAGTTACTGATTTATTCAATGAAGAAAATAGTAATCGTACAGGTGTTTTAACATATCAACTTCCGTTTCTTTAAATGCAGAAGTCATTTCATTGCGATTCCATGGTAGGTACGTGAAATAACGACGACAAGCTGACTGATGTGGTGGATCATTTTTTCTCAGAATATCTATTAAAGCAATAATGGCATCAGATAGGAACTATGCATACTAAATGATAGTCCATTTCAAAACGGTTAGTGCGTTTTTAATATTTTCACAATAATCTACATTCTGTTGTTGACAGTATAACATAGAGTGGACAAACAAGAAACAAGCAACTGTCTAAACCATTAATAATTCAAACTTTTGAAGATTACCCCAAATATGCTCGGACATTTGAGGTATATTAAGTAGAATAGCTTAATAGAAGACTTTACTTTCTATTGTTGTACAACTGGCTTAATTTAGTTACTGAAATAATGGTATTTGTTAAGGTTAATCAGGACACATTGAAATAATTTTCCTGATTGATGGCACATCTGAAGAATAATGTGTGAGAACAAGTGAAGTTTTGACTACTTTCTATATTTCTTTCTTATGAAAAGTCTCAAATCAAAATGCAATTTACAAATACGTAGTATAACAAAGGACATATGCAACAAAAATCACGGACTGAATGATCGATACAGAATCGAAAGATTAAGAGTATCATATCTGCATTCATTCCCATTTCAATTTCATAATCCTGATGTTGAGCAGGTTTGCCTTTTGGGAAACGTATACTAGTTTATATTTTAGTTATTGTTTCTTAGCGTAAATCCTTTATCGTTTTGGTTGCAATATTGTTTTCATTCAATGTTGGATTTGAAACGTAAGCGTAAACGTTTTCTTGAATTTTTCTTCATATATTTATCAACACAGTTGAAAATGAAGCTCTGTCGTCACATATTGATATCACTCCGATAAACTCCACTCAGGTACAAGTAATTATGAACGTTCATTCTATTATTTATAAGCGTTTATGAACGTCTGTGAATGTTTTCTAAAGAACTTGACACATCGAAGCTCGACACATCATTTTTGGTTCAAGATAGTTTTACATACATATGCAATGTCAAATTTATGTGCTATTACATTCCTTTAGTCTATCTGGCAATCTGTTTAGCTGGAAAATGAGCTTGTTTGCAAAAATGCATCGCTTTGGTAACGTTAGACAACGTAAGGCAAACGTCATGGGCTGTCTTAAGTGAAGTTGAGGTTAGGACGTAAAACAGAGACGTTAGCAATAAGGACCCTCAAAAGAAACGCTAAAACGTTTACATGAAACGAGCACTGCAAACAAACCATCTAGCTTGACAAATCGAATACTTCGAATTATGGTAATACTTGTCTAGCTGAGTCATTGATCATTAAGTTAAGGAATAATAAAATATGCAGTGTTACACTTGAGGAACGTACTTCGAGTATTTTATCTCTGCCTTTGTATTCCTCACTCAAGGATTCTGAATCCATTATTAATACTTTCATATTGGAAACCTGAATAATGCAATCGGTTATTATTCACACTATCAAAACTAAACAAACCGTTGAAATAGCTTTTTGTTTGTCATCTTCACTGCTCCATGATCCTTGAGACAATAATTCAGTCAACTTGCGCTTCATTTCTTCAAACATTTGATTCACCTATTCCGTACAAACAGACATAACGATTAAAGTGACAATATAAACGATGCACATTATCAGAGATTATTCGTATTTTATTGCGTAACTGTAAAGTAGTTAGGAAAATAATAAATAACAGGAGAGCTGATTTACACTCTTTCCTATTATTCAGCATATCTCATAATTGTTCCAGTTGTTGATTAACACAGACTTAGTTAAGCCATCCAATCTAATTTATGTACACAGAGAAAATTACATTTTTAAACGACACCTTACATTATTCGCTAGTTACTTCAACACAATATGTCAATCGAGTCACTGTAATAACCTGTCATACTTTCAATTATAAACAATAGGGAAATGATAAATTATTGAAATCGGAACTCACTTCATCTTTTGTACTCTTACTTATACTAGAATATTCGTGATGATTGTTTATTGTCCACCAGAAATTCTCCTTCAATTCCTGAATGCAGCTCGGTGGTTTTTCATCTGAAATGTTTATTGAAATACATCAACATGTTGTTACACATACTTCTAGTTATAAACAGACAACATTCAACATTAATAATCATAAATAATTGAAAGAAACACAACCTTTTTCATTCTCAGATCATATGGATCATGGTGTTCATAATTCGTCTACTCTATTTGTATATTTTCTATTAACGATACAGTTTCACATGAAAAACAACGTCATGGCTTTCAGTTGAATTATATTTTATCTTTCAAATCATACGGAAAACCAAATACACATGAACAGTGGGGAACAATATGACTGAAGTACAAGATTTGGCAATTTAAGAAATCTCACTATGCATTAGGCGTGGATAAGCTAAGTTATCTGCGAATTAGTTTACTGGCTACTTGACCAGTTCTCACAATTACGTTGTCCAGATTTGTTTTTCAGCTTGTATTCAAATAAAGTCGACACATAACTTGTTGGATTTATCATTAGTTAACAAAACATCATTTGTCTGAAATACATTCAATTATGTTTATTTGTCTTCTATCTATTTCACAACTTTATTTAGAGATAAAGCAATCAGCTTAGAAAACGTCAATGAATAATTATGTTTATGTCACTAGCTATGGTACTTACCAATATCTGAAGGATAAAAATCTTCGACATATTTCTTCAGGTAACGTCGCATTTTGTACAAGAAATCTATCACTAACATATTGTGTACATCTCTGGAAGAAAAGTAACAAAAATCATGTACTTTACTCATGTACAAATTGCATTCAATTTAAAATCAACAGTGATAGTCAACTTTCCTAAAACGATTGGTGTCTATTGAAAAACATGTCCAACTGTTGTCTTATTTTGTAATGAAAATTATTAACGTTGTTTCGTTTTACGCCTAAGGTGTTTATAGAGTCTTGAATTCAGCCCGTTATAATGTTGATTTGAGTAACTAATAAGAACAAATCAGTCTGTTGTTAGGAACATCTACATCAAAAGCATAGATGAATCTCTTAAATTCTCAGGCATTATGCACTTTTTCAACTAAATTAATTAATAAGCCATTTACATGAATGAGAACAACAGGATGCAGACAGGATATGATAACATGGTATTTATGAAATCAACTTGTTTCAGTTAGATTACAATTTATGGAAAAGACGATGACATGCGTTTAGGGGATATAATGATCTCAGCGTTAATTTCAATACCTGACGCTTACTTACAAACTGTTCGCAGAGGATGTTAGAGAAGACGTGACAATTGAGCGGCCTCAACAAATTGGACTACTAAGACTTTCCTTTATTTGTAATTGGGGTAATCAAATGACATATAAACGTTGTGCAGACTAACATGTTGATGTTGTCTTTCGACGTAGTATATGTTGAAGGAAGAAGTCTGATAGAATAGGAACTATTGTGCTTGATCCAGACTGAGACTAAGGCAAGCCATCATAATTGTTGCAGTGTATAACGAAAGCTGCAACATTTGTGAATGTTACTGAAGCTTCTGTTGTTCAGTGGCACGAGTATTGTAGAAATATATACGTGATAAAAATGACAGGCTCACACAACCAGACTACACACAAATAATATTGAAGATATGTGATCGAGACTGACAGAGTTTAACAATCATATCATGGCTACAACGGTCGACAAATATGGAGGCATATGCATGAGTTCTTCAACCGTATGCATTACGATTTGGGAAAATATGACCCACTTTCTAACTTTGACAGGTTTCTGAACCACGTTAAACAAGTGTATCGTTATTATTTCTTTGGTTTTGTATACTGTACGTTTACTCTGCACTAACTGTTTCCTGATTGACAAATATACGTCAGGGTCCATGAATTATAGTTTTGCCCATGTTTATAAAAGCATTAAAACAATTTTGAGAAAATACTCTCTTCCACCATCTGTTTTCACTTTTCCAATGAGAATTTCGCACGTCTTCTTCAAGGATTCTTTATGTTGGACAATAACTTGCGATTTGTCATACGATTCATTCATGTATACATTTTCAAATAAAACCTTCCAATCGATCTGATCAAAATAAATAATTTGAATTTAATATACAAGTTCAACGAGGCATGTTATGTTTGACAACAATATTTTTACACATCAACACAGTATTCCACCGTTATCATGTTGTCTGACACAGCTATTTACGTGGACTGCATACTGTTGTGTATGCTAGGTTTATCTGTCGACCTAAACAGTGTTTAACAACAATCAGAATTTGTATGCTTGTCAAAAGAAGATTGAGAACATTGCTCTTGAAAAAACAGGAAGGTAATTATAAAGAAATTGAAAAATGGAAGAAACATGAAAGATGCAAAGAACAATTGATAAAAGATTTGCAAACGATGTGTTCCCTGTATGATTATCACAAATTATGTAAGACTTTTCATTGGACAATGGATTGATCATCCCCACCAAGACTTCATTCACTACATACATAACGCTCAAAAGCTTTCATGAGAATGTTTCATCTGCTTCCATGAACTGAAATTCAGGGAAGTGTTTTATCCTTAGTTCTCCTAAATTTTGATTGTGTTTTACCTCGTTTTAAACATGAACACAACCACACATTTACTGCGAATGAAGTGACGTTTGGTAGAATATTTTAATCAATAATAGTAATACACAAAACTCTCAGTTCAATCTGACATTCAATCCATCGTTACTTTAAACACCTGAAAATATCACATAATCCTTATACTCACACACTTGCGAACCGGGATAAAAAACATCGAATTCCTCAAATTTTTACTCATGTCAGTGAGTTAGCATACCACTGTAAAATCGACCTCATTCTCAACTTACCACTGGACAGATTATTTTCAGATCTTCAATACTGAATTGCGTTGCTCCATCAACCGCAGTTTCCTGATGTATCTATGACAATATGTTCACATGATAAACAATACCAGTTATTTCATGCATGATATTCAAGCAGATTTAAACAACATGATTATGAATTCTCAACGGTTTCGGAACTAGACAAAACTGTTGCCCAATGCTTGTTAGTTTGAACTGGTCCATTAACCTGCAGTCAATATTCTTATTAAATTTATTTATTTATTTTGCAGTCTACGTTATAAGAGCGTGATCGGTGTTGTCAATTTTTCTGACAGCCTCGTGTTTTCGACACTACCAGTATTGATTTGATCTACTGTGGTATCTGGAGTCAATGATCATTTGTGAAAATGATTCATTAGTTTCACAGTTATTTCTCTGATGACAAAATAACATGCCGTTTTATACTCAGCAAGCAACACATTGAAATGTGTCATTGTAATGTAGGAAATCGAGTGTTCGTGTATTGAAGTGTTGCTGCAAATTCTGTATCTAATGTTCTATCTGATGATAACTGATAATAGCCTCTATTGTACTAGCCAAATATCATGGTTTTCTACGACTGAATATATGTTCTACTGAACAACTACTTAGTTCACCTTCTGTTAATTACTGTAATCCATAAAAGTTATTTGATATTAACACTGTGAATAAAATGTGACAAATCATTTTCGGTATACTCACTTTTCTAATTGCCAAATGCAATTTCAAAACACCATCCATTATAAATTTCCTATTTTCACGTGCTCCTACTTTTTGTAGATGTTCGAAAATTAGTTCTTTGATTTTGCTGTAAGATTGACGTGACTGTTGGAAATGAAGAACACAAGACACAAATTTGTTTCTAATCATATGCCACACGAATTCTAAAATATCATGATGTGGAGGATAAACACCATTGGCATGATGGATAATACCGGTTATGAACGCTTCATATCATGACGTGAACTTGTAGAGAGGACAAGAATTGCGAGTGGTTGTTGTCTGTATGTGTTATTGAAAACTAAGTTGAACGAAGTAACGTTCTCTTTTACAAATTCACATAATAACTGCAAACGTCACGACCTTCAAACCGACACGAAGTCAGATAAGACATATTTACGTTAATAGAAGGCTAACAATGATCATAGAAGATGTCAGAACAAATAAGGACCTGTTACATCATCAGACCATCAACTGACCATGTTCAAACTAAACATGATAACGAGTAATCGTTTTAGAGTTGCACAGGTGATACTACAAGGGTTCAATAAACCATCTGTTTATCTGTAAAAGTAACCTCCTGTAATTCTCATTATTTATTCTCAAATCATCAGTTACTCGTCACATTTAAAAGTTCAACGTAATCATGGTTGAGATATCGAAAGATAGACTAGACTCTATTTTGGTGAAATGTTGATGAACATTTTATCAATAGATGCCTGAGAATAACGCTACACCTGACCAACGTGTAAATTTATTCAAACATCAACATGAAGAACAGAGTACACAACATTTCCTTAGTCGAATCATACCATGAATTTCTTTGAACCGCGTTTACTCCTCTCGTTGTTCAAATAAACTTAATATACTATTTTGTGTTTTCAATATCACAACTAGCAACGTGTTAGCAATGAACAAATAAATAAAATTTTCTTAATCACTGAAATAAATATGATTGGATACATATGTTAGTTTCATCGTACCATGTTTAATTTATCCTTGTCAAATGCGTCAAGCGATCCTGAATAAATCTGGAAGAACAAAGTTGCGTTCACTTTTAGAAAGAGTCAAACTAAAAAGTCTAATAGCCTTAATTATTGTCAGAAATCATCAAACTTTCATTCACAACATATTTCATTCAATATGTTCTATGCATTGGCTTTCCTAATCGCTCATTATCAAGAGAACAAACATTTCTGATTTTCTGAATTAGATAACATCATTAGCACAATCAAATGGTGTTTCATTATCGAACAGAGGTGCACAGATTTCGAAAATCATCAAACGAATTTCGTCGTTCAACTCTACATATTCATGTGGTCGTCTCATTCAGGTCAGCAAAAATAAGCAATTCGACGATGTAATTGAGGATAAAGGAAACATTGACAGTGATTTGTATTGATTTCGTTGATTACGAATGTGTTTATTTACAACTGTGTTGAGCGTCACAAACTGAATAAAGTAATGGGAACTACCAATACACTGAAGTCAATCTTACTCTTTATAAGTAGATTTTCGAGAGCCATGAAACAGCGAGAAAATACGCCAACTTGCTTTTCAGGAGGAATCATAAGATCAATAAACTAGAAATTATCAGTACATGACGGTGCTGTAGCCAATATCATCAATGGACTGATTAAAAAAAGGCTCACAGAAAATCCGATCCACTTAAAATGAATTAAAGGTCAACTTCCGTACGTAATAACCTGTCCAGTCATTTTACTGGTTTTCAATCAAAATTCAGATTACTAGCATTGTAAGTTGAACAGAGTATCTAAACTATGTATTAGAACTTAATATGCATGAAAATAATTGAACCATGTATTGTTTGAAATCTTACATGAATTAGCCGATTGTCTCCTTGTGAATAACCTTCAGTTAGGTTGATGGAAAAAAAAGTTGTTCTTCCACTTTGAAATATCAGTGGTAAAATGAAAGCGGTCAGATTAAACTTTCTAGGTTCAAGAACATTGTCCCAGAAATTGTCATACTGTTTCGCATCCGATGAAAGCGCCCATCCGTTGAAAAGTTTTTCGGTCATTTCACGAACTTTCGACTTGATCATAGTATTTCCTATCGAATAGGCGAACGTGCATGTGTTGTAAAACGTTTCAGCTTCATTGATACTCGATAAATTTTTAAATTCTGTACTTTCAACTGAAAGTGAAAGAAATCCATAAACTGATAATTGGAAATGGTTTTAATTGATGTTTATCTATTTAATACATATTTATATATTTGGTAATACATCATGGTTTGCAGAACACTGCTCCAGTAAATCATGCCTAAGATATCCAATTCGATCATTAATCTCAATGTATTCCACACATCAGTCATCACGTTCATTCATGCAAGAGAGGTGGCTGAAGTCATACAAACCTAAGCAACGCATTTTCCCGATGTCGCTGTGTTGACCAGTACTTGTCGTTTTCCAACACTCACTTCGATGTTTGAGATACATCTTGTTTTTTATACAGAACGCCGTGTTGTTATTTCGAATAATCACTATGTTCCACAGATAATGATTGCATTGAGGCGGTTCATGTAACTGTACACACGTTTTCAGCGATAGATACGCTATTATCAAAGTGCTTTGTAAACCAGTTGAGACACAATTATTCTTGAGACACGACCAGAGCAACAAGACAAGACAGAAAACACAGTTGTTCGAATTCCCAACTTTTGAATGACAATACAAATCACTGGAAGTCAGCATCAAATTATTTGGCACATTCCAGCCATTGTTCAGTTTCGAATGTTCTGTCTTTAATGAATGTGCAGAAAACTGGTTTTTACATTCTCTTTCAGAATGCAAGCACGACTCGTGAAAACTTGTAACATCGGTATCACGTTGCTTATTCGTTCTATTCAACACCAACCTCGATGGTGATGTATAATTCAAAACTAGCCTTCGTTTTTAAATACTAGTAAATGTAAGCGTTTGTGCAACCATCATATACTCATAAATACAAAGCATGGGATTCAATCAAAACTAGCACAAACCAAATTGACGTTAACTAGTTTTAAATAGATCAAGCTTGAACAAATGCAACCACTAGACAAAGTACATAAAAAACTCACACATCTTCATGATGATATCATCTGTTTTAACTGGCAGATTATCCGGATAATCATTTTGGGAGAATTTGTCACAAGTGTGTTGCTCAAAACTATCACAGATTATATCGGTATTACCAGTGGCAGTAGTACTTAAACAGTTATCATTATTGCATGGTTTTACTATAAACGAGAGAAGACAAAACAAATTTCATACAGAGTAAGTGTAACTTCATGCTCATCATGCAAGTCAAAACAACGAAGTAATAAGTTGACGTACTTGAGAATGAATACAATTAATGTAAATTTAGGAATGTAGGGTGAAATTCATTGACTGAATCTCTAAAAATCTTACAATTCTTTATTCAAATGTAAGTGAAATATTTAGCAACTGCCGTGCCGGATAACACAGTTCACTCTAACAAGACCAAAAGCCAATGTACCATTTCACGAATAACTATGTGGCAGTGTTGATGTGAAGTGTGTCAACATTTTGCTGTTTTACAATGTGTATTATCATTATTATTATTCTGTTATGTTTTATAGGCAAACTTTATATATTTATTATTATTACCTATGATCATTGCGTTTTATAATCGATATGTCTTCACTTTAAACAGTTTTCATGTTCTTAATTCACTTCATGCTTGATTGTCTTTCAAGTGCGAATATTAAGCGATGCGAATATAATGATTTCCTTCAATTTAATCAATCTGTTATTCAGTATAGCATCACCGTGTACTTGTTATGAGTATGTTTTAAATAATCGGTAGAAATTACTAAACGAACATTCTGTTCATACTGGCCACCATCACTACGTATGAAACTGTCTTCGGACAAATAGATACGTGTTGCGGATATATTTTCATGACGAAGCGCATGTCTTTTTTGATTTCCGTTTTGTTATTCAAAACAGAGAATCTTGGTGTTTTGAAATATAAATTTCTTTATACATGTAACTACTAGTCACTTATAAATTCAAGGACCATGCGAAGTAAAAATATAACTTGAAAATTGAACTTTATGTTATTTCGTAAATAAATGTGACCATACAATCAAGAAATCAGTTTTCTCGTGGTTTGACTTGTTTCACTAAACTCTGTTAACCAGATGTTCGAATTTACAAGAAATACACAATAAGAGGTAGTAAATATCCGCAAACTAATCTAATAACCAACAATACAGTCAAAATTAATCGGTGAGACTATAATTTATGGAAGAATTTCTCAGATATATGATAACAATTAAGGAATTTGGCGCGAAATTCGTTCATACATTTGGCTAAATATAGTTTGAGCATTATGGCTGATGTCAGTTCGTGATGAAAACCCTAAATCTAATTTTAAACCCTAACCATCAACTATAAATGAGAATTCCAGCACCATTATAATCCTCATTTAGTCCTAATTAGAAATTATTCACTCAAGTCCACTTCATCATCACTAATATTTCGTCCATAAATTATAGTCTCACCAATTATTCTGATGTACCATGTCATGTCATCAAATAACTAACTAAAGCAAGATCATCATAATATAACTAAAATAAAATAGTTGTGAAAAACATACCAGATGAATGTCTCTTCGAAAAATGTACGATTAATGCGATTCCAACAATTGCTGCACAAGCTACACTGATGACAAGAACGAAAAATGAAATTTTCTGTCGTCTGGATAATTGAGAAACTAGCATTTTCATCATGAAGAATGATGAAATTTGACTACGTTTATCAACATAAGCTGCTTATATACACAAATAACGAATATATATATATATATATATATATATATATATATATATATATATATATATATATATATATATATATATATATATATATAGACATTTATAGACTGATCTATCTTATATGAATAACCACTTATTAAATAAATGAATTCCATAAAATCAATAATATGTTTATCAGGTCACAGTGCTGCAAAAACAAAGCAAATATTGTATCGTGACATTCAAATTTCAGAAATATGTCAGCGCTTTACATCATTAAACTATCTCTATTTTCTAAATATAAAGAATTCTAATTAACACTCTCTCAAAATATGAAAGAATTCCTTAGTTATCTTAAAAGATTGTAATAATATGTTGTGCAAACCACTCTTTAATTATTGTGTATACTTTGTTCTCAGTTTTTGCAACATACGAAGCAACTACTGTGCGTGATTATTGTCATTGCCACACAAGTTTTATATTCTTATTAAGAAGTAAATGTTTCTGTATCAAGTTATGGAATTGATATTAACCTTACAAACTATTAACCATTCAGTCATAATTCTGCCTAATCTGTTCACCTTGATTTCTGTTTCATTCGATTCCTTCTTCCTTTTTATTTAGTTACTTCTTTACGCCTGTTACTTCTAACGTAGCATAGGCCGCCGAACAGCATTCACCAACTCACTCTGTCATGGGCCTTCCATTCTAGTTCTATCCAGTTGTTGTTTGTTCTTTTCATGTCCGTCTGCCTCCATTTCTCCACGTAATTTGTTTTTTGGTCTTCCTCTTTTCTTCTGGCCTTGAGGATTCCATGTGAGGGTTTGCCATGTGACGCAATTGAGTGCTTTCCTCAATATGTGTCCTATCCACTTTTAGCGCTTCTTTCTGATTCATTATTCCATTGGGATCTGGTTTCTTCTCTCACATAGTAAGTTGTTGGTAATAGTGTCCGGCCAACGAATCCGAAGTATTTTGCGTAGACGAGTGTTAATAAACACCTGTATTTTCTGGATGATGGCTTTCGTCGTTCTCAAATTTCCACCCCATACAGTAAAACTGATTTGATATTTGTTTTGAAAATTCTGACTTTGATGTTGATTGACAGACATTTTGAGTTACGGATGTTCTTCAGCTGAAAATATGCTGCTTTTGTTTTGCCGATTTGCACCTTCACATTTGCATCAGATCCATCGTGTTCATCAATGATGCTGCACAGATATGTAAAGGCTTTTACATCTCCCAAATCTCCGTCAAGTGTGAATGGATTGGTGCATGCTGTGTTGTATCGGAGAATCTTGATTTTCCCTCGGCGTGTGTTGAAACCTAATGCTGCTGAGGATGCTGCTACACTGGTCATTTTCTCATGCATTTGTTGTTGCGTGTGCGATAGAAGAGCCAGAACACATTATAAAAAGCGATTATCCCAAACAACGTATGTGGTTTTACATTTAAAATCATACTTGGAAATCATTTTAAACTTTGAATTAGGTAAAAGCTACATTTGACTGCTAATTTAAAAGAAATAATTGTTAAATAGCTAAACTAAGCAGAGTTACAAGTAAATCAATATTTTAATTGACGCCATGTTTCATATAAACGCATGCTGCCTACTGCAAATACAAGTAAGGTTTCAATTTCTACTATTTCCATATTCAATTTTGAAATTTATTACTCACACCAAATGACCCAACAAGCTTTAGTATGCCACAGATGTTCCGCGTTTAACATCTCTTTTATCTGCAACACCTTGGTAATTGAACGATTTCAACCCAGTCAACACAAAGTTCAGGAAAGAATGAATTCGCAGTATGATTTGAAAGCTCGGCCCCATGTTGGGAAGCGTTTGATCTAAGCTGGTTTGTGGTTACAAGGGCTGCGGAGCAAGAAGCACTCACTCCCAATCTGGTGTAGATGTGCGACTGAGCGTCTTGAACCAGTGTGTCCAATTAGATCGGTGAGGCTTTTACCAGTGTCAAATCCTTGCAGCGCTATTTATCTTGAGATGGTGGGTTCATTTTCCTCTAAAAAAAATCACTATTTAGTTCTCAAGTGCAGTTTACTATAACCAAGTCAAAGATTAGATAAGTCTAGCGGAAATTTATCACTTTCGCATTTGAAATATAAAAACAGTAAGAGTTCAGCCTACAGTGCTAAACAAAGAGTTTTAATGAAGCTTTCCAGTTTAACCCATCTCCATTTATCACGCATCTTATGAGCAGTGAGCACGAAAACCCTTCGATCAAACTCACACAGATCTGTGTAGTGACCTACTTTTATCAAGAGATTATTATTATAACCAATTTTACTGGTGATTGTTTTACTGTACTTGTTTGTTTAACTGTACCAGAATACACACTTTCTTCCTCTGATTGTGATCTCTCACGAACTCAGTTACGCTCAGCCAGTCAGTCAGTCAGTAACAACGTAGAACTTCGTACGTACGTACATCAGTTCGAGTTGCCACACCAGATTAGCACAGAGTTGCAGTGGTTGATTCAAATCCCGTAGTGGTAGAGGTAATGAGAGTATGAGCAGTAATCAGGAAGATTAGTGTTTGGAGATGTTACTTAAAAAGTATAATACAGTGAAATAAATTTGTTAAAAAATAAAAAACGCCGAGGAAGAATAAAGAGGTCAAAATTTGGAAGAACACAAAGAGTGCATGCACCTGTGCCATTGCAAACGATTTTGAGCCATGTCATTTAAGGTCTCTAACCATCGGTTGCTATCATCTCGCGTTCGCCAACCAGATAGTCTACACCTACCGATATGACTCAGACCATTTGTCAATGACTTCATGGACTTGTACCATGTTTTGGTCTGGCCGCCCCTAGCTTTCTTCCAACCTACTCCTCTACTACTGAACATCGCAAGTCGAGGTAGTCGGTCGTTGGTCATACGTAACACGTGTCCCATCCATCTCAACTGAGGAAGATTCACTAATTCATCAATCCATTCGCCATCCTTACCTAGTACCCGTTTCCTAGCAATATTTTGAAGACACCTATGATCAAATACTAGTAACCTACAAATATCCTCTACTCTTACCGGCCATGTTTCACTGCCATAAAGTAGGACGGAACGAACTGCTGCACAGTAAACTTGTCCTTTGGTTCATAGACGGATATCTCGCCTACGCCATAAATGATGCAAGTCGGCAAAAGCTAGTCGAGCCTTCTGTATCCGTGCTGAGATTTCGTCACACACCAGACCACAAGGGCTGATGAGACTTCCAAGATAAGTGAAGCGCTCGACACGCTCAATTACTTCACTGCCTATCATTAGTTCGCGTGTCGATGCAACACAATCCTGAAACAACATTTTGCATTTCGAGGGAGGGAATCGCATCCCGAACATGCTTGCATTGTTGCTTAGAGTAGTGAGAAGACTGTCAGCATCTTCCCCAAATAGAACTATGTCATCGATATATTCTAAGTCAACAAGTGAATCTCCTGGTATAAGTTCAACCCCTGAAAATTTAGATGAGGAAAGTGTTATCTCTAGAAGTATGTCATTTTCAAAGTTAAACAAGAATGGAGAAAGTGGGCAGCCCTTACGAACACTATTTGAGATAATCAATTCTGATAACAGTTCGCCATAAGCTCTCACTCGACCAGTTGTGTTCGAGTAGATGTACTTCTTTGGTACTCCTCTCAGTGACAAACACTGCCATAGAACCTCACGATCAACAGAGTCGAATGCCGCCTTAAGGTCGAGAAATACTACCATTGTGGGACGTCTGAACGTGTGTCTGTGTTCTAGAACCTGAGGTAGTGTGAATATCTGATCAATACAACCACGTCCAGGTCGAAAACCAGCCTGATTTTCTCTAGCCTGCTCTTCACGAGCTTTCGTTATGCGTCGAAGTATTATTGAGGCTAATATTTTAGACACTATATTAGTCAAACTGATTCCTCTGTGATTGTCACAAGAGGACTTTTGTCCTTTCTTATAAACTGGCACAATCAGTGAATGAGAACAGTCAGATGGGATTACGTCCAGTTCCCGAATTCTACCTTAGACCTCAGTTAATCTCACTGCTAATACTGAACCACCATCCTTAAAAATCTCAGGAGTAAATCTGTCAGGGCCTGCTGCTCTCCCTCATTTCAGATTTCCTATGGCTTTTTCAACTTCTTAAAGAGATGGAGGACCTACATTAACTTGCCATTCAGGTTGACTGGAGATCGTGGGAAAACGAAGTGTAGCTGAAGGCCAGTTGAACTGACCCCTGAAGTGTTCTGCCCATCGATCCAATCTCCTGGATTGAGAATGAATATGTCCATCTTTCTCTGAGAGTGTTTCGCTAACGGTCGTGTTCCTAATTCCGGTTTCCTTAACAAGTCCGAACAATTGTCTGCTATTACCTGTTGCCGCTGCCTATTCTATCCCTCTTGCTTTCGCTACCCACCACTGTTCACGATCATTGCGTAGACATCTTGTTAGCTTGCGCTTAGGCTGACTCCGCTCTTCATTAATTCAGAGCCTGGTGGAATGAGTTTCCGAGCATCTATCAGTGCGATAGATGCTGCTGAGATCGAGTGTCTCACCTAAACCCTGTGGTTTACCTTACTAGCAGATATCACTGCTGTTTCCACAGCTTTTCGGATATCATTCCATGCTGCCTTAGGGTGGGCATCACATACATGGCTGCCTAACTGATTTTCTAGTTGTTGCTGAAATATACTCTTAGCTTGACTATCATTAAGTAAGCCTCAAAGAGGTTTCCTTGCAGCGTCTGTCCTACGTCCAATAAAACGCAGGCAGATACGCGATCGTACTAGAGCATGATCTGAATCTAAGCATGTGCTCCAGAATGAGTGACAGTCTTCTATCGGTGGCTGATAACGATGTGATCTATTTGGGTCCAACGTTGGGACGAATTAAAGGGTCTCCATGGTAAAAGGTGTTTTTCCTTATGTTTAAAGTTAGTATTTGCAAGTATTTGCAAGCATAGCTGCAACAGACGGTCACCATTATCTGTTCTTTGAGCTGCGACACTATAAGATCCACTCAGGTGTCTTTCCCTATCGCTTAGTTTACCCACTTGAGCATTGAAATCACCAGCCATTATTACTACATCAGAGCGCCTAGCTTTTAGAAGGAGGTTGGATAGCTTTCTGTAAAACTCATCTTTTACATCATCTGAGCTGCAGTCAGTGAGAGAATAAGCAGAGACCACGAAGAGGCAACGACGAGTGTTCCTGTCTTTTCCGATCCTTACAGTTCCGTTCAGTCGGACAGCGCACAAACGACTGTCTATTGGGATCCACTCTAAGAGAGCCAGTTCCGCCCTAGGACTCAATGCTATACCTACACTGGCTAGGCCACAGAAAGCAGAATCAGGGCTTCCAGATACACGAAGTGTGAATCGAGTCGATTCTTTATTTTGGCATGGTGAGGTCAGATGAATGACGCTACTCGGATCCTGTATGCGCGCTTCGAAGACGCAGCACACGTCAATGGCGCGGGATTCTAAAGTCCTAGCTAAGGAAGCCTGTTGTCCTATTTTGCACATTGTTCGGACGTTAAAAGCTTCTACGTGTAGTTTACAGGGTGGTTTCAGGAGACCAGGAATAACGTTCCAGGTACTCGAATCGTTTCCCCTAGCTGTGCGAGATGATAAAGAGACGTGATGAGGGTTAGTCATGGAGATAAGAGAGGTATTAGGAAGTGTAGGAAGGATTTGAATGTGACCAACTTGGTCTCGTGTGCTGATATCACTTCCCGGCTGCACACACCATGGAAGGGTATTTCTTGAAGAACCTGAAAAGTAAACTTGATTAGTGTTGATCTTAACGACCTGGGAGCTTGACCGCAGAGCCCAAGGGACAACTGCTTGAGGCCGGTCGTGCACGGCCGTTTCGTGGAAGATTTTTGACGTGTTAGCTCCGTTCTTCATAGAGCCTTACTGCCGGAGACGGAAATCCGTGAGGTGAAGTGAGGTGTGACATTTTTAGGGTCGACGTTTTCTAACCCCACCCCTCCTTGTGAGAAGGCAGCATCGCTGTCGTGCTGGTTGTCTGAGGGAAACACCTTACTGCTGTCACAGCCCTGTACAGTCAGCAGTACGACTTCCCTATCAGACCTTGAGTTTCTGCTTTTAGTCTTACCGTTCACCAATCGACCTGCCTGGCATGGTAGAACCTACAGGAACATATGTCCCAGCCAATATAGCTCGGTTGGGTCATCACGATAGGCAAGCCCGACCAGCGCGTCAAGGCAGCAGCGTCGGTCGGGGTTACGCTCAGTAGCCACACTTGTAACTTGTCACGAAATCGGTATCTTTTTGATAGCACGAGATCGCCAACAAATACTTCTCGAATACAGATGTCAACTGCCTTCTGATATCTTATCAGTTAACCGGCACGTAGTCCTCTTGTAGTGGTGGTCATAATCAACTGCGACTCGACGCCGTATTACTCCTGTATTCTCTTGTTATTTGATATGCATTACTGTTATTAATAACTTTGCTTTACATCTTGTCCGCTCAAACTTGTAATGGTTTACTCGTTTCATTAATCCTATGCCTCCCCAGATAGAAAAATTTTCAAAATTCTATACACATATTCTCATGAATCTATCACATATTTCATCATCACTTTACGCAATAATTTGCATACATTTATTTTCGATCTCTCAACAATAAAAACAGATTGAACGCTGCGAATAGAAGGTTCTAGATCTAAAACTCGATGGCAAATTACCGAAACTACATATTTCCTTATGTTATTTGTAGACTGAATCACAATAAGAATATGAGGTTCAAATCCAGGTTGCCTGACGTTTCTCCAGACTTAAAACGCTAAAACTAACCTCGATATATAGTTAAAATATCGAAATTTCTCAAACGCTGTATTTGGAAAACGACCACTCGGCAAATGAAAGTGAACAATCACGATTTTAGTAGATAAGATCAATACAATTGTTTGCATATGAAGTATACGATAGGCAAAGGTAAAAAGCGACGATCATCCACACTGAATTTTTCTCTAGACCTTGATAAACCTCAAGCGCTTTACTAATTATTTTCATAGATAACTTTGTGACGTTCATTACATATTTGCCGCACAATTTCAAACTGTGAAGCAGCATCGAAGGCTGTCTTCAGAAGCTTTGGACTTGACCGTTTCTTGTTTCCAAGAAACATACCGAAGAGATCATCATCCTCATTATTAGTGATAATAAGGCAACGTACCATTTACGTCGAGACGTTTTTCTTCAAATTTTATTAATTTTGATTCTATCTCTTCTACTTGTGAATACATAGCCGTATAAAAATTGCTTTTACTTTCTCGAGAGGCTTCATCATTACTATATGGCTACATTTTGAAATAAGTGGTTTCATACTTAATAATGAATTAACGAACGCGTTTGCACCAAACTGTACCACGTGAAATCAGCAGTCACTGAAAGACAAAGATAACCTGAGACAACACACACAATCTTAGTCGAGAACTTCACACCAAGAGAGAGAACATAGATGGAAGCCACCAGTCGTCTATTTAAAAATTGAAATTCGCGGGTTATGTACAGAATAGGAGGCTAGTTTACAAAATGATCTTATGAGTCATCTTGTAGGTTCATTGCATAAGTGGCTATCTTTTCTTCCTAATAATAATAATAATAATAATAATAATAATAATAATAATAATAATAATAATAATTTACACTCAAATAACAGTTTGTTACATGAGGCATGCCAGTTTACAGGTAAGATCAAATTGATACAAATGATACAATATTCACTGCAGTAAATTACATAGCTGGGTTGATAATTTATAAAATATGAATCTAGATGGTTTTAATCAGTACTACAGTTGGCGCGCTTCGTGAAAGTTGCGTTGCAAATGAGCAACTGATGGTCAAGGATAGGTCCATAGAAGGTTGGAGCTTCTAAATGTCGTAACCTCATGTCCCTTTGGAATGTCTAAGGCATTAAGGATGTTGCAGGATAAAATCTTTCGTTCCATATCACAAGGGGGCTGAAAGAGGGAGCAAGTAAAAGAAAGGACGAGAGGCAGAGTAGCCAATATTCATGAAGGAATGTTTAAGGTATGATTACTCAGTCTAATTTTCTTCTATTAAGGTGTTTGTTAAGAAAGAGCATTTTAATAGGTAAAGGAAAATAAGTGTTAACAAGGTGTGAGTGGACATACAACTGATAAATGGAGGCAACTCGGAAAGGAGCTGAGAGTATGGGATTATATGTGGTTATAAAATAAAATAAAGTGCTAGAAACAATATTGTGATATACAAATTGCTATCTTCCTTTTATTATCGAAGCTATTAGAGCCCTTTCGTTTTTTTGTATCATTATTTTTTTCCAGGTATTATAGGGTCTTGAGTAGGCCTCGTATATTAGCATTTATTCTTGGTCGCCCTGCAATAGAAAGAAAACAGAATCTATTAACAACACCATACATGAAGACTTTAACCCCGTTACATAACCGTATTAATAATTACCTTATAACTCTATGCAAGTACCTAGGCATGTATAACAGAAAGTAATGGTTTAAATGGATCAAAAGGTTGTGAACGGAATAGAAAAAGCTTTCGCTTAAAGGTTCTCTGTGTGTAGTAGGAGTGGATCACGAAAGCCTTCAGGTGGGAATATTGGTATGTGAAATATACTGGACGAAAAATTGAAAATGTTAAATCATAATGAGATGTTATCGTTAGTCTTTTAGAAAATGTCGTGTTTCCGCTTATATGAAGTCGCCTGGACTAGTTCAAGCGGCTGTGACTTCCAGCATTTGACAACTCTTAAGCAGTAGAGAAGTAAGTCTGACGATATCTGTTGTAGAAGATCATTTATATAAATCAAGAATAGAAGAGATCTTAGCACTGAGCCCTGTGGGACCACACTAGGACATTCTATAGCCTGAGATAAGGTGAAGTTAACCCAGTGTATTCCAACCATGGACTTTGATTAAAGCAGTATTCATACTTACCACAAACGTAAGAGAGCCTAACATCACAAGACGATGGGGGGGTGGCGTTAGTGACCAGCAAACATTGTAGTGGGGAGATAACTTCAATCTACCCATGTCTGTAATGCTGAACATTTTGCTTATTTACGGCTCCTCATGGTCAAGTGTGATGTCACGAACTTATGGTATTGATGCTGATTTATCATGCAAAATACCTTATTAAATTGTGTTTACAACGTTGAATTGGTTTCACTTCCTACCCAGTAATCCTATTACAAGCAAACTGGACAATTCACTAAAATACAAAGCCTACTCAAAACCCTGTAAAATCTATAAAAAAAACTAATATATAAATAAAGGGTTTACAATAGCTTCTAGAAAAAGGGAGATAGTTATTTGGGTATCACAATACTGTTTTTAGCACTATATTTTGTAACTGCACATAATCCCATACTCTCAGCTCCTTACTGAACCACGTTCGTTTGTCAGCTGTTTATACACTCACACATTGTTATCGTTATTATTATTATTATTATTATTATTATTATTATTATTATTATTATTATTAATATTCACAAACATTTTATGGGTACATAAGTTTTGTGAAGAAACCATTTCGGGTTTCCTCAGAAAATGCAATAATACACAATTTTCAATAATGTTAGCATTATACTTGCCATATTTAAAAAAATTTAGAGTAATAATAGTAGAATAATAATAATATTAAATGGGATCTGTGTAATTGAGAAGAATATTGAATTGAGTTTAAAGAAGGAAATGGAAAAAATAAGGGAATAGAAATAAAAGAGACGTGAAATACGCAAACAGTGTAATAGGCGTGTTTATAAATACAGAACAAGTATAAACGACTATGTGTGTATCGTCAAATTAGTAACAAAAAACAATTTATCACTGTAGTAAGATATGACGCTAGAATAAATGTTTGTGCAGTTATAGTTTGGAGTGATGCTATGAAAGTCACAATTAAGTGAAAAGGATAATAAAATATCACTATGTATGAGTCATATATGCATAGTGAAGATAAAACGAATCTGAGAAGTTAATTTAAGTGTAACACGAATTATTGTTTTAATTACAAAATTCTTAATCTTATGAATGATATTTATCTTCTTTAATTCATTAGAATGATCTTGCTTAGTAAATAAATAAAATTAGACTGAGTAGACATACATTAAATTTCTTTTCATGAACAATGGCTGCTCTGCCTCTCACCCTTTCTTTTACTTTCAGTTTTAGTTTGAGAAGGATAGGAAGCTCGATGGCCTATGTTAGTCCTGTCAATGATGGCCTCTCAGTTGATCCAACTTTCTTTTCAAAAAGAGTTAACGGAACGAGCCTCAACCACATGCTGAGGTAGTGAATTCCACTCGTTGATGATTCGATGGGAAAGTAGATAATCAGCTGACAAGTAATTTGCTCTCGGCTTATGAACCTTTTTGGAGTGTCCTCGTAAATTCTCTGTTTTGGAAGACAAGAAAAGTGAGGGCATATCAGGTGCAAATTTATCACTAAGCAATTCGTAGACTGTAATCAAGTCGACTCTAGTTCTGCGATATGACAACGGAAAAAGGTTCAGGTTGGCCAATCGAGATTCATACGGAAGCTTCGCTATTCCGGTAACCAGCTTAGTTGCCGTTCTCTGAACCTTTTTCAGAAGCTCAATGTCTTTTTTTTAAGCAGGGGCTAGCCGCTTGCATGAAGTACTCAAGTTCAGGACGAACGAACGCTGTATATAAAGTCAAAAACGTCTTAGCGTCGACATGACTAAAAGCTCTACGTATTGATCATGATGTTCTAAAACCTTTGGCGGTTATTGCACGGCAGTGTGCAGTAGTCTTTAAGACTTGACTAACGATAACTCCTAAGTCATTATATGTCCGGACGACAGGTAACTCAGTGTTATTCATCGTTTATGCATCTGTGTCTTGATGACCGATATGCATCACAACGCACTTGGAAATATTTATCGGCAACTGACATTTTTGAGACCATTCAGATAACTTCTTCAGGTCATTTTGAAGTTCTAAGCTATCATTCTTACAGCGTATCGCTCTCCATATCTTGACATCGTCAGCTCATAGCAAGACCGATGATGATAGGAGACAAGGAAGGTCATTTACATACAAGAGAAATAGCACTGGCCCCAAAACTGTACCCTGGGGCACTCCAATAAGCACAGTTTCCCAGCTAGATAACTTTGAGTTCACCCGTACTCTCTGCTGGCGCCCAACTAGGAAGTCTTTTATCCACATCAATAAATTGTCTCCAATACCGACATTTCTTGACTTATATAACAGCCGGTTATGCGAAACTTTGTTAAAAGCTTTACTGAAATCAATGAAGGCGACGTCTACAGGTAGCTTTTGATCCTTAAGAGCGCACCAGCTTTCACGAGCCACTAGTAAGTTAGTGAGACAAGAAGAACCTATTCTGAAGCCGTGCAGCTTCTCCAAGAAGATCCGGTTTTTATCGAGTTACTTAAACAGCTCCTTTCGAGTAATCTTTTCTAATATTTTAACAACCACACTAGTTAGGCTAACAGGGCGGTAGTTCTCAGGTTTGTGTTTCGTACCTGTTTTAAAGACAGGACTTACTATGGCGATTTTCCAGTCTTTCGGTAGGCGACCCTGCGTAACGGATAGGGTAAAGCATGTACTTGAAGGGCTTGCAACGAAGTAAGTTAATTCCTTTAGTAGCCTAGGATGCAATTCATCGGGCCCCGTGGATTTACCTACGTCAAGATTATTTAGCAGACCAAAGACATTGAGTTCTTTAATGGTCACGCTATGCAGTGTGTGTATGGGGGGATCTGTATACGCTGACGGGAAGGGCGCTTCTATGGTATATATGTTGCTAAAGTAGTTCGAGAACACTTGAGCTTTATCAAAGTCGTCCTCCACTAATGATGAAGCAGTAATGTCTCCCCATAGAGCAGGAATATTTCCTCTTCTCCTTGTCCTTTGGTTTATGTAGGAATACAAGCGTTTATTTCATTCTATGGATTCCTTAACATGTTTTCCTTTGTACAATTTTCTAGACTTACGGAGGGTCGAGGCACAAGTATTCCGAGCCTTTCAATACTGACATTTTGACTCATCAGTCCCCAGTAAACTAAATTTATCCCACATTTTCGTTTTCTTACGGAGAAGGATACTGGCCTCCCTACTGAACCATGGTGGTAAGTTTTTCGGCCCCTTTGGTATAGTGCAAGGGATGTGAGGTGTGGTAATTTATAAGTATAGATTTCAAAATGCGTCCCAGGCCTTTTCAATGGAAGACTCTGAGTATATTGTCCAATCTATTAACGATGCTGAGTGCATGATGTCTGGTATGTTTGCTTTCCAGACGTTGGGTCTGGACTGGACTCACGCGTCCTCGTGACTGGCAGTTATACGGAAGTCGAAAGTTGAAAATGCGTGGTCAGTTTAACCTAGGGGTGGCAAATGATAGAGGTTCGCAACATCATCCTCATAGTCAATCAGTATAAGATCTAATAAGGATGATTCAGTGTCCGGGTCGTACCTTGTCGCTTCTTTCACGTGTTGCACTAGAGCACATGTGATAATCCCATCAACTAGTTCCTGCTCGAAAGAATTTTCCGACGATTTAATTCGCAGATTTTCCCAGTCTACCATAGGTGCGTTAAAGTCCCCTAGGATTAGACATCGACCACTTTGGGACCAAGTATTGAGACTGCTTAACAGGATCTCATTCGCCTCACAGCTTGGACTGCGATAGACCAAACCAATCAGCATCTCTTGTCCCTTGCATTTTAAGCGAAGAATAACTAATTAACATGTCCCACTCTCATGGGATACACTATCGATAATGGCAAATGGGATAGGATTCCTAATGAATAGAGCTACTCCCCCTCCTTTGCGCCTTTGTAATCTGTCGGCCCTTACTAACGTAAAGCCCTCGAAATCAAGTTCTATACTATCTGTAGACTGTGTCAGCCACGTTTCTGTTACGGCGATTATGTCTGGCTTTGTACAGTCAATCTGTACACCTAGTTCCGATTGCTTATTAAGTAAGCTTCGTGCATTGGTGTAACAGATCCGCAGCCTGTTTAATTGCCTTCGCGTTTCACGCAGAGTGACTTCGGCATCTTTCTCTGTCGAAATCTTACAACCCGAAAATTTACAATTTTCAGGTCCTTTTCGCCAGCGTCTAACCTAAGTTTTGGTTCTTTCTCGGCTTCCCGTCTTTTAGCACGGTCTGCCAACGGTAGGTCCTTTCGGATAAAGACTCCTGAACCCTTTAATTTGTGTCCATTTTGTAAAATTAGGTCACATTCGTTCGAAGAGCTGTATACTACTTTAAGCAGCCTGGAATGATTTGGTTTCAAATCCGCTAGACTCCCTAGTCTTTACACCTTTAGCAAGGTGACCCCGGTGATATTTTGAGGCATGAGTTGGTTAAACAGCTGCTTAATCAGCGCAATGCCATGTTCAAAACGAGCTTGAGGCTCAGAGCTCTCGCTCTCCTTGATTCTATGAAAAATAGCTGATTTGTCGCTATGATCAGCTTTCGATTTTTCAATTGCTTTTACGAGGGCAGGGTTCCCTTTTATATCCCTATTATTCTTTAACTCTGCCTGTAGTCCCCCCGGGGGCTACTGCCGGTCCCAAGCCCGGATAAAGGAGGAGGGTTAGGCATGGGTTTAGCGTCCCCATCCCGTAGAAAACTAACTCGATAAAAAAACGCTAACCAGAAAAAATTAGGTATATACAGAGCTCCTGATAGTCTGAATAGTGTGAATGATCTTATTATCAATGCATTCATACATGCATCCTCTATGAACTTTAATGCTAAGGTTATCACTGTGAATTTCATTTATCCTGGGATCAACTGGAGTACCAGTAGCTGTCAGACATGTAATGATGAGTTCTCGACAACCATTAACATGCACTGCTGGTCACAGTGGGTTCTTGCCCCAACCAGAGGCGATAGTATACTCGATCTAATATTTAGTAGAGATGTTATCCCACTGTCTGTAAAAGTGTATGATGAATTTGAAAGCAGTGACCATAAGATAGTAGTTTGCGCTCTCCCTATCTATCTCTCTTATAACCCACCCATTCAAAAAACCTGTCAATATAGAGACTATAAGTATGCTGACTGAGACCTCCTGCATTCATTGATTAAACTATCAGACTGGGATAACTTTTTTCATGTAATAGTCTCATGGATGCCATCGATGAATTCTATCTGATCATAAACTCTTGTTTACATTCCTGTGTACCTGTTAAAACGTACAGGTTTAGTCAACCTTACGAATTATATATACCAGCTAAATATCGTAATAAACTAAAACGCCTACAGAATCGTTATTTTAAGTCAAACGACTTCACAGCAAATGCACAAATAACAATAATTTTTAATCAAATTAAAGAGAAAGATAGGTTAAAAGCCATTAATGAGGAGCTGTTAGCCCTTAATACTAACTCAAAAGTACAAAACTTAACTCTCCTTTTCAATAAACGCACTAAAGCAACTCGAAATGTTGATATACGGTGCATCCAGCATAAAAGCACTTTTATATACGTCTCTAAAACCATGGCCGACCTTTTCAGTAGTACATTCTCGAATGTTGTAGAAAACATAAGTGGCTATGCTTCAAGAGCTATGTGCGTGAATACCAACTCAATAAAATCTATCTCATTCACATGCATGAAAATTAGTAAGGCTATAATTACCCTTAAGCTTTCGAAAGGTCATGGAGTAGACGGGATTTCATCATTTCTCTACAAATATGGTGGTCCAGATATTCCACTTCTTCTTCTCAAGCTGTTTACTCTCTCTATGGAGATCGGTTCTTACCCTACTGTTGGAAAACCGCGTACATCATACCACGTTACAAATCTGGAGATAAGACTGGCATGAACAGTTACCGGCCAATAAATATTACTCCAGTTATTTCTAGGATTATGGAAAAAATTATCAGTGATGAACTTTCCAACTATTTACTTGCTGGAAAGTTTATCAATGATACTCAACATGGATTTCTTAAAAATCGTTCTTGCATGACATGTCATTTTGACTTCTTTAATTTAGTTTATTCTCTACGTAGCCAGGATTATCTAGTCTTAGTGCTATATCTGGACATTTCTGAAGCCTCTAAAATGGTTAGCCACCAAGTTCTTATAGATAAGCTCGCATCTTATGGGGTTCAAAATCCTTTGCTTGCATGGCTTCATTCCTTTCTCAGCAATCGATACCAAATAGTCAAAATTAACTCTTCATTTTCTAACGCTGTCCCTATTAGAAGTGGAGTAATACAAGGTAGTGTCTTAGGTCCTTTGCTCTTTTTAGTGTTTATTAATGATATTTGTGAAAGTTTTTGTGTCGGTAAGCCTCTTCTATATGCAGATGATCTTAAAGTAGTATATTCATTTTCTCCACATGACCTGAAAAATATACAAAATTGCATCAGCATGGAGCTTAACAAGGTAACACAGTGGTGCTTGAAATGGCAACTGGAGCTTAATACGGCTAAATGTGAATGGATATGCTTCGGCGATACATCGCTCAACCTAGACTTTACCATAAATGGAGAAGTGTTATCTAAGTTACATACTGTAGTAGACTTAGGACTTAGATATTCCCAAGACTTGTCGTTTACAGAACATATATCAAAACAGACCTCTAAGTCTCAACTTCTAATAGGTTACATAACTCGAAATCTTTACAACACTGAGTCACGTATTCTAATGTACAAAGTTTGTGCTCGACCTCTTCTGGAATACTGCACGTTTATTCTTAGCAGTGCGCTCATAAAGGATAAATTAAGGCTGGAATCAGTACAGAGACGATTTACACTTCGTGCATCGATGCATACTGTTCTTCTGAAAATGCATTGAATGGTCTAGCGCCTTTAACTGTATCTCATTCCACAAGTGATATTTTAGGAACCTTAAATGTTTAGACATCTTTATTAGTGAATCCCCTTAGTAAAACCACCCACTTGCTGTCAATATGTCAATCACTGTGTCACATGACACACGCATTTACGTAGACCTGATTAATATATTTTGGTAATTACTTTTTTGTTGTCCCGTGCTCTCTGTTTTCGTTTTAATTTTTCTAGTTGTAGATAATTACCATTATTTCGATCTGGCACACGAATTGACCTTAATTACAACGTTCATAAATCAACAGGCTGTCCATTTAAGAAATATTAAGAATTCCCGGATAATGCTTTGGATTGCTATAATATATGTACTGCTTAAACAACTAGTGAACTAGTATACTTAAAACTTTCTTTTATCACATGTTTGTTTTCTGCACGTTCAACGTTATTACTTATATCAAATTGATCATGCCTGTAAACTGACGTGAATTCTGTAATTATTATTTTTCAGAATATAAATTAATTAATTAAACTCTGCCCTGGGAGTCAGAAGGTCTTCATTTAGAAGAACTATGACGCCTCATGACGAAAGCCGAATTCCTTCGGAAGTTACGAGGCCGATTCCCCTTCTGACAACCAGAGCGACCATTTATTTAGGTACATGGAATGTTCGTGCAATGTGGGACACCGTGAGAACCTTCCAAATTGCTGCAGAAATGAGAAGATACAACCTGGAGGTACATGGGATCAGTGAAACACATTGGACGCTAGTTGGACAACAACGACTAAGTACAGGATATCTGCTGTTATACTTCGGCGATGAAGAAAAAATGCACCACATACACAAAGAGTTGCATTGATGCTGTCCAAACAAGCGCAAATTGCGATTAAAGGATGGGAATCTCATGGACCAAGGATCATCAAAGCCTCGTTCAAAACAAAAAAAGGAGGGCATTACAATGGATATCATCCAATGCTATGCGCCTACCAACGACTACAATGAAGACGCTAAAGATCAATTCTACAATGGGCTGCAGTCAATCGTCGAGAAGTGCCCAACAAGGGACCTGACCATTCTGATGGGAGATTTCAACGCCAAGGTTGGAACGGACAACACTGAATATGAAGACACCATGGGACGACATGTACTGGGAGAAAGAAACGAAAATGGTGAGAGATTTGTAAACCTATGTGCCTTTAATAAACTGGTCATATACGGCACCATATTCCACATAAACGCATTCACAAAACCACATGGACTTCACCGGATCACACCACGCAAAACCAAATCGACCATATTTGCATCAACAAAACGTTCAGGAGGACTATAGAGGACGCGAGAACCAAGAGAGGAGCTGATATAGCATCAGATCATCACTTGCTGGTCGCCAAGATGAAATTGAAACTCAAGAAGCACTGGACAATGGGGCGGACAAAATCACAAAAGTTCAATACGGCCTTTCTTCAGGATACTAACAAACTCAACAAATTCAAGATAGTCCTCAGCAAAATGTTCCAGGCCTTTCATGATCTACTCGATGGAGAAGGAACCACTTTGGAGAGCAACTGAAAGGGGATGAAAGAGGCAATCACTTCAACATGTCATGAGGTCCTGGGTCACAAGAAGCACCATCACAAAGAATGGATCACTGTTGATACACTGGATAAGATTCAAGAAAGAAGGAACAAGAAGGCAGCAATCAATACCAGTCGAACAAGAGCAGAAAAAGCCAAAGCACAAGCTGAATACACAGAAGTAAACAAACAAGTGAAGAGGAGCATCAGAACCGACAAACGTAAATATGTGGAAGATCTAGCAAAGACGGCGGAAAAGGCTGCAAGAGAAGGGAACATGAGACAACTGTATGACACGACAAAGAAACTCTCTGGAAATCGCCGCAAACCAGAACGACCAGTGAAAAGCAAGGAAGGCGAGGTAATCACCAACATTGAAGAGCAACAAAACAGGTGGGTAGAACACTTCAAAGAACTCTTGAATCGACCAGCCTCACTGAACCCACCCAACATCGAAGCAGCACCCACGGACCTCCCAATCAACGATGGCCCACCAACAATTGAAGAAATCAGCATGGCCACCAGACACATCAAGAGTTTCAAAGCAGCAGGGCCAGACAACATTCCAGCAGAGGCACTAAAACCAGACGTAGCGGCAACTGCAAGAATACTCCACATTCTCTTCAATAAGATTTGGGATGAGGAACAAGTACCAAATGACTAGAGAGAAGGACTTCTGATGAAAATACCGAAGAAAGGCGATCTCAGCAAGTGTGATAACTACAGGGGCATCACTCTTCTCTCAATTCCGGGAGAAGTCTTCAACAGGGTATTGTTAAACAGAATGAAGGACTGCGTACACGCCTAAATTCGAGACCAACAGGCAGGATTCTGTAAAGATAGATCGTGTACAGACCAAATCGCAATCAATTGAACGGAATTCATCACTCTACATCAACTTCATTGACTACGAAAAGGCATTTGATAGCGTGGACAGGACAACATTATGGAAACTTATTCGACACTACGGCGTGCCTCAAAAGATAGTCAATATCATACAGAGTCCATATGATGGATTACACTGCAAAATCGTGCATGAAGGACAGTTGACAAAGTCGTTCGAAGTGAAGACCGGTGTAAGGCAAGGTTGCTTACTCTCACGCTTTCTCTTTCTCTTGGTGATCGACTGGATCATGAAGACGTCAACATCTGAAGGGAAGCACGGGCTACAATGGACATCTAGGATGCAGTTGGACGATCTGGACTTTGCAGATGATCTGGCCCTTCTATCACAAACGCAATAACAAATGCAGGAGAAGACGAACAGTGTAGCAGCAACCTCAGCAGCAATAGGTCTCAATATACACAAAGGGAACAGCAAGGTTTTCCGATACAACACAGCATGCACCAATCCAATCACAATTGACGGAGAAGATTTGCAAGATGTAAAAACCTTTACATATCTGGGCAGCATCATTGATGAACAGGGTGGATCTGATGCAGATGAGAAGGTGTGGATCGGAAGAGCAAGAGCAGCATATTTACAACTGAGGAACATCTGGAACTCAAAGCAACTGTCAACCAACACCAAGGTCAGGATTTTCGATACAAATGTCAAGACAGTTCTACTGTATGGGGCGGAAACCTGGAGAACTACGAAAGCCATCATCCAGAAAATACAGGTGTTTATTAACAGTTGTCTACGCAAAATACTTCAGATCCGTTGGCCGGACACTATCAGCAACAACGTACTGTGGGAGAGAACAAACCAGATCCCAGCGTAGGAAGAAATCAGAAAGAAGCGCTGGAAGTGGATAGGACACACATTGAGGAAAGCAGCAAACTGCGTCACAAGACAAGCCCTCACATGGAATCCTCAAGGCCAAAGGAAAAAAGGAAGACCAAAGAACACATTTCGCCGGGAAATGGAAATAGAAATGAAAAAGATGAACAAGAATTGGATGGAATTAGAAAAGAAGGCCTAGGACAGAGTAGGTTGGAGAATGCTGGTCGGCGGCCTATGCTCCATTGGGAGTAACAGGCGTAAGTAAGTAAGTAAGTAAGTTTGTCAAGTACTTAGAGGTGTTTAGTCGGAATCATTAACAGGAAGCCAACTGCCGACATCGAGTACGATAGTCGTATGCTGAAAGGAATATTCCACTCTACTCGTCTTGGTTTCACACACATACTGATTCTAGGTGACTTTAATCTCCCTAGAGTCAACTTCGCGGAACATACTTATACTAGAGGCGACAACTCAATTGAAGCTCGGTTCTTCAACCTTATCGATGACTTGGGATTGTACGAAAATACGAGGTCGGCAACTCATTGGCGAAACGGTCAGACGCCATCGCGCTTAGACTGTGTATTTACAAACAGGCTTCATATTTCGTTATCTTTCTCACTTAATTGAGACTTTCATATCATCATCCCAAACTATAACTGCACAAACATTTATTCTAGCGTCATATCTTACTGAGATAATAAGTTATTTTTTGTTACTAATTTGACAATATATACATAGTCGTCTGTTCTTGTCTTATGTTCATAAACACGCCAATTAAACTGTTTGCGTACATCACGTCTCTTTTATTTTTATTCCCTTATTTTTCTCCATTTCCTTCTTTAAAACCAATTCAATATTCTTCTCAATTACACAGATCCCATTTAATATTATTATTATTCTACTATTATTACTCTAAATTTTTTTAAATATGGCAAGTATAATGCTAACATTATTGAAAATTGTGTATTATTGCATTTTCTGAAGAAACCCGAAATGCTTTCTTCACAAAACTTATGTACCCATAAAATGTTCGTGAATATTATTATTAATAATAATAATAATAATGATAATAATAATAATAATAATGGTACCAGACAAAGCTTATGGACAAATTTGGGTCTAATCCTAAAAGCTCATTCCATTATGCAGCCTCTCTTCAACAAGCCAAAACTGGAGTTTCCCAACTGGTAGGTCTTAACCGCCCGACCAAAAACAATGGCGATGCCAATAACCTTCTGGCTGAACATTACTCCCAGACATTTCAATCGATCGACATTAATTTTACTGATGACAGTTTCGTTTGCAATTCCACAGGACTTTCCGAAGTGAACCTAAGCGCTCACTTGGTGTTCCGGAAACCAAAGCACCTTAAAAAAGACAGTTTTCCTTGACCAGATATGGTTTATTCTGCTATATTGAGGGAAGCAGCTTCAATCCTGGCAACATCGCTTAGCGTGATGTTCTTACACTCGCTAAGTCGAGGAAAACTACTGGAAAATTTGAGACTGGCTCACATCACATCAATTTTCAAAGGGAGTCGACGCAGCGAACCTTCAAGTTACCGACCGGTGGCTCTTCTCTCCATACCCTCAAAAATCATGGAGTCCCTGATATGCGATGGTAAAAATGACCATTAACTGTATTTAAATTTCTTCTCACCCCAACAGCACGGTTTCAGGAAGGGTAACTCTTGTATTATCAACCTGCTGACCGCGGTGGACAAATGAACAAGCATCCTTGATCACAAAGAAAAGGTTGATATCATCTACCTAGATTTCTCAAAAGCTTTTGATAAGGTTAACCACACATGTCTTATCAATAAGCTCATACCTCTAATCGATTGGCTCACTTCATACCTGAAAAATCGACATTTAAAGGTCAGGGTTAATTTCATTTTATCTCAGGCTATGGAATGTCCTAGTGGGGTCCCCCAGGGCTCAGTACTGGGACCTCTTTCATTCTTGATTTATATAAATGATCCTCCTCAACAGGTAACGTTAGACTTATTACTTTTTGCCGACGACGTGAAACTTTGGAGAGAGATACGTAACCAAGATGATATACAGGCACTTCAGGAGGATCTGACTGGAATTGGGACGTGCAAATTTTATCGACGATTTCTACCAAATTGCGCCAATGTACTACAGCTGTTGACAGATTTTCTGAAAACCCGTAAATCAGGTACCAAGGAAGAAAATAACCAAATATTCAAGTTACCTTCTGATGCCAAAGTAGCATTTCAAAAATCCAAATCTATGATTGCTAATGGTACCATGCTCTGACATCTAAAGCTTGACTACACAACAATGTCGATACTATGCACGGATGCTTCACAAAAAGCCGTCGGGGCAGTATTACAACAGCGGGTAAACAACACTATTACCCTCAATGACTTTTTCTCCAAGAGATTATCGCCAGCACAAGAACGTTATAGTACTTTTGGACGCGAACTTATAGCTATGTACTTAGCCGTAAAACATTTCAACGTTTTGCTACAGGGTCGTTATTTCGTCATTATGACAGATCATAAACCCCTTTGCCTATCTTTAAGCACATCGTATGACAAACTTTTCACACGAGAAGCACGACAACTTGATTATATCTCACAATTTACTACAGACATAAGGTTTATCAATGATCACACAAACATTGTAGCTGACGCACTATCTAGGAGGGATATCAATACGATGGTACTCAATCATGACATCAGCCTTGAAACCTTGGCTAAACTTCAAGTAGACGATGCAGAATTGAACTTCTGGAAGGAAACGTCTGCCTTAAATCTCAAACCTGTACCAATTCCTCTTTCAGATGCATTCATCATGTGCGACACATCAACAGTCAACAATCGTCCGTTTCTCCCACACGCCTGTCGATGAAAAATATTTCAGCACTTGCACGATCTTTCACATCCAAACATCACAGCAACAACAAAGCTCATTACCGAACGTTTTGTGTGGCTGAAAATCAACTCGGATGTTAAACGTTGGACACGTAGCGGCCTCCAGTGCCAACGCAGTCAGACGCAGAAACACACCTCCAGTTCAATTGGGAAGCTCTTCAGATTTAGTTGTATCTCTGCCACCATCAAACTCTTTCACACATATCCTCACAGCAATAGATAGGTTCACTAGATAGGCCTTAGTTCGCTCCATAAAAGACACATTGGCAGAGACAGTGTCTTCAGTTTTCCTCGACAGCTGTATGTCCAACTATGGCGTAACATCAACAATCACAACAAATCGTGGTCCCTAATTCTAATCCATCCTATTTGACGAGTTCACTAAGCTTCTTGAAGTAAATCATGTCAAAACGACAGCTTAACACCCAGCAGCTAATGGCATGGTCGAATGAATTCAACGCCAACTAAAAAGCTCTCTGATGGCACAACCGGACTCTTCAAAATGGAGGGATGCTTTATCGCTCGTTCTCTTTGGAATTCGCTCGTCAGTAAAGGAAGACATCGGATGCACGGCCGCTGAACTAGTCTGTGGCACGACATTAACGTTACCAGGACAACTAGTCAAGAATGAACCCACAACGCCAGGAGACCCTTCTCGTTTTGTTAGCAAATTACTACAATCGATGCAGAACTTCAGAGCAATACCACCTAGAGAACACAACAACCGAGTCTAGCTCGATAAACAGTTAGAAACGTGCAAATTTCTTTTTGTTCGAGTAGACTTGGTAAAAAATCCACTGACACCATCATTTGAAGGCCCTTATAAAGTAATAAAACGCACTCACAAATATTTCATCATCAACAAAAATGGGGACAAAGAGACAACTTCCATAGACCGAATAAAATCAGCTTTCTACGAAGTCCCTCAAAACACAGAAGACAATACTGCGAACAAACAATCACTCTCATCAATCGCTAAGAAACAAGAAGATGAAGAACTTAACAAAACACTTTTTTGTTTGACACATTCCAGGAGGCTTATAAAAAAACCAAAGCGTTACGACATTTTGCCGTTTAAAAAACCAAACTAAAACAAGCAAAGCAAACAATTATCGAAGACCTATACTGTCAATCCCATTTTAAAAACAAAATTTTCACAGTGTACATAATTAATCACATTTTTCCACAATTATTCGTTTTGTCACATTTTTTTGTTACAATAATAAACGAGTAATTACGCATTCATTGTACACAAAAATAAACAGTTCAATTTTTTTTGTTGGTCATTAGCAGTTTTGCACATTTTTATTATCATTGTTAGCTAAACAAGACATTAAATGACAGTATTTTCATTTTTTTGTGTTCGGTACGCTATGCTACATTACTGCTATTCTCAAACGATATCACAATGCATCTTAGTAACGTATATGTCATGTCGATCTCCACAATTTTTTGTTGGTTATAACTATAAGTAAAACTTAGTATATATGTATATATCATATCCTAACAATTTTTTTGATGTTATTATAATCAGTGTTACCTCCCGAAACTCTTGGGGGGAACCATGTGGAGATATGACTGGCAAGCCTATTTTGTAAATAGATTTTAGTATTATTTGTATTTATTTTGTCAATCTTTCACTGTCTGTATATTTTATCAATAAATGCTTGTACCTGTTGTTTTAGTAAATCACCTTCAACACATATTCCGTTGTGATTCTGACATAGCGTGACATACTCTTGCTGGCTAACAAATACACTACTACACACACTCCGTGTTCTATTCTCACGCGTTATCGAGCCAATTGCATTCTTAATCGAGTACTATCCACATTTTAGACTATTGTGCCATTTCTATTACATCCTTCGTCAAGAAAACTTACGGGAGTCACATTTACCTCATCGGAGTTATTACTCATTTATAATTGTGCATTTTGGTACCAAATCTCAACGGAATACGCGACAACTAGCTGATTTAAGTAACGTCCCTGAACTTTTATTTCGTGTTACTAATTTATAAATTGTTACTGGTACATTAAATTTGGACGTAGTAACTTTATTGCTAATTTTTGGGTATTATACATTTTGGTCCACCACATTACACTTTGAAGTGTTAAAGGTATGTACGTTGTCGTCTGCCCAACTTTGAATTTGAGTCAGATCCTCCTGAATTGACAGCATATCCACTTCGCAGTTACATGTCACTCAGATAAGCTAAGTAAAACAAGCAAGGATATTGTGGTGGACCAGACAATATATAAACTCAACATCAACAAAGTTAAAAGAAATCAATAGAAATGTTAATATATATAAGTTATTTATTACAAATACAATGTAAAGTTGGGACTTTACTTATGTTCATCAAATTGATGCGTGTTCAGCTTTGGTCTGGTACTAGGAAACCACAATTACAGATGCTTGGTAATTCTGATCTGGTTGACGAACTCTCCAGTGATTTAATCCTATGTAGGATGTCATATATTCCAATTACAGTCTATAAACGTAGATAGTATTTGGTTTAGACTTCAGTTAACTCAATCACAAACGAAGATAGAACGAGGAATGTGTGAAAAGCAGCGTATTTGTTAGCCAGTAAGAGTATGTCACGCTATGTGGTTGCACAACGGAGAAGTGTGTTCAAAGTCATTTACTAAAACAGCAGTTACAGTTATTTAATGTTAATTATACATACAGTGGAAGATTGACAAAATAAATACAAATAATATTAAAAACTATTTACAAAATAAAATGATATATTAAAGTAAACTAAAATAGATAACTTGTTGAAATATTTAGATGACAGGAATAGGTAGCCCAGATGCTCAATCAGGCAGTGTGAACACAAATGTCAGTCAACGAATAAAAGGTTACCACAAGACAAACTTTAGCAAGATTTCAAACCTTATCTAAAGAACTTCGATACAGACCAAGAATGCTTTCGAATGTAATAAATACACAAAAGCCAAAAAACTCAATAGAATATCACTTTAACTGTATTAGATTCAATTAAAGCGTAAATCGTGGTTTTGATACGTGATTTACGATCAAAACAGTTTACTTATTCAACAAGAAACAATGCCACTGTTGTTTTATAGATAGCGACAAGTAGCAGAGATGTACCATAGCATAGTAAACGCACACACAAAAAATGAAAACACTGTCATTTAATGACTTGTTTGGCTAACCATGATAATAAAAATGTGCAAAACTGCTAATGAACCACAAAAAACATTGAACTGTTTATTTTTATGTACAATGAATACGTAATTACTCGTTTTTTATTGTAAAAAAAATTTTTTTATATAAAAAATAAATGTGACAAACGAATAATTGAGGAATAATGTGATTATGTACACTGTGAAAAGGAAAAAATGTTTTAGGTGAAATTAGTAATGTGGGACATCGGTAGATGTTCGCTTTGATTGTTTTTTTTATTCGATGAAATGAACATGACGCTTTGGTTTTTTTATAAGTCTCCTGGAACGTGTTAAACAAGAGGGTGTAATGCTAAGTTTTTATCCTCCTCTTGTTTCGTAGCAATTGCTGGGAGTGATTGTTTGTTCTCAGTATTATCTTCTTTGTCTTGAGGGACTTCGTAGAAAGAAGGTTTTATTCTGTCTATGGAAGTTGTCTCCTTAACCCCATTTTTGTTGATAACGAAGTATTTGCTTGTTTGTTTGATTACTTGGTTGGGTCCTTCGTTTGGTTGCTTCAATGGGTTTTTAACTGTATCTAAACGGACAAAAACAAACTTGCATGTTTCTAGATTTTTGTCAAGTTGCATTCGGTTGTTGTGTTCTCGAGGCGGTGTGGCTTTGATTCTATCCATGGTTTATAGTAATTGGCTGGCGAAACGGCTTGGGTCTGTTACTGTTGCTGGATTTGAACCTTCGAGTTGTCCTGGTAATGTGAGAGTTGTACCATAGAATAACTGAGCAGCTGTACACCCTATGTCTTCTTTGATGGTTGAACGGATACCTTGGGGTACAAGATGTAATGCATCGCTCCATTTTTATGTGTCTTATTATGCCATCGGCGAGCTTTTCAGTTGGCGTTGAAATCATTCGACCATGCCATTAGCTGCTGGGTGTTAAGCTGTGGTTTTAATGTGGTTGACCCTTAGAAGTTTAGTGAACTCCTGAAAAAGGACAGACTGAAATTGGGGACCACGATCTGTTTTGATTGTTGATGTTACGCCATAGTTGGATATACAGCTGTCGAGGAAAACTGAAGACACTGTCTCTGCCAATGTGTCTTTTATAGAGCAAACTAAGGCCTATCTAGTGAACCTATCTATTGCTGTGAGGATATGTGTGAAAGAGTTTGATGGTGGCAGAGATACAACTAAATCTGAAGAGCTTCCCAATTGAACTGGAGGTGTGTTTCTGCGTCTGACTGCGTTGGCACTGGAGGCCGCTACGTGTCCAACGTTTAACATCCGAGTTGATTTTCAGCCACACAAAACGTTCGGTAATGAGCTTTGTTGTTGCTGTGATGTTTGGATGTGAAAGATCGTGCAAGTGCTGAAATATTTTTCATCGACAGGCATGTGGGACAATCGGACGCTTGTTGACTGTTGATGTGTCACAGATGACAAATGAATCTGAAAAAGAAAACGGTATGTGTTTAATTATCAAGTTAGTCTTCTCTTTGCAGCTTTTTATTTCTGCGTCGCCTACTTGTATTTTCTAGATCGATGTCTGCTTTACGTAACAGGGTATTTACGTCCTTTCGTGACAATGCGTCAGCTACGACGTTGGTGTGTCCTCCGATAAGTTGAATATCTGTCGTAAATTGGGAGATGTAATCCACTTGTCTTGCTTCGCGAGGTGAGTATCGGTCGTACGAAGTGTTGAATGAGTAACATAAAGGTTTGTGATCGGTCATGATGGTGAAAGTTCGTCCATGTAGCAAGACGTTTAAGTGTTTAACGGCTAGGTAGATAGCAAGTAACTCCCGTCCAAAAGTACTATAGCGTTCCTGGGCTGGTGGCAGTCTGTTGAAATAAAGCGCTAGGGGAGTACTCATGTTATTTACCTGTTGTTGCAATACACCCTCGACAGCTTTCTGTGAGGCATCCGTACATAGGATTAAATGGGTGGTGGGGTCGGTATTGAGTTGTTGTAACATGTTGGCGTTGGCTATCAAAGGCGTCAAGAGGTAGCTTGAATTTTTTATTCTTTTCCTTCCTCGTACCCTTTTTGTCACGTTCAGTAAATCAGTTAACGACTGTAACACATCCGCACATCGTTTTAGGAATCGGAGGTAAAAATTGCGCGTCCCGAGAAAATGGCGTAATGACTTTATAGAGGTTGGTTCAGAGTAATTGGTAATAGCTTCAACTTTTTTCGGGAGTGGTTTGATGCCTTGAGATTCAATGTAATGTCCCAAAAACTCTAAGGTCGGGACGGCGAATATATATTCAGAAGGATTGATAACAACGTCATGTTTTTTGAAACGTTCAAAGAGGGTCTGAACATGCTGAGCGTGTTCTTCTATTCATGAGCTTGCGATCAAACCGTCGTCTGTGTAGGCGAATACGAAGTCTATACCTCTTGTAACATCATCCATGAATCGTCGGAATGTCTGGGCGGCATTTTTCAATCCGGATGGCATTCTTAGAAATTCAAACAAACCAAAGAGTGCGATGATGGCTGTTTTCTCGATGTCTTCTGGTGCCATCAGAATTTGATGGTATGTGCGCACGAGGTCGAGTTTCGAGAAAATGCATTTACCATGTAAGTTTAACGAGAAGTCATGTATATGTGGGATAGGGTACCTATCAGGGATTGTTTGATTATTAATACGACGGTAGTCGCCACATGGACGCTAATCTTGGTCTTTCTTTGATACCATGTGTAACGGCGAGGCTCAAGGACTATTAGATGGTCTGATGATACCAAGTTGCATCAAATGTTCAAATTCTCTCTTGGCTGTCTGCAACTTTGTTGGTGGTAGTCTCCTTGCTCTGGCGCCTGCAACGATGCTACTTGCTGGGATAAGTGTGCTATTTGCTGCTGAATGTCAAGAAGGGGGGTTTATAGCGTCTCTACTAGAGGTTTGTAGAGCGTTCAAAGCCGACTGTCAGGATAAATCTCCATTATCTTGTCTGCCATATCAGCTAAATCGTCAAGATTGAAGGAAGTTCATGATACGCTGTAGCGGTAAATAAATCCCCAAACTAAATAGCTCTGTAGGTTTTCGACATTGGATGCTCACCATATGTTTTAGTGGACTCATCTAGCTGAAGGCGCTCGGTCATGCATCCGCACCAGATCACGTGCTGTCACGCTGCACTCAACATCAACCGCAATCACTAGCCAGATTAGATCAGAGATTCCCGATATATTGGTTATCGCCAAATACACTCTTCCGATCTCCTCGACTCTGTCTTTTGGTTTCTCTCGGTGGGAACAAAGCATATTAGAAGGTGTTACTGGTAGAAGCGTTGTCAAACACTGAATACCTGTATCATCCCCAGCTGAGAATTTGGTGACGTTGTGTGGTAAACGTTGAAACGACATCTGTTTAGGTAATGCGTCGTCCACCTTCTAGCGGTAAATAAATCCCCAAACTAAATAGCTCTGTAGGTTTTCGACATTGGATGCTCACCATATGTTTTAGTGGACTCATCTAGCTGAAGGCGCTCGGTCTTGCACCCGCACCAGATCACGTGCTGTCGCGCTGCACTCAACATCAACCGCAATCACTAGCCAGATTAGATCAGAGATTCCCGATATATTGGTTATCTCCAAATACACTCTTCCGATCTCCTCGACTCTGTCTTTTGGTTTCTCTCGGTGGGAACAAAGCATATTAGAAGGTGTTACTGGTAGAAGCGTTGTCAAACACTGAATACCTGTATCATCCTCATTGGTGAGACCGACGTGATCTGGTACACTTAAATGCAACTGTGAGTCTGTTCCTTTTTGTGATTTTCAGATATCACTACCTTATTTTTTAAACATTGTGATTTTTTTCTCGTGTCTTTCCATGGATATATATATATTTTTCCCCTCGTTCATTATCGTACTTCATATTTCATCATAGCTGAACAGACACCCAAAGTACTCAAGCTTAAGACTTTGTCCCCGCCTTCGTTTCAGCTCATGCCTTTCTGGCCCGAAAATATCGAAGCCTGGTTCTGTTACGCAGAATCCGATTTCTCCGAGCACGGCGTGATCGACACACGTGCACAATTCCTTGCAGTAGTCAAGGCACTACCGCGCGAATTCAACAGGTACGTAACACCTAGTATGTTTACTAGTGATGTTTCCGATCCTTACGAAATCTTGAAACGTTCGATTCTTAAACGAGGAGACCTAACCGATCGACAAAGGTTAGATCAACTTTTCAATAACATCGACCTGCAATACGGTTCGTTGACTGACATGTTGCAAAGAATGAGAGAAGTGATAGGCCTAAGGACTTTTGACGAAAGTCTATTTAAACAACTTTTCTTGTCTAAACTTCCTCAACAGGTGCAAGCGGTTTTGGTCTCGTTTCAGAACAACGCCTTAGACGAACTGTCTGCATCTGCCGATCGAATCTTAGAAATAACGAAATCGTCTACTACAGAGGCATTTTCAGTCAAAGAAAAGCCTCACACGACTCAGAATTACATAACCGAATTATGTCATACACTCACGCGTTATCTTAATCTTTGTAACGACCGTAGTCGCTCACGCAGCCCACGTAGAAGCATTTCACGTAAACGATCTGTCTCTAAACCACGAGAGACGGATAACCCCGACTAGTGCTGGTATCATAACCAGTATGGTAAATCTTCCAGAAATTGCAGAAAACCCTGCAATTTCCCCAACACGAAAACGACTGACTGGGAAAACTTCCAAGCCGGCACGCGTAAACGGCGACCGTAGCCGGCGAACATAGCCGTCTGTTGTACATCACAGATGTGACAACGAGAGTTTGCAACCTCGTCGACACTGGCGCAGAAGTTAGCGTTCTCCCATAACGACCGGCTCCACGAATCAACTCTAAACTTACAGGCGGCCAATGGTAAACAGATCGCCACGTATGGAAAAAGGTACGTTTACCTTAACGTGGGTTTACGCAAACCCATTCATTGGACTTTCGTTGTTACAGATGTTTCTATGCCAATCACTGGTATGGATCTTCTACAACACTATAATCTAATCATCGACACGCGCAAACGGAGACTAGTAGATGGAAACACTAAATTATCCGTTTGCGTAACTTCCTTTTCTGGTTGTAGATTATCCCCAGTCACAGTTAAGCATATGATAGACCCACTCTATCAACCAATACTCGATAAGTACCCTGAGATACAACAAACTCAATCGAAACTACCGTGTGTAACCAGCAATGTTACACATCACATCACGACTACAGGACCACCTGTATTCTCTAAAGCACGACGACTAGCTCCGGAAAAGCTGAGGTTAGCGAAAAACGAATTCGATCACATGATAGACTTAGGAATCATACGACCGTCAAACAGCCCTTATGGATCTCCGTTGCACATGGTCCCTAAAAAGGACAGCAACGATTGGCGTCCAACTGGTGACTATCGGCGATTGAATGCAAAAACCATTCCCGATCGTTACCCGTTGCCTCACATTCACGATTTGACAGCTACCTTGAAAGGTACAACTGTCTTTTCGAAAATCGACTTGGTTAAAGCGTATAACCAAATCCCTATGGCTACTAACGACATACCGAAAACAGCTATCATAACTCCTTTCGGACTCCATGAATTTTTGCGAATGCCGTTCGGTCTAAGAAACGCTGCGCAAACATTCCAAAGATTCATTGACGACGTCTTTCGAGGTCTCAACTTCGTACATGCGTATGTTGATGACTGCTTAATCGCAAGTCCGGACAGAGAATCACATCTCAAGCATCTGGATCTTGTTTTCGACCGACTTCAAAAACATGGCATTACTGTAAACGTTCAGAAATGCCAATTCGGAACCGACTCGTTAGATTTCCTAAGACACACTATCGATGCTCAAGGCATTCGACCTCTTAGGACCAAAGTGGCGGCCATTCTGGATTACCCAGAACCGACCAACATCAAGCAATTACGCACGTTTAACGGCATGGTAATTTTCTATAGACGCTTCATACCAAAATGCGCATTACGTATGAAACCTCTTACTGACCAACTTCGTGGAAATGCGAAATCCATTAATTTGGACGACACCGCACGAAAAGCATTCTCCACAGTTAAGGAACTGATCGCTAAAGCAACAATGCTCGCACATCAGGACACTGAAGCACCCATTAGTATCGCAGTACACGCATCCGACTCGGCAATCGGAGGAGTCTTACAGCAATGGATTAACAACTCCTGGCAACCCTTGGCATTTTTCTCTAGACGGTTGCTAGACACCGAATCGAGAGACAGCACATTCGGTAGAGAACTCCTAGCTATGTATTGTGCTGTACGGCATTTTCAACACTATATCGAAGGCCGGGAATTCACTCTTTTCACGGACCATAAACCGCTCACTTTCTCGTTAAGCTCCTCTTCAGACAAGTACTCTCCCCGTGAGTCTCGACAACTGGAAAACATTTCGCAGTTTACTTCAGATATTCAACATATTTCTGGAGCAAACAATGTAGTTGCAGACGCCTTGTCTCGAATAAATTCCTTGAACAGTTTCCAAGGAATCGACCTTCTTAAACTCGCCCAGCTTCAAAAAGAAGACACTGATCTTCAGCAAGAGTTATCGTCCACAACCTTTAAACTACGCATCAAACAGATGGGAACAGGTAAGGAAACCTTACTTTGTGACACATCTACAGGTAGGGATCGCCGAAACATTATCGACGCAATATCTTCAACACATTGCACAAACTTTTTCATCCAGGTGTTCGTACAACCATCAAGCTCATAGCAGAACGTTTTTGCTGGCCTGGTATGAATAAAGACGTGAGGGAGTGGGCACGCTCCTGTGTAAGCTGCCAAAAACATAAGGTCATCAGACACAATAAATGTCCCTTAGGTTCATTTAAACTCCCGATGCTCGTTTCGACCCTGTTCATCTGGATTTGGTAGAACCTTTACCGGATTCAAATGGATACTCTTACCTCTTAACCTGTGTAGATCGTTTCACTCGATGGCCAGAAGCAGTACTTATCAAGGACATCACTGCTGAAACAGTGGCCCGAACCTTCGTCGAACGATGGGTAGCAAACTTCGGTTTCCCTTCAACCATCACTACAGACCGCGGACGACAGTTTGAGTCTGAACTTTTCCGTCGTCTGACTACATTATTAGGAAGCACTCGCTTCCAAACGATCGCCTACCACCCACAAGCAAACAGGTTGGTAGAACGTTTTTACCGACAACTAAAAGCTTCACTATCAGCTGCAGACGTTTCACAGTGGACCGAAGCTCTTCCACTCGTTTTACTAGGTATCCGCAATGTAGTGAAAGCTGACATTGGATACACTGCGGCTCAACTCGTTTATGGAACGACACTTCGACTTCCAGGAGAATTCGTGGATCCTTCATTCTCTTCAATGAACATGGATCTAACCTCCTACACGAACAGGCTTACAAACGCAATGCGTTCAGTTAAACCTGCTTCCACTCGACCTCAATCAACTGATGTTTTCATTCAACCTGACTTACGATATAGTACACACGTTTTCGTTCGTCGAGACTCGCATCGACGACCTTTGGAATCAGCATACGAAAGACCTTTCAAAGTTCTTGAACACGAACCGAAGTACTATATAATCGATAAGAACGGAACCAACAATAGCATCAGCATCGATCGCCTCAAAGCAGCGTATTTAGAAGGAAATCCTATCTGCGTGGATTTTCCTTCGGTACAATTGAACGACACGACTCCGACACTTATAATACCTCATCCGACAACCAACACACACGATGATACTTCGACAGTATCCGAAAATAAACTTAAAACGACGCGTTCTGGAAGAAGAGTGAGATTTCCAGAACATTTGAACGACTATTGCAAGTAAGGCTCTTCTCGACATTTTCTATATTATTAAAAAATAATTTTTTTAATAGGCTTATATATTTTTATTTCTATTTCAAAAAAAACAATTTTTTATCACTATTACATGTTCATGAGTTCATTTTCCCTTTTTTTACGCACATACGAGTGTATTTTCGACATGCACTTACATTTTCTTTCTTTTTTCCCAGGACGGCTGGAAAAGAACGATGACGTTTATGAGGATCCGAAATTTTGATTGTACATTTCTTTTTTTACTATGTTGTACTCCGGTCCCATATAGTAAGGAAAGACGACCAGACGCTGCTAAATTTAGTAAGCTATCAGAAGAATGTTTACCAACGACAAACTCGTTGGGTTTAAACTTCTGGCTGGCCACGTCTTAGGGTCATCACTGCCCCACTAGGGGGGGAGTGATCTGTAGCGGTAAATAAATCCCTAAACTAAATAGCTCAATAGGTTTTCGACATTCGATACTGACCATATGTTTTAGTGGACTCATCTAGCTAAAGGCGCTCGGTCATGCATCCGCACCAGATCACGTGCTGTCACGCTGTGCTCAACAACAACCGCAATCACTAGCCAGATTAGATCAGAGATTCCCGATATATTGGTTATCGCCAAATACACTCTTCCGATCTCCTCGACTCTGTCTTTTGGTTTCTCTCGGTGGGAACAAAGCATATTAGAAGGTGTTACTGGTAGAAGCGTTGTCAAACACTGAATACCTGTATCATCCTCAACCTTATATGTTCCTGATAAATGTTTCATATGTCAGAGTAACTGCGATGGTTTCTTGTCCCCCAATTCGCAAGACGTTAGCAACTGATGCAGTCTTCTCTCATCTGAGACCAAGGTGCGTTGAATTACGGCTGTCTTTATTTTATCGTAAGGTTCTGATTCTGGTACATGATCAATCAAGTCTCCTACCTCAGCAGCAATCTCTATGGGGAGTGCCCCGACTACTTATGGATACTTTGTTGCCTGCGATCGTGTGCCTCGTGCCAAAAATAATGCGTCCACTTGTGCAAAACAAATTCTGGAAGTTTTTGAACTGTACTTTGGTAATCTTAATTCCGAAATAGTGTTTATCCAGTTCAAAACATTGTCTTCTAGTTGTGATGCATTAAGGGGGTTGGTGGATGGGCTATCTATGTCGACAAGTTTGTTAAAATTCATAATGGAAAAACAAAAATGTTGTGTCGTGCCGATTAATAATGATATATGTATATATATATATATATATATATATATATATGTAGATATATGTAGATATGTAGATATATATATATGTAGATATATATATAGTAAATGTCTATGACAAATTCGAGGCTCACCAAGTAATTGTGGTGGACCCGACTATATATAAATGCAAAAAGTATCAACAAAGTCAATAAAGATCAATAGAAATGTTAATATATATAAGTTAATTATTACAAATACAATGTAAAGTTGGGACTTTACTTATGTTCATCAAATTGATGCGTGTTCAGCTTTGGTCTGGTACTAGGAAACCACAATTACAGATGCTTGGTAATTCTGATCTGGTTGACGAACTCTCCAGTGATTTAATCCTATGTAGGATGTCATATATTCCAATTACAGTCTATAAACGTAGATAGTATTTGGTTTAGACTTCAGTTAACTCAATCACAAACGAAGATAGAACGAGGAATGTGTGAAAAGCAGCGTATTTGTTAGCCAGTAAGAGTATGTCACGCTATGAGGTTGCACAACGGAGAAGTGTGTTCAAAGTCATTTACTAAAACAGCAGTTACAGTTATTTAATGTTAATTATACATACAGTGGAAGATTGACAAAATAAATACAAATAATATTAAAAACTATACAAAATAAAATGATATATTAAAACAAACAGTGTGAATTGCTATTCTTTGTACTCAAGAGTGTATCAAGTTTTTCTCGGAAGTTGCTTTACTAATGAATTATCACTTAGCCTCAGATTATATACTAATTCAGCATCCCACATTCTATTCTCGGAGACTGGTCAATATTTGTTTAACCGTTTAGTAAACAATGTCACGATCACTTTTACAGGAGAACTGGAAACATTTGGCTGGTTAAAAACTTTTATATTGAATATTACCAATTTTACCGTGTTTTTGGATGTATTCGTTTTATTCGACTTTTGAACTTGTTTGTTCATATCTGTAGTGACCTACTTTTTTTCAAGAGAACGTGATGGGTTTAATGGAAACAATCGTTGTTATAACCAATTGTACCAGTAATTGTTTTACTGTACTTGTCTGTTTAACTGTAATAAAGACATCCATTATTCCTCTATTCTTCTTCCCTGGACTGTGATCTCGTATGCTCGCACGTTCGCCCATTGATTCCACTTGTATTTACTTTGACACGATCTTGGTATACTTTCGATACCACGAGATCGCCAACGAATAAATCTGATTATGAGCTCTTTTCGAGTTCTGATTTTCTGGTATGCGCTCATCCTGTAGTGGTGATCATATTCAAATGCGTCTTGACGCCACGCTACAACAGGTGAACCTGAAATTACGAACACTTGGCAATCGCAACCAAACCTTACAAAGAAGCTAATCACGGTAAGTCTATTACTTATTTCTCCACGTCTGTCGCATATTTTCGTATTGATATTTTTTAATGTGTAATATTCTGGTAATAACTAAACATGGCGGATAGCGATAAGAATAGTATTAATGTAATAGACTCAGACGTACAGGTTACACACTTTGTTAGCACTGTTCATGCTTCCCATGAGGCAGTTACTTTAACGTTTGTGCGAATTGGGACCAGGCTGAAACGATTTGTGTTTTCATTTTTTACAGGACCACACATGTAATGGTTAGAGAATCCATCGTTGATGAACTTATTAATTCTGAATCACATTGGACTAGATTACTTAAAGCTGTTGCGATATCTACTGATGACACGGTCTGAGTGAACTGATCCATCACTACAGGCAGACACGCTCAAAGTTGAAAGACAAAATTTAGCTTGCTTAGATTTGGCCATTAGCAAAGTGAAGGTAGCGCATTGATCTTTGCGAATCTTAACCCATTGATGATAGATGGTTTTCTGTGTGTCGTTGGCCGTCTTCTAAATGATTCGAGGAAACACCCTATAATACTGCCATCAAAGAATACAATTACGAACTAATTCTACAGTATTATCGTATCGTGGAGATATGTCGAGGCTACACGGGCAATGGCAACATTCCGAGAAAGATTTTGAGTGCTGAAGGGCGATTAAAGAAGGAACGCCTGTCCCATTCAGCAACCAATGGAGCCCTTACCGACTCAAATGTCTTTCTAATAATAATCGTAACAGTTATAAAATAAACCTTCAATTTCTCAGGTTCCCGGATTATAAACCTCCTAATTCTAACACAAAGACAAAGGGAAAGCAAAACGTCCGGCGATAAAGATATGAATAAACAAGTTCAAAAGTTGAGTAAAACAAATACATCCAAAGGAATAAAATAGGCTGTAGGCCTTCTGTCCTTGCTCGGTTCTTCAACCTCATCGATGACTTGGGCTTATATGAAAATGTGTGGTCGGCAACTCGTTGGAGAAACAGTCAGACACCATCGCGGTTAGACTGTGTATTCACAAACGAAGAATTCCTAGTTGACAACCTCTCAATCTTGGCTCCTCTGGGAAAGAGCGATCATGCCGTCATAGCCTTCAGTTTTGTCACAAAAACTAAGCTAAGGTATCCCAACAATAACTTGCGTTGGAATTTTAAACGGCTGAATGTGCCAGCTCTACACGACTATTTACAACAGGTGGTTTGGGATGTTCACCCCCAACTCGATGTGGACGGTCACTGGAACTTCTTACTGCACACGCTCTTATATGCTACAAACCATTCAGTTCCTCAAACGGTTCCCAAAAGCTGTAAGCCACCTGCAATAATCAAGAACCGTACCCTTCGCCTGCTAAGCCGTAAAAGGCACTGTTGGGCGGAATACAAACGAACTGACAACGACGGAGCGTATAGGCAATTCAAATATATCAGGAACATATGCACGAAGGCTATAAGAGAAGACAGGCTTCATTATCAGACTAAGCTTTTGGACAAATTTTCCTCGAACCCCAGGAGCCTATTCCGTTATGCAGCGTCTCTTCGTCAAGCCAAAACAGGAGTTTCTCTGTAACAGCATAGGTTGGTTGGTTAAGAGTTGACCCCAAACAACCAAGCATATGCCAAAACAGTATTGTTCAAGTATTCATTCACTTCCTTATTTTGTATAAGCGTTATATTTCTTATTATCTTATATTGAATGCTGAAAGCCTTTGTTTGTCTGAACATATAATCCCACGCTCCACTGTGACTGCGCGAAGATCGAAATAAAGACCTATTCACTATTTCTCTGGTTTCTTAATAATAATAATAATAATTTATTCTCAAATAACAGATTGTTACATGAGGCATGCCAGTTTACAGGCAAGATCAAATTAATACAAATGATACAATATACACTGTAATAAATTACATAGCTGGGTTGATAATTTATAAGATATGAATGTCGATGGTTTGAATCAGTACTACAGTTGGCGCGCTTCATGAAAGTTGCGTTTCAAATGTGCGACTGATGGTCACGGATAGGTCCATTGAAGGTATGAGCTTTTAGAAATCGCAACCTTATTTCCTTCTGGGATATCCAAGGCTTTAAGGATGGTGCAGGATGAAGTCACCAGTTCCATATCTCAAGGGGGCTGAAAGAGGAAGCAAGTAAAAGAAAACACGAGAGGCAGAGTAGCCAATATTCATGAAGGAATGTTTAAGGTATGATTACTCAGTCTAATTTTCTTTTATAATATATATAATATATATTTCTGCATGTGCAGGTACACACCGTTTTTACAGGCATGATCTATAAATTACAACATTTGTTGGTTCACAGAATGTTTCCCAACTTATTAAGTTTATAGTTGTTATAAAGTGAAATCGTAGAGCGCTTGCTGTAAACTATGACCTTGAGAGGACGCGTACATCAAGTTTGTTCCAAACGTCAGAGGTTTCATAGCCGTGCTCTCAGAGCAAGATTCTGAAGAAAAAAGAGAAAAAGAAGAGCAGCAAGGCACTTGGATATGAACGCAAAACGTTGCTTAACATAGTGTAGTAGAACGGACAGAGGTATAATAAATTAGAATAAATTCATATTATGTCTTGTTAGTAAAATGAAGTCAGAGGCTCCATATTATAGAATGTACTAATAAAGAACAATGAGTTGTGATGTTTAACAAGTTGGAGTAAGCTCACATGAAGGAAAGGAAGTCAAGGCTGTTACTAGGAAAGCGGTTTATAAGAAGGGTGTGTATATTGAGGGTGAAGTGTTAAGAATATTAATGATTACATCTTTTATTGTTTAACTTTTTTTTTTCATTTTTTCGTTTTTCCGATGCCAGCCACATAATCCTAGTGTAAAAATCCGAGTTAGCATGTTATGGGTTGTCTTAGTAGAATAGCTAATCCAGCATAATATTGGAAACATGAGTTTGAGTGGTGAGCGTAGGAAAACAATCTATATCACAGATTGATTGAATTATTCTCAGTCATGAGGAGCCTGATACATACAAAATGTTCTGTCCCCACAAGCATGGGTGGATTGAAGTTATCGCCCTCACCATCAATGCTTGCTGGTCAGTAACTCCACCCTCCCTCCTTTTGTGATGTTAGGCTCATTTAGCATTATTTTTGTATATACGTCATACCTCGCACAATCCCCTGTTTCACAAACTGTTGGAAAGCACTATTTCTATAAGTACCATTTTACAAGCTTATCAGACAGTTACAAGCTATGGACTGTGGGTAAAGCATCGATGCAGTGCCTCTGTTGACTATAGTATAAAGTATAGTTTGCCAATCAGAGTATAAGCGTTAAGAAGGGTATATTGTAGGATAGTTGTTTATTTAAGCAGGCGGAAAAAGTATAGAAGTATATGAGTTGTGGATATGAGAACGAGTGGAGAAATAATACTAATTGCTAGTCAACATAGTGTACTGAAGAGTAAAAAGTTAATACAGGATAAACAGGAAGGGACTCACAGTGACTTAGTGCTGATGTTATTTTCTGTTGTCCTAACCAGTTGATTGGTAACAGGCTCCATAGATGCAAGACCACTGGTAGTAGGCAGCCGATTGTGCGGTCCTCTTGACGTTTTAGGGTGGTAGTGAGTGTCCCTTATCGACCGAGTTTATTTTAACAGTAATGATAGGTCCATTGAGTTACCTGTCTACTTCAAGTGAAGAAATGGGGTGGAAAAAGTAATTAATACAACTGCAAAGTAGGAAAAATAAGGCAAACTGAACTTGAAGTCCATTTTGGTCTAGACATGGAGAGAGCCTATGATGTTTGAGTGGGGTGCAGATGTGTTCGTACGTGCAAGATTAGTGCAGGTGAGGGCTTGATCAAGCAGTTTTACAAACGTATGTAATTCATCTGCCATGCGAGTTTCGGAGGGAAGACTGTTCCATATTATTGCATACTTGGTGAGGAAGAAGTTTTCCCGAGTTTTTGATCTGTATTTCTCAACTTTGACCGTAGATACTTTGTTTCGAAGTCCGTATTCATGTGAATCTCGGGCAAGAATTATCTTACACGTTGAATAAGTAAGGTTTTTGAGTAGTTTGAAGTAGAGAATCAAATTAGACCTAAGCCTTCTCTTCCAAAGGGGTGCTATTCCTAAGATTTGGCATCGGGAACTATAGTCAATGACCAAGTCAGTCTTAAGTACCTTGCGAGTGAAGTCTCGTTGTATTCCTTCCACCTTTAGTATATCAGATACGCGTAGGTTGGAAAATAAGAACGAGCAGTATTCAGCGATAGGTCTTACACAAACTTTGTAAAGAAGGATTTTAGATTCATTTTGATAAAAATTACGGAGAATGAAGCCAAGCAATTTCCGCATTTTGGATGCTTTGGCTGAGATGTGTTCAGAGAAATTAAGACTGTGTGAGTAATGTACCCCTAGGTCAGTTACTGATGCCAGTCTGGGCAGTGTGTGATTGCTAAGTGTTAGTTTCGTTTTGAGAGATGTGTCTCCTATACATAACCAGCCGCATTTCTCTGTGTTGAGCTCTAACCTCCAGCGTTTGCACCAGTCGTTTACCATGTTGAGTTCACGTTAAATTGTTTCCATAGTACTGCGTAAATCGGAAATGTCAGTTTTATAGATGACTTTTAAGTCATCGGCATAGAGGTAGGTCTTACCTGTGCTAAAACACTTGCATATATTGTTGATATAGATTATAAAGAGCAATGGACCCAAGACACTACCTTGCACTACACCACTGGTTATAGGTCGAGGTGTAGATGTATTAGAGTTAATCTTGGTTATTTGATATCTGTTCGTAAGAAAAGACTTGATCCATTGCAAAAGGGGATTTGTAATTCCAACTGACTTAAGTCTGTTGATTAGAAGATTATGAGGTACCTTATCAAAGGCTTTCTTAATGTCGAAGTATAGTATAATAGCTAGTTTCTTCTGGTCACGTATACGAGTAACCTCGTTGAAGAAGTCTATCAGGCATGTACTGCACGACCTTGTTCTAATGAAGCCATGTTATTAAGGTATATGTTAAGAAAGAGCATTTTGATAGGTTAAAGAAAATAAGTGTTGACAAGGTGTGAGTGGACATACAACTGACAAACGGGGGCGATTCGGAAAAGAGCTGAGAGTATAAGATTATGTGTGATTATAAAATAAAATATAGTGCTAGAAACAGTATTGTGATATACATTTGGGTGTCTTCCCTTTAATATCGAAGCTATTAGAGCCCCTTTCGTTTCCTAAAATATTTTTCCCCCAGTTATTATAGGGTCTTGATTAGGCTTCGTATATTAGCGAATTGTCTAGTTTGCTTGTAATAGGATTTCTGGGTAGGAAGTGAAACCAATTCAACGTTCGTAACACGACTTAAAGAGGTATTTTGCGTGAATAGATCAGCTTCAACACCATAAGTTCGTGGCATCCCACTAAACCATAAGGAGCCGTAATTAAACAAAATGTTCTGCCCTACAGACATGGGTGGATTGAAGTTATCTCCCCACCTTCATGTTTGCTGGTCAGTAACGCCACCCTCCCTCCTTTTGTGATGTTAGGCTCTCTTACGTTTGTGGTAAGTATGAATATTGCTTTAATCAAAGCCCATAGTTGGAATACACTGCCTCTACTAGGTCCATGTTACAAGCAAATCAGATAGTTAAAAAATTTGTTTTATGGGTTAGATGTTCACATAGTATATCACACTGCTATGAAAATAACTAATGGTTTAAAGAAGTAAGGACTAATAGCAAATCAAAAGATATGAGAGGGTATAAAATCGTAGAAAAAAAAAAGATTTCAGGGTAAGACAAATAAAACATTGAGAAACTCACAAGACTTTGTGGCCAAATTTTGAACTTTGAATGGTCGGCCTTAGTAGATCAGCATTCATAAGATTGACTTTTAGGAAGAATGATGTACATTTAACCTGTAGGGTTAGGAGCATAAGGCCATGGTTAATAGACAATGAATAATAGGAAAGGATAAGCCATTTATTCTGTGATTTGGTTATATTCATATTAGTAACAGTCGGACTTGTTATAATCTTGTTCTTTCTAGATACTAGGCGGTCCGCAATAAAGTGCCTCATTGGTGGGCGGGAGTTCAAAGAAATTTTGAAGCTCTTTGGAGTCTAGAAATAGGGTTATTAGCCTTTTGAATCTGACAAACGTATCACAATTACGGACAGGCATTGGCAGCCTGTTCCACAATAAACTGTACCGTACTGTAAAGAACTTACAACGCATTTGTTTTTGGTGTTTTACGGTAAGTAGTGTATATGCGTTGTTTCTAAGTCTAAAGGCTGGGTCGTGAGTAATAGTCGGGCGGAAGGTTAGAAAGAAGAGCCCATATTTCGCTTTGTAGAGAAATATTAAATTGTTTTTTAGCCTACGGTGCCATAAAGGTTCTAAAGATAGATGCTTACATCTTTCTGTGTAATCAAGATTCGAGTTGCATCCTAGTAGTTGACGTGTGAAACGTCTTTGAACATCTTCTACTCTTATCTTGTCTGTGATATTCATATTAGAGAAGACAAAAGAGCAGTATTCAAGGGAGGGTCGTACACATATTTTGTAGAGAGTAAGTTTAACCTCTGTTGTGAAAACGTTTTTCATTAAAAAGCCAATTAGCCGTCTAGATTTAGAAATAATAGAGGAGGCATGTTCTTCAAAGTTCAGGCTTCCTGTGTAATTAATTCTTAAATCATGTACTGATTCGAGTGTTTGGACTCTACTTTCATTTAAGTGAAGTTGCGGTTTATAGGGATGCTTTCCAAAGTGCATGATCCCGCACTTGTTGAGGTTTAATGGTAATTGCCATTTTTCACTCCATATAGTTAAGTTATTGAGGTCCTTTTGGATCTGGGATACACTTTCGCTTAGTGTCTCAGGCTTATAGCTGTATACTATTTTGAGATCATCAGCATATAAGTATGGTCTCCCAAATTCTATGGTGTTACATATATCGTTTATATACATAAGAAACAAAAGTGGACCTAATACGCTTCCCCGGATGACTCCACTGGTGATTGGTCTGGGGGACGAGAGACAGTCATTGTATTTTACCATCTGTTTACGTTCTGTTAAGAACGAAGCAAACCATGAGTACAGTGGGTTGTGTATTCCGAAGGACTTTAGTTTGACGAGTAGCCTTTTGTGTGGGACCTTATCAAAGGCTTTCTTAAAGTCTAGGAATAGAACTTATACAAGGAGTCCGCTGTCTCGTTTCAGAGTTATATCATTCAGGTAGTCTACTAGGCATGTATCGCATGATCTGGACCTAAGAAATCCATGCTGGGTGGTCGAGATGAGATTATTAGTTAGTAGATGTTGGACTACAGCCGGCTTAACGACTTTTTCCATCACTCTGGATACCACTGAAGTTATGTTCATAGGCCGGTAATTTTCAACGTTTGCTTCAGGTCCTGTTTTAATTTTGGGAATGATATGTGTAGTTTTCCAGGCAGTGGGGTAACACGCTGAAGAGAGTGATATCGCGAATAGTTTGAGAAGCAAAACACACATATCATCACCTCCACGTTTTAGCATGCTAGATGGAATACCATCTGGTCCATCAGTGTATGAGTGTTTCAATGTACTGATTGCCTTGGAGATATTTTGTACACTGAATTCTGCATTAGTAATTTCACAGGGAGTTACTGTGATTGGTTCTGAATCATTAAATGGTTTTTCGTTAGTTGGTGAGAAACAAAAATGTTCACTAAATAATTCTGTGACAAGTTTAGGATCTTCGTATACTTGTTTGCCTTTAATGAATATACTCCCTCTCGGTTTAGAGCGTTTAAGTTTATTTTGGAGTAGTATGGTGAGTGCAGAGGAGTTATTATTAAGTTCAACTGCACGTTTTTCCTGTGCTACTGCTTTTTGTTTACTTATTTCCTCTGTTCGGACGAGTATTTCTGTCATCGTTACTTAAGAGGAAAAGTCATTTAACTTGTGGAATTGAGTACAATGTCTTTGAAGACGTCTTCTTTTCCAATATACAAAGTATTGGGGATGAGGCCACTGGTAAAGACTAAGTCCAAGATGTTTTGATGTCTGGTAGGGCTATCGACATACTGAGTCCATTGTCCGAGCTCTAGACATTCAATAAATGATTCATAACGTCTCGGCGCTTTGACTGGCAGCCAAGAAATTTCGGGCATATTGAAGTCACCACAAATGAGCTTGCCTGTGAATGAGAGGGATGACGCTAGTGTGAATACCTCCGATAATACTGCTATATCATCTATTGATGCGTTAGGTTGACGATAAACACAGCCGAGCAGTAAGGTAACGGAATTCGACAGCTTTAGTACAATTCACACCGAATCCTTCAGTTTGTTTAGTTCAGGCATATCACATAGTAGTGAGTTTAGGCTAGAGTGAGCGTAAATAAGGCATCCTCCGCCTCGTCCATTCAATCTGTCACTTCTATACAGGAAATAGTTATCAAAAGATATACTTTGGTCGGAAATATTACTGTTAGTCCATGCTTCAGATATCATAATAACTGATGGTTGATATATGGATACAAACAGGGCTAAATCCGTCTTTTTGTTGCAGATCGACCGAGCGTTGATAAGACATATTAAGCAAGTGGCCTACTAAGTTAAAATGGGTGAGGGTATCTCGGATAAAGTCGTCGTAACCCTCGCGAGTGTTAGATGAGTTTGAAATGATGGATTAAATGTTCTTCATTAGCTCGGTATTTTGATAGGTAGATTTAGTGGGAGATGTATCAAATGAGCTAGTGAAGTTGATTGGGGAGTTTACCCAGGAGGAAAGGGTGGGAGTACTCTGTGATGGAAACTGTACGGAGGAAACAAATTTATGGTTTGCATGTGGTTTGAAATAACCTGGGCTATATGCTTCAACAGAGGTGTCACTAGGGGTCTTATTCCAAAAAAATCTTGTACAGGCCTACTGTGAAGTGTATGGTTATTTACAAAATAGTCTTGATGGTTAGACTCGTAGCCCTTGTTATGGCTATTTACGTTAGCATGAGAGGGGTCTGCTACGCGTAACTGGGAGGATTTGCAACTGTTGTTATACATGGGAGCCGTTGTTATGTGATGGGTCGGTAGTCAAGGGTATGAGTTTTCTTTCTGAGAGTAATTACAGTTGCGATCCTGGGGAATGTAGGTATGGTGTGGAGTGAGAAACCTATTGTTACCATTCTTATTTATGGTTTTAGGCTTCAGGGGGTGATTTAGGTGGGCAGTTCTCTGGTAGTTTTCGTTGGTCTGCGTGTATGAAGGCTTGCTACGTTGAAGCCCACCACCCACTTTGCAACTTAGAGGTGTTGAAGGCAAGTTATGCGATAGCAGCGGGGAGAACCCGTTCACTGTTCTTGGGATACCTATAGAGCAGTTGGGTTCAATCTTACGTGTTTCCCTACTCGGTACCATGAGTTTTGTCTTCATACCCTTTATATTCAGAGCTGGAGCCTTTCGTTGTCTTTGTGAGATGAACTTACGTTCATTCAAGTCTACTTGTGGAATATCTTTAAGAGGACAAATTTTCAAGTGTATAGGTTTAGTTGCACGTGTGTTGTTACACGACTCACATTTAAGTACATTACTGAACGAACAGCTATCAATACCACGAGGGTTACCTATAGGCACGAAACTGGTGAGCCCTTTTTGAACACAAATTAACCTCATTTTTGTTATTAATATTATTTTTTTTTACTCAATCGTAAAAGTAGACCTGATTATCCGTAAACTAAGTTGGGTATACAAATAGTTTATTTTTTTATTATCTTAAATTATTCGTGTTATAGAAACCATTTTTTCGTGCTAATTTTATTGCTATATTTGTCACATACCTCATGTCAGACTTAAAAGAAACCCATAATCTGGAGGATTTGTCACCAGTGGAGATAGACACTGTTATGACTACGAAATCTCGACTTCCAGAATTTGATCGTAGTGATCCTGAGTTGTGGTTCGCTCAACTACAGCATTATTTCACGAGACACAATATCAAATCTGAAGGGATTCGCTATAGAGATTTGTGTTCTATCCTTCCTCCTTCAGTCGCCAAAGAAGTCCGTGACTTGATTTTAGATCCACCATCACCACAACCGTACACCGTCTTAAGACGAGAGATAATGAACCGTTTATCATTATCAGATAGTCAAAGAATCCAAAGACTTTTTCAAGGTGAAACACTAGGTGGTCGGTCGCCTTCACAGTTTCTACGTCACCTCCAAGTCTTAGTGGGTGATAACACAGTGGGTGAAGCAGTCCTAAAACAAGGATGGATACAAGCTCTCCCATGCTACGTCCAACACTGTTTGGATGCACAAGATCCTGAAACATCATTATCTTATTTAGCGCGTATAACCGATAGAATAATGGAAAGAGGTCCTCCAAATGGATCAGGCACAATAAATCACACACAAAAAGTAGAATCAGCAAAAGACCCCGTCATAGAAGGACTCATTGCGAGTGTTAAGAGTCTCACTGAGGCTGTCACCAGAATGCAAATGGGTCATACAAACAGGAGCAGGTCACCACGACGATCACGATCCAAGTCACAAAATAGGTCACAAATGTCCAGACAATCTGGGCAGTTTTGTTGGTACCACTGAAAGTTTGGTGTCAACTCAACCAAGTGCAGGCAACCATGCGCCTGGCCCAAGCATAATTCCACGACAGCGGGAAACGAGTAACCCCTCCCCAGGTCGCGACAACTGAGGAGGGGCGCCTAAACAGTCGCTTGTTTTATGTCAGAGACAGAAACTCTGGCTTGAATTTCTTGGTGGATGCTGGCGCTGCTCTTAGCATCATCCCTCGAAATAAAACTGAGATTAGTCGAGAAACATCCCCTATTACACTTCAAGCTGCAAATAAAACTACAATCGCGACATTTGGGCAGAAAACGTTAACCCTAGATTTGGGGTTCAGAAGGCAATTCCCTTGGGTTTTCACGGTAGCCGACTTAGATCTGGCAATACTGGGGATGAACTTTCTAGAGAGATACGAATTTCTAGTTGACACCAAGAAACGGCGATTAACACTAAAAGAAACTTCGTTTTACACAAAAGGCAAAGAAAGTCACATCAGCTCTCTTAACTTGATTCAAACCCCTCCAGTAACAACAGCGAAATTTCAAGATATACTCGCGGAATTTCCAAACTTAACTAAACCAAACCCACAGTCTTCCAAAGACAGACTAAAAGTAAGTCACACTATCAAAACCGAAGGTGCACCGGTGTTTGCAAAACCCAGGAGACTAGCACCAGATAAGCTCAAAATCGTCAGGGCCGAGTTTGATAATATGTTACATCTGGGTATTATCCGACCCTCTGATAGTCAATGGGCATCACCTTTGCATATGGTCCCAAAGAAGAATGAAGGTGACTGGCGAACGTGCGAGGATTACAGAGCCCTCAACCGTCAAACCGTACCAGATAAGTACTCAATACCGCATATCCAAGATTTCACAAACGGTTTACAGGGTATGAACATATTCACTAAAATTGACTTAGTCAGGGCATATCACAATATCCCGGTGGCTGATGAAGATATCCCTAAGACAGCTTTTACAACACCCTTTGGTTTATTCGAGTTTGTACGCATACCATTCGGCCTGAGAAATGCGGCACAGACATTTCAAAGATTCATTGATAACCTACTTTGAGATATGCCATTTGCGCAGGGGTATATAGACGACTTGTTAATTGCCAGCCCCGATTTGCAATCACACGAAGAGCATGTACGAGCAGTGTTGACAAGATTGAATGAACATGGAATAAACATACATCAAAGTAAGTGTGTTTTCGGTGTTCAAACTTTAGAATTTCTTGGTCACACAATAAGCTCTCTAACACAAATGAGAAGTTTTCTAGGTCTAATTAACTTTTATCGCAGATTCATACCAGGTTGTGCACAATTAATGCAACCTTTAACAGATTCACTTAAAGGAAAACCGAAAGAATTCAAACTGTCTTCTGACGCCGTCGAAGCTATTAAACAGCTTAAAGATAAACTGGCTCAAGCAACTACGTTGATATATCCGAATTCTCTTTCCCCACTTGCTTTGATGGTGGATGCTTCAGATAAAGCAGTAGGCGGTACCCTTAACCAACTGGTTAAAAACGCCTGGAAACCAATTGCTTTCTTCTCGAAAAGAGTCGCTCCAGCAGAGTCAAGGTATTCTACCTTCGGGCGAGAACTTCTTGCAATCTACCTGACTATTAAACACTTCCGACATATGTTAGAAGGTAGGGAATTTATAGTCTTTACGGATCACAAACCACTGCATTAAAAGCGAGAGCCGATAAGTACTCACCTCGAGAAGTCCGACACCTTGACTATATATCACAGTTCACAAGCGATATCCGACATGTCAAAGGTCAGGACAATCAGGCGGCAGATGCTTTATCCAGACTAGAAATGAACGTGCTACAGCAGTCTACAGTAAACTTCGAGACGTTGAGACACGAACAAGAGCAGGACCTAGAATTACAAAACCTACTTAAAACAAACAATTCAAGTCTTAATTTAAAACAGTTCCCATCACCTATCGATGGTATTCTAATTTACTGTGACACGACCAAGGCAATGCCGCGACCTTTCGTTCCCAAAAATATGCGAAACTTGATATATAATAACTTTCATTCTTTGTCTCATCCTGGAGCAAAAGCTTCAACTAAACTAATCAATGCCAGATATATATGACCGAATTTACAGAAGGATGTACACAAATGGGTTAGAGAGTGTTCAGCATGCCAACAATCAAAGATTAATCGTCACACAAATTCACCCATAGGTGTTTTCTCGCAACCAGATGCACGTTTTGCACATGTGCATATCGACTTGGTAGGTCCTTTACCCCGTTCAAATGGTTTTAATTATCTTTTTACATGCATAGATCGATTTACCAGATTCCCTATAGCCATCCCGATAGCGGACATTACAGCGGAAACAGTAGCCAAAGCTTTCATGCAGAACTGGGTAACCATTATTGGTACACCCATAACAATAACGACGGATAGAGGAGCGCAATTCGAATCCGAACTATTTAATAACTTGGCTAAACTTCTAGGCTCCAATAGGATACGCTGCACTGCATATCATCCTCAGGCTAATGGGACGGTAGAACGTTTTTACCGTCAGCTAAAAACTGCCCTTATATCTCACTCAAACCCCAATCAGTGGACAGAATTCCTACCATTAGTTATGTTGGGAATACGAACATCTGTCAAAACTGACGCACAATGTTCAGCTGCGGAACTGGTTTTCGGAACAACTCTGAGACTACCAGGTGAATTTATTAACCCTAATACTAACAGTCAACAACTTAATTTAGAAAATTACGTAGATCAACTACGGGACCATATGTCCAAACTTAAACCAATTAATACTCGCGAACAATCGCGCGCCGTATATGTACCTAAAGACCTAAGCAATTGCACGCACGTCTGGTAAAGATGTGATAAAATAAAATCACCACTCAGTCCTCCATTTGAAGGTCCTTTCAAAGTCGTCTCAAGAAAATCTAAATACTTCGTGATAGAAAAACATGGAAACATCGACACAATAAATATTGATAGGCTAAAACCGGCTTATCTAGATCATGAACCACCATACGTATTGTTAGATCATTTAACTGACAAATCCATTACGGAATCGAAATGTAAAGATGATAAATCTTTACAAATGACTAAAACGGTCCGCTGGGCACATCCAATTAGTCAGTCAAGGATGTTGACAGTTTCGGCTGCAGGATAAAATCTAACCACGTAGCTAATCAGACCCTGCATCTACACAAAAATATTTTTCCCCTCATTCCGCCTCACCTACAACTCCCCAGACCTTTTACCTTTAATATATAAGTGTTATGTTAAATATTTTTTTAATACTGGACACATAAGCTAGGTATTCCGTAACGATGGCTGATGATTTTAATCAAACTCATACAACTAACACTGGCAAATTCAACGAATTCAAAAAGCAACCTAGGCGAGTTTTATAATTTCTTTTTCTGGTTAATTAACTATGTTGGCTGTACTCCTTATATATCTTTATACATTTTTCACGTAGACTGGCAATACATATATACAATATGAACTACTTCTAAGAGTTTTCGGTCGAAGATATGTTTAGTAGCTTGATACGATTAATACTACTATTAATAAGTGGTTTTCTAGACAAAACATTTTGGATTAAACCATGGCCAAGTACTTATTAAAGTTCTCATCATTTTTTTCATGTTCAGGAAACTTATATAATGACTTAACCAGTTTTCCTGCAGCATGCTTTTTAGTGTGATCATATAACCCATCTTTATTGGCAATATTCAGATTTTTTTAAATTTTTGACATTTAAGAATCAATAACCGTGGAGATATAGTACAGTGCGTTACTGTAAGGTTACTATGTTAGCCGCATTGATGCCCCCGAACGCCCTGGTACGGCAGAGAGTGGAGAGAGTCCGCTCTCCCTCTCGAAATACTCTCACACGGCCGCGCGTATACAGCCTCTGCCAGGGAAGTCCTACTCATTGCCTTCTCGTGGCGGGGGTGTTGTTTACGAAAATGAGAGGACGAAAAGCGAATGTCCGGCGCTTTAACCGGATCACAAATCAATGGTGCACATGGGCTCCAGTATCCTGCGAGAACAAATAGCGTATGAACCAATCGTTGGTCACCGGCTACCATGGGATTGCATCTCCTTACGATGCTCCACTGCCTTGTGGGTTAGACCATTAGGTCAAAGGCTCGGCGTGCGGCCCTCTAAGATAACCACCTGCTTCGGTTTGGGCACCCGGGCAGTATCACAGCCCACACACAAACCATGAACTCTATCACTATGGCAACTAATTTCCTCGCTCCGATCAACATTCAATCGATTCAAATAATAATTACTATTATTGTCATTATTAATACCATTATTATTATTACCATTATTGTCATTATTATTATTATTACTATTATTATTATTATTTTCCACATTATTCACCCTCTTTTATACTTATACAGCGGCTCGTCTTTGGTGGAAATTCGACTGTATCTAAACGTTCTCGAGTCACTGTCCGGTTGGAAATTGTATGTTACCATCGAATATGAGTACTGAAGCAGTTTTTCTGAAACCACGTGCGCCATTCAAGCTGGCTGCCTTCAACGTTTGCAAACTTATGCAGGTTGGTCAACAGATAGGGCTGGCTATGTCTTTGGAAAGTCTTCATATCGATGTTTGCTGTCTATCCGAGACCCGTATTCAAGACTCTGGTGAAGTACTACAAATTCGATCTCCATCTGTCGCTTCGAAAAGCTTGTTTTACGTGCGCTTATCCGGGGACCCTGTGGCATCTTCGTCTGGTCTTGCTGGCGTTGGTGTCGCACTAAGCGCTAGAGCTGAGGCAGCACTAGTTGATTGGATCCCCGTTAACAGTCGGCTATGTGCTGTTAGATTAGAAAGTTCCATCAAAGTGAGAAGAAATCGGCATGAGAAACGATGTCTTTTCGTCATCTCTGCCTATGCCTCGACAGATTGCAGTCCGGATGCAATCAATGATGAGTTTTACCACCAGTTATCTGTTCTTCTCCAGAAAGTGCGCTCGACAGATATTGTAGTACTAGCCGGAGACTTGAATGCTCAGGTCGGGCGTCTAGGCACAGAAGAGAGTCGTCTAGGTGGCCGATGGGGACTCGTTGGTCACAGGTCAGATAACGGGGACCGTCTACTGCAACTATGCACAGACCACAACCTGTTTCTGGCTAGCACTAACTTTCGGCACAGTCATCGCCGATGTGCCACCTGGCGTCCTCCCTCTGCATCCCAAGCCTGGACTCAGATTGATCACATCGCGATCAGCTACCGCTGGCGTGGTTGTGTAAAAGACTGCCGCTCCTTTTGGAGTACCTATCTCGACTCTGACCATGCCTTGGTCTGCGCCAATCTTGCCTTACTTTTCAGTGGACAACGAAGTGCCCACCATCAAAGGATTGATGTCAGCAAGTTGGTTGCAACTTCTGTTGCAAGTAAGTATCGAAACGAGCTAGCCTCTAGGCTAGCTAGCACCCCACCGAAAAGTAAAGATGAGCATTGGCTGCAATTGCATGACGCCATGAAAATGGCGGGAACAGTCAGTTGTGGGTTCGCGAAACGTCCCGCTTATAAGCACTGGGTTTCTTCTGGTTCCTCACAACTCATTGAAGCCCGTCGGTCCACTCCGGGTGACCGTGAGTTTGACCATAAACGAAGGATGTTACGTAGGGAAATTGGGCAAAGCTTGCGTAAGGACCGAGAAGCCTGGTGGTCGGAGCGTGCTAATGAGCTGGAAGCAGCAGCTGCATCTGGTAACTACCGGAAGCTCTTCCAGATCATCCGAGCCACTGGCAGCAAGAAGTCTGGTGTGAGTGAAACAATCTGCGAGGATGACGGAATGCCAATCACTAACATCCATCGACGTCTTGGACGATGGGCAGAATTTTTCGAAAGGCAGTTCAACTGGCCTGCTGCTCCGGCAACATCGGTCAGACTGTCCTGCCCTCCATGGCCGGTGACGACTGATCCACCAAACGAGGAGGAAGTCCGCAAGGAACTCCAACTCTTGAAGCGTTACAAATCACCTGGCCCAGATGACTTACCTCCGGCTCTTTTTAAAGATGGTGGTGACATTTTGACTAAGGAATTGACGACGTTGTTTACAAAGGTTTGGGAATTAGAGAGTGTACCAACGTCATGGAATGAGTCGATAGTTGTCCCTATCTTTAAAAAGGGTTCACGTCGTTCCTGTAACAACTATCGGGGGATAAGTCTACTTCCAATTGCGTCCAAGCTATTGGCTTCCGTCATAATTCGTAGGTTGTTCAAAACCCGAGAAAGATTGACTCGCGAGGAGCAGGCTGGGTTTTGTTCTGGTCGAGGTTGTATTGATCATATCTTCACCCTCCGCCAAATGTTAGAACATCGCCATACTTATCAAAGGCCAACAATCGTAGTGTTTCTTGAAATCAGGGCTGCCTTCGATTCGTTGGACAGGACTGTTCTCTGGGATTGTCTATTGAAGAAGGGTGTGCCTGAGAAGTTTATTAACATCCTAAAAGCTCTATATAAAAACACCTCAGGCAGAGTGAGGGCATACAACCACCTCTCTCCATTGTTCCATTCGAGCAGTGGGGTTAGGCAGGGTTGCCCAATCTCACCATTCCTCTTCAACTTTGCCATCGATGACATTCTGGAAACAGCTCTGATGAATGTAAGTAATGGTGGTGTGGATCTGTTGCCTGGAGAAAGACTTCTCGACCTTGAGTATGCGGACGATATTGTCTTACTGTGCGATAATGCCCAAGGCATGCAATCCGCACTTAATCAGTTGACAATCAGTGTCCGTAGGTATGGTATGTGCTTTGCACCTTCGAAGTGCAAAGTACTTCTACAAGACTGGCAGGATTCCAATCCTGTACTCACCCTGGATGGTGAGCAGATAGACGTAGTCGAGAAGTTCGTGTATCTGGGTAGCTGCATAAGTGCTGGTGGGGGTGTGAGTGATGAGATCAATGCACGTATAGTGAAAGCCAGAGTGGCTTATGCCAATCTGAGCCATCTTTCGCGCCTTCGTGATGTTAGTCTGGCTGTAAAAGGTCGGATCTACAACGCGTCGGTGAGAGCAGTCTTGCTCTATGCTTGTGAAACCTGGCCTCTCCGAGTTGAGGACGTTAGACGACTCTCTGTGTTCGATCATCGCTGTCTCCGAAGGATTGCTGACATTCAGTGGCAACACCATGTTAGTAATGCATAGGTTCGGCATCGTGTGTTTGGGCACAGAGATGATAATTCAATTGGTGTCACCATCTTGAAACACCGACTTCGGTGGCTTGGACATGTTCTACGAATGTCGTCCCAGAGAATTCCACGTCGTGCATTGTTTGCCGACTCTGGGACTGGTTGGAAAAAGCGGAGAGGTGGTCAGTGCATGACATGGTGTCGTGGTCTGAAAGAAAGCTGCAAAGGACTGGCTTCTCTTGGTCCTTCACGACTCCCTGGTTGGGGTCTGAGAGATGGTGCTACACAGTGGCTAGAGACGTTATCAGATATGGCTCAGAATAGAAGCCAGTGGCGATCCTGCTGTAACCTTCTTTTACTTTCTTCATAATAGTGGTTGTGTCTCCCTTACTTGAAAGATTTCTTCTGATTGTACCTTTCTGTTCCATCGTTACGACCACACTACCTTTTGTGGTCCTTAGTTTTTTTTTTCTATCTCTCTTCGAATTTTCATTGCTTTGTGTGGCGCATATATATTTGCGCTCTCTTGTACCAATATTTATGTGTTCAAATAAATAAATAATAAATGAATTTTAAACACAACTTATAAAGGAACTATTAAGTAATCATAACATTGAACTAACGACATGACTATCACAGCTATGTTAACGTTAAACCAATTATTATTAGTGGTCCTGACAAAACCCTGGAACTTAACACTAGCGTTATAAAAAAGACATGTTATGTCAGTAACTTTTATATATATATATATATATATATATATATATATATATATATATATATATATATATATATATATATATATATATATATATATATATATACTTTTTCTCTCGGTTTAAGTATAACGTAAAATGGAAATTACAAAACTTGTAGATTTTTTTTTCTTCTATAGTATTATTAGTAATCCAAACAAAGAACTTGTACTGTTCTAATATGGCATTTTGACATATCAATCAGTCCTCCTGTTATCTTTCTCTCATATCTGAGCAACTTATGGCCAACAAACATCGTATTGAAGGGGGTTTCGATGAACAAAAATGCATGACCCTCACGCACTCGAACCTCTGCCCTCCTGAATGCTAGACCGCGTGCCTAGCCATTAGGCCACATCAGACCACGAGGGTTGACTGCAATCTTCCCTTTTACCGATTATTCATTCATAATACTAATGAGTAATAGGACTTCAACACTTCTAAGGTGCAGACAAATTCGTTACTTTGATGAATTGACGAAATATTGCCTCAGTATATCATACATATTTAAATCAAACCAGAAAAGAGTATTTGACACAACTGTACTTGATCCTCATACTCTACACAATTTTCTCCCCTCTTTAATCGTATATTCTCTTCGGTTTTATGGAGTAAAATTATGCACCCTTGGTTACGTACCTGGTTAGAAAAGGCGGTTGTCACATTCCCAAGGTCACACATTTGAACGGGTTTGAAAATGAGTCCAACTTCTAGCAAGTTTACACTTTTACATATATACATTATAAAAAGATTTTTTTTGTTTCATACCTTTCCGTACACAAGATGGCTACACTATGTCTATTTTCTTCCAGAATACCAATCCGTTCTGAAGGCCAATCACTTACGTGGAACCGAACAATTATCATTTATGTTTATGTATTTCCATTTTGTATCTTATTATTTTGATGCAGGCAGTGGAGCAGTTCTTTAGGTTTGATTGGTTTTCACCATTACCTTTGAAGTAGATTCTTCTTTACTTTTTACTTGAGGGCGACTCAAGAGGCAGGTGAGTAAACACCTGATAGCCGGTCTGAGCATGGAAAAATCGTACCTCACCAACATGGTGTTGGGTAGCCCGCTCGCGGCACTTCCTCAGATATTCTTATTCCACAGTTTAACACTCTTTCTCATGAAAGCACGCAGTAAACCGTCAGCTGTAGTTGTATAAGAAATCACATGCTACAAAATAAGATAACAAGCTAGTAAATGAAGAGACATCCATGAACTACCGTTGACAGCGTTAGTTGCCACTTATTGTAAGTCAAACATTGAGTGAGTTGATAATTTTCCCTTGGGATGAGAAATAGAACTAAGGTGTTTTTGATAGATAGGTTAATCGAACCGACGTTCCTACGGAAGTCGATTCTAGGGGGAAGCTAATGTAACAGCATAGGTTGGTTGGTTAAGAGTTGACCCCAAACAACCGAGCATATGCCAAAACAGTATTGTTCAAGTATTCATTCACTTCCTTATTTTGTATAAGCGTTATATTCCTTATTATCTTATATTGAATGCTGAAAGCCTTTGTTTGTCTGAACAGATAATCCCACGCTCCACTGTGACTGCGCGAAGATCGAAATAAACACCTATTCACTATTTCTCTGGTTTCTTCTATCAATACCACGAGGGTTACCTATAGGCACGAAATCTCAACTGCTAGGTCTTAACGGCCCAACCAACAACGATGGTGACGCCGCTAACCTTCTGGCGGCACACTACTCTCAAACATTTCAGCCGGCTGACATCAACTCTATTGACGACAGTTTCACCTGTAATTCCACAGGGCTTTCCGAAGTGGACCTAAGCGCTGACTTGGTGTTCCGGAAAATGCAGCACTTGAGACTGGATATTTCTTCTGGCCCGAATATGGTTCATTCTGCCATACTGAAGGAGGCAGCCTTAATCCTGGCAACGCCGCTTAGCGTGATGTTTTCACACTCGCTAAGCCAAGGCAAATTACCGGAAAATTGGAAGTTGGCTCACATCACACCAATTTTCAAAGGGGGTCGACGCAATGAACCTTCAAGTTATCGGCCTGTGGCTCTTCTGTCATTACCTTCAAAACTCATGGAGTCCCTGATATGCGATGGTTTAAACGATTATCTACTGTCCTTAAACTTCTCATCCCAACAGCATGGTTTCAGGAAGGGTTACTCTTGTATAACCAACCTGCTGACTGCGGCGGACAGATGGACAAGCATCCTCGATCGCAAGGGAAAGGTTGATATCATATACCTTGACTTCTCAAAAGCTTTTGATAAAGTTAACCACTTGTGTCTTATCAATAAGCTCAAACGACTAGGTATCAAACCACCTCTAATCGATTGGCTTACTTCATACCTAGAAAATCGACACTTTAAGGTTAGGGTTAATTTCACTTTATCTCAGGCTATGGAATGTCCTAGTGGGGTTCCCCAGGGCTCAGTATTAGGGCTTCTCCTCTTCTTGATCTACATAAACGATCTTCCTCAACAGGTAACGTCAGACTTACTACTTTTTGCCGGTGACGTGAAACTTTGGAGAGAGATACGCAACCAAGACGATACACAGGCACTTCAGGAGGATCTGACTCGACTTCAAAGTTGGGCAGACGATAACGGACTTACGTTTAACACTTCAAAGTGTAAAGTAGTCCATCTGCGACATGTCGCAGACTACAGTTATAACTTAAGAAATTCCTCTCTAGTAGTATCCCAAGTCGAAAAAGATTTAGGAGTCCTGGTGCCCCATGATTTAAAGTCTTACGCTAATTGTGACAAAAATGCCTTCCGAGCTAACCTTGCACTGGTAACATTGAAGCGCATTTTTGGCCAGTTTGACGGAAGAACTTTCCATACAATCTTCAATAGTTTTATCCGTCCCCATTTAGAGTACGGAAATATAGTACTCCCCCCTCACTCCAAAAGGACAAGATCACTTTGGAGCGTATCCAACGGCGAGCCACGAAATCCGTTCGCGGACTCAAATCTAAGCCTTACGAAGAACGCCTCCATTCACTAGACCTTTACCCATTAGAGTATAGGCGTCTTAGAGGTGATTTATTAATGGCTTATAGTATTCTTAACACTTCTGGACATCCTCTTAAACACCTACTCAAGCTTAGTTCGAATAATAACCTAAGGGGTAACACCCAGAAACTGGAAACTCAATATAGCAAGACGGGATGTAGACACAACTTCTACTCCTTAAGAGTTGTCGAAAGCTGGAATTCGCTGCCGGCCGAGCTAGTCCAAGCGACTTCTCAGGAGTCCTTCAAGAGACAACTTGACCTATTCTTAAGGACCAAGGACAATATCATACTATGATTTACCAATTTCTTTTCCTCTTTTATTGTTAACATACCTAGGTTCCTGCCTGGAGGATTTGGTAATCCCCTGCTACTAGACACGGAAGCCTGTTAAGCGAAAGCTTCTTCTATTCCGTCCACAACCATTTTGAACAAATCTGAATCTGAAATCTTTTGGTGCCTGTTTTAAAATACTTTAGGTGTAAACGCGTTCTTCAATTCATGATGAGATATGACAACAATAACTTAAAAATAAAGCTTGGTAGCAATGCTGAAGTCTCTGCAGAAAGTAAAAACGAATTTTATACGACTATGTATTCACAAGTAGAAGAGATAAAATCAAACATAAGAAATGTCGAAGAAAAACTTATCGAACTAAGTGGTACGTTGCCTTATCATTACTAATGATGGAGATGATCTTTTTCGCATGTTTCTTAAAATCATGGAACGGTCAAGTCCGAAGCTTTTGGAGACAGCCATTGGTGCTGCTTCGCAGTTTGAAATTGTGAGAAAAATATGTAATGATCATCACAAAGTTATCTGTGAAAATAAATAACAAGTCGATTGGGGTTATTCAGTGTTTAGAAAAAATTTCAGTATGGATGATCGACAACTTTTAAATTTATTTACCGTGTAGTGCCGATGCAATCAATTGTTTCGTTCGTTCTCTACAAAATTGTGTCTGACCAATTTGCACTTGCCGAATTGATGTATTTTGAATAAAATATTCGAGAACTCTTGGTATTTTTACTAAATAGGAAGTTCATTTTCAGCGTTTTCAGTCTAAATAGATAATAAGGGAAGCTGAATTTGACTCTCAAATTCTTATTGTGATTCATTTGATAAATAGCATAAGGAAATATGTATTTTCGGTCATTGACCATCAAGTTTTACATCTACAACTATCTGTCCACAACGTATAACCTATTGCTGTTGTTGACAGATTGAACATAAATGTAGGCAAGTTATTGCGTAAAGTAATGATGAAATTTGTGATAGATTCATAAAAATATGTTCTCGGAATTTTGAAAATTTGTCTATCTGGGGAGGCATAGGAATTATGAAACGAGTAAACTATTGAAAAGCTTGAGCAGATAATATGAAAAGCAAAGTTAGGAATAGCAGTAATGCAAGTCAAATAACAAGAGAATACAGGTTTGGGTGAGTTTGATCCAAGAATTTTTTATGCCAACTACTCTTGAGATGCTTGATAAGTGGATATGGATACGACTTGAAAGCTTCATAAAAACTCTTTGTTTAGCACTGCAAGCTGAGCTCTTATCGCTTTTATATTTCAAATGCGAAAGTGATAAATTTCCGCTAGACTTATCTAATATTTGACTTGGTTATAGTAAACCACACTTGGGAAATAAACAGTGAATTTGTAGAAAAAAATGAACCCACCATCTCAAGATAAGTAGCGCTGTAAGCGTTTGACACTGATAATGACCTCACCGTTTAGACTGAACGCACTTTAGCTCAAGACATTCAGTCAAACATATCCATCAGATTGCCAGCGGATGCTCCTTGCTACGCAACCCTTGCAACCACAAACCAGCATAGATTAACGTCTTCCTAACATAAGAAAAAGCTGTAAAATCTTACTGCGAACACATTCATCCCTGAATTCTGAGTTGACTAGGTTGAAATCTGTGGCATACTTAAGCTTGTTGTGTCGTTTGGCCAATTTAGTATTTTCGGCGTGAGTAATCGGAAAAATGAATATGGAAATAGTAGAACCTGAATCCTTACTTGTAATTGCAGTACGCAGTCTGCGTTTATAAGATACATGGTGCCCAGTGAAATATTGATTTACTTGTTACGCTTCTTAGTTTAGCTGTTCAACAATTATTTCTTTTAAATCAGTAGTCAAATGTAGCCTTTACCTAATTAAAAGTTTGAAATGATTTCCAAGTATGATTTTAATTGTAAAACCACATACGTTGTTTGGGATAACCGCTTTTTATAATGTGTTCTGTATTTCTTTTATTGTCACTGTATGACAAACTTTGCCTCCTATTTTTCTGTTGGTCGGAAATCAACTGATGAACTACAGTGATATTCTTGTCTTTCGCAAGTAATTTTGATTCTTAAATGAGAGATATTAAACACTTTTAGAAGAAAATTGATAATAACTTCTTTCACACTCAAAATATATGCGTTATTTATGTATTTTCAATATAAAGACATCTAATCAATAAAATTAGGCGATAACTAATTTTCTAATCCTGCCAGAAATTATTTTAACGGGAATCCCGTTGGAACTGAAAACTGATGGTGAACTTTATCGTCCACTCGGTACCCTGTTTTTGCTGACTCGTATATTAGGTTAACGTCTGTGAATGGTTCACAAACGTAGCGGATAATATATATGAAATCAATAGCTTAACTCTCAGTGATATATATTCGGCCGACGAATCCCAAGTGAGATGAGAGTTTTAGATTTCACTGCTAGACATATTCCACTTATTCTATTTGAAAAAGTAATAGATGTAATATTCACAGTCAGGTCTAAATAAGTGTACTTAGGAATGCTAGGCAACATTATTCAACAATATCCAGGACGGCTTTCATAAAGTGTAATTCCCGTAGTTGTGCATACTACATTTCAGATCACTAGATCAGTTTACTTGAATTAATTTATGTAAACATTTCTCTAATTACAACACACAATACAAAAACTGATGTAATTTACGAGTTATAGCAGTATCTCAGCAACTCATCACTGTGGCTGTGAACCGGCATGTGGAAAACTTAACATTTAATGTGACAGATGACTTTGACAAGTTTAAAAGTTTTTACATGATAATTTCTAATGAGCTCTTGAGATTTGCAGCACTCAGTTATGAATACTTAACTTTTTGTTAAACTACCAACTACAACTACCGTATTGGTGGCTTAAAATCCATGAAGTCAATTTTGAAACCAACGAAGTCCCTACTTATTTAAATATACACACAAGTGACCTTCTATGAATTTGAGATACCAATACAAAAGTGATAGACCAGTAAGAAAGTTTGTTAAGTGCCGTGACTGATTGTTCTTCAGTAACTATACATGGGATTTCAATAAAAGAATTTAGAGCTCTCAGTCATGTGCTCATGTATCTTAATCCCAGTAGTCACTGTTTGAGATCTGAGTTCAACGGTGCTATCAAATCATAGATTTATGCAAGTCAAGAAATACTTATTTTAACAATGCCCATATATTCTGGTGTTTTGCCCTGTTCATTAGATAATATAATTACTGAACATTCTTGAATATCTTGTCGTTCTAGATAATCTCATCGGCACCCACCTCTTCATGTTTAAGCATTCAACTGAGCTGTAAATCTTCTCCAACATAGGATGATAAATTATGTAAGTTAATTGAATAAGCTTTAAAATTAGAAAACAAAATCTCCGGCCGTCATTGATGAGATATTCATTTCAACCAAAACTTAGTTTTATTCTTACTTAAAGTAAATACGAAAACAGAAAAAAATTATAAACTGAAATCATTCAAAATGAAAGTAGAACTTGATAATTTAAGAGAGAAAACAAACACCATCAAACAAAAGTTAAAACCAAAAATAAACAGAATTAACTATTAATAAAATGATCATGTTATGATCAAGATTCAATGAATTAAATTACGATTGACCACGTGAAGTAAACTGTGAGACAAAAGCATTTCAATACTACTTAATACTGATTTAGTAAGTAAGTAACCAATATACCAACAACAACAAAAGTGGAAAGATCATTATCTCAATCAAAAACTTAATAATCTCCACAACTCCTATACTAGTAATCAACATGTGCTCACTAGTGACTAGCTTCGTCAGGGAATTCTCGGAGTTCTAGTGAGAAGCCGTGACCAGTTGAGCTAATCCTTGTCAAGTAGAGACAGTTATCTACCTCAGTACAATGGAAGTTGGTCGTGCAATTTCGTGGATTGGTTGATGTTAGAAACTATCACCATTGGATGCCGGCCCAGTGGTCCAGTTGGTTAAGCGTTCGCGAGCGAAAGCGAAGGCCCTGGGTTCGAATCCCGCTCGCGGGATCGTGGATGCGCACTGCTGAGGAGTCCCACAATAGGACGAAACGGCCGTCCAGTGCTTCCAGGTTTTAAATTGTGATGGTCTAACATCAATTGGTTCATGATCTCAATCAAAAAGTGGAAAGAAGCAATAGCATCATTTAGATGACTACTATATTATATACAGAGAAATGCAATAGAATAACGATGATGGATTAGACATCATAATGGACTAGGTGGAGTTTATCTGTTTGATCATCTCTACAAAATAACAACATTTTCTTTGATTTTGAACATGAATAAACAAGAAAGATATTGATGTGAATACGATGAAGAGTCCAGATTACTCAGTTAAAAGAAACTAAAATGTGAATAAGGGGAGGTGGGCAAGAAGAGAGATACAATGAAAGAATAGTAGCAAAGGTAAAGGTTAAAAGGTTAAAAAGCAAGATGTAACTGAATAGACGCACACACACACACAGAGGGGGGAGAGAGAAAAAAGGGAATTTAAATAGAAGAAAGCACATTCTATGCAAATTAACCATCTAATTGATAATAAGAACAATGAAAAGTTGAAAGAAACTAAACCAATTCGTCCAATTGTAACATTATTCACAACATTGTGTAATCATGATTAAATGAATCATACTTAATAGACCCATGTAACTGGTATCCATTGTGGAGTGATTTGAAAGTCATCGATTACACGTTTAAGTTGAATAATTGTTTCTTCAATATCATTGTTAATAATTTTTAAGTCGAAAAAATGACTATAATGTTGTTCTAATAATGCACTATCACGTGTTAATCTTTCAAGACTTTCATCCTATGGAGAAAAAAAGTGAACAAATTGAAAGCCTAAATGTTTCTAAGGGAAAATTAATGTCTATTATTATTATTATCATCATCATTATGGGGTTGTGGAGATTAATATGTTTGTGATTGGGATCATGAACTGATTGATGTTAGATCACTGGCTCAATAACCTAGAGGTTAAATGCCAATACAAGACTGATCAATTTCAGTCCTAAAAATCAATGGTAAGATTCAAGTAAAACAATGCCAAGTAAATTAATATTCATAAGATAATTACATGGATTTGTAGCTTATGATAATGTGAGATGTGCTACTGATGTCAACAGATATCAGTAGTGTATATCATCCATCAAAAGTGAAATGTCTGGCAGCAGAAGGTTAAGAAGATCAAAGGAAAGAAAATGAGAACAAAAAATGATTAGTGTGGAAACGAAGGAGCAATGAAGTCGGAGACGATTGACTGACACTTTGCAAATAAAGTATTTACTGAATGCTGCCCAGATTTTATTTTGATGCTCTGTAATTTTGTGTTCAAATACATTCGGTTGTGTCATTTTTTGTTCTCCTTCACTACAATGGGAATTTTAGTGCACTTTTTGATTTGAGTGGCTTAACTTTTTAAACAATATACTTATCAGTTTATACTTTTATAAAAAACGGTTTTCAGAATCCCTCCACTATTACCAAAAATCTCATTCTGCCCACATTACATTGAATAGACTGTTTTCATTCCATGTGATGTCATTATATGTTCATTCATTTTGACTGTCCGGGATCAGGTTAAAGGCAAACACGATTGTGAATAAATAGTCGCTGTCAATATGGAAGCATGTTCAGTGTTTTCTTCAAACATATAAATTAACTATTTCTAACTATCCCACCTCTCTAGCCTCTTCTACCCAAAAGGTCAAAGATTATCCAAATAGAAATGAATTGAAGCCTAATTATAGTGTAATAGCATTACAATTTTTCACTGGTAGAAATCAGTATACATTTATGGAGACAACTGAATTTTTTGTGTGATCATGAACCGATCAATGTTTGAGCGGAATCGAAGGTTCTGAGTTTAAATCCCGTGTGCGATATAGTGGATGTACATTACTGAGGAGACCCATACTAGAAAGAAACGGTCACCCAGTGCTTGAACAGATTGATCGTTAATGAAAACATTAAAATTTCAGTGCTGAATTTTAAAGAAGGCATAACTGAAATAGTTATAGATCCGTTTGTAAAAATGATATTACGCAACTCACATTATTATTGTTACCATTATTGTTATTATTATTATTCTGTCCATTAGTGATATTAGTGAGAGTTGGAGCTGCAATAAAAACAATACATGGAGCAAATTCAGCAGTACGTAATATTTTCAATGCTTGCGGTTCAACATCCATTATAGCAATTAAACTAGTTGCATGTATTTGTCTTATTGTATCCAATTTTGTACCATACATTGCTCCTTCATGTGAACCATATTCTAAGTATTCATTATTAGCAATATCACGTATCATTTCATCATGTGAAATAAAGTAATAGTTCTTTCCATTCACTTCATCTTTACGTGGTGTACGAGTTGTATCTAATTGTAAAATAAATATGAAAATATTTTATTGGAGATTTCTTTTTAAAAAAACAAATGACAATTCTCCAATATCTATATGAAGTATTAACCATGTTGTTAAGGTGTTAGGCAGTCAGTTAGTCAGCAACAACGTAGAGCTTCGTACGTAAGTACATCAGTTCAAGTTACCATACCACATTAGCACAGAGATACAATTGTCGATCCAAATCACATAGCGGTAAAGGTGTGGTGTGAGCTACTTATATTGATATAAGTAGTACATAACGTGCGTTAAAAGAACGTAATGTCTGGCAGCAAAAGATGGCAAAAATCAAGAAAGGTGGAGCGAGAACATAATGGAATTTGTAAGAAAACCTATGAAAAATGGAATGGGAGACAATGGATTGGTGTTTGCAACAGAAACAATCCAGTTTGGTTTGATGCGTGAATATTTTGCAAATTGACGATTTAATATATGGTATTCAGATATTGTTGAAATAGACTGTAATTGCTGTGCTAAATACATCCGTTTGTCCCCACCCGTGTTCTTGTTCACTACAAAGGTAGTAAACATTTAAGCAGTAATCGGAAACATATGCGTTTGGAGATGTTATTCAAGGAGTATGATCCAATGAAATAAATTTGGAAAAATAAAAAATAAACGGACATGAAGAATTCAGAAGATAAAAATTTGAGGGAACACAAAGTGTGGATGCACTTGCGCTCAAAGTTTATAATATTACAGTCAGTCATGTATAATGTAGGAGCAGGCACATATGTATATCGATCCAAGTTGGCATACCACATTAGTGCAACAAGATGATCAGCAAATTCATAGAAGCAGTTACATCAATGATAGTGATATATATAGAAGAAAGGTTGTGTATCACGATATGAGACAGGGAGAATAAATTAGTTCATAGACAGAAAGATATAAAGTAATTTCAATCTCATAGTTTAAGGGAAGACAAAGAGTGTATGCACTCACACCATTGTGATCAATTCTGAGCCATGTCACCTAGAATCTCCAACAATTGGTTGTAATAGTTCCGTGCGCCCAAACCATGTAATTTGCATCATAATATTACCATACAAATTCACTTATACGTTTTACTAAAATTATGATTAGATTATTACCAGTAGTACGAACCTCATCTTGGATACTTACAACAATTATTTAATATTTGGATTTAGTAGATCAGTGGATAATATGTCGACATTTAAAGTGAAGGTTTGAATCTGAGTGAAACATCATCAATGTAATATACATATATCCATCTGGTGAGTCGTATATAGAATGAAACTCGCCACCTTTTAACTTTAATATAATGATTTAATAGGTTTTAAAACTTTAATACTATGGTTGCAGATAATGGAGGTTAGTTTTCTGATCGACTGTAATATTAATTAATTTAGTCTAATCTTAAAAATACAGACCGCTGAATTTCAGTAACAGCTTGTTTCATCAATGGCGATGGATGATATTGTTGCTGTAAAGTCAGCTGATTAAAACTGAAAACACTGAATCCCTTCTTGTCGACTCAATGATCTAATAATGACAAAAACTTGTGAATTTTAGGTTTAATCCCTAACGAGGTCATCAGCCTCATATTATCCTCATTCGTATTCCTCCATTGAAAGGAATGATAATTAAAGCAACCGACTTACAAACAATAAGTGTCAGGTTAGACCCAACTCTATCCACATCGTTTCGGGTAATAAAAGAGTATGATGAGTCCTAATGATTTAATTTGAAAGCGATTACATCGGTCAAAGCTTGATCGATCAGAATTTTGTCTCGTGATGCATTTTGGTGATTTCCTCAATGTATGTCCTATCCATTTCCATCGTCTTTTCCTAATTTCTTCTTCAGTTGGAAGCCGGTTTTTTCTCCCGCAGTAGGCTGTTGTTGATGGTATCTGGTCAATGGATGTTGAGTATCTTGCGTAGACATCTATTTATAAATACTCATACATCCTTGATGATGTTTGTAGTAGTTCTCCAAGTTTCAGCTCCGTACAGTACAACTAACTATCTTGACGTTCGTATTGAAGATTATCACTTTGATATTGGTTGATAGATAGTTGTTTAGAGTTCCATATGTTCTTCAATGGTAAGGATGCGGCCCTTGCTTTGCCAATCCTCGCCTATACATCTGCATCTGATCTTCCTTGTTCATCAATGATGCTTCCCAGATACGTGAAAGAATCTACATCTTCCACAGTTTCACCATTAATTATTATTGGGTTGTTGTTCTCCATCATTTAATTCAGTAAACAATTAGTCTACGAAAAATTACAAAATAAACTTTTATCAATATTATCATTATGTATTTATAACTCACGAGGAATAGGATATGCAAATTTATCAGGTGATGATTGAATTAAACAATTTTTAATATGACGTCGTCCAACACCATGTGCACCAAGTAATACTAATGTTCTACGACGAAATTGTGGTAATCTGACAACTTCTTCGTATGTAACTAAATCTAATTGATCATAAATAGCTGAATGTTTATTTTTGTATTTATCTTTAAAATGACGTTTATGACGTTTAAACCATGCACCACAGTGTGTAATACCCATTTCACGTGATAACTCAGCTACCTTATTTGCCATACGCCATTCTTGAAGTTTTGGACTAGGAATTAAACCCGCTGGTGCTTGACAATCCGAACCCCATAAACGAGCCTGAACCAATTAAAAAAAGAAACGGTGTTTATGTGTAGATATAATTTAAAAAGTAATAATAAACATTCCGAAGATTATCCAACATGGATCTTAAGAGGGGATTGTAAAAAATTGATAAGTTAATGCAGGAGTAACTCATCAGCTTTGAACACGTTACCCCAAAGAAATCTCTCAAAATAATTTACGTGCAAAATCGAAACGTACAACCTTTCATTTTTCTTCTATAATTCTGATCCTTTTTCTTAACAACAATTAAATGTGTACGATTGTAGAATGCCAGGAGTAATATGTACTTGCCTTATCTTATAGCGTCACAAATCACGAAAGGTTTTCAATGAGATTTCTGTAGACTATAATTTACGTTTTGTACTTGTTGGGATTTATTTGCAAAATATACGCAAAGAATTGAGAAGTAATTTGAACGTTCAAAAATGTATCCATTAGAAACTTTTTTTTCGGAAACATTGCACCACTATGTTATACAATGTTGAAGATTTTAAGTTCAGTAGACGATTTGGACACTATTCACAATCGAACACAATAGGATGATTATTCTCAACAACAATATCAAATGAATTGAACAATCAATGTGGGCGAATGAAATTAAGTTACAATGTTTATACAAAAAATATGATTATCTAAAAAAGCTTTCAAAATTTTAACTGGTCCGATTTTGTAAACTACTCGACAATCAATACAATATAGTAGTATAGAGTCTCTGTAACTTGGCTTAGAAGCTCCACATTGAAGATTTTAATTAATAAAACCAAATGATATGATAAACATTATTATTATTATTTATTATTTAAACACATAAACATTAGTACAAGGAAGTACTAATTAGATATACGCCACATAAATCATTCAATTCGTGTGACGGCTGTAAAACTGCCCATGTGCCCAAATCGAACTGTTGGTTTACTTGGGGAGACACACCTGGAGCTTTTGACCTAAAGATCTGATCCACAAGACAGTGGAGCAACGTCAGGATATGCAATCTCATGGTAGTCAGTGACCAACGATTGGTTCATACACCATTTGTTCCCTGAGGATACTGGAGCCTATGTGCACCATTGATTGGGAATCTGGGTATTCCAACTTCCCTACATGGACTCTCCTTGTCCACTAACTCGGTTCTTGCACTGGACATTCGCTTTTCGTCCTTTCAATTTCACAACTAACAGCGTGGTCACAAGAAGGTATTGAGTAGAACTTCCCTATCAGCTGTTGCATGCATGTGGTCATGTGATAGCATTTAGAGAGGGAGAGCTAACTCTCCACACTCTCGGCCGTACCATGGCATTTAAGGGCGATATGATAGACAAATTACTCATCGTCTTTCTAAATTTAGTAGCTCCATAACTATTGGTAAAGGTTTGTATTACCTTACTGCCAACAATAATCTAAACACACCATTAGATAATAATTCGCAAGTGCAATCGAAGCTTTCAAATAAAGCACATATATCTCAACAAGAACTGAACAATTCCAGTACAAAATATCAAAAAGATGGAATAGCATAAAGTTTTATACATACATTTATATCCATTAAACAAACGAGTGAGTACTATGAATCAATAGCTCCATGGTAGAATTTGAAGAAATTAGTACCGGGGTTTAAACTATCAATCTGACTATATTAACATTGAGGTCACAAATACATTCAGATGACAAATCTTTCAAATAGAATGAAACAAGTGTTTAGGATTCTCATTGTAAAACACAATTCAATCATACAAATGATCATAATGAAGTTATTTTCACATAAGAACAAATGAGTTGGTACATTTGAATGAACATAAATCCATAGAATAAAAGGTATCTACACATTCTTCAAATATAGAAACATATATTATTAGTATGGGGATTTGTGAAGATTGTAGTATTTTATTAGTTGAATTCACGAGTTGATCTAAACTAGACCATCATTGACAAATAAACTGTGTCGGTTGTGAGATCGATTGAATTTAGACAATAACACCTCTGTATGCTGGATGAGTGGCCTACAGGTTAAGCGTACGCGCGCGAGACAGAAGGTCAGGTCTCGCGTGCGATCTCGGGATTCGAACCCTGGACCTACTAGGTTGCGCATTGCTGAGGAGTGCCACAATAGGACAAAACGGGAGTCCAGTGCTTTCATTTTAAATGAGTATAGGATAAATGATTATAATGAATATCTATTTCTTACTTGCCACCAATTATGATCATCTTTACTAATAATTTGTAATATATCTCCAATATGAAAATGTATACCAGCTTGACTACATGGTATTAAATCATCATTTTCAGGACTATAATCAAACATTGCACGAACATAGATCTAAAGAAAAGAAAATATATTTAATTTAAGGGGCTTTAAAATGTATTCTTTCAAAAGAATTTTATTCATCGGTTGAAGTTCATTTTCTCTACACAGTGAAATAACTAACTTCAAGGAATCTTCACATTTATATTCTATGAGATTGATTAGTTATTCATTCATTCATGATAATAGATGACATTAAAGCTTACAGATTCATAGATCCTCTCTATGAATATGAAGCTGTGAGTTTAAAGTTCTCTAGTATTTTAGAAACTAAAAGCGTACAGCTACCGAATGTACCTCAGTTTCCAACAGTTATACATAAAATTCCAGCAAATTTTCCGTAACTGGAGGTGATCCGAAGAAAACTTTGAATTTAAGTATCATGTTGGTTGTAACGGAAAGAGAACAGTGAAAATCTCTTTGCAGCTTCTTTGTTGGACAGTATTTTTATTTATTTGTTCCTTCTCCCTTTTGTGTATTCCAACCTTTGTTTCGATCTCAGGTATCAGACCCTTTAGTGTTAAATGTCTCTGTCATCGTTTAGTGCACTACTTTGCGTTAGAGAAACTTCTGACTGTATAGTACAGGCTGTACCGTTTGAGGCATTTTGTATTTTTGATGTAATTTGTTCTGTTTTCTTAATTAGAACCGTTTATATTGAGCACGGAGTTTGTGTTTTGATATAATATAATACGGGTATCTCAAAGACGCGTTGTGAGCTATACAGAGGAACTTGGTCTGGTCTAATCGAATAAATTTTGGGTTCGTCAGTCCGTTGTTCCATCCAAATATTGGTTGTTCGACCGCTACATTGGTGTTCTTTCTAAAGTATGAACCCATTACATCCGCTATCTCATTTGACGGCATCATTATTGATCTATTCGAGTTGTGAATGACCTATTGTAAAAATCGATCAACATTGGAGACTAGATAGGATGTTAGTTATTACACAGTTGATCAATCAATATAAATTCATTAATTTATTCCGAGGAAAAAAAGAGTTGGAGTAACCGATTCAAAAGTTTAAAAAAACGTTTAATACAAGTTTAGTTCTATGTATTTGATAATAAGTGTGGTAACAATTCACTTTCAAAAATCGATATTTACCCCCAGAAGCACAGCTATTTATTAACTACACTGAACAATGAAAGTCAAAATGATAAGCGTCTATTCATTCTAATACATAACGTGACAAAAAAATAATAAATATATTTTAATTATATTTCTGTTTTAACTTGTGACCGCCCATTAGAGAGCAGTGACTTATCTATTAAATCAATGACGCGTGAACCTGTATGAGCAGTATAGTGTCCTGATTGGTCCTACTTTCCGCCTAGCCAAGGCAGTTAAGTCCACAACATCAATCTCAGCTTCTGCAATATGAATCATTATATTTCAAACATACTGAGTTTATATACCAATCAAATAGACCACAACGCACCATAAAATAGAAAATACACATTTGTACAAGATTTGGCCAAATGTGGCTGTGAATGAGGGTGGTAGTGATTAATAGACAGGTCATAACTCATGAATGGTAAATCGTATAATAATGGTTTATAGATCAAAATAAAGCTCATGAAAAGAGAGACATGAATATGAATAGTTTAGTTATTCAACAATTATACGATAAAAATGTACGTATAGTATTGATCCATTAATGGATCACACAAGTTACCCTAAATTTTGTTTATCGAGACATAACAATTTCTGACGATGTTTCGTAACCGAATGTAAGCCACTTCTTCAGAGTGAATAAAATAACTAACATTAAATGAACACAAGTGTAAATAATACAAAGGAAATGATGGAGAATAGTCTATTTGTTATTTAGTACAATCAAAATCATAATAGGTCTGAATATTGTCAATGTTAAGTTATTCTTGGTCAAGGTGCATTTGCATGACCAGTCACTGTATTCATTTACCTACTCATTGGAATATAACAAAAAATACATTTTTATATTTAAATTCTTATCTAATGCTCCATTTATTTGAAATGATCATGTACAATCTTGGCATTAATGTTAATCGACTACTTTTCATTCATTGTAAACATTTGACATTGGATAATCTATTGAATCTCTTTGATGATCTGTCATATATCTTAACAAAGAAATAACACACTATCAATTGTCTTATGGTCTCAATTATTGTAATTGTTACAATCTCCGTAAGACCACTTCTGAAATAACACAATAGTCTTATTGATCAATTCATTTTCAAAAGTGTACTACGTTTTGAGTAGTCTATAAAAGATAAGATAGTCAAGTAGTCGATCTGTCATATTATTAATTTATATACATATATCATATTATTGAGTTGGTGAATGGTTGAGATAAGATGTAAGTAAACTCTGGGTTTACGTTTCATGTTAGATGACACTCTTTAGCAAAGCGTATTCACAATCTTGTATAATGTATACTTTCTGACATTTCAACTCAGTTTATATTAATTTTGAGACACTTAAATCAATGGTGGCATTGCAGTTTGTGCAAAAGAATTCTATCAGTACTATATCATTAGACAATAATGATACTGGTCTTCACTCAATGATCAATTATATATATAATACTTGTAATTTTAAATAGATCAAATCTAAAGAATTGTAAATAGACGAAGAATACTGTCAACGAAATCAAATTGATACAGTCTATTAGGTGGAAAACAAAAAAAAATTATTATCCACAATTCATTTTATTATGCTTCAGTTGATTAAAAGTCCATTGTTTTTTATCTCTACGTATAACATTCAACCTTTGCTGAAGATATGTGAAAGAAAACTTCAAAATTCATTTATTCATCAAAAGCTTTGAGGAACTCAAGCTGTAAACTTGACCGTTCTAAATAAGACCGATCATGACATTATTGTAGAAAATATGGTGAGACTATAACTTATGGACGACCTTTGAGAGACACTGAAGTGGACTTGAAAGTGAACACTTACTGATTAGGACAAAATGACAGTTATAAAGCAGTTAGAATGCCCATGTACAGTTGATGGTTAGGGTTGAAAATTACATTTAGGGTTTTCATCACAAACTGATATCAGCTATAATACCTAAACTCTATTTATTCAAATGGATGGGTGAATCTCGCGCCGAAAATTCGTGACTCGTTATCTTATATCTCATTGATGCATCCATAAATTATAGTCTTGCCGAAAATTTTATTATGACAAATCAATCAAAGTTTTGATATTCGTAATGCATTTTTACTTAGTCAATCATTATTTTAAATATAACCACTTACTTCACATTGTAATGGATGTGTTCTATAACTGGGAATAATTTTCAAACTCACATTTCCACGAGCATTACGCTTTGAGTAAGAATGGCAAATAGAAAATTAACTATACAATATCTTATTACTCATAAGTAAATTAATTTGGCTTAACGAAAAAAATATGTAGTTAGTAAATGTAGATATTTGGAGCACATCATTTGTTTCTTTTTAAAGAGTTTTCCGAATCAAATGGAAATACTTTAGACATTTTGCCTAAATAATACTTTTTAGAAATCTAGCAAACAATTGGCTATGCTTTCGATGCAGTTTTTTTCTCTGAGCTGGTTGGTTTGGTCGTGGAGCTGCCATCATTCTTCTGAACGACATCATCAGCACAAAATTCTACCTGAACAAAATCCCATCAAAATCATCCACCTAAGCTACTAATCTTTTCCACTATTAATTATGCTTTTTTTCTCCTCATCGGATCACTGTTTAATCTTATCACCGATTTCATTATGTTTAACAGAAGATTCTAGAATAAATTCTATTTACCTACCCTCATTTACTGTACATGCTTGATGATTTTGATAAACTTCCTAACTTCTGTTATCTGTTCATGCTTTAACAGTCTACTGGAGAAAACAAAGTGACGTGAAAGACGTGATATATGGGCTTCAGTTTACAGCTTACCAGTAAGCATATTATGTAGTACAATGTATTGTATTCCTTACAAGTTAAATACTTAATCTTGTAAAATAAACAGTGAATTGACTAATATACTTTCATGAATGCAATGAATAATGATAATCATCATGGTTATCCATTCTTTAGTTGATTTTAACTTCTTGTACTGTATATGTGAGGCAATCATGATTTACTATTTGTATAACAGATTTTCATCATTATTGGGATAAATAACTATAAACTAGACTCATTTTCTCCATGTACATAATTCCTTTTTTTTATCATAAAAATAGAAGAAGCAAATATTGATGCTAAATAATATGAACATGTTCAGTTATTTCATGCCATATATTACTTAAGACATTTGATGTTCGTAGCAATAAGTTGTACATTTGATTAAAAGTGCAAGCTTCCTGGTTCGCGTTTTTTGCGCAAATCATCAAACAACATCACGAGGCAGGCCTTAATTTGGAATCGTGAAGGAAAAAGGAAAAGAGGAAGTCCAAATAATACATTACATCGCGGAATAGAAGCGAATAGAAAAAAGGTGAATAACTGGAAAGACCTGGAAAGTAATGCTCAGGACAGGGTTGAATGGAGAATGCTGATTAGCAGCCTATGCTCCTTCACAAGGAGTAACAGGCCTAAGTAAGTAAGTAAGTAACAAGGAGATAACATCAAATTATTATATATTCAGTCTTAAATGCTTCAAATTTAGTTATTGTGAAGCTAGAATTAAATAAAACTCAGCGTCTATTATTATCCATAAGTCAATTGATACAATACAGACATAGACAATTTTATGTGTTGTTCTTGACAACAAAATATTTCTCAAAGTAGTTTCTGTAAACTAACCAGTAAACGTTGTAAATGTTCAACAGATCGACCAGCTACCGGTTCATTATTAATCTCACGTAGCTCATCTCCAACATGTAAAGTACCTGTATTTGTTGAAAGAGAGATAAATTGTAATTCATTATATTATTATACAGACAAAATAGATTGTGAAGATTGTGCATTGTAGTCGAGTCACATAGACTGAGTTACATTAGAACTTGACCGATACAATTTAGTTAACACTAAAGACTTGACAAATAGAACATTGGTTAGTAATCAGTGATTAATCAGAAGAATTATCGGGATATTTCATTCTGATACTCTCATGTTGTATACATGTACCACTTTTGATTTCTAAAATCCATGACTATCAGGATTCCTAACGAAACTGAAAATCATAATCTCATTGGGTTTTATCAAAATATTTACAAATTATCAACTGAAAACAACTTATTAAACAATAGTTAAGCCATAAGACAGTACACTTGAACGATTGATTAATCTATCAAGTAAGATATGGTTAATATCGATGAAACAGGATGAAATTAACAAATATTTGTCATCAGAAGGGGTAAACCTGGAAGCACTGGACGGCAGTTTCGTCCTAGCATGGGACTCTTTAGCAGTGCACACCCACGATCTCGCACTCCGCGAGATACGAACCCAGGACCTATCAGTCTCGCGACAGGCCAATAAGTTAGAATTAGATAGTTGTTTCAAACTGTGTTAATCAATTGTAATGCAGTTGTACACTACTCACAAGATTGTTTGTAAGTAGTGTATAGCATTAAAGTTGCAACAATTGTCAGATGGAGTGAAGAGTTTCAGTGCATTGAATACATAGAGTTCGTATAACACGTGGAGATTCGACGAAAAGATGGTTCAGACTGAAGAACACATCAAAAGATGCAAATGAAAGATTAAAGGAAATGAATATGCATTATGTAAATACTTTGTAACTTTTCACAATACATCAGTTAACTCTACTCAAGCGTTCGTTAATTACAGTAAAATGCTTTTATCTTTAGTTAAAAATCTATGGTACATATTTGTGAATATTATTTGATTATAATCGTATTAGTGTCCGGTAGATACTGCTCTCTCACTTCACTTTAGAAGGCTGAGTCACGACTATGGGTTTTCACCACACTATTTTGTTTCTTGAGCTAGCCGACACACTTGATATATTTTAGACTTCTTGATAATTCACCGATTAGAAATCTTTTTCCATCAACTAGGGAGGGTGGTCGATAGTACATTATTGAGGGAATATTAAAGAAATCTCATTCCTTATCAACACCAAATGTCGATGGAAGGGCAGTTTGTGGAGATTAAGCGTTAACAAGATCACGAACCTACCAAGAATAGACAGCTACTGAAAACAAGAAAGCATGTGATAGTTATCCCACCCTATTATGAGCTCCTTAGCAGCCAGCATCCACGGCCAAACCAGAAGTTTAACCAAGTCTTGCACAGAGAGGTTAAACTATAGAACAGTGATCCGGTACTTTTTGGTTTGCACATCTAATTTTAATCAGTTCGTGATACGGCCCAACCAGCTTCGATTATTTTCTGTGGATAGGTGCCTCACACCCAATACAGTTAGATCTCATTGTTCAAGACTTCTTCACAGAACTCCAGAAATTTACCTACGAATTTAGCCAGAAGTGAGTGAATGAAAACTACAAGTATTAAGGTTTGCTGAGATAATTGGATCATACTGAGGTCACAAACCGACCTAAGATAGTCATGTTTAGTTATTCCGTAAATGAATAATTAGATAAAGTAATAAGGCTATAACTATTTACTTATTTAAACTACATTTACAGATTATACAGAAAAAATCATGTAGCTTATTAAATCACACAGCTTGTAATTCTGTAGTTTGAATTATATTTTCTGGTTAGTGTCTTTTTTGAAGAGTTAGTTGGATGGAGTCTCTAAAACCATACCCAATCCTCCTTCTTTATCCAAGCTTGAGGCCAACAGTAGCTTCAGAGGGACTCCAGGCAGAGTTGTTATTCTATGCTAGGGAAAATAATTCTTTTTTCTAGTGTGAAATTAATAAAGTCAAACTGTGTACAATTTAGACCATGAATGAACCTCTAAAATATTCCAGCTTATAATGAGAATAATTGATGATGTTAACTATAAAATACCAAGATAAGCCATAAGAAATTAATTTCATGGAATATACCATTCAACATTCATAATAATTAACTAATTTGAAAAGAACACACGATTCCTAACAGAAATTGGATAGATGTACAATTTTATGAACAGTTGAAGAGAGCATATCAGTAATTACATTACTTACCTTGTCGATGTATCATTCCACCATGTAGAATTCTTGCAACAATACACTTATTCTCTTCATTTAGCTTTAATTTAATAACCTATAACATTAATCAAAACATAAACATGGATACAGAGGAAATTTATAATTAACTAAGAACAATTACAATTCACTACGAATTAATTGAAGAAGGTTTGTAATTCAGTCGAATACTGCTATGCCATTTCGCGGAAGGCAATGACTATGGAACTCAAAACAACTTTCAACGAATATCAAAGTCACAATCAACAATACCAACGTCAAGACAGTTCTACTATACGGAGCTGTCACTTGAAGAACTATCATAGAGAATGTACGAGTGTTTATAAGTAGATATCTATGCAGTATACTCAACATCCATTGGCCGGATACCATCAACAACAGCTTACTGTGGAAGAGAACAAACCAGCTTCCAACTGAAGAGGAAATTAGGAAAAGACGATGGAAATGGATAGGACATACCCTGAGGAAATCACCAAAATGCAGCACGAGACAAGCCCTAACTTGTAATCGTGAAGAGAAGGAAAAAGAGGAATGTCAAAGAATACATTACGTCGGGAAATATAATCAGATATGAAGAGGATGAATAACAACTGGAAAGAGCTGGAAAAGATTGCGTAGGAGATGGTTGAATGGAGAGTGCTGTTTGACTGCCTATGCTCCTCCATGAGGAGCAACACCCATAAGTAAGTAAGTAATAAGGTAAATAAGTAATTTGAATTAACTGATTCAATTGGCTTTTATTATGAAAATTTTATTAGCGTTGTAGGAAGAAGAAAAACTACCAACGTATACTTAAAGTTCGAGTGTATTTTTTTCAAATTTATTCAACAAATAATAAATTAATTCGTCCTGTTACTTATATTTGTAACAGATTCTTTATTATTTTTGACTGATATCATGAATCGAACATTGTTAGATCATCATTGAAAACCAGGAAGAGCTGGACGGCCATTTCGTTCTAGACTTCTCAACAATGCGCATTCCATAATAGGATGAAACATTGTCCAGTGCTTCCAGGTATCTTTGTCCCCGCCTTCCTTTCAACTCATGCCTTTCTGGCCCGACAATATCGAAGCTTGGTTCTGATACGCAGAAGCTGACTTTTCTGAGCACGGCGTGATCGACACACGTGCGCAATTCCTCGCAGTAGTCAGGGCACTACCGCGCGAATTCAACAGGTACGTAACACCTAGTATGTTTACTAGTGATGTTTCCGATCCTTACGAAATCTTGAAACGTTCGATTCTTAAACGAGGAGACCTAACCGATCGACAAAGTTTAGATCAACTCTTCAATAACATCGACCTGCAACACGGTTCTGCTACTGACATGTTGCGAAGAATGAGAGAAGTGATAGGCCTGAGGACTTTCGACGAAGGTCTATTTAAACAACTTTTCTTGGCTAAACTTCCTCAACAGGTGCAAGCGGTTCTGGTCTCGTTTCAGAACAACGCCTTAGACGAGCTAGCTGCATCTGCCGATCGTATTTTAGAAATAACGAAATCGTCTACTTCAGAGGTATTTTCCGTCAAAGAAAAGCCTCACACGACTCAGAATTACATAACCGAATTATGTCATACACTCACGCGTTATCTTAATCTTCGTAACGACCGTAGTCGCTCACGCAGTCCACGTAGAAGCATTTCGCGTAAACGATCTGTCTCTAGACCACGAAAGACGGTTAACCCTGACTGGTGCTGGTATCATAACCAGTATGGAAAATCTTCCAGAAATTGCAGAAAACCCTGCAATTTTCCCAACACGAAAACGACTGACTCGAAAAACAACTCGGGAAACTTCTAAACCGGCACGCGTTAACGGCAACCGTAGCCGGCGAACATAGCCGTCTGTTGTACGTCACAGATGTGACAACGAGAGTTCGCTACCTTGTCGACACTGGCGCAGAAGTTAGCGTTCTCCCAGCAAATCGTAACGACCGGCTCCACGAATCAACTCTAAACTCACAGGCGGCAAATGGAAAACCGATCGCCACGTATGGCAAAAGGTACATCTACCTGAACGTGGGTTTACGCAAACCCATTCATTGGATTTTCGTTGTTGCAGATGTTTTTATGCCAATCATTGGTATGGATCTTCTACAACATCATAATCTAATCATCGACACGCGTAAACGGAGTCTAGTAGATGGAAACACAAAATTATCCGTTTGCGTAACTTCTTTTTCTGGTTGTAGATTATCCCCAGTCACAGTTAAGCAAATGATAGACCCTCTCTATCAACCACTACTCGACAAGTACCCTGGGATACAGAAAACTCAACCGAAACTACCGTGTGTAACCAGCAATGTTACACATCACATCATGACTACAGGACCACCTGTATTCTCTAAAGCACGACGACTAGCTCCGGAAAAGCTAAGGTTAGCGAAAACCGAATTCGATCACATGATAGACTTAGGAATCATACGATCGTCAAACAGCCCTTATGCATCTCCGTTGCACATGGTCCCTAAAAAGGACAGCAACGATTGGCATCCAACTGGTGACTATCGGCGATTGAATGCAAAACCATTCCCGATCGTTATCCGTTGCCTCACATTCTACGATTTGACAGCTACCTTGAAAGGTACAACTGTCTTTTCGAAAATCGACTTGGTTAAAGCGTATAACCAAATACCTATGGCTACTAACGACATACCGAAAACAGCTATCATAACTCCTTTCGGACTCTATGAATTTTTGCGAATGCCGTTCGGTCTAAGAAACGCTGCGCAAACATTCCAAAGATTCATTGACGGCGTCTTTCGAGGTCTCAACTTCGTACATGCGTATGTTGATGACTGCTTAATCGCAAGTCCGGACAGAGAATCACATCTCAAGCATCTGGATCTTGTTTTCGAACGATTACAAAAACATGGCATAACTGTAAACGTTAAGAAATGCCAATTCGGAACCGACTCGTTAGATTTCCTAGGACACATTATCGATGCTCAAGGCATTCGACCTCTTAGGACCAAAGTAGCGGCCATTCTGGATTACCCAGAACCGACCAACGTCAAGCAATTACGCACGTTTAACGGCATGGTAAGTTTCTATAGACGCTTCATACCGAAATGCGCATTACGTATGAAACCTCTTACTGACCAACTTCGTGGAAATGCGAAATCCATTAATTTGGACGACACCGCACGAAAAGCATTCTCCACAGTTAAGGAACTGATCGCAAAAGCAACAATGCTCGCACATCAGAACACTGAAACACCCATGAGTATCGCAGTAGACGCATCCGACTCGGCAATCGGAGGATTTTTACAACAATGCGTTAACAACTCCTGGCAACCCTTGGCATTTTTCTCTAGACGGTTGCTAGACACCGAATCGAGATACATCACATTCGGTAGGGAACTCCTAGCTATGTATTGCCCTGTACGGCATTTTCAACACTATATCGAAGGCCGTGAATTCCCTCTATTCACTGACCATAAACCGCTCACTTTCTCGTTAAGCTCCTCTTCAGACAAGTACTCTCCCCGTGAGTCTCGACAACTAAACTACATTTCGCAGTTTACTTCAGACATTCAACACATCTCTGGAGCAAACAATGTAGTTGCAGACGCCTTGTCTCGAATATATTCCTTGAACAGTTTCCAAGGAATCGACCTTCTTAAACTCGCCCAGCTTCAAAAAGAAGACACTGATCTTCAGCACGAGTTATCGTCTACAACCCTTAAACCACACATCAAGCAGATGGGAACAGGTAAGGAAACCTTACTGTGTGACACATCCACAGGTAGGGATCGCCCAATTGTGCCGAAACATTATCGACGCAATGTCTTCAACACATTGCACAAACTTTCTCATCCAGGCGTTCGTGCAACCATCAAGCTCATAGCAGAACGTTTTTGCTGGCCTGGTATTCGTGGATCCATCATCCTCTTCAATGAACATGGATCTAACCTCCTACACGAACAGGCTTACAAACGCAATGCGTTCAGTTAAACCTGCTTCCACTCGACCTCAATCAACTGATGTTTTCGTTCAACCTGACTTACGATATAGTACACACGTTTTCGTTCGTCGAGACTCGCATCGACGACCTTTCGAATCAGCATACGAAGGACCTTTTAAAGTTCTTCAACGCGAACCGAAGTACTATATAATCGATAAGAACGGAACCAACGATAGCATCAGCATCGATCGCCTCAAAGCAGCGTATTTAGAAGGAAATAGTATCTACGTGGATTTTCCTTCGGTACAATTGAACGACACGGCTCCGACACTTATAATACCTCATCCGACAACCAACACACACGATGATACTTCGACAGTATCCGAAAATAAACTTAAAACGACGCGTTCTGGAAGAAGAGTGAGATTTCCAGAACATTTGAACGACTATTGCAAGTAAGGCACTTCTCGACATTTTCTATATTATTAAAAAATAATTTTTTTTAAAATAAGCTTATATATTCTCATTTCTATTTCAAAAAAAAACAAAAAAACAATTTTTTTAACGCTTTTACGTGTTCATGAGTTTATTTTCCCTTTTCTACGCACATACGAGCGTATTTTCGACATGCACTTACATTTTCTTTCTTCTTTTCCAGGACGGCTGGAAAAGAACGATGACGTTTATGAGGATCCGAAATTTTCATTGTACATTTCTTTTTTTACTATGTTGTACTCCGGTCCCATATAGTAAGGAAAGACGACCAGACGCTGCTAAATTTAGTAAGCTATCAGAAGAGTGTTTACCAACGACAAACTCGTTGGGTTTAAACTTCTGGCTGGCCACGTCTTAGGTTCATCACTGCCCCACTAGGGGAGGAGTGATCTGTAGCGGTAAATAAATCCCAAAACTAAATAGCTCCATAGGTTTTCGACATCGGATGCTGACCATATGTTTTAGTGGACTCATCTAGCTGAAGGCGCTCAGTCTTGCATCCGCACCAGATCACGTGTTGTAACGCTGCACTCAACATCAAACGCAATCACTAACCAGATTAGATCAGAGATTCCCGATATATTGGTTATCGCCAAATACACTCTTCCGATCTCCTCGACTCTGTCTTTTGATTTCTCTCGGTGGGAACAAAGTATATTAGAAGGTGTTACTGGTAGAAGCGTTGTCAAACACTGAATGCCTGTATCATCCTCAGTGGTCTAAAATTGATCGATTCATGGTGTCCATCAAAACTCAACAATCTCCACAATCAAAACTGATTATTACCTTATTATTACTAATGTCTTTATTCAATATTATATTTTTGGTACAATAAAGAGTTCCAAGCAAAGTATTTCAACAGGTTTTATCTTCTTATTTCTTGATCGATCCTGACGATAAATATCGAATGATGTTAGCAGTTTAGGAATGGACATCTGAATAATGTTCATTCATTTTAATGCCTACCAGCACAATGTTTCGGACTGGACTATTTTGTTACTTCTACAGAAAAAGGTAGTAAACCTTTCATATATGCAGATGAATAGGTTATGCGAATAGTGGACATAAAGATGTGATAAAACAAACAAATACAGATAACTTGTTGAAGTACCTATATGACAGTAACAGGTAGTACAAGTATTCAAGCAGTCTGTAGAGTTAGTCATAAGTTATAGCCCATAATATATCTTATTCTAGCTTTCGGACATTTCATTTTATTCATTCGACTTGAGTTATATTTTGACCTTGTCAATTATTTGCTTGTCAGTCTTGATCGTTTTTATATGAGCGTATATGTGTGCACAATTCATATCCCATGACTCACCACATGTCTGTGGTTTATTTGGTCTGACTATAAATATTGCGTAACGCTTGACTAAAATGAAGTTGGCTTCCCAACCATCCTCCCTGTGCAACATTTTGCTCTGTTCTTTTACATTCACTTTACATACAAAATATATATATTCAAAGGCCATTCTCGTTATTCGACTTATTCAATTCCGTTATTGACTAACGCGATTTAAGTCGACGATTATATACGAAAAAAGGCGATAGCAAACACTCATACGACCTAAATAGGAGTCAGATCCACGGGCCACTAAAAGTCCGCCAGTGTTATTTTAAAGTTTTCGTCATTTTTACATATTTGCATTTTCAACTTACATCTGATCAAGTGATCATCTGAGATTAAAGTCAGTGGAAAATGCAGAGATATTCGACATTTCCTTACAATCCTACTAAGATATGTACTTGATTAATTAAATTTGTCAAATTGCACAAATCTTCGTCGATTAACCCAAGTTTTTATACCACATCAATATAACGATATAAAATGAGGAATATGAGTAACAAAACAGATATAAGTGATGCAGTAAGAATAGTAGTAGGAAAGATTGGACATTGAGACTATGGTTCCGGAAGAAAGAATGACAAGTTATGTTACAAGAAATACTGAAACTCAAAATTGACAGAAACATAAAAAGTAAATAAATGTAAATCATTTTGACTCATTTGTAGCCATTTCAACCAACGTTTCCAACCACTGATAGTAGTTATCAAAAGGAAGCCAACACGGCTAGGATTAACAGTCGATGACTTCATGAACTGATATTAATTTGCTGGCTTTTGCTTAACCTACCACTATTTCAGTCTACCATTCGCATAAACGTTGAAGCGGGATATGAATTCATTTTCGAAGGGTAGTTCGAGCAAATGACTACCGTTATTTCTACTACAAATCTAATACAATGATAAAATGTACACAAGTATTATTAATAATCACAAAACGCTCATTGGTATACGCACAGAGAAAAAAATATGGACTAGTTTCGGTACGACAACGTCTACTGTCTCGAGAGAGATAGAGGGAGAGAGAGAAAACAACACTTGTAGGGACAAATAAATATTGTTCACATAACCTTGAATTTTTCTGGCAAGAGTTTTTTATAGCGAGTTAGTTTTCCACGGGATGGGGACGCTAACCCCATGCCCAACCCTCCTCCTTCACCCGGGCTTGGGACCGGCAGTAACCCTATGAGAGCTACAGGCGCATACACACAAACAGATGCAGATGAAGACAGCCAGTGTAGCAGCAGTCTCTGCATCAGTAGGCCTCAGTATAAACAAAGGGAAAACCAAAGTCCTCAAATTCAAAGCGGAAAACAACAACCCAATCACTCTTGGTTGTGAAACTCTGGAAGATGTAGAATCCTTCACATAACTGGGAAGCATCATCGATGAACAAGGAGGTTCAGATGCAGACGTAAAGGCAAGGATTGGCGAAGCAAGGACAGCATTCCTACAGTTAAAGAACATATGGAACTCAAAACAACTTTCAACCAATATCAAAGTGAGAATCTTCAATACCAACGTCAAAGCAGTTCTACTGTATGGAGCTGAAACTTGGAGAACTACAACAACCGCCATCAAGAAGGTACAAGTATTTATAAATAGTTGTCTACGCAAGATACTCAACATCCATTGGCCGGATACCATCAGCAATAGCCTTCTGTGGGAGAGAACAAACCAACTTCCAGCTGAAGAAGAAATTAGGAAAAGACGATGGAATAGGACATACATCACGCAAATCGTCAAACTGCATCACGAGGCAAGCCCCAACTTGGAATCCTGAAGGGAAGCGAAAAAGAGGAAGGCCAAAGAACACATTGCGTCGGATAATAGAAGCAGATATGAAAAAGATGAATTACAACTGGACGGAGCTAGAAAGGATTGCCCAGGACAGGGTTGGATGGAGAATGCTGGTGAGCGGCCTATGCTCCTTCACGAGGAGTAACAGGCGTAAGTAAGTAAGTAAGTAAGTTACCGTCAATTACAGCAAAATAAATTGTTGAAGAAAAATAAACAATTGACCTTAAATAGTCAATGGAAAAGTTGTGGTAAATGGGATTTAAGAGTTTTTTATTTCAATCAGATCATGAAATAATAATCATTTCAATGAAATATCTATAACAAGTACACGAAGTAGAGGTATGTGTGTGTGCGTATTTTAGCCATTTAATGATAAAAAAGATACTACAAACGGATGTTGGCATGTTGACATTGTCTTCATTCAAAAGTATAAGTCATTATTCTTATGTTTGATTCTTAGTGATAGAACTAACTTCTTCATAGGTATGATATTAAATTACAAAAAAATGAAGTACAATTTATGCTTTCAAAATATCAATGTTACCGTCAATTCATATTATTGAATATTGATATTTGTTTGAAATGTGATCAGGCATTGTGAAGCTCTACTGAAGATGACAATGTAACTTATTGTTATGGCTCAAAGCCGCCAATCAGAAGCAGCGAATAATCGATCGGACCAAGGACGCGTAAAACACGAGCGAGCAGCCTAGAGTCCTGATTGGTCCTGGTTGCCGCCTAGCCCAGTCAGTTCAGTCCAGAACACCAATCTCAATCTCTGCAGTATGAATCCTTATGTTGCAAACATAGTGAGTTTATATACCAATCAAACAGGCCACAACGTACCATAAAAAAGAAAATAACATTTGTACAAAATTTGGCCAAATGTGACTGTGAATGTGGGAGATAACAATTAATACGTAGTGTCAGTTATTATTTTAAGCCCATAATATATCTTATTCTAGCTTTCGGACTTCTCATTCTATTCATTCTACTTGAGTCATATTTTGACCTTGTTAGTAATTCACTTATCGGTCTTGACTGTTTTTATATGAGCGTATATGTGTGCACAATTCATATCCCATGACTCACCACATGTCTGTGGTTTATTTGGTCTGACTATAAATATTGCGTAACGCTTGACTAAAATGAAGTTGGCTTCCTGGCCATCTTCCCTGCGTGTCATTTCGCTTTGTTCTATCGCATTCACTTTACATACAAAATATATGTATTCATAAGTCAATTCTCGTTATTCGACTTATTTAATTCCGTTATTGACTAACGCGATTTAAGTCGACGATTATAAACGATTATAGGTGACAATATTCATTCATAGGATGATGGAGTCAGATAAACGGGCCACTAAAGAGGCATCAAGTATATATGCGCCGCACAAATCACTCGATTTATGCTGTGATACGGCCGAGAGTGAGGAAAGTCAGCTCTCTCTCTTGAAATGCTCTCACATAGCCAAGTGCACACAAGCACTGCTAGCGAAATCGTACTCACTGCGTTCTTGCGGTGAGGATGCTCTTTACGAAATTGAATGTCCGGCACTTTAACCGGGTTGGTGAATATGGAGGATCCACTTAGGAAAGTTAGAAAACCCTGAATTCAAACCAATGATGCACATGGGCTCCAGTATCCTGAAGGATCCTATTGTTGGTCACTGGTTACCATGAGACTGCATCTTCTGACGTTGCTCCATACCCTTGTGGATCAGAACTTTGAGTCCAAAGCTTCAGTTGTGGCCCCCTAAGGAAATCATCAGTTTCGGTTTGGGCACCCGGGCAGTGGCGCACCGTAATGCGTAGTGATGACTAGAATGAATATTTCATGACAAACATCAGACAGAAGTGAAGTGTTCAAATTTCGCCATATGCTTTTCACAGCTTTTCCTGTACACATTGACGTTGAAGTTTGTGCTGGTGATGTCGTTCAGAAGAACGATGAAAGCTCCACAACCAAACTATCCAGCTCAGAGAACAAAACTCCAACAAAATCAACCACTTGAGCTACAAATCTTCTCCACCAGCGAGTTTTATAAATGAAGATTATCTCTTTTAATTTTTTACCATTGGTTCATCTGTATTCTTTTGAAATTGTACCAAACGTACACGTGTCACTTGTGGTTGATCTGTATCTGATTCCATTTGATCATCTTCATCACCATTTAAAAATGATGACAGTGGTGGTGGAGTGACACGAATAGCTTCATGGCCATAAACTACTTGAGCTATTACATCATACTTTTGTAATAATGCCTGAAATAAAAATTTTTTATCATATTGATAGATAGAATGATAATAATGGAAACTGTATACTGAAATTATTGAACATTTAAATGATAAGATTTTGAGAGGGGTAAAATCTTTGTAAACTAAGTCATTTCATTTATCAAAGTCTCATATGAAAGAATCACAGTATGAGTTTTGTTTCTTTACAGAAGTATATCGAGTGATCAAGATTTAAAGAGATATTTAATGATTATTTGACTAGAACCATTTTCAAATTGATTAATAAACTCAATGAATATAAAATGACTTAACAAAGTAGAATGTCAATAAATGACTGAGGTTCTAAGCGAAGTAAATACTTTTGCTACTGATTTATCACTGAGTGAAGATCAACTTTATATCAGTCAGGTCCTTCTTAGTGCAGATCGAATCCTATAGACCAAGTTGTAATGTAGCCCACTAGTCTAGGTGACTCGACATTGTGTGCACCATATTCAGATAAGATGGTAATTGGAAATAGTCAACAGGAAACCGTGGACCTAGGTTTCGTATTACTTGGCACTCGTCAACAAGGTGTACCTGTAATCTTAAAAGAACTGGTGCTACTTGATGGATTTGATCTCGTGTCACCCAGATTCACAATCAAAGACGTTACCACTGGGTTAACCAGGCCGCGAATTACCTCCTGTAGGACTTAGATATATTTACAATTGATTGATCACCGTGTAGTGATCAATGTCATGTATGTCAGGTCCTTTTTAGTAAATACTTCATAACGAGATTAATATATACCACATTTCAAATCAAACCATTCAAGTTTACAAATTTTGAAAAACATTAAACACTTAAAATAAATATCAAACTCTTAATTACTGTTCTACACAAGATATTTCAATTGTGATTATGATTGTTGGTAAGTATTGTTAAACTTTCATAAATGTGTCATACCATTATAAATCGTTTGCAATGCATTTGTCAGTATGAAAGTTTTGTAATTGGTTTTGAAAACCTTTTAATGTATAATAGGCTAATTATACTGTACAATTGTCTGAGACCAAAGTAGATCTAGTATACCATTCGAACTATGGATTACATTGTAGTTAAAAGTTAAATCGCATAACTGTTAAGCTACTATTTCAATGTGGAGTGAAAGTCAATCGTGAAGTGAAATCTCAATATTTCTTAGTTGTTTTTTGATAAAGCAATTTGATCTGGGTCTTTTACTTTTATTCATTGATGTGGAAAGAGAAATAACGAAGCAATGATAAACAACAAAAGCTATTTTTGTGAGTCAATGTATCACTTCATTGGAAATCTGTTAAGTATTAACATTTAGTTTTGTACCTGCTTTATTCTGTGGACAAATAAACTTTCATTCAAATGCATAAATTACAGTTATATTCTTTTTTTATTCGAAAAACTAATGTAATTCAAACATGACCCACTTAATTCAATTTTCATTACTTTAGTGTTCGAGCTTCTGGTTAGCGTTTTTTTAGAGAGTTAGATTAAAATGCAAAATCGTGCATGGAGGACAGTTGACAAACTTGTTCGAAGTAAAGACTGGTGTCAGAAAAGGTTGCTTACTCTCACCCTTTCTCTTTCTCCTGGTGATCGACTGGACTATGAAGATGTCAAAATCTGAGGAGAAGCATGGGAAACAGTGAACAACTGGGATGCAGCTGGAAGATCTAGACTTCACAAATGATTCAGCCCTTCTACCGCACACGCAACATCAAAGGCAGGATAAGACGCCCAGTATAGCAGCATCCTCAGCAGCAGTAGGTTTCAAAATACACAAATGGAAGAGCAAGATTCTCCGATACAAAACAGCATGCAACAAACGAATCACACTTGACAGAGAAGATTTGGAGTATGTAAGAACCTTTACATATCTGGGCAGCATAATTGATAAACACGGTGGATCTGATGTAGATGTGAAGGCGCGGTTCGGAAAAGCAAGGGCAACATATTTACAACTGAAGAACATCTGAAACTCAAAACAACTATCAAACAACACCAATGTCAGAATTCTCAATACAATTCTACTGTAGGGGCGAAAACTTGGAGAACTGCGAAAGTCATCATTCAGAAGGTACAAGTATCTATTAACAGTTGTTTACACAAAATACTTCGGATCCGTTGACTAAACACTATCGGCAACAACCTACTATGGGAGAGAACAAACCAGATCCCAACAGAGGAAGAAATCAGAAAGAAACGCTGGAAGTGGATAGGACACATATTGAGGAAAGCGCTAAAATGCGTCACATGGTAAACCTACACAAGGGATCCTCAAGGCCAAAGGAAGAGAAGAATACCAAAGAACAGAATACGCCGAGAAACGGAGGCAGACATACATGAAAAGGACAAACAACAATTCGATAGAACTAGAATGGAAGGCCCAGGAGAGAGAGAGTTGTAGAATGCTAGTTGGCGGCCTATGCTCCATTGGGAATAACAGGCGTAAGCAAGTAAGTAATGTTCTAGCTTGAAAACGACTGTAATTTTCTCATTTCATATGCGTCGAGGTCTTGTTATTTATATTTTTATTTTACATTAGTTAAATCATAAAAAAATTGAAAATTACGCGTTATAAGCTCCAGGATTGTACTAAGTAACCTAACATGTCATGGTCATAAACACGATCAAGATGACATTATCTCTTTCTGCTAATTAAGCATAGACCAGTGGGCGGACAAACCAAGAACGCGAAATACACTTTTGAGGAATCTAATATGAAACAAATAATCACTGGATTTTTTTCTAATTAGTCATCAATTTGCAGTTTTTTTCTCAAATCGTATCTTCAATACACGATCATTTCTATTACCACTAATACTGTTACTACCTCTAGTTCTCTAGAATTCCCCCTGAAAATTATTATTAGAATATGGTAACTTGAACCGATGAACACATTTGTCAGGTTCTACGTTGCGTATAACCGACTGACTGATTATTAATTGACAATCATTAAAAACAAGAAAAGAAAATCAAGGAAGAAGATCCAACTGGTATCGAATTAACGTTTTTCAAATCAAAATATCAATTAGCTTAATAAGAAAATCATGGAGTAAGTGTACTACAGGAATAAGCTTAAAACATCTGTGATGAATTTCCAGACGGTTTCTAGCCAATCAGACAACAACTTTGAAAAATCGATAGTTTTGCCAAATGTAAACATATTTTTTGCACAATTAATAAGTCCATTATTGTTTGCTACATGTTTCTCTGTCTGTAAATCGAAAAAAACGACAAGTAAGCCCGTCCTAATGAATATAGATTTTACATATTCTGTAACCCTTAAAATGGCCTAAATAGATTTTCGAAAGTCCTCATATTGTTCTTAGTTATTGTTAAGTATTTAGGATAAGGATTGGGGATCTAGGGTTAGGATTCTCATCACGAATTGACATCAGCTATGATGTGAAAATGCTTTCTAATCATATGGATGGATGAACTTCGATCAAAAATGTTTGGGATATTTCTTCTATAAAGCCATGTACATGTTAAGGGTTTATGGTTAGGATTTGGGGATAGTGCCAATTTACTAGATATATAGAATTCTTAGAGACAGAATCAAACATTTAGTAAGTTCAACACTAGCACTTTCACTTTCAATCCTAAATATTAACAACTGGGTAGGGAGGTTTGTGGATCTGAGGTAAATCATTATCGAAGATCTCGAAGTATTCGATGGACGTCTCATTCTAGTACTGGACTCCTTAAACGACCACGTCCGCAACCCAGCATCCGGGAGTTGGACTAGTGCATTCGGTCTCGTGCACGAACGTTTAACCACTAAGTGCAACATTTCAAACTTTTTGAAGTGAGACATTAACAAGTCAGTTGCCGACTCTGAAGTTTAGAACATAAGCGTCCGGGAGCAAGATCGAAGATCCTGCATTTTATGAAAGCCAGGAAGTATACACGGCTATTGAACATAATTAGTTAACTAATGAAAGTATAAAATAAAAACGTTTATTTTTATTATTAAAATCATGAGTTGACCAGAGCTAGACCATAAATAAAAGCTTAATAACACATACGTAAGACTAAGTGTTTTGAGACCGAATCCCGCGTGCGCGATCATGTGTGCGCATTGATAAGGGGCTCATACTATAATGAATCAACTTTCCAGTGATTCCAGGTTTGTAATAGTGATTTAGTTTAGATCGTTTATTTATTTATAATGTGAAACTATCACAATCTCCACAAGTCCCTATATGAATAAAAGCAGGTTTTGAAAAATTTCGACCTAGAATTTCGACTAAGTTTAGTTCATCTACACAAACCTTCCTATCAATGTCACTCCAACAACGACTGAAGAAATCAGAATGTCCATCGGACAAATCAAGAGCGGGAAAGCAGCAGGACTTGGTAATATACCGGCTGAAGCACTGAAGTCAGACATCGAAGTAACTACAAACATGCTTTACCTGCTATTCAGAAAGATTTGGGACGAGGAACGAGTGCCGATTGGCTGGAAAGAAGGACACTTCATCAAGAATCCAAGGAATGGAGACCTGAGCAAATATGAAAACTACAGAGACATCAAAATACTGTCAATACTAAGGAAAGTCGGATGAAAGACGCAGTTGATGTCCAAGTTTCAGATCAACAAGCTGGATTCCGTAAGGATCGATCATGCACAGAGCAAGTGCGACACTACGATCATCGTCGAACAATCAGTTGAGTGGAACCCTACACTGTACATCAACTTCATTGATTATGAAAAGGGGTTTGACAGTGTGGATAGGAGGACGTTATGGAAACTTCTTTGACAATATGGAGTTCTTGAAAAGATTGTCAATATTATCCGGAACTCATACGACGGACTACAATGCAAAGCCGTGCACGGTCAGCTGACAGGTGCATTCCAAATAAGGAACGGAGTCAGACAAGGCTGCTTACTCTCATCCTTCCTCTTTCTTCTGGTGGTCAACTGGATTATGAAGACCCCGACATCTGAGGGAAAACACGGAATACAGCGGACAGCTCAGTACCCATTAGACGATTTGAACTTTGCAGATGACCTAGCCCTCCTTTCCCATACACATGAAAAATGCAGATAAAGACAGCCAGTGTGGCAGCAGTCTCTGCATCAGTAGGCCTCAAAATACACAAGAGGAAAATCAAGGTCGTCAAATACAACACGGAGAAGATCAATTCAATCACACTTGATGGTGAGACTCTGGGAGATGTAGAATCCTTCTCGAAGCATCATCGATGAACAAGGAGTATCTAGTACAGATGTGAATTCATGGGTTGGCAAAGCAAGAGTCGCATTTCTACAATTGAGTCATTCCGTAACAGTATCGTAGTGGAAATTCGAAGCAACGATCACAGAGTCAAATCAAAAGCACGTTCGCAACCTTCAAAGTTGTAGTTAAAAGTAACTGGAAATACGTTAACTTATTAGTAAATGAAAAACTTATGCGCCTTCAATTGGACACGGCTTCCGATGTTACATTGATCTCCAAGAACACATGGCGTAAGTTAGGATGCTCACGCATCCTACCAACGGAACATGTTGCTCGTAATGCTTCAGGAGATATAGTGAAGCTGACAGGAGAACTCATATGCAACATTCAATTCATGAAAAATAAATTCACGGATGTTTGTTATCTTACAAATGGGCACGATTTAGATTTATTAGGATTGGACTGAACTGAGCAGGTTGATACCTTGAATAATTTATCAAATAAGGTATGTTCTTACAATGTTTACTCTGAGTCTATCCAAATTCCAAATGACATTTCTAAATCAAATGCCCCCGATGTACCATGTTCTCTTGATATTCATGAATTAATAGCTTCTGATATAATGTGTTCTCCAAATTATTCTGAATCAAATGCGTCCAATGATATGTGTTCTCATGATTATGTCAAATCGAATACCTCCGACTTATTATGTTCTCATAAAATTCCCAAATCATATTCCTCCGATGTAACAAGTTTTCACAAGCCTCAAAGTTAAACCGACCAGCCTATTGCGTCAAGGTCTTAATTTAGAGTAGACAGATCAAGGTCACAACAGTGCCCATAGTCAGAACGAGGTAAAACACAATCAAAAATGAGACGAACTAAGGGTAGAACGCTTCCTTTAAGTTCGTTTCATGGAAGCAGATAAAACATTCTCGTGAAAGCTTTCGAGTGTTATGTATGTTGTGAATGAAGATTTGGTGGGGATAACCAATCCATTGTTTAGTGCAAAGTCTTACATAATTCGTGAAGATCATATAGTGAAAACACCGTTTGCAAACGCTTTATCAATTGTCCTTTACATCTTCCATTTCCAGTTCTTTTATGATTCCCTATCTGTTTTCTCAAGTGCAATCTTTTCAACCGTCCTTTGACAGGCAACAAGATATTAATAATGAATGTTCTAGATGTCAATGGGACTTATTTTATTCAACTTAGGAGAATTCAGGGCAAACTTGATGAGGCACACCCGATAGAGAGCCACTAAATATACATCAAGTTACTTAATTGTTTCAAATCGAAAAGAAACTGGTTTTTCATCACTGTAATCCATAAACTACCTACAATAATCGCTGCTATTAACGAATAGAGTAAACAATTAGCTGGAGGACTCAATATTGATACAGGCGTTATGAAATCCCTAGGGTCTAGTGAAATCATGTGAATGCGCCTTGGCAGGTGTTTGGCGACGTGTTGGTAGCACAAATATATGCAGGTACACGAATACTGGCATGTCAAATTTAGAAGAGAGCAGAAAAATATGTAGTGGACAAGAACCAAAGCAATCACGTATTTCAAGTGTTTAGTTTTAAGAAAAAAGTGGACTATCGAAGTCCTATGTAATCAAGTGTAAGAGTATGCTTTGTATCTGTTGATATCTATAGCTTCCTGTAACTACTGAGCTTAATATGAACGTGTTATTTAGAAGAGGACTTCAGGAAGATTAGATTCGAAAATTATTAAACGATAAACACTTGCTCACACTTTTATTGTATCGGTAATAAAAGTTTAGACTATGTAATTCTTATATTCTAATATTCGTTATCTTATGCCTAATCTACATACTGGTGCTATATATACCCTATGGTATTAGACACCACTAATTAATTATGTCTTTATTACTTTATTTTTGTATCACATATGACTGAGTTGTGTATATGTGGTGATTTTCTATTTGTAATGCCGTCAAATCGAGTTTTGGAGGTATACTATAGTATACTTTTTGAGTGTGAAGAGAGAATGAATTTACTTTTTATCCTCATTTTCCCATTAGGACACTAGGTGTTAATGTATTGATTATTGTTTATTAGTTGGTATACAATTTGATGAAGATCACTGGTCTTAAAGCAAATATGGACAAACTAATCAACTATCAAACTAGATAATACAAGTAATTTTGTAGTAGCGGCATGATCACACAAACCCCAACACAAATCAAGAACACATTCTTTTTTTGGAAGCACAACAGAATCGGAAGTCAACCAACAAAACACAGCTCCTAAACAACACAGTAACTTGACACAAATGAGTGATAGTAAAACAAAGATATAATATTTAGTGTTTTTGATGTATTTGGTAATGAAATTTAAAACGAAATTGTTGAACATCTGGGAGTATTGTATATTGAAGCATGATATTAAAATACACTATGGATGGATATTTATTTTCAAAGCTTACATGGTATTATCTGTTAAGATGAACAAGAAACACATAGTTTACGAGACCAATCAGGAGGACGGTATTTAACCCGGGATACAAGATGAAAAGACTACAAAAAAGAAAGATATTTTCCGAAAGTAAAATAATACCGCGTTATATAAATGTACATGATTTGGTAATATTTGTAAAATTTCAAATGATATGGCTAGTAAATAAATCTACTTAGCTATGGTATGGCAGAGACTTATTTTTGACGAACATAATTTTACAGGCTCTGGAGTCCATGTTCTAGTAATTTAATTGAAGAATTTTAGTTATCATTCAGGATAATCAACGGCTAGTTTAAATAGAACTAAACACTTAAAGATTATTCTACAAGTGAAAATCGACCAATTGAGACGTTAGGTGATATAACCCGTAACCAATAGCAACAATGCAGATACATTCACCACTTTGTCTTGTCTTAGGTCCAGAGTTTCGAAACAATTTTATACCTTCTAGTGAATTTATTATTGCATCTCATAAATCATTCTTTATGTCAAATGTATTTTTACTGTTACAGATGCTACACCTACTATTGTCCTTTGTGATACAGCGTCACATGCTGACTACTGTCAAACATACAACGTCAAAATACAGCATATTCGAGTCATTTAAACACTAGTGACAACATTGCGAACTGGTTTAAAAATAACTTGATCCATGAAAAATTGACATTGGTTTTTACCGTGATCAATTGAAATCGATGTATTTTGATGAATTGATAAAAAAACTCGGTTAAAAACAAGTAACCGTAAATTGACATTTTTACTACTCACCTCGTTATTCAATGACATATCAGGATTTTTAAAAGGCGTGGTCAATGAGTTAAATAATTGTTGTGCAACTGTATAATTTCCTTTATCAGCTGATTTAATAGCTTCTTCAGCAAGATAATTGCGTAGAACTACTCGAGGATTTACAGACTGCATTAAATTTAAACTTTCAGAGTATTGTATTTTGGTATTACCATTATTCCCTTCGAAATCAATTTTTAAACGTACTTTGTATGTTTGTAACCACATAGACCATAGACATTTATTTCTCTCTTGGTATTCTTCTTCTGTCATATGCTAAATAGAAGACAGAAAAATACTACTTTGTAAAATTTTCTATGTATTACATAATGATTGTGTACAGTTAACGTCAACACTAAGTGGTGTGTATTACAGTCGGCGGACAACTAATGTGCTGTCTTATTGAAACAACCACATTTCAGATGACGACAGTTATATAAATACACATAGTCATTCAACTATGCAAGTATAAAAGTAGATATATTGTAAAAGTAACACTTACATCATCGGATGCCAGCGACCATACCACAATGGCGTTGTTGGATACACTCTCTGTCTTCCCTTAAACTAAGAGATTAAAATCGCTTCACATCTTTCTTTCTACGAACTAATTCTTTCTTCCTGTACTAGATCCTTATTGCATTCTTTCTTTTATATATTACCACAACTGAATTAACTATTCTTATGAATCCGGTATTCATCTTGTTGTGCTAATGAGGTATGGTAACATGGACCGATGCATATATGTTCTTGGTTCTACGTTGTAGCTGACTGACTGACCTCACGTTTAGATACAGTCGAATTTCCACCAAAGACGAGCCGCTGTATAAGTATAAAAGAGGGTGAATAATGTAGATAATAATAATGATAATAATAATGACAATAGTGGTAATAATAATATTATTAATAATGACAATAATAGTAATGATAATTATTTGAATCGATTGATTGTTTATCGGAGCAAGAAAAGTAGTTGCCATAGACATAGAGTTCATCGTTTGTGTGTAGGCTGTGATAGTGCCCGGGTGCCCAAACCGAAGCAGGTGGTTATCTTAAGGGGCCACACCCCGAGCCTTTGACCTAATGGTCTAACCCACAAGGCAGTGGAGCATCGTAAGGAGATGCAATCCCATGGTAGCCGGTGACCAACGATTGGTTCATACGCCATTTGATCCCGCAGGATACTGGAGCCCATGTGCACCATTGGTTTGTGATCCGGTTAAAGCGCCCGACGTTCGCTTTCGTCCTCTCATTTTCGTAAACAACACCCCTGCCACGAGAAGGCAATGAGTAGGACTTCCCTGGCAGAGGCTGTATACGCGCGGCCGTGTGAGAGTATTTAACCACTCTCGGCCGTACCAGGGCGTTCGTGGGCTAAGTTTAGTGTCAGGAGTGGGATTCGAACCCACGCCCACAGAGTGGACTGCGACCTGAACGCAGCACCTTGGACCGCTCGCCCATCCTGACTAAAATGTATTTGTGAAATCAGCACTAGTCATTTCCATTGTATTAAATAGATTTTGAATAAGTTCTGTATCTATTTCACCCTTGGCATAAAGCAAACCTAACTAGGAAATGAATATAATAAAGATAACACATTCATATATCAAATCATTCAATTTCACATTAGTAATTATTAATATCAAGGTTTAACTTGATAATTTCAAGTAAATTGAACATGGAATATACGTTTCAAAATTAAAGTCAATGATGTGTTTGCAAAATTTTAATGATTAATTTAAACTTCTGCGGTTTCGTGACCTAGTGTGAGTCAATCCTTCGAAGTAAATGAACCAAATTAAATTAATTAAACAGTTGAATTCATGAGTCAATTCAAGCTGGACCACCATGGAAGCACTGGATGGCAGTTTCGTCCTAGTACAGAACTACTCAGCCGTGACCAGTGGAATTCAACCGGGTCTGTTGTGAGATAGTAACACACTGAAGACAATGGTGAATGGTGGCGCAATTTCGTGGATTGGTTGGAGTTAGACACTAACATCGTTGGATGACAGCCGGCTCAGTGTTCTAGTGGCTAGGCGATTGTGCTAGATACCGACAGGACCTGGGTTCGAATCTCGCCAGGCGGGATCGTTGATGCCCACTGCTGATAGCAATCGATGGTTAGAGAACTTGAATGACGTGACTCAAAAACGTTTGCGCAGGTACATCCACTCTTTATGTTCTCCCAAATTCTAATCTTCTGAATTTTTCATTTTCCTTTCTTTTTTCTCCTTCCAAATATATTTAACTGGATTATACTCGTTGAATAACATCTTCAAACCCCGATGTTTTCGATTATTGCTTATACTCTTACTACCTCTACCACTATGTGATTTGAATCGGTAACTGCATCTCTTTGCTAATGTGGTATGGCAACTCGAACTGATATACGTACGTATGAAGCTCTACGTTGTCACTGACTACTGGGGAGTCCCATACTAGGACTAAAAGTTCATCTAGTCTAGCTTCAATTGACTCGTGAATTCAACTATTAAATTACTATAATGTCTACAACACTAATCTCTGATTAAAATTAACACACGTTTGAAAAAAATATAGGAACAAGGTAGAATATTTAGCTCAATCTAAAATCACAGAATTACCAATTCTTTTTTGTTTAGGCAAGGAATCATTAGGCCACACGGAAAGAGCTGTATATTTTGGTTGAAATAAATATTCTACCATTTTTGTTGTGGCTCTAGTTCGGCTTTTTATCACGTGATTCATCCATCAATCAAAACACGACTTATAAAATCTTAGCACTGTGCCAAACCAATGACGTTCGACCGGTATGAGCAGCCTAGCGTCCTTATTAGTCCTATGTCCGTCTAGCCCGTCCACTTGAGTCCAGAACACCAATATCAGATCCCAATATGAAAATCGAATCGAATAATTTATTTCAGACATACTGGGTTCATATATCAACCAAACAGACCGCACCGCACCATAAAATAGGAAATAACATTTGTACACAATAAAGCCAAAAAGTGGCTCTGAACGTGGGAGACAGTAGTCAATAAACTGAACATAGCTTAAGAACAGTATATTGTACAGTAAAAATATATAGGTCAAAATAAAGCTTATAACAAGGAGAATATAAATATACATAATCCAATTGTTGAATAGTGATGTAGTGAACAGAATACCAGTGGAGGCAATCAAATGTATTCAACACAAAATTACAGGACTTGTTCATAAAATCTAACAATCATAATGTAAATGCTTAATTTGCAAAGTGTCCATCAATTGTCTTAAAATGACACAGACTTCACTGTTCTTGCATTTTCATGCAAATTGAATTCTGTTTCCATTCGTTACTGTTCGATCCTCTTGTCTCTCTGCTTCCCGATCTTATGTTCGCGACTAGCTAGCTCATTGGTCTTTGGTTACAGAGCCTTTGTTCAGTCTAGGTGAACTCGTAATCGCTTCAAACATAGAAAGTTTACTAACTAATATTAAAAATTAAATAGTAAATGAGAAAAGCCAGTCCACTGAAGGAATATCGGAATCGATAGGAAAAACTGAATGTGGTACACGAAGAGATTATAAATTCTTGATATTCAGAAATTGTAATCGATTTCTTATAAAATTCAGGTTATAGACTATAGTTTACAATAAAAACGTACAACTATTAAACCATTGTGTGATAACTCAGCTCAAATCAATTCACTACCTAACTTTCTTTAAATTCTGAGCTTTGAAATTACTTTACATCTTCTATTCTACGAACTTATTCTTTTTTCTCGAATCATACATATACATATATATAACTGCTTATCAACTTACCTTTTTACGCATTCTTTCCAAATAGACATTTTTAAAACAAGACATATATGTAGTATCCAACACATTAGTGAATTTTTTTTAAAGATTATCAACAAATATGCATTCTTTATTCGCTGTTTTATCAGATGAACATTTCTGTTGATCAATTAATGCTTGAATTAAACATTCAGCTAGACGAGCTAAATTCCATGCACAAACACTTGGTTGTTGAGCATATGAATAACGTCCATTTGGATCTGATGTATTCGATATATGATCCCAAGTGAACTGATCAATAAAACCAAATGGACCATAATCAATTGTTAAGCCAATAATACTCATATTATCTGCATTTAATACACTGGTTATTTTATGGGGAAAAAACAAATTGAAAGGTAATTTTCTATGAATAGAGTAAGAGTTGGAAAAAAAACAATTAAAAATCAGCAACTGATGGACAGTAACTTAGTTCTAGTTAGAAACTTGTCAACAGTATGAGCATCTACACCACTATACGGAAATGTAGACTATTTATCCCCATCACAATGGTTTGTATGTAACGTGACCTCCTCCAAACTTGATGATACCAGATTAAGTTCTGTATACAATCCTGAGGGTGCACTGATGAAGAGTTAAAATTAGAGGCGGAATGACCATCTAGTACATCTCTCGATTTCAAAGATTTTCAAGTTGATATCAAAAATTCAAAAGAAATGGGGCATGAAAATATTCTCTACAAGTGATCAACAGCTGATTTGATTAGTTGTTGCCGAAAGGTTCCCTGCCATGGTCTGAACATTTATTTTGACTTTAAAGCATTGCTTCGTTGTTTTCTACCAATGATGAACTAAGTAAACTGTTCGTGAGAATGTACACACTCATGTCATGGCTATTCAGTATATTTTTGATCTCTTCCAGTGTTTGGAACTTTTATTATGGAGTCAACAAAAAGTTGCAGTTTTTTGGTGTCAAAGAGAATTGGTTGCACCTGTGTTGTAACAAAGATTATTTCAGTACTGAATTTGTCCAGTTTGGCTATAGATACTGTTTTTTCCATTTTTACACAGAGTTCATTTTCAATGTGTTCCTGAACTTTATTGTTGCAGTCTGACATTTACATGATAATCGTGGTATTTCTTTTATATGTTCATGTAATGATAGGTGTTTTGTCTTTATGCAATTGCTTTATTGCGTATAATTGAACGTAAGTTGATTTGGTGAAAATTTATCGCTTACACCGCTCGCTATTTCATTTCAAAGGTATTTTACAGCAAGTTCAACAGAAAGGAGACAATCGTGATCTTTTCATGTCAACATTAAGAGCTTTTCTAGTTAGAAACAGTTTATGCTTGCATAGGCTTCTATATGACAGCTTCACGACTACTTAACATTAAGGTTTAGTTAGAAGTCTTCATCCTGATAAAAATTACGGTTTGACGTGCATTAAGTGAGTTTTTCAGGTTTGATGTTTTACTTTCTTTAAACTTAATGATGAAACTCTTTTACGTATTTCAGAGTGATCATTAAACTTTTAAATCCTTTGGTGCAATTAAAGAAAAAAGTCCTTTCAATACTTCGTTGGAACCATGAGCCAATCTGGTTCCTATGAAATAGCCGTTTTAGGGTAACTGCCGATCTCAAGCCTGAATAAATGGGGAGGGTTGGTGATGCATTTAGCGATCCGATTCCTCAGAAAGCAATCTTGCTAATAAAAACACTAACATGAAACGAACCCATTTAGGTTATACAACCTTTGAAAACCAAAAAGAACTGCATGGTTTCGACCGAACTAAGGAACTCCCCAGCAATATGTATTATCGACCTTGCAACTTGGAATTAAACCCAAGACCTTGGATCTTGTTTGCGAAAGCTTAACATCTAAATTGTTGAGTCGGCATCTGATGGTATACAATTTTAACTTCAATCAATTGAGAAAGATTGGTTCAATGAAGAGTACTCTTTTCGGCGAATTTGTTTTAAAAGCTGTAAAATTGCAAATATATATACTTCTTTTTCGACCTCAAATGCCCTGGTACGGCCGAGAGTGGGGAGAGTCTCCTCTACCTCTCGAAATGCTCTCACATGGCCACATGTATATAGCCTCTGCCACGGAAGTCCTACTCACTGCTTTCTCGTGACGGCGGTGTTGTTTACGAAACTGAGAGTACGGAAAGCAAATGTCTGACGCTTTAACAGGGTTGAAGGACGCATAGAGTTCACCTAGGGGAGTTGGAAAACCCTAATCTCAAACTAATGGTGCACATCGGCTCCAGTATCTTGAGGGAAAAAATGACGTATGAATCAATCGTTGGTCACCGGTTACCATGGTACTGCATCTTCTTACGTTGTCCCACTGCCTTGTGGATCAGACCTTAAGGTCGAAGGCTTCGGGTATGGCTTACTAAGTAAACCACCTGCATTATCACAGCCCTCACTTAAATCAAATGATATTTGTGTGGTGCATACGTATCTGGTGCCCACTTGTACCAATATCTATATTTTCAAATAAATAAATAAATACTTATTTTCCAGGATGATAAAAATTACATTAATAACGATGACAGTGATAATAAAATTCTGCTAAAAACGGTTGAATAAACAAAGGTAATAAAACATTATTTTTATCAGGCAAACTAATAATAATTTTTTTGTTCAAGAGTTGAATATTTATCATGAAGACAGGTAGGGGAAGCAGATGACTGTGAAAGCAGAAAAGTATGAAGAAGCAAGAAAAATATGGCATTAAGACCATGGTAGAAGAAGTTCTATCAGTTTCTTTTGGAAACAAAATTCCATTTTTTAAGATGTATAGCTATTGCATCAGAAATACTATGAAAATGCATTAAAACTGCCATTGGCAGTCTTCTACTTGCTCTGCAAATGGTTTCGAACGCAGAGTCCGCTTTAATTGAGTAACCTTTGTTCACAAGGTGTTCGATTATTGAGCGTCTTATTGAGCCGCTTCCGCTTGTATTTAGCCACTACGGGTAATGTTTTTGAGTTCCTTCGGATAAATTACGCATCGAAAGACCTATATATCAGGCTCCATTGTCTTGATTTAGGTTTCCTCCTCACGTCAGACACGGTTTAGTTCTATTGGTTACGGAGTCTGACAAAATGGTCGTCCAGTAATTTCAGGTCTTCAATGGTGTACAAACTTATATCAGTACGTGATTTCAGTGGAATTCAACAATTTTCACAATTTCATACTGGCAATTATCAATACTATTAGTTCATGAATGTTATTAATACAAATTTATAGTGTTTCTCATATATAACATCCCCTTAGAAATATTCTTGTAACGGAGTAGATAGAATTGTCTAGAAATTTGACAATTACAGCTACCTTGTAGACACATAAGTTTAAACAACATATACTGAGACATTCAGTGAAGTGTACTAGTTTCTAAGTAAATTTAATTAGATTGCAAATTATCTGCATGAATGTTTGCCAAGATTTTTATGAGCAGTTTCATAAATTCTCTAAAAACACATGAAAACACTATGTGTTAGGTGTTATTATCAACAAAGGAGGTCGATCATCCTCTTAACTTTTTATAATCGTTCTCACAGTCTTTTCATAAACCTCAACGAAAATCAACTAAAAAGAGGCTACTTTATTTTATTGTAATTGTAAACAATCTTAACATTTTGTAAATTGTCTTAGAGTTTTCTGCAAATTTAACCCGTAACTTGAAGTAGTCATAGTTTGTATATATGTACTGAATACACATCTTTATCTTCAGCTACAAACATTATTTGTGATCATATAACATTGGTCAAAATACATAGATGACCAATTTAAAAGTAGTATAATTATTCAGAATAGAAATTATTAGTGTGTTTTCACATTTTAATCTTACCCATGACAAAATCCAACAGTTTGCCAAAGAGTGACTAGGTTAGCTGTACGTTTCACTGTTTCTTTAAAGAATTCCATATAACAATTAATAATATCATTTGAATATTCTGACCAAATCTTGATTGACGAATGTTTTAAACAACAGGGAATGTAAAAAAACAAGGATAAAATAAAGATTTTATCCACTTTAAGGTGGAACAATTAAAAACGTTATTCTAACGGATAATTTATAGTTTCTTGTTCTATTTACAGAGACATAGAGTCGCTGAAAACTGGGAAATAGCAGATATCAGTATGAGAGTTGAATAGAAATAAACGAATTATTATAGCATATATTACGGATTGAACTTAGTTAGACAATCACTGAAAATCATGAAACATTGGATAGCTTAATTTGACCTAGTATAGGATTTCTTAAAAATGCGCATCCACTACCACATCCGGGACCAAATCTCAAACCACATGAATCAAATCAACTGTGAAATCATCCCACAATGACATTTGTAGGCAAGCTCTCATGGTGTTGAACTCCACTGATATCGGTTTCTCATCAGAACTCCGGAAATTACCTCACGAAATTAATTTCCAGTGGTCACACTGATTAGGTTCAAAAGCTAGGAATGAAAACTGTTGGATGCCGACCTAGGAGTAAGAGCTTAATGTCACATCATAAAGTCTGAGGGTCCTCGATTCCACTCCTGGTGAAGTCTAGATGAGCACTGTGGAAGTCAGTCATTCATAAGTAACGTAGAACATGGCCCATATGTATATCGGTTCAAACTGCTAAAACAAATTAGTAAAAAGGAAATGAAATTAACAACACAGATCCCAGAGTAATAGAGGTGGTAACAGTATAAGTGGTGATAAAGAAGAATAGGGATGGGAGATACGAATCAAGAAAAAAATATGGATTCGTCGGATAAAAAAGCTTTTTAGGATAATTCTAAGACTTGAGATCAAAAAGAAAACAGAGTGAATGCACCTGCACCATAACTATCGTAAACAATGGTTAATAGACTCTTGGTGACATGGCTCAGAATCGATCACAATGGCGTCGGTGTATACACTCCCTGTCTTCCCTTATACTAAGAGAATAAAATCGCTTCATATCTTTCTTTCTACGAACCAATTCTTTCTTCTTGTACTATATCTCTATATGCAATGTTTCTCTTATATATTACCACCTTTTACCTAACCACTCCTATGAATCCGGTGTTCATCTTGTTGTGCTGATGCGGTATGGCAACCTGGACCAATGCACATATGTGCCTAGTCCTACGTTGTAGCTGACTGACTGACCGACCTGCACCATGAAGGACGATCCTCGGCCGTATCACACTAATTCTCTAACCACTGATTACGATAGTTACGCGGTTTTCTTATGGGTGTGGCCCCCTAAGAAAACCATCTGCTTCGGTTTGGGCACCCGGGCAGTATCACAGCCCTCACACATATCGAATGAGATTTGTGTGGCGCATATGTATTTGGTGCCTCTATGTTCAAATATCTATGTGTTGAAATAAATAAATAAATAGTTACGCGGACCTCAACCAGGTAGTCCGCATCTACCAAAAAAGTTCATTGAAATGGTCAACGACTTCGTGGCTTGATGCAACATTCTGGTTTGGTCACTTTCATCTTCCTTCCTTCCAACCTACTCCCATGCCAGTCATGATCGCGCCACAAGGTATGTAGTACATGAGTACACGCAATACATTTCCCAACCACTTTGGTTGACTCACTCATTCACTACCTTATCAACCGATTTGCCATCCGTAATGCTGAGGAGTCCCGTGTTTGGAACGAACAGCTATCAGGTTTTTGCTGTTCTTCGATCGTTGTGTAAGTTATGTCAGTTTGTGATGCAAATTATGAAATATTCGATAGCCGTTGTGTCCTAGAAAGTTCTCAAGACTTAATAATGACTACTCACTGTAAACTGAAAAGTGATTCACAAACCATTCAACAGAAACATAATCGTGTGTATGCAATAATGACTAGCCCCGAAGTCAACTAGCTCGCAGAAAACCTGACCACGCTTACATTTCTCGGTTAAAACTTATCCTCCCGAAATCATATGTTCATTTGACTTCGGAGAAATATGTGACCTGTTTGGACTTGCTCGCTCTATCATCCCTTCTATTTTCAAAAGCAGCTTTACCTTTTCCGTTCCATTTGAGGTGAAGCGATATTAATTACATTTTATTATTATAGTCATTTTGATGGAACAGAAAACAACTACATATAAACTATACTATTATAACTTTAAAATATCATTAAGAATATTTATTTCTGATACAGTTAATAATAAGAAATAGAATTACTTACATGAGGATAAAATTGCTGTATTACGTAATTAGTAAGTTGTGATACAATTGTCAAATTACCAACGCTTGATCCGAAACGCCCAGTAATTGGATCTGGGGACTTAGATATTTCAAAAGATCCAAACCTTTGAAAGAAACAACAACAAAAATATAGTGAAAACTCTATTTATAACTTGTCACAACAGAATTAGGTGAATTACACAATCAAATTCAGCAGAGTGAATAAAAAATGCAAAAAACACATTTGACCATGTAATTACGGAAATTTTACCAAACTCATGAGTTGAATTGATAGTTAGTAAACATGTAAGATGAAAGAAGTGACTACGATATGGATTATTAAACAACTTTAGTAATCGTTAAGATAAAAAACAGAGTAATGATCTTTCAAAAAGTTTCTCTGAACATTATACTGCTTGGCTATTAAAACGACTGCCGATGTCAGTTAACAGTCCAATTCTTGAACATCATGTTGACACTGGTCAGATCGCTCCACCAGAATCCTTCTTCAAAGTCATCCGTGATGTCAAATAAAATCGTTTTATTCAGAGTACAAGTCAGGAACTTATGTACCGCAAAGGTTTTAGAAATCCATGGACTCCAGCTTATTCTCTATGTGCAAAAACATCAAGTTTAATACCTCATTTTGCTTTGGTCTTAACCCTCACTGTGTTTTCCGTGCTTAGTAATATGTTGCTTTTACTTAATCATTATCTCTTCATAATCATTACACACCTATTATTATAACAAATAACTATTTTATTTTTTATATTCATCAAATGAATGAACTTTATTTTAAAATTTTTTAATCAACTGTCAGGTTATTACATAACTTCTCTTCTATATTCAATTTTCCAAACAATTGACAATGCCATACTATTCTATGGTCACAACATATTAATATGCTTCAAGTTGTCAAATATCTTTCACTTGTAACCCATTTCACTTCAATCTATTAGGTACTAACTAATAATATAAATAAATAGTATATAGAAATAAGATATGAAAGATTCCCTAACTGACGATCATAAGGAAGATAGAGAAGAGAAAACAAGCATGTGCCAAGAAACGACTAACGAAGTAAGAAGGGGGGTTTGTTCCACAGTAAGCCAAGGGATAGGATTAAACCACTTCTGAAGCTAAAGATCAGGCCTCCGCCATGTGTAAATCCTTTCGACTTTGAATGCGGGTTATGGTGAAAACAGATGACCAGATTTGACCAGGTGCTAAACAGTCGATCTATTGACTGAATTCTCTTCACCTTTTATTAATCATGCTGAGTAGTGCACAGATAGGAGTAGTTGGAATGATCACGCGCTTACAGGCCAATAATTAGAAGTTCCACAAGAGCAAGTAGCTGTTAGATACATATTGAGGTCGCCCAAAGCCGTAGTTTATCCTTGGCAAATCCTTATATTAGACATTTCTTGGAAAATGCAATTCGTAGCTCATTAGAATAGAATTTCTTCTTCAAGACTCTAGACAATTAATTTCGTAAGACATCTGCGGCTGCATGTAACTCTTTAAAACTGAGTGTCCACAAACAAAAACTTTGATACGGTAATGATTCCTCCAATCAGGAATTTTGGCTTCAGATTGTTATCAGTATTTGTCTCTTCTTAATTTTGCGTTGATTATGTTTCCTACGTATTGTATTATAATTGCCACGATAAGACATAAATGAATAGGCGAATTACACGATGTTCACTGATTTGACATTAATTTATTTATATCTCATTTTGGTCATTTTAATGCAGAAATTAAGGCTTTATAACTCTATAGCCTAATGATAATGAAATTATTTACAAAATTCGTTTGCTCGAATACATCCAATTTTTGAATGCTGCTTCGGGTTTTTTAAGCTATGAAATACAAACTCTTGTAATTGATAATCTTTTACAAAAAATAATAATTACCTGATGAATGTCTTAGCTACTATGCTAGTTATACTGGCTTTTTCAGTGATATTATCACCTGTATAAAACATGTCACGCTCAACCAGAGTGTCAGATGTGATAATTGATGCAGCTGGAGTAGTTGGAATTCCTAAATAATACATTGCCTAAAAACAGTGGGATCAAGTAATGCATGATATGAAAATTATAAGGAAATAACAATCAACAATACACTATTACTAATAAAGCATATAATGTTAGCACGATAGGATACAGGTTACTGGATTCTTTGGTCAGGCTCAAATTGGAATACGGTAATTGGTCAGCTTCTCAAACAATCAGTGCTATTGAATACTAAAGTTTTGTCACATAACACTAAAGCATATTAACGAATGACCTTGAAACATTGAGTTTATGATCATTAAAATTTGTCTACGCGAACATGCGTCCCCACAGAAATTTACTCATGAACATGTTAAGACCAATGAATGTGTTCAGCATCATAAAATTGAAAGAAAAATGTGCTTTCTGTGTCTTAGTTTGAAACAAAACGACTATTGAACTAAACATATATAGATTACGTGCTGAAATGAAGATTGCTTATCCAGAATAGAGGCTGTTCACCTTAATTGAAAAGAACCGCCTCTGATAACAGACAAAAATAGAAAAGTCCTATTTCCGCACTACCTCCAACTCTATTTACTGACTTACATTTACGGTCCAAAGCACATACATAAGAAAAATAGAGAAAAGTATGTGTCCATATTTTAAAGAATGCTATAAAGAGTTTGAGATGATAAAGTGCAACAACCCTGAACGCTGCAACAGCTCAGTATTTATTGATCAGCGTGCAAATTGTCGACCTTCATTGATCTTGCAAAAATATCATCCGACAAGAATACGCAACTCATTTCCAAAACAATAGCGAATAATAAACTCAGAAAGGATTTTTGTGTCCAAAAATAGGCAGTAATTAATTTACCACCAACTTGCTTGAACTTAGACCTCTAACTATCACTGCATTTTCATAGCTTCTAAGTAACAAACTCCGATCAATTCACGAAAATGAAGTTAAATATAAACACCTTTGGGTGCTGGCCTGGTGGTCTAAAAGTTAAGCGTTCGCGTGCGGAACCTAAGTTCCTGGGTCCGCACTGCTGAAGAGTCCCATACTAAAACAAGACGGACGTCTAATATTTTCACGTTTCGAGCGGTGGTCTAACTAATTTCAGTTCGTGATTTAAAAACTATGGAAATCCTACAATCACAAAACTTTATATTAATATTATCATAAGAAATATTTGTCAAGTCAATTGTTTCATCTATTTTAAAATCCTCTTTTCGTTTATCTGTGATTTCCACTTGTTCAATTATCTAAACTTATGTAAACTTCGCAAATATTCCATAACTATTTCCCAACCCATCTTATTAATTTTCGAAATCTAGTTAATTTCTACCTCACTCCTATGCGTTTTATGTTTATCTTCATATGATGTATGTACATATATATATAGCTGAAAATTGTTGTCATTCCTATACTTTTTCAACACCAACGTTTATCACTTCATACTATACCATCAATCAATGTTACGTTTTAATAAAAATACAATTGTAAAGATTTGAAGAGATACCATCAAATAAAATAAATCCGTATTATTCTGCCTCAATTTAGGTTTTGGCTTTATCCAAAATTCAAAAAAAAAACGGATTCAGTTGAGTTATATTGGTGTCAGTTAATGATGAAAACATTTAACTTAAACTCCAACTAGGAATAATGTGTAAACTCGTAAAAATCTATTAGGGACCATTTTAAGGGTTCAAGAAGATGAAGAATCCATTTTCGCAAGTATGAATTTCTATAATGATATTTTCTGGATTTTCAAACAGACTAACCTGTAGAAGACATAAATGGGTTTGATGACTATGGAAATTCTGTTAACACTTTGTAATATTATTACATCAGTCCATAAATCATCCATATACAAGAGCTGATTTCTGATCGGTTTAAAAACTAGCCGAATATTCGTTCTGGTTGTTGTATGCTCGTCTTGATGCTATACTTTCATCGGATAGCCCACAACTAAATTAGAGCTATTTCCAAATGCGCTGATTACATGTTGAGCGTCCTTGATGTGACTGAATGCATAGTCAAGTGTGTTTGAGTGAATAAAAATTATTTTCTCACACAATGTCTAACTTTAACACCATGCTATTTATAATTTATGGTGGTGTGGTGATATTATCTGAAATAGAATTAATTCAAAAAAGATTGTGTACAACGATTATTTCATACACTAAATTAAGCGATTCATTTCATTACAATTGTTCGGTTAAATAGAGAAAACATCTGTGTCAGATCTATCAAATGATAAAAATGAAGTGTTGAGTGTTTGCCCACTATTACTTCGATTTTGTAGAAAAACAGTCGTTTTTTAGACCGGAGATATGGATAGTTTGCCAGTGTTCAATTATAGGATACTTCAAAGTATTGCCCACATACAATGGAATCACCAAGCGAGTGATCTTGAGGTTACTTATTGTGTAATACGTAAACATGATAAAATAATTGATATGCCAGTAAACCGTCTTCAATTGAGATATTATAGATGCCAAGCGACTACTTACCCCAATGCTGACTAGTATAAGAGTAGGTTAAATAGGACCAAGGGCTATCAGAATACGATATTTTATTAGTCTGTGGAACTATGGTCTACTATGATATTAGTACGGCTCTAATAATAGACCTAATCCAAAATTTGTAGATTTGTCATGATATAACTGCCTAATCCATAGGATCTTACGTGGAATTCACACCATCGACTACACCAACTCACTGTATCCTATCAATTACCAATACATGATGTAGAACAAGGTTAGGCTAGAGAAAGAACAATATATTTAATATGAATAGAAGATATAAGGTAACATTCAGCAGAGACCACGACTGCATGGCCGAGCCATGCCGTTCGATCAACCCTAGTCTATTTAGTTCATTGTTCGCGCCTTCTCCAACGTTAGGTATTTTCTTCGCGTTAAATATTGAATACCTATTTTCCGAGTAATCTCGTATTCAGCTTTGAGGATTGTGTGGTTATAGTCCAATGCCACGACAAGTCGATGAAGTTACTGGGTAATGGTCTAAACCGATTGAACAGTATGCAGTTCATTGTTCAGGACTATCATAATAAACGTCAGGTGACACGTCACCCAGAATCAGTTGGAGTTGTGCAGTTTCGTTTACTTTTCTCATTATCTTCTAAATTTAGTATTGTTGTTGTCGAATGTTTTTTACTCCCACAATCTCATTTGCGCGTTTTGAACGATATCCTCTATTCACTTAGCCAATATTATTGATATCATTATCTCAGCATATATTACAGTGTAAATTGTATCATTTCCCACATAACAATATATTACCGACCGTTGTGGCTAACTTGACGTGGTGATCGGGCTTGCCTATCGTGATGAAGCAACCGAGCTATACTGGCTGGAACAACCGTTCCTCAAGGTCCTACCATGTCAGACAGGTCGGTTGATGAGCGACAAGACTAAAAGCAACAAACCCAAGGTCCGAAGGCGAGGTCGTACAGCAGACTGTACAGAGGTATGACAGCAGTAAAGTGTTTCCTTCAGATAACCAGCATGACAGCGATGCTGCCTTTCCACAAGGAGGGGTGGGGTTAGAAAAGGTCGACCTTAAAAATGCACACCTCGCCTTATCCCACGGATATCCGTCTCCGGCGGTAAGGTCTCAATAAATACGGAGCTAACACAAAAATTACCCATAACAAGGGCGTGTGTGACCGACCTCAAGCAGTTGTCCCTTGGGCACTGCGGTCACGCTCCCTGGTCACTAAGACCACTTCTAATCCGATTTCCTTTTCAGGTACCTCAAGAAGAACCCTTCCACGGTGTGGGCTACCGGGAATTGATAACCGCCCTCATACCTCTAACAGCACTCAAGACCACTGTATTCATAATCAACCTCCCTCTTCAATTCCTATAATTCCTCCGACATCGACTCCAAATTTCCTCTCTCGGTTTCCTCCTCAAATGCCACCATAGCCAACGATTCTAGTGCTCAAAACACTGTCCCAAGTCTACTGAAATCTCGCTCCAAACTACACATTAGAGCCTCCAACGTTCGCACTCTATGTCAAATCGGTCGGCAGGCTTCCTTGGCTAAAACCCTAGAGTCTCCTACCATTGATGTGTGCTGTGTCTCCGAAACACACATACAGGATTCCAGTGTGATTATTCACTTGACCTCACCTCGGCAAAACGGAGAGACTACGAGACACATCCCTCGTGTATCTAGTGACCCGATGGCCAGTTCTCGTGGACTGGCAGGTGTAGGCGTAGCACTAAGCATGATGGTCGAACAAGCAATTTTAGAGTGAATCCCCGTCAACAGTCGTTTATGTGCTGTTCGGCTAAACGGCTACGTAAGAACTCGGAAAGATACGGACCTACGTCGTTACTCGTTCCAGACCTGGTCGTGGCTGCGTCGACCACATATTCACCATTCGTCAGGTTTTAGAACACAGGCATATTTATCGGCGTCCAAAAATGGTGGTCTTTTTTGACATAAAAGCAGCATTTGACTCTATAGACCGCAAGATTCTGTGGCAGTGTCTGTCATTGAAAGGCGTACCTCAGAAGTACATAAGCCTTGTGAAAGCTCTTTACTCGAACACTACCAGTCGAGTCAGAGCTTATGGCGAACTGTCATCTACTTTTGCAACCTCAAGTGGTGTCCGTCAAGGCTGTCCACTTTCTCCATTTCTGATTAACTTCATCATAGATCTACTGATGGAAATAACATTCTCGTCGACTGAATTCTCGGGTATTGATCTCCTTCCAGGAGGTCCACTTATCGACTTAGAATACGCAGATGATATAGTCCTGTTTGGTGAAGACGCTGATAAAATGCAGTCTTTTGGTAGCACTAAGCAACAATGCCAGAATGTTTGGAATGCGCTTCTCTCATTCTAAATGCAAGTTGTTGATTCAGGACTGGCCTGCGTCGACACCTGAACAAAGGATAGGGAGTGAAGTAGTCGAACGCGTTGACAACTTCACTTATCTTGGAAGTCTGATCAGCCCCAATGGGTTGGTATCGGACGAAATCTCAGCACGGATTCGAAAAGCTCGTTTGGCTTTCGTCAACTTACGTCACCTATGGCGAAGGCGAGATATCCGTCTATCAATGAAAGGACGAGTTTACTGCGCGGCAGTTCGTTTTGTCCTACTTTCCGGCTGCGAAACATGGCCATTAAGAGTAGAAAGTACTCGTAAGCTACTATTATTTGACCACAGATGCCTTAGAAATATTGATGGCGTCTGTTGGGATAACCGGGTAAGTAATAGTGAGGTTAGACGCAGGGTATAAGGTAATGATGGTAAATCAGTTGATGAGGTTGTTAATCTTCATCGACTGAGTTGGTTGGGCCAAGTGTTACGTATGCCTGATCACCGATTACCACGACGTGCAATGCTAACGGGTGTTAGAGATGGTTGGAAGAGAATAAGTGGCGGCCAAGTCAAAACGTAGCATCAGCGCTTGAAGACACTAACCTCTAGTCTGAGCCATGTTGGTAGATCCAGACTACTTGACCGTGGTCCGCGTGACTTTCGTAATCAATGGTTAGAGACTCTTAGTGACATCGCTCAGAATCGATCACATTGGCGTCGGTGTATACACTCTCTGTCTTCCCTTAAACTAAGAGATTAATACTTTTCTTCCATCACCTTGCCGAGAAAATGTAATTCCCAACGTTCACCTTGTTTACTGATCACTTCACCAAAGGAACTGGAAGAAACAAATAACTCCAGTAACTGAGTAATATACAATAACAAGGTCAACAAAGTTTTTTTCATTTTTGATATATATATGATTATAACACAACTAAATTGAAAGGTGAGACGACTTTATTTCACTAGCGGCGACTTTCAGAACATAGACAAACAAACCTTTGTAATTAATGGTAAAACGAAAATATTTACTACAACCAAATGAACAATGATCGTACTACGGTTTCATTTTAACAACCAAATATTTGTCAACCTTCATATTAATACGTGTTCAGCATAAAATGACAAGTCTTGAGTTCTACATTTTAAATAATGGACGTGAGGCCCAAATATAGTGTAGTCAGCAGAGCCAACCAATCGTTGTAAAATATCATGAATTGACTGAAGTTGGAAATGTGAATCTTTAGACGGTAAATTGGTTATATGAAAGCTTGTAAAGAGGTATAAACGTCGTGAATCTAAACGCCGTTGGTGTTATGGTTGCACATTGATGATGAGTTGCATGCTGGAACGAAACAGTTTTAAAGCCAATTGTACTTGGCCTTCAACAACTGACTACCAGAGTTCAGTCTGTAAGATACATAATGGAGAATCCGAAACATCCCAAATAAGCTATACAGAACAAAATTGTGAACAATAGTTTTAATCTTGAGTCGAAGGATGTGAAAGCATGCGGGTGTAAAAGGTATAATGCTCGCTTATTACAACCCAGCTAGTCTTATTGCTTAGTATTCTTGGACACCAATTCACTCGACAATCCCCAAATCAGAATGCGGTTGAATAAGAAAGAGATTATATTCCAAATAACAAGGTTAGATGGAAGTAAGAAGCACAGTAGGAAAAACGTTAGTATATTCATAGTTTTTACACGAGATTTTAAAGTGTTCTCGAAGTATCGGTTGGATTAGAATTAGACAATCAGCGTGCACCAACGCAATCGTGCCTTGATTTCCCTATATTTCCATAATCTGGCTATTCAAAGAATTCTTTGGCAGTCAGTTGTACGCTGTGACCACTGTCATTAAATATTTGATCTTCATTCGGCTATTTGATACAGTCAAGCCTCATGCTACAAATATGCTCTCATCTTAAGCATAGTCTCAACAATGCAGATGCAGATGCATAGTTGATACGAAAGCAGCAATACCGTCGATAGACGAAGAAAACTGTGATAGAATAAATAGTCGAATGTTCAACGCCAGAAAGTAAAATCACAAAGCCGATAAAACACTCGAAAACCAGACTCGAAGAAAGTTCTAGCTGCAGAAGACACGGAAAAATTCAAATGAGTGACCGAAGTGTATAGATACTTATTAACTTAACACGGAAAGCTCTCTCATCAACATTCATCTACCCAATGCCTTGTTCAACAGCGGGATACTTTTCAATATATAACATTTTTTATTGTTAATTTACTCACATTTATTTCAGACATACAAGAGAAGTTTAACTGGAAAAGGTGAAAGCTTAAATGAAAAAAAGTTGTTTTTCTCAGCATTTGCGAAAGTGAGTTAAGCAGGCTGTTTAAAATTCATTTGAATAAAATCTCACTTTCCAATGATTCATGCTAAATGTGGTGAGCTGTAGTCATTATTGGGCATAATACTGGCACATTTGCGTTTCAACCAACTTATGAGTAAAAATGTTATGTTAATTACAATCAAAATATCAATGATTATAATGAGAAGTTTGTTGGACATGGCAACGAATATAATAAATTAACATAGACACAAAATTGTTATTCTCATTGAGAACCTCTAAATGTGGTTGCTTTGAACTTGAGCATTCAGGAACAACGAATATTAGTTGTGAAGGAGAGGTTGATTCAGGTGATAAGATGTAGTGTTGAATTTGAGATGAACTATGATCACAAAGAGAGTGGACTGACTTACCAATAACTCATGATTCTAGAATTGTGGGGATGATTATCAAGCAATCGGTGGCAACCGGTACAATTTGTTCACTCTGTTTTATTTTAATAAAAGGGTTTACAAGTAGGAATAAATTATCATTACTTCGGTCAACTGTGGTTGCTCTACTTCAACAATCACTTCACTGAGGATTTTAGCGCCTAATATGTCAATCATAATAAGAATTTCCATTCATTGACAGCCGAGGTCCAAGGTCTATTGACACTATGAAAGGACAATTACTCACTGAGAAACAACAAATATGTCACATCTTGCAGAACCAAAAATGATGATGTTGATTTTCGCGTTGGTGCATTTATTTGAATGAATTACAATTATCCAGAACTTCAATGTATCTTTGTTTCTTAAGTTGTTTATCCTAATGTGTAAGGAAACATAGTTGAAAGCGTCTTTTCAGTTTTCTCGAAGTAACTTCCTTGTCTCATGACGTTGTGAAATGATGACTAGTAACCTTCATTGAATTGTAACTACAATGCACCAATACACTTTTGATTATTCTCTTCATTTCGCCTATCCTTGATAACTGAAGATGGTGTGCGGCGGTTTATCATCACAAATTGTTGATGACGATTTACGGTCTTCAGTCGAAGTCTACAAATCCAGGTAATTCATTTGTATTTTCATAAGTTCATTCAAAAATGTGGCCATGATATATATTTAAAATATTGGCAGTCAGTTGCAGAATGTAACCACTATCATTAAAATTTTTGACTTTCATTCGGCTATTTGATACAGTCAAGGCTCATGCTACAAATATGCTCTCATCTTAAGCATAGTCTCAACAATGCAGATGTGATTGTAAATGTCAACTAATGCAACTGTTGAGCTTACAATTGTTGACATTAAATAAATACTGTCAACATTTGCGCAGTGTGTTGATGAATGAATTGTCGCAATACCATAATAATGTTTTCATTAACAGTTCCATATACTTCGATCTAATTTTCTTTGTTTTCAGTGTGAACGATGTTGTGAAACACAGTCAAGGATTTTCAGAAACGTATCAATGTAAAAGTGGCTCCGCAATGAATCCTAAGCGCAAATGCATTCTTTGAAAGGAAACATTAATCGTGTGTGTGTTTGTGTGCAAAAATATTCGTTTTTCTCTTTGATCGATTCCGTAATTTAAACTTTTGTAATGCCTTACTCCTATTCTTTGAATAATAAACATTTTTAAATTGTAGGTGAATTCGAATAATTGATTGATACAGTCGGATGAATCGACTCTGACAAGCCAACTAATGTGAACATTATGGTTTCAGTCCAGTTGAAGAATTATTGTGAAATATTGCTTCCACAATATCCGAATAAGTGTGCAGGTCAACTAAATCAGTTGTATGTTGAAATCTCGAGCGACTAAATTACTGATATATTTTTGAGGAATAGTGAGACGTAGGGTAGGAACCGTGTGGCTTGGAAGAAAAATTTTCACCTAACGGAGACAAAATGCTTTATACATATTTGCAGAAATCCTGAAACTGAAATGTAAGAGTACCATAATACTAAACCTGCTTTGTCTAACAATAGTCTCAATGTTGCAGTAATGTTGGTGTAAACGAGTTTTTCAAGTTCAGCAAATTTTTTGTTTGAATTGATAGCAAAGTAGCATCTGGTGAAAGACTCATTCGGAAAAAATGTTGGGTTGGTGGATATTTGTAGCTCAGAGTTTATAGAGGACAAAACGATTAAGCTACAAACGACACTCACGTCAGCACATTTGGAAGTCTTGACAAAAGTCATCGAGATATCATGTAAACGACACAAAAAACAAAGAAGAAATACCTTCAGGAAAAAACTAGTCAAGATCTAAAATCCGAAAAGGATTAAACCACAACACAAGCAACGCCTCAAAACTAGAATTCTTCGCAGCACTAGAATCATAACTCAAAACTTCCGGAATCAGCGAAGAAACACGTTAAGATATAATGCTGACTATAGTACCGCTTACTCAACATATGAAGGCAAACAAACAAGTGACCCCACAAGAACAAAAAGCTTTGAAGAAGCTCAGAACTGGAATTCTTAGCAGCAGTTCGGGAAATTTTTTGTATGAACTGCCAACAAAGTAGCATCTGATGAAAAACATATTAGGAAAAAATGTTGTTTGTAAATGAATACATTTCGCGTAATAGTAGATTGTGATTAAATTACGATTAAACGGACTCTCGAATTTGAGTGATCGCCAAATTACCTGACTAGAGTTTTCGCATACCATTCATATTCAAAGAGATTGAATAATCTCATGATGATTTTCAATAGTTTCTAAACATTATGTCACTTTAAATGTACTCCATACTGGCATAGGCGCTCGTAAAATTTCTTCAGGTAATATCGTTTCTGCATTTCGCAAGCAGTTCCAGTGTTACTTTAGTGAATCTTGATAAATCACCGAGGATTCGCAAAACATTTTTCCGAGATTACTTTTATTGTAAGTGCCACAATCAGAAGTCATGTGCATTAAAATATTAGGCCTGTAGGCAAACGAAAATCAGTCGTTTTTCAAGCAAGTAATTAGCATCAAGGCTTGAAGAAGTTCAGCCTGACATGAGTATCAATGATGAATGACGAAGGAGAATGCAAGTCATACTGGGATGCGACAGCTGGCTACAAGCGTTCTGCATACTGTAACATCACATTGGTACGCATCTTCGTTCAAATATGTAAAACGTCGAAAATTGATAATATGTTTTATATAATAGTGCACGATCGTCTGAATTCGCACGACGATGATACCGTCAGGTTAATTGCATTTATAGAAAATTTGAGAGAAACACCTTTGTGCTGTCCTACATTATACCCGTCGGTAGCACGGCTACGTTCCTGGAAATCAGTTTGCCGATTTTAGCAGAAGTAATATTGAACCATTCTTTGAGATACGGGGTGACAAAATGAAGATGCTTGTCCGGTCAATGTTTCTCGCGTGTGTCACAGAAAATAATCTCGGTCACCATATATCGGTGTCCGTGAAACTCAGGAAGTACGTTGCTTCTCAACTGGCAATGTGTCTGTAACAGCATAGGTTGGTTGATTAAGAGTTGACTTCAAACAACCAAGCATATACAAAAACAGTATAGTTCAAGTACTCATTCACTTTCTTATTTTGCATAGGCGTTATATTTCTTATTATCTCATATTGAATGTTGAGAGGCTTTGTTTGTCTGAACAAATAATTCCACGCTTCACTGTAACTGCGCGAAGATCGAAATAAAGACCTATTCACCACTTGTCAGGTTTCTTCTATCAGTAGCACGAGGGTTACATTAAGGCGCGAAAGATCCATCATCTTTCGTTGGAATTTTGATGAGGAAACCTTCCAATTCAGACTCATAGTCTAAACTGTGTAGTCGTATATGTTTGCGGAAAACATGATAACAAATCACATTTGTTTGATATTAAAGAGATGGAAGTAGTGCACGCAATAAGTATAACTTTGGGGTACATTGTTGAACCAGTTTCTCGAATGTCAGGTTAACGTTTTCTAAAAACATAGTACTCACTGTTATGAAGTGTTATGATCTGTCTGTAGCTATACTATTCTGAATCAGAACACGAGACTGAATGTGATAGTGAGAGCAAACAAAAGCAAAATATATTTGCTATGAATAACTAAACTTCAATTGATATTTTCATCAGAATTTAGGTTTGTCCTGATTGTAGAATTGGATAGTGCACGACATCGCCTGTACTTAGTTAAACAATCATCGAAAACACGGAGGAGCGGCATAGTTGATTTATCTTGACATGGGATTTCAAATGAGTGCTCAATTGCGAATATCATCTATTCAGGTTCCCCATGTACGAACGATCGTGTTGAATATAATCATTTCCGAACCAGTAAACTGAAGTAGCAAATTGACTTTCTCTAAGAGTGGTAACACAATGGTTCACTGCCAATAGTATCCACAGTTTTCCTCTTGATGATAATGTTATCAAAATATACACAGACCCGACCAGAAAATTATTGTGTTATCAATGAAGGTATCTGTCACAACCATGAAGTACCTGTACAGTAATGGAATTTTCCACACATGTTTACGTGGAACAGTTTTGAACGGAGTCTGAACAATTAAGATCTCAATTTATTTATTTTGTAGATGATGTTTGATTTGTTTTCCTTTGCTATTTCATCCTTCGATTGGCATAGGATCGATTGTAGTACTTTCGTCAGTTTGAGTGCCACACCTATCCCGAAGCTTTTCAGCAGTTTCGTTGAAGTTTCTGATATGGCTTTTAGTATGATAGGGCGATCCTTTTGTTGATGTCTGTGACTGACTTGGGTTCTGATGTTACATGCCGTTAGTATGTTTTGATGAAATTGATTGGTCAGCCGTTCTTTTGAAATACGTCCTTCAGGTATTTCTCTTCATTTTTTCGTGCTACTAGTGTGCTGCAGTGTGTCCTCGACCTCTTGAACACAGTGTGTACGCAATTGATTTTGTGAGCTCTTGATTTGTTGCTATTTCAGCTGAGAATTTGATCTGTATGGATGTGTTTACTATACACTAGACTTTCCAGTATTACTGTGTCGATTCTAGTGATTAATATATCCAAGAATGAAAAGTTGTTGTTTGACTCCTGTTCCATTGTGAACTTGATTTCATCGAAAACGTTGTTGATCAGTTTGAAGGTGTTTTGCAGCTCATTCTTTTTGAAGATGATGAATGTGTCGTCTAAGTAGCTATTCCACATTTTTGCCTTGATCACTGATGATATCGTAGCTTCTAGTCTTTGCATCACTGCTTCTGCGATTAGTCCTATGTGGTAATTGAAGGAACTAATGATTCCGTTGTACTTGTTAGATGCTTGATTTTAGATTCTAAATACAGTACATTCGTTCTTGTTTGTCTAGTAGTTCTTGATTGGATTGCGTTATTTCTGAGATTCTTGCTTCATACTATAAATCATATACTCCTGATTATCACATTGGCGACGCTATGGAGCCTGTGATCGAACGATTGGAAATACATTCAGAGTTTGATGCTTTTGGGGATTACTTTGAAAAGTTCGAAATCTCAAGGATCTACTGCTAGACTATGTTGAGTATACGAATTTGAATGTGGTAAAAGAGGAAGAATTCGTAGAATAATTCGTGAGGATATAAAAAATTCCTCTACATTAAGTCATCTCAATCCCATCCATACTCAAAGTTATACAGATGATTCATTGAGGAGTTGCGATGCACTTCACGAAAATGGGCACAAGTCTGGTCAGTTTTTGTTCAGTGGCAGGTTCCACTCTTTTAATTCATGTAAATTTCGTAATTCTTAGTGCTTTAAATGTGGTGATATTGAACATATTCAGTCACTTTGTAATACTACTGCTCATCTTGCTGCAACGAATATCAAGTGCAGTAATTCTGATTCTATTACGTCCAGTGTATCTAATTATCATTGTTCCATTTCATCGACTTCAAAAGACAGTGTGGGATCATATAACAGTTCAGAGTTCAATGAAACTCATAATTGTTGCTAGACAACGGTTTCTTATCAATCAACTTATCAGATTTCTCATGTGATTGTACCAAATATGGTTTTTCCTAGTGATTCATTTATTTCTGACGAAATTTCTTTCCAAATTGAAAAAAATACGTTGAGTGAACATAATTATGATCGAAAACCTGATGTAGTTCTGATAGATGCTGATTTTTCTAATGATCCTTTACTCTAATATACATTTAATATTTATACGAAAATGTTAAATCAATCAAGGCAATATGAGTCAATAATCACAATGAAATAAAATAAGTCTCTAGGTAAAAGTACAAGTTGATAGTAGGAAGACAGGTGAACTGATAATAGTGAGAATAATAAAATACAATAACAAAACTCTTATCAATAATTAAACGTTGGAAATAGAAGGTCAAATAAACATGGGTAAATAGACTAGGAATAGTAATCACAAAACATTAAAATCATTACGTAATAAGATGTGTGTAAATAATTAGATAGTGAAGAATACAAAGAGGCGGAAAATTACAAACAAATAATGGATGTGAAAATAAGGTCAATGATAACACAAATAAAATAAAATGAATAAGGATAATAATAAAATAAAATAAATAAATAAAAAGAATTGTTAGTTAAGTTATAACTGGCCATGGAAGGGATAGGGGGGTCACGTATTTCTTCTATACACATAAATTGGGGTTATATGTACGAATTCCAATGGCTTCAGCTATATATAGGAGACGGGAACGGACTCCGTCGGGAAATGATGGAGGTATACGATAGATAACTCGAAAAGATTTCGATTTATCTACTGCATGACCGCTATCAATAAGATGTGCCAATATAGAACTCCGAATAGATTTCCTCTGGCCTTTATACATGAAAGTGCAATTCAACGGGGATGTGGCTAGTGACACTCTGAAATATAGATTAACCAAAGTAATCACCAGGACATTCTACGCAGCCAATCTGGCGTTGACTTTCTCTTGTCGACCAGCGATGTCTACTCAAACGAAGGATAAGTTACCTGAGTTGGCCTCATCCATGTGCATTTACAAATTCAGCTGCTCCTGTGGAGATAGCTATATAGGGCGTACTACCAGGCAACTTAACCAACGAATGAGTGAACATCTACCAACTTGGTACATCGAAGGATATCATCAGTCCGTCGTTGTTGATTTGAATGTCCTTAATTCGGCCCACGAAATTGTGTGGGAGATTTAATGCAGTGGTTGGATGAATTTACTACATGTTTCAGTATTCGTGAAATCCCTTTTGACAAATTGTATGTTGGCGTTCTGGGGGTGGCTACAATTGGACGTAGTGGGATGTTTAGTTTGTGTATTTCGAGTCTGTCGTAGAATCGAAGGAGTACCGTTACACTGGATTTCCTTTTCTACTGGCATTGTTTTGCTATTTCTCCTGCTTTAAAGTCTTTGTTTAAAGTCTTTGAGATTCCGTTGTCTAATTTTTTTACGAGATTTATATCCATCCGTTTGTATGTGCTCTTATATTTAAGTAGTTCTTCAGCTTTTTTGACGTATTCTTCTTTGTCCATAATTACTGTGGTGCGTCCTTTGTCCGCTGAGACTTTGACAATATCCTTTCTAGTTCTGAGCTTCTTCAAAGCTTTTTGTTCTTGTGGGGTCACTTGGTTGTTTGCCTTCATATGTTGAGTAAGCGGTACTATAGTCAGCATTATATCTTAACGTGTTTCTTCGCTGATTCCGGAAGTTTTGAGTTATGATTCTAGTGCTGCGAAGAATTCTAGTTTTGAGGCGTTGCTTGTGCTGTGGTTTATTCCTTTTTGGAGTAGGTGTTCTTCCGTATATTTTAGGGGTTGTTTTGACAGATTGGTCAAAAGTTGTTTGTGTGTTCTTCTATAGGTGGATTTGAGATCTTGATTAGTTTTTTCCTGAAGGTATTTCTTCTTTATTTTTTGTGTCGTTTGCATGATATCTCGATGACTTTTGTCAAGACTTCCAAATGTGCTGACGTGACTGTCCTTTGTAGCTTAATCGTTTTGTCCTCTATGAACTCTGAGCTACAAATATCCACCAACCCAACTTTTTTTCCCAATGAGTCTTTCACCAGATGCTACTTTGCTATCAGTTCAAACAAAAAATTTGCTGAACTTGAAAAACTCGTTTGGACCAACAAAAGTTTTAATTACGGAATCGATCAATGAGAAAAACGAATATTTTCGCACACAAACACACACACGATTAATGTTTCCTTTCAAAGAATGCATTTGCGCTTAGGATTCATTGCGGAGCCACTTTTACATTGATACGTTTCTGAAAATCCTTGACTGTGTTTCACAACATCGTTCACACTGAAAACGAAGAAAATTAGATCGAAGTATATGGAACTGTTAATGAAAACATTATTATGGTATTGCGACAATTCATGCATCAACACACTACGCAAATGTTGACAGTATTTATTTAATGTCAACAATTGTAAGCTCAACAGTTGCATTAGTTGACATTTACAATCACATCTGAATTGTTGAGACTATGCTTAAGATGAGAGCATATTTGTAGCATGAGCCTTGACTGTATCAAATAGCCGAATGAAAGTCAAAAATTTTAATGATAGTGGTTACATTCCGCAACTGACTGCCAATATTTTAAATATATATCATGGCCACATTTTTGAATGAACTTATGAAAATACAAATGAATTACCTGGATTTGTAGACTTCGACTGAAGACCGTAAATCGTCATCAACAATTTGTGATGATAAACCGCCGCACACCATCTTCAGTTATCAAGGATAGGCGAAATGAAGAGAATAATCAAAAGTGTATTGGTGCATTGTAGTTACAATTCAATGAAGGTTACTAGTCATCATTTCACAACGTCATGAGACAAGGAAGTTACTTCGAGAAAACTGAAAAGACGCTTTCAACTATGTTTCCTTACACATTAGGATAAACAACTTAAGAAACAAAGATACATTGAAGTTCTGGATAATTGTAATTCATTCAAATAAATGCACCAACGCGAAAATCAACATCATCATTTTTGGTTCTGCAAGATGTGACATATTTGTTGTTTCTCAGTGAGTAATTGTCCTTTCATAGTGTCAATAGACCTTGGACCTCGGCTGTCAATGAATGGAAATTCTTATTATGATTGACAAATTAGGCGCTAAAATCCTCAGTGAAGTGATTGTTGAAGTAGAGCAACCACAGTTGACCGAAGTAATGATAATTTATTCCTACTTGTAAACCCTTTTATTAAAATAAAACAGAGTGAACAAATTGTACCGGTTGCCACCGATTGCTTGATAATCATCCCCACAATTCTAGAATCATGAGTTATTGGTAAGTCAGTCCACTCTCTTTGTGATCATAGTTCATCTCAAATTCAACACTACATCTTATCACCTGAATCAACCTCTCCTTCACAACTAATATTCGTTGTTCCTGAATGCTCAAGTTCAAAGCAACCACATTTAGAGGTTCTCAATGAGAATAACAATTTTGTGTCTATGTTAATTTATTATATTCGTTGCCATGTCCAACAAACTTCTCATTATAATCATTGATATTTTGATTGTAATTAACATAACATTTTTACTCATAAGTTGGTTGAAACGCAAATGTGCCAGTATTATGCCCAATAATGACTACAGCTCACCACATTTAGCATGAATCATTGGAAAGTGAGATTTTATTCAAATGAATTTTAAACAGCCTGCTTAACTCACTTTCGCAAATGCTGAGAAAAACAACTTTTTTTCATTTAAGCTTTCACCTTTTCCAGTTAAACTTCTCTTGTATGTCTGAAATAAATGTGAGTAAATTAACAATAAAAAATGTTATATATTGAAAAGTATCCCGCTGTTGAACAAGGCATTGGGTAGATGAATGTTGATGAGAGAGCTTTCCGTGTTAAGTTAATAAGTATCTATACACTTCGGTCACTCATTTGAATTTTTCCGTGTCTTCTGCAGCTAGAACTTTCTTCGAGTCTGGTTTTCGAGTGTTTTATCGGCCTTGTGATTTTACTTTCTGGCGTTGAACATTCGACTATTTATTCTATCACAGTTTTCTTCGTCTATCGACGGTATTGCTGCTTTCGTATCAACTATGCAACCTTACATGTTGCCACTAACAGGCATCCTTCTAAACAGTGAACATCTACCGGGTAACCAAACAACCACAAGCTTCTTTCGAAGAACAAAAGGCATGTGACAACGTTTAAATAAGTTTTGTTTCCGTCATTTATGAGGTACGACGTTTCTGCACTCAAAGAACCTGACATCATGTTTCATGCCTATTAGTATTGAGGACAACCCAAGATTCTATATTGTCCACAAGAGTCACTCGTTGATGAGTCACCAACGAACTGCTGCCCAGTAGTATACCTATGATTGTCGCTTTTGCCTGCATCTCTTTGACATTGACCAGCTTCATCATTCTCTCAATACATCTATGACAGATTCTTTCTTCACCATCTACAAATTGCTCCGTGTCTTCTGCAGCTAGAACTTTCTTCGAGTCTGGTTTTCGAGTGTTTTATCGGCCTTGTGATTTTACTTTCTGGCGTTGAACATTCGACTATTTATTCTATCACAGTTTTCTTCGTCTATCGACGGTATTGCTGCTTTCGTATCAACTATGCATCTGCATCTGCATTGTTGAGACTATGCTTAAGATGAGAGCATATTTGTAGCATGAGGCTTGACTGTATCAAATAGCCGAATGAAGATCAAATATTTAATGACAGTGGTCACAGCGTACAACTGACTGCCAAAGAATTCTTTGAATAGCCAGATTATGGAAATATAGGGAAATCAAGGCACGATTGCGTTGGTGCACGCTGATTGTCTAATTCTAATCCAACCGATACTTCGAGAACACTTTAAAATCTCGTGTAAAAACTATGAATATACTAACGTTTTTCCTACTGTGCTTCTTACTTCCATCTAACCTTGTTATTTGGAATATAATCTCTTTCTTATTCAACCGCATTCTGATTTGGGGATTGTCGAGTGAATTGGTGTCCAAGAATACTAAGCAATAAGACTAGCTGGGTTGTAATAAGCGAGCATTATACCTTTTACACCCGCATGCTTTCACATCCTTCGACTCAAGATTAAAACTATTGTTCACAATTTTGTTCTGTATAGCTTATTTGGGATGTTTCGGATTCTCCATTATGTATCTTACAGACTGAACTCTGGTAGTCAGTTGTTGAAGGCCAAGTACAATTGGCTTTAAAACTGTTTCGTTCCAGCATGCAACTCATCATCAATGTGCAACCATAACACCAACGGCGTTTAGATTCACGACGTTTATACCTCTTTACAAGCTTTCATATAACCAATTTACCGTCTAAAGATTCACATTTCCAACTTCAGTCAATTCATGATATTTTACAACGATTGGTTGGCTCTGCTGACTACACTATATTTGGGCCTCACGTCCATTATTTAAAATGTAGAACTCAAGACTTGTCATTTTATGCTGAACACGTATTAATATGAAGGTTGACAAATATTTGGTTGTTAAAATGAAACCGTAGTACGATCATTGTTCATTTGGTTGTAGTAAATATTTTCGTTTTACCATTAATTACAAAGGTTTGTTTGTCTATGTTCTGAAAGTCGCCGCTAGTGAAATAAAGTCGTCTCACCTTTCAATTTAGTTGTGTTATAATCATATATATATCAAAAATGAAAAAAACTTTGTTGACCTTGTTATTGTATATTACTCAGTTACTGGAGTTATTTGTTTCTTCCAGTTCCTTTGGTGAAGTGATCAGTAAACAAGGTGAACGTTGGGAATTACATTTTCTCGGCAAGGTGATGGAAGAAAAGTATTAATCTCTTAGTTTAAGGGAAGACAGAGAGTGTATACACCGACGCCAATGTGATCGATTCTGAGCGATGTCACTAAGAGTCTCTAACCATTGATTACGAAAGTCACGCGGACCACGGTCAAGTAGTCTGGATCTACCAACATGGCTCAGACTAGAGGTTAGTGTCTTCAAGCGCTGATGCTACGTTTTGACTTGGCCGCCACTTATTCTCTTCCAACCATCTCTAACACCCGTTAGCATTGCATGTCGTGGTAATCGGTGATCAGGCATACGTAACACTTGGCCCAACCAACTCAGTCGATGAAGATTAACAACCTCATCAACTGATTTACCATCATTACCTTATACCCTGCGTCTAACCTCACTATTACTTACCCGGTTATCCCAACAGACGCCATCAATATTTCTAAGGCATCTGTGGTCAAATAATAGTAGCTTACGAGTACTTTCTACTCTTAATGGCCATGTTTCGCAGCCGGAAAGTAGGACAAAACGAACTGCCGCGCAGTATACTCGTCCTTTCATTGATAGACGGATATCTCGCCTTCGCCATAGGTGACGTAAGTTGACGAAAGCCAAACGAGCTTTTCGAATCCGTGCTGAGATTTCGTCCGATACCAACCCATTGGGGCTGATCAGACTTCCAAGATAAGTGAAGTTGTCAACGCGTTCGACTACTTCACTCCCTATCCTTTGTTCAGGTGTCGACGCAGGCCAGTCCTGAATCAACAACTTGCATTTAGAATGAGAGAAGCGCATTCCAAACATTCTGGCATTGTTGCTTAGTGCTACCAAAAGACTGCATTTTATCAGCGTCTTCACCAAACAGGACTATATCATCTGCGTATTCTAAGTCGATAAGTGGACCTCCTGGAAGGAGATCAATACCCGAGAATTCAGTCGACGAGAATGTTATTTCCATCAGTAGATCTATGATGAAGTTAATCAGAAATGGAGAAAGTGGACAGCCTTGACGGACACCACTTGAGGTTGCAAAAGTAGATGACAGTTCGCCATAAGCTCTGACTCGACTGGTAGTGTTCGAGTAAAGAGCTTTCACAAGGCTTATGTACTTCTGAGGTACGCCTTTCAATGACAGACACTGCCACAGAATCTTGCGGTCTATAGAGTCAAATGCTGCTTTTATGTCAAAAAAGACCACCATTTTTGGACGCCGATAAATATGCCTGTGTTCTAAAACCTGACGAATGGTGAATATGTGGTCGACGCAGCCACGACCAGGTCTGGAACGAGTAACGACGTAGGTCCGTATCTTTCCGAGTTCTTACGTAGCCGTTTAGCCGAACAGCACATAAACGACTGTTGACGGGGATTCACTCTAAAATTGCTTGTTCGACCATCATGCTTAGTGCTACGCCTACACCTGCCAGTCCACGAGAACTGGCCATCGGGTCACTAGATACACGAGGGATGTGTCTCGTAGTCTCTCCGTTTTGCCGAGGTGAGGTCAAGTGAATAATCACACTGGAATCCTGTATGTGTGTTTCGGAGACACAGCACACATCAATGGTAGGAGACTCTAGGGTTTTAGCCAAGGAAGCCTGCCGACCGATTTGACATAGAGTGCGAACGTTGGAGGCTCTAATGTGTAGTTTGGAGCAAGATTTCAGTAGACTTGGGACAGTGTTTTGAGCACTAGAATCGTTGGCTATGGTGGCATTTGAGGAGGAAACCGAGAGAGGAAATTTGGAGTCGATGTCGGAGGAATTATAGGAATTGAAGAGGGAGGTTGATTATGAATACAGTGGTCTTGAGTGCTGTTAGAGGTATGAGGGCGGTTATCAATTCCCGGTAGCCCACACCGTGGAAGGGTTCTTCTTGAGGTACCTGAAAAGGAAATCGGATTAGAAGTGGTCTTAGTGACCAGGGAGCGTGACCGCAGTGCCCAAGGGACAACTGCTTGAGGTCGGTCACACACGCCCTTGTTATGGGTAATTTTTGTGTTAGCTCCGTATTTATTGAGACCTTACCGCCGGAGACGGATATCCGTGGGATAAGGCGAGGTGTGCATTTTTAAGGTCGACCTTTTCTAACCCCACCCCTCCTTGTGGAAAGGCAGCATCGCTGTCATGCTGGTTATCTGAAGGAAACACTTTACTGCTGTCATACCTCTGTACAGTCTGCTGTACGACCTCGCCTTCGGACCTTGGGTTTGTTGCTTTTAGTCTTGTCGCTCATCAACCGACCTGTCTGACATGGTAGGACCTTGAGGAACGGTTGTTCCAGCCAGTATAGCTCGGTTGCTTCATCACGATAGGCAAGCCCGATCACCACGTCAAGTTAGCCACAACGGTCGGTAATATATTGTTATGTGGGAAATGATACAATTTACACTGTAATATATGCTGAGATAATGATATCAATAATATTGGCTAAGTGAATAGAGGATATCGTTCAAAACGCGCAAATGAGATTGTGGAAGTAAAAAACATTCGACAACAACAATACTAAATTTAGAAGATAATGAGAAAAGTAAACGAAACTGCACAACTCCAACTGATTCTGGGTGACGTGTCACCTGACGTTTATTATGATAGTCCTGAACAATGAACTGCATACTGTTCAATCGGTTTAGACCATTACCCAGTAACTTCATCGACTTGTCGTGGCATTGGACTATAACCACACAATCCTCAAAGCTGAATACGAGATTACTCGGAAAATAGGTATTCAATATTTAACGCGAAGAAAATACCTAACGTTGGAGAAGGCGCGAACAATGAACTAAATAGACTAGGGTTGATCGAACGGCATGGCTCGGCCATGCAGTCGTGGTCTCTGCTGAATGTTACCTTATATCTTCTGTTCATATTAAATATATTGTTCTTTCTCTAGCCTAACCTTGTTCTACATCATGTATTGGTAATTGATAGGATACAGTGAGTTGGTGTAGTCGATGGTGTGAATTCCACGTAAGATCCTATGGATTAGGCAGTTATATCATGACAAATCTACAAATTTTGGATTAGGTCTATTATTAGAGCCGTACTAATATCATAGTAGACCATAGTTCCACAGACTAATAAAATATCGTATTCTGATAGCCCTTGGTCCTATTTAACCTACTCTTATACTAGTCAGCATTGGGGTAAGTAGTCGCTTGGCATCTATAATATCTCAATTGAAGACGGTTTACTGGCATATCAATTATTTTATCATGTTTACGTATTACACAATAAGTAACCTCAAGATCACTCGCTTGGTGATTCCATTGTATGTGGGCAATACTTTGAAGTATCCTATAATTGAACACTGGCAAACTATCCATATCTCCGGTCTAAAAAACGACTGTTTTTCTACAAAATCGAAGTAATAGTGGGCAAACACTCAACACTTCATTTTTATCATTTGATAGATCTGACACAGATGTTTTCTCTATTTAACCGAACAATTGTAATGAAATGAATCGCTTAATTTAGTGTATGAAATAATCGTTGTACACAATCTTTTTTGAATTAATTCTATTTCAGATAATATCACCACACCACCATAAATTATAAATAGCATGGTGTTAAAGTTAGACATTGTGTGAGAAAATAATTTTTATTCACTCAAACACACTTGACTATGCATTCAGTCACATCAAGGACGCTCAACATGTAATCAGCGCATTTGGAAATAGCTCTAATTTAGTTGTGGGCTATCCGATGAAAGTATAGCATCAAGACGAGCATACAACAACCAGAACGAATATTCGGCTAGTTTTTAAACCGATCAGAAATCAGCTCTTGTATATGGATGACGAAAGTACTACAATCGATCCTATGCCAATCGAAGGATGAAATAACAAAGGAAAACAAATCAAACATCATCTACAAAATAAATAAATTGAGATCTTAATTGTTCAGACTCCGTTCAAAACTGTTCCACGTAAACATGTGTGGAAAATTCCATTACTGTACAGGTACTTCATGGTTGTGACAGATACCTTCATTGATAACACAATAATTTTCTGGTCGGGTCTGTGTATATTTTGATAACATTATCATCAAGAGGAAAACTGTGGATACTATTGGCAGTGAACCATTGTGTTACCACTCTTAGAGAAAGTCAATTTGCTACTTCAGTTTACTGGTTCGGAAATGATTATATTCAACACGATCGTTCGTACATGGGGAACCTGAATAGATGATATTCGCAATTGAGCACTCATTTGAAATCCCATGTCAAGATAAATCAACTATGCCGCTCCTCCGTGTTTTCGATGATTGTTTAACTAAGTACAGGCGATGTCGTGCACTATCCAATTCTACAATCAGGACAAACCTAAATTCTGATGAAAATATCAATTGAAGTTTAGTTATTCATAGCAAATATATTTTGCTTTTGTTTGCTCTCACTATCACATTCAGTCTCGTGTTCTGATTCAGAATAGTATAGCTACAGACAGATCATAACACTTCATAACAGTGAGTACTATGTTTTTAGAAAACGTTAACCTGACATTCGAGAAACTGGTTCAACAATGTACCCCAAAGTTATACTTATTGCGTGCACTACTTCCATCTCTTTAATATCAAACAAATGTGATTTGTTATCATGTTTTCCGCAAACATATACGACTACACAGTTTAGACTATGAGTCTGAATTGGAAGGTTTCCTCATCAAAATTCCAACGAAAGATGATGGATCTTTCGCACCTTAATGTAACCCTCGTGCTACTGATAGAAGAAACCTGACAAGTAGTGAATAGGTCTTTATTTCGATCTTCGCGCAGTCACAGTGAAGCGTGGAATTATTTGTTCAGACAAACAAAGCCTCTCAACATTCAATATGAGATAATAAGAAATATAACGCCTATGCAAAATAAGAAAGTGAATGAGTACTTGAACTATAATGTTTTTGTATATGCTTGGTTGTTTGAAGTCAACTCTTAATCAACCAACCTATGCTGTTACAGACACATTGCCAGTTTAGAAGCAACGTACTTCCTGAGTTTCACGGACACCGATATATGGTGACCGAGATTGTTTTCTGTGACACACGCGAGAAACATTGACCGGACAAGCATCTTCATTTTGTCACCCCGTATCTCAAAGAATGGTTCAATATTACTTCTGCTAAAATCGGCAAACTGATTTCCAGGAACGTAGCCGTGCTACCGACGGGTATAATGTAGGACAGCACAAAGGTGTTTCTCTCAAATTTTCTATAAATGCAATTAACCTGACGGTATCATCGTCGTGCGAATTCAGACGATCGTGCACTATTATATAAAACATATTATCAATTTTCGACGTTTTACATATTTGAACGAAGATGCGTACCAATGTGATGTTACAGTATGCAGAACGCTTGTAGCCAGCTGTCGCATCCCAGTATGACTTGCATTCTCCTTCGTCATTCATCATTGATACTCATGTCAGGCTGAACTTCTTCAAGCCTTGATGCTAATTACTTGCTTGAAAAACGACTGATTTTCGTTTGCCTACAGGCCTAATATTTTAATGCACATGATTTCTGATTGTAGCACTTACAATAAAAGTAATCTCGGAAAAATGTTTTGCGAATCCTCGGTGATTTATCAAGATTCACTAAAGTAACACTGGAACTGCTTGCGAAATGCAGAAACGATATTACCTGAAGAAATTTTACGAGCGCCTATGCCAGTATGGAGTACATTTAAAGTGACATAATGTTTAGAAACTATTGAAAATCATCATGAGATTATTCAATCTCTTTGAATATGAATGGTATGCGAAAACTCTAGTCAGGTAATTTGGCGATCACTCAAATTCGAGAGTCCGTTTAATCGTAATTTAATCACAATCTACTATTACGCGAAATGTATTCATTTACAAACAACATTTTTTCCTAATATGTTTTTCATCAGATGCTACTTTGTTGGCAGTTCATACAAAAAATTTCCCGAACTGCTGCTAAGAATTCCAGTTCTGAGCTTCTTCAAAGCTTTTTGTTCTTGTGGGGTCACTTGTTTGTTTGCCTTCATATGTTGAGTAAGCGGTACTATAGTCAGCATTATATCTTAACGTGTTTCTTCGCTGATTCCGGAAGTTTTGAGTTATGATTCTAGTGCTGCGAAGAATTCTAGTTTTGAGGCGTTGCTTGTGTTGTGGTTTAATCCTTTTCGGATTTTAGATCTTGACTAGTTTTTTCCTGAAGGTATTTCTTCTTTGTTTTTTGTGTCGTTTACATGATATCTCGATGACTTTTGTCAAGACTTCCAAATGTGCTGACGTGAGTGTCCTTTGTAGCTTAATCGTTTTGTCCTCTATGAACTCTGAGCTACAAATATCCACCAACCCAACATTTTTTCCGAATGAGTCTTTCACCAGATGCTACTTTGCTATCAATTCAAACAAAAAATTTGCTGAACTTGAAAAACTCGTTTACACCAACATTACTGCAACATTGAGACTATTGTTAGACAAAGCAGGTTTAGTATTATGGTACTCTTACATTTCAGTTTCAGGATTTCTGCAAATATGTATAAAGCATTTTGTCTCCGTTAGGTGAAAATTTTTCTTCCAAGCCACACGGTTCCTACCCTACGTCTCACTATTCCTCAAAAATATATCAGTAATTTAGTCGCTCGAGATTTCAACATACAACTGATTTAGTTGACCTGCACACTTATTCGGATATTGTGGAAGCAATATTTCACAATAATTCTTCAACTGGACTGAAACCATAATGTTCACATTAGTTGGCTTGTCAGAGTCGATTCATCCGACTGTATCAATCAATTATTCGAATTCACCTACAATTTAAAAATGTTTATTATTCAAAGAATAGGAGTAAGGCATTACAAAAGTTTAAATTACGGAATCGATCAAAGAGAAAAACGAATATTTTTGCACACAAACACACACACGATTAATGTTTCCTTTCAAAGAATGCATTTGCGCTTAGGATTCATTGCGGAGCCACTTTTACATTGATACGTTTCTGAAAATCCTTGACTGTGTTTCACAACATCTTTCACACTGAAAACAAAGAAAATTAGATCGAAGTATATGGAACTGTTAATGAAAACATTATTATGGTATTGCGACAATTCATTCATCAACACACTGCGCAAATGTTGACAGTATTTATTTAATGTCAACAATTGTAAGCTCAACAGTTGCATTAGTTGACATTTACAATCACATCTGCATTGTTGAGACTATGCTTAAGATGAGAGCATATTTGTAGCATGAGCCTTGACTGTATCAAATAGCCGAATGAAAGTCAAAAATTTTAATGATAGTGGTTACATTCTGCAACTGACTGCCAATATTTTAAATATATATCATGGCCACATTTTTGAATGAACTTATGAAAATACAAATGAATTACCTGGATTTGTAGACTTCGACTGAAGACCGTAAATCGTCATCAACAATTTGTGATGATAAACCGCCGCACACCATCTTCAGTTATCAAGGATAGGCGAAATGAAGAGAATAATCAAAAGTGTATTGGTGCATTGTAGTTACAATTCAATGAAGGTTACTAGTCATCATTTCACAACGTCATGAGACAAGGAAGTTACTTCGAGAAAACTGAAAAGACGCTTTCAACTATGTTTCCTTACACATTAGGATAAACAACTTAAGAAACAAAGATACATTGAAGTTCTGGATAATTGTAATTCATTCAAATAAATGCACCAACGCGAAAATCAACATCATCATTTTTGGTTCTGCAAGATGTGACATATTTGTTGTTTCTCAGTGAGTAATTGTCCTTTCATAGTGTCAATAGACCTTGGACCTCGGCTGTCAATGAATGGAAATTCTTATTATGATTGACATATTAGGCGCTAAAATCCTCAGTGAAGTGATTGTTGAAGTACAGCAACCACAGTTGACCGAAGTAATGATAATTTATTCCTACTTGTAAACCCTTTTATTAAAATAAAACAGAGTGAACAAATTGTACCGGTTGCCACCGATTGCTTGATAATCATCCCCACAATTCTAGAATCATGAGTTATTGGTAAGTCAGTCCACTCTCTTTGTGATCATAGTTCATCTCAAATTCAACACTACATCTTATCACCTGAATCAACCTCTCCTTCACAACTAATATTCGTTGTTCCTGAATGCTCAAGTTCAAAGCAACCACATTTAGAGGTTCTCAATGAGAATAACAATTTTGTGTCTATGTTAATTTATTATATTCGTTGCCATGTCCAACAAACTTCTCATTATAATCATTGATATTTTGATTGTAATTAACATAACATTTTTACTCATAAGTTGGTTGAAACGCAAATGTGCCAGTATTATGCCCAATAATGACTACAGCTCACCACATTTAGCATGAATCATTGGAAAGTGAGATTTTATTCAAATGAATTTTAAACAGCCTGCTTAACTCACTTTCGCAAATGCTGAGAAAAACAACTTTTTTTCATTTAAGCTTTCACCTTTTCCAGTTAAACTTCTCTTGTATGTCTGAAATAAATGTGAGTAAATTAACAATAAAAAATGTTATATATTGAAAAGTATCCCGCTGTTGAACAAGGCATTGGGTAGATGAATGTTGATGAGAGAGCTTTCCGTGTTAAGTTAATAAGTATCTATACACTTCGGTCACTCATTTGAATTTTTCCGTGTCTTCTGCAGCTAGAACGTTCTTCGAGTCTGGTTTTCGAGTGTTTTATCGGCCTTGTGATTTTACTTTCTGGCGTTGAACATTCGACTATTTATTCTATCACAGTTTTCTTCGTCTATCGACGGTATTGCTGCTTTCGTATCAACTATGCAACCTTACATGTTGCCACTAACAGGCATCCTTCTAAACAGTGAACATCTACCGGGTAACCCAACAACCACAAGCTTCTTTCGAAGAACAAAAGGCATGTGACAACGTTTAAATAAGTTTTGTTTCCGTCATTTATGAGGTACGACGTTTCTGCACTCAAAGAACCTGACATCATGTTTCATGCCTATTAGTATTGAGGACAACCCAAGATTCTATATTGTCCACAAGAGTCACTCGTTGATGAGTCACCAACGAACTGCTGCCCAGTAGTATACCTATGATTGTCGCTTTTGCCTGCATCTCTTTGACATTGACCAGCTTCATCATTCTCTCAATACATCTATGACAGATTCTTTCTTCACCATCTACAAATTGCTCTGAACAGTCATATCCCTGACATCGACTGGATTTCATTATCTATAATGGAGAACCGACCTCAGATAAATCTCATAAAGTTAAATATCTTGAATATCATGAATTTATCATTTTTACGTCGTTTTAGACAGCTAATCAAACACTAGCGAAAGATCGTCTATTTATTCATTACTTTAATGTGAAATGCAAGCGTGGTCAACTGTATATTGCATTCGAAAATTATTCAATGAAATTCAAATTCAAGCAATGAGTTAGTTTACTCTGAATCTAAAGAGCGTACACAGCATGCATGTATTAATTGTCAATATTAGCGATTGAGGAATAAAATGAATACTGTGGTATTCAAATTCACTTACTTCGAACGATAACATAAGACCATTTATACCAGCTGACAATTGTTCCAAATTCTAGTTGGTATGAAAATAGTTGAGATCACACACATTTATATAACGTCTGTCACATACACATCAAATTTTTTAAGTTCAACTTATGTAGTCTCTTTGACAAGTGAGATGTACTGATTACGCAGGAAAAATGCTCAAAGAATTTGAATTCTTGGGTGCATGTATGTAGAGTGAAATACAACGTGGTTACCTATGAGATTGACTAGTTGTCGACAGTTCTGGCAATTTCGACAGGTTTCGATTAATTACGTTCGTCATTGTAGTTATATTTCAAAGAAGATATTGAAAATCTTTGCGCAGTATGTGACAACTGATTGTTAGATGACTATTTCACTAACAACTGCTCATATATATGATTCACTGCATTTGTTGGAGTTTTTATGCATAACAAATTTAAATGGTTTCAACTATGTTAGCTTGACAAATTGAGCGAGTCGAAAATTATCAAGTTTTGTGGATCCTCAAATAAGATTAAGTCGCAGTACTTGTCTTCCCTGAAGTAACAACATGACACTGTACTAGGTCTTTGTAACTTCCAATTGTGTGGAAAAGTTCATTTCTTAAGACGTTTTGTTAAGTGAAGTTTATAACATTATTGAGAATAATCCTACGAAATTCGACAAAGGTAATGGTGAGAAAATAGACACGGCAAACCGTCATTTAATATCGTTTTGGTTTACATTTCACCTGATCTCACATATTGAGTGAATACAATCACATATTTTTCTTTAACTTGATATTTCTAGCAAGTTATTGATATTAATATTTACATCAGCTTTTAACAATCTTTGCATTTTACTGAAAGACTGGACGACTTATCATTCAGAAACTATGTACAGATGACAAGTGTATTGTATCTCTGTATTTTATTACCATAATATTCATCACAATTTAGATAAATTATACTCTCCGTGTGAAGATTCGAAAACATTCTCGCATTAAAAGTACGCTCAAATTTTTCTTACTTCTTTGTGAAGTCTTTCAGAGTTCATTTCTTCTGATAAACAACACAGTTGAGTTCTTAACGGTGTAGAAGCATTTGGTGAACACTTTGACTGATATTCTGAATGATTTCGTACGTGTTCATTTCTAAAAACTGTAATGCATATATCCGTTTATTGCACTGGGTTTTTGTGAATCAATATACATGTATATATAATGTGAATTGTAAATAGGATGAGTGATATAGTGGTTTGTGTGTCAAGTGTGAATAGTATTCCATATATTACAATGAAAACCATTCCGCTTAACAAGTTAACTCCTCATGACTCAAAATGTTATATTTATACCTGGCGACAAGAAATTTCGTTACTAATACCTCACTGTTCATCATATTGCAGATACAATCACTTACATATAAAATCAGAATAACTACACTCAGATTCTATTTGACACATTCATGTGAGAATAGTTCACCATCGAAAAGAGGAGCATTCAGAATAAAACGCTCATATTTGCACAGAAATCAGATACCGTCTCATGTAATAATAAAAGTTAAAATAACAATGATCCATTCTCAATACTGCTTCAATTCGGCTGAACAACTTTGCTGAACCACTGTCTTCTGAACTTGGATAAATTACATGTGGATGACACATCTTCATCCACACTGATTGCATCTGGTTGAGTAATACAGCGAAAGCACATTATCGTTAGCATTAGAACTGCGCTAAACTACCTACTATAAGCACGATTGATCTCAGTTCACACAGATCTCGTATGTTCACAGAAACAGTTCACACACACGCTCATTTCTCAATTGTTAGTGACCGATTGTTAATACCTGATTGTGATACCATTGTGGTTTACGGACATGGAGTGATATCTTGAAACCTACCTGCAGACATAATCTGACGACCAAGAAGCCAACCAAGAATTCCATAATTCTCCGGCCTTATTTGTGATGTATTTAGAAACGGTGGATGTATCAACCCGGATGTCATAATCACGGTAAGATTTTTGTCAAATATGTACGGTTGGAAAGTGAAGAAACCAGGTCTAAACATTTATAAGCCAACAACGAACATTAGTTTATTCAGAGAGATCAATGAACTAATAAACCGTTAAAAATGAGTGGATGAATGAATGTGTATGATGATATTTCAGAGATCGTTATTAGCACTGCTGTGATAATAGACCTAGTTTAAAAAATGTACTCATGTGACTGCCGAATCTATAAGATCTTACGTGGAAGTGAAGTCATTACCTATACTGACTCATCGTGTTTAACAATTAATTTATACGGAGAGATCAATGAACTAATTAATAGTGAAAAGTGAGTGGATGAATGAATCAATAAACTAATTTGGTGTAAGTCTATATATTATTGATAGATTTTACAGTGAATATCCTGTTCCATGAAATGGGATTCAAGGACAATTTGTCAATTACTTTAGAATAACAACATATTGAATCCTATCCAATGATATTCATAAACGTCCGTGATCATATTTGATCGCCTAACTAAGTGTGTCAACACTTATATTGATTAGTTGTAAATTTGCCTTATTTGTTTACATTAGATCAAAGTAAATTGTACGGTCTGAAGTTTTGTCCCTAAATGCTATCCAAATACATTACAATGAAATACTGACAAACACGTTTCGTTTTCTTCTAATGTTACGAAAGAGAATTTCAATGTTGACTGTCAAATAAATTGAACGATGTCACCCATTTTACCATTATTAATAAAATCACTATTTCAAACATAACTAGCTGTGAATTACGATGCCATAATCAGTGTTTGTTCTATGAACAAATAGTTCATTGCACATGAGAGTGGTTAGTGATTACAAAGCCATAGTAACAAAGTACAACTCACAATTCGTACCTGTGCGAAGTGCCCTTCAATGATGTTAGAAATTTAGCTTTCATCGAGTAGTATGCATTTATAAGATAGTTATCTGAAGAAAGTTTATTCTGAAAAAGAAATAGAATCATGTTTTTATTATTATCAAAGTTACTGATTTATTCAATGAAGAAAATAGTAATCTTACAGGTGTTTTAACATATCAACTTTCATTTCTTTGGATGCAGATGTCATTTCATTGCAATTCCATGGTATGTACATAAAATAACGACGACAAACTGATTGATTTGGTGGATCATTTTTTCTCAGAATATCAATTAAAACAATACTGGCATCAGATATGAACTATGTAAAAAACGATGCATACTAAATGATAGTTCATTTCAAAACGGTCAGTGCGTTTTTTATATTTTCATAATAATTTACATTCTGCTGGTGACAGTATAACATACACTGGACAAACATGAAACAAGCAACTGTGTCAACCATAAACTATTCAATCTTTTGAAGATTGATCTACATATATTCGGACATTTGAGGTATATTATGTAGAAAAGCTTGATGGAAGACTTTCATTTATATTGTTGTACAACTGGCTTAATTCAGTTACTGAAAAAATGGTAATTGTTAAGGTTAACCAGGACACATTGAAATAATTTCTCTGAATGATGGCAACCATGAAGAATTATGTGTGAGAACGATCGAAGTTTCTTCTTATCTGTATATTCCTTTCTTATGTAAAGTCTCAAATCGAATTGCAATTTACAGACGTAATAGATGATGTATTAAGACAGTGAAACACGTAGTGTAACGAAGGATATACGCAACTGCAATCATTGACTGAATGATTGATACAGAATCGAATGATTAAGAGTATCATTTCTGCATTCATTCCCATTTCAATTTCACAATCCTTATGTTCATCAGGTTTAGCTGTTAGAGAACGCATACTAGTTTATATTTTAGTTATTCTTTTTTAGCGCGAGTCCTTAATCATATTGGTTGCAATATTGTTATCATTCAATGTTAGATGTGAAATATAAGTGTAAACAGTTTCTTGGATTCTTCTTCACGTATTTATCAACACAGTTGAAAATGAGGCTTTGTCGTCACATATTGATATCACCTCGATAAACTCCGCTCGTTTGCAGGTAATTAAGAACATTTATTCTATTATTTATATGCGTTTATGAACGTCTGTGAATGTTTACTAAAGAACTTGACACATTGAAGCTTGACACATAATTTTTGGTTCAAGATAGTTTTATATACATAAGCGATGTCAAATTTATATGCTATTCCGTTCGTTTAGTAGTGTTTGCTTCGATCGTTCTTTCTCTTTAGCTGGAAAATAAGTTTGTTTGCAATGCGTCTTAGATAGCAAAAACGCTTCCTGTCGGTAACGTCAGACAACGTGAGGCGAACGTAATAGGCTGTCTTAAGTGAAGTGGGTATAGGACGTGAAACAGAGACGTTAGCAATAAGAACCTTCAAAAGAAACACTAAAACGTTTACATGGAGTGAGCACTGAAGATGTCACTTAAAACGAATAAATAAGGCACTGCAATCAAACCATCTAGATGGACAAATTCAACATTTTGAAATATGGTAATACTTGTCTATATATACTTATACTTATTTTGTTCTGTTCATGAGTTGGAAACAATTACATAAGTCAGATGGTGAATAGATTGATAGAAAAGAATAATATTTTCTCAATCACAAACGATGAGTCAATTATTTAGCTGAGTCATTGATCATTACGTTAAGGAATAATAAAATATGCAGTTTCACACGTGAGAAACGTACTTCGAGTATTTTGTCTCGGCTTTCGTACCTCTCACTCAAGGATTCTGAATCCATTATTGATACTTTCATATTGGAAACCTGAAGAGTACAATCGGTTATCATGCACACTTTCAAAATTAAACAAACCGTTGAAATGGCTGTTTGTTTGTCATCTTCACTGCTCCACGATCCTTGAGACAATAATTCAGTCAATTTGCGCTTCATTTCTTCAAACATTTGAATCACCTATTCCGTACAAACAGACATTACGATCAAAGTGACAAAATAAACGATGCAAATTTACTGAGATTATTCGTATTTTATTACATAACTTTAAGCTAGATAGGAACTGAATAAATAACGGGAGAATTGATTTACACTCTTTCCTATTATTCGGCATATCTCATAATTGTTCCAGTTGTTGATTAACACAGACTTAGTTAAACCATCAAATCCAATTTATGTTCACAGAGAAAATTACATTTTCAAACGACGCCTTACATTATTCGCAAGTTTCTGCAACACAATATGTAAGTCGTGTCATTGTAATAACTTGTCATACTTTCAATTATAAACAATAGGGAAATGATAAATTATTGAAATCGGAACTCACTTCATCTTTTGTACTCTTACTTATACTAGAAAATTCGTGCTGCTTGTTTATTGTCCACCAGAAATTCTCCTTCAATTCCTGAATGCAGCTTGGTGGTTTTTCATCTGAAATGTTTATTGAAACACATCAACATGCTGTTACACATACTTCAAGATATAAACAGATAACTTTCAACATCAATAATCATAATTAATTTATTGAAAACAACAGAAATCATTTCATTATTAGATCATATGGATCATGGTGTTCACAGTTCGTCTACTGTATTTGTATATTTTCTATTAACGATACAGCTTCACATGACAAACAACGTCATGACACTCAGTTGAATTATATTTTCTTTTTCAAATCATACGGAAAACCAAATAAACATGAGCAGTGAGGATCAATCTGACTGAAGTGCAAAACATTATTTATATGAAATAAATTCAATTATGTTTATTTGTCTTCTATTTAGTCTACAACGTTATTTAGAAATAAATCAATCACCCTAGAAAACTTCCATGAACAATTATGTTTATGTAACTAGCAATGGTACTTACCAATATCTGAAGGATAAAAATCTTCGACATATTTCTTTAGGTAACGTCGCATTTTGTACAAAAAATCTATCACTAACATACTGTGTATACGTCTGCAAGAAAAATTACAACAACCATTTACTTCACTCATGTACAAATAGCATTTAATTTCAAATCAACAGTGATTGTCAACTTTCCTAAAACGATTGGTGTGTATTGAAAGACTTGTCCAACTGTCATCTTATTTACTAATGAAAATTATTATCGTTGTTTCGTGTGAACCTCTGAGATTCTCATGCATCATGCACGTTTTCAACTAAATCAATTTGAAATTCGTGTACACGAATGAGAATATAAGATGCAGACAGGATATGATAATATGGTATTAATGAAAGCAATTTGTTTTGGGGAGATTATAATTTATGGACGAGACGATGACATGCGTTCAGGGGACATAAAGTTCTCAGCGCTAATTTCAACACCTAACGCTTACGTACAATCTGTTCACAGTGGATGTTAGAGAAGACGTGACAATTGAACGGCTGCTACAAATTGGACTACTTAGACTATTTTTTATTTGTAATTGAGGTAATCACATGACATATGGGCTTTGTGCAGACTAACATGATGATGTTGACTTTTAATGTAATTTATGCTGAAGGAAGAAGTCTGATATGATAGGAACTATTTTGTTCGATCCTGACTGAGACTAATACAAGCCGTCATAAATGTTGCAAACTGTATAACAAAAGCACTCGTATAATGAAAGCTGCTACATTTGTAAATGTTACTGAAGCTTCTGCTGTTCGGTTGTTTAAAAAAGCAAAAAAATAGAGATAATTACTCTCTTCCACCATCTGTGTTAATTTTTCCAATGAGAATTCCGCAAATCTCCTTCAAGGCTTCTTTATGTTGGACAATAACTTGTGATTTGTTATACGATTCATTCTTGTATGCATTTTCAAATAAAACCTTCCAATCGATCTGATCAAAATAAATAATGTGAATTTAGTTCACAAGTTCAACGAGGCATGTTATGTTTGACAACAATATTTTCACACATCAACAAAATATTCCACTGTTATCATGTTTTCTGACACAGTGATTTACGTAGACTGCATACTGTTTTGTATGCTAGGTTTATCTGTCGAACTAGGCAGTATGCAACAACAATCAGTAGTTGTATGGCTGTCAAAAAAACATCGAGAAGATTGCACTTTAGAGGACAGCAGGGGAATCAAAGTATTGCGAAACGGAAGAAACATGAAAGATCCAAAGGAAAATTGATAAAAGATTTGCAAACGGTGTGTTCAGTGTATGATTTTCACAAATTATGTAAGACTTTGCATTGAACAATGTATTGGTTATCCTCACCAAGTCTTCATTCACTACATACATAACGCTCAAAAAATTTCATGAGAATGTTTCAACTGCTTCCATGAACCGAAATTGCGGGCAGTGTTTTACTTTGGTTCTCCTAAATGTAGATTGTGTTTTACCTCGTTCCAACCATGGACACAACCACACATTTGCTGCAAATGAAGTGAATTTCAATAGAATATTTTAATCAATGATAGTAATACACAGAAATCTCAGTTCAATCTCACCTTCAATCCATCGTCATCGCAAACCTCAAAAATACCACAAAATCCTTGCATTCACACACTTGTGAACTGAGGTTAAGAATATCGAATTCCTCACATTATTACTCATGTCAGTGAGTTAGCATACTACTGTACAATTGACGTCATTCTCAACTTACCATTGGACAGATTCCTTCCAGTTCTTCAATACTGACATGTGTTGCTTTTCCAACTGCGGTTTTTTCCTGTAACTAAGACAATATTTCCACATGGTAAACAATACCAGTTATTTCATGCATGATATTCTAGGAAATTTAAATAGCATGATTATGAATTGTCAACTATATCGGAATAAGAAAAAAACTGTTGCTCAATGCTTGTTAGTTTGGACTGGTCCATCGACCTGCAGTCAATATTCCTATTAATTTTATTTATTTATTTTGCAGTCTGCGTTATACGAGCGTGACCGGTATTGTCAATGTTTCTGACAGCCTCTTGTTTTTCGACACTACCAGTATTTGTTTGATCTACTGTGGTATCTGGAGTCAATGATAATTTGTGAAAATGATTCATTAGTTTCACAGTTATTTCTCTGATGACAAAATCACATGTCGTTTTATACTCAGCAAGCAACATACTCAAATGTGTCATTGTAAAGTAGGAAATTAAGTGTCCGTGTATTCACTTGTCCCTTCAAATTCTATATCTAATGTTCTATCTGATGATAACTGATAATAGCCTCTATCGTACTAGCCAAATGTCATGGTATTTCAATGACTGAATAGATGCTCTACTCAACAACGACTTAGTTCACCTTCTGTTAAGTACTGTAATCCATAAAAATTATTTCAAATTATCACTGTAAATAAAAATTAACAAATCATAGTCGCTTTACTCACGATTTTAATTTCCGAATACAATGTCAAAACATACTCCAACAAGTTTTTATCATCTTTACGAGCACCTACTTTTTGAAGATATTTGAAAATTTGTTCTGTGACTTCGCTGTCCGATCGATTTGACTGTTGGAAATGAAAAGCGCAAGACACAAATTTGTTTCTTATCATATGACACATGAATTCAAAAAATCATGATGTGGTGGATAAACAGCATGGGCGTGATGGAGAACATCAAGTATGAACGCTTCATATCATGACGTGGACTTGTGGAGAGAACAGTAATTGCGAGTGGTTGTTGTCTGCATGTGTTATTGAAAACTAAGTTAAACGCAGTAACGTTCTCTTTTACAAATTCACATACGAACTATGAAATTCCCAACCTTCAAACCGACATGAAGTCAGATAAGACATATTTTCGTTAATAGAAAGCTAACAACGTCTGAACGAAGAAAGGAGCTGTTACATCATCAGGCCATCACCTGGTCGTGGTCAAACTAAACACGATAATGAGCGTGTACATGGGAACCTGGTGGAGAGAGATGAAATCTGTGCAGATCTGAGGCATAAGGCAGCAGGATACGGAAAACGTTCATGAAATTGAGGTTGACCCAAAAGTCAAAAGAAGTGTTACACATGACTAAAGATAGAATTTTCAACACAAATGTCAAGGCGGCTCCATTGTACAAAGCTGAAACTTGGATAAATATTAAGACTACTAGCAAAAGAAGGTATATAATTACGTATGTAACACTGCCTATCCAAGGTACTCCGAATCCATTGACCGTAAATTAATGGCAATAATCTACTGTGATATACGTCAATCAAGCATTCAGTCGAGGAGGAAATTGAGAAAACACATCAAAGACATCGCAGGAGTGTTCACGGATATTGTTTATGGGAATCACTGTAGTCAATCAAAATACAACGAGGGTCGAAATCGTGGCAGAATATCAAGATCATGAATAGCACTCTACGTCAACCCTGTTCGAAATCAGAGTACAAACCTAACTGGCAATGTTCAGTTTGTGACCTTTCTTCAATGATGATTACTGGTTTTTCCAAGCATAACTATATTGAAATCGAAGCCATAGATCTTATTTGTCAACTCTGCTCTGATACATCTATGACAATGCTTACTGGGTTTATTCTTGTTCAATTCACAAATCTCAAATAGCAATTTTATTTAATCGTCACAAAGATCCACACAACCGATAACAATATTGAATTTTTAGTCGCTCAAAATAATCAATTCCTATCATCGGAAATTTGGCTTTCCCCATTCTGTTTACCTGTATTTTTAACCTCCTGTATTTCTCATTATTTACTCTCAAAACATCAGTTACTAGTCACTTTTTAAATGTTCCACGTAATCATAGTTGATATATCGAAAGATAGACAACACTATTTTGGTGAAGTGTTGATGAACATTTTATCAATAGATGCCTGAGAATAACGCTAGACGTAACCGAAGTGTGAATGCATCGAAACATCAACATGAGGAATAGTGTACACAACATTTCCTTAGTCGAATCATTTCATGAATTTCTTCGAAACGCGTTTACTCCTCTCGTTGTTCAAATAAACTTGACAAACTATTCCGTGTTCTGAATATCACAACTATCAATATGTTAGCAATCAACGAATAAATGAAGTTTTCCTAATCTTTGCAATAAATATTATTGAACATGTATGTCAATTTAATCGTACCACGTTTAACTTCTCCTTGTCAAATGCGTCAAGCGATCCTGAATAAATCTGAAAGAACAAATTTTCGTTCATTTTTAGTAAGAGTCAAAATAAAAAGTCTAACAACCGCAAGTTATTGTCACAAATCATCAAACCCTCATTCACAACATATTTCATTCAATTTGTGCTATCCATTGACAGCACTTCTCGCTCATCATGAAGAGAATAAACATTTCTGACTTGTTAAATTAGATAAGTTCATGGACAAAATCAAATGGTGTTTCATTATCGAACAATGGTGCACAGATTTCGAATATCATCAAACAAATTTCGTCGTTCAACTCTACATATTCATGGGGCTGTCTCATTCAGGTCAGCAAAAATAAGCAATTCGACGATGTAGTTGAGGATAAAGGAAACAGTGACGGTGATTTGTGCTGATTTCGTTGATTACGAATGTGTTAATTTACAACTGTGTTTAGCGACACAAACTGAATAAAGTAATGGGACCAACCAATAAACTGAGCTCAATCTTACTGTTTATGAGTAGATTTTAGTAAGCCATGAAACAGCGAGAAAATACGCCAACTGGACTTTCAGGACGAATCAATAGACCAATGTAGTAGTGATTATCAGTACATGACGATATCATCAATGGTCTTGAGGCGGCCCGTGATCTGACTCTATTCAGAGTGTATGGAAGATGGCTGGGAAGCCAACTACATTTCAAGCTAGGCATTGCTCAATATTTATAGACAAACAAAATAAACGACAGACATGTGATGAGTCATGGGACATGAAGTGTACACACATATACGCTCATACCAAAAACAGTCAAGGCTAATAAGCGAATAATTGACAAGGTCAAAAATGACTCAAGCACAATGAATAGAATGAAATGTCCGAAAACTAGAATAAGATATATTATGGGCTGAAACTAATGACTAACACTACAGACTGAAAGAGAAATTGCTCCCAGAAAAATCTGACTCGCTTAAAATTTATTCAAGATTAACACACGTACGTGATAACCTGTTCAGTCATTTTACTGGTTTTCAATCAAAATTCAGATTGCTAGCATTATACGTTGAACGATGTATCTACACTATGTATTTAGAACTTAATACGCATGAAAATAACTAAATCATGTAATATTTTAAATCTCACATGAATTAATCGATTTTCTCCTTGTGAATAACCTTCAGTTAGGTTAATGGAAAAGAAAGTTGTTGTCCCACTTTGAAATATCAGTGGCAAAATGAGAGCGGTCAGATTAAACTTTCCAATTTTGAGAACATTTCTACAGAGATCGGCATACTGTCTCTCATCTGATGAAATCGCCCATCCCATGAAAAGTTCTTCTGCCATTTCACGCACTTTCGACTTGATCAACGATTTTTCAATCGAATAGTCAATCGTGCAAGTGTTGTAGAAAGTTTTAGCTGCATTAATACTCCACAAATCTTTAAATTCTGTACTTTCAACTAAAAGTGAAAAAAATCCATAATTTGATAATGTCAAATGGGTTTTAGCGTAGTTTATCTATTTAATATCTATTTATATATTTGGTAATTTATGATGGTTTGCAGTACACTGCTCCAGTAAATCATGCCCAAATCATCCAATTCGATCATTTATTTCGTTGTATTCCACATATCAGTCATCACATTAATTCATGCAAGTGAGGACGCTGAATTCAGTTGTTGAGATTCAGAAATACAAACCTGAGCAACTCATTTTCTTGATGTTGTTGTGTTGACCAGTACTTGTCGTTTTCCAACACTGACTTCGATGTTTGAAATACATCTTGTTTTTCTTACAGAACGCCGTGTTGTTATTTCAAAGAACACTATATGTTTCGTAGATAATGATTGCATTGAGGTGGTTCACGTAACTGAAAACACGTTTTCACCAATAGATACGCTATAATCAAATTGTTTTGTAAACCAGTTGAGACACAACTATTCTCGAGGCATGACCAGAGCAACAAGACAAGGCAGAAAACACAGTTGTTTGAATTTCCAACTTTTGAATCACATTACAAAGCACTAGAAGACAGCATCAAATTATTTGGTACATTATAGCCATTGTTCAGTTTCAAGTGTTCTGTTTTTAATGAATGGGCAAACAACTGGTTTTCAGTTTATCTTTTTACCTTCAATAAATAAGACAGCTCACTGCACCGATTTTTGAGCGAAAAGAACGATATTCAGAATAATAAACAGAATAAAAGCAATGAAGTGCTCGGATGAATTGTTGAGATTAATTCTGATTGGATTTGTGCATGAAGTGTTAATTGTACATGAAACTGGAATTGAAATATTCGTTATATAATGATTGAATGTTGATAAACAACATTGATCCAATGCAGCGCTTCATGAAATGTGTTCCAAGTGTTAATACTACATTTCTAGCCGTCATATTCATTCAAGCATACTGTTTCATTTCGACAAACTTGTTTAAAAATGTCCGGATCTAGTTTTCACAAATTGTTTCTAATAAGAGTTCAGAGCAAGAGTTGAAAAGTAGCAAGTCAAAATTCAAGCACGACAACATCTATTTTGGACTCGTGAAAGCTAGTAACTTCGGTATCACGTTGCTTATTCGTTCTATTCAACACCAACCTCGATGGTGATGTATAATTCAGAACTATCCTTCGTTTACATATTTTTACATATTTTTACATATTTTTCTCGAATTGAGAACTGCGAAGCAGCATCGAAAGCGGTTTTCAGAAGCTTCGGACTTGACTGTTCTATGTTTCTAAGAAAAACACCGAAGACACCAACTTCCCCATTATTGGTAATAATAAAACAACGTACAACGTACCTCGAGACGTTTTTCTTAGATTTTATCAATTTTGAATCTATCTCTTTTACTTGTGAATACATAGTCGTATAAAAATTGTTTTCACTTTCTCCAGAGGCTTCATTACTACTATATAGCTACATTTTGAATTAACTGGTGTAAAACCTCATCATGAAGTAACGTGTAGTGTCAGTCATTATTTGAAGTTCATAATATATCTTATTCTAGCTTTCGAACATCCCATTCTATTCATTCTACTTGAGTCATATTCTGACCTTCGTAATTATCCGCTTATCAATCTAGACTACTTTATATGAGCGTATATGCCTGTGCCCTTCTTATCCCATTAATCACAGGTCTGTAGCTTATTTTTCTGACTATAAATATTGATTAACACCTGAATAAATAGGAGTTGGCTTAACAGTCATCTCCTCTCTGCGTCATTTCTCTTCTATCCATTCCATTCACCTCATATACAAAATATATGTATTCAAAATTCCGTTATTGACTAATGCTATTTAAGTCGACGACGATATACGAGAATGAGCGATAACAAACATGGAGTCAGATCCACGGGCCACTAAAAACCAACGCGTCTGCACATAACTGTAACATGTGAAATCAGCAGTCACTGAAAGACAAAGAAGACCTGAGATCACACACACAATCTTAATCGAGAACTTCACACCAAGGGAGAGAACATGGATGGAAGTCACCAGTCGTCCGTTCGGAAATTAAAATTTGCGGGTAATGTACAAAAAGGGAGGCTAGTTTACAAAATGATCTTATGAGTCATCTTGCGGGTTCATTGCATGTGTGGCTTGCTCTCCTTCTTCCAAAGCATTTATTCTTGGTTGCCCTGCAATAGAAAGAAAACGGAATCTACCAACAACACTATACATGACGATTTTAACCCCGTAACGTCGCCCCCTTCCCTAATGATGTACTGTCCTCAGTTCCTGGTGTCGGACATAGGTGTGCTGCCCCTCCTTCTGATGGTACTCCATAAAATCTAGTGGCCTGCTGTGGATCGGCGAACTGAACGTCACAGGGAACTGCCATACGATTCGGTTTCATTTGGTTGCAGTGCACCGTGATTACGTCGTCCTTATGTCGCTGCATGTTACGCAATATAAACGTAGTTGGGGATCGGATGAGGACAATTTTGAAAGGACACTGTCAGGGCTGGTGGAATTTACTGCAACTCTCTAACGATGTCACGGATTGACGTAGCCAAGCGCGATCCCCGTGTGTGTACACGTCGGTCCTTGAACCTGACGATTTTACATGTTCTATTGTTGTCCACTAGCTTTGCGCAATTTCATGCTGAACAGGCAGTATGCATCAGCTTGGGCGTTACGCAGAGTACATACATACGGTACATGCTCCTGCTCTTTGTAGGGCAGCAAGGATGACTGTAACGGGAAGAGAACAATGAACATCCCTCTGCAGATTCCTTGTTGAACAGTATTGGCATTTATTTGTTCCTTCTCCTCTTTTGTGTATTTTAATCCTTCTTCCGATTTCGTTTAACCATGTCTTTTAATCTTCAGTCTTCCCTGTTTGAGCTTTTATTATGTGATTTTGAATAAAGACTTATTTTTGGTTACCTAGTTTTCTATTGCATTTTGCCGGACCATTGACAGTAGGGTCGTGTTTGACTAAACCCAGGGTCACGGCGTGGTTCAGTTTGTGACTGTTAACCTTCTGACTATCTGCTTGGGAGAATAGCTGCAATCCCTGCAGATAGATATTTGATCCCATCTTATTGGGAATATTTGTATTGATTCCCAGGTATCCAACCATTTAGTATTAACTATCCCTTTCATTGTTTAACGTGCTACTTTGCGTTAGAGAAGCTTCTGACTGTATAGCACAGGCTGTATCGTTTGAGTTATTTTGTATTTTTGATGTAATTTGTTTTGTTTTCTTAATTACAACTGTTTATATTGAGCACAGAGTTTGTGTTTTGATATAATATGAGTATCTCAAAAACGCGTTGCGATCTATACAGAGGAACGTTGTCTGGTCTTATCAAATACATTTTGGGTTCGTCAGTCCGTTGTTCCATCCGAATATTGGTTGTTTGGTCGCTACAGTTCTCAAACGAACAGTGATCTCAAGTGACAAATACTACAATGCCTGGAAAGCGCAATATGATCAACGAAAACTTGTCATTGGGCCACGGAGAAATTCAATCGGATGCACCTCCAGATGCACGGCAAGTCAAATTGGATGCATTTTTATGTCATGGCTCTAATGTTAGTTTAGTAAGATGAAATAGCAAAATTAGCTCTAAGATTACCTTAGCAGAGTTGAAAGAAAGACAATGATAAGAAATGCGAAACTTGGAAGATAGACAGAGGAAACAACCACTGTGCTTTCAGAGAGAGTTTGGGTCGTTAATGCTGAACGAAAGCACGTGCAGCAAATTATCTCCTGCCTCTAACTTTGATGAAAGAGAACAGGAGCACGTTGGCAGATTCTTAAACCCTTCTTATGACCTTAGGATAAAGTCTCCAGAAAAGCCAAAACTGCTAGATTATCCAGGAACGAAGAAGAAGGAAGTGACCTTGGAATATCTAAGTGTAGGTCTTGAACTTCCAAAGGTAGAGCTAAGTACATTTGATGGGCAACCAGCTAAATACTGGAAATTCATTCGACGATTTGAGTTGTATGTGGTTTGCAAGGTTGAAGACGATGGTCAGCGGCTCTTGTACTTGTTACATTACTGTAAAGGAAAAGCTCAAGAGGCCATAGAGGAATGCATAATGCTCCCACCATCGTCGAGTTATCGTAGAGCGTGCGATATACTGAGACGGTTGTTCGGTAGAACACACGAAATAAGTCGAGCCTTAATGAAAGAGTTAACTGAAGGTCCCGATATTGCGCATAATGACACATAAAGTCTATCTAGACTAGCTATAAAGATGGAAAACTGTTCTATAACCTTAGAACAAATGGATTGTTCGGCGGATCACAGCTCCGTAGTAACAATAAAAAGTATTGTAAAGAAGTTGCCCACGTTTTTACAGATGAGATGGGCTGAAACAGTAGGAAAGGTAACCGCATATGGAAGAGAGCCTACTTTTGCTGAGTTAACAGAATTTGTATCATCTAGAGCGGCAATTTTGCTCCGCAGATTCGGACAGATTGCAACTGCTAGTAAACGAGTTGTAAGCCAGGTGTCCTGTTCCACACAAAGTTTATCGTTCGGTAAAATAGTGAGCAAGTCATCTTGTGTTATATGCGAAGAAACTCATAGCGTGGATAAATGTTTCCAGTTCTCAAGCTTAGCAGTCAACGATAAGTGGGCGAAATCAAGAGAAAAAGGCTTGTGCTTTTGTTGTCCTCGAAGGAGCCACAGATCAGTGGATTGTAAAGATCGTGTTGTGTGTACTGTCGAAGGTTATCGGGATCGGTATCACCCATTGTTGCATAAAACGATCCGAGTTCAGAGTGGTTCGAGTAAGTGCTTAAAAGAAAGTCATTGTGGGTACACGGTCATTTAAAGAGGATGTGTTTCTTGGTCTAATCCCTGTACACCTTAGAGCTGGGAACAAGGAATTTTCTGGATATGCGTTTCTAGACAATGGCTTATATACAACCGTAATCAAGTCAAGTACCGTACGACGTTTAGGATTATTGTCAGATAGTGCGTCGATTACCATCAAAACGGTCAACGGAAATAAGTTAAGTAGATCGACAACTAAAGCCTTTAAAGCTTACTCATTGAACGGAGACGAATGTGTATGTATTGAACAGGCTGTTGTAGTAGATGATTTGCCGGTGCATCGACCAAGAGTACCTGTGAAGGACAGCGCCAACAAATGGCCTCATCTTATTGACTTACCTTGGACAGAATCAGTGGATGTTGGAGTTATGTTGCTTATTGATTGTGACGTGCCTGAAGTGCATTGGGTCCTAGATCAAAGATTGGGTGGAAGAAAAAGCATGGATTTCTTAGGTCCAGATCATGCGATACATGCCTAGTAGACTACTTGAATGATATAACTCTGAAACAAGACAGCGGACTGCTTGTATCAGTCGTATTCCTAGACTTTATGATAGCCTTTGATAAGGTCCCACACAAAGGGCTACTCGTCAAACTAAAGTCCTTCGGAATACACAACACACTGTACTCATGGTTTGCTTCATTCTTAACAGAACGTAAACAGATGGTAAAGCAAAATGACTGTCTCTCGTCCTTTAGACCAATCACCAGTGGAGTCATCCAGGGAAGCGTATTAGGTCCACTTTTGTTTCTTATGTATATAAACGATATATGTGACACCATAGAATTTGGGAAACCATACTTATATGCTGATGATCTCAAAATAGTATACAGCTATAAACCTGAGACTAAGCGAAAGTGTAACTCAGATCCAAAAGAACCTCAATAACTTCACTATGTGGAGTGAAAAATGGCAATTACCATTTAACCTCAACAAGTGCGGGATCATGCACTTTGGAAAGCATTCCTATAAACCGCGACTTCATTTAAATAAAAGTAGAGTTCAAACACGCGAATCAGTACAGGATTTAGGGATTAATTACAAAGGGAGTCTGAACTTTGAAGAAAATGCCTCCTTTATTATTTCTAAATCTAGACGGCTATTTGGTTTTATAATGAAAAACTTTTTCACAACAGAGGGTAAACTTACCATCTACAAAATATGTGTACGACCCTCCACTTGAATGCTACTCTTTTGTCTTCTCTAATATGAATATCACAGACAAGATAAGAGTAGAAGATGTTCAAAGACGTTTCACACGTCAACTACTAGGATGTAACTCGAATCTTGATTACACAGAAAGATGTAAGCATCTATCTTTAGAACCTTTATGGCACCGTAGGCTAAAGAGCAATTCGATATTTATTTACAAAGCGAAATATGAACTCTCCTTTCTAACCTCCCGCCCGACTATCACCCACGACCCAGCCAATAGACTTAAAAACAACGCATATACACTACTTACCGTAAAACACCAAAAACAAATGCGTTGTACGTTTTTTACAGTACGGTATAGTTTATAGTGGAACAGGCTGCCAATGCCTATCCGTAACTGTGATACGTTTACCAGATTCAAAAAGCTAATAACCCATTTCTAGACTCCAAAGAGCTTCAACATTTCCGTGAACTCCCGCCCACCAATGAGGCACTTTATTACAGACCGCCTAGTATCTAGAAAGAACAAGATCATAACAAGTTCGACTGTTACTAATATGAATATAACTAAATCACAGAATACATGGCTTATCCTTTCCTATTATTCATTGTTTATTAATCATGGCCTTATGCTCCTAACCCTAGCTTTCAGTTCTCAAATCTCTCTACAGGCAAAATGTACATTATTCTTCCCAGAAGTCATGCTTTTTTTCTATTCCAAGTAGACAGATAGCTCAATCTTATGGATGCTGATATACAAAGGCCGATTATTCAAAGCTCAAAATTTGGCAACAAAGTCTTGTAAGTTTCTCAATGTTTTATTTGTCTTACCCTGAAATCTTATTTTTCTACAACTTTATACCCTCTCGTATCTTTTGATTTGCTATTAGTCCTTACTTCTTTAAACCATTAGTCATTTTCATAGCAGTGTGATATACTTTATGGACATCTAACCCATAAATGAGACTTTTCAACTATCTGATTTGCTTGTAACATGAACCTGGTAATGACAGTGTATTCCATCCATGGACTTTGATTAAAGCAGTATTCATACTTACCACAAACGAAAGAAAACCTAACATCACAAAAGGAGGGAGGGTGGCGTTACTGACCAGCAAACATGAATGTGAAGAGTTAAATTCAATCCACCCATGTCTGTAAGGCAGAACAATCTGTTGAATTATGGCTCCTTATGGTTTAGTGAGATGTCACGAACTTAAGGTTTTAATGCGGATTATCATGCAAAATACTTCATTAAATCGTGTTACGAATGTTGAATTGGTTTCACTTCCTACCCAGTAATCCTATTACAAACAAACTAGACAATTCGCTAATATACGAAGCCTACTCGAGACCCTATAATAACTGGGGAAAAAATATTTAAAATAACAAAAGGGGCTCTAATAGCTTGGATAATAAAGGGAAGACAGCCAATTGTATATCACAATACTGTTTCTAGCACTATATTTTATTTTATAACCACACATATTCCCATACTCTTAGCTCCTTTTGGAATCGCCAACATTTGTCAGTTGTATGTACACTCATAACTTGTTAACACTTATTTTCTTTAACCTATGAAAATGCTCTTTCTTAACAAACACCTTAATAAAAGAAAATTAGACTGAGTAATCATACCTTAAACATTCCTTCATCAATATTGGCTACTCTGCCTTTCGTCCTTTCTTTTACTTGCTCACTCTTTCAGCCCCCTTGAGATATGGAACGGGTGACTTCATCGTGCACCATCCTCAAAGCCTTAAACATTCCAAAGGGACATAAAGTTGCGACATTTAGAAGCTCTTATTTTCAATGAACCTATCCTTGCCCATCAGTTGCACGTTTGCAGAGCAAATTTCATGAAGTGCGCCAACTGTGGTACTGATTAAAACAATCTACATTCATATCTTATAAATTATCAACCCAGCTATGTAATTTACAGCAGTGAATATTGTATCATTTGTATCAATTTGATCTTGCCTGTAAACTGGCATGCCTCACGTAACAAACTGTTATTTGAGAATAAATTATTATTGTTATTATTATTATTAAAAGGTACGTTTACCTGAACGTGGGTTTGCGGAAACCCATTCACTGGATCTTCGTTGTTGCAGATGTTTCTATACCAATCATTGTCATGGACCTTCTACAACACCATAATCTGATCATCGATACGCGCAAACGGAGGCTAGTAGACGGAAACACTAATTTTTCCGTTTGCGTAACTGTTTTTTCTGATTGCAGATTATCCCCAGTCACAATTAAGTACACGATAGACCCACTTTATCAACCACTACTCGATAAGCATCCAGGCATTCTTCAAACGCAATCGAAATCACCGCGTGTAACCAGCAACGTTACACATCACATCACGACTACAGGACCACCTGTATTCTCTGAAGCACGACGACTAGCTCCCTAAAAGCTAAGGTTGGCGAAAAATTAGTTCGACCACATAATGTACTTAGGAATCATATGACCATCAAATAGCAAATATGCATCTCCGTTGCACATGGTCCCTAAAAAGGACAGCAACGATTGGCGTCCAACTGGTTACTATGGGCGATGGAATACGAAAACCATTCCCGATCGTTACCCGTTGCCTCACATTCACGATTTCACAGCTACCTTAAAAGATACAACTGTTTTTTCAAAAATCGAGTTTGTTAAAGCATATAACCAAATCCCTATGGCTAATGACGACATACCGAAAACCGCCATCATCACTTCCTTCGAACTCCATGAATTTTTGCGAATGCCTTATCGGTCTAAGAAACGCTGCTCAAACATTTTAAAGGTTCATAGACGACGTTTCCCGAGATCTCAGCTTTGTACATGCGTATATTGACGACTGACTAATCGCAAGTCCGGACGGAGAATCACATCTCAAGCATCTGGATCTTGTTTTCGACCGACTACAAAAACATGGCATTACTGTAGACGTTCAGAAATGCCAATTCAGAACCGACTCATTAAACCTCTTGGGACACACTATAGATGCTCAAGGCATTCAACCCCTTAGGACCAAAGTGTCGACAATTCTGGATTACCCAGAACCGACCACGATCAAGCAACTACGAACGCTTAACGGCCTTGTAAGTTTTTATAGACGATTCATACCTAAATGCGCTTTACTCATGAAACCTCTTACCGACCGAATTCGTGGAAATGCGAAATCCATTAATTTGGACGACACTGCACGAAAAGCATTCTCCACAATTAAGGAACTCATCGCTAAAGCAGCAATGCTTGCACATCAGGACACTCGAGCACCCATCAGTATCGCAGTAGACGCATCCGACTCAGCAATCGGAGGATTTTTACAACAATGGGTTAACAACTCCTGGCAACTATTGGCATTCTTCTCTAGGCGGTTGCTAGATACCGAATCAAGGTACAGCACATTTGGTAGGGAACTCCTATCTATGTATTGTGCTGTACGGCATTTTCAACACTACATCAAAGGTCGTGAATTCACTCGTTTCACTGCCCATACACCACTCACTTTCACTCTAAGCTCTACTTCAGACAAGTACTCTTCCCGTGAGTCTCGACAACTAAACTACATTTCGCAGTTTACTTCAGACATTCAACACATCTCTGGAGCAAACAATTTAGTTGCAGACGCCTTATCTCGCATAACTTCTTTCAACAGTTTCCAAGGAATCGACCTTCTTAAAATCGCCCAGCTTCACAAAGAAGACACTGATCTTCAGCACGAGTTATCGTCTACAACCCTTAAACCACACATCAAACAGATGGGAACAGGTAAGGAAACCTTACTGTGTGACACATCTACAGGTAGGGATCGCCCAATTGTGCCGAAACATTATCGACGCAATGTCTTCAACACATTGCACAAACTTTCTCATCCAGGCGTTCGTGCAACCATCAAGCTTATAACAGAACGGTTTTGCTGGCCTAGCATGAATAAAGACAAAAGGAAGTGGGCACGCTCCTGTGTAAGCTGAAAAAATCTAAGGTTATCAGACACAACAAACGTCCCTCAGGCTCATTTAAAACTCTCGATGCTCGTTTCCACACACTTCTCCACACTTCGACTTCCAGGAGAATTCGTGGATCCTTCATCTTCAATGAGCATGGATTACACCTCCTACACGAACAGGCTTACAAACGCAATGCGTTCAGTTAAACCTGCTTCCACTCGACCTCAATCAAACGATGTTTTCGTTCAACCTGACTTACGATATAGTACACACGTTTTCGTTCGTCGAGACTCGCATCGACGACCATTCGAACCAGCATACAAAGGACTTTTCAAAGTTCTTCAACGTGAACCTAATTACTATATAGTCGATAAGAACGGAACCAACGATAGCATCAGCATCGATCGCTTAAAAGAAGCGTATTTAGAAGGAAATCGTATCTACGTCGATTTTTCTTCGATACAATCGAACGGCATGACTCCGACACTTATAATGCCTCATGTGACAACCAACACGCACGATGATACTTCGACAGTATCTGAAAATAAACTTAAAACAACGTGTTCTGGGAGAAGAGTAAGAGTTCCAGAACATTTAAATGACCATTGCACGTAAGACACTAGTTAACATTTTGTTTCATCTACATTCGCCATGGCAATTATATATAATATAAAAAATTTTAATATGATTATAATCATATATATTCGTCATTTGACTAATATGTATATTAAAAAAATATTTAAAAATACAAAAATACATTTTGTAAAATTCGCTTTTACGTTATTTACATTTTTCGCCCATTTCGTTTCTTAAAGCGCGTACGAGTTTATTTCGACATACACTTACATATTCAATTTTCTTTTTGAGGACGGCTGGAAAAGACGATTAAAAGAACTATGTGGTTTACGATTAACCGAAATTTTCATTGTACATTATTTTCTTACTATATTGTATTTCATGGTCCCTTATAGTAAGGAAAGACGACCAGATGCTGCTAAACCTAGCAAGCTTTCACAAGTGTTTAGCAACGACAAATTCGTTGAGTTTACAATTCTGGCTGTCCACGTCTCAGTGTCATCACCACCCACTATGGAGGGAGTGATCTGTAGTGGTAAATAAATCCTCAAAATAAATAGCTCTGTAAGTATTCGACATTGGGTACTGACCATATGTTTTGATGGACTCACCTAGCTGAAGGCACTTGATCATGCATCCACACCAGATCACGAGTGGAAACATCGTGCTCAACATCTCCTGGAATCGCAAGCCAGATTAGATCAGATGATTTTCGATATATTGATATCAAGTCAAATATATCTTTCAATCTCCTCGATTCTGTCTTTCGATTTCTCTTGGTGGGTACGCTTCATATTAAAAGGCGTTACTGGTTAAAGTGTTGTCAAACACGGAATAAATGTGCCATCTTCAACTTTAATAACTAAAGAAAGTGTTGCTAACATTTAAAACTGATCCTTTATTTAACACTTCGTCTTAATCCACGCGTTAAACAAAGATTAATGTAAACATTTCGTATCCAGAACTGTTAAGTTATTCTTGATATGCTGTATTTATGATCCTATCTACTTTTAGACAAAGACGTTGACGGTTAGCTGAGCAATCGGTTCACCAGATCAAGTTACGAAATAAAACTGGAGTAAACGTGTATACTACAAATAAGAGAAAGCCTAGTCAGTGTTTTTCGCAATGATTTTAAGATTTTATTGAAGTAAAAGACTACTTATATATGAGAACACTTGAAATCTATGTAACCCAACGGAAAGTTGAATAAAAAGCGAGACACGAAATCAATTCGGTTACTCAGATTCAAGTCTTATAATGAGCAACCTCATTCACCAAGCCTCTACTACTAGAGTACACACATCTAGGAACTGACCTTCCAATGGATTACACGAATTGATTTCGTGTCTCGCTTTTTATTCAACTTTCCGTTGGGTTACATAGATTTTAAGTGTTCTCATATATAAGTAGTCTTTTACTTCAATAAAATCTTAAAATCATTGCGAAAAAAACTGACTAGGCTTTCTCTTATTTGTAGTATACACGTTTACTCCAGTTTTATTTTGTAACTTGATCTGGTAAACCGATTGCTCAGCTAACCCTCAACGTCTTTGTCTAAAAGTAGATAGGATCATAAATACAGCATATCAAGAATAACTTAACAGTTCTGGATACGAAATGTTTACATTAATCTTTGTTTAACGCGTGGATTAAGACGAAGTGTTAAATAAAGGATCAGTTTTAAATGTTAGCAACACTTTCTTCAGTTATTAAAGTTGAAGATGGCACATTTATTCCGTGTTTGACAACACTTTGACCAGTAACGCCTTTTAATATGAAGCGTACCCACCAAGAGAAATCGAAAGACAGAATCGAGGAGATTGAAAGATATATTTGACTTGATATCAATATATCGAAAATCATCTGATCTAATCTGGCTTGCGATTCCAGGAGATGTTGAGCACGATGTTTCCACTCGTGATCTGGTGTGGATGCATGATCAAGTGCCTTCAGCTAGGTGAGTCCATCAAAACATATGGTCAGTACCTAATGTCGAATACTTACAGAGCTATTTATTTTGAGGATTTATTTACCGCTACAGATCACTCCCTCCATAGTGGGTGGTGATGACACTGAGACGTGGCCAGCCAGAATTGTAAACTCAACGTGTTTGTCGTTGCTAAACACTTGTGAAAGCTTGCTAGGTTTAGCAGCATCTGGTCGTCTTTCCTTACTATAAGGGACCATGAAATACAATATAGTAAGAAAATAATGTACAATGAAAATTTCGGTTCATCGTAAACCACATAGTTCTTTTAATCGTCTTTTCCAGCCGTCCTCAAAAAGAAAATTGAATATGTAAGTGTATGTCGAAATAAACTCGTACGCGCTTTAAGAAACGAAATGGGCGAAAAATGTAAATAACGTAAAAGCGAATTTTACAAAATGTATTTTTGTATTTTTAAATATTTTTTTTAATATACATATTAGTCAAATGACGAATATATATGATTATAATCATATTAAAAATTTTTATATTATATATAATTGCCATGGCGAATGTAGATGAAACAAAATGTTAACTAGTGTCTTACGTGCAATGGTCATTTAAATGTTCTGGAACTCTTACTCCTCTCCCAGAACACGTTGTTTTAAGTTTATTTTCAGATACTGTCGAAGTATCATCGTGCGTGTTGGTTGTCACATGAGGCATTATAAGTGTCGGAGTCATGCCGTTCGATTGTATCGAAGAAAAATCGACGTAGATACGATTTCCTTATAAATACGCTGCTTTTAAGCGATCGATGCTGATGCTATCGTTGGTTCCGTTCTTATCGACTATATAGTAATTAGGTTCACGTTGAAGAACTTTGAAAAGTCCTTTGTATGCTGGTTCGAATGGTCGTCGATGCGAGTCTCGACGAACGAAAACGTGTGTACTATATCGTAAGTCAGGTTGAACGAAAACATCGTTTGATTGAGGTCGAGTGGAAGCAGGTTTAACTGAACGCATTGCGTTTGTAAGCCTGTTCGTGTAGGAGGTGTAATCCATGCTCAATGAAGATGAAGGATCCACGAATTCTCCTGGAAGTCGAAGTGTGGAGAAGTGTGTGGAAACGAGCATCGAGAGTTTTAAATGAGCCTGAGGGACGTTTGTTGTGTCTGATAACCTTAGATTTTTTCAGCTTACACAGGAGCGTGCCCACTTCCTTTTGTCTTTATTCATGCTAGGCCAGCAAAACCGTTCTGTTATAAGCTTGATGGTTGCACGAACGCCTGGATGAGAAAGTTTGTGCAATGTGTTGAAGACATTGCGTCGATAATGTTTCGGCACAATTGGGCGATCCCTACCTGTAGATGTGTCACACAGTAAGGTTTCCTTACCTGTTCCCATCTGTTTGATGTGTGGTTTAAGGGTTGTAGACGATAACTCGTGCTGAAGATCAGTGTCTTCTTTGTGAAGCTGGGCGATTTTAAGAAGGTCGATTCCTTGGAAACTGTTGAAAGAAGTTATGCGAGATAAGGCGTCTGCAACTAAATTGTTTGCTCCAGAGATGTGTTGAATGTCTGAAGTAAACTGCGAAATGTAGTTTAGTTGTCGAGACTCACGGGAAGAGTACTTGTCTGAAGTAGAGCTTAGAGTGAAAGTGAGTGGTGTATGGGCAGTGAAACGAGTGAATTCACGACCTTTGATGTAGTGTTGAAAATGCCGTACAGCACAATACATAGATAGGAGTTCCCTACCAAATGTGCTGTACCTTGATTCGGTATCTAGCAACCGCCTAGAGAAGAATGCCAATAGTTGCCAGGAGTTGTTAACCCATTGTTGTAAAAATCCTCCGATTGCTGAGTCGGATGCGTCTACTGCGATACTGATGGGTGCTCGAGTGTCCTGATGTGCAAGCATTGCTGCTTTAGCGATGAGTTCCTTAATTGTGGAGAATGCTTTTCGTGCAGTGTCGTCCAAATTAATGGATTTCGCATTTCCACGAATTTGGTCGGTAAGAGGTTTCATGAGTAAAGCGCATTTAGGTATGAATCGTCTATAAAAACTTACAAGGCCGTTAAACGTTCGTAGTTGCTTGATCGTGGTCGGTTCTGGGTAATCCAGAATTGTCGACACTTTGGTCCTAAGGGGTTGAATGCCTTGAGCATCTATAGTGTGTCCCAAGAGGTTTAATGAGTCGGTTCTGAATTGGCATTTCTGAACGTCTACAGTAATGCCATGTTTTTGTAGTCGGTCGAAAACAAGATCCAGATGCTTGAGATGTGCTTCTCCGTCCGGACTTGCGATTAGTCAGTCGTCAACATACGCATGTACAAAGTTGAGATCTCGGGAAACGTCGTCTATGAACCTTTAAAATGTTTGAGCAGCGTTTCTTAGACCGATAAGGCATTCGCAAAAATTCATAGAGTTCGAAGGAAGTGATGATGGCGGTTTTCGGTATGTCGTCATTAGCCATAGGGATTTGGTTATATGCTTTAACAAACTCGATTTTTGAAAAAACAGTTGTATCTTTCAAAGTAGCTGTGAAATCGTGAATGTGAGGCAACGGGTAACGATCGGGAATGGTTTTCGCATTCCATCGCCCATAGTAACCAGTTGGACGCCAATCGTTGCTGTCCTTTTTAGGGACCATGTGCAACGGAGATGCATATTTGCTATTTGATGGTCATATGATTCCTAAGTATATTATGTGGTCGAACTAATTTTTCGCCAACTTTAGCTTTTAGGGAGCTAGTCGTCGTGCTTCAGAGAATACAGGTGGTCCTGTAGTCGTGATGTGATGTGTAACGTTGCTGGTTACACGCGGTGATTTCGATTGCGTTTGAAGAATGCCTGGATACTTATCGAGTAGTGGTTGATAAAGTGGGTCTATCGTGTACTTAATTGTGACTGGGGATAATCTGCAATCAGAAAACACAGTTACGCAAACGGAAAAATTAGTGTTTCCGTCTACTAGCCTCCGTTTGCGCGTATCGATGATCAGATTATGGTGTTGTAGAAGGTCCATGACAATGATTGGTATAGAAACATCTGCAACAACGAAGATCCAGTGAATGGGTTTCCGCAAACCTACGTTCAGGTAAACGTACCTTTTAATAATAATAATAACAATAATAATTTATTCTCAAATAACAGTTTGTTACGTGAGGCATGCCAGTTTACAGGCAAGATCAAATTGATACAAATGATACAATATTCACTGCTGTAAATTACATAGCTGGGTTGATAATTTATAAGATATGAATGTAGATTGTTTTAATCAGTACCACAGTTGGCGCACTTCATGAAATTTGCTCTGCAAACGTGCAACTGATGGGCAAGGATAGGTTCATTGAAAATAAGAGCTTCTAAATGTCGCAACTTTATGTCCCTTTGGAATGTTTAAGGCTTTGAGGATGGTGCACGATGAAGTCACCCGTTCCATATCTCAAGGGGGCTGAAAGAGTGAGCAAGTAAAAGAAAGGACGAAAGGCAGAGTAGCCAATATTGATGAAGGAATGTTTAAGGTATGATTACTCAGTCTAATTTTCTTTTATTAAGGTGTTTGTTAAGAAAGAGCATTTTCATAGGTTAAAGAAAATAAGTGTTAACAAGTTATGAGTGTACATACAACTGACAAATGTTGGCGATTCCAAAAGGAGCTAAGAGTATGGGAATATGTGTGGTTATAAAATAAAATATAGTGCTAGAAACAGTATTGTGATATACAATTGGCTGTCTTCCCTTTATTATCCAAGCTATTAGAGCCCCTTTTGTTATTTTAAATATTTTTCCCCAGTTATTATAGGGTCTTGAGTAGGCTTCGTATATTAGCGAATTGTCTAGTTTGTTTGTAATAGGATTACTGGGTAGGAAGTGAAACCAATTCAACATTCGTAACACGATTTAATGAAGTATTTTGCATGATAATCCGCATTAAAACCTTAAGTTCGTGACATCTCACTAAACCATAAGGAGCCGTAATTCAACAGATTGTTCTGCCTTACAGACATGGGTGGATTGAATTTAACTCTTCACATTCATGTTTGCTGGTCAGTAACGCCACCCTCCCTCCTTTTGTGATGTTAGGTTTTCTTTCGTTTGTGGTAAGTATGAATACTGCTTTAATCAAAGTCCATGGATGGAATACACTGTCATTACCAGGTTCTTGTTACAAGCAAATCAGATAGTTGAAAAGTCTCATTTATGGGTTAGATGTCCATAAAGTATATCACACTGCTATGAAAATGACTAATGGTTTAAAGAAGTAAGGACTAATAGCAAATCAAAAGATATAAGAGGGTATAAAGTTGTAGAAAAAAAAGATTTCAGGGTAAGACAAATAAAACATTGAGAAACTTACAAGACTTTGTTGCCAAATTTTGAGCTTTGAATAATCGGCCTTTGTATATCAGCATCCATAAGATTGAGCTATCTGTCTACTTGCAATAGAAAAAAAAGCATGACTTCTAGGAAGAATAATGTACATTTTGCCTGTAGAGAGATTTGGGAACTGAAAGCTAGGGTTAGGAGCATAAGGCCATGATTAATAAACAATGAATAATAGGAAAGGATAAGCCATGTATTCTGTGATTTAGTTATATTCATATTAGTAACAGTCGAACTTGTTATGATCTTGTTCTTTCTAGATACTAGGCGGTCTGTAATAAAGTGCCTCATTGGTGGGCGGGAGTTCAAGGAAATGTTGAAGCTCTTTGGAGTCTAGAAATGGGTTATTAGCTTTGTGAATCTGGTAAACGTATCACAGTTACGGATAGGCATTGGCAGCCTGTTCCACAATAAACTATACCGTACTGTAAAAAACGTACAACGCATTTGTTTTTGGTGTTTTACGGTAAGTAGTGTATATGCGTTGTTTTTAAGTCTATTGGCTGGGTCGTGGGTGATAGTCGGGCGGGAGGTTAGAAAGGAGAGTTCATATTTCGCTTTGTAAATAAATATCGAATTGCTCTTTAGCCTACGGTGCCATAAAGGTTCTAAAGATAGATGCTTACATCTTTCTGTGTAATCAAGATTCGAGTTACATCCTAGTAGTTGACGTGTGAAACGTCTTTGAACATCTTCTACTCTTATCTTGTCTGTGATATTCATATTAGAGAAGACAAAAGAGTAGCATTCAAGTGGAGGGTCGTACACATATTTTGTAGATGGTAAGTTTACCCTCTGTTGTGAAAAAGTTTTTCATTATAAAACCAAATAGCCGTCTAGATTTAGAAATAATAAAGGAGGCATTTTCTTCAAAGTTCAGACTCCCTTTGTAATTAATCCCTAAATCGTGTACTGATTCGCGTGTTTGAACTCTACTTTTATTTAAATGAAGTCGCGGTTTATAGGAATGCTTTCCAAAGTGCATGATCCCGCACTTGTTGAGGTTAAATGGTAATTGCCATTTTTCACTCCACATAGTGAAGTTATTGAGGTTCTTTTGGATCTGAGTTACACTTTCGCTTAGTCTCAGGTTTATAGCTGTATACTATTTTGAGATCATCAGCATATAAGTATGGTTTCCCAAATTCTATGGTGTCACATATATCGTTTATATACATAAGAAACAAAAGTGGACCTAATACGCTTCCCTGGATGACTCCACTGGTGATTGGTCTAAAGGACGAGAGACAGTCATTTTGCTTTACCATCTGTTTACGTTCTGTTAAGAATGAAGCAAACCATGAGTACAGTGTGTTGTGTATTCCGAAGGACTTTAGTTTGACGAGTAGCCCTTTGTGTGGGACCTTATCAAAGGCTATCATAAAGTCTAGGAATACGACTGATACAAGCAGTCCGCTGTCTTGTTTCAGAGTTATATCATTCAAGTAGTCTACTAGGCATGTATCGCATGATCTGGACCTAAGAAATCCATGCTTTTTCTTCCACCCAATCTTTGATCTAGGACCCAATGCACTTCAGGCACGTCACAATCAATAAGCAACATAACTCCAACATCCACTGATTCTGTCCAAGGTAAGTCAATAAGATGAGGCCATTTGTTGGCGCTGTCCTTCACAGGTACTCTTGGTCGATGCACCGGCAAATCATCTACTACAACAGCCTGTTCAATACATACACATTCGTCTCCGTTCAATGAGTAAGCTTTAAAGGCTTTAGTTGTCGATCTACTTAACTTATTTCCGTTGACCGTTTTGATGGTAATCGACGCACTATCTGACAATAATCCTAAACGTCGTACGGTACTTGACTTGATTACGGTTGTATATAAGCCATTGTCTAGAAACGCATATCCAGAAACTTCCTTGTTCCCAGCTCTAAGGTGTACAGGGATTAGACCAAGAAACACATCCTCTTTAAATGACCGTGTACCCACAATGACTTTCTTTTAAGCACTTACTCGAACCACTCTGAACTCGGATCGTTTTATGCAACAATGGGTGATACCGATCCCGATAACCTTCGACAGTACACACAACACGATCTTTACAATCCACTGATCTGTGGCTCCTTCGAGGACAACAAAAGCACAAGCCTTTTTCTCTTGATTTCGCCCACTTATCGTTGACTGCTAAGCTTGAGAACTGGAAACATTTATCCACGCTATGAGTTTCTTCGCATATAACACAAGATGACTTGCTAACTATTTTACCGAACGATAAACTTTGTGTGGAACAGGACACCTGGCTTACAACTCGTTAACTAGCAGTTGCAATCTGTCCGAATCTGCGGAGCAAAATTGCCGCTCTAGATGATACAAATTCTGTTAACTCAGCAAAAGTAGGCTCTCTTCCATATGCGGTTACCTTTCCTACTGTTTCAGCCCATCTCATCTGTAAAACCGTGGGCAACTTCTTTACAATACTTTTTATTGTTACTACGGAGCTGTGATCCGCCGAACAATCCATTTGTTCTAAGGTTATAGAACAGTTTTCCATCTTTATAGCTAGTCTAGATAGACTTTATGTGTCATTATGCGCAATATCGGGACCTTCAGTTAACTCTTTCATTAAGGCTCGACTTATTTCGTGTGTTCTACCGAACAACCGTCTCAGTATATCGCACGCTCTACGATAACTCGACGATGGTGGGAGCATTGTGCATTCCTCTATGGCCTCTTGAGCTTTTCCTTTACAGTAATGTAACAAGTACAAGAGCCTTTCGTGCCTATAGGTAACCCTCGTACTATTGATAGAAGAAACCCGGGAAGTTGTGAGTAAGTCTTTATTTCGATCTTAGCGCAGTCACAGTGGAGCGTGGGATTATCTGTTCAGACAAACAAAGGCTTTCAGCATTCAATATAAGATAATAAGGAATATAACGCTTATACAAAATAAGGAAGTGAATGAATACTTGAACAATACTGTTTTGGCATATGCTTGGTTGTTTGGGGTCAACTCTTAACCAACCAACCTATGCTGTTACATTAGCTTCCCCCTAGAATCGACTTCCGTAGGAACGTCGGTTCGATTAAACTATCTATCAAAAACACCTTAGTTCTATTTCTCATTCCAAGGGAAATTTATCAACTCACTCAATGTTTGACTTACAATTAGTGGCAACTAAAGCTGTCAACGGTAGTCCATGGATGTCTCTTCATTTACTAGCTTGTCATCTTATTTTGTAGCATGTGATTTCTTCTACAACTATAGCTGACGGTTTACTGAGTGCTTTCATGAGAAAGAGTGTTAAACTGTGGAATAAGAATATCTGAGGAAGTGCCGCGAGCGGGCTACCCAACACCATGTTGGTGAGGTACGATTTTTCCATGCTCAGACCGGCTATCAGGTGTTTACTCACCTGCCTCTTGAGTCGCCCTCAAGTAAAAAGTAAAGAAGAATCTATTTCAAAGGTAATGGTGAAAACCAATCAAACCTAAAGAACTGCTCCACTGCCTGCATCAAAATAATAAGATACAAAATGGAAATACATAAACATAATTGATAATTGTTCGGTTCCACGTAAGTGATTGGCCTCCAGAACGGATTGGTATTCTGGAAGAAAATAGACATAGTGTAGCTATCTTGTGTACGAAAAGGTATGAAAACAAATAAAAGCCTTTTTTATAATGTATATATGTAAAAGTGTAAACTTGCTAGAAGTTGGACTCATTGTCAAACCCGTTCAAATGTGTGACCTTGGGAATGTGACAACCGCCTTTTCTAACCAGGTACGTAACCAAGGGTGCATAATTTTACTCCATAAAACGGAAGAGAATATACGGTTAAAGAGGGGAGGAAATTGTGTAGAGTATGAAGATCAAGTACAGTTGTGTCAAATACTCTTTTCTGGTTTGATTTAAATATGTATGATATACTGAGGCAATATTTCGTCAATTAATCAAAGTAACGAATTTGTCTGCACCTTAAAAGTGTGTAAGTCCTATTACTCATTAGTATTATGAATGAATAATTGGTAAAAGGAAAGATTGCAGTCACACCTCGTGGTCTGATGTGGCCTAATGGCTAGGCACGCGGTCTAGCATTCAGAAGGGCAGAGGTTCGAGTGCGTGTGGGTCGTGCGTTTTTGTTCATCGAAACCCCTTTCAAAACGATGTTTGTTGGCCAAAAGTTACTCAGATATGAGAGAAAGATAACAGGAGGACTGATTGATATGTCAAAATGCCATATTGGAATAGTACAAGTTCTTTGTTTGGATTACTAATAATACTATAGAAAGAAAAATCTACAAGTTTTGTAATTTCCATTTTACGTTATACTTAAACCGAGAGAAAAAGTATATATATATATAAAAGATACTGACATAACATGTCTTTTTATAACGCTAGTGTTAAGTTCCAGGGTTTTGTCAGGACCACTAATAATAATTGGTTTAACGTTAACATAGCTGTCATAGTCATGTCGTTAGTTCAATGTTATGATTACTTAATAGTTCCTTTATAAGTTGTGTTTAAAATTAGGTATATGGAATCAATGCGGCTAACATAGTAACCTTACAGTAACGCACTGTACTATATCTCCACGGTTATTGATTCTTAAATGTCAGAATTTAAAAAAAAATCTGAATATTGCCAATAAAGATGGGTTATATGATCACACTAAAAAGCATGCTGCAGGAAAACTGGTTAAGTCATTACATAAGTTTCCTAAACATGAAAAAAAATGATGAGAACTTTAATAAGTACTTGGCCATGGTTTAATCCAAACTGTTTTGTCTAGAAAAGCACTTATTAATAGTAGTATTAATCGTATCAAGCTACTAAACATATCTTCGACCGGAAACTCTTAGAAGTAGTTCATATTGTATATATGTATTGCCAGTCTACGTGAAAAATGTATAAAGATATATAAGGAGTACAGCCAACATAGTTAATTAACCAGAAAAAAGAAATTATAAAACTCGCCTGTGTTGCTTTTTGAATTCGTTGTATTTGCCAGTGTTAGTTGTATGAGTTTGATTAAAATCCTCAGCCATCGTTTCGGAATACCTAGCTTATGTGTCCAGTATTAAAAAAAAATTTAACATAACATTTATGTATCAAAGGTAAAAGGTCTGGGGAGTTGTAGGTGAGGCGGAATGAGGGGAAAAATATTTTTGAGTAGATGCAGGGTCTGATTAGCTACGTGGTTAGATTTTATCCTGCAGCCGAAACTGTCAACATCCTTGACTGACTAATTGGATGTGCCCCGCGGACCGTTTTAGTCATTTGTAAAGATTTATCATCTTTACATTTCGATTCCATAATGGATTTGTCAGTTAAACGATCTAACAATACGTATGGTGGTTCATGATCTAGATAAGCCGGTTTTAGCCTATCAATACTTATTGTGTCGATGTTTCCATGTTTTTCTATCACGAAATATTTAGATTTTCTTGAGACGACTTTGAAAGGACCTTCAAATGGAGGACTGAGTGGTGATTTTATTTTATCACATCTTATCCAGACGTGCGTGCAATTGCTTAGGTCTTTAGGTACATATACGGCGCGCGATTGTTCGCGAGTGTTAATTGGTTTAAGTTTGGACATATGGTCCCGTAGTTGATCTACGTAATTTTCTAAATTAAGTTTTTGACTGTTAGTATTAGGGTTAATAAATTCACCTGGTAGTCTCAGAGTTGTTCCTAAAACCAGTTCCGCAGCTGAACACTGTGCGTCAGTTTTGACAGATGTTCGTATTCCCAACATAACTAATGGTAGGAATTCTGTCCACTGATTGGGGTTTGAGTGAGATATAAGGGCAGTTTTTAGCTGACGGTGAAAACGTTCTACCATCCCATTAGCCTGAGGATGATATGCAGTGCAGCGTATCCTATTGGAGCCTAGAAGTTTAGCCAAGTTATTAAATAGTTCGGATTCGAATTGCGCTCCTCTATCCGTCGTTATTGTTATGGGTGTACCAAAAATGGTTACCCAGTTCTGCATGAAAGCTTTGGCTACTGTTTCCGCTGTGATGTCCGCTATCGGGATGGCTATAGGGAATCTGTTAAATCGATCTTTGCATGTAAAAAGATAATTAAAACCGTTTGAACGTGGTAAAGGACCTACCAAGTCGATATGCACATGTGCAAAACGTGCATCTGGTTGCGAGAAAACACCTATGGGTGAATTTGTGTGACGATTAATCTTTGATTGTTGGCATGCTGAACACTCTCTAACCCATTTGTGTACATCCTTCTGTAAATTCGGCCACATCAGACCACGAGGGGTGACTGCAATCTTTCCTTTTACCAATTATTCATTCATAATACTAATGAGTAATAGGACTTACACACTTTTAAGGTGCAGACAAATTCGTTACTTTGATTAATTGACGAAATATTGCCTCAGTATATCATACATATTTAAATCAAACCAGAAAAGAGTATTTGACACAACTGTACTTGATCTTCATACTCTACACAATTTCCTCCCCTCTTTAACCGTATATTCTCTTCCGTTTTATGGAGTAAAATTATGCACCCTTGGTTACGTACCTGGTTAGAAAAGGCGGTTGTCACATTCCCAAAGTCACACATCACGTCGGGCTCACCAGTTTTGTGCCTATAGGTAACCCTCGTACTATTGATAGAAGAAACCCGGGAAGTTGTGAGTAAGTCTTTATTTCGATCTTAGCGCAGTCACAGTGGAGCGTGGGATTATCTGTTCAGACAAACAAAGGCTTTCAGCATTCAATATAAGATAATAAGGAATATAACGCTTATACAAAATAAGGAAGTGAATGAATACTTGAACAATACTGTTTTGGCATATGCTTGGTTGTTTGGGGTCAACTCTTAACCAACCAACCTATGCTGTTACAAGCCGCTGACCATCGTCTTCAACCTTGCAAACCACATACAACTCAAATCGTCGAATGAATTTCCAGTATTTAGCTGGTTGCCCATCAAATGTACTTAGCTCTACCTTTGGAAGTTCAAGACCTACACTTAGATATTCCAAGGTCACTTCCTTCTTCTTCGTTCCTGGATAATCTAGCAGTTTTGGCTTTTCTGGAGACTTTATCCTAAGGTCATAAGAAGGGTTTAAGAATCTGCCAACGTGCTCCTGTTCTCTTTCATCAAAGTTAGAGGCAGGAGATAATTTGCTGCACGTGCTTTCGTTCAGCATTAACGACCCAAACTCTCTCTGAAAGCACAGTGGTTGTTTCCTCTGTCTATCTTCCAAGTTTCGCATTTCTTATCATTGTCTTTCTTTCAACTCTGCTAAGGTAATCTTAGAGCTAATTTTGCTATTTCATCTTACTAAACTAACATTAGAGCCATGACATAAAAATGCATCCAATTTGACTTGCCGTGCATCTGGAGGTGCATCCGATTGAATTTCTCCGTGGCCCAATGACAAGTTTTCGTTGATCATATTGCGCTTTCCAGGCATTGTAGTATTTGTCACTTGAGATCACTGTTCGTTTGAGAACTGTAGCGACCAAACAACCAATATTCGGATGGAACAACGGACTGACGAACCCAAAATGTATTTGATAAGACCAGACAACGTTCCTCTGTATAGATCGCAACGCGTTTTTGAGATACTCATATTATATCAAAACACAAACTCTGTGCTCAATATAAACAGTTGTAATTAAGAAAACAAAACAAATTACATCAAAAATACAAAATAACTCAAACGATACAGCCCGTGCTATACAGTCAGAAGCTTCTCTAACGCAAAGTAGCACGTTAAACAATGAAAGGGATAGTTAATACTAAATGGTTGGATACCTGGGAATCAATACAAATATTCCCAATAAGATGGGATCAAATATCTATCTGCAGGGATTGCAGCTATTCTCCCAAGCAGATAGTCAGAAGGTTAACAGTCACAAACTGAACCACGCCGTGACCCTGGGTTTAGTCAAACACGACCCTACTGTCAATGGTCCGGCAAAATGCAATAGAAAACTAGGTAACCAAAAATAAGTCTTTATTCAAAATCACATAATAAAAGCTCAAACAGGGAAGACTGAAGATTAAAAGACATGGTTAAACGAAATCGGAAGAAGGATTAAAATACACAAAAGAGGAGAAGGAACAAATAAATGCCAATACTGTTCAACAAGGAATCTGCAGAGGGATGTTCATTGTTCTCTTCCCGTTACAGTCATCCTTGCTGCCCTACAAAGAGCAGGAGCATGTACCGTATGTATGTACTCTGCGTAACGCCCAAGCTGATGCATACTGCCTGTTCAGCATGAAATTGCGCAAAGCTAGTGGACAACAATAGAACATGTAAAATCGTCAGGTTCAAGGACCGACGTGTACACACACGGGGATCGCGCTTGGCTACGTCAATCCGTGACATCGTTAGAGAGTTGCAGTAAATTCCACCAGCCCTGACAGTGTCCTTTCAAAATTGTCCTCATCCGATCCCCAACTACGTTTATATTGCGTAACATGCAGCGACATAAGGACGACGTAATCACGGTGCACTGCAACCAAATGAAACCGAATCGTATGGCAGTTCCCTGTGACGTTCAGTTCGCCGATCCACAGCAGGCCACTAGATTTTATGGAGTACCATCAGAAGGAGGGGCAGCACACCTATGTCCGACACCAGGAACTGAGGACAGTACATCATTAGGGAAGGGGGCGACGTTACGGGGTTAAAATCGTCATGTATAGTGTTGTTGGTAGATTCCGTTTTCTTTCTATTGCAGGGCAACCAAGAATAAATGCTTTGGAAGAAGGAGAGCAAGCCACACATGCAATGAACCCGCAAGATGACTCATAAGATCATTTTGTAAACTAGCCTCCCTTTTTGTACATTACCCGCAAATTTTAATTTCCGAACGGACGACTGGTGGCTTCCATCCATGTTCTCTCCCTTGGTGTGAAGTTCTCGATTAAGATTGTGTGTGTGATCTCAGGTCTTCTTTGTCTTTCAGTGACTGCTGATTTCACATGTTACAGTTATGTGCAGACGCGTTGGTTTTTAGTGGCCCGTGGATCTGACTCCATGTTTGTTATCGCTCATTCTCGTATATCGTCGTCGACTTAAATAGCATTAGTCAATAACGGAATTTTGAATACATATATTTTGTATATGAGGTGAATGGAATGGATAGAAGAGAAATGACGCAGAGAGGAGATGACTGTTAAGCCAACTCCTATTTATTCAGGTGTTAATCAATATTTATAGTCAGAAAAATAAGCTACAGACCTGTGATTAATGGGATAAGAAGGGCACAGGCATATACGCTCATATAAAGTAGTCTAGATTGATAAGCGGATAATTACGAAGGTCAGAATATGACTCAAGTAGAATGAATAGAATGGGATGTTCGAAAGCTAGAATAAGATATATTATGAACTTCAAATAATGACTGACACTACACGTTACTTCATGATGAGGTTTTACACCAGTTAATTCAAAATGTAGCTATATAGTAGTAATGAAGCCTCTGGAGAAAGTGAAAACAATTTTTATACGACTATGTATTCACAAGTAAAAGAGATAGATTCAAAATTGATAAAATCTAAGAAAAACGTCTCGAGGTACGTTGTACGTTGTTTTATTATTACCAATAATGGGGAAGTTGGTGTCTTCGGTGTTTTTCTTAGAAACATAGAACAGTCAAGTCCGAAGCTTCTGAAAACCGCTTTCGATGCTGCTTCGCAGTTCTCAATTCGAGAAAAATATGTAATGAACGTCGAAAAGTTATCTGTGAAAATAAATGGTAAAGCAATTGGTGTCAGTCAGTGTTTATACAAACGTTAGGTATGGGTGATCGACGCTTTTTAGCTTTATTTACCGTGTAGCGAGGATACAATCAATTGTATTGATCCTATCTACTAAAATCGTGTTTGTACACTTTCGTTTGCCGAGCGGTCGTCTTTTGAATACAGCATTTGAAAATGTTTGGTATTTTAACTACACAACAAGGTCAGTTTCAGCTTTTTTAGTCTGAGGAAATAACAGGATACCTGAATTTGAAACTCATATTCTTATTGTGATTCATTCGATAAGAAACATAAGGAAATATGTATTTTCGGTAATTTGCCATCGAGGTTTAGATCTACAACTATCTATCCGCAGCGTTCAAACTGTTTTTATTTTTAAGAGATTGAAGATAAATGTATGCAAATTAATGCGTAAGGTGCTGATGAAATTTGTGATAGATTGATGAGAATATGTGTATAAAGTTTTGAAAAATTGTCTTTGTGAGGAGGCACAGGAGTTATGAAACTAGTAAACTAATAAAAGTTTGTGCGGATAATATGTAAAGCAAAGTTAGTAATAACAGTAATGCAAATCAAATAACAAGAGAATACAGGCTTGATTGAGTTTGATCGAAGGATTTTTGTGCCCACTGCTGATATGATGCCCAATAACAAGCCAGTCTTCTTTTGATCATTTCGCAAATGTACGGGTGAACGGACAGTAATTGCAGATAGGAGCAATACATAATAAGTTTGGAGAAGAAAATTACAAGTAACACACAATAAACGAATGTCGCGTAATAAAATTGCCAGGAGAACAAAACTCGCACAACAACACAAATATACAGAACAAATATGTTTGAATACTTGTAAATAACTCAGCTACCAATGCAGTTTCATAGCAAGTCGAAGGTCAGTAATAATTGATAAGTATTGGTTCGAAGTAAAGAAGAAGAAGAAGAATTAATCGAATGAGACAAAAATCAAGGTGAACAGATTAAGCAGAGTTATCACAGAATGCTTAGTAGTTTGCTGCAAACAAGATTAATACCAATTCCACAACGTGATACAGAAAATTTTACCTTTCATCATTAATTTAAAACTTGTGTGGCAACCACTGTAATCACGCACATTTGTTGCTTGGTGTGTTTAAAAAATGAGAACAAAGTAACCACGTTAATTAAAGAACGGTTTGCACAACATATTATTATAATCTTTTAAGACAACTAAAGAATTCCTTTATATTTTGAAATAGAGTTAATTAGAACTCTTTTTAGTTAGAAAACAGGCATAGTTTATTAATGTGAAGCACTAACATATATCTGAAATTTGAATGTCACGATACAATAAAGTGCTTTGTTTTTACATCACTGTGACCTGATAAACATATTATTGTTTTTATGGAATTCATTTATTTTATATGTGGTTATCCATATCAGATAGATCAGTCTATATTAGTCTATATATATATTTGTTATTTGTGTATATAAGCAGCTTATATTGACAAGCTTATTTAACCTTCTTCATACTTCTGGATGAAAATGCTACTTCCTCAGTTATCCGGACGACAGAAAATTTTATTATTTGTTCTTGTCATCAGTGTAGCCTGTGCAGCGATTGTTGGAATCGCATTGATCGTACATTTTTCGAAGAGACATTCATCTGGTATGTTTTTCAAAACTATTTTATTTCAGTTATATCATGACGATCTTGCTTTAGTTAGTTATTTGTTGATATAACATGTTATATAAAATTTTGACTGTATTGTTGGTTATTAGATTATTTTGCGGATATTTACTACCTCTTATTGTGTGTTTCTTGTCAATTCGAACATCTGGTTAACAGAGTTAAGTAAAACAAGTCAAACCCCAAGAAAACTGATTTCCTGGTTGTATTGTCACGTTTCTTTACGCATTAACATAGAATTCAATTTTCAAGTTATGTTTTCAATACACATGGTCCTTGAATTTATAAGTGACTAGTACTTACATGTATAAAGGAATTTATATTTCAAAATACCAAGATTCTCGGTTTTGAATAACAAAGCGGAGATCAAAGAAGACATGCTCTTCGTCATGAAAATATATCCGCAACACGTATCTATTTGTCGGAAGACAGTTTCATACGTAGAGATGGTGGCCAGTATGAACAGAATGTTCGTTTAGTAATTTCTACCGATTATTTAGAATCCACTCATAACAAGTACACAGTGATGTTGAACTGAATAACAGATTGATTGAATTGAAAGAAATCGTTATATTGGCGTCGCTTAATATTCGCACTCGAAAGACAATCAACCATGATATGAAATTAAGAACATGAAAACTGTTGACAGTGAAGACATATCGATTATAAAACACAATGATCATAGATAATAATATGAAATATATAAAGTTCGCCTTTAAAACATAACAGAATAATAATGATAATACACATTGAAAAGCAGCAAACTGTTGACACACTTCACACCAACACTGCAACATTGCTGTCTCCCAGTTAACTGGATCAGTCGTGAAGTGGCACATTTGTTTCTGGTGTTGATAGACTGAACTATGTTATGCGATACGGCAGTTGCTTCATTCGTGTTTTTAGTTTAGCATTATGAATCCTGTTAAACAGAAGTGATGAGGAGCTGATGATTCAACTAAACTGTTATTAACAGTAATTAGCAGTTGTTGATTATTCTAATTTGAGGTGTTCTTCCAAACTCTCAGAGATGATGGTAATTTCAATGCTCCGAGTGTTCACGCCCAACTCGATAAATATAAACTGGCATGAACCGCTTAGCATTCAACGAACTATTTATCAATGTTGCTTTGTTCATGGAATCTATTGTTCATTGTAATGTTGCACTGTTTTAGTAAGCGTGCTTCAAGTGACTCGTTTCACTCGATTTCCAACAAACCTCACTCTACAATTATATTTGTAGTCGGCTTTACATAGTTGCGTTTGTAAGTGATTGATAGAAAACCTAACTGACACAAAAATTCATTCATGATCGAGGTTTGGACGGAGTGTATGTGTCGCGTCATCGTCTGTTTATTTCTAGTTTACATTTCTGTTTTTCATTTTACTTTCTGCTCTAATTTCCGCTTAACCGATTCTTGTTTCGTTTTCCATCTTTTCTTTTGTGCTTGTGATTTTTGTTCTCACAAATTTAGTCTTTTCAACTTATCTACGTACTCCCATGTTTACGTTTTATTTCCCTCTTTATATATTAACCTCTATAATCTGATTACATCCAACGACTTTATTTATTTTGCTCGTTTTAAATATTTCTCTTGTCTTCGATTAAATAATTGTAAGATTTTTAGAGATTCAGTCAATTAATTTTACCCTATATTCCTAAATTTACATTACTTGTATTTATTATCAAGGACGTGAAATTATCTGCGATAGTTTCGAGCACTACTCTTGTGACAAACACTCTCAAAATGATTATCCGGATAATCTGCCAGTTAAAACAGATGATATCATCATCAAGATGTGTGAGTTTCATATATTTTGTCTAATGGTTAGATTTCTTCAAACTTGATCTATTTGAAATTAGTTAACATCGATTTGTTTTGTGCTTCTTTGATTGAATTTCATGCTTTATATTTATCAGTATGTGATGGTTGTTGTTAGGAAGTCTTCATTCGTTAGGCAGCATGTATATGGAATTACACAACCGCTTACATTTACTAGTATTCAAAAACGAAGGATAGTTCTGAATTATACATCACCATCGAGGTTGGTGTTGAATAGAACGAATAAGCAACGTGATACCGAAGTTACTAGCTTTCACGAGTCCAAAATAGATGTTGTCGTGCTTGAATTTTGACTTGCTACTTTTCAACTCTTGCTCTGAACTCTTATTAGAAACAATTTGTGAAAACTAGATCCGGACATTTTTAAACAAGTTTGTCGAAATGAAACAGTATGCTTGAATGAATATGACGGCTAGAAATGTAGTATTAACACTTGGAACACATTTCATGAAGCGCTGCATTGGATCAATGTTGTTTATCAACATTCAATCATTATATAACGAATATTTCAATTCCAGTTTCATGTACAATTAACACTTCATGCACAAATCCAATCAGAATTAATCTCAACAATTCATCCGAGCACTTCATTGCTTTTATTCTGTTTATTATTCTGAATATCGTTCTTTTCGCTCAAAAATCGGTGCAGTGAGCTGTCTTATTTATTGAAGGTAAAAAGATAAACTGAAAACCAGTTGTTTGCCCATTCATTAAAAACAGAACACTTGAAACTGAACAATGGCTATAATGTACCAAATAATTTGATGCTGTCTTCTAGTGCTTTGTAATGTGATTCAAAAGTTGGAAATTCAAACAACTGTGTTTTCTGCCTTGTCTTGTTGCTCTGGTCATGCCTCGAGAATAGTTGTGTCTCAACTGGTTTACAAAACAATTTGATTATAGCGTATCTATTGGTGAAAACGTGTTTTCAGTTACGTGAACCACCTCAATGCAATCATTATCTACGAAACATATAGTGTTCTTTGAAATAACAACACGGCGTTCTGTAAGAAAAACAAGATGTATTTCAAACATCGAAGTCAGTGTTGGAAAACGACAAGTACTGGTCAACACAACAACATCAAGAAAATGAGTTGCTCAGGTTTGTATTTCTGAATCTCAACAACTGAATTCAGCGTCCTCACTTGCATGAATTAATGTGATGACTGATATGTGGAATACAACGAAATAAATGATCGAATTGGATGATTTGGGCATGATTTACTGGAGCAGTGTACTGCAAACCATCATAAATTACCAAATATATAAATAGATATTAAATAGATAAACTACGCTAAAACCCATTTGACATTATCAAATTATGGATTTTTTTCACTTTTAGTTGAAAGTACAGAATTTAAAGATTTGTGGAGTATTAATGCAGCTAAAACTTTCTACAACACTTGCACGATTGACTATTCGATTGAAAAATCGTTGATCAAGTCGAAAGTGCGTGAAATGGCAGAAGAACTTTTCATGGGATGGGCGATTTCATCAGATGAGAGACAGTATGCCGATCTCTGTAGAAATGTTCTCAAAATTGGAAAGTTTAATCTGACCGCTCTCATTTTGCCACTGATATTTCAAAGTGGGACAACAACTTTCTTTTCCATTAACCTAACTGAAGGTTATTCACAAGGAGAAAATCGATTAATTCATGTGAGATTTAAAATATTACATGATTTAGTTATTTTCATGCGTATTAAGTTCTAAATACATAGTGTAGATACATCGTTCAACGTATAATGCTAGCAATCTGAATTTTGATTGAAAACCAGTAAAATGACTGAACAGGTTATCACGTACGTGTGTTAATCTTGAATAAATTTTAAGCGAGTCAGATTTTTCTGGGAGCAATTTCTCTTTCAGTCTGTAGTGTTAGTCATTAGTTTCAGCCCATAATATATCTTATTCTAGTTTTCGGACATTTCATTCTATTCATTGTGCTTGAGTCATTTTTGACCTTGTCAATTATTCGCTTATTAGCCTTGACTGTTTTTGGTATGAGCGTATATGTGTGTACACTTCATGTCCCATGACTCATCACATGTCTGTCGTTTATTTTGTTTGTCTATAAATATTGAGCAATGCCTAGCTTGAAATGTAGTTGGCTTCCCAGCCATCTTCCATACACTCTGAATAGAGTCAGATCACGGGCCGCCTCAAGACCATTGATGATATCGTCATGTACTGATAATCACTACTACATTGGTCTATTGATTCGTCCTGAAAGTCCAGTTGGCGTATTTTCTCGCTGTTTCATGGCTTACTAAAATCTACTCATAAACAGTAAGATTGAGCTCAGTTTATTGGTTGGTCCCATTACTTTATTCAGTTTGTGTCGCTAAACACAGTTGTAAATTAACACATTCGTAATCAACGAAATCAGCACAAATCACCGTCACTGTTTCCTTTATCCTCAACTACATCGTCGAATTGCTTATTTTTGCTGACCTGAATGAGACAGCCCCATGAATATGTAGAGTTGAACGACGAAATTTGTTTGATGATATTCGAAATCTGTGCACCATTGTTCGATAATGAAACACCATTTGATTTTGTCCATGAACTTATCTAATTTAACAAGTCAGAAATGTTTATTCTCTTCATGATGAGCGAGAAGTGCTGTCAATGGATAGCACAAATTGAATGAAATATGTTGTGAATGAGGGTTTGATGATTTGTGACAATAACTTGCGGTTGTTAGACTTTTTATTTTGACTCTTACTAAAAATGAACGAAAATTTGTTCTTTCAGATTTATTCAGGATCGCTTGACGCATTTGACAAGGAGAAGTTAAACGTGGTACGATTAAATTGACATACATGTTCAATAATATTTATTGCAAAGATTAGGAAAACTTCATTTATTCGTTGATTGCTAACATATTGATAGTTGTGATATTCAGAACACGGAATAGTTTGTCAAGTTTATTTGAACAACGAGAGGAGTAAACGCGTTTCGAAGAAATTCATGAAATGATTCGACTGAGGAAATGTTGTGTACACTATTCCTCATGTTGATGTTTCGATGCATTCACACTTCGGTTACGTCTAGCGTTATTCTCAGGCATCTATTGATAAAATGTTCATCAACACTTCACCAAAATAGTGTTGTCTATCTTTCGATATATCAACTATGATTACGTGGAACATTTAAAAAGTGACTAGTAACTGATGTTTTGAGAGTAAATAATGAGAAATACAGGAGGTTAAAAATACAGGTAAACAGAATGGGGTAAGCCAAACTTCCGATGATAGGAATTGATTATTTTGAGCGACTAAAAATTCAATATTGTTATCGGTTGTGTGGATCTTTGTGACGATTAAATAAAATTGCTATTTGAGATTTGTGAATTGAACAAGAATAAACCCAGTAAGCATTGTCATAGATGTATCAGAGCAGAGTTGACAAATAAGATCTATGGCTTCGATTTCAATATAGTTATGCTTGGAAAAACCAGTAATCATCATTGAAGAAAGGTCACAAACTGAACATTGCCAGTTAGGTTTGTACTCTGATTTCGAACAGGGTTGACGTAGAGTGCTATTCATGATCTTGATATTCTGCCACGATTTCGACCCTCGTTGTATTTTGATTGACTACAGTGATTCCCATAAACAATATCCGTGAACACTCCTGCGATGTCTTTGATGTGTTTTCTCAATTTCCTCCTCGACTGAATGCTTGATTGACGTATATCACAGTAGATTATTGCCATTAATTTACGGTCAATGGATTCGGAGTACCTTGGATAGGCAGTGTTACATACGTAATTATATACCTTCTTTTGCTAGTAGTCTTAATATTTATCCAAGTTTCAGCTTTGTACAATGGAGCCGCCTTGACATTTGTGTTGAAAATTCTATCTTTAGTCATGTGTAACACTTCTTTTGACTTTTGGGTCAACCTCAATTTCATGAACGTTTTCCGTATCCTGCTGCCTTATGCCTCACATCTGCACAGATTTCATCTCTCTCCACCAGGTTCCCATGTACACGCTATCGAATGTTCTCTCGTGATCAAAGATGGTTTATTGAACCTTCGTAGTATCCTATGTACAACTCTGGAACGATTGCTCATTATCGTGTTTAGTTTGACCACGACCAGGTGATGGCCTGATGATGTAATAGTTCCTTTCTTCGTTCAGACGTTGTTGGTCTTCTATTAACGAAAATATGTCTTATCTGACTTCATGTCGGTTTGAAGGTTGGGAATTTCATAGTTCGTATGTGAATTTGTAAAAGAGAACGTTACTGCGTTTAACTTAGTTTTCAATAACACATGCAGACAACAACCACTCGCAATTACTGTTCTCTCCACAAGTCAACGTCATGATATGGAGCGTTCATACTTGGTGTTCTCCATCACGCCCATGCTGTTTATCCGCCACATCATGATTTTTTGAATTCATGTGTCATATGATAAGAAACAAATTTGTGTCTTGCGCTTTTCATTTCCAACAGTCAAATCGATCGGACAGCGAAGTCACAGAACAAATTTTCAAATATCTTCAAAAAGTAGGTGCTCGTAAAGATGATAAAAACTTGTTGGAGTATGTTTTGACATTGTATTCGGAAATTAAAATCGTGAGTAAAGCGACTATGATTTGTTAATTTTTATTTACAGTGATAATTTGAAATAATTTTTATGGATTACAGTACTTAACAGAAGGTGAACTAAGTCGTTGTTGAGTAGAACATCTATTCAGTCATTGAAATACCATGACATTTGGCTAGTACGATAGAGGCTATTATCAGTTATCATCAGATAGAACATTAGATATAGAATTTGAAGGGACAAGTGAATACACGGACACTTAATTTCCTACTTTACAATGACACATTTGAGTATGTTGCTTGCTGAGTATAAAACGACATGTGATTTTGTCATCAGAGAAATAACTGTGAAACTAATGAATCATTTTCACAAATTATCATTGACTCCAGATACCACAGTAGATCAAACAAATACTGGTAGTGTCGAAAAACAAGAGGCTGTCAGAAACATTGACAATACCGGTCACGCTCGTATAACGCAGACTGCAAAATAAATAAATAAAATTAATAGGAATATTGACTGCAGGTCGATGGACCAGTCCAAACTAACAAGCATTGAGCAACAGTTTTTTTCTTATTCCGATATAGTTGACAATTCATAATCATGCTATTTAAATTTCCTAGAATATCATGCATGAAATAACTGGTATTGTTTACCATGTGGAAATATTGTCTTAGTTACAGGAAAAAACCGCAGTTGGAAAAGCAACACATGTCAGTATTGAAGAACTGGAAGGAATCTGTCCAATGGTAAGTTGAGAATGACGTCAATTGTACAGTAGTATGCTAACTCACTGACATGAGTAATAATGTGAGGAATTCGATATTCTTAACCTCAGTTCACAAGTGTGTGAATGCAAGGATTTTGTGGTATTTTTGAGGTTTGCGATGACGATGGATTGAAGGTGAGATTGAACTGAGATTTCTGTGTATTACTATCATTGATTAAAATATTCTATTGAAATTCACTTCATTTGCAGCAAATGTGTGGTTGTGTCCATGGTTGGAACGAGGTAAAACACAATCTACATTTAGGAGAACCAAAGTAAAACACTGCCCGCAATTTCGGTTCATGGAAGTAGTTGAAACATTCTCATGAAATTTTTTGAGCGTTATGTATGTAGTGAATGAAGACTTGGTGAGGATAACCAATACATTGTTCAATGCAAAGTCTTACATAATTTGTGAAAATCATACACTGAACACACCGTTTGCAAATCTTTTATCAATTTTCCTTTGGATCTTTCATGTTTCTTCCGTTTCGCAATTCTTTGATTCTCCTGCTGTCCTCTAAAGTGCAATCTTCTCGATGTTTTTTTGACAGCCATACAACTACTGATTGTTGTTGCATACTGCCTACTTCGACAGATAAACCTAGCATACAAAACAGTATGCAGTCTACGTAAATCACTGTGTCAGAAAACATTATAACAGTGGAATATTGTGTTGATGTGTGAAAATATTGTTGTCAAACATAACATGCCTCGTTGAACTTGTGAACTAAATTCACATTATTTATTTTGATCAGATCGATTGGAAGGTTTTATTTGAAAATGCATACAAGAATGAATCGTATAACAAATCACAAGTTATTGTCCAACATAAAGAAGCCTTGAAGGAGATTTGCGGAATTCTCATTGGAAAAATTAACACAGATGGTGGAAGAGAGTAATTATCTCTATTTTTTTGCTTTTTTAAACAACCGAACAGCAGAAGCTTCAGTAACATTTACAAATGTAGCAGCTTTCATTATACGAGTGCTTTTGTTATACAGTTTGCAACATTTGTGACGGCTTGTATTAGTCTCAGTCAGGATCGAACAAAATAGTTCCTATCATATCAGACTTCTTCCTTCAACATAAATTACATTAAAAGTCAACATCATCATGTTAGTCTGCACAAAGCCCATATGTCATGTGATTACCTCAATTACAAATAAAAAATAGTCTAAGTAGTCCAATTTGTAGCAGCCGTTCAATTGTCACATCTTCTCTAACATCCACTGTGAACAGATTGTACGTAAGCGTTAGGTGTTGAAATTAGCGCTGAGATCTTTATGTCCCCTGAACGCGTGTCATCGTCTCGTCCATAAATTATAATCTCCCCAAAACAAATTGCTTTCATTAATACCATATTATCATATCCTGTCTGCATCTTTTATTCTCATTCGTGTACACGAATTTCAAATTAATTTAGTTGAAAACGTGCATGATGCATGAGAATCTCAGAGGTTCACACGAAACAACGATAATAATTTTCATTAGTAAATAAGATGACAGTTGGACAAGTCTTTCAATACACACCAATCGTTTTAGGAAAGTTGACAATCACTGTTGATTTGAAATTAAATGCTATTTGTACATGAGTGAAGTAAATGGTTGTTGTAATTTTTCTTGCAGACGTATACACAGTATGTTAGTGATAGATTTTTTGTACAAAATGCGACGTTACCTAAAGAAATATGTCGAAGATTTTTATCCTTCAGATATTGGTAAGTACCATTGCTAGTTACATAAACATAATTGTTCATGGAAGTTTTCTAGGGTGATTGATTTATTTCTAAATAACGTTGTAGACTAAATAGAAGACAAATAAACATAATTGAATTTATTTCATATAAATAATGTTTTGCACTTCAGTCAGATTGATCCTCACTGCTCATGTTTATTTGGTTTTCCGTATGATTTGAAAAAGAAAATATAATTCAACTGAGTGTCATGACGTTGTTTGTCATGTGAAGCTGTATCGTTAATAGAAAATATACAAATACAGTAGACGAACTTTGAACACCATGATCCATATGATCTAATAATGAAATGATTTCTGTTGTTTTCAATAAATTAATTATGATTATTGATGTTGAAAGTTATCTGTTTATATCTTGAAGTATGTGTAACAGCATGTTGATGTGTTTCAATAAACATTTCAGATGAAAAACCACCAAGCTGCATTCAGGAATTGAAGGAGAATTTCTGGTGGACAATAAACAAGCAGCACGAATTTTCTAGTATAAGTAAGAGTACAAAAGATGAAGTGAGTTCCGATTTCAATAATTTATCATTTCCCTATTGTTTATAATTGAAAGTATGACAAGTTATTACAATGACACGACTTACATATTGTGTTGCAGAAACTTGCGAATAATGTAAGGCGTCGTTTGAAAATGTAATTTTCTCTGTGAACATAAATTGGATTTGATGGTTTAACTAAGTCTGTGTTAATCAACAACTGGAACAATTATGAGATATGCCGAATAATAGGAAAGAGTGTAAATCAATTCTCCCGTTATTTATTCAGTTCCTATCTAGCTTAAAGTTATGTAATAAAATACGAATAATCTCAGTAAATTTGCATCGTTTATTTTGTCACTTTGATCGTAATGTCTGTTTGTACGGAATAGGTGATTCAAATGTTTGAAGAAATGAAGCGCAAATTGACTGAATTATTGTCTCAAGGATCGTGGAGCAGTGAAGATGACAAACAAACAGCCATTTCAACGGTTTGTTTAATTTTGAAAGTGTGCATGATAACCGATTGTACTCTTCAGGTTTCCAATATGAAAGTATCAATAATGGATTCAGAATCCTTGAGTGAGAGGTACGAAAGCCGAGACAAAATACTCGAAGTACGTTTCTCACGTGTGAAACTGCATATTTTATTATTCCTTAACGTAATGATCAATGACTCAGCTAAATAATTGACTCATCGTTTGTGATTGAGAAAATATTATTCTTTTCTATCAATCTATTCACCATCTGACTTATGTAATTGTTTCCAACTCATGAACAGAACAAAATAAGTATAAGTATATATAGACAAGTATTACCATATTTCAAAATGTTGAATTTGTCCATCTAGATGGTTTGATTGCAGTGCCTTATTTATTCGTTTTAAGTGACATCTTCAGTGCTCACTCCATGTAAACGTTTTAGTGTTTCTTTTGAAGGTTCTTATTGCTAACGTCTCTGTTTCACGTCCTATACCCACTTCACTTAAGACAGCCTATTACGTTCGCCTCACGTTGTCTGACGTTACCGACAGGAAGCGTTTTTGCTATCTAAGACGCATTGCAAACAAACTTATTTTCCAGCTAAAGAGAAAGAACGATCGAAGCAAACACTACTAAACGAACGGAATAGCATATAAATTTGACATCGCTTATGTATATAAAACTATCTTGAACCAAAAATTATGTGTCGAGCTTCAATGTGTCAAGTTCTTTAGTAAACATTCACAGACGTTCATAAACGCATATAAATAATAGAATAAATGTTCTTAATTACCTGCAAACGAGCGGAGTTTATCGAGGTGATATCAATATGTGACGACAAAGCCTCATTTTCAACTGTGTTGATAAATACGTGAAGAAGAATCCAAGAAACTGTTTACACTTATATTTCAAATCTAACATTGAATGATAACAATATTGCAACCAATATGATTAAGGACTCGCGCTAAAAAAGAATAACTAAAATATAAACTAGTATGCGTTCTCTAACAGCTAAACCTGATGAACATAAGGATTGTGAAATTGAAATGGGAATGAATGCAGAAATGATACTCTTAATCATTCGATTCTGTATCAATCATTCAGTCAATGATTGCAGTTGCGTATATCCTTCGTTACACTACGTGTTTCACTGTCTTAATACATCATCTATTACGTCTGTAAATTGCAATTCGATTTGAGACTTTACATAAGAAAGGAATATACAGATAAGAAGAAACTTCGATCGTTCTCACACATAATTCTTCATGGTTGCCATCATTCAGAGAAATTATTTCAATGTGTCCTGGTTAACCTTAACAATTACCATTTTTTCAGTAACTGAATTAAGCCAGTTGTACAACAATATAAATGAAAGTCTTCCATCAAGCTTTTCTACATAATATACCTCAAATGTCCGAATATATGTAGATCAATCTTCAAAAGATTGAATAGTTTATGGTTGACACAGTTGCTTGTTTCATGTTTGTCCAGTGTATGTTATACTGTCACCAGCAGAATGTAGATTATTATGAAAATATAAAAAACGCACTGACCGTTTTGAAATGAACTATCATTTAGTATGCATCGTTTTTTACATAGTTCATATCTGATGCCAGTATTGTTTTAATTGATATTCTGAGAAAAAATGATCCACCAAATCAATCAGTTTGTCGTCGTTATTTTATGTACATACCATGGAATTGCAATGAAATGACATCTGCATCCAAAGAAATGAAAGTTGATATGTTAAAACACCTGTAAGATTACTATTTTCTTCATTGAATAAATCAGTAACTTTGATAATAATAAAAACATGATTCTATTTCTTTTTCAGAATAAACTTTCTTCAGATAACTATCTTATAAATGCATACTACTCGATGAAAGCTAAATTTCTAACATCATTGAAGGGCACTTCGCACAGGTACGAATTGTGAGTTGTACTTTGTTACTATGGCTTTGTAATCACTAACCACTCTCATGTGCAATGAACTATTTGTTCATAGAACAAACACTGATTATGGCATCGTAATTCACAGCTAGTTATGTTTGAAATAGTGATTTTATTAATAATGGTAAAATGGGTGACATCGTTCAATTTATTTGACAGTCAACATTGAAATTCTCTTTCGTAACATTAGAAGAAAACGAAACGTGTTTGTCAGTATTTCATTGTAATGTATTTGGATAGCATTTAGGGACAAAACTTCAGACCGTACAATTTACTTTGATCTAATGTAATCAAATAACTCCGCCTGGAGTCCCTCCGAGGTCTACTGCCGGTCCCAATCCCGGATAAAGGAGGAGGGTTGAGCATGGGTTTAGCGTGCACATCCCGTAGAAAACTAACTCGCTAAAAAAACGCTAACCTGAAAGAATTATTCAAACCTTTTAATGTCTGACCTTGGAATCAGAAGGTCTTCATTTAGAAGAACTATGACGCCTCATGATGAAAGCCGAATTCCTTCGAATGTTACGAGACCGATGCTCCTTCTGACAACAAGAGCGACCATTTATTTAGGTACAAGGAATGTTCGTGCACTGTGAGACACCGAAAGAGCCTTCCGAATCGCTGCAGAAATGAGAAGATACAACCTAGAAGTACTTGGGATTAGTGAAACACATTTAATGCAAGTTGGACAACAACGACTAAGTACAGGAGATCTGCTGTTATACTTCGGCGATGAAGAAGAAAATGCACCACATACACAAGGAGTTGCATTGATGCTGTCCAAACAAGCGCAAATTGCGATTATAGGAAGGGAATCTCATGGACCAAGGATCATCAAAGCCTCGTTCAAAACAAAAAAAAGGAGGGCATTACAATGGATATCATCCAATGCTATGCACCATCCAACGACTACAATGAAGACGCTAAAGACCAATTCTACAATAGGCTGCAGTCAATCGTCGAGAAATGACAAACAAAGAACCTGACCATTCTGATGGGAGATTTCAACGCCAAGGTGGGAAAGGACAACACTGGATATGAAGACATCATGGGACGAAATAGACTGGGAGAAAGAAACAAAAATGTTGAGAGAAATGCAAATCTATGTGCCTTCAATAAACTGGTCATAGGCGGCACCATATTCCACATAAACGCATACACAAAACCACATGGACTTCACCGGATCACACCACGCAAAACCAAATCGACTATATTTGCACCAACAAAACGTTCAGGAGGACTACAGACGACGTGAGAACCAAGAGAGGAGCTGATATAGCCTAGGATCATCACTTGCAGGTCTCCAAGACGAAATTGAAACTCAAGAAGCACTGGACAATGGGGCGGACAATATCACAAAATTTCAGTACGGCCTTTCTTCAGGATAATAACAAACGCAACAAATTCAAGATAGTCCTCAGCAACAAGTTCCAGGCCTTTCATAATCTAATCAATGGAGAAGGAACTACTGTGGAGAGCAACTGAAAGGGGATCAAAGAGGTAATCATTTCAACATGTCATGAGGTCCTGGGTCACAGGAAGCACCATCACAAAGAATGGATCACTGTTGATACACTGGATAAGATTCAAGAAAGGTGGAACAAGGCAGCAATCAATAACAGTCGAACAAGAGCAGAAAAAGCCAAAGCACAAGCTGAATACACAGAAGTAAACAAACAGGTGAAGAGGAGCATCAGAATCGACTAACGTAAATATGTGGAAGATTTAGCAACGACGGCAGAAAAGGCTGCAAGAGAAGGAAACATGAGACAACTGTATGACACGACAATGAAACTCTCTGGGAATCGCCGCAAACCAGAACGAGCAGTGAAAAGCAAGGAAGGCGAGGTAATCACCAACATTGAAGAGCAACAAAACAGGTGGGTAGAACACTTCAAAGAACTCTTGAATCGACCAGCTCCACTGAACCCACCCAACATCGAAGCAGCACCCACGGACCTCCCAATCAACGATGGCACACCAACAATTGAGGAAATCAGCATGGCCACCAGACAAATCAAGAGTGGCAAAGCAGCAGGACCGCACAACATCCCAGCAAAGTCACTAAAAGCAGACATAGCGGCAACTGCAAGGATACTCCACATTCTGTTCAATAAAATTTGGGATGAGGAACAAGTACCAAAGGACTGGAAAGAAGGACTTCTGATCAAAATACCGAAGAAAGGCGATCTCAGCAAGTGTGATAACTACAGGGGCATCACTCTTCTCTCAATACCAGGAAAAGTCTTCAACAGAGTATTTTTAAACAGGATGAGGGACTGCGTAGACGCCCAACTTCGTGACCAACAGGCAGGATTTCGTAAGGATAGATCATTGACAAACCAGATCGCAACTCTACGGATCATTGTGGAACAACCAATTGAATGGAATTCATCACTCTACATCTACTTCATTGACTACGAAAAGGCATTTGGTAGCGTAGACAGAACACTACGGAAACTTCTTCGACACTACGGCGTGCCTCAGAAGATAGTCAATATCATACAGAGTTTATATGATTGATTACAATGCAAAATCGTGCATGAAGGACAGTTGACAAAGTCGTTCAAAGTGAAGACCGGTGTTAGGCAAGGTTGCTTACTGTCATCCTTTCTCTTTCTCAGCGCGATCGACTGGATCATGAAGACGTCAAAATCTGAAGGGAAGCACGGGATACAATGGACATCTAGGATGCAGTTGGTTGATCTGGACTTCTCGGATGATCTGGCCCTTCTATCCCAAACGCAACAACAAATGCAGGAGAAGACGACTAGTGTAGCAGCATCCTCAGCAGCAGTAGGTCTCAATATACACAAAGGGAAGAGCAAGGTTCTCCGATACAACACAGCATGCACCGATCAAATCACAATTGACGGAGAAGATTTGGAAGATGTAAAATCTTTTACATACTTGAGCAGCATCATTGATGAACTGAGGCAGATGTGAAGGCGCGGATCGGAAAAGCAAGAGCAGCATATTTACAACTCAGGAACATCTGTAACTCAAAGCAACTGTCAACCAACACCAAGGTCAGGATTTTCAATACAAATGTCAAAACAGTTCTACTGTATGGGGCGGAAACCTGGAGAACTACGAAAGATACAGGTGTTTAATAACAGTTGTCTACGCAAAATACTTTAGATCCGTTGGCCGGACACTATTAGCAACAAAGTACTGTGGGAGAGAACAAACCAGATCCCAGTGGAGGAAGAAATCAGGAAGAAACGCTGGAAGTGGATGAGACACTCATTGAGGAAAGCACTCAACTGCGTCACAAGACAAGCCCTCACATGGAATCCTCAAGGCCAAAGGAAAAGAGGAAGATCAAAGAAGACATTACGCCAAGAAATGGAAATAGAAATAAAAAAGATGAACAAGAATTGGATGGAACTAGAAAAGAAGGCCCAGGACAGAATGGGTTGGAGACTGCTGGTCGGCGGCCTATGCTCCATTGGTAGTAACAGGCGTAAGTAAAAAGTAAGTAAGTAAATGTATTCAAACAAGGCAAATTTACAACTAATCAATATAAGTGTTGACACACTTAATTAGGCGATCAAATATGATCACGGACGTTTATGAATATCATTGGATAGGATTCAATATGTTGTTATTCTAAAGTAATTGACAAATTGTCCTTGAATCCCATTTCATGGAACAGGATATTCACTGTAAAATATATCATTAATAAATAGACTTACACCAAATTAGTTTATTGATTCATTCATCCACTCACTTTTCACTATTAATTAGTTCATTGATCTCTCCGTATAAATTAATTGTTAAACACGATGAGTCAGTATAGGTAATGACTTCACTTCCACGTAAGATCTTATAGATTCGGCAGTCACATAAGTACATTTTTTAAACTAGGTCTATTATCACAGCAGTGCTAATAACGATCTCTGAAATATCATCATACACATTCATTCATCCACTCATTTTTAACGGTTTATTAGTTCATTGATCTCTCTGAATAAACTAATGTTCGTTGTTTGCTTATAAATGTTTAGACCCCGTTACATCACTTTCCAACCGTACATATTTGACAAAATCTTATCGTGGTTATGGCATTCGGGTTGATACATCCACCGTTTCTAAACACATCACAAATAAGGCCGGAGAATTATGGAATTCTTAGTTGGCTTCTTGGTCGTCAGATTATGTCTGCAGGTAGGTTTCAAGATATCACTCCATGTCCGTAAACCACAATGGTATCACAATCAGGTATTAACAATCGGTCACTAACAATTGAGAAATGAGCGTGTGTGTGAACTGTTTCTGTGAACATACGAGATCTGTGTGAACTGAGATCAATCGTGCTTATAGTAGGTAGTTTAGCGCCGTTCTAATGCTAACGATAATGTGCTTTCGCTGAATTACTCAACCAGATGCAATCAGTGTGGATGAAGATGTGCCATTCACATGTAATCTATCCAAGTTCAGAAGACAGTGGTTCAGTTAAGTTGTTCAGCCGAATTCAAGCAGTATTGAGAATGGATCATTGTTATTTTAACTTTTATTATTAGATTAGACGACATCTGATTTCTGTGCAAATAAGAGCGTTTTATTCTGAATGCTCCTCATTTTGATGTTGAACTATTCTCACATGAATGTGTCAAATAGAACCTGAGTGTAGTTATTCTGATTTCATATGTAAGTGATTGTATCTGCAATATGATGGACAGTGAGTTATTAGTAAAGAAATTTATTGTCGTCAAGTGTAAATATAGTATTTTAGGTCATAAGGAGTTAACTTGTTAAGAGGAATGGTTTTCATTGTAATATATGGAATACTATTCACACTTGACACACAAACCACTATATCACTCATCCTATTTACAATTCACGTTATATATACATGTATTTTGATTCACAAAAACCCAGTGCAATAAACGGATATATGCATTACAGTTTTTAGAAATGAACACGTATGAAATCATTCAGAATATCACTCAAAGTGTTCACCAAATGCTTCTACACCGTTAAGAACTCAACTGGAAGTTACAAAGACCTGGTACAGTGTCATGTTGTTACTTCAGGGAAGACAAGTACTGCGACCTAAACTTATATGAGGATCCATAAAACGTGATAATTATTGACTCGTTCAATTTGTAACTAGAATGACAAACGTAGTTATTTGAAACTTGCTAACATTGTCATAACTGTCGACCACTAGTCAATCTCATAAGTACCCACGTTGTATTTCAATCAACATACAGGCACCTAAGAATTCAAATTCTTTGAGCATTTTTCCTGCCTAATCTTTACATCTCACTTGTCAATGAGACTATATTAGTTGAGCATAAAAAACGTGATGTGTATGTGACAGACGTTATATAAATGTGTGTGATCTCAACTGTTTTCATACCAACTAGAATTTGGAACAATTGTCAGCTGGTATAAATGGTCTTATGTTATCGTTCGAAGTAAGTGAATTTGAATACCACAGTATTCATTTTATTCCTCAATCGCTAATATTGACAATTAATGCAAGCATGCTGTGTACGCTCTTTAGATTCAGAGTAAACTAACTCATTGCTCGAATTTGAATTTCATTGAATAATGGTCGAGTGCAATATAAAGTGGGTGACGCTTCATAAAGTGACTCTTGTGGACAATATAGAATCTTATTCAAACGCTGCCACACGCCTTTTGTTCTTCGAAAGAAGCTTGTGGTTGTTGGGTTACCCGGTAGATGTTCACTGTTCAGAAGGATGCGAGTTAGTGGCAACATGTAAGGTTGCATAGTTGATACGAAAGCAGCAATACCGTCGATAGACGAAGAAAACTGTGATAAAATAAGTCGTCTAATGTTCAGCGCCAGAAAGTTAATGCATAAGGGCGATAAAACTCTCGAAAATCAGACTCGAAGAAATTTCTGGCTGCAGAAGACACGGAAAGATTCAAATGAGTGACCGAAGTGTATAGATACTTATTAACTTAACACGGAAAGCTCTCTCATCAACATTCATCTACCCAATGCCTTGTTTAACAGCGGGATACTTTTCAATATATAACATTTTTTATTGTTAATTTACTCACATTTATTTCAGACATACAAGAGAAGTTTAACTGGAAAAGGTGAAAGCTTAAATGAAAAAAGAGTTGTTTTTCTCAGCATTTGCGAAAGTGAGTTAAGTAGGCTGTTTAAAATTCATTTGAATAAAATCTCACTTTCCAATGATTCATGCTAAATGTGGTGAGCTGTAGTCATTATTGGGCATAATACTGGCACATTTGCGTTTCAACCAACTTATGAGTAAAAATGTTATGTTAATTACAATCAAAATATCAATGATTATAATGAGAAGTTTGTTGGACATGGCAACGAATATAATAAATTTACATGGACACAAAATTGTTATTCTCATTGAGAACCTCTAAATGTGGTTGCTTTGAACTTGAGCATTCAGGAACAACGAATATTAGTTGTGAAGGAGAGGTTGATTCAGGTGATAAGATGTAGTGTTGAATTTGAGATGAACTATGATCACAAAGAGAGTGGACTGACTTACCAATAACTCATGATTCTAGAATTGTGGGGATGATTATCAAGCAATCGGTGGCAACCGGTACAATTTGTTCACTCTGTTTTATTTTAATAAAAGGGTTTACAAGTAGGAATAAATTATCACTACTTCGCCCAACTGTGGTTGCTCTACTTCAACAATCACTTCACTGAGGATTTTAGCGCCTAATATGTCAATCATAATAAGAATTTTCATTCATTGACAGCCGAGGTCCAAGATCTATTGACACTATGAAAGGACAATTACTCACTGAGAAACAACAAATATGTCACATCTTGCAGAACCAAAAATGATGATGTTGATTTTCGCGTTGGTGCATTTATTTGAATGAATAACAATTACCCAGTACTTCAATGTATCTTTGTTCCTTAAGTGGTTTATCCTAATGTGTAAGAAAACATAGTTGAAAGCGTCTTTTCAGTTTTCCCGAAGTAACTTCCTTGTCTCATGACGTTGTGAAATGATGACTAGTAACCTTCATTGAATTGTAACTACAATGCACCAATACACTTTTGATTATTCTCTTCATTTTGCCTATCCTTGATAACTGAAGATGGTGTGCGGCGGTTTATCATCACAAATTAATGATGACGATTTACGGTCTTCAGTCGAAGTCTACACATCCAGGTAATTCATTTGTATTTTCATAAGTTCATTCAAAAATGCGGCCATGATATGTATTTAAAATATTGGTAGTCAGTTGTGGGCTGTAACCACTATCATGGAAACTTTGATTTTCATTCGGCTATTTGATGCATTCAAGGCTCGTGCTTTAAATATGCTCTCATCTTAAGCATAGTCTCAACAATGCAGATGTGATGGTAAACGTCAACTAATGCAACTGTTGAGCTTACAATTGTTGACATTAAATAAATACTGTCAACATTTGCGCAGTGTGTTGATGAATGAATTGTCGCAATACCATAATAATGTTTTCATTAACAGTTCCATATACTTTGATCTAATTTTCTTCGTTTTCAGTGTGAACGATGTTGTGAAACACAGTCAAGGATTTTCAGAAACGTACCAATGTAAAAGTGGTTACGCAATGAATACTATGCGCAAATGCATTCTTTGAAAGGAAACATTAATCGTGTGTGTGTGTGTGTGCAAAAATATTCGTTTTTCTCTCTGATCGATTCCGTAATTAAAATTTTTGTAATGCCTTACTCCTATTCTTTGAATAATAAACATTTTTAAATTGTAGGTGAATTCGAATAATTGATTGATACAGTCGGATAAATCGACTCTGACAAGCCAACTAATGTGAACATTATGGTTTCAGTCCAGTTGAAGAATTATTGTGAAATATTGCTTCCACAATATCCGAGTACCATAATACTAAACCTGCTTTGTCTAACAATAGTCTCAATGTTGCAGTAATGTTGGTGTAAACGAGTTTTTCAAGTTCAGCAAATTTTTTGTTTGAACTGATAGCAAAGAAGCATCTGGTGGAAGACTCATTGGGAAAAAATGTTGGGTTGGTGGAGATTTGTAGCTCAGAGTTCATAGAGGACAAAAAGATGAAGCGACAAACGACACTCACGTCAGCACATTTGGAAGTCTTGACAAAAGCCATCGAGATATCATGCAAACGACACAAAGAACTAAGAAGAAACACCTTAAGGAGAAAACTAATCAAGATCTCAAATCCACCTATGGAAGAAAACACAAACAACTTTGTGATCAGTCTGTCAAATCAACCCCTAAAATATACGGAAGAACACCTACTCCGAAAAGGAATAAACCACAGCACAAGCAACGCCTCAAACCTAGAATTCTTAGCAGCACTAGAATCATAACTCAAAACTTCCGGAACCAGTGAAGAAACACGTTAAGATATAATGCTGACTATAGTACCGCTTACTCAACATATGAAGGCAAACAACCAAGTGACCCCACAAGAACAAAAAGCTTTGAAGAAGCTCAGAACTAGAAAGGATATTGTCAAAGTCTCAGCGGACAAAGGACGCACCACAGTAATTATGGACAAAGAAGAATACGTCAAAAAAGCTGAAGAACTACTTAAATATAAGAGCACATACAAACGGATGGATATAAATCTCGTAAAAAAATTAGACAACGGAATCTCAAAGACTTTAAACAAAGACTTTAAAGCAGGAGAAATAGCAAAACAATGCCAGTAGAAAAGGAAATCCAGTGTAACGGTACTCCTTCGATTCTACGACAGACTCGAAATACACAAACTAAACATCCCACTACGTCCAATTGTAGCCACCCCCAGAACGCCAACATACAATTTGTCAAAAGGGATTTCACGAATACTGAAACATGTAGTAAATTCATCCAACCACTGCATTAAATCTCCCACACAATTTCGTGGGCCGAATTAAGGACATTCAAATCAACAACGACGGACTGATGATATCCTTCGATGTCACAGCGTTATTCACCTCAATTGAACCAAGATTAGCAAACGAAACTAGGTCTCTGCTCCTCACCAACGACACAAATCTCACTAAGTACAAGAATCTTCAAATTCCAAGTCTACTACGATTCATCGACTCATCGATTCATCGATTCAACGACATTTTTAAAAATTCAACAACAAAATCTGCGAACAAATGAAAGGGACACCAATGGGATCACCAATATCAGGATTTGAGGATCAAGAGTATTTGAATTATAGTATGAACTAAGAATCCCAGAAACAACGCAATCCAATCAAGAAGTACTAGACAAGCACGAACAAATGTACTGTAATTAGAATACGAAATCAAGCATTCAACAAGTACAAAGGAATCATCATTTCATTCAAACACCACATCCGCCACAGCTTAAATAAGAGTCTGCCTGTAATTGATTGTTCGTCTTCTTCTCAAGTTCATCATGTGTCTGTTCAACAGTGTATTGGATAAAAACTCTGTATTATCTAGAATACACTCATTAGTACTAAAATTAACAACCGAACTCAGAAAAGACTCATCTGCGTCCTGGAATTTTGTGCAATCATCATGTCGGTTGTGTACTGAAGAAGCTGCTACCTAGAATTTGAACGATGGACCTTTAGACTATTCTCCACCATCAAATTATGTTGGATCTTTATATTACTTATTTATCAGTGATGTGGCTTCATTTAAAATATATTTCTCACATTTGAAGTGTTTTTGCGATAAGGGTAAACAGCAGTTGATATGAAATCATCCGAATTGTAATGAAAATTGAGGTCAATTAGTACTTGTGCTTCGCATTGAACACGTTACCCAGAAGAGATAAATGCATTGTGAGGACAAATAATATTTGGTACGACATCAAGCCTTGACTCTTCTGAAATAGTTTCCTCGAATTTATTAAGAATGTCATTGCAGAGTAAAGGATCATTAGAAAATTCAGCATCTATCAGAACTACATCAGGTTTTCGATCATAATTACGTTCACTCAACATATTTTCTTCAATTTGGAAAGAAATTTCGTCAGAAATAAATGAATCACTAGGAAAAACCATATTTGGTACAATCACATGAGAAATCTGATAAGTTGATTGATAAGAAACCGTTGTCTAGCAACAATTATGAGTTTCATTTAACTCTGAACTCCACACTGTCTTTTGAAATCGATGATATTGAACAATGATAATTAGATACACTGGACTTAACAGAATCAGAATTACTGCACTTGATATTCGTTGCAGCAAGATGAGCAGTAGTATTACAAAGTGAGTGAACATGTTCAATATCACGCAATTCAAAGCACTAAGAATTACGAAATTTACATGAACTAAAAGAGTGGAACCTGCCACTGAACAAAAATTGACCAGGCTTGTGCCCATTTTCGTGAAGTGCATCGCAACTCCTCAATGAATCATCTGTATAACTTTGAGTATGGATGGGATTGAGATGACTTAATGTAGAAAAATTTTTTATATCCTCACGAATTATTCTACGAATTCTTCCTCTTATACCACATTCAAATTCGTATACTCAACATAGTCTAGCAGTAGATCCTTGAGATTTCGAACTTTTCAAAGTAATCCCCAAAAGCATCAAACTCTGAATGTATTTCCAATCGTTCGATCACAGGCTCCATAGCGTCGCCAATGTGATAATCAGGAGTATATGATTTATAGTATGAAGCAAGAATCTCAGAAATAACGCAATCCAATCAAGAACTACTAGACAAACAAGAACGAATGTACTGTATTTAGAATCTAAAATCAAGCATCTAACAAGTACAACGGAATCATTAGTTCCTTCAATTACCACATAGGACTAATCGCAGAAGCAGTGATGCAAAGACTAGAAGCTACGATATCATCAGTGATCAAGGCAAAAATGTGGAATAGCTACTTAGACGACACATTCATCATCTTCAAAAAGAATGAGCTGCAAAACACCTACAAACTGATTAACAACGTTTTCGATGAAATCAAGTTCACAATGGAACGGGAGTCAAACAACAACTTTTCATTCTTGGATATATTATTCACTAGAACCGACGTAGTAATACTAGAAACTCTAGTGTATAGGAAACACACCTATACAGATCAAATTCCCAGCTGAAATAGCAACAAATCAAGAGCTCACAAAATCAATTGCGTACACACTGTGTTCAAGAGGTCGAGGACACACTGCAGCACACTAGTAGCACGAAAAAATGAAGAGAAATACCTGAAGGACGTATTTCAAAAGAACGGCTGACCAATCAATTTCATCAAAACATACTAACGGCATGTAACATCAGAACCCAAGTCAGTCACCGACATCAACAAAAGGATCGCCCTATCATACTGAAAGCCATATCAGAAACTTCAACGAAACTGCTGAAAAGCTTCGGGATAGGTGTGGCACACAAACCGACGAAAGTACTACAATCGATCCTATGCCAATCGAAGGATGAAATAACAAAGGAAAACAAATCAAACATCATCTACAAAATAAATAAATTGAGATCTTAATTGTTCAGACTCCGTTCAAAACTGTTCCACGTAAACATGTGTGGAAAATTCCATTACTGTACAGGTACTTCATGGTTCTGACAGATACCTTCATTGATAACACAATAATTTTCTGGTCGGGTCTGTGTATATTTTGATAACATTATCATCAAGAGGAAAACTGTGGAAACTATTGGCAGTGAACCATTGTGTTACCACTCTTAAAGAAAGTCAATTTGCTACTTCAGTTTACTGGTTCGGAAATGATTATATTCAACACGATCGTTCGTACATGGGGAACCTGAATAGATGGTATTTGCGATTGAGCACTCATTTGAAATCCCATGTCAAGATAAATCAACTATGCCGCTCCTCCATGTTTTCGATGATTGTTTAACTAAGTACAGGCGATGTCGTGCACTATCCAATTCTACAATCAGGACAAACCTAAATTCTGATGAAAATATCAATTAAAGTTTAGTTATTCATAGCAAATATATTTTGCTTTTGTTTGCTCTCACTATCACATTTAGTCTCGTGTTCTGATTCAGAATAGTATAGCTACAGACAGATCATAACACTTCATAACAGTGAGTACTATGTTTTTAGAAAACGTTAACCTGACATTCGAGAAACTGGTTCAACAATGTACCCCAAAGTTATACTTATTGCGTGCACTACTTCCATCTCTTTAATATCAAACAAATGTGATTTGTTATCATGTTTTCCGCAAACATATACGACTACACAGTTTAGACTATGAGTCTGAATTGGAAGGTTTCCTCATCAAAATTCCAACGAAAGATGATGGATCTTTCGCGCCTTAATGTAACCCTCGTGCTACTGATAGAAGAAACCTGACAAGTGGTGAATAGGTCTTTATTTCGATCTTCGCGCAGTTACAGTGAAGCGTGGAATTATTTGTTCAGACAAACAAAGCCTCTCAACATTCAATATGAGATAATAAGAAATATAACGCCTATGCAAAATAAGAAAGTGAATGAGTACTTGAACTATACTGTTTTTGTATATGCTTGGTTGTTTGAAGTCAACTCTTAATCAACCAACCTATGCTGTTACAGACACATTGCCAGTTTCACGGACACCGATATATGGTGACCGAGATTATTTTCTAAGACACACGCGAGAAACATTGACCGGACAAGCATCTTCATTTTGTGACATAATGTTTAGAAACTATTAAAAATCATCATGAGATTATTCAATCTCTTTGAATATATACGGTATGCAAAACTCTAGTCAGGTAATTTGGCGATCGCTCAAATTCGAGCGTCCGTTTAATCGTACTTTAATCAAGATCTGTTACTATGCGAAAAATATTCATATACAAACAACATGTTTTATAAATGAGTATTTCACCAGATGCTACTTTGTTATTAGTTCATAAAAAAATTTGCTGAACAGCTGCGAAGAATTCCAGTTTTAAGGCGTTGCTTGTGCTGTGGTTTATTCCTTTTCGGAGTAGGTGTTCTTCCGTATATTTTAGGGGTTGTTTTGACAGACTGATCACAAAGTTGTTTGTGTTTTCTTCTATGAGTGGATTTAAGATCTTGATTAGCTTTCTCCTTATGGTAGTTCTTCTTTGTTCTTAATGTCGTTTGCATGATATCTCGATGGCTTTTGTCAAGACTTCCAAATGTGCTGACGTGAGTGTCGTTTGTCGCTTCATCTTTTTGTCCTCTATGAACTCTGAGCTACAAATCTCCACCAACCCAACATTTTTTCCCAATGAGTCTTCCACCAGATGCTTCTTTGCTATCAGTTCAAACAAAAAATTTGCTGAACTTGAAAAACTCGTTTACACCAACATTACTGCAACATTGAGACTATTGTTAGACAAAGTAGGTTTAGTATTATGGTACTCTTACATTTCAGTTTCAAGATTTCTGCAAGATGTGACATATTTGTTGTTTCTCAGTGAGTAATTTTCCTTTCATAGTGTCAATAGATCTTGGACCTCGGCTGTCAATGAATGGAAATTCTTATTATGATTGACACATCATGCCCAATAATGAATACAGCTCACCACATCTAGCATGAATCATTGGAAAGTGAGATTTTATTCAAATGAATTTTAAACAGCCTACTTAACTCACTTTCGCAAATGCTGAGAAAAACAACTCTTTTTTCATTTAAGCTTTCACCTTTTCCAGTTAAACTTCTCTTGTATGTCTGAAATAAATGTGAGTAAATTAACAATAAAAAATGTTATATATTGAAAAGTATCCCGCTGTTGAACAAGGCATTGGGTAGATGAATGTTGATGAGAGAGCTTTCCGTGTTAAGTTAATAAGTATCTATACACTTCGGTCACTCATTTGAATCTTTCCGTGTCTTCTGCAGCCAGAACTTTCTTGGAGTCTGATTTTCGAGAGTTTTATCGCCCTTATGCACTAACTTTCTGGCGCTGAACATTCGTCTATCGACGGTATTGCTGCTTTCGTATCAACTATGCAACCTTACATGTCGCCACTAACAGGCATCCTTCTGAACAGTGAACATCTACCGGGTAACCCAACAACCACAAGCTTCTTTCGAAGAACGAAAGGCATGTGACAACGTTTAAATAAGTTTTGTTTCCGTCATTTATGAGGTACGACGTTTCTGCACTCAAAGAACCTGATATCAATTTTCATGACTATTCCTATCGAGGACAACCCAAGATTCTATATTGTCCACAAGAGTCACTCGTTGAAGAGTCACCAACGAACTGCTGCCCAGTAGTATACCTATGATTGTCGCTTTTGCCTGCATCTCTCTGACATTGACCAGCTTCATCATTCTCTCAATACATCTATGACAGATTCTTTCTTCACCATCTACAAATTGCTCTGAACAGTCATATCCCTGACATCGACTGGATTTCATTATCTATAATGGAGAACCGACCTCAGATAAATCTCATAAAGTTAAATATCTTGAATATCATGAATTTATCATTTTTACGTCGTTTTAGACAGCCAATCAAACACTAGCGAAAGATCGTCTATTTATTCATTACTTTAATGTGAAATGCAAGCGTGGTCAACTGTATATTGCATTCGAAAAATGTTCAATGAAATTCAAATTCAAGCAATGAGTTAGTTTACTCTGAATCTAAAGAGCGTACACAGCATGCTTGCATTAATTGTCAATATTAGCGATTGAGGAATAAAATGAATACTGTGGTATTCAAATTCACTTACTTCGAACGATAACATAAGACCATTTATACCAGCTGACAATTGTTCCAAATTCTAGTTGGTATGAAAATAGTTGAGATCACACACATTTATATAACGTCTGTCACATACACATCACGTTTTTTATGCTCAACTAATATAGTCTCATTGACAAGTGAGATGTAAAGATTAGGCAGGAAAAATGCTCAAAGAATTTGAATTCTTAGGCGCATGTATGTAGAGTGAAATACAACGTGGGTACCTATGAGATTGACTAGTTGTCGACAGTTCTGGCAATTTCGACAGGTTTCGATTAATTACGTTCATCATTGTAGTTATATTTCAAAGAAGATATTGAATTTCTTTGCGCAGTATGTGACAACTGATTGTTAGATGACTATTTCACTAACAACTGCTCATATATATGATTCACTGCATTTGTTGGAGTTTTTGAGCATAACAAATTTAAATGGGTTCAACTATGTTAGCTTGACAAATTGAGCGAGTCGAAAATTATCAAGTTTTGTGGATCCTCAAATAAGATTAAGTCGCAGTACTTGTCTTCCCTGAAGTAACAACATGACACTGTAACAGGTCTTTGTAACTTCCAGTTGAGTTCTTAACGGTGTAGAAGCATTTGGTGAACACTTTGAGTGATATTCTGAATGATTTCATACGTGTTCATTTCTAAAAACTGTAATGCATATATCCGTTTATTGCACTGGGTTTTTGTGAATCAAAATACATGTATATATAACGTGAATTGTAAATAGGATGAGTGATATAGTGGTTTGTGTGTCAAGTGTGAATAGTATTCCATATATTACAATGAAAACCATTCCTCTTAACAAGTTAACTCCTTATGACCTAAAATACTATATTTACACTTGACGACAAAAAATTTCTTTACTAATAACTCACTGTCCATCATATTGCAGATACAATCACTTACATATGAAATCAGAATAACTACACTCAGGTTCTATTTGACACATTCATGTGAGAATAGTTCAACATCAAAATGAGGAGCATTCAGAATAAAACGCTCTTATTTGCACAGAAATCAGATGTCGTCTAATCTAATAATAAAAGTTAAAATAACAATGATCCATTCTCAATACTGCTTGAATTCGGCTGAACAACTTAACTGAACCACTGTCTTCTGAACTTGGATAGATTACATGTGAATGGCACATCTTCATCCACACTGATTGCATCTGGTTGAGTAATTCAGCGAAAGCACATTATCGTTAGCATTAGAACGGCGCTAAACTACCTACTATAAGCACGATTGATCTCAGTTCACACAGATCTCGTATGTTCACAGAAACAGTTCACACACACGCTCATTTCTCAATTGTTAGTGACCGATTGTTAATACCTGATTGTGATACCATTGTGGTTTACGGACATGGAGTGATATCTTGAAACCTACCTGCAGACATAATCTGACGACCAAGAAGCCAACCAAGAATTCCATAATTCTCCGGCCTTATTTGTGATGTGTTTAGAAACGGTGGATGTATCAACCCGAATGCCATAACCACGATAAGATTTTGTCAAATATGTACGGTTGGAAAGTGATGTAACGGGGTCTAAACATTTATAAGCAAACAACGAACATTAGTTTATTCAGAGAGATCAATGAACTAATAAACCGTTAAAAATGAGTGGATGAATGAATGTGTATGATGATATTTCAGAGATCGTTATTAGCACTGCTGTGATAATAGACCTAGTTTAAAAAATGTACTTATGTGACTGCCGAATCTATAAGATCTTACGTGGAAGTGAAGTCATTACCTATACTGACTCATCGTGTTTAACAATTAATTTATACGGAGAGATCAATGAACTAATTAATAGTGAAAAGTGAGTGGATGAATGAATCAATAAACTAATTTGGTGTAAGTCTATTTATTAATGATATATTTTACAGTGAATATCCTGTTCCATGAAATGGGATTCAAGGACAATTTGTCAATTACTTTAGAATAACAACATATTGAATCCTATCCAATGATATTCATAAACGTCCGTGATCATATTTGATCGCCTAATTAAGTGTGTCAACACTTATATTGATTAGTTGTAAATTTGCCTTGTTTGAATACATTTACTTACTTACTTTTTACTTACGCCTGTTACTACCAATGGAGCATAGGCCGCCGACCAGCAGTCTCCAACCCACTCTGTCCTGGGCCTTCTTTTCTAGTTCCATCCAATTCTTGTTCATCTTTTTTATTTCTATTTCCATTTCTCGGCGTAATGTCTTCTTTGATCTTCCTCTTTTCCTTTGGCCTTGAGGATTCCATGTGAGGGCTTGTCTTGTGACGCAGTTGAGTGCTTTCCTCAATGAGTGTCTCATCCACTTCCAGCGTTTCTTCCTGATTTCTTCCTTCACTGGGATCTGGTTTGTTCTCTCCCACAGTACTTTGTTGCTAATAGTGTCCGGCCAACGGATCCAAAGTATTTTGCGTAGACAACTGTTAATAAACACCTGGGACATAAAGATCTCAGCGTCAATATCAATACCTGATACTTACGTACAATCTTTTCGCAGAGGATGATAGAGAAGTCGTGACAATTGAGCGGCTTTAACAAATTAGACAACTAAGAAAATGGACTAAATATCCCCACCAAATACAAACGCAGCAATACCGTCGATAGACGAAGAAAACTGTGATAGAATAAGTCGTCTAATGTTCAGCGCCAGAAAGTTAATGCATAAGGGCGATAAAACTCTCGAAAATCAGACTTCAAGAAATTTCTGGCTGCAGAAGACACGGAAAGATTCAAATGAGTGACCGAAGTGTATAGATACTTATTAACTTAACACGGAAAGCTCTCTCATCAACATTCATCTACCCAATGCCTTGTTCAACAGCGGGATACTTTTCAATATATAACATTTTTTATTGTTAATTTACTCACATTTATTTCAGACATACAAGAGAAGTTTAACTGGAAAAGGTGAAAGCTTAAATGAAAAAAGAGTTGTTTTTCTCAGCATTTGCGAAAGTGAGTTAAGTAGGCTGTTTAAAATTCATTTGAATAAAATCTTACTTTCCAATGATTCATGCTAGATGTGGTGAGCTGTATTCATTATTGGGCATGATATGTCAATCATAATAAGAATTTTCATTTATTGACAGCCGAGGTCCAAGATCTATTGACACTATGAAAGGACAATTACTCACTGAGAAACAACAAATATGTCACATCTTGCAGAACCAAAAATGATGATGTTGATTTTCGCGTTGGTGCATTTATTTGAATGAATAACAATTACCCAGTACTTCAATGTATCTTTGTTCCTTAAGTGGTTTATCCTAATGTGTAAGAAAACATAGTTGAAAGCGTCTTTTCAGTTTTCCCGAAGTAACTTCCTTGTCTCATGACGTTGTGAAATGATGACTAGTAACCTTCATTGAATTGTAACTACAATGCACCAATACACTTTTGATTATTCTCTTCATTTTGCCTATCCTTGATAACTGAAGATGGTGTGCGGCGGTTTATCATCACAAATTAATGATGACGAATTACGGTCTTCAGCACATTTGAAAATATTGACAATAGCCATCGAGATATCATGCAAACGACACAAAGAACTAAGAAGAAACTCCTTAAGGAAAAAACTAATCAAGATCTCAAATCCACCTATGGAAGAAAACACAAACATCTTTGTGATCAATATGTCAAAACAACCCCTTAAATATACGGAAGAACACCTACTCCGAAAAAGAGTAAACCACAGCACAAGCAACGCCTCAAAACTGGAATTCTTCGCAGCTGTTCAGCAAATTTTTTTATGAACTAATAACAAAGTAGCATCTGGTGAAATACTCATTTGTAAAACATGTTGTTTGTATATGAATATTTTTCGCATAGTAACAGATCTTGATTAAAGTACGATTAAACGGACTCTCGAATTTGAGCGATCGCCAAATTACCTGACTAGAGTTTTGCATACCGTATATATTCAAAGAGATTGAATAATCTCATGATGATTTTCAATAGTTTCTAAACATTATGTCACTTTAAATGTACTCCATACTGGCATAGGCGCTCGTAAAATTTCTTCAGGTAATATCGTTTCTGCATTTCGCAAGCAGTTCCAGTGTTACTGTAGTGAATCTTGATAAATCACCGAGGATTCGCAAAACATTTTTCCGAGATTACTTTTATTGTAAGTGCTACAATCAGAAGTCATGTACATTAAAATATTAGGCCTGTAGGCAAACGAAAATCAGTCGTTTTTCAAGCAAGTAATTAGCATCAAGGCTTGAAGAAGTTCAGCCTGACATGAGTATCAATGATGAATGACGAAGGAGAATGCAAGTCATACTGGGATGCGACAGCTGGCTACAAGCGTTCTGCATACTGTAACATCACATTGGTACGCATCTTCGTTCAAATATGTAAAACGTCGACAATTGATAATATGTTTTATATAATAGTGCACGATCGTCTGAATTCGCACGACGATGATACCGTCAGGTTAATTGCATTTATAGAAAATTTGAGAGAAACACCTTTGTGCTGTCCTACATTATACCCGTCGGTAGCACGGCTACGTTCCTGGAAATCAGTTTGCCGATTTTAGCAGAAGTAATATTGAACCATTCTTTGAGATACGGCGTGACAAAATGAAGATGCTTGTCCGGTCAATGTTTCTCGCGTGTGTCACAGAAAATAATCTCGGTCACCATATATCGGTGTCCGTGAAACTCAGGAAGTACGTTGCTTCTCAACTGGCAATGTGTCTGTAACAGCATAGGTTGGTTGATTAAGAGTTGACTTCAAACAACCAAGCATATACAAAAACAGTATAGTTCAAGTACTCATTCACTTTCTTATTTTGCATAGGCGTTATATTTCTTATTATCTCATATTGAATGTTGAGAGGCTTTGTTTGTCTGAACAAATAATTCCACGCTTCACTGTAACTGCGCGAAGATCGAAATAAAGACCTATTCACTACTTGTCAGGTTTCTTCTATCAGTAGCACGAGGGTTACATTAAGGCGCGAAAGATCCATCATCTTTCGTTGGAATTTTGATGAGGAAACCTTCCAATTCAGACTCATAGTCTAAACTGTGTAGTCGTATATGTTTGCGGAAAACATGATAACAAATCACATTTGTTTGATATTAAAGAGATGGAAGTAGTGCACGCAATAAGTATAACTTTGGGGTACATTGTTGAACCAGTTTCTCGAATGTCAGGTTAACGTTTTCTAAAAACATAGTACTCACTGTTATGAAGTGTTATGATCTGTCTGTAGCTATACTATTCTGAATCAGAACACGAGACTAAATGTGATAGTGAGAGCAAACAAAAGCAAAATATATTTGCTATGAATAACTAAACTTTAATTGATATTTTCATCAGAATTTAGGTTTGTCCTGATTGTAGAATTGGATAGTGCACGACATCGCCTGTACTTAGTTAAACAATCATCGAAAACATGGAGGAGCGGCATAGTTGATTTATCTTGACATGGGATTTCAAATGAGTGCTCAATCGCAAATACCATCTATTCAGGTTCCCCATGTACGAACGATCGTGTTGAATATAATCATTTCCGAACCAGTAAACTGAAGTAGCAAATTGACTTTCTTTAAGAGTGGTAACACAATGGTTCACTGCCAATAGTTTCCACAGTTTTCCTCTTGATGATAATGTTATCAAAATATACACAGACCCGACCAGAAAATTATTGTGTTATCAATGAAGGTATCTGTCACAACCATGAAGCACCTGTACAGTAATGGAATTTTCCACACATGTTTACGTGGAACAGTTTTGAACGGAGTCTGAACAATTAAGATCTCAATTTATTTATTTTGTAGATGATGTTTGATTTGTTTTCCTTTGTTATTTCATCCTTCGATTGGCATAGGATCGATTGTAGTACTTTCGTCGGTTTGTGTGCCACACCTATCCCGAAGCTTTTCAGCAGTTTCGTTGAAGTTTCTGATATGGCTTTCAGTATGATAGGGCGATCCTTTTGTTGATGTCGGTGACTGACTTGGGTTCTGATGTTACATGCCGTTAGTATGTTTTGATGAAATTGATTGGTCAGCCGTTCTTTTGAAATACGTCCTTCAGGTATTTCTCTTCATTTTTTCGTGCTACTAGTGTGCTGCAGTGTGTCCTCGACCTCTTGAACACAGTGTGTACGCAATTGATTTTGTGAGCTCTTGATTTGTTGCTATTTCAGCTGAGAATTTGATCTGTATAGGTGTGTTTCCTATACACTAGAGTTTCTAGTATTACTATGTCGGTTCTAGTGAATAATATATCCAAGAATGAAAAGTTGTTGTTTGACTCCCGTTCCATTGTGAACTTGATTTCATCGAAAACGTTGTTGATCAGTTTGCAGGTGTCTTGCTGACAATTTTTCCGAATTCTAGTTGGTATGAAAATAGTTGAGATCACACACATTTATATAACGTCTGTCACATACACATCACGTTTTTTATGCTCAACTAATATAGTCTCATTGACAAGTGAGATGTAAAGATAAGGCAGGAAAAATGCTCAAAGAATTTGAATTCTTTGGTGCCTGTATGTTGATTGAAATAAAACGTGGGTACCTATGAGATTGACTAGTTGTCGACAGTTCTGGCAATTTCGACAGGTTTCGATTAATTACGTTCATCATTGTAGTTATATTTCAAAGAAGATATTGAATTTCTTTGCGCAGTATGTGACAACTGATTGTTAGATGACTATTTCACTAACAACTGCTCATATATATGATTCACTGCATTTGTTGGAGTTTTTGAGCATAACAAATTTAAATGGGTTCAACTATGTTAGCTTGACAAATTGAGCGAGTCGAAAATTATCAAGTTTTGTGGATCCTCAAATAAGATTAAGTCGCAGTACTTGTCTTCCCTGAAGTAACAACATGACACTGTACTAGGTCTTTGTAACTTCCAATTGTGTGGAAAAGTTCATTTCTTAAGACGTTTTGTTAAGTGAAGTTTATAACATTATTGAGAATAATCCTACGAAATTCGACAAAGGTAATGGTGAGAAAATAGACACGGCAAACCGTCATTTAATATCGTTTTGGTTTACATTTCACCTGATCTCACATATTGAGTGAATACAATCACATATTTTTCTTTAACTTGATATTTCTAGCAAGTTATTGATATTAATATTCACATCAGCTTTTAAAAATCTTTGCATTTTACTGAAAGACTGGTCGAATTATCATTCGGAAACTATGTACAGATGACAAGTGTATTGTATCTCTGTATTTTATTACCATAATATTCATCACAATTTAGATAAATTATACTCTCCGTATATACTAGTCATATTTCAGCATGTATACCTCAAAAATCATTTTGAAATTGAAGTGCCGAGAACTGTGTAAAGATTCGAAAACATTCTCGCATTAAAAGTACGCTCAAATTTTTCTTACTTCTTTGTGAAGTCTTTCAGAGTCCATTTCTTCTGATAAACAACACAGTTGAGTTCTTAACGGTGTAGAAGCATTTGGTGAACACTTTGAGTGATATTCTGAATGATTTCGTACGTGTTCATTTCTAAAAACTGTAATGCATATATCCGTTTATTGCACTGGGTTTTTGTGAATCAATATACATTTATATATAACGTGAATTGTAAATAGGATGAGTGATATAGTGGTTTGTGTGTCAAGTGTGAATAGTATTCCATATATTACAATGAAAACCATTCCTCTTAACAAGTTAACTCCTTATGACCTAAAATACTATATTTACACTTGACGACAATAAATTTCTTTACTAATAACTCACTGTCCATCATATTGCAGATACAATCACTTACATATGAAATCAGAATAACTACACTCAGGTTCTATTTGACACATTCATGTGAGAATAGTTCAACATCAAAATGAGGAGCATTCAGAATAAAACGCTCTTATTTGCACAGAAATCAGATGTCGTCTAATCTAATAATAAAAGTTAAAATAACAATGATCCATTCTCAATACTGCTTGAATTCGGCTGAACAACTTAACTGAACCACTGTCTTCTGAACTTGGATAGATTACATGTGAATGGCACATCTTCATCCACACTGATTGCATCTGGTTGAGTAATTCAGCGAAAGCACATTATCGTTAGCATTAGAACGGCGCTAAACTACCTACTATAAGCACGATTGATCTCAGTTCACACAGATCTCGTATGTTCACAGAAACAGTTCACACACACGCTCATTTCTCAATTGTTAGTGACCGATTGTTAATACCTGATTGTGATACCATTGTGGTTTACGGACATGGAGTGATATCTTGAAACCTACCTGCAGACATAATCTGACGACCAAGAAGCCAACCAAGAATTCCATAATTCTCCGGCCTTATTTGTGATGTGTTTAGAAACGGTGGATGTATCAACCCGAATGCCATAACCACGATAAGATTTTGTCAAATATGTACGGTTGGAAAGTGATGTAACGGGGTCTAAACATTTATAAGCAAACAACGAACATTAGTTTATTCAGAGAGATCAATGAACTAATAAACCGTTAAAAATGAGTGGATGAATGAATGTGTATGATGATATTTCAGAGATCGTTATTAGCACTGCTGTGATAATAGACCTAGTTTAAAAAATGTACTTATGTGACTGCCGAATCTATAAGATCTTACGTGGAAGTGAAGTCATTACCTATACTGACTCATCGTGTTTAACAATTAATTTATACGGAGAGATCAATGAACTAATTAATAGTGAAAAGTGAGTGGATGAATGAATCAATAAACTAATTTGGTGTAAGTCTATTTATTAATGATATATTTTACAGTGAATATCCTGTTCCATGAAATGGGATTCAAGGACAATTTGTCAATTACTTTAGAATAACAACATATTGAATCCTATCCAATGATATTCATAAACGTCCGTGATCATATTTGATCGCCTAACTAGGTGTGTCAACACTTATATTGATTAGTTGTAAATTTGCCTTGTTTGAATACATTTACTTACTTACTTTTTACTTACGCCTGTTACTACCAATGGAGCATAGGCCGCCGACCAGCAGTCTCCAACCCACTCTGTCCTGGGCCTTCTTTTCTAGTTCCATCCAATTCTTGTTCATCTTTTTTATTTCTATTTCCATTTCTTGGCGTAATTCCTGCTGTATCTATGACAATATGTCCACATGATAAACAATACCAGTTAATTCATGCATGATATTCAAGCAGATTTAAATAGCATGATTATGAATTGTCAACGGTTTCGGATTTACACGAAACTGTTGCTCAATGCTTGTTAGTTTAGACTGGTCCATCGACCTGTAGTCAATATTCCTATTAATTGTATTTATTTAATTTTGCAGTCTACATTATACGACTGTGATCGTTATTGACAATGTTTCTGACAGCCTCGTGTATTTCGACACTACCAGTATTTGTTTGATCTACTGTGGTATCTGGAGTCAATGATAATTTGTGAAAATGATTCATTAGTTTCACAGTTATTTCTCTGATGACAAAATCACATGTCGTTTTATACTCAGCAAGCAACATACTCAAATGTGTCATTGTAAAGTAGGAAATTAAGTGTCCGTGTATTCACTTGTCCCTTCAAATTCTATATCTAATGTTCTATCTGATGATAACTGATAATAGCCTCTATCGTACTAGCCAAATGTCATGGTATTTCAATGACTGAATAGATGCTCTACTCAACAACGACTTAGTTCACCTTCTGTTAAGTACTGTAATCCATAAAAATTATTTCAAATTATCACTGTAAATAAAAATTAACAAATCATAGTCGCTTTACTCACGATTTTAATTTCCGAATACAATGTCAAAACATCCTTCAACAAGTTTTCATCATCTTCACGAGCACCTACTTTTTGAAGATATTTGAAAATTTGTTCTGTGACTTCGCTGTCCGATCGATTTGACTGTTGGAAATGAAAAGCGCAAGACACAAATTTGTTTCTTATCATATGACACATGAATTCAAAAAATCATGATGTGGTGGATAAACAGCATGGGCGTGATGGAGAACATCAAGTATGAACGCTTCATATCATGACGTGGACTTGTGGAGAGAACAGTAATTGCGAGTGGTTGTTGTCTGCATGTGTTATTGAAAACTAAGTTAAACGCAGTAACGTTCTCTTTTACAAATTCACATACGAACTATGAAATTCCCAACCTTCAAACCGACATGAAGTCAGATAAGACATATTTTCGTTAATAGAAGGCTAACAACGTCTGAACGAAGAAAGGAACTATTACATCATCAGGCCATCACCTGGTCGTGGTCAAACTAAACACGATAATGAGCAATCGTTCGAGAGTTGTACATAGGATACTACGAAGGTTCAATAAACCATCTTTGATCACGAGAGAACATTCGATAGCGTGTACATGGGAACCTGGTGGAGAGAGATGAAATCTGTGCAGATGTGAGGCATAAGGCAGCAAGATACGGAAAACGTTCGTGAAATTTAGGTTGACTTGAAACTCAAGAGAAGTGTTACACATGACTAAAGATAGAATTTTCAACACAAATGTCAAGGCGGCTCCATTGTACAAAGCTGAAACTTGGATAACTATTAAGACAATAGCAAAAGAATGTATATAATTACATATGTAACACTGCCTATTCAGGGAACTCCAAATTCATTGACCGTAAACCAACAGCAATAATCTGCTCTGATATACAACAAACAAGCATTCAGTCTAAGAGAAAATTGAGAAAACACATCAAAGACATTGCAGGAGAGTCCACGGATATTTTTTATGAAAATTTTTGAAGTGAAATGAAATGCAACGGATCAAAATGCAACCAGGATCGCAATGACGGTAAAATATCAAGATCATGAATAGCACTTGGCGTTAACCTTGTTAGAAATCAGAGTACAAACCCGACTGGCAATGTTCACTTTGTGACCTTCCTTCAATAGTGATTACTGGTTTCACCAAACATAACTTTATTGACATCGAAGCCATAGATCCTATTTGTCATATCTGCTCTGATACATCTATGACAATGCTTACTGGATTTATTCTTGTTCAATTCACAAATCTCTACTAGTAATTATATTTAATCGTCGCAGAGATCCACACAACTGTTATAACTCAGTGAAGACTAAGTTTTACATAACTTCCGTAGACTGTTAATAGACTAATATTCTATAAATATTCTTATTATTTAATCATTCAACAATTACCTTATATATATTTATATTCCTCTTATTATAAGCTTTACTTTGACCTATAATTTATTATTATACGATTTACGGTTCTTACTCTATGTTTAGTCTATTAATTGCTATCTCCCGCGTTCACAGCCACTTTTTGGCTTATTTGTGCACATATGTTATTTTCTATTTTATGGTACGTTGTGGACTGTCTGGTTAATACATATACCGAGTATGTTTGAAATAAACGATTTGATTTATATTGCGGAATCTGTTATTGTGTTTTGGACTCAAGCAGACGGGCTAAAAGGACTTCGGACCAATAAGGCGCTAGACTGCCCACACCGGTTGAACGGCATTGGTTGGCCTTGTGTGAAGATTCGTATAAGTCGTATTCGGATTGATATATAATTTGTGTGATAGAAAAGACAGACATCAAGGTCATAACAATTGGCGACGGGGATTTCGGCAAGAAAAATACAAGTGGTGACTCATATTTTGGAAATAATTTAACTATTATAATTGCCGATGATTTTTGAAGTTAATATTATTATTAGCAGTTTAAAAAAATATGTCGATTTCTTGAAAACAGTTGCACTTATTATTATAACAGCAGCAGCAGCAGATGTTAGCTTCTCAACAGAGACTCTTGGAAACACTTTTGGGGAAACTATCTATCCAACAAGAGATTCCAGAACATAAAAGTATCGAGTCATATCTTAATCCAGTTTCAGATTTTATATTTGATGCAGACAATGGCCACACTTTTGTAGCATGGTTTGGCAGAAATGAAGATATTTTCCGAGTACAATTTGGTGCTATAGATGACGCAAAGAAAGTCCTGCTACTATTACAGAAACTTGGTCCTAATGAGCATCAAAAGTATAAAAACCATATTCTGCCTAAACATCCGCGAGAAGTTAATTTCGATGAAACTGTTAACATCCTAAATAAAATGTTTTGTGAACAGACGTCTTTATTCCGTATCCGGTATAAATGTCTACAGCTGACTAAAGAGGCTGATGAAAATTATACTACATACGCCGGGAGATTAAATTTACAAGCAGAACAATTTAAATTAAATGTATTAATCAGTGATCAATTTAAATGCTTATTATTCATTTCTGGTCTGAACTCTCCTGTTGATGCTGACTTTCGCATGAAGTTGTTATCCCATATGGAACATGATGATGAAATGACGTTACAAACTCTCACCAATGAATGACAACGATTAATAAACTTAAAACAAGATACAGATATGCTGGAAACCAAAAATGCTGCGCCATCAAATTCTGTTCACGCTATCAAGAAAAAACAAAGACAAAATAGTATTAAAAGTCACAAAAACCACTCGAAAACTCCTAAACCTGCAACTAAATGTTGGTATTGTGGTGCGTGGCATTTCTCAAGATTTTGCCGGTTTAGAAATCATAGATGCACTATATGCAATAAAGTTGGCCACAAAGAAATAGTCTGCCGAACTAGAGAAATTTTGAGATCAAAACGAACCAGTACCAAAATAAGTACATAAACAGCGTATATTCTACACTAGCTCTAGGCGTAGCGGATAAAAGAAGATATGTGGAGTTAATTGTTAATGATGTTCATATTCCATTGCAATTCGACACAGAGTCAGATATCACACTAATCTCGAAACAAACGTGGTATTTAATTGGATGTCCGAAAGTATTACCAACAGAGCACACTGCAAGGAATGCGTCCGGAGATATATTAAAACTTGTGGGAATGATAAAATGTTCTGTTAAATTCCGAGGTAATTACTTTACAGTAAATTGTTACTTAACGAACAGACATGAGTTAGACCATATTGGTATAGACTGGATAGATAAACTGAATTTATGGGATGTACCATTAAATGAAATATGCACAATGAAAAGCGCAAATAATCCTAGAGATCCACACACAGTTCATGTAACCAAGAAAGTCGTAACGATAGAAGATCTTTTGCAGAAACATAAAAACTTGTACCAGAATAAATTGGGATGCTGTACAATTGAGAAGGCAAAATCATACCTACGACAGGATGTAAAACCTGTTTTCCGTCCAAAGCGTCAAGTTCCATATGCAGCTGTTGATAAAGTCGATAAAGAATTAGACCGATTAGAGAAGCTCGGTGCTATACAACCTGTTAATTATTCGTCATGGGCAGCACCGATTGTAGTAGTTCATAAAGTGAGCGGAGCTATTCGCCTTTGTGCAGATTTTTCAACAGGATTAAATGACGCTTCACAAAATCATTCATACCCATAACCTTTGCCAGAGGGTTTATTTACTAAACTGAACGGTGGACGTTATTTTTCTAAACTTTGTTTGTCTGAAACTTACTTACAGGTGGAAGTTGACGAAGATTTATAGGAGTTATTACCCATTAATACCCACCGTGGACTTTATCGATTTAACCGATTACCGTTTGGTGTTAAGCCAGCTCCAGTAATTTTCCAGCAGATAATGGATACTATGGTGTCTAACGTAGAAGGTGTAGCAGTTTACGTGGATGATATTACAGTTGTTGGCTCTTCCGCGCAGGAATTTTTGCGTCGGTTAGATGTGGTGCTCACTAAAATATCACAAGTTGGTTTTCAGTTACAAAAACAAAAGTGTGAATTTCTGCTCGAGTCTGTCAAATACCTTGGATAAATATTTGATAAAGATGGTCGTCGACCGGATCCAGACAATATAAATGCTATAAAAAATATGCCAGGAACAACTGAGGTTACAACGCTTCGTTCATTCTTGGGGATGATTGGTTATTATAGTATGTTCGTACCCCAGACGTATAAATTGAGACACCCATTAAATGAACTTATGATGGCTAATACAACATGGCACTGGACAAAAGAATGCCAAGATTCTTTCGATGAAATAAAAAGGATTTTATCCTCTAGACTTTTGCTGACTCATTATAATTGTAGCCACCGATGCTTCAATCTATGGTAGAAGTAAAACCGTAACACTTAGTAGAAACTATCGCAAGGTTGATTGGAATAACTTCCACAATTACCTAAGAAGCACTGATTGGGGAACTTTCTTTACCTCAAACAATACCGACACATTAACCAATATATTTTATCACAACATCAAAAGTATCATCAACAACATCGCACCTTTAGAATACTGTAGACCTACGTTCTCCAAAGATCTCTATATACCAGTCAGTACACAAGGACGTCTTTAAAGACATTGTACTCGATTCCACAACTTAAATGACTTTTCTTCTTTAATAACGATGGCAGAAATACTTGTCCGAACAGAGGCAATAAGTAAACAAAAAGCAGTAGCACAGGAAAAACGTGCAGTTGAACTTAATAATAACTCCTCTGCACTCACAATACTACTCCAAAATAAACTTAAACGCTCCAAATCGAGAAGGAGTATATTCATTAAAGGCAAACAAGTATACGAAGATCCCAAACTTGTCACAGAATTATTTAGTGAACATTTTTGTTTCTCACTAACTAACGAAAAACCATTTAATCATTCAGAACCAATCCCAGTAACTCCCTGTGAAATCACTAATGTAGAATTTAATGTACAAAATATCTCCAAGGCAATCAGTACATTGAAACACTCATACACTGATGGACCAGATGGTATTCCATCTAGCATGCTAAGACGCGGAGGTGATGATATGTGTTTTGCTTCTCAAACTATTCGCGATATCGCTCTCCTCAGCGTGTTACCCTACTGCCTGAAAAACTGCAAATATCATCCCCAAAATTAATACAGGACCTGAAGCAAACGTTGAAAATTACCGGACCATAAACATAATAATAATTTATATTCTGAAAAATAATAATAATTACAGAATTCACGCCAGTGGTATCCAGAGTGATGGAAAAAGTGGTTAAGACGGCTGTAGTCCAACATCTACTAACTAATAATCTCATCTCAACCTCGCAGCATGCTGCGATACATGCCTAGTAGATTACCTGAATGATATAACTCTGAAACAAGACAGCGGACTTTTTGTATCAATCCTATTTCTAAACATTAAGAAAGCCTTTGATAAGGTCCACACGAAAGGCTACTCGTCAAACTAAAGTCCTTCGGAATAAAAAACCTACTGTACTCATGGTTTGCTTCGTTCTTAACAGAACGTAAACAGATGGTAAAGTACAATGACCAATCACCAGTGGAGTCATCCAGGGAAGCGTATTAGGTCCACTTTTGTTTCTTATGTATATAAACGATATATGTGACACCATAGAATTTGTGAAACCGTACTTATATGCTGATGATCTCAAAATAGTATACAGCTATAAGCCTGAGACTAAGCGAAAGTGTAACTCAGATCCAAAAGAACCTCAATAACTTCACTATGTGGAGTGAAAAATGGCAATTACCATTTAACCTCAACAAGTGCGGGATCATGCACTTTGGAAAGCATCCCTATAAACTGCAACTTCACTTAGATAAAAGTAGAGTCCAAACACTCAAATCAATACACGATTTAGGGATTAATTACAAAGGGAGTCTGAACTTTGTTCGACATGCCTCCTCTATTAATTCTAAATCTAGACGGCTATTTGTTTTTATAATGAAAGACTTTTTCACAACAGAGGGTAAACTTACTCTCTTCAAAATATGTGTACGACCCTCACTTGAATGCTACTCTTTTGTCTTCTCTAATATGAATATCACAGACAAGATAAGAGTAGAAGATGTTCAAAGACGTTTCATACATCAACTACTAGGATGTAACTCGAAACTTGATTGCACAGATAGATGTAAGCATCTATCTTTAGAACCTTTATGGCACCGTAGGCTAAAGAGCAATTCGATATTTATCTACAAAGCGATATATGAACTTGTAACAGCATAGGTTGGTTGGTTAAGAGTTGACCCCAAACAACCAAGCATATGTCAAAACAGTATTGTTCAAGTATTCATTCACTTCCTTATTTTGTATAAGCGTTATATTCCTTATTATCTTATATTGAATGTTGAAGGCTTTTGTTTGTCTGAACAGATAATCCCACACTCCACTGTGACTGCGCTAAGATCGAAATAAAGACTAATTCAATTTTTGTCTGGATTCTTCTATCAATAACACGAGGGTTACCTATATGCACGAAATTGGTGAGCCCTTTTTGAACACAAATTAACCTCATTTTTGTTATTAATATTATTTTTTTTTACTCAATCGTAAAAGTAGACCTGATAATCCGTAAACTAAGTTGGGTATATAAATAGTTTATTCTTTTTATTATCTTAAGTTATTCGTGTCATAGAAACCTTTTTTTTCGTGCTAATTTTATTGCTATTTTTGTCACATACCTCATGTCAGACTTAAAAGAAACCCATAATCTGGAGGATTTGTCACCAGTGGAGATAGACACTGTTATGACTACGAAATCTCGACTTCCAGAATTTGATCGTAGTGATCCTGAGTTGTGGTTTGCTCAACTCGAGCATTATTTCACGAGACACAATATCAAATCTGAAGGGATTCGCTATAGAGATTTGTGTTCTATCCTTCCTCCTTCAGTCGCCAAAGAAGTCCGTGACTTGATTTTAGATCCACCATCACCACAACCGTACACCGTCTTAAGACGAGAGATAATGAACCGTTTATCATTATCAGATAGTCAAAGAATCCAAAGACTTTTTCAAGGTGAAACACTAGGTGATCGGTCGCCGTCACAGTTTCTACGTCACCTCCAAGTCTTAGTGGGTGATAACACAGTGGGTGAAGCAGTCCTAAAACAAGGATGGATACAAGCTCTCCCATGCTACGTCCAACACTGTTTGGATGCACAAGATCCTGAAACCTCATTATCTCATTTAGCGCGTATAGCTGATAGAATAATGGAAAGAGGTCCTCCAACTGGATCAGGCACAATAAATCACACACAGAAAGTAGAATCAGCAAAAGACCCCGTCATAGAAGGACTCATTGCGAGTGTTAAGAGTCTCACTGAGGCTGTCACCAGAATGTAAATGGGTCATACAAACAGGAGCAGGTGACCACAACGATCACGATCCAAGTCACAAAATAGGTCACAAATGTCCAGACAATCTGGGCAGTTTTGTTGGTACCACTGGAAGTTTGGTGTCAACTCAACCAAGTGCAGGCAACCATGCGCCTGGCCTAAGCATAATTCCAAGACAGCGGGAAACGAGTAACCCCTCCCCAGGTTGCGACAACTGAGGAGGGGCGCCTAAACAGTCGCTTGTTTTATGTCAGAGACAGAAACTCGGGTTTGAATTTCTTGGTGGACACTGGCGCTGCTCTTAGCATCATCCCTCGAAATAAAACTGAGATTAGTCGAGAAACATCCCCGATTACACTTCAAGCTGCAAATAAAACTACAATCGCGACATTTGGGCAGAAAACGTTAACCCTAGATTTGGGGTTCAGAAGGCAATTCCCTTGGGTTTTCACGGTAGCCGACTTAGATCTGGCAATACTGGGGATGGACTTTCTAGAGAGATACGAATTTCTTGTTGACACCAAGAAACGGCGATTAACACTAAAAGAAACTTCGTTTTACACAAAAGGCAAAGAAAGTCACATCAGCTCTCTTAACTTGATTCAAACCCCTCCAGTAACAACAGCGAAATTCCAAGATATACTCGCGGAATTTCCAAACTTAACCAAACCAAACCCACAGCCTTCCAAAGACAAACTAAAAGTAAGTCACACTATCAAAACCGAAGGTGCACCGGTGTTTGCAAAACCCAGGAGACTAGCACCAGATAAGCTCAAAATCGCTAGGGCCGAGTTTGATTATATGATACAACTGGGTATTATCCGTCCCTCTGATAGTCAATGGGCATCCCCTTTGCATATGGTCCCAAAGAAGAATGAAGGTGACTGGCGACCGTGCGGGGATTACAGAGCCCTCAACCGTCAAACCGTACCAGATAGGTACCCAATACCGCATATCCAAGATTTCACAAACGGTTTACAGGGTATGAACATATTCACTAAAATTGACTTAGTCAGGGCATATCACAATATCCCGGTGGCTGATGAAGATATCCCTAAGACAGCTATTACAACACCCTTTGGCTTATTCGAGTTTGTACGCATGCCATTCGGCCTGAGAAATGCGGCACAGACTTTTCAAAGATTCATAGATAACCTACTTCGAGATATGCCATTTGCGCAGGGGTATATAGACGACTTGTTAATTGCCAGCCCCGATTTGCAATCACACGAAGAGCATGTACGAGCAGTGTTGGCAAGATTGAATGAACATGGAATAAACATACATCAAAGTAAGTGTGTTTTCGGTGTTCAAACTTTAGAATTTCTTGGTCACACAATAAGCCCAGAAGGGATTAAACCTATAAAAAAAGAAGTGGATACCATCAAACAATACCCGATACCTAGCTCTCTAACACAAATGAGAAGTTTTCTAGGTCTAATTAACTTTTATCGCAGATTCATACCAGGTTGTGCACAATTAATGCAACCCTTAACAGATTTACTTAAAGGAAAACCAAAAGAATTCAAACTGTCTTCTGACGCCGTCGAAGCTATTAAACAGCTCAAAGATAAACTGGCTCAAGCAACTACGTTGATATATCCGAATTCTCTTTCCTCACTTGCTTTGATGGTGGATGCTTCAGATAAAGCAGTAGGCGGTACCCTTAACCAACTGGTTAAAAACGCCTGGAAACCAATTGCTTTCTTCTCGAAAAGACTCGCTCCAGCTGAGACAAGGTATTCTACCTTCGGGCGAGAACTTCTTGCAATCTACCTGACTATTAAACACTTCCGACACATGTTAGAAGGTAGGGAATTTATAGTCTTTACGGATCACAAACCACTGACGAATGCATTAAAAGCGAGAGCCGATAAGTACTCACCTCGAGAAGTCCGACACCTTGACTATATATCACAGCTCACAAGCGATATCCGACATGTCAAAGGTCAGGACAATCAGGCGGCAGATGCTTTATCCAGACTAGAAATGAACGTGCTACAGCAGTCTACAGTAAACTTCGAGACGTTGAGACACGAACAAGAGCAGGACCTAGAATTACAAAACCTACTCAAAACAAACAATTCAAGTCTTAATTTAAAACAGTTCCCATCACCTATCGATGGTATTCTAATTTACTGTGACACGACCAAGGCAATGCCGCGACCTTTCGTTCCCAAAAATATGCGAAAGTTGATATATAATAACTTTCATTCTTTGTCTCATCCTGGAGCAAAAGCTTCAACTAAACTAATCAATGCCAGATATATATGGCCGAATTTACAGAAGGATGTACACAAATGGGTTAGAGAGTGTTCAGCATGCCAACAATCAAAGATTAATCGTCACACAAATTCACCCATAGGTGTTTTCTCGCAACCAGATGCACGTTTTGCACATGTGTATATCGACTTGGTAGGTCCTTTACCCCGTTCAAATGGTTTTAATTATCTTTTTACATGCATAGATCGATTTACCAGATTCCCTATAGCCATCCCGATAGCGGACATCACAGCGGAAACAGTAGCCAAAGCTTTCATGCAGAACTGGGTAACCATTTTTGGTACACCCATAACAATAACGACGGATAGAGGAGCGCAATTCGAATCCGAAGTATTTAATAACTTGGCTAAACTTCTAGGCTCTAATAGGATACGCTGCACTGCATATCATCCTCAGGCTAATGGGATGGTAGAACGTTTTCACCGTCAGCTAAAAACCGCCCTTATATCTCACTCAAACCCCAATCAGTGGACAGAATTCCTACCATTAGTTATGTTGGGAATACGAACATCTGTCAAAACTGACGCACAATGTTCAGCTGCGGAACTGGTTTTCGGAACAACTCTGAGACTACCAGGTGAATTTATTAACCCTAATACTAACAGTCAAAAACTTAATTTAGAAAATTACGTAGATCAACTACGGGACCATATGTCCAAACTTAAACCAATTAATACTCGCGAACAATCGCGCGCCGTATATGTACCTAAAGACCTAAGCAATTGCACGCACGTCTGGATAAGATGTGATAAAATAAAATCACCACTCAGTCCTCCATTTGAAGGTCCTTTCAAAGCCGTCTCAAGAAAGTCTAAATATTTCGTGATAGAAAAACATGGAAACATCGACACAATAAGTATTGATAGGCTAAAGCCGGCTTATCTAGATCATGAACCACCATACGTATTGTTAGATCGTTTAACTGACAAATCCATTATGGAATCGAAATGTAAAGATGATAAATCTTTACAAATGACTAAAACGGTTCACTGGGCACATCCAATTAGTCAGCCAAGGATGTTGACAGTTTCGGCTGCAGGATAAAATCTAACCACGTAGCTAATCAGACCCTTCATCTACTTAAAAATAATTATTTTTCCTCATTCCGCCTCACCTACAACTCCCCAGACCTTTTACCTTTAATATATAAGTATTATGTTAAATATTTTTTTTAAATACTGGACACATAAGCTAGGTATTCCGAAACGATGGCTGAGGATTTTAATCAAACTCATACAACTAACACTGGCAAATACAACGATATCAAAAAGCAACCCAGGCGAGTTTTATAATTTCTTTTTCTGGTTAATTAACTATGTTGGCTGTAATTCTTATATATCTATATACATTTTTCACGTAGACTGGCTATACATATATACCATATGAACTACTTCTAAAAGTTTTCGGTCGAAGATATGTTTAGTAGCTTGATACGATTAATACTACTATTAATAAGTGCTTTTCTAGACAAAACATTTTGGATTAAACCATGGCCAAGTACTTATTAAAGTTCTCATCATTTTTTTCATGTTTAGGAAACTTATGTAATGACTTAACCAGTTTTCCTGCAGCATGCTTTTTAGTGTGATCATATAACCCATCTTTATTGGCAATATTCAGATTTTTTTTTAAATTCTGACATTTAAGAATCAATAACCGTGGAGATATAGTACAGTGCGTTACTGTAAGGTTACTATGTTAGCCGCATTGATTCCGCATACCTGATTTTAAACACAACTTATAAAGGAACTCTTAAGTAATCATAACATTGAACTAACGATATGACTATCATAGCTATGTTAACGTTAAACCAATTATTATTAGTGGTCCTGACAAAACCCTGGAACTTAACACTAGCGTTATAAAAAAGACATGTTATGTCAGTAACTTTTATATATATATATATATATATACTTTTTCTCTCGGTTTAAGTATAACGTAAAATGGAAATTACAAAACTTGTAGATTTTTTTTTCTATAGTATTATTAGTAATCCAAACAAAGAACTTGTACTGTTCCAATATGGCATTCTGACATATCAATCAGTCCTCTTGTTATCTTTCTCTCATATCTGAGCAACTTATGGCCAACAAACATCGTAGTGAAGGCGGTTTCGATGAACAAAAACGCATGACCCATACGCACTCGAACCTCTGCCCTCCTGAATGCTAGACCGCGTGCCTAGCCATTAGGCCACATCAGACCATGAGGGGGTCACTGCAATCTTTCCTTTTACCGATTAATCATTCATAATACTAATGAGTAATAGGACTTCAACACTTCTAAGGTGCAGACAAATTCGTTACTTTGATGAATTGACGAAATATTGCCTCAGTATATCATACATATTTAAATCAAACCAGAAAAGAGTATTTGACACAACTGTACTTGATCCTCATACTCTACACAATTTTCTCCCCTCTTTAACCGTATATTCTCTTCCGTTTTATGGAGTAAAATTATGCACCCTTGGTTACGTACCTGGTTATAAAAGGCGGTCGTCACAATCCCAAGGTCACGCATTTGAATGGGTTTGACAATGAGTCCAACTTCTAGCAAGTTTACACTTTTACATATATACATTATAAAAAAGGCTTTTATTTGTTTTCCTACCTTTTCGTACACAAGATGGCTACACTATGTCTATTTTCTTCCAGAATACCAATCCGTTCTGGAGGCCAATCACTTACGTGGAACCGAACAATTATCAATTATATTTATGTATTTCCATTTTGTATCTTATTATTTTGATGCAGGCAGTGGAGCAGTTCTTTAGGTTTGATTGGTTTTCACCATTACCTTTGAAGTAGATTCTTCTTTACTTTTTACTTGAGGGCGACTCAAGAGGCAGGTGAGTAAACACCTGATAGCCGATCTGAGCATGGAAAAATCGTACCTCACCAACATGGTGTTGGGTAGCCCGCTCGCGGCACTTCCTCAGATATTCTTATTCCACAGTTTCACACTCTTTCTCATGAAAGCACGCAGCAAACCATCAGCGATAGCTGTAGAAGAAATCACATGCTACAAAATAAGATGACAAGCTAGTAAATGAAGAGACATCCATGGACTACCGTTGACAGCGTTAGTTGCCAATGATTGTAAGTTAAACATTGAGCGAGTTGATAATTTTCCCTTGAGAAATAGAACTAAGGTGTTTTTGAAAGATAGGTTAATCGAACCGACGTTCCTACGGAAGTCGATTCTAGGGGGAAGCTAATGTAACAGCATAGGTTGGTTGGTTAAGAGTTGACCCCAAACAACCAAGCATATGTCAAAACAGTATTGTTCAAGTATTCATTCACTTCCTTATTTTGCTTAAGCGTTATATTCCTTATTATCTTATATTGAATGTTGAAGGCTTTTGTTTGTCTGAACAGATAATCCCACACTCCACTGTGACTGCGCTAAGATCGAAATAAAGACTAATTCAATTTTTGTCTGGATTCTTCTATCAATAACACGAGGGTTACCTATAGGCACGAAAAATTCTCCTTTCTAACCTCCTGCCCGACTATCACCCACGACCCAGCCAATAGACTTAGAAACAACGCATATACACTACTTACCGTAAAACACCAAAAACAAATGCGTTGTAAGTTTTTTACAGTACGGTATAGTTTATTGTGGAACAGGCTGCCAATGCCTATCCGTAACTGTGATACGTTTACCAGATTCAAAAAGCTAATAACCCATTTCTAGACTCCAAAAAGAGCTTCAACATTTCCGTGAACTCCCGCCCACCAACGAGGCACTTTATTACGGACCGCTTAGTATCTAGACAGAACCAGAATATAACGAGCCCAACTGTTATTAATATGAATATAACCAAATCACAGAATATATGACTTATCCTTTCTCATTATTCATTGTTTATTAATCATGGCATTATGCTCCTAACCCTCACTTTCAGTTCCCAAATCTCTCTACAGGCAAAATGTACATTATTCTTCCTAAAAGTCATGCCTTTTTTTCTATTGCAAGTAGACAGATAACTCAGTAATCTTATGGATGCTGATCTAGTAAGGCCGATCATACGAAGCTCAAAATTGGTCATATATTCTCATGTTTTATTTTTCTTGCCCTAAAAAATTTGTTTTACAATTACATACTCTTTCATATCCTTTGATTTGCTATTAGTCCTAACTTCTTTAAACCATTAGTTATTTTCATAGCAGTGTGATATGCCATGTGGACATCTAACCCATAAAATAGACTTTTTAACTATCTGATTTGCTTGTGACGTGGAACTAGTAGAAACAGAGTATTCCACTTATGAGCTTTGATTACAGCAGTATTCATACTTATCACAAACGAAAGAGAACCTAACATCACAAAAGGAGGGATGGTGGTGTTACTGACCGGCAAACATGATGGTGGGGAGATAACTTCAATCCATTCATGTCTGTAGGGCAGAACATTTTGTTTAATTACGGCTCCTTATGGTTTAGTGGGACGTCAGGAACTTAAGATATTGATGCTGATTTATCATGAAAGATACCTCTTTAAATCGTGTTACGAACGTCAAATTGGTTTCACTTCCTGCCCAGTAATCCTATTACAAGCAAACTAGACAATTCACTAAAATATGAAGCCTACTCAATACACTATAATACCTGAAAAAAATAATAATACAAAAAAACGAAAGGGGCACTAATAGCTTCGATAATAAAAGGAAAATAGCCAATTGTATATCTCAATACTGTTTCTAGCACTATATTTTATTTTATAACAACAAATAATCCCAGACTCTCAGTTCATTTCCGAATTACCTCCATTTGTCAGTTGTATGTCCACTTGTAGTGGCATTGGACCATAACCACACTATCCTCAAAGCTGAATACGAGATTACTCGGAAAATAGATATTCAATATTTAACGCGAAGAAATACCTAACGATGGAGAAGGCGCGAATAATGAATTGAATAGATTAGGGTTGATCGAACGGCATGGCTCGGCCATGCAGGCGTGGCCTCTGCTGAATGCTACCTTATATCTTCTATTCATATTAAATATATTGTTCTTTTTCTAGCCTAACCTTGTTCTACATCATGTATTGGTAATTGATACGATACAGTGAGTTGGTGTAGTCGATGGTGTGACTTCCACGTAAGATCTTATGGATTAGGCAGTTATATCATGACAAATCTACAAATTTGGGATTAGGTCTATTAATAAAGCAGTACTAATATCATAGTAGACCATAAATTCTACATTGGTATGCCCGACTAAAGAAACGCAACCTATTATTGTTAATCCTTATTTCCACTTTAACTTTCTCGATTGATTTTATATTCACGTTAACCCAGTATTCTAATAGTCCCCTGAATAATACTCACATGCATTATCGTAATGTTATATTGATTAGTTCTCATGACATCCTAGCTCAGTCGATAAAAACTGGTCGGCTATATAAACTAATTAGCTTCGATGGTTCGTTAACAAGCTTTAATAGCATTTACCTGCTTCAGCGACATAGACTTGTTTAAACATCAAGCTCTAGCAAATATGATCTGTAAGTAACGTAAATATACATTGACTAACAATGCCATCAAGGATTGAATAGTTATCTGGATCTAATTCTTATTGTTCCTTCACTTAACACCTCATCCTGTTTTAAACTATGCACTATCCTGTAAAATCTTTTCTTCCGACCACTGCTTGCCTAATTTCATATTCTCGAGTTATATTGCTAAACAACAAGGATGACACTTTTCCTAAAACATACGATGGCTCGTTCAATGACTGACTCAGTTATCTGGATTCATTCGATTGTTTTGATCCGAGCGAGTGGCAAAAACATCAACAGCATCAATCACCCTGGAATTAATTGCCATACTGCATGTTTTATTGTGGATACTTTTGGATCATTACTCCTCATGAATGGCGTTATGTATGTCGTCCACTGAATAATCTAATTTTCAAAAATAACCCAGGCGAGTTCAACTATTTCACTTAATGATTTTTCGTACTTAACATGTATATGTTTCCTAGCTGCTTTTGCAATATATTTGTAATTGACCCTAGGCTAAATGCAGTAACTTCTTATGGAATGTTTATAACGCATCATATTCCTGCCTAAAGTTTCAAAAGCAGTCTTAACTTTAAAATTGTTTTTCTGGTCATGTTCATTATTTTTAAATTTTCATATACGTCAACAACCTGCATGTTAACCTGGCCCGTATGTACGTTTTACTATATCTTCATGTCTTTTGAATTCAGAAATCATCTGAATCGCCTTTAACATTTATCAATAAACCCATCATAGTCATTGTTGCTAATCGTATTTGGGTTTATGGATTGATTTATCATATTAGCAGCCTAAAATACGAACATAGTTTAGATGATAAGATTAAAAAGTTAGGTACTACCAACTGCACTAGTAAAATTACTAAATCATCAGGTAGTTGTTGGTTGAACAAACTTTTAAAATCAAAACTCCGTAGCCTACTAGAATTAACACTAAACAAATATTTCTAAATTGAAATTTATAATTAATTTAGTCGTCTCGGATTCTTTAACGTTATAAATTTCTGATAATTTTGAATCACCTAAAGCAACAATGCCTATTTTTCCACTGGCCAATCTTCAATCAACACTATAACAAATTAAACATAATAGTTTCAGGATATCTTCATAAAGCATTGTCATGACCTTACAATCACGTAATATGATTGATAAAATTAATGAAACTATTAACAAAATCGGTCAGCAAATTGACTTATGATTATAACTAGTGTTATTTTTCTTTTATCTTCATTCACTACAGGTGATTACAGTATGTTTCTCTATCAGTTGCTCATTCAGTAAATATCTCAAAACCTTGTCAGTCTAATTGATGGTTTAGCGACACAATCATGCATGCGAATAATCAGTATAAGCAGTCGAGCAAATCTCCTGCAAACTGAAAACATTAATGTCGAATTTACCCCAACACTGACTAAGGTTCAAGCTATTATCATAGGCATGAGTTGGGAGTGTACTCCCCTTGGTTACAACTTATGTTCTCCCTGATAATCACATGAGCATCACTCACTATTAATCATCTTGTAAAAAATTATTTAGCCAAATACACCTTGCAGCATCACATCACTTAGTAATATGACACATAGGTTTAACTAATTTCAATAACGTATAACCACTATATCTTAATTAAATCGTATTCCGCCTTATGATAAACTGCATACTTTCAACTAACTTGTATACTCAATCAGCCGGCAAGTATATATATAAATAAATAGTCTGCCGCAGATCAGAACATTGAGTCTAGAGCATGTCTCTTACGAATACACTCATGTTTAACGATTTGTTTCTAGCTATCTGTCCAAAATTCACATAATTACCACTCACGTATTTAAATTTTGTTTTGATAACCATTCATGTGTATTAGTAGTATTACTAAATTCTATCACGGTCAGGTAAACATGGGGTTGAGAAAATCTCCCCGTAACTAAATAAACCCTATCAAACTAACTGGAACACTAGTTGGAATTCTTCTCCACGGTAATACTTTTGTTCCTTCAGTTAGCCTACTAATACAGATGCAATTGGGAATCGACTCATATGGACAACTTACCGGCATAATCGTTATTTGATTTCATAAGTTAGACTAAAAGTAGTACTTATATTAACATTTCTACAATATTCATAACTTTAATATTTCTAAACACAAAATACTTACTACCTATACGTTAAGTTATCAACCAACGGCTATTACACACGCATCGTTTTATTATTATTATTATTGTAATTCCATTTTTTTATAGCTCAAATAATCACTCAAATTTTCATTGTAAGCGTGTTAAGCATGAAGGCAGATATTTTAAAATTATTACATGTATTTCCCGACCAGATGCTGCCGCTTTCATTTTAATTTATCTTTCAGCTTGTCATCACCCGGAGGATTATTACTAGTCTTGGTAACCTTCGGCACACTACAGTCCCATCCAATTTGGTATCGAACCAACATCACGTTGATTCTGGTGGGAGAGTAGTGTAGTGGCATTGGACCATAACCACACTATCCTCAAAGCTGAATACGAGATTACTCGGAAAATAGATATTCAATATTTAACGCGAAGAAATACCTAACGATGGAGAAGGCGCGAATAATGAATTGAATAGATTAGGGTTGATCGAACGGCATGGCTCGGCCATGCAGGCGTGGCCTCTGCTGAATGTTACCTTATATCTTCTATTCATATTAAATATATTGTTCTTTTTCTAGCCTAACCTTGTTCTACATCATGTATTGGTAATTGATACGATACAGTGAGTTGGTGTAGTCGATGGTGTGACTTCCACGTAAGATCTTATGGATTAGGCAGTTATATCATGACAAATCTATTAATAAAGCAGTACTAATATCATAGTAAACCATAAATTCTACACACTCACACCTTGTTAACACTTATTTTCTTTTACCTATTAAAATGCTCTTTCTTAACAAACACCTTAATAAAAGAAAATTAGACTGAGTAATCATACTTTAAACATTCCTTCATGAATATTGGCTACTCTGCCTCTCGTCCGTTCTTTTACTTGCTCCCTCTTCCAGCCCCTTTGTGATATGGAACGGAAGATTTCATCCTGCACCATCCTCAAAGCCTTAGACATTCTAAAGGGACATAAGGTTGCGACATTTAGAAGCTCCAACCTTCAATGGACCTGTCCTTTTCCATCAGCCGCACATTTGAAACGTAAATTTCATGAAGCTCGCCAACTGTGGTACTGATTAAAACAATCTACATTCATATCTTATAAATTATCAACCCAGCTATGTAATTTACAGCAGTGAATATTGTATCATTTGTATCAATTTGATCTTGCCTGTAAACTGGCATGCCTCACGTAACAAATTCTTATTTGAGAATAAATTATTATTATTATTATTACTCCTTTCACAAATAACTGGTTTATTTGCAACCCATTTATTAACAAATATAAGTGGTAATGATGTACTTAAGAGCTTCACACAAATAGAGAATTGGGTAGAAAACCAGCTGGAAACATCCATGTTAATATATCCCAGTGAGTACAGAAGTTTAAATTTTGACATTTCGTGACTTAGTGTAAGCCAAGTTTTCGCAGTAAATAAATGAAAGAAGAAATACAACCACGTAATAATAGTACAGTGCAGAATACTGAGGTATAACAAAAAAAGAACATTTCATATATTTTATTTAGGCGTGTTACCCCTCAACAAAGAGAACAGGCCTTACGCAATACTCCACCAACCAACTCTCTCATGGACATTCATTCCTTGCCATTTACATTCGATATCCACTCTTTTTCATGTCTACTTCCAATTCTCTACTCAATGTGTTAATGGATATTCCACTTTTTTGCTTACATTCAGCATTCCATGTTGTCACTAGTCCCGAGATGCGGCTTAGTGATTTCCGTAATGTATGTCCTATCGCTTCCAACGTCTTTTCCTATTTTCCTCTTCAGATGGAAGTTGACTTGTTCTCTCCCACAGAAGATTGTTACTGTTGGTGTTAAAAATAGTGTTATTAATTTACTCTCAAATAACTGTCTCTCACATGAGGCATACCAGTTTACGGACAAGATCAAATTGTTACAGAATATACAGTTTTCAAGTAGTGGGTTAATCAGTTATGCTGACATTTTATAAGGTACATCGATAGTAGAATTATGGGGAATGACACTTCTGACATATGAATGTATATGATATTAGTAAGACCAGTATTGTCAATATAACAGTTGACGCGCTTTATGAAAGTTACGTTGCGTCGTGCAACTGATGGTCGAGAATAAGACCATGTGAAATCGGTGACTTCTATGAACCACAACCTCATACCCTTTCTGGAACGTCTGACGCATTAAAGATAGTGCAGGACGAGGTCTCTCGTCCCATATCTGTTTCCCATGGCATATCTCAAGGAGGCTGAAAAGTGTATAGGTCAAAGAAAGGACGAGAGGCAGAGCAGACAATTTTCATGGAGGAGTAGTTAATGTATGACTACTTAGTCTGATGCTCTTTCTATGAGGTACCTATTACGTAAGAGCATTCTAATATGTCTAAGAAAACAATTGTAAAGAAGGTATGAGTAAATGTAGAACTATATAAATGAAAGTGGTTCAGGAAGAATCTGAAACTATAGGATTATGTGTAGTTATAAAATGTAGTACTGAAAACAGTATTCTGATACACAAATTTTATTGAAGTAAATCACTACTTAAATATGAGAATACTTGAAATCCATGTAACTCAACAGATTGCTGAATAAAAAGCAGGACACGAAATCGGTTCTATTACTCAGATTCAAATCTTATGAAGAGCACGCTCAATCACCAATCCTCTACTACTAGAGTACACACATCTTAGAACTGACCTTCCAATGGCTTAAAGCATCTTATATACTTTTGGATATTCCCTTGAACACCTACTTAGACTCATTTCCTTCACAAAACGCAGAGGTAACACACAGAAACTGGAGACTCTGCATAGTAGAACGGAGTGTTGTTACACTTTCCGTTCCTCAAGAGCAGTCAAATGCTGTAATGCCCTGTCGGCTTAGGTAGTTCAAGCGACTTTCCGGAATTCGGTTGAAAGAAAAATTGACATATTTTTAAACACTAAGTATAATATCTTACTATGATTCGCCTTTTTTTCTTTTCCTTCTTTTACCGATAACATACCTAGGTTCCTGGATGAAGGTGATGGTGATCCCGATCCAGATCGACAGATTCATACAAAGGGCGTATTGTTAAGCTAAAACTCTTTACTCTGTCCTATCGTGGATTAAGGGGATATCTACTTTTGATGTACAGAATACCGATAAATGATTTTCGACCTAACTTATTCTCTTTTTTTCTTCCCACCAGGTCGAGACATCTCAGAGGACATAGCAAACAAGTAGAAAAGCCAAGAACAAACAAAATACCCGTGGCATATAGGTTTTCACACTGAGTCATCAAAACTTGGAATCTGTTATCTGAAGTAGTGATGTCCGCACATTCAATCGACTCATTCAAGTGAAGACAAAACATTCATAATAGCACACCAAAAAGGAGAATAACATAGGCCGTAGGCCTTCTGTCCTTACTACACAAAACACAACCTGACCTTCCAAACCGTCGACAGCCCTTCCGAAATCCAACAGTAATGCTGAGTCGGCTTTCGGAGAACTTCAATGGGGCCTCCAGAGGCCCAAAAAGAGCTGATGAGTCCTAGCCAATCAGAGCACGATGGGGTAATCTAGAATTCCAACGTGACGTAGCATAATATGTCGTTCACGGATTGGTCGAAATATGATATTGATTTAACAAACGCTTATATCTAGAAATACTCATGTTTTATGTACCAAAACGGACCTTGGATTAAAGTGTTTCTTTCATACTTTGCGTCTTCTTTCTGTTGTTCAGGTCGCTGTATAGTTCTAAAGTGTGGGTTACCAGAACAGCTTAGGAACGAATATAGCAGCCAAATCAGCAAGACTTATTAACTGGCGACGGTGTTATCGTACCAATATGTCATTTACCTTTGAACAATTTGAAGCCTTGCTGGAACGCCAAGAAAAACGCTTTGAACAGTTCCAGATCCGCATGATAGAGACGCTAACTCAGAAAATGTACCTGAATGAAAAAGAAGTTACAGATTAACCCTTCAAATCTCATGTTGACAGGATCATTAATTCTATCCATGAATTTAATTTCGATGCTCCGGCTGGCATTACTTTTGAAACGTGATATTAGAACCAGAATTTTCAGTAAAATTGAACAATGTCTGAATATACACTACAAGAAGTAACCACAGAGTGCCAGAGATTGGTAAACCTAGAGCGTGAGACTTCCATGGTCGAAAATAAATATTGTTGGAGAGATTTGTTGTACAGTTTCAAAAAGAAACGCAAAGACGAATGCAACTTTAAACCTCACAAAGAACCCAGGACTAGATTTACTGGGTCTAGACTGAATAGAAACACTGCAATTAGCAAATCACCCCATTAACCACATATGCAGCGCAGTGAGAATCAATAAACCAGTGAAAAAGGATCTGAAAGGTGTTTTTTAGAAAGACATATTCAAGTGTTTAAAGAAGGATTGGGGGAATGCACGAAGGCCAAAGCATTGTTAACTTTGAAGCCTGCAGCTACTCCCGTTTTTCGACCTAGAAGACCCGTACCATATGCTGCTCTCCCAGTGGCTGAACAAGAGCTAGAACGACTTTAGAAACTAGGTGTTATTGAACCAGTGAATTTCTCAGAATGGGCCGCACAGATAGCAGTAGTAAAGAAGACAAATGGTAGCGTTCGTTTATGTGCCCATTACTCAATCAGGTTGAATGAAGCTTTAGAAACTCATCAGTATCCATTACTCTTACCTGAAGATCTTTTTGCTAAACTGAACAGAGGTAAGCTTTTCGCAAAGTTGGATTTATCCAAAGCTTATTTATAAATCCCTGTTGCTGACGAGTCTAAAACCCTGCTCACCATAAACACATAAAAGGGTCTATCCTGGTATAATCGACTAAACTTCAGAGACAAGACGGCCCCATCCATATTTCAGCAAATAATGAATACTATGCTACAGGATGTTCTAGGTGCTGCAGCTTATCTAGATGATATAATAATTATGAGAGTAGATAGAATAGACTCAGAAAGAAGATCGACCAGGTGCTGATGCGAATAGCCGAATATGGACTTCGACTTCGTCCAGAGAAAGGTGACTTACTTATGCAAAAAGTACGCTACCTTAGGTTTATAATTGACAAAGATGGCAGGAGACCAAATCCGGGGAATTCCCAGGCAGTGAAAACTATGCCCAAACCGACGGACGTCCCCAGACTACGATATTTTTTAAGACTAGTTAGTCATTATGAAGCTTTTATTGCGAACCTTCATCAATGACGTGTCCCCTTAAATAAACTTCTGTCGAAGAATGTAAAATGGAATTGGTCTGCATTTTGCCAAGATGCTTTCAATGAAATCAAGAAAGTGCTAGTCACGGAAGACGTTCATCGCGTATTGGATGACGCAATCAATGGACTCTCAGTGACCTTTGAAACTATTTAGAAGATCACTGAAAGTGACAAGATACTGAGCACGGTTAAATGCTGCCTCTCGAAAAATGGACAAAAAATCGCCTTTACGGAGAAAGTTTCCAATATTTTCGTCGACGGGACTCACTAATGGTTGTTGACTTGTGTATTATGATCAGTGATCGAATTTTTATTCCAAAGTCACAAGGTTCTCAAGCAGTTTCACAGTGGTCATCATGTAATCAATAAAATGAAATCGCTGGCTCATAGTTATGCTTATTGGCCGTCAATGAACAAAGACATAAAGAATAAATGTCGTAACTGTCCATCACGCTAAAAATCCTTTGAAATGCAAACCTCAGTATCGGCCTATGCCAGCAGGAACCTGGGTAAGATTTCACGTCGATTTTGCTGGTCTAATCCAAGGAAAAGTATTTTTAATTATCGTAGATGCATTTATTAAATGGCCGGAATTATATACCATGCCAAATTGCATTGACATAAATTAAAGGGTTCAGGAGTTTTTATCCGTAAGGACTTGCCATTTGCAGACCGTGTAAAAAGACAAGAAGCCGAAAAACAACTACAGCTTAGGTTAGACGCTTGTGAAGGAGACATTAAAGTTGTAAATTTTCAGGTTGTAAGGCTTCGACAGAAAATGATGCTGAAGCCACTCTGGTTGAAGCACGAAGCCACTTAAATAGGCTTTGAATCTGTTACACTAATGAACAAAGCCAACTTAATAAGAGATCGGAACTTGGTGTACAGATTGACTCTACAAAGCCAGACAAAATCGCAGTCACAGAAACCTGGCTGACACAGGCTATAGATAGTATAGAACTTGATTTCGAGAGCTTTACGTTAGTAAGGGCCGACAGAACACAAAAGCGCAAAGGAGGGGTAGTAGCTCTATTCATTAGGAATGCTATCCCATTTAACATCATCGATAGTGTATCCCATGAGAGTGTGACATGTGAATTAGTTAGTCTTCGCCTAAAATGCAAGGGACAAGAGCTGCTGATTGGTTTGGTCTATCGCAGTCCAAGCTGTGAGGCGAATGAGATCCTGTTAAGCAGTCCCAATGCTTGGTCACAAAGTGGTTGATTTCTAATCCTAGTGGATCTTAATGCACCAATGGTAGACTGGGGAGATCTGCGACCTAAATAATCAGAAAATTCCTTGGAGCAGGAACTAGTTGATGCGGTTATTACGTATGCTTTAATGCAACTTATGAAAGAAGTAACTGGAAACGAACCGAACTCTTAATCATTTTTACTAGATCTTATATCGATCCATTATGAGGATGACGTTACAAACCTCGATTACATGCTACCCCCAGGTGAAAGTGATCACGCAGTTTTAACTTTCGACTTCCATATAACTGTCAGTCACGAGCACGTGTCAGTCCAATCCAGACCTAACGTCTGAAAAGCAAACATTCCTGACATCATGCACTCAGCATCGTTAGTAGATTGTATAGTAGACACAGAGTCCTCAATTGAAACGGCCTGGGACACATTTTGAAATTCATGCTAAAAAATACCACATCCCTTGGACTATACCAAGGAGGCCGAGAAACACCCCACCATGGTTCAGTAGGGAGGTTCGCATCCTTCACCGTAGGAGAAGAAAAATGTGAGAGAGATTTAGGTTGCTCGGGACTGATGAGACAAAATCTCAGTATCAAAAAGCTCGGAATACCTGTGCCTCGACCTTCCTTAATTTTAGAACGTTGTACGAAGAAAAAGGTGTTAAGGAATCCATAGAATATCCCAAACGTTTATATTCCTATATAAACCAAGGGACAAAAACATGAGGGGTCATTCCTGCTTCATGAGGAGACAATGCTGCCGCATCATTAGTGGAAGACGACTTTGGTAAGGCTCAAGTGTTCTCGAACTACGTTAGCAATGTGTATACCATAGAAGCACCCTCCCTGTCTGTGCATACAGATCCTCGCACAGATACACTGGATAGCGTGACCATTAAAGAACTCGATGTTTTTGGTCTACTTAATAAGCATGATACAGGTAAATCCACGTGGCCCAATTAATTGCATCCTAGGCTACTGAAGGAATTATCTAACTTTGTTGCGAACCCTTTAAGTATATTGTAACGCAGGGTCGTTTACCCAAAGACTGGAAAAACGCTATAGTATGTCCTGTCTTCAAAACAGGTACGAAACACAAACCTGAGAATTACTTTCCCGCTAGCTTAACTAGTGTGGCTGTTAAAATTTGAGAAAAGATTATTCAGAAGGAGCTGTTTAGGTATCTCGATAAAAACCGGATCCTCTTGGAGAAGCAGCACGGCTTCAGAATAGGTTATTCTTGTCTCACTAATTTACTAGTGGCTAGTGAAAGCTGGTTCTCTCTTAAGGACCAATTGCTACCTGTAGACGTCGCCTTCATTGATTTCAGTAAAGCTTTTACAAAGTTCCGCACAACCAGCTGTTATATAAGTTAAGAAAAGTCGGGATTAGAGGCAATTTATCGATGTGGATAAAAGACTTCCTAGTTGGGCGTCAGCAGAGAGTACGGGTGAACTCAAAGTTATCTAGCTGGGAAACTGTGCTTAGTGGAGTGCCCCAGTGTGCAGGTTTGGGGCCAGTGCTATTCCTCTTGTATGTGAATGACCCTCCTCGTCTCCTATCATCATCGATTGGGTATATGCTGACGATGTCAAGATATGGAGAACAATACGATGTAAGAGTGATAGCTCAGAACTTTAAAATGACTTGAAGAAATTGTCTGAATAGTTTCAAACCTGGCAGTTGCCGATAAATAATTCCAAGTGTGTTGTGATACATATCGGTCATCAATATACAGATACATACACGATAAATAACACCGTGCTACTTGTCGTCCAGATACATAATGACATAGGAGTCATCGTCAGTCAAGACTTAAAGACTACTGCACACTGCCGTGCAATAGCCGCCAAAGGTTTTAGAACCTTATGGTCAATACGTAGGGCTTTTAGTCATGTCGATGCTAAAACGTTTTGACTTCGTATACAGTGTTCGTACGTCCTAAACTTGAATACTGCATACAGACTGCTAGCACCTTCTTAAAAAAAGACCGTGAGCTTCTGGAAAAGGTTACGAGAACGGCAATTAAGCCGATTCCCAGAATAGCGAGGCTTCCTCACGATGCTCAACTAGCCAAGTTGAATCTTTTACTGTCATCATATCGCAGAACTAAAGGCGACTTGATTACAGTTTTGAAATTGCTTAGTGCCAAATTTGCACCTGAAATGCCCTCATTTTTCTTGTCTTCCAAAGCAGAGAATTTACGAGGACACTCGAAAGAAGTTCACAAACCAAAAAGAAATTACATGTCAGCTGAATATGGACTTTCCAATCGAATCAACAACGAGTGGGACTCATTACCTCAGCACGTGATTGAGGCTCCATCCATCGATTCTTTCAAAAGAAAGTTCAAACAACTTAAAGACCAACATTGCCAGGACTAACACGGGCCATCAAGCTTCCTGTCCTTCCCAAACTGAAACTCATTTGAATGGGAACCTCATATTCGTCGTTCAAGGCCTTTGGAATAAAACGGCGAGGATATTGAGCGAACCTGACAATTTTACTGTCCTCCAATTATGTCCGAATCACAAAAGCAAATCTCTGCACTTTACTTATAGGGGGTTATGAATTACAAATTTTGGGAGAAAATTTGTCTTAGGGAAATTTTGGGAAAGCCGTTATAGGCAATTCTTGGGAAATGACACAAAACCCCTAAAAATTTCCTCAAGTTTTGAGAAATTTTCCAAAACTTTGTGAGATAACCTCAAAATCAGCAGATTGGGAACAGCAAAAATATCACCAAGATTAGATAATATTCAGTAAGAATTTGGATGGGTTAGGAGGTTAGATGCATTTTTCTAGTCCCGAAAATGGGGACCCCCTGAACCCATTTTATTTCGAACACGTTTATAGATGATGCTTCCACCACATCATAAACTGATTTCTACAGGCTGATGGTTTGATGGGAAAGTTTGAACTCAAGTGACTAGTGTTTAGTCCTGGGATCATTAAATTTTTAGAGTATTGTAAATTTTGATCGAAAAGAAAAATGATGCCACGTCTGATGTAGAATTATTGTTGATTAGTTCAAAGACCATGATTACTATCTGTAACGGAATGAATAAGTTTGCTTTGTTCAGTCTCATCATAGACCATGTTTGAGGTTTCGGCGATCTGTCCAGCTACTGCTTCTTGAAACATTCCCAACAGCTCACTATCTCTTTCCGACAGGTTGAGTTTTCGTCGTAAATGGCTGATAAAATATGTTCCAATTTTGTAATAAGACTCATTTGTTGTTTTGAAATATTCATAAAGATACCAAATAGGAACTCTTTTTTAGGTTTTAATATTCCATAGTAGTTGGTTTTATATCGATAGCCTGATAAGTAATCCACTGGATCTTCAAATATTGAATCCGTGGTTCTAACTTTATCCGTACCTACTCATAAAGGTAGTCGAATAGTATTACCAGTTCAAACACAGAATTTGTGACTCAAAGCGGAGCATGTGAATGTTTAATAGGTTTATTGGGCTCAATTGATGTTTACATCCAGGTCCATACTGCACTATTTAATCAGATAATGCATGTCAATCACATCAAACCATATCACCATTTTATAGGTTATGGTCCTGCAACCTAATTAACTGACTTTCGTCCGAAAATACCGTTTTTTCTAATTGGGTCTGAACGACTTTACAGTATCGTGATTTAATACATGACAAACCGTCGTCACTTGATGGTGGACAGTTACTACAGCTTCGCTTTATATCCACTCGTGTTCCTGGTAGCTTTTTTATCACTTTGTTATCCCGTATATTCATCTCATTGTGATGCTCAACATGATAAATTAGACTGGGACACGTTCATATAAACTTCTTTGTTATTATAAATAAAAATAAAATATTTTTAATATCCCAATGAGTAGAAAATTAGATTTTCTGCTGTTTCGTGACTAAGTGTAAGTCACTTCTTCAGAGAATAAATAACCAACTTAAAATTAATCCAAGTTTAAATAGTACAACGGAACAATGCAAGAATAATATTGGATCAATCAAAAACAGGTATGAACAAGAGAAAAGAGGAGAAACAAATCATATAGTTGAATATTTGTCAGGAAACAAATTATGGCCTGGTATTGATCCCACAGCTGATTGTTATTGTGAGTATCAATTTGGTAGTTTTGCTGGTCAACTTGGCGATGGTGCAGCTATGAATATAGGCCTTTTTCGAATTTTTACTTTTCCAAGCATATTCAACTGTGCGTAATATTCAACAATAAAAAATAACATCATTTCGGAATTTTTTATAATCACTCATTATATATTACTTCACTATACTAGTTGGTTATGGTAAGCGACTCGGTAATATGATTAAAAGCGTTAGATTATTAGAAACAATTGAAAGGACGCTCCAGTGTTCTCAATGTAAATAGATTCAGATCACTAATGACCTCTCAGTCAGTCAGTTGGCTGCAACGCAGGACCAGGCACATATATCGACACCCGAACTAATTATAGGGAGTGAAGTAGTCGAGCGTATAAGACGCTTCACTTATCTTGATTGTCTAATCAGATCTTGTGGTCTGGTGTTTGACGAAATTTCAGCACGGATACAGGAGGCTTGTCTAGCTTTTGCCAACTTGTGTCATTTATGACGTAGGCGGGATATTTGTCTATCCACCAAAAGGACGGGTGTACTGTGCGCCAGTTCATTCCGTCCTACTTTATGACAGTGAAACATGGCCGGTAAGAGTAGAGAATATTCGTAGGTTATTAGTATTCGATAATGGGAGTCTTCGAAGCATTGCTCATATATCCTGGGATCACCGAGTAAGTGATGCAGTTGTATGGAACGGGTGCTAGGTAAGGATGGCAAATCGACATGATGAAGTAGTGAAGCAAAGTCAGTTGAGATGGCTGCGATATGTGTTATGTATGCTCAACCGCCTACTGCCCCGACGTGTAATGTTTTATGGTGTAGGATTAGGTTGGAAGAAAGTTAGGGGCGGCCAGACAAAAACATGGCACAAATCCATGAAGTCATTAACAAGTGTACTGTGCCATGTTAGTAGGTGTATACTAACTGGTGACAATCCGGGAGATGATAACAGCCGACGGTTAGAGACCTTGAATGACATGGCTCAAAATCGTTTCGAATGACGCAGGTGCATCTACTCTTTGTGTTCTCCCAAATTCTAATCTTCTGAATTCTTCATGTCCCTTTCTTTTTCTCTTTCCAAAATTTTTTCACTGGATTATACTTCTTCATCAAGTTTGCCCTGAATTCGCCCATGTTGAAAAAATAAGTCCCATTAACATCTAAAACAGTCATAATTAGTATCTTGTTCATATCATTCAATATGCCGCGTGAAGAATGTATGTATTTTGGTACAGTTGAAGAAACAAGTACAGTAAAACAATCCCTGGTACAATTGTTTATGATAATAATTGCTTCCATTACACCAGTCGCGTTCTCTTGATAAAAGTAGGTCACTACAGCTGTTCAGAGAAATCTGATGAAAGTTATTTCTACTCAGTGTTTTGTAATTAGTCATTGAATTAAAAGGCTGAAATGTCGAGTGTGTTTAGTTTATGCTTATTATAACTATTATTAACCGCAAAACTTACGCATAAGTGTTGTGAAAGAACCTTTTCCGGATTTGTCATTAATGCATATATACACAAGAATTTCAACGGTGTTTACATAATATCTACAATATATTAACTCGTTCTGAAATGTTCAAAAGTTTATTGACTTCATGTCATATTGCGTTAATAAGTCTTTGTGAAAGTGAATCCTATTAAGTAGTAGTATTATATGTATTACAGATAAACTTTAAAATACACCACCATTGTGCTAGGACCTGACAGTACAATAAGAGTTTAAGCAGTAGCAGTTTAGAATATGGATATGAGAGCTTCCATTAATAGCGGAAGATCACCAGATGTCGATCTTTAGGGGTCTTATATATGTGTCAAAAGTAAAACAAATCCAGGAAGTCGATTTATTTAAGTAAGTGTAATACTAGGTTTCATGTTTCGCCAATTAAAAATTCTGGAAGATTAAAATATCTGTGTTTCAATCATAATGATAACAAATAACGACATAAGCAGACTTTGGATATTTGCATGAAAAGTCCGAAGGTTCCGCTTCACTTTACAGTCAATTAAATAGAAACCATTACCGGCATAAATCATTGATAGTATATCACAAGTGTGATTAGCAAGTTACGGGGAAATTTTGTTTAGGTCCTTAGGATCGATATAATATTTTCTTTAATGTTAAGGTTGTAGAATGTTATCATCGGGTACGAAGGAGTGAGTGCTGAGAAAAAGGAAATTCCATTTATGAGTTCGTAGAGAACGACCAAGTTAGCTTTAATTCGCCTAATCCAGAGAGGTTTAAAACTTCAGCTTAACACAGCTTCCGTGATGATTTATATTAGCGGAACACTCAAAAAAACTTCCTCTGAATCCTCTCTAAACACCTTCAATTTTCAATAAGTCGTTATACCTTGAATTACTGTAGACTAGAATAATATATTGAGCAGTGGATTTGATACATTTCCATGTGATAATCTAGATTCAGTGTTAAATAAGTTCATCATATGAGCTTTCATGTTTTTAATATTTGGGTTGCTGTGTGCTCAGAAATGCCACTATTCTATGCACGCAAATCACGTACAACGTAAGGGAATTATGGCACGTCTTTGTGTAGAACCATATTAAGTTATGGGCTGCGGCCAATTTAGATGATTACACTTTTGTCATTATCAAAATGGGAAGAGTAACGGGGCGACCGTATTTCTTTGTATAGGCTTAGAGTACCGAGATTCAAAACGGATGATTTGCTTACGTTCTGTTACAGAGGTTTAGACCAGCATAACAAAAAATCTCATATGCAAAATGAGGAAATTTCTGAAGGGTTGTGTGAGACTATCGAGGGCCTTACTAAAATCAAAGTTTAGAATCATCACTGACGTATCTTTGTTGTCCATTTGATCAAAACGTTCTAAGTGAGAATTGAAGTAGGAGCGTTCTGTCATAGATTCATGTTTAGAAAGGGTAATAAAGCCTTCATTAGGCAAAATTGATAATAGTTATTTGTGTATGAATGACTTTTGATCACCCGGCGTTCACGTTAATAGGCCCATAGCTTGCAATAACGCTACTTGATCCCGTTCTGAATCTGGAAGCATAAAGAGGTGCTTTTTACACACACTGATAGACTCCATAGTCAACACATTAGTTTGTCAGTTCAAAGCGAAATAATGCAAATCATCTACTACCATACACCGAGAACCATCTCGGAATACTTTCAGGTTTGCCATCGTAGGACAGTTTCAGGGTAGTTATAGCCTGAGTGATGTTGGCGAATGTAATTGACTAGGGACAGATATCAAAATTGGAAATATGTTAGTAGACGTTTCCGTCTATATATTATGACACTGTGAGATACGATAGTTGGAATGTTCACAGTACCATTATGGTCGTCCACAATATTACTGTTAGTTTAAAAAGAATGATTATACCGAAGAAATTCAATTTCATGGAGATATTTAAAAAGCCAGCGTGTGGGATTATCATGGTTTTCTCTACACAAAACCTAGCTGTTTATGGTTAAGAGTTACTTGCATCGAGATGATTTATTTCTGAAATATGTACAAGTTGTGCTGCATGCGGTAGCAGTACGTTAGTCTACTCAAATTTACCTTGGAGGTAAATTACACGTTCGACATCTGTAACAATGCAATCATTTAAACGAAAAACAAGCTTATGTACCATGAATCTGAAACTTCAACCAACTCATTATGACTGTAGCAGTACATAAGATGTATGAGAATAGATTGTGCATAAATTATAACGAATAGATGGGCCACACACACATTACAGGCAAAAGTAGACATGTTCACATGGATATATAGAAGAAATCTACAAGTTTAGTATTTGAACATTCATTTTGATGATCCAATCTTCTTGGGCAAAGCTGAACTTCATTGTGGGACAGATGTTCCAAATTAGTCGATTTCTGATCAAACTTTTGATGTCATATCGGATGTTGACAGTTCTAGTGATTCGTATTTTCAATAAACTTGTGGAAGATATTTAAAACGAATGAAAAACAGATGACAAAATAACAGATGTTATTTGTCCCAGCAATGTAATTGTTTTCAGTGAAAACCTTGGTCAATATGAAGCACAAGCTCTCAGTGAGTTCAAATCTAAGTAAAGTATTGATTACCACAGAAAAATTGTTGCTTGTATTCGTGCACCAGACATTTCTTTTCAATTCCCTTGCCCGTGTGCGCAATATGTCTTAATTGATTCAAATTCTGATCACAGTCCCCGAATGATATTTATAAGAGTCAGTTTCAATAATCTCTGTGTAAAATGCAGACACTTACTGATCTTATCGAGTACAAATCACGTATAGATATCCTATTCAATTATTTTCGAGACAAAGAGAGCACACATGTGTCATATGCTTAGTTACTGACCAGTTGAAATTTAAAATGTCCACATTTGTATTGTGACTGTAATAATTTTATAGTATTTTTTATATAAAAAGTGAAAAAAACAGCATGCATAATATCACTTTGTAGCAGTAAATAAACTCCGAAAAAAAATGTTCTGTAAGTCTTCGACATTTTATACTGACCGCATTGGATTTACTAGAATCACCTGGCATGAAGCACTCGGTTACGCATCCGCATCATATCACGAATGAGTAAGCCGTGCTGCTTATCTCCTACAACTGCTGGCCAACTTAGATCAAGTTCTTCTCGAGATATTGATAGCCTAGAAAATATATCTTCAATTGTTTCGTGACCATTGATTAGTCCGCAGCCGTTCCACTGTAGAGTAAAGAATGTATACATGATCAGTAAACCAACAGTTTACATGGAAGCAGACGTCCTTATGATGTGCTTAAACTTCTCTCATTGCAAAAACTAAGGAGTATAATGACAGTCGTCAGATTGAAAATAATTCTCTGCACACTATTTCAATGATATCCGTTTGAATTGAGTAGGCGCTTTACAAAGATAAAAGTTTCATATACATCATCGCCATAGACCACTGTGCATTTCAGACATTTCCAATCTGTGCAATCTATTACTTGATGAGAGGGTTAAACTCCATACATAAAAAGAGCAAAATTGCTGATTACTCTCTGGCAGTTCGGTAGTTACAAACCGATGGGCATGTAGTGACATTGTGCCCTAACCACATAATCCTCAATGCTGACAACCGGGGAAATATATATTCAGTATATAACGCGGAGTAAAACCCAAAGATGGAGAAGGCGGGACCAATGAATTGAATTCGAATTGGACAGATGGCATGGCTCGAGCATACAGACGTGGTCCTTGTTGAATGTTATCTTATATCTTTTATTCATATTGAATATATTGTTCTTTCTCGAGCTTAAGCTTGTTCTCCATCATGTAATGGTGATTGTTACGATGCGATGAGTTGGTGTAGACGATGATGTGACATCCACGTAAGATCCTACAGATTAAGTAATTATATCCCGATAAGTCTACAATTTTGAAATTAGGTCTATTATTAGAGCAGTACTGATAACGAAATAGACCATAAATCCACATTGGTAAACCTGACTAAAGAAACTCAACCTATTACTATTAATCCTTATTTTCACTTTAACTTTCTCGATTGATTTTCACTTATGTTAAACCAGTATTCTATTAGTCCTTTGAATAATGCTCACGTGTAGTGTAATGTCATACTGATTATTATTCATAGCATATTAACTTAATCGATACCAATAAACATCAGGCTCGAGCAAATATGACCTGTTAATAACCTGAATATACATTGACTAGCAACGTAAGCAAGGACTCAATATTTATCTGGATCTAATTCTTCATATGATTCCTTCACTTAACGCCTCACTCTGTCTTCAACTATGCACAATCTTGCCATATCTTTTCTTCCGACCACTGCCTGCCTGATTTCCAATTTTTGAGTTCCATTACCAAATTACACAGATAACATGACAGAAACTGGCAGTCAGTTTAATCTGTAAACTGTCTGCAAACATGAGAACTTTTTAGATGGTTTATACAATGACAGCCACTTAGTTATCTGAATTCATTCAATTGTTTTGATTTGAGCGAGTGACGAAAAGGTCAACAGCACCAAGCACCCTGGATTTAATTGCCATACTTCATGTTTTATTCTGGATGCATTTGGATCAGTGCTACTCGTCACGAATGGCCTTACATACGTCGTTCATTGAATTCAATTTTAAAAATTAATCCATGCAAGTTTAACTATATTACTGGATGGCATTTTGTACTAACATTCACATAATTTACAGTTGCTTTTGCCACATATTGGCTAAATCCAGAAACCTATTATGAAACGTTTATAATACGTCATATTCGTGCATGAAGTTTCATAAGCAAATAGAAACCTACTTTTACCAAGAGAACGCGATTGGCACAATAGAAACAATCATTAATGTAATCAATTGTACCAGTGACCGTTTTACTGCACTTCTTTGTTTAACTGTATTAAAGTTTTACCCTTTTCCGTGTACTTTGACCTTGCACGCATTCGCGTACACTACGTAGTCTCGCTTGTACCCTTTGGCACGATCTTAGCATAATTTTGATACCACGAGATTGCCAACAAATATATTTTAATACGACCGTCGAATGCCATTTGGCTTTTGGTCTACGAAGGGATCAAACCTAATATCTGGCACGTAATCTTCCTGTAGTGGTGATCATAGTCAGTCGCGACTCGACACTTACTACAAGCAGTCTCAGTTGTAAAATTATTTTGCTAGCCATGTCATATGCCTCAACAACCTGCATGTTTACCTGGCCCGTACATGTATTGAAATATATTTGTCTTTGAAATTTAAAAATCATATAAATGGCTTCTGACATTTCCAATAAACCAACCATAATCATTATTGCCAGATGGTAAGCAGCTATTCGGATCTCTGAGCATACTGGTGTAAGCCTTAGAGATCACAAAGTTTTTGGTATACTGAATGTTTGTAGGTGTTTGCTTGTGATGTAAATACTTGAATATTAATACTTTTACTTTGTTTTTGGATGTATTCGTTTTACTCAACTTTTGAAATCGTTTGTTCATATCTTTATCGACGGACGTTTTTCTTTCCCTTTGTCTTTGTTTTGGAATTAGGAGGTTTTTGATCCAGGAACCTGAAAAATTGAAGGTTTATTTTGTAATTGTTATATTTATCATTAGAACGACATTTAATCGCCCTTCAACACTCAAAATCTTTCTCGGAACATTTCCACTGCCCGTGTAGCCTCAACATATCCCTCCAAGATACGACAATACTGTAGAATTTAATTCGTAATTGTATTATTTGATGGCAGTATTATGGGATGTTATCTCGACTCGAGCCGAGAACTATTTAGAAGCCAGCCAACGACACACGACAATCCATCTATCATCAATGGATTAAGATTCGTAAAGATAAATTGTCTACCTTCACTTTGCTAATGGTGAAATTTAAGGAGGCTGAATTTCACCCTTCAACTTTGAGCGTATCTACATGTAGAGATGGACCAATTCACTCAGAGCGTGTCATCAGTAGATATCGCTCCAACCGAATTAAGTAATCTAGTCCAATGTGATTCAGAATTAACAAGTTGATCAATGATGGATTCTCTAACCATTACATGTGTGGACACTGTCTCCTTTAATTTCAATAGATGGAGGTTGAGACCTCGTACAACATCAGCGGCCGGCCAATGTTCCCCTCTTCTCTTTAGGAAATGCGGACCTGTAAAATATGAAAACACAATTCGCTAACAGCGGTATAACTGCGGACGTACGCTATCGCACCATATCCAATTCCCGTGGCATCAATGAATACATGAAGTTCCAGAAGCGGGAGTTCTGATTGTGGAAACCAACCCTCTGAAAGTCGCTTAAAAATTCCAACCAACGAATTCTTTAGTCTTCTAAAGTCTCATCGTTTCAGCCTAGTCCCAATTCGCACAAACGTTGAAGTAACTGCTTCATGGGAAGCATGAACAGTGCTGACAATCTCAAGGGATCATTAAGTGAGGATGCGCTTGATAATATATCTCGCCTAGTGAGAGGAAGTTTCAGGACGCGAACATTAAATTGAAGCGAATCTACCGTATGTTCCAGAATATTCCTAACATGTGTTTCTTAGTAAGCCTTTCAAAGTCAATCTTTCCAACGTCGTCTACTTTTTCTCCTTGATGAATTGATTCGAGAACTTGTAAACAGATACTTGTTTACTTAGTAAGTAAACTAAGAGTTTTGATTTCCAAATATGATTTTAATTGTAAAACCATATATGTTGTTTGGGATAATCGCTTTTTATAATGTGTTCTGTATTTCTTTTATTGTCACTGTATGACTAACATTACCTCTTATTTCTCTGTTGGTAGGAAATCAACTGATGAACTACAGTGATATTCTAGTCTTTCACAAGTAAATTTGATTCAAAAAATGAAAGATATTAAACACTTTTAGGAGAAAATTGATAGTAACTTCTTTCACACTCAAAATATATGCGTTAATAATGTGTTTACAATATAAAGACAGCTTATCAACAAGATTAGGCGATAACTAATTGTCTAATCCTGCCAGAAATTATTTTATCGGGAATCCCGTTGGAACTGAAAACTGATGATGAATTTTATCGTTCACTTGATACCCTGTTTTTGCTGATTAGTATATTAGGTTAACGTCTGTGAATGGTTCACAAACATAGTAACCAAAAGTCAATAGCTTAACCCTCAGTGATATATATTCGGCCGACGAATCCCAAGTGAGATGAGAGTTTTAGATTTCACTGCTAGACATATTCCACTTATTCTATTTGAAAAAGTAATAAATGTAATATTCACAGTCAGGTCTAAATAAGTGTACTTACGAATGCTAGTCAACATTATTCAACAATAACCAAGACGGCTTTATAATGTTTCGAATTATTTGAATTATAGCACTAACTAAGAGTCCTAGAAATAACGCAATTGAACTGAGAAGTCACAAGCACAAACGAATGTACTGTATTTGGAATTCGAAATTGTGCAATCAACATGTACAAAAGTATCATTAGTCAATTCAAACACCACATCCGCCACAGCTTAAATAGAAGTATAAGTGTTTGCAATCGGTTGTATGTCTTCTTGTTAACTTCATCCTGAGTCTGTCCGACATTGTACTGGATGAAAACTTTGTAGTATCTAGAATGTGCTCATTAGTATTGGAATTAACAAACGAAATCGGAACACACTAACCTGGAATTGTATACAATCAGCATGTCGGTTTTGTACCGAAATCATTAATATCTAGAATTGGAACCATATATTTTTCAATACTATCCTCCCCTACGAAATTATGTTGGATCTTTATATCCCCAAGTTATGAATAATGTGACTTCATTGAAAACATTTTTCTTACATTGACTAGAGTATACATTGGAAGTGGATTTGTGATAAGGATGAACAGCAGTTGGTATGAAATCATCCAAATTGTGATCAAAATTGAGCTCACTTAATACTCGTGCTTCGTATTGAACAGGTTTTTCACAAGGATCACATGCATTATAAGGATAGGTAATACATGATATAACATAAGGATTTGATTCTCCTGAGATATTCTTATGAAATTCATTAAGAATGCCATTGCAGATTAATGGATCATTAGAAAAATTAGCATCTATCTAAACTACATCAGGTTTTAGATCATAATTATGTTCACTCAACATATTTTCTTCAGATTTTCAAGAAATTTCATCGGAAATATGTGAATCATTAGGAAAAACCATACCTGGTACAATAGCATGAGAATTCTGATAAATCGATTGGTGAGAAACTGTTGTTTCGCAAGAATTCTGAATTTGATTTAACTCTGAACTGCTTTGTCACTCTACACTGTTCGACTCAGTAGAATCTGAATTACAAGACTTAATATTAGTTGCAGTAAGATGAACATTAGTATTACAGACTGACTGAATATGTTCAATATCACCACATTTAAAGCATTTAGAATTACGAAATTTACATGAATTAAAAGCATGGAACTTGCCACAGGACAAACATTGACCAAACTTGCGCCAATCTTCGTGAAAAGCACTGCAACTCCTCAATGAATTATATGCATAACCTTGAGTATGCACTGGATTAGGATAACGTGACGTAGTAGAATTTTTGATGCCTTGATGAATCATTTTAGGAACTTCCCCTTCTTTACTGCAATCAAAATTTGCATACTTGACATAGTCCAGTAGTAATTCCTTGAGAGTTGTATAAGGAAGCGAAATAAGCTTTCCCGGCATAGCCAGAGTTCTTAACAAGCTGTATGCTTCTTTACCGATGAATGTGAGGAAATATGCCACAATATTAACATCCTCATCATCTTCCTTGGTCATGACCCAGATTTCGAACCTTTCGAAATAATCCTCAAAAGCTTCAGAAGTTGAATGAATGTCTAACTTTACCATTGCAGGCTCAATCGCGACGCCAGCATAATGTTTCGAATTATTTGAATTATAGCACGAACTAAGAGTCCAAGAAATAACGCAATTGAATTAAGAAGTCACAAGCACAAACGAATGTACTGTATTTGGAATTCTAAATTGTGCAATCAACATGTACAAAAGGATCATTAGTCAATTCAAACACCACAGGCTTTCATAAAGTGCGCCTCCCGTAGTTGTACTAGGCAACATTATTCAACAATAACCAAGACGGCTTTCATAAAGTGTAATTCCCGTAGTTTTGCATACGACATTCCAGATCACTAGATCAGTTTACTTGAGTCAATTTATGTAAACATTTCTCTAATAGCCACACACAATACAAAAACTGATGTAATTTACGAGTTATAGCAGTATCTTAGCAACTCATCACTGTGGCTGTGAACCGGCATGTGGAAAACTTTACATTTAATGTGGCAGATGACTTTGACAAGTTTAAAAGTTTTTACATGATAATTTCTAATTAGCTCTTGAGATTTGCAGCACTCAGTTATGAATACTTAACTTTTTGTTAAACTGCCAACTACAACTGCCGTATTGATGGCTTAAAACCCATGAAGTCAATTTTGAAACCAACGAAGTCTCTACTTATTTAAATATACACATAAGTGACATTCTATGAATTTGAGAGATCAATACAAAAATGATAGACGAGTAGGAAAGCTTGTTAAGTGCCGTGACTGATTGTTCTTCAGTAACTATACATGGGATTTCAATAAAAGAATTTAGAGCTGTCAGTCATATGCTCATGTATCTTAATCCCAGTAGTCACTGTTTGAGAACTGAGCTAAACGGTGGTGTCAAATCATAGATTTATGTAAGTCAAAAAATACTTATTTTAACAATGCCCATATATTCTGGTGTTTTGCCCTGTTCAATAGATAATCTAATTACTAAACATCCTTGAATATGTTGTCGTTCTAGATAATCTCATCGGCTCTCACCTCTTCAAGTTGAAGCATTCAACTGAGCTGTAAATCTTCTCCAACATAGGATGATAAATTATGTAAGTTAATTGAATAAGCTTTAAAATTAGAAAACAAAATCTCGGATCATCATTGAGGAGATATTCATTTCAACCAAAACTTAGTTTTATTCTTACTTAAAGTAAATACAAAAACAGAAAAAAAATTCTAAACTGAAATCATTCAAAATGAAAGTAGAACTTGATAATTTAAGAAAGAAAACAAACACCATCAAACAAAAGTTAAAACAAAAAAACAGAATTAACTATTAACAAAATGATCATGTTATGATCAAGATTCAATGAATTCAATTACGATTGATCACGTGAAGTAATCTGTAAGACAAAAGCATTTCAATACTACTTAATACTGATTTAGTAAGTAAATAACCAATACCCCAAACACTAACAACAACAACAAAATTGGAAAGAAGCAATAGCATCATTTAGATTACTACTATATTATATACAGAGAAATGCAATAGAATAACGATGATGGATTAGACATCATAATGGACTAGGTGGAGTTTATCTGTTTGATCATCTCTACAAAATAACAACATTTTCTTTGATTTTGAACATGAATAAACAAGAAAGATAATGATGTGAATACGATGAAGAATCCAAATTACGTAGTTAAAAAAGAAACTAAAATGTGAATAAGGGGAGGTGGGCAAGAAGAGAGATACAATGAAAGAATAGTAGCAAAGGTAAAGGTTAAAAGGTTAAAAAGCAAGATGTAACTGAATAGACGCACACACACAAAGAGAGGGGGGAGAGAAAAAAAGGGAATTTAAATAGAAGAAAGCACATTCTATGCAATTTAACCATCTAATTGATAATATGAACAATGAGAAGTTGAAAGAAACTAAACCAATTCGTCCAATTGTAACATTATTCACAACATTGTGTAATCATGATTAAATGAATCATAGTTAATAGACCCATGTAACTGGTATCCATTGTGGAGTGATTTGAAAGTCATCGATTGCACGTTTAAGTTGAATAATTGTTTCTTCAATATCATTGTTAATAATTTTTAAGTCGAAAAAATGACTATAATGTTGTTCTAATAATGCACTATCACGTGTTAATCTTTCAAGACTTTCATCCTATGGAGAAAAAAAGTGAACAAATTAAAAGCCTAAATGTTTCTAAGGGAAAATCAATGTCTATCATAATTATTATTATCATCAGTATGAGGTTGTGGAGATTAATATGTTTGCGATTGGGATCATGAACTGATTGATGTTAGATCACTGGCTCAATAACCTAGAGGTTAAATGTTCGCATACGAGACTGAAAGCCCTAGTTTCTAATTCCACGAGCGTGATCGTGGGCACGTACTGCTGAGGTGTCCCACAATAGGATGAAACGAACGTCCAGTTTTCCATAGTTTTGAATGGTGGTCTAAAATTAATCGGTCCATGATGTCTATTATTATTGTTAGTGGTACTATACTTATAGTCTACAAAACATTCTAAAACGCACGTCGTGGATTCCTCTGCTAGCCACTATCCATCTTTGCTTAGATTGCTTGTAAATTAAGGTAATATCGAGGCAATACGTACAATATGCACACATGCCAATACGAGACTGATCAATTTCAGTCCTAAACATCAATGGTAAGATTCAAATAAAACAATACCAAGTAAATTGATATTCATAAGATAATTACATGGATTTGTAGCTTATGATAATGTGATGTACTGATGTCAACAGATATCAGTAGTATGTATCATCCATCAAAAGTGAAATGTCTGGCAGCAGAAGGTTAAGAAGATCAAAGGAAAGAAATCGAGAACAAAAAATGATTGGTGTGGAAACGAAGGAGCAATCAAATCGAAGACGATTGATTGACACTTTGCAAATAAAGTATTTACTGAATGCTGCCCAGATTTTATTTTGATGCTCTGTAATTTTGTGTTCAAATACATTCGGTTGTGCCATTTTTCGTTCTCGTTCACTACAATGGGAATTTTAGTGCACTTTTTGATTTGAGTAGCTTAACTTTAAATTTCGCATTATCTTTTTAAACAATATCCTTATCAGTTTATACTTTTATAAAAAAACGGTTTTCAGAATCCCTCCACTATTAACAAAAATCTTATTCTGCCCACATTACATTGAATAAACTGTTTTTCATTCCATGTGATATCATTATATGTTCATTCATTTTGACTGTCCGGGATCAGGTTAAAGGCAAACACGATTGTGAATAAATAATCGCTGTCAATATGGAAGCATATTCAGCGTTTTCTTCAAACATATAAATTAACTATTTCTAAGTATTCCACCTCTCTAGCCTCTTCTACCCAAAAGGTCAAAGATTACATAAATAGAAATGAATTGAAGCCTAATTATAGTGTAATAGCATGACAATTTTTCACTGGTAGAAATCAGTATACATTTATGGAGACAGCTGAATTTTTTTTGTGATCATGAACCGATCAATGTTTGCGCGGAATCGAAGGTTCTGAGTTTAAATCCCGTGTGCGATATAGTGGATGTACATTACTGAGGAGACCCATACTGGAAAGAAACGGTCACCCAGTGCTTTCACGCTACCAATAGTGCTATAGAATTGGTCGATTCATGATCTCAAAAAATTACAAGAAACCTGAACAGATTGATCGTTAATGAAAACATTAGAAATTCAGTGCTGAATTTTTAAGAAGGCATAGCTGAAAAAGTTATAGATCCGTTTGTAAAAATGATATTACGCAACTCACATTATTATTGTTACCATTATTGTTATTCTGTCCATTAGTGATATTAGTGAGAGTTGGAGCTGCAATAAATACAATACATGGAGCAAATTCGGCAGTACGTAATATTTTCAATGCTTGTGGTTCAACATCCAATATAGCAATTAAACTAGTTGCATGTATTTGTCTTATTGTATCCAATTTTGTACCATACATTGCTCCTTCATGTGAACCATATTCTAAGTATTCATTATTAGCAATATCACGTATCATTTCATCATGTGAAATAAAGTAATAGTTCTTTCCATTCACTTCATCTTTACGTGGTGTACGAGTTGTATCTAATTGTAAAATAAATATGAAAATATTTTATTGGAGATTTCTTTTTAAAAAAACAAATGACAATTCTCCAATATCTATATGAAGTATTAACCATGTTGTTAAGGTGTTAGGCAGTCAGTTAGTCAGCAACAACGTAGAACTTCGTACGCACGTACATCAGTTCAAGTTGCCATACCACATTAGCACACAGATACAATTGTCGATCCAAATCACACAGTGGTAGAGGTAGTAAACATATAAGCAGTAATCGGAAACATACGCGTTTGAAGATGTTATTCAAGGAGTATGATTCAATGAAATAAATTTGGAAACAGAAAAAATAAAAGGACATGAAGAATTCAGAAGATTAAAATTTGAGCGAACACAAAGAGTGGATGCACTTGCGCTCAAAGTTTATAATATTACAGTCAGCCATGTATAATGTAGGATCAGGCACATATATGTATCGATCCAAGTTGCCATACCTCATTAGCACAACAAGATGATCAGCAAATTCATAGAAGCAGTTACATCAATGATAATGATATATATAAAAGAAAGGTTGTGTATCATGATATGAGACAGGGAGAATAAATTAGTTCATAGACAGAAAGATATAAAGTAATTTCAATCTCATAGTTTAAGGGAAGACAAAGAGTGTATGCACCCACACCATTGTGATCAATTCTGAGCCATGTCACCTAGAATCTCTAACCACTGGTTGCAATAGTCGCGTGCAATTAAACCAAGTAATTTACATCATAATATTACAAAACAAATTCACTTATACGTTTTACTAAAATTATGATTAGATTATTATCAGTAGTACGAACGTCCTCTTGGATACTTACAACAATTATTTAATATTTGGATTTAGTAGATCAGTGGATAATATGTTGACATTTAAAGCGAAGGTTTGAATCTGAGTGAAACATCATCAATGTAATATACATATATCCATCTGGCGAGTCGTATATAGAATGAAACTCGCCACCTTTTAACTTTAATATAATGATTTAATAGGTTTCAAAACTTTAATATTATGGTTGCAGATAATGGAAGTTAGTTTTCGATCGACTGTAATACTAATTAATTTAGTCTAATCTTCAAAATACAGACCGCTGAATTTCAGTAACAGCTTGTTTCATCAATGGCGATGGATGATATTGTTGCTATAAAGTCAGCTGATTAAAACTGAAAACACTGAATCCCTTCTTGTCGACTCACTGATCTAATAATGACAAAAACTTGTGAATTTTAGGTTTAATCCCTAACGAGGTCATCAGCCTCATATTATCCTCATTCGTATTCCTCCATTGAAAGGAATGATAATTAAAGCAACCGACTTACAAACAATAAGTGTCAAGTTAGACTCAACTCTATCCACATCGTTTCGGGTAATAAAAGAGTATGATGAGTCCTAATGATTTAATTTGAAAGCAATTACATCGGTTAAAGCTTGATCGATAGGAATTTTGTCTCGTGATGCATTTTGGTGATTTCCTCAATGTATGTCCTATCCATTTCCATCGTCTTTTCCTAATTTCTTCTTCAGTTGGAAGCCGGTTTTTTCTCCCGCAGTAGGCTGTTGTTGATGGTATCTGGTCAATGGATGTTGAGTATCTTGCTTAGACATCTATTTATAAATACTCATACATCCTTGATGATGTTTGTAGTAGTTCTCCAAGTTTCAGCTCCGTGCAGTACAACTAACTATCTTGACGTTCGTATTGAAGATTCTGAAGATTCTGATATTGGTTGATAGATAGTTGTTTAGAGTTTCATATGTTCTTCAATGGTAAGGATGCGGCCCTTGCTTTGCCAATCCTCGCCTATACATCTGCATCTGATCTTCCTTGTTCATCGATGATGCTTCCCAGATATGTGAAAGAATCTACATCTTCCACAGTTTCACCATTAATTATTATTGGGTTGTTGTTCTCCATCATTTAATTCAGTAAACAATTAGTCTATGAAAAATTACAAAATAAACTTTTATCAATATTATCATTATGTATTTATAACTCACGAGGAATAGGATATGCAAATTTATCCGGTGATGATTGAATTAAACAATTTTTAATATGACGTCGTCCAACACCATGTGCACCAAGTAATACTAATGTTCTACGACGAAATTGTGGTAATCTGACAACTTCTTCGTATGTAACTAAATCTAATTGATCATAAATAGCTGAATGTTTATTTTTGTATTTATCTTTAAAATGACGTTTACGACGTTTAAACCATGCACCACAATGTGTAATACCCATTTCACGTGATAATTCAGCTGCCTTATTTGCCATACGCCATTCTTGAAGTTCAGGACTAGGAATTAAACCCGCTGGTGCTTGACAATCCGAACCCCATAAACGAGCCTGAACCAAATAAAAAAAGAAACGGTGTTTATGTGTAGATATAATTTAAAAGATAATAATAAACATTCCGAAGATTATCCAACATGGATCTTAAGAGGGGATTGTAAAAAACTCGATAACTTAATGCAGGAGTAACTCATCAGCTTTGAACACGTTACCCCAAAGAAATTTACGTGCAAAATCAAGATGTACAAATTTTCATTTTTCTTCTATAATTCTAATCCTTTTTCTCAACAACAATTAAATGTGTACGATGGTAGTACTTGCCTTATCTTATAACGTCACAAATCACGAAAGGTTTTCAATGAGATTTCTGTAGACTATAATTTACGTTTTGTACTTGTTGGGATTTATTTGCAAAATATACGCAAAGAATTGAGAAGTAATTCGAACATTCAAAAACGTATCAATTAGAAACTTTTTTTCGGAAACATTGCACCACTATGTTATAACAATGTGGCCGCGAGAGTAGTTGCATGCACGTGGCCATGTGAGAGCATTTCGAGAGGGAGAGCTAACTCTCCACACTCTCGGCCGTACAATGGCATTTCAGGGCGATATGATAGACAAATTACTCATCGTCTGTCTAAATTTAGTAGCTCCATAACTATTGGTAAAGGTTTGTATTACCTTACTGCCAACAATAATCTAAACACACCATAAGATAATAGTTCGCAAGTGCAATCGAAGCTTTCAAATAAAGCACATATATCTCAACAAGAACTGAACAATTCCAGTACAAAATATCAAAAAGATGGAATAGCATAAAGTTTCATCAACACATTTATATCCATTAAACAAATGAGTGAGTACTATGAATCAATAGCTCAATGGTAGAATTTGAAGAAATAAGTACCGTGGTTTAAACTATCAATCTGACTATATTAACATTGAGGTCACAAATACATTCAGATGACAAATCTTTCAAATAGAATGAAACAAGTGTTTAGGATTCTCATTGTAAAACACAATTCAATCATACAAATGATCATAATGAAACTATTTTCACATAAGAACAAATGAGTTGGTACATTTGAATGAACATAAATCAATAGAATAAAAGGTATCTACACATTCTTCAAATATAGAAACATATATTATTAGTATGGGGATTTGTGAAGATTGTAGTATTTTGATAGTTGAATTCACGAGTTGATCTAAACTAGACCATCATTGAAAAATAAACTGTGTCGGTTGTGAGATCAATTGAATTTAGACAATAACACCTCTGTATGCTGGATGAGTGGCCTACAGGTTAAGCGTACGCGCGCGAGAGAGAAGGTCGGGTCTCGCGTGCGATCTCGGGATTCGAACCCTGGACCTACTAGGTTGCGCATTGCTGAGGAGTGCCACAATAGGACAAAACGGGCGTCCAGTGCTTTCATTTTAAATGAGTATAGGATAAATGATTATAATGAATATCTATTTCTTACTTGCCACCAATTATGATCATCTTTACTAATAATTTGTAATATATCTCTAACATGAAAATGTATACCAGCTTGACTACATGGTATTAAATCATCATTTTCAGGACTATTATCAAACATTGCACGAACATAGATCTAAAGAAAAGAAAATATATTTAATTTAACGGGCTTTAAAATGTATTCTTTTAAAAGAATTTTATTCATCGGTTGAAGTTCATTTCCTCTACACAGTGAAATGACTAACTTCAAGGAATCTTCACATTTATATTCTATGAGATTGATTAGTTATTCATTCATTCATGATAATAGATGACATTAAAGCTTACAGATTCATAGATCCTCTCTATGAATATGAAGCTGTGAGTTTAAAGTTCTCTAGAATTTTAGAAACTAAAAGCGTACAGCTACCGAATGTACCTCAATTTTCAATAGTTATACATAAAACTCCAGTAAATTTTCCGTGACTGGAGGTAATCACAAGAAAACTTTGAATTTAAGTATCATGTTGGTTGTAACGGAAAGAGAACAGTGAAAATCTCTCTGCAGCTTCTTTGTTGAACAGTATTTTCATTTATTTGTTCCTTCTCCCTTTTGTGTATTCCAACCTTTGTTTCGATCTCAGGTATCAAACCCTTTAGTACTAACTGTCTCTTTCATCGTTTAGCGCACTACTTTGCGTTAGAGAAACTTCTGACTGTATAGCACAGGCTGGACGGCCAGTTTGTTCTAGTATGAGACTTCTCAGCAATGCACATCCCATATTAGGATGAAACGGTGTCCAGTGCTTCCAGGTATCAATTGTGGTCTATAATTGATCGATTCATGGTGTCAATCAAAATTCAATAATCTCCACAATCAAAACTGATTATTCCCTTATTATTATTAATGACTTTATTCAATATTATATTTTTGGTACAATAAAGAGTTCCAAGTAAAGTATTTCAACAGGTTTTATCTTCTTATTTCTTGATCGATCCTGACGATAAATATCGAGTGATGTTAGCAGTTTAGGAATGGACATCTGAATAATTTTCATTCATCTTAATGCATATTGCCTACCACCACGATGTTTCGGATTGTTTTATTTTGTTACTTCTACAGAGAAAGGTCGCAAATCTTTCATAAATGCAGATGAATAGGTTGTGCGATTAGTAGACATAAGGATGTGATAAAACAAACAAAAACAGATAACTTGTTGAAGTATCTGTATGACAGTAACAGATAGCCCAAGTATTCAAGCAGTTTGCCAGTGTTATTTTAAAGTTTTCGTCATTTTCATATCTTAGCATTTTCAACTTAACAGGAAGATAAAAAGTAAATGAATGTAAATCATTGTGACTAATTTTTTAGCCATTTCAACCACTGATCGTAGTTATCAAAAGGAAGCCAACACAGTTAGGATTAACAGTCGATGACTTCATGGAGTTATATTACATTTAAATTTGCTGGCTTTTGCTTAACCTACCACTATTTCAGTCAACTATTCGCATAAACGTTGAAGAGGAGTATAGATTCATTTTCGGGGGGGGGGGTATGAGCAAACGACTACTGTTACTTCCAATACAAATCTAATACAATGATAACATTCACACAAGTATTATTATTAATCCCAAAACGCTTATTGGTACACACCCACAAGAAAATATGGACTAGTTTCGGTAAGAAAACGTTTACTGTCTCTCGAGAGAGAGAGAGAGAGAGAGAAAAGCGTTTGTAGGGACAAATATTACCGATTAAATATTGTTCACATAACTTTGAATTACAGCAAACTAAATTGTTGAAGAAAAATAAACCATTGACCTTAAATAATCAATGAAAACGTTGTGGTAAATGGGATTTAAGAGTTTTTTATTTCAATCAGATCATGAAATAATAATCATTTCAATGAAATAACTATAACAAGTACACGAAGTAGAAGTGTATGTGCGTGTGTGTGTGTGCGTATTTTAGCCATTTAATGATAAAAAAAGATCATACAAATGGATGTTGGCATGTTGACATTCGCTTCATTCAAAAGTATAAGTCATTATTCTTATGTTGGACTCTTAGTGATAGAACTAACTTCTTCATAGGTATGATATTAAATAACAAAAAAATGAAGTACAATTTATGCTTTCAAAATATTAATGTTACCGTCAAATCATATTATTGGATTTTGATATTTGGTTGAAATGTGATGAGGCATTGTGAAGCTCTACTGTAGATGACAATGTAACTTATGCTCTTTTTTTTCCCAAACATTTGTAAACGTGAAATAGAACTTTTCCTGAAGTGCTAATTCAAAAAAAGAAAAGTTTTATAAAGTTAGTTAGTGACTACACGTTTGACGAAGTTGTGAATGCAAGATTATTTATTTACTTTATTATTTATTTATTTCAACACATAGATCTTGGTACAAAGAGGCACCAAATACATATGCTCCACAAAAATCTCATTCGATATATGTGAGGGCACTGAGACTGCCCAGGTGCCCAAACCGGTGCTCAAACCAGGGTGCTTGAGACCTGTGTGGTTGCGTCATAGGATTGAGCTGTACTATTCAGATTGTAGCGTTAAAGCCTATAAAGTGTCTGGTTCTCCTGCTAAACGAGGTTGAGCTGTACTATTTGGGTTGTCACGTGAAAGTCCCGATGGTGTCTGGTTCTCCTGAAAACCAATATAAAATTACCCTGGCCCACAAGAATGTATTATATAACTGCAGAATTATGAGTAAAGATCAATGATTTATTGTTTATCGAAAGAGTGTTGGAAAATGGGAACTTTCAGTCTCGATATATTGAATCTGAAATCCATAAAACTAGATATTTTGAGTGGTAAAAGTTCAGTGTTAAAATTTCTTGAAATCTTTTTAATCAACATGTATTTGTGAAATGTATTATTCATGAATAGCCATTACTTAACCCTAATGTGTTTATTTATTTATTTATCTAAACATATTAACATTGGTACAAGAAGACACCAAATAGATATGCGCCACATAAATCATTCGATTTATGCTCTGATACGGCCGAGAGTGAGGAAATTCAACTCTCTTTCTTGAAATGCTCTCACATGGCCACGTGCACACAACCATTGCCAGAGAAATCCTACTCACTGCCTTCACGCGACGAGGATGTTCTTTACGAAATTGAATGTCCGGCAATTTAACCGGGTTAGTGGATTTGGAGGATCCACCTAGAAAGGTTAGAAAACCCTGATTTCAAACCAATGGTGCACATGGGTCCCGTATCCTGAAAGATCCTATTGTTGGTCACTGGCTACCATGGGACTGAATCTATTGACGTTGCTCCATTGCCTCGTGGATCAAACCTTTGGGTCGAAGGCTTCGGTTGTGGTCCTCTAAGAAAACCATCCATTTCGGTTTGGGCACCGGGACAATGGCGCACCCCAATGCGTATTAATGACTAGAATGAATATTTCAGAAGGTTAAAAATGATCATAACATTAATCTATGAAATCGTTAATCATCAGTTGTGTGAAAAATTTTAAATAAATTCTATGTTGATATCTTCAGGCTAATAATGACATAAATGACATAGTTTATCATTGATCATGGTGAAAAATTTTTTTCTTTATTTCTCCCTTGGATATTTCATTTTATTATCATTTTACATCCACACTTACGAAGTTCATTTGTAACTTACAAGCCTTACTCTTTATCTCTAGCTGTTTTTTCACTATTAATTTTCTATGATTTGTCTATCATGATGTTGATGTGTACAGTAACAAATTATCCTCATATTCAGATATTCCAGACCCAACATTCTTAATAAATGACTAATTGATTTACTGTTTAAATAATTCATGTTCTAACTATGATTTATATGAGCCTTAATACTGATTATCCACTATGTATTATTAAGGTCAGTGTGTCAGATATTTATCCAATGTAAAAATATTCAACATTCTGAACTTTAATTTTCTTTCGCATACTTCACATTCATCATCGAAATTTCTTGATTAATACTAATCTATGGTGTATTTTTTCTTAGATCCAATTGGTAAATTACAACATGATCATAAGTGATTTAATTAGGAGTTTTATCAAAAATGACTGATCTCTTTCATCCTTAAAACCAGCGAGTTTTTTTTTGATGAAGTTTTGTTCTCTGAGCTGGATGGTTTGGTCTTGGAGCTTTCACAGTTCTTCTAAACAACATCATCAGTACAAACTTCAGATAAAAGTGAAGTGTTCGAATTTCGCCATATGCATTTCACAGCTTGTCCTGTACACCTTGACGTTGAAGTTTGTGCTGATGATGTCGTTCAGAAGAACGATGAAAGCTCCACGATCAAACCATCCATTTCATAGAACAAAACTCCATCAAAATCATCCACCAGAGCTACAAATCTTCTCCACCAGCGAATTTGATTAGTTTTAAAGATTGATTTTGTTTATAAATGAAGATTATCTCTTTTAATTTCTTACTATTGGTTCATCTGTATTCTTTTGAAATTGTACCAAACATACACGTGTCACTTGTGGTTGATCTGTATCTGATTCCATATGATCATCTTCATCACCATTTAAAAATGATGACAGTGGTGGTGGAGTGACACGAATAGATTCAGGGCCATAAACGTCTTGAGCTATTACATCATACGTTTGTAATAATGCCTGAAATAACAAAATTTTTATCATATTAATAGATATAATGATAATAAGGGAAACTGTATACTGAAATTATTGAACATTTAAATGATAAGATTTTGAGAGGGGTAAAATCTTTGTAAACTAAGTCATTTCATTTATCAAAGCCTCATATGAAAGAACCACAGTATGAGTTTTGTTTCTTTACAGTAGTAATATCGAGTGATCAAGATTTAAAGAGATATTTAATGATTATTTGACTAGAACCATTTTCAAATTGATTAATAAAGTCAATGAATATAAAATGACTTAACAAAGTAGAATGTCAATAAATGACTGATTCTAGCAGACTTCAATCTACTTAGAACCAATTTCGCGAAACATTCGTATGTTGGAGGTGAAAACTCAACTGTAGCTCGGTTCTTAAACCTAATTGAGGATCTGGGATTATACGAAAATGTGAAGTCCGCAACTCGTTGGAGAAACTGCCAGATACCGTCGTGCTTAGACTGGGTATTTACAAAAGAAAAATTTCTAGTTGACATCCTCTCAATTCTGGCTCCTCTGAGGAAAAGCGATCGCGCCGTGCTAGCCTTCAGTTTTGTCAGCAAAACTGAGTTGAGATATCCCACCAACAACAGGCGCTGGAATTTCAAACGGTATGAATGCGTCAGCTCTACAGGTCTATCTCCAACAGGTGGATTAGGATGTTCACCCTCAACTCGATGTGGATTCTCATTGAGCCTTCTTACTGCACACGCTCTTTTGTGCTACAAAGCAGTCAGCTCCTCAAACGGTCTCACACAGCTACAAGCAACCAACAATCATCAAAAACCGCACTCTTCGTTTGCTAAGCCAGAAAAAATACTGTTGGGCATAATATAGACGAACTGACAACAACGGCGCGTACAGACAATTCAAACATATAAAGAACGTATGCACGAAGGCTATAAGAGAAGATAGGCTCCGGTACCAAATAAAGCTTATGGATAAATGTGTCTCCAATCCGAAACGCTTATACCGTTATGCAGTTTCTCGCTTCAAGCCAAAACTGGAGTTTCCCAACTGATAGGCCCTAACGGCCCAAACAATAACGACAGCGACGCCGCTCACCTTTAGGCTGAACAATAATAATTGACAGTAATGATTGATAAGTATTGGTTTGTAGTAAAGAAGAAGAAGGAATCGAATGAGACAGAAATAGAATTGAACAGATTAAGCAGAATTATGACTGAATGCTTAGTCGTTTGCTACAACCAAGATTACTAACAATTTTATAACTTGATACAGAAAATTTTACTTTTCAATATGAATAAAAAACTTGTTTGGCAACCATTATAATGACTCACATTAGTTGCTTGGTTTGTTTTAAAAAATAAGAACAAAGTATCCACGGTAATTAAAGAGTGGTTTACACAACATATTATTATAATCTTCTAAGATAACTAAGGAATTCTTTCATATTTTGTGACAGTGTCAATTAGAGTTCTTTATAGTTAGAGAACTGGCATAGTTTATTGATATGAAGCGCTGACATACTTTTGTTTTGTTTTTGCGGCACTGTGACCTGATAAACATCTTATTGTTTTTATGGAATTCATTCATTTTATATGTGATGACTAATCTCAGATAGATGTGTCAATATTAGTCTATATATATTTTGTTATTTGTGTATATAAGCAACTCATGTTGATAAGCTTAGTCAGCATTCATCATCATTCTGGATGAGAATGCTACTTTCTCAATTATCCAGACGACAGAAAATTCTATTATTTGTTCTTGTCATCAGTGTAGCTTGTGCAGCTACTGTTGGAATCGCATTATTCGTATATTTCTCAAAGAAACATTCATCTGGTATGTTTAAAAACTATTTTATTCTAGTTATATCATGACGATTCTACTAAAGTTAGTTATTTGATGACATAACATGTTACATAAGATTGATTTTGATTGTATTGTTGGTAATAAGATTATTCTGAAGATATTTGCTACCACTTATTGTGTGTTTCTTGTACATTTGAACATCTGGTTAACAGAAATTAGTGAAACAAGTCAAACCACGTGAAAACTGATTTCTTGATTATACTGTGACATTTCTTTACGAATTACCATGGAATTCAATTTTCAAGTTATATTTTTACTTCGCATAGTCCTTGAATTTATAAGTGACTAGTACTTAAATGTATAAAGGAATTTATATTTCAAAACACCAAGATTTTCTGTTTTGAATAACAAATCGGAAATCAAAGAAGACATGCGTCGATTATTTAGAACCTACTCATAACAAGTACACAGTGATGCTTTACTGAATAACAGATTGATTGAATTGAAGGAAATCATTATATTTGCATCGCTTAATATTCGCACTTGAAAGACAATCAACCATGAGGTGAATTAAGAACATGAAAACTGTTGAAAGTGAAGAACACGACGATCATAGATAATAATATTAATTGTATGTATATAATATAAAGTTCGCCTATAAATTATAACAGAATAATAATAATGATAATACACATTGTAAAACAGCAAAATGTTGACACACTTCACACCAACAGTGCCACATTGTTTTCTCCCAGTGAACTGAATTATTCGTGAAATGGTACATTGACTTTTGGTCTTGGTAGAGTGAACTGTGTTATCTGGTACGGCAGTTGCTAAATATTGCTCTTATCTTTGAATAATTAATTGTAAGATTTTTAGAGATTCAGTCAATGAATTTGACCCTACATTCCTAAATTTACATTACTTGTATTCATTCTCAAGTACGTCAACTTATTACTTCGTTGTTTTGACTTGCGTGATAAGCATGAAATTACACTTACTCTGTATGAAATTTGCTTTGTCTTCTCTCGTTTATAGTAAAACCATGCAATAATGATAACTGTTCAAGTATTATTACCACTGGTAATACCAATATAATCTGTGATAGTTTTGAGCAACACACTTGTGACAAATTCTCCCAAAATGATTATCCGGATAATCTGCCAGTGAAAACGGATGATATCATCATGAAGATGTGTGAGTTTTTCATATACTTTGTCTAGTGGTTGCATTTGTTCAAGCTTGATTTATTTAAAACTAGTTAATGTCGATTTGGTTTATGCTAGTTTTGATTGAATCCCATGCTTTGTATTTATGAGTATATGATGGTTGTTGTTAAGAACTTGTCATATGCTGAGCAACATAAATATGGAATTGCACAACCGCTTATATTTACTAGTATTTAAAAACGAAGGCTAGTTCTGAATTATACATCACCATCGAGGTTGGTGTTGAATAGAACGAATAAGCAACGTGATACGGAAATTACTAGTTTCCAAAATAAATGTTGTCGTGTTTGCATTCTGACTTGCTACTTTTCAACTCTTACTCTGAACACTTATTTGAAACAATTTAGGAAAACTAGATCCGGACATTTTTAAACAAGTTTGTTGAAATGAAACAGTATACTTGAAGGAATATGACAGCTAGAAAAGTAGCATTAGCAGTTGGAACACAATTCATGAAGCGCTGCATTGGATCAACGTTGTTTATCACCATTCAAAACATTATATATCGAATACTTCAATTCAAGTTTCATGTACAGTTAACACTTCATGCACAAATCCAATCACAATCAAACCCAACAACTCATCCGAGCACTTCATTGCTTTTAATCTGTTTATTATTCTGATTATTGGTCATTCCGCTCAAAAAACGGTGTTGTTAGCAGTCTTACTTAATGTAGCTAGAAAGAGAATGTAAAGACCAGTTGTCTGCACATTCAATAAAGACAGAACTTCGGAAACCGAAAAATGGCTGGAATGTACTAAATAATTTGATGATGTCTTCTAGTGTTTTGTATTGTTATTCAAAAAGTAGAAATTCGAACAACTGTGTTTTCTGTCTTATCTTGTTGCTCTGGTCGTGCCTCAAGAATAATTGTGTCCCAACTGGTTTACAAAGCACTTTAATAATAGCGTATCTATTGGTGAAAACGAGTGTTCAGTTACGTGAACCGCCCCGATGCAATCATTATCTATGGAACATATAGTGATTCTTCGAAATAACAACACGGCGTTCTGTAAGAAAAACAAGATGTATTTCAAACATCGAAGTCAGTGTTGGAAAACGACAAGTACTGGTCAACACAACAACAACAGGAAAATGAGTTCCTCAGGTTTGTATTTCTGAATCTCAACAACTGAATTCAGAGTCCTCACTTGCATGAATTAATGTGATGACTGATATGTGGAATACAACGAAATTAATGATCGAATTGGATGATTCGGGCATGATTTGTTGGAGCAGTGTACTGCAAACCATCATATATTACCAAATATATAAATAGGTATTAAATAGATAAACATCACTAAAACCCATTTGACATTATCAATTTATGGATTTCTTTCACTTTTAGTTGAAAGTACAGAATTAAAAAATTTATCGAGTATTAATGCAGCTAAAACTTTCTACAACACTTGCACGATTGATCATTCGATGGAAAAATCGTTCATTCAGTCAAAAGTTCATGAAATGTCAGAAAAGCTTTTCAACGGATGGGCGATTTCATTAGATAAGAAACAGGCAGTCGATTTCTGGAACAACATTCTTGCAACTGAAATGTTTAATCTGACTGCTCTCATTTTGCCACTGATATTTCAAAGTGGGACAACAACTTTCTTTTCCATTAACCTAACTGAAGGTTATTCACAAGGAGACAATCGACTAATTCACGTAAGGTTTCAAACAATACATGATTTAGTTATTTTCATGCATATTAAGTTCTAAATACATAGTTAGATACTCTTTTCAACTTGCAATGCTAGCCATCTGAATTTTGATTGAAAACTAGTAAAATGACTGAACAGGTCGTCACGTACGTGAGTTACTCTTGAATAAGTTTTAAGCGAGTCAGATATTTCTAAGAGCAATTTCTCATTCAGTCCATTGATGAGTTTGACCACACTACCGTCATGTACTGATGATTCCTAGTACATTAATCCAATGATTTGTCCTAAAGTGCAAGTTGGCGTATTTTTTTCGCTGTTCCATGACTCACTAAAATCTAATTATATAGAACAAATTTGACTTCAGTCTATTGGTAGTTCACATTACTTTATCTGTGCAACTTTGTTCGATAATGAAACACCATTTGATTGTGCTAATGACGTTATCTAATTCAGCAAATCAGACATAGTTATTCTTTTGATAATAAGCAAGTAGGAATGTCAATGCATAGCATACGTTGAATGAAATATCTTGTGATTAAGGGTTTGATGATTTCTGACAATAACTTAAGGTTATTAGACTTTTTAGTTCAACTCTTTCTAAAAGTGAACGTAACTTTGTTCTTTCAGATTTATTCAGGATCGCTCGACGCGTTTGACAAGGATAAATTAAATATGGTACGATGAAACTGACATACGTATTCAATCATATTCATTGCAGTGTTTAAGAAAATTTTATTCATTCCTTCATTGCCAACGTGTTGCTAGTTGTGATATTTAAAACACGAAATAGTTTCTCAAGTTTATTTGAACAACGAGAGGAGTAAACGCGGTCCAAAGAAATTCATGAAATGATTCGACTAAGAAAATGTTGTGTACACTATTCCTCATGTTGATGTTTGAATGGATTTACACGTTGGTCAGGTCTAGCGTTATTCTCAGGCATCTAGTGATAAAATGTTCATCAACACTTCACCAAAATAGAGTGTTGTCTATCTTTCGATATCTCAACCATGATTACGTGGAACATTTAAAACGTGACGAGTAATTGATGATTTGTGATTAAATAATGAAAAACAGAGGAGGTTACATATACAAGTAAACAAAATGCGGAAAGACAAACTTCCGATGATACGATTTGACTATATTTAGCGCCTAAACGTTCAATATTGTTATCGATTGTGTGGATCTGTTCTATGACTATATACAATTACTAGCTGTGATTTGTGAATTGAACGAGAATAAACCCAGTAAACATTGTCATAGGTCTATCAAAGCAGAGTTAACAAATGAGATCTATAGCTTCGGTGTCAATAGAGTAATGTTTGGTGAAACCAGTAATCACTATTGAACAAAGGTCACAATTTGAACATTGCCAGTCAGATTCGTACTCTGGTTTCGAACAGGGTTGACGCCGAGTGCTATTCATGATCTTGATATCTTTCCGTAATTACGATCTTGGTTGTAATTTGACCTGTTAGTTTTCATTTCACTTCACAGATTCCCATAAACAATATCCGTGGAATCTCCTGCAATGTCTTTGATGTGTTCTCTCAATTTTCTCTTCGACGGAATGCTTTTTTGTTGTATATCAGAGTAGATTATTGCCGTTGGTTTACGGTCAATGGATTCGGAGTACCTTGAATAGGCAGTTATATTTATATACCTTCTTTTGCTAGTGGTCTTAATAGTTATCCAAGTTTCAGCTTTGTACAATGGAGCTGCCTTGACATTTGTGTTTCAAATTCTATCGTTGGTCATGTTTAACACTTCTTTTGAGTTTCAGGTCAACCTCAATTTCAGGAACGTTTTCCTTATCCTGCTGCCTTGTGCCTCACATCTGCAAAGATTTAATCTCTCTCCACCACGTTCCCATGTACACGCTGCCGAATGCTCGCTCGTGATCAAAGATGGTCTACTGAATCCTTGTAATATCACCTGTACAACTTTTCAAAGATTACTTATTATCATGTTTATTTTGACCACGACCAGGCGATAGCCTGATGATGTAACAGGTCCTTTCTTTGTTCTGACGTCTTCCGTGAACATTGTTAGCCTTCTATTAACGAAAATATGTCTCATCTGACTTCGTGTCGGTTTGAAGGTTGAGACTTTCATAGTTCGTATGTGAATTTGTAAAAGAGAACGTTATTGCGTGTAACTTACTTTTCAATAACACATGCAGACAACAAACACTCGCAATTCCTGTTCTCTCCACAAGTTCACGTCATGATATGAAGCGTTCATACTTGGTGTTCCCCATCATGCCCATGGTGTTTATCCTCCACATCATCATGATATTTTTGAATTCGTGTGGTATTTGATAAGAAACAAATTCGTGTCTTGCGTTTTTTATTTCCAACAGTCTGATCGATCGGAAGATGAATTCAAAGAACAAATTTTCAGATATCTACAAAAAGTAGGTGCTCGTGAAAATAATAAAAACCTGATGGAGGAAGTTTTCAAATTGTATTCGGAAATTAAAATTGTGAGTAAACTGACAATGATTTGTCAATTTTTATTCACAGTGGTAATTTCAAATAATTTTTATGGATTATAGTACTTAACAGAAGGTAAACTAAGTCGTTGTTCAGTAGAACATATATTCAGTCGGTGGAAAACCATGGCATTTGACCAGTACAATAGAGGCCATTATCAGTTATCATCAGATAGAACATTAGATACAGAATTTGCAGGAACACTTCAATACACGAACACTCGATTTCCTACTTTACAATGACACATGTGAGTATGTTGCTTGCTGAGTATAAAATAGTATGTGATTTTTTTATCAGAGAGATAACTATGAAACTAATGAGTCATTTTCACAAATGATCACTGACTTCAGATACCGTAGTCGATCAAACCAATACTGGTAGTGTCGAAAAACACAAGGCTGTCAGAAAAATTGACAATACTGATCACGGTCGTATAACGTAAACTGCAAAATTAGATCAATAAAATTATTAGGAATATTGACTACATGTCGATGGACCAGTTCAAACTAACAAGCATTGAGCAACAGTTTTGTCTTGTTTCAAAACCGTTTACAAATCATAATCATGTTGTTTAAATCTCCTTGAATATCATGCATGAAATAACTGGTATTGTTTTTCATGTGGACATATTGTATTGGATACAGGAAGAAACCGCGGTTGGTGAAGCAATGCCTGTCAGTATAGAAGAACTGGAGGATTTCTGTTCAATAGTAAGTTGAGTATGAGTTCGATTTCACAGTAATATGCCAACTCACTGACATGAGTAATAATGTGAGGAATTCGATATTCTTTACCCCGATTCGCAAGTGTGTGAATACAAAGATCATATGATATTTTCAGGTGTTTCAGATAACGATGGATTGAAGGTCAGATTGAACTGAGAGTTTTGTGTTTTACCATCATTAAAAGTCACTTCATTCGCAATAAATGTGTGGTCGTGTTCATGCTTAAAACGAGGTAAGACACAATCAAAAATTAGGAGAACTAAAGGCAAAACGCTAACCTCAAGTTTGGTTCATGGAAGCAGATAAAACGTTCTCGTGAAAGCTTTCGAGTGTTATGTGTGCAGTGAACGAAGACCTGGTGAGAATAACCAATCCATTTTTTTAATGCAAAGTCTTACGTAATTTGTCAAAATCATACAGTGAACACATCGTTTGCAAATCCTTTACATCTTTCATCTTTCTTCTATTTCTCAATTCCTTTATGATTCCCTTCCTGTTTTCTCCACTACAATCTTATCAATCTTCTTTTGACAGGCATCCAACTTCAGATTGTTATTACATACTGCTTAGATCGACAGATATACCTGTGTCAGACAACATGATAACAGTGGGATATTGTGTTGAAGTGTGAAAATATTGTTGTCAAACATAACATGCCTCGTTGAACTTGTAAATTAAATTCAAATTATTTATTTTGATCAGATCAAATGGAAGGTGTTATTTGAAAATGTATACATGAATGAATCGTATAATAAATTACAAGTTATTGTCCAACATAAAGAAGCATTGCGGAGGACTTGCGAAACTCTCAAATCAAAATTCAATGATTTACGTGTAAGAAGGTAATTTTCTCAAAATTGTTATTTTGCTTTCATGAACATTGGCGAAACTATTATTCATGAGCGACCTTTTGACGAATCTTAAGTGACATCAAAGTATATTAGTCAATCAGGAAACAGTTAGTGGAAAGTAAAAATACGGAATACAAAGCCAAAGAATTAATAAGGTTACACTGCCTGAACATGGTTCAAAAGCTTGTCAAGGTTAGAAAGTGGGTCAGATGTTCCAAAATCGTAATGCATACGGTAGAGAACTCATCCATATGCCTCCATAATTGTCGACCGTTGAAGCCATGATATGGTTGTAAAACTCTGTCAGCCTCGACCACATAGCTTCAATATTATTTTTGTGTAGTCTGGTTGTCTGAGCCTGTCATTTTTTCACGTATATATTTCTACAATACTCATACCACTGAACAGCAGAAGCTTCAGCAACATTTACAAATGTTGCAGCTTTTGTTATACAGTTTGCAACAATTATGATGGCTTACCTTAGTCTCAGTCTGGATCGAGCGAAATAGTTCCTATTCCATCAAACTTCTTCCTTCCACATAAATTACGTCGAAGAACAACATCATCATGTTAGTGTGCACAAAGTCCATATATCATTTAATTACCCCAATTACAAATAAAGGAAAGTCTTATTAGTTCAAATTGTTGTAGCTGCTCAATTGTCACGTCTTCTCTAAAATCCTTTGTTAACAGATTGTACGTAAGCGTCAGGTATTCAACTTGACGCTCAGATCTTTGTATCCCCTAAACGCACGTCTTCGTCTCGTCCATAAATTATAATCTCATCGAAACAAGTTGCTTTCAGAAATATCATGTTATCATATCCTGTCTGCATCCTGTTGTTCTCATTCATGTACACGACTTTCAAATTAATTTGGTTGGAAAAGTGCATAGTGCATGAGAATCTCAGAGATTCATCTATGTTTATCATAAGAAATACTATTTGACATAGATGTTCCTAACAACAGACTGATATGTTCTCATTAGTTATATAAATCAACATTATAAGCGGCTGAATTTGAGTCTCTATATACATCTTAAGCGTAAAACGGAACAACGATAATAATTTTCATTAGAAAATAAGATGACATTCTGACATTTTTTTCAATACACACCAATTGTTTTGTCCTCATGCAATCTTCATATGAACTGTAGGTGCATGATTATCAACAAGATTGTCTCAACCTGTAACCACAATTTGTTTTATAGCATCCAGGAAGAATGAAGTGTGTTGAAAATGATATGATTATCATATGAGCTGGTTAATATCATTTTAATCACTGTATATATGGTCAGTATACAATTGTTTATTATATCAATCGATTTCTCATCGAAAATACGGACAAATAAATATATGAAAACTGTTTTTCGTGTTAATCCCATGTCACATCCCTCTGGTAAACCTAGATGTTGAAGTTTATCGGTATCGACTCTTAGGAACGACAATCACTGTTGATTTTAAATTAAATGCTATTTGTACATGAGTGAAGTACATGGTTGTTGTAATATTTCTTGCAGAGGTATACACACTATGTTAGTGATAGATTTCTTGTACAAAATGCGACATTACTTGAAGAAATATGTCGAAGACTTTTATCCTTCAGATATTGGTAAGTACCATTGGTAGTTACATAAACATAATTATTGATTACTTAATCTCTAAATAAAGTTGTGAAATAGATAGAAGACAAATAAACATAATTCAGTGTATTTCAGACAAATGATGTTTTGTTAACTAATGATAAATCCAACAAGATATGTGTCGTTTTTATTTGAAAATAAGCTGGGAAACAAATCTGGACAACGTAATTGGGGGAACTGGTCAAGTAGACAGTAAACTAATTAACAGATAAATAAGCTTAACTTATCCACACTTAATGCATGGTGAAATTTCTTAACTTGCCAAATCTTGTACTTCAGTCAAATTTTTCCTCACTTCTCATGTTGGTTTTCCGTATGATTTGAACGATAAAATATAATTCAACTGAAAGTCATGACGTTGTTTTTCATGTGAAACTGTATCGTTAATAGAAAATATACAAATAGAGTAGACGAATTATGAACACCATGATCCATATGATCTGAGAATGAAAAAGGTTGTGTTACTTTCAATTATGTATGATTATTAATGTTGAAAGTTATCTGTTCATAAATTGAAGTATGTGTAACAACATGTTGATGTATTTCAATAAACATTTCAGATGAAAAGCCACCAAGTTGCATTCAGGAATTGAAGGAGAATTTCTGGTGGACAATAAACAAACAGCATGAATATTCTAGTATAAGTAAGAGTACAAAAGATGAAGTGAGTTCCGATTTCAATAATTTATCATTTACCTATTGTTCATAATTGAAAGTATGACAGGTTATTGCAATGACACGATTTACATATTGTGTTGAAGAAACTAGCGAATAATGTAAGTTGTCGTTTGAAAATGTAATTTTCTCTGTGTACATAAATTGGATTGGATGGTTTAACTAAGTCTGTGTTAATCAACAACTGGAACAATTATGAGATATGCTGAATAATAGGAAAGAGTGTAAATCAGCTCTCCTGTTATTTATTATTTTCCTAACTACTTTACAGTTACGCAATAAAATACGAATATTCTCTGATAACGTTCAACGTTTATTTTGTCACTTTGATCGTTATGTCTGTTTGTACGGAATAGGTGAATCAAATTTTTGAAGAAATGAAGCGCAAATTGACTGAATTATTGTCTCAAGGATCGTGGAGCAGTGAAGATGACAAACAAAAAGCTATTTCAACGGTTTGTTTAGTTTTGATAGTGTGAATAATAACCAATCGCATTATTCAGGTTTCCAATATGAAAGTATTAATAATGGATTCAGAATCCTTGAGTGAGAGATACGAAGGCCGAGATGAAATACTCGAAGTACGTTCCTAAAGTGTAACACTGAGTATTTTATTATTGCTTAATTTAATGATCGATGACTCAGCTAAATAATTGACTGACTGTTTATGGTTGAGAAAATATTATTTTTTTCTATCAATCTATTCAACATCTGACTTATGTAATTGTTACCAACTCATGAACAGAACAAAATAAGTATAAATATATATAGACAAGTATTACCATATTTCGAAGTGTTGAATTTTTCGAGCTAGATGGTTTGATTGCAGTGCTTTATCTATTCGTTCTGAATAGCATCTTCAGCGCTCACTCCGTGTAAACGTTTAAGAGTGCCATCTGAAGGTTCCTATTTCTGACTTCCCTATTTCATATCCTACACTCACTTCACTTAAGACAGCCTATTACGTTCGCCTCACGTTGTCTAACGTCACCGACACGAAGCGTTTTTGCTATCCAAGACGCATTGCAAAGAAGCTCATTTTGCAGCTAAACAGAAAGAGAGATCGAAGCAAAGACTACTAAGCGAATGGAATAGCATATAAATTTGACATCGCTTATGTATATAAAACTATCTTGAACCAAAAATGATGTGTCGAGCTTCAAAGTGTCAAGTTCTTTAGAAAACATTCACAGACGTTCATAAACGCTTATAAATAATAGAATAAATGTTCATAATTACTTTGTAATGAGTGGAGTTTATCGGAGTGATATCAATATGTGACGACAAAGCCTCATTTTTAACTGTGTTGATAAACACGTGAAGAAAAATTCAAGAAAACGTTTACACTTACATTTCAAATCTAACATTGAATGAAAGCAATCTTGTAACCAATATGATATAGGATTTGCGCTAAGCAACAATAACTAAAATATAGACTGATAAACGTTTACTCTTAATCTTTCGATTCAGTATCGATCATTCAGTCCGTGATTACTATTGCGTATGCCCTTTGTTATACTACGTGTTTCACTGTCTTAATTCATTATTTGCTACGTCTGTAAATGCACTTCGATTTGAGACTTTTCATAAGAAAGAAACATAGAATGTAGAAAAAACTTCACCTGTTCTCACACATTATTCTTCAGAGGTGCCATCATTCAGAGAAATTATTTCAATGTGTCCTTGTTAACCTTAACAATTACCATTGTTTCAGTAACTGAATTAAGCCAGTTGTACAACAATATAAATGAAAGTCTTCCATCAAGCTATTCTGAATAAGATACCTCAAATGTCCGAACATATGTAGATCAATCCTCAAAAGATTGAAAAGTTTATGGTTTACACAGTTGCTTGCTTCATGTTTGTCCACTCTATGTTATACTGTCACCAACAGAATGTAGATTATTATGAAAATATTAAAAACGCATTACCGTTTTGAAATGAACTATCATTTAGTATGCATCGTTTTTCACATAGTTCATATCTGATGCCAGTATTGTTTTAGTTGGTCTTCTAAGAAAATTTGATCCACCATATCAGTCAGTTTGTCATCGATATTTCACGTATTTTCCATGGAATTGCAAGAAATGACTTCTGCATTCAAAGAAACGGAAGTTGATATGTTAAAACACCTGTACGATTACTATTTTCTTCATTGAATAAATCAGTAACTTTGAAAATAATAAAAACATCATTTCATACACATAGTTCCCTTTATTATCTTAAATAGAGCATCAATCTTTGTTCTTGCTCTATTTAAAAAAAACACCATTCTATTTCTTCTTCAGAATAAACTTTCTGCAGATAACTATCTTATCAATGCATACTACTCGATGAAAGCTAAATTTCTAACATCATTGAAGGCCACTTCGCACAGATACGAATTGTGAGTTGTACTTTGTTACTATGGCTTTTTAATCACTACCCACTCTCATGTGAAATAAACTCTTTGTTCATAGAACAAACACTATTTATGGCATCGTAATTCAAAATTACTTATGTTTCAAATAGTGATTTTATGAAAAATGATGAAATGGGTGACATCATTCAATTTATTTGACAGTCAACATTGAAATTCTATTTCGTTTAGAATATTGTTGTAACATTAGAAGAAAACGAAACGCGTTTGTCAGCATTTATGGACAAAACTTCAGATCGTACAATTTACTTTGATCTAATGTATTCAAATATTGCAAATTTACAATTAATCAATAAAAGTGTAAACACATTTAATTAAGCGATCGAATATGAATATGGAATTCAATATGGAAATCAATACGTTGTTATTCTAAAGTAATTGACAAATTCTCGTTTCATACACCCTAATTAAATTTACCAATGTACATTTGCCTTGCGAAATAAGTATGTCAACAGAATCAAAACATAAGGCACAGTTGTTATACTATTCATCTAGCATTACTTCTTCTGCACACCACATATAGGAAGATTATGAGTACTGTGTTGATTTCTGAGACTTAAGTCTTGCTAGACATAATCACTACTGCATGTGTAGTTGTATTGGACGTCTCCACACATCCTGAAGATGAGATAACTGGGAGAATACATATCCAACATTGAACACGATGAGTAGGCCAATAACGGTGAACGAGGGAATAATCATTCAATTTAATGGCATGGCTCAGCATCGCAGACGTAATCGTTCTATATAACTTGTCTTTATTCGCAATAAATACATTATCCTCTCTTCAGCTCAGATGTGTTCTTCAAAAGTGATAAGTGTCATATTGTTAATTGTTACTATAAGATGAGTCAGTATAGATAATGACTCCACTTCCACGTAAGATCTTATAGATTAGGCAGTCACATAATGACATACGTACAATTTGAGGACTATGTCTGTTATCACAGCAGTACTTATAACCATCTCTGAAATACTATCATACATATTCTTCCATTTTGTGTTGCACTTTGGATGCATATATCATCAGTAGGACAGCTGATTTCAAATAGTTGCATGGCATGATGCTTAAATGTTTTGAGTTTCCTAAATTCGGTAATCTAACTTGAATCTCATTTCATGGAACAGGATATTCACTGTACAATATATCATTAATAAATAGACTTATACCAAATTAGTTTATTGACAGGTTCATTTATCCACTCACTTTTCACTATTTATTAGTTCATTGATCTCTCTGAATAAATTAATGTTCGTTGTTTGTTTATAAATATTTAGACCTGGTTTCTTCACTTTCCAACCGTACATATTTGACAAAAATCTTACCGTGATTATGACATCCGGCTTATTACATCCACCGTTTCTAAATACATCACAAATAATGCCGGAAAAGTATGGAATTCTTGGTTGGCTTCTTGGTCGACAGATTGTGTCTGCAGGTAGGTTTCAAGATATCACTCCATGTCCGTGAACAACAATGGTATCACAATCAGGTATTAGGAATTGTTCACCAACAATTGAGAAATGTGCGTGTATGTGAACTGTTTCTGTGAACCTACGAGATCTGTGTGAACTGAGACTAATGGTGCTTATAGTAGATATTTTAGAGCAATTTGAATACTGACGGTAATGTGGTTTTTCTGAATTACTCATCCAAATGCAAACAGTAGGAATGAAGATGTGCCGTCCACATGTGATCTATCAAAATTAACAAGATATTGGTTCAGTTAAGTTGTTCAGCCAAATTCACGCAGTATTGAGAATGAATAATTGTTATTTTAACTTTTATTATTAAGTGAGACGGCATCTGATTTCTGTGCAAATTAAAACTTTATTCCGAATAGTCGTCATATTGATGGTGAACTATTCTCCCATGATTGTGGCAAGTAGAATCTGAGTGTAGTTATTCTGATTTGATATATAAGTGATTGTATCTGCAATATGATGGACAGTGAGATATAAGTAACGAAATTTATTCTCGTCAGGTATAAATATACTATTTAGGTCATGAGTAAGAGGAATGGTTTTCATTGCGATGTTGTCTTGTTAGCTGTAATATATGGAATACTAATCACACTTAACAAAGAAACCACTATGAAACTCATCCTATTTACAATTCATGGTACATATACATGTATATTGATTCTCGAAAACCTAGTGCAATAAACGGGTATTTACATTACAGTTTTTAGAAATGAACACGTACAAAATCAATCAGAATATCAGTCAAAGTGTTCACCAACTGCTTCTACACCGTTGAGAACTCAACTGTGTTGTTTATCAGAACAAATCAACTCTGAAAGACTTCAGAATGAAGTAAGAAAATTATACCCGTACCTTTAATCCGATAATTATTTCGAGTTTTCACACAGTTTTCAGCACTTTAATTTCAAAATGATTTTTGAGGTATACATACTGAACGATGACTGGTATATATGGAAAGTGCAATTCATTCAAATTGTAATGAATATTATGATAATGAAATACAGAGTTATAATACACTTGTCATCTGTACATAGTTTCCGAATGATAAGTCGATCAGTCTTTCAGTGAAATAGAAAAATTGTCAAAAGTAGATGTGAATATTAATATCAAGTTAAAGAAAAATATGGAATTGCATTCAGTCAGTATGTGAGTTCAGGTGAAATGTAAACCAAAACGATATGAAATGACGGTTTGCCGTGTCTATTTTCTCACTGTTACCTTTGTCGAGTTTCGTAGGATTATTGTTAATAATATTAAAAACTTCAATTAACAAAACGTCTTACGAAACGAACTTTTCCACTTAATTGAAAGTTATAAAGACCTAGTACAGTGTCATTTTGTTACTTCAGGGAAGTCAAGTACTACGATTTATTCTTATATGAGGATCCATAAAACTTGATAATTTTTGACTCCTTCAATTTATCAAGCTGACATAGTTGAAATCATTTAATTTTGTTGGGCTTAAATATTCCAACAAATGCAGTGAATCACATATATGAGCAGTTGTTAGTGAAATAGTCATCTAACAATCAGTTGTCACGTACTGCGCAAAGATATTCAATATCTTCTCCTATATATAATAAGAATGATGAACGTAATTAATTGAAACCTTCCGACATTGCGAGAACTGTCGACAACTGGTCAATCTCATAATTAACCACTTTGTATTTCAATGTACATACAGGCATCTAAGAATTCAAATTCTTTGAGTATTTTTCCTGCGTAATCGTTATATCTTACTTGTCAACGAGACTATATAAGTTGAACTTAAAAAACGTGCTGTGTATGTCACAGACGTTATATATATGTGTGTGATCTCAACTATTTTCATACCTACTAGAATTTGGAAGAATTGTCAGCTGGTATAAATGGTCTTATGTTATCGTTCGAAGTAAGTGAATTTGAATAACATAGTATTCATTTTATTCCTCAATCGTTAATATTGACAATTAATACATGCATTCTGTATACGCTACTTAGATTCAGAGTAAACTAACTCATTGCTTGACTTTGACTTTCATTGAATAATTTTCGAATGCAATATACAGTGGACCACGCTTGCATTTCACATTATTGTGATGAATAAATCGATGACCTTTCGCTAGTGTTTGATTAGCTGTTTAATACGAGTGACTACTGTGAACAAGATAGATCCTCGGGATGTCCTCTATACGAATAGGCATGAAACATGATGTCAGATTCTTTGAGTGCAGAAACTTCGTACTTTATAAATGAAGGAAACAAAGCTTGTTGTTGTCGGGTTAAGCGGTATATGTTCACTGTACAGAAGGATGCGAGTTAATGGCAACATGTTAGTTTGCATAGTTGATACGAACGCAGAAATACCATCGATAGACGAAGAAAACTGTGATAGAATAAGTCGTCTAACGTTCAGCGCCAGAAATTGAAAACACAAGGGCGATAAAACACTCGAAAACCAGACTCAAGCAAAGTTCTAGCTGCAGAAGGCACGGAAAGATTCAAATTAGTGACCGAAGTGTATAGATACTTACTAACTAAACCCTGTAAGTTCTTTCACCAACATTCGTCTACCCAATGTCTTGTTCAATAGCAAGATACTTTTCAATATATAATATTCTTTATTGTTAATTTACTCATATTTATGTCAGACATACAAGAGAAGTTTAACTGGAAAACGTGGAAGCTTAAATAAAAAGAAGTTGTTTTTCTCAGCATTTACGAAAGTAAGTTAAGCACACTGTTCAAAATTCATTTGAATAAAATCTCACTTTCCAATGATTCATGCTAAATGTGGTGGGCTGTAGTCATTATTGGGCATAATACTAGCACAGTTATATTTCAACCATCTTATGGGTAAAAATGTTATGCGCGAAAGAAGCTGACGATAGAGACATCTTTGAGTAAGCGGAGTATACCACTTGAAAAAATTAAACTGTGAAAGACTGATTACAAAATAGGGTCTTGTTCTGTCGAATTTATCTTCAAGTTTTGCAATCTCAAATACAAATCTGTATCACAGAGTGATAAGCAACATTATGTCTGTTAAATACAATCAAAATAACAACGATTATAATGAGACGTTTGTTGGACATGGCAACGAATATATTAAATTGACATGGACTCAAAATTGTTATTCTCATTGAGAAACTCTAAATGTGGTTGCATTGAGGAACAACGAATATTAATTTTGAAGGAGAGGTTGCTTGAGGTGATAAGATGTAGTGTTGAATTTGAGAGGAACTATGATCAGAAAGAGAGTGGACAGATTTGCCAATAACTCATGATTCTAGAATTGTAGGATTGATTTTCAAGCAATCGGTGGCAATCGGTACAATTTGTTCACTCTGTTTTATTTTAATGAAAGAGTTTACAAGTAGAAATAAATTATCACTCCTTCAGTCAACTGTAGTTTCTCTACTTCAACAATAACTTCACTGAGGATTTTAGCGCCTAATATGTCAATCATGATGAGAATTTCGATTCATTGACAACCGAGGTCCAAGATCTATTGACACTATAAAAGAAAGACAATTACTCACTGAGAAACAACAAATATGTCGCATCTTGCAGAACCGAAAATGATGATGTTGATTTTCGCGTTGGTTCATTTATTTGAATGAATAAAAATTACCCAGTACTTCAGTGTATCTTCGTTCCTTAAATGGTTTATCTTAATGTGTGAAACAACATGGTTAGAAACGTCTTTTTAGTTTTCTCGAAGTAACTTCCTTATCTCATGACGTTGTGAAATGATCATTAGTTACCTTTATTGAATTATAACTACAATGCACCAATACAATTTTGATTATTCTCTTCATTTCGCCTATCCTTGATATCTGAAGATGATGTGCGGCGGCTTATCATCACAAATTGTTGATGACGATTTACGGTCGTCAATCCAAGTCTACAAATCCAGGTAATTCATTCGCATTCTCATAATTTCATTCAAAAATGTGGCCACGACATATATTGAAAATATTGGCAGTCAGATGTGGGTTGTAACCATTATCATGGAATCTTTGATTTTCACTCGGTTATTTGATGCAGTTAAGGCTCGTGCTACAAATATGCTCTCATTTTAGGCGTAGTCTCAACAATGCAGATGTAATTGTGAATGTCAACTGATGCTAATGTTTAGCTTACAATTGTTGACATTGAATAAATACTGTCAACATTTGCGTAGTGTGTTGATGAATGAATTGTCGCAATAGCATATTACTTTTTTCATTAACAGTTCCACATACTTCGTTCTGATTTTCTTCGTTTTCAGTGTGAACGATGTTGTGAAACACAGTCAAGGATTCTCAGAAACGTACCAATGTAAAAGTGGTTCCGCAATGAATCCTATGCGCAAATGCATTCTTTGAAAAGAAAACATTAATCGTGTGTGTGTTTGTGTGCAAAAATATTCGTTTTTCTGTTTAATCAATTCCGTAACTTAAACTTTTGTAATGTCTCACTTTAATTCTTTTAATAATAAACACTTTAAAATTGTAAGTGAAGTCGAATATTTGATCGTTACAGCCGGATGAATCGATTGTGACAAGCCAACTAATGGGAACATTATGGTTTCAATCCAGTTGAAGAATTATTCAGCAATATTACTTCCACAACATCCGAATAAGTGTGCAGGTCAACTAAATCAGTTGTATGTTGAAATCTCGGGCGACTACATTACCGATATATTTTTTAGGAATAGTTAGACGGAAAGTAGGAACCATATGACTTGGAAGAACAATTGTCACTTAACTGAATCAAAACGCTTCACACATATTTGCAGCAATCCTGAAACTGAAATGAAGGGTTCGTTTAATAATAAACGTGCTTTATCTAACAATGGTGTCAATGTTGCAGTAATTTTGGTCCAAAAGAGTTTTTCATGTTCAGCAAATTTTTTGTTTGAAGTGCCAACAAAGCAGCATCTGGTGATAAACTCATTAGGAAAAAATGTTGTTTGTAAACGAATGTTTTTCGCATAGTAGTAGATTGTGATTAAAGTACGATCAAACGGACTCTTGAAGTTGAGCGATTGCCAAATTACCTGACTAAAAGTTTTCCATACCGTACATACTCAAAGAGACTAAATAGTCTCATGATGATTTTTAATAGGTTCTAAAGATTATGTCACTTCAAATGTACTCCTTACTGAAATAGGCGCTCGTGAAATTTCCTCAAGTAATATCATTTCTGCATTTCGCAAGAAGTTCCACTGGTACTGTAATGAATCTTGATAAATCACCGAGGATACGCAAAAAAAGTTTTCCGAGATTACACTTGTTGTAAAAGCTACAATCAGAAGTCAAGTGCATTAAAATATTAGGCCTGTAGGCAAACAAAAATCAGTCGTTTTTCAAGCAAGCAATTAGCATCAAGAGTTGAAGAAGTTCAGCTTGACATGAGTATCAATGATGAATGACGAAGGAGAATGCAAGTCATACTGTAGTGCGACAGCGGGCTACAAGCGTTCTACATACTGTAACATCACAGTGGTACGCTTCTTCGTTCAAATATGTAAGACGTCGACAACTGATAATGTGTTTTATATAATAGTACACAATCTTAAAAATTCGCACGACGATGATACGTTAGGTTAATTGCATTTATAGGGAATTTGAGAAAAACACCTTAATGCTGTCCTTCATTATACCCGTCGCGAGCACGACTTCATTCCTGGAAATCAGTTTGCCGATTACAGCATAAATAATATTGAACCAATCTTTGAGATACGGCCTGACAAAATGAAAATGCTTGTCCAGTCAATGTTTCTCGCGCGTGTCACAGAAAACAATCTCGGTCACCATATAACGGTGTCCGTGAAACTCAGGAAGTACGTTGCTTCTAAACTGGCAATGTATCTGTAACAGCTTAGGTTGGTTGATTAAGAGTTGACTTCAAACAACCAAGCATATGCCAAAACAGTATAGTTCAAGTAGTCATTCACTTTCTTATTTTGCATAGGCGTTATTATTATTATTATTATTATTATTATTATTATTATTATTATTATTATTCACAAACATCTTATGGGTACATAAGTGTTGTGAAGAAACCATTTCGGGTTTCTTCAGAAAATGCAATAATACACAATTTTCAATAATGTTAGCATTATACTTGCCATATTTAAAAAATAAAACTAATAAATTTAGAATAATAATATCAGAATATTAATAATAATAAATCGGGTCTGTGTAATTGAGAAGAATATTGAATTGAGTTTAAAGAAGGAAATGGAGAAAATAAGGGAATAGAAATAAAGGAGACGTGAAATACGCCGACAGTGTAATAGGCGTGTTTATAAACACAGAACAAGAATAAACGACTATGTGTGTATCGTTAAATTAGTAACAAAAAATAATTTATCACTGTAGTGAGATATGACGCTAGAATAAATGTTTGTGCAGTTATCGTTTAGAGTGATGTTATGAAAGTCACAATTAAGTGAAAAGGATAATAAAATATCACTCTGTATGAGTCGTATATGCATAGTGAAGATAAAACGAATCTGAGAAGTTAATTAAAGTGTAACACAAGTTATTGTCTTAATTAGAAACTTCATAATCTTAAGAATAAGATTTATTTAGAAGGGAAGAAGAGAGAGAAAAGAAGTGAACACCTAGTGAAAAGGTTCATCCATGATAAGAATAATAATTGTGTAATGAATATCAACCTCAGAAAGAAACCAGCAATTGAAAAAAATAAAAATCCTTTAAAGCACTCGGATGAATACATTTAGATTCATGTAATAGTATACAGAATGATACCGGATATTAGTATAAATATTTGTGCAATAATAATTAAGATTGATGATATGAAAGTCAAAATGATTTCAAAGGACAATCTGGAGTTAAATATGTTTAGAAGGATAAGAAGAGATAAAGAGAATATCTAATGTGTTGGGGAATTAATAATGATATTAATAACGGTAATAATGATAAACACGAACATAAGCAGACTTCATATATTAAGATAAAGAGAAATAATACAAAATAGACGTGAAAAGATTTAAAGTTTTTATTTTGCTTTTCAAGCAATTAAATAGATGACGGACCTTGTTTGTATAAAGAATTATTGAATACATTGATATTCAATAGGTGACATAATCCACTTTCGGAAAGAAAATCGTCAAGGAGACTTTTGAACCGGGTTGTAGTTTCACTGCAACGGAGGTTCACTGGCAGTCTGTTCCACATGGTTGAGTAGCGAATAAGGAAAAAATTCTGACGTAAGTTTGTGTGGGTTCTTGGAATCGCTAGAATGTTCTCCTTATTGCGTAGATTGTGGGATGATATTATAAGGTATGAAGGGGTGGATACCGATGAGTAGGAAATACCGTTAATGAGCCGGTAGATAAAGACAAGATTTAATTTGATACGTCTGATCCAAAGAGGTTCTAAGTTGAGTTGTTGACATCTTTGGTAATAGTCTTTGTTATCGGAATACCCCAGAACAGCTTTGGTGAACTTTCTTTGAACACCTTCAATTCTAATCAGATCATTATGTCTACAATTACTGTAAACAAAAATACCATATTCAAGAATGGGTAAGATACATTTTCTGTATAATAACAATCTCGATTCGATATTATTGAAGTTTATCATTATCAATCCGATGAGCTTTCTAGCTTTGGATACTTGAGATATAATGTGTTCAGAAAAGTTCAGGCTGTTGCTATATCTTAAACCCAGCTCACGAACAGTGTTGAGAGGTTTGAGTGTATGTGTCTGTACAGTCAGATTTAAGTTAAGACAGCGACCAATGTGAATAAATTCACTTTTGTCAACATGAGGTGGCATATTCCACGAAATAGTCCATTCGTACAACTTGTTTATTTCCTCCTGGATTACTGCTGAATTATAGCTTTCTTTCGTGGGAGAAGAGAATGAATAAACTACTTTCAGGTCATCGGCAAAAAGGAAAGGCTTAACATACTGAAAGAGGGAACACACGTCATTGATAAAAAGGAGAAAGAGTAATGGACCAAACACACTTCCTTGTATAACCCCACTGGTTACATTTACAGGTTTAAAGTAGCAAGATCCAAAGCGAACGATTTGGCTACGTTCTTGTAAAAAAGATTTGAGCCAAGATAAAAGGGGATTCTGTATGCCAAATAAAGAGAGTTTTAAAAGAAGAAGTTTGTGTGAGACACTGTCGAAAGCCTTACTAAAATCGAAGTAAAGAATTATCACCGACCAATCAACATCTCTTCTCTGAGTAATTCGATCAAAAACCTCCAGGTGCGATGTGAAATATGAGCGTTTAGTCATGAACCCATGTTGGGAAGGGCTGTTCAGACTAGCTGAAAGTAAAAATGATAGTAGCTGTTTGTGGATGATTTTTTCCATGGTTCTTGAGAGCACGGATGTCAAATTAATTGGCCTATAGTTAATAATATCACTACGTGGTCCTGTTTTGAATCTAGGGGTAATAAGGGATGTTTTCCATACAGATGGATAGGTCCCATATTCCATAGATAGATTGAAAAGTTTCAAACAAAATAGTGGAAATTCTCTACTTCCATATTTCACAAATGATGTAGGTATCCCGTCAGGTCCACCATCATAAGACTTTTTCAGGGCAGTTATGGCCTGCTTGATGGCGGAGGGTGTGAAATCAATTTTCGACAGATGTCTGGATGTTAGCATTGGAAATGTAATGCTGGAGCTTTCAGTTCCAGTTTTGTAGCACTGCGAGAAGTGCTTGCTGAATTGTTCGCATATAGTACTCGGGTCGTTAACAATGCTTCCGTTAACTATGAAGAATTTGGTCGTGCCAAAGGAATTTGACTTTACACGGGATTTAAAAGTCGAAGTATTGATAATTCTGGGCTTTTACTACGTAGAGCTTTATTTTCTATATTCATGAAATACTTACGTTTAGATTAAGCATTTCTGTTGATTAATTTAAGTATACTCTGAAGTGCATACACATCATTCTGCTCATAGTAGCGGTATTTTAATTTCCTCAGCTTTCTTTTAAAAGAATTTTGGCCCCTATTAGCATTATAAGCCACACGGTCAATAACTGGAGCAGTGCAGTCAAGACAATATATCATATATATATATATATTTCCTATTGTCTTATATTGAATGTCATGAGGCTTTGTTTGTCTGAACAAATAATACCACGCTCCACTGTGACTGCGCGAAGATCGAAATAAAGATCTATTCACTTCTTGTCTGGCTTCTTCTATCAATAGCACGAGGGTCACATTAAGGCACGAAACTGGCGAGCCGTTTTGAACACTAATTTAACCTCATTTCTATTATTATCCGTTAACTATTTTGGGTAAATTAATAGTTTATTTTTTATTATCTTAAGTTCTTCGTGTTATAGTTACCTTTTTTCGTGCTACTTTTACTGCTGTATTTGTCACATAACCTATGTCAGACTTAATAAAAACCCATAATCTGGAGGATTTGTCACCAGTGGAGATAGACACTGTTATGACTACGAAATCCCGACTTCCAGAATTTGATCGTAGTGATCCTGAGTTGTGGTTCGCTCAACTAGAGCATTATTTCACTAGACACAATATCAAATCTGAAAGGATTCGCTAAAGAGACTTGCGTTCTATCCTTCCACCTTCAGTCGCCAAAGAAATCTTGAGTTCAACATCACCACAACCATACACTATTCTAAGACGAGAGATAATGAACCGTTTATCATTATCAGACGGTCCAAGAATCCAAAGACTTTTCCAAGGTGAAACACTAGGTGATAGGTTGCCGTCACAGTTTTTACTTCACCTCCAAGTCTTAGTGGGTGATAACACAGTGAGTGAAGCAGTCCAAAAATAAGGATGGATACAAGCTCTTCCATGCTACGTCAAACACTGTTTGGATGCACAAGATCCCAAAACGTCATCATCTCATTTAGCGCGTATAGCTGATAGAATAATGGAAAGAGGTCCTCCAACTGGATTAGGCACGATAAATCACATACAAAAAGTAGAGTCAGCAAATGACCCGGTCATAGAAGGACTCATTGCGAGTGTTAAAAGTCTTACTGAGGCTGTCATCAGAATGCAAATCGGTCATAGAAACAGTAGCAGGTACCACAACGCTCACGATCAAAGTCACAAATCTCCAGACAATCTGGACAGTTTTGTTGGTACCACTGGAAGTTTGGTGTCAACTCAACCAAGTGCATGCAAACATGCGCCTGACCTAAGCATAGTTACAAGACAACGGGAAACGAGTAACCCCTCCTCAAGTCGCGACGACACAGGAGGGGCGCCTAAACAGTCGTTTGTTTTATGTTATAGACAGAAACTCTGGCTTGAATTTCTTGGTGGATACTGGCGCTGCTTTTAGTATCATCCCTCAAATTAAAACTGAGCTGAGTCGAGAAACATCCCTGATTACACTTCAAGCCGCAAATAAAACTAAAATCGCCACATTTGGGCAGAAAACTTAAACCCTAGATTTCCGGTTCAGGAGGCGTTTTCCTTGGGTTTTCACGTTAGCCGACTTAGATCTGGCGATAGTGGGGATGGAATTTATAGAGAGATACGAATTTCTAGTTGACACTAAGAAACAGCGCTTAACACTGAAAGAAACTTTGAATTATGCAAAAGGCAAAGAAAGTCACATCACATCTCTTAACTCGATTCAAACTCCTCCAATAACAACAGCGAAATTCCAAGATATACTCGCGGAACTCCCAAACTTAACCAGACCAAACCCACAGTTTCCCAAAGACAAACTGAAAGTAAGTCGTACTATCAAAACCGAAGGTGCGCCTGTGTTTGAAAAACCCAGGAGACTAGCACCAGATAAGCTCAAAATCGTCAGGGCCGAGTTTGGTTGTATGCTACAACTGGGTATTATTCGTCCCTCTGATAGTCAATGGGCATCACCTTTGCATATGGTCTCGAAGAAGAATGAAAGCGACTGGCGACCGTGCAAGGATTACAAAGGCCTCAGTTGTCAAAACGTAACAGATAGGCACCCAATACCACATATCCAAGATTTCACAAACGGTTTACAGGGTATGAACATATTCACTAAAATTGACTTAGTCAGGGCATATCACAATATCCCGGTGGCTGATGAAGATATCCCCAAGACAGCTATTACAACACCCTTTGGCTTATTCGAGTTTGTACGCATGCCATTCGGCCTGAGAAATGCGGCACAGATCCATAGATAACCTACTTTGAGATATGCCATTTGCGCAGGGGTATATAGACGATTTGATAATTGCCATCCCCTATTTACAATCACACAAACAGCATTTACGAGCAGTGTTGAAAAGATTGAATGAACATGGAATAAACATACATCAAAGTAAGTGTGTTTTTGGTGTTCAAGCTTTAGAATTTCTCGATCACATAATAAGCCCAGAAAGGATTAGACCGATCAAAGAAGAAGTGGACACCATCAAACAATACCCCATACCTAGTTCGCTAACATAACTGACAAGTTTCCTGGGTCTAATTAACTTTTATCGCAGATTCATACCAGGTTGTGCACAAATAATGCAACCTTTGACAGATTCATTTAAAGGAAAACCAAAAGAAGTCAAACTGTCTACTGACACCGTTGAAGCTATTAAACAGCTCAAAGATAAACTGGCTCAAGCAACTACGTTGATGTATCCGATTTCTCTTTCCCCACTTGCTTTGATGGTAGATGCTTCAGATAAAGCAGTCGGCGGTACCCTTAACCAACTGGTCAAAGACGCCCGGAAACCAATTGCTTTCTTCTCGAAAACAGTCGCTCCAGCAGAGACAAGGTATTCTACATTCGGGCGAGAACTTCTTGCAATCTACCTAACCATTAAACACTTCCGACACATGTTAGAACGCAGTAAATTTATAGTCTTTTCGAATCACAAACCACTAACAAATGCATTAAAAGCGAGAGTCGATAAATACTCACCTCAAGAAGTCCGACACCCTGACTATATATCAAAGTTCACAAGCGATATTCGACATGTCAAAGGTCAGGACAATCAGGCGGCAGTTGCTTTATTCAGACTAGAAATTAACGTGCTACAGCAGTCTATAGTAAACTTCGAGACGTTGAGACACGAACAAGAGCGGGATGCAGAATTACAAAACCTACTTAAAACAAACAATTCAAGTCTTAATTTAAAACAGTTCCCATCACCTGTTGATGGTTTTCCAAGCTACTGTGACACGACCAAGGCAATGCCGCTATCTTTCGTTCCCAAAAATATGCGAAAGTTGATATATAATAACTTTCATTCTTTGTCTCATCCTGGCGCAAAAGCTTCAACTAAACTAATCAATGCCAGATATATATGACCGAATTTACAGAAGGATGTACACAAGTGGGCTAGAGAGTGTTCAGCATGCCAACAATCAAAGATTAATCGTCACACAAATTCACTCATAGATGTTTTCTCGCAACCAGATGCACGGTTTGCACATGTGTATATCGACGTGGTAGATCCTTTACCACGTTCGAACGGTTTTAACTATCTGTTTACATGCACAGGTCGATTTACCGGATTCTTTATAGTCGTAACCGATGGTTGGAGACTCTTGGTGACATGGCTCAGAATCGATCACAATGGCGTCGGTGCATACACTCCCTGTCTTCCCTTAAACTAAGAAATTAAAATCATTTCATATCTTTCTTTCTACGAACTAATTCTATATTCTGGTACTGTATCCTTATATGCAATCTTTCTCCTATATATTACCACCTTTAACCTAACCACTCCTATGAATCCGGTGTTCATCTTGCTGTGCTAGTGAGGTATGGCAACCTGGACCGATGCATATATGTGCCTGGTCCTACGTTGTAACTGACTGACTGTTTTCTCGCAACCAGATGCACGTTTTGCACATGTGCATATCGACTTGGTAGGTCCTTTACCACGTTCGAACGGTTTTAATATCTGTTTACATGCACAGGTCGATTTACCGGGTTCTTTATAGTCATCCCAATAGCAGACATCATAGCGGACACAGTAGCCAAGGATTTCGTACAGAACTGGGTAACCATTTTTGGTACATCCATAACAATAACGACGGATAGAGGAGAGCAAATGGAATCTGAACTATTTAGTAACTTGGCTAAACTGCTAAGCTCCAATAGGATGCGCTGCACTACATATCATCCTCAGGTTAATAGTATGCTAGAACGTTTTCACCGTTAGTTATGTTGGTAATACGAACACCTGTCAAGAATTACGCACTGTGTTCAGCTGCAGAACTGGTTTTTGGAACAACTCTGAGACTACGCACGTCTGAATAAGATGTGACAAAATAAAAGCACCACTCAGTCCTCCATTTGAAGGTCCTTTCAAAGTCGTCTCAATAAAATCTAAATATTTCGTGATAGAAGAACATGGAAACATCGACGAAGTAAGAATTGATAGGCTAAAGCCGGCTTATCTAGATCATGAACCACCATAAGTGTTGCTAGATCGTTTAACTGACAAATCCATTACGAAATCAAAATGTGAAAATGATATATCTTTACAAATGACCAAAAAGATTCGCTGGGCACATCCGATTTGTCAGTCAAGGATGTTGACAGTTTCGGCTGCAGGATAAAATCTAACCACGTAGCTAATCAGATCCTGAATTTACTTTAAAATATCTTTTTTCTTATCCCGCCTCACCTACAACTCTCCAGATCTTATACCTTTGATATATAAGTGTTTTGTTAAATATTTTTTTAAATACTGGACACATAAGCTAGGTATTCCGTAACGATGGCTGAGGATTTTAATCAAACTCATACAACTAACACTGGCAAATACAATGAATTCAAAAAGCAACACAGGCGAGTTTTATAATTTCTTTTTCTGGTTAATTAACTATGTTGGCTGTACTTCTTATATATCTATAAAAAATTTTCACGTAGACTGGCTATACATATATACCATATGAACTACTTCTAAAAGTTTTCGGTTGAAGATATGTTTAGTAGCTTGATACGATCAATACTACTATTATTAAGTGGTTTTTAGACAAAACATTTTGGATTAAACCATGGTCAAGTACTTATTAAGGTTCTCATCTTTTTTCATGTTTAAGAAAATTATGCAATAACTTAACCAGTTTTCCTGCAGCATGCTTCTTAGCGTGAACATATAACCCATCTTTTTTGGGAACATTTAGAATTTTTAAAATTTCTGACACCACTACCGCGCTCGTTTCAAAAGTGGCAGTGATTTTTATACTTGTTGTGTTTATACTTTCTTTGAGTACTTATTGCACCAAAAATCATTCCTGGTCTACTTTAACCTAAAGTACTTTGTTAAAGTTTGAAATGTTCTCGCTAAATTTTGTCCTAGGTACCTTTTTTACTCCTAGACTAACACTTGTGTTCACATTGTGATCGTTGTGTGTTTTTAAATCTTTTAAATCTAATTACAGTGGTTGGTAAGACTCACAAATGTGGGCAACCAAATTGTTTGTTCCCCGTGGAGGAGGGAATGCAGTGTGATTGCTGTAAAAAGTGGTACCACAAAATGTGTACACGCCTAAGTCTGACAGATTACAAAAGATGCTCTAAGCCAATTCGCATTGGCTTTGTATGTTCTGCTGTACGGATAAAAAGGTACTTATTCAGGAGGCTATGGGCCTATTGGCTTTGGCTTGCAAGAAAAACGATGGCGGAAGCCATGATCACAAGACACTGACGGAGAAGAATGTGTCAGTGTAGTAAGTGCTGCTACTGGACCCGTTAAGCACCTGACTGTGGTTGACGGGAACGTGAAATCTCCGTTGACATTAACGAGGAATGAAGTTCCGCTTGATATTGACATCGGCAGTCATACACCTCTAGTCGAAACAGAAGATCCGGATAAAACTGTCACCGTTCCACGTAGTCCAGGTGTGGCTATCCTGAGTGGTGACAAATAGACTTCAGTAAGGAGGAAAAGAAATGGGAAGAAAAAGGCTGTAAGCAAAACGCAGCTGGTCAACAAGGCATTGGAAGTGATGTTATCAGAAGAAAAATTCTCACTGCGTGACAAGACAGACCTCTCTGAGAGATCAGTCATTTTTCATAAGATAAGATAATCTTCAGATAAAGAACCAATTGGGAGATTTGAACACGATCTCAATCATATTAAGACATCATTAAGTAAACCACTCCCAGATACAGTTTCAGGAGTTAGTATTTGTAAGCTTTATAGAATAGGAAAAAAGGTGGATTCCGAAAGTCCGCCTTCTGAAGGTTACATTCAACACGGTAGAAGAGAGGAACCTGATTTTAAGTAATTCACGTAAACTGGTAGGATCCGGAATATAAGTTCGTGAGGATCTCAGCTTACAGACGAGCTGCAGAAGCGGGAATAAATGAACGTCGCCAAAACGAGTAAGGAAACCTTGTTCATAAGGGTTTTCAAGTTGTAAAAGTTCGGAGCGAAGCGATCCCTAAGCCACTCTGGGTGGCAAGGGAAAGCTCTCCACAGACTTAAAGGTGTGCTACACAAATGCTCGCAGCCTACTAAATAAAATGGCGGAGCTCAAGTCAGTGGTGGATAAAGAGAAACCGGACGTTATTGCTGTCTTGGAAACTTGGTTAACTTCAGAAATATTAGACAGTGATATCCAGTTAACTGTGTTCATAATCAGTAGAGCTGATAGATTAAACCGTAGGGGAGGCGGGGCTGTTCTATACATGAAAATTACCCTAACCATAAGACTAGCTGAGACAGTAGCACATGTTTTAGGGACATGTGAACTGGTGAGATGTAAGTTGAAATGCCGACGGAAAGATATTTAATTAGTTGTACTATATCGCAGTCCAGAATGTGTAGCAGATGATTTTCTTCTAAGTAAACTTATGTCCTGGTGTAAAAACGGTAAATGTCATGTAGTAGGCGACTTTAATGCACCACAGAAGAACTGGGTTAACTTAGAAGTAGGGTCATCCATATCGTCGTTCGACTGCAAACTCTTAGAAACCTCGATTGGATTAACATTATTCCAACACACTGAAGATCCCACAAGACACGACTTAAGAAACTCTTCCTCTCTTTTAGATTTAGTTTTCACACACTGTGATAACGTTGGTCAAATGGCTTTTCTCCCACCGCTTGGGAGAAGTGAACATGCACTCATCTTATTCAAATTCATGGCTGAGATTGCCTGTCAAAAAGATATGGAAGGCAGATATGCAGGCAATTAACTCCGCAGCATCGGCTGAAAACTGGGGAATTGATTCAAAGACATCAGTACAAGAAGCAAGATCTCTATTCAGGCACTTATACAATCGGGTAACTCAACCATACATACCCTGGACTGTCCCAAAGAAAAATAAGCACGGCCATCTCAGGATAGGACGGGATATTCGACGCTCCCTAAGACAAAAGAAGAAATGCTGGCATTTTGACATCCGTCTTGGCACATCAAGTACGATGGAACGCTACAGATCGATAAGAAACGAGTGTATAACGAAAATTCGGGAAGCTCAAAAAAATATGAAATGCAGCTGGCACAATTTGCACTCAAGCAGCCCAAGAGAATATTCTCGAACATAAACTACAGAACAAGGATGCATCATTGGATTCCCAACCTAATTAAAGTAGGAAGTGAATCTGAAGTGATAGAGGAAGATCAGGAAAAAGCAGAGGCTATGGCAGACTATTTTGGGGCAGTTTTCACTCAGGAACCTCCTATAGAGAAAGAACCAGACCAAAATATAAAGTCAACAAACCATCTACTCACCGTGGACTTCGACCAAAACGATGTGCTTAGGGCTCTTAGCACTTTTAACATCGAGACGTCAACAGGACCAGATGAACTACACCCCAAAATCTTGAGACATATTGCCTAAGATACCGCGGCTACACTGATTGTGATATTCAATATGTCACCTGACCAAGGTGTGTGATTTCATGGAATATTTCTCTGGCACACTTAATATTCGAATATATGAAGCAGCTGAAGTACTTTTTGTAATATCACAATGAGCTGAAAAATTGTGCTTCTTCCACTCAGGACTATTGCAACTTTGTTATATATTTCTAAATCTTCTTTGTCTAGGCCTTTATTATTTAATTTTGACTAAGATTTACCTTTAGTACTTAAATTTGTTTTTATACGGTCCTGGTCAATCGACGATAGTGTCGGGTTCTATTGAAATTAAGATTACGTCATAGAGTGGTTGACCATTGTTAACCCTCAACTGTCTGCTGGACATAATGCCTCATATTCTTCCGGAAGGACGTTCGGTCCCATCTTGTTAGTACGAGTCTCGTTGACTCTGAGAAACCTAATTTTTACTTTATGCTATTTAGTACACTGTTTTGTTCTGGGAAAACGTCTGATCGTATAGCACAAGCTATACTGTTCGAGGTACTTTGTCATTTTGATATAATTTGTTTTCTTTGATAAATTAGGATCGAATAAACCAAGCACAGAGTCTGTCTTTAAAGCAATTAATCCAAAAGTGATCTGTATGATAAAACCAAAGAACGTAATTTAGCCTAATCGATTAAACTTTTGTTTGTTGGATCTTCCCTCACGTTCGCACCAAATATTGGAATTTCCGTTGTTATAATACCTTTTTCTATAGAAATTTACTTTTGGATAAGTCTCCACTACTTTTTCCACTTTTTAGTTGGTTTATTATATGTTGATAATTGGTATATTTTTAACCATTACTTCTTACAATATTTTTCCACATCTACTTTTTATTCAACAGTCGAGTCACATCAGGCTTGCTAGCCAGAAATCAAGGTAGTGCATTGAATCAAGTCTCAAACTCAAGAAAATTTGAACAATTTCATTCTACAATTTTTGATATTCCAGTGAGATAATCAGAAGTATTTGAATTATAGTATTGATGAGGAATCCCAGAAATAACGTAATCGGATCAAGAAGTACTAGATAACCACCAACGAATGTACTGTATTTAGAGTTTGAAACCAAGCATTCAACAAGTACAAAGAAATCGTCAGTTCATTCAAACACCACATCTGCCACAGCTTAAACTGGAGTCTAGGTGTCTGTGATCAATTGTACGTTTTCTTCTCAAGTTCATCCCCTGTCTGTCCGACATTTTATTGGATAAAAACTCAATTATCTAGAATCCACTCATTAGGATTAGGATTAACAAACGAAATTGGAACAGACTCATCTGCTTCCTGAGATTTGGTACAATAATCATGTCGGTTGTGTACTGAAACATCTGCTACTTAGAATTTGAACCATAGACGTTTAGACTATCCTCCCCCACGAAATAATGTTGAATCTTTATATTCCCAATTTATCAGTGATGTGGTTTCACTTAAAATATATTTCTCACACTGGTTAGAGTAAACGTTAGAAGTAATTTTGTGATAAGGATAAACAGCAGTTGATATGAAATCATCCGAATTGTAACCAAAATCGATGTCAGTTAGTACTTGAGCTTCGCAATGAACAAGTTTCCCACAAGAAATAAATGCATTATGAAGACAAGTAATATTTGGCATGACATCAGGTTTTGACTCTTCTGGAATGGTTTCCACGAATTTATTAAGAATGTCATTGCAGAGTAGAGGATCATTAAAAAAATCAGCACCTATCAAAATTATATCAGTTTTTCGATCATAATTATGTTCATTCAACATATTTTCCTCAGATTTGCAAGAAATTTCGTCAGAAAGAAGGGAATCATTAGGAAAAACCATATCTGGTATAGTAACATGAGAAATGTGATAAGTTGATTGATTAGAAACTGTTGTCTAACAAGCATTCTGAGTTTTACTTAACTCTGAACTGCTATATGACTCTACACTGTCTTGAAATTGTTGATAATGATAAATGATCAATAAGAACACTGGACTTAATAGAATCGGAATTACAAGACTTAACATTCGATGCAGCAAGATGAGCAGTAGTATTTTAAACTGACTGAATATGTTCAATATCACCACATTTAAAGCACTTAGAATTACGAGATTTACATGAATTAAAAGACTGGAACCCGCCACAGTACAAACATTGACCAGACTTGGGCCCATTTTCGTGAACTGCATCGCAACTCCTCAATGAATTATCTGCATAACCTTCAGTATGGACTAGATTGGGATGACGTAATGTAGCGAAGTTTTTTATATCCTCATGAATCATTTTACGAGATCTTCCTTCTTTACCACCTTCAAAATTTGTATAATTAACATAGTCTAGCAGCAGATCCTTGAGAATTGTATACGAAAGCGAAATGGGCTTTTCCGGTAAAGCCAGAGCTTTTAATAAACTACATGCTTCTTTTCTGATGAATGTTAGAAATGTGCTACAATATGAGCATCCTCATCATCTTCCTTGGTCAAAGCCCAAATTTCGAACCTTTCAAAGTAATCCTTGAAAGCATCAAAACCTGAATGTATGTCCAACCGTTCCATCACAGGCTCCATTGTGACTCCAATACGATAATCAGGAGTATTTGAATTATAGTATGGATGAGGAATCCCAGAAATAACGTAATCGGATCAAGAAGTACTACATAACCACCAACGAATGTACTGTATTTAGAATTTGAAACCAAGCATTCAACAAGTACAAAATTATCATTAGTTCATTCAATTACCATATCCAATCATCTTATTTTTAGCATGTGGAACACCAAAACTGTCCTAAAAAATCAGTCAAGTATTATTTCAGCTGGTGGTTTTGTGTCCTGCGATTTGAGCCAGAAGTAACTATGATGGGTTTAAAGCTTCATGAGAGCTTCTCATCTCACCTTTAAGAGAGTTTTTCTCGAATATAGAAAGATGTTTTAAACAAACCATCTGGCTGTTAATAGTATGGTAGAGTCCTAACGTGCTACGTTACTTATTATTTTCAATATTCTGTAAAATCAGATGGTATGGACTGTCTTAGATTATTTTAAACCAAAATACGAGGTGTAAAATGCATTTGATTTTCAAACGTTGACCGGTTACGTATGGCGTAGATTTGATGCTGCATTGACTGCGAATATACAACCACCGGAAAAAATAAACGGTTTATCAGCCCATCATAACCATTATGTATTTTAACCTAATGTCTCGGCCTTGGCTAGACTTCTATTTCTGATAGGTCTTTAATGGTTTCAGCTGACTAATGGCAACTTGAAACATGCTTTTCCATAACCTTAATCATGAATGCCCAGTTAAAATGACTATACACGATTGTTTTTTTCCCTGTTTATTCCTAGGTGATCTATACGAAACCAACCAAGAACAGAAAATTGACGAGATTTTGGGACGACAACGAGCAAACCAAACATTAAAAATTTATTATGAATTCACATATTTTGGCTTTCGAGATCTTTCCATCGACGCGTAGGACTGCGATCGATTAGTCTCTTTCGGTATATGAAAATCCTATGTGTTTTGCCTCAATATTGCAATTAAGTCACAAGCGTTCTAGACAGAGAGGAATAGTACCCAGCAGTAGATTGACTTAAACTCGGGCCTTAAAACAAATCTATATTATTGTTACATGTTACGGAATAAGGTGACAGAATTTAACTTGCAATAAACTATAGTTATAACATATCATCCATTTTACCGGTTTTTAATGAAATAACGCTCTATTTTCTCCCTTACACGAATGAGACGCTAATTTGCCTTAGACGAATATTTACACCAGATACTCTTCTAGTGTCTGTCCTACAGGACTTTAGTAAAACCATGATCAAGTACTTGTGAATGCCCTGACTAGAACGTAATCGAGTTTCCACGCCAACAAGCGACAAAAATCACAAAAATACCAAGGGAAGAAAAATATATAACTCGTCTAATACCTGTGAGACTATCTGCTATTCTGAATAAGCAGATAACAAATTGCCCATATATTATCTAATGTATCTGTTTCACCGAAGCTTCATATTTGCTTTATCCATAAGTTTGACCTTGAACTTCCCGTGTATATCTTGATTTGGCTTTTTGTCGTTTACGCTCTGAAAACGTAAATATTGGACGTTTGTAATGAAAATTGTTGTACTACTTACTATTTGAAATAGCATAATAACATTTTGCAAGTTATGAAAGATATTTACTATTTGGAAAATAGAAATTCAGGTTTCTTACCAATCTATTGGAAGCTCCAAATTTACAGAGTATTCGTGTTTTTATCAAACCATATTCGGAAATTTAAATATAATGCATGTTGTAAGCAAATCGGCAGTTATAGATTAAATACTAAGGGTTATGCATTCATTCACTTCTCTGAAGTCAACTAATGGCATTATTGATAAAACTCTTGTTAGAAGATGACAGTTTATCTGGATAGCACATGGATAGATAGCATATGCCTTTGTGATAAATTAAGTTGATTTGCGTGCGAGCGCTCGATAATTTATTTTACCACCTCAAGTGCAACACTAAAATCGTTTGTGCAGCTTAATGAAAGAAAATATAGTTCACCTTGGCAATAAATGATCGACAATTCGTAGTTAGAGAATCAGAAATCAACATCTAAATACGATCGATCAGCTACTACAATATCTCTGGTTTTACTATCAAGAACTGCGTACAGCAATAGATAATAAATTGTTTAACTCAAAGATTAGATACAGATATGGACAGATATCTTAAAAACAAAGAACAACACTGCACGATCACTGTTACCGAGTATTGAGGTGTATGCACGATCAAGGACACCTCATGAATTAATATGCGATCAAAAGATGTTTCTGACTCTTAGTTTCACTTCGTTGCTTCCCTTAGGTTTTGTTTGTGTTCAAATGTGTTTTAATCTGGATCTTAGCTACTCAGTTCGGAAATATCAATGCAATACCACCCGAGCTTCAGTGTAATTCAAGCGTGACTGCCCACTTCAACACTGTGCTCCCAACACTCTTAATCTAACAGTTAGAAAAATAAGGTCAAACCTATGAATGAGAATATGGATTGAAATTAGGCCGCTCACTAGCATTCTTTATCCAACTGTGTCCCGGGCAATCCTTTCCAGTTGCTATTCATCCTTTTCATGTCTGCCTTTTCTTCGGCAATACACTTTTCCGTTTCCCTTCACGATTCCAACTTAGCGCTTTCCTCGTTGAAAAGTAACATAGCTTCTTACCCTGTTAGTTATATTTTTAGCCCGTTTCTACACGGGATAGGTTTAAGATGCTTTTATTCTTTGTTTTTACTATTCATAGTTCATGGCATTCTCACGAGTTCCTCGGGTATATTTGTAAGTCCTTAAAATTTTTCTAGAATTTTTAGAAAAAAAATATATATAATGATAAGGTAGATTACGTAATGATAATTAAATAGAATTTGGAAAGTTAAGATAATTTAAGAGGATCAGGTGGTGGAAATGTGTGAATAAAATTTATTTTAAAAATTAGGTAATAATGGGGAGTATAAAATATCTTATAATAAGTAACTGAAAAAATAACCAAAACACAAAACAAACAGAAACAAAAACAAGAAGATTACCAGGGTAGTGATAAGTTTATTAAAGTTTCTTTTTGGATGCATAAATCCGGTTACAGTTTCTTAATCGCAATCGCTTCAGCAAAGCGGAGAGTGGTGGTACTTTTTTGTCTATTGATAATTTTAAACGCGTGCAGAATATCGACGGTATGCCCGGTGTCAAGTAGATGCCGAGCTATTGCACTGTTAAAAGCTTTGATCCCTCGCAGCGTCAAGTTCTTCGGAATATGCTCAGAAATGCGAACCTGTACTCTTCTCTCAGTTCTTCCAATGTATGTGCTACGGCACGTACATGTGAATTGGTAAATGCAGTTGGAGCAACTGAGGAAAGAGGACTTGTCGTGGTGATTGGACATATTCAGTCAGTTTAAAATACTACTGCTCATCTTGCTGCATCGAATGTTAAGTCTTGTAATTCCGATTCTATTAAGTACAGTGTTCTTATTGATCATTTATCATTATCAACAATTTCAAGACAGTGTAGAGTCATATAGCGGTTCAGAGTTAAGTAAAACTCAGAATGCTTGTTAGACAACAGTTTCTAATCAATCAACTTATCACATTTCTCATGTTACTATACCAGATATGGTTTTTCCTAATGATTCCCTTCTTTCTGACGAAATTTCTTGCAAATCTGAGGAAAATATGTTGAATGAACATAATTATGATCGAAAAACTGATATAATTTTGATAGGTGCTGATTTTTTTAATGATCCTCTACTCTGCAATGACATTCTTAATAAATTCGTGGAAACCATTCCAGAAGAGTCAAAACCTGATGTCATGCCAAATATTACTTGTCTTCATAATGCATTTATTTCTTGTGGGAAACTTGTTCATTGCGAAGCTCAAGTACTAACTGACATCGATTTTGGTTACAATTCGGATGATTTCATATCAACTTCTGTTTATCCTTATCACAAAATTACTTCTAATGTTTACTCTAACCAGTGTGAGAAATATATTTTAAGTGAAACCACATCACCGATAAATTAGGAATCAGTTTCAGTTTCAGTTTGGGAAGGACAGGAGGCTCGATGGCCTATGTTAGTCCTGTCAATGGTGGTCTCTCAGTTGATCCAACTTTCTTTTGAAAGAGTCGACGGATGGAGCCTCAACCACGTGCTGAGGTAGTGAATTCCACTCGTTGATGATTCGATGGGAATGTCGATAGTCAGCTAACAAGTAATTTGTTCTCGGCTTTTGAACTTTTTGGGAGTGTCCTCGTAAATTCTCTATTTTGGAGGACAAGAAAAATGAGGGATGTTAGGTGCAAATTTATCACTAAGGAATTCGTAGACTGTAATCAAGTCGCCTCTAGTTCTGCGATATGACAACGGGAAAAGGTTCAGCTTGGCCAGTCGAGATTCATACGGAAGATTCGCTATTCTGGGAACCAGCTTAGTCGCCGTTCTTTGAACCTTTTCCAGAAGCTCATTGTCTTTTTTTAAGCAGGGGCTAGCTGCTTGTATGCAGTACTCAAGTTTAGGACGAACGAACACTGTATACAAAGTCAAAAACGTCTTAGCGTCGACATGACTAAAATCCCAACGTAGTGACCATAACGTTCTAAAACCTTTGGCAGCTATTGCACGGCAGTGTGCAGTAGTCTTTAGGATTTGGCTAACGATGACTCCTGAATCATTATGTATCTGGACGCCAGGTAGCATGGTGTTATTTATCGTGTATATATCTGTGCCTTGATGATTATATGCATCACAACGCACTTGGAAGTATTTATCGACAACTGCCATGTTTGAGACCATTCAGATAACTTCTTCAGGTCATTTTGAAGTTCTAAGCTATCACTCTTACAGCGTATCGTTTTCCATATCTTGACATCGTTAGCATATAGCAAGACCGATGATGATAGGAGACAAGGAAGGTCATTTACATACAAAAGGGAATAGCACTGGCCCCAAAACTGTACCCTGGGGCACTCCATTAAGCACAGTTTCCCAGCTAGATAACCTTGAGTTCACCCGAACTCTTTGTTGACGCTCAACTAAGAAGTCTTTTATCCACATCAATAAATTGCCTCCAGTCCCGACTTTTCTTGACTTATATAACAGCCGGTTGTGCGAAACTTTGTTAAAAGCTTTACTGAAATCAATGAAGGCGACGTCTACAGGTAGCTTTTGGTCCTCAAGAGCGCACCAGCTTTCACGAGCCACTAATAAGTTAGTGAGACAAGAAGAACCTATTCTGAAGCCATGCTGCTTCTCCGAGAGGATCCGGTTTTTATTGAGATACTTAAACAGCTCCTTTCGAGTAATCTTTTCTAATATTTTAACAACCACACTAGTTAGGCTAACGGGGCGGTAGTTCTCAGGTTTGTGTTTCGTGCCTGTTTTGAAGACAGGACTTACTATGGCGTTTTTCCAATCTTTCGGTAAGCGACCCTGCGCAACGGATAGGTTAAAGCATGTACTTAAAGGGCTTGCAACGAAGTTAGATAATTCCATTAGTAGCCTAGGATGTAATTCATCGGGCCCCGTGGATTTACCTATGTCAAGCTTATTTAGCAGACCAAAGATTTCGAGTTCTTTAATGGTCACGCTATGCAGTGTGTGTATGGGGGATCTGTATACGCTGACGAGAAGGGCGCTTCTATGGTATACACGTTGCTAAAGTAGTTCGAGAACGCTTGAGCCTTACCAAAGTCGTCCTCCACTAATGATGAAGCAGTACTGTCTCCCCATAGAGCAGGAATATTTCCTTTTCTCCTTGTCCTTTGGTTTATATAGGAATACAAGCGTTTAGGACATTCTATGGATTCCTTTACAAGTTTTTCTTCGTACAATTTTCTAGACTTACGGAGGGTCGAGGCACAAGTGTTCCGAGCCTTTCGATACTGAGATTTTGCCTCATCAGTCCCCAGTAACCTAAATCTATCCCACGTCTTCCTTTTCTTACGGAGAAGAATACGGACCTCCCTACTGAACCATGGTGGAGAGTTTTTCGGTCCCTTTGGTATAGTCCAAGGGATGTGACGTGTGGTAACTTTTAAGTATGGATTTCGAAATGCGTCCCAGGCCGTTTCAATGGAGGACTCTGGGTCTATTGTCCAATCTATTAACGATGCTGAGTCCATGATGGCTGGTATGTTTGCTTTCCAGACGTTGGGTCTGGACTGGACTGATGCGTCCTCATGACTGACAGTTATATGGAAGTCGAAAGTTAAAACTGCGTGGTCACTTTTACCTAAGGGTGGCATATGTTGGAGGTTCGCAACATCATCCTCATAGTGGGTCAGTATAAGATCTAATAAGGATGATTCAGTGTCCGGATCGTACCTTGTTGCTTCTTTCACATGTTGTACTAGAGCACATGTGATAATCCCATCAACTAGTTCCTGCTCGAAAGAATTCTCCGACGATTTAATTCGCAGATTTTCCCAGTCTACCATAGGTGCGTTAAAGTCCCCTAGGATTAGACATCGACCATTTTGGGACCAAGTATTGAGACTGCTTAACAGGATCTCATTTGCCTCACAGCTTGGACTGCGATAGACCAAACTAATCAGCAGCTCTTGTCCCTTGCATTTTAGGCGAAGACTAACTAATTCACACGTCCCACTCTCATGAAATACACTATCGATAATGGTAAATGAGATAGCATTCCTAATTAATAGAGATACTCCCCCTCCTTTTCACTTTTGTGTTCTGTCGGCCCTTACTAACGTAAAGCCCTCGAAATCAAGTTCTATACTATCTATAGCCTGAGTCAGCCAGGTTCCTGTTACGGCGATTATGTCTGGCTTTGTAGAGTCAATCTGTACACCTAGTTCCGATCGCTTATTAAGTAAGCTTCGTGCATTGGTGTAACAGATCCGAAGCCTGTTTAAGTGCCTTCGTGCATCACCCAGAGTGGCTTCGGCATCATTCTCTGTCGAAGTCTTACAACCCGAAAATTTACAACTCTCAGGTCCTTTTCGCCAGCGTCTAACCTATGTTGTAGTTCTTTCACGGCTTCCCGTCTTTTAACACGGTCTGCCAACGGTAAGTCCTTTCGGATAAAGACTCCTGAACCCTTTAATTTGTGCCCATTTTGTGAAATTTGGTCACGTTCGTTCGAAGAGCCGAATATTACTTTAAGCAGTCTGGAATGATTTGGTTTCGAGTCCGTTAGACTCCCTAGTCTGTACACCTTTAGCAAGGTGACCCCGGTCATATTTTGAGGCATGAGTTGATTAAGCAGCTGCATAATCAGTACAATGTCATGCTCAAAACGAGCCTTAGCTTCAGAGCTATCGCTCTCCTTGATTCTATGAAAAATAGCTGATCTGTTGCTATGATAAGCTTTCGATTTTTCAACCACTTTTACGGGGGCAGGTTTCCCTTTTATATCCCTACTTTTCTTCCTTACAACATTTACCCATTTGTCAACGGTGCTGGTAGAAGCAATAACAGTTGAGTCAAACCTAGTGTTGGGTTTTGGGGGGTTGTCGACGACCTGAGGAGTCGTGTTATGTTTACTGTTTGAAACCGATCGAGCCTTGCGATTGCGGTTTCTAGTTGTTTCTTGTTTGATCCCATCTGGGAGACGGGGAACAGAAGACCCTACTTTTCTTGAGCTTTTGTTTAAGGCAGGCCTCTTTGGAGACTGCTTTTCCTTCTTTGACAGGCGTGAGTCATCTATCACCGGACTAACCTTAGTTTCCTTCACGTTGATTTGCGTGTCGACAGATCGAGTGCTGCTTGACGCGTTCCGACTATGCTTGCTAAAGCACTTCTTTGCAGCATCAACCAGTGAGATGGCCTCGGTTAGCAAGCTGTTTGCATCCGAGCAGCACTGTTGACAAAGCCACACACAACCCTTCTTACTGTACCGTTTGAAAGCAGCAGGCGTTAAGTTCGTGCAAACTTCGTGGTACCAGCCTTTGCACTCATCGCACTGCATGCCGCTTTCAAAAGGATAACGACAACCCGGACGTTGACAAGTGCTTTTTTACACTGTCCGGTCATTTAGGAGGGGTTCTTTTTTAAACAGTGATGATACTCGGAAACAAAAAAAATTTATTTTTGGCCAAAAGTAAAGAGCTGTAGATTGCTAGGACCAAAAATACTAACAGACACAGTTGAAAAAGAGGTACTCAAGAGTATCAACGACAAAACAGTAAAAACGATACTTCAGTCGAATACTTTAACTGAAATAGTAGTCTTGATACGTAATAAACGATCAAAAGAAACAAATTTATTCAGCGAGGAAAAATACCACTGTCCTTTTTAAATAGCGCGATGAATGTGTATATATATAAAGATTCAACATTATTTCGTGGGGGAGGATAGTCTAAACGTCTATGGTTCAAATTCTAAGTAGCAGATGTTTCAGTACACAACCGACATGATGATTGTACCAAATCTCAGGAAGCAGATGAGTCTGTTCCGATTTCGTTTGTTAATCCTAATCCTAATGAGTGGATTCTAGATAATTGAGTTTTTATCCAATAAAATGTCGGACAGACAGGGGATGAACTTGAGAAGAAAACGTACAATTGATCACAGACACCTAGACTCCAGTTTAAGCTGTGGCAGATGTGGTGTTTGAATGAACTGACGATTTCTTTGTACTTGTTGAATGCTTGGTTTCAAACTCTAAATACAGTACATTCGTTGGTGGTTATCTAGTACTTCTTGATCCGATTACGTTATTTCTGGGATTCCTCATCAATACTATAATTCAAATACTTCTGATTATCTCACTGGAATATCAAAAATTGTAGAATGAAATTGTTCAAATTTTCTTGAGTTTGAGACTTGATTCAATGCACTACCTTGATTTCTGGCTAGCAAGCCTGATGTGACTCGACTGTTGAATAAAAAGTAGATGTGGAAAAATATTGTAAGAAGTAATGGTTAAAAATATACCAATTATCAACATATAATAAACCAACTAAAAAGTGGAAAAAGTAGTGGAGACTTATCCAAAAGTAAATTTCTATAGAAAAAGGTATTATAACAACGGAAATTCCAATATTTGGTGCGAACGTGAGGGAAGATCCAACAAACAAAAGTTTAATCGATTAAGCTAAATTACGTTCTTTGGTTTTATCATACAGATCACTTTTGGATTAATTGCTTTAAAGACAGACTCTGTGCTTGGTTTATTCGATCCTAATTTATCAAAGAAAACAAATTATATCAAAATGACAAAGTACCTCGAACAGTATAGCTTGTGCTATACGATCAGACGTTTTCCCAGAACAAAACAGTGTACTAAATAGCATAAAGTAAAAATTAGGTTTCTCAGAGTCAACGAGACTCGTACTAACAAGATGGGACCGAACGTCCTTCCGGAAGAATATGAGGCATTATGTCCAGCAGACAGTTGAGGGTTAACAATGGTCAACCACTCTATGACGTAATCTTAATTTCAATAGAACCCGACACTATCGTCGATTGACCAGGACCGTATAAAAACAAATTTAAGTACTAAAGGTAAATCTTAGTCAAAATTAAATAATAAAGGCCTAGACAAAGAAGATTTAGAAATATATAACAAAGTTGCAATAGTCCTGAGTGGAAGAAGCACAATTTTTCAGCTCATTGTGATATTACAAAAAGTACTTCAGCTGCTTCATATATTCGAATATTAAGTGTGCCAGAGAAATATTCCATGAAATTACACTCTCAAAAGAGAGTCTAAAAGTTGATACAAAAAGAATATATCGAAATTAAAATAAACAATACTTATGGACAGAACAAATCTGAATGAAAGTCAAATAAGGGAAACACTTAATCCTAACAATAGCGTTAATTCATTTAATTTTGAGAAACCATTCAATGTTTATCACTTAAATTATTATAGCCTACGGTGCTTCAATACCTGATACACAACCCACGACTTACAGGCCTCAGAGTTCCTAGTCCCAATCCCCGTTAAAATCATGGGTGTACACAACTGGAGAGTCCCTACACTAAGAAGAAACAGCTGTCTAGTGCTTCCTGATTCTTAATGGCTACCTAAACCCAGCTTGTGATGCTAAACTACAAAATCTAACAATCTCTATTATCCTCAATATATTTCTTCACTTGCTTTGGATGGTCTTAGAATTACATGTAACAGTAGAATACATATACTCCTAACAGTTATTGAAGAAAAGATCAAGAGGTATTGAGAAATTTCACAGAAAGGCTATAGGGTATTATTATGGTCAATTCGTAGGTCTTTCCAGTATTTAGATGATGAAATGTTTAGATTACTATACCCGATTTATGTGCGACCACATTTAGAATACCGGATTCAATCAGCGTGTCCTTGTTTCAAATATGAAGCAGATATGCTAGAAAGAGTCCAAAGACGAGCTACTAAGATGGTACAAGGTCTATCTGGCCTGTCTTATGAAGACAGACTGAGACACCTTAACCTATTTCCGTTATCTTATCGTAGAATAAGGGGTGATCTAATATTGGCCTATCGTATACTGAACGATGACCTTGGTATTAACATGTCTTATCTTTTGCTCCCGTCTAGAACCGATCATTTGAGAAGACATTCGAAGAAAGTTTAAAAACCGAGATCAAACCGTTCACGTCTGGAGTTCCGTTTCTCGCACCGAGTAGTGAATTACTGGAATTCTCTACCGGAACACGTAATATCAGCACCATCTGTTAATATATTCAAAACGAGATTGGACCTCCACAGTATTACAAACTGCGAGGATTAATATAGGTCGACAGACTTCCTATCCTTATTACTGAAGACTGAAGTCAGAATAGTGAAGTTATTCATCAAGTGCATCAACCATCGGTTTTATAACAGAGTGCATCTTTTGGAATCATGGCCTAATCCACTTAGGCTTCTACCTAACAGCATTAGTAATGTCGTTCAACTAGTTACATGAGTTATTCAAGTGAAATATTATATTACATCGCAACCCGTTGAACATTTCACCATCTGTGAATGGCGAGGCGGCTTGTGTGAATTGCATTTTCAATGTCCTATAGCCTGCATGTTATGGGCATTTAAGTGAAGTCAGTTTCGTTTGTCCGATAATAAATGTACCCCTAGCATTTTTAACAATGCTCCACGCTATTTAATTCCCTCTTATCACCTTTCGCTCAAATACACATAGAGACTAAGTGTGTTGAAAATCCCCAATCTCCCGTTTTTCGGAATATTTTTATCAATTTCGAGGAATCTCCAATTGAGAATTTCAGTGGAATGTGGCCAAAGACCGAAACATTTCTCTTCGTCTGAAGGTTCTTTTCGAAACAACTTAAAACTTTGAAGAAATCCCAAAGATTTTTGGAGAAATATTAAGTTCGCTCGAAACACTTTTACTATGGAGAATTTTCGGGTTTTTAGTCACATTTCTCTAAAACCTTCCACTGGATATTCCTCGAAACTAATAAAAGCTTTTCCTAGGATAGTTTGGGGAATACAACATTCTATATAACTTTGGGTTGAACCGCAAAAGTCCCCAGAATTAAGCCATTGACTTCAATAAGTACCTAACAGAATCAGTTTAATATAGGTTGGACTGTTTTATTAACGAGTATACAAAGTTTAGTAGGAGTGTGACAACTTGAAGCAATGTATATGCATACATGTTCTAAGCTAATCAGAATTAGTCAATAGCACTTTGAAGAGTTGTATCAAATGCTTTTTTGAAGAAAATACCTATTTTATTTTGTCAGTCTGTTAGCCCCTCTTGAGCTAAAAACGTTCTTAGCATAAACTTGGAGATTTGATAATAGTGTATAGTTACTTGAAAACGTCGGTTGCATCTCGTCTAGTCCTTATGGTTTTCCATCTTAAATCTCAGGAATTTAGGGGCATCAAGCTCCTAAATGATCACCATGTTCAGATTGTAGCTAAGGAAAAAATTGTATCCGTTCCCGGAATGAACGTTCCTCTATCGTATATACATTGCTAAGATATTCTGAAAGTCCCAGTTATTATGCAGTCGCCATTGTGATCGATTCTGAGCCATGTCACTCAGAGTCTCCAACCATTGGTTATGATAGTCACGCTGACCCCACTGTAACTAGTGCATCCATCATTTTGAAAGTATTGTGTTGCTTCATATTTTTGGTTGTCATTTAGCCACACTCTTTTAATATCTAATTGTTAAAATACATTAGACGAAACCTCAATCCGGGTAGTTAGGAAATCTGAGTTCCTTGGGTCGTGGTACGGCCGATGGTGTTGAGTCACCCCGAAATGCTCTCACGGCCACGCATATACAGCCACTATCTTCTCACAACGAGGATGCTGTTTACAGAATTTGGAGGACGAAAAGCGAATGCTCGGCGCTTCAACCGGGTTGGTGGATGCGAAGGTTCCACTTAGGGCAGTTGAAAAACCCTGATTCCAAACCACTGGTACACGTGAACTCCATAATTCTAAGGAAACAAATGGCGTATGAACCTATCGTTGGTCACCGGCTACCATGGGACTGCATCTCCTTACGTTGCTCCACTGCCTTGGGGATTAGACCTTTAGGTCAAAGGCTTGGAGAGTGTTCCTCCAAAAGAACCACCTTCGGTTTGAGGACTTGATCAGGATGCCAGCCCTCACGCGAACCGAATGGTGAAGTTTGGTGCATATGTATTTGGTGCCTCTTTGTACCAATGTTTATGCGTTTAACTAAATAACAATTAGCTACGTCTGTGAATCACAGTTTTTCTGTGAAATTTCTCAATACCTCTTGATCTTTTCTTCAATAACTGTTAGGAGTATATGTATTCTACTGTTACATGTAATTCTAAGACCATCCAAAGCAAGTGAAGAAATATATTGAGGATAATAGAGATTGTTAGATTTTGTAGTTTAGCATCACAAGCTGGGTTTAGGTAGCCATTAAGAATCAGGAAGCACTAGACAGCTGTTTCTTCTTAGTGTAGGGACTCTCCAGTTGTGTACACCCATGATTTTAACGGGGATTGGGACTAGGAACTCTGAGGCCTGTAAGTCGTGGGTTGTGTATCAGGTATTGAAGCACCGTAGGCTATAATAATTTAAGTGATAAACATTGAATGGTTTCTCAAAATTAAATGAATTAACGCTATTGTTAGGATTAAGTGTTTCCCTTATTTGACTTTTATTCAGATTTGTTCTGTCCATAAGTATTGTTTATTTTAATTTCGATATATTCTTTTTGTATCAACTTTTAGACTCTCTTTTGAGAGTGTAATTTCATGGAATATTTCTCTGGCACACTTAATATTCGAATATATGAAGCAGCTGAATTAAAACCGACAGCTTGTGCAACTCGTCATGCGGTTGGACCAGCTGCTAAATTATATGAACTTTTAGATCCCTATGTGACAATCGATGTGGATGATAATGCTGTTGGTAAAAGTTCCACAAAATCCCGTACAAATATACCACAGTGGAATGAAGATATTTGTGCAAGAATCAATTATGCTCAACAACTTACATTTACTGTATATCATGATGCTGCTATTCCCCCTGATGATTTTGTTGCCATCGTTGAATTGGCTTTACGAGATGTTCGATTTGGTGAAGATATGTGGTTGGAACTGGAACCTCAAGGAAAATTACTTATACGTATTGATTTGGCTGGTACGAGAACAGATGAACCGCCAAGAGACCGTCCAGGATTTCCTAGTCGAGATAGTGCTATTGGCGGCGTACATGGGAAGCATTATCGTTGTGGTGCACTTCGTCGTAGAATTCACCAAGCAAAAGGTCATAAATTTCAAGTTACAAGTTTGCGTCAATTTACATTCTGTTCATTGTGCAATGGATTTATTTGGGGTTTATGGAATCAAGGTTATCAGTGTCAAGTGTGTACATGCGTTGTTCACAAACGTTGCTATTTAAATGTAATAACTCAATGTCCTGGTGTAAAGTCACCTCCAAGTTGTCCAACAGCTGCTCTCCAAGTAAGTTAATTAAGATGACAAATGGATAATACTAGTTAGATGCATAAGTAAAGTTTACTAGTCCGATAGTGTAAATGGTCATCTTTAAATGTAATGTGGTTTATTTGAATTATGCTATAGCAATATCAATTCAGTGATTATTCAAACGATATTATCTTTATATCTCAGCATCATAGTCTATCACATATCAACACTACTAAGTCATGAGTTTGAATATTACTTCATATATCAAAGTTTAAATAACTAGATAGTATCAGTAACCATCCTTCCAACCTGTTTCATAAATACTTTCACATAACTAAAAGCTTGATGAGGCTGTGAATCTTCATCAACTGTGATGATTGGAAGGTTTTTTACGTATGCCAAACCACCGTCTACCTCGACAGGTAATGTTTGCTAGTATAAAAGTCGGTTGGATGAAAGCTACTGACTGCCTAATTGAAAAACGGCATTAATCTATGAAATCACAGACTGTTGATGTAAACCGTTTAGACAGATGCAGACCAGTTGGTTTAGGTTTGCTCAAAAACCGTGGCTAGTGACTGAAGACTTTGGGTGATAAGGTTCAGAATCTTTCACACTGCCACAGTTCCATCCACTCTTTATCTTTCACTCGACCTTCAATTCTAGTATTTCCTCATACATATTTTTACACTCTATCTTTTTGATTTATTTATTTTTATTTATTTGAACACATATATTGGTACAGGAGTGCGCCAAATATATATGCGCCACACAAAACAATGAAAATTTAAGAAGAAAAAACAATGAGGGATGTAAAAAAAACAATAATGAAGAGGTTGGTGTAAGGGAATGTAGTAATAATCATAGTCAGAATGAGGGAACGGAAAGGTATAAGCAGAAATCTTTCAGTTAAGGAAGAAACAACCACTTTTATGAAGAAAGTAAAAGGTTACAGCAGGATCGCCACTGGCTTCTATTCTGAGCCATATCTGATAACGTCTCTAGCCACTGTGTAGCACCATCTTTCGGACCCCAACCAGGGAGTCGAGAAGGACCGACACAAGCCAGCCCTTTGCAGCTTTCATACCACGACACCATGTCATATACTGACCACCTCTCCGCTTTCTCCAACCAGTCCCAGAGTCGGCAAACAATGCACGACGTGGAATTCTCTGGGACGACATTCGTAGAACATGTCCAAGCCACCGAAGTCGGTGTTTCAAGATGATGACACCAATCTTTTTGAACTATATTTTCACTCTTCAGTCTTACTTTTTGCTGTACGTTAGTGATAATTAACTAACTAATAGTGTTATATTCATTTTATTATCAAATGATCTAATACAAGTAATTTTTAAAACCTACAATTTCATGAGTAGAAATTCAATTTAAACTAATTCATTGTTTTACAATCTATCTAACACTAAATTTTCATTTTAAATCCTAGTTATTTTTTTTACACTAATTATCGTGATTTATAACAAATCTCTCCATGTAGAGAAGAGCTAAAGCATACAACCACCTCTTTCCTTCATGCTAAATTAACGGTGAGATAAAATGGTAAAGTTGATCAATTTCATTTTATTGACATTTCGGAAATAGCTTTGGTTAAAATGTGCAGTAACAGTACACTACTCCTTGGAGGAAAATGACAGTGATAGTGATTTCTCACTTCATAGTGAAATATAAGCTACATAAATCACAATTAATCAGTTGACGACCAACATTAGTTATTGTATATAATTTACACTGACGTAAACTACTACAAAAGCTATGGAAGTTTTTGTCTGGATCCACATTTTGTGATGAGCCACTTAAAATAAGTTCATTTACTCAAGTAACTGTTAGTATATGGTGTCGTTAGTTATGATAAATGAGATCGATCTACGTATAATAAAACCTATAGACAATTTGGTCAATCAAATAGCTTTACAGATAGCTATGCTATCTTTCACATCTTTTTTGTTTGTTTTTCTTTCTATCGTTTACTAGAGTCGCTTCAATATTAATGTTCCTCACAAATTCCGAATTCATACATTTATGCGTCCAGCATTCTGTGATCATTGTGGTTCTTTGCTATTCGGTTTAATGCGTCAAGGTTTACAATGTGAAGTTTGTCGTTTAAATATTCACAAAAGATGTGAGAAAAATGTTGCATCACATTGTGGAGTAAACACACGTAATCTAGTAGCTGCAATTCGACTATGTGGACTTAATCCATCTGATTTAGGTGTTAGCCCATCAGGTACAACTACACTGACACCAGGACCTGGAGTTACCGGTCCAAGTCGAACTGCAAGTACTACTATTTCTTCAGTTCGTCCTATATCGGCTGGTTCACGTGGTGTTGGTCCTTTCGGTGCTTACGGTGATGTCGTTTTCTCAACTTCACCTGGACCTTTAAAACCAAGTAAAGGTGATACCGGTTTTTCTAGGTGAGTGATAAGATTAATTTAGTTGAATCTTTCTAATATAATTATTAAACGTTTATACACTAATCATCAACATTAATCATAAAATACTTTCCCCTCTCTCTCAATTTATTTCTCCATATTTGGTGGTACGAGAGATTATCTGTTATAAATATATGGGCTACGTTAGGATGTTTTTTCTGTTATAGGTGTTGTTGAGTAATCCCCTGAGCTCGATTATTTAATCGCAGTCTTCATTGTTCTAGACACCATCATCAGGATAGACTTCATTTAGTAAGTGAGCTCTTATAATGTTACACTGTGAATGACGGCGAAAGCTCAGCAATTGAACCATCTAACCCAGAGAACTCATCAACATAAAAAATATCCACTTAAGCTACAAATCCTCATAATCTCACTTCGTACTAGATTGTAAACTTAATAAACTATAAAAAACATTGTACTTGTACTGTGTACTGTTCATTAAGCTATTTATATTTCCTAGAAATTATAAATCGATTTTCCGAGCAGTTATGAGCGGCAAAACCAAAACGTGATATTAGTCCATGAAATCGTCGATTAGTGGTCTGAGCTATGTAGGTAGATGCATACTACCTGGTTGATGTCAGAATGATAATCGTGATCAGCGGTTGAAGATGTTAAGTGACATAGCTCGAATTGTTTTCAGTGGTGCAGTTGCATTCACTCTATCTTCCCCTCGATTTTGATCTCCAGTATCCCTTCATTTTTTAAAATCATGTCCCTATGATTAAGTTTTAGCTTTTATCACAGCTGCTATATTATTTCACTCTTTCGATATTTTCAGCTTGTCATGCTAGTCAGGTATAGCAGTTTGGCTCAACACACAAACTGTCCCATGCTTTATGTCATATCATATTTATTGACTCTAAAAACCAAAATAATTATCTCAGCAACTGGATAGTTATTTATCCAAAAGCCTGTGTTAAGTTGTAGACAAAATTAATTTGCAATATTTCAAGAATTCTCTTAGCTGTTGTTGCGTTTGAAGAGATTATAATATCACCTAAACCCGGCGAACGGGACGAAAATCAACAGCACAACAGGATAAACTAAACGGTTCCATTGCACCCTAGCGCTGCTAACTAGAGGAAGAAGACTAGATTCAGCTAAGGGAAGTGTTTATTCCACAAACAATCGGAGAACGAACAAAGAATCACACAACATATGCGTACATAAACAGTACAAAAGTGTCCTTGGGAAACATCACAAAATAGCGTACTAAAAGCGGAAACAAACCAGTGACATTTAAGATGCTTCCAAGTAGGAAATACAAACTGAAGGTAAAAGTGGGTACTTTTAGTGCGGAAATGAGATATTCAAATTTCCAAAATAAAACTGCAAAAATGAGTCGTTTACCAAGTGATTTTTGGGGATCTAGCAACCCCAACAACTGTTCATATGATGATATTTTGCTGATCACAAAGTTATATCATTGTGGTATATATGCATATAATGTTTCTTTAAAAGTGAGTATACACCATAAAAATACCATTTACAAATGTAATCGCACCAATAAAGACATTATTAACTGAAAATCTGGTCTTTGTTGAGTGTGTACAAGCTGATCTCAAACGTCGAAGGAAAAAAATATGTCTTTTTCAACCAAATTGATTGTCGCATTAACGACTTGTTTGTTTTTAAATCAACATGTAGTATATATTTTAATGTAGGATAGGTTTAAAGCTATAAATTTGTAGAGAATTTAAATTAATCCTAAAATCGTTTAATTAGATATCACAATTTTGATTTTATATTATTATTCGTTTGAACACTTAAATATTGGTACAAAGGTGCACCGAATACATGTGCGCCACACAAGTCACTTTGTTTGTGTATGGGCTAGGATACTGCCCGGGTGCCCAGATCGAAGCAGGTGGTTTTCTTAGAAGGCCACACCCGGAGCCTTTGACCCAAAATGTCTAACCCACAAGGCAGTGGAGCAGTTTAAGGAGATGCAGTACTATGGTGGCCCGTGACCAACCATGGGTCCAACCCCCTAGGTGGACACGAAGGGTCCACCGACATTCGCTTTTCGTCCCCTTAACTTCGTAAACAACATACCACCACAAAAAGGCAGTAAGTAGGACTCCCCTGGCAGTGGCTGTATGCGCATGGCCACGTGAGAGCATTTCGAGAGGAAGAGTTAACTCTCCTCACCCTCGAGCGTACCAGGGCATTTTGATTAATATAAAGAAATCACAGTAACAACTAAACAATATTATAATGTATTCCTACTTAATATCTATTCAACTTGTATATTAACATTCAAATATACATGAATATATTTTCATTTAATGGCTTTTTTCTCATTAGCACATGGTTATATATTGAATGTTGTATGAACTCCAGTTCACTTCAATGATCCGTCATTTACAAAACGTGTATATATATTCTTCACTGTAATAATTCATTTCGTTTAAATTTAGCAGGAATTAGGGAATGATGGTAAATCAGTTGATAAGGTTGTGAATCTTCATCGACTGAGATGGTTGGGCCACGTGTTGTGTATGTCTGAACACCGATCACCACGACGTGCAATGCTAACCGGTGTTGGGGATGGTTGGAAGAAAGTTAGGGGCAGCCAAACCAAAACGTGGCATCAGTGCTTGAAGTAAATAACTTCTGGTCTGAACCGTGTTGGTAGATGCAAACTACTTGGTTCGGGTCCGCGTGACTATCATAACCAATGGTTGGAGACTCTGAGTGACATGGCTCAGAATCGATCACAATAGCGTCGGTGTATACACTTTTTGTCGTCCCTTGAACTATGGGATTAAAATCGCTTCATATCTTTCTTTCTACGAACTAATTCTTTCTTCCTGTACTAGATCCTTATATGCAATCTTTCTTTTATATATTGCCACCATTGAAGTAACTACTATGAATTTGGTGTTCATGGTGTTGTGCTAATGCGGTATGGCAACTTGGACCGATGTGCCTGGTCCTACATTGTAGCTGACTGACTAACAAGAATTACCTTCTGTTGGGGACGGTCTATCCCCTAATTTCATATTTGTAGTTTTATCATATCGATTAAATATTTGAATGCCTGTCAATTGAAGAACTTAATGAGTCATGTTTAAATAGAACATTTTACTATGACAAATCGATTATATATATATATTTGTATATATATACGTTTTAAATTGTGTTTGAGTACTCGCTTGCTCGCTCGTTTTCTGGCTGTTTGCAGAATATATTTTCCATACCAAGCTTGAACTTCTCCTTCTAGATAGCGGGGCTGTGACGCTTCAATAGTTAGATTACTGGTCTTTGGTCACTGAGTATTGTTCTTGTTCGCAGATTAAGTGAACTCGTGAAGCTTCAAACCTAACACCTTCACAATAGGTTTTAAACTATTTTATTTAAAAAAACTTTTTTAATACATTAGTCAATGATTGACAGAGAAAATATTTCTAAAAAGGTTTTGTAGTAGTTTGTCAAATTAAAAAGTGATATGGTGAGCTAATCAATAGTGTAATGAGAAGGTCGGCGAGACTATAATTTGTGGACGAGCCAATCAGATTTCAGATAACCGGTCTTGGATTTTAGCGCGAAATTCATCCTCTCATTTTTCTAAATACTATTTCGGCATTGTAGTTGGTTTCGGTTCGTGATGTAAACACTAAATCCAATTTCTAAACATCAACTGTAAATCATAATTCTAATTCCTCTCACTGGTTTATAATCATCATTTAGTCCTAGTTGGTAGTAGGTGGGCATTTTTAAGGTCACCTTAGAGTCAGTCACTCAAGGGCTGTCCATAAATTATGGTCTCACCAGAAGGTCAATCGATGGCAATTGGAAGTGACCTAAAACGAGAAGTGCATTTCATTAGCTAAGAAATGGGTCAATTTCCTAAGGATAGAGCATCATATATATAAATGAGGTTTTGTGCATTTTATTCCGTAGTCCAATATACTTTCTTGCTCAGGTAGTCAGTTGGGTGGTTAGCGCGTAGCAAACCGCGTATAACTATCAGATTTCGAATGCTGTCCGTCGCAAAAGAAATCAAATGACTTAGAAATTCGGTCACTATACCGATATTAATTTTATCTAGAATCGTAAGATTTGTAACTGTAACTATGAAATCAAACAATACATTTTTACACAACATTTATGATAACCAAATAATCCTACAATTGCTACTCATCCCTGTTCTATCAAGTAACTAAACTAATTAGTAATTAAGTAGTATGTTTTAATCTTGACTGATACGAACCACCAAGTATTGAATAGTGTACACTCGACTTTGAAATTCACTTCATATGTTAAGGGCTAGTGATCAAACATTTGGTATTATTTATATTTGCATTTTAATGTTCCCCTTATTGTAAGCATTTTCAATTATTTATTGTTTGCTTTGCTATCTGTCATACACTGCATGATTTTATTAAAAATATGACTTTATTTGGTGTGCTTTGTAGTCACACATTTCAAGTATATTATTGTGTGCATTTTGAATCATAATTCAATTGACTATAATAGGAGAACTTATTTGCTTCCTACCTTCGTCTGGTCTAAAAAAGCTCAATGATTATTAAGCGTTAACATTTTGTCTGTTGTTCATCGGTCGATTTGTCAATTGGTACTCAGAAGATCACCGATCCTACTGGCAAAATAATTAAACTAATCGACAATCAGAATCTTTATCGTTCAATCTAACACTTAATATCGATTAGCGTCTCACATCACACTGGAAACTATATCCTTATCCCTTTCTGTCACCATAGATATAAAGTAATTTGATCTTACTCAACATATACACATCATAATTCACTGTTCGTATAAAAATGAGGATAGCGTTTTAAGGTTTCAAGATATTTCCTACAGAGAATTTAATCACTTTTAGTTTGATGAATCTACTCCTATTCTTTTCCTTTTCTTCACAGTTCCTCATTAATTGGAGTCGCTCCTCACGAAAGATCACTTAGTTCTCCTATTTCCATGCCAACAACAGATCTCATTGGTAGCGGTATTGGTCGTGGTGCTCCTGGTGGTGGTAGCATGGACATAGATGAGCCGAGCAGCGGATATGCAGCATTAGATCCTACATCTGGAAGTGGTTCACTAAGCACTGCAGGACCAGTCGCTGGTCGACATGGAATGCCTGCTCAAAGACCATCTTCATTACAAGTATGCATTTTGCGGTAGTATTTGTCATCATGTAAATTGTGGTGAAGCTTCTCTCCTCTTAATAAACTGTTCGCTCATGACGCTCTTGGCGTACGGTTTCATGCAAGTCATATCGATTCTCTTTGTCTGAATACCATTAGTTTGGGTTGGAGCCTATAAAGAGCTGTTATGTGTTAGCTACTTCAAGTATAATCCTTTTGTATCGCTCATTACCTCCCTCTTTCTTTTTGTATTCAATATTATTATAGACATGCTATTGAATGGGAATATTGCATCATATCACATCTCAACGGAATAATCTACCGGAATTTCTTATTTACTTAACTTGATACTGTTTAGTGGAAACGTTGACAAGTTCCAAGTTTTTTGAACCCCTTGATAGACGGCAAAATGTTTGAATCATGTATCAGTCTATTCTTATTATAGAGAGAACGAGGTAGTAAAGCGTGTTGATGAAACTAATTTACACACAACATGACGAGTGATGAACAATAATAATAATACAAATGTCCAGCATTTTAAAAATACATATAATCATTGCAGAATATATATTTTTTACTGCTTCGATGGATGATACAATGAAAGATGTGTGCTTATTTGTAGAGTAATATATTGGGTACCAGTCGCTATGATTTCAGTTTCAACCCACTCACCAGATTTAAAGTTTACTAAATTGATAATTTTAAGAAACTCATTTCATTCATTTTTGTATTGGTTATTTGAACCTGCTCATTGATGTTTAGGACTGCAGTTGATCAATGTCTTATTGGCATATAGGCATCCTGTGCAGATTGCCTCGATATTGCCTTAAGTTACAAGCATTATAAGCGATGATGTTGGCTAATAGTGAAATCCAGGACGTGCGTTTCGTCCTATTTGGGACTCGTCATCTGGATGTGCCTGCATTCAGGCTAGTAGCTATCTGAACTCAGTAGCTAAGTGGATAACGCGATGGCGTTTGAAGTGAATAGTACTGGTTTCAAGTCCCGCGGTGAACATCAACTCTGGGATGCAGGTCCATCCAACCGACTAGTCCCAAATAGGATAAAACATGAATCCTGGAATCCACTGTTAGCCACTATCCATCTCTTCTTATAACTCTTATTTCAGTTAGCTCTTATCGAATTTTTTTCATTCATTTCTTAACACATTGTTATGTTCAAGTTACTGTTGTAGAACTCCTGTATTATTGTAATACTATGATCACTTTAATTGAATCATATGGTTTATGTATTTTTCTTCCTTTGTTCTTTTTTTAAATGTCTATATTAGGACCCTCCTGATGCGCATGGATGTACCACAGCTTCACAGATTCCTTGTTTAATGGATTTTACATTTCTCAAAGTATTAGGCAAAGGTAGTTTCGGCAAAGTAATGCTTGCTGAATATAAATCAACTGGTGAAGTATTTGCTGTAAAAATTTTAAAAAAAGAAGTTATATTACAAGATGAAGATGTGGATTGCACCTTAACCGAAAGACGTATTCTTGTTTTGGCTGCACATCATCCATTCTTGACGGCACTTTATTGTGCATTTCAAACTGAGGTAATATATAAAAATTGCTTTAAATTTCTCGTAAACATTGATACAGTTGTGACTTGATACAGCTACTTCTTAGAACTGAGGAAAAACTACTTGTTACCTCTTACACCTACCCTGTAACAAAATTAATTTGACTCAATGCAAATAAAAAGACCAAACTTCAAATCGGAATTTGTGATGCACCACAAATAAATGTACACTCTAACCAATTACCAATCAACACCTATATAAAAAATATACTGGATTGCTTATGATTTATGTATTTGGTCAATATTCAATAACTTAATACATATGTACAATGAACAAAAACAATAGATTTAACTGTATCCACTAACAATATAAATATTACTAAATTCTATATTTAATTGGTCTTTTCTCGACCCTTTCACCTTTTTTCTATTGAATTGGACTTGCTGTATGTGGGTCAGTCAGTTTAAAAATTGGTTATCCTTCGTAACAAGTATTGAAATACAGTGTTCGATTTTCACTAGACTGTTTATTTACTTAATTCAAATCTTATCTCAATACAAGATAACTAAATCATAGGTGATAGACAGAATAAGGAAACACTACAATCTGTTAGTGAGGTAAATTCTAACTGACCTTCATAGTTGTGATCCCAGCACGTTCGTTAGTCAGTTAGATGCAATGCAAAACCTAGAACAGGAGCATTGATTCAAGTTGTCACGCCGCATTAGCACAGCAAAATAAAATTATCAAGATAAATCTGAAGTACTAGAAGTAGTGACAGCACCAGTAGTAGTGTAGTAAACGAGAACACAGATGGGGACAACCAAATGAATTTGAATACAAAATTACAGAACGCCTTAGTAAAATCTGAAAACCATGCAGTAAATACTTCATTTGCAAAATATCCATCAATTGTTTCGAACTTTGTCGTCGTTCTTTTATTTTCATACCAATCACTCTCTGTCCTCGTTCTCTTCGATTTTCTTAGCCTTCTGCCAACAGGCATTCCACGTTCGATTGGTGATACATATTACTCACATATCTCGACATCAGTAGCACATACTACAGGAGTAGTAGTAGTTTATCTGTTTGTTTTTTTAATTTGTCTATGTTAGTTACTTCATCTTTTTTCGTTTGTCTCTTCACAATTTTATTAGTTTTATTGTCCAGTGAATTTTAATTTAATCCTCATTTACATAAACAGTTGTCCGCTCAAATGAAATAAATATTAGTTAACCTAATCCCCTTTTCTTTTCCTAGTTATCACTGTTTTTTAGGTGTTTAACTACTAGACATATACAGCACATTATGCACTCTTCATCTGATTCGTCAGAAGATGATGAAACTTATCTTGTATAACCAGTTCCCCCTATATCTAACCTTCATATTACTTTCTTCATAATTCGAACGTATTTGAAAAGGAATATCCTTTTTGATTACAAATATCCAAGCTTCAAGTTGTCATATCTACTGGGTTCCGTACTATTGACTCCTGTAAATGGTGACTAGTTAAATATTTATTTCATTGAATATGCCCAAGTCAATATTAAGCAATCTTTCAATAACTTCGTTTGTTTAACATTTGAGTTGCAACCTGTATAAGTAGATAAATATATCGATTATTCTATCAAGGTCATAGGGGAATGTTACTTTCGTTTACTTAATCTTTTTTATTTATTGGTTGATTATTGTGCTTACCTATCTCTATTTAAATGCACACTAAATAGGATCGTCTATTTTTTGTCATGGAATATGTGAATGGCGGTGATTTAATGTTTCAAATACAACGTGCACGCCGATTTGACGAGGCTCGTGCAAGATTCTACGCTGCGGAAGTTATCTTAGCTTTAATGTTTCTGCATAATCATCATATTGTTTATCGAGATTTAAAATTAGATAACATTCTACTGGATGCTGAAGGACATTGTAAATTAGCTGATTTCGGTATGTGTAAAGAAGGCATGAAACCGGGGCGATCAACATCAACGTTTTGTGGTACACCGGATTATATTGCACCGGAGGTTCGTTTTTTTTTCCCGTACAATTTTGTTATTTATATGTTTTGGATAATAAAATATCATTCTAACCTATTGTAACACTAAAAATTTTTAGGCTTTTAACGGAAATATAATTGTTACCAATTAAAGTTTAAGTTGACATCGATTGTATGTATAAAGTACACTGATGATAATTTATGAAGGATTGTAATAATTTTATTTATAAAGGAATATTGTTAACAATAGTGATTGCATAATGAGTCGGTGTCTCAGTGATTAAACCATTCAACTTTTAGTCACTAATTCTTCGTTTCAAACCCTTACTCTAACTACTTCGGTTTGAAAACCGGGTAATATCACTAGCCGTCACACTTAGAGTGTAGCTCAAATCATGTTAGACGGATCAATAATAGTAGCAACAACAGTAATGTTAGTTATTATTATTATTATTATAGTTTCATTAATCAATTATGCTGTTCATTATCTTAATAAAATTTTCTTAATTTGTATGTGAGCTTTATCTGAGACACAGTATTCTCGTCCATTCAACCTTTCAATTGTGAATATCTCGTATACTGTTTTAATGACATCAAATTTCGTCAATTTAATAAATGAATCAATAATATATCAATTTTTTGTGGATAAATATTCACTCTTTTAAATGTTTGACTCCAGATGATAAAAAGCTTAGTGTCTATGTAAATTTCTACATTCATATATATATATATATATATCTTTTTTCCCCAACAGATTCTTGCTGAACTTGACTATGGATTCAGTGTTGATTGGTGGGCCTTAGGTGTATTAATGTATGAAATGATGGCTGGTGCTCCACCATTCGAAGGTGATACAGAACAAGATTTATTTAATGCTATTTCTTATGAAGAAGTTACTTATCCGCCAAATTTGAATCCAGATGCTGTAGATATTTTATCAAAAGTATGGGCTTTCGATAATTCATTTTCGTATTTTTGTTTGTATGTGAAGAAGCATGTGGGATGATCCAATCTCTTTTATATTCAGTTTATCGTGATTTTCTTAGATATATCTGTTATTATTGTAGCACTCCTTGAAATTAGAGGATTTGTGTAAGGTTACTAGTATCTTGATTGTTATTTCGACAGATTGCAGCCCGGATGCAATCAAGGGTGAGTTTTACTACCAGTTATCTGTTCTTCTCCAGAAAGTGCGTTCGACAGATATTGTAGTACTAGCCGGAGACTTGAATGCTCAGGTCGAGCGTCTAGGCACAGAAGAGAGTCGTCTAAGTGGTCGATGGGGACTTGTTGGTCACAGGACAGATAACGGGGACCGTCTACTGCAACTATGCACAGACCACAACCTGTTTCTGGCTAGCACTAACTTTCGGCACAGTCATCGCCGATGTGCCACCTGGCGTCCTCCCTCTGCATCCCAAGCCTGGACTCAGATTGATCACATCGCGATCAGCTACCGCTGGCGTGGTTGTGTACAAGACTGCCGCTCCTTTTGGAGTACTTATCTGGACTCTGACCATGCCTTGGTCGGCTCCAATCTTACCTTACTTTTCAGTGGCCAACGAAGTGACCACCACCAACGGATTGATGTTAGCAAGCTGGTTGCAACTTCTGTTGCAAGTAAGTATCGAACCGAGCTGGCTTCTAGGCTAGTTACCATCCCACCGAAAAATATAGATGAGCATTGGTTGCAATTGCATGACGCCATGAAAATGGCGGGTACAGTCAGTTGTGGGTTTGCGAAACGTCCCGCTTATAAGCACTGGGTTTCTCCAGGCTTTTTACAACTCATTGAAACCCGTCGGTCTACTTCGGGTGGCCGTGAGTTTGACCACAAACGAAGGTTGTTACGTAGTGAAATTAGGCAAAGCTTGCGTAAGGACTGAGAAGCCTGGTGGTCGAAGCGTGCTAATGAGCTGGAATCAGCAGCTGCATCTGGTAACTACCGGAAGCTCTTCCAACTCATCCGAGCCACTGGCAGCAAGAAGTCTGATGTTAGCGAAACAATCTGCGAGGATGACGGAATGCCAATCACTAACATCCATCGACGTCTTGGACGATGGGCTGGATTTTTCGAAGGGCAGTTCAACTGGCCTGCTGCTCCGGCAACATCGGTCAGACTGTCCTGCCCTCCATGGCCAGTGACGACTGATCCACCAGATGAGGCGGAAGTCCGCAAGGAACTCCAACTCTTGAAGCGTTGCAAATCACCTGACCCAGATGACTTACTTCTGGCTCTTTTTAAAGATGGTGGTGACTTTTTGGTTAGGGGACTGACGACGTTGTTTACAAAGGTGTAGGAGCTAGAGAGTGTTCCAGCATCATAGAACGAGTTGATAGTTGTCTCTATCTTTAAAAAAGGGTTCACGTCGTTCCTGTAACAACTATCGGGGGATAAGTCTGTTGGGATATTCAGGAAAATATCCCAGAAATTATCCTATTTAGCCTAATGCTATTCTTGGACTTGAACATGGTGTTATTTTCTTATTGGTCAGTACTTATTTAACGTGTCATTTTCCTACTGGCCAATATTGTATAATGTTATTTTCTATTTTATGGTATGATGTGGTTTGTTTGACTGGTATATAAACAAAGTATGTTTGAAATATAATGATTCATATATCCGAGGCTGTGACTTGCGTTCTGGACTCAACTGCTGGGCTAGATAGGGAAGCGGGACCAATCAGAACCCTAGGTCGTTCTACGTGTCTGCGCGTCTTTGGTCCGATCGATAAATTCGCTACCCTTTAATCTGCTGCTACTGTCTCACAGTTATAACAATTGGCGACGGGGTGAAAAAAACAACAATCCAAAGTCATTCTGTAATTGGACGAAATCCAGTCTAATTATTCAACCAATCAGCATCCAGATTGTCGTCACTGTCCTTGAACGACATTGGTCATTATTCACACAGTAATTTTCATCACAGGTGCTGATTCGAAAAAAATGACTCTCCCTTCCGATCGATTACAGCTGCTCTTTGAACGACATTTGGAGTTATTAGTCAAATTCCGCACGCAGCTGCTAAATCAGTCACGCTATGAAGATGCGACGGAAGTGGACGGATTGATATCTCAGTTTCACAGTGAGCTGGAAAATGACAGCCTCCATGAATCCTCGATGAACTGTACTTCAAACGAAACAGTCGTCCATGATGCGCCCGGTGGTCCAGTACTTTCTATTCCAGAAACATGCCCGGTAATGGAGTCAAACTCCATCATCCCCGTAACAGCATGTACAGACAGTAGCATATCCAGCTCACAAAAAGATCCTCTTGTTTTGCCAGAGAATGTATCACATGCATCAAACAATGGTCAGAAATCTAATTTAATTTTGATAGATGCTGTTTATTTTGGTAACGTATTATCCACTAATGGAATTTCGAAGAGATCTAATGGGAATGTTTCACAAGAATCAAACTCTAATGACCTCATATCTACTGTCGCTGATCCTCAGCATCTAGTCAGCTCTAGTGGACTCTCTACTCAATGCGGGAAATATGCTTTAAATAGAGTCACACTAACTGTTACTTGGGTATACGAGGACCCAACATTATTCCGCGGGGGAGGATAGACGCGAAGAAAATTCAAAATCCGGATATCAACACCAAAAAGGGGAGGTGTTGGGATATTCAGGAAAATATCCCAGAAATTATCCTATTTAGCCTAATGCTATTCTTGGACTTGAACATGGTGTTATTTTCTTATTGGTCAGTACTTATTTAACGTGTCATTTTCCTACTGGCCAATATTGTATAATGTTATTTTCTATTTTATGGTATGATGTGGTTTGTTTGACTGGTATATAAACAAAGTATGTTTGAAATATAATGATTCATATATCCGAGGCTGTGACTTGCGTTCTGGACTCAACTGCTGGGCTAGATAGGGAAGCGGGACCAATCAGAACCCTAGGTCGTTCTACGTGTCTGCGCGTCTTTGGTCCGATCGATAAATTCGCTACCCTTTAATCTGCTGCTACTGTCTCACAGTTATAACAAAGTCTACTTCCGATTGCGTCCAAGCTATTGGCTTCCGTCATAATTCGTAGTTTGTTCAAAACCCGAGAAAGATTGACTCGCGAGGAGCAGGCTGGGTTTCGTTCTGGTCGAGGTTGTATTGATCATATCTTCACCCTCCGCCAAATGTTAGAACATCGCCATACTTATCAAAGGCCAACAATCGTAGTGCTTCTTGACATCAGGGCTGCCTTCGATTCGTTGGACAGGACTGTTCTCTGGGATTGTCTATTGAAGAAGGGTGTGCCTGAGAAGTTTATAAACATCCTAAAAGCCCTATATACAAACACCTCAGGCAGAGTGAGGGCATACAACCACCTCTCTCCATTGTTCCATTCGAGCAGTGGGGTTAGGCAGGGTTGCCCAATCTCACCATTCCTCTTCAACTTTGCCATCGATGACATTCTGGAAACAGCTCTGATGGATGTAAGTAATGGTGGTGTGGATCTGTTGCCTGGAGAAAGACTTCTCGACCTTGAGTATGCGGATGGTATTGTCTTACTGTGCGATAATGCCCAAGGCATGCAATCCGCACTTAATCAGTTGGCAGTCAGTGTCCGTAGGTATGGTATGTGCTTTTCACCTTCGAAGTGCAAAGTACTTCTACAAGACTGGCAGGATTCTAATCCTGTACTCACCCTGGATGGTGAGCAGATGGACGTAGTCGAGAAGTTCGTGTATCTGGGTAGCTGCATAAGTGCTGGTGGGGGTGTGGGTGATGAGATCAATGCACGTATAGTGAAAGCCAGAGTAGCTTATGCCAATCTGGGCCATCTTTTTCGCCTTCGTGATGTTAGTCTGGCTGTAAAAGGTCGGATTTACAACACGTCGGTGAGAGCAGTTTTGCTCTATGCTTTTGAAACCTGGTCTCTCCGAGTTGAGGACGTTAGACGACTCTCTGTGTTCGATCATCGTTGTCTCCGAAGAATTGCTGACATCCAGTGGCAACACCATGTTAGTAATGCAGAGGTTCGGCATCGTGTGTTCAGGCACAAAGACGATAATGCAATCGGTGTCACTACCTCGAAACACCGACTTTGTTGGCTTGGACATGTTCTACGAATGTCATCCCAGAGAATTCCACGTCGTGCATTATTTGCCGACTTTGGGACTGGTTGGAAAAAGCAGAGAGAGGTAGTCAGTGCATGACATGGTGTCGTGGCATGAAAGAAAGCTGTAAAGGACAGGTTTGTGTTGGACCTTCACGACTGCGTGGTTGGGGTCTTAGAGATGGTGCATCACAGTGGCTAGAGACGTTATCAGATATGGCTCAAAATAGAAGCCAGTGGCGATCCTGCTATAACCTTCTTTTACTTTCTTCATAAAAAGTGGTTGTATCTTCCTTAACTGAAAGGTTTCTTCTGATTGTACCTTTCCGTTCCCCCATTATTACCGCTATTATTATTACACCACCTTACACCAATTTGTTCGTTATTCTCGTTTTTTACGCTCCTTACCTTTTTTTCTTTTCCCTTCTCTTTAAATTCTCATTGTTTTGTGTGGCGCATATATATTTGGTGCACTCTTGTACCAATATGTATGTGTTCAAATAAACTATCTACTAGTATCTGATCATAGGTGTCCTTCAGATAATGTTTGCCCATTTTATAACAACCGGATGGTTAAGCTTATTCTTGCTTGTTGATAAAGATACTAAACCATTTGATGAGTCTGGGAATTTTCATCAACTTAAATCGTTGTAATATATGTAGCACATACACAACTATGCACAATACTGGTGCTCCTAGAAGCAGATTAAAAGTAAGCTGGGGGTGACCAAATGAAGATATGACATCACGTTATGAATTCATTGAGTATTGTTCTCAATCGTTAGGACAGTAACAGATTTGCTTGTTGAATTTCAATTGATAATTGTGAGTGATACTTGGAGATCAGAGGTGACCTAACTCACGGTTCGTTTCATCAAATAGACATTATTCTCTATTCTGGTTGTTGATTTGTGTATTAGCTTTATCTTCGTAGGACGGATACCAAGAGAATCTTGTTGGACCATCGTTATCTTACTTCAGTGACAACACTGCCTAAACGATGTAGAAAATGTTTGTTTGGGCAGAGTATAAACGATAACGCAAAATGTGTGTTACCATTGTGAAAACACATTTTTCGGTGTGTAGTCACCTTTTATGCATACCGTTCTAGCCAATCGCGATTAATGCATTAGGTTTTCATTCTGTAGGTCACAGGTCCGAAACTCACCTCGTCTACTTTGAGTTCAGTAGCCATGCGTTATAACGAGCCCTCACACTAAATGTGTAACTCAAATCAAATACATTAAGTTGGCAAATAATTAACTTAGCTATTCTTGTCACATTTCTATATAATTTTCGATCTAACCATCAAGTGTGTCACTCTATTCTGGTCGTGTTTGTGACATTGTACACAAATACGTTTTCTTATAATAATCATTGCAGGCCTATTGTACATGTGTTCACTTCACCTGTGTATTTCTGTACACTTACTATCTTATGTATTGTACATCACTTTGTTTACTTTATTCATCGTTTATAAACTGATTTAACGAGTGAGGTTTCGAGTAGGCCGGAATGGCTTCTCTAGTGCTATGCCTATTTCTTATCTTCTGTCTACCTAAATGAACACATGAAATGTACGATTTCAAAATACTTTATTATCCGACTTGCTTTATTCCGTTAGCACTAACGCCAGTTAGTCAAAAAGCATATTATTAAGGGTCTATATTTAATTGGGATCATTGTTCGTCCTCACTTACAGTCAACTGGATGGAAGCTACAAATTACATAAAAATTATGTTCTCGAAAGTTACTTCAGTGGTAATAATATATAAAAAAGATCATATATAAGGATATGATATAGGGAGAAAGAATTAGTTGGTAGAAAGAAAGCTATAAAGTAATTTCAGTCTCACGGTTTAAGGAAAGATAAAGAGCGTATACACCCACTCCATTGTGGTCGGTTCTGAACGATGTCACTCAGAGTCTCCATCTATTGGTTAAAATAGTTGAACGCACCCCAACCAAGTAGTCTGCATCTACTAACATGACTTAGACCACAAGTTAGTGACTTTATGTACTGATGCCACTTTTTCGTTGGGCCACCCCCAACTTTCTTACATCCAACACCACTCAGCATTGCGCACCTCAGAAGTTGGTACTTGGATTAAGTTTCTCTCATATAATGGCTCGAAATAGAGGCTAGTTTAATAGTTCCATCTTAATTTTCTAATTATGTTCTTCATAACAAATAAGATAAACCTTAAATGAACAGAACCTGCCTTGACATTTTTTTGCCTACTTGAATCATTTGTTTGTAAATACTTTTCCAATTTAGAATGTTATCTTCAGATTTTGTTCACATCGCTTTGTCCAGTGTATATGTATCCTATTTCATGAAATTATCAATGAAATACTAAGTCGAAATTGTAATGATTACATTAAGTAAAAATCTTTTCACACTATTTAACAATTATATATTTTGTTCATTCTAAAAATATTATGTAGTTTCTAGTCAAATCACCATCTCGAAGACTTGGATGTGTACCAGCTGATGGTGGAGAGTTAGCTATTCAACGTCATCCATTCTTTAAAGAAATAGATTGGCAAATATTGGAAGAACGTCGTGTACGACCACCATTTCGTCCAAAAGTTCGTTCTAGAATAGATACAAGCAATTTTGATAAGGTATACAAACAAATTGATTATGGTGTTTTTGTTTTTTCTTTATATTGAACTAAATTTTGGATATCTGTAGAAGTTATTCATATCATACTAAAGTATTTAGTTTTCTTTAATACGGAATAGCCTTGATTATTGGTTTGACATGATTTCCACTTATTAAAATCATAGTTTCATGTTCTGTATAACTCTGTCGTGTTTTTTGCAATAAACATACTTTTAATTTGAATTACTTATTCAGAAACAATGTTCAACTGACCATAAGTGCCCATCTGCACAGGTTTTCCACGTAATCAATTCAGTACAGGAAAATGTAATTTACAAAGTGTATATAATAGTCTGAACAAAGTAATCGACATATCACGTCTCGGTGCTCACATCCCATCTTACGGTCAAGTAGCAGATAGGAAATTATATGCACCTACTCACGTTCCTTGTCTTCATCCAGAAAAAAAGTTGTATATATACGAATGTATATTATCAGTTTGACAATTATACCGTACTACTAATTTCAATACTCTCATTTGCATTGTAGATTTCGTGTACCATAAGAAGTGTATATCGTAACTGAATCAGATCATAGAATACAAAAGTATAGCAAATACAATTGAAAGACAAATAACTTGAATCTCATTAGTTCATGTTGGCAGTACGATATTTTAATAATTAGGCTAGAAAAAAAAATAGTTGATCAGTACTTTTTGTCTTTTGAGTTTGTCTTTTTTCAATCAATGCTCCATTTTACAGTGGAAAACTGACTAAATTTATGTCAAACCGACATCTGATCTCTACGAATTACTACTAATCTTTTTTTATTAAAAAGAAAGGTGTATACGTTTAATTTTCCAAATACCATACATTCTTATCATTTGATTCCTTACTATTTTATGTCTATGTTGATGTTGATTTAAAAACAAAAATACCATTCATTCCATGGTTGGTTTTTTTTTCACCAAGCAACGTAATGAACTTAAGATATTTACGTAAGAAATAAAGGTGTATTAATATTGCCTATCCATTTAAAATATATCCATATTTATGAGAGCTATAGATGATATTATGACCAAGTGGGTTGGTACAGCTGAAGGTAAGGAGAGTCCTCCCTCTCTCAAAGTGTTCTCATATATATACGTATATGTAGCTACTGCCAGAAAATTCCTCGTGGCGGTTTTCTTTACGAGATTGAGAGGACGAAAAGCGAATGTCCGGCGCTTAAACCGGGTTAGTGGGTACGGAGCATTGACCTAGGGGAGTAGAAAAACCGTGGTTACTAACCAATGGTTTGCATGGACTGCAGAATTCTTAGGGGGGAAACTTGGAAAGTGACCCCCTAAGAAAATCACCTGATTTTGTTTAGGTACCCGGGCAGTATACCACCACACACACGCAAAACAATCTGCGGCGCATGTATGCTTTGGTGACCCTTTGTTTAAATGAACAATAAATAAATATACTCTTATTACGCTTCCAAAGTGGTATACAAAGACAGTTAAATTATTCATCTAACAAAAATACCACCATATACTAACATATCTTGAATCAGTCTGAAGTTCCAACAGAAAAATTATTTATATTCTGATTAACTAATAAAATTATCCCCCCCTTTGTAATAGTAGTGGTAGTAGTAGTGTGAAATGTTAAATAATATTTTGAAATCTCTATTTCTATTTCAGTCCATTTTTTATTGGTTATCTGAATCTTCCTAGTGATGTTTAGGACTGCAACTGATTAGTCTCTTATTGACATATGTGCATCCTGTACGGATTGCCTCGATATTGCCTTAAGTCACAAGCATTATAAATGAAAATGATGGTGGCTAATAGAGTGGGATCTAAAACGTGCGTTTCGTTCTATTTGGGATTGGTCATCTGGATGTACCTACATCGCCGAGTTGATTTTCGCTCTTGGACTCAAATCCAGCACCGTTTGCTTCAAACGCCATCACGTTGATCACTAAGCTATTGAGTCCAGATAACCACTATCTTGTACAATGGGGTGAAGTTTTAATTCATTTTTTTCTTGGTTGTTTAAATCTTCCTATTGATGTTTAGGAATGCAATTGATCAGTTTCTTATCAACTCTGGGACTCAGGTACATCCGATTGGAAGGTCTCAAATAAGACGAAGTGCGAGTCCTGGATCCCGCTGCTATCCATCATCATATCCGCCTGTAATTTGAGTCCCGCGTGTGGGACCGTGGGTGCACACTGCTGAGTCCCGTACTAGGATGAAACAACCGTCTAGTTCTTCGTGGTTTTGAATGGTGGTCTAGCTTAGATCGATTTGTGAATTCACCTGTGAAAATACTACAATTTCCACAATTTTCCATATTGATTATAATTCTGTTTCGATTATTTTATATTAAGCTGCGTACATTTATTGTGTAGGCTGTGAAATGCAAAGTTAGTTTTAAATCATATATTTTATTCCTAATATTATTCAGTATATCATATTCAGTCGTTCTTACCTAGATTCAGCCTCATTTTTCATTCATAGTCAACTATTGCCACTACTATTAAGTTGGTTTCATTTCTTATTTGTTTAGGATTTCACTACTGAAGAACCTGTTTTAACTCCATCGGATAATTCTTCAGAATTGGCCGCTATAGCTCAAGATGTTTTTGCTGATTTTGACTGTTTTAATGTGGACTACAGTGTCATGCGATATCATACAACACGACCCAGTCAACAACAGCCATTACAATCTGTTATTGGAGGTTTATATACATCGAGTCCAACTTATCCAAACAGTGGATCTTTCGCACCATCACCACCACCATCAACTGTATTGAGTAATTCCCCCAAGGCCATGGCGGTTACTACCTGTGAAAGTAGTAGCAGTAGTCATGTTCCGTCCACTCCAGATCCTTGCAATCCTAAAACAAATTCTCCACTTTCATTTCTCGATAGTGGTACATCTTGTCTATCTCATTCATCATGTAACACTTCACGATTGACCATTCCATCTGGACAAATTAGTAATTCTTCTATTCCTCCTACTCATAGTGCACCGACTTCTCCAACCCGTTCTCATTCCAATATCACAGCTTATGGCGATAAAGCAATGACCAAATGGCTTGCTCATTGATTTAAGCTAATTCATCGCATAGTGTATCAGTGTTACGTCGTTAGTGCCATCGTCCATGACCTTGAAAAATGTTTCCTGTTGATTTCACTGAAAACTCTTATTGGATCCTGGTCCCAAACCCATTATAGTATCTTGAGTGAATATTGTCCATTCCTTCGTGTGTAGCAATAGCATATGTCAGTGTTCGTACGTGTGTGTGTGCATAAGCTCCAGTCATTTTTCTCGTGTGAACTACGTATTTCATCGACTTTTTTCTCAAACCGTGGCAATAGTAATGGTGGTAGTATTAATAGTAATCAAATACGCATTTTATCGTCTTATTATTATTATCGGTAGTACAAAACGTACATTATGTAGAGTCTTCTGTGATGGTTTTGATTTTTTTCTGTCTCCATTTTCGTCTTTTTTTTCCATTTCTCATATTGGTCAAGAAGAATACTTTATTTTATGTGTTATTGTTATATAATTCACTGATTTAATTATTTTCTCCATTTTTATGTTTTATTACAATTGTGATTAGTGTATTCTCTTTGTAATTTTATTTTACAGTTAATATTCATCAACATATATACACTATATCCTAATGAGTATCACAAATTTAATCGATTCTTTAATAACCCCTATATAATCTGTACATGTATATGTATTCGCATTTACATATAACAATAAATGCTTATTGTCATAAGATAATTCAACAGGTAAATAAATGAATTGACCAAAACCATTTACTTACTATTGTTTATGAATAATATTCTTTTTTCTTTTCTGTTTTGTTTTTGCATTTCACTCTGTGTTATATTTCTTTCTGTTTTTTCAATATGTGTATTTGTTTCAAATAATAAAAAACTTTCAATGAAATAATAATGATAATTAGACCAATCTTATTGATGTTACTGATATGATTATGTCCTTCAATTATATTAAATATATGTTCAATTTCTTGGATTAAAGCAATTATTAAATAACAGTGAATATTTTCCCATTACTAATTAAAATAAACGTTTCCTTCCTCCGCTTCGACCAGTTATTTGTGTATGTTTATGTGTATGTGAATCAGCTAAGCATCCCTTGTGAATTTACTAATTATCATTAATGCATATAATAATATTACTCAATATTTGCCTTGTTATTATTTCTCGAAAATATGCATATATACTTCTTATTTCTGTACTACTTTTACTACTGTTAACGGTAAATAGTAGTAGTATCATAGCTCTCTCATTTCATTACCATTTTGTAAATGTCTTCTTTGGAATGTTGCTTGTTTTATTTTTATTATTTTTTTTGCCAGTTATTTCAAATGTTGTCATGGTTGTTTATTTTCGTTCTATGGAAGAATTGTGTTTTACTCATATTGTTTCCCATGATTTCTTAACTTTTTGTGTATTTTAACTTGTAACTGTCATGATGCATCATTTTGGAATTATCGATATTTATTTCAGGAGTAAAATTGCATTTTTATGTTGTTTTTTTCTCAGCTTTATTATCTCTACAATAATCTAGTTCTATTATTGCATTTCCCCCTTGGTTATCTTCAGATGGATTCTAGACAAATTATAGTATGGTTTATTATTGATAATGATTCTTTTGTTGATGCGATTTCCATATCATGACTTTGTTTTCTTTTTCATCAATTTTTTTTACAAAAATATGTCCAGTGGAACCAAGTATTATCTGTGTGTTTGTGTGCGTCGATGACTGGGAATCTCTTGAAGATCATGCTTCCATTTATCTCATTCTTTGCTCGCTCCGAATTTATCCAACTAGACGAATTCTGCTTTTCTTCCTAATAATAACTTATTGCATTTTTCGATTTCGTAGATTTATATATATATCTCCCAAAGTATTCTATTTCAAGATTTTATCTGTTCATTTTCTATGCATGAAGTCTAGTCGTTTTATCAATAGGTAAAACTTATCTGTGAGACTTACCTCCTTCCCATTAAACAATTTTTATGTCCATTTTGTGTAAAATCCACTTCTTATTACTTATCTCCTCTCTTCTTTCCCTTACAATCTTAAAATTGGTCATGTTATGCATAAAAATATTTTCTGCTCTTGAACCTTCTTTCATAATGAGATCATGTAATTGTATTGATTATTATAAAGCTGCATTGTTTTTCCTTCTTCTTCTTATACATCATTATTACACTTGAACTATTTCAATCAGTCAACCAGTTTGTTTGTTAATTTGTCCACTACTTCATCATTTTTATACGTATTATGTCTTGTTGATATAGTTGCCTAGCGCTCACATACATACATTCTTTATTAGATTATTTGTTGTTTATTATTATCATCATCATCATTGTCTTCATCTCCCCTTTCTCTCTCTGTTTCTCTGGCTACACTCATTATTATTATTGTTACTATTATGATTATCATAACCAACAATTGTGTTTATTAGCCTGTCCTTTATATTTATCATTATGCACTTATTAAAATCAGTATATTCACTTATTATGAATAATAATATTGTTATAATTATTTTTATGTTGCTTTTTTTTCCATGGAAATCTTTATTTTTTTTTGGCTTTTGCTTGAATTCTCTTTTTCTTCCCCCCCCCCCGCTCCTCTCTTTTCTGGTGATGTATTGTATGCATTTTATATTTTTAGAAAAACAAAAAAAAATTTTTTTTTTGGTGTTTAATTTATTTGTTAGTTTTACTTAATTTATTGATTTATTAGTTTCTGATTTCATTTCTCAAATCATTTTGTTTATTTATTTGTTTATCTTTACATTATTTTTGTGTTTCATTTTTGCTGGTCAATATTATAGAAAAAGAATATATATCTATAGAATTCTATTGTTGTTATTGGTAATTTTTTTGTTTGTTTATCAAAATTTTTTCGATTTGATCTCTTATGTAGGATTTAAAACGGTAACCTCCTTTATCCCCACCCCTGTCGTCACTCCAGCACAACATATATATGTAATTTTTTTTAAAATAAAAAAGATGTAAACGACAAATATAATGTGAATGCAAATTTACACTTGACTTTACATTGACTCGAATAGTTTTTATGTATATTCATTTCAATGTGTACTATCATGTAAGTCAATCAGAATAAAACTTCTAATATGGTGATAACCTTGTGTATACATTGTTAATTATTAATATTTCATTGTTGAATAATGAAATGATATATAAATATATGTATTTGCTTATACATACCTGCATAAACTTAACAAACGTTTTGTTTTCGTGTTATGAGTCGTTGATTCACTACCCCCCCCCTTCACACACACATACACAAACTCCATCTTCTATTATTTTCTGTTCAGTTTCCAGTTTTCCTTTTTTTTTGTCACTATTTTAACTCTCGTTTATTTATACATATTGATTTGTGCTTGAGATTGTCTTTACCAGTTATTATTGGCTTGATTCAATTATTTTCATTCATCTATCTTTGTTCTTCTTACCTTTGAATGATAATTATTTTATTATTATTATCAGTAATAATGATAACTATGACCAGTAATTATATAGAAGTTATTTTGATTTATTGAATTTTAGAGAGGAAAAAAAAACCCGTTGAATTAGATACCGATAAACATAATGATATAAGCATGCAAATTTTGTAGTGTATTTTTAGTGTTAATACACAACTTCATTTCTTCTTTTTAATCCTTCACTCTCTATCATTGTAAGAGTTAGTTACTTACTTACGCCTGTTACTCCTCGTGAAGGAGCATAGGCCGCTCACCAGCAATTGTAAGAGTTAGAACAGTATATTAGTCATATATTTACTGTTAGAACATAAAATTAACTAAACTATAATTTGGAATAGTAGTTATAGAGGTTTACCTAGAACAGAGTTGAATGGAGAGTGCTAGTGAGCTGGTTATGTCACTTCACAAAGGGTAATAGGTGTAAGTATAAGTAAGAAATTATAGAGGTTGTTTAATAAGTTAAATGACGAAAAATCAGTTTAATTTTATGGTCTCGAAAATTTAAAAAAAATTGTCAGTATTCTCAAACAACTAAGTTAAATATCTACTAACATTTCGTTCAGTTCCACTTATCCTTTTCGTGTTTGTGTTTTAGAGATTTTACGAATGTTGAATATTTTGTTCGTACATCTATGTGTATTCTTTAAACTTTCATGAAGGGGGGGTGATCCATCAAGTATGTTTTTACTTCAAATTAACTTGACAAAGAAGTTTCCCTATGTATAGATAAATGAAATAGATTATTGTACAGTTGTATGTACGTTCAGATTATAATATCCTATGAGTATAACTAGTGAAACATCAGCAGAATGTAATAATTTTCAGTTGAAAACAATGATGCCTGATAACAGCAAACATCTAATAGGATAATAAGTCAATAAGAAAGAGTATGATCAGATTACCCACATAATTAATGGAGTTCTGAATCGATAGCTTAAGGGTTAACATTCGTCTTTCAATCAATTGGTAGCAGGTTCGAATCCCTCCATGCCTTTCACTTTTGCCATTGTTTGTCTAGTTAACGAAATGGATTAGTTATACTTTATCTTTTTTTCACTTAGGTTGGAACAAACAGATTTTTATTTCTGTCCACACTGCTTATAAAAGTAATATATAATCTGTCTGTTCCGAGTCTAACAAATCTCCAGATTGAAGATGAACCCTTGAAATGTACAGAAATGAATTACTTTCAGTGACATGGCAAAGCTTTAAAAAAATATAGAGGGTGATAAACGCTACATTTTCGATTGAGATCATGAACCGATTGATGTTAGACCACCATTGAAAACCTGGAAGCAGTGGAACTAATCCATGTCGGGTAGAAACAGGCATCTACCTCAGTACAATGGAAGATGGTGGCGCAACTTGGTTGAGGTTAGACATTAAAACCATTGGATGTTGGCCCGCTCAGTGGTCCAGTAGGTTAAGCGTCTGCGCGCGAGACTGAAGGCCCTGTGTTCGAATCCCACGAGCGGGATTGTGGATGTGCACTGCTGAGAAGTCCCATAGTAGGACGAAACGGCCGTGCAGTGCTTCCAGGTTTTCAATGGTGGTATAACACCAATCGGTTCATGATCTCAATCAAAAAAACTTAGCAATCTCCACAACCCCTGAACTGATAAGTACTAATTTTCATAGCCGCTTCATATGAGAGTTCACTACCAATCGTATTATTTGACTTGGTATTCGAATCTAGTTAGACTCAGTTTACCGTTTGCCTGATCATAAAGTTGACATATATCTCAAGGATTCTTAGTTTCGAATAATGTGTTCTTGCTTACTAAAATTTGAATAGTAGTAGTCATACAGATTGTAAGTCAAGATTGGTCTTACGTAAAGACTAGTTCAAACAAATTTTATCGACAAGATCGTAATCCGTACAACTCGTAATCAAATCACAAAGAAATGTTAATAGATAGTTATGAAACATGCATGACATAGAAAATAATACAATACGAGGTCGGTAATCTATTTGGTATTGTTCGCTTGAGTCTTCTCGTTGTTTAAGACTGCAATTGATCAATCTCTTATTGGCATATGTGCATATTCCCTTAATTCACAAGTATTATAAGCAAAGATGGATAGTGGCTAGCTTTGTAAGCAATACCAAGTGAATTTATACTTCACCCCATTGAACAAGCAGGTGGCTATCAATACTCAGTAGCTAAGTTGATAACGCGATGGCATTTGAAGTGGACGGTACTGGGTTCTAGTCCCAGAGTGATCGTCAACTGTGGGATGTAAATACATCCAGCTATTGAGTCCCGAATAAGACGGAACGCGTGTTCTAGATTTCACTGCTAGCCACTATCCATCGTTACCTATAAAATCAGTAATCATTTCTCAGGTCACCGAAGAAAATCTCAATAATGTTTGTATGTGTTCTAATTAATGAAAAGACAGAGATGAATAATTTAGGTCAAGCATAACAAAATAACATTATACAATATGAGAATGAGTTGAATTGTAATGAGAATTGAGATGATGACATGTATTAATAGAGTTGAATATGATGAGAAATTGAGTTTTCAATAGAGTAATGAACAATGATGGTATTGTTTTAATGCGAGTAATGAAATGAAACATTGTTTTGTTGTTAATTTTTTCGTCATTCAATGATTTTAGTCTAAATCGATTTGTCCAAGTTTAGGTTATAGATAGTTACTCGCGATCCTGATAGCTTAGTGGTTGCGTCTTTGACCATATAGCTCGGAGCATCAGTTCCCTCAGGATTACAAGCATGCCTTGATGACGACTGCGCGATATGGAATGTGTTCGGATGACATTCCTAAAACATACTTAAGTCACGGAAGTCAGTGTTTCAAGATAGTAAGACTAACAGAACTACTATCAATGACAACAAACACATTCCCGGACATCAACATTTCTATCTTTATGGCATCACTGGATGTAAGCAGTCCTTTGAAGATATAGATAGTCGAATACCAAAAGTCACTAAACAGCTTCATTTCGAAAGAATCTGATTTCAAAAATATGGAGCAGGATTGATCTCATCATGTACCCAATTTCACATAGCCAGAATATTGTATCAACTCCCCAAAAATAACCGAGACTTGAACAAATCGATTTAGACTAAAATCATTGAATGACGAAAAAATTAACAACAAAACAATGTTTCATTTCATTACTCGCATTAAAACAATACCATCATTGTTCATTACTCTATTGAAAACTCAATTTCTCATCATATTCAACTCTATTAATACATGTCATCATCTCAATTCTCATTACAATTCAACTCATTCTCATATTGTATAATGTTATTTTGTTATGCTTGACCTAAATTATTCATCTCTGTCTTTTCATTAATTAGAACACATACAAACATTATTGAGATTTTCTTCGGTGACCTGAGAAATGATTACTGATTTTGTATTGTTTTATTTTCTATATCATGTATGTGTATACATATGTGAGTATGGATCATTTTAATTGAATAATTTTCTATAATATATTAAATTCTGGTTAATTCAAAGATGAAATATTATATTGATATTGTTGGGTTGGAGAATGCTGGTCGATGGCTTATGCTCTACTAGGAGTAACAGACGTTAGTAAGTAAATACTGTTGAAACTATCGTCTTGGTTAGATGAAGAATTGTAATTTGAAACTCTGTTTGTAAACGTACATAACACTAGATGGAGTTTGATTCAACACTTTAAGATCCCAACAGCTTTATTACGTTTTATTGGCCAGTACTCGTAGAAAACCTTAAGCAACCAATACATAGGAAGGATAAGGGATGCCGATATTCTATGCTTGATAGTTGTCTCAATACTGATTAGCTCTAAACAAAGAGGAAGAGAACAAGACCAATAATCACCAGTCCAAGATCGTTAATGTTATAACTTGTACCCTGTTAATATACCACGCGATACGATCGCCAATTAGGATCACCGATTTATTGCCCTGACTAATGACGTATGAACCAGTACGAGCAACTCAGAGTTCTTATTGGTCCTTGAGATAATAGCTTCTGGTCTAACCTAGCCGATTCAGTCCAGAACGCAAATATCAGCCTTTGTTATATGGAATCATAGATTTCAAACATATTTGGTTTATGTACAAGCAAAATCAGACCATATCACACCATAAAACAGAAAATAACATTTGTAAAAGATGAAGCCCAAAGAGGCTGTGATTGTGAAAAACTAACTAATAGATTGAGAATATTAAAACATATAACAGTAGCCATTAGGTCAGTCCCTGAATACTTTGGTACGGCCGAGAATGGGGAGTCAGCTCTTTCTCACTAAATGCTCTTAAATGACTACGCGTATACAACCACTACCAGGAAAGTCCTACTCACTGCCTTCTCGCGGCGTATGAATCAATCGCTGACCACCGGCTACCATGACACTGCATCTCCTGACGTTATTCCACTTCCTTGTGGATCAAATTTTTAGATTGAAGTCTCCGTGTGTAGCCCTCTAAAAGAACCACATGCTTCAGTTTGGGCACCCGGGTAGTATCATAGCCCATACATAAATCAATTGACTTTGTGTCTCATATATATGTATAGGGAAGCTATACATATAGATTCTGGAATATTCTTCCAAAAGATGATTGTATGGACTATCTTCGGCTCTTTCTGAGCTCATTAGAGCTTCCTCAAGTTCACCCGTGAACCGTCCTCACAATTATGATAACAATAATGATTTCAGCTATCTTCAAACTTCAGACATTACCAATTATATATAAGTATCCTACACTCATAGATATCAATTAATGCGAAACAAGCTATAGGTTTGTATACTTTCCTTTTAGTAAACAAACAAATATCTCGCTTATACTTTATGTGAAGGCTTTTAACATCTGTAATGTACATAGTCAGTCAGTAAAAGGTCAGTTATTTTTCCAAGAGACAAGTAGTTACTTTTTAAATAAGTAGCCCAGTAGTTGAAATTATTCTTACTCAATGTTTACACTCATACTCTACTGATGAGCATTACCAAGTGTAAAACCTTGGATTGCTATTTTTGTAAGTATTAACTTAGGCAATCATTTAATAAGCTAAATACAATTCACTCTACAATTCTTGGTTTATTGTCATTTAAGACTAACAGTATATCAGTTCGGCAAATAAGCTGTCAGTTATAATACTGATTGATTACTCAGTAGTAACCAATATCATGTTTGTATAGCCCTTCTTATTTCTGGTCAAATTCTATTAATTGAGTTTAAACGTGGCTACCAGTCTAATTGACTCAAAATCGCATCACAGACTATGAATCTCTGTGAAACATGAGCGAATCTACCAGGGAGCACCAATTCCCTCACAACTATAGGTACACCTTGCCAACGAGTCTACAATAGCATGTAACCCTGGTCCAAAGTTTCTTATCAATCATCTTTAAACATTCGAAAAGTATTAGTTCCATTTAGTTTGGTGGAATTATTCTCTTAATATATACAAATACCTTTCAATTTTAAATATACAGAAGCTCAACGTACAATGAAACTGTTATATCCCGATAAGAATAATGAATGGTAACTTTTGGGATCAATTTATGGACCAATACTATGCGTATATTTTTATCGTATAATTGTTAATCAACTAAACTATTCATATTCATATCTCTCTTATCATAAGCTTTATTTTAACCTATGAACTGTTATTATACGATTTTCCATTCTTGAATTATGCCCTGTCTATTAATCACTACTACTTCCCACATTCACAGTCACATTTGGCCAAATCTTGTACAAATGTTATTTTCTATTTTATGGTACAATGTGGTCTGCTTGATTGGTAAATAAACCCATTATATTTCCAATAAATGATTCATATTGCAGAGGCTGAGACTGGTGTTCTGGACTCAACTGACTGAGTTAAGCAGTAAGCAGGACCGATAAGGACTCTAGACTACTCGTATAGGTTTTATGAAACATTGGTCCAATCGACAATTCACTGCTCTCTAATTGACAATATCATTACGTTATACATTAACAGGGCATACAGGTCATAAGTTATAAACAGAAACAATATCCTTATTTACAAAGTTCATTCATTCAACTAATTGTTATCAGTAGTATATTATACAATTTAAAAATATAAGAAATAAAAAAGACGTTGAAATTAACCACACATAAATACATAAACAGACGAATATATTACGTCTGATCAAGTATTCATTTATCTCATTGCTTTGTATAATATTCAATTATGTTTTTTTTGTACAAATAAACATGATATTTAACTGATTTAAGAAATTTGAAACAAAAAAACACACCAAAAAATCTGTTTATATTTCCATACTTCTTTTCATCACTATCGTCGTCGTCGTCATCGTCGTCGCTGTCACCTCCATCATTATCATCTATCCCTATCAACATTATGATCTAATAAATGTGTGCATGTTTATTTAAGATATATGTGCTTATACTTGACAAATACAAAACAAAAACAGTTCACAAATAAACGTTTAAATTAACAAGAAGAAAAAGAAGAAGAAGAAAACAAACCAACTAAGATTGAAAATTTTGCAATAAACTTGAAAAGTATTTCAATCGATTTTATAATCTATTATTGTTATTGTATACATATGTTCAATTGATAAAGATATTGGATATTGAATGATATAAAAGTTGATGAATAGTAAATAGTAATAATTAGATAAACAACATTATGATATTTGTAAGAAATAAGATTGTCATTCATCTAAAAATGATAGTATAGAAAAGAAAATATGAATTCATATATATATATATATATATATATATATATATATATATATATATATATATATATATACATTGAAATGCTATTGGTTCACTGATTGACCTTCATTTTCATTGGTTGACCAATGAGTGATTTTGTTCTATAGTAAATAATTCATAATCAGCTGATTATTAATTGTTTGAGATTATGAACCGATTTATATTAGACCACCATTGAAAACTTGGAAGCACTGGACGGCCGTTTCGTCCTACTACGGGACTTCTCAGCAGTGTATATCCACAATCCCGCTCGTGGGATTCGAACACTGGGCCTTCAGTCTCGCGCACGAACGCTTAACCTACTGGACCAATGAGCAGGCCGGCATCCAACGGTGTTAATGTTTAACCTCAACCAAGTTGCGCGACCATTTTTCATTGTACTGAGGAGATGCCTGTTTCTACCCGACATGGATTACCTCCACTGGTCACAGCTTCTCACAATAGGACGAAACGACCGTCTAGTGCTTCCAGGTTTTCAATGGTGGTCTAACATGAATCGGTTAATGATATCAATCGAAATTTAACAGTCTCCACAACCCCTACACTGATTATTAACTGTCTTCTGAAAAATCCTCTGTTAGGATTATTCATTTCAATTTGTGTTATCATAAAAAATGTATTTATAGTACCTGATTGTAAATACCTTAATGATATCATTTTAGAGGCTCCCAAGTGCCTTGGTACGGCCGAGAGTGAGGAGAGTCAGCTCTCATTCTCCAAATGCTGTCGAATGGCCACTTGCATATAACCACTGACAGGGAAGTCCTACTTTCTACTTTCTCATAGTATTATTGTTTACGAAATTGAGAGAATGAAAAGCGAATGTCCAACGCTTCAGCCGGATTGGTGGACACAGACAGTCCATCCAGGGTAGTCAGAAAACGCTGATTCTAAACCAATGGTGCACATGGGCTCCAGTATGCTGAAGGAATAAATGGAGTATGAACCTATTGTTGGTCACTGGCTACCATGTGACTGTATCTCTTTACATTGTTCCAGTTCCTTGTGGATTAAACCTTTAGGTCGAAGGCTCCGGATGTGGCCCCTTAAAAGAATCACCTGGTTTGATTTAGGCACTCGGGCAGTATCCCAGCCCTCACACATATCAAATGAGATTTGTGTGGCACTTATGTATTTGCTGCTACCTTGTACCAATATCTATGTGTCAAAATAAAATAACGTTTTAAATTTGACATAAACAAAACATAGTTCACTTTCTGGATTATGATTGCTTTGCTAATGAACTGCACAATTTCACTTTGATCTTAAATAATTTTTCAAGTTATTAAAACAAGTAAACCAATGATTTCTTTTCAAAATGAGTATCTCCAATTATAGAGGAGAAAAAAAGTAACATCTTGCTTACTTTTAATATTATTTGACTGAAGTATTCGACTAGTTGTATTTAAATGTTGTAAATGATGTTCATCTAGGTATTGATGTTGATAGACATTCTTAGAATGATGATGGTGATGATGATGACGATGATGATGATGTTGACTATTACATCTTCGACGATATTTATCTAACGATGGACGCCTTGTAAGAATTTCTTTAACATGTCCAGAACAATCACTTGCAGAATCTTGATGAGATAAAGACAATTCACTGGCACCGGTATGCATACTTTCATAACCACTACTCGATGGTCCACCTCCCCCACTGCTCCCGCCAAGGGCACAACCACCACCACTTCGACGAGATGATCGACATACTGATGCAGACAATTTTCCACTGTAAGTTAAGATTTATAGAAAATAAACTTACAATGTTTTTTTGATGAAACAAAAACACTATTAAATTTGAAATATATAGTTTGAGTTATGGGTTAACATCCACTTAAGAACCATGAAAACTGAAGTAAATTGAATAGCTGTTTTCGTCTACAAACGGGACTCTTCAACGGTATTCAACCACAACTTGAAAAAGAATGGATCTACTGAGGAGAGATCAAGCTATCTAGTTCTTTTTTTGTTGTTCAATGTTAGTTTTCTCTTTGACCTTCACTATTATCTGAGCGATTGTTATCATTTTTAGCTCACTTATTTTATTGTGTTCCAAGGTCGTTGGGTATTACTACATAAGCGGTGTTATTTTATTTCTCTTGTTGACTCCTATTCTGGAAGTCTCGTCTTCTCTATTTCATATTTACCGGGAGATTATTAACGACGTGTTTTCGTGTGCCAGTAACCATCCTGTCATAGAAGCCGTTAGTTTTAAAATAATCTGGATCGTCCGTATATAGCAACTACCTAAAGCTCATCAGGACCATAATTCCAAGATACAACAGGGCTTCACAATTTTCCTACATGCCTATTATTACATTACATTTAGACCACTTTGTTGGAATTCAGTCATTTGATGATATAGCATAATGATAGTTCAGTGTTATATCGATCACACCTGTTTCATTTTAAAGATGAGTGAACTAAATCAATGAAATATACATTGAAGTCACTAACTTCTAGTTTTAGTCATGTTGGTAGATGCAAACTACTTAATTGGGGTCCGTGTGACTATCGTAATCAATGGTTGGAGACTCTGAGTGACATGGCTCAGAACCGATCACAATGGTGTAGGTGTATACACTCTTTGTCTTCCCTTAAACCATAAGAATAAAATCACTTCATATATTTCTTTTTACAAACTAACTATTTCTTCCTGTATTCTATCCTTAAACAAAATCTTTATTTTATATATTTCCGCCATTGAATTCACTACTTCTATGAATCCAGTGTTCACATCTTGTTGTGTTAATAGGGTATGGTATATGTCCCTGATCCTACACTGTAGATGACTGACTGACTGACTGATGTTCGAAAAATTCATTGACGATTTCTATCTTCAACAAAAAGAAAAATTATAATCTACCTGATTCCATTAAATCCATTAGATGAACTATTTGATAAACTTAAATGATTATCATTTTTATATTGATTAAATTGATTATTTTCTATATGACATAATTCATATTGATTATGATTATATTGATTTTGTATTGATTTATATTGATTAGATTTTTGTTGATTATAATTAGTTATTAAATGTTCATTTATTGAATATTGATTATTGAAATTTTGATTAAATTGATTTATAGAATTTGCAACTATCATATTAGTTAAAGGATTATTATTATTATTATTATTGACAAATAAATTTGAAGGAAGATTTATTGTATGAGGAGGGGGAGGAGGAGGAGGAGGAGGGGTAGGATGGTGATATTGATGATAATGATAATTATCACATATAGTAGATGATAATTGATTTGATTTTTCATTAGAATTCAATGACTTCTGACAAGTTGAAGTGTTGAAAGAAGTTAATTTTATCGGTTCAGTTTTATTCATACTATTACCATTATTATTATTATTATTATTATTATTATTATTATTATTATTATTATTATTATTATTATTAATACATAAGTTTTGTTCATTTCTACTAATTATCTTATTAGTTTCATACTGAATTTTATGAATATTTTCTTTTTTCCCTTTTCTAAGTAAACGAAATAATGGTAAAGTTAAAAATTTTAATGATAATTTCATTCTAGTTTTTTCTTCATTAGTTTGATTTACTAAACTACTGAATTCTTTCATAGTAGTAGCAGTAGTAGTAGTATTACTAGTAGTAGCTATACTAGTAGTAAATTTATCAAAAATATGAGGTTGATGAGGATGACGATGACGATGAATAGATTTATGTTCTTGTTTTTGTTGTTGATCGAAATTTATTGATTGCTGATAGAATTCTGTACAACATGTTTGTTTTGATGTACCTATAGGTGATATATTATGATCATGACTATTATTATTATTATTACTTCCGTTTTCATTTGTTCGGGGATGATAATTATAATGCTGATGCTGATGATGCTGATGATAATAATTATGATTATGTAAGACATTTAAATTGGTCATTTGATTTTGGCCTGTTTGTCCATCATTAACCGTTTCATTATTTAATTGATTAATTACATCGAATGTATTAAATGTAGGCGATTGATAATTATATGGAAACTGTAAATTTTGTAGTTTTGTTTCTTCTAATGATAAAAATATTGGAGTAGAATAAGATTGAGGAATTTTACAAATATTTTCAGATCTATTAAGATGAGATGAATAGAAATGTATATTTGTATCATTGTTATTAGATAAAAGTGATGGAGGAGGAACTGATGGAGTTGAACTAGAATCAAAGAATAAAAAAGAGAAAAAAAATAGATAGTCTTAATTGTATTGATATTGAGACTTTAGTTCAATAACCATTGAAAAAACGAGGAGAATGAGGCTATAGAATCCTCTGATTTCACAAACAGTTCACTATCTTCAAACCACTGAGTTGATATCTGACACCGATCAATTCTCAATGATCATCTGTTACCATTAATCTCATATTTAATATGGTTGAACCGCACTCAATAGTTTCTTAACTAATATCAATCCATGTTAATGATGTTGAAATATTTTCATTTAAAATCTACACTACTTATAAGTAGTTTGACATGTTAGTAAACATTTATGTGGGCTGATGTAAAGTGTAATAAAATTGAGAAAAATATTTCAGTGCGATGATACTTTTAGGAAATTCCTTGAATAGTTTGCATTCGATCAGGACAATAAAATACGATTTTCATCTCTGTGTGCCGAAAAAAACATAATATCTTAGTTTCTCCTACTGATATAGACAAATGAAAGTTTGCACTTGCCATTTAGTATTTAAATTTTAGGCGTTAACATAATTTAGCCATAATTATTCATGTTCCGCCGTTAATAATAGATCACTCATTGATTATTTCTAAATAATTAGATTACGTAATAATGTTTATAAAGAATAACACTTAAGATAGATAGGAATACACTTTTTGAATGGTGGAGAATACATATTTAGTTAAGTTTTATTATTATTATTATTATTATTATTATTATTATTATTATTATTATTGTTATTATTATTATTATTATTAGTGGCTTTATTCAATATTATATTTTGGTACAATATAGAATTCTCAGCACAGGGTATTTCAACAAGTTTCTTGCACAAAGAAGATCCAGAAACAAAGACGAAAAAAGGAGAAAAAAGGTCTAAAAGAAAGAAATTTGAAAAACTATACAACTTTCCAAATTAGAAACGTGTTAAGAATGCAGGTTATTGACTAGGTTAAATCTAACAACCTGTTCGTCACAGAGTATATTTGCTAGGTAGGGTATTATAGAACTTTTATACTTTTGCTTGAGTGCATGGATTTTAATGTATTGACGTCTCGTCCTACCAGAAGATATACAATGAGAAAGATAAGAGTGAAGGGGATGGTTAGCATCTGATAAAATAATACCTGCCAGGAGTTTGCATGACTTTAGATGTCTATCCACAACCATATTAACCATGACCTCGAAAGATTCACCAAACATCTTGCTAACTGCCTTCAGCACTCTCCGCAATACAGCAATGTCTTTTCTCGGAAGCCCAGGAAAGAATAATGGAGAACAGTAGAGAATGGTAGTTAATATGCAAGAACTGACAAATTGTAAGAGTAAATGAGGAGTAATCCTAAAACCATGTAGCCTCTTTATGTAGTGAGTCGGAAGGAAAACCTTCTTCGATAACAATAAAACGTGGGAAGACCAAGACAGATCAGAGGAAAAGGTAACACCAAGATAATTGACCTTCGACACTGTTTATTATTAGGCGACTGACTAGTATAAAAACACGATCAGTTAACTTACGACGCATGTCCACCCACTCAATCAATTAAAGTATGTATCTGGGAACATTAGTGAATATGTTAGCGAATCTTATACAATGCAAAATAGTCCTATACCTTTACTTAATCGAAGATCTACTTCCATTGAATGACGATATTATCTGAAGAACTAAAAAGAATGAAGAGGAGCCTGATGCGATTACTTTGATCTACATTTCGTTGGAACTATTAAGTCATTCGTATTTGTTATTCTACAAAATACAGAACCTGTGGATTTTTAACAAAGAGAGTTATGGAGACTTTTGGACTTTTATTAGACAACTATTGAAAACCAGGATGAACTGGTAGTATTACCCTAATATGGAATTCCTAAACAGCGCGCCACTCAGTAGTGCGTATCCTGAGGTACTCAAACTCAGGACTGTCTGTTACGCGCGCAAACGCCTAACCAATGAATCGGAATCCAACGGTGTTAATGCCTAACTTCAATCAATTAATAATATGCCGCGTGCGAGATCATAGATGAGCATTGTTGATGAGCTCCATACTGGGACGGAACAGCCGTTCAGTGCTTTTAGGTTTTCAATGGTGTTCTAACATTGATCGACTCATTATCTCAATCGGAACTCAACAATCTCCACAACCCTATTACGCAATTCAAAGTGAAATAAATTTATAACACTTCAAAATATTCCAAATTTATGACAATACACTTGTCACTATCCATCTTTGCATATTAATGACCCACAATAGTTTGCACTTAAATAAGGCAGATCACCATAGAAAACTTGGAATCACTGGATGACCATTTCATCTTAGTATGGAACATTTCATGTTATCCAAATTACACTAGAATCTATTAAAATCCTCTTAATTATTATTTACTATTTATATACTACGTCAAGAATTGAAAAAAAGATGTGAAAAGGATGAATAGCACCTGGAAAAAAAACACAACTAGAAAGAACATCCGAAGATAAGACTGGATCGAGAATACTAGCGAGCGGTCAATATATACTCTCCTCCACAGGGGGTGGGTAAGTAAGTAAGTTAGTAACTAAGTAAAATGACTATTGAATTCATAATTATATTAATATACTCTTACTTATATAATGAAACTCCTTGTTGTTTATTATTAAATGTTTCATTTAATTTTAATCGATACATTGAATTGATTAATGAATCATTTTGTTTTATATAATTTAATGAACCAATTGCCGAATCATTCAATATGGATGGTGTTATTGAATGAATAGAATAATTTGAATAATTTTTTTCTTCTATTAATTGTGATTTTATTGAATTGTTTGTAGTGATCATATTTGAACATGAATCATTTAAATATTGATATGGATTATTACTACTGATATGATTATTAGTAGTATTATCATTAGTAGTAATATTCGTGGTAATATCATTAACATTATTGTTACTCTTCTTATTACCATTATTACATAATGAACAATTGATTGTATTATCAAAATCAATTGATTGACATGAATGTGGTGTACTAATTGAACTGACCCATTCAGCAACACGAAATAATGAATTATTAATAGTATTACTAGTAATATGAGTAGAAACATTATGATTATTAATACTATAACTATTATTGTTATCATTATTACAACTATTATGTAATAAGCTATTTGTCAATTTCCTATCAACTGCTGGTGTATTCAATCTAGATCGTGTTAAATGTTGACATTTCATTTGATTATGATTATAATGATCTTGTTGATTAGATTGTTGTTGACATTGATCATTGATTGATAGATTAAAAGGAACAATAGTGGATTGTGAAATGTTTTTATCATTAGCTTCATTGTTCTCTATAAATTTCATACTAACAAAACAAGAAAACACAAACGATTGGAATAAAGATTTGTTGGTTCAGTAAAACATTTAGTCATTATGATACATGATTTAGAGCGGAGATTGTTTGATTAAGATCATGAATCGATTAACGTTAGATCATCATTGAAAAACATGGAAGTACTGCACAGCCGTTTCATTCTATTATGTCACCACCCAACAGTGCTCATTCACGATCCCGCTTGCAGGGTTTGAACCCAGGACCTTTGATCTCGCACGCCAATGCTAAACATCTAGATCACTGCGCCAGCATCCATCGGTGTTAATGTCTAACTTCAACTAATCCAAGAAATTGCACAACCGTCTTCCATTATACTGAGGTAGACACTTGTCTCTATCAAATTTTTAATGTTGGTCTTACATCAATCGACTCATGATCTCATTCAAAAACTTAATAATCTCCACGAGACCATACTGATACTGATAAAAACTTTTATTTGATGAGAGAACTACTGAAAAACAGAGACTAATGAAGAATTAGTCCACACCAGCGACTAAATAAGGTATTGAATATCGAACCTTCAAATTTTAGCATTGAGTCCCCTGAGGCATTCAGTTATTCAAGCCGTATCTGTTCACTGATAACATTTAGAAATCAATGTTTACTTCTAGACTTATTTATCCAACTAACGTTGAATCACACCTTATATCATAGAGCAAATCATATCAATCGAATACTCAAAATGATATAAATAAGGCATAATTTCAGCCTTTTTAACCCAGTGACTAAAAGTCCAACTCATCATTCCATCAACAATTATAAACTTTGAGTTCACATAGTTCAATTATCTATCTCAATTACAGAGTACCATACTATTGAATTAAGCTTATTGATCCCCTTATTAAAATAAAACTATTACCAGTAATAAAAAAACAAGTTACTTATTATAATAATAAGGTGAAATCGTTACTCTCCCAGTTTTTTATCTGAGAAAAAACTGTTAATTCTCCAAATGCATTTTGCCTTCATTTCTTTTGGTCTATAAATTTAGCGTATTGTACCATACTACTTAATAATATTCAGTAATTAACTTTACTTTTCACGATTTTCAGTATATGGTGTACCACACTTGATTATTTTTGTGTGGCACTCCTAAGTACTCACATAAATTTCTAATATTCGACACACTTATTACTATAGTTGCGACTTCTCAATGTTTGTAATATCTTCTTCCAGTTTTCGTGCATTCGCTAGATCTCTTTTTAAATGCAATAGTCTCCAAATTTTACATACCTAATCTTCGTCCTGAAAGTTTACGGTCAGTATTGGCTTTAGACACACACAGTTGCTAGCGATTGCCTCCCAATCCTATACACTGGCCTACTGAATGCCAAAAAAATACCTCAGAAACTAAGATTTGTAGTACCACTTTCTAAACAAAATCATTGTTTTAGACCCAAATTGTTCCCAGTTAACTCTATCGTATGATCAGACACTTCGATCAAATAACATTATCCTGAATATTCCAATCTCTCCCCCCCCTCAATTATTAAATAATGAAAACAAAGAAATAGTGATATGATCACAACAACAAAGTACATCGCAGTACAATACTGAAAGTATACAAAACAATGATTATTACCTTGGTGATAAAGAAATTCGATTCTCTGAATTCGATGTAATAACCATATCATGAATAGTAACAGGTTGTTTTAATTGATTTAATACTGTTGATTTAGTATTATTCATGTTTAACATTAATTCTTCATCTTCATTTAAATGATTTAAATACTAATTAATATAAAATGAATATTTTAAGAAAAGTTAATTTAGCCATTTTACACATTATCTAATATTAAAAGATATAGTATTTACAATTCAATAGTTTTCCCTTGACTGTGTTCATATAATCTGTGGTAAAGTTGAATCAATGTACACCTAATGATATGAATCAGTTGACCAAAGCTAGACCACCATTGAAAACCTGAAAGCATTGAACAGCCGTTTCGTCCCAATATAGGACTCTTCAGCAACGTGTATCCATAATTCTACACGCAAGACTCAAACCTAGGACCTTCATCCTTGTGCGCAAACGTTTAACCTCTAGACAACTGAGCTAGTATCGAGTCAGGTGTGAAACAGTTATCCAAGTCAGACAATGGATAAAGAGTTATGGAAGATCAAGGATCGATTGTAGTTGAAAATTAACACTCGTAGATGCCGGCTCACAGGTCTATAAGTCAAACGTTCGCTCGCCAAACCGAAGATATTGAGCTGTAGTCCCACATGCGGAAAATGTCCCAGCCATCTCAACTGATGAAGCTTCGATTGATTTGCCATCCTTACCTAGTACTCGGTTCCTAACAACTGCATTAGTTACCCGGTGGTCCCAGGATATACGAGCAATGTTTCGAAGACACCTATGATCAAATACTAGTAATCTACACATATCCTATACTCTCACCGGCCATGTTTCACAGCCATGATGTAGGACCGAACGAACAGCTGCACAGTAAACACGTTCTTTGTTTGATATACGGATATCTCGCCTACGCCATAAATGACGCAAGTTGGTGAAAGCTAATCGAGCCTTCTGTATCCATGTTGAGATTTCGTCACACACCAGACCACAAGGATTGATGAGACTCCCAACATAAGTGAAGCGGTTTACATGCTCGACCACTTCACTCCCTATCATTAGTTCGGGTATCGAGGTAATCCAATCCTGAAGAAACATTTTCAATTTCGAGGAGGAGAATCACATTTGCTAAAGTGTAGACTCTTCCTATTTGAAGTCTACAAGATGATTTGGAATTTTAGATGACATGAATTCAAAAAAAAGAAGATTTGTTCTTAATCTTCTACATTTTCAATGTTAACAATTAACCATACATTTTATTGTATAGTAAGATCGGCTGCTAAATGATTAGATTTCCCAAGTTTATTTATGCTCTACATCATTAATGTCATGAATAAATTTATTTAAACAAAACTATTTACAGTAAATTTCACTATTCAGTTTTATAAACAGACTTAACATGAATTAAAATAAGCGGATATTATTTGTTACTACCCTGTTAACATTTTCGGGTAAAAAACATCTTACTTAACTCTACTTACCTGAGGTACATTTACAGTTGATACATAAGATGTTGGAATTGTGTAATTATTACACTTTGATGCTTCGCGGATTTGTCTTCCAATATCAAGTAATACTTCCGTAGGCCTAGCATTATTATTATTAGCAGTAGTAGTAGTATTCATCATGGTAGAAAGACTAGAAATATTATGATCTGTATTTTCTAAAACAGAGTGAAAAAAACGATTAAATAAGTTAAAAACTAATAAGAATCATGGAAAAAGGAAAATCCCTCAAAATTTGGTCTGTTTCTTTACACTACTTTAATTAAAATGTAGTAGGCAAAATGAAATTAACAAAATAATTCGGTATGATAATTCTCTGTTGGTTAGCGTCCACTAAATACAGATTAGATATCTCGTTATCCTCTAGCAGTATATCGAAACATGCTAGAAAATACAAACTAAACATTTAAAAACTAACAAGTCTAATACCTTCTTTTAATTTCAAGCGCTATCAAATTATAACAAAATTATTTTATTGAGTCTATCTTTATATCATGACTGCTGTTGTTGTCTTCACAAAAAATTTCGATGAGACTATAATTTATGGACGACCTTTGAGCTATGCTGGACTGACCTTGAGAGTATCCACTTATTAGACAAGACTAAATGAGGGATATGAACCTGTATGAGAAATTAAAATTATAATTTACAGTTGATGATTAAGCTTAGGAATTAGATATAGGGTTTTCATCACGAACTGACATCAAGTAAACGAATTCCATGCCAAAATCAGACACCTGATAATTTATAACTAATTGGTTTGTGCATAAATTATAGTCTCGCCGACTAGGATATTGACTTTCTAATCAATTTTTAGTCGACTGAAAATTATTACGTTTAACCATTTTATTTATTTATTTATTTATTTATTTATTCATTTATTTATTTAAACACATAAACGTTGGTAAAAGAAGGCACCAAATAGATATGCACCATATAAATCATTCGATTTGTGTGAGAGCTGGAATACTGCTCAGGTGCACAAACCGAAATAGGTGGTTTTCTTAGGGGGCCATCCTAGCCTTTGACCTAAAGGTCAAGGAAGTGGAGCAACGTCAAGAGATGCAGTCACATGATAGCCGGTGACCAACGATTGATTCATACACCATTTTTCCCTCAGGATCCTGGAGCCCATGTACACGATTGGTTTGGAATAATGATTTTCCAACTCCCTTAGGTGAAACCTTCGTGTCCATCGACTCGGATAAAGCGCCAGACGTCCGCTTTTCGTCCTCTCAATTTCGCGAGCAACAGTAATGCCGCCAGAAGTCAGTGAGTAGGACTTTCCTGTCAGTGTTTGTATCCACGTGGTCACTTGGAGAAGGAGAGCTGACTCTCGTCACTCTCGGTCATACCACGGTATTCGGAAACATTTAACCAAGGAAACCAGAATGCAAAAATATGAAAGAGGGTTTATTTTATCACTGCTCATCGTTAAATTCAAATTATATACTAGTTTTAAAGCATTAGTAGAGCACATCTACAATTTATTATTCCCTCCTAACTGTCTTCAACTAAATACCATCCGATAGATATGACGTCATTTAATCTAGTGGTCATACATTACAATATATTTGAAAACATCCGACTAGCACTGCCAAAGGATAACACAAAAAATAGTAAAATTAGTTAATCACTATTCAATAATTAAACTTATGAAGTTCTCTGAACTGGTTGATTTGTTCATGAAGCTTTCATCGTTCTTCTAAACGGCATCATCAGCAGTACAAACTTCAGGTAGAAGTGAAGTGTTTGAACCTCTCGACATCCGGTTCACAGCTTGTCCTATAGAACTCGACGTTGATTGGTTCTAGTTTGTGCTGGTGATGTCGTACAGAAGAATGATGAAAGCTCCATGACCAGACCATTCAGCTCAGTGAACAGAACTTCATCAAAATCATCCATCGAAGCTACAGATCTTCTCCACTATCTCAGTAATCAAACTAGAGTATCAAATAAAACTTTTTAATTAGTAATAATAATAATAATAATAATCTCACTTTGTTTTTCATTCAACATACTACTTATTGACAATTGACAACAACTTGTATATAAATTATCAAATGTCAATAAATTAGTTGTTAACAAACTAGTTGATAATTCATCTTTTAATGATAAATTAATAATAGATTGTCTCATTGAATTTGATTCATGAATTGTTTCAGCATCTTCGGTACATTCAGATATATCAGATAATGCTCTTGGTATATTATCAGTTGGATTATTATCTAATGTAGAAAATGAACTATTCCTTGAATTACTACTGAAATGATTTTCAGTAGTAGTATTAGTAGTAGTGGTAGTAGTAGAAGTCGTATTAAAATGTTGAATTGATTTATCCATAGATGTAGTGTGTATATTTTGTGCTTCAATTGAATTTATAATCTGAAATAAATAATTTTTTTAAAGAAAAGTTTTGATAGATACACCTAAGCATAAGTAAGCACAGATAATCATAACTTACTTACTTACGCCTGTTACTCCTCGTGGAGGAGCATAAGCTGCCCATTAGCACACTCTATCACAACCCCATCCTCGGTAATCATTTCCAGTTCTTTCCAGTCATTATTCATACTTTTCATATCTCCTTCCATTTCCCCCAAGTAGTTTGTTCTTTGGCCATCCACTTTTCCCATTCCCTTCACGATTCCAAGTTAGAGCTTGCTTTGTGATGCAGTTGGATGGTTTCCTCAATTAATGTCCTGTCCATTTCCATTATCTTTTCCCGATTTCCTCTTCAGATGGAAGCTGACTTGTTCTCTCACACAGTAGGCTGTTGCTGAGAGTATCTGGTTAATGGATGTTGAGTATCTTGCATAGACAACTATTTATAAATATTTGTACCTTCTTTATGATGGATGTAGCAGTATTGGAAGTTTCAACTCCGTATAATAGAACTGTTTTGATTATTCGTATTGAAGATTGTGACTTTGATATTGGTCGATAGACAGTTGTTTTGAGTTCCATATGTTGTTCAACTGTAGGAATGCTGTCCTTGTTTTTACAAGCCTCGTCTTTACGTATACATCTGATCCTCCTTGTTCGTCGATGATGCTTCCCAGGTACATGAAGGATTCCACATCTTCCAGAGTTTCACCATCTAGTGTGATTAGATTGATGTTCTCCGTGTTGTATTTGAGGACCTTGTTTTTTCCTTTGTGTATGTTGAGGCCTACTGATGCAGAGGTTGCTACTCGTAACTTATTAATGGTTAAATTTAATTACTCAACTGCTATGAAACGTTTTATGATACTATGTAGTGAATTTGCTTCGTTAGCCAATCACCTCGATAACCGTTATTACACATAAACCTCAATGGTGTTTGAAATCAGAAGAACATAAGAAGCGGCGATTACAGTTTATAAGCGGATAGTACGGGTAAAAAATCTAAAAGCACATCGAGTGAGTTTGAAGCAGAGAGGTGAATGTTTGTGTACGAGAGAATACAGAAGCGAATTTACGGTCGAATCAAATCAAGGTGTAGATAGGAAAGACAAAAGCTAATGATAGGATTCGAGCACAACCATACATGAGAAAGAAGAGGATTTATCGGGCGATATTTAAGCGATTAACATTTAAGCTAGAGAGAGATATATATATGCATAGGCTGTCTCATATGATCATAATAGTACAATGAAATAGATGAGTTGCAACTGCTAGAATTACATTGTCTGTAAAGTAAGTTAATAAAAGGGCTTAACAAACTTTAATCATAATCAAAATTGATTGTAGATCAGTTACTATAACATAAAAGGGGCCTAAATCGCTGCTTTACAATCATATATTTAGGATGAGTATGATTCAAGTGTACCAAGTTGAGAGATCCACATATGATTGAATGATTTTTATCTAAATATAGATTGTATATACTATATGTTGATAACAGCCTCTGTATAGTATACTCACCACCTTGGTTCCTAGATAGATATTTTACCTACACAAGTCGACATAAAGTAAGCAAACTTTCTAAATCTGCTCTAGGACTTCCTCAGACAGCAACCTATCAACTCTGATGAAACTTTCATGCAATTTAAATTGATCACTTCACTCAAATATTTCACTCCCTTTGATCAATCCAAACAATGATATCAACCAATAAGTAACATATTCAAAACATGTTGACATTTTTACTTAAGGCAATCAGAAGACTCTTCATTTTATCAAAATGTTTACTAATTATACCCTAATAACGTTTTTTCTGTAGGTTAAACATTACTAACAATAAAAAAATTTCAATGGTTGAGATCATGGGTCAACTGAAGCTAGATCACCATGAAAAATCTTAAATCACTAGATGGTTGTTTCGTCCTAGTATAGGACTCCTCAGCAGTGCGCATCCACGATCCTACCTCGCGAGATTCGAACACAGGATCTATCAGTCTCGTGCGTGAACCCTTAACCTCTAGATCACTGAGCTGGCCGGCATCCAACGGTATTAATATCTAACTTCAACTAATCCACGATTGTCTCCAAAGAGTTACTATCTCACAATAAACCTGAGTGAACTCCACTGGTCACTACTTCACACTAGAACTGTAGGAAATACCTCTTGATGCCATTCTCTAGTGAGTATATGTTGATTAGTATCAGAAGGGGTTTCAATTGACTCATGATCTCAACATCCACAAAACCCCTTTTGACATTAATATAAAAAAATCCTTTAACATACTGGTTCCTCTTTCATTTGTTCGCATAATTCCTCTGTATTTGATAGAAATGATGTTTTAATATGATCTTTAATCAAATTATGTACAACATTATGATAGGATGGTGGTGGCGGTGGCGGTGTCGGTGTCGGCGGTAACGGCAACGACGGTTGTGATAATAACAATGATCCATTTGAAGAATTATTCATTTCACTTATAAATGAATTATCTTTATAATTTGATAAATTTACAATATCATTTCCTTGTTTAACCAATAATGATAATGATACATTTGGACCATCAATCCAAGTTTCTTCAATTCTATTATTATTCGTTATCATTTCTGATGTTTTCATTAAAGTTGGTGATGATGATGATGATGATGGTGATGTTGTGGTTGGTGTTGTTAAAGATTGTAAAAATTTTCTAGATTTTGTTCTATTCATAATACGAGGCCATACAGTTGCATTTGTTCTAGGAATCATTCGTTTAATTGTTATTAAATTATTCATATTTTGAAATTCAGTATGTTGATTCTATTTAGATATAAAAAAAAGGTATGAGAAGTAATGAGTTTATTCTGGAGATTTACATTGTGACATGAATTCAAGTGTTATAGGATTTCGTAAACAACACCCCAGTCGCGAGAAGTCAATGAGTAGGATTTCCCTGACAGTAACTGTATACGTGTGGCCATGTGAGAGTATTTCGAGAGATAGCGCGGCTCTCCCTACCCTCGGCCATACCACGGCATTTGGGAGCTTTATTGTATAGAAACATGTAGACAATGGCTGATCCGTGTAGGTCAGTGAAGACGATCTTGTTTGGTTCTATTTGATCATTGTAACCAATGTTCAAAGATTTTGGTTGACATGATCCAAAGTTATTCGTAATGGAGTAGGTGAATTTACTCTTTATCTTCCCTTAGATCCTAAGTTGCTGAGCTTCTCATAAACTCTTTTTTCCACTATTCCACTAATCTATAGTTTCCCAAATGGTATTTTTGATCCCTAATCTTTCTTATTATCACTCACGACTCTTAATACCTCTACCACTCTAGGATTCACCCTGACAATTTCATCTCGCTGTACTAATGAGACACAGTAAGGTGAACCGATATACTTATGTTTAAGATTCTAGATTACTTTTGACCGATTGATTGAGTTCATTTTATATCTAAGAAATTTTATTATGATAATAAAATATATGTCTAGTGGTTTATCGGATCGACAAAGCAAGGGCCGCATTCCTACCATTGAAGAATATATGGAACTCAAAATCAACTGTCTATCGACCAATATCAAAGTCAAAATCTTCAATACGAATAATCAAAAGAGTTCTATTATACGGAGCTGAAACTTGAAGAACTAATACATACATCATAAAGAAGGTACAAGTATTTATAACTAGCTGTCTACTCAGTACATTCAACAGCCTACAGTGAAAGAGAACAAACCAGCTTCCAACTCAAGAGGAAATTAAGAAAAGACGATGGAAATGGATAGGACATTAATTGAGGAAACCATCCAACTGCATCACGAGTCAATTCCTGAATTGGAATCGTGAAGGGAATGGGAAAAGTGGATGACCAAAGAACAAACTACGTGGGGAAGTGTAGGGAGATATGAATAGTATCAATAAGAACTGGAGAGAGCTGGAAAGGACTGTTTAGGACCGAGTTGGATGGAGAATGATGATGGGCGGCCTATGCTCCTCCACGAGGAGTAACAGACGTAAGTAAGTAAGTAAGTAAGTAACTAGTTCTTTATCATTCTCAATGATCCTTTAACTGATCTTGATCAGTGATTTAAACTATAGTGAACTTTGAAAACTATGATATATGTCCAATATATCTTTTTTACAAATCCGTCAATTCTTGTGAAATATACGAATACTTTATATATTCATATTGTACTGTAAGTGACCCAACTTGGAACCCCAAAATTTTATGATTATCTCTTAATTGTCAGATCATTAAGCTTCCATAAGATGGTTTAAATTTTTAACTTCAGTTATGGCACCACATTCATTCAAACCTATCAGTGAATAAGTGGTTTTCACTCGATATTAGCTCAAATCCACTATTCACAATTTCTTACTAGAGCACTTGGAATTACCTCTTAAAATTAGTCACTATTGTATACATGTTTAAGATAGCCTTTGTATGAAACTTTTGGGTAGAATAGATTCATAACCCAATACTCTTGGTGACATGGCTCAGAATCGATCACAATGGCGTAAGTGTATACACTCTCTGTCTTCCCTTAAACTAAGAGATTAAAATCGCTTCATATCTTTCTTTCTACGAACTAATTATTTCTTCCTGTATTATATCCTTATTGCAATCTTTCTTTTATATATTACCACCTCTAAATTAACTATTTCAATGAATCCGGTGTCCATTTTGTTGTGTTAATGAGGTATGGCAACTTGGACCGATGCATATATATGCCTGATCCTACGTTGTAACTGATTGACTGAATGACAATACAAGATTTAACGTATAAATTTCACGTGTAAAAAGTAAGCTCAATACTGTGTTAAGCTATCACCTTAGATCTGTTCAATATTATTATGAAATTATAAAGAAACGTACACTATGGTTATTAGTAGTTATGCGAAAACAATGGATTACTTATAAAGCTTATGACTTAAGATAATATCGAGGCAATCCGCACACGATACATATATGCCAACAAGAAACTGATCAATTGTAGACCTAAACAACAATCGGAAGATACGAGTGGGTAACATCAAGTGAATTTAACACTTCACCTCATTACACAAGCAGGTGACTATCAGGACTCAGTTGCTAAGTGGATAACATGATAGTGTTTAAAACAAATGGTAATGGTTTCAAATTCCACAGTGAACATCAACATATCTGGGATACAGGTACATCCAACCAATGAGTCCCAAAAATAGGACGAAACGCATGTCCTAAATTCCACTGTTAGCAACTATCCATCTTCGCTTAAAATACAGAGTAAATTGAATAGTATTCAAAGTAGTGATATCATCAACAATCAATAAACCAAACCACCTGCTTTTACTCATTTGCATAACAATAATAATAATGGGCTACTTATTGTTGATTTAAGTTAGTAACTGTATGGATAACTTTCTTTTTCATTCTTTTAATCATTAACTTTATTTATTTTGAACACAGCGGGAATTCTTTAAAATGGAAGTTGAATATTCAATATTCAAGTTATACATTTATGTGATTGACCTATGGCATGTTTAAACGTGTGTATCATTTGTTTGTTTGTTTGTTATAGATAATAAATGAACGATGTAACCTTTTATCAACCATTATGATGAGTAAACATGGCGAAACTATGGATTATGAATGGACCAATCAGATTTAAGATAACAGGTCTTGGATTTTAGCGCGAAATTCATTTACTCATTTGATCAAATAGTGTCTTGGCATTTTTGGCTGTTATCAGTTTGTGATGAAAAATTGTAAATTTGATTCTTAATCCTAATCATCGATTGTGAATCATAATTCTTATTCTTCAAATTGTTTTATAACCCTCATTTTGCCTTAGTAATTAGGTAGACAATCTCAAGGTCACTTTGGCGTCACTCAAAAGTTGTCCATAAATTATAATCTCACTGTAAACATTGAAGGAAATAATAATACTAGTAACTTATTGTATTCTGAGACAAGTTGACTCTGTATATCTAACTATATATAAACATGTTGCCATATTGGTGTATTGTTTTTTATATTTGTATGTATGTAAGTATGTATGTGTGTGTTTGTGTTAGTCTGTGTATCTAATCGAATTCTAAAACTCACGTTTTTTTTAACTTAAGACCTTTCCTCAACTTTCATTCACATAACCAAAAAATAACAAATATTTATGTCGGAAGGGTTTTTGTGCATATTATAGTAATTTCAATGATTGAGACCATCATGGAAAACATGGAAGCACTAGATGGCCGTTTCGTTGAACTGTGGAACTCCTCAGCAGTGCTCATCCATGATCCCACCTCGTGAGATTCCAACTCAGGACCTAGAAGTCTCGTGCGCGAATGCTTAACCTGTAGACCATTGAGCTGACCGACATTCAACGATGTTAATGTTTAACTTCAACTGATCCACGAAATTGAGCAACACATCCATCACTGTCATCAATGAGTTACTATCTCACAACAGACGCGGTCGAACTCCACTGGTCAGTACTTCTCACTAGAACTCCAGGAAATACCTCTCAAAGCATATTACAAGAATTCATTCATTTGTTTTCTTAACTAAGTAAATCAGTTTAATAACTATTTTGTCATTATACTTAATAGATTGAACTATTGATCTTACCTGATCCATTGAATGTTGTTTAAGTGTTTCATCATTCAAAGTTATTAATTCTGATGATCCTCTACAACTGTGTGTTTTATCCATTATATCTATACTTCCATCAGCTAATCCTCTTGGACCTAGTTTTTTAATAGAATATGATGTAATACGACTATCACTTAGACGACGTTCACCTTGTAATAATTTATTATTTCCAACATAAATTACTGTATCACAGGATTGTTCACCACTTGATGTACAATCTAATTCAGAACTACATGATCCTAATGATCTAGCATATGATAATCTACCAAGTCTTGGTCGTCTATGTAAATGTTTTGATTGATTTACACGTAGAAAATCAGTATCTGTATCGTTTGATGTTGATGAACCAATTTCTTCTTGACTTTTACTAGTATTCAATGATAATGGTAATGATAGTTCATGATCTTTAGTTAATGTACCAATATGATTGATAACAATTTTACGACGTCTAAGACGGTTAATTTCCGTAGCAAGTTGTATAACCTGTAACAGAAAAATAAAGGAAACATATAGATTTTTATTATTCGAACACATACATATTGGTACAAAGGGGCACTGAATACATATGGGCCACACAAGTCACTTGATTTATGTGGGTATCCAAACCGAAGAAGTTGGATTTCTTAGGCAGCCACATCCGGAGCCTTTGACTTAAAGGTCTGATCCACAAGGTAGTGGAGCAACATCAGGAGATGCAGTCACATGGCAGCTGGTGATCAACGATGGGTTCATACGCCAATTGTTCCTTCAACATCCTAGAGCTCATGTTCATCATTGGTTTGAAATCAGGGTTTTCCAACTCCCCTAGATGAACTGTCCCTGTCCAGGAACCCGGTTAAAGTGACGAATATTCGACTTTCATCCTCTCAATTTCGTAAACAACAATAATAACACGAGAAGGTAGTGAGTAGGACTCCCCTAGCAGTGGTTATATGCACGTGGCCATATGAGAGTATTTCGAGAGAGATAGTGCAGACTCTCCCCACCCTCTGCCGTACCACAGCATTTGAGGGCCACTTTATGATGCTTAATAAATGTATTGTATCCATCATTTTTGGTTATTTCCCCATCCAATTAATGTCTGTGTCGCATATTACAGCGTATTTGCACCAAAAAAAATTTTTTTCAAGACCTAAATTTCACCTTTTTGTGTTTTTGATCTAGCATGTTTGGTACCCTACACTGAAATATTCACAACAGAGTTTGGCCATCCCTAACTTTCTTCCAACCATCTCTAACACTAGTCAGTTGTGGTAATCAGTGTTCAGGCATACATAACACGTGGCTCAACCATCTCAGTCGATGAAGATTCACAACCTCCTCCACTGATTTACCATCACTCCTTAATACCCTATGTCTAACACCACCATTACTTACTCGATGATCCCATCACATGCGAACAATATCTCTAGGACATCTGTGATCAAATACTAGTAGCTTACGAGTATCTTCTACTCTTAATGGCCACATTTTGCAGCCGTGAAGTAGAAAAGAACGAACTGCCACGCTGTATACTCATCCCAGAGAGATGTTAGATAATTTTAATATATTCATAATTAAATAATCTCTTGAACATTTACATACTTATAATTAGTTAATACAACTAACCTGTAATGTTTCTGTATAGTATTGTACATTTTCAGATATATGAGCTAAAATACATGGTTGAATTTGATTGCCAGTTATTGCTTCACGTAATAAATAAGTAAGTGAAGAATCATGATATGGTAATTGTCGTCGACCAGTTAATAAAGCTAATAAAACACTACCAATACCAGATAAAGAAAGAGCTTTTGAAAGTGTTCTATATTCTATAGACTTTAATTCTTGACTAAGGTTAGTTGTACAATTGGATAGTGAATCTTCTGAAGTTGACAATTTTGAGACATTATTACTATCACTGGAAGTTGGAGAATGGGAATTAGTAGTATTTTTAGTGTTTTCATTTTTATTTAATTTTGAATGTTCATTGAAATTTGAATTATTTTCTGTTTCAACACATTTGTTTACATGAATTGAATGTTGTCCATATCTTCCACAACCCAAATCAAGGAAATGAAATTTCGTTCTGCCACCGGAAACTGGTGGATCAATAGACATAACATATATTATACATAATGAATAAGAAATGTATTGTAAATTAAGTTTATTTGTTATTTGTCTAATCTAGACACGATTTTCATAATATAATGACAAATAGAAATACTTATTACATACTGACAAAAGTCAGGTGGGCTTTTTCCTGACTTTCAAAATCTTATCAGTCAGCAAATCTATGGATCTCAAGATATGTAAAGTGAACTAAGGGTTTGATTAAATCAAACTTCTTAATGGTTAGATTAGGCATACAACGGTTAAGAATGACATTTTAAATTTGAAAGAAGTCAATGTCATCTCAATCATGTACAAGTTCGTTCGAATTGTTCAGGAAACCATATATTTTTAAAAACTTTCATTAAACAGAATCTAGTCATCTGTGTTTACGCAATAAATTAGCAACTAAGTAGTCCGGAAATAATTGTTAATACAGTTAAAATATGAACACAAAATATGTTTAGTACGAGACGGCCGTTCAATGCTTCCAGGTTTTCAATGGTCGTCTAACACTGATCGATTCATGATCAATCAGAAACTCAACAGTTTCCATAACCCTATACTGAAGATTATATATATACTATGCCTTATCCTACAAACAGTACACTGTAACTTTACATACACTTATAAAACTAAAACATGCGAACAATCCTATCCTGAATCAAAACTCTTGAAGTTCGCCATATTTTTGTTATAAAAATCAAACTACTTAATAGTAAGCAAAAACAATAAACAAAAAATAAATGATCATTTCGTTAGTGACTAGCAAAGAAATTCAAAATCTCTCGTTTCATCTGATGTTGTACGATGTATCTCAGTGTTAATATTCACACTGAAGCCTAAGCCGACATCTACTGTTTAATATGGCAACCATCAAAAGTAATCATAAAGACAAATATTAACTTACTACTCATTTCACTGCTGTTATTCTCTAATTTACATTGATATAAATGTAATGTAAATAACATATGTGATAGACCGGATAAATGATTACAATTATGCACTGTACGATTTGATAATGCTATATCAAGTAGATAAGCGGCTTTTTCAGCTGTTGATGCACGTAATTCACATAGATGTGATAATTTATCAATCATATGAGCAGAAATTGTTTGTGCCTTTTCATAATTTGTTCCCAGACTAATTTTATTCATTAATGATGATGACGAAGCGGAAGTTGAATTCTTCTGTTGCATTGGTCTATTTGTTGTTTGTAAATAATGACTTGGTGATTTGTCAGAATATTCTTCATCATCTGAAATAAATGATAATTACAAATGATAAAAGAATTTTATCTGTAGTGAGATGATAACAGATAACATGCTTATCAAGTGCTGAATATTATCTGAATCCTAGTAACCAAGTTTCATTATAACCACCAGTCTGTATTTTCTGCCTTGAAATGACCATTAGTAATTTCTCTAAAAATCTAAGTTGATAGTCAATTAAGTGAATTTCGAACAAAAGGAAAAAATTGCCGAAGTATTGATTGGTTCACTTGTATGTCATAGTTTTGTTTTACCTTATCTAAACTAATGATAAATACGTTTCAACTTTGAGATGATGCTTCCATGAGTGTCTTCGTCAGCATGTTCTACCAACAAGTGTAAACTGAAGACCTCCAATCAACTACCCAATGGGATGAAGAATAGCTAAGTAAAATGGAAGAAAAATGATACACCTAATGATAACTGATGCACATTACCGGATACGCATATACCAACACGTCATAGAGGACCAAAAGATGAAGCTAAAAAGGATACTCATGTCAGAACATTTGGAAATCTTGACAACAGCCATCGAAATATCATGCAGACGATAAAGAGGACAGTGCCTTTGTTGGGGACGTGATAGTTTCAACCCTGGCAGCCTTCTACTGATATCAGTTTATAATAATAATAATAATAATAATAATAATAATAATCCAATTACACTCACATGATGCTTTTGTATTTGCTAATAAATCACGAAATTCTTCATTTAATCCAGTAATTTCAACAGCTGATATTCTTACAGAAAATCTTGTATTATACCATTGTTTTTGATAATTTAATAATTGATATAACCAACTTATTCCACATGGAATAATACCACATTCCATTGGTGAGTAATCATAACCGATCATTGAGTGTGTTTTACCTGAATGTGGAACAAAGACATAAATATATACAATAAATACTGTGAACACTTAGTCATTGAACAAATAACGTATAGACTTATTGTTATTCACCGGTTGTCATGGGACTGCATCTTTTAACATCGCTCCATTGCCTTATGGATTAGACCTCTAGGTCAAAGGTTCGGAGAGTAGCCTCCTAAGGAAACCACCTGCTCCGGTTTAGGTACCCAGGCAATAAACCAGCCTTCATACAAATCGAATGATTTGTGTGGCACATATGCATTCAGTGCCTCTTTGTACCGATATTTATGTGTTTAAATAAATTCGTGAATTGGTTGAATTAAAACATTAACACCATTGGATGCTGGCCGGTCCAGTGGTTCAAATGTTTAGTGTTTGTGTGCGTGACCGATAGGTCCTAGGTTCAAATCTCGTGAGGCGGGACCGTGGATGCACACTTCTGAGGAGTCCCATACTAGGATTAAACGACCGTCCAGTGCTTTCAGGTTCTCCATGGTGATCTAGCTTCGATTGACTCATGAATTCAATTATTAAATGAACTATCACCGGATATGGAAATCAGTTGGTCCTCAACTATTGACTAACATTTAAACAACAAGTATTATCCTAAATTTTTATCATATCGACAAAAAAAAGTTAAATTCACGTTAAATGAGGTGTGTGTGTGTGTAAGAGAGAGAGAAATAGTGAAAGGAAATGATTGTTTCGCACTGAAAATTGAACAAAAAATTAACAGCTAATTGACATTTATTCAGTAGGATTGATTTATCATAACAAGAAACATTCAATCGAAGATTCATGCATCTTAAAATAATAGTGAACCACATAAATTCACTTGGTATTGTTTTACTTGAATCTTCCCATTGATTTTTAAGACTGAAATTGGTCAATCTCTTATTGGTATATGTGCAATACGCAATGATGTTTGAAGCGAACGGTACTGGGTTCGAGTCCCAGAATGGAAATCATCTCTGAGGTGCACTTACATGCAGCCGACGAATCCCGAATGGGACGAAAGGTGTGTCCTAGATTCGACTGCTTTTAATGCTAGTGAACCACACATTTCAATATTTAAGACCGAATGATATCAATAATCACATTTGTAGGTGATTGAAGATAATTGATAGCAGGTTATGCTAGACCTAATCTCATGTAAGCTGATACGAATCAGAAATATTGATCCCTAGCCTTAAGAGCAATGGTACTTTAGGTTTCAAATCCCACGAGAACCATTCGTTCTGTTATATAGAAACTTCTACCGATTAATCCCATCCATATAGCATTCAAACACAAATTACATATGTGCATCGGTCCAAGTTGCCATACCTCATAAGCTCAACAAGATGAACACCGGATTCATAGAAGTGGTTAATTCAGTTAATGAGAAAAACACAGACCAACTTACCAGTAGCTTTATGTCCGATAGTTAGTATACAACTATCTTTTCCATTCAACACAGCAGATAAAGCATCATTGAGAACCATAGAATAAAATTCTCGCTACAGATCGTAAATTTATTCGTTTGAAAAAAAAAACAAGAAACGAAAACTTTGAAAATATATTAAATGTGGATTGGTTGAAGTCAGACATTAATACCTTTTGGGTGTCATCTCATTGGTTTACAGGTTAAATATTCGCCCGCGAGACCGATAGAACCTGGGTTCGAATCCCGCGGAGCAGGATCATGGATGCGCACTGCTGAAGAGTTTTACACTAAGACGGAACGGTTTCCAAGTGCTTCCAGGTTTTCCATAGTGGTCTAGTTTTAATCGACTCATGACCTCAATTATTAAGTTATGTATAATTTAAACTACTAATGTTTCAATTAAACACTATAGTTTACATATTGACAACTAACCAAAACAAAGTGACATGGTGTCAATAAAAAATTTGAGTACTTATTGAAACATTGAACATCATCCTATATCTTCTTATTACACTTTCCATTAGTCGATTTCATTAATTCTCTTAGAAGTATACATTTCTTATGTTCATATATCTTTCCTCTTTTCTGTTTGTAATCTTATCGTTTTCCCTACTGTTTCTCTTTCTTATTCCGTACTACTATCGATTCGGAGTGTTAAAGATTCATGGCATGGTTCTATGTATAATTCTATACATATTCATTATTGATTGGTTGGAGACAACTAGTGAGAAGCTACGACCTTAAATATCTATTGACAGTTTTACTCACTGTCACTATGAATGATATGGGTTCGAATGTTACAAGAACCGTACACTCCTTCCAAATATACCATAATAAAGAGTTTTGAATTTCATAGCAACTTGGTCAAACAAGGCTTTATGTTAAATCCTTCCAGTCACCAACTTATATCCAAACATGGTGTACAAGATATTGAGTTACTTAGATTGATATTCACAATCCAATTTAATCGATAGAATATAATCAATATGAAAAGCTTAAATAAACATCATATTAGTAGCTAATCACTACTAGATTAACTGTAAATACCTCAATCTTACAGGAAGTCATTTGTTACTTGAATATATCAGTGATAAATTCTTTAAACTATAAAACTGAACGAAGCATACTTGAATCTGAGCATCAATTCTCTCAACATTCCAGATAAATCATGTTGACAAGCTCAAAATAGCATGAAAACCTGAGTGTATGATTTCCTGTCAACTATCGCTAATCACATCTAAACATTATTCATGGGATCCCAAGTGTACACAGAAAATACATAATGCATAGAAAAAACAATAACATACTTTCAATGTATCCTGTGTTATAATATTATCAAATTTATAATTTCTTATAACACCACCAATTCCTCGTCTACGACGTGATGGTGTAGGATCTAACAATGTAATAATTTTTTTACTCTCATCAATTTGAATACAACTTGATGAAGATGAATTCAATGTAGAATCACAAGTATTTTTGTTCATTTTTAAATGTATAGTATTTAAAGGATTATTTGATGATGATAACAAACTCCCAATTGTATTCAATGCTGTTGTGGTTGTTATTGCTAAGCCTTGATTATTATGATTATGATTAGTATTATTATATTCTTGATTTATGCAGATAATGACTTTGATCTAGTAAATAAAAGTAATACATTTTTTACAAAATGAATAGAATTAAAACAGTAACTAGAATGTTGAATAAATAGGATGTGGTTAACAATGGAATCTAACACTCATCTTTTGTCATATTTGTGATTCGTCAACTGAATGTACCTGCATCCCAGAAATTGACATCCACTCCAGCACTAGAACAAAGTTCGTTCACTACAAACAACATCATATTATCCACTCAGCAGCTACGGATTACAAATAATCCAGAAGTGAATATCAACTATGGGATACAGGGAAATTCAAATGATTAACATCAAGAAGTAATGAGACGAGAATTGTGGATTCCACTGCTAGCTACATTCTATCTATTCTAAATTAACTTGTGTCATAATGATAATATCAAGACAATCTGTACAAGCTGCACATATATCAACAGAGACAAATCAAATTTCAGTCAAAATGATAACAATTAAATAATTCAATCCAGCCCTCTATCTATAACTTCTACCTAAACTTTGTGTTGATGATGTCGTTCAGAAGAACGATGAAAGCTCCATGATCAAAACCATCCAGTTCAGAGAACAAAACTCCATCAAAATTATCCACCTGAGCTACAAATCTTTTCCACCATCTCAGACAATCCGTACAAACTGCACATATGTCAATCGTGACAGATCAAATTTCAGTCAAAATGATAACAACAAGATATTCGAAATCATTTCAATTCCAAGTATTTATAATAATACTACTAACTAGAGAAAGAAAAGTCAAGTTATTCAAGTCAATAACTGTAATGCCTTTACTAATTATAATACTAATAACTCATTTATAAGATAGAACTGAGAAATGCTGATATATTAAAAATCAATTAAAATCGGGAAATGTGACTTATTAAACTCCAACTCAGTGATTGAATAGTACAGTTGCATAATTAAGAGTTTTAAATAAAACTGAAATAGTTATAGGAATTTGTAAAATATTAAGTGATATCTTCAAGTCAATCAGTCAACAACGTAGAACTTCGTACGTACGTACATCAATTCAAGTTGATATACCACATTAGCACACAAATACAATTGTCCATTCAAATCTCATAGTGGTAGAGGTAGTAAAAGTATAAGCAGCAATCGGAAACATTAGGATTTGAAAATGTTATTCAAGAAGTATAATTCAGTGAAACAAATTTGGAACGAGAAATAATAAAGGCACATGAAGAATTCAGAAGATTAGAATTTGGGAGAACACGAATAGTCGATGCACCTGTGTCATTGCAAACGATTTTGAGCCATGTCATTCAAGACCTCTAACAATCGGTTGCTATCATGTCGCGAATCCCAACCACATAGTCTGCACCTGTCAACATGGTTCAGTCCGCTTGTCAGTGACTTCATAGGATTGTGCCATGTTTTGGTATGGCCACTCCTAACTTTCTTCTAACGTATCCTACACCATAGAACATCGCACGTCGAGGGAGTCGGTGGTTGGGCATACGTAACACATGTCACAGCCATCTCAACTGATTACGCTTCAGTTGATTTGCCATCCTTACCTAGTACTCGTTTCCTAATAACTGCATTATTTACCCGGTGTTCCCAGGATATACGAGCAATATTTCGAAGACACCTATGATCAAATACTAGTAATCTACACATATCCCATACTCTCACCGGCCATGTTTCACAGCCATGATGTAGGACGGAACGAACTGCTGTACAGTAAACCCGTCCTTTGGTTGGTAGACCGATATCCCGCCTTCGTCATTGGTGACGTAAGTTGGCACAAGCCAAACGAAGTTTCTGAATCCGTTCAGATATTTCATCAGACACCAACCCATTAGAGCTGATCAGACTTCCAAGATAAGTGAAGTTGTCAACGCGTTCGACTCCTTCCCTCCCTAAATACTGACTATCTCCTCTACTATGCAGTAATATTTATATGCATATTATGAAATTACTATACCAGTCAAGCTAGTATGTGAGTCAGTGCTTACAGTGAAATAAATAAGCAAAATATGTAAAAATTACAAATTGATATTGTGATAAGAATAACGAAAGCTTGAATTCATATTTCACAATGGGAAATACGTCAATAACTTGAACAATATATAGATACTGAAATAACATTCATAAAAACTATAAGATTATGTAATAAGGAGGACTCATAATTGAACAGTGAAGCGTATATTTGAAAAATGAAAAAGAGGGAGTGAAGAAAAATAAGCGAACAAAGAGTATCCGGCCTACTACAAAGTAGGACCAGGCACACATGGGCATCGATCCAAGTTGCCATACCTAATTAGCACAACAAGATGAACACCGAATTCATGGAAGTAGTTAATTCAATGGTGGTTATATATAAAAGAAAGATTGTATATAAGGACATAGAACAAAGAGTATAGAAAATAATAATAAATAAAATCTTTTATTAAGGTTAGGCAAGAAAAATATAAAAATGGAACCAATTTCTTATGAATATAAAGACTTGGATTATTAGTTCGAATTACTATAGCCTCTGCTCTATGTAAGAGACAAGATCGAACCCCATAAGGGAAATTAGTAGGAATAATATAAATTCAATTTAAATAACCTATTTCTATCTATTACATGACCGCTATCGATCAATTGTGATCGAACAAAGCTGTGTGGCCGATAGAATTCAGTCTGCACTAAGAAGGACCTGATACATATGACAGTGATCACCACCCGGTGATTAGTCAATTGTAAAGCTATGCATTGTTTTGACGGTAGCGTTTCCTAACCACGAAGGGAAGTATTTACTAACTCGTTGACTCATTTGTCTAGTCGTGCGCCCAAAAATTAAGAAGAAGAATAATCTAACAGCATAAAATAAATAAATAATAATAAGCGCACTGATGAAGAGTCCCATAGTAAGATGAAACGGCCGTCTAGTGCTTCCAGGTTTTCCATGGTGGTCTAGCTTCAAATGACTCATAATTACAACTACTGAAATTACTAAAATCTTCACAAAACCCGTTCTGATAATAATCATCTGTTCACTAGTGACTGACTTCAAGAGGCATTTCCTGGACTTCTAGTGAGAAGTAGGGACCAGTGGAGTTCAACCAGTTCTGCTGTGAGATAGTAACTCATTAATGACAATGGTGGATGTGTCGCTCAATTTCGTTGATTATTTGAAGTTAAAGGTTAACGCCGTTGAATGCCGGTCGGCTCAGTGTTCTATTGGTTAAGCGTTCGCGTACGAGACTTCTAGGTCCTGAGTTGGAATCTCACGAGGTGGGATGATGGATGCGCACTACTGAAGAGTCCCACAGTTAGACGAAACGGCCATCTAGTGCTTCCATGTTTTCCACGATGGTCTAGCTTCAATTGAGATTCATGAATTCATTTATTAAACAATAGTTCTATACTTAACTAATAATTCCATAAGAATAATCTAAGAGTTTCTTTCATTTTCCCAGTCTACATTAGATACTGCCACGTCACAAAGACAATTCATTTTATAATCGAACAAAGCTTGAAAATAAAATGAAAAAAAAGTGGGAAACCATTTCTCCATTATCTAGAATTCATATTAATACTCATAAACACAATTTCTCTCTTGTATTTTTGTTTTAATTGCATAACTATTGAACATTGAAATATGTATAAACGAGTTTGACTATTAGGTTCATGACTCATCAATATTTGAATGGATATATATGCAAGTCCCCCCCTTCATTCATAAAAACAAAGAAACCAAAAGCAACTGAGTTTTATTAGAAACAAATAACCTAGAAAATCATCTTACTCACTTTTTTCCCCTCTTCATTATATTTATACTTTCTTTCATAATCATTTAGTAAAGGGGGGGGAAATGACTATTACTACTACTACTACTACTACTACTACTACTACTACTACTACTACTACTAATACTAATACTCCTATACAGATTACTGAAAGACAATAAAAGAAAAGAAATAGAGTCAACCATCCGAATATTTTCGGGCCTGAAACCATTAAACTGTCTTTTAAATTATAGTTTAACTGAGTTGAATCATCAATCTAGGTCAATGGTTAGGCAAATAAACAAACATTCAAGAAAATAACAGTAGACGATAGACACAAATAATAGTCTGTTAAGTATGAAACCTTTATTTTTTTGACAGACTGATATATTTCTATTGGGTTAAGTTGAATATGATATACTATCCTTCAAATGTAATTGAGTTTAAATGTGTAAAACAATACATTCAAAGATTGATAGATCTATTTCATGTCTCAATAGAAGATGATATACATCTACAATTGATTGATCACTTGATGGTGATCAATGTCATTTGTGTCAAGTCCTTCTTAGTGTAAATAGAATGCCAAGATTACAGGTACATCTTGCTGATGAGTGACATATAACATGAAACTCAGGTCCAGAGTTTCCTGTTGACTACCTCCAACCACCATCTTACGATATACATAAGTTGGAAGTTTATAATTAATAGTGCCTAAAAACCAGTACCATATATGATGAAACTACCAAGTGAGTAATGTTTATGACGGTCAGAACCATCATTGATTGAAATAGATTGGATATATTTCAATCCACTGTCAGTTGCAATACATTATGATGGCTGACATCATACTGGGAGAAAGTGAACAAAGGTCAAAAATGTCATATCATCAATGTATGCTCGTGTATGACTCCATAAGAAAACCATCTGATTCCATTTGGGCACCTGGACAGTATCCCAGCGCTCACACAAATCAAATGATTTATATCGTGCATATCTATTTGGTACCTCCTTGTAACAATGTTAATGTGTTTAAATAAATATAGATAAATGCCCGGGAAACTATAAATTCAAATTTTATTCTCACACGAAATTTATATTTATTATTTATTTAAGCACGTAAACATTGGTAAAAGAAGGCATCAAATAGATATGCACCACATAAACTATTCGGTTTGTGTAGGGGATGGAATACTGTCCGGGTGCCTAAACTGAAACAGGTCGTTTTCGTAGGAGGCCACACCCGGAGTCTTTGAGCGAAAGGTCTAATACACAAGGCAATGGAGCAACATAATGAGATGCTGTCCCATTGTAGTCGATGACCAACAATAGGTTCATACGCCATTTGTTCCTTCAGGATACTGGAGCCCATGTGCACTATTGGTTTGGAATCAGGGTTTTCCAACTCCTGTAAGTGAACTCCATGTGTTCACCAACCCGATTAAAGCGACGAACAGTTTCGTAAACAACAGTAATCCCGCAAGAAGTCAGTGAGTAGGACTTCTCTGTCAATGGTTGTACGCACATGACTATGTGAGAGTATTTCGAGAGGTAGAGCGGATTCTTCCCACCCTCAGTCGTATCAAGGCATTTGGGGGCTTTATGCGAAAGTAGAATCTTAAATAAATATTTTATGTAATGAATAGATTTCTTGAATTTTGTCAACTTTTCATTGGTGAATTATTATTTCATTAAACCAACCCATTATCATTTAATCGACCTTGTATTCACTTGGTGAATGAACAAGCATACTTATAAGTTGTATAACATTAACTTAATATATTGTCTGGCGATAACCTACAATCGTCTGCCTATTCTGTTAACTATTCGAAAATTACACTAGACATTCATAAAAAGTGTATTCAAAATCATTAATCATGTGATGTTCCCAGTTAAAATAACGAGAAACACGTGATATGGAATTCAGAATATCTTTAGACTATTGCTTCGCAATAAAATAACCTCATAGTGTTGCTATGGAGATGACCAACCTTTTTTCAGTGTTTAATAAAATTGCAATATTTTTCATTTTTGAGTATTTTTCCGTTCATTTAATGTGTTAGTGCTGTTTTTAAAACAGTGTAATTTTCACTAGTTACTTCATTTTAATGATCTAAAGCTATCCATACTTGTCTATTGTGAATATAAGATTGTAGTGTATTACAACTTCCAAGATGAAGAAAGTAACCAACATGAAAGTTACATCTTGAAATAGAATTCACCTGTTAAATCAACGGAAAACTGTTAGATATTATACACATATTGAACATTAAGAGACAGTTGCTCTACAAATTCACGAATATTTACCTCACCCCAATTGTCGTAACCTATTTATGGAGTACAGTTGTACTAGTTTTTGAGCTATAGCGTTTAAGTGTATAAAGCATTATAGATTCTATCTGGTTGCCTAAACCAAAGTATCTGATGTACATTTCAAACCTACTATCTACTGGTTAGGAGGCTAATCTCTTTAATCACTATCATAAATCTATAAATTATCCTTTAATTTTGATCCCATCTATATTTATAAGGATGAATTTTACTAACAATGATTACAAATATACTTCACTTTATGTTAATTCCTTATAAATATTTATATCAAATTCTAAAACAACAACAACAACAACAACAACAAAAAAGAAAAGAAAACATCTTCAATACAAAACGAAATATACACTGACTTTTCCAGTTGAACTTGCATTGACATTTGATCTTGACAAGATAGGTGTAGATGGTGTTGTTGTTGTTGCTGCTGAAGTAGATTTAGTAAATCCTAAATAATTCAATATATCACCGGGTAATATTGGAGGATTAACACGTAATAAATATGAAAATGTATAAGTATTTTGTTTATTACATAAATTTGTACAACATTGTGAAATTGGAGACGAAAATGATGATGAAGAAGAAGAGGTAGAAGTCATAGAAGATAACAATGATTTTGAATTTATGCTTTGTTCAAATGTCACTGAACGTTTAATCATTTTTTTATTTTGTTTATTTAATAAAGATGGTGGTGAAGATGATGATGACGGTGGTGGTGGTGGTGGTGGCGGTGGTGTTGCTATGAAAGGTGGATGTTTTAAATTGTAGGAATCTTTTTTGAATTTCGATGACATTATGATTTATGATTAAATGTAGATTTAAGTGAACTGGAAGAGAAAAAAAGGAGAAGGGAAACACAAGGTTAATATGTTAATCGAATTGAACTATAAACGATAGAATACAATGTGATACAATGATAATATACATTAATAAATGCCAATTCTTATTATAGAGTTAATTAATATTGGTAAAAAGAATTTGAATTATTTTTCTGGTTAGCGTTTCTTTTTTTTAGCGAGTTAGTTTTCTACGGGATGGGATCGCTAACCGCATGCACAATTCTTCTCTTTTACCCTGGCTTAAAACCGGTAGTAACTCTAGAAGAGCTACAGGCGGGAAGCATCATGGATGAACAAGGAGGATCAGATAAAAACGAAAAGGCGAGGACTGCAAAAGCAAGGACAGCATTCCTACCATTGAAGAATGTATGGAACTCAAAACAACTGTCTATCGACCAATATCAAAGTCAAAATCTTCAATATGAACAATCAAGACAGTTCTATTATACGGAGCTGAAACTTGAAGAACTAATACATCCATTAGCAAAAAGGTATAAGTATTTATAGATAGTTGTCTACGCAAAATACTCAACATCCATTAGCCAGATACCATCAGCAACAACAGCCTACAGTGGGAGAGAGCAAACCAGCTTCCAGCTGAAGAGGAAATTAAGAAAAGTTGATGGAGATGGATAGGACATTAATTGAGGAAATCATCAAACTGCATCACGAGACAAGTGCTAACTTGGCATCGTGAAGGGAATGGGAAAAGTGGATGGCGAAAGAACACATTACGTGGGAAAATGAAAGGAGATGTGAAAAGTATGAATAAGAACTGGGATATCTTATGATAAATCAGATGAAGTAGGTCTATATTCAACATTGACTAAATAAATGGATTATATTCACTTAGAACATTGAAGAAAGTGCACTTATGTTTACCACGACACACTGGGCAACAAAACAAGTATACAGATCATAATAATGGTGAGACTATTATTTATAGACAACCTTTAAGCGACGTTAAAGTGACTTTTAGAATCTCCACCTACTTACTACAGCTAAATGAGTGTTATAAACCATTGTGAAGGATAAGGTTTATGATTTACAGTTGATGGATAAGCATAGAGATTAGATTTAGAGATTTCATCATAAACTAACATTAGCTAAAATGCCAAGACGCCATTCGAGCCGAAATCCAAGATTTGATTAGTTCGTCCATAAATTATAGTCTCGCCCAGATTCTCATCAATTATGGTCAACCTACAACCTACCATAGATATATGTTTTAATCCAAGTTGCAACAATTAATAATCACTCTAATATTAAATTAATAACGTATACAGTAAATAAGTAGTATTAATAGTAGTAATATAGTTTGAAAAGAAAGAACAAAATTTATCGAATAAAAGGTATGAAATAATCGATATTGAAACTAAAAATTTAGATAAATATGTATGAATACATTTGCCATGTTACGATTAATTTGAACATACACTATCAACCGATGACTTCAATGATCTTTCATAGATTGAAATCATGTGTCAATTGAAGCTAGACCACCATGGAAAACCTGGAAGCACTGGACGGCCGTTTCATCCTAGTACAGGACTCCTCAGCAGTGCGCATCCACGATCCCGCACCCCGCGAGATTATAACCCAGGACCTATCAGTCTCGCACCAAGGGCTTAACCAACTAGACCACTGAGTCGGCATTCAATGGTGTTCAATGATCTTTACCAAGCAGCACAGTTGTATAATCTAACATTTATATTCAATAATCCAAAGCGTACAAAAAATTCTATCTTGTATATTTTACATCAACTACATAATCTCCAAATAATAGAAGTAATTAAATTGATGAATTCGGTATTCATTTTGTTGTGCTAATGAGGTGTGGCAACTTGAACCGATGTATATATGTGCCTGGTCCTACGTTATAGCTGACTGATTGACTGACTGACTGACTGTGAAAGATCTATAATTTTGTAATGTCGATTATTGAGATTAGAGGGGAACAATAGAACAAGTAACTAAATTTCTGAGAGTTGGATAACGTTATTGAAAAAAAAACATCACTTTTTGATAATATACTCATGCTATTCAAAAAGATGTGCTAAATACCTATATCCCGAGGTTTGAATCTTACGAGTCGGGATCATGAATACACATTGCTGAGGAATCCCATACTAGGGTGAAACAGCCATCTGGTACTTCCAAAATTTCCTATGGTGATCTAGCTTCAATTAACTCATGAATTCAACTATTGAAATATAAATATCTTTTTCTAAGTATTTAACTTGGGTAAGTTACGTGAAATTTAACATCCCTCATTTAATACGATGTATACATTTAGACATTATAATGATATGTATATTCAATGTCCAACTACATTGTTTCAACATTGAATACTTCATATTTTCAGTATTATTTAAATAGAATGAGAGTTCGATACACATTCAATTGAATGTTAAATAAATAAATTATTTATTGCCTGTATATCTGTATGTTCCAGTGTGTGTGTGTGTGTAACTGTGTTCCCCCCCTACCATTTCATTAAATTGTCTCTTTGTTCTTTGTTTGTTTTCAAATCCAGAAAGGTTACTACATCAGTTGTGGATATTTTGTAGATTGGAAAAGTCAATGAATGTAACCTTTTTGTAAGTCCAGTTTTGTCATTGTTTCAAATGATCTTTTGTTGTGTGGATTTTAACTAATTGTTTAGTATAACTGAAATAGTTACACAATATTATGATATAGTAAGTATAAAAAAACTCCCATCTAACGAATAATGGATTCATGGTACACCCAGTAAACGGTTTAGTGATTATTATGAATCAATAGTCTAACTTGAATAGTTCTCTGAAGTTTGGGATGACGGATAGTGGATTCAAATGTCAGTACGAGTGGTAGCATTTGAATTCAAGTAAATTCACACCAAAAAGTTTCATATAATTAGTCAATCAGTCTTAAGGGACGTAAGACATAGTTTACATATGCATCCACTATCTTCTCGTCCCCAAATGCCCTGGTACAGCCGAAAGCGGAGAGAGTCAGCTCTCCCACTCGAAATGCTTTCACATGACCACGTGCATACAATCACTGTCAGGGAAGTCCTACTCACTGCCTTCTCGTGGCATTACTGTTGTTTACGAAATTAAGAGGATTAAAAACGAATGTTTGGAGCTTTAACCGAGTTAGTGGATAGAGAGAGTTCACCTAGAGGAGCCTATTGTTAGTCACCGGCCACCATGGTACTGCATCTCCTTACGTTGCTCAACTGCTCTGTGGATTAGACTTTTAAGTTGTAGGTTGGGGATGTGGCCGCCTAAGGAAACCACCTGTTTCAGTTTAAGCACCCGGGCAGTATCCCAGCCCCCACATAAATCTATTTGTTGCCTCCTTGTATCAATGTTTATGTGTTTAAACAAATAAATACAATCTTCTCAATACACCGGGAGAGGAAATTCTTGAGATGAAAAGCAGACAAGTCAAGAAGATAAACTTAAACAACCCAACTCTAAACACATAACTGATAGAATAAGGGAAATCCAAGAATGATGTAATAAGATAATCCAAAAATTTTATGGAAGATATCAACTAGGTATATCTATACCATAGTAATTAATGTCAAGTTCTGAATAGGACAAAAAGGGGAACCTTGAATTATCTTGAAATATATTAGCAAAGCCATATATTGAGAATATCATTCCCACTCCCCGCTACTCCCCTGAACAGTTTAGATATCAATCAGTCAGTCAGTCAGTAACAACGTAGAACTTTGTACGTACGTACATCAGTTCAAGTTGCCATACCACATTAGTACAGAGATGCAGTTGTCGATATAATTTCTCTGACTAGGACCCTAAGTGAAATAGATTAACCTAACAACGAGGCAAAATAAATATTTATTAAATTACAATGTATCTATTACATGGATTACCATTTACATGGAATTATTTTTTCTGGTTGGCGTGTTTTTTAGTGAGTTAGTTTTCTTCGGGATGGGGTCGCTATAGCCATGCCCAACTCTTGTCATTTAGCCGGGCTTGGGACCGGGAGCAACAGACGTAAGTAAGTAAGTAACCATTTACATATATGAAAACTTAGTTAATAATATAGTTCTGTTAATTAATCTCAACTAACCACAGTAATAACTATAAAGCGCACAATAGAATTGTGAGAGTTTTCATGTAAATTATCTAGAAAATGATAACCAATATTACATAATTATACAGTGGTGCCTTAATGGGTAAAGTACTCGGCTTTGAATGAAACGATAAATATTATTGTTTCCATTCAATTTGAAATGATTTTGATTATCCTGTTGTTATCATTTTGACTGAAATTTGTCTCTGTTGATATATAGGCAGCTTGTCTCGATATTATCATTATGACACAAGTTAATTTAGAATAGATAGAATGTATCTAGCAGTGGAATCCACAATTCTCGTCTCATTTCTTCTTGATGTTAATCATTTGAATTTCCCTGTATCCCATAGTTGATATTCACTTCTGGATTATTTATAATCCGTAGCTGTTGAGTGGATAATATGATGTTGTTTGTAGTGAACGAACTCTATTCTAGCGCTGGAGTGAATGTCAATTTCTGGGATGCAGGTACATTCAGTTGACGAATCATAAATATGACAAAAGATGAGTCTTAGATTCCATTGTTAATCACATCTCATCTACTTCGTTCTGATTACTGTTATTATTTCGAACCCAACTCCATCAAATTCGACTTGGATAGCCGGGCGATACCTATAATTCTCATACAACTTATTGATCACTGAGTAATGATCATCGTCATATTTGTTTAGTTGTTGTTGACCTAATTCTGTCGATCAAGTTGCAATTTGGCTACTAGTCCAAATAGAAGATACCGCGTGCACTATACAGAGGTGTTAAGTTACTAGAGGTCGACAACAGGTAACTCACACATTGTTCTATACAATGTAGGTGGGTAGTATATGAACCTGTGTACTGAGATGGCAAATACAGATACAAACCATGTCTTACGTTCCCTAAGACTGATTGACTAATTATGTGAAATTTTTTAGTTTGGATTCACTTAAATTCAAATGTTACCATTCTTACTGACACTTGAATCTAATCTAATATGTTAAGTCCAACAATCAGGTCTTATATAATAACAAGTGACTGACCTCTAATCGCTTACAACAATCAATTTGCGTATTTCCATTTTATATACAAACATACTATATTATCAAATAGCCACAACATACTTTTCTGGTTATTGATCATCTAATTGATCACTGTTCGTTCGATGGTATCTACCTCAATATTTTAGAAACTTATGTCTTTACCACTCGGCCCCAAGTTGTAACATTACCTTTTATTTACTAATGGATACTATTCATTCATTTGAATAGATCTTAAACTCGATGTCAATTATCATATCATGACCTATAACACCAACATCTTAGTTGATAACTTAAGTATAAAATCTTAATTTGAACACAGAATATACTTTTTAATAAATTCTGAAATAAATGATCAGAATAGATATGGCCAACATAGGGTGAAAGAGAGAATAATGTAATTACAAGCCGGAAATTACGTAATATGAATTAGATACGAATTAGTAGATAAGGCTGGATGCTCAAAATAGTTGTCAGGTATTACAATAATAATGATAACAGTGGTTGTAATAATAGTAAGATTTGTGGTTAAGTTAAAGCTATGAAGATGCAAAGAGGAAGGTTGTATGAACGTTAATCGAACTACGTCACCATATCATCAAACTGATTATTAATTAATTAAGTCAGAAGTTGATCAAGGCAACAGAAGAAGTTGGACATATTTCTTGTGGACACAAAACTATGGCTTTTTTAATCTGAATAGCTTTGATTCAGCTGTCTGAATAACTCTTAGTCTGATGGATTTAGGTTGATTACTTTTAACACAATACATTACTATAAATGGTCGGTTCATGTTGACTTTACAAATAGGGCTATTTGTATTAAATAAACCAAAATCGAACTGTTAACAGTTTTAACTAAACCGTTGCTTAATTATACTAGAAGGTGCCTGTTTTTAGCCCACTTAGTACAAACGAGATATACAGTCAACATGAACCGATCATTTATAGTAATGTATTGTGTTAAAAGTAATCAACCTGAATCCATCAGACTAAGAATTATTCAAACAGCTGAATCAAAGATATTCAGATTAAAAAGTCAGAGTTTTGTGTTCAGAAGAAATATGTCCAACCTCTCCTTTTACCTTGATCAATTTCTGACCTAATTAGTTAATAATAAATTTAATGATTAATTAATACTCACTGATATTATTTTTAATTGATACATTTACACAACTTAAATTTTATGCAGTTGGTTCTCTTTACAGTAAGTTAGTCAGCTACAACGTAGGACCAGGTACATATATGTATCGGTTCAAGTTGCCATACCTCATTAGCACAGCAAGATGGACATCGGATTCATAAAAGTAGTTAATTTAATGGTGGTAATATATAAAAGAAAGATTGCATCTAAGAATACAGTACAGGAAGAAAGAATTAGTTGGTAGAAAGAAAGAAATGAAGCGATTTTAATCCCATAGTTTAAAGGAAGACAAATAGTGTATACACCGACACCATTGTGATCGATTCTGAGCCATGTCACCCAGAGTCTCCAACCATTGGTTACGATAGTCGCACAAACCCTAATCAAGTAGTTTACATCTACCAACATGGCTAAGGCTTTATAAATTGCTTTATTTAACCTTAAAGTTTGTTTAGTTTTTATATAGTAAATAAAGGAATTTTATAATGATTGGTTCGATTTGTAGGTGGTATTCCTTATAGATCGACTTCAGTTAGGATAACAATAAGAACTAAACAGTATTGTACAGCATGCTTATCCCAATACAAGACTTTTCAGAAGTAGATATCCATGTTCCTTGTGTGGATGAGATCCATATTACAATTACTTTATAACAATATGAAAGTTTAATGTCTATCATTTTAAAATAATTAATAGACAAAGTAAACAGGTTATGTTTAGTTAACTGATTTCCATTGATCCGAATTGAATTTTGAAACTTTCATTATCCTGCTAGACATTATCATTCACACAGTACTTCAATTTATGATTAAAGAAATCGGCTTGAAATGAGTTACTCAATAGTTTGCTTAAATCGCCATTAGTTTACCCATCAATATCATATTCTAACTGATTATTGAGTGAGTAACTAATGTCATGTTCGTTTAGTTTTTAGTACTGATCTAATTTTACTAGAGAAATAATTCAACATTACAGTGGATTATGTTTGATAATAAATGAAAACCTGTTTAACTTACATTCCAAACGAACTGAAATTCAGCAGTAAGATGCACCTGTATTCTCAATTATAACTGATGAGCTATAGAAGATTCAAACCGATATTCTATAGAATTGTGGCTTGAATAACTTAGTAATAATGTATACACGGGTTCAAATCCCATATAGAGTATCAAACTGTTAAACACAGCAAAAATATCTTACGAACAAATGGCAAAATTGTAGGTTAAAACAGCTTTCATACAGACCCAATATTTTTACCACATAACTATCATCGTAGAAGTAAAATCTAGATAAACATGGTCGATAGCATTCGATCTGTACTAAGAAGGACTTGACACACATGACATTGAGCACCACTCAGTGATCAACCAATTACGATTACATCTCAGTCCTACAGGAGGTCAGTCGCAGCCCAGATAGCCCAGTGGTAACGTCTGTGACTGTGAAGCTGGGTGACACAGAATCTGATCCGTCAAGAAACATCAGTTCCTTCAAGATTACAGGTATGCCTTGCTAACGAATACCAAGTAGCACGAAACCTAGGTTCAGGGTTTCCTGTTGACTACCTCCAATCACCATCTTAAAATCTAGATAAACATGTTTTCCATGAATTAGATCAATGTAAAAATGTCACGGAAACAAAGGGGTGAAAAATAGGAGAAAAATATTTATTTATGTGAATCATTTTTTGACAACTGAATTATTGAAAATATCCCAATTTAGAAAAGTAAACATCTATACAATCTGTTTATCAAATATCATATTCTATAAGATTGTATACATATAAAAATGTATCTATTACATATTTGGATCAAACAAGAATTTCTTCCCCACCCCTCTATATATATATCTCTCTCTCTTTGCTTTACTCTCCTCTTTCCTATTCTACCAAGTATACTTACACTCATTTATGTATTTATATTCAACTGTGGATCTGTAAGAAAAAAGTCCCAAAATATGGTCCGGTTAATCTATTTTTTTTAAAAAAAAAATTAGATAAGGTGACTTAGAAACACATACATATATACATCTTCATGTTTAATCAAAATTGTTCCCATATGTTGACAGGTGAAAAGTGAATGAATTCATCATGACAATAATAATAATAATCTAATGAGTAACATAAAATTGGTAAAGATACATAGCGAAATTTTTTCATAATTTCAGTACTCGATCAAGTATCTATGTCAATTTTCGATTTACCATAGTAACTAATAATATGTATAAACCATTTGATGATATAAAATAAAATGTTCTTATTTCACCTTCAATGTATTGAAAATATCAATAAGGATATTAGAGATATAGTAGAAATGATAAGTTGACAGATAAAAAAAAATTTGCCTTAAGGTTACAAAGTTTGTTTGTTTTGTGTTTTTTTTTCATTTCAAATTATTCACCTGTAATTTGTTGCTATACCAATATAATCATCAACAATTTGGTGACATATCATTACATTAGTGGATAGTTAACTAAAAATCTATTTTGAAGGTCTATATTCCAACCATATGTATAAATGATGGGGTCAGTTAGTCAGTCAGTAATAACGTAGACCTTCGTACATGCGTAGGTACGTACATCAGTTCAAGTTGATATACCACATTAGCACACAAATACAATTGTCCATTCGAATCTCATAGTGGTAGAGGTAGTAAAAATATAAGCAATAATCAGAAAAAATTAGGGTTTGAAAATGTTATTCAAGGAGTATAATACAGTGAAACAAATTTGGAACGAGAAAAAATCAAGGGACATGAAGAATTCAGAAGATTAGAATTTGGGAGAACACGAATAGTGGATGCACTTGTGCCATTGCAAACGATTTTGAGCCATGTCATTCAAGACCTCTAACAATCGGTTGCTATCATCTCGCGGATCCCAACCACGTAGTCTACACCTACCAACATGGTTCAGTCAACTTATCAGTGACTTCATGGATTTGTAGCGTGTTTTGGTCTGGCCGCCCCTAACTTTCTTCTAACCTACTTCTACACCATAAAACATCGAACATCGGAGCAGTCGGTAGATGGGCATACGTAACACATGTCATAGCCATCTCAACTGATTACGCTTCAATTGATTTGCCATCCTTACCTAGTACTTGTTTCCTAACAACTGCATTAGTTACCCGGTTTTCCCAGGATATACGAGCAATGTTTCGAAGACACTTATGATCAAATACTAGTAACCTACACATATACTATGCTCTCACCGGCCATGTTTCACAGCCATGATGTAGGACGGAACGAACTGCTGCACACTAAACCCGTCCTTTGGTTGGTAGACGGATATGTCACCTACGCAATAAATGACGCAAGTTGGCAAGAGCTTGTTGAACCTTCTGTATCCGTGCTGAGATCTCTTCACACAACAGACCACAAGGGTTGATGAGACTCTCAAGATTAGTGGAGCAAATAATGGAGTCAGAATGATTAGAATAAGAGAACAAGTAACAGGACAGTGAGTCAATTAAAATCAACGTTTGAAATTGTTGTAAGTGGATTTTTTTTGTGTACAGATTCAGTTAGTCAGTCAGTCAGCAACAATGTAGAACTTCGTACGCATGTACGTCAGTTCAAGTTGCCGTACCACATTAGCGTAGAGGTACAAATGTCGATTCAGTCAATAAACATACATAAAATCAATCTGTTACTTAGTTATAATGAATACATTAAAAGAGAACATGAAAATCAATAAAATGCATTATGAAATGTAGTGATATCGTCTACACAAACTAAGGTACTTCAACGAGAATACGTCAGTGAGTCTGTAAATATTTCTATAAAACTCAGTATATAAATGAATATCAACTGTTGAGATCATGAGTCAACTGAAGCTAGACCACCATGAAAAACCTGGAAGCACTGGACAGACGTTTCGTTCTATTGTGGGATTCCTCAACAGTGTGCATCCATGATCCCACTTCAGGAGATTCGAACACAGAAATTATCAGTCTCGGACGCGAACGCTTCAAATGACTCATGATCTCAACAATTAAAATTCATTTATATACTGAGTTTTATAGAAATCTTCACAGATTCATTGAAATCTTCTCATTGAAGTACCTTTGTTTGTGTAAACGAAATCATCCCATTCATGAGTCATGATCTCAACTATTGAAATTACTATAATATCCACAAAAACCTTTCTGATATAAATGAATGCTTAGATAAGAAAACACAAAAATTTTGTTTAATTTCTCACTGTCAAGCCGAAGTATATTGTATACAATAATCCTCACATTCTATATGATTCATCATCCAGCTTCCGCTTGAATTCGCCTACAGTATGCAGTGGGATTGTGGTTTCTCAATCAGAAGAAGTTGTGTGACTCATTTGAAAACTTATTTTACCAACGTTAGTTGTGGTTATCGAATTATATCAATTTCATGATTACCTCGCCGCTTACTGTGATCGTCAGCTTTCATAAGTAAATGTAACTTCTTTATCTTCTATACATACTAAATGGTTGGCTTACTTTTTCTCTTTTCCAGATTTCTCCAATCATGCACTCTTTAACCACTGATCCCGGTTATAGTATGAACTTCAATCAGGTGTCTGCACCTATTATCATGATTTAAGACAACAGTCAGTGATTTTACGAATTGATTCTATGGTTTGGTTTGAATACCCCCTAGTTCTTCACAACTGTCCTTCTACTCTAGCCACCACTCCACTTAGAGGTAGGTGGTGATTCAATATACTTAGTCTTCCACTTTCATAGACGATATTTGAAAGACATAAATTATTACAGGATGGATTACTATGCAGTACAAAAACCTTTTGCTTGACGGAAAGAAGTCGTACCTATGCTACAAGTAACATAAGTTTGTAAAATACGTGAAGATCTTGAGCCACCAACCAGATCATTAGTGTGCACTACTGAGGAGTTAAAAACCACGACAAAACAGTTACCCACTGTTCCTTAGTTTTCATTGGGCGACCAACTGACATCAGTTGACAATAAAAATTGACTCAAAATTAAAATCAGGAGTTTATAAATGAAATTCAGTAATCATACATTACATCCTTCTGTACTCTGGTTATTAGTAACATTTTCTAGTCTTAAACTTTTCGGCTTCCATTACCGAAGAATTTTGAGTCCATGTAGTTGAATCGTCAGGAATTCATACCATTAACAGAACTGTTTCCGATTCTTATCGATTACTAATATTGTATACGTTGCGTCAGAATAACAGTATCATGTTCATCTATTCACATCCACAAAACAGAAAAACGGAATATAACCCCCAAAATTATTATTATTTAAAATAATTTCCTCTATTAATGCCTATTCAAGGCTTGAATTTATTTTTCAAAAATCTCATGGGTTGGTTGAAGTTAGACATTAACACCGTTGGATGCCATCTCAGTCTACAGGCTAAGCATTCGCGCGCGAGACTGATAGGTCCTGAGTTAGAATCTCGCGATGCGGGATCGTAGATACACACTGATGAGGAGTCCCATAGTAGGATGAAACGGCCGTCCAGTGCTTCCAAGTTTTTCATGGTTGTCTAGGTTCATTTGATTCATAAATTCAATTATTAAATCTTAGATTATTATTTCTCATATGTGTATTTATTTATAATTGTGTTTTTCACCCTTTCAAGATCTTACACTCATACAGATGTTTATGTATCTATTCCCTATAGACACGATACAAACTGACTGTTTTATTCCTATCAAATAAGTTCAAGGTCAATACTCAGTTAACCTTATTCTTTTTTTTTCTATACCCAGTTAGTGGATGAGTTCAGTTATTTTTCTTGACACATTGAAAAGAAAATGAATCATTCTAAGAAATGGCTGGAATGATGATGATGATAGTTTCAAATTTCTTCGAGATATACAAAATAATGAAACAACGATTTAAAAACAATAAATAATTGACTCAATATCTCAATACTTTTGATGGAGTCTTATTCTCTGAGCTGGATGGTTTGGTCATGGAGCTTTCATCGTTCTTCTGAACGATATCATCATCAGCAGCACAAACTTCAGGTGATGATATCATTCAGAAGAACGATGAAAGCTCCATGACCAAACCATCCATCTCAGAGAATAAAACTCCATCAAAATCATCCCCCTGAGCTACAAATCTTCACCATCTTAATACTTAACATTCGATTAAACTTTGTTTGATTTTCTTCCACAAAATTAAATAAAACTTCCGTTGATCACCTGATTAATCAATATCAACATAAAGTCTGATAAAAAGTTGGATCGGCACAAGCTGTTATACCATATCAGACTAATGTGATGTGGAAAATGGTCAACATAAAAATAATGGTAGTAAGAAGGATTAAACATTGGAGAATATATTAATAGAAAAGAGATGAATTTGAGGAATAAACAGTAAGAAATAGTATTGAACCATAAAACTTAAGAGAAGATAACCAATAAATTGATCTGTTCCACCGTGAATGATTCCGAGTTATGTCACCTAAAGTCTCCAACCACTGATCATAGTTACCACACAGATCCCAACCAAGTTGTCTGAACCTGTTAACATCGCTCAGAACAATGGTCGATAACATTGTGAAACTGGTTTGATTCCCCGGAGTTTTATTCCTACATATTTCTAGTTCCTCCTAACATTGTACATCGAGGTAGGCAGTGATTAGGCATACATTTGTTGAATTATAGGATATACGAAGTTGATTGTCTATTGAGTGTGACATAATACGAAGACTTTTGGGTTTGTGGTTTATTGATTGATTGAGTTGATCAAAACTATGAAGTACAATTTTTACTGATTTTATTGATCATTATTTAGTCATAGATACTTTACAGTAACTGACTAGTTTTGTAAACTACCTACCAGAGTGAGATAGTTACTGACTGAAGACAGTGGTGGATGTGTCGCTCAATTTCGTAGATTAGTTGAAGTTGGACATTAATACTATTGGATGCCGGCCGGCTCAGTGGTCTACAGGTTAAGCGTTCGTTCGAATGACCGATAGATCCTGTGTTCGAATCTCATGAGGTGGGATCATGGATGTGCACTACTGAGGAGTTCCACAATAGGACGAAACGGTCGTCCACTGCTTCCATATTTTCCATTACGGTCTAGCTTCAATTGACTCATGATCTCAACTACTGATATAGAAATTTATCGAAAAACACTTTGTTCAAAATGTGAGGTGATTTAAAACAAATTGAGGATATCGTTAGGCAAGGGGGGGGACCAGATATTCAAGTATTTGATTATCTGTATTTTTATTGAAACCAAAGGTTATGCAATGAGTTTAAAGTGAAATCGTAACCGATCTATGCTAAGAACATACAAAATGAAGTTCGATGCAAACACACACACACCCATATGAATATGGTCTGTATAACTAAAGTCAATCTATGATGATAAACTACAAACGCTAAAAGTAAATGTATCTGATTAATATTAGGACGTGTATAATAACTTTAAAGTTGATATCATAAAATGATTTCAGTTAAAAAAAACCCATTAGAAACCAAGAAATACACGACAATTGTTTTGTTCAAGTATGGGATTCCTCGGTAGTGGAAACCATCACACCCCTCAATAAATATCTAACTCGGAACATTCATATCTCATGATAAATAATTAACCTTCAGATAACTGGGTCTCAGTCAAATAGTTTCCATTTCTAACCTCAGTCAATACAAAACATTAAGCAGTCATGTTCTATGTAAAACTAGATAAGGATAACAATTTCCATACACCCCTATACTAAAACAATCTCAGTTACTGAATATATATAACTACTTAGAAACCATAGAAATATCATTTTAAAACTTACCAAAATACTTAACTATTGAAATGAACATTTTACAAACAAGTATAAATTGTATGTGCATAATTGTATTATGTTTGTTTGTAAAAGTGAATTTTAATATCAAATATGATCAAGAAAGGTGAAATGATTAACGTGAACCTTCAACGTAATCTTTCCATCGAAAATAAAAACAAAGAGAAGAAAACAGAACTTTCTCTGATATGATCTTGATCAATCTGAATTTTCATAGATTTGATCATTTAGAACTAATATTTATATATGAAGTAAAAAAAAAGAAGGATCATTCATAAGCTTAATAGGTAAGGTGTTGATTTTGATACATCCCATAATAGGTGTACATACACACATCAAATTATGTACATGAACAGTCATTCAGTCAGTCAGTCAATCAATCAGTCAGTCAACTACAACGTAGAACCAGGGAAATATATGTATCGTTTCAAGTTGCCACATCTCATTAGCACAGTACGAAGAATATCGGATTCATAGAAGCAGTTAACTCAATGGTGTATATAAGCATATATATAGTACAGGAAGAAAGAATTAGTTGGTAGAACGAAAGATATGAAGCGATTTTAATCTCATAGTTTAAGGGAAGACAAAGAGTATATACACCTACACCTCTATACATGAACAAATTCAACTTCATCTAATATACATTTGTAAACTCTGATTCTATTAACATTCAATGGATGATAATAATAGTACAATGAATAAGAATATAAATTAACCATTCATATAACACCATGTACACATCATGAATGAAAACAGTTTCTTTCTTTTTTTGTGTGTAGATTAAGTGAAAAATATTCATTCGATTGGTTTGTTAAATAATTTTTCTTATATGGATACAATCAGTTAGTTAGTTACAACGTAGGACCAAGCACATATATGCGACGGTCTAAGTTGCCATACCTCATGTCAATATGTATATATTTATGAATTAAAACTTTATTCATGTGTAAATGTAAACGATTTAGTATGTCTATCCATAAGATATAAATCTTAAATTTAAACGTTTCTTTTTCTTCAGTAGTTGACATCATGAGTCAATTGAAGGTAGATCACCATGGAAAACATGGAAGTACGGAACGACCGTCTCGTCCTATTGTGGGACTCCTTAGTAGTGTACATCCACGACCTCGTCTCGCGAGATTCGAACACAGGATCTATCAATCTCGCACACGAGTGCTTAACCTGTAGACCACTGAGTCGGCCGGCATCTAATGACGTTAATGTCTAACTTCAACTAATCCATGAAATTGAGCGACACATCCACCATTGTTTTCAGCGAGTTACTATCTCACAACAGACGTTTTCGTTTTCTTTGAATAGTTGAATTCACAAGTTGATGTAAGTAAGACCATCATTAAGAACCTGGAAGCATTAGACAATTGTTTCGTTCTTGTATGGAACTCCTCAGCAGTGCACATCCACAATGATTTGAATAGATTTTTAAAAACTTCCATTAAACTATTGATAACTAGGAGAATTGGTTAACTATTAGGAGTAACTTAAAACGTATTCAAATATTGTTATCGGTAAATTGTGAAATTTATCGAACTCTGATTTTCTGATACTTTTACCGACTAATATTAAAGTTAACAATCATAATCAATGTAGAGCGTGGCATAAATATGTCTAAAAATGACATCACCGATCAGCATGATAAGACGATTATACAACAATAAATGGAAGAGAATGTATGAAGGAATACTCTGACTCAAAATTTAGAGAATGGTAGTGAATGGGTCTGTTCTATTGTAACTCATACTGAGCCACGTCATATATATATATATATATATCGACCATTATCAGTGACAAAATGCTCACTAAGAAAAGGGTCATTCACTTATTTGGAATTATGTTCAAACCAAAAAGGAGAATAACGAATGAATGTATCTAAACAACTCATTCCGCTTTTGAGCAGTATCAATATAAAATCTGCAACCGTACACTATGATTATTACTAACTTACTTACTTTTTTCCTTACGCCTGTTACTCCCAATGGAGCATAGGCCGCCGACCAGCATTCTCCAACCCACTCTGTCCTGGGCCTCCTTTTCTAATTCCATCCAATTCTTGTTCATCTTTTTCATGTCTATTTCCATTTCTCGGCGTAATGTGTTCTTTGGTCTTCCTCTTTTCCTTTGGCCTTGAGGAATCCATGTGAGGGCTTGTCTTGTGACACAGTTGGGTGCTTTCCTCAATGTGTGTCCTATCCACTTCCAGCGCTTCTTTCTTATTTCTTCCTCCGCGGAGATATGGTTTGTTCTCTCCCACATTAGGTTGTTACTAATAGTGTCTGGCCAACGGATCTGAAGTATTTTGCGTAGACAACTGTTAATAAACACCTGTATCTTCTGGATGATGGCTTTCGTAGTTCTCCAGGTTTCCGCCCCATACAGTAGAACTGTCTTGACATTTGTATTGAAAATCCTGGCCTTGGTGTTGGTTGACAGTTGCTTTGAGTTCCAGATGTTCCTCAGTTGCAAATATGCTGCTCTTGCTTTGCCGATCCGCGCCTTCACATCTGCATCAGATCCACAGTACTCATCAATGATGCTGCCCAAATATGTAAAGGTTTTTACATCTTCCAAATCTTCTCCGTCAATTGTGATTGGATTGGTGCATACTGTGTTGTATCGGAGAACCTTGCTCTTCCCTTTGTGTATATTGAGAACTACTGTTGCTGAGGCTGCTGCTACACTCTTCGTTTTCTCCTGCATTTGTTGTTGCGTTTGGGATAGAAGAGCCAGATCATCTGCGAAGTCCAGATCGTCCAACTGCATCCTAGATGTCCATTGTATCCCGTGTTTCCCTTCAGATGTTGACGTCTTCATGATGCAGTCGATCACCAGGAGAAAGAGAAAGGGTGAGAGTAAGCAACCTTGCGTGACACCGGTCTTCACTTCGAACGACTTTGTTAACTGTCCTACATGCACGATTTTGCAGTGTAATCCATCATATGAACTCTGTATGATATTGGCTATCTTTTGAGGCACGCCGTAGTGTCGAAGAAGCTTCCATAGTGTTGTCCTGTCCACGCTATCAAATGCCTTTTCGTAGTCAATGAAGTAGATGTAGAGTGATGAATTCCATTCAATTGATTGTTCCACAATGATCCGTAGAGTTGCGATTTGGTCTGTACACGATCTATCCTTACGGAATCCTGCCTGTTGGTCACGAAGTTGGGCGTCTACGCAGTCCTTCATCCTGTTTAACAATACTATTATTACTCACACTGAAAACGATAATTTTATGGGTTTTTTTACAACAAGCTCAGACTCATGATCAATGACTTAATAGAATTATGTCACCTCGTAGTCTGGTCACTTTGAAGTATTACACTCGTACAGGTAATGAATCTCAACCTCAATAAGTCAGTTTTCATATCTCTGGATATAAGATTGAATGAAACACTAATCTCCTTCCTATCAAGAGAGACGATGATGATTAGTACCACTCAACATGATAACACAAGTTCACTTAAACAATAATAATAACCATCTTATAAGTAAATTCTGGACAATTGAACAAACACCATTATAAAACTTTAATACAGCCTTCCGTTGAGATACTAATGAACTCAACCAATTCGGGATAACACTCAGCAACAAGTTCCAAGCTTCATAAGATCTTTTAAAAAAAGAGGGTGACACTATGGTGAACAACTGGAACGGAGTTAAAGAGGCTATAACTTCAACACACCAGGAAGTTCTATTACATAAAGCTGAAATTTGGAGAGCTAAAACGGTCATCAAAAAGGTAAAAGAATTTATAAGCAGTTGCCTATTCAAGGTACTCAACGTCCGTTGACCGGACATAATCAGTAACAACCGATTTCCAGTAGGAGGTGAAATTGGGAAAAGACGATTAAGGTGGGTAAGAAACATACTTCGGAAATCATCAAACTGCCTAACGAGGTAAGCCCCAACTTGGAATCCTCAAAGCAAGAGGAAAAAGGGAAGACCAAAGAACTTATTGTGTCTGGAATTGGAAGTAGATGTCACATGGAAACAACTAGAAAGGAAATCTCAGGACAGAGTAGGTTGGGGACTACTGGTCGGTGGCTTATGGTGTACGGACAATAAAAGGAATAAGTGACTTGCTTCTAGATTAATTACTAGAATCCTAGTGAGACATTTTGACCCGTAGAGTATTATTACATTCATACAAAGAAATAATAACTTGATTCAATAGTAAATCAAAATGTTTTTAAAGCATTCTACGGAATACAATATAAAACAACTTGAATGTATATAAAACTACTTCCTTATATACTACTACTATTACCGATATCTGACTACTCAAGCATTAAACAATAACAGAGAGTTAAATTCATACATAGAAGATTATTCTAATGAGTAAATTATAACACTATACTAACTTTCCCGTAGTGAAATTCAGGATGCCCATTTCGTCCTATTTGGAACTAATCAGCTAAAAATACAGGATTCAAGTCTAAGTGCAAGCATTAACATTGAGGTGTGCGTACATTCAACTGACTTATCCAAAAAAGGATGCAATATGCACCATATATTCCACTGTTATCCACGTACCATATGACAATGTTATATTGAGATAATTCATTTACGATGCATATATAGACAGTAAATACTTGAATATTAACGATGACAAGTTGGAACCACTTAAAAATATTCCGCTAACTTATTGATGTTATATGGATGATCGTTCGCATTTTAAAGCAGAAGAGAACAAAGAAAAATATGATATTAATGATTGTTATAACTTGTGCCCTGTTGACTATCAATGTATAACGTGGTGATACCGACAATTAGAGAACAGTGATTTATCGACTGAACCAATAACGCATAAAACAAGTACAAGCAGTCTAAAATCTTTATCGGTCTTGCTTCCTGCCTGTTAGAGTCCAGAACACCAATCTCAGCCTCCTCCATATAAATCATGTATTTCAAACATACTCGGTTTATATACAAACCAAACAAACCACATCGTACCATAAAGTAGAAAGCCCCCAAATGCCCTGGTACGGCCGAGAGTGGGGAGAGTCCGCTCTCCCTCTCGAAATACTCTCACACGGCCACGCGTATATAGCCTCTGCCAGGGAAGTCCTACTCACTGCCTTCTCGTGGCGGGGGTGTTGTTTACGAAAATGAGAGGACGAAAAGCGAATGTCCGGCGCTTTAACCGGATTCCAAACCAATGGTGCACATGGGCTCCAGTATCCTGCGGGAACAAATGGCGAATGAACCAATTGTTGGTCACCGGCTTCCATGGGACTGCATCTCCTTACGATGCTCCACTGCCTTGTGGATCAGACCTTTGGGTTGAAGGCTCGGGGTGTGGCCCCCTAAGAAAACCACCTGCTTCGGTTTGGGCACCCGGGCAGTATCACAGCCCTCACACATATCGGATGAGATTTGTGTGGCGCATATGTATTTAGTGCCTCTTTGTACCATTATCTATGTGTTGAAATAAATAATAATAAATAAAGTAGAAAATAACATTTGTACAAGATTTAACCAAATGTGGCTGTGAATGTGGGAGACTGTAGTTAATAGACTGGGCATAACTCAAGAATGGTAAATCGTTTCATAATAGTCTATAGGTCAAAATGAAGCTTATAATATGAGAAAGATGAATATGCATAGTTTAGTCACTTAACAATTATACAATAAAAATATATGTATAGTATCAGTCCATAAGTGGATCCCAACAGTTACCATTCATTATTCTCATCGGGATATAACAATGATTAAAAAAACCCAACATATTAATATGTGATAGGAATAAATGCTTATAAAATACCATTCTTGAAGTTCTAGTAAGAATCCATGACTAATCCAGTTCAACTATACTGGATATGAGATATAGTCGCATAATATTATGAATTTACACATGTACACAATTGGATAACAACTCATTGATCTTAAAGTTAAGCTTTCATACGTGAGACTAATAGTCCTGAATTTAATCCTTTGTGAAGAAGTCATGGATAAACAATGCTAAGGATCAAATAGTCATTCAGTATTGCTAGATTTCTAATTGTAACTCAGTTATTTAAACTATGAACGTTTATTTATTTTTATAGTTGGACTGATGAGTTGATTAAAGCTAGACCACTATGGAAAACCTAAAAGCACTAAACGGCCATTTCGTCCTAATATGAGACTCCTCAGTAGTGCACATACATGATCCCACCCCACGAGATTCGAACCCAGGACCTAATTTCTATTTATTCTACTTATCATACATGTATTATTTACAACAGAAAGACATCATTATAGATTAAATGATAATGGTTTCTTACAGTAAAATATTAAAAAAAAACAAATTGTACAATGATAAATTACACCACTAATTTACGTACACACATATATACATAAATAAATATACACATACAAGTATACTACAATCACCGTGGTTACTACATGTATACATTTCACCATGCCTTTAGCCAACTTAATAACATAAATAGCGCGAGAGAGAGAGATAGAGGGGGAGTAGGAGGGTATAGTTTGATTTCTCCTTTTGCACACATGTTCTAAGTTTATTTTATGAAAAATAAATAAATAATACACTTGATTAAATTACCAATGAGAAAGTTTAATGAAACTAAGCAATTTGTTTTTATCTAAGCAACATTGTCTATTCGTTTATTATTATTATTATTATTGTACAATGATGAATAGACTGAAATGGTATGACAGTGATGAGAATGATAGTGGTGATTAGTAAATGATAAAAAAAAAGGAATGGATCATGCCATTCAGGAGTTTATCATTAACCAAGTAAATGAATATTTATTTATTTGCTTGCTTGATTGTTTTCTTGCTTTCAATGATAAATGTGTACGATTTTAATCATTTAAGTCAGACGTTTTAATCTATACACTTAACATTATTTATGTGATTTTCAAAGAAAAGTAAGAATTTTACACTTGTAGACATGTGTACTTGTTTAATTGGAATAACATCAATAATAATAATAATAATAATATCAGAAGAGTGGTTATGGATATTTTAGTAATTTCAATGATTGAGATCATGAGTCACTTGAAGCTAGATCACCATAAAAAACATGGAAGTAATGAACAACTGTTTCGTCCTATTGTAGGACCCCTCGACAGTGTGTACCCACAATCCGGACTCACGAGATTCTAACTCAGAACCTATCAGTCTAACGAGCGAAAACTTAACCTATAGAACACTGAACCGGCCGGCATCCAATGGTGTTAATGTCTAACTTCAACCTATCCACAAAATTAAGCAACACACACATATATTGTCTTCAGTGAGTTACTATCTCACAAAGAACCTGGTTGGACTCCATTGGTCACTGCTTCTCATTAGAACTCCAGGAAATACTTCTTGTAGACAATCATTAGTGAACATATGTTGATTAGTATCAGAAGGGTTTTTTGTGGCAACACTATGGAGGCTTCTTCTACACTACGGCGTGCCTCAAAAGATAGTCAATATCATACGAAATTCCTATGATGGATTAAACTGCAAAATCGTGCATGGAGGACAGCACACAGACTCGTTCGAAGTAAAGACCGGTGTCAGGTAATGTTGCTTACTCTCATCCTTTCTCTTTCTCCTGGTAATCGACTGCATCATGAAGACGTCAACATGTGAAGGGAAGCACGGGATAGAGTGGACATCCAGGATGCAGTTGGACGGTCTAGACTTCACAGATGATCTGGCTCTTCTATCACACACGCAACAACAAATCCGTCAGAAAACGAAGAGTGTAGCAGCAGCCTCAGCAGCAGTAGGTCTCAATATACACAAAGGGAAGAGCAAGGTTCTCCGATACAACACAGTATGCACCAATCCAATCACAATTGACGGAGAAGATTTGGAAGATGTGAAAACCTTTACATATTTGGGCAGCATCATTGATGAGTACTGTGAATCTGATGCAGATGTGAAGGCGCGGATCGGCAAAGCAAGAGCAGCATATTTACAACTGAGGAACATCTGGAACTCAAAACAACCGTCTGTCAACCAACATCAAAGTCAGGATTTTCAATACAAATGTCAAGACAGTTCTACTGTATGGGGCGGAAACTTGGAAAACCACTAAAGTCATCATCCAGAAGATACAAGTGTTTATTAATAGTTGTCTACGCAAAATACTTTGGATCCGTTGACCAGAAAATATCAACAACAGATTTCAGTGGAGGAAGAAATCAGGAAGGATCGCTGGAAGTGGATAGGACACACATTGAAGAAAGTACCCAACTGTGTCATAAGGCAAGCCCTCATATGAAGACCTTAAGGCCAAAGGAAAAGAGGAAGACCAAAGAACACATTACGCCGAGAAATGGAGACAGACACTAGAAGAATGAACAACAATAGAATAGAACTGAAAAGGTCCAGGACAGAGGGGGTTGTAGAATGCTGGTCGGTGGCCCATGCTCCATTGGGAGTAACAGGCATAAGCAAGTGAGTAAGTAACATTGATATATTTATTAAAATTAGTACACTGACTTCATTCAAAAATCACACCAATCAGGATATAGAATTGATCAACATTTACTTACTTCACAGAAACATATCATACATTGGCATGAATAATTAGCTTATAAGTTAAGCTTCACAAATTGTGTAGTTCAAAGCTCGAATCCTGTCTAAACCTTATCATGTTATTATTAAAACATAACATCGAGAACATAATTAATAACTTCAAAATACCAATTCGACTCTATAGTTTTGTGAGTATGAACGAACTTTATAAACCCGTAAAAGTAACCTTTTTTGTTAAGATGTTAACCTTTCTATGGAAATCGATGGTTTAATTGTTTCTTTCAAGGTTAATATCAGTAAGAAATGTAAAACAAAAAAACAATTTTTTTCGAAATAACTTGATATTATCAATAGTTATACGGGAAAATCACAAATCTTAAACACAAACACTACCCGCATGTTTTATTATCAATAATTGAGATCATGAGTCAATTGAGGCTAAACTATCATGAGAAACTTGGAAGTACTGGACGGCCATTTCGTCCTGTTGTTGGACTTCTCATCAGTGTGCATCCACGATCCCGCCTTCTGAGATTTGTACACAGGAACTATCGGTCTCGCGATCGAATACTTAACCTGTAGATCACTGAGCTGGCCGGCATCCAATGGTGTTAATGTCTAACCTCAACCAATCCATTTGATTCCCTATAATTATTATTTGATGTGATAAATCTTATTATTGTAAGTATATATATATATATATATATATATATATATATATATATATATATATATATATATATATATATATATATATATATATATATATATTAAATGTATCATGAAATTAGTTTGGTAGTAATCTATTTGTATTCACTTGGTATTGTTGTATTTACTTGTATATTCCCATTGTTATTTAGGACTATAATTGATCAGTCTCATGTTGGCATATATGCATCCTGTGCGGAATGCCTCAATGTAACCTTAAGTCACAAGCTTTTTAATATGTGTTTGTATGTTGACTAGAGGTCATGTGTAATTATAATCATAAACAATTCAGGATAATTGTTATTGTAAATGACAATGATTGAAATTTGTATTTATTATCAACTGATAATAACTGGAAAATAATTGTTGAAATTCTAAATAAGGTTTGGATAACAGCTTCGGTTTAACTCCTTACTTACTTACTCTCCTTGCTCCTCCTGGAGGAGCATACGCCGCCCAACAGCACTCTCCATCTATCGGTTTAACTATACAACTACATTCTTTATTATGTATATATATAATCTTTTGATTGTATAAGCTTATTGAATTGTTAAAGTCTCTTTTCAGACTTGATGAATACTTTCAGAAAACATACACAACTGGTTACAAGAGATAATACATTGAAAGAATTGAACCTTTTTTAAAAATGTAAAACAATTACAATGTATTTAAAGAGTCTAAATTCTGAAAGACTCCTATGGATACTTTGAATAATGGGAACAAAAACGAGAGTGTATTTCAACGAGGATAGAACTAATTCAGTTTAATTTTTTTTTGTAAAATAATAGTTTTTATTTTTTATATCTTGAACAATGAGTTATAGTTATATAATATACCCTTGTGGGTCAGGGTAATTTTACATTGGTTTTCAGGAGAACAAGACACCATCCGAACTTTCACGTACAAACTCAAACAGTACAGCTCAACCCCGTTTAACAGGGGAACCAGACACCGTACAGGCTTTAACACTACAATCTGAATAGTACAGCTCAATCCTGTGACGCAACCACACAGGTACCAAGCACCCTAGTGGACCATACATTTCGAACAATCTGATTATACATATACTTATCAGGGTATTTTATATGGAAATTAATAAAGGTCAATTAAATCCAAGTTCAAGTATAAAAAAAGGTAATAAAGGAGAGAGAAACATTGGGGTTTTGTTTTTACATCATATAGAAAGAATAAGAAATTATCACATTACAGGAAGCTATAAAATGACTTAAAGATTAACAAAGTCAATTCAAGGTTAAGACAAATTGTTTGTGTATACATAAGGAAGTGGAGTTTGTTATAACTGTGACACGGCAGATTTGAGGGTAGCGAATTATCGATCGGACCAAAGACGCACAAACACGTAGAACGACCTAGGGCTCCGATTGGTCCCGCTTCCCTATCTAGCCCAGCAGTTGAGTCCAGAACGCAAGTCTCAGCCTCGGATATATGAATCATTATATTTCAAACATACTTTGTTTATATACCAGTCAATCAGACCACAACGTACCATAAAATAGAAAATAACATTGTACAATATACACCAGTAGGAAAATAACACGTGAAATAAGTACTGACCAATAAGAAAATCATACCATGTCCAAGTCCAAGAATAGCATTAGACTTAATAGGATAATTTCTGGGATATTTTCCTGAATATCCCAATAGAGTTTAAATTTACAAATAGCCAAGTCTTCATCAATAAACCTGAGAATTTCGTTCTTGACAATTTCTATACAACGTTTTAAATGCTGTATTGATATTATCAATGAACATGGTTTTCTACCTTCCATGTTGATCAGACTTTTATTTAAAACAAACTATATGCACTATCCTAATAGGCATCGTGTTCAAAATGTTGTGGTCTAGCGAGAACAGTATGATATTTGCCTAAGTCATTAAAATCAGATGCCAACAATGTATATTTATATTTTTAACCTCATATTAAAGTGGATATCACTCATTAGTCAACGGTGTTGAAAGGTTCTCTGACTGATATCGATCCATCGTTCTTTTAGAAATTTAGTTTCAAACTATACAAACGATCTAGTATAACCATGAAAGGTAACTAACTTCTCGATTTAAATGTAGCAAGTTCAAATTCAGATGAAATAAAAGCTTGGTTTCTAGTTAAAAACAACATATAACTTGTAATATATCCACAATGGTTCAATTTGTTAATATAGTAAGATAGGGTTATTTAGACAAATGGCAGTGTACCAGAAGTAATAACATTATTGTAAATCAAGCATAAGCAAACATAATTCCAGAAGGATGAATTCAAAGAATAAAAAGTATAGATATTTCAAGGAAAATGAGTGCATCTATTCAATTATAACCAGTTTCCAGTTACGTAATCCCAAATGTTCCACCAGTGATTATAATAATCACTCGAACCCTGGATAGATAACCCATACCTACATATATAACTAAGTCCAACAGTCATGGATTGATGTCATGTCTTGGTTTCACTACTTCTAGTTTTCTCTCAACCTACTCTTAAACCAACCAACTACAAGCTTTGGGGTAGACAAATTTGTTTCTAGACCTACTAATGTTTGTTGGTAAAAGATAATAGAGATTACGATAGGCAAATTTTCCATGTGTTTATAAATACTTCACTAACCAGCAGAAAGTCTGTGTAAAGCATTGCATTTTACAGATCACCGATTCATTTATTCCTTTCAGATCATATTCTCTATGCTAGTATATCGACTCATTTAGTATTCATCTTGTTAATTTTAACTACCTATGCTGGTATGATATGGTAATTTGAATTGACATATACTTGTTCTAGGTCCAATGATGGTTACAACATATTGTTAAATCTAACTGTCATACCAACTCAATCAGTCTTGTAGACATATTATGTACATGATTACGGTAAGCCGGGTTCGAATTCAACAGATAGTTTTTCCAAGATTCAAAGTATACATTGCTAAAGAATGACAACTATCATAAAACAGGTTAGTGGTGCCCTCTCTACAACACCCAACCACCTAAAAGCAACACTTGATTAGTAGGATTCGATACATATTCTAGAAAGACTGGAAAACATCCTATCACAGCACAAATTACATATGAAACATAGGGGGAATGACACAATAAATGGAAGTGCCCGCCTCCCCTTCTATTTTATCCCCACCCTCTGAAAAAGCGCTCACAAGGGAATAGACGTTTTTTTATCTCAGCATGACTTAGTTACTCAATAATGAATAAAAACAGTATCCGTAAAACAATAAACAGACTTCCTTTAAAATAAAGCTTAATTATATATGTCAAATTAACGTGCTGAATATATGGGTAAAAAATGATTTACTACAACAGGTAACTATGACAACGTTGTGTACATTTCTGTCTACTTGTTGTTGATCTGACATGAATATAACATTTATTATAGTTGTTAAGAGAGATCAGAAAACATTGAGCCTAATTATATGTTATATTGTTGATGCCTATATTTTTCGAGGACAGGTCAATAAATGAGACAAATAAACCAAATATCCACCGAATAAATCATTTAGGTCAATCACAAAATTATTTTGATGATATATGCAATGATGGATAGTGGCTAGCAGTAGAATCCATGGCACTCGTTTCGTCTTATTTGAGACTCGTTAGCTGGATGTACCTGCATTCGGAGTTGATGTTCACTCGGATTCGAACTGGTTGAAAGCTGTGAATGATTTTAATCAGCAAACTGCGGTTTTTTATTTGTATAATAAATGAAGTAGTTCAACATGAGAAATGAATAGTTTAACAGTGATAGAATACAAGGTATTAAAATCTGTCTAATACTAAGAAATAAACACTCTCTGATCAATATTGACTTTGAACATTTCATACTGATTTCCAACGTATTAACAACATCTACCAAATGATCCCTGTATCATAGGTAGTTAGAGATAATCGACAAGTTTCTAACTACTTTCATTTCTGATTGAGATCATGAACCGATTGATGTTAGACCACCTTTGGAAACCTGGAAGCGCTGGACGACCGTTTCGTCCTACTGTGGGATTCCTCAGCAGTGCGCATCCACGATCCCGCTCGCGGGATTCGAACCCATCTACAACGTGTACTTGTAATCTTGAGGGAAATGATGTTCTCAGTGGAATTCGAACTCGAGTCAACTAGTTTCACAGTTTGAGGCATTACTGCTGAGTTTTTGAACACCAATGGTTCTATCTATATATCTATTGAAAGTCTTAGTGTTCAACAAATCTCGATAAATCCATGTACTATATGTTTTGACCAATAACACATAATTCTACAAAATAATGAACTGAGACACTTTTGATTAACATAAAACAAAGCCAAGGAGAATTATGATGTTACATTTATGTAAAAATGAAAGTGGTTAACCACCAGCAACCAATTAAAAGTTAATTATTGCATAACATGTATTACATAACTTATCTCTACTGTGTGAAATCTGAAAGTTCATGCTCACACATCAATAAAATATCTTGACAAATTAATATTTCAATAGTTGAGATCATGAGTCAATTGAAGCTAGACCATCATGGAAAACATGGAAGCACTGAACAGCCATTTCGTCCTATTATGGGACTCCTTAGCAGTGAGCATCCACGATCCCACCTCACGAAATTCGAACACATGACCTATCAGTCTCGCGCGCGAATGCTTAACCTGTAAACCACTGATGATGATGTTAATGTTTAGCTTCAACTAATCCACGAAATTGAGCGACACATTCACTATTGTCTTCAGTGAGTTACTATCTATCACGAGACCGATAGATTCTGGGTCCGAATCTCGTGAGGTGGGATCGTGGATGTGCGCTTTTGAACAGTCCCTTAATAGGACGAAACGGCCATCCAGTGCTTCCAGGTTTTCCATGGTGGTTTAGCTTCAATTGACTCATGATCTTAATCATTGAAATTACTATAATATCTACAAAGACCACTTCTAATACAAATTAGTATTTCTCCAGATAATAGGTTTTACAAATGAAATCTGACTGTAAAACTCTATAGTAATCATTAATAAATAACATTTTTGCCTTAAGAAAATAATCTTTGACTTTACTCTTATGATTTGAAATACTCATTGATTAGGCATGTATACACAAGATAGTGAACAACTGAGTCAGAAATCATCATTCAATGTCACTGATCAGTAAAAACGATAGGTTGTAACGTTATATTGTGATTTATACTGTTACATGGTCAGGATAACCTTACTGGATAATGATATAGTTGAATCAAATCATTTAACCACTTTCTCAGTATGATTTGAGCGTGATATTTTCTTCATGAATATTAATTCTTCAATCACAGACCTGTCTCTGTCTTCTAGATTCAATGGAATATAAAGTTCTGGGAGGGTGGGGAAAGTGACAATCATATTTGCTGATGATTCATACATTATCAGTGCGAACTCATTACGATTAACGACCTAAATTTCCCCAGTTATATCAATATATGTATATATGCATGCTAACATAGAAGGTATTATGTAACTTGATATTTTGTTAATGGGATTTAATAAAATATTTCGTGGTAAATTTTATTCACTCGAAAGATAGAAAAGAAAAGATTTTCAAAAATGAACTGTGTCAATGAATGGTACTATCATTTTTTATCCCTCGTTACACAGACAAAAATATTCCATTCAATATTATCAGTGTACATCTTTTGCCACAGTTACATTTTCTTATTCCAAGTTTAGGTGACAAAAAGGTTTACAAAAATCGATAGGATACAATTCTGTGAATCAAAGTGAGGTGTTTGAACAAATTATTGAATTTCATGGTTTATACCATAAACAGTGATCATTAGTTAGGCAAAACATTACTGTCTAAAGGTTAAACGTTCATTGTATGAGATCTCAAGTTCCTGGGTTCGAGTCCCAGCGAAGTTGTTTTTACGTACATTGTCAAGTTGTTTCATACTAGAACGAAATAGACATTCAATATTTTCTGGTTTGCAATTGTTAGCTAATTATAATCATTCTACAATGTAACAATTATCACAACTAAGTTTACTATATTCGATTATATTTCATTGGATATACAATTCTTTATTTTACAATTGATTGATCACTAGGTGGCGATCAATCGATCAATGCGTGTCTAGTCCTTATTAGTGCAGATCGAATGCTATCGACCATGTTACAATGTGGCCACCAGTCTAGATGACTCGACTTTGCCGGCGCTATATATTGAGATTTAGATGGTGGTTGGAGGTAGTCGACTACCTCCAACCACCATCTAATTCTTTACTTTATATTCCATTCATTTCTTCTCTGTCGTTTTCCTTGTATAACAACTAAAGTGACTGATGTACAACCATCATCTTCTATACTATTTATAACTAACATACGGTTAAAAATGTGTTTCTTTTCTCAAGGTGGAGAGGGGGCGAAGCTAGAAAACTTAAAAAAACAAAACAAACAACTAAGATGAATAAATAAACAAGGACCAATGGTCTTTGTTGTTTTCTTCCTTTTTTCAACAAATAGAAAGAAAAAAAATTGTGAAAGAAAAAACACCTAGTCACGTGATATAATGACTGATATCAGTTCCTACATGTGTCCTTATATGATGATGACTAATAATAGTAGTAGTCAATGTTGAAATATGACAAAATCTACTATGAAAGTTAACTTCATGATAACTAAACATACGAATAAACAAATAAACAAGTTACAATCATAAAAGGTTGAATCATCAAGTGCCTTGTGTTGATGATTGTCTAAACTGTAAACATGCATATATACATATGTATAGGGAGCTGTATATACAAGTATACATCTACCGATTGATAAACATAAATACATACAATAGAACATTATTATCATTACATGTATACAACAAAATAGGAAAATTTCTTTATTACTGATATTCTTCAATGAAGCATATCAATAATGATTATAACAAATATATCTATCAGAATGGGTTTTGTGGAGAGTTTTAGAAATTTCACAGATTGAAATCATGAGTCAGTTGAAGTTAGACCACCATGGAAAACCTGGAAGCACTGCTTACTAGTGACTGACTTCAAGAGATACTCCTGGAATTCTAGTGAGAAGCCGTTACCAGTGGAGTTCAACCAGGTCTGTTGTGAGATGACAACTCACCGAAGACAATGGTGTACGGTGGCGCAACTTCGTGGATTGGTTGAAGTTAGACATTAACACCTTTGGATGCCGGCTCAATGGTCTGGTGGTTAAGTGCTCGCGCGCGAAGCCAGTAGGTCCTGGGTTCGAGCCCCGCGTGATGCGGGGTCGTGGACGCGCACTGCTGAGGAGTCCCATACTAGGACGAGACGGCCGTCCAGTGCTTCCAGGTTTTCAATGGTGGTCTAGCTTCAACTGACTCATGATTTCAATCTGTGAAATTTCTAAAACTCCACAAAACCCATTCTGATATATATTTACATATCTATCGAATATGCTTATATTGTGTCCATGAATTCATCCGATTCATCTATCCTTCATTGTCTTTTACTTCATTTCTCAATTAACCTATTTGTCTATCTATTGAAGAGTTTTCATTAGATGTTAAAACAAAGTGAATGAACATACAATTTTATTGTTAATGAGTAAATGATGTCAGATTAAACTGATTACAAACAAAGAGATGAAAAAAACAAAACAAAACAAGCGTTTGTGTTTCTTTTCAATCGTTTTATCTAATCATATCTCGTTAACTAAAGGTTTTTGTTTATTCTAGGTTAAATGCTGGTGCATGAGACTGGTAGATCCTTGGTTCGAATCTCATGGACACACACTGTTGAGGAGTCCCACAATAGGACGAAACGGCTATCCAATGATTCCATGTTTTCCATGGTGGTCTAGCTTCTGTTGACTTATGATTTCAATTATTAATATTCTAAATATATTGTTAAGTTATTGAAGTACAATTAGAATTCATTTGAACCAGAACCAACACTCTGTCTATCTGTCTCTCTTTCTGTTATCAATCAGTCAGCTACAAAGTAGGACAAGGCACATATATGCATCGGTCCAAGTTACCATATCTTCCTGTTATCTGGTTTGGTCAAGTGGAAATTATCATTAGTTCTTACGTTGTCAATGTGGCTTAAACTCAATTATACGAATCTATATCTGTCAAATGAATTCGTTGAATAGATTTTAAACAGAAATTAAATCAAATCAAAAATATCCTTAAATTAGACAATTATTGAAAACCATAAATGTACATGTCGATTTATTATTGACTATATTTCTAAGAAGTTATTCCTAACATGTTCAATGACAAGTTATAATCAATGAATTTAAGCACATCTCAAAATGGAAAAGTTCTCATTTACTTTGAATTCTATATGGTTTAAAATTTGATTGGAAGTATTCTGTAAGATTCTCTACATAATTTATACTTTATTCAGCAAGACTATAACTTATGGATGAACCAGTCACGTATAAGATAATAGGTCTTGGATTTTTGCATGAAATTCACTCATCCATTGGGATAAATAGGGTTTTGGCATTATAGCTGATGTCAGTCCGAAATCTAATTTCTAAGCTTAATCGTCAATTGTAAATTATAATTCTAATCCTTCATACAGGTTTATAACACTCATTTAGTCCCGATTATTAAGTGGACAATATCAAGGTCAGTCTAGTGTCGCTCAAGGGTTGTCCATAAATTATAGTCTCGCCCTTTATTTATACTTTATCTTGTCAACAAGATATATCTGTAATATTGATGTACTATGTCCCTACACACAATCTTTCTTTTATATATGTTATGTTCCGATAAGCATAATGAATGGTAACTTTTGGGATCCATTTATGGACCATTACTATAGGTATATTTTTATCGTATAATTGATATGTAACTAAACTATTCATATTCATGTCCCTCTTATTATGAGCTTTATTTCGACCTATGAACTATTATTATACGATTTACCACTCTTCAATTAGGCTCTTTCTATTAATTATTACCTCCCACATTCACAGCCACATTTGGCTAATTCCTGTACAAATGTTGTTACCTATTTTATGGTACGGAGTGGTCCATCAGATTGGTATATAAACTAAGTGTTTGAAATAAATGATTCATATCACAAAGGCTGAGATTGCTGTTCTGGACTCGAACAGGCAAGGCTAGGCGAGAAGCAGGACCGATAGAGAATCTAGACTGCTCGTACATGTTTATGGGTCATTGGTCCGATCGATAATTCACTGCTCTCTAATTGGCGGTATCGGCACACAGACCACAAGTTATAACAATATATTACTACCATTGAAGTAACTATTTATATGAATTTGGTGTTCATCGTGTTGTGCTAATGAGGTGTGGTAACTTGGACTGATGCATATATATGCCTGGTCCTACGTTGTAGCTGACTAAATGACTGACTCTGTAATCTTATTGGAATTAGTATGTATTGTAGGACTTCATATATGGTTATTCGAGAGGAATTTATTTATTTATCTGAACGCATTAATATTGGTACAAAGAGGCACCGAAAACATATGCGCCACACAAGTCACTTGTTTTGTATGCGGGCTGTAATACTACCTGGGTGTCCAAACCGAAAAAGGTAGTTTTCTTAGGCAGCCACACCCGGAACCTTTGACCTATAGGTTTGACCCACTAGGTGGCGGAACAACATCAGGAAATGCAATCACATGGTAGCCAACATTTGGTTCATACGCCTTTTGTCCCCTCAGGATCCTGGAACCCATATACACCATTGTTTTGGAATCAAAGTTTTCCAACTCCTGTTGTGTAACCTCCGTGTCCACCAAACCGGTTAGAGCGCCGGACATTCGTCCTCTTGATTTCGTAAAAAACAGTAATAACACGAGAAGGTAGTAAATAGGACATCCCTAGCAGTGCTGTATATGCGTGGCCATGTAAAAGTATTTCGAGAGAGAGTGCGGACTCACCCCGCCCTCGACTATACCAGAGCATTTAAGGGCCACTTTATAATGCTTAATAAATGCATAGAACCCAGCATTTTTGGTTGTTTCTCCATCCAATTGATGACTATGTGTTGCACATTACAGTGTAATTGAACAAAAGATTTCAAAACATAAATTTCACTTTTTAATGTTTTTGATCCAGCATGTCTGGTACTCATAAGCAACAGTAATGCCGCGAGAATGCAGTGAATATGCGTAGCCATGTGAGAGTATTTCGAGAGAGAGTGTGCAGACTCTCCCCACTTTCAGCCGTACCAGGGCATTTGAAGGCCATAGAGGAATCTCAAATATGTCTGCCATTCAATAATTGTATCAGTGATCAAGTTAATGTCAATTTATATTCTGGTTGCGAAATCACCATTTAATATTAGTCCGTAATGAAAAAAAATCTTTAAACAGTCTTTCACAATCCACTTAAGTAAGTAGTATTGATTATTTGCTGACTTTTTGTATTTTTTTTAAAAGTGATATATAAATGGTGAACATCAAAACCCATAGAACTGGAAGAACAAAGAGTATATATGTATATGCATATAATAAAGGTAAAGTGTATATAGGTGTGTGTATGAACCCGGATACAAGAGAGAGAGAGAGAGTTCATTAAGATATATATTACCATTCCGAACAATTGGAAAAAGAGGTTTTAGTCAGATTAGTCATACATTTACCCAGATTTATTATGAAATAATAATAAAAAAATTTCCATTACAATTGGTATTAGTCACAATTATGAAATTAAGAGAAAAACTCATAGTGATTATGAATCATATACAAACTATTTAAAACGATGGTAACAAATTGAATGAAGTGTCAAGTACAAACATATACATACACACACATACATAGATACAAGTTGATAGAGAGGACAATGGCATCACAAGAGTTGTATAGATAGACAACTGGATTATTATAAGTATTAATATTAGTAGTATAAGAAAACATTGATATTCCAGGGATGATCATAATGATAAAGAATAATTTCTCCTGTTCCTACCATCTTCAAATGCACAACGTATTAAACAACTACGATATAGTAATGATAAAGAGTTTTCATACAATTTGGTTCCTGTTAAAACATGATCATCTTATATTGTATTAAGTTAAATCAACTATTTGTATAATTTGTTTGAATCTTCCCATTGTTGTTAAGGCCTGCAATTGGTCAGTCTCTTATTGGCACATGTGTTTCCTTGGTGGATTGCCTCAATAATGCTTATGATTTAAGGCGATATCAAGACAATTCACACGGGATGCACATATGCCAATAGGAGACTGATCAATTTCAGTCCTAACCATCAGTAAGAAGACACAAACAAACAATACAAAATAAATTCCAACTTCACCCTATTACACAAACTAGTGGCTATCTGAACTCAATAGCTAAGTGGATAACGTGGTAGATTTTGAAACGTATGGTACTGTGTTCGAGTCCTGGAATGATTATCAACTCTGAGATGCAGACAAACCCAGATGATGAGTGCCATAAAGGACAAAACGCTCATCTTAGATTCTACTGTTAGCCACCATCTGTCTTTACTTATAATATTTGTATTACGCTCATAAGTAGGTGTTATGATGAAACAATCTAAGCTTTAGAAAACAAATTTTAATAGTTGAGCTTATGAGTCAATTGAAGCTAGACCACCATAGAAAACCTGGAAGCACTAGACGGCCATTTTGTCCTATTGTGTGCATCCACGATCCCGGCTCATGAGATTCGAACCCAAGACCTATCAGATTTGTTTTTAAAAATTTCAGTTGAACTGTGATTCATTTTTTAATATATAACTATCTATTTGTCACAATAAGCATCTGTTATATCAATTACCTGATGAAACAAACAATCTATCTACATTATAACAACAACCAAGTTGACGGAATTATTTTACTCTCCTCCTCCTCTCTCTCTCCTGAGGTCAGATTTTTACAATCAGTCAACCATTACTACTAATAATACTACTAATATAAACGATTATTCATACAACTGAATTGAAAATACAATTTAAATTTAGGTCATAAATTAATGATCAGTAATTGATATTAAATAAAATAAATAGACAAGGTTACTTACGAGTAGTTGTATTAAAAAAAAAGGAGAAATAATTGTGATATTCATCTCTCCTTAAGAGATTGATAGACGCATCTATACAAATCTATGCACATGCATTGACACATACACACAATGTACAAATGAGCCTATTTGTGTATACTAACCCACCCCTCATATACACATAAGCATAATATACATAGGTTTAAACAGATAAAACATTGACATTAAATATGAGGTACATTTGAAATCATGAGTCAATTGAAGTTAGACCATCATGGAAAACATGAAAGCACTAGACAGCCGTCTTGTCCTAGTATGGGACCCTTCATCAGTGTACATCCACGATCCCACCTCACGAAATTCCAACACAGGATCTATCGGTCTCGCGTGTGAATGCTTAAACTCTAGACCACTGAGTCGGCTGACATCCAATTGTGTTAATGTCGAACTTTAACTAATCCACGAAATTGAGTGACACATTCATCATTGTCTTCAATGAGTTACTATCTCACAACTATCTCACAAAAAATGCCTTTATCAGAATGGGGATTTATGGAGATTGTAGTAACTTTAATAGTTGAATTCATGAGTCGATTTAAGCTAGACCAAGACTCCAATCTGTGTCGAGTGGAAAAAGTTATTCATCTCATATAATGGATGAAGAGTAGCGCAAGTTCATGGATAGATTGGAATTAAACATTAACACTGTTGAATTCCAGCTCAGTGGTCTCCAGGTTAAGCGTTTAAAAGTGGGACCGAAGGTCCTATGTTCAAATGCCGCTTGCCGAATCGTCGGTGTGCATTGCGGAGAAGTCCTATAATAGGACGAAACGTTCGTCCAGTACTTCCAAGTTTTCAATGAAGGTTTAGCTTAGATCGACTCATAAATTCAACCACTAAAGCAAATGATTTGTACAAGTTTCAATGTGAACATCAATACCCAGGTATATCATGTCTATTTCAGTTCTAGTAACTAAAATATTTTGAAAAACAATCCCAAATTATATTTACGACTTTCTTACTATGTCCAAATCCATGCTATATGATTCTTTAATACAATTTTAAAAAGGTAGATTGTGACTACATAAGGCACTTCGTCCCCACTGCATAATCACCTCCCGGATGTACTTGCAGTTCAGTGTTGATATTTAAATAGAAACTTGAATTCATTACTTAGCACGTTGAATACCAATTATTCACTGAGCTATGGAGTTTAATTAGTCACAAACTTCTTCAACGGGTATGAAATCATTTATGTTTGTATTTTCCCTTTTATCAATATTAGGAATTATAATTGATTAGTTTCTGTTAGCATTTAAACTTCCTTAATGTGAACACTATGACAGATGAAAGTACATCCGGCTGACAAGTCCAAAGTAGGATGAAACGTGTGTCCTGGGGTTACATTGCTAGACACAATTTAACTCGCTAATATTTTTCGAGATCGACTTATTCATGAACAGATTCTAAGAAAGGAACTGACAAAGTTCATTGAACATTCCACACTTACTCTATCCCAAAATGTAACTCTTCAAGAATCCATACGCCTGACTTCATCAATAATTAAAATAAAGAACCTCCGATTACACAGTAAACATATTACAATTAAATTAGTAAACAGTTTAGTCAATTTGATTACTGTCTATTATCATTACTGATGACTGTCCCATCTCCAGCCATGATTTCTTACTATCCTAAAGGGAATCACTAACATGTACACAATGTGTTTTGATTCAATAAACTAGTATATTTTAACTGAGAATTGTGACTCATAACAGGCGTAAGTAAGTAAGTAACGTTGTTCTTTTGGTCATAAACTCTCAAAAAAATTGGCAGCGGTGGGGGGAGGGAGATTTTGTTTGGGGTGAAATGATCAACACTAATGAATAAGAAACTGGAGCGGAGTAAATTTCATTACCAATGTTCAGTAGTATTTCATTAACAATAACATTTACAATTGAAGGAAAGCACTCATTTCATTATTTTTATTGAAAGTGAACTGAAAATTCTACGTTATACAGATTCAGTCAGTTTACATACATCAATATTCAGGTAATTGAAAGTTCTGATTGAGATCATGAACCGATTGATGTTAGACCACCATTGAAAACCTGGAAGCACTGGGTGGCCGTTTCGTCCTATTGTAGGAATACTCAGCAGTGCATATCCACGGTCCCGTTTGCGGTATTCAAACCCAGAGCCTTCAGTCTCGTGCACAAACGCCTAACCTACTGGAACACTGAGTCGACATCCAATGGTGTTATTGTCTAACTTCAACCAATCCATGAAGTTGCGTGACCATCTTCCATTGTACTGAAGTAGACACCTGTTTCTACCCGACACGGATTAGTTCCACTGCTCACTAGTGACTAGCTTCGTGAGAAAATTTTCGGAGTTCTGGTGAGAAGCCGTAACCAGGTTTTCAATGGTGGTCTAACATCAATTGGTTCATGATCTCAATCAAAACTTAACAATCTCCACAACCCCTATACTAATAACTGGAAGGTGACTGAATCCTGTTTATATTTTTTCCAACTAACCAATTATTACCCTTAGAAAACCGTGGTTCAAAGTTTATGTTACTCGAATTTCATCAAATTTATTGTATTAACGATCTCTTTTCATATAGTTCAACACATCTCACTCGTTATCATCATCAACTTACAAACAGTCGTTTTGACTGGTGACTTAATACATGAGTTACCAGATCACATTTGACAAAGTCGATGTAAAATTAAATGATAAACAAAAACAGATACAAAATTCCTTTGAAGAAGAAAGTTCGAATGAAATCTGTAAGCATAAATTTTACTTTAATCTATTATGAACACTTAAAAATTCAGTGATATTAAAATATCAACTCAATAGCTTAAAGTTTAAGCGTTCGAGCGCGATATTGAAGGTTTTTGGTTCGATTCCTGATGTGATGGTCATAAATGTTAACTATTATGGTATCCCATATTAGGAGAAAACGGACGTCCAGTGCCTTCAAATTTTTAACATTAGTTTAATTAAGATCAGTTCTTTATTTCGAATCTAGGAGAATCCTCTTATTTTATTATTTTATTTTATTTAAACACATAAACATTGGTACAAAGAAGTAACAAATAGATATACGCCACATAAATCATTCGATTTGTGTGCGAGATGTGATACTTTCCGGATGCCCAGACCGAAACAGATGGTTTTCTTAGGATATCTCAACTGGAGCCTTTGACCTAAAGATCTAATCCATAAAGCAGTAGAGTAACATCAGGAGATGCATCACGATGGCATCCGGTGATCAATAATTGGTCCTTTCAGGATCCTAGAGCCCATGTACACCATTGATTTGAAATCATGGTTTTTCAACTCCCCTAGGTGAACTCTTCATGTTCACCAACTCAGTTAAAGTTCTGGACATTCGCTTTTCGTCCTCTCAATTCTTTAATCTCCAACGAACCATATACTGGCATTGAAATGAACAGTTGATTTCATTCATTTCATAATTATTGCATTCAGATAGCTACATCCACAAGATATACTTTAATCAGTCAAACGAACTAAATAACGGACGTGACATCCATTAAGTATTAAGTGCATAAGCATTTGATTTGCTTTTTCTCCTAACAACATATTATTATTAGTAGTAATAGTATTAGTATTAGTAGTGAAATTGATTAAAATTTATAAACAAGTGTGGTTAAAAGCGATGAAGTAAAGGACATAATTCCATGTTATAACGTTTAATTGATCATAAAATTGTTTAAAATGTACAATAATGTTTACATGTTACAACGCAATAATTAAAACGTAACTTTTTTTCCCGACAATAAATGACTATGATAAAGGTATGATATAGATAAGAGCCAATCAGAACCGAGAATGGGAGTTTTTTTAGATTTTAGAAAGAAATTCAACTATCAATGTGTAACGGACAGTAAAAATTATTTTTTGTAACCATAGTGTAAAACTATACTGAAAGTGTTGATTGTTTAATTCTTTCTATGTAGATCGTATTTTGATGGAATTTTGTTCTCTGAACTGGATGGTTTGGTTATGGAACTTTCATACTCCAAACGAGGATCACAGCTTGTCCTATAGACCTCAATGTTAATTGGTTCTTGTTGATGATGAAAGCTCCACAATCAAACCATCCAGCTCAGAGAACAAAACCCCATCAAAATCATCCACCTGAGCTACAAACCTTCTCCAACATCTCAAAATCATATGAGCATAGATTGTATATAATAAACAGATCAATACTAGATCCAAAAGTTAATAGTCAACCGTTAATTCTGGAACGAATATTAATCTGACGAAGTTATATTTTATGGATGAAATGAACAAACAGAATCTTTGTTTTTGTGAGCGAAATTCATTCGTCCATAAGGCTACAAAACATTTCTATATCATAGTTGATGTTATTTCCCAGTGAAAACACTAGCGGTAAATCCCTTATTATAACTCCAAATACCTAAGCCTGACTAGAAACCTTGAGAAGCTCTTAAGAATCTATTTTGAATCCTTTACAAAGGTTCAAGAAGGCAGATAGCCAAAATTCATAAGAATACGTTTATATGTCGTTGTTTAATCAATCTCCTGGTAAAAGAACATGTAGAAGATATTAATAAACCTACTAATTGTGTAAAATCTGGCTACATTTTTATTCACTGCTTTTATAATTTCTATTCAGAATATATTACCCTAGTGTAAAACAACACGAAGTGAATTTAAGCTTAACCCCATTGAACAAGCAGGTGGTTATCAGGACTCAGTAGCTAAGTGGATAACATGATAACGCTTGAAGCGAACGGTACTGTGTTTTAGTCCCAGAGTGAACATCAACTCTCTGAGATGCAGTTACATCCAGATGACAAGTCCCAAAAATAGGACGAAACGCATGTCCTAGATTCTACTGCTAGCCACTATCCATCTTTGTTTGTAAAGCTTGTGACTTAAGACTTTATCGACACAATCCACACAGGATGCACGTGTGTCAACATGAAACTGATCAATTATAGTCCTAAATAACAATGGAAAAATAAAAGTTAAACGACACCAAGTGAATTTACCCTAGTGTCGTTGAAATTAATTCCTATTTCACAGTGCTGATATAAGGTGTAGTGAATTGGAACGATTCATTTTGGGGTTTTTCGGTAATAAAAAGGATAGACAATACAGTTTTACATTTCAAAATGAAGTGTTTCAATCCTTAGACAGTTGTTTAACATACATACATATACATGACACTAAGTCGTTTATGTTCCTATAATTCGTTATGTGAATTAACCATACTACTGAAATATTTGATTTATAATATAAAACAGTTGTCAATTTCTATATGATTTCAGTTAATATAGCTTAATCAGTAAGTAAGTAGTAATATTGTATTGTATTTCAGAGGATATACTGTCATAAAACTATTATGTTACATTCATGCATTAACTCATTCACTTAAATACTCTTTCTTAGAATACATGGTGAGTGATTTAGGACTAGGTAATAATAATTACTGCTATTATGGTTATTATTATTATTATTATTATTACCACAATTGTCTTTATTCTATGTATCTATGTATAACTTGCTATCTGTGTAACAAGAACCAGTTGCATGTTATTCTTTAAAAAAATGGGTATATAAATCAGTGTTTATTACTATTATTATTATTACTACTACTACCATTACCAAGTTTGATAATGATAATGGTAGTAAGTACTTGACCGATTATTTCTTCAACTGTTGTCAAGATGTAAACATGGTTGGTTTGATTTAACTTTATGCGTATACATTATGTCAGTCTATGTATATATGAATATATCTTGTGTGTGTGTGTGTATAAATGTTTGAAGGATGTACTAAATAAGAATAATCTCCATTTTCCCAATCATTTTCTTTTTTCATGTTTATTATTAGTAATATTAACAATAATCTACATACTACTGATATCATAAATAAATTTTTATTAAGTTTAAGGATTGAACAAAAAAGTTGTTTGCTCGTTTGTTTATTTGTTTATTTAAGGATTAAAATAACTATGAACCACTCAGTATCTGTGGTGGTGGTGGTGATAGTGAGGTATTTGTGCCTGTAACTGAATGACAGGCTACTTGACAACTATCATTAATAGTAATAACAACAAATAGTAATAAACATCATGTAGTAAAGAAGAAATAGAATGTACTCAGAATAATGAAACACAAAAGATGGTTAAAGACAAGAAAAAATTAGCATAAAATTGTAATGAGTCATTTAAATATGGATATACATTAACAATACCAATACACATACTACTACAATTGGTAGTAGTAGTAGTAATAGTAGTAGTATTTGTAATTGTATTAATAAAATAAACAAGACATCATAAATAGTAAATATAACCTTATTGTTTATTTATTTATCTATCAGTTTTCTTATTTCTTCTGGTAAAATTAAACCACCAATAAAATACCACACAGATGGAGATATACATATAAATATAAAGTCAGATGAATAACAAACAGTGAGAGGATACATTGTTAAATGGACTGAGGTTTTGAAAGAGGTGGATGGTTAAGAATATCACTGTAAATACATTTCTAAATTGGCCCCCAAATGCCCTGGTATGGCCGAGATTGGGGTGGGCCCTCCCTCCTACTCGAAATGTTCTCACACGACCACACGTATACAGCCTCTGCCAGTGAAGTCCTACTCACTGCCTTCTCGTGGCGGGGGTGTTGTTTACAAAAATGAGAGGACGAAAAGCGAATGTCCGACGCTATAACCGGATCCTAAACCAATAGTGCACAAGGGCTCCAGTATCCTGAAGGACCAAATGGCGTATGAACCAATCGTTGGTCACTGCCTTGTGGGTCAGAGCTTAAAGTCAAAGGCTCGGGGTGTGGTCTCCTAAGAAAACCACCTGCTTAGGTCTGGGCACCCGGGCAGTATCACAGCCCTCACACAAATCGAATGATTTATGTGGCGCATATGTATTTGGTGCCTCCTTGTACTAATATCTATGTGTTAAAATAAATAAATTATAGAAAATGATGGAAAATTAGAAAGTGTAATAGGTTTGTCTGAAATAATTCGCGAGTAAACACAATTATACACTAGTAACAACATGATTACAATTAAATTAAATGACTGTTGTAGTTGATGCTATTCACAACGATATTTATAAGTTGCAAGTAGATGAATATGGAGTCGAAGTTTCAACAATTGTGCATTGAAAGTATAGTATTGATAGAACACTTAGAGACCATACATGAAGATAGTTCAGATGACAGAAAATATCAAGAGATGCAAATCGACAATTAAGGGCTATGTGTATATTACCTAAATACTTTGTGACTTCTCGCAATAAATATGCGTTACTCATGTCTTTTGTCGTGTTGGACACTACTACTACTAAGATTTTCTGTATGAGTAGTAAATATCGAAGATAGAAACAGTTATGATACATGACAAATGTTATTTTTAATATATCTGGTCTTATGTATATCTTGATGTTGAAAATAACCAGTTCAAATTTATATACGGTCAAAACCAAACATGGAACCTGAAAAAATAATGCATGAATACAAACTGTCACACTATATCAAACCCCATTGAGACAAAATTATAACAATGAATCCCAAAAGAGTAGTAGTAGTAGTAGTAGTGTCATAGACTGTAAAGAAGTCCACATATACAGAATATGATTTGCGAAGAAAGGAAGAGTTTCCAGAACAAATTGTAAGGTAATTTTGAAATTCAAGATCGCATGAAAGACTAGTGAATTCATCCATATCATTATTATCGATTCCATACTGCATTATCAAACATTCTTAACCATTGGTTATAGTGATCTAATTGACCTCAATTAATTAGTCTGTATTTACCAATATCACTTAAGATAACAGTCAATAACTTCATAAACTAATACTATGACTCGATTTGATCATCTTTAGTTTTCATTTCAGAATACACTTAAACTAATCAACACTAAATGTCAAGGTAAACAATAATTGGGAATACACAGTATATATATATATATCAATCATTTCAATTAATGAAGACTTAGTACCGCAATCGACCAATTCACCACATTTCTTTAATCATATATATGAGTTAATGACTAACTATTTCTACTTGACAATATGTAATTACTAATACCGATTTACACATCAAAGAAATTCTCATAGTACCAATTCATAATAACAAAAATAAGGCATACAGAATACTTTTCTTAGAATAGTATATTTAAGAATATTTAATAGAATATCATACTTATCATTATTCTTCTAGTTAACTGACTAAACTAATTAATGATCATACTTAACAATACTCTTACACCATTTGTTATAAATTAACATTATTACCATTGTTCCCTTTTTTTTTCTTCAAATAGTGGCTAGTCACTGTAAAAACAAACAAACATAAAAACACCGCCATTTATTCACATGTTCAATTGTCAATGTAAGTTCATTCAATTCAACTAAAAAAAAAATACATTTGAATATTAATAAAAGAAACTTATTCACTTTTAGTTAGTTTAATTATTAAACTCATAAAGAATAAATAATTTTAATGAGATTATAATCAAATTTAATGTTGATAGGGTATATTTTATAATTACTGATGAAGATATATGGGAGGGGGGGTGAATGGAGGTGTAGAGTAGGGTGGTATGGGATTGGATGTGGTGGCGGGTGGGGAAACATTAACAATACTAAATAAGATGGTATACATAAAGGATTTCATTAGAAAAAACAAACAACGGATGATTAACAAAGATGATTAGTGGCTAATAGTGGAATCCAAAGACGATAATGATAAACAGACAATAGAACAATTGAATATATATATGTCTATTGTTAAAACGAGACAATGATGCGTGTTTAAAGAGAATTAATTGAAATTTTATTAAAACAATAAATGAGATAAACCATATCTATATACATACTATACATATAAATACATTGATAATATCGATGAATATTAACAATTGTATAGAATATTGAGTTGTTTATGAAGAATAATTTATAATAAATATGAGCTTTGTTATTAATGAGAATCTAGAAGTGGTAGACAGCTGCTTGTATCTAAGTTCATAATGATGGGTATCAATGACCCTAGATATTATAAATATAATCTACAATCTTTATGTAGCTTGGAATCGATCACAACTAAGTAGGTGTATACACTCTCTGGCTTCCTTTAAACTATAAGATTAAAATTACTTTCTACCAACTAAGTCTTTCTTTCTGTACTATGCTTTTATATGCAATCTTTCTTTTATATATTGAAGTAAATACTTCTGTGAATTTGGTGCTCATCTTGTCGTTTTAATGAGGTGTGGTAACTTGGATCGATGCATACATGTGCCTAGTCTCACTGTAGTGAAGGAGAACACAGGTGAGGACAACTGAAATTGTATTTACCATAAATTACAGAGTTACTTGCTAAAATAGAAAAACCATATAGTAAATCGTTAATTTGAAAAATATTAATGCATCATATCAACCCGGACTGTTCTTGTTGCAAACATCAATCCATTGTCTCACATTTCATTGTTCATGCGTTTTCTTATAAATTGCATTGTTTTGTTACTCTTCACTTCTTGATCTTCTCCCATCTTCTGCTGCCAGACATTACGTTTTCAACTCGCGTCATATACTACTTACATCAATATAAGTAGCACGCACCTACTTTGCAGCTGACTAATATAGGAAACACGATATCATTTAATCAATAGAATGAAATCCATTGATTTGTATTTCTATATTCATTTCAATCATTATGTAACAAATCGATTATTCAATATCATCTACAAGCTATTATCTTACTCCTAATTCGCTTCAAATTCACTAATGAATTCTACATAATAATGAGATAAATGGTGAAGTTACAGTAAAGATACATATCAAATAAAGATTTATATTCACATGATTGTTCACTGAATAATGATCAATGCCATGTTTGTTTAGATCATAGTACTTATTAATTAAGTTAGAACAGGACCTAATATTTCATACAATACGCTCTGATATTAGACAACTGAAATTTCCTCCAGCACTAAAGTAAGCATAACATTGGTTACTATTCAGTAATCAATCAATGTAGATATGTTAGTCTTACGGAAAGTCAATTGTAACCTGTTGTGATAATCTAAACTGTAAAAAGACTGGGTTATATGGGTTTGAATTGTATGGAGAGTATCGATTTCCTCAAGATCATAGTTACAACTTACTATGAATAAATGTCAACTGGAATAAAACTTACATCGTGTTTCTTACGAACTAGTTTCAAACACTAGGCAATAAAATATTTTAACAGTCGAATTCACGAGCCGATCAATGCTAGACCACCATTGCAAACCTGGAGGCACTAAATGGCTATCTCTTCCTAGCATAGGACTTCTCAGTGGAGCACATCCACGACTCCACATGCGAAACTCAAATCCAGTACTTTCGGTCTCCAGCGCGAACGCTTGACCTCTAAACCATTGAGCTGGCAACCAACAGGGTTAATGTCTAACTTCAATCAATATATGAGGCCGAAGGTCCTAGTTTGAAGTCCCTCGTGAGGGATCATGGATTCCCACTTCTGATAAGTCCCATACTAGGACGACAGTCCAGTGCTTCCAGGTTTTGAATGATGGTTTAGCGCAGATCGACTCGTTAATTCAACTGTTAAAATACTACAATCCCCGCAAATCACCATGGTGACAATAAAATATTTGTTTATTTATTCAACAATGTACATATTTATTGATGAATATATACATATACCTACACATCGTTTACTGGTGTTTTTTTCACAATTATGTAAAAAATTTCATTGTCTGATCCACACTCCAACCTATAAACGTTACTATTGAGATAAGCATTACTTATATATTTCTAGAAACTCTACCATAAGGTTTGTAGTTTAAGAATTGATTAGTTATAGTTTTGTCTATTTATTTCTAAACCATGAATATTACTTTAATATATGTTTACTGAAAAAGAAGAATCATGAAGTGACGAAACTTATCGATTTCACAATGAACTATGAATTATTTATTAGACAATAGAGCAGTGGTTCCACGATTGAAGAACCATATAATTCAGTTGGGTTATAGATATAAGTTCTGGTCTATTCACCATGATCTAGCCCAACTGTGTAGTATCATTAACTTATATACAAAAAATCTATGACTCAAAGCTTACATAACGGTTTTTTTTAGAAGGAAAATGTCATAAGATACACCTGTTCTGTTATTGACCAAAATATATATAAATAGACTCAATAGCGCAATGGATAGTGCTCTGGGGTTTGAAGCAAAATGTACCCAGATTTGAGTTTCATCGGGCTCTAAATCTTTTGTGTAAAGTGAAGAGGAAAAAAAGACTAGTAGAAATTGTGGGAATTTTCTATGAATCTAAAAAATTTTAAGGAAATATCAGGAGAATGTTTCTTTGGACTGGGATACTACCCGTGTACCCAAACCGAAACAGATAATTTCTTTAGGGGGCCATAACTGGAGCCTTTGACCTAAAGGTCTAAACCACAATGTAGTGGAGCAACGACAGGAGATGCAATCACACGGCAGCAGGTGATCAGTAATTGGTTCTTATGCTATTTGTTCCTTCAGGATTCTGGAGCCCATTTGCACCATTGGTTTAGAATCAGGATTTTCCAACTCCTCTATGTGAACTCTTCATGTTCAACATCCCAGTTAAAGCGTCCTCTCAATTTCGTAAACAAAACCCCCGCAGCAAGAAGGCAGTGAGTAGGACTTCCCTGGCAGTAATTGTATGCACGTGACATTGTGAGAGCATTTGGAGAAGGAGAGCTGACTTTCCGCAATCTCGACCATACCAGGGCAGTAAACTGTGAATTGGTTGAAGTTAGACACTAACAACGTTGAATGCCGGCTCAGGGGTCTAGTGGTTAAGCGCTCACGAGTGAGACTGGGTTAGAATCTCGCGAGACGGGATCGTGGATGTGCACTGCTAAGGAGTCCCACAGTTGGACGAAATGGCCATCCACTGCTTCCATGTTTTCCATGATAGTCTAGCTTCAATTCACTCATGACCTCAACCATTGAAATTAGATATGAATAAGTTAATATTTGTCATTAATTTAGTAAATTATTGACTGTTGGTCGATATGGACTTGCTGATTGAAGCCTATACACGATACTTATAGTGAGTGATTAGAGGAGTTGAGTGATATGGTCCGAAATTAGTTACACTGTGCAATTATATTAACTCTATATCTTGTTCTAAACCCTGGATTAACTATCATATAAAACTACTAATTCTTTGATTGCAGCATTCTCCTTTAGAAATTTATTCCTTATATATTCAGACTCTAATTACGTGAATCTTATTTCATATCCTGTGCTTCCTATCCTGTTGATTTCTTCTTACTGCACTGACATGATATATGAAAACCTTAACTAATCCATATCCATCTTTGGTCCTATATTGCTTACAACTGATTATGTTGATCAATATTATCCCAATTCAATTCATTGAAGATTAATTCCTCATCGTCTTAAGACATGAAGTTCTTAAAGTTTGATTGTATGTAGGGTTGTGGATATACACTGCTAAGTCTTACATTAGTCTAAAACAACTGTCCAATGCTTTCAGATTATTAGTAATATTCTTATAAAGATCATTTCATGATCTAAACAATATGTGATGTTATTTGGTTTCAAAGTGTAACATCAATTGTCTATCTGGCTCATATAACAATCTATCGTTATTCATTATTAAGTGATAATATAAAAAGTAATTAAATCAACAATATAGTATAAAACTATTCATGATAGTTCAGTTATTGTCCATAATGTTTGTTTATACAACAAGAGAGAAAGAGACATGTTGTTTACTTAGTTCGTCTAATTTAAAATTGATTTATATGTTTTGACGACTGTTGACAATGGCACATAGGCGAGTATATTATACATATCCATGTAATATAAACCGTGTAGTAAACAATCATATGTAAGTACTTGATTTCTTGAATAAAATCAATGATAAATATTCCATTTAATATGTACTCCGTTAGTCATATATATAGAAAGAGAGAGAGAGTGTGCGTGTGTATATGTGTGTGTGACACCTTACAAATGTTTACGCTAATAAAGACAATTTTTTGTTAAAATACTAACTTAGATGTTGAGTCCCAAATTTAACTAGGTTTCTGTGTTATTTACTAATGAAATTGAAAAATCTCCATAATCCCTTTTAGTAACTAGTTATGTGCTTATTTGTGACCAACTCGGAAAAGTAATTTCAGAGTTCTAGTAAGAAATCATAACTAATAGAGTTCAACAATGTCAAATGTAAACCGATTATTCACCAAATACATCAGGAGATTGCAGGACGATATGACTAATTGACTGGAGTTAGACATTAACATCGTAAAATCCTGACACTGGTCTGAAGGTTAGGTGCTAGAGAGTGAAACTAAAGATGCTTAGCTCGAGCACAAGTGAATGTACTTCTGAGGAGTCCCTACCAGGATAGAACATCTATCCAGTGCTTCCGGGTTTGCAATGATTGTTTAACTGCGAACAATTCGTATTCATTATGGAAAAAAATACCTATTCGAAATCGATTGTGTTAAAAATATTTGACTTTTTTTTATAAAAAGGCGATTGATTGTATTATTTAAAAGCTTATATACTCAGTCAGTCAGTCGACTACAACGTAAGACCAGGCACATATATGGATTGGTCCAAGTTACCACACCTCATTAGCACAATAAAATGAACACCAAACTCATAGCAATAGTTACTTCAACGATAAGATTATTCTAACCGCATTCAAAATCAATCATGTATACGATAACAGGTCTATAAGTTGTTGTATAAAATTTTTTATAGATATGTAGTGTCGGTTACTATGTTAAACCCACATAACTTGTTCTAACTTCTAGACAGGTCAATTTATCCATTCTTCTTGAATCATATCAGGCTCACCATCTTAGTGGCCAGGGATCTGACTCCATTTATATCGTATGAATGATTGTTTTCAAAATATAAATCCTGGTTATCCTCAAATATAATTATTGACTTAAATCATTTTAGTGTATAACGGAATTAAATAAGTCAAATACGAGAATGAATGTTTGAATACGTGTATTTTGTACACTCGTTAATCGGAGCAATCAGAGAATTGCAGCGAATGAAGTGAAAAAGAGAGAGTGAAGCGAAACGAAAAGACGCTCAATGGAGAAGGCGTATGAGCCAACTCCACAAAATACACGTATTTAAACATTGATTCTCATATTTGACTTATTTAATTCCGTTATACACTAAAGCGATTTAAATCGATAATTATATACGAGGATAACCAGAATTTATATTTTGACAACAATCATTCATACAACATAACTGGAATCAGATCACAGGCCACTAAAGATATACAAAGAATTGGAGTACACTAAATCATTTATTGTTTAATTCACACTTTAACTATGGATTATTTGAAAAAGTAACTTATCAAAAATGCAGTTAGTTATTAATGATAATGACACAATTCCTATAACATATGACAGATGATTTGACAATGTAGATGTTTTTGATAAACTTAAATCATGTTTGCATTTTGCTAATAGCGGTTAAGTGACTACCTATTGAATGGCACACACTACTGAAATGGGTAATCACAGACTGAACATGTTAAATTGTTGTAACTTTATTCTACTGATTTACATAAATCTACAGTAATCAACCTTATTAACTTACAGAATATTTAAACGCTTTATACTCATGAATAATATGTCAAAGATTGATACCAGTAATTGATTGGTTGCCAGTATGAAAGTATAATCATAAAAAATAACAATATTCTCTGTTGTAATTATCGGGATCACCGGGAAAGTAACAGTGAGGTTAGGGAATGATGGTAAATCAGTTGATGATGTTGTAAATCTACATCGACTGAGATGGATGGGTCATGTGTTACGTATGCCTGAACACCGATTACAATGACGCACGATGCTGACTAGTTTTAGGGATGGTTGGAATGAAATTAGGGACGACCAAACCAAAACGTAGCATCAGTGCTTGAAGTCACTAACTTCTAGTCTTAGTCATGTTGGTAAATTTAGACTAGTTGGTTGGGGTCCGCGTGACTTCCGCAACGAGTAGTCATTGGAGACTGTGTGTGACAGGGTTCAGAATCAATCACAATGGCATGGGTGTTTACACACACACACTCTCTTTTCCCTTAAGCCATGAGATTAAATCACTTGATATCTTTCCTTCTACCAACTAATTCTTCCTTATATGCAATCTTTCTTTTATATATTACTATTGTTGAAGCAAATACTTCTATGAATTTGGTGTACATCTTGTTGTGCTAATGAAGTATGGCAACCTGGACCGATGTATATATGTGCCTGATCCTACGTTGTAGCTGACTGACTGACTGAATATTAATATTATCTATTGTATATCTACAATGTTCTAATTTAGTAAGAGAATATTCTAAAACTTTCAATCATAGATTTTTATTCGTTTAAACCATTTAATAATATAACTTAATCTAATCGTTAATAAATGATGCTTAATATTGTCAACCATTGAACATTTTTTTTAGTCAATATTATTCTTAGAATGATTGACTATTGACTGTTGTTAAATATTTAAAAAAACTTTACAAACAAACCAAAAGAAAAGAAACTTGACATTTTCTCTTTCTACTATAATCCTCCAGCTAGATTATTTCAATTCACAATTACTGTTATTATTATTATTATTATTATTATTATTATTAGTAGTAGTAGTAGTAGTAGTAGTAGTAGTAGGAGGAGGAGGAGGAGGAGGAGGAGGAGGAGGAAGGGGAGGAGGAAGAGGAAGGGGAGGAAGGGGAGGAGGAAGAGTAATAGCCTTACTTTAGATGTTAAAAACCAACTGTTACCATTTTTTTTCTTTCTTAAAGAATGTAAAAATGTATAGACAAAGTTTTACATATGTTGTATATTTCCTCTTTTTTTTTGTTGTAAAGAGAAAAAAAGGTAAAAAAAAACAGATAAATAATTCAAAGGAAAAAACTTTTTTTATTCCTAAAAAGATAAAAACCCAAATAAAAAAATTTAAATGTTAATAACCTAATGATTACTAAATTTCTTTATGTAACAACCCATGTATGTATCTATATATGTATGCCTATATATATATGTGTGTGTATGTATCCATGTGTATATAAGTGTGTGTGTAACTGGGTGAATGAGTGAATGTGTAATAATATTAAAAATTAAAAAAAAGAAAAAGGTAGTCTTGTTATCAACTCAATGAGATTATCATTCCTGAATCAAAACATAAACACCTAATATATATATATATCCTATCAGAAACTGGTGTATAAATGACAAAACAAGTAAACTTTAATGTTTGTTTGTTCGTTTTTCCTTTTCCTAATGAAAAAGAAATATTTAGAAAGAGAAAAAAGCGACAGCAACAAAAAAAGCGAACTACACGAACATTAAACTTCTGTGTGTGTGTGTGTTTAAAGAAAGAAAGCCGATAGTTGTTCTGTTACATTTCTTGTACTTAGACTATTTCCTTGCTTATAGACGAAAACAAAGTCATAAAACACATATATGTATGGTACCATTCAATTTTTTTCTTCTTTGAATACGAGAAAGTACTTTATCTAACATCAGTTCTTTTGAAGAATTTACGTAAGTGTAAATAGTATTACATTAGCAAGAATAGAAGATAACCAATGACAACTATGTGTTATATGCATGTTTACAACAAAAAAAGAAGGAAATATGAATACTATCAATGGTGATTAAGTTATTTCTAATACTTTAAGTAATAGATGATAAATAGTTCTAGAAAGAATCATAGACAAAATGTAAACGTAATGACTGACTTACTTCTACAGTTTTTGTATATCCATTTATTATATCTATGAATGTATCCATTCAGTTTAAACCATTTTTTTCTCTTGTTTTATTCCAATAATTATTAATTTCCATTTATTATGTTCCGCTTTTTTGTTGTTGTTGGTAAATGTTATAATTTAAAAGACAATTATTCACCATGTAACCATGTCGTAATAATAGTAATAGTGATAATTCACAAAAAAAATTTTTAAATTTTCATTTCTGTCACACACAAAAAATTAAATAATGATGCACAATGCAGACAAATTAACTGGATTCAAGGTCATTCAAAAATTGACCAATAGGGATTCAGATATTATATTCATTCATTCAACCAATCACAAGAATTGAGTCATCCTGATTAGTTTCGAATATGATTGGTTAATAATTATATAACTGATGAGATATTGATGTCAAAAGGGGTTTTTGGGAGATTGTAGTAATTTCAGTAGTTGAGATCTTAAGTCAATTGAAGGTGGAGCACTATGGAAAACCTGGAAGCACTGGACGACCGTTTCGTCCCATCGTGGGCCTCATCAGCAGTGCATATCTACGACGATGTTAATCTTTACTTGAATCCATCGATCTGTGTTTAGGAGTACAATTGATCAGTGTCATATTGGTATAGACGCATCCTATGCGAATTGCCTCGATATTGCTTTAAATCAAAAATTCTGAGCAAAAAATGGATAATGGCTAGCAGTAGAATCTAAAACGTGCGTTTCGTCCTATTTGAGATTCATCAGCTGGATGTACCTGCATATCACAGTTGATGTTCACTCTGGGACTCAAACACAGTACCGTTCGTTTCAAACCCTATCACGTTATTAACTAAGCTACTGAGTCCTGATAGCGACTTGCTTATGCAATGGAGTGAAGTTTAAATTCACTTGGTATTGATTCCTTGAATCTTTCCATTGTTATTTAGGACTGCAATTGATCAGTCTATTTGTTTAATATACAACTGGTCTTGAATTTACTTAATTGTTGGTTAGATTGCAAGAATAATTATGATCAGAATAGGGTTTCTGGAGATTGTAGTAATGTTAACAAATGAATTGATGAGTCGAGTCCCATACTAGGACTAAACATCCGTTCGGTGCCTCAAGGTTTTCAACGGTGGTCTAGCTTACATTGATTCATGAATTCAACTATACAAAAATAATTATCATACTGTAATGTATGTAAACAAAATATAAACTGTATATGACCTTAAGTGAAAATTATTAATTCATTTTACTAATTTTTTTAAAATATACATTTCGGAATCATTTACAACATCAGTTCTGAGATACTTGTACATCCAGTTGATAGGTTCCAAATACTATGAAATGCGTGTCATGGATTCCACTGCTAGCCATTATCAATCTTTGACATAACAGACTATTTTTCATAGGATTTTCTTGGATGAATTCTACATAAGAACAGAATGACAATCTTTATACAATGCAGTAAAATTATTAATCATGCTGCGTTAACTTTTTGTCTTGCTAAAAAGACTAATAAATTTACGAAAATACACTTATGAACACGAATTTTATAATGTTCGAGACAAGGGATCTTAGATGAATAGAAGTGAAAAATCGATTGTTCAGTTCACTTGGGATCCACGTTACTATCGTGACCAGTATTGGTTGGAGACTCTAGGTGACATGGCTCAGAATCGACCACAATCGTGTCGGTGTATACACTCTCTATTTTCCTTTAAACTATGAGATTAAAATTGCTCCATATCTTTCTTTCTACCAACTAATTCTTTCTTGATGTACTATATCCTTATATGCAAACTTTCTTTTATATATTACCACTATTGAGTTAACTAATTCTATGAATCCGATGTTCATTTTACTGTGCTAATGAAGTGTGGCAACTCGGATCGATGCACACATGTGCCTCTTTATCCAATACCATAAGTTTGTTTTCGATGATAAACTCTGAGAAGAGAACATACAAAATCTCCAGAAAATTCCCATTTGCGTAAACATCTAATTTCTGAATATTCGAAAAATGTATTTGAATTATGTACAAACTGTGATAAGTTGACGTCCACACTCATTAGCTTGTGTTTACGATCAGCCTTGCTTCTATGATGTTGATATGTGAAATTTATTGTGATCGCCTATTATTATTCCTATGGACAGATAAAGAGAAAAACATACGAATCACCACGTTAGCACTTCTTGATTCTCTCATGAACCAGATTCGTTACAGGTTTTAGATATCTAATGAAAGTATGTGTGTACATGCGGTCAGTGAATACAATTAGTGAATAAATAAAAAATATTAAAACAGGGAAATTTATAACAATAAATACCGATATGGAACAGTAGTACCTCAATAATAATAATAAGTATGCTGTAGGGTTCGATTCCGTGTAATGCTTCTGAGTAGGCAACATTCAAGACACACAAATAAGTACGAAGAAGCTGCTATGTATTTCTCAACTTTGACGAAATTTACATTTATATCCTTGAAGCGGTTATTGTTTAACATCATGGAGTTTAATGATAATAAAATAAACTGGATAAAATATCGTTATCAGTAAAAATCAGAATACACGTCTCATCCTAATCGGAACATGCATGAATTTCAAATTTGGTGTTCAGATTGAGCATCGAAGTCGACAGTTTTCTACTTTAAACACTGATGAGTTCCGATTAGGATGAAACGAGTATCCTGGCTTTCACTACTAGATGTAATTCATCCATTCCCCCCCCCCACACACACAAAAGATTAATTTCAATATTTATACATCAATGCAATCTAACCAAGATGTACATCTTCCATTAAAGACTGATCAGAATTTCGTCGTGAATATCAATAACAGGACAATTCAATCCTTAATAATTAAGATAATAATAATAATAATCTACCAAAATCTTTAATCAATAATACAATAGCCATCCAGTACTTCCAGGTTTTCCATGGTGAACTAACTTCAATCGATTCATGATCTCAACTATTGAAATCAATAATGAATCAAAATTTAGTACCAAACATGAATGAATTTTCTTAGATGTTTATCTTTTGTCACGTTGTTTACTTAGTTTTTTTTTTAAAGAGTAACATCTCATTAACCCCCCCCCAAAAAAAAGAGAACAAACGATGATATTTGAAGGAAGTTAATCAACCAAATTATACGTGACAATTGAACATAAATAAACATACAATAGGTTCAATGTTTGTTTGTTTTTCTAATCAAAATTTAATTATTTTTAGACAACTATTTATTACTAAAACATAAATTATGATTTATCAAATTGAATTAGATTTAATTAATTAAACTGACAAGTAAATATTCTCACTAGTGACTCATTTCAAGAGGTAGTTCATGGAGTTTTGGAGTGAGAAGTAGTGACCAGTGGAGTTCAACCAGGTTTGTTGTAGAGGTAGTTAATCACTGAAGACAATGGTGGATTTATCGATGAATTTAGTAGATTAGTTGAAGTTAGACATTAAAACAGTTGAATGCCGGGCGACTCAGTGGTCTAAATATTAAGTGTTCGTGCGCGAGACTGATAAGTTCTGAGTTGGAATCTCGCAAGACGGTCGTTTAGTGCATCCATGTTTTCCATGGTGGTCTAACTTAGATCAAATTATAAAATCGACTGTTAAAATTATAAAGATGAGTTAATCCTAATAATAGTTTTCATTATGAATTAACATAAGGGTAGAAGCAGAATAAGATGAATATCAAAAGATGCATGATGATTCCATGTCACTGTTCGTTTATATGTAAAGTTATCAACTATTTTTTTTAAAGCCTATTATACATTTTATCACGAATATTAAAGATTCATCAATTATTTTATTGAAGATTAGTTTAAGAACTAAGTGCATTAATGACTAGTTACATAATGAACAAATAGTTTGAATAAGACATTGTAATTAATATTGACCAATCATTATCTGAAGTAGTTGACTACCTCCAACCACCATCTTATTCCAACGTAATACACACAATTTCAAGTCATCTGGACTGGTGGCAACATTGAAAAATGATCAGTAGGATTTAAACTGCACTAAGAATGACTTGACAAACATGACATTGATCAATGAATTATAAATTATTTGAAGTGTGATATGATTTCAAATACATAACAATGATTGTTGTGTTAATGAGGTATGGCAACTTGAACAGATGCACATATGTGCCAGGTCCTATGTTGTAGCTAACTGACTAGCATAATAATGAACTCCAATTCAGTAGTTTGAAAGAATTATATTCATCATAAAAAGTTTCTGTTATTAATTCTATATTATAAATGCATGTAATAAAAAAAACTTTATATTAAAACTAGACACTTGTTTAGTAGTACTTTGTTGTTTACAGTCTTAGATCGAGTTAAATGCTACAACTCTATGAGTAAGTAAGTAAGTAAGTAAGTAAGTAAGTAAGTAAGTAAGTAAGTAAGTAAGTAAGTAAGTAAGTAAGTAAGTAAGTAAGTAAGTAAGTAAGTAAGTAAGTAAGTAAGTAAGTAAGTAAGTAAGTAAGTAAGTAAGTAAGTAAGTAAGTAAGTAAGTAAGTAAGTAAGTAAGTAAGTAAGTAAGTAAGTAAGTAAGTAAGTAAGTAAGTAAGTAAGTAAGTAAGTAAGTAAGTAAGTAAGTAAGTAAGTAAGTAAGTAAGTAAGTAAGTAAGTAAGTAAGTAAGTAAGTAAGTAAGTAAGTAAGTAAGTAAGTAAGTAAGTAAGTAAGTAAGTAAGTAAGTAAGTAAGTAAGTAAGTAAGTAAGTAAGTAAGTAAGTAAGTAAGTAAGTAAGTAAGTAAGTAAGTAAGTAAGTAAGTAAGTAAGTAAGTAAGTAAGTAAGTAAGTAAGTAAGTAAGTAAGTAAGTAAGTAAGTAAGTAAGTAAGTAAGTAAGTAAGTAAGTAAGTAAGTAAGTAAGTAAGTAAGTAAGTAAGTAAGTAAGTAAGTAAGTAAGTAAGTAAGTAAGTAAGTAAGTAAGTAAGTAAGTAAGTAAGTAAGTAAGTAAGTAAGTAAGTAAGTAAGTAAGTAAGTAAGTAAGTAAGTAAGTAAGTAAGTAAGTAAGTAAGTAAGTAAGTAAGTAAGTAAGTAAGTAAGTAAGTAAGTAAGTAAGTAAGTAAGTAAGTAAGTAAGTAAGTAAGTAAGTAAGTAAGTAAGTAAGTAAGTAAGTAAGTAAGTAAGTAAGTAAGTAAGTAAGTAAGTAAGTAAGTAAGTAAGTAAGTAAGTAAGTAAGTAAGTAAGTAAGTAAGTAAGTAAGTAATTGAGAAACTAGTTAATTCATTACAAATTGATGGATGAGTCAAATTCAAATCAAATTTTTGTTTGTTTTTTTTTCGAAAAAAAATAAGGTTTATTTATTTATTTAATTTTAAAATAGTTAAATGCTAATTTTTGTTTGTTTCTTCTTGTAGATTTTAGTTACTATGCTACTATTAGATTATTACGGTTGTTTACATGATCTTATAATTCATTCATACAATTGTACAGATGCATATTAACAGTCATATCCATATTTATTTACATAGACATGTGTACAAACACACAAACAAACAAACAAACAAAAATAGATACACACATAGATATGTACACAAACACGAATGTAAAACAAATAAACAAACAAGAGATTTTGATGGAATATTCACATTTTTATTCAAAGAAAATGTACTTCTCTAATCAAATTATAAGAACATAGACTTGAATGTTTTTTTTAAATAATTTTTATTAAAAAGAAAGAAAAGAGATAGAATTGAACAAAGAAAGGTTAGACATTAACACTATTGGATGCTGGCTAAGGGTTCCAGTAAGTTAAGCCTTCGTGCGCAAAACTGAAGGCCCTGGGTTCGAGTCGCGCGAGCAGGATCGTGGATGCGTACTGCTGAAATTTCCTACAATAAGATAAAACGGCCGTCCAGTGCTTTCAGGTTTTCAATGGTGGTCTAACATCAATCGGTTCATGAAATCAGTTAAAGAAAAAACTGAAAATGTATCATTAATTTAACAATAGAAATGAAATACAAAGAAATTACAATAAAGTACATTGATGATGATGATGTTTTGTTTTGTATTTTGTATCGTATTTCTCTCTTAGTATAGAACTTTTTTAAGGCGAATTTATAATTTATGGATGAACCAATCAGATTTAGGATGACAGGTCTTAGATTTTTGAACGAAATTCATTCATTCTGTCGGTTAAATAGCGTTCTGATATTTTAGGTGATGTCAGTTCTTGGTGAAAACCAGAAATCTAATTCCTAATCTTGTTCATCAACTATAATTTATATTCCTTACTCTTCATACTGCTTTATAACCATCATTTAACCTTAGTAAGTCAGTGGACATTCCTAAGGTCACTTTAATGTCACTAAAGGTCGTCCATAAGTTAAAGTCTAACCCTTTTTAAATACCATCTGACTGTACATATACTATTGGATTAAATATTCACCTTTTGGACACTTTTCACATTACGACTAGTCATAATGTGGATAACTCGTTGATGATACTAAAAAATATGATAGAATTCAATGAATTAACTAAAACGAGGAATAGCTCAATGGTAACATATGAAAATATGGAGCTAGTTAACATTATTTCCCTCAAGATCATGGGTACGACGAAATGAAGAATGCTAATTAGCACGAAACTAAGGTTCATAGTTTTTTGTAGACCACCTAATTATCAACTGGTTACCTAAATTAGCTAATATTGTGTGTAATTCACATTATCGAATGAACTTATCGACGTGCCCTACTTGAACATGGTAAACAAGCTTTTTCCACATAGTATAAGGAAAAGAATAAATAAAAGCTTATACGGTAATGAATGATCAAAATTATAAAAAAAACAATGATAAAATCTGTTAGTATTCATCCCAATATGCAATAAGCAATATGCATTGAGAAGTCAGGCTAATAATACTTAGTAGTAGTAGTAGTAGTAGTAGTAGTAGTAGTAGTAGTAGTAGTAGTAGTAGTAGTAGTAGTAGTAGTAGTAGTAGTAGTAGTAGTAGTAGTAGTAGTAGTAGTAGTAGTAGTAGTAGTAGTAGTAGTAGTAGTAGTAGTAGTAGTAGTAGTAGTAGTAGTAGTAGTAGTAGTAGTAGTAGTAGTAGTAGTAGTAGTAGTAGTAGTAGTAGTAGTAGTAGTAGTAGTAGTAGTAGTAGTAGTAGTAGTAGTAGTAGTAGTAGTAGTAGTAGTAGTAGTAGTAGTAGTAGTAGTAGTAGTAGTAGTAGTAGTAGTAGTAGTAGTAGTAGTAGTAGTAGTAGTAGTAGTAGTAGTAGTAGTAGTAGTAGTAGTAGTAGTAGTAGTAGTAGTAGTAGTAGTAGTAGTAGTAGTAGTAGTAGTAGTAGTAGTAGTAGTAGTAGTAGTAGTAGTAGTAGTAGTAGTAGTAGTAGTAGTAGTAGTAGTAGTAGTAGTAGTAGTAGTAGTAGTAGTAGTAGTAGTAGTAGTAGTAGTAGTAGTAGTAGTAGTAGTAGTAGTAGTAGTAGTAGTAGTAGTAGTAGTAGTAGTAGTAGTAGTAGTAGTAGTAGTAGTAGTAGTAGTAGTAGTAGTAGTAGTAGTAGTAGTAGTAGTAGTAGTAGTAGTAGTAGTAGTAGTAGTAGTAGTAGTAGTAGTAGTAGTAGTAGTAGTAGTAGTAGTAGTAGTAGTAGTAGTAGTAGTAGTAGTAGTAGTAGTAGTAGTAGTAGTAGTAGTAGTAGTAGTAGTAGTAGTAGTAGTAGTAGTAGTAGTAGTAGTAGTAGTAGTAGTAGTAGTAGTAGTAGTAGTAGTAGTAGTAGTAGTAGTAGTAGTAGTAGTAGTAGTAGTAGTAGTAGTAGTAGTAGTAGTAGTAGTAGTAGTAGTAGTAGTAGTAGTAGTAGTAGTAGTAGTAGTAGTAGTAGTAGTAGTAGTAGTAGTAGTAGTAGTAGTAGTAGTAGTAGTAGTAGTAGTAGTAGTAGTAGTAGTAGTAGTAGTAGTAGTAGTAGTAGTAGTAGTAGTAGTAGTAGTAGTAGTAGTAGTAGTAGTAGTAGTAGTAGTAGTAGTAGTAGTAGTAGTAGTAGTAGTAGTAGTAGTAGTAGTAGTAGTAGTAGTAGTAGTAGTAGTAGTAGTAGTAGTAGTAGTAGTAGTAGTAGTAGTAGTAGTAGTAGTAGTAGTAGTAGTAGTAGTAGTAGTAGTAGTAGTAGTAGTAGTAGTAGTAGTAGTAGTAGTAGTAGTAGTAGTAGTAGTAGTAGTAGTAGTAGTAGTAGTAGTAGTAGTAGTAGTAGTAGTATCTAACTGCGCTGACTGAACTATTTTAATTGTAGCTCTTACAAACAACCGGATGTATGAGACTCAAAAGTTTTAGAAACTAATCTGTTTTTTTTCCAGTTAAATATTTTACTTTAGCTTGCATGAATTCTCGATTAGTATCAGATCAATAATTTAAAAAATCTCCTTTAAGTAATTGTCATCTCATTTGTCGGAATTCCTCGTGGAATGAATCCTTTGATCAGATACAGGAAGAAGGACTTTTAATTTGATTAATATTCAACCAATATAACCACCACAGTGAGACTATGATTTATGAACGAACCAATCAAATTTAAGATAACATATCTTGGATTTTGGTGTTAAATTCATTCAATTGTCTAAATACCATTTCGGCATTATAGCTGATGTCAGTTAATGGCAAAAACCCCACATTTAATTCCTGACCCTAACTATCAACTGTAAATCCCAATTCTAATTCTGCACACACGTTTATAACCCTCATTTAACAGTCGTAAGTAGGTGAACATTTTCAAGCTCACTTCAATGTTGCTCACAGGTCGTCCATAAATTATAGTTTCAACAACCATCACTAATCTTATCAATTTAATCAATGATAGTTTTAAATTCAACATCATCATCATTTTCAATAATGTAAAATTCTAGTAGAATATACAGATTCAGTATTGATTTCCTTATGGGAATTATTCGCCTTTTTCTTCTGCTAATAAATTATTGGTACTTTGTCTTTGAATTATTTCGACAATTCAGTGTATGGCAAGAAACATGTGATCATCAGACAGATCATTTATTTTGTCCAGTCAATATTTCACTCGTACTGGTAGTCAATTGTGATACTGAGTGACGTAAGTTCGAATTGCTCCACGATTATCAATTCTCTTGAGATTCAGAACAACATACATAAGCGAACAATATTGTTTCACCTTAGATTACAAATATACTTTCCTGATAAGTGCTAACTAACATGAATTTTAGATTTTCAGATCCTCCTATTGACTACCATTAACCACTCAACATCGAACCATGGTGTACACCACATTATAGCCACTATAGACCTTATTGAAGTTTGGATCAACTCTGAAAACTATTAGGCCAACATGATATTATCCCAAGGGCTTTTGTGGATATTACAATGGTGGATTTATCAATGAATTTAGTGGATTGGTTGAAGTTAGACATTAACCTGGTTGGATGCCATCCGACTCAGTGGTCTTTAGTTTACTCGTTCTCGTGCGAGACTGGATAGGTCCTGAGTTCGTGTATGCTCACTGTTGAGGAGTCCCACAATAGGACGAGACAGTCATCCAATGCTTCCATGTTTTCCATGATGATCTAGCTCATAATCTCAAACATTGAAACATAATCTTGTTAACTATTCAGAGATCAATCACTGTTGACTTAGCCGATTCTTAAAAGATAATAAATATAACAAACTAGTAATGCTTCATTCATTTGTTTTCAATAACACGGACTTATTACTATCTCACTGCTTAATCAATAACCATGACAACATTATATTCTTATGACATATTGTAGAAATCCTAAGTGTTACATCATCAACATAAAAGATAATTATCATAGATATGACAGAATTAGTTTGGTTCTATATTCAATTAGATGAGATAATATAACAACTGTCAACAGGTTGACATGATATGTGCTTTAAGAATAATTATTTTGATTGTAAATTGGTCGCACCGATTCAATACACCATGTAATTAGATAAACAAATGTCAGTTTACATATATAAATCTTATCGAAATGGCGATAAGACTTATATTGTTTGTTTTAACTGACCTAAATAATTAAGAAGTTTGTATATATATATATGTGTGTTTGTTAAACATATAGGCCACAATGGCATAGTTGTATGTTCATTATCTATATAGAAAGTATTCGTCTATGAATAATTTATAAACTCTTTGATATGTCTGAATAGAATCATTGATAGTAAGTGAAAAAGGTCATGATATAGTCAATGATAGGAAATGATGATAAGATGATGACATTACAATTACAATTAAGCTAATGAGATTTATAGAATGTGATCAACAAATTGTTATGTGTTCAATTTAATTTGCTTTTATTTGTCAACACTAGAATAATTAACGTGCATGGAGGACAGCACACAGACTCGTTCGAAGTAAAGATTGGTTTCAGGCAAGGTTGCTTACTCTCAACCTTTCTCTTTCTCCTGCCAATCGACTGCATCATGAAGACGTCAACATCTGAAGGGAAGCATGGGATAATTGGACATCTAGAATGCAGTTGGACGATATAGACTTCGCAGATGATCTGGCTCTTCTATCTCAAACGCAACAACAAATGCAGAAGAATATGCCCAGTGTAGCAGCAGCCTCAGCAGCAGTAAATCTCAACATACATAAACGGAGAAGCAAGCAACACAACATACATATATTTTGAGTACATTAAATGATCGAATATGATCTTTCTACACAACTTGTCACATAACTGTTTACCATGAGAAATGTATGCCATCATTTATGCAAGTAAACAGTGAAGGAAACTGTTAGATGAAAATAACTGTCCATTTTTCACTTATACGAATATTATCGTCAAGCTGTTCAGTTATTAGTATAGGGAATATGTGAAAACTGTAGAATTTTCATAGGTTAAATCGCCGCCATTAGATACTTGGAATTACTGGACGATCGTTTCGTTATTGTTTGGGACTTACGTAGTTCACACTCTCGAATACCGACACAAAAAACCAAATCTAGAACATTCATTCTCCCTAACGTACACCTAACATCTACATCACAGAGCTAGTATCCAATGGTCATAATGTATAACTTCAATCAATTAAAAATACTGTGCAACATACGTCCATTGTGTATGGTGATTAGCTGTTTCACACCCTACTCGGACTGAATTTCATTGGTCACAGCTTCTTACTTGAACTCGAAAAGTTAAACTTTGAAATTAGTCACTGATGAACAAATGATTATTATTCATGTTAGAAATTTGTGATGATTGTAGAATTTTCATTGTTTAAATTATCAGATCTTAGTTGGACTATTATTGAAACCTCAGAAACATTGAAATGTTCTTTCGTCTTAATATGCAACTTCTCATTAGTACGGAACGTGTTACAATCAAATGACAGGGGATTGTTGATAAGTTTATTGGTTAACCGATTGTTCTACAGTTTATTACTTACATTAATCGATAATGGTAATAATAATAATACTGACAAATCTACTGAATATTTGTCATTCTACCTACAGTACAGAAGAATTAATAGCTAAAATAGTTGAATGGAAATAACCTGTGAACATGTTCATCATCATGTGGTAAAAAAACACACAATCACTTTATCCCCATTTTAACAACAACAACACGATGATGTTCACACTTACCTTCTATAATAAAATGAAATCTGATTGCAAATTTTAAGTTATTCACCCCACCCCCCAATAGTATCTTGTTATTGTTAGTTGTGGTAATGATGCTTTTTAGGTATAGTTAGAATTGATAATTTTGTTTGTAACTATCACAATTCATGTTCTTGATCTATTTCTCGTTGTATCTACTATCCACCCACCCACACACCCACCTACCTACCTACCTACCCCTTTATTCAAACATATTCACATAAATATCACACATCAATATATGGATAAGTTGATTTTATCATCCATTCAATTTAGTATTATGCATCAATGAGCACGTAATTTATGATGAATGACAGTTTATTAGTTTATTTCTATTTCACTTATATTTATACACATTCACAAATTATTCATATAAACTAATGGTGAAAGATACATTAGTTTTTTATCAATTATATCAATCAAAAACTTGTTTGGTAAAAGAAAAATTCATAGAATTTGTACTTGTACTTCTTCTTTAATCGAACTCTTTCTCTCTCTCTCTCTCTCTCTCTCTCTCTCTCTCTCTGTTTCCCCCTTCTTATAAACACTTTCTCTGGTTCTATATGGAAACAATTCACAAAAATAATTTGTAGATTCTCTGTGCACAAAATTATAAACAGAATGTATGACGTAATTGTCTCATTTATGACTATGAATTCACTAGATGAAATGTAATTTGAAAATGTATTACGTATGTTTAATCATCGTCTACTTAGATTTGAGAAGTTCACTAGGGGTAGTAGTAGTAGTAAACTGAAAGAAGATTAGAAGCGATCAAACCAAGAAATCATACTATACGGTAAATGTTCATGTAATTATCATGACATATGAATGGAGATCTTAGGACGACATGTTTCGAAATCGGTTGCACTGAAACCAATTCACTTACTTTTTGTCTTTCTTCAAATTCTGAATGTCAAAACTATTTTATAGATGTATGCTTATAATATTATTTATTCTTATTTTTAATTATTATCAGAAGAGGGTTTAGTGCAGATTTTAGTAATTTAATGGTTGAATTCTTGAATCAATTGAAGCTAGACAATCATGGAAGAATTGGACAGTCGTCTTGTTCTAGTATGGGACTCCTCGGCAGTGCACATCTACGATCCCACCCCGCAGGATCTGAACACAAGACCTATTAGTCTCGCGCGCAAACGACTAACCTCTAAACCACTGAGTCGGTCGGCATCCAACCGTGTTAATGTCCAACTTCAAATAATCCACGAAAATGAACGATACATCCACTATTGCCTTCAGTGATTAAGTGCCCTTACAACAGACGTCGTTGAAATCCACTGGTTACTACTTCTCACTAGAACTCCATGAAATACCTGTTGAATCCAGTCACTAGTGAGCACATGATTATTCGTTACTATCACTTTTACATTTTCAGTCAATTCTTCATCTTTCTCATTCTCGTCAAATGGACAATTATCTTTCAAACACATGATTTCATCTTACTATCTATCGACTGTTATGCAACCTTCTTTTTGACGCTTGGAATTATGTAATCGTCTTTCTATTTTTCAATATAATATTTCATTAGTCAATAAACTACATATATATGATTGTAAAGATGGATGGTGGCTAGCAGCGAAATGTAGGACGCGCGTTTCATCCTATTTGGAACTCATCAACTGGATGTACCTGCATCTCAGAGTTGATCTTCACTCTGGGACTTAAACACAGTACCGTTCGCTTCAAACATTATCGCGTTATCCACTTAGCTACTGAGTCAGTATTGAGGCAATACGCACAGTATGCACATATGTCAATAATAGACTGATCAATTGCAGTCCTAAACATCAATGGGAATATTCAAGTAAAACAATACCAAGTGAATTATGATTGTAAAGTATGAGTAAATGATATCGCCGAAAAAAGGTTTTTTTCGCTAAATTGTCCTCAATCCTTTTTCAATGACGCCATGGGTTTATTTCATAAAATACATCAATACTGAATTGAACAAATTTCCATAGAATTCTCATTTAAAACAAATATCATAAGAATACAACTTGCACATTACAAATTCTTATCTGATATATACCGATAGCATAGTGATTCTGTAGTGAACGAGGACACAAGTGTAGTAAACCAAATGCATATGAATACAAAATTACAGAATTATTTGCTAACACGTGAATACCATACGTTTAATACTTCATTAGTAAAATGTTTATTAATTGTCTCAGACTTTGTTGTTCTTTCATTTACATACCAATCACTCTCGGTTCCCATTAACTTCTATTCGATCTTCTCAACTTTCTGCTGCTACCTTCGATTGGTGTTACATACTACTTATATTTGTCGAGATGAGTAGCATACACCACAATTTGACTGGAATTCATTCATTGAGTAAACTACCATTTAAAAACAAAAAGAAGGCAGAAACTGTATTTCATTATAATATAACTCCAACAAATACATTACCATTTGAATCACTTAATGGGTTGCAATTTGTTTGTTCCTACTTAAATCAAGTCATTATTAAATGGGGCAAAAGTTTAATGACATTGACATTTAAGTGCTTGATTTCTGATATCATTCGATTCTTGAGTACGAGTGAGTGAACACTTCCAAAGAGTCTCATACTGGGATGAAATACGTTTTTATATCCTTTCATTTACTGTACCTTCTAGTTGGTATCTATTTGTGAAGCAAAAAAAAAAGAGACGAAAACGAAACTAATATCCACTATCTTGGTAAGCGAATATGAAATTCATTAACTGTTTGTGTTCAACTTATTAGTACATGTGGTTGCTGCTGTGACAAACAATATTCACTTGACATTCTAACAGTTTTCTTTTTTGTAATTTATATTTCATTGCAAACAATATATTCTTCTCTGTTGACTCATCAATTCATTTTCTAGGTAGATGTCACAACATGTCTTTAGGATTCGATTCACTTATATATATATTTGTCTGTTCATGCACTAATACATCACGAACAAATGAACACTATGTTGACATGTTGAAGAGAGGTATTTAGTGGTGTTTTTTTAACACTCGCAACCCCTTATATGGTTTATCAAGTAGAGTAAACCATAGGTAAAACATACATAGATACATACATACAATTAGATTGATTGAAAAACATGTATACATCATTCGAATGACATGTTGTCATATTGTTTTCTATCTCAATTATTAAGTCTTATTATGATTAGTACAGTTAATTATGATGTGAATCATTCATGTTAGCGATTTCCAAATAATAAAAAAAAACATTAACACGCCCATATTGATTGAGGTCAAGAACCAATCAATATTAAACTACCACTGGAAATCTAGAAGCACTGGACGGCTGTTTCGTCCTAGTGTGGGACCCCTCGACAGGGACCATCCACGATCCCGCCCGCCAGACTCGAACACAGGGCCTTCGATCTTGCGGGTGAACGCTTAACATCTAGACCACTGAGTTGGAACCCAACGGTGATAATGTCTAATTTTGAGCAATCCACGAAATTGAGCGACCGTCCACCATTGTCTTTAGTGGGTAACTGCCTCTACAACAGACCTAGTTGAATTCCACTGTCCACGGCTTCTCATTAAAAAGAAACGGTCATCCAGTGCTTCCCGGTTTTCAGTGATGGTCTAACATTCATCCATTCATGATATTGATTGAAATTAATTTTATTTTTAAAAAGATTCGAAGATGCATGTTAATTTCGGTCAGTTTGACAAGACTAAAAGAAACTGAGGAAACTAAAAAGGACTGACGTAACTATGTCTCTCATGGTATTAGATACACTAATAATGTACACCATTATCCACGATAATTAAAATTGACCTACGAATTTTGAAGTTTTAACTCTTCTGAATTCCTTTCCCATTTGCAACTTTCATAAAAACCTCATTAGAAAAAATATATCATATGACGTTGTTGTCCGTTTGATTCCAGCTCAGTGATCTGTAGGTTAAACGTCAGCTCATGAGGCTGATGGCTATAGGTTCGAGTCCTATATGCGGGGTCATGGTTGTTCAGTTCTGAGTCCCATGAGAAAGAAAAAACAATTGTCCAATGCTTCCAGTTTTTCAACGGTAATCTGAATTAGATCTGTTTATGATTACAATGTGATGAATATACGATTAATACGTATTATACAGAAGTGTTGTTCTTGATCAAATTCTCAAAGACTCTAAGTGTTTTGATGTTTAAGTAAAAGTTGAAGTATTTCGAAACTCAGATGAAGATATATTGAGAATGTTTTACCTAATGTTTCTGAGAGCATTCAGAATATAAGAATTAAGCAAGGAACTCTTGTTCCATATATTAAACGGATATGATAGAACGAGTTCAATAGTTAAACATAAAACATGATGCAAGGTCTTGTCAACGGACTCACTTATCTCTAACATCTTATCGTAGGTAAGAAAGGAATCTACTGTTAGCTTACTATATCCTGTAAACATTAATTTCATTAGTGATAAATCATATCTCATGTTCATAGTGAGAATATGATCTTGATGGAGTTTTGTTCTCTGTGCTGGATGATTTGGTCGTGGAGCTTTCATCGTTCTTCTAAATGACTGAATCAGCACAAATTTAAGGTAGAAGTTTGTGCGGATGATATCCAACTGAGCTACAAATCTTCTACACCATCTCAAGAATATAATCTGAACAGTAATACTTGTAAATTTCCATTTATTAATGCAAATATTTATTCATATGAACTTAATCTCTAGCCTACTAAAGAGAGCTCATGCTATTTAATATTTTGTTATTACACGTCAGTTCTGATAAAATAACCTCGATAGCATTTCCTATTTCCATAGTTCCACAATAATCGTTGTTATTATCTGAATGGTTGTTATCATTTTCAACTCTCTGATATTGTAGACTCTAGTGTCATTGCTTTATGAATAGGATTACTGGATTTTAATTTTCGACTTCTATTGAAAATACAGTGCCATCATGAAAGTCTTAGCTTATATCAGCGTATCGATTATTAATGTTGAAGTACTGTTATGTGCCAATCATTATTCTATCAGATACACCTTGGAACACATTCGTATTAGAATAAGCTCAATTATTTGTGTAATTAGCAATTACCTTAGCCGTGTATTGAACCTCAAGGTACAAGGAGACACCAAATAGATGAGCACCACATAAAATCATTCGATTTATGTGAGGGCTAGGATACTGCTCGAGTGTCCAAACCGAAACAGGTTGTTTAATTAGAGGGGCCAAATCTGAGTATTTGACCTAAAGGTTTGGGCACCCGGGCAGTATCACAGCCCTCACACATATCGGATGAGATTTGTGTGGCGCATATGTATTTGGTGCCTCTTTGTACCATTATCTATGTGTTGAAATAAATAAAATAAATCCACATGGCAGTGAAGCAACGTAAGGAGATGCAGACTCATAGTAGCCGGTGACCAACGATTGGTTCATGCACCATTTGTCATTTCAGGATACTGCAGCCCATGTTCACCATTGATGTGGAATTAGGGTTCTCCCAGTCCCCTAACTGAACTATCCGTAACCACCTATCCGGTTCACGCATCGGACATTCACTTTTCGTCTTCTCAACAGTAATGCCGCTAGATGTCAGTGAGTAGGACATTCCTGGCAATGGTTGTATGCACGTGGTCATGTGAGAACATTTCGAGAGAGAGAGAGAGAGAGCGAGAGTGAGAGAGAGCTGACTCTCCCCAATCTCGACCGTACCAGGGTATTGTTACAGATGGAAAAACAACCATAACCTACCATACAGTTACAAAATTAATCCCAACAACTTCACTCTAATTTATCAATATCAATATAGTTTTTTTTCTCCTCATTCTTTATCCATCATCTAACTGAAAATCTATTTTATTTTTTTGTATACACTCAAATTATCGTTACTTTTAATCTTATACAAAACAAATTCTTTCGTTTCATTATATCTCTCTTTTTTTACCTCAATTTTTGTTTCTGAAAGATGTAAATATACAAAAATGATTGACAAGTACTGTTGAATGAACTAACCAACATTGTTGTTGTTGTTGTTGTTGTGTGAATATGTGTGTAGTTGTATTTTGAATTTTTACAGAAAATGTAAACACACACACACACTCACAATCACACACACATGCACGCACTAAAAACTAGGGAACAGACAACAGAGGAGTAAACGAAGAGTCATATATCTATTTGAATAACTGAATATAAATTCCCATTGTACACTATTAATACATTTTTTAAAAGTATTAATAATGAGTACATGTGTACAGTGTGAATAGATGAATACAAAATGGATATCAGAATAAAAACAAAACAAAGCACTCAATCTGTTCACATAATGGTACATGGCACAAGTCTATGAAGTCATTGACAAGTGAACTGAGACATGTTGGTAGGTGTAGACTAACTGGTTGGAGACTGCGAGATGATAGCAACCGATGGTTAGAGACCCTGAATGACATGGCTCAAAATCGTTTGCAATGGCGCAGGTGTATATACTCTTTGTGTTCTCCCAAATTTTAATCTCCTGATTCCTCCTTGTCTCTTTTTTTCTCTTCCCAAATTTATCTCACTGGATTATACTCTTTAAGTAACATCTCCAAACACTAATCTTCCCGATTACTGCTTATACTCTTACCACCTCTATCACTACGGGATTTGAATCGACAACTGCATCTCTGTGCTAATGTGGTATGGCAACTCGAACTGATGTACGTACGTACGAAGTTCTACATTGTTACTGACTGATAATGAATATCAGTCCATTACATTAAATGAATATGACAAGAAAATTAATTACTTTTTCCTTCTCCTCCTGCTACTACTACTACTATCATTTAATAATCTCAATGAATAAAATTACTTTATATTCAGATTAGATTGTTAAAACCACTAATTACAAAAAAGTGTTCTCATTATTTGTTTTCTCACACCACCATTAAATTTTGCAAACGATACCCTATACTACTACTATCCTATACTACTCCTATGTGAATGAGTCAGCCAACTGTGAGAAAATTAACAAGAGTGTGAGCACGCAAGGTAGAGAGACAGAAAGAGAGAAACAGTAGTATACAATATCAACTTTAAATTATTCAGGAAAAATATGAGTTATTAATGCTGTGGTAGATACTACTTATGTCGACAGACATAATATGGGGAATAAAAAAATGCAACGACTAAACTGTCTAATAATTGTTTATAATAATATTTCCAAATGTTAAAAACTTCTCCATATACTCTCTCTTATAACACCATCTTAAAGATATCCAAACACATGTACGGCTAACTAGTGTTGGGGATGATTGAAAGAAAGTTAGGAGTGGACAAACCAAATCGTGGCATCAGTTCTTCACTTTAGTAACTTCTAGTCTGAGTCATGTTGGTAGATGCACACTACTTGGTTGGGGTCCGTGTGGTTATCATGACGAGTAGTGGTTGGGGAGTCTATGTGACATGGTTCAGAATCGATTACAATGGTGTCGGTGTATACACTCTTTATCATCCCTTAGACAATGAGATTAAAATTATTTTACACATTGATTTCTACGGACTAATTCTTTCTTCCTTTACTAGATCCTTATACACAATCTTTTTTTATATATTACAACCACTGAATTAATTACATTTATGAATTCGGTGTTCATCTTGTTATGTTAATGAGGTATGGCAACTTGGACCGATGCCCATATGTGCCTGTTCCTACGTTGCCGCTGACTGACTGACTGACTGTACAGCTGAGAAAATAGTATTTTATGGTAACCTATTTGCATGCATTCAGGATACTTAGTACAATTTATTTTGTTTTCTAATAAATCCTGTCACATTTTTACTGAAGTTATAAACGTGTTTCGTTTCAATACCATGACATTATTGATATTGAGTGATTAGCTATAAAGGAAACGAAATGAAAGGTATTACTAGTGTTTGTAATTGAAACATTTGATTTTAGCTATTGTACCTTTGGGTATTCAATCATCAGTATTTGTTCTAGTATCTCGGTTTATATTATCTCACAGTAGAAAATTATAATTTATAAATGTGGTTGTGAGTATATGTTGTTAGTGCTTGATCACAGCAACGGTTACAAACTGATCGCATTTGGGGTGTGATTGAAAGCTAGGGAGTAAGGGGTAGCCGTTTCGTCCTAGTGCAGGATTCCTCAACAGTGCACACCCATGAACCTACCATAGATCGAATTCAGAACTTAACCACTCGAGACACTTGTTCATTGTCCAATGGTACCGCTTTAATTCCAATCATTTTATAATCTAGAGTATTGATGGCAGCTTTTTGCCATGACAGATTTCGCCACGAAATGAATATTATCTATCAATCAAATCAATTTAAAAAAAATCCCTTCAAACAAATTTTAAAGAAAACTTGAAATCAAGAAGCACTGGACATCTATCCCAGCAACACCTACTCACAACCCAATATAATATTGAATTCATGAGTTTTGAAGTCTCACGATGAACATATTAATGGTCTAAAGTACTATTAAAACCTATCCATTACAGAACTTTGGTTATTTTCTAATCCTATTTCTCATTCCTAATTAGAATAAATAACAGAGAACTAAATTAAATTAAGTTCAAGCAGGAATTAGCCTGTCGTATATCCTCATAGTGTTCTCATGACTTTCGGGTTACCTAATCTGCCAAGGGAGATCAGACGGTACATGTTATGTACCAGTAACAATCTACTGTGGGAGAGAACAAACCAGATCTCAACGGAAGAAGAAATTAAAAAGAATCGCTAGAAGTTGACAGGACACACATTGTGATAAGCACCAAACTGTGTCACAAGGCAAGCCCCTATATGAAATCCTCAAGGTCAAAGAAGGAGAGGAAGACCAAATAATACATTACACCGAGAAATGGAGATAGATGGACATAAGAAGAATGAACAAAAATTGGATCGAACTAGAAAGGAAGGCCCAGTACAGAGTGGGGTGAAGAATGCTGGTCGGCGGCTTATGCTCCATTGGGAACAACAGGCTTACGTAAGTAAATAAGATTCAAAGAGAGTTATATGTTATATACATTCAAATCCGCCCCGTTATTGTTCTTATTATTCTTAAATTAAGTTCAACAGTTTTGAATAGTTCTACAATTGTTTTTGTTGTTGTAATGGTTGTTTATTTTGTTCTATCACCGTCTGTCAATTTTTAATCACGGGTAATTTGTTTATTTTCTATGCTAAAAGAAACATATAACGACGCCTATGTATATATAACAATATTGAAGATTGGTCATTGCTTAACTTATAGTTATTTGTTTGTTTGTTTTTTAAGAAGAAGGAATACCCATAAATGTGATAATAAACGTTAAAGAAAATCAATATTTGTGGAACATTGACGTTTGTGTGTACGTGTGTGTGTGTTACTGACTTTCAAATATTTCACCACTTCTATGAATGATAGAGCTTAGATAATTTAAATTGCGAAATATTCGCTATATACATACGTAATGTCAACATGTGTACAAATGTATGATATATAAAAAGATCCACATGTATCTCTTCTAATGCGACTGTCGGTTCTAGGCCTAGGTAAAGAAGGTCATGGTCAGCAACCATAACCCGTAGAAAACAACTTCGCTAAAAAAACGCTAACCAGAATAAACATGAATATGTAGAGAATGTCCTTTTCGTGGTTATAAATTTCTGTCATATAGCTTTGAATGAAATATATAATATTTGCTCAGACGAAGACTACGATCAAAGATTAGACTCACCAAGCAGGTTGAATTTCTCATTGAATCAACGTAAACCAAGTCTTACTTACCTACGCCCGGTATACTCCCAATGGAACATAGGCCACCGAACAGCATTCTGCAAACCACTCTGTCTTGGGTCTTCCTTTCTAGTTATATCCACTTGTTGTTTAGTTGTTGTTATTTAGTTTTTGTTTAGTTCTATATATTCAATTGTTTATTTATGTGTATGATTATTGTATAACGTAACCAACTTATGAAACATTTATGTTGTTATGATTGAAATTTCTATTTTGAGTAGTTGACTTGTATTTGTATGACTTTTTCAAATTCAGTGACCAAAATCGTTTTGTTTTTTTCTGTAATTTTGTCAGAAAATCAATGGATATATACATAATTTAATGAATAATAATGAGCCAATGTCACTAAAATCACAAACCGATCTAGTTTAGACAACCATTAAGAACGTGAATAACTGTTTTATCCTGATATGAAACTCCTAAAAACTGTTCATCTACGACTTCTCATCGAGAAATCAAATTCAGAATTCTCGGTCTCACTCCTAGAATTCTATCCTCTAAACTACTCCTCCGATATCTAGTGAGGTACAAGTTTAACTTCAATGAATCCACGATATTAGCGAGTAACTCTGAGGCAGCCGAAACGGCTGAACTTCACTGGGACCCTTGAAACTCCCTCTCGAAGCATAAGAAACAGTTGTATACATAATAATCTTGTCTCTTTGTCAGTTACTTGAGATAAACCTAAACATTTTAACAAGCAATTTTTAATATATGATTGATAAGGATGACTTGAGTAATATGAGGATAAGCTAGTCAATTTTTAATTAATGTCTAGTTGATACCGCTGGGCTTTTTGTAAAGTTGAACTAAGTAATAAGTTTGAATCAAATAAAACTTCATGGTCTTCCATAAAGAGCCTTGTTTAGCCCAGGTTTCTTGATACTTCACGAAGGAGAATTATGTGTATCAATGAGAGAAAATCTGTAACCACTTTTGAATTTCATACAGTTAACACTTGACACATTTAAACATGGTATCAATAGTCCAGACAAAACAATTGATCTAAATTAATAAAAAATTCTGAAGAAATAATACGAAACTGTTTTCATTTTCCACACATCAACATTATGGAAACAACTTACTTATTTACGCCTGTTACTCCTCGTGGAGGAGCATAGGCCACCCACCAGCATTCTTTATCCAACTCTGTCCTTGACGATCCTCTCCAGCTCTTTTCAGTCCTTATTCATCCTTTTCATATCTGCTTCTATTTACCGACGTAATGTGTTCTTTGGTTTTCCACTTTTCCGCTTCCTTTCAGGATTCCGAGTTAGGACTTGCCTCGTGATGCAGTTTGGTGATTTGTGTAATGTATGTCCTATCCATTTCCATCGTCTTTTCCTAATTCCTTCTTCAGCTGGAAGTTGGTTCGTTCCCTCCCACAGTAGGCTGTTGCTGATCGTATCCGACCAGTGGATGTTGAATATCATGAGTAGACAGCTATTTATAAGTACTTATACCTTCTTGTTGATGGGCGTTTTAATTCTTCAAGTTTTAGCTCCACATAGTAGAACTGTGTTGACGTTCGTATTGAAGATTATGACTTTGATATTGATCGATAGACAGTTGTTTTGAGTTCCACATATTATTGAATTGTAGGAATGCAGTCCCTTGCTTTGACAATCCTCACCATTACGTTTACATCTGATCCTCCAAGTTTATCGATGATGCTACTGTCAAGGTACGTGAAGGATCCCACATCGTAAACATAAACTGATCAATGTGAATGTCAATTCATCAATGTTTACAAACATTTTTAGCCTAATTTTCTAAACCACTATAAAAAAATGAGAATTTCCTTTAAATTTTTCATGTCTCATTGAAAATTCTAACATAAACTGCCGTGTGGTGGTCTGTTCAAACGTTTGTGTCACCTCACTTCCAATTGTGAAAGCACTGTAGTTAAACGTTCTTATATCATGTTTGTTTAGATTGAAGAATTTTAAATACAAGCTGTATAGTCATGAGCTATTATAAATAGGCTACAAGTTATGATGATGCTAAATACTAGAAAACTGAGGCAGAAACACAGCCGTTTTGAGGCTCATTTATCTTTCTATCAATTCTTTGATTGAAAAAACGATAGACAAATATAATGAAATTGAACTACTTCTTTTATGAAGGATGGAGAATATAATGATTGTTTGAATCTTCCCATTGATATTTAGGACTGTAATTGAACAGTTTCTCATCGGCATATGTGCATCCTGTGGAAATAGTCTCGATATTGCCTTTTAACAAGCTAGTGGCCATCTGGACTCAGTAGCTAAGTGGATGACGTGATTGTGTTTGAAGTGAACGGTATTAGGTTAGAGTTCGGAGTGAACATCAACCCGGATATGTTAGTACATCCAACTGACAAGTTCCACATAAGACGAAGCGCACGTCCTAGATTACACTGCTAACCATCAACCATCTATTGCAAAATATATTTTAAATAATTACAATTTGAATGAACCCATGGCGAAGGCGAGATATCCGTCTATCAATTAAGGGTCGAGTATACTGTGCAGTAGTTCATTCTCTCCTACTTTACGGCTGCGAAATGTGGCCATTAAGAGTAGAAGATACTCGTAAGCTACTAGTATTTGATCACAGATGTCTTAGAAATATTGCTACTATCCGATGTGATCACCGAGTAAGTAACAGTGAGGTTAGACGCAGAGTATTAGGGAATGATGGTGAATCAGTTGATGAGGTTGTGAATCTTCATCGACTAAGATGGTTGAGCTACGCGTTATGTATGCCTGAACACTGATTACCACGACACACAATGCTAACCGGTGTTGGAGATGGTTGGAAGAAAGTTAGGGGTGGCCAAACCAAAACGTGGCATCAGTTCTTCACTTCAATAACTTCTAGTCTGAGCCATGTTGGTAGATGCACACTACTTTTTTTTCATTACAAAACTGTACAGTGTTATTCTGTTCTAGTATGGTTAGATATTAACACAGTTAGATGCCAGCTCACTGGTCTTGAGTTTAAGAGTTCACGCGCGAGAATGATAAGTCATGGGTTCAAGTCGTTAGAGGCGGGATCGTGGATACGCACTGTTGAGGAGTCCCATACTGGGATGAATCGTCTGTCACATCCTGCCAGGTTTTCCATAATGATATAGCTTTAATTGTGTAGTTTTGAGAATTAATTAACTATGAGAAAGTGACAAATCCACTGAGCAGATCTTTCTTATCGTATAAATTCAATCGTATGAGTGTCATTTTTCCACAAGTTTAATGATTGATCATTAAGCTGCGACCAATATTATGTTTGTCTAGTCATTTAATGCTGATTAAATTTTGTCGATCTAGTTACAATGTGGTCAAAAGTCTGAATGAATCGACATCACATACACTACATTGAGATATTAGCTAAACTAATCGAGTCGTGAGTGATCTGTTGTAGTGTAGTGAACGAGAACACAAACAAGGACATTCAAAATTACAGAACATCTAAGTGAAACCTAAGAACCATACAGTAAATACTTCAGTTGGAAAATGTCACTCAGTTGTTTTAAACTTGACTGTTCCTTTTGCAAATATTAGTCAATCATCTCAAACTTCATTGTTCTTCCGTTTCCACATCAATCATTCTTTGTTCTCGTTCTCTTTTCTTCGATCTTCTTCACCTTCTGACTCCAATCATTTCACTTTCTGTTGATGATACATACTACTTATATCTGTCAACATCAATAGTACACACCACAATAAGACTAAGGTGATGGCGACTGATTGATTAACTACTTCGAATCCTACAGACAGTGTCGTTTCTTCAAGATGATAATTACACCTTGATAAGTGTTCGATTAACTACCTCCATTCATTTAAAATCTTGTGTATATTAATTAATAAATAAATCACAACACAGCTCATATTACACTTGTTGAAATCATGAGTCAATTGAAGCTAGATCACCATTGAAAACCTGGACACACCGGACGGCCGTTTCGTCCTAGTATGGGACTCCTCAGCACAGCTTATATTAATTAATTCAAAGTGTACTTTTTACCAAATACATGAATATACTACTGATCTCTTCAAAACAAAATGTAACAAATAAATGAGTCATGAATATGCATTCTATAATTCGTACATGTGTGTGTGTGTGTGTGTGGACGTATATAAATTTATGCAAATAAAAAGGTGATTTCACTACAATAGTGTTCCAAAATATTATTGTAACTGATTTACATATAGATAAAAAGAAACCTCATTAACAAATGAAATTTTAATGACTAACTGGTTAGAATAGATTTCATTGTTATCACTTGTGGCTTTGTGCCCCCCTATCAATATATATATGACGTAATCATACCGTCAATTACAGAACAGTGATTTATCGACTGAACCAATGACGCATAAACCCCATACGAACAGCCTAGCATTCCTTAATGGTCCTTTGTACTCCTAGCCCTGACAGTTATGTTCAGAACACGAATCTCAGCCTCTGAGATATGAATATATCGGTTTTATATACAAGCACAATAGACCACATCGTACCATAAAATAGAAAATAACATTTGAACGATTTCAAGCTAAAAGTGGCTGTGAATGTGGGAAACTGTAATTACTAGACTGGGTATAACTCAAGAATGGTAAACCATATAATAACAGTTCATAGGTCAAAATAAAGCTTATAATAAAAGGAATATGAATATGCATAGTTTAGTTACTTAATAATGATACAATAAAAATATGCATATAGTATTAGTCGTAAAATAAATTCTAACAGTTACTATCCGTTATTCTCATCGGGATATAACATTAATGAATATTGTAAAATATAAGGTAATTATATTTTTAATTCTATCATACTTCTTGAAGTGAAGTGTACCATGTTGTATCCGCCCCGCCCTCCCCCCCCCATTTAAACACACATCGTCTATGGAAGTTGAACACAAGAGTAGAATAACTAAAGTTAGATAACAAATGTTTTCGAAGTATTGTTTATATATGTTGGCATTATCTAATTAGTTATCCTAAGATTAGAAATAATTAGGCAGAATCAGTAGATAAGATTATGAACCGATAATTTTATTGAATAATATGTGACATATATTTGACATCATTAATGAACTAAACTAGATAATGCATGTGAATATTTGAATAAATTCTTGGAAGGTTAAAAAGGATCAAATGGATACATGGTATAAGTTTATCAAATTATTTAATGTTGTAATGAATAGATGTTAACCTCTTGATTATGAGATGTTTAAACTGTTAGGGATCTGTCATAGATTTAAATTAATAGTAATTCTAGACATTCCCATCGGAGGAAGAAATCAGGGAGAAGCGCTGGAAGTGGATAGGACACACATTGAGGGAAAGCACACAACTACGTCACAAGACAAGCCCTCACATGGAATCCTCAAGGCCAAAGGAAAAGAGGAAGACCAAAGAACACATTACGCCGAGAAATGGAAATAGACATGAAAAAGATGAACAAGAATTGGATGGAATTAGAAAAGGAGGCCCAGGACAGAGTGGGTTGGAGAATGCTGGTCGGCGGCCTATGCTCCATTGGGAGTAACAGGCGTAAGTAAGTAAGTAATTCTAGACATGTTTTCTAACGTTTATTTTCCTATGTTATTTATGACTGAATAAATAAATTGATTAAATATTTTATATACAAATGACAATACTAACTACTCAAATATACATTTCGGTGAGACTCAGTCAGTCAGTCAGCTACAACATAGGAACAGGCACATATGTGCATTGGTCCAAGTTGCCATACCTCATTAGCATAACAAGATAAACACTAAATCGCAGAAGTAGTTAATTAAATGGTGGTAATATATAAAAGAAAGATTGTGTATAAGAATCTAGTAAAGGAAGAAAGAATTAGTCCGTAGAAAGAAAGATATGAAGTGATTTTAATTTCACTGTTTAAGGGAAGAAAAAGAGCGTATACACCGACACCATTGTAATCGATTCTAAACCATGTCACACAGAGTCCCCAAACACTACTCGTCAAGATAACCACACGGACCCCAATCAAGTAGTGTGCATCTACCAACATGGCTCAGACTAGAAGTTATTGAAGTGAAACACTGATGCCATGTTTTGGTTTGTCCACTCCTAACTTTCTTCCAACCATCTCCAACACCGGTTAGCATTGTGTGTCGTGGTAATCAGTGTTCAGGCATACATAATGCGTAGCTCAACCATCTTAGTCGATGAAGATTCACAAGCTCATCAACTGATTCACCATCATTCCCTAATATTCTGCATCTAACCTCACTGTTACTCGGTGATCTCATCATATGCTAGCAATATTTCTAAGACATCTGTGATCAAATACTAGTAGCTTACGAGTATCTTCTACTCTTAATGGCCACGTTTCGCAGCCGTAAATTATATATTTCGGTGAGACTATAATTTATGGACGACGTTTGAGCGATGCTAGACTGACGTTTAGAGTGCCCACCTAATAACTAGGACCAAACGAGAGTTATAAACCAGTGTGTGAGAAATTATAATTATGTTATGCATTTGATGGTTAGGGTTAAAAAATATATTTGGGGTTATCATCACTAACTTACATAAGCTTAAATACTAAAACGTTATTCAGCCAAATGGGTGAATGGATTTCGCTCCAAATCCCGAGACATGTTATCCCAAATCTGATTGGTTCATTCATAAATTATTATCCAGTTCACAATACGACCGTTCTTATTAGAACATTTTAATCGTTTCTTAATTCTCGGGAAACCTGATTACATTAATCGTTTTATCATGATTTAACTTCTTTGTTTTCTTCGTTGTTAGTGAGAAGAGGATTGAATTCAAGAAACGCTAAAGTATCAAATATTTTAAATTATTACACTTAGTTGAGGAATCGTTTAATCAACTTCATATGTGACATAATATATTTTTAGTATTAAAATAAATATCAGTGAATTTCATTGAAAAACAAAATCTTCACTACTGATTTGATAGATCCTTTATATTTCAGTGGTTGAGATCATGAGTCACTTGAAGTTAGACCACCATGGGAAACCTGGAAGCACCGGACAGCCATTTCGTCCTATTGTGGGACTCCTCAATACTGCTTATCCACGATCTCACCTCATGAGACTCGAACTCAAGATTTCACTACTGACTGACTTCAAGTGGTATTTCCTGGAGTTCTAGTGAGTTTTAGTGTCCAACTATTAGATATAGTTTATGGCATATGTACATCATCATTTCTTACTGATTATATCTAGTCATTAAAATCAAATTTACACATGTGATACTGTTCCCGTTTTGTGTTGTGTGTTTTTCTCTCTTTTAAAAATATCATATTGGTTTTTCTAATGTTTGTTAAAATATTATCCCCTATTTTGAAAATAAATTATCCTTAATCTTGTCTGTAATAACTTGTAAAGTAATTAATTTCATTTATGACATAATAATAATACTACTACTAATACTACTACTAATAATCATGGTAATAAGAGTAATAGTAATAATAGTAATAGTAATAATCATTAAACGTAACCAACGTATCCACTTACATAAAAAAAATATGTATTTATGATCACATTAATTGTAAATTTGATTGCCGTAATGTTTTAAACACACTGCCATTTAACCATTTGTTCAATGTACAATAGATCATTTCAATAAAAATAAGATAAATGGGTAATAAAGTGTGTGGGGGTATATGCGTGCCCGTGCGTATGTGTGTTTATATATATATATGTGTGTTGTGCGTACGTTCATGTATTATAAACAAAGAATAAATCAAATAAAATTTTGTTTATATCAATAACTAAGGTGAAAAACACGGATACAAGCTGCTGATTCTGATGCTGATGCTGATGATGATGATGTGTTCAATAAAACAAAAAAGAGAGAGAAGCATATGACTGATTTCCAATTAATTTCATAGGTGATAAAATTATAATGATAATAATAATTTTATTGCGTTTTTTTCTATGTTTCCAATGTTGACAGTTAGAAAAGACGACTAATTTGGTGGTGGTGGTGGTGAGGGGTTATGTTGCCAATCTACTTTTGTGTGTGTGTGCATGTGTGTGTATTTGTTCATGCCGGTAACAATATTAAAAATAAAGATGTGGGACAATAATTTTTGAGGTCAAAATAGTCATTAAAAATGAATAAATTTAAATATTATCAGAATGGGTTTTTTGTGGAGATTTTAGAAATTTCACAAGTTGAAATCATGAGTCAGTTGAAGCTAGACCACCATTGAAAACCTGGAAGCACTGGACGGCCGTTTCGTCCTAGTATGGGACTCCTCAGCAGTGCGCATCCACGACCCCGCACCACCCGGGGCTCGAACCCAGGACCTACTGGCTTCGCGCGCGAGCACTTAACCATTAGACCACTGAGCCGGCATCCAACGGTGTTAATGTCTAACTTCAACCAATCCACGAAGTTGCGCTACCGTACACCATTGTCCTCAGTGAGTTCCTATCTCACAACAGACCTGGTTGACTGACTCATGATTTCAACTTGTGAAATTTCTAAAATCTCCACAAAAAACCCATTCTGATAATAATAATCACCTGCTCACTAGTGACTGACTTCAGGAGACACTTCTGGAGTTCTAGTGAGAAGTCGTTACCAGTGGAGTTCAACCAGGTCTGTTGTGAGATATCAGCTCACTGAAGACAATGGTGTACGGTAGCGCAACTTCGTGGATTGGTTGAAGTTAGACATTAACACCGTTGGATGCCGGCTCAGTGGTCTAATGGTTAAGTGCTCGCGCGCGAAGCCAGTAGGTCCTGGGTTCGAGCCCCGGGTGGTGCGGGGTCGTGGATGCGCACTGCTGAGGAGTCCCATACTAGGACGAAACGGCCGTCCAGTGCTTCCAGGTTTTCAATGGTGGTCTAGCTTCAACTGACTCATGATTTCAACTTGTGAAATTTAAATATGTCAAATAGTTGAAGGTTACTAATAGAATATAAATTTTGTTCAATCTGACAATGGTATATGATGGCACAACTTCGTGGATTGGTTGAAGTTAGACATTAACACCACTGGATGCCGGCTCAGTGGTCTAATGGTTAAGTGCTCGCGCGCGAAGCCAGTAAGTCCTGGGTTCGAGCCATGCATGGTGCGGGATCTTGGATGCGCACTGCTGAGGAGTCCTATACTAGGACGAAACGGCCGTCCAGTGCTTCCAGGTTTTCATTGGTGGTCTAGCTCCAACGGACTCATGATTTCAATCTGTGAAAATTTCTAAAAATCTCCACAAACCCCTTCTGACAATTTGACATTTGTTAACAAAGAAAATCTAGGCGATTAAAGAAATTAATGTTTCTATTGGGATTCAAACAAGCATCACCTAATGTCAGTTAGAAATGTTCGGTCTGTTATAACTTATGGCCTGTGTGCTTTGTTATTGTATAACATGATTATACCGCTAATGAGAAAATAGTGATTTATCCACCAGATCAATGATGTATAAAACAAGTACGAGTAGTCTAGAGTCCTTATCGGTCCTGCTTCCTGCCTAGACTTGCCAGTTAACTAAAGAACACAAATCTTAGCCTTCTCCATATGAATCATGTATTTCAAACATACGGGGTTTATATACCAACCAGACAGACCACACCATACCACACCATAAAATAAGAAACAACATTTATACAAGATTTAGTCAAATGTGGATGTGAATGTGGGAGGTAGTAATCGATAGACTATGTAAAATTCAAAAATGGTAAATCATATAATAATAGTTCATCGGTCAAAATAAAGCCTATGATAAGAGGAACACGGATATGAATACTTTAGTCATTTAACAATGTTACAATAAAGATATACTTATAATATTAGAACAGAAATAGATTCCAACAGTTACCATTCATTATTCTCATCGGGATATAACACGATCTATGACTAATCTCTCAAAGTGATAAATTATTTGGTGATCAGTGATAAATGTTGTGTTTGTCTTGTTCGTAGTGTCTACAGTATAAAATCGATCAAGTTACAATGTCATCAATAAGATAAGTGACTCGATACTGCGTCCTCTATGTTTTGATATTACATGGTTGGAGGTAGTTGAGTTACTTAGACTAAAGGTGAAATTGGCAAAAATTAACCGATAAATTTCTATCAATACTGAGGGATTAGAAAAACTTGATGTTGGTCACTGCTCATTAATCAACTAATGAAGTCTCCTGACTAAAATAGCTCAGTGACAACCTCTTAGTCTGAAGCTGAACGATCAAAGTTGGATTAATATGACGAGGACTATTCCCCTTAATATGATAGTCACATCTTTCTGACAGGCACAAATGACCACAAAACGAAGATCCAGGGTTTCCTCTGAATTATCTCCAACTAGATAACATCAGAACACAGTTCACCGTGTCGAGTAAGTTTGCTGGTGACCAATGAAAATTACAATTTCACATTTTGTGTGTTCGTGTATTTCACTGACATTATTCGCATTCATAGACATGTGTAGATGATCACCAGATTGATTGATCGAACACTACTTTTCTCAACCGTTGTTTAACTAATCAACTAATTAGTTTTAATCTTTAAATTTTTATATTTTGATGAGATTTACTTAATTCAAAGATAGTTTAATTCTGAGGTCCATAACCATCTAGGGAATAACTGAGAGACCTCTTCAACAGTTCAAAGGCATTCTTGAACACAATCCAACCGGAGTTAGGAACTGTGGACTATGAAATTCCAATTAGCTGGAATTCTAGAGCTCAATATTCTCTCTCTCTCTCTCGAAGTGTGGGCTTACCTTGTGGCGCAGTTCACTGCTTTCCTCAATGTCCTGTCCACTTCCAGCGATTCTTCCTAATTTCTTCCTCCGCTGGGATCTGGTTTGTTCTTTCCCACAGTAGGCTTTTGCTGATATTGTCAGGTCAACCGATCCGAAGTATTCCGCGTAGATAACTGTTAATAAACAATTATATCTTCTAGATGACGGTTTTCGTAGTTCTCCAAGTTTCCGCCACATACAGTAGAACTGTCTTGATATTTGTATTGAAAATTCTGACTTCGGTTTTGGTTGACAGTTGTTGTGAGTTCGGGATGTTCTTCAATTGTAGATATGCTGCTCTTGCTCTGCCGATCCAAGCCTTTACATCTGCATCAGATCCACTGTGTTCATCAATGATGCTGCCCAGATATGTAGAAGTTTTGTTGTAACTTGTGGCAGGTGTGCCCTGTTAATGTATAACGTAACGATACTTCCAATTAAAGGGCAGTGAATTATCGGTCGGACCAATGACGCATAAAACCCGTACGAGCAGTCTGACACCGGTCTTTACTTCGAACGAGTCTGTCGATTGTCTTCCATGCACGATTTTGCAGTTTAACCCATTATAGGAATTCCGTATTATATTAACTATCTTCTCAGGCACGCCATAATGTCGAAGCAGCCTCTATAGTGTTGTCCTGTCCACGCTATCAAATGCTTTCTCGTACTCAATAACGAGTGATGAATTCCATTCAATTGATTGTTCCATTACGATCCGTAGAGTTGCGGTCTGGTCTTTACACGATCGATTCTTACGGAATCCAACCTCTTGGTCTCACAGTTGTGTGTCTATGGAGTCCTTCATTCTGTTTAACGATACCCTGTTGAATACTTTTCCTAGTATTGAGTGAAGAGTGATGCTTCCATAGTTCCCACACTTAGTTTATCTAACTGGTATCAGGAAGAATGTATGAAGAAAGTGTGCATTGTTCACTAAATCCAAAGTAATAAAATAATTACTTATCAAAATATAATCAATTAATCATATTTTATGTTTTATTATGAAAACTACTTATCAACCATGTACAAATGATTTCTCAATCATACCCATTAATCATTAACATCATCACCATCACCATCATTATTGAAGTCATTCATGTAAAGGATTGTTCTCCTGTTTGACTTCTCAATCTATCATTATCTTTATATATATAACTGTCATAAATCATTTAACTCTTTTTCTTTTCTTTTCATGTAAAGAACAATGAATTTCTACATTCAGAAGTAAAAATCCTAATGATATCTGTCATTTACTAAAAATAGTGAATAAATGACCCTTTCAATTTAAGATTCACTATATTCATATATACATTCATTTACATTAACAATAAATAGATTTGTTATTCAATTGAATTTGAAATGCCTCCTAACATGTCTTATCTTAGTGAATTAGTATAGTAAAACAAATAGAATAGATACTTACATATCTACTTATGTACATCAAATTACAAATGAAAGGTTTAATTAGTGAATAATTGTCATTGTTCTTATGTTCGAATTCATTAATGAAGTTATGAATGATAGTGGTTTAGTAGTTAATCGTTCATGCACGAGACTGATAGAACCTGGATTCAAATCTCGTGAAGCGGGATTATGGATAAGCACTGATGAGGAGTCTCACAATACGACGAAATGATTGTCCAGTGCTCCTATGTTTTCCGCGGTCGTCAAACTTCAATTGACTTATGATCTCAACTATTGAAATAATCATAATATCCACAAAAATCCATTCTGATGTTATGAACGATAGGTTGATAAATAGGATATGATATGTAAATCATAATTTAAACAACTGAAATCGAAAATTTGAACTATATTTACACATACATGTCAATCTGTTTATAAGATATTGAAACTGATTATTAACATAAATGATACTGATTGTTAAATATGACGTTGAGTTATGATTTGGTTAAAATCAATCAACAAACGGTGCTACGTTCCAGTCCTAGAGTGAACATCAACTCTGGAATGCAGGTACATGCAGCTGACGAGTTCCGAAAATAGGATGAAGCGCGCGCGTCCTAGATTCCACTGCTAACCACTATCCATCTTTTCTTATAAAGCAATGAGGATTTTAACTTTAAATATGTTGCTTACATCATTATTACTAAGGGTTTGAATTGTTATGTTGTTGATAATTCAAAAAGTTTTGTTTGATCTTTGTACGTTAGCTAAACTATCAATCAGTATAATCTTGAATCATGAATCCTCACTTGAAACCACCCAAGAATTTCGGAAGTTTAAACCTACAGTGATGTCAATAACATAGTTTGAAAATTTATAAGGATATTCTTTTCTTCTACTGATTATATACATTCGTAGTACTAATTGACTAGACTTTCAATTACCATCAAATAGAAATTGACTATATTGGGGAGATCCAGAAAACTCCTCAAAAAATGTCAAGAAAGGATCTAAAAATATTGAGAAGCATCTTATCCAATCAGTGTTCACTAGGAGTTTTTTTCAGAAACATCTAGAAATTGAAGAAGTATATGTTCAGTTTCTGATTAGATGATTATTTATACTACTACTATGTTTAGTAGCTCAAGGCCATCTAAAATGCTATAAAAACGAATCTTTAAAGTAAAGCATTTTCTTCTAAATCTCGCACCTTTTCTATCATGTTCAACTCGCTATGTAGATTTAGACTGGAGGTTATTAGATGAACTTAGGAAACCGAATGTAGCAAAACTTATCAAACTGTGTAGCTTAAAGATCATACTCTCATTGCTACATTTGAAACATATGAGTATTACACTACATATATTCATCATTGATGTATATTAAATTGCCTGATAGTCTCAGACTAAGACTAAACAACTGTTCAAGTCAATATCTAGTTTCTTCAACAACAACAACAACAAGAAACAAACAATCTTTCAACTTGTCCAAATTTTCAATTATCTTCTTGACATAAGAAAACAAATGGTTCAATAAATAAATAAAAAATAAAGTAAAAAACTACTGACAAAATATGACCAATCAATAAGGAATAGGTAAACAGTTGAAGTCAATATAAAAACAAACAAACAATTATGACCACTTTGTATAAAAAGTGAATAAAAAATGGTTAGAATAATAATAATCAGAGAGTGGTTTTGTGGATATTATAGTAATTTCAATAGTTGAATTCATGAGCCAATTGAAGTTAGACCATCATGGAAAGCCAGAAAGCACTGGACGACCGTTTCGTCTTATTATGAGACTGCTCATCGGTGCGCATTCATGATCCTGCCTCGCTAGATTTGAACCCAGGTTCTATCAGTTTCGCACGTGAACGCTTAACCACTAGATCATTGAGATGGAATCCAATAGTGTTAATGTCTTATTTCAACCAATCGAGTTACACATCCACCATAATACACCTAGATCTTGTAAACAAATACCAATTTTGACATTTGATAAATAAAGGAGGAATGAATCGAGTGAAGAAATTTCTTTTAAGTTAGTTTTTCTGAACATTCATCTCTTGAATCTGACATAACTACTATTCTATTGACTATCCATTTAAGTATTCTGTTCCTCCTCTTTTTCATATATTATGCAACTGCTTGATTTTCGAACAATTACTTTGATCATTATTAATCCTCTTTCTTCCAGTTACTCAATGTTAGTTTATAGTCATTATATAATTATTACTACTAACTTGATGTGGTGGTTGGGCTTACCTATCGTGATGAACCAATCGAGTTATACAGACTGGAACAATCGTTCCTTAAGGTCCTACCATGCCAGGCAGATCGGTTAAAGAGCCGTAAGATTAAAATCAGCAATCACAAAGTCCGAAGGTGAAGTCATACTTCTGACTGTACAGAGGTGTGACGTCGACAAGATGTTTCCTTTAGATAACCAGCATAACAGAGATGCTACCTTCCTACAAGAAGGGTAGGGTTAGAAAAGGTTGACCTTAAAAATGTACATCTCACATTATCTCAAGGATTTCCGTCTCTGGCGATAAGGTTCCAATAATTATAGAGCTAACACAAAAATTACTCACAAAAAGGTCGTGTGTGACCAAACTCAAGCACTAGTCCCTTGGGCAATGCAATCACGCTTTCGGGTCACTAAGACCACCTCTAACCCGATTTCCTTTTTAGGTACCTCTAGAAGAACACTTCCACGGTGCAGGCAACTGGGAGGTGATAAATGCCCTTATACCTAGAATAGTATTCAAGATATTAATGTAGAGCCATGATGACAAACTAATTGAAAAGAAATTTCTTCCCTCGATTTATTCCTTCTTTAAATACCCATTATCTTAACAAGTATTAATATCAGACGTTGTCAGAATAAGACGAAACGCTCGTCCTGGACTTCACTGCTAGCCACTATCCATCTTATAAAACTTGTGACCTAAGGCAATATCTAGGCAGTCCACACACGATGCACATATACCAACAAAAGACTGTTTAATTATAGTTCCAAATAACAATGGGAAGATACAAGCAAATAATACTAAGTGAATTAATTACTTCACCCCGTTGCACAAGCAAGCGGCTATCAGAACTTAGTAGGTAAGTGTATAAAGTGATGATGTTTGAAACGGACGGTACTGCATTCGAGTCCCAGAGTGAATATCACCTCTGAAATGCAGATACATCCAACTGATGAGTTCCAAAAAGCAGGACGAAACTCACATCCTAGATTTAACTGTTAGCCACTATTCATCTTTGTTTATAAACATTGTTCCAAATATTCTTCAACATCATAATTAATAATTTATACACATGTAATGAATCTGTCTGAGAATGAGAAATCTTATTTCATTTTTTTTCAGTGCTATTTTCTTTAAAATTTATAAATGATAATTATAAACGATTATAACAAACCTGTAATTTTGATAAATTTGTTTAAATTGTCATTTTGTTTTTGACAGGAAGTAATTAAATTGAAACACTGGTCGCATATTCTAGGTTATCACTATATGTTTTAACACTCTATAGTCTGAGTGAATTTAATTAGTCGGTTAGAATGGGGATTTATGAAGATTGAAGTATTATAACAGTTGAATTCATGAATTGATGTAGTCTAGATCATCATTGAAAACCTAGAAGCACTGAATGGTCATTTAAATCTAATATAGGACTCCTCAATAGTAAGTAACCACAATCCAACAGAGGGGCTCGGATCCAAGTTCCTTGGTCTCGCACGTGAACGTTTAACTTCTAGACCAGTAAGCCGACATACAACGGCATTAATATCTAACTTCAATCAATCCATCATCTTGCACAACTCTTTACTCATTGTCTGAGGTAGATAACTGTCTCCATCTGACACAAATCGAGTTCCACTGGTCATGGATTCTCACTAGAACTCCAACAAATCCATTAATAAGTTAGTCATCCATTAGCGAGCACGTGATGATGATTATTATCAGAATGGGGATTTGCAGAGAACGATTGCATTCATAAGTCTAGAAGTCAAGTGTTTGTGTGTGAGATCGAAGATTTTGGGTTAGAGTTCTTTTGTTGTGAAATCATGGATGCGTGTTGCTTAGGAGTACCATACTAGATTGAAATGTTTCCAAGTTGAAGTGTTTTTACAAGTTTTGATCGGCAGTCTAGCTTAGATCGACTCATGAATTCAATTATTAAAATACTACACTTTCCACAACTCGACACGCTTATAAACTCATGATATTTAATTATCGTAATCGATGACGTAGAAAAGATAACGTAACGTATAGTTTGTTGGTTCAATTAAGTAATGATGACCACGGTGATATTATTTAATAAGAGTAGCAAACAGTAAAATCTGTTTTCCTCTTGGAATTTGGTCACAGAGAAAATTTTAGACTAAAGAGCAACCTTTGGAAAAACTGCAGATCCTAAACGCACTCAAAACCAGTTTATGAGTTATGTACAACAAAACAGTGAGAAGCTATGACCAGTGGAGTTCGACCTTGTTAGGGGTAAAGCAATTACTCACTAATGACAGTGCAGGATGGTTACACAATATCGTGGATTGGTTGAAGCTAGACAGTAACACTGATGCATGCCAGCTAAATGCTCTAGATGTTAGGCGTTCCCGTGAGACCGTAGGTCCTGGGTCCGATTCCTGGGTACGGCATCGTGGGTACACGCTGCCGAGGACTCTCTTACCAGGTTTTCGATGGTGTTCTAACATTGATCGGTTTAAGATCTCAATAAAAACTCGACAATCTCCCCAACCCTATACTGAAAATATAAATAAACATCTGTGTCAATTTAAAACGATAGAACAAAACATTTTTTTAATTTTTTCGAAGTCATATCTAAAATTGATACGATCGAATGTACTAAAAGACTTTCTTCTCCTTCCATCAGCGCCTTATCATCTTACTAACGACAACTGATCTTCAAGTGAAATGAATTTTTATTCAATAATAATAAAACTATTTATACAATAACTTTAAACAAACTAACACTGTAGTGTATGCTACTTATATCGATATAAGTAGTAAACAGCGACAATCAGAAATGAAATGCCTGGCCGCAGAAGGATTGTAAGATAGAATTGATGAGAACGTGAGTCAATCAGTCAGTCAGCAACAAAATAGAACTTCGTACGTACGTACATCTGATAAGTCTTGCTAAATTAACGCTATATTCGGTTCCTAAGCTATTCTCGTAATCCCAAACTAGAGGTATAAAGCTACCTGAACAAGAGAGAAAAGGCGCAAAGTATGCCAGATGTACTTTACTCCAAAGGTTCGTTTTAATACAGAAAATATAGGGCTTTTATAGTATTTTAGATGTCCTTGGGTTCCCCGGAAATTCTGGAATACTACAAAACATAGTAGCAGTATAGTACTCAGCCAATCAGAAACTGTACATGTGACTTTCCACTTTCTTGATGTTTCTGGCGAAACTTCTAGTGAACACTGATTTAATAAAATGCTTCTCAGTGTTCCCTGATCCTTTCTTGTCTTTTGCGAGTTTTCTGAGTGATTGTTATGACAACGAGGGAACGATGAAATTTGAGACAATCGTTGGAGGATTTGCAAATGAAATACTGAATGTATGGTTTTTTATCCTACCAAAGAACTACAATTCTGTGTTAAAATGTGTTGGTTGTCTCTACCTGTGTGCATGTTCACTACAAAACTATCAGAGAAAGATGTTTGGATAGAGCACTCCCATTGGTGAAAAATCTAATAAACTATCCAATAGGATTATTCATACTACGTATCAGCACAAACCAAAGTATGAATAAGAGAAATCGTGTATCTCAACACCCTCTTCTAATCAGAATACGGGTTATGGAGCTCTGCGTCATTTCCCCTACATGATAAAAGTAAGATAGACTCTAATAGTTCCCTAAATACTACAAAAAATGTCTGGTAGTAAAAAGAATAGTTGGTAAATCGAATTATTTTACTTAAATATGCATGTAAATCAATAATAGTACTCATAAAAAAAGCTAAACAACTGTTTTGTTTAGGTAAAAAGCTTTTTGAAAAGCAAAATATTAGGACTTATTAACTAAATGGATAACGTAATGGTGTTTGAAATGAACGGTATTGGGTTCGAGTGCCGGAGTAAACATCAACTCTAAGATGCAGGTACATACAGCTGACGAGACCGAAATAGGACGAAACGTGCATCCTGGATTCCACTGTTAACTATTATCCATCCTTGTGAATTAAGACTATATCCAGGCAATACGCACAGAATGCACGTATACCAATAAGAGACTGATTAATTACAGTTCTAAACATCAATGGGAAGATTCAAACAAATAATACAAAATGAATTATAATTATTCTATAAATTAAATTGTGAATTCATTTGAGTTGGCCAACCATTGATAACCGAGAAACAATGCATACATATTTGAGTGTTATGTAAGACTTCCTGTTAGTTCACGCATTCAACTTGGAAGTGGATCGAACTCAGTATTTCCAAGTTTTAATGAGCCTCTCCGAGTTTCACATCTTGAACTTTTATCTATTCACGATAGTGGGAGAACATCTCCTACTGTAATTGGTAACACATGTCTTATCTCCAACATGTTTAAATTCTACTGATTACAGCTTCTCACACTAGACTTTTTAGAATTAGTCTAGTAGTTAGTCACTGGTATTAGAGATTTTTTCAAAGATTGTTTAATTCTTAGTTCATATCCACAGATTGATGACCAATAAAGTATTGTTGATTAATAAATTGATTTATGTCTAGTTGTATGATCCATTAACTGCTATTATCATGATAACGAAGATGACGAGTGAATGCTTCTGTTTCATACAAACTTGTTTATGCACAATAATAATAACAATATGAGGTAATTCTCTTCAGATAGATCTTGAGTTCGAATCCTGCAGGACGGGATCGTGGATGAGCACTTCTGAGGAATCCCATACTAGAACAAAACAACAATCTGGTGTTTCCAGATTTTTCATGGTGGTCCAACTTTAATTGACTCATAAATTCAACTATTAATATTACTACAATCTTCATAAAATCCCTTTCTGATAAGAATTTCATTTTAAATAATACTACAATGTCAATTGTTATTAATGTTCACGTTATCAATGTCTTAAATTGTTCTGTTTTTGTGTATATATTATATATATATATATATGTGTGTGTGTTTGAATTAACATTTTAGTTCAAGGGGGATGATTAACTATGTTTGTACTTCCCTCTCATGTATATGGATGCATTTGTGTTCTTCTTACATAGATTCATGCACTGAAGTGTACATGTGTTGTGTGTGTGATGTGTTTCATACATCACAATGTATACAACTTTATAATTAATTTAACAAAGTTGTACACTTCTTTTAAACATACTATTTTTGCATGTTTTGTATTCATATTATAGAATTATCATAATACCATAGGTCGAGAACACATGAAGATACACTATAAACATACTAATACTTTTAGTAAAACTTATTTCATAAACACTTACCATTAAATCTTTATTCATTATCTTTCTTTAAAAGCATAAATCATCATCATCATCATCACCAACAGCATTGTGTTGCATAAATCATGATATTATCGACTATATCAACTCTATACCCAACCTCTGTTTCACCTAACCTTCATATGTATCATCAACCCACTTCAATGTATATATATCAAGCATTAATACATGTTTATTAAATGTTTCTATTTAAGAAATAATAATCATTTTAATTTATTTTTCAAATTATACCCCTGTATAACAAAAAAGAGTATTGCATATTTCATGTACACACATGTTAGACATTATCTTGAATGTAATTTATCATTATTAACTGATATTAGCCACTAATGAAATCTTGGATGAATGTGAAATCATTCAAAAATGAAATTTATTATGATTATCATCATTGTTCCTCTTCTTCTTCTTCTTCTTCTTCTTCTTCTTCATCTTTTTCATCTGCTCCCCTTCCTTCTCCTTCCTCCTCCTCCTCCTCCCTCCTCCTCCTCCTCTTCTTCTTCTTCTTCTTCATCTTTTTCATCTGCTCCTCCTCCTCCCCCTTCTTCTTCATCTTCTTCGTCTTATTATCATTATTATTATTTTGGTGGAGTTTTGTTCTCTGAGCTGGATGGTTATTATTATTACCAACTTATGTTGTCACCTATTATCAACGTTTAATCATAAAACTGTGAGCTTATGTTTAATTAATCATTTGGTATTTCTTTATTCAGAAAAAAGGATTATCGGAATGTGATAAAAGAATTCTTATATCTGTATATATAAGTACTATGTAACGATCCTTTTGTTTAAACTTATCAACACTACACTTTGGATTATGGTAACCTTCATAACTCGCCTCATTTTTTTTATATAAACAAAGTACAACTTGGTAATACCAGTAGAAGGAATACAAAGCACATGGATTGCGAAAATATACAGTTTTTTTTTGGTAAATGAGAAGAATAATGTTATTGTCTTAATGAATATTCATGATTTTAATAGTTGAATTTATGAGTCAATTGAAGTTAGACCATCATGGAAAAAATGGAAGCATTGGACTGTTGTTTCATACTAGTATGGGACTCCTCAGCAGTGTGCGTCCACGATACCACCCCACGAGATTCGAACCCAGTCTCGCGCTCAGACGCTTAATCTCTAGACCACTGAGTCGACCGGTATCTTTACGGCGGCCTGCTTGAATATCTCGGCTACCTGTTCCTCCGATCTACATATTTCATCAAGTTATCTGTTTTGTTGTTTGTTTTAGCACATCATTAAGTCTATTGTGCACACAATCTATTCAGGCGCGTTTATGAAAAGTTTACAACCTTTCGCTATAAGGGATACAAAAAGGTACAATCGGCAACATCGTGGTGGCCGGCAATATGCATTGAAACGAATGAATATTAATCAAATGTGGATTACCGAACTCCTAACATTTAACTGGTCATCATTCAAAATTTATCATCATAATCGATCAAGATATAAGAAAAGGAAACTTGTTGAAATAATTTATGCTGAGAATTCTATGTTGTACCAAAAATATAATGTTGAATAAAGCTTCTAATAATAATAAATAAATAAAAAATCCAACCGTGTTAATGTCTAACTTCAACCAATCCATGAAATTGCATCACCTTCCAATGATGAGTCCTGGGTTCGAGTCTCACGAGACAGGATCGTGGATGTGCACTGTCCAGGAGTCCCATACTAGGACGAAACGACCATCCAGTTCTTCCAGGTTTTCCACGGTGGTATAACTTACATTGACTCGTGAATTTAAATATTTAATTACTATAATATCCACAAAATCCCTATATATATATATATGAAAAAAGACTACAGTAGAGTACTAACTGATCAGCAATTAGATATAAACATTATGATTGTCAGTTCATTAACATAGATTGAACTCTATGTATTGAATAGCTCGTCCGTTAATAAGTTTGCCACAGTTCAAATAACTCATTACTAAATTTTTCCACTTATTGTACTGTGCAACGCTGGTTCCAAAGTCACAGTGAATGTTGACTCATTCGACTTAGAAGATAGGTGTTTATTTTTTTGGCAGCCTACTTGAATATCTGGATACCTGTTCCTTCCATCTAGATACTTCAACAAGTCAACTTTTTATTTGTTTTAATTCATCATTATATCTATTAATCGCATAAACTATTCAGGCGCGCTTACGCAAGTTTACGACTTTTCTCTGTACACGTTACAAAAAAGTGCAATCAGAGACATTGTGGTGGCTGGTAATATACATCGAAAACAATGTACATTATTCAGATGTTGATTCCTGAACTGCTAACATGTAACTGACGATCACTCATTATTTACCGTCAGGATCGATCAAGAAATAAGAAAAAGAAAAACATTATGCTGAACATTCTTTATTGTACCAAAAATATAATATTGAATAAAATCATTAATAATAATAGGTTCCTACTAGTGAGGAACCAAGGTTAAGAAGAACTCCGTGTAGATTGATTCCGACCATTTAAGACTGAAGAGAAGAATCAGTGAATTAACTAAAATCAAATATGAGTTTTCTGTAATGCGCTGTACTACTAATAGTACTCATTAATGTCCATATTCAATAAAGCAGTTAATTAATAGTTATAAATATGAACATACTGATAAATTTCTGTTCTGTGCCGGAGGAGCATGTAAACAGCCTGGAAGAAAGAGGGACAAGTAAAAGAGAGAGGCGATGGCTCAGAAAACACATAAAATCCATCTACGCTTAATAATCCGATCATTTATACACACAGACTTCAGATTAAGAGAAGCTGAAAATTGTAACTAGAACTCGCTGGAATAAGATTTTGAATCTGTTACATGACAAAAGATTATCCACAACCTCCCATTCTAATAATAATCATCACGTTCTCACTAGTGATTAGCTTCAAGATGGGTAGAGACAGGTACCCACCTCCGACAATGGATGTCTCCAAATTCAAAATTCACATGATTATAGGCATTGCATAACTTGAACATTTAAACAATGGGTTTATAATTACTGAAATAAGGTACGCGTCCGTGAATTTGTAGCAAATTCATTTTTCAATACTCAGTATATGTGGGGTATCGAGTATTAATATTATTATTATTATTATTATTATTATTATTATTATTATTATTATTATTATTATTATTATTATTGAATCAAGATCCTCTAATAAAACAAGGAAAGCACCAACCAAACCAGTCACACTTAATGGCAAAACTGTGAAAGATGTGGAATCCTTCATGTACCTAGACAGCATCACCGACCAAAAGAGCGGATCGGATGCAAACGTAAAGGCAAGGATTGGCAAAAGCAAAAACAACATTCCTACAGTTGAAGAACACATAGAATTCAAAACAATTGTCTACCGACCAATATCAAAGTCACACTCTTCAATATGAACAATCAAGTCAGTTCTACTATACGGAGCTGAAACTTCGAGAACAGCTACTGTAGTGAACAGAACACGAGTGGGGACAAATCGAATGTACTTAACACAAATTACAGGACTTTTTCATAAAATCTAACAATCATAAAGTAAATCCTTAATTTGCAAAATGTCCATCAATTGTCTTAAAACGACTCAGACTTCATTGTTCTTGCATTTTCATACAAATTACATCCTGTTTCCATTCTTTACTGTTCGATCATCTTGTCTCTCTGCTGTTCTGTTCACGACCAACATCATATACTACTTATGTCAATATAACTAGCACACACCACACTACAGTCATCATCAAGAAGGTACAAGTATTTATAAATAATTGTCTAGGCAAGATACTCAACATCCATTGGTCGGATACGATCAACAACAACAGCCTACAGTGGGAGTGAACGAACCAACTTCGAGGTGAGGAGGAAATTAAGAAAAGACGATGGAAATGGATTGGATATACATTACGCATCACGAGGCAAGCCCTAGCTTAGAATCCTGAAAGGAAGCGGAAAATTGGAAGACCAAAGAACACATTACGTCGGTAAATAGAAGGAGATATGAAAAGGATGAATAAGAACTGCAAAGAGCTGGAGAGGATTGTCGAGGACAGAGTTGGATAGAGAGTGCTGGTGTGAGGCCTATGCTTCTCCATGAGGAGTAACTGACGTAAGTAAGTAAGTGTTATTAGGAGTTTTATCATTCATTTATTCAGTTAGTGCTGAATAATAAGCGCATGATTTTCATTGAAAATTTCATTTTAAATGTTAACTTTCATTGTGTTTGTTTTCTCATTCAGTAAATTGAGTTAAACTATATTAGTGTGTTCATAGCAAAGAAATATCGATAGATTTACACGATTAAAATGAATTCCCTAGTGAGAATCATGTTTTTATATTTAATACTTACTCACTAAATGATAATGAAAAATACTACCATTTTACTGAACATAGAAAATATAGCGGATAAACCTCATATGAATTAATTAATAGTAGTTTATGAATAATCGAAAAATACGGCGATAAATATTGCGTCAGATGGAAGTTTCACACTATAAACTGACTTCGTTTAGGCAATATCATGAATGAACCGAAATTACCAATTTAAATTAGTGGATATTAACTCAGAATATTTGAAGACTAAGTGCTCGTTACATCTGAAAGTTCTCAGTTGTATTATGGATATACATCACTGAAGTGTCACATATTAACACTAAATAGCTATTCAATGAGATCATGAGTCAATCAAAGCTAGACCACCATGGAAAACATGGATGCACTGAACGGCCATTTCGTCCTATTATAGGACTCCTCAGCAGTGCTCATCCAAGATCCCACCTCGCAAGATTCGAACATAGGACCTATCAATCTCGCACATGAACGCTTAAACTCTAGACCACTGAGGCAACCGGTATCCAACCGTGTTATTGTCTAACTTCAACCAATCCATGAAATTGAGCGAAACATTCACCATTTTCTTCAATGAGTTACTATCTCATGACAGACCCTGTTGAACTCCACTGATCACGACTTCTCATTAGAACTCCAGGAAATACCTCTTTTAGCCAGTTACTATTGAGCGTATGTTGATTGTCATCAGAAGGGTTTTTGTAGATATTATAGTCATTTTAATAGATGAGAATATGGATTGGCATTGTTGAGAAGTCCCACAATAGAACAAAATGTCCATCCAATGCTTTGAGGTTTTCCATGGTGGTCTAGCTTTAATTAACTCATGATCTCAACTATTAAAATTACTATTCAATCCTTTCATCAGATACAATCTATGATGAAAGAAATCTCAATTCAATAATCCTTAATAATAACATAAACCAATTACTTAATAAATAAACATTAAAAGTACATATGCTAGAATTTCTGATGATGATTTATTTAATCAAAGTTTCATAGTTTCACTTATTCACTCTGTCTTAACAACTATCTAACTGAAATACAACAAAGTCACCCCTACCCCCACCCACTACCACCCTGTTTGAAAATAGGATTATGGTGGGGGGGTTTTTTTCTTTAAAAAAGAAACCACTATCAATAAATACATTTACATAAACGTAACAACATACATTCATGACAACTTTACTTTATTTATTTTAAAATGAATTCTGTTTAGCCTATTAATCATTCTAAGCAAGATATGAGAAGAAAAAAAAGAAAAGACTGTATAATTTACATTTTGATAAACATTTTAATCCTTCATAAAGGGTAATAGGCATAAATAAACATTTAATGCCTTATAAGACTATGTCATTCCATAGAAAAGCAACATAAATATATGTGTAATGTGAGTCATACTACTTCTTTGTTTTGTTGTTTAAATATAATCATTGTCGAAATTAGTTTTGTCATTAAATGTATTAAACTTCTATTACATAAGCTAGTGACTAGTTGAATTCAATAGCTAAGTAGATAATGTGATACTGTTTGAAGTGAACAGTATTGATTTCAAGTACCAAAGTGAATATCAACTCTGAGATGCAGGTATGAGTTCTCTCAAAAATAGGACGAAACGAACGTCTTGAATTCCATTGTTAGACGCTAACTATTTTTCACAATTGATTGATCACTAGGTGGTGATAAATGTCATGTATGTCAAGTCCTTCTTAGTGCAGATCGAATGCTATCGACCAAGTTGCAATGTAGCCACTAGTCTATGTGACTTGACATTGCGTGCACTATGTTGAGATTAGATTGTGGTTGGATATAATCAACAAGAAACCCTGGATCTAGGTTTTATGCTACTTCGCACTCGTCAACAAGATGATGGATTCAATCCCGTGTCTCCTAGCTTCACAATCAGAGACGTTAACACTGGGCTATCTGGGCTACAACTGACCTTCTATAGGACTGAGATGTATTCACAATTGATTGATCAATGTCATGTGTGTCAGGTGGCACGGGATCGAATCCGTCAGAGAGCACCAGTTCTCTCAATATTACAGGTACAACTTGTCAATAAGTACCAGCAATTGGAGGCTCTCCCGGTGTTCCACATTGTACGAACATTCCATGTACCTAAATAAATGGTCGCTCTGGTTGTCAGAAGGGGCATCGGTCTCGTAACTTCCGAAGGAATTCGGCTTTCATCATGAGGCGTCATAGTTCTTCTAAATGAAGACCTTCTGACTCCCAGGGCAGAGTTTAAAAGGTTTGAATATTTTTTTCTGGTTAGCGCTTTTTTAGCGAGTTAGTTTTCTACGGGATGGGGACGCTAACTCCATGCCCAACCCTTCTCCTTTATCCGGGCTTGGGACCGGTAGTAGCCCCCGGAGGGACTCCAGGCGGAGTTCAATAAGTACCAAGTAGAACGAAACCTAAACCCAGGATTTCTTGTTGACTAGCTCCAACCACTATTTTACTATCGATCTTTGCTTAATAATAACATTCATCATTTTTAAAAAAAATAAGGCTTATTTTCACACATTTTAAATGTGGTTACATATTTCAACAACAACAACAACAACAGCAGCATCAGCAACAACGACAACAACAAGAACGACAAATTGTTTATTTTTAAATAAATAAATGTATGAATCATAAATGTTTGAATAAGAATGATTATACCAAGCGTAAAAATGGATTTGTTACATAAGTTATTTTTTACTATTCGACTTTACATTATCCTCCTACATGGTATTTTTCAGTTATCCGTCTCTATTCAAATTATAGAGTAAACAATATAATTTATGATGGATAGACACAATGATATAGAAAGTGACAACGTGTATGTGTGCGCATACACTTCTCTATTTGTGTGTGTGTGTTTGTTTTGTAAACGAAATTGTCGGTATTATTCATACTACGTGAGTAACAGCGTGTTTTTGTTTTATAGGACGGTTATTTTCTACAGGATGCGGTTGCCGACTCTATATGCCTAGCCCTCCTCTCCTTTATGTCGGATTAAAACTGGTAACAGTCTTACAACAGACCTAATAGTGGAGTTACATGAGTAAGAGAGTGAAAATGAATTGAAAATCTATTTTTTTTTCCATAAGAAAACTGTTACAGATCATGTATGTATGTATAAATAAAACTGACAAGTAATGTAAACACAATTAATCTATGTAGACTTTCCATTTCATATTTATGATAATCAAAATGTAACGTTTATTTGTCTGTCGTCAATGTTGTTGTTGTTTTTATTATTTTAAATACTCACGCCATCATGAATAGATTAGTAGAAATAATTTGATAAATAGTGTGTAACGAAATAGTGAAATATTGTTTGACAAGCCCCAGAGTGAACATCAAATCTGAGATGCAGGTACATTCAGCTGACGAGTTTTAAATAGGACTAAACGCACTTACTGGATTCTACTGTTAACCACTATCTATTCTTGTGAATTAAGGCTATATCGAGGCAATACACACAGTATGCACATATACCAATAAGAAATTGATCAATTACATTCCTAAACATCAATGGGAAGAATCAAGCAAACAATACCAAATGAATTTAAGCTTCATCTCATTGCACAAACAAGTGGCTATCAGGACTCAGTAGCTAAGTGGATAACTCGATGACGTTTGAAAAGAACGATACTGAGTTCGAGCTCCAGAAAGAACATCAACCCAGATTCAGATACATCCAGCTGATGAGTCCCAAATAGGATGAAACACGCATTCTGGATTCCACAGCTAGCCACTATCCATCTTTGCATATATTGTTTGACAAGTTGAATACTCACTAAGATCACTTTCTGTATGTGTATACAGACAATGGCAGACAAATGATAACCTTATGTTTACTTAAGCTTTATTCTAGTTAGTACGATTGATCATGGTATATCTACTTGGTTAGCCTTTCGGAAATTGGGATTAATATCACTTAAATACTATAGTTAGAGACAGTACTATTGAGTTATTTTAATTTCTGACTGAATTACTTAAATATTAAGTGTCGAGACTATCATTTATGGACGACCTTTGTGCGACGCTAACGTGACCTTGAAAGTGTCCACTTAATAACCAGGATGAAATGAAGATTATAAACCTGTGTGAGTAATTAGAATTATGATTTACAGTTGATGGTTGTAGTTAGGAATCAGATTTCGGTTTTTCATCACGAACTGACATCAGCTCTAATGCCGAAATAGTATTTAGCTAGATGAGTGAATGAATTTCTTGCCAAAATCCGAGACCTGTTATTTTATACCTGATTGATTCGTCCATAAATCAGAGTCTCGCCGATTAAGTTATTAACATTAATTTGTTCACAGTATAGTAAGCAATCTTGAAATTCTACCATTATTATAGCAAAACGAGCTTACAGGATTTCACTGTGAGACATAATCTATTTGTTCTATGAAAATATGTGTCAGAATGACTACGTCGAGGCAGTCAGTACAGGCTATCTATATATAACTTCATACCTACTGAGTAAGCTAGATACTGTTTGGTCTCATAAACTTAGTGAATAGTGTGTTGGGAATCTGAAATGAAAGGTAACAACTTCGAAATTCAATGCGAATATCAACATTGGAAAGCGGATAACAACAAAATATAGTGTAATATGATGTCAAATATCTTATATTAATGATTATATTTGTAATTTGCTGGACAGAATTCTGTCAGTACTAATATCTAAACAAACATAACCGTAGTTATTTACTATTTGGTGATCAAATGATCTATTCTATTTGCACTCTTAATGTTTAAACAATTGATAAGGAGCTAACGAAATAATATAGACTTGTATCTTTCCATTGTTATTAAGGACTGCAACTGATCAGTCTCTTGTTGGCATATGTGCATCCTAAACGAACTGCCTCGATATTGCCTGAATTCACGAATAAGTCGAAACACGCGTCCTGGATTCCACTGTTAGCCACTATCCATCTTTGCTTATGAAATAATATAGAGTCGTAATATTCTATTCAAGTTAAAGTACTTTCTTTTGTATGGGAGCATTTGTGTGAGACTCTTCAGCAGTGCGTAGCCTCGACCTCACGATCTCAAACCAAGTACCTTCGATATTGAGCACGAACGTTTGAGCTCTCGAACATTGACCTATTATCCAACTTCGACCAATCCATGACATTATTAAATCCTCATCCACTACTTGCAGTGAATGTCTCACACTCTACACGAATTGAACTTCACTGGTCACAGCATTCCATTAGAACTTTAGGAGTTACATCTTGAGGCTAGTCACTAGTGAGTACATGATATGTTTATATGTATATATGATGCATACATTTCTGTAGTAAGACAGAAACGTAATACAATTCATAGGTCATTTCCACCATAGTCTAAGATAAAAAAACAGATAATTTTTTCAGTTTCAGTTTGGACAGGACAGGAGGTTAGATTGCCTTTGTTAGTCTTGGCAATGATGGTCTCTCGACAGATAAAGCCTTAATCATATGTTGAAGTAATGAATTCCACTCGTTGATAATTCAATGGGAAAGTCAATATTCAGCTGACAAGTAATTTTGCCCCCAAATGCCCTGGTACGGCCGAGAGTGGGGAAAGTCCGCTCTCCATCTCAAAATGCTCTCACATGGCCACGCGTATATAGCCTCTGCCAGGAAAGTCCTAGTCATTGCCTTCTCGTGGCGGGGGTGTTTTTCACGAAAATGAGAGGACGAAAAGCGAATGTCCGGCGCTTTAACCGGATTCCAAACCAATGGTGCACATGGGCTCCAGTATCCTGCGGGAACAAATGGCGTATGAACCAATTGTTGGTCACCGGCTACCATGGGACAGCGTCTCCTGACGATGCTGCATTGACTTGTGGATCAGACCCTTAGGTCGAAGGCTCGGGGTGTGGCCCCCTAAGAAAACCACCTGCTTCAGTCTGGGCACCCGGGCAGTATCACAGCCTTCACACATATCGAATGAGATTTGTGTGGCGCATATGTATTTGGTGCCTCTTTGTACCAATATCTATGTGTTGAAATAATAATCCAGCGATTGTGCTAGGTTCAGCCAACTGACAAGTAATTTATTCTGGGCTTGTGAACTTTTTTTTTGCATTGTCCTCATAAATTCTCTGTTTTGGAAGACAAAAAACTGAGGGCATATCAAGTGTAAAATTATCACTTCAAATAATGTAGAAACCTACTACAATACATGAAATCGAATTCAGGACAACAATGTGTGGATTCAGTCAAGCCGACTGTAAATACAATAACCTCACAGTAACTTTTGATGAGTATCACACTTCATATATGTATTTAATTACTTACATATATGCGTGTGGTAAATCGTTTAAGCAAAATATACATATCTTTTGCTAACATACATCAATAACATATGATATATATGTATCTTCCGCTTTTGATTGACCCCTAAATCAGGTCAGTAGAATAGACAAACAAAAAAGAAATAGGTCAATGATGGGAAACAACATTGTGATATACTATCACTCTTTTATTAAGTTTGAAATATTCGACTGTATGATTCCTGGAAGAGGACAACAATGGAACTATATATTCAAGTGTTTGTATATTTATCTGTCTGTTTGTGTGTCCATCGTGAGAGAGAGTGAGAGAGGGAGATAGTCAGACAGACAGACAGATAGAGAGATAGTTATTTAAGTAAAGGATTACAGAGAAACTGACTTTACTCAAGATTCATACTACGACTATTGTTATTATTATTACTTCAATAAGATTAATGATTGTTTACAGAAAGGAAGTGTTAACAGTGACTGAATGGAGCGAGCAAATAAAACAACATAAAAAACAAACAAACAAACGAATAAGAATTCATGTAAAATGAGGAGGGAGGCGGGGGCGGGGTAGTGTGAAAGGTAAGAAAGGGAAGAACCGCAAGAGAATTTTCAACTTACACTTAATCGTTTACAATGTAGATTCCATTGTCATTATCTTATCTCTTTTTTTTTTAGACATAGAAGACAATGTTTATATTTTTTTCAAGTGTACTACTATAATCTTTTTAGAGTCTGTATTCCCATTTTCATGAATGACAGTTTTGACAAGAATGATGAATGATCTAGAAGAGAGAAAAAAGAAACTGTTTATTAGATAAACAAAAGATAAATAAATAGATGCCTTTTTCTTAATATAAATGAAGAAGATAAAGAAATTTTTGGAAATGTATTTATCTTCATAATCTTGTTGATTTATCATGGATTTATAGAGATTGTAGTCATTTTTTTTTAATAGTTGAATTCATGAATCAATTGAAGGTAGATTACCGATGAAAACTTGGAAACATTGAACGGTCATTTCAATCTAGTATAGTACTCTTAAGCAACGCGCATTCATGATTTCACAACAAAAGAACTCTAACCCAAAATCTTCGATTTCACGCACAAACACTTGACTTCTAGACTTATGAATGCAATCGTTCTCTGCAAATCCCCATTCTGATAATAATCATCATCACGTGCTCGCTGATGGATGACTAACTTATTAATGGATTTGTTGGAGTTCTAGTGAGAATCCATGACCAGTGGAACTCGATTTGTGTCAGATGGAGACAGTTATCTACCTCAGACAATGAGTAAAGAGTTGTGCAAGATGATGGATTGATTGAAGTTAGATATTAATGCCGTTGTATGTCGGCTTACTGGTCTAGAGTTTAAGTGTTCACTTGCGAGCACGAAGAACCTGTGTCCGAGTCCCTCTATGGGATTATGGATGCCTATTATTGAGGAGTCCTATACTAGTTCGAAACGATCATTCAGTGCTTCTAGGTTTTCGATGGTGGATTCATTTTATTGAGTGAATAAATTTTATGGTATTTGTGTGGATATCTAATATTAGATTACTAGAATCAATTAGTAAAAAGCTCAGATTTTATACTAATTTTCATTCATTACCATAGTGAACTGGTTTGCTCTGTGAGAGTTTTAAACTAATGTTGTTCAATCTGACACTATTGAACTATCCTGATCAACGATTGATATTTCGTAGAATTCTATTTTTGTATTAATAAGAATACGATATCGTTGGATAAAGGGGATCCATTCTATTTTTTTAAAAGACATCTCATTAGCTGTAAATAGGGCGAGACTATAATTGATGGATGAACCAACTAGGGAAAAGATAACAGGTCTCGGATTTTGGAGCGAAATTCATTCATCCATTTGGATAAATAGAGTTTTGGCATTAAAGTTAATGACAGTTAGTGATGAAAACTCGAAATCTAATTCCTAACCGCAACCACCAACTATATATCATAATTATAATTTCTCACACACTGGTTTATAACCCTCATTTGAACCTGGTTATTAAGTTGACACTCTCAAGGTCACTTTAGCGTCACTCAAAAGTCGTCCATAAATTATAGTCTCACCGATAAGTGTTCTAGAGTAGGATAGAAAATCATAAGATCAGAAAGAAGTTTCAACTATTGTCCTATGCCATTTTACTATCACTAGGATTTTAAGTTTTGTATTTAGAAGATCACTTTCAGCTTCACTCACCAAAGTACTATAAAGGTTTGCTTCTGATTGTATTATTGTTGTTATGACTACAGTATAAATAATGTTACAGTTTAGAATCTGAGTTATATTTCTCTAACCCTCATATACTATTTAATGTATAGCTTAGAGTCCGAAGCTTCTACCAATGATACACTTCGACTAACAAGATTAAGATTGAGTTGACGCCAACACAATCTTAACTTCTATTAGTCCACTGATTTATTTACTTTCTTCTATACCCAGTCTTGAATACGAATACGAGAATAGAGCAACCAAGCTTTTGTTATTATGTTTCAGGCACTCAATATATCTAACTCAAACACTAGTGAGTTATATATATGACAATAATTTAGAAAAACTAACTCTACTGTACGGAGCTGAAACTTGGAGAACTACTACATCCATCATCAACAAGGTACAAGTATTTATAAATAGTTGTCTACTCAAGATACTCAACAACCATTGGTCGGATACGATCAACAACAACAGCCTACAATGGGAGAGAACAAACCAGCATAAAGCTGAAGTGGAAATTAGGAAAAGACGTTGGAATTGGAAATCACCAAACTGTATCACGAAGCAAGCCCTAACTTGGAATCGTGAATGGAAGCAGAAAAGTGGAAGGTTAAAGAACATATTACGTCGGTAAATAGAAGAAGATATGAAGAGGATGAATAAGAACTGGAAATATCTGGAAAGGATTATCTAGGGTAGGGTTGGATGGAGAATGCTAGTGGGTGGTCTATGCTCCTCCATGAGGAGTAACAGGTGTAAGTAAGTAACTTATATAACAATAGTTAATAGGTCCAATGAAAGCTTATTATATAATGATTATAGAAGTACAATTACTCAATCATCTTATAATTGTATAATGAAAATATAAACAATAATACTTTCAAAGCTCCAATTTCCTTAATACTCTCTTTATTATAATAAATATCTGTAACTTAAGGAACTGTTCGCAGTTCATGAGAGTCATTGATAATAGAATGAATTTATCTTAATCAACAAGTCTTATTCTTTGAACTTTATTTAAATTTATCTAAAGAAGAAGTTATATGAAGATTTCTTTATCTCCATTAAACTTTCGATACATTTTGAAATTGAACACTAAAGTACCGACTATATAACCGCTTCCAAGTTCCTATAAGTTTTCAACTCTTGAATAAGAGCAGAAAACAAAAGGTGAGAAGGATAGAATGAAGCTTTTTATTTCGAAGTTTAGTTAATGTATAGAAAACTAATGTATTTCTATATGTCACTATGATATAAGGAATAATTAGTAATGGAATCGGTAAGTATCCTATTATCATGACATACTATCTATTTTGGTGGAGTTTTGTTCTCTGAGCTGGATGGTTTGGTCGTGGAGCTTTCATCGTTCTTCTAAACGACATCATCAGCACAAACTTCGAATAGAAGTCCACCTGAGCTACAAATCTTCTCCACCATCTCATACTATCTATTTCTGAACTTCTTTCAGATGGTTATGAAGAACACCGATTGAACGAAGCGTATTCAAAACATTTCTGATTTATGAACACCTTTTTAAAAAGGATTATCAAGAGCTCTTATCAATCAACAATTCTTATTTTAGAAAGTTATCATCTAGACAACTGGATGAATGCTTCATGATTATGTTGAATGAGACAGTAAAACAAACTGCTGACCTAGTACTCTTTCCAGTTACTGAATGATTATCTAAATGTTAACGATCAATGATAGAAATGAATCTGTTACCAGTAGTAAAGGGTAAAAGGTTTTAGACCAATTACTGACATCTTCTTAAACATAAATAAATCCATGATAACTAATCACAATTGACTGATCACTGAGTGGTGATCAATGTTATGTGTGTCTAGTCCTTATTTAGTGGAGATCGAATGCTATCGATCATGTTGCAATGTAGCCACCAATCTAGGTGACTCGACACTGGGGGCACTATGTATTGAGATTTAGATGGTGGTTGGAGGTAGTCGACAGGAAACCCTGAACCCGGGTTTCGTGCTACTTGGCACTCATCAGCAAGGTGTACCTGTAATCCTGAGGGAACTGGTTCTCCCTAGCGGATTCGACTGCAACATGATCGATAGCACTCGATTTGCATTAAATAAGGACTAGACACACATGACATTGATCACCACCCAGTGATCAATCAATTGTAATCACATCTCAGTTCTACAGGAGGTTAGTCACGGATCGGATAGCTCAGTGGTAACGTCTCTGACTGTGAAGCTGGGTGACACGGGATCGGATCCGCCAGCGAGCACCAGTTCCCTCAAGATTGCAGGTTCACCTTTCTGACGAGTACCAAGTAGCACGAAACCCGGGTCCAGGGTTTTCTGTCGACTACTTCCAACCACAATCTAATGATAAGTAATATCACAATTGTGAAGACTTTTTACATTGTGATAAGTAAATGTTCACAAAATGTATTTCGTTAACCTATTCATATATATTTTGCTAATAATGATACTTTAGTTAACAAGTGTAGTATGTCTTAATTTATATGATTGGTATGTTTTCGGTTATTAGCTGTATTAAACAATTTTACGATCAGTAGTGAACAGTCTACAACGTATAAGAGACATAGTAGAATCATCATAAGCTGAGATACAGTAAAATCATCTAAAGTTACTTACATTGGTGCCCTATCAAGTTGAATAATTTCTATACAAGTGTATGTAAATGATCGAATTCAGTAAATCTTTAGAGATAATCTAAATAAAGAATAATTATACATTTAACGTCGAAAGCTGTGATATATAGAGTTTATCAGAAAGGGGGTTTAATGGATATCATAGTGATTTCCCCTTTTGATACTAATCAATATATGCTCACTAGTGACTGGCTAAAAGAGGTATTTCCTGGAGTTCAAGTGAGAAGCAGTGACCAGTGGAGTTCAGCCAGGTCTGTTGTGAGATAGTAACTCACTGAAGAAAATGGTGAATGTGTCACCTAATTCAATGGATTGGTTGAAGTTAGACACTAACACCGTTGGATGTCGGCCAGCTCAGTGGTCTAGAGTTTGAGCGTTCATGCGCGAGACTGATAGGTCCTGAGTTGGAATCTCGCGAGGTGGGATCTTGAATGCGCACTGCTGAGTAGTCAGTCAGTCAGTCAGTCAGTCAGTCAGTCAGTCAGTCAGTCAGTCAGTCAGTCAGTCAGTCAGTCAGTCAGTCAGTCAGTCAGTCAGTCAGTCAGTAACAACGTAGAACTTTGTACGTACATACGTACATCAGTTCAAGTTGCCATACCACATTAGCACACAGATACAACTGTCCATTCAAATCTCATAGTGGTAGCTATAGTAAAAATGTAAGCAGTAATCGGAAAGACTAGGGTTCGAAGATGCTATTCAAGGAGTATAATCCAGTGAAATAAATTCGGAAGGAGAAAAAGAAGAGAAACGTGAAGAATTCAGAAGATTAGAATTTAGGAGAACACAAACATCTATAGTGTCGCAATTTATTCTGTACACGATCGATCCCTATGGAATCCAGCCTGTTAGTGATGAAAATTCCTTCTTTTAAGAGGCTAATAATTAAACATTCCAAGTTATTAATAGTTAACAGACAAATTAAATGGTGATCATATTGAATTTCAATACTTATCTTTATTCATCATTTACGTATAGATACCGAAATGTTAATGACTGGTTGTTTAAAAATTAATTTTGATCGAGTTTTATCCTTTGAACTGAATGGTTGGATCATGGATCTTTCATTGTTATTCTGAACAACATCATCTACAGCACAAACTTTAAATAGAAATTAAGTGTTTGAATTTCTTCACATATGAATCACAACTTGTTCTGTAATCTTTAATGTTGATTAGTTATTGTTAACTGTTAACCTATTATTGTTTACTTCTTGTTATGTCCCGACAAGAATAATGAATGGCAACTTTGGAGATCTATTGATGAATCAATACTAAATGTATATCTCCTATTGTATAATTATTAACTAACTAAACTATGCATATTCATATTCCTTTTATTATAAGCTTCATTTTGACCCATGAACTATTATTATACAATTTACCATTCTTGAGTTATACCCAGTATATTAAGTACTACCTCCTTTGTTCACAACCACATCTGGCTCATTCTTGTACAAATGTTGTTTCCTATTCGGTCGTACGTTGTGTTCTGTCTGATTGGTGTATAAACTCAGTATGTTTGAAATATAATGATTCATATCGCAGAAGTTGAGACTGGTGTTCTGGACTCGAACAGGCAAGGCTAGGTGGAAAGCAGGATTAATCAGAACTCTAGGCTGCTCACACATATGTTTTACTCGTCCTTAGTCCGATTGATAATTCGCTGCTATCTAATCGGTGGTCACTTCTTTATAAAGAAATTTGAACATTTTATTAACTACCTGAAGTTTGTACGGTTTATCTGATATCATTCAGATGAAGAACGATGAAAACTTCACGATCAAATCATCCATTAAAAAATCATCCAATTGATCTATGGTGGAGAAGATTTGTAGTTCAGGGGGATGATTTTGATGGAGTAAACAATGACAAATGTAAGGTTAATAAGAACCAAGGTGTACAGAAGAATAAGCTGTGAAAGGCATATGGAGAAATTCGAACACTTCACTTCTATCTGAAGTTTGTGCTGATGATATCGTTCAGAAGAACGATGTAAGATCCACGACTAAACCATCCAGCTCAGAGAACAAAACTCCATCAAAAGTGATCTATAAATCTTCTTCACTTATAACAATCTTAACTAGTATCTATTATAATATACATTTATACTTCATTTCACTGTATGAATCATTTTATATGAAACAGATGTTAAAATGTTTTCTTTTCTTATTAACCTAAGAATAAGTAGAATCTACTGTTACCTGTATTGGTGTTGTTGTTTAGTTTACTCCCTTTTCCTTCTATTTTAAAATATTCCTATACAACAATTGACATATTGAACTAACGACAATAACATTAACAACTATTTATCAAAAAAAAAAGAAAAGAACTAGAATTAATGCAACAGAGAGTAAAGTTAATTCACTTGATATTGTTTTTACTTGAATCTTCCCATTGATGTCTTAGGACTGAAATTGATCAGGACTCAGTAGATAAGTGAATAACGCGATGGCTTTCGAAGCGAACGGTACTGAGTTCGAGTCCCAGAGTGAACATCAACTCTGAGATGCAGGTACATCCAGCTGACGAGTCCCAAACAGGACGGAACGCGCGTCCTGGAGAGTAAAGTTGTTTTAAAGAAAAAGATATTTTCTCTTGTTATCAAGTCATCCGCTCTCTCTGTCTCTCTCTCACGCGCTCTCTTATTCTCTCCTTTTTTTAATTACTCGTAAGTATAACTAGAAGAGTAGATGTATATGTTCATTATTGATTGAATATAGTATCATATCTCACCTATCATATAAGAGATATTAGTTGAAGTTAAACCATTAACACCATTAAATGCTGGCCAGCTCAATCGTCTAGTGGTTAAGCGTTCACATGCGAGACTGATAACTCCTGAGTTGGAATCTCATGAGACGGGATCGTGGATGCTCACTACTAAAGAGTCCCATAATAAAACGAAATGACTGTCTAGTGCTTTCATATTTTTCATGGTGGTCTAACTTCAATTGACTCATGTTCCCAATTATTAAGATATTTAAATGTTAAATAAATATGTTAGTATACACAATTAAAACAATTACAATGAGATATAGATGGTGGTTGGAGGTAGTCAACAGGAAACCCTGGACCCGAGTTTCTTGCTACGTGGCACTCGTCAGTAAGGTGTACCTGCACTAATAAGGACTAGACAAGCATGACATTTATCACCACCCAGTGATCAATCAATTGTGATTACATCTCAGTCCTACAGGTGGTTAGTCTCGATTCGGATAGCTCAGTGGTAACGTCTCTGACTGTGAAGCTGGGTGACACGAGATCGAGTACGCCAGCGAGCACCAGTTCCCTCAAGATTACAGGTACACCTTTCTGACGAGTACCAAGTAGCACGAAACCCGGGTTCAGGGTTTCCTGTTGACTACCTCCAACCACCATCTAAATCTCAATACATAGTGCCCATAGTGTCGAGTCACCTAGACTGGTGGCCACATTGCAACATGATCGATAGTATTCGATCTGCACTAATAAGGACTAGACAAGCATGACATTGACGACCACCCAGTGATCAATCAATTGTGACAATTACAATGTTATTGCTTTTAAGTCCGGATAATTACCACGTGACTTATTCGACAATCGAAGTACAACTTATTCAATTTGTGTACTGTGTTGAAACCAATGATGTTTGATCAGTATGAGCAGCCTAACTACCTTGTTGGTCCTTTATCCTCCCAGCCCTAATAGTTGAGTCCAGAACGCCAACATCAACCTCCACGATACGAATCCTGTATTTCAAACATACTGGGTTTATATACTACGACATAACGCTAACTACAAAATACATTTAATTATTTATGTTGTATTCTTTTAATAATGTAGTAACTAATTATCTTGTAGAGGAAAAATAAAGAAAAAGAGTAAACGTACTAGCATACTTACTTACTCCGGTTACCCCTCATCGAGGAGCATAAGCCAAACACCAGCATTCTCCATCCAACTCTGTCCTAAGCAATCCTTTCCAGTTCTTTCCAGTTGTTATTTATTCTTTTCATATCTGCTTCCGATTTTTGGCGCAGTGTGTTCGTTGATCTTCTACTTTTCCGTTTTCCTTCAGGATTCTGATTTAGCGTTTGGTGATTTCTGTAATGTATGTCCTATCCACTTCCAACGTCTTTTCCTAATTTCATCTTCAGCTGATAGCTGGTTTGTTCTCTTTCTTAGTGAGCTATTGCTGATGTATTATTATGCATGACAAAAATCTTAAAAATTATGTATGGTTAGTGTGTTGTCAACAATTGTTTCGGTAAGAAAACCCAAACCCCAGCCAACCTTAATGGTTGGTCGTTAGAAAGGTTCTCAAGTTATTTCACTTTATAATCATCGGTTTAAGTTACAATAAACTTTCTAGGTCTTATTTTGCTAAGGCGATCACAGGAATAGCTCACTTTTTGTTAACAATGTTAGAGTCTAACTAGTAACGGAAACAAATAATCTCTTTTTAAATCACATTTCTCACATATCCTTGTACGGCCAATCAAATGCCAACGAGTCTTAGCCAAATCATCCATCAGCTGGGACATTGAATGCCGAACACTTCATCAATCCCCATCAAGACCAAGGACAACTAACTTGTGTCAATCAATTGCACGCCATGAACTGGCCCATGCGATGGTGGTTGCAACCTATTCTTTGTACCTACTTTTACTAATATATTTCTGTAACTTAATAACACAACTGATGTAGCAGAAGCTTCTGCATCAGTAGACCTCAACATACACAAAGGAATAACCAAGATTCTCAAATACAACACCAAACCATTCACACTTGGTGGCAAAACTCTGAAAGATGTGAAATCTTTCACTTCATTGATGAACAAGGAGGATTTGGTGCAAAAGTAAAGGCAAGGATTGGCAAAGCAAAAACAACATTCATATAGTTGAAGAACACATAGAATTCAAAACAACTGTCTACCGATCAATATCAAAGTCACATTCTTTAATATGAACAATCAAGACAGTTCTACTATACGGAGCTGAAACGTCGAGTACTGCTACAACCATCATCAAACATGTATAAGTATTTATAAATATTTGTCTACTCAAGATACTCAACAACCATTGGTCGGATACGGTCATCAACAACAGCCTACACTGGGAGAGAACAAACGAGCATATAGCTGAAATGGAAATTGTGTAAAGACGTTGGAACTGGATAGGTCATATATTACGCAAATCACCACAGTGCATCATGAGGCAAGCCCTAACTCGGAATCGTGAATGGAAGCAGAAAAGTGGAAGGCCGAAAAACACATTGTATCGAGAATTGGAAGCAAACGTGAAAATGTTCAATAAGATGTGGAAAGAGCTGGAAAGGACTGTCGAAGACAGAATTGGATAGAGAATGCTGGTGGGCGGCCTATGCTCCTCCACGAGGAGTAATAGTTGTAAGTAAAAATAGTAAGATTGAGAATCAAAGATCACTTCATAAATTTTCAGTTATGTTTGACTGAGACTTTTCAGAATTATATATTCATAATATCAAAATAAGTTTGAATCAATGATGTTCTGACTCTGCACAAAGCATTTTGCATTTGAACCACTAGGTTAAAACTGAATTATTCAAATATTCAATTTGTTTGTTTGAAATACTATCATTCAAATAAAATATATATATCTCATATGTAGATATACTACTGCTGAATAGTTCTAGGTGTCATTTTATACCAAAGAAAAGTAACTGGATTCACCTAAAAGTCCACTTGTCTTTATTTGTTTTTCTTCAGCCATGTTAACTTCTGACGAGAGGTGTAAAATTTGTTGTATAACTGAAATGCTCACTTCTATGTAAAGTAAACGTTGACGATGTTGCCCAGAATGACAATGAAAGCTCCACAATTCAATCAAATGATTCAAAAAACATAACACATTGAAACCATCCACAAGTGTTACAATTCAAATATAGACCTATAAATAGATCATATTGTAAAAAAAACTTGGTAATTAATCTAGAGTCTACAAAACTTCAGGTTAATGTTTACTTAATTCATTTAATTATCAATGCTTACAGAAGACTTAACAATAAATATTTCTCATAATTAAGCTAACATAATACTTTAATAGTAATGTGGTATGTACTACTGATGTCGACAGATCTAAGTAGTATGTATCATTAATAGAAATGTTTGACAGCAGAAGGTTAAGAAGATCAAAGAAAAAAAGAATGAGAACAATGAATGATTGGTATAGAAATGAAAGAACAATCAGGTCTAAGAAGGTTGATTGACATTTTGCAAACGAAGTCTTTACTGTATGGTTCTCAGATTTTAATGTAATTTTCTATTCAATTACATTCGATTGTTTCCACTTGTGTTCTCGTTCACTACAATGCTAATATCTCATAATTCAAGCATTAACTATAGTGTTAAAACGTCTGTTTTCTTTTTCTTTCTATGGAAGTGATTAATTCTGAGGTCATCATTAGATGACTAAAAATACACTGTTGAATTAAGTTAGATTTAGCTTCCATTATCTTCATAATAGTGGGTTAAAGATTAGAACTTCCTTTTAGAACAAATGATATCCATTGATGAATACTCTTAAGAAGAAACTAGATTATTATAAGTCGATTTGTTATACAACCTACCATGACAGTAAACAAACCAACTTCCAGCTAAGGAGGGAATTAGGAAAAGACGTCAGAGGTGGATGAGAAATACATTTTGAAAATCATCAAACTGAATCATGAGGCAATACCAAAATTGGAATCCTGAGAGGGAAAGGAACAGAGGAAGATCGAAGAAAACATTTCGTCAGTAATTGGAGGTAGATATAAAAAGAATAAATAAGAATTGGAAGCAACTAGAGAAGAGAGCTCAAGACAGAGTTGCGTGAAGAATATTTGTCAGCGGCCTGTGCTTCACGAATGGTAACATACGTGAGTAAGTAAGGCTGTGTGGTACACAACTTATTTTTCATCGTTCACATTGCAAATACTGCTAATTCAATATTTGTCTCACATTCTGAGTTATATGGCTGTGCATATGGTCAATTTATTTATGTCTGTCAATGCGTTTGCGTACAACTGTGTCGAGACTAAAATCTGTGGGCGAACAAATCAGGTATAAAATAACAGATCTCGGATTTTGGGGCGAAATTCATTCATTCGGATAAATAGAGTTTTGGTATTATAGCTGATCTCAATTCGTGATGAAAAACCGAAATCTAATTCCATACCGCAACGATCAATTGTAAATCATAATTATAATTCCTCACACAGGTCTATAACTCTCATTTTGGTCCTAGTAATTAGGTGGACACTCTCAAGTTCAGTCTAGCGTCAGTCAAAGTTCGTCCATAAATTATAGTCTCTCCGTTCTGTTTCACTTATTATTAAAAATAATAAACCTACTACTTATACTTATGTTAGTAGCTAAATTATATTAATGAAATTAATCAAACCATCATTTGATTTTATGTCTTGATGATTCCACGGCTTAATTGTGTAATACAAATAATTCACATGAAAAAAACTAGGTAAATAAGTCCAGTTGTTTATAAATGAAATGACATAGGGATAGAAATCATTCATATATACAAAATAATATATCCCGTTGTTTGCGTTTACACAAATCGAGACAATTTCAATAGTATAAACAAAAGATATATTTGAAATTTAATAGTTGAGATCATGAGTCATCTGAAGCTAGACAACCATGAAGAGCCTGGAAGGAATGAACGGCCATTTCGCCTTATTATGGGAATCCTCAGGAAGGCGCATCCACCACCCCGCTCCGTGGGATTCGAACCCAAGACCAATCGGTCCCGCGTACGAATCATAAATCCATAAACTTGTTGAAATTAATTATTATTACAGTTATTAAGTTCAATTGATTTATGAAAGGTAACAAATAATGACTGCTAGTTATAGTAATCATTAAAGAAAGTAGATAATATACGGGAATATGCATAGAAAACTTTATTTAATGTAGTGTTGCACAACATAGAAATCTGGGTAAATAAATGTAGGCTATGGAAGTGAGAGGGAAAGTCAAAGATTTACTGATAATAAACAGGAACGATGAATGTAATGAGGTTCATTTTTAGATTTAAATTAAAAGAATATTTTTAGGAAATATAAATAAATAAACAATTCTACTTAATTGATGATAGTAGTTTTACTCAGAGATGAACTGATTAGGCTCTGTATCAGTAGGCCTCAATTGTCTACCGATCAATATCAAAGTCACACTCTTCAATATGAACAATCAAGACAATTCTACTATACGGAGCTGAAACTTCCAGAACTGCTAGAACCATCATCAAGAAGGTACAAGTATTTATAAATAGTTGTCTACACAAGATACTCAACATCCATTGGTCGGATACGATCAACAACAACAGCATACAGTGGGAGAGAACGAACCAACTTCGAGGTGAAAAGGAAATGAAGAAAAGACGATGGAAATGGATAGGACATACACTACGCAACTCACCAAACTGCATCACGAAGCAAGCGCTAACTTGGAATCCTGAAGGGAAGTGGAAAATTGGAAGACCAAAGAACACATTACGCCGGGAAACGGAATCAGATATGAAAAGGTTGAATAGCAACTAGAAAGAGCTGGAAAGTATTGTCGAGGACATAGTTGGATAGAGAGTATTTGTGTGCGGCTCATGCCCTTCCAAAAAAGGTAATAGGCGTAAGTATTTAAGTAAGTAAGCAAGGATTGCTTAATTTCGAAGTTTTCATTGTTACTCTGGTTGAAATGTTCAATATCAACTTCGAAATTAAAACTATTTGACTTACAGAATACAAATTAATTAAATATATACAAATGAGCTGCAAAACCAATCTTGATTATCATAAAATATTGAACTTTATCTGGGATAATGAGTTTTATTTAAGTCATCAGAACAGAACCAACATTATTTATCGTTATCATCAAATGTAACTGGGTCTAATCCTGGCAGATAACTTTGTGGGAAACCTAGAACAGACAGTGAGGAAATCAGTAATTAGTGGTACACTGTTGTACATCAGATACGTTGATGAAATATTTGTGGCCTGTAATGATCATCAACATGATTCAAATTTTTAATATTACCCACGCAAATATTAGATTTGCAATGGAACATGAACTTGAAAATTTGCTTCATTCGCTAGGCTTCGGTATTGAGCATGATACAAATAATCGATTGGAAGGGCACATGTAGCGGATTGAACAATAGTGTATTTTGCCTCCTTGCGAATTGGCTGAGTTATAATGATGTTATAGCCAATACTAGTAACTATAAATACCTATATTTTTCCTTACACTTTTGATTCTTACCCAATAATCGCTCCCCCTGTTTCTTCTGTCTTCTGATTTGTGACTGTGGAGTTATACACGTTCGAGTGACGTTAGTTGTATATCGTATCATTCCATAATCAAGTAAAGGCTGTAATAGTCGTAGCTGATAGTAGAATCCATGACGCATATTTCGTCCAATCTCGGGCTAGTCAACCATATGTATCTACCATATCCCTGTGGTAATGTTCATGTTAGGACTTGAACCCGCGACCTTTCCGTTCAAACACCGAAGATGAGCTACCGAGTAAAAATACTCGCTTAGTTAACAGTTATAGTGTTTATACTACTTCATACCAACTTCAGTGTATACTATCATATGTATATTCAATTTTATAGTCTATTTTTATGATGAATTAACATGAATTGGAGGTTAATTAAGAACCATATTAAGCATTGGATAGAAGTACTTTTCTGGCACAGTTTAGCTACATAACAGTAAGTTCCGATGATATCAAATGATAGATCAAACCTCAGATCTTATCTAAATCTAACCCAGAGTAAGTTTTCCTACTGATCTCTTTTGATCTTCTCATGTTTTATTGATAGTGAAGTATGTTTTCCGTTCAACCTATCATATAAACAAACTGAATACTTTAGCCATTACTCAACATTTAATTTTACGATTTTGTTTTCTAATTCTGTCATATTACTTGTTATTCTTTACTGTTCTCCACTGTACTTTCCAAGGCTTATGAACATACGTTTTGCCATATTACGAAGAGTGAGGAAGGCAGTTAGTAGGATGCTTGTAAAATCTTTCAAGGTTATGATTAATCTAGTTCCAGATAGACATTTAAAATCTTGCAAACTATTGGAAGGTGTTATCTTATCAGATAATAACCATTTACTTCATTTATATCTTTCTCTTTGTATATTGTCTGATAGACTTACTTATTTACTTACTTACTCCTGTTACTCCTAATGGAGCATAGGCCGCCAACCAACATTCTACAACCCACTCTGTCCGAGACCTTCTTTTCTAATTCCATCCAATTCTTGTTCATTCTTATCATGTCCATTTCCCGGCGTAATGTGTTCTTTGATCTTCCTCTCCTCCTTTGGCCTTGAGGATTCCATATGAGGGCTTGTCTTGTGACGCAGTTGGGTGTTTGCTTCAATGTGTGTCCTATCCACTTCCAGCGCTTCTTCCTAACTTCTTCCTCCACTGGGATCTGGTTTGTTCTCTCCCACAATTGGTTGTTGCTAATAGTGTCCGGCCAACGGATCCGAAGTATTTTGCGTAGACAACTGTTAATAAACACCTGTAACTTCTGGATGCTGGCTTTCGTAGTTCTCCAGGTTTCCGCCACATACAGTAAAACTGTCTTGACATTTGTATTGAAAATCCTGACCTTGGTGTTGGTTGACAGTTGCTTTGAGTTCCATTTGTCTGATAGAACAAGATATCAATACATTAAAATCCATGCATACAGGCAAATATATATAAAAGCTTCACAATGTTGGTAAAGAAGCTCATGAACTGTTAAAGAACTTGGCTTTTCCAGAAAATTCAATTCCATTGTCATATGAATCTTTCAAGAAATCACGGGCAATGTACTAGCTATGAATACGGAACGAGATTGAAGTTTCATAAAAGGACGCAACAAAATAATAAGAAAGTTAAAGATTTTGTATTTGAACTACAGAAACAGGTCATGAAGTGCAATTTCGGAATCTCGACTTCGTTATCGGTTGATTACTGAGAGAATTAATTCAGAAACCCAAAACTTCATTCCAAAAAGTTATAAAACAGCTTACATTAACTATCAGGTAGTAAATGAGCTTGAAAATTTTTAATAATTTCCTCAGTCGTCGTGATGAATTGTTGTCTCAATGTTGCTCAAGTTCCCGTGTGTTGAATAATGGTTCCCATTCTCGTGAAAATATGATAAGTGATTCAATAAAGAATTACAAATCAGGTTACAGAGGTGAACACAAGTTTGGTAAATACTTATCCTGTAGTCAATTTTACGTATGTAATTCATGTGTCTTTAGTCATGCTAAATGGTTTAACTGTGGTAAAATGGGACACATCTAGTCAGTTTGTAAAACTCTTGTTCATTTCACCCTATCACTTTGAGTAATTCTAATAATCATATACTATCCTTATTTACAACTTCCAGTCATTCACTTCATATTCAAACATGATTCTATTTGTCCGATGGTGCTTTTCACAATTTTATCGTTGATACTAGTAGTATTAAATCTATCATGTCAGTTGGAAAGTTGAAGTCATTAAATCCCGATGCCATAATTATGCCTACCAAAGTTTTAATTTCAAGTATTATGGGTCATAAACTTCCTATTCTTGAGTGTTGCAATTCGTTGATTGGAAATGTTAAATCTTCAATCATAAATTGTGAATTCCTTATCACTGATTGTAGACAATCGATTATGGGTATAGAAAATTTAAGAATGCTTCAAGGATAGCTTTCCTTATCGACCATTGAAGACGGTTCCAATAAAGTGTTTGATAGACTGTTAACTAAGGAATCAAAGTGGAAAAAATGACTCACGATTCCCAAGCCCCCCCCCATTCTGATGCGCAAGCAAGAAATGTCAAGACCTTGAAAACAAACGTCAATTCTATTACTGCTGCAAATTTCAAAGACTCGGAGAGGAGAGGAGATAAAGTCTTTCAGTGCGGAATTACCAGAAGGTACACAAAAAAAACAATGATGAAACTGCTTTAAAAAAATCTTCGTCCAAGAATTGATTTTTCCACAATCTACGAAAGGTCTACTAGGAATAATTGATAAATCTATGGGGTGAGACTATGATTTATGAACGAATCAATCAGGTATAAGATAACAGGTCTCGGATTTTGGCACAAAATTCACTCATTCATTCGAATATATAGAGTTTTGGCATTATAGTTGATGTCAGTCAAAACTATAAATCTGATTTCTAACCTTAATCACCAACTGTAAATCATAATTCCAATCCCTTACTTGATCCTGGTTAATAAATGGACACTCTCAAAGTGAGTCTAGGGTTGCTCAAAGGCCGTCCATAAATTATAGTCCCACTTCCGTTATTAATTCTAATATCAATGAGTACATTCTAAATCATACAAAGTCTATACCTAATACACAACCAGATAGACACATATTATCGAGTTAAGAATAAGACGCACAACGTATTACAGAAATCCGGATGTTCATTTACGCTGTGATGGTTGTGGAATTTTATACTTACCAATGATTCCTTTGTACTTAATTTCCTACTAATTACGAATTCCAAATATGTTACATTCCTTTATGTTCATCTAGTTCTACTTATCTTAATGTACACTATTTCGCAAATTCTTACTTAATACAATAATAATTCAATTACTTCTTATTTGTTATGACAATCATATTACTATTGTTAGTTGTTTATATAAACTTTGTTAATAATTATGAATTGAACTGTTTTACTATGAATATATCACTCAATTAATCTTCTATATTAATCAATTTATGATAAATTGTCAAATGATTGAATTTGTTCTCTGATAAAACTTGTGCATATCTATCTAATTATCTATATTATAGAAATATTGTGATGAGTACTACTTATATTGATATAAGTAGTATATTATGAGAGTTAGGAATGTATTGTCTGGCAGCAAAAAGTGAGGGAAGATCAAGAAAGCAAGAGCTGGACTAGAATGCAATTTGCATGAAAATATTAGAACAATGAAGTCTGAGGCATTTTAAGACAGTTAGTGAATATTTTGCAAATTAACGATTTAATATATAGTTCTCAGATTTTGTTGAGATCCTCTGTAAGTCAGTTCTAAGTGCATTCGATTTTCCCCAGCCGTGTTCTATCCACTACATTACAAGTAAAGGTGGTTAGTGGCTAGCAGTGAAATCCACGACGCACGTCACGTTTTGTGTTTGGGACTTTTCAGCTAGGTGGGCCTATATTTCAGAGTTGGTGTTCAGTCCGGGACTCGGACTCGGTGCCGTTCGCTTCAAACACCATTCACTTAGCTACTAAGTCCTGATAGCCACTTTCTTATACAGTGAGGTAAAGTTTTAAACTCATTTGGTATTGTTTACTTGAATATTCCCATAGATACTTAGGACTGCAATTAATCAATTTCTGATTGCAGTGCTTAACATCAATTGGAAAATTCAAGTAAACAATTTATATTATAGAATGTTTACATAACTATTAGTCTTAATTGATGTCATGAGTGCTTACCGCTGGATAGTTCCATACTACTGGAACTCCAGCAGCTATTCAGTGACTCTCAATTCTCAATAAGACTATTAATGAAATCAACCTGTGTTGATTACTAGCCTAAACAACAATGAATAAATTGTGTTATGATGTTTATGTAAAACATACTACTAATAAGAAAATTATTAGTATATACAAGCTTATACGAAAATATTTAGAATATTCACGTGTGTGTATCCATGTGAATGAATGCACGTATACATACACTCACACAATATGTATATAAGTATGAGTTGAACTGAGAATTACATCCGATATCTAAACTCATTTAATTGAATTGAATTGAAAATGTTATGAAAGAAGACTTGAAATCAACCCAGAGGAATTATGTATAATTGTAAGCACAATATTTTTTCATATGTATATCTATTTATATGAAGGTATATTTAACAAGTTGTTTTCATCGAATCTATAATCATTGGCATATTAAATATCATTATAATGCATGAATTAGTTGACTGGAGGTTGTTTATAGAACATCTTGAATCTAGGTTTCGTGCTACTTAGTAATCATCAAAAAGTTGGGTCTGTATTCTTGAAGGAGATGGCGCTTCCTGGCGGATCTGATCTCGTTTCGCTCCCCCCCAGCTACACAGTCTGAGATGTTAATGAGATGTTATTGAAGCTTCAACTGACCTCCTGTAGGACTAGGATGTATTTACAATTGGACAAATCACACAATTGTAACCAGTGTCATATTTATTTAATCCTTTAATTGTATATCGAATTCTATTGATCAGATCTGTATATTACTAGTCTAAATGACCTGACATCTTATGTATCATCACTGCATTACAACTCAATCGACAGAATTCGATCACCACCAGGAAGCTAGACATACATAACACTGATCTATATTTAGTGATCAAAATATTTCTTAGAATAGATATTCTATGACCAGTAAATTATGTTGTTATCTTGACCAGAGATAAATATTAAATAAACACGACACTGATTAACATTTATTAGTCAATCAATACGAATATTACATTTCAACAACAACAAAAAACATCCCGTAGTAATGACCAGAATAGTTCTACATTGATGTCTCTAGTTATAACACTGGATTACATGCGTTCGAATTCAATAAGATGCATAATTTGTTTGAAGATTCCAAATAATCCTACCCTGACAGATAATAGATCGTACAAAATTTAGATAAAATAGGTTTTGATGGTGACTGTCAACAACCACCTTAACATCTATAAATTGCCAATATATATATAAATAACTTATGACAGTGAGTTTACTCCATTTATTACTCTTAAATTACAACCACCTATACTCGACTGACTTATATATGAAGTCCAGAGGTGATGAAATCATAATTAAACGCCTTATATTCAACTAATAATGAAGGTTTAGGCTAAATGTAGGTAACCTAATTCTCTTTCAGTTTAAGTTAACATCTATGTAGATTTATTGAACAAAGTCCTATCCTATAGGTAACATTATGAAATGACTTCACTTGGAAAATAAAAGAAAACGATTAAACACTGGAAATTTATTTTGTCATAGTATGGTACTTCTAAGCAATACTCATGCACCATCATATAGAGGATTAAATTAAGGGTCTCTAGGCATCTCGGAGAATGTATAACCATTAGACCATTTGTCATCTAAACTACAAAACTTAACAATCACCTCAAACCCTTTTTACTCTCACAAGACACTATGCTTCAGAAGTATTGATAAGTAAGACAAAATAAAGGAATTGTTATTGCTATCCTGCCATTATTATTGACATGGATAATGGTAATTGGTTGATTCTGTAAACTTATCAATATTATTAATTGTTGTATTGGAGTAACCTTTATGAAAATGTAAGTGTTTACAGTTATCTTCTTTTGAAAATATGATAAAACCTTCAATAGAGTTTTCATTGTCAGTGACTGGTAATTGTAGACTGTTTTTCAATACTCTTATAATTTGTAGTTTTGTGCCTTTGGTTCTTTGTTTTTTTACCTTGTCATTAATAGTTATAACTTGTGCCCTGTGTCCTATTAATATATAACGTAATGATACCGACAATTAGAGAACAGTAATTTATCCACCGGACCAATAACGCATAAACCTGTATGAGCAGTCTAGAGTCATTATCAGTTCTTGTTCCTGCCTAGCCCTGCCTGTTAAAGGTCAGAACACCAATCTCAGCATCCGAGATATGAATCATGTAATTCAAAAATATCGAGTTTATATACCAATCAGACGAACCACACCGTACCATCAAATAGGAAACAACATTTATACAAGATCAAACCGAAAGTGTCTGTGAATGTGAGAGGTAGTAATTGATTGACTGGGTATAACTCTAGAATGGTAAATCGTATAATAATAGTTCATAGGTCAAAATAAAACTTATAATGAGAGGAATATGAATATGCATAGTTTAGTTATTTAAAAATTATACAATAGAAATATACGTATAGTATTGGTCTATAAATGGATTACAAAAGTTACCATTCATTATTCTCGTCGGAATATAACGACTACTAAGATTATCTTTTTAAAGTTAATTATAAAATGTATGACACATTACATGCACTATGTTCACAGTTCACATAATATAAAGAATTACAGATCTATATTCCAAGCTCTGTGACACAACCATACTTAGGGAGTTGTCTGTTCAAACATCGATAAGTAATGTAGGGTTCTAACTTGTGACTTCTCGGAATTGATATATGATAATCAGAAATAATCAGTTTCAGTGATGTAAGCTAGTCATTTTACAGAACTGCCTTATTTGTACTCTACTAGTCACCTAATGACCTATATCGACGAAGTCAAAGAGAACATCATGAGAATAATTGCACGTATTGTATTTGAAATTGTAATCAGCGGAGGAACTAGGTAAAAAAAAAGAAGAAGCATCAATTAGTGCAAACATTACAGTTTATCTATAGCCTTGGTGATGTTTTAAATAAAACTTAACACTAAGTTACGTCATTACAGATATAATTTTATATCCATTAAGCTAATGAACTAAAATAGCTGACACAACCAACATCAATCAGTTATTTACTCATAAAAAAACCCATACAACCTACCTCAAATAATAAACAACGTTCCACATTGTTACACTTCATGTTAGCACTTAGACAGTTGATTTACAAAATGATAATCAAGAGAGTTGAGATAACTGCGGTATTAATAATAGTAATGAAAGAAAACTAGGAATTATATGGACTAACAGTAAAACTTAAGATATTATAACTGTAAGGACATCCTTGGAATGAACTCAAGGAAGCTCTAAGAAGCTTAAAAAAGGTCCAAGATATTCCATTCAATCTTCCTTTGGAAGAACATTCCAAAATCTTGGATAACTGTAATGTTGATTTCATTTTTACCCAAAGTTTTTAAATACCTGAGAGTTTTGTATTATATTTCACACTGTTTAGAATAACATTCCTTCTTACTTATCTTACAATTGATTGATCACTGGGTGGTGATCAATGTCTTGCTTGTCTAGTCCTTATTAGTGCAGATCGAGTGCTATCAATCATGTTGCAATGTGGCCACCAGTCTAGGTGACTCGACACTGCGGGCACTATGTATTGAGATTTAGATGGTGGTTGGAGGTAGCACTCGATCTGCACTAATAAGGACTAGACAAGCAAGACATTGATCACCACCCAGTGATCAATCAATTGTAATTACATCTCAGTCCTACAGGAGGTTAGTCACGGATCGGATAGCTCAGTGGTAACGTCTCTGACTGTGAAGCTGGGTGACACGAGATCGAGTCCGCCAGGAAGTATCAGTTCCCTCAAGATTACCAGGGTTTCCTGTTGACTACCTCCAACCACCATCTAAATCTTCTTACTTATCTTCTGTTTTCTAACTTCTAACCTGGAGGATTCCAGCATTCAAGTGATCAAGTAATATGCGGTATAGCAAGAATCTAAGCTCGAGAAATAACAGTAGCAAAGCATAAAATGAATTCATCTCTAGCATTATGAACAATTTCAAGTTATATTACATAACGTATCCAAATATTAAGATTTATTTAATAGAGAGCTGATTTGTAGATAATTTAATGCTAATGATGAACTGATTCTTATGTTTGATATTTTATGATATAACACGACTGTTCACTTGATATAGTTTACTTAAATCTTCCCATTGATGTTTTAGGACTGAAATTAATCAGTCTCTTATTGGCATATGTGCATACTGTGCGTATGCCTTGATATTGCCTTAATTTACAAGCATTATAAGCAAAGATAGATAGTGACTAGCAGTGGAATCCAGGACGCGCGTTTCGTCCTGTTTGGGACTCGTCAGCTAGATATACCTACATCTCAGAGTTGATATCATAATTTGAAACTCGAATCCAGTACTATTCACTTCAAACACCATCATGTTATTCACTTAACTACTAAGTCCTTATAGCTACTTACTTATGTAATGAGGTAAAGTTTTAACTTCACTTAGTATAATTATTACTGATAACTTATTTACAATTTCCTATCTTTCATTAAATTTTATACCCAAAGGTTACCATAGTAAATCAATTCATTATCGAAATATTAAAAAATTCAATAGAATCATTTTAATTTTTCTATTTGGTATCATAATTGGTTGGTGGAGTCATAGTCAATCTGAAGAGAAATTTAAACCAAATAATGATCCAAGAAAAAATAATTTTATATTTATTGGTGGACATGAAAGTAGCGGTAAGTGATGATTGTACTGAGTCTGCCCCCCCCTCCACTTTGTTTTTTTTGTTATATACAGTTTCTATTGATTGGTGATTTGTTGTAAAGTGTGGAGTGCAGGTTAGATGCGCAGCGTTTTATTGATCGATTCAGTGACACGTAAACACGAAATGAACAATCCAGAGTCCCGATTGGCCCTGCTTCACTGTCCAGCCCAGCCAGTTGAGTCCAGAACGCAAGTCTTAGCCTCTGTGCATCTAACCTGCACTCCACACGTTACAACATGTTTGAGATTCAATCTATCAATGATTAATTTTCAGAGAATACTTAGTTACAAATATATATTCTTTTACTATAATGATACTAATTAATTGTTTCCGCTAATAATGAGTTGATGGTGAGATTATAATTTATGGAGGATATTTGAGTAACTTTAAAAATGTTCACCTAGTAACTAAGATTAAAGGTTATAAAGTAGTATAAGAAATTCGAATTATGATTTCCATTTGATGATTAGGGTTAAAAAGTCGATTTAAGGTTTCTTTTTTTATTATTATCACGAATTGATATCAGCTATAATATCGATGTTAACTGTGGGGAAATTATTTAATAACAGTGATCTTGAAATATGGTCACTGCTAGATGTACAGTTTACAAATAAACATCAAACATACTTATTGCTATGTTATAATGTATGACAGTAACAGCATCAAAGGCACCTTTTTGCACATTTCCAAACAGACTGATTTGAATTAGTATGCTCATTAAAAACAGGTAGCTCTACTTACTAAACTGATCTGTTTCATTACATGTTTCAAGCACTATACTTATTGTATAGTATAATTCTATTGACTAAACTGAACTATACGACAACCAAGAATATGAAACTAAGCAGATGTCATAATTATTGTTTCTTTTGTACAAACATGTTACTCAAAATAGTTAAATATACATAATTAAGCCGATAAACTCAAAACACGAACTATAGGCCAGTCAAACTTACCTAACAAAAGACAAAGGATACTGTTTTGAGACTGAAGACAACAGACACTTGCTCATAGAAACATGTTTTACAGCACAACGACTATTATTTTTCAGTATCATTATTCACTGACAGTGACGATGTGAATAAACTTACTATGACTTGGGATATCATTTCAGCACGCGATGAACGTACAGTGTAACACAGTCAGACGTGGTGAATAAAAATTACAACCAGAGCGAAATTCATAGCATAATCTAATTATTTAATAAAAAAAATATATTATAACATGACAAATTTTATGATTACATGAACGTAGACATGACCGTTATTACACGGGCAATGTGGAAACGTTGCATATAAATCCACTTGTATTTAGTCAGATGAGTGAATGAATTTCGCGCTAAAATCCAAGACCTATTATCTTAAATCTGATTGGTTCACCGAGTTCACTGATACCCAAAAAACTATTGCTCACTAAGTATATTAATATGAATGAGCTTACATAATTTCTTTCTATCCATATGTTAGCTGATTTGAATAAGAGAAAAGTTAGGTAATTTATTTTGTCTCTTATATGACTCAAAAGTTACATCGGATTATATACATAGAATATAAGATCATAAAGTATTAAAAATAAGGAATCACAATCTACGCAAAACTAGAGTAACTGTGGTACATAAGTAATAATCTGTAATTAATGAACATTTATAGATTTGTAGTGTCAGTTGGAAATGGATAAGACATACATTGAGTAAATCATCAAACTGCATCACGAGGCCAGTCCTAACTTGGAATCCTGAAGAGAGGTGGAAAAGAGGAAGGCCGAAGAACACACTACATCGGGAAATAGAAGTAGATATGAAAAGTATGAATGATAATTGGGAAGAGCTGGAAATGATTGCCTAGGACAGGGTTGGATGGCGAGTGCTGATGGGCAGCCTATGCTTCTCCACGAGGAGTAACAGGCACTAAGAATAAGTGTCGGTTACTATGTTAAGCCCGTATGACTTATTCTAGTTTTCGAACTGGCCAATTTCTTCATCCTTCTTGAGTCATATTTTAACCTTTTTAATTATTCACTCATCAACCTTGACTGATTTTATATGAGGGCATATGTGTGTGTATATACCTTATCTTACTCATCACATGTCTGTAGATTATTTTTGTATGACTATGAATATTGATGAACGCTTGATTAAGTTGAGTTGGCACACTCGCCATCTCCACTAGGTGTCATTTCGCTTCACTCTCTTTTCTTCACTTTCATCACTTCGTCCTTCTGATTGTTTGTTCAGATCAATGAATGTACAAAATATATGTATTCGAAACTCCATTCTCATAATTGACTTATTTAATTCCGTTATTTATTAACGTGAGTTAACTTGATAGTTATATACAACGATTGACGATATGTATATTTCAATAACAATCATTCGTACGGTCCAAATCGAATCAGATCCTGGGTCACCAAAGATTTTTTCACAGATAATGAGTTGAATGAACAATTACAATTTAGGCAATGTAAAAATCCTGAAAAAAAGCAAACAAAATATTTGGTAAATACATAACAAAAATATACTATGCTGTAGAATAGGTTTCAAAGTATCACCTTTTTCATTTATTCCCCACCCCCGCCCATATCTAACAGATTGTGAACAAGATGGTTTGTTTCATAAGAGTCGCCTATCGATAACAGGACAACTGAAAATTAAGAGGTGTATTATGATTTGAGTCTCTATGACTTATCACGTGACAACATCACCAATATGAATATTGACTTCTGTGACCTTGTCTCTATGCAAAATCAATGATACATCAATCAACATTAAAAACCTTGAGTTATCTATGGATCCCTATTGGTCCTCGATATAGTTGCTTTTCAACTAGACCTGAATGTTGAGTCCAGAACATAATATCCACCTTCACTCTATGAATAATATATGTTTCAAATGTACATAATTTATATGCAAACAGACTAGACCACATCACACTATAAAACAGAAGATAATAATTATGCAAGATCAAGCCAAAAGTGACTATGAGTATAGTAAATTGGGAATAAATTAGGATACATATGTATATTAACAGTTTATAAATAATTCTCGGGAGTTACCAATAGTTTAATCTTGTTCGAACACGTCAAAGTGTTTGTGAATAGTCGTTTTGTACTAATTTCAAAAAAAGTCTCTTCAACAGAGTATACAAACAAATTACCCAAGGAGCCAAATTCAATCCCTTCAGGCTTTTCACTGAATTAAAATCGAATGATTTGCATTCCTAATTTCATTCAGTATGTGATGAAGTTTGATAATCACCAGTGTACACAAATGATTAACTTCGAAATGAATAATATAGATTCTAATGAAAAGTAATCTGTGTAAGCATGTACGCTTAGACACATGTGATAGACTATGCATATATCTCTCTCTAGCTTAAATGCTGCTCGGTGAATCATTGTCTTTCTCATGTGTAATGTACTCGAATCCTATTATTAGGTTTTTTTGATTGAGTTTTATTCTCTGAGCTGGATGGTTTGGCCGTGAAACTTCCATCGTTCTTCTGAACGACTTCTATCTGAAGTTTGTGCTGTAGTCGTTGAGAAGAACAATGAAAGCTCCACGGCCAAACCATCCAGCTCAGAGGACAAAATTCCATCAAAATCATCCACCCGAGCTACAAATCTTTCCCACCATCTATCACTAGCCTTTGCTTTGTCTAACTGAGCTTTATTCGACTTGATTATAAATTCACCTCTGTATTTGCTCGTATACACACATTCGCTTCTCTGCTACAAATTCGCTCGATCTGCTTGTAGATTTGTTATCCGTGCTATCTGCTAATAAACTGTAGTCGCCACTTATTATTGCCTTCTGAGTTCAAGCAGCGTTTGGATTTATATAAAAACGGTTATCGAAGTGATTGATCAATGAAACTAAGCCACCATAAGACTTGACTAGATTCATTAATTATGCAATACTCTTACCGTTCGTTATTTGTAAAATGGGAATTTTCTTGTAATTTTACTGAGAATTTTGGTCTATACCCAAATATATGGCATTGAGTAAAGCGAGTATTATTATTAAATCTTCATAGATTAAAATAAACTCTTTAGCTGTTCTATAACATTCTCTGTTATATCCCGATGAGAATAATGAATGGTAACTGTTGAAATCTATTTCTAGCCTAATACTATACGTATATTTCTATTGTATAATTAGTAAATAACTAAACTATTCATATTCGTGTTCCGCTTATCATAAGCTTTATTTTGACCTATGAACTATTATTATACGATTTACCATTCTTGAGTTATGCTCAGCCTATTAATTACAGTCTCCCACATACATAGCCACTTTTGGCTAAATCTTATACAAATGTTATTTTCTATTTGATGGTACGATGTGATCTGTTTGGTTTGTATCTAAACACAATATGTCTGAAATATACGATTCATATCACAGAGGCTGAGATTGGTGTTCTAGACTCTAACAGGCAGGTCTAGGCAGAAAGCAGGACCGATAGAGAATCTAGACTGCTCATACGGGTTTACGCGTTATTGGTCCGGTGGATAAATTACTGTTCTCTAATTGTCGGTATCATCACGTTGTACATTATTAGGACATACGATACAAGTTATTACAGATTGAAATCATGAGTCGATTGAAGCTAGACCACCATTGAAAACCTGGAAGCACTGGACGGCCGTTTCGTCCCGGTATGGGACTCCTCAGCAGTGCGCATCCACGACCCCGCACCTCGCGGGATTCGAACTCAGGACCTACTGGCTTCGCGCGCGAGCACTTAACCATCAGACCACTGAGCCGGCATCCAACGGTGTTAATGTCTAACTTCAACCAATCCACGAAGTTCCGCCACCGTACATCAGTCTTCAGTGAGTTACAATCTCACAACAGACCTGGTTGAACTCCAGTGATAACGGCTTCAATGGTGGTCTAGCTTCAACTGACTCATGATTTCAATCTGTGAAAATTTCTAAAAATCTCCACAAAATCCATTCTGATAACAAGTTATTATATTTTCCACACAGTTTCATACATATAAACTAATAATTCTAGCTTGATTTAAAATTTTTGAACGACCTTCATATGTTTGAAGTCTATCAACAAGAACCTCTAGATTTAAGGCTTTTTGCTAGTTGTTACTCGTCAACTAGACTTATTTTGTTATCTTGAAAGGATGAATGTTGTGGTTCCTAACGCTGTCATATAGTTTCGCAGACAGTATTATTGAAGATTAATCAACAGAATTCTGTTTGTACTAAAGACTTGACAATTGTCATATTGACTAATACAGCATGATAATTAACCAGTGTTTTAATGCTAACAAGTTTGGCGAGACTATAATTTATGAACGAACCAATCAGGTATAAAACATCAGGTCTCGGATTTTGGCAAGAAATTTACCCATCCATTTGGTTAAATAGAGTTTTGGCATTATAGCTGATGTCAGTTCGTGATGAAAAACCGAAATCTAATTCCTAACCGCAACCATCAACCGTAAATCATAATTCTAATTCCTCACACTGGTTTATAACCCTCATTTGGTCCTAGTTATTAGGTGAAAACTCAAAGTCTTTTTAGCGTCGCTCAAAGGTCGTCCATAAATCATTGTCTCACCACAAGTTTTTTTGAAAAAAATATGCTCAATAAAGTATAGTCAATCGTTTGGAGGACGAAAAATTGTACTTTAGTTGATATGATGAACAAGGTGTTAGCTGATCATGGTACTAGTGACATACGAAGTTTGTATTTCTGATGTTTTGTGACTTAATGTAAATCACTTTTTCAGAGTAAATAAATAATCCGATTAAATTGACATAAGTTTAAATTTGGTTTTTTACTTACCCTGAAGAAGTAGTTTACATTAAGTCACGAAACATCAGAAATACTATTTTGCTACTGATTGGAATGTAACAGGAAAATGTATTTATGATTAACTTTCTACCCAATACTTAATTTATTTAAAACTATCAAGTATTGTTTAGTTTAATCTAAACAAATCTGATTATTCATTAGTGTAGATAAAAAAATATGCACAAATTAGTGTATTCAGCTATTTGTTCGGATTTGTGTACGGTGTTAAATAAATCAGTGCACATCCACGATCCCACCCCGTCGATGCGCACGGCTAAGGAATCCTATGCTAGAACGAAACGGCCGTCCAGTACTTTCAGGTTTTCTATGGTGATCTAACTTCAACTAACTTATGAACTTAACTATTAATTTACAATGTTATCTACAAAAACCTCTTTCTGATAATAAATTCTCATCGAATATCTTCGTGTTCTTGGGGGGGCTCCTAATTCCCAATGTGCAACTGTAGTGAATAGAACACGGGTTGGGACAATCGAATGTATTTAACACAAAATTACAGGACTTGTTAATAAAATCTAACAATCATAAAGTAAATGCTTAATTTGTAAAATCTCCATCGATTGCCTCAAAATGACTCAGACTTCATTGTTCTTACATTTTCATATAAATTGCATTCTGTTTCCATTCTTTACTAATCGATCCTCTTGTATCTCTGCTGCCAGACATTCTGTTCACGACTAACATCATATACTACTTATGTCAATATAAGTAGCACATACCACACAACAATCCTTGTAGTTACAACAATAATTTACATTGTATTATAATAATACCAATTGATTAGTATTCATAACTTAACGAAGAAGAATCCAGTGAACTTATTATATTCTATGAAGATTGTTTTAAAGAAAAATTTATCCAATAAATAGTTCTCAAATTGCTATTCATACATACATACATACATACTACTGAAGTTACATTTGAAATGATCCCTTCATATAATGTATCATGAATAGTTAAACAAATCAGTCAAATATATCATAGTTTATGTCATTCTGACAATATAAAATTGACAAATTGAAAGGCGCACTTTTTTTTAAAAAAAATTTTAATATTATTACTCATGATCTTCATTATTGTTACTAAGATACAATTAAATTTCATTTAAGAACAAAAAAAAGAAAAGAAAAAGAGGAAAGTTTATTGATTCATTGAAACAATATCGATTGATCAACTAGAAAAATATAATTGACAATTTTAATTGGTAATCTTGAATTTTTGAAATCAGAAGTTTACTCAACGATGGATAGTGGCTAGTAATGTGTTATTATCTTGAATGTTGATTACTTGATATACCGCGTATAACAGAACACTAGAATACTAAAACCCTTCCAAGTTGCAATAAGAAGACAGAAAACTAATGAGAGGAATAATATTGCAAACAGTGTCAATCATATTACGAAATTACCAGGTATTTATAGTTTTTAGTGAGAACAAAATCATCATTACAGTCCTCTAATCCGCGTACAGAGGGCTATTAGCATTATACAATCAGGAAGCTACACGTTGGAGTTCTAGAATATTCTTCCGAAAGGTGATTGGATGGAACATCTTCGGCTCCTTCTGAGCCTCTTACAGTTTCCCCGAGTTCACCCATGGTCCGTCGTCACATAATGGAATCCAGAACACACGTTTTGTCCTACTTAATGTTTGTCATCTGGATATACCTATATTTTACAGTTAATGCCCATTGTGGGACTCGAACCCAATACCATTCGTTTCAAACACTATCATGTTATCCACTTAGATACTGAATCTTATAACTTTGCTTAAAATCCTTGTGATTTATGTCGCTATCGAAGCAATCCTAATAGGATGCACATATGCCAACAAGAAGCTGATCAATTTCAGTTCTAAATAACAATGGGAAGATACAAGTAAATTTAATAAGTTTACTGTTAATCAGTAACATACAGAATAGAAGTTGTTATTGCTTAGACTAGAGGATAGTTATATAAAAAAAGCAAGAAAGGGTGAGATTATAATTTAAGGATGAATTATGAGAGATTTGGATTGATTTTAAGAAAATTCTTTTACTTACTAAGGTCAAAAGAGGGTTATAAATTAGTATGAATATTTTAAGTTAGAAGTAAGGAGTCTTCTTTTCAGAAATTTAAAACAATTAGTCTTCATCCCTCCCAAGAACAAATGCCAACAAACTGGAAAGAAGGATACTTCATCAAGATACCAAAGAAAGGAGATCTGAGTAAATGTGTAAACTATAGAGGTATCACACTACTGTCAGTACCAGGAAAAGTTTTCAACAGAGTTTTACCCAACCAAATGAAAGACGCAGTACATGCCCAATATTGAGATCAACAGGATGCATCACGTGAGTATCGGTCGTGCATAGATTAAATCGCCACACTACAGATAATCGTTGAACAATCAGCTGAGTGGAATTCGTCACCACATATCAACTTTGTTAACTATGAGAAAGAGTTTGACAGTCTGAATAGGAGAACATTATAAGACCTTTTTAGACAGTATGAAGTGAATAGATGAGAAAGTCGTCAACATCATACGTAATTCATACGACGGACTACAGTGCAAAGCGGTATATGGAGGACAACTGACAGACGCATTCCAATTGAAGACCGGAGTCAGACAACGCTGCTTACTCTCTCTTTCTCTTCCTCTATCTTCTGGCGGTTGAATGGATTATGAAGACCTCGACATCAGACGGGAAGCACGGAATAAAATGAACAGCTCGGAATCAATTAGAAGATTAGGACTTCTCCGATGACATGGCGCTTCTATTCCATACACACGAACAAATGCAGATCAAAACAACTAGTGTAGCAGTAGCTTCTGCATCAGTAGATCTCAATATACACAAAGGAAAATCCAAGATCCTCAAATGCAACACAAAGAAAATCAAACAAACTAATCACACTTGATGGAGAAACTCTGGAAGAGGTGGAAACTTTCACGTACCTGGACAGCATCACCGATGAGGAAAGAGGATCTGATGCAGACGTAAAGGCAAGGATTGGAAAAACGATAACAGCATTCCTACAGTTGAAGAACATATGGAACTCAAAACAACTGTCTGTCGACCAATATCAAAGTGAGAATCTCTGATACGAACATCCTGATAGTTCTGTTGCACAGAGCTGAAGCTTGAAGAACTACAACAACCAACATCAAAACAGTACAATTATTTATGAACAATTGTCTACGCAAGATACTCAATGTCTGTTGGCCGTATACCATCAACAAGAGCCTACTGTGGAAGAGAACGAACCATTTTCGAGCTGGACAGGAAATTAAGAAGAGACGTTGGAAATAGATAAGATATACATTACGCAAATCATCAAACTGCATCACGAGGCAAGCCCTAACTTGGAATCCTGATGGGAAACGAAGAAAAGAAAGACCAAATAACACATTACGTCGAGAATTAAAAGCAGATATGAAAAGGATGAATAGCAACTGGAAAGTCTTCCCAGTACAGGCTTGGATGGACATTGCTTGTGGGTGGTCTACTCTGCTCCACCAGGGGTAACAAACGTAAGCAACCCCTCCCAAAAAGGAGATAAAAATATTAAACTAGTAGATATATCATTATGAATAAACGTTTTATTGTTCCTGTTATTGATATTCGGGATCAAACTTTTTATCAGTCTTTGTTGGTGTATGTGATTCCTGTGTTCATTGTCTGGATATGAGCATTTCATCATAAGTTTTATAGAAAAGATGGATTGCGGTTAACAGTGGAATACAGGAAGCACGTCTCTTGCTGTCTAGGACTCATCAGCAGGATATATATGCATCCCAGTGGTAATATCCACACTGATACTCGAATCACACGTCTTCAGCTTTAAATATCTAACGAGTTTTTCACTAAGCCATTAAGCTCAGATAGCTATGAACTTAATCAACAAGTAAAAAGTAATATATATGTAGGGACTTTGGTTTCCTTTCACCAAATTCTCTTCCTGAATCACATTACTAGCCACAATCTATCTATTCTATTGAAATGGCTAGTTATTTATATGTTTAAAGTAATGTGATGGACAGAAGCTTAACCTGATTGATTAATTTTTGTGACCTTCACTTGTTTTCCTTATTCATTATTGACTTTCTGATAAGTAACCCCTATATGTAATAACTGTCTTTCTCTCTATGTATCCAGCGTAGATCCTGTTCATATTACTTTAACTTGTTAAAAGTAATCTCTTAACTAAATTAGGTCATCATTGACGCTCTAAATAATAAGCCTTACTGTCTCATGGAGATACTAAAACAAGTATCAAGGTTTTCGTGTTAACGTTCCTCAGATTGTCACCATATAACATACATTGCTTTATACAACCATTTATTAAGCAATAAATACTCAAACGTAAACTGATCTGTTCTCAAATGAATTAGGTTGATTGGCAAAACTATTCCGATTTTCAAAAATGGAAAAGCATCATTTAAACTTAAGTAGTATCATATATTTGTAGCAACCTACTTTTATGAAAAGAAAGCGATTGGTATAATGGAAACAATTATTATTATAACCAATCGTACCAGTGATTGTTTTACAGTAACTGTTTGTTTAAGTGCACTAAGAACACACATTCTTCCGTCGACTGTAACCTTGCACGGAATCGCGTACCCTTAGTAGTCCCGCTTGTAAACTTTGGCACGATCTCGGTATTGTTTCGATACCACGAGATTGCCAACAAATATAGTGTATTACAATCATCAACTGCTTTCTGGTTTTTGACCTACAGAGGAATCCAACCTAATAACTGGCACGTAATCTTCCTATAGTGGTGATCGTAGTCAATCGCGATTCAACGCTACACTACATATTTAACATCACATTTTCGATTCAGTTGGTCGGTATTCATTGTCCTGTAAAAAAATCAAATAATTTCTATATCAGAAGGAGTTGAGATCATAAATCAATTGAAGCTAGATCACCATCCAAAACCGGGAATCACTGGATGGCCGTTTCATCCTGTTGTGAGACTCCCATGCAGTGCGCATCCACAATCCCGCCCAGTAAGATTCGAACCCATGACATATTGATCTCGTACAAGAACGCTTAATCTCTAGACCACTGATCTCAACTATTAAAATTTTTAAATTATTTCTCAAGATCAACAATAAGCAGAAATTAGTTGCCATGGTTATTATAAACCGTTTTATCTCCATGTATTTAATTGATTACATTTTATTTATTTCTTTTTTTTTTTGAATGTAAACTCATTATTTCAAGGAACTGGTCTAATGAGAATTCTTCTTGATGTTCATCCATTAATAAGATGTGGTCCAGAACCAATTATTACAACATCATTATTACAATTAAAACGAATATATGAACGTAATCCTAAACAACTTTATGCAGCTGGAATTTATCCAAATGTATATAATCGTGCTATAGCTGCATATTTTAGTGAAATTATCATTAATATGGGACAATCAGCTAAATATTTATGTCATAAACAACCATTTACATTTTATTATTTAAATTATTTAAATGAAATATTTATCAATGCAAAATTTATTCATATAGTACGTGATGGTCGAGCTGTTATTGCTTCTTCAATTAAGTAAGTTAATGAAATAATAATTAATGAATAGTAAGTTTATAATTGTTATATTCTGATAAGAATTATAAAATGGGAACATTTAAGAACTATTTATGAACTAATACGATATATTTATATATATTTCTAATAGTTGAGATCATGAGTTAATTGAATCTGGATCATCATGGATTGTAATTGCAACAATAAATGCAAGAGAAAATGACCAGTGTAACAGCAGCCTCAGAAGCAGTAGGTTTCAATATACATAAAGGGAAAAGCGAGATTCTCCAATACAACACAACATGCACCAATTCAGTCACAATTGACGGAGAAGATTTGGAAGATGTAAAAACATTTACATATTTGGGCAGTATCATTGATGAACATGGTGGGTCTGATGTAGATGTGAAGGCGTGGATCGGCAAAGCAAGAGCAGAATATTTACAATTGAAGAACATCCGAAACTCAAAACAACTGTCAAGGTCAGGATTTTCAATACAAATGTCAAGACAGTTCTACTGTATGAGACGGAAACCTGGAGAACTACGAAAGCAATCATCCAGAAAATACAGGTGTTTATTAACAGTTGTCTACGCAAAATACTTCGGATCCGTTGGCCGGACACTATTAACAACAACCAATTGTGAGAGAGAACAAACCAGATCCCAGTGGAGGAATGGAAGTGGATAGGACACATATCGAGGAAAGCACCCAACTGCGTCACAAGACAAGCCCTCACATGGAATCCTGAAGGCCAAAGGAGGAGAGGAAAACCAAAGAACACATTACGCCGGGAAATGGACATGATAAGAATGAACAAGAATTGGATGGAATTAGAAAAGAAGGCCTCGGACAGAGTGGGTTGTAGAATGTTGGTCGGCGGCCTCTGTTCCATTAGGAGTAACAGGCGTAAGTAATTAACTAAGTAAGGATCACCATGGAAAACCTGAAGTGCTAGACGGGCTTTTTGTCCCATTTCGCAACTCGTCAGCAGTACACATCCATGGTCTCACCTAGAGAGATTCGAACCCATGATCTATCAGTTTCGCTCGCGAATGCTTAACCTCTAGACCACGGAGCCGGCATCCCATGGTGTTAATTTCTAATTTCAACTAATCAATGAAACTAAGCGGTACATTCACTAATGTCTTCTGTGAGTTACTATATCACTATTTTAATCGTATTATTGTTGAGTAACTGTTATAGCCCAAAGCCACCAATCAGAAGCAGGGAATTATCAATCGGACCAAGGACGCGTAAAACACGTGCGAGCAGCCTAGAGTCCTGATTGATCCTAGTCTATTTATTACAGTTTCCCACATGCACGGCCACTTTTGGCTAAATCTTGTACAAATGTTGTTTCCTACTTTATGGTACGATGTGGTCTGTTTGGTTTGTATCTCAACCCAATATGTTTCAAATACATGATTCATATCTCGGAGGCTGAGATTGGTGTTCTGAACTTTAACAGGCAGGGCTAGGCAGGAAGAAGAACTGATAAAGACTCTAAACTGTTCGTACGGCTTTTATGTGTTATTGGTCCGGTCGATAATTCATTGTTCTCTAGTTGGCGGTATCATTACGTTATAGATTGATAGCGATACAAGGCCACAAATTTTAACAGCAACATGTTAGATGATCTGTTAAGTCATCTCTCTTTTTTGTTCAAGTTCGGCTTCATTTTGTTGACACTTGTTAATAGCTACAAACATACATTACCGGATTGCTTACTACTCAAAATATTAAGAATAGTTTAGTGTTGCTATAATTTTCTAAGCTATATAGTTCACTTGTGAAGTTTCGTTTACTTAGTTAGTAATTATCATCAGAACAAACCTGAAATGGTTGTGATCTGTTAGAACTCCTTCAATACTAATTAACAGCATGTTCTGTCAGCATGAAATTTGTGATATCACTGTTTAAATACTTATTTTTGTTTTCCCCTCTAAAGTTTTAAGTGTTTGTCAATCTTCTCATCAACTGAAGGATGTAATTAGTAATTTGAGGGATTATTATTGTTAATGGCTTTATTCAATATAATATGTTTGGTAAAATATAGAATTCTCAGCACAAAGTATTTCAATAAGTTTCCATTTCTTAGTTTTTGGTTAATCCTGACGATAAATATTAAGTGCTTGACAGTTAAAAGTTAGCAGTCCAGTCAATCAACATCTGAATAATGTACATTCTTTTCGTAACATTTTGCCAGCAACCAAGATATTTTTGATTGGGCATCTTGTAACTTGTACAACAAAAGGTTGTACACTTTTCGGAAAAGCAATCGAATAGGTTATGTAATTAATAGCCAGAATGATTTATCCCGCCGGCTGGATGGTGGATGCGCACTGCTGAGGAGTTCCATAATAGGACGAAACAGTCGTCCAGTCCTTCCAGGTGTTACGTGGTGATTTAGCTTTAATTCACTCATGAATTCGACTATTAAAACAAACAAACAAAACAATCACTACCAATTGAGATTAAATAGACAGAAGTATATGTAACTAATTATTGATTATCTGGTAAATAACTCATTGCCAAACTATACAGATGACAGCTTTGATTCATTAATCAAGTATTCAGTCAGTTTATCAGGGGTTCTATTGATTGACAACTACTTACTTTGAGTACAGTTCTTGTTTCTATGTGTAATCAGTTCAGTCAGTCGAGTATTTTATCCAACATTTGTGGTGAATCACAAAATATTACTAGTTATATCCGAAACGTCTTATCACAAACAAATTTTCACATTGTTTATACAATTTATTGAAGTAGTTTATTACAATTAGTCAATCACATACTGTAATTACAGATTTCATGATTATCAACTATCACTAGAAGTAACTCCTAACTAACCAAGATTGTCATAGGAATACATATAAGGGTTACAGGCCGTTCAGTAGATCTTGATACTCACCTTTCAATCATGATAAATGAAGGGAATCACCAGAAATCAGTAAATCTGACATGAAGTAAACTTTCATTCTTTGTAACATATCTTAAACTGTGAGTTAAAAATATTGATAATATCAAACAACCAACCATGTTTGATTGTTGAACACAACCAAACCATCCAGCTCAGAGAACAAAAATCCATCAAAATCATCCACCTTAGTTACAAGTCTTCTCCACCACCTCAAAATCCCATGAGTGTAGTAAACTTCTCGTTGTTCGAAAATGGGAGAATTTCGCCAAAAGACAGGCTTCCACTCAAGAACAACTGCATTTTCTCCACTAGTGTCTTCTGTCAGCATGTTCTACCAACAAGTGTAAGATACAGACACGACCAAACCATCCAGCTCACAGAACAAAACTCCATCAAAATTGTTGAACAAAAAAATACCCAGTTTCTCAAGTTTGAAACTTCATTATCCTATCAACAGGTTACTCTATAAGATGGGAAATATGTACTACCCTCATTTTGTATAAAACTTCACGTAGATTAAATATCTTCACTTTTCTACCAATTTTAAATCCGATCTTAGTTGTATCTGAAACAAATCCTTCCACACAAAAATAACCTTTATGTTTAGTTTTCTAAAATCTCTCTCTCTCTCAATGATAATCGATTGAGTAGCGGGTTCAGTTGAGAAGATATACAAAGTGAGTTGGTATCTTATATATTTAAAGTTGGATCGAATTGGGACGAAATACTTTCTATTAGTGTACTAACTGAAACATTTCCACTGTTATTAATAAACAATATAATCTGAACTGCTGGTAAAGTAATGATAATATTATTCCTATTCACATATAGGTATCTGTGTATCTGCCTCTTTTGTTTATAATGTTCACTTCAATTATAATAATAATAACCCTTATTATTAGGCGTGCAGTTAATCCAATCTATGTTTCGGATAAACCATATTTGGCATTTGAATATTGGGAAGTTATAACGAAAAAAATGTTAGAAGATTGTATACAAATTGGTCCATCACGTTGTTTAACTATACGTTATGAAGATTTAATATTGAACACATTTGAAGAAACTAAGAAAGTTTTCAGTATGTCCTCTTTTTCTTCTAATATATAAACACTAACATATATATATATATATATTGGATTTTCTGTTCTAGACAACTAGACAACCAAACAAATAAGCCGCTATTATGAATATTTAATGTATATTCAATTGGTATTGTTTACTTGAATCTTTCCATTGATGTATAGGACTGCAATTGATCAGTTGATCTCTTATAGGCATACGTGCATACTATGAGTATTACCTCAATATTGCCTTAATTCACAAGCATTATAAGCAAAGATGGATAGTGGTTAGCAATGGAATTAAGATAATATCGAGGCAATACACCCAGTATACACATATTCCATTAAAAGACTGATCAATTTTAGTCCTAAACATCAATGAGAATATTCAAGTAAATAATACCAAGTGAATTTAAACTTCACCCCATTGCAAAATGATTGGCTATAAGGACTCAGTAGGTAAGTCGATAACGTGATGGCATTTGAAGCAAAAGGTACTAGGTTCAAGTTACAGAGTGAAAATCAACTCAGAGATATATGTGCATACAGGCAATTTCTAACATATTTTACCATTAAACATTGATTTATAAGCAATTGATATTAATCTGTAATCAAGAATTAATTGTAATTATTTTTGATTGAGACCATGAACCGATTGATGTTAGACGACCTTTGGAAACCTGGAAGCACTGGACGGTCGTTTCTTCCTATTGTGAGACTCCTCAGCAGAGCGCATCCACGATCCCGCTCGCGGGATTCGAACCCAGAGTCTTCGGTCTGGCGCGCGAACGCTTAACCAACTGGACCAGTGGGCCGGCATCCAATGGTGTAGTGTGTAACATCAACCAATCCACGAAACTGCGAGACCAGCTTCCGTTGTATTGAGGTAGATACCTGTCTCTACCCGACATGGATTAGCTCCACTGGTCACGGCTTCTCACTAGAACTCCAAGAATTCCCTCACGAAGCTAGTCACTAGTGAGCACATGTTGATTACTAGTATTGTAATTAGATGAACTCTAATTAAAAATTATATTATGCACACATATAGCTAACTTAGTGATAGGTTTCTCAAAACTAACATTGATTAAGTTCAAGAAAATCGTGAGTGAAACAAATTTCATGCTTAACACTTGATAATTACGTCATTACGGAAATTAATTTAAGTTGGACATGTAACTACTGAATCTCAATTCAGTAATATGTTTACTGTAAGACTTAAAGTTATTAACCTTCATCAGATAGAGTTTGTGAACGCCCACTATTGTGAGACTTTGAACTAGGTCAAAACATTTCTTTGATACTCCTTGAATTTTACAAGCATTTACAAGATTCGATATGCTGACTTTAAAAGCAATACCGGCGAGACTCTAATTTAGGGACGACCTTTGAACGAATCTTAAATGACCTTGAGAATTAATAGCCAATCAGGAGGCAGTTAGTGTAAAGTGAAAATATATTGTAAGTAATGAATTGCAGTGGATATTCTTCTTTTACATGATTTAAAAACTTGTTAAGGTTTGATACAGGTTCAGAGGTTCTGAATTCATAATGCATACGGTATAGAAACTCGTCCATAGGGTTAAGGTTAGGGTGGCGAGATTCTAATTTCAGGACAAGCCATCAGAAGCGTTTGAGCAATTTCAAGTTCACGGAGCTAAGTTCAACACGTGATGCTAACATACGATCGGTTTATTGAGAGGCTACAACCCTAACCCCTAACCCTATGAACGAGTTTCTATACCATATACATTATGAATTCAGAACCTCTGAACCTGTATCAAACCTTAACAAGTTTTTAAATCATGTAAAAGAAGAATATCCACTGCAATTCATTACTTTCTTATAATACATTTTTACTTTATACTGTCTTCTGATTGGCTCGTCCCTAAATTAAAGTCTCGCCACAATACCTTTTAGCTCCATTTGGATTACTATGATTTAAGCTTTCTGTATACCGCTTATTTAAATGATAATCAAATGCAACCCTGAGGAAAGTTAAACTAAAATTGGATTAATAATTGTATTTGATGGTTCACTTGATGTTAGGTTGCTGAATGTAGTTAGAATGAAACAATTCATCTAAGGTTCACGCTTGCTGGTACTCAGTAACAAGGCATACCTGTAATCTAGACGGTACTGATACTCTTTATAGGATTTTAAAATCGTAACCGAGCTTCACAATCTGAAATGTTACTACTTATTTATTCGGGCGATAAATAACCTTCTTTAGGACTAAAAGGCTTATAATTAATCATCCAGAGACCAATGTGATATTTGTCTAGTCATTTAGTCCTGATCGAATCCTATCGATCAAGTTGCAATATGTTCAATAGTATAGGTGACATGATATTACATGTACTACATCGAGGTGCTAGATGGCTGGAAGTAGTCAGTAAGAATTCGTGAGACTAGGATTCATGTGAGTCAATGTTCATCAAAAAGGCGTGCCAGAAATCTTGAAGAAGCCTCTCTCTATGGGACGAAAGAAATCCAGGACAATGACATAGTCATTGGCTAGACACTTAATATAATCGAAGTTACCGTTTCGTTTAAATGATTACAGCATTAATATTATCTAATAATTTAGTCCACTAAATCAGTAATAGATTCAAATACGTTTCTCTCTACACAAGCTTCTTTTAAATTATTTATTCCATTTCCGCTCTTTTATATGTTTAGGATTTCTGAATTTACCATGGGATCCGATAATTTTAAAACACGAAACTGTTATCCACAAGATTTCTAGCCTAAGTCCGTAAGTGAATAGTTTCTTTTTTTTCATAAAACAATATTAGCACCAACTAGATTTTATAACTATGCTCAAAACAATTCATCTGTTACTACGATGGCATATTGACTTTATTTCTTCCATAGGTGACGTAAGTTGGTAAAAGCCAAACGAGCTTTTCGAATCCGTGCTGGGATTTCGTCAGACACCAACCCATTAGGGTTTATCAGACTTCCAAGATAAGTGAAATTGTACTGGGAAGCAGTGTCATTGTAATATGAAATTCTTCAGCACTACTCCACCACAACTATCCTCCTGACAGGAATCGAACCCAGAACCTCTAAGTTTGGTGACAAACAATGAGCTGTCAGAACGATACGGTTGGTATCTAATGGTGCTCACTTCAAATTCTAACTAATTCATGATATAGCAAGACGATCATCCAACGCCACTGATAATAAACATTTCACTCCCAACATTGTCTGAAATCTACAAGTTATTAACATTAATACATCAAACAATTAACAACCTAGAAATTCTTAGCCTAAGACACATTTTTCTATTGTCTTTAGTAATACTCTGAAGAAGAAAATATCAAGTGAATTCCCAGATTTACATTGTACTTCAAGTTAAAGTTTAGAGAATCGATTTTATGTAGCAGAAATACCTAAAACCCAAGTTCCTCTATGATTAGCTTCAGAAATTAATTATTAAATAAAATACATTTCTATCAGTTGTAATTCTATATGACTTTTAATCAGCTTGTATAAATTTGTAAGATATTTTGTGAGAATAATAAATGCTAACTGTTGGAATCTATTTCTAGCCTAATACTATACGTATATTTCTATTGTATAATTAGTAAATAACTAAACTATTCATAATCATGTCCCTCTTATTATGAGCTTCATTTTGACCTATAAACTATTATTATACGCTTTACCATTCTTGAGTAATACCCAGTCTATCAATTACTACCTCTCACATTCACAGACACTTTTGGTTTGATCTTGTACAAATATTGTTTCCTATTTGATGGTATATGTGGTCTGTTTGGTTTGTATCGAAACCCGATATGTTTGAAATACATGAATCATATGGAGGAGGCTGAGATTGATGTTCAAGACTCTAACAGGCAAGTCTAGGCAGGAAGCCGGACCGATAAGGACTCTCAACTGCTCATACGGGTTTTATACGTCATTGATCCGATGGATAAATCACTGTTCTCTAATTGTCAGTATCATTACGTTATACATTGATAGGGGGACAAATCTACAAATTATAACAAAATCATTCCACCTGTAGATAAATAAATAGATAGATGGTAATGATTAAAAACATAATATTTTCATGTTTTCTCATTGTTTGTTTGTTTTTGTCTTCACAACAATTATCAAACTAACATTGGATCATAACAGGAACTTTATTATACTTAAATAGTTATGATTATCAAATAAAACACTATTGATTTCTTTTGTTCTCTATAAATGCCTAACTTGCAATCATTTACATTCTTATCCTTCTTTTTTTTATAAAAAAAAACCTATCAAATATATATATATTTAATTGCCTTGACAACAACCTAACAAGATACGAAGCAAGTTCAAAACAAGTAATTAATAAAATTCACCGAAATTCATTATTATCATGGTCATATAATAAATCAATTCTACCAAAAGAATTAATTGAAAAGATACATTTACAAAGTAAATTATTACATCGATTAGGTTATTCACAACTTGGTTTTCCACCAAATTATTCTTTATTAAAACCATTAGAACAAAATGTATTAAAATAATGATCTAGAACATACTGTGTTTGTTTTTTCTATGTTTATTCGAATGATAAAATATTGAAATAAACTATACAATAAAGTATTTTTAACTTTTGAGATTATATTACATGAGTATATAATAAAATTAATTATTATTAAAAGGGGTTTTGTGGAGATTTTAGTAATTTCAATCGTTGAAATCATGAGTTAGCTGAAGTTACACTACCATGGAAAACCTGGAAGCACTGGACGGCCGTTTGGCTCGCATGCGAGACTGATAGGTCCTGGGTTTGAACCTCGAGGGGGGCTGGATCGTGGGGGGGGGCATTGCTGAGGAGTCCCATACTAGGACGAAACGACCGTCCAGTGCTTCCAGGTTTTCCATGGTGGTCTAGCTTTAATTGATTCATGATTTCAACTAATTATGTTAAATAGTTGGAAGTAAACGATAGAGAATCTGATCACCATACTGGATAATAGTTATTCTAGCTGAATAAGATAAAAATTACTATTTACAATTGATTGATCACTAGGTGGTGATGAATGTCATGTGTATCAGGTCATTCTGAGTGCAGATCGAATCCTATCGAACGAGTTGAAATGTGGCATGAGATCGAATCTGTCAGAGAGTATGAATTCGTTCAAGATTACAGGCACACCTTGCTGACGAGTGCTAAGTAGCACGAAACCTAGGTTCAAGGTTTCCTGTTGACTACCTCTAACCACCATCTCGTCTCAACCTAGTGCACGTAATGTCGAGTCACCTAGATTGGTGGCCACATTGCAATTTGGTCGATAGTATTCGATCTGCACTAAGAAGGACCTGACACACATGACATTTATCACCACCTAGTGATCAATCAATTGTAAGTACATCTCAGTCCTACAGGAGGTCAGTTGCGGCCCAGATAGCCCAGCCGTAACGTCTCTGACTGTGAAGTTGGATGAAATGGGATCGAATCCGCCAGGAAGCATCAGTTCCCTCAATATTACACGTACATCTTACTGACGAGTGCCAAGTAGCAGGAAAATTACTAAAGTTTACGACTCCAGATACATCTTCATGATAAGTGAGTACTAAGATTTAAGTTTACTACTAATTTCCTCCCTCTAGAAACGAATAAAGTGTTTAATTAAACTACTAACAATTCACTTGGTATATAACCAATATATCCATCTTTTTGATAGATGTATTAGAACTTATTTGAATATGAGAATGGCTTTAACTGACGACATTGAGAACAGTTAATATCGCATTTAGATTACTATAATTCGAACCCTTCAATCGACATATTCGCGATAACAGTGAAAATGTTTCGCTACATTTCAATGTCAATATATAGCAACCCGCTTCCTTTCTAATCCTGAAAACTTCATTACACAAGTCTTATAAGGAAGATTAATTTGGTAAAGACCAAATAAGATAAATGCGAGTTCAATCAATTATATACCGATTACATACAGTGATTATTAGTTAAACTAAGCTAACACTACATAAGTGATAAATCACTCTGAATTAGTTGACACCAATGAATATCCACTTAAAGTCACAAGATAGAATATTTGAATATTAATACTTCGTATCTGGGGTCTTAATATTCCCATCACAAATATATTTATAGATATTGATGATTTTTAGTCATACGAGTTATCCAATAATATAAACGTTAAACATCAAATCGTATATTAACTCATTTATATCTGAAGTATTTCATTACCTATTTTATTTTTGCCTGGAGCTCTTCTAAGTCTACTACTGTTCCCAAACTCGGATAAAGAAAGAGAGTTGAGAATAGGGTTACCAACCCCATCCTGTAAAAAAACCCTTGCTAACAAGACATTTTGCATGTGTATATCTACAAAGATTGTTTCTTAAATGAAACTATACCAATAATTTATAAATGAGTTATACTTAGTTAATTGTTCTAAATATCATTGATCAACAAACACCGCCTGGAGCTACTGCCGGTCCCAAACCCGGATAAAGCAGGAGGGTTGGGCACGGGGTTAGCGACCTCACCCCGTAGAAAACTAACTCGCTAAAAAACGCTAACCGGAAAAAATTATTCAAATCATTGATCAACACAGCTGTATAAAAAATCTTGAACTATGTGAAAAACCAAGCATTCCAAGGTAAAACCGAACTAATTAAAACATTAATTAACCTAATAGTACAAAAAATTTGTCCGGTGTTTGGATTATTTTTCTATGGAATAAATGATTACTTATTGGTTATTTTAATCAGTAATACCTGTAGTGATACAAGAGTCAACAATTCCCAAGACTATTTTTCTGTTTAAGCAAGTATCAGCCTGTGAATAACTTTTCTCATTTAATTATATGACGAAAACAATCAGTTATAACACTCATTTTCAAAGAAATTGTAATATTCTAAGAGTTTGACATATTAGTAACCAAAATCAAAATGGAGCAAGCGATTTGTTTTAGCATGTAACCTGATGTTTTAATTCTGAGGACCGCAAAATCGTAAACCTATCGTAATTATTATAAATCATTATTCCCATAAAGGTTGTATATTAACATAAGAACCTTACTTATTGTCTCAATGTCAACAGTATTACCTAACTGCTGAACCGCTAGCAAAACGGGAAGGAGTCAATACTTGTAACCGACAGATTGAAACTCCCGACCTTCTATACCTTAAATATTCGCTATTATTCTATCCTTAAACATAATGTTGATAGCTAGTCGTCAAAAACCACTCTATTAAGTATAGAATGTTTAGTGCCAGGAAACGTTATCATTGAGCATGACTGCCTGTATTTCTCTAAAATATAAGTGTGCTCCGACAGGTGTTATTTGAATTTGCTTAAGTAATAGTTTAATGGCAAAGTAGTCAGAAATTTCGAACTAATCATCTTAAATAAGCTAATTGAAACCAATATATTACAAGGTTAATGAATAGTTTGCTAACTATGTGCTCCATGTATTCTTATCTGCCCTTCACCTACTTGCTAAAGTTAATGAGAAGAACCCTTCCCTGGACTTATTCTAAAAGATTTACACCTCTATACCGAACGAGCTATTAAGAAGATCAGAGATTTATTTTAGGCAATCACATAATAGTATTGTCCCATTGATTTGTTGAAACTTATAGTCGACAAAAGAAATAAGTCTAGCAAGCTAAATAAAGCCGTTGTTATTATCTTATAGACCTTTGTCTCGCTAGAAGTATTTTTTAACTCAGTATGCGTACTGTCAAGATTTCTTTGACTAACTTTTATTCATGCATGACGGTTAATATTTTCTAGCTGAGGATTTACTGTAAATTAGATCTAGTCTTCTCCGCAGTTCTCAGAATAATCAAAATGTCGCGGTACTGTAGTGAAGAACACAGATGAGGACAACCGAATTACATCTTATGCAAAATTACAGTTGCTTGGTAAAATAGAAAACCCATACTAAAATACTTAATTTGCAAAATGTTCAATAACTGTCCCCGACTTCACTGTTCTTGAATTTTCATACTAATTGCTTTCTATTCCCATCCTTCCTTTCCTGATCTTCTCAATCTTCTGCTGCCAGACATCACATTCCTGACTTGCGTTATACACTACTTATGTAAATATAAGTAACACACGCCACAGTACTTTTGGTTGAAGAACTCAAATTAAAATTACTGAGCCATGAGTATTAACCTTGTCCCACCTAATTTAATCTGGGTAATTAAGTAGTATCAATAACCTTCACACGCAAAGCGCAGTTCGAAATAAAGTACTTGATTAATATGTCGAGTTTATTCATCGGGTTATATTTTAGAAAAAATCTCACTAAATACTGATATAAAAACTTGCAAGTGATCCTAATGGTCAGTAATGGACCCCCAAGTTTCCAGATGATTTTTCTTATCAACATGAAATCGAAGAGACAAACTTCCTGGAAAGTTCATATTCAGTAAAAACTGAAATACGGAAAGACTTATTGTTTCTTTCTTATGAGATATGACAGATTTTAATATTGTTCACTTAAAAAAAGCTGAATCCTAAACACTTTAAATATAGAAATGAGTGAAGAACATTGGATCATCTTAAAGTAACCTATTTAAAACACATTTGAAAACTCAGTGTATAACTTTCATCAATTAAAGTTTCAATTTAATAGTATTATCAAAAGTTATCATTATTACCAAAAATAACAAACAGAATGTTAATCGATCGAACAGCAGGATTTAGTGATAACTACCCACGAAAATGGATCTAGTGACTTTTTACACTCACTGACAGTATTATACTGAAATGCTGGGCACACAATCATAATGATATTCTTTTTTCAATGAGATAATACACGTTTTTATATGGAAAAGTATTAACATCATAACCATGATTTGTTAGATCATTGAAAATCCAGTAAGTTTAGGACATTGATCTTTTATCATTTGTTTGTTCGTTGTGAGAACAACATGTGTTCTCTGTCTGCAGTTTTTAAAAATAACCTGGTACTGAAATCAAACTATACATTATTCTTAATAAATAAAATAAAGAGATGGCATGTATATAGAATAATCATCGTTTTATATTGCTCACAGAACTATCAGAAATGCATTTGCCAGTAACCAAATTTATAAAACTACACTGAGATTTATTAATATACTACAACTAAACAACCGTTGAAAATAAATGGCAACACTTGCACTAACCACTGATAGTTTGCCACTGAATTCTAAAGGTTCCCGGTAGTAAGAAAAAGATGAAGTGATGATTATGGCTATAGGTCTTGACATAATGAGTTATCTTGTAATTTCTACATTCAATAAACAGACTGAAATATAGTATGTCACATTAGGATGTTGGTAACAGTATGAACGATTACCTACATTTGTTATTACACTGACGCGAATGAGCTACCACGAACATACATTTTATGAGACTTTAACATTACAGAAATAACAAGTGAAAAAATATAAAACCAGGAACAGATCATGTCACATTATAAAGTACTGTGTTATAAGAGCAGTAGGACAAAGTGTCTTCAATCATCACTATATAATTATGTATTTCCACAATATAACTAACTACCAGTGAAGAAATAAAGCTGTTAAAAGCCATCTCCCAAAACTGTACACTGAAATGACCTACGCATTCCACCATTAGGAATAAAACTTACACTTGTTACCCCTCATCAAAAAGCGTAGACCACTCACCAGTATTCTCCATCCAATTCTGTCCTCGGTAATCTTATTCAGTTGTTTCCGATTGCTATTCATTCTTTTGATGTCTGCTTCTATTTCTCGACACAATGTGATCTTTGGTCATCCTCTTTTCCATTTCCCTTCGAAATTCCAAGTTAGCGCTTGTCTCGTTATACACTTTAATGACTCCCGCAATGTACTTCCTATCTACCTCCAGCGTCGTTTTCTAATTATCTCTTCAGATGGAAGCTGGTTTGTCTTCGCGTGTATTACCCGGCCAAGGGTCATTGAGTATCTTATGTAGACAAGTGTTTATAAATACTTTGCATTTTTGGTGATGGTTGTATTAGTTCTCCAAGTTTCAGCTCCGTACAACAGAGCTATCATGATGTTCGTATTCAAGATTCTAACTTTGATATTGGCTGAAAATTGTTTTGAGTTGCATATGCTCTTCAATTGTCGGAATGCTGCCCTGATTTGCCAATCCTTACCTTCACATTTGCATTAGATCCTCCCTGCTCATCGATGGTACTGACCAGGTACGCGAAAGATTCCACCTCTTTCAGAGTTTCTCCATCAAGTGTGATTGAATTGGTGTTCTCCGTGTTGTATATCAGGATCTTATTCTTTCCCTTGTGTATGTTGAGGCCTACTGATGTAGAGGCTGTTACATTAGTTGTTTAGACCTGTATTTGTTTATGTGTATAGGATAGAACAGGTAGGTCATTCGCAAAGTCCAAATCGTCTAGTTGCATCCGAGTTGTCCATTGTATTATGTGCCCCCCCCTCAGACGTAGTCTTCATAATCCAGTCAACCACCAGAAGATAGAAAAAGGGGAAGAGTAAGCAGCCTTGTCTGACTCCGGTCCTCATTTGGAAAGCATCTGCCAGCTGTTCTCCATGTACGACTTTGTAGTGTAGTCCGTCGTATTAATTCTAGATGATGTTGACGATCTTTTCAGGTACACCAGTGTCCAGAAAGTTCCCAAAAGGTCCTCCTGTCCATACTGTCAAACGCCTTCTCATAGTCAAGGAAGTTGATGTATAGTGACGATTTCCACTCAACTGATTGTTCAACGATGATCCAGTGTCGAAATACGGTTTGTGAACGACTGATCCTTACAGAATCCGGCCTGTTGATTTCGAAGCTAGGTGTCTATCAAATCTTTCACCCGGTTCAGCAACATTTAAAAATGATATAACGGGATAAAAAAGCAACATTAGATTCTTCTACTCATTGTGATTTTTGTTCAATAGTACTTCCGTTTAAATTCACTCTGATAATGACTCAGTGTAGTATTTGTTTTGTTTTCCCGTATGGTATTTTATTCTGTATAACATACGATATCCTTATATTAAATATTAATTGAACTATGATCAGAATGTGATTTGTCATAAGTATTTTTCATATATGTGATTTCAACCTAATTATTAGTCAAAATGAGTGTATAAATCAATATATAAATGAGTGTATTTTCGACTAGGGTCGTCGTCGTGTTTGGGATTGATAAATCACTTGTACCAGTCTTGTGTTCTTACTTTCGTGTCGCGGGAATTGCAGTGGTTCGTCGTTTTACAAACATAAGTGACAAGCGATTCCGACATAATAATTAACGACGACCAGATATAACAATAACCGAGGCAGCCATAACAATTAACCACCAGTCATAACAGGAAAATTTTCCTCGTACCAATAGTAGTGTGGTTCCTTTTTTGTTCTCGCACCTGCTGAGATCTCCCCCCTTTGGTATGTTGATAAGGTATCCCTCTTTCCAGTCTTTCAGCACTTGTTCCTCTTCCCAAATCTTCTTGAATAGAACATGGAGCATCTTCGCAGTTATCTGTCTGACTTCGGTGCTTCAGCTGGCAGGTTATCAGATCCTGCTGCTTTCCCACTCTTGATTTGTCTGATGGACATCATGATTTTTTATTTTGTTGGTGGTGACAGCTATAGGAAGGTCTGCGTGTGTTGCTTCGATGTTTGGTGGGTTCAGTGAGGCTGATCTACTCAAGAGTTTCTCAAAGTGTTCTACTCATCTGTTCTTGAATCTCAGTGATTGTCTTGCTCCCTTTGTCCTCAGGATAAAACGGTGAGAATAAAATACGATAAACCACCTTAGAGATAACATGTAAACCATTAAATATCTCCAACAATCGCGTCTATGTGCCCAAATAACAAACCAGCAGTGGTTCAAAGAAAGTTAAGTACAAAACTTGACCCCGCCATTTTTTCGCTAGTATGACGAAATCCAAACGTAAGTGAGAAAGCAAATAAACTCATTGACTAGGTACTTGAGTATGAGTCATACTCTGCATACAAAGGTTCTATTCTGTTGACCGAACCGAAGTCAGTGGAGAGAGGTTCAAAACCGAGATTTAGTGGCTGAAAGTCAAAAGTCTTAACTGGTAAGCTACAGCTGTATATATAGGTCATTTTAAGCAATCGAGTAGTATCAATAGCTCAAAACCGAATGCCCTAACCTGTACATCTCAAATGAATCACAATAAGTAGTGTTTACATACATGCGTAATTGCAGAAAGTACACACTCAGTTAGGATTTTAGGTTTTAAAGCCTCCTTAAAACGAAAATAACTCACGTGTGATTTGTCGCGTGGAACTGCACTTTTCACTTCGTACCCATACATAGCTTTTTGAGTGTCTTCCTCTTATATCAATTTTTATTGTCTTTATAGTGATGAAAATAATATCGAAACCTCGAGAATATCATTGTCACTTGTCAGATCATTTACGTAAAGTAAGAAAAGAGCCTAGGACTGTCTCTTAAAGAAATCTCTATGATGATAAAACGCTGTTCACTCTCGATCAGTCAGTCAGCTACAACGTACGACCAAGCACATTTATGCATCGACCCAAGTTGCCATACCGCATTAGCACAGCAAGATGAACATCGGATTCATAGAAGTAGTTAATTCAATGATGGTAATATATAAAAGAAAGATTGTGTATAAGGATATAGTACAGGAAGAAAGAATTAGTACGTAGGAAGATATCAAGTAATTTAAACTCATAGTTTAGGGGAAGACAGAGTGTATACACCTACGCCATTGTGACAGATTCTGAGCCATGTCACCAAGAGTCTCCAACCACTTTCGCTAGTTTTCCCCTATCACTGAGAAAGCCAATTATCCAATCTCCACAACTGAATCCGAAATTTCCCAGTTTAAAACCTAGGCGAGACTTCATTGAAGGCTTTAATTATATCTAAAAATTGAATCTACCGGAATATTATTTTTACCTGAATTAAGATCTCTTGCAATGAGAAGACTAGTTAAACATCAAAAACCTTTTCCAACACTATGTTGCTTGCTCTTTAAAAGATTATTCCCTTCTATGTGACGTGGAAAAGTGGGTCGGATAATCCTTTCTATCAATTTGATAACCATACCAGTTGAACTAAATATACGCCAATTATTGACTACGCGCAAATCCCCTTCCCGGTCTTGCAAACTGAACTAATAACAGCATTTTTTAAGTCTCTTAGCAGCTTCAACTGCTTTAGAGACATAAAAAACCATTCCCAGCAGACCTACAACCATACCTCCCCTAGTTCCCATGATTCCAGGACGAATATCATCAGGAAAACGACCTATCCAGTTTAAGTTGTCGTAGGATAACTGTCTTCTCAATAAATAGAGCTTATCAAAAATAGGTCATTGTCGACTTTTGAAGTAAAAAAACACGAAAACATTTTGATGCTTGAGCTTTATCAAGACCAATACTTGCAAATCTGAACAGATTTACCTGGAGCAGAAGTGATGGGATTCTATCACTACTCTAAGTTTATCTCTTTATAAAGGGGGTTTTGAGAAACCCAGACCAGTTGTTTGAAATAGGATAATTCAGCTTTACTCATCAATACTCTGCATACGTCCCCAGACCTACAGTGAGTGGATCTTAACTGTTTAGACCCTGTAGAGATGAGCATGTTTCACTGTTTATCCTTACATCTAAGTTTTTACCTGCTTTGTTATTTATGGCTGTGTACATTTAAATAAAAACACGTTTCTTCTGCCAACGAGCTAGTAATAACCGACCAATATGTTGCTAAATCACATTCCTAAGTGATCGAAATGTTTCCTCGCCACATACCTGGTCGTACATTATGTAACAAACTCTGAACGTGAATGACAAAATCACATGATCTCTATTACCTAGCGGTGGCAGAACATGCCGTACCACATGATCAAGGGTTAAAATTTTCTTGATTTTTACCGACTATTTCCATCAATTTTCCGGATTAAGTATCTTTTTCTTTCCTAAATCGTGTCCATATCTATCAATAGGATCAGGATCATCTGTCCCGATCAAACTGCTAACAATATTGGAGTAGTTACCAATGCCAAGGTTGGACGTGACAGTTTCACACGGTTAGGGACAACCAAAAATACAATATACCACAAAAAGGGGGCTCTGAATAGTACGAAATTCAGCCGAGATAGTTTGAATTAGTTTTCAAAAAACATGCTTTTAAACTAATATGATCACGATAGCTAAGTTAATCCACCCTGGGAATCACTACCTTGATAAAATACCCAGTTCGATATGCGTAACTAGAAGACTTGATGACAAGCTGGCAGAATCTTTAGTTGCTTAAATTTCATTGCTGGAAATGGTTAAAACACTAAAAGAAATTAAAGAATAGGTATTTATTTGCTGTAGCTAAATCTAATTAAGGACGTCGGTTAGACATTGAAAAATATAGTGAAAAAAAGTTGACTACAAGCGGAAAAAATACAATTTCATTCTTCTCCCTTCTGTTTCATGGAAGCCATAACATCTTTAAACAGTAACTGATAAAAAGTCAAAATTAACATTTGCAGTATGACATACCCCTTTGTTTGCATTGTAATATATCCTGTCCAGACCGTTGAAGAAAAGAAATTCAAAGGCAAAAGCAGATGCGACAGCAGCTCCGACAAAGTGTGACGGATAACGCAGGACCTTATAGTAAAAGTACTTCAGCATTTTAAGGTGACGGCAAAAAAGTCAGGCGCGCCCAAAAAACGCCCGCCGTTTCGCTTGGACGACCTTGTGGCAATCATTTTGTAGCGGTAAATAAATCACCAAATAAATAGCTCTGTAAGTTTTCGACATTGGATGCTGACCACATTAGTTTTAGTGGACTCACCTAGCTGAAGGCACTCGGTCATGCATCCGCACCAGATCACGTGTGGGAACGCCGTGCTCAACATCTACTGCAATCGCTAGTCAGACTAGATCAGACAATTCCGATATATTGGCAATCGTCAAATACAACTTCTGATCTCCTCGATTCTGTCTTTTGATTTCTCTTGGTGGGTACGAGTTATATTAGGTGTTACTGGTAAAAGCGTTGTCAAACACTGAATATCTGTGCCATCTTCAATTTCGTAATCCAGTTCAGTGGGTGGTTTTAATGTCAACATTGCCACGTAAACCTAATGTATCGCCAAATAGAATAGCGGCCATGTTTTTAGTTTCAGATTAGAAAGGACAGTAGGCTAGATAGCCTGTGTTAGTTCTGGTAGTGGTCTCAGTTGCTTCAACTTTCTTTTTGAAAGCATCTACAGAAGAAGCCTTAACCATGTGTTGAGGTAATGAATTTTACTCGTTGATGATTTGGTGGTAAAGTCGACGGTCAGCCGACAAGTAATTTGTTCCGTGTTTGTGAACTGTTTTGGAGTGTCCTCTTAAATTTTCTGTTTTGGAAGACAAGAAAAATGAGGGCATATCATATGCAAATTTATCACTAAGTAACTTGAAACCTGTAATAAAGCCACATCTAGTTTTTCGATATGACAATAGGAATAGGTTTAGTTTAGACAGTCGAGCATCGTACGGGAGCTTTGCTGTTCTCTGAACCTTTTCTAAAAGTTCACTGTCTTTTTTTAGGCACAGGTTAGCCGCTTGTATGTAGTACTCAAGTTTAGAACGCACAAAAACTGTATACAAAGTCAAAAAAGTTTTAGCGTCGACATGACCAAAGGCCCTACGTGTTGGCCATAAAGTTCTAAAACTTTTGGCAGCTATTGCATGGCAGTGTATAGTAGCTTTTAAGTCTTGTCTAACGATCACTCCTAAGTCATTGTGTGTCTGGACAATAGGTAGCTCAAAGTTATTCTTCATGTTTGTATCTGTGCCTTCATGACAAGTATGCATCACAATATACTTTGAAGTATTTATTGGCAACTGCCAAGTTTGAAACCATTCAAGTAATTTCTCCATGTCGTTTTGAATCTCTGAGCTATCACCTCGACTTTTTATCGCTCTCCATATCTTGACATCGTCAGCATATAGCAAGACCGATGATGGTAAGAGACGAGGAAGGTCATTTGCGCACAAGAGGAATAACGCTGTCCCAAAAATTCTACCCTGAGGCACTCCACTAAGAACAGTTCCCCAGCTGGACAACTTGGAGCTCATCCATACTCTTTGTTGGTGCCCAACTAGGGGGTATTTTATCCACATTTATAGATTGCCTCCAACCCAAACATTTTTTAACTTATATAACAGCCGGTTCTGAGGAACTTTGTCAAAAGCTTTGCTGAGGTCAATGTAGGCTACTTCTACAGGAAACTCCTGATCCTTAATAGCGCACCAACTTTCACGAGCCATTAATAAGTTGGTGAGACAAGAATATCCTAATCGGAAACCATGATGCTTCTCCGAAAGGATCCGGTTTTCATCAAAATACTTAAACAGCACCTTCTGAACAATCTTTTCTAAGATTTTAGTAACCCCACTTGTTAGGCTAACGGGTCGGTAATTCTCAAGTTTGTGTTTCGTACCTGTTTTAAAAACGGGACTTACGATGGCGTTCTTCCAGTCTTTTGGTTAACACCCTCGGGTTACTGATAGATCAAAGCATATACTTGTAGTAATCAAGAGAACGTGGCTGGTTTAATGGAAACAATCATTATTATAACCGATTGTACCAGTGATTGTTTTACTGTGCTTGTTTGTTTAATTGTATCAAAGACATCTATTACTCCTCCATTATTGTTCCGTTGACTGTGACCCTGTACGCTCGCACGCTCGCCCATTAATTCCACTTGTATTTCCTTTGGCAAGATCTCGGTATACTTTCGATACTACAAGATCGCCGGCGAATATATCTGGTTGCAATTTCCTTTCGCCTTCTGATTTTCTGGTACGCGCTCATCTTGCGGTGGTGATCACAGTCAAACACGACTCGAGGTCTTTATTTAGTAGCCTAGGATGCAATTCATCGGGCCCCATGGATTAACCTATTTCAAGCTTATTAAGCAAATCAAAGACATCGAGTTCTTTAATGGTCACACTGTCTAGTGTTTTTGTGGGGGAATTTGTATGGACTAGAAGGGTGTTTCTATGGTATATGCATTGCTAAAGTAGTCTGGGAATACTTGAGTCATACCAAAGTCGTCTTCCACTAATGATGAGGCAGCATTGTCTCCTCATAGTCCAGGAATATTTCCTCTTCTTTTTGTCCTTTAGTTTATATTCGAATACGATCATTTAGGACATTCTATGGATTCCGTGACATTTTTATCCTTGTACAACCTTCTAGACTTTGTAGAATTTATGATCTACTATGATATTAGTACTGCTCTAATAATAGACCTAATCCTAAATCTGTGGATTTGTCATGATATGACTGCCTAATCTATAAGATCTTACGTGGAAGTCACACCATCAACTACACCAACTCACTGTATCGTATCAATTACCAATACATGATGTAGAACAAGGTTAGGCTAGAGAAAGAACAATATATTTAATATGAAAAGAAGATATAAGGTAACATTCAGCAGAGACCACGCCTGCATGGCCGAGCCATGCCGTTCGATCAACTCTAATTTATTCAACTCCTTAGTCGCGCCTTCTCCATCGTTAGGTATTTCTTTGCGTTAAATATTGAATATCTATTTTCTGAGTAATCTCGTATTCAGCTTTGAGGATTGTGTGGTTATGGTCCAATGCCACTACACTACTCTCCCACCAGAATCAACGTGGTGTTGGTTCGATACCAAATTGGATGGGACTGTAGTGTCCCGAAGGTTACCAAGACTAGTAATAATCCTCCGGGTGATGACAAGCTGAAAGATAAATCAAAAAGGAAAGGCGGCAGCATCTGGTCGGAAAATACATGTAATGATTTTAAAATATCTGCACTCATACTTCACACGCTTAAAATGAAAATTTGGGTGAAGAATATTTGAGATATAAAAAAATGAGAATACAATAATAATAATAAAACGATGCGTGTTAATAGCTGTTGGTTAATAACTTAACGTATAGGTAGTAAGTATTTTGTGTTTAGAAATATTAAAGTAATGAATATTGTAGAGATGTTAATATTGGTACTACTTTTAGTTTAACCTATGAAATCAAATAACGATTATGCCGGTAAGTTGTCCATATGAATCGATTTCCAATTGCATCTGTATTAGTAGGCTAACTGAAGGAACAAAAGTATTACCATGGAGAAGAATTCCAACTAGTGTTCCAGTAAGTTTGATACGGTTTATTTAGTTATGGGGAGATTTTCTCAGCCACATTTTTACTTGACCGTGATAGAATTTAATATACTACTAATACACATGAATGGTTATCAAAACAAAATTTAAATACGTGAGTGATAAATATATGAATTTTGGACAGATAGCTAGGAACAAATCGTTAAACATGAGTGTATTCGTAAGAGACATGCTCTAGACTCAATGTTCTGAGTTGCCATAGACTATTTATACATATTTATACCTGACGGCTGATGATGCATACAAGTTAGTTGCAAATATGCAGTTTATCATAAGGCGGAACACGGTTTAATTGAGATATAGTGGTTATAAGTTATCGAAATCAGTAAGGCCTATGTGTCATATTACTAGGTGATGTGGTGCTGCAGGATGTATTCGGCTAAATAAGCTTTTACAAGATGATTAACAGTGAGAGATGCTTATGTGATTATCAGGAAGAACATAAGTTGTAACCAAGGGGAGTACACTCCCAACTGACGTCTATGATAATGGCTTGAACCTTAGTCAGTGTTGGGGTAAATTCGACATTGATATTTTCAGTTTGCAGGAGATTTGCTCGACTGCTTATACTGATTATTTGCATGCATTATTGTGTCGCTAAACCTCCAATTAGACTGACAAGGTTTCGAGATATTTACTGAGTGAGCATCTGATAGAGAAACATACTGTAATCATCTGTAGTGAATGAAGATAAAAGAAAAACAACACTAGTGATAATTATATGTCAATTTGGTGACCGATTTTGTTAATAGTTTCATTAATTTTATCAATCATATTACGTGATTGTCAAGTCATGACAATGCTTTATGAAGATATCCTGAAACTATTATGTTTAATTAGTTATAGTGTTGATTGAAGATTGGCCAGTGGAAAAATAGGCATTGTTGCTTTAGGTGATTCAAAATTATCAGAAATTTATAATGTTCAAGAATCCGAGACGCCTAATTTAATTATAAATTTCAATTTAGAAATATTCGTTTAGTGTTAATTCTAGTAGGCTACGGAGTTTTGATTGTAAACGTTTGTTTAGCTAACAGCTACCTAGGGATTTGGTTATTTTACTAGTGCAGTTGATAGTACCTAGATTTTTAATCTTATTATCTAAACTATGTTCGCATTTTAGGCTGCTAATATGATAAACCAATCCATAAATCCAAATACGATTAGCAACGACGACTATGATGGGTTTATTAATAAATGTTAGAGGCGATCCAGATGATTTCTAAATTTAGAAGACATGGAGATATAGTGTAACGTATGTATGGGCCAGGTTAACATGCAGGTTGTTGACGTATATGACGATTTAAAAATAATGAACATGACCAGACAAGTAATTTTAAAGTTTAGACTGCTTGTGAAACTTTAGGCAGGAATATGACGCGTTATAAACATTCCGTAAGAAGTTACTGCATTTAGCCTAGGGACAATTACAAATATATGGCAAAAGCAGCTAGGAAACATATACATGTTAAGTACGAAAAACCATTAAGTGAAATAGTTGAACTCGCCTGGATTATTTTTGAAAATTAGATTATTCAATGGACGGCACATATAACGCCATTCGTGAGGAGTAATGATCCAAAAGTATCCACAATAAAACATGCAGTATGGCAATTAATTCCAGGGTGCTTGATGCTGTTGCCACTCGCTCAGATCAAAACAATCGAATGAATCCAGATAATTGTGTCAGCCATTGAACGAGCCATCTAAAATGACCTTATGATTGCAGGAAACTTATGGCTGAAACTCACCGTATGTTTTTAGAGAAGTGTCATCCTTGTTGTTTGGCAATGGAACTCGAGAATATGAAATTAGGCAGGCAGTGGTCGGAAGAAAAGGATAGTGCATAGTTTAAAACAGGATGAGGTGTTAAGCGAAGAAACACTAAGAATTAGATCCAGATAACTATTCAATCCTTGATTGCATTGTTAGCCAATGTATATTTACGCTATTTACAGGTCATATTTGCTAGAGCTTGATATTTAAACAAGTTTATGTCGCTGAAGCAGGTAAATGCTATTAAAGCTTGTTAACGAATCAACAAAGCTAATTAGTTGATATAGATGATCAACTTTTATTATCGATTGAGCTAGTAAGTTATGTGAACTAATAGATATAACATTACGATAATATATGTGACCATTAATCAAAGGACTATTAGAATACTGGGTTTACAAAAATAAAAACCGATTGAGAAGGTTAAGGTGGAAATAAGGATTAACAATAATAGGTTGCGTTTCTTTAGTCGGGCTTACCAATGTAGAATTTATGATCTACTATGATATTAGTACTGCTCTAATAATAGACCTAATCCTAAATCTGTGGATTTGTCATGATATGACTGCCTAATCTATAAGATCTTACGTGGAAGTCACACCATCAACTACACCAACTCACTGTATCGTATCAATTACCAATACATGATGTAGAACAAGGTTAGGCTAGAGAAAGAACAATATATTTAATATGAAAAGAAGATATAAGGTAACATTCAGCAGAGACCACGCCTGCATGGCCGAGCCATGCCGTTCGATCAACTCTAATTTATTCAACTCCTTAGTCGCGCCTTCTCCATCGTTAGGTATTTCTTTGCGTTAAATATTGAATATCTATTTTCTGAGTAATCTCGTATTCAGCTTTGAGGATTGTGTGGTTATGGTCCAATGCCACTACAACTTCTCGTGCCTGTAGGTAACCGTCGTTTTATTGATAGAAGAAGCCAGACGAGTAGTGAATAGGTCTTCATTTAGATCTTCACGCAGTCACAATTGAGCGTGGGGTCACCTGTTAAAAAAAAACAAAGCCTCTCAACATTCAATATAAAATGATAGGAAATATAACTCCTATACAAAATAGGGAAGTGAATGAATACTTGAACTCTATTGTTTTGAAATATGCTTAACTGTTTGAGGTCAACTCTTTTATTCACCTGCCTCTTGAGTCGTCCTCAAGTAAAAAATAAAGAAGAATCTACTTCAAAGGTAATGATGAAAACCAACCAAACCTGTAGGAACTGTTCCACTGTCTGCATAAAATAATAGGGTACAAAACGGAAATACATAAATATATTTGATAATTGTTTGGTTCGACGTAAGTGATTGGCCTCTGGAATGGATCGGTAATCTGGAAGGAAATAGACGTAGTGTAGACATCTTGTGTTTGAAGAAGTATGAAAACAAAATAAAATACTTTTTTGGACCGCATATATGTAAGTGTGTGAATTTGCCAGGAGTTGGAATCCGCATCAAACCCGGCCGAATGTATGACCTTGAGTCTATGATGACCACCTTTTATAACCAGGTACGTAACCTCAGTCGCATAAGAGTACTCCCCAACCCAGAAAAGTAGGATATACGGTTAGGGAGGAAAAGAAAATTATAAAGAGGTTGAGGATCGTATACATCTGTGTCAACTACCATCTGATGGCTTGATGTAGGTGTGCATGATATATTGAAGCTACACTTATTTAAGTCATCTAGGTAACAAGTCGATCTGCAACTTACAAGTGTGTGAGTTTTATTGATCAGAAGTATTACGAATGAATAATCAGTGTAAGTAAATACTATAGACATGTCCATTGTATGCCGGTGTGCTCTATTGACTGGTGTACAAATGGTGATTATCAGAGATTAAATATAGAAACCGTTCCCGACTTTTACGCCTAGTTGCACATCCACGACCTAACAACCACCTTAAAATGTACAATCGTTTTCTCAAAATATGGCTTGGTTTAAGTGTATAACCAAATTCACTTAGTTGCTAACGGCACCTCCAAAACCGCTACCATCACTCCTTTTCGGCCCTACTAATTTTCGCGCGTTCTATTTGGTTTGAGAAATGCTGCTCACATTTTCTAGAAATTATTCCGCAACGTCTTTCGAGATCTCAACTTTGTACATGCGTATGCTGATGACTGCTTGAAGAACCGTCCGGACAGAGAATCTTATCTCTAGCATCTGAAACTTGTTTTTAAACGACTGCAAAAACACAGCATTACGGTGAACATCCAAAAGTGGCAAATAAAAACCAACCTCCTTAATTTTCTCGGACACACAATTGATACTAAACGCTACGCCCCCTGAGATGTAAAGTGACGATCACTCTTGATTACCCAGGCCCAACTACAGTAAGGTGATTACTCCCCACTGCGAAGCATGGAAACTGGATCCCTTGTTGTTAAAAGAATTAAACGTAATCTTATCTTACTTTTCAAAATTTTCAATGATAAAATCACAGTAGATCGTGACACTTAAAAATTTGCAAAAAGTAGTAACTATAACCTTCGGAACCAGGATTTTGTACTAAAGATATCGAGAACATCAAGCAAATTGAAGTCAACTTTATTTGTTACACGCTTTGCTAGCCTCTGGAATAGGTTACTAGTAGACCTGCAGTCAAGTCGAATGCTTGCTATGTTCGAATCTTTTCCTAACTGCTTTATGAACCAATTCGGAGTTTCACACATGCTCGATGGAGCTTACCCATGCCAAGCTGCATTTAATGATCGTTCATCTGAAATCTATCCGATTGGCACCTGATGGATGTGTTATAAATTGCAATTATTCGACCCCTGAATAGCCTCTGTAATTTGACATTTGACATGTCGCAGTCCAAATAGTGATCTATTCGTTTTTTTGTTAGATGCTTCATATCCCCTACTTGTAGCTACTGAATAACTGTATTTCTTGAGTTTCCTTTTAATTTTTACAACTATTAGTGGCATGACGCACTTTGAGTTTCGGAAATACCTTGAACCACGACCAAATAAAACGTAATGCAACTAGAGACTGCATGGGTGGAAAATCAGAAACCATCTGATCATAAGAAGCTCAGAAGATTTCCCAAATTATTGTGAGTTCCTTCTAGCCCATATTATAACAGTACAAATATGTCATCATTGTTAGCATTCGGCGATTGATTTTTCCTACTTACTTATCGTCTTACTAATAAATTTCTCGACCTTAAATTCCTCTTGCATATTCTTTGGTCAGTTATCTGTCCTTACATTTATATATATATATATATATATATATATATATATATATATATATATATATATATATATATATATATATATATATAATTTGATCAGTATCTTATAACTTGTACCATTAGTTATCTTCAGTGTGATATACTAAATGTATGTCTAACCCGCAATACAAAAGCTATAACCATTAGTTTCACTTCCTACCAAGAAGTCCTATCGCAAACAAAACTGTTCAGTTGCGCAAATATGAGTCCTTTTATGGCTCTACAAATGTTGTAACGGCAGAAACGTTTTACAATAATGTAGTCGACATTCAAAGGTTGTATTTTCCTTACTAAATTTTAAAAATACACATAATCCTAAAACTTCACCTCTTTTAAACCCCTTATATTTTTTACATTACCTTGTTCATTCAACGCTATAATGTGGGTTGTTCTCTTCAACCTGATGAAAAATAATTACTTAAAAATTTACCTTATAAAAGAGAATGGGTCTAAGTAGTCATACCCTAATTGTTCCATCACAAATGACTAAAATCCAATAGTCATGATCACTATCCGTCCCGTTTCTCACCCTCACCTTTTTTTCTCTCTTCTCCGTCACCCTCATGGTATACCACCGAAAGAATTTGTGGAATATACGACTTTGTCCTGTGCCATCATTTGTACCCCTAGAATTTATCTGGGATCACTATCAAGAAGTATAAATTAATACGCTCAAATTGACGTCTTCGACTGACTGCCCTGGACTTTGATCTTATTAATTCTCGACCACCAATTGCTTATCGCAACGCAACCCCCACAAAGTACTTTAACTCTCATATTGAACATATGAACATTAATATTAATGACTCTTATGTATGAAAATGTACTTTCTGCTTGTATTGCACATGTGCCTTATAACATAATCGAGTAGCTGAGAGAAGTAAAGCCTGCAGCATTTGTAAAAAAACTTGACCTTACCTCTAAACCGGCGTACCTCATTTGACATGTTTATCTGGGAATATACCATTATTAATGTTACTGTGCGTATTATTACTGTTGGGCTAGTGAAGTCCTTAGCCAAGTCATCCAGAAATCGAGTCATTGAATGTTGGTCAGTTAATCGATCCTTGTCAAAGTCAGTGAATCTAGTGGCACTGTGCCCTATCCACACAATCCTTGAAAGAAAAGACATTACAGAATAGCCCGTAGCTTAAAACATAGTGGAACGTTAAGAAACAATATGAAGAATCAGGTCCAGATAATCATTTGGTCCCTGCTGACGTTGCCAGTCAATGTCAATTTATGCCATTTAAAGACCACATATTCTCGAGCTTGATGTTTTAACAAGTTTATTTTACTGAAGCATGCAAATGCTGTTAAAGCCTGCTAATAAACCACCGCAGCTAATAATTGATATAGATTACCTGTTATTGGTATCGACTGAGCTAGTAGGTTATGAGTACCAATCAAAATTACAATATAATAACACAGTTTAGCATTAACCAGAGGACCAATAGAATAATGGGCTAACATAAGTAATAATCTATCGAGAAAGTGAAAGTGGAAATAAGCATTAATGGTAATAGGCTGCGTTTCTTTAGTCGGGGTTATCAATGTAGAATCACAGTCTACTTCGTTATTAGTACTGATCTAATAATAATTCTAATCCCAAAATTATAGATTTGTCATGTTGTAAATAACTCATATATGAGATCTTAAGTGGGAGTCACATAATTATCTACACTGATTCCTCGTATTGTAACAATATGTGATGGAGAACACATTCAGGCTAGAGATAGAAAAATATATTTGATATGAGTAAAAACAAGTCATAGAGAATGATGACGCCTGAAAGGCTGAGCCGTGTCACTCGATCGGATTCAAATTCACTTCGTTTTCCCGCTTTTTCCGCAGTCCAAAATTTCCCTGCGTTAAATGTTGAATATCTATTTCCCCAAATGTCTGGTGTTCAACTTTGAAGATTGTGTGGTTAGGGCTCAATGCCACTACAGGACAACCAACGAGCACGAAGTAAGTACACGTCATGAAGTGGACCATGAAGCAGTGGTCGCACTCTGTTTCCTGTAAGTAATCTTACTAATACATTTCTGTAATAAATTCGTTTGTGTTGTATGGTCATCAGAGCAGCCGTAGTACCTGGATACGACGAAAAGGTAATCCGCGTTGGGTACTGACCGCGATGTGTGTGTCTGGTTGATCATACCATTCCTCTATAATCTAAATAGGCCCACAATTATTCCACACAGATAATCTACATTAGTGATCTACAATGGTCATTGTAGAAGCATTCAGAAAGACCCTTCAATAAATTAGTTTCCACGCACCGAACACGTTCAACCGTAAAAACATCCTGAATACGATATGGACGAGCTGCTCGGACGCAATACTCTAAGTGAGGTCCCATATAGGTCGGGCGTAGAACCCCCGACCGAAGCTGCTACCTTGACGCGGTGGTCGGGCTTGCCTATCGTGATGACCCAACCGAGCTATATTGGCTGGAAAATATGTTCCTGTAGGTTCTACCATGCTAGGAAGGTCGATTGGAGAACGGTAAGACTAAAAGCAGCAACTCAAGGTCCGAGGGCGAAGTCGTACTGCTGACTGTAGAAGGGTGTGACGGCAGTAAGGTGTTTCCCTCGGACAACCAGCATCTACAGCGATGCTGCCTTCCCACTAGGAGGGGTGGGGTTAGAAAAGGTCGACCCTAAAAATGTCACACCTCACCTTACCTCACGGATTTCCGTCTCCGGCTGTAAGGCCCTTTGAAGAACGGAGCTAACAAGTCAAAAACCTTCCACAAAGAGACCGTGCGCGACCGGCCTCAAGCAGTTGTCCCTTGGGCTCTGCGGTCACGCTCCCAGGTCGTCAAGACCAACACTAATCCAATTTCCTTTTCAGGTTCCTCAAGAAATACCCTTCCACGGTGTGGGCAACCGGGAAGTGACATCAGCTTTCATACCCGTAACAGCAAACGAGACCAAGTTGGTCACATTCAAATCCTTTCTACACCTCCTAATAACTCTCTTATCTCCAAGACTAACCCTCCTCACGTCTCTTTATCACATCGCACCGTTAGGGCAAACGATTCGAGTACGTGGAACGCTATTCCTGGTCTCCTGAAACCACGCTCTAAACTACACGTAGGAGCTCTTAAAGTCCGAACTCTGTGCCAAATAGGACAGCAGGCTTCCTTAGCTAAGACTTTAGAATCTCGCGCCATCGATGTGTGCTGCGTCTCCGAAACGCGCATACAGGATCCGAGTAGCGTCATTCATCTGACCTCACCATGCCAAAATAAAGAACCGACTCGATTCACAGTTCGTGTATCTGGAAGCCCTGATTCTGCTTCCCGTGGCCTCGCCGGCGTAGGCATAGCATTGAGTCCTAGGGCAGAATTAGCTCTCTTAGAGTGGATCCCAGTAGACAGTCGTTTGTGCGCTGTCCGACTGAACGGAACAGTAAGGATCCGAAAAGATAGGGACACTCGTCGTTGCCTCTTCGTCGTCTCTGTCTATTCTCCCACTGACTGCAGCCCAGATGATGTAAAAGATGAGTTTTACAGAAAGCTTTCCGACCTTCTCCGAAAATCTAGGCGCTCTGATGTAGTAATAATGGCTGGTGATTTCAATGCTCAAGTGGGTAAACTAAGCGATAGGGAAAGACACCTAGGTGGATCTTATGGTGTCGTGGCGCAGAGAACAGATAATGGCGACCGTCTGTTGAAGCTATGCTCAGATAATCGCCTGTTCCTTGCAAATACTAACTTTAAGCATAAGGAAAAACATCTTCTAACATAGCGACCCCCTAATTCGTCCCAACGTTGGAACCGAATAGATCACATCTCTATCAGCCACCGATGGAGGGGCTCGATAGAAGACTGCCGCTCATTCTGGAGCACATGCTTAGATTCAGATCATGCTCTAGTGCGAGCGCGTATTTGCTTGCGTCTTACTGGACGTAGGAAAGTTGCTGCAAGGAAACCTCTTAGGGCCCTACTTAATGATGGTCAACTAAGAAAACAGTTAGGCAGCCATGTATGTGATGCCCACCCCGAGGCAGCATGGAATGATATCCGAAAAGCTGTGGAAACAGCAGTGATATCTGCTAGTAAGGTAAACCACAGGGTTAGGGAGGGACACTCGATCTCAGCAGCATCTATCGCACTGATAGATGCTCGGAAACTCATTCTACCTGGCTCTGAACTAATGAAGAGCGGAGTCAGCCTAAGCGCAAGCTAACAAGATGTCTACGCAATGATCGTGAACAGTGGTGGGTAGCGAAAGCAAGAGAGATGGAAAAGGCAGCGGCAATAGGTAATAGCAGACAATTGTTCAGACTCGTTAAGGAAACCGGAATTAGGAACCCGACCGTTAGCGAAACAATCTCAGAGAAAGATGGACATATTATTCATTCTCAATCCAGGAGATTGGATCGATGGGCAGAACACTTCAGGGGTCAGTTCAACTGGCCTTCAGCCACACTTCGGTTTCCCACGATCCCCAGTCAACCTGAATGGCAAGTTAATGTAGGTCCTCCGACTCTTTACTAAGTTGAAAAAGCCATAGGACATCTGAAGCGAGGGAGAGCAGCAGGCCCTGACAGGTTTACTCTTGAGATTTTTAAGGATGGTGGTCCAGTATTAGCAATGAGATTAACCGAGGTCTTAGGTAGAATTTGGGAACTGGACGTAATCCCATCTGACTGGTCTCAATCACTGATTGTGCCAGTCTATAAGAAAGGACAAAAGTCCTCTTGTGACAGTCACAGAGGAATCAGTTTGACTAATATAGTGTCTAAAATATTAGCCTCAATAATACTTCGACGCCTAATCAAAGCTCGTGAAGAGCAGATTAGAGAAAACCAGGCCGGTTTTCGACCTGGACGTGGTTGTATTGATCAGATATTCACACTACGTCAGGTTCTAGAACACAGACACACATTCAGACGCCCCACAATGGTAGTATTTCTCGACCTTAAGGTGGCATTCGACTCTGTTGATCGTGAGGTTCTATGGCAGTGTTTGTCACTGAAAGGAGTACCAAAGAAGTACATTAACCTTATTCAGGCTCTCTACTCGAACACAACTGGTAGAGTGAGAGCTTATGGCGAACTGTCATCAGAATTGATTACCTCAAGTGGTGTTCGTCAGGGCCGTCCACTCTCTTCATTCTTGTTCAACTTTGTGGTCGACGTACTTTTAGAGATGACACTCTCCTCATCTAAATTTCCAGGGGTTGAACTTCTACCGGGAGGTTCACTTGTTGACTTAGAATATGCTGATGACATAGTTTTATTTGGTGAAGACGCTGACAAAATGCAGAGTCTTCTGACCACAATAAGCAACAATGCAAGTATGTTCGGGATGCGATTCTCTCCCTCGAAATGCAAAATGTTGCTTCAGGATTGGGTTACATTGACACCCGAACTAATGATAGGGAGTGAAGTAGTTGAGTGTGTCGACCGCTTCACTTATCTTGGAAGTCTCATCAGCCCTTGTGGTCTGTTGTGCGACGAAATCTCAGCACGGATACAGAAGGCTCGACTAGCTTTTGCCAACTTGCGTCATTTATGGCGTAGGCGAGATATCCGTCTATCAACCAAAGGACGGGTTTACTGCTCAGCAGTACGTCCCGTCCTAATTTATGGCAGTGAAACATGGCCGGTAAGAGTAGAGGATATTCGTAGGTTACTAGTATTCGATCATAGGTGTCTTCGAAACATTGCTCGTATATCATAAGACCATCGAGTAAGTAACACAGTTGTTAGGAAACGGGTACTAGGTAAGGATGGCAAATCAATTGATGAAGTGGTGAAACTTCATCAGCTGAGATGGCTGGGACATGTGTTACGTATTCCCAACGACCGACTGCCTCGAAGTGCGATGTTCAGTGGTATAGGAGTAGATTGGAAGAAAGCTAGGGGTGGCCAGACCAAAACATGGCACAAGTCCATGAAGTCACTGACAAGTGGTCTGAGTCATGTTGATAGGTGTAGACTAGCTGGTTGGGGACCGCGAGATAATAGCAACCGATGGTTAGAGACCCTGAATGACATGGCTCAAAATCGTTTGCAATGGCGCAGGTGCATCCACTCTTTGTGTTCTCCCAAATTCTAATCTTCTGAATTCCCGTACATGATGTGCATTAACACACTCTTTCCATAGTTAATTTTCAAACTAAAACTTTTGGACTATCTGACTAATTTGTCTAAACAAGCTCGGAGATCAAGATAACCTGCCGTACAGTTTTCCGTCGTGATAACCCTTGTTAGAGTTACCTGTCAGGACCCGGCATCTCACCAAGCGTAAAGTTACTAGATAATTGAAAAAAATTTCATCACAAGCACTGGTCACTTGGCTGTTACCTCAGTAAGATGGCTACAAAATATGTCGATAACAACACCCCAAGTGTAAACTTTACTGAAATGGTTAAACAAAATCGCGGTTTGGTTATTATTATTATTATTATTAATGGCTTTATTCAATATTATATTTTGGTACAATATAGAATTCTCAGCACAGGGTATTTCAACAAGTTACTTACTGAAAAAAAAACGAACAAATAGGCAGTAGAAAATACAAAAAGAAATTTTTTTAAAAAAAAGAAGTTTTTTTTAAATAAATTTTTAAAAAAAAGACCAAAAAAACTGTGCAAACTTTTTAAAATTAAAGACATGTTAAGAATGTAAATTATTAACTAGGTTATTTCTAACAACCTGTTCGTCACATAGTATATTTGCTAGGTAAGGTATTATAGAACTTTTATACTTTTCCTTACGTGCATGGATTTTAATGTAATTACGTCTCGTTCTACCAGAAGATATACAAGGAGAAAGATAAGAGTGAAGGGGATGGCTAGTATCTGATAAAATAACACCTGCCAGGAGTTTGCATGATTTTAAATGTCTATCCACAACCATATTAATTATGGCCTCGAAAGATTCACCACACATATCTAATTCAGTCTGCATATCTGAATTTTCATCTGATAATAGTGGAAGAACTCCATTTTTATTTGATGTACGAAGACTATCGTTTCTGGCAAGTACATTTAGTACTTAACAAATTTTTCTGTCAAGTAGTGTGTCATTTAGCTGTGATCGTTTTATTTATACTAGAGATGCTTTTATTATTACACTGAAATAATTCATGACCAGTTGTTAAGACAAAATCCTAAAACGTTTTCCTGCACCATAGTAGCTATAAGATCTTCCTGTAAATCCATGGAAGGCTACGAGATAACCATGTAATGAACAGCGGTATTATGGCTTCGAGTGTAGTTTCAAGCTTAATCTATTCGTTTTCAATAGATCAATCTACGTTGACCAACTAATATGTTTATATAATAGTCCCTAACTGTCAGAATAATAGCCTGCCGGATTTTGAGGCGAAGTGAGGTAGATAAATATCGCATTCTGTGTCCTAAACCTAACGTAAAATACAACGCGATCAACTGTTCACTACTTGTCTGGTTTCTCCTATCAATAACACGATGGTTACCTAAAGGCACGTAAAGCTTTGAGGGGTAGGTACGGAGAGCCGGTAATGTCATCAAAGTGTTGAGCGTATATTTAGTGACCTGTTGGTTTGACCAGTTCGATTGAGCAAACTGATTTTCCACAAATATAAATCTGTAGAACTTATGGTCTACTATGATATTAGTACTGCTCTAATAATAGACCTAATCCTAAATTTGTAGATATGTCATGATATAACTGCCTAATCTATAAGATCTTACGTGGAAGTCACACCATCGACTACACCAACTCACTGTATCGTATCAATTACCATTACATGATGTAGAACAAGGTTAGGCTAGAGAAAGAACAATATATTTAGTATGAATAGAAGATATATGGTAACATTCAGAGGGACCACGCCTGCATGGCCGAGCCATGCCATTCGATCAACTCCAGTCCATTCAATTCATTATTTGCGCCTTCACCATCGTTATGTATTTCTTCGCGTTAAATATTGAATGCCTATTTTCCGAGTAATCTCGTATTTAGCTTTGAGGATAGTGTGGTTATGGTCCAATGCCACTACAAATCTTCCATCCAATTTCGTAAACTACATCTAAGCAAACTCCGTCTGAGCAACAGGTGTAATAGAAAGCCAAATATAGATTCCGTAGAATGGATTAATTACGGGCGAATACTGGAATGAGAAGCGGTAATGAGAAGCAAGGGGGGAGAAGGCGAATGTTTTTGACTTTCCTTAACCACCAATTGCAAGCGTTATGGCATAAAATAGACAATGATTAGTATGATAATGAGACAGATGTTAGATAAAATGATGAGTGACAGACATTAAAACATGTACACGCATGGCACATAAACTTAGAATCACAAGGACACAAATAATAGACGTATATTTGCTGCAAGTCACAATCTCTCATGGAAATAATAAATTTACTTTAAAGGTAAAAATGATCCAATATTTGGATGCTGTTTGAGTTATTCAATTCTGTCCAAAAGCTAGGACGAATTATTTAAGTGTGTAGTTATACTATTCACTGCAAAGACAAGGCCCACTAATGATGGTTCATGTTCTGAGTCGATATGTGTCAGTTTCGGGATTATTGTAATAAGTAAGGTTTGAGAATATCATAACTATACACATATTTATAACGTACATTTGTAATTCATAAACTGTAATCCAGTTAGAATGGGATGACATTTAAGCTTAGTAAGATTGGTCTGATAACTTCTGGAGTATATTTTGCCATTAAACTTTCATGAATATACACATATAATGTGAATTATATATACAAGAATTCGAGAGTGTACTAGGGATAAACTCCACAATGCCAGATAGTCAGTTTACGAATAAGGGAGGTCGTGACACAATAGAACCTTAGAATAATCAAATCAGATCTTCCAAGTCCAGTACCCAAAAGACAAACTGGGTAGAAAACAATAAGGCCTGCATTGTGATATATTCGCGATGCATTGCAGGATGGAACCCGCGTCACAGGTTCCACCGCTAGCCACTATACATATCTGCTTATAAAATTCACATTTCTTCATTCAGTGAAACTATATCTTCATAAAAGCCACATATTCCAAGAGTTTAAACAGATCAACCAATCCATAATCCCCATTTTTAAACTTTTTTCCTTACGCGTGTTACTCCTCAAGGAGGAGTCTTTTCCAGTTCTTTCCAGTTGCTACTCATCCTTTTCATGTCTGCTTCCAATTCTCGGCGTAGTGTGTTCTTTGGCCTTCCTTTTTTCTGTTTTCATTCAGGATTCCAGTTTAGGGCTTGGCTCCGCCTCCCTGCCGCGCATCGCTCCATTTTCCAATCTTCCAACGGCATATCCTTTGACTAAATATAATAAAAGAATATCTAAGTATCCGAAAAATATCATCAGCAGCTTGCACATTTAATGAAACCACACTAATATATAAGTCATTTCAATATCATAAGCTTAGTCTGCAATCCAGGAGGATAAACAAACGGCCTTGAGAGCAGCACTGGACCAATCGTTTTGTAGATCACTCTTCTGGAGCTTCATTTGAAATTGCAGCAAATGGTAAAAAATGTCAGTCCGGGTTGGCTCTCTGAAGACATATATAGCCTATCGGTACGTCTTAAGTAACAAGACCCATACTGTCCTTTATTTTCCACCAAATTATTTTGTTGCTATTAGCCCATTTTCGTTTGCTTATCACCAGAATCACTAATTTGGAAAGATGTGTAAATAACCAGGATCTTTTCCTAAAATATATCATAATATGCTGAATGCTGTATCGTTCGGTTCTATCATCTTGAAACCAGATTCTGTGAGTGCATCAGCATCATACTGGTAGACTAGAGTATGTGGTACGTAAGAGCTTTAGGATTGTTCTATTTGGTATTTAATTATCATAAAGATTTCTGTACGCCATAGAATTTAGAGGACTTGTCGTATTTTCCTAATTTATAGGACCGAACACGAGTTGCTTGGTATTACCAAAGTAGGCCTGACGTTTACAATAGCCACAAATGAACCGTGACATTTACATATAGTTATTATACATACAAAAACTAATGTCAACTAAAAACCATGAAATTCACTGAAATTCAATGCGTTAAAAATAAAAATCAGTGCTTAATTCATTCGTCCTCGTGTCGCTTGACTCTCATCAAGGTTTCCCTACCATCGATATTCTAACAGACGCCACGAAAACTTTCGTCGGTGTTTTTGTAAAGCATGAGTTCTGACAAATATCAACAGTCGTAGTTATAAACGCAAAGACTTTTTAAATGGGTAAATATTGAAATAAATCTCACAGTCCTTCGTCGTTCACATCAGTTATCCAGACTCTCCATTAGGCTTAACAATGTCTAGTAAAAGATCTAAGTAATTGTAAAAAAATGACCTGGAAACTTTCGAACTCACTTGGATGACTGTCAGATGCAAGTAGAGTCTTGAAAATCAGTCAAGTCACTACTAACTTTATGAACGACCTGACAGAGTCATAATAGATTCTCAAATCCAAAATTGAGAGTCTAATTGCTAATTTCAAAGGGTTTTATGTTTTAATAAAACCGTTGAGGTAAATTTCATGTAATTAATGAGTTGGTATTCCTTACAAGTTTATATGTCATAGGACTTGTAAGTGCTAGCAATGTAATAGAGCTAATTCAACCTATATTCTCAAGTCCCGCTTGGCTTGTAACAACGATTTAAGTACTCTACTTATGATCAATTTTTAGTGGACAAAACTCTCCGCCCACTAGAACTTAAATAACCCTGAATCATGATCACATCTCACTTATTAGTCATGATTGGAAGCACTACATATAATTATTAATTTAACTATATTCTAGGTCGAAAAGTTTAACATCGTAAATCTCTACTTTCATAGAAAGAACAAAGTTTTCGTCAAGTGGCCTGTTCTTCTGGCCCCATAAAACTAAAATTTGGTTGGTGTTGACTTTTTTATTGTTAAACCATATCACTGCGACGGACAGGTTGTGGTTGCCAACCTCAAGTAGTATTCTTCAAGACTGACCACCCTCCTCATTTCTGCTTTGCTTCGTCATAGACATCCTTTCAATGTTAGTTAGCTACAACGTGTGATCAGGCACATATATGCATCGGTCCAAGTTGCCACACCTCGTTAGCACAACAAGATAAACACCAACTTCACAGAAGCAGTTACTTTAATGGTAGTTATATATAAAAGAAAGATTGAGTTTAAGGATATAATACAGAAATAAAGAATTAGCTCGTGAGAAGAAAGATATAAAGCAATTTTAATCTCATGGTTTATGGGAAGACAAAGAGTGTATACACTTTAGCCATTGTAATCGGCTGTGAGCCATCTCACTCAGAGTCTTCAACTATTGGTTACAATAGTCACATGGACCCCAACCAAGCAGTCTACACCTACCAACGTGACTCAGACCAGAAGATAGTGACTTCAAGGACTGATGCCATATCTTTGTTTGTCCACCCCTAACTTTCCTCCATCCGTCTACAACACCAATCAACATTGCACGCCGTGGTAGTTAGGGGTTGAGCGTGCCTAATATGTGGCTCAACCATCTCAGTCGATGAAGATTCACAACCTCACTAACTGATTCACTGTCATTCTCTAATACCCTACGTCTAACCTCGCTATTACTTACCCGGTAATCCCAGCAGATGTTAGCAATGTTTCTAAGACATCTGTGATAAAATACTAGTAATTTACGAGTATCTTCTACCATTAATGACTTAGTTTCGTGGCTGTAACTCAAAACAGAACGAACTGCCGCGCAATATGCTCGTCCTTCAATTGACAAACGGATATCGCCTTCGTCATAGGTGACGTAAGTTGGCGAAAGCCAAACGAGCTTTTTGAATCTGTTCAGAGATTTCATCAGACATCAACCTATTGGGATGTTGAAACTTCCAAGATAAGTGAAGTTGTCGACGCATCAGACTACTTCACTCCCTATCCTTTGTTCGGGTTTTGACGCAGGCTAGTCCCGAAGCAACAGTTTGCATTTAGAGAAGGAGTAACGCATCCCAAACATCCTGACATTATTGCTCAATGCTACTAAAAGACTGTATTCTATCAGCGTCTTCATCAAACAGGACTAAGTCGATAAGTAGACCTTCTTTAAAGAGATCAATTCCCGAAAATTCAGACGATGAGAAAGTTATGTCCAGCAGTAGATCTATGCTGAAACTGATTAAAATGGAGGTGGTGGACAGCCTTGACGGGCATCACACGAGGTTGAAAAATCAGATGACAGTTCGCCATAAGCTGTGATTCAACTGCTAATTTCCGGGTAAAAAGCTCTTAAAATGTTTATGTACTTCTGAGGTACACCGTTCAGTGACAGACATTGCCACAGAACCTCTTGGTCTACAGAGTCAAGTGCTGCTTTTATTTCAAGAAAAACTATCATCGTAGGACGTCGACAAGCATGTCTGTGTTCTAGAACCTGACGAATGGTGAATATGTGGTCGATGCAGCCACGACCAGGTTTGAAGCCAGCCTGATTTTCTCATGTTTGCAGTTCACGAGTCTTTGTTAAGCGCTCGATAATTATTGAGGCTAGTATTTTAAGTGTTATATTAGTTAAGCTAGTCCCTGTATGGTTATCACAGGACGATTTTGATCCTTTCTTACATATTGGGACGATCAGTGATTGTGACCAGTCAGATGGGATTACATTCAGTTCCCAGATTTTAGTTAAAATGTTAGTCAACCTAATCGCTAAAATTGGGCCACCATCCCTAAAGACCTCTGGACTTAATACATCTAAACCATCTGATCTTTCTCGTTTCGGGTTAGCTGTAGCTTTTTGAACTTCAAAAAGAGTCAGGGGCTTATACTAACGTTCCATTCAGGCTAGTTGTTTACATTAGAATTACCCTGATCACTTACTAGTTCAAAATCGTTTAATTCTAACTGGCTGCCGCTAAATGGTGTAGTACTCTAATCCATAGGTCCCTTTAGAAAGATGTTTTAGAGAGGCTGGACCCTCTGAATATTTTATGTAAATTCTTGGGCGTTTGAACTGTTCTCATTTTCCACGCGTAGAACATCGCTCCAGAGAATTATTATCTGAAACTCAGTCAACCAACAATTTACCTTTTTGACACTAGCTACAGCATTTGTTATTTATCTGTTGATTACGCATCACATAGTTGAAAGTTGTCTTTATTTCATCCTGTCGCGGAGTATCTAGACGTTATGGAAATCGTCTGGTACGGCCGTGTGTGGGGAGAGTCAGCTCTCCCTCTCGAAATGCTCTCACATGGCAACGCGTATATAGCCTCTGCCAGGGAATTCCTACTCACTGCCTTCTCGTGGTGGGTATGTTGTTTACGAAATTGAGTGGACGAAAGGCGAATGTCCGGCGCTTTAACCGGGTTGGTGGACATGGAGAGTCCATCTACGGAAGTTTGAAAACCCTGGTTCCAAACCAGTGGTGCACATGGGTTCCAGTATCCTAAAGGAACAAATAGCCCCCGAATGCCCTGGTACGGCCGAGAGTTTTATTTATTTATTTATTTGAACACATAAATATTGGTACAAGAGAGCGCCAATATATATACGCCACACAAAACAATGAGAATTCGAACAGAGAAAAAAACTAAGGAGCGCAAAAGAAAAAGAGAACAATAACGAAGAGATTGGTGTAAGGTAGTGTGGTAGTAACGAGGGAACGGAAAGGTACAATCAGAAGAAATCTTTCAGGTAAGGGAGACACAACCACTTTTTATGAAGAAAGTAAAAGAAGGTTACAGCAGGATCGCCACTGGCTTCTATTTTGAGCCGTATCTGATAACGTCTCTAGCCACTGTGTAGCACCATCTCTCAGACCCCAACCAGGGAGTCGTGAAGGACCGACAGAAGCCAGTCCTTTGCAGCTTTCTTTCATACCACGACACCATGTCATGCACTGACCACCTCTCCGCTTTTTCCAACCAGTCTAAGAGTCGGCAAATAATGCACGACGTGGAATTCTCTGGGACGACATTCGTAGAACATGTCCAAGCCACCGAAGTCGGTGTTTCAAGATGGTGACACCAATTGAATTATCATCACTGTGCCCGAACACACGATGCCGAACCTCTGCATTACTGACATGGTGTTGCCACTGAATGTCAGCAATCCTTCGGAGACAGCGATGATCGAACACAGAGAGTCGTCTAACGTCCTCAACTCGAAGAGGCCAGGTTTCACAAGCATAGAGCAAAACTGCTCTCACCGACGCGTTGTAGATCCGACCTTTTACGGCCAGACTAACATCACGAAGGCGCCAAAGGTGGCCCAGATTGGCATAAGCCGCTCTGGCTTTCACTATACGTGCATTGATCTCATCACTCACACCCCCACCAGCACTTATGCAGCTACCCAGATACACGAACTTCTCGACTACGTCTATCTGCTCACCATCCAGGGTGAGTACAGGATTGGAATCCTGTCAGTCTTGTAGAAGTACTTTGCACTTTGAAGGTGCAAAGCACATAACATACCTACGGACACTGATTGCCAACTGATTAAGTGTGGATTGCATGACTTGGGCATTATCGCACAGTAAGACAATATCGTCCGCATACTCAAGGTCGAGAAGTCTTTCTCCAGGCAACAGATCCACACCACCATTACTTACATTCATCAGAGCTGTTTCCAGAATGTCATCAATGGCAAAGTTGAAGAGGAATGGTGAGATTGGGCAACCCTGCCTAACCCCACTGCTCGAATGGAACAATGGAGAGAGGTGGTTGTATGCCCTCACTCTGCCTGAGGTGTTTTTATATAGGGCCTTTAGGATGCTTATAAACTTCTCAGGCACACCCTTCTTCAATAGACAATCCCAGAGAACAGTCCTGTCCAACGAATCGAAGGCAGCCCTGATCTCAAGAAACACTACGATTGTTGGCCTTTGATAAGTATGGCGGTGTTCTAACATTTGGCGGAGGGTGAAGATATGATCAATACATCCTCGACCAGAACGAAACCCAGCCTGCTCCTCTTGTGTCAATCTTTCTCGGGTTTTGAACAACCTACGAAGTATGACGGAAGCCAATAGCTTGGATGCAATCGGAAGTAGACTTATCCCCCGATAGTTGTTACAGGAACAACGTGAACCCTTTTTAAAGATAGGGACAACTATCGACTCGTTCCATGACGTTGATACACTCTCTAGTTCCCAAACCTTTGTAAACAACGTCGTCAATTTCTTAGTCAAAATGTCACCACCATCTTTAAAAAGAGCCGGAGGTAAGTCATCTGGGCCAGGTGATTTGTAACGCTTCAAGAGTTGGAGTTCCTTGCGGACTTCCTCCTCGTTTGGTGGATCAGTCGTCACCGGCCATGGAGGGCAGGACAGTCTGACAGATGTTGCCGGAGCAGCAGGCCAGTTGAACTGCCTTTCGAAAAATTCTGCCCATCGTCCAAGACGTCGATGGATGTTAGTGATTGGCATCCCATCATCCTCGCAGATTGTTTCACTCACACCAGACTTCTTGCTGCCAGTGGCTCGGATGAACTGGAAGAGCTTCCGGTAGTTACCAGATGCAGCTTCTGTTTCCAGCTCATTAGCACACTCCGACCACCAGGCTTCTCGGTCCTTACGCAAGCTTTGCCCAATTTCCTTACGTAACATCCTTCGTTTATGGTCAAACTCACGGTCACCCGGAGTAGACCGACGGACTTCAATAACTTGTAAGGAACCAGAAGAAACCCAGTGCTTATAAGCGGGACGTTTCGCAAACCCACAACTGACTGTTCCCGCCATTTTCATAGCGTCATGCAATTGCAACCAATGCTCATCTATACTTTTCGGTGGAGTGGTAGCTAGCCTAGAGGCTAGCTCGGATCGATACTTATTTGCAACAGAAGTTGCAACCAGCTTGCTAATGTCAATCCTTTGCTGACGGTCACTTCGTTGTCCACTGAAAAGTAAGGCAAGATTGGCGCAGACCAAGGCATGGTCAGAGTTCAGATAGGTACTCCAAAAGGAGCGGCAGTCTTTTACACAACCACGCCAGCGGTAGCTGATCGCGATGTGATCAATCTGAGTCCAGGCTTGGGATGCAGAGTGAGGACGCCAGGTGGCACATCGGCGATGACTGTGCCGAAAGTTAGTGCTAGCCAGAAACAGGTTGTTGTCTGTGCAAAGTTGCAGTAGACGGTCCCCGTTATCTGACCTGCGACCAACGAGTCCCCATCGGCCACCTAAACGACTCTCTTCTGTGCCTAGACGCCCGACCTGAGCATTCAAGTCTCCGGCTAATACTACAATATCTGTCGAACGCACTTTCTGGAGAAGAACAGATAACTGGTGGTAAAACTCATCCTTGATTGCATCCGGGCTGCAATCTGTCGGGGCATAGGCGGAGATGACGAAAAGACATAGTTTCTCACGCCGATTTCTTCTCACTTTGATGGAACTTTCTAATCTAACAGCACATAACCGACTGTTAATGGGGATCCAATCGACTAGTGCTGCCTCAGCTCTAGCGCTTAGTGCGACACCAACGCCAGCAAGACCAGACGAAGATGCCACAGGGTCCCCGGATAAGCGCACGTAAAACAAGCTTTTCGATGCGACAGATGGAGATCGAATTTGTAGTACTTCGCCAGAGTCTTGAATACGGGTCTCGGATAGACAACAAACATCAATATTAAGACTTTCCAAAGACATAGCCAGCCCTATCTGTTGTCCGACCTGCACTAGTGTGCGAACGTTGAAGGCAGCCAGTTTGAATGGTGCAAGTGGTTTCAGGAAAACTGCTTCAGTTCTCGTATTCGGTGGTAACATACAATTTTCAACCGGACAGTGACTCGAGAACGTTTAGATACAGTCGAATTTCCACCAAAGACGAGCCGCTGTATAAGTATAAAAGAGGGTGAATAATGTGGAAAATAATAATAATAGTATTAATAATGACAATAATTGTAATGACAATAATTTGAATCAATTGATTGTTTTTCGAAGCGAGAAAAGTAATTTCCATTGACATGAAGAGTTCATCATTCGTGTGTGGCCCCCTAAGATAACCACCTGCTTCGGTTTGGGCACCCGGGCAGTATCACAGCCCACACACGAATGATGAACTCTTCATGTCAATGGAAATTACTTTTCTCGCTTCGAAAAACAATCAATTGATTCAAATTATTGTCATTACAATTATTGTCATTATTAATACTATTATTATTATTTTCCACATTATTCACCCTCTTTTATACTTATACAGCGGCTCGTCTTTGGTGGAAATTCGACTGTATCTAAACGTTCTCGAGTCACTGTCCGGTTGAAAATTGTATGTTACCACCGAATACGAGAACTGAAGCAGTTTTCCTGAAACCACTTGCACCATTCAAACTGGCTGCCTTCAACGTTCGCACACTAGTGCAGGTCGGACAACAGATAGGGCTGGCTATGTCTTTGGAAAGTCTTAATATTGATGTTTGTTGTCTATCCGAGACCCGTATTCAAGACTCTGGCGAAGTACTACAAATTCGATCTCCATCTGTCGCATCGAAAAGCTTGTTTTACGTGCGCTTATCCGGGGACCCTGTGGCATCTTCGTCTGGTCTTGCTGGCGTTGGTGTCGCACTAAGCGCTAGAGCTGAGGCAGCACTAGTCGATTGGATCCCCATTAACAGTCGGTTATGTGCTGTTAGATTAGAAAGTTCCATCAAAGTGAGAAGAAATCGGCGTGAGAAACTATGTCTTTTCGTCATCTCCGCCTATGCCCCGACAGATTGCAGCCCGGATGCAATCAAGGATGAGTTTTACCACCAGTTATCTGTTCTTCTCCAGAAAGTGCGTTCGACAGATATTGTAGTATTAGCCGGAGACTTGAATGCTCAGGTCGGGCGTCTAGGCACAGAAGAGAGTCGTTTAGGTGGCCGATGGGGACTCGTTGGTCGCAGGTCAGATAACGGGGACCGTCTACTGCAACTTTGCACAGACAACAACCTGTTTCTGGCTAGCACTAACTTTCGGCACAGTCATCGCCGATGTGCCACCTGGCGTCCTCACTCTGCATCCCAAGCCTGGACTCAGATTGATCACATCGCGATCAGCTACCGCTGGCGTGGTTGTGTAAAAGACTGCCGCTCCTTTTGGAGTACCTATCTGAACTCTGACCATGCCTTGGTCTGCGCCAATCTTGCCTTACTTTTCAGTGGACAACGAAGTGACCGTCAGCAAAGGATTGACATTAGCAAGCTGGTTGCAACTTCTGTTGCAAATAAGTATCGATCCGAGCTAGCCTCTAGGCTAGCTACCACTCCACCGAAAAGTATAGATGAGCATTGGTTGCAATTGCATGACGCTATGAAAATGGCGGGAACAGTCAGTTGTGGGTTTGCGAAACGTCCCGCTTATAAGCACTGGGTTTCTTCTGGTTCCTTACAAGTTATTGAAGCCCGTCGGTCTACTCCGGGTGACCGTGAGTTTGACCATAAACGAAGGATGTTACGTAAGGAAATTGGGCAAAGCTTGCGTAAGGACCGAGAAGCCTGGTGGTCGGAGTGTGCTAATGAGCTGGAAACAGAAGCTGCATCTGGTAACTACCGGAAGCTCTTCCAGTTCATCCGAGCCACTGGCAGCAAGAAGTCTGGTGTGAGTGAAACAATCTGCGAGGATGATGGGATGCCAATCACTAACATCCATCGACGTCTTGGACGATGGGCAGAATTTTTCGAAAGGCAGTTCAACTGGCCTGCTGCTCCGGCAACATCGGTCAGACTGTCCTGCCCTCCATGGCCGGTGACGACTGATCCACCAAACGAGGAGGAAGTCCGCAAGGAACTCCAACTCTTGAAGCGTTACAAATCACCTGGCCCAGATGACTTACCTCCGGCTCTTTTTAAAGATGGTGGTGACATTTTGACTAAGAAATTGACGACGTTGTTTACAAAGGTTTGGGAACTAGAGAGTGTATCAACGTCATGGAACGAGTCGATAGTTGTCCCTATCTTTAAAAAGGGTTCACGTTGTTCCTGTAACAACTATCGGGGGATAAGTCTACTTCCGATTGCATCCAAGCTATTGGCTTCCGTCATACTTCGTAGGTTGTTCAAAACCCGAGAAAGATTGACACAAGAGGAGCAGGCTGGGTTTCGTTCTGGTCGAGGATGTATTGATCATATCTTCACCCTCCGCCAAATGTTAGAACACCGCCATACTTATCAAAGGCCAACAATCGTAGTGTTTCTTGAGATCAGGGCTGCCTTCGATTCGTTGGACAGGACTGTTCTCTGGGATTGTCTATTGAAGAAGGGTGTGCCTGAGAAGTTTATAAGCATCCTAAAGGCCCTATATAAAAACACCTCAGGCAGAGTGAGGGCATACAACCACCTCTCTCCATTGTTCCATTCGAGCAGTGGGGTTAGGCAGGGTTGCCCAATCTCACCATTCCTCTTCAACTTTGCCATTGATGACATTCTGGAAACAGCTCTGATGAATGTAAGTAATGGTGGTGTGGATCTGTTGCCTGGAGAAAGACTTCTCGACCTTGAGTATGCGGACGATATTGTCTTACTGTGCGATAATGCCCAAGTCATGCAATCCACACTTAATCAGTTGGCAATCAGTGTCCGTAGGTATGTTATGTGCTTTGCACCTTCAAAGTGCAAAGTACTTCTACAAGACTGACAGGATTCCAATCCTGTACTCACCCTGGATGGTGAGCAGATAGACGTAGTCGAGAAGTTCGTGTATCTGGGTAGCTGCATAAGTGCTGGTGGGGGTGTGAGTGATGAGATCAATGCACGTATAGTGAAAGCCAGAGCGGCTTATGCCAATCTGGGCCACCTTTGGCGCCTTCGTGATGTTAGTCTGGCCGTAAAAGGTCGGATCTACAACGCGTCGGTGAGAGCAGTTTTGCTCTATGCTTGTGAAACCTGGCCTCTTCGAGTTGAGGACGTTAGACGACTCTCTGTGTTCGATCATCGCTGTCTCCGAAGGATTGCTGACATTCAGTGGCAACACCATGTCAGTAATGCAGAGGTTCGGCATCGTGTGTTCGGGCACAGTGATGATAATTCAATTGGTGTCACCATCTTGAAACACCGACTTCGGTGGCTTGGACATGTTCTACGAATGTCGTCCCAGAGAATTCCACGTCGTGCATTATTTGCCGACTCTTAGACTGGTTGGAAAAAGCGGAGAGGTGGTCAGTGCATGACATGGTGTCGTGGTATGAAAGAAAGCTGCAAAGGACTGGCTTCTGTCGGTCCTTCACGACTCCCTGGTTGGGGTCTGAGAGATGGTGCTACACAGTGGCTAGAGACGTTATCAGATACGGCTCAAAATAGAAGCCAGTGGCGATCCTGCTGTAACCTTCTTTTACTTTCTTCATAAAAAGTGGTTGTGTCTCCCTTACCTGAAAGATTTCTTCTGATTGTACCTTTCCGTTCCCTCGTTACTACCACACTACCTTACACCAATCTCTTCGTTATTGTTCTCTTTTTCTTTTGCGCTCCTTAGTTTTTTTCTCTGTTCGAATTCTCATTGTTTTGTGTGGCGTATATATATTGTCGCTCTCTTGTACCAATATTTATGTGTTCAAATAATAAATAATAATAATAAAGGAACAAATGGCGTATGAACCAATTGTTGGTCACCGCCTACCATGGGACTGCATCTCCTTAGGATGCTCCACTGCCTTATGGATCAGACCTTCATGTCGATGACTCCTAGTGTGGCCTCCTAAGAAAACCACCTGCTTCGGTTTGGGCACCCAGGCAGTATCACAACCCTCACACATATCAAATGAGATTTCTGCATCACATATGTATTTGTTGCCTTTTTGTACCAGTATCTATGTGTTAAAGTAAATAAATGAAATTCGTCTAATAATCTCAATTGTTGATAGTCCTACTCAAGTATTCCGACTACTGTGCTGTGTGGTTTGATTATTTGATCTAATTACCTGCTTAATGTTGTTGCATGTTTTTTCCTGAAAGACCTCTGAACAGGTAAATATCTGTAGTTTGCACACCAATTTGACGAGTGCTCAACCATATAAATTGGTATATAGACTCTAGACCATCCAACCATAATGAGAATAGTTCCTCAAACCTGCCCATCATCACTCCTTAGTGTATTTCACTGTTACACTGATTGCGGCTCTACAATGGGATCCAAGACGCACTTTTTATTCCAATTAGAACTCTTCAGCTGGATATACCCACTTCCCAAGATCAATGTTCACACTGAGCCCTTAACCAGAAGCCTTTCTCTTTAAATACTCAGCTCATTATCAACTAAACATCCTGGGTTCGACTACTAGTCACAATCTAAATGTGCTAAAACTTGCAAAAAAAACGTCAAAACCTCAACATCTGCTCAGGATGCACACTTTCCACCAGCGACGAATCAGTTGAAATCCTAAATATCAATAACGAAAAATTACAAACTCCTATAAATACCATAGTTATTACTTAAAAATTTCTCCTAAACTCCACTGACATCTGATCAAATAACTACCTATAGCTTCACATTGCCTTCTCTGTGTTCTTCTGGAAGTTTTACTGCGTATGGATTTGTACCTTTAACTAATTAAGTCATATCATTTATTGATTATGTTGAAACTGTCAACGAATTTCACTCTCCTGTTGTTGTTTTTTCTTTCTACATTTTATACTACTGTAAGTAGTATATCTCAAACTAACAAACAACTAACCGTTGTTGACTGGATATTTATAATTCGTAGTCGATTCACATTGTAAAGTTGACTTATTGTTGTTACTTTAAAAAAAATCATGTTTAACACCATTTCTATTAAAATGTAATATTTACCATTAAAAACTGACGTAGTTCATGCTTACAAAGTTAAGCGACTCGGCATTACACTTGTTAGATTATTGGAAATCTCTGTTCCTAGACATCCACATTTAATAAAGTTGTTTAGTTAGTTGAATGATCAATCGCTCCTGTATTAACATCTATAAAACTAAGATAAATTATCCAATAATAGTTCTTTTTTGGTACATAAATCTTAGTAAAGTGATGTTCTTATTAACTTAAATTAAACTAACTCCTTTACCAAGTACCTGGGTATGACCTACATCCTGTATGAGGGTTAACTAATACGATGCTGCTCAGTTGTTCAAATCGAAATAGGTGATGTAAGATTCGAGTCTGGAACTTAGTGGCTGTAATCCAAACACCTTAACCATTCAGTCACGGCTCCACCAAAGTGTAGATGCTTCCTATTATATATATTAAGGTCTCCTGTGAGAAATTTCCTTAGAATTTCAATTTCAAGGTATTAACTTTTATACTTTAAAATTTTGTTCTCAGGTTGTTTCATTGAGGCATTATGGATAAGTGAAATATATTAATAATGGGATAACTCCTAATTCAATTATTGCTTCAGTTTTGTAAACCACCTATAACATTATATATTATTGAATCACTCCATATGCGATAATGGCTAAATAGTCAATTTTATAAAAGGAAATATCACATCGAATCATTGAGATCAAAAATTATGCAATGAATGAGTTATTCTGTAATGAACGAAGATGTGGTGGGGATAATCAATTTATTGTTTAACATAAAATTACAGAATTTCTCTGTAAAATGTGAAAACTATACACTAAACACTTCATTTGCAAATCCTCCATCAATCGTCTCAAACTCCATCGTTCCTTCATTGCTATTACAATTACTCTCTGTTTACATTCTCGTTCTCTTCAATTCAATCTTCTCAACCTTCTCCTATCAGGCATTTCGTTTCTGATTGGTGTTACATAATATTTACATCTATCGACATAAGTAATATACTCCACAATTCCACCACAGAAATTGATGCTACTTTCAGCTGTCACTTTCTGATAACCATCAACAACAACAACGAAAAGAAAAACATGTAGCACAATTCCTTCATACTGTGTAAAAAAATTTCAAATTTTCAAGTAAAATCATCATTATCCTGAAAATTTTCAGACCATCACTTTTTTTTATTTGAAAAGAAGGATCAAAGCGATAAATTCATACTACTTTCTATGAAGGTATGAAATTTACTGCATGTATATCAATACAACCATTATGCGGAAGTGGAATATTCGCACTGAATTAATTTGTACAGTCCTACAAATGGAAGTACATTATATTATATATGATTGATCACCCATGAGGTTTATAAATTGATTATTATTCCTCTATGTTTCAAACGGTGAGCAGTAGTAATGTATATTCCATTCATACCAGTTTGATAATTACATGTTCCATTTGTGTTTTTTTTAAATCCATTTATCTGTTCAATTTTTTTTGCTATGATGAAGGTGATTTCCTTTGGTTTCACCTTATTAATTTATCTGTTTATTTGACTAATATGAGAATTTGCAGTGAAAAAGTAGATAGATACAACGTTAATTCTATTATAATCATTTATCGATCTAACCTACTATAAAAAGGTTAGATAAAGACCAGCGACTTGTGACAGTTTCTTACAAACTCATGGGGATTCGGTATTTCATTTCGCTCCTCTCATAATAATGAGTAGCAAAAGTAGCTTAAATGTCGATCAATAAGACATATTGATGGTTTTAATCATTGATGAACACTAAAAGCAATTGAGGTGTGAGATTGGTCAATGATCCACCATCAGATGATCAGACAACTGCAACCGAAATGGGTTATTTACTCTAAAGTAGTGGCCTATATCAAGTCACGAAATACAGTTTTTCTACTCATTGGGTTATGACAAAAAATATAATTATCATGAACTCTGTACTCAATTTATTTGAAACTATCAGATCCAACCTTGGCATTGATACCTATAAAATAATTTGATTTATTTTTATTATTGTTTCGAACTACTTATAAGTAGCCAAACGCAGCTCTTTAAGGATATTTAGTTTCACGTCATTTTTGAGTTTTTAATTTTCTGGATCTCACTACTGTTCTGCTCTATCATATAATGCATGCATCAAAATCCTCTGTAGATATATGAAATTATCTTGTTAGTTCATGTATTTATTTATTTGAACACAAATATTGGTCCAAGAGGGCACCAAATGTATATGCGCCACACATAATTATCGACAGCTCATCATATTTGTATGAGGGCTGTTATACTACCCGGGTGCCCAAGCTGAAGCAGGTGATTTTCTTAGAGGGTCACACCCAGAGCCTTTGACCTAAAGGTCTAACCCACAAGGCAGTGGAACATAGTGAGGAGTATATTCACAATTATCGAAAATGTGTTATGGTCTATGAGTTTTAATAATGATACACGTGGTTTTAGGTTGTTACGATGTTAAACACATGAAATACAGCGTAGAATTCTCTTTTCAATGAGTTTATTATCATAATTTATTTACACTGTAATCCAACGTTAGCTTAATTATTTCTAGGTACTTCCTCACGTACACAGACCCTTTTTAGTTACTATTTACACTATGTAACCTAGCACTAAAATCTATCACGTCAACGTGTCTTTTCACTGATCATTTTCCCTTGCAGAAGTAATGCTTAGAATCTCATATGTATGTACGATTTTACAACTCGATAGTAAATTTATTGAAAAGAGAACCCTCTCTTGAATTTCGTGTTTTTAATGTTTAAATGAAGCTCAGGAATTTCTTGTTATAATGGATGGACTTAATACTGGTCGATAGATGAAACTCAATGAATTAATTTAGGTCATTAGACCTCATTCTCTACTCAAACCCCTCTAAATAAACTTATATCAAATAATAACACAACGGAGCAAACTGCCGCTCAGTGAATTCGCCCTTTGGTTGAAAGATGGGTATTTCACCTACGCCATAAGTGATGCAAGTTGGCAAAAGCCAATCGAGATTAGATTACTTTCATCCCAATGAACTGAAACTGAATTGTTAGACCAGTCATATCAAATATAGCTTATTCCTACTAGGTCATCTTGTTTGACCGTAGAACTGATTCATTCCACACAACAACTAGATTTTTTTACGTCTAACCTTGCTGCTCTTAGGTGATTTATAGTAATTGTTTGATATTTAACTTCAGAACAGGTCATCATATTTACTAAGTGATGTTAGGTTTCCTTTCAGAAATTTTTCTTTTCCACAAAAATCTTAGTATTACTTCTAATTTCCTAAGGGTGTGGTAATCGGTAATGTAGATATCAGTCGTTATCGTTACATCTTAAAAAAATAATGTTTTTTTATCGGATTTCTTACTGCTATCATAGTAGTTCCTTATCTGACTACTTCTCCAAAGAATTGACTTTTGAGAACCATACTTCAAAGTGTATACGGTATTCTCCACAGTCTTCAGTCGAGGATAGTAACAAACAATTTGAACAATGACCAGTTTTATAATACTGTTGTTTAGAATTTATTATTACCTTATGAGTTATTATTGATTATAATTAATATCCTGCAAATTCAGATGTTGAATAAACACAAATTGATTTGTGAAAAAAAATCACTAACTTCATTTTGTTTCCATTCACCTCTACAATATAAATCGATTATCGACTAGAAATCATTATTCATTGTACTATAATTAACATTGATTGAAGTTTAATAATTAAAGTATAAAATATAACGACCAAATCTACGTATTGATGTTAGATTATACGGATTAAATTAGCACAATCTAGATTTTAAGCATCTTGAATAAATTATTTGTGACAATTGCATAGTTTGAATTAGTAAATTAAACAAATTTCTTATCCAACTTCATTTCTATATAGTTCGTTTAACTTTGTAAGCAATTTCGAATGAACATTTTCATGGAAATAAATGACAATGTTAATCATGTTCTCTGTTATTAATATGTTTAATAATTCTCCTAACACATTGTCTTGGTCTAGTGATTCATGTACTTGTGCCACAGGTTAAAGCTTTCTTTGTTTACATTGGCTTGAACAACTAAATAGTCAGTCAATCAGTCATAAGCAACATGGAAACTTGTACATCTTTGTATCGATTCAAGCCCCCACACTGCATCAGTATATCAAGATCAAATCATCAAGACAAATACCAGAATAGATGTAGCAAAAGTATCAGTGCTAATAGAAATAATAAGAGATGAATAATATGATTCGAGAAGAAAGAATCAATTTTTGAAGCTCATTGATTCAAGGGGAGACAAAGAGTATTTATTTATTTAAACACATAAACATTGGTACAAGGAGGCATCAAACAGATATGCGCCACATAAATCATTCGATTTGTGTGAGGACTGTGATACTTCCCGGATGCCCAAATCGGAGCAGGTGGTTTTCCTAGGGGGCCACACATTAAGCCTTTGATCTAAAGATCTAATCCACATGGCAGTGAAGCAACGTCAGGAGGTTCAGTCCTATGGTAGCTGGTGATCAACAATTGGTTCATACGCCATTTGTTTCCTTAGGATCCTGGAGACCATATACACCATTGGTTTAGAATGAGGGTTCTGCAACTCCCCTAGGTGGACTCTCCGTATCCATCAACCCGGTTGAAGCGCCGGACATTCGTTTTTCGTCCTCCCAATTCCGTAAACAACATCCCCGTTGCGAGGAAGTAGTGAGTGTACTTCCCTGTCAGTGGTTGTATGCATGCGGCTATGTGAGAGCATTTCGAGATGGAGAACTGACTCTCCCAATTCTCGGCCGCACCAGGGCATTTGGGGGCAAGACAAAGAATGATTGTATCTATGTCATTTTGATTGATTCTATACTATGTTACCTAAAGTCTCCACAATAAACTCACAAACTCTAACCTAATAGTTTGCACTTAACTATGTGGCTCATTTGAACGGCTTTATAAATTGAAATTGTGTTTCTATTTAGTCAATTTCTAGTTTTCTTTCAACTAATATTTAAAAAAAATTATCTATTGTTTTATTAATAAATAGATTAAGTAGGAATTTATACTGTTTTTATGAATATTTACTGATTAAAACAACAATAACAATAACAACGAGAAAACAATCGATCATTTAACTTTATCGATTTTTACCTCATTCATATTCATTATTTTTTTTAAATTCCATTCATATTCATTTAATGATCTCAAATGTATTTACATCTAATTATTACTATTTCTAAACAATAATTACACACATAGTTTCTGATTTTTTTTAAAAAAAAAATATGTTGTGTGCTTTTATGTCACATGGAAATTAATCAATAAAGAATCATTTATTTACTAAAATTAAATCTAGTCAACAACAATAACAACAACCAAGAGTGGAATGCTTGTATTTGTGTAATAATAAATATCTATATCTCTATATATAATCTGACCCGTATCTTATGATTTATGTTTTATAAGCCTTTTTATTATATAAGACTATTCACCACGTCAATCTTTGAACCACCACCATTTCGATTTATTTATTTATTGTTAGAGAGAAAAAATATATATCATTCTCTTATAGATATTATATTATATGTGTATATGAGGGTAACTTGTTTTAGAAAACACTGTAAACAGTTTTGCATATATAAGCTACATTATCATATTAGTGAGATAAAAAAAAATATCAACACTTGATGCATAGTAAAAAGAAAAAAAAGAAGCCCAGTTAAGGGATAGTGTGAGAGTCTATAATTATGCAAGAGACTAAATATGAAAATATATTTAGTGTGTGAACAGAAGAAATGAATTACTTATTTATTTATGCTTGTTATCCTATGTGGAGGAGTATAAGTCATTCACCAGTATTCTCTATCCAACTCTGTCCCAAGCAATTCTTTCCAGTTGTTATTCATCCTTTTCATATCTGCTTTTAATTCTCGACGTAATGTGTTATTTGGTTTTTCTTTTTTTTTCGTTTCCTATCAGGATTCCAAGTTAGGGGTTGCCTCGTGATGCAGTTTGATGATTTGTGTAATGTATATCTTATCCATTTCCAACGTCTCTTCTTAATTTCCTGTTCAGCTCGAAAATGGTTCGTTCTCTCCCACAGTAGGCTGTTGTTGATGGTATACGGCCAACGGACATTGAGTATCTTGCGTAGACAATTGTTCATAAATAATTGTACTGTTTTGATGTTGATTGTGGTAGTTCTTCAAGCTTCAGCTCCGTGCAACAGAATTATCATGATGTTCGTATCAGAGATTCTCACTTTGATATTGGTCGACAGACAGTTGTTTTGAGTTCCATATGTTCTTCAACTGTAGGAATGCTGTTATCGTTTTTCCAATCCTTGCCTTTACGTCTGCATCAGATCCTCTTTCTTCATCGGTGATGCTGTCCAGGTACGTGAAAGTTTCCACCTCTTCCAGAGTTTCTCCATCAAGTGTGATTAGTTTGGTTGGTGTTTTCCGTGTTTTATTTGAGGATCTTGCTTTTTTCCTTTGTGTATGTTGAGATCTACTGATGCAGAAGCTACTGCTACACTAGTTGTTTTGATCTGCGTTTGTTCGTGTGTATGGGATAGAAAGGCCATGTCACCTGAGAAGTCCTAATCTTCTAATTGATTCCGAGCTGTTCATTTTATTCCGTGCTTCTCGTCTGATGTCGAGGTCTTCATAATCCATTCAACCACCAGAAGATTGAGGAAGAAAGAGAGAGAGTAAGCAGCGTTGTCTGACTCCGGTCCTCAATTGGAATGCGTCTGTCAGTTGTCCTCCATCTACCGCTTTGCACTGTAGTCCGTCGTATGAATTACGTATGATGTTGAAGATCTTCTCACGTACACTAGTGTCGAAGAAGATTCCATAAGGTCATCCTACTTACATTGTCAAATGGTATGGCAACTCGAACTGATGTACGTACGCTTTCTCACAGTCACAAAAGTTGATGTACAGTGACGATTTCCATTCAATTTATTGTTCAACCATCATCCGTTGTGTTCCGATTTGGTCTGTACCCAACCGATCCTTACGGAGTCCAGCCTGTTGATCTCGAAGTTGGGCGTCCACTGAATATTTCATCCGCTTCAGCAACATTGTCGGAAACCTCTCCTGGTACCGAAAGTAGTGTGATTCCTCTGTAATTCTCACATTTGCTCTGATCTTTCTTTGATATCTTGATGAGGTATCCTTCTTTCCAGTCTTTCAGTGGCTTTTGTTCTTCATTCCAAATTTTCCTGAATGAAACGTGCATCATGTTTGCAGTTACTTCTGTATCTGACTTAAGAGCTTCAGTTGATATATTGTTAGGTCCTGTTGCTTTCCCACTCTTCATTTGTCTTATGGCCATCTTGATTTATTCGCTCATTGATGGAGCGACATCTACAGGAAGGTCTATCTGTACCGCTTCAATGTCCGGTGGATTCAATAGAGTTGGTCTATTCAAGAATTCTCCGAACTATTCTACCCATCTGTTACTCTGTTCTTTAGTCTCCGTGATTGTCTTGCCTTCCTTGTCCTTGGCTGGTCCCTCTAGTTTACCCCATTTCCCTACCAGTTTCTTCGTTGTGTTATATAGTTGTTTGATACTTGATTCTGTTGCAGCTTTTTCCGCTGTCGTTGCTTGGTCCTCCACGTATTTCTGTTTGTCGGCCCTAATGCTCCTTTTCACTTGCTTGTTTGCTTCAGTGTATTCAGCTTGTGCCTTGACTTTCTCTGCCATTGTCCAGCTGTTGTTACCTGCTTTCCTTTTGTTCTTCCTTTCTTGAATCCTGTCCAGCGTTTCGATAGCGATTCATTCCTTACGACGATACTCGTTGCAGTCCAGAACCTCATGATACGTTGAAATTAGTGTTTCTTTCACTCCTTTCTGATTTCCCTCCATAGTAGTTTCTTCTTCGGTGAGTAGATCTTGTAAGGCTAGGAACCTGTTGTTAAGAGCTATCTTGAATTTGTTGAGTTTGTTAGCATCTCGAAAGAAGGCTGTATTGAACCTTTGTAGTGCTGTTCCCTCAGTTGTCCAGTTTTTCTTTAGCTTCAGTTTCATCTTGGCCACAACCATGTGGTGATCTGAAGCTATGTCAGCTCCTCGCCTGGTTCTCACGTTTTAAATTGTCCTTCTGAATATTTTTATTGATACAAATATGATCTGTATGGTTCTCTGTGGTGTGGTCCGGTGAGACCCATGTAGCTTTGTGTATGTGTTTGTGTGGAAATATTGTTCCGCCTATAACAAATTTGTTAAGTGCAAATAGGCTTGCGAATCTCTCCCCATTTTCGTTTCTCTCTCTCAGTCCATGTTGTCCCATGATATCCCCATATCCGGTGTTGTCCATCCCGACTTTGACGTCTAGGTCTCCCATCAGGATGGTGAGATTCTTTCTTGGCACTTTACTATGATTGATTGCAGTCTCCCACAAAACTGATCTTTTTTGTCGTCGTTGCTATCCTCGGTGGGTGCGTAACATTGGACAACATTCATCATGATTCCCTCCTTCTTTGTTAGAAGGATGATTGATGATTCTGGATCTATGAGATAGGATGAGATTGATGATTCCATTCTCGACCCTCCTCCTAAAGTAACTACAGGCGAAGTCGAAGGAATGAATCGGCGAAATAGGAATTAGAAAATAAAAATATAATCCATCTGCCCCATTACAGTCGACCTTAAGTTGTATTGCCCAAGGTCTCCAATTATTGACCATAATAATCGTGTTTATCCAAACGGACTAGTTGCCACTAGTGCTGCCTCAGCTCTAGCGCTTAGTGCGACATCTTCAATACGAACGTCAAGACAGTTCTATTGTACGGAGCTGAAACTTAGAGAACTACTACAACCAACATCAAAACAGTACAAGTATTTATAAATAGCTGTTTACGAAAGATAATCAACATCCATTGACCGGATACCAGCAGCAACATTCTTCTGTGGGAGAGAACAAACCAGCTTCCAGCTGAAGAGAAATTAGGAAGAGACGTTGGAAGTGGATAGGACATACATTACGCAAATCACCAAACTGCATCACGAGGCAAGCGCTAACTTGGAATCCGGAAGTGGAGCGGAAAAGAGAAAGGCCAAAGAACACATTACGTCGGAAAATAGAAGCAGTTATGAAAAGGATGAATAAGAGCTGGAAAGGATTGCTTGGGACAGGGTTGGATGGAGAATGCTGGTTAGAGGCCTTTCTTTTATATATTACCACCACTGACTTAACTGCTTTTATGAATCCGGTGTCCATCTTGTTGTGTTAATGAGGTATGGTAACTTTGACCGATGCATATATGTGCCTGGTCCTACGTTGTACCTGACTGACTGAGAGGCCTATGCTCCTCCACGAGGAGTAAGTAAGTAATTAAGTATAGCAGTCATTGATTTGAGTGAGGGTTGTGTTACTATATATATGCCCAAAACAAAGCAGGTCATTCAATAATGTAAGGTTCCGTAACTAAACAATCGAAAACGTGTTTTAACTGAACTTTCTGTCAATACGTTTAAACTATAATCTTATGTTAAATAACAATTTGCATGATTTTTCTGTACTAATAATCATTATTTTACCCAATAACATATACGTGATATGTTGTAAATGAGAACACAGGTTGGGACGGCTGTGTTTTAATACAAAATTACAGAATGTCTTTTTAAGATATGACAACCATACACTGAACACTTCATCTGAAAAATTCCATCATTTGTCCTTCACATTCTACATGCTTCTTCAAGTTTACAATTCTTATCTATTCTCCCTTCTATTCTCTTCAACACAAACTTCCCAACCTTCTGCTCCCAGGTTTTCCACTTCCGGTCGGTGCTACATACTACTTATGTCTGTCGATATAAGTAGCATACACCACAATTACAGCAAAAAATGTGCCGTCTTATATTCGTTTAACTTGTGAATACTGAAACGGAAAGTTTAAGTAATCGGTCTTGCATTAAGTTTTAAGCCTGACACGAGTACATACGTTTAGCATAGAGAAGGAATTTTTTTGATAATATTTACACCGTTCGGAAATAGGTGGCCGAGACGTTTGGATGGTTGCCAAATTATTTAGTTCTTGGTACACTGTAATTCTTTATTAATTAAAAAATTTATTTGAATATTAAAAGTTAAGTGACACATCACAAGCAATACACTAATATGTTTTGTTAAATATTTGAAGGCATTTTCTGAAAGTCCTCAGTCTCAGTTATTGTCAGCGTAAGGCCTGTGACGAGTGTGCATCAGTCGGAGTTGCCATATCACATTAAGTCTTGAGTCTTAATTTTACACTTGTCTGGAATCAGAACGTGAATCGGGTTTTGCATTTATCAACACATTATTTCTGTTAACAGTCTGCTAAGGTTCTCGTTATACGACAGCTTTGAGATTCCAGATATCAGATTAGTTGCGGTTCTTCAAGCCTTTTCCATTGGCTCAATTATTTTTAGACGAGCTGATTGCTTCCATTCTATACTCGATATTTGGTTGAACGAACACTATACAATATCACAAAAGTTACTATATTCCCTTCATCTGGGAAGAGGTATCATCCTACATTGACTAATAACCATTGAAGTTTCCACGAAGATACAGAGGTGTCCAATGGTATTACCTAATCTACATCATCTGTGACACCAGTAAAGCATCTAAATATCTACAAAAATGTCTCTCCTACGATATGTTCGTGAGATATATTTTTTGATGTTGTCGAAATGTTGAAATCAATATTCAATAATGCTTACATGATAAGTCCATCATCTTAGTCAAGGGGAAAGAATCAGCCAGAAATCGCACAAACTAGAAACGGCTGAAATGAGTTAGATGTATATTATGTATCCAAAGCTTTTGTCCTTTTTACAAAAGCAGGAGTCTTGTCATAGTTAGTAAGGATTCCCAACAGTAAAGTTGTCCTCGATAAGCTCTACTTTTAGGTATAAAGTTATAAATCCATCAATATTATATCATAATGAACAATATAAACTATAAAGATTTGTATTGAATCAATCTGCGGTTCTGAACTACACTGCTTATAATTTCAATAGTCGCTTATCATTTTAGTTGAAATCGATTTAAAAAGAATTAATAATCTGATATTCTGAGAATCCGCATGATTTTCATTGTTTGCTTAAAATATATAAACATAACTATGAATGAAAAAATCTTCACAGTTTAAACCCTCATATTTTCAAATTTATCTCAATTATTCTATTAGTTCGATACAAAGTCTCAAAACCCACAATATATCCAGTGATTTAGACAAACATTTGTGCTTTAAACTATAAATATTCCTACCATTATTTTGTATTTATCAATAATATTTTGCTTAGTTAAACTGTAGTCCATAAACAAAGGAGAAGAAATAATCTGACAGGCTGTTTCACATTAGGCCATGACCTTGAAATTATTGAATAACCTTGAAGCTAGCGCCAGATAACCAATAGACCAATCACAATATTTTATCGATCTGTTAAGCTTGCTAGGGTTATTTGTCCGCCCTGCTCTTATAATTGTTATTGTTTCTTGTCCTAGCCGGCCGTAATTTATTAGCTGTTCAGAGTTTTCTCTTGGAATTAAGCTATTTTATCCAATTTTGATTTGTTCGACTAGAACTATAGAATGAAAATATCATTCTTAATGTATATACCACCTACAACATGAAAAAGACTAGATTTTTGTGGATTCGTGATTTACCTGCAAAATGTAAAGATGCAGATTTGAGAAATGTTCTTGAAAGGTAAATTTTTAACAGGAGTTTTTTCTCTATTTTAATATGTTATTTCTATTTTTGTTGATTTTTTTTTTATATTTTTTTCAGCGAAACTTTTTTCAGTTAGTTTTGTTGCTATTACACCTTTCATGTGTATCATGATATTGATTTTATAAATTTTAAAATATATTTCTTATTTAAAGGCATGGTGGTGGATCAATTCAAAAAATTCGATTATTTAAAGAAGGTCATATGCGTCATGCTATAGTGACGTTTGTGGATATTAAGTCAGCTGCAGCAGTTATTAATACAGAGAATAAAATTAATGATTCATTATTAAAAATGGAATATTGTGCTTCAGCTGATACAACAATAGGAATTATAAATCATAAAAATATCAATTCACATCGTAATAATACAGAAATTACAAATCAATTGCCGACATTTAATAATAATAATAATAATAACAGTAATCATAATAATTCGGATCGTAAAACAGAAAAGTGAGTTCACCCGTATATTGATTGTTGTTATGTTCTTACTAGTTGTTGTAATTAGGTTTTATATTGTTTAGTGGCATTTTATCGTCTATCATCCTTAGGTTATTCTAATAATGTATAATGTGTGTTTTGGTGCAACAACACGGATATTCTGATTGATAATGACCTATTTTGTTAATGTTCTCAACGTCTTAACTTTGTGAATAAGTTTTGTATCATAGAAATATTTATTGTTTGGTAGATTTTGCCTATTTAGAGTGGTACACTTCCATTAAGTTTTCCTTATTCTTTTATAATCTAATGAGTTAACTCAGGATACGTTTCTGTTTTTAATTGAATTTTCCGTTACCGTTTGATTTTCGTCCTTTAGTATTTGCTTTAGATGTTTTTGGGGGAACTGTAGCAATATAAATTGATTTGGGTAAATCTTCAATTTTTACTGATTGTCTACTATTTCCAGTAAAAATGTCACTTTTTGTGATATTCGTAAGATGTTTAGCTTTAAGTATTCTATGTAAGTTCTACTCATCTATCTGAATATTTTTATGGGCTATAGCTGTTTTCATTCTAAACGACAGGTAGGGTATCCTTAACATTGGTAAGAATTGCATTATCTTAAATGTTACTTTCTTTTCTTCTGGTTGTGATAAGCTAAGGTACGTAGGTTATCTGTAGTCTTCTAGATTGATTGGTTAATATGAGGTAAAATTAAGCGGACTGTATAAGTGATGAATTAGTATATAAATTTGTAGAATTGTAATTTTCTTACATATTTAGGCTCAGAACGATGGTGATATCTTTTGCGTTATCAAATAAATAGGAACTTTATAAACGTTTGTATGTTTCTAATCTATTAGCGCTTCATTGTACGTGTTTACTGATCATTATATTTATGGTTGATAAAATTATATGTACAACTCAGATTCATATTCTCTTTTCTAATTAACTGAAATTGAATTTCGTTCACTTTTGATCGATATAATATCATTTCTGTATTGTCTATGATGTTTAGGTGTAGTATGATTAGCGTTTGTATCTTGTGGATTATTCCAAATATCGATTTTACACATGACTTCAATTTTCTTGCAAATAGAAGTGTGTTCTAACGTACTTCCTTGTTTAGATCATCCTTTCTTTAACCCCATAGTTTACCAATGTCAGTGTATTTTGTGTAATTTTAGCGCTTCGATACACGTATTTGCTTAGAATTGATAAAGTTTCAGTATAAATATTTTTTTCTAAAGACAATCAGTCATGATTTCTCTGTATGACAAGAATTTAATTCCAAATTGTTATGGTACATAAAATAGTTTCCTACGAAATCCAAGTGATCCATAGGTTTTTAGGATCTAATCCATTATTATTATTCCTTGTGAATGTCTCTGTAACATTAAATCTAAGCATGAAATCATAACCATAATTCTGATAGCCTTCGTCTTCTCATTGAATTATCGAAATTTATCGGAGGGACTAATTATTTAACATTTAATATTTTGTTTTTATTCTTACTCCATTAAAAGACAACTTAGGTACATTCATTGTTAAATCAACTTCGTTTCATACTCTGTTTATATTATGACGTTTGAAGATTTCTAATGACATGTTATCCGATATCACTTTACTATTATCCTCATTTATGTTATCTATTCTCATTGATTTTACTGTTTTACTATCATTATTCTTTGTTTTGTAATTCCTTGATTTATATGGAAGAGGTTAAGTTTATTGCTTCGGTTTCCATAGCACCTCATTATTCCTGGTATGTATCTAAATCTTGCATAAAAACCACTATTTACCACTCCATGTTTTATTGTTATTAGTATTACTATAATATACCTTCATGTATAATGGTAGAACACTTGACTAAATCTACTGGCGTTTAGTCAAATATTTACCATTTCTTTACATCACGCCTGACTATCGAATTACTTCTTACAAGCTGTATTCATATGCTTATGATTTATGTTACATGAGTTAAGTTGATTCTATTAAACTTTACACCATTAATAATTTCCTATAGTGTTCTTTCTCCACAATAGAAATGATTGAGAATGTTTACAGTTATTAAAGTCATATACTAATGAATGTTTATTTAAGAATATCAAATCAAGTATTCCTTTACCATTACCAGTCAACAATTTATAAATTATAGCTGTTTAAAATCTATTTTCATATGACAGAGTATTATGACCATTCAATTATAACAGCTTGCCTAAATTGCAAATTAACAAGAATGTGGACTTTGGTTCATACACTCAACTACCATGGGACTGCATCTCCTTACGATGCTCCACTGCCTTGTGGACCAGACCTTTAGGTCAAAGGCTCCGAGTGTTACCCCCTAAGAAAACCACCTGCTTCGGCCTGGGCACCCGGGCAGTATCACAGTCCTTACACAAATCAAATGAGATTTGTGTGGCACATATCTATCTGGTGCTCCATTGTGCCAGTATTTATGTGTTCAAATCAATCAATCAAATCACTCTCAAGAAATATGTAAATTTATACTTGCTCTACTAATCTCTACGTTGAAGTAAATGTTATGTGGTTAATAAGAATATGATTTACACCCTGAAACTGGTTTATACTGAACTAGTAAACTGCAATTCAATATTGTTTGATTGTTCAGTAAGTAGTGAGGTTTAACCAAGAGAGGAGTTGAGATCTTTAATTCGCAACAAGAATTTTGAGAAAACGAATCTACTTTGGTTATAATAGTAGTTTCATCTTAAGTGTTAGAATTCAGGTAGGCACTTTCTGCTACGATAGTATCAGAACATTTTGCTGCGAAATTTCTTGAGTATTTCGTTTTGTAATTATTGTTATTTATCAATCCGTCAATCAGTTTGGTATATTTGCACATCGCAAAAGATTCTATAAGTAATTGATTATTCATCTATCAAGCGACGAGTTCTTAAAATGTTATTTATGTTATTCATACACTTGTTTTGTGTGTATAAATTAGCTGGGTTTTAGGTAGAATAATTTCCCCGCTCGTCCCATCCACCCAACGTTTTTCTATCGCTTCTGTGCTTAATAGTATTCTGAGACAAAGTCGTATCTACTCACTGAAGCTTCATATTTTCAGGCATATTTGTAAATTGACTGAACTATGTCCTTCAGGAAAATTATGCTCAAAATAATTGTTACTAGGACTCTTATTCTGGATTACTAACTCAAAAAAAGCAGTTTCATTGTTATTTCCAACGATTAATTATTCTTCTATCCATTGATTTTTTTAAATGATTCGTACATTATATGGAGTTTAGTTTTCATTAGATTATTCACAATAAGTAACGACAGTATTCTTTGAAATTAATCACACTATATACAATCTTAAAGATCACAGAATAATGTCATTGTGTTGAAAAAAATTATTTCTTTTACCATCCTAGTTCATTTGATTTCCATTTGATGTTCGTTGATTTGATAAGTTATATTTTTCACCGAAGTATATAAGTTTAAAAATTGTGCTCTTTTTTATGGGGTTGAGGCAGTTAAATGTTCTTCATTGTTATTGTTATTATTTGAATCTATATATCATAGACTGGAAAATCTTTTTCTTAGACTTTCTTAGTCGACATGAATAATACGCTTATGGTTAGTAATGAAGTGACGATTCTAATGATGATTAAATTTGTGGTCTATGTCGTTTATAAATAGCTGAAAATGTCGAGTCACTTGAAATCTTTTCGTGTACTCGTCTCTCTGGCTTTGTTTTGATTAATTCTATAATGACTTTTCTGTTGTGTTATTGTTGTTCAAATTTAGCAACGCAAATTTCTTCGGAAACGTCAAACTTCGCGCTAGCGAAATTATCTAGTCATAATTCTTGATATCACTTCTTGTTAGTGACAATATTTAATCGGTGTCTATAATACGATTTTCATCTAGGTATTGTGAATTCTAAACTCTTTGAAATATCTTTATTAATTTTACCCAAGAAATAAATTTTGTAATCGCATCATTGTAGCGTAATAGCAATGATGTCTGATGATGTAGAGTTAAGTATTGTTATTCTTTTGATAAGAAATATCAAACCGTGTACGATTGAATATGGTTCTCAATATAAATAGTTCAGTAACTTCCATACTACACCACAGGAACGTTCTTCATCATGAGAAGTTGGAGAAATGCTTCTGTCATATTTTACTGTCAGAAGAGTGGTATTAGTTCCATAAATAAGGAGGTTCCAGAATTCATAAGACTGCTTAAAGTTAGATGTTCCTCAGTATCATATTCTCAATGCTGACTGTCCTAAATCCTTATTTTGAGCTTGTTATTTATACATAAATAATTTGATTAGCTACCAATAAAGAAGCTTTAATTACGTTTTATCCATTCGCTTGATTTTTTTTCAATCATTTATATTTGTAAATCTTTACAATCTAAATAAAATAAATAATCAGGGAAGCTTCGATATTTATTTATCAAATTCATTCTGATCATTATCTCTGAAGAAGTTCCGAGGAAAGTTTGTTTTTCCACTATTTCCAAATATAAGATTTATTTCCATAATAAGAGTTCAGTTCTGTTTATCATTGTAACAATTTACATCCGATGGGACTACTTGATATTTATTTGCTTACTGGTCGGTCACTTCCAACACTCCTGTGTTAAATTATTATATCATCAATCTTCCAATCATGCTTAACTAACAATACAAAGATTAGTTGCCTATGCTTTTATAATTTATTGTTTTAACTCAAAACTGTGTTTACACTATTTGTATTCCTAGACACAACATGCCTCACTAAAATCCTCCCGTATAAGTGAATTTTTTAATTGCTGGTAAAACAATAACTTGTCAGTATTATGATTCAAATTTTTCCTAACTCTGCGTACACGTTAATCAATTTAACTTATCCTTATACGTTCGTGTTCGCAAGATTGTAATTAGTCATTTGAGATGGTGAATCTTCTTTCATGTTCATTCACTACAAATTGTAAATCAAGATAAAAGCGATTGATTAAATGGTTATATTTTCTTCTCATTACAACCTTAATGTAAAACGTTTTTTCATTTCACCTAATCCAACTAACCATCGTAATATACTCGAGTTGAAGATGTTACGAAAAGTAGTCGTAGTACGTACGAAGAACTAATAGTAACAAGCTAACGAAATCAAAGAAAAAAGTGTTACAATGGTTTGATCATAATTCAAATAGTTTTACTATGCCTTTTAGTTCTCGATCATAGGAAATAGTTTGACTCATGGAATGAGCTAATCTGAATAATTAACTATGACTTGGAACAGGTCTTAATCTCTTAATTTAACTGTTCAAATAGTGGAGTCATCTTTTTGTGTTTCCACATAATAATAATTATTATGTACAGTGCAATAATTGGTTTTGCTCATTTTTTCAGTTTTCTTTTAAAATCGGTTGTAAATGGTTGTTCTTCTGAAACAAATAGCAAAGCACACAGACAAACTGAATCCTTTATATGGTTTGACAAATTTCTTTTAAGTTACTTGGAGCTGTTGATGTTTATCTTTCCAACTTGTAATTTCAGTAACCTAGATTCCATGGAATTTGTGTGACTTATCAATTAGTTTACTCTCTCAGAAACCTTAGTTTTCTATGTACTTCAAATAAATGTGAACATAGATATGGAAAGTGTACATAATTTTTCACAATTAATATCTTGCGTACACAATGTTTGCACTCATAAATAGTTGACATGTCTTTTTTAAAGAAAGACAGTGTATTAAATGAACGATAGATGGTAATGTAACAAATATTTTAATATGTAATTGATTATACTAGTCACGGTACCATAAAATAATACTTTTGGTATTAAGACTGTCGAATTCCTGTGTGATGCCTTGCAGCCGTTAAGGAATTCACATATGTCAGGTTCTACGTTGCATATGACCGACTGATTAGTGTAGCCGTTAACATAAATTGTATGATGTTTAACAATACAATTATTTTCATGCTTACCATTGTCCCTACTTCACACTTCCCATGAGTAATTTTCAATGATATGATTCTTTTTGTATTACAAAAACACTAATAGTGTTATTCAAAACCGTGACTTTTATCGGAATATAAATTTAGTTGTGTTTAATGTTTGACAGAGTTCATAAATTTGTATTATAAACAAATTATATCTAGGCCCTAAGATGTTGCTTTACAATGCCCGAATTTGTTTCATATTATGTAATAGTATGTTCTATTGTCATTTGAATGTCCATTTCGATACAAGAATTTTCTCAGAGATTTTCTTTTTCTAGACTTAGTCTGATCAAAATAATAATTCCTACTTACTTAAATAACGTAATAAAGATGGTAACAGTATCTGATTTATACTATATTGTTTAACCTGTCGTACGAAAATCAGTTGAATACTTCACTGGAATTATTTAACTACATATCTCTTTTCCCGTTTCTTTTGTCCTAGTAAACAAATGGGTCACAAGAATACCAGTTATTTCATAACAAGATTCGTTTTGTACACTTCGATGGAATGCGGTGGCTGAGTTGTTTACGTAGTAATTGTTCATCCACAAACAACCTAGGTCATAATGAATCGGTTCACTTTTCCACAACGAGATTAAATTAACTAGATGCATACCAAAAAAAAGTCGAAGTAATAATATTATGATTTGGCAAATAACTAACCGTAGAAAATATGATTTAGAAAGGAGTAAAGAGTTTCAAATAACTTTAAATCTAAGAATCAAATGAATGATATAGAAATAAGGTTTTTACACTTCTGCCGATTTTGCTACGTATCACCTTACGGTCTCCAAATATTCAATCACTTAGCACTCAACTAACCCTGTTCCTCTAATTTCAGTTTTAACCAAATAGTGAATTGTCACTTAGTCTTATACAATCAATTTTAGTTAGAGCCAAGTACACGAATTTTCGCTTGATATTTGTCTCATTATTCATCCTGACAAAGAAAATAGGTTCATCATTCAAAATCTATACATAGTTCATATTTGTTTCTCTTCTCTCAAAACTAGTACTTTTTTGAAAGAACCAAAGAAAGTATACCAATGCTTCATGTATTTGTTTTCATAAAGTAAATCATGTTTAAATCAGTAATATATTTCGTTCTACTTAGTAGTATATTGTGACAGCTATATTTCTTTTTCATGCATATACATGTTCTTTTCGCATTATTCACGTTCGATTATTGCTTTTTTTCAACAATATATTTAATATACCTTTAGTAAGTAATGCAATCGATTGTTTTTCTTCAGTCAGATGCATAATGATGCTTACACTTTATGCGTTTACGTATATGTAGAAAAAAATCTATTTTTTTTCCTTTTGGTAAAGTACTCCTACATATTTGTGTTAAGCACCTTTTAAATGAGTAGCATTATTTAAAGAGTTTTGATGGTATTTTATAACTAAGTCGTTTCAAGTTTAAACTCATCAGTCCATTCAGCAAATTGTATGAAACTCCAAATGTTTTCTTAATGTTAAAGTAGCTAACCAATCAATGAGAAGGAATTTTTGCATTTTTCGAATTCATTCTTTCGATCCTTATTTGTTAAAAACCAGAAAACACTGATCAGTTGTTTCGTCCTAGTCTAAGAAATGTGCTTATCCATGATCACATCGAACCCGGGGCCTTCAGATCTCGCGGCGATCTCTAAATCTTTAAACCTCTGAGCTGGTATTTAATGGTTTAGATGTTTAACTTCAATCGATTCTCAATATTTTTTAAATATATATACGTATACTTAGTTCATTTAACTTTTCCTCATTCTACCTGGATGTATAGAATTACCCTAATAGTGTCACTCATATTTTAGCTATTCCAGAATTCTCATCGTTTATTAAACCAATTTAAGATCCAAAGATGTTTTATTTTTGCCCCTAAAATACGTTTGGTTTCAAACACAATACTTGGTTATTACATTTACTGTTAATCGATTTCACTGTGAAGTTTAAAAAGGAAAATGATGAATAACTTTCGAGAAAGAAGAATATTCCACTCCATTTTATTGCGTCGACTGAATGATCTAGGAAATCTTTTGTGCACCACCTACTGTTTGTTGCTAACTCACTTTAGTTAATGAAGCCTACCATCAAGTACTGACTTATGTAATTCATCCTATATATATATCGAAGACGACTTACTACCGTCTTATCAGGATCACACTTAGACAACCTATGTTCTAGGCCTAGTTTTTATCACTAAATCCATAAAAAACTTAGTTTTTTTCTTACTTAATGATACTACTTGGTTTTCAAAAATTCAAGTACAAAGCATAACCTAGTTTGGATATGTATCCTAATGGTTGAATGAAGAGTGAATGATTTAATTACCAAGTTATCATCACCTAACTGTTTTTAAAACGCAGATACCCTTTTTTTAAAATCCCCAGCCTAGTAATCACCCACTGTCTTCTCATTATTCCCAACCATAGTTTTATGTAGTTTAACATTAAAATTCTGATCAGATGAAGTTTCCTCTGATTTTAATCAAACTATTTTATATGTTCATGTACTTAAGCAAAGTATATTTCAAAAAGTTATTGGTTAATTTGATTGTATAAACTATTTCACATAATGATCAATATAACTTAATGATTTAGTTACAGTGACGAAATTGTATAACTCGATAATTCAGTGATACTCGATTTACAGTCAGATTGAATAAAGTTGGTCAGCACACTTGATTGTAGTTGTATTCTCCATAAATTCACAAGTATAATATTACACAGATTTTCGATTCGATTCATATAAATCATGTGTTTCTGCGGTTGTATACAGATCACTTTGAGATGGACTGGTAGCTTAGTGATTAAAAGGTTCCATTTACATTCTATAAGTTACTCGTTCGAACTACTCCTTACCTGTTATGGTTTGGACAACAAAGTAATATCACCAGTACTCACACTCGAAGCCGAGTACACTGCTAGGTACCCAGCTAATGAGTTAAATAAATACATTTTCTATTTAATTGAATTTCACTCTGAATTGTCTGAAATATTTCTGTACATTAGATTTAAATTCATCTCTTATCATTAAAATCTCCAGTATTAATATTGTCTTTTAAAAAAATTTATGACAGGGAGTTGAATACTAACGCTCTTCATAAAGGATCAAATGATTCACATCATTCACTTCCTAACAATGATCAACTGGGAAGAGGACCACTGATATTTAAACGTACAACTAACAACAACACTTCATCAAATATTGTTAACAATGTTCAGATGTTCAGTCAAGTATTACGTCCAGTTCAAAGTTCCACATTAACAACACGTATGTCAAATTCTTATCGTGGTTTAAAAATTAGCGATCTCCCACCTCCAAGTAAATTATCTGACGCTCATTTAAGACAAAGTTTATTTACTGAATTTCGACGATGTGGTCGTATCCAATCAGTGGTTCTACCTCCAACAAATAATGGTTCAACAAATACAACTAGGTTAGCAATTGTAACATTTCGACGTGCAGAAGAGGCCGAATGTGCTTACCAAGCAATTCAAGGTGGTGCTAAAATTCTATTCTCTACTCCTGTTTCAGTTGAATTACATCCAGGGTCAAATGGTAAGTGTTGTGTTGGCTTTTCCTTAACAGTTTTTTATCTTTTTTTCTGTAATATAGATCAATGTAGCTTACTGTAATTTACCAAAGCTGATCGTTTTTAAAAATTCTGATAATGATTTCGCCTTGGTGTGTTGATGTAATGTAGGGACTTGAATCTTTGCCTTTATGTACCTGATTTCATGTCTCGTAATCAACTAGATGTTTATCATTTTAGTTGAATAAAATTGTTATTTTCTCCTGCATATTTGTCCGAAATGATGAGTTCTAACCATGATTTCATTGAGGTCAAGAGCGGATCAATATTAGGGACCACCATTGAAAACTTGGAAGCACTGGACGGTCGTTTCATCCTATTGTGGGACTCCTCTGTAGTACGCATCCACGACCCCGCTCACGGGATTCGAATCCAGGGCCTTTAGTCTCGCATGCGAACGCTTAACCTACTAGACTACTGAGCCGGCATCCAATGGTGTTAATGTCTAACTTCAACCAATCCACGAAGTTGCGCGACCATCTTCCATTGTACTGAGATAGACACCTGTTTCTACCTGACACGGATTAACTCCACTGGTCACGACTTCTCACCAGAACTCCGAGAATTTTCTCACGAAGCTAGTCACTAATGAGCACATGGTAATTATCAGTTTAGGGGTTGTGGAAATTTTTAAGCTTTTGATTGAGATCATGAACCGATTGATGATCCAGTTTTTCAATGGTGGTCTAACATCAATCGGTTCATGATCTCAATCAAAAACTTAAAAATTTCCACAACCCCTAAACTGATAGATACTTTGTGTTGGATTCATTTCAAGGTAAAATGATAAAATTTTCTCTTATCCATTACATTTCAGTTAATGATGAACTTTCTCTAAAACGTTCTTCAACTTCAAGTACATTAATTGGGAACACTACTAAGCCGAGTAGTAATAATAGTAGTGGTAGTAGTAATAGTGACACATTGATGAATTCACTGTCTACTTCTACTACCACTACTACTACAACACAATCTGGACTAAATAAAACTGTTAACTCTCATTCAACTGATGATCATTTATCAAATAACAGTCAAACAATAACAACAGTAAATAAATCACCAACACGAACACTGCATGTTGCTGGTCTTACTGTTGGACCTACTGGACCTGTTACATCTGAACAACTGACGACGGCGTTCCGTAAATTTGGTGATATCATAGTGAGTTTCTGATAGTTTATATGCATATATTGTAATATTTTAAGTGTTTTTTTTTAGTATTACTTTACTAATACAAACAATCATTAGAGAGAGAGAATAGAGAACAGTATATTTATGCTTGTGTTATCAGTTGTCTAAAAGAATATCAACGTTCGTACACTGAAAAGAGTAAGCGGTAAACGCTTACTTCTATTAATGTTTTAAAACAAAGTCGATTAGAAATTATGACTGATAATAAATATCCCATTAGTTGTTGTCATCCCCAGGTTGTTATTCCTTAAGCCTTCATATATTTGTACACCTAGGGAAAGATGTCTTCATTCCTGAGGCAGTTCTATGTTTATATTCTCGTAAAATTCCTCAACTATGTTCTTCACCACAAAATTTTTTCAATCTCTCATATTGTTTATTTTTAGAGTTGTTTAAAGATCCCCATCATATTAAAAGACTAATATTTGAATGAAGAATATTCTTCTCCGTAAATTCTCTTCAGATTCTACAATTATATATCCAAATTAATAATCCGAAAAAATGTCCAGATTAAGGGCAAAGTACATCGTTTAAAGCATATGAGTTTAGGATTTTCAAACAAAATAGAATAAAATTGTTAGTGTTGAAATGACACATATAGAATGTTAACTTGAATCTGTATTCTTATTCATCCCTCCTTATTACGTCTTACTAATTTTTTCACACAATATAGTCTTCCATTAAACATTTGATCGAATTGTAATTGCACTATTATTTCTCTCACCCTATCTGACCCATATTTTTAGAATGTTCAACTTAAACCCAGTTCTAGTTCAGCTCTTATTCAATTCGCTGAAATGCGTGGTCCTATTCGTGCAATGAATGCTCATGCTCGTGAACCGCTTCGTTTAGGTGGTCGACCACTCTCACTTGCTTATACACCAAGTACACCGACAACTAGTTTATGGATATCAGACCTACCACCTTCATTGGCTAATTTGACAGATGAAGAATTATTACATACGTTATCACAAATTTCTCCCGTCCAAGAAGTAAGTATTATTAATTTTCCCCATGTATATATAGGGAGAGTTACAACTAAGTAACCCACTAGTATTGTATATTATAGTTTCAATATGAATTTGATCCCAATTAGTGAAATAGGGAAATCATGTAATTGTTTGACTATTTATTAATGTAGTCTTTTTTTTCACGGGAATTCTAAATTTCATATATTTCACACAAAAATTTCTAAAAACAAATTCATCTAATTTCACTGTTATGTTGCATGTATGTATGTGTATTTGTTTTCACCATGATTGTTTTTCCTAAACTGTGCTATTTGCTTGTCTGTACTATGTACTTCGACAATTATGTTGATTACATAGTGACGATGATGTTGGTTCCCTTGTATATTATTATTATTATCATCATCAGATTAACGTCAAATTTGATGCATTTGTATACAGTCAGAAATTTTACATGGAAAAATTAGTTTTTTTTTCAACCATCACATTATGACCTTTTGTATCCTCAGTAAAAACACGTTTACACTTGTAATATGTAGACACTTGACATTTTTGTCTATAAATGTATCTTCACTACTACCTAAAATTGTATTTATCCCCTTACCCGTTTTTTTAAAACTGTTTGTAGTTTACTACACCCACTCACATTCTTTCGCGTTTATTATTTCTTATGCGTACACATCAGGAGGTATGGTGTGTATATGAAGTTAATTTCACTTCGTTTAAGTTATTGATGCGATTAAAGTTTGATTTTTCAGACCAGTTTTGTTTTTTGTTTTTACAAATCAGATTTTTAATTGTATGTATCATACATTTTTATATAAAGGAATTACTTCTCTATTCAGTTCACCGGTGTACACTTTTAATAAATCTTTTGCATTATATTTGATTGTGATCTGTAGACTGTCACAAGTATACTAAGATGATGTTTTGTTCGCATAGACACTACAATTTGCGTGTTACAGGAGACGTTTATAATTTCTTACGAATATGAAAACTGTCCAAAATAACGTATATTGTTTTCCCCTTTTTTTAAATCAAATTCCAAAGTTATTTCGTAGTTAATATCACGAAATAATCCTAGTTAACCGTTGAAAACCAAGATGTACTGAGAAACTATTTCTTGCTAGTATTGGCTCCTGAGCAGTGTGTATTCATGAACAAGCCACCAGGCATTGAACCCAGAACCTTCGGTCTTACGCGCGAGCATTTAACCTCTAGACCATTGAGTCGGTATCCAGTGTTGGTGGGGTTGTAGAGTTCAATACCACTGTCCAGTGCTTCCGGATTTTCGGTGGCTCCTTAACTGAGACCATTCGTTTATGTTAAGTATGAAATTGAATAAATCTCTATTTTCCCGCCCCTACAGTAATTTTAAAGTTATTACTAAGTTTATTATCTTTTTCTGATCATTTGTAACCCTTTGTATTATTTACTAACTAATTGTAATGGTTAAAATTCTTTTATATCCTTTCACTCCTTGGATTCTTTCAGAATTTTAACAGTGAAAAGTGTATTAATTTAAAAATTGGCTAAAACGTCCATGTTTCAAGTATGAGTGTTTAAAGTGACATTCAACTCCGAGTTATTTAGTCTCTACATCAAGACTCATATATACTCAGATTTTTTTCTTATCCATCACTATAACTCTAAGTCTCACTTGTTTTTTGAATAGAAAGTTGACAAAATGTTAGGATGTTACTAAACTTGTACAGTTTATTCTAGTCGGTATATATTTTTCGCCTTGTTTATCATTGATTCATACATGCTCATTTGTACCAGTTCATAGGTTTCATGAAGCAATTGATTCGTTTCCCACCTACATTTCTAACATACAGAGGGCGAAGGAAAATGCACGGTTTTTGTTTAGAGGATAAACATAGAAAGTGAAGCCTACTACTTTGACAACTGTTTATTGCCTTGTTTCTTAAAAAAAGCTTTATAGTTGAAAAGTAAGAAACACGTAGTGTCAGTCAGTCAGCTACAACGTAGGACCAGGCACATACATGCATCGTTCCAAGTTGCCATACTTCATTAACACAACAAGATGGACACCAGATTCCTAGTCGTTAATTCAGAGGTGGTAATATATAAAAGAAAGATTGCATCTAAGAATACAGTACAGGAAGAAAGAATTAGTTCGTAGAAAGAAAGATATGAAGCGATTTTAATCTCACAGTTTGAGGGATGGCAGAGATTGTATACACCGACGCCATTGTGATAGATTCTGAGCCATGTCACCCAGAGTCTCCAACCATTGGTTACGATTGTCACTTGGACCCCAACCAAGTAGTCTGCATCTGCCAACATGGCTCAGACTAGAAGTTAGTGACTTCAAGCACTGATGCCATGTTTTGGTTTGGCCGCCCCTAACTTTCTTCCAACCATCCCGAACACCGGTTAGCATTGCACGTCGTGGTAATCGGTGTTCGGGCATGCGTAACAAGTGGCCCAACCATCTCAGTCGATGAAGATTCATAACCTCATCAACTGATTTACCATCCTTCCCTAATACCCTGCGTCTAACCTCATTATTACTTACCCGGTGATCCCAGTAGATGCCAGCAATATTTCTTAGGCATCTGTGGTCAAATACTTGTAACTTACAAGTGTCTTCTACTCTTAATGGCCATGTTTCGCGGCCGTAAATTAAAACAGAACGAACTGCCGCGCAGTATACTCGTCCTTTTATTGATAGACGGATATCTCACCTTCGCCATAGGTGACGTAAGTTGGCAAAAGCCAAGTGAGCTTTTCGAATCCGTGCTGAGATTTCGTCAGACACCAAACCATTAGGGGTGATCAGACTTCCAAGGTAAGTGAAGTTGTCAACGCGTTCGACTACTTCACTCCCTATCCTTAGTTCAGGTATTGACGCAACAACTTGCATTTAGAGGTTTAAACAATAAACCACATCTTCACTGTAAACCATGTGTCACTGCTAACATTGTTTGAACTACCCCCCGCACCAACCTGTTCATTGATGATCAAGTTAACAGGATCTTATGTGTGTTTCATTGCCTAAGAAAGGCTTGTAAAATGGTATAGTACCAGTACTATTTTTTTCTACTCCAAACATTATTTGCCACTCCCTATACTAATCTCTATATTTTATTTAAAGTAATTCATCGATTAAAACAGTAAACATTTCCATATCCTTTTAATTGCCCAACATATCATATCATAATAATATAACTTCCTGTCTCTATATTGATGTACATAAAACTAGAATAATGATAATTACATTATTATTACCTGCATACTTTTATTTGTCTAGTTCATAATGTCCCCTTTCATCAATAATGTCTGATCATCATCTCACTCTCTCATCATCCACTACACACCGTAAATCCCATCTCAGTACTTAACTCTCTCTCTCTATCTATTTAGACTGCTATTCTGTGTCTACTATATCTGATCTTTTTATCTTGTATTGGTGAAAAAACAATTAGAGAAGAGGGAAAGTAAAAAATAACCTATTCCCAAATCGATACAAACATGTTTGTGTGTATCTGTCTGGAAAAAATACACTTTTCTTTAGTTTGTTTCGTCCCCACCAGAGTTTTATTGTAAGCTTTGTTTTATTTTCATCTATGTCCGACATGACCTAAGAAACAATGGCATTGTCTTTGCCGTCACTATTATCATCATCGCCTTTCAGTAATTGAAATGATCCCAGAGATTATTTTCATAATTCCAAATGGAGCTATAGGCATCATTATCAACGATTCGATTTAATAATTTCAAATAGACTGAACATTTAAATTTCTACAAACACTATTTGAATAACGAGCAATAGGATTTCACAACCATCAGCACAGAAAACAGACTCGTCGTTGTAGAAATAATGGACATTGAAAAATCATCTTTGAAATCTTATCACTTACTCCTTACAATATTAGCACCTACCTGACTGGTATATAACACAGTCCAACAATAGAAGCAGTTTCCTTTACAAGTTTATTCTGAAGATTATCAGCCACATGGAACAGATTACTATTCCAAACTATTATGTCATTCGATGAATTAGTGTTAGTTGTTAAACATAAGTTTTATTCAGATTTTCACAAGATTTTATCCAGTGTGTGTGTGTCGACTAAATCACTATTACGCAATAAATCGCTTCTCCTTATACTAGTTACTTTGATGCTTCTATTCTCTAAGTTTACTAAACTTATAACCACTTTTTACCTCAACAATTGACATCCCGTTTGTATTGCCTATGCATATCCTGATATTCAAATGTCTTTGAAGGTGTTTTTTATTCTGTTAGAAGTAAATAAAGTACTTTTAGTGAATAAAGGAAATGTTTCCTTTGAAAGTCAGTATGCATTAATAATTATTATTAATAATTGTAAATTTATTTTAGATTGCACTTATCAATCGTACTGATCAAAGTACACGTAATCAGTCTACGCCATTGATTTCTACATCTCCACCTCATTGTGCAGCTTATATAAAATTAAATTCAACTGAACATGCAATTCGTCTATTAACTGAATTGCGCTGTTCCAAACGTTATTCATCTCCTACACCAACGATCACTACAACTTCTTCTACATCAACAACAGGAAATACAATAACTGGTCAGAATGTAAAAACTTCAACACGACGTCCTATAGCAGTTGATTTTGCTAGTCCTAGACAATCAAGCATTGTCACTAATCTACAGTTAAATGCGTCAAGGTATGTATGTATATATAAGCATTTGGTTTAGTTACTTCGTTTTTTTAGGAAAAAAAGTGAATGTATTAAAACATTCTTCTTGAACAGTTTTCATGCTATTTACTCTCACTGACATTGTTTGCTAACAATATATCTATCATTCAGATTGTTTTTTTCGGGACTATAGTTAACTTGAGTTGGTGTTTCACAATTATCCTCAAGAATAGACATTTGCACAGATCCAATTTTCAAGGGTATAGTCTTCAAATATTTCCATCATGGACAAAAGGTACATTCACGATGGGAAAAAAGAGTTAGATAATATATTAAACACTAAATGATTGTTGAGTAATAGCTTATGCCTTATTTGTGCTATATAGAGTTTTTACAGTAGTTATTGGTAATTGACTCCTAGTCTGAGTGATTCAACATCACTTACACTGTGTTTTGATATTGCAGAGTAAAATCACAAATCACCTATAACATTCAAGCATTTCTAGTTAACAGTTATAATGAAAAAGAAAACAGTTAACCAGAATCTGGTCTTAAATGACCAATAGTGAACTGTTTCGCTCATTATTATTTCTTGTGTGCCTCTCTAAAATGCGTATTTCATAGTGTTAACAAATGTTAAATAAGAAGTTGATTTTCCTTGTTTGCTTCTTTAAACTGTATGTTCTCATTAGTTCATTATTTTAGGACTTAGCCTTCCAAAGGTAACAACTTTAATCTTGCTTATTTTTATTTTATTTTTATCTATTCAAGATCATCTTTAAATTCTCATCGTGTTCGAATTATTTCATCAACCAATATTGTGGACCGATGGGATTCATCAAATAAAACCAGTAATTTTCAACCACCTACCGCTTCTACAGCAATCACGACATTGACTTCGAAATCGACTGATTGCAATAGTCGTAATTCTTCTCCCGGTTCCGTATACCCTCTCACTGTTCACTCATCGTTGAATACTAACACTAAGACTTCATATCGAACGTCAACACAAACATTAACACATCACACCTCTGGACTAGCCTCTAACCATAATCATCAAAAAACCAATTTGCTTAGTCATCCTTTGACAGATGTCTATAGAGAAGTTAACGAGGTGAAGAATAGTAGTAATTTGTTTCTAGAAAAACAGTCTGAAATAATTTCAAGGGAATGTTCCAATCGAAAGTCATCACGTTTAAAATCTACCAATCAATCGAATCAATTATCAGATCGTACTTATCACCATCGGTTAAAACGATCACATGACAGTAGCCCGAGTAGCCTAAGTACCAGTAGCAGTAGTAGTAGTAGCAGTACAAGTGTGAGTAGTGATAGTACTAGCAGTAGTAGTATTAGTAGTACATCAATATCATCCTCAGGAAGCTCTATAAGTGCTTCATCTGGAGCATCTTCTAAATGTACTGGTTCATCAAGTCGTCTTACCAAGGCTCCGTCTATAAAAAGTAACCATAAATCAAAGTCCATCGATGCACATGACAACAAACGTTCAGCTAAACTATCGGAACGCAGTTCATCCTCAAATTGCGGTCAATTAAAAGTTCATAAATCTCTAAGTACTGGAAAACTTAAAGAAAATAAGTCCTGTAGGAAAACTGATTCGTCACACTCGTCAACCACACAAAGTTCAAAGTCTGCTGATTCATATTCATCTTGGATAGCAGATACACCATCTGATTCGTCTTTTGTTCAACAACCTCTAAGAGTTATGACAGTGAATTCATCTGTTTTATCACCTATTCGTAGTTCGGCCGCTAGTAGCGGTGGCCTCTCTAGTCCTGGAGGATCTTCCTCTTCCATCATAGGAAATAATAATATCCGACGAACGCCGAATAATGGGTGTGAAACTCTACCTAACGGTTGTCAGTCCGAATTTATTGGTCCAGTACCTAATCATCATTCGTCTTTGAGATTATCGACATCCGCACAACCACTCGCTCATACGCCTACAGTTTTAACTATGAGCGAGTTTAGAGTTAGTCCAACTCCAACAGCTTGCTCTGTCAGTGCCAGCAGTGGAGTAAGCAGTGGTGGTCCTAGTTTCAGCAGTACAAATAGTAGTGGAGGAGGCAGCACTGGTAGTAGTCCATTAACAAGCAATAATTCAACAATGAATCACTTTCAATCTGTAGTCATCTCCAAATCTAACTCCAATAGCCAAATTAAAGTTACTTCGTCATCTCCTTCACTGAAACGCAATGTTTCACAATCCAATGGTAATGATAATTCTCACTGTGGGAATACAAATAAATCGCGAACATTCAGTGACTCTCCTTCAAGCTTAAAACTTCATTTATCTTCTAACCCTGCATTGGCTTCATCCTCCCCAGGTTCAAATAGTCCCTCATGTACTTCATCTACAACACCGTTAACGGTTTCAATAAAACTTACTGGTATTAATCGATCGTCGCAGCCTAGTAATTTAATCTCTCCTTGTAGTCTTTCCGAAAATACTGAGTTGTTTATTTCAAACCAAGATAAACAAAGTAATGATTCACTGCCCTTAACTCCAGTTTCAGCTCCTCCGCTTAGATGTAAAACATCTCGACATACATCTATTGATCCTAGACGTTGTAATATTGGAGTAGAAGCACCAACTGTTGGTGGAGCCACCAATGATATTACAGATTGGTGGAGTAGCGGATCACCTGTTTATGAGTCGATGTATGATAAAATTAAGCGTCGTACAAATAAAGAAGCTGAAGAACGACGTCAACGACAACTTGAAAGTTTTTCTACCAGAGAGAAAAATAGTAAGAAACAAAGAAAGAAAGAACAATCAAACAAGTCTCCACCACAATCCAATATTAATAACAATGTTCCCATTTCTTCTCCAGATTCGTTTAGTAATGAGCAATGTGGTAAAATTAATAACACCTTTTCATTAAGCGGAAAATCACATCATTCTATTAATTCAAAATGTAAATTCGATGCTAATAACCGTTCGTCTAACAAGAAGCATAGTAATCGTCAAAAAAGTGACACTGTTTCAATGCATTCTTTTCTCAGCGATAGTAATCATCTGTCTCAATGGCACTCAACTCATATACATGCTGATAAAATTTGCAACGATACAAATGAGTCACATCTTTTTTCACGAAGAATGTCCAGAAATTTAAACTCGAGAAATAAACGTCGTCGAAGTATTGTCAGCTCTTTATCATCTTCATTATCAAGCGAAGGTGAATGTCACTCGAATTCTCCACCGGAAACTTTAACTCGATTAAGTTTGGGCATGCGATTCCCGGTCTCCGCTACTTATCATGAGTGTATTCGACCAACTAAACCGTCCACTGCTGCCTCCGCTGCTGCGGTCCCAAACCGTAAATGGTCAAATCACCACCTTAGTGATAATGATGATGGTGGCGAAGATGACGATGATGATGATGCTTTAAGTCAGTTAAGTTCATCTTTATCGTGTTCAACTAATGATAGTAAACTAGATCCATCAAATTTAACAAAACGAAAACTTCATTTTTCAACAAACAAGTTGAATCAGTTGAAAAATACAAATTTCTCAAGTTTTAATTCTTCTAATCCATTCAGTCGTAATAATAATAATTATGATATAGATCATCACCGATCTGGTGAACCGAACAAAAAGTCTATCAGTCTTTCAACTGCATTAGAATGGAAAGATACCGGGAAAAAATCAAAATCACACAATAAGCAAAATAATAAATGTTCCAAACAATTACCTTCGACCAATGATAATGATAAACATAAATCTTCGGAAAAATTATCGTTTGTTAATAGTGGTTTGCTTAAAAGGCAACGTAATGAAGTTCTTTCACCAAGACCCACAACTACCGATCTACATCCTAATAAACGTAAAAGAGTTTTAACTACACTACAAAAAAATATTGGTGAAAATGATTGTCCTAACCAAATCTATAATCATACAAATCATCATCGACATTTCACCTCACCGAAACACCATCATTCAACTTATAGAAAACAACATCATATTCACAGTCCAAAACCGTACTTTTCTGATGATGGCACTATATTAGATTCTGAAGCAGAAGATGTGAAAGGCAGCTTTATAAGTTGTTCTGATTCAGTATCTCACACTACTGGTACAAGTGATCATCATAGTATGAAAGATTCTTATCTTCATCATAGAGGAGGAGATAGACAAATGTCGTCTCCTGTACATAGTGAGACTGATGAATCCAATGTATTCGGTTTAGATTCACATATTCACAGTCCTAATTCTAGCCGTTGTCACTCAGACTACATTAATAGAAAACAAAAAAAGTGTTTGAGTAATTTGTGCACCATGAATACCACTACTGCTAGTACTCTTCAATCTAGAGATGCAGATGGTGATTCTGCATTTGATGCTCTCCTGGATTCAGACCGTTTTTCTGCCAATTCCAAATCTACTATATCTACTGAGCCGATGGAACAATGTGAACTTGATGAAGATGATGATGACGATGCAAATAGTCCATGCTTGAAATTCACTGATGGTGAAGATGATGATGAGTGGCGTTCTGGTATAGCTTCAAGTTCACCGAATCCAGTTCATTTAGAATTTGATGATGGTGACGATGATGATGACGACGATGAGGGTTGTGAATTGTTAGATAGTAAACCTGAACCAAATACTGTTACTTATCAATCTGATTCATTTGTAGAAAAATTGTCAAATTCCATTATGGAGTCTTCAGATGAAGAGAAACCTCAAGATACTACTTTAAGACTACAATCTTCTATCAGCGTGAATAATCAGCATTCTTTATCTTCTTGTTCATCATGTGGTACAGGTGAAAAGAAAGTTGATAGTAGTTTTAATGTATCCATTAATGATAACGATAATGATAATCACGACAAATTAAATCGATGTGATTCACCCACATTGTCGAACAAAATGTCTCCAACTGGTGGAGATCAACAAATCCACTCTGATGAACATCTATCAATCAAGCCAGAAACAACAAACAAGCAACCGTTGAGTTCTGTCATGATTGAAGAAATTTCATCCAAAGTTCCTTCTCCAAATCCAACTGAATCAAAATCTAATAAAGCAGAAAATTGTTCTCCTCCTCTCTTACAAACTATTGTTGTTTCTCAGTGTTCTACTGTTCATAGTTTTGAAAGCAATAATGTACCATCATTAAGTAATAATCATGACGATGTTGATCATTCAAATGCAACAGGAACCATCAGTTCCTTTAAACCTTCAGCTGAAAATGTTACAAATAATGACTCTTCTACTGCATACATTACATCTTTGAATAATCCTGTAGATTCTCTAAAAACTAATTTATCTTATTCTACTCATTCAGAAATAACAGTAGTCAATGAAACAAGTCTTGCCAAGGAAATAACAACAAAATTATCACCAAAGAATGATATTTTTCACCAAATATCTTGTGTTCCTACTTCTATTATTTTCACTCAATCAACATCATCTGTCTCACCACATGATTCAGTCTCTTTCAGTTCAGTATGTACATTTCCTAAATTAATTAACTCTCCCCTAATTCTTGACAATAAACCTGTAAACTTTAAAGCTTGCGAAAAATCACCTGAAACTGTCATTCAAGTAGATCATACAGTTCCACGTCAAACATGCTTGAGTAATGTAAAACCGATGACATCTATATCGTCTTCAATGTCATTGAATTCTCAACCGACTGAAGTACATGATATTACTCGTTATGTTCAAAGTGTTATTGAACGAGTTAAGGCTGAACGTGTTGAAGAAAATCAACAGGCAGCTGCGGCTGCTGCTCATTGTCACCATTCTACTCACCATCCAACTACCTCTTCAATGTCGGTTCCTATATCAACGTTATCGACTATATCCATGAATCAAACACCTAAAGTTTACAACGAACAAAATACTTTGCCTGGAATGGCTTCACCCCATAATAGGCGATCATACAGTGGTCAACGCCGTTCACTCCTTGTTACTGTAAGTACATGTTCTCCATCAAAAACTAATTCTTCGTCTAGATCTGCGAAGTTAGTAAGTCCTAATGCACATATGTCTGGTCATCCTGTTGCGACGTGCAGTGTTGATTTACCAAGTGTTCATGTCCCAAATCCAACTATACCCTGTACATCTGGTTTACCTCATCCTAAAATATCTTCTGATCTACAACTACCCTCTATTCCAGGAGTCAATGCTTGTGCACCTCTCAACTTACCTGTTGGTCAGGTGAATAGCACTCGTGTAACAAGGCAATCATGTGGTACACTTGACGGTTCACAAACATCTTTAAAGCGACCTGATATTTGTCATAACAATTTAGATACATCTACTGCATTACCTGTTAATCATGCAAGTCGTCGTCAAAGACGTTCTGAAAGTAAGGCAATATCAAACACTGTTCCTGTGATAAAGGATACCACTGTGTTTTCATTTTCAACACCTACAGTTTTAACATCTTCAACTGTAGTTAATCCGACTTTACTTCCCGTTTCTTGTGCTCCATCAACTCTATCTACTAAATCAACGGAACCTATTATTTCAAGTCATTCTGTGATAACGACAAGTTGTTCCCAAGTTGCGCATAGTGGTGCAACGTTGTCCTCGGCTGATTGTGTACAGAAAATGAAAAGCTGTAATATTCACACATCTGTTGATCCTTATGAACCGAATTTTGATGAAGAATCACCAGTTGGTTTCAATCCAGCTCAGTTACATCATCATCGATCATCTCCGTCATTATGTCCATCTCCTAATTCTGTTCACCAAACTCGTAAAACGCCTTGTACTACAGCTGAAAACATGACTACCACAAATTCTCAATCTCTTCCTTCTACAACTGTGGTGGTTGCCTCGTCATCTTCACCAGTTAACTCATCACCAGGACTTGTAGTGTTAGATACGAAATCTGTCAGACATCCTGAGATAATTTCATGCACCACTACTGCTTCATTATCTGTATCTGAATCTTCTGTGTTAAATGTGCCACCGGCCACTTTTTGTGTTACTTCTAGCCAGTCTGTTGATACAGTAGATGAAGTGATTAGTGATGTATGTGCTGGTCATTTTGATGTTCAGAGTTATCTCAAAAATTGGTCATGTAATACTGTTAGTAGTCCTGCTACTACTACGGTCGGAGCAACTATTAATACAAGTAATATTCAGTCATCTAAAATTTCTGTCAACAATCCATTACCACATGAATCTATATCGTTACCTAGTATTTTAACCAATATATCAACGTGTACTCCAACCATTACTACTACTACTGCTACTATTACTACTACTTTCCCTACTATAAGTATTACAACTAACCAGTCATTACAAACGGTTAATTCCACAATAGTAACTAATATATCAAACACCCCAACAGGAATGCCATTTTCTCTTCCTATAACTAGTGAACCAATTGTAGCCGCTGTTACAATCCCGACTGGAAAAACTAGTAATTTAGGCAAGAATGATTCAAGAAATCCTATCAATATTGGAACAGGAAGTGCAGTTCTCAATACTCTTCTTGCTGCTTTACAACTTATACCAGGTAGTCAAGTAACAGTGACTGGTCCAGCGGCAGCAGCTGGAGTTGTTGGTAATAATAATTCACGTACAATTTCTGCAGCAACTATTACACTACCTGTGAATGCAGCTCAACAGGCTGCTGCTAATATAAAGGTTTGTTAATATTTGTTTTCATTTAATTTGAACTTTATTTAATTATATATTATTTACAGTCTTTTCTATTCAAAATGAATAAAATAGTTAGATATTCTCAGACTTTAAACAATAATTTATCACTTTGATCTGCTTTTTTATTAGTTATATTCAATATTACATTTTTGGTATAATATTCTCAGTACACAATATTTCAGCGAGTGAAGAAGATTTGTAGCTCAGGTGAATGATTTTGATGGAGTTTTGTTCTCTGAGCTGGATGGTTTGGTCGTGGAGCTTTCATCGTTCTTCTGAACGACATCAGCACACATTAGGTGTACCAAGCTGTGAACCACATATAGAGAAATTCGAACGCTTCACTTCTATCTGAAGTTTGTGATATCGTTCAGAAGAACGATGAAAGCTCCACGACCAAACCATCTAGCTCAGGGAACAGAGCCCCATCAAAATTTTAGCGAGTTTCCGTTTCTTAGTTCTTGATCAATATTGAAGATAAATATTGGGTGGCCACCAGTTAGATATTACCATTTCAAAAGTTGACATCTGAATAATATTCATTCTTTCCAATCCATATTGCCAGCCATCATAATGTCTCCGATTGTATATTTTGTAATTTGTACAGCGTACCTGAATAGGTTGTGCAATTAATTAACATAATGATCTGTTAAAACAAACAAGGAAAGAGATGACTTGTTGAAATATCTAGATAGCAGGAGCAGGTAGCCCAGATATTCAAGCACGCCACCTTATGTGCTAACTTGAATTGTGACACACTTATTCCATTCAATAAGTTAGTCATCATGAACATGGGACTAAAGTGCATGTGATTTTAGACCGAATTGTTATAGCACATTAACACTGCAAGATGAAAATAACAAGAGTTAGAAATAATGTACTAACTAAATTTTGAGAAAGACTGAACATTTGATAACACAATTAGAGAACACCGTAGCTGCTACAAAATAACGTAATGGTTAGGCTTTCAAATTATAGTGTTCCAGTATAACTATATTGGCTAGAATACGTGTTCTTTTAAATCCTGTCATCTCAGAATATGCCGATTGCAGAGTAGTAAAACTGGAAGTGACAAACTTGAGGTCCGAGAGAGTAGAGTAGTACTCCGTACTGTGCAGAAAGTTGTGGTGAGATATATGTATATATATTGTCCCCTATAAACAACTAGCATCTCTAGCGACACTGTCTTCCCATAACGGAAAGGAAAATGTTCGAATAGGTCGTTCATTGAAATATTATAATTCGCCTTGTTACAACCACCTCCATACTTTGACAGCGCTCGGAATCTCTTTGTTCACATTCTAATACCTTTCATACCTATATTGACTATGACTGATCGTTTATTTTAAATATTTAACTTCCAACCACACTTTCCACATATTTTTGAACCTGGATCTCGCACACATATTGCATAGGCGCGTGCTTCCTCTTAATAAATGATGTATGAACATCCAGTCGGTCGTTGAGTTACATTATTGTTTACCAATTTCAATGAAAATGTTATTATTAGTTTCTTTCTCCAAAAATGTAGAACAATCAGCTGTTTGTATGTGTATTCTCGTGACCATATGAAGTAATATATGGTCATAGAGTAGTGTCGGAATTTTAACTCCAAAGTAACTGATAATGAAAAGCAGTTGTGTTTTCCAACAGGTGATTACAACCAAAAAGGGCTTTACTTGTTCTCGTTTTTCTTTTTCTTTTTGAAAAAAAAACTATGTCAATATTTTATAGTTGAATGTAATTCACCTCAAAATGCTCACAATAATCATGCTATTCTATGTTTTCCATGGTTACATTTTTTTGTTGTTGTTCATTCCCTAAAACCGTCCAGGCGGCTGTTTTATCTGTCACAAATCCGAACAATAATCAAGGGAAAGCAGCTAACATTAACTGGAACCAACAAGATTCATTGAATATAAACAAAAACACGACTGAATCTACTCACAATGAAACTAAAGTTTCACATGGAATTTTTACTCCACCAGTTTGTGTAACCTCAGCAAATTTAACCAATACTGCACATAATAATCGTTTAACTACTGCTACTCATCAACTCAATACTACACCAGTAGTTTCCACGTGTTCAGTCGCTCAGTTACCGTTTAATAATAACATCTACGTAAACAGTAATATAAACAATACATCTTATCAACATCCTAAGATATTGCAATCTGGCTGCACAATGAGTGAATCAGTTACTTCGATTCCAACAACAACGTCCCAACTTTATCCTTTACAAACGGCAATGGAGTCTGTACCCGTGAGACCACATTTGGCATCAGCTACTACAGTTACTAATAGTACTATTGCTAGTAATAGTAGTAGTATTAGTACTACATGCGACCAATTATTGAATACTGCGCCCGTATTCGCTTCGTGTGGTAAATACACTAGTGTTACCCCGACACCAATTTCACAACATTCCTCTTTGGTGTCTCATTCTCAACAAAATAATAACATATGCACAACAAAACAATCATTCGTTCCACCTCCATCACCAATCGTAACTAACGGTACTAGTCATCCTCAGATTACTTCAAGAACTGTCTCAAATGCGCCACCTCCGCCTACATCACCAGTTGTACTTGGTCGAAATTCTGCTGTTTCACCGTTAGCCAATCCTGTTTTGCAAACATTAATCGATCGTCTGGGTGGTAATGTTGAACCTTCTGTTGCTATTGCACTATTTCATGCAGCTCTTAATGGTTCTAATATGAGACGTAACCTTAATGATAATACAACCGATACACAAGTTAATCCTTATTTAAGACATGTAGCTCAACAGTTTCTTGATAATCGGGGTTGTAGTGGTCCTGTCAAACCATCGATTCCAATCAGTCATTCTGAATCTCAAGTTCACTCAGCTAGTAGTATATGTGCCAAAAGTTTGTCTCCATCGCTAACTATGCAGCATATTCCTGTGACTAATATCACTTACAGTTCAAGTCCTCATCGACCTCCAGCTTCGGGACTTCCTTTCGTTTCTCCTGTACTAATCAATCCTGTAGATCCTGACATAATTCAAGTTGATCCTAGTAGCAATAATATTATATCTCCACCGGTTGTCTCATCTCGTCTTCCAGGATCGGACCCACCTCCAATAAATAATATTACTACTCCTAATTCTGATGCCCAATCTTGGAACACGCTTGGTTCAGTAAGTATCTTTGTGTAAACTTACCGTTGTTAAAATAGTTTTCGAAGGAATTGCTTTTTAAATACCGATTTCACTTATCTTGAATATGGTTCTCAATATTCTTTTAAATGTCATGGTAATGCACTTTGGTAACTTGCACCAATCCACATTTCTTTCAGGTCCCTTGCTTGTTTATAACTAAATGACTAGAATGTCATCTACAACGCATCTTAATTAGGAAGTTTTAATGTGAATGTTACAATAGATAAAGCTAAAAGGATCAATATAACCTTTGAGGATCATAGTTGTGTTTCACAGTTGTATATTGTGAAATGTGGTCGAGTTCTATTTTTATGTTAATTATGGTTACCCTCTTCACTTGAATATTCATTAAAATAATTTGGTCATACAAAAAAATTCTTCAATCCAAATCATGGCTACATCCGCTTCTAAAGTTTCGATATCTTTAGGTGGCGAACTTTGTAACGACATTTTTTTTTACTGAATGACGTTACATCACTCAACGCACTTCTTACCACATTGATTCTAAAGATCAATTTGTTTTTTTAGGTATCGCTTAGAAAATAAGATTTTTAACAGTTTCCAACCATTCATTCAAACCTAATTAGTTTCGGTCTGTCTAGTTGGATTGTTACATTCAAATTCACAAAATTAGCATATTCCACAAGTAGTTGGAAAAACTTGCGTTTTGGTTCATGAACCTATAAAATCTTTCATTGTTATAAGACGAAACGATAATTTTTTTTATTACATTAACACGAGGTTTATTTAAATGTTTTTACAGTCCTATCCTTTAGTTTGGCAAGGTCGTTTATCTTTGAAAAACATGGAAACTCGTGTCGCTCTACATTTTGTTCAAGGAAATCATAATTTACTTAATGCTTGTATGACGTTACTAGCTTCTGGAGGCGGCGGTCAACCACAATTCTCCTTAATCACAAGTGGTGGACCTTTACGTATAGTTCAAAGAATGCGATTGGAACCAGCACAACTAGAAGGTGTTCAACGTAAACTTAATCAAGAAGGTGCTTCATGTGCTTGTCTAGCGCTTCCTGCTGGCAGTAGTCCTGTTGAGTTAGCACAACAAACTCAAATATTAAATGAAAATTTCATTCGTTACATGCAAGAGAAAATGGCTGCTGGTATTATCAACGTCGGGCATCCAGATTATCAACAAGTAGGTTGAGTTTGGTTTATTTTATTAGTTAGTCATTTCACAGGTTGATACCCTGTCTTCGCTATTTCACTCGTAGCTTCCCTTTAAACTACTTCTTCACTAGTTAACCACTGAACAGCAAATTAGTTCCTAGTTGGTTATACAGTAAAATAAATCTGAACCGACTCACATGATGACCAAATGATTTTTTCCTTATTTGCCTAATACTCTGTCTAACCTCTCAACATACACAAGCAAAACTTCAAAGACACTTGTAATCAAATGCTAGTACTCTATATATGTTCTCTCATTTTAATGGATATGTTTTGCAAATCGAAGAGTATAATACACAGTCAACTTCTATATTGTAATCTCAATTTACTCGTCCTTTTTTCTTTAAATAAAAAAAACTACCTTGCTCCGATTATCAACCTGTATTGAACAAGTATTATATGGAAACTGTATATTTGTTTATTGGAATATTCAATAGAATAATCTTGAATATCCGTTATAATAGTAATAATAATTGACATTTCAAATTCTTGTTTCTTTTCTCTCCTTTTTTTAACTAATCTAATCATGAAAAATACTACTGCTATATGTCGTCGGTATACCATTAACCAATTCATCAACTTATTTATTGATTTACTAAAGGCACATGATGACGATAAGGCTATAGGGCGATTACCTGAATAGGATGAAAGAAGAGGAGATAGGGTTTTATTATTTCTATTATTTTTTTTATTATTTATTAGTATTTCTATTTTCACTATTCATTATTCTTTTTTGTTATGGTCGTTTTGCCCATTTACATCTGCCCGGGCAACTAGTATCGATCGATAAGATACTGATCTTTTTGGCCTACATATATTTATTTATCTATGCAAAACACTGGCATCATATAACCATTGTCTCTACTAATCCATTTTTGGACTGAATAAAATCGATTATATTGATGCAGTCTGACCTATGTTGATTTGTGATTGGTCGAATTTCATTCATTTATTTGTTCATATTTTAACCATGTAGCAAGAGACAGAAAGAAAAAAATTACAGCCTAGGTTAGACACGACTGGCCTAAAATAAATTCTTTTTTTCTAATCTTTGCCTCTTTTTAACGTCTCTCTCTCTCACATACACACACTCTTTATGTTTTCTTTCTGTCTCAGCAATCGTTTGTGTTGTGTACAGAGAGAGAGAGAGAGAGATGTTGCAAAAAAAACTGCTTTGTTTTCAATGTTCTTTTGTTGGACTAAATTAGAACCGTTATTGTTATTAGTATTATTATTCAGTCCAGACCATTGATGAAAATGATGATCATATATATTAGGCGAATAATCTTAAAGTTTATAGTTTGTTTGTAGAACAAGATTGAAAAAGGTGAATGATGATGAAATTGTGTCTAAAATTGAAGAATTTTATATTTTATTAAATAGTTTTCTTAAATATTTTATTGAAAACTAGTAAAATCACTCTTGGTATAGAGATGATGATATTTAATTAGATTGTATAGTTTATAATGAATAGAATGTTTCCTGCTTCTCAGTTCATGTGCAAATACTCTTACTTTATACTGTTAATCACTGACTGTTCATTTGAACTATGTTGTGACAGGTTTGGATCTTGATGGTTATTGTAAACAATGTTCGAAATCTAGATGACATGGTATAGAATAGCTCGAAATGTTCCACATTCAACGTTTATATATATATATATATATATATATATATATATATATATGACCCGGCACATATATTCATCGGTCCAAGTTGCCATACCTCATTAGCACAAGATGAATACCAAATTCATGGAAGTAGTTAATTCAGTGGTGGATTGCATATAAGGATATAGTACAGGAAGAAAGAAATATATAAAGCAATCTCATAGTTTAAAGGAGGACAGAGAGTGTATACACCTACGCCATTGTGATCGATTCTGAATCATGTCACCCAGAGTCTCCAATCATTGGTTACGATTGTCACGCGGACCTCAACCAAGTAGTTTGCATCTACCAACATGGCTCAGACTAGAAGTTAATGACTTTAAGCACTGATGCCATGTTTTGGTTTGGCCACCCCTAACTTTTCCAACCATCCCGAACACCGGTTAGCATTGCACGTCGTGGTAATCGATGTTCGGGCATGCGAAACACGTGGCCCAACCATCTTAGTCGATTGTTATTATTTCTGCGACGAATAATTCCTTGTGGTTTTTCTGATCTTATGTAACAATATGAACTGATGCTTATATGTAACAGGTTTTATGCTATTGATGACAAGTGAAAAAGACTGAATGAAAGAAATAACTTTCTATCCTTCATACTTTTTATATCAGCAGGTTGCGGATTTAAATGTTGCTTAGTCGATTTTTAGTGGAGCTTTACAAATTGTACTTCATTTTTTACTTGTTTCGTAAAGTTTTTTTTAATACACTTTATTAACACTCCATAATATAATGACTGTATGTTTCTTTCATATATTTATATACATATAGGGACTTTATGTTGTGCATATTTTTCCACCATGCGATTTTTCCCATGCACAACTTGGCCTAGCTGCTCCGGATCTTCATAGACGTGTTGTACAGGCGAATCAATCTCATTTACTAGTTGTTATAACAACAGTTTAAATGAATGTCTCATCTAATATCATCAAACGTATTTTATTGGATAATATGTATACTATAACTTAATTTTTATGAAATTAGTTGAATGATTTATTGTCAGGTGAGTATATTTACAAATAAGTAATCTAATTTCAGATTTAATCATCTTTAAACTATTACAATGGTTGCATTCATTCTCTTGATTCTTTATAAATTCTGTATGAAAATGTTACCATAATTCCAAGGATCATAATTATTGTTTATAAGTTAACCATCTTGTTATCTAAATCTTAATGATCAGCGTACGTTTGTTTAATTAGCACTGTCTCCAATCTAATTAACTTCATAATTCATCGTTATCGAAATTATTCATATTGTTTGAGAACACGAATCGATCAATGTTAGACCACTATTGAAAACCTGGAAGCACTTGGCAGTCTTTTCGTTCTAGTATGAGACTCCCCAGCAGCGCGCATCCATGATCCCGTATGCGGGATTCCATCTCAGAACTTTCGGTCTCGCGCGCGAATGCTTAACCTCTAGACCACGGATCTGACATCCAACAGTGTTACTGACATATTGTGTTTGTCACTTACATTGAATTGGTACTAATATTAACAAGCAAGTTTCTCATGCTACGATTTAATCTTCCGACATAAATAAACATGTGACAGTTATAAGAATCTGTTTTTTTCTTAACCGAATTATGTTTCGTTATTTGCATTATAATGATTAGGTCCATTACATTAAACTAGTCTAGTTGATAGATCATTACCAATATCGGGTATGTATAATTTCTTAAATTTACATCTATATGGTTTAAAAGTTGTTATGTCCATCCCATTTTGTGACTGTTGCACAGAAATCAAACATACGTAAAAATCATTAGCTCTGGAGAATAATGTTTGCAATTTACAATGTTTTACTCCATCCTTCACTGAGTATAGTAACTAGAATATATCTTTCTAGTCTATTCTTGTCGTTTTATACGATATCAATTTGTTGTAATCTCAGTGATTGTATGTTTTTTTTTGGGTGACCTATTAATGTTATGTAATTCAGTGCATGAATTATCAGTCTCATGAAATCAATCAACTATAATGTGATCCTAACCTGCTTCGGTTTGGGCACCCGGGCAGTATCACAGCCCTCACATATATCAAATGAGATTTGTGTGGCGTACATGTATTTGGTGCCTTCTCGTACCAATATCTATGTGTTAAAATAAATAAATAATAAATAAATGTGATCCTAACAATAAAATTCAGTTGTTGTTATTGTCATTGTTCAAAAAATTAGTCTATAAAATTCTGATATGTCTAAGCCCCATTTTTCATTTGAGTGCCTTATCGCTGTTACCATTAATAGTGTATTCTGTCATTGTTGAATATAGAATTATATAAATAGATCGTGGAATTGTTATATATTTGTTATTTTTCATTCTTTTTCTCTTTATTTAGTCCTTCACGCTCATACATATAAAATTTCATTGCACATACACCGGTGAGGCACTCGTGTTCATGCATAATCCTTTTTTGTGAACTAACAAACAAAGAAGAAGTCTACTATTGGATTCTGAAATTTCTTGATATGTGAAATTCCTGTCTGGGCCTAATTCGAAAGAAAACACATCCATACATATGGGCAGCATCATCGTTTAATATATATCTTTTTTTCTTTCCAATCTACATTCTTTTAAAGAAAAACACAACATAAACTGCAAGAATAAGATTATTAAAATGTTTATTGTGTATCCTGTTTCGTCCTGTTTTTTTTTTTATTGATTCAGTTCATTTCCATTTTTAAGCCATTCTACTACACTGTACAGTTGTGTATACGTATTTCCTTCTATCTATCTATCTCTCTGTTTATATCTTTTTCTCCGTCTACTATATTAACTGTTGCTTTTCATTACTTTATGCACCTAGTTACTGCATAGTTTGTTTCTTTAAAAAAATGTCAGGGTATAAGTTGTGTTACATCGTTTATCATCCATACCCCATTCACATATTTCTTTCTTCACTATTATTCACCTAGAGAACACGAGTTTTATTTATTCTAAATTAACCTTTAGTCATGTAAAACACATATACACACGGGTACAAGCGAATACACACATATATACACATACAGTTGGCGCCCTTGTTTACTATTTATGTGCAATAATTCCTGTTTATAATTAGATTGTGTTCATTTCCTTTCGTGATTGTTTGTATCCAGTATCATATTTATATGTATATACATATAGATGAATAAATATAGGCATCTATATGTGTGAGTGGTTGTACTCCTTTGTTTTTACATCCCGGTGGTCATTTGTCTTAGTATCTTATTGCTGTTACATTGGTTATGTTACTATCCCGTATTTAATGAAACGTTACTTCAACATTAAGTCGTGATTATTATTATCACTTTTGTTACCGTTATTAAATCAGTGCTATTCGTCTCAATGTTATCAGTTTGATCCATCCAATGTTATTTAAAAGAGTATAAATACTAATGGCTTTTTTAAATCAATACTTATCAATTAAACCTGTTCTCTGAGGATGATTCTACCTAATACTACTACTACTACCACTACCACTGCTGCTGATATTGTGCTGTTAATATTCACCATTGCTACTACTGAAGTATTATTTTCACCATCAGTGATAACGACGACGGCTGCACAGATTTATTATCGTTGCTTCACTTCTTGTCAGTTCTCCATCAAATAACACTACATTGTACATTAATAACTATTATCGTATCGTGATGATCACAATATAAAATCTTCTTACGACTATTTATTATCATTATTATTATTAATATTATTCTCATTAATATTCGTCATTACCAACATCATCATCCATTGAAGTGATCCTAATTGAAGATGCAAAAATTCAACTTAAACAAACAATGTTTGCGTGTGTACAGTTATGAAAATGTCTCTTGTTTGTTTGTTTGTATTTCTCGTTTCTTGTTGTATCGCTCCTTATTTGATTTACTCTATTCACATTTTCATTAGTAAATAAGAACAAACGTGTCTGTGTGTGTATACAATGAGTTTATATGAGCATAAATGTATGTGTCCCTAGTGGTTCCCTGTACATTATTTATTTGCTATATTGATCGATTCCTCGTGTTACTTGCTCCACTCTAGCTTGAATGCTGTTTGCTACTACTACCATTACTATCAACTCCTTTATGCAGACAACACTTGTACACACAGTTATTATATATATGCTTATTCTTTTCCTTGCAACTTTTACATTAGAAACACGAATATATATATATATATATATATATATATATATATATATATATATATATATATATATATATATATATATATCCAGTAATTGTAGATTATCTTTTCTGTTTTATTAGGTGGTTACTTACGTGTGATTTTTTAAGAAAATACCATCGATCGCCAGAGTATATATTTCTTTTCCCCAGTATATATATATATATATATATACCGAATGATCTCATACTTCTCTTTGTATTCGTCTCTGTTGTTATTTCTTCTAAGTGATACTTTGTTTTATCGTTTGTCCTTTCTTTTCTAGTTCTTCTGTTCATATAGTACGGGTTAATTGTAACTATTCTCTTTTTGTCCCGTTGAGTCCTACATATAACGTGTGTGTGAGAGAGTTTGTGTTGTTTCACACTGTTTTTACTCTTGTCTATTCCTCAATTGTTTTCCTTCGTCCGCTTGCACTCATACAACTGTCAAACTTTTTACTTATGAAACAGCACTGGTAAAACGCGAACAAATTTATCCAACTGTCCCTTATTATTATCATTGTTATTACTATTAATATTATTGTTATTACTGGTCTCTGTATCTATCTATCCATCTATTCAATTTTATCTATTAGATAATTACTGTGTAGGCACACAACGCAGTCACATACACAGGCGCACGTGTTTGTATTGTATAAATTACATTATCGAAAAAATGACCTTTCTCTTTATTTCTCTCACTCTCTAGATATATACTTCTCGTGAGATAGGTTAAAAACCAGCTTAGTTAATGGCAAGGAATGAGTAGCTTGCCTATGCTATCGCTGATATAGTCAATTCTATTGACTTCGTAATTTTGGCTATGATTTTCTGTTGATTAAAAAAATTTACATTTGAACAATAAGTCCTGTTGTTGTTCTTATTCTCTTACAGGTTGTAGCACTATGGTAACTAATATATATTGTAGTTTTCTAATTATTGGTACACAGCATTACGGCATTGTAGTACCGTGTTTTCTACACCTGTAAGTAAAGAATCGATAAGAGATCCTACATGACCTGGATTTTATAATGTTGGACACATGGAAGGTCACAAATGAAATGTACTGTGCAAGATTCTTTATGTAATATGATGCCTGGTGTATGTATCCATAATCTTGCATAAATTCTTGGTAGATGATTGGTCAGATTGTAAATATAAAGAAAAGCGAGTTCAGATCGAGCTTTCGGGATAGTTCTTATTCTTCATTATAGTATCATACCAAACGTGTAATCGAGAAATTATAGTCCATTCATGCTACAATTGAAGTGTTTCGTATATCATTTAAGCCAATTTCACGACAAAAGTATACTTCTCAACAAAATTATTTTTTAGTAACACCTCTGTTATCACAGAATCCTTCCAGTCAGTTTAATTTTATTGTATTTTTTAGACAAAAAGCTTATTATCTGTTTATTTAATTTTCAATGTAACGCAGCGATAGTTCATTGATTAAGGAGCTTGACTTACAACCATTAAGCTGAGTTTGGACAACAGGGTAGTATTGCTAGGCTTCACACTTCGAGTGCAGCTGAAACTAGAGTACACGAGTCTATGCCTGGTAAAATGAGCTTAAAAATACTTCATCTAAGTTATAAGTGCGAAGACTAGTTGTAGTCGAAAAGAACCTAAGTTCTTAGTTGTGCAGTCAATCACTATTGCCATAGCGATAAAAACCCAGTAACGGGACTCAAATGAATAAAGAATTTTACTGAAGAGTTTATAACTAAGCGTTTATATGACCATCATTTCTGTCACTATGATGCATCTTCTTACAAACATGTGAATATTTTTATAACTTATTGCTCGTATCTTCACGATTTATCGGCAGTACTGTTAATCAGTATGGGTTTTGTGGAGATTTTAGAAATTTCACAGTACTGTTAATGTCGAAAGTTTCTAATTGAATCATGTGATTTCCAATCATCCTCGTGTGTTTTATCTGTTTTAATAGTGCTAAAGTTTAAAGTAATTAGTCATGCATTTATTTTCAATGGCACTAGTATTGACATATAATAATCCTGTCTAATTGGGCTGACTTATTTGACACTACTTCTTAAATTCTAACATTTCACCAATATCAATATGACGTTGTTGATCCGTGTTATATCCTTTTCCTATGGTTAGTCCAATTATAATCTCAGAACTTCATACGTACATCAGTTCAAGTTGCCATACCACATTAGCACAAAGATACAATTGTTGGTTCAAATCCCATAGTGGTAGAGGTATTAAAATTACAGGCAGTAATCGGAAAGATTAGGGACTGAAGATGTTATTCAAAGAGTATAATCCAGTGAAATAAATTCGGAAAGAGAAAAAAAGAGACAAGGAGAATTCAGAAGATTTGAATTTGGGAGAACACAAAACTTGGATGCACCTGTGCCATTGCAAACGATTTTGAGTCATGTCACTCAGGGTCTCTTACCATCGGTTGGTATCATCTCGCGGATCCCAACCAGGTAGTCTACATCTACCAACATGACTCAGTCCACTTGTCAGTAACTTCATGGATTTGTGTCATGTTTTGGTCTGTCCACTCCTAACTTTCTCCCAACCTTCCCCTACACTATAAAACATCGCTTGTCGTGTCAGTCAGTGGTTGGGCATATGTAACACATTTCCCAGCCATCTCAACTGATGAAGTTTCACTTCATCAACTGATTTACCATCCTTACCTGTTCCCTAACAACCCCATTACTTACTCGGTGGTTCCAGAATGTACGAGCAATGTTTCCTAGACATCTATGATCAAATACTAGTAACCTACAAATATCCTCCACTCTTACCGGCTGTTTCACAGCTATAAAGTAGGACGGATCGAACTGCTGTGCAGTAAACCCGTCCTTTGGTTGGTAGATGGATATCTCGCGTACGCCATAAATGATGCAAGTTGGCAAAAGCTAGTCGAGCCTTCTGTATCTGTGCTGAGATTTCGTCACACACCAGACCACAAGGGCTGACGAGGCTCCCAGCATAAGTGAAGCGGTCGACAAGCTTAATTATCTAAACTTAGTTCTCTTGTCATTATTTATTTTACTCAGTAAATTCAAGTATCTGTTCCATAAAATTGTGTATTGTATAAAAACATTCACGAATACTATCCTTAAGTTGGATATTGCTCTCTATTGGCATAAATATGGAATCATCATCAGGGTGATGATGAGATAATTCACTCTTCCAAAAAGCAGTTACGAGCTGTTGACATCTTAGAATAAGCTTTAATGTTTTGATTGGGTGAATACTTTTGTTATCGTTTATCAAAACATTTAAGAAAAACAGAAAGTTTAGAGCACAAATTAACGCAAATTGTTAATTAGAAATGCTGGTTTGTTTTAATTTCTATTATTCCTGTCTTAACTACGGCCTGATAATGTAGTAAAAAAACACGGCATTTGAGAAATCTTTTGGGTTCTACAGTTATTAGTCCATGAATATGTTGAGTCAGATAATATGCTAAGAGATAAACAGACGGTTTCTGGTGCTGTCAGAAGTATCAGCGCGGTTGTTACCTCTCGGTCGATCACACTGTGTTAGGGATTTCATCAGGTAACTTGGATAATAATAAATATATTTTTGTCATATCTTGATGAGTAGAAAAATTGCATTTCTGACATTTCGTGACTTCGTGTAAACCACTTTCTCAAAGTAAACAAATGAACGAACTTAAACTTATGTTAATTGAATTCGGTTATTTATTTACTCGGAAGAAGTGGGTTACATTAAGTCATGAAACGTCAGAAATACAATTATTCTACTCATCAAGATATGACAAAAATGTATTTATTATTAACTTTTTACCCAATGTTCAATTTATTTTAAACTATCAAGTCTAACTTCGGCATCGATACTTACAGGAAACTGGGATAATTGTCGTCTACACGACCCTAAATCCCAAGGCACAACTGATTAAGGTAGGTTGTCATTTGTCTTTCTGTACATTGTTCTTGATTTTTTAGCTCCATACTTTTCAGCATAGCTAACAATGGAAATTCATGGGGAAGAGTAAGTCGTCTTAAGAAGGTACCTTCGCATAAAAGAAACCGTAGTTTTACTCAGTACAGTTACCAGTGCGAATTCGCGGTCAGACATTGTCTGTCACCTTAAGCCCGACTATTCCCCAACCGATGGACCTAGAAAGGCGGGAACAAAACAAATTGATCTCCCAACTATTATACCTCACATCAATATAGCTGCTAATGTCAGGAGTGCTTACGTATGACTCTAACGACGATACTAATCGGTGTTGTAAATTAAAAGTTAGTAGATCATACATTGACATCTCGTTGGTAAAGTTAAAAGCTTTATAGGGGTAAGAGCAAAAAACATCAAGGTGATAAACTCCAATCAACTTATTAAAATGACTTAAATTATGGAGAAACGATCCAATTCCAATCCAGTAAGTATCAATACATAAAAGTCAATTATAAACCCTATAACAGCGTAACACATGACATAAGAATTTATAACTGTACTGGCTCAAGAAAAAATTACTAAAAATAATTATGCATTTAGACATTATTTTCGCTTCACTAACCTACGGGAACTTATGAAGGAGACGGGTTGACCTCCATACTTATGTCGAAAAAATAAAAACCTCTCATAGAATACATATTCAGCAAGTACCTACTAGCTATTAGTTATCAATTAGTCATAATCAATATGGGTCCTTGTTTATACGTGAACTGATCCTAGTCGCCACACCATAATGACACGATCTGATCAAATCAATCAGATAAATAATGAGAGAAATCGAAACAATGTAGTAGTGATGAGAATGAGAATGACTGGAAGGAAAGACATGTATAGAGGAATACTGGGACTCATGATCTACAGAGATTAAGAGTGCGTGTATATTCTTTACTGAGATTGGTCCTGAAGTATATCACTTAACATCTTTAACCACTGATCGATGCTATCAAGTGGACCTCATCCAGGATTTAACAACATGGCTCAAACCATTAGTCTGTGATTTCATGTAATGATGTCTCACTTTGGTTCAACCATCCCCAGCACTCTTCCAACTTACTCTCATACCAGCTGCCACGGCCCACGAAAGTATGCAGTAAGATGAACAGTAATGAGCATATTGTTGTCTTTTAATATCAGTGAGAACTGCTCCATTAGCAACACAGTTAAGCTCAACTAATTGCAGCTTACTGCTACATCTTTAAGATAAAATTTATTCTCTCGAACTCAGAGATTTTGTGTTATATGAGATAATTCAATTGTGTTTCCGTGATATAAATGAATTTCAGTTCACTGAAATTCAGCCTTTTCCTATTTAAATTCATCTGGTAAACCATTGTGTTTCGATGTATCCGTCATGTTTTTTTTCTTCTTAATATATGCATCATATTATGCCAAATTAGAATATTAAATAACATTGGCAGCCACAAAAGCATTGTACCTGAGCATATAAATAACACATGAACACAAACACTGACATGGTATATAGATAATTCAATTATATTTAATCAATAATAAATTTTCACTGTTGGTAAAACAAGAAACCGCTGTTTAAACAACTGAATTCTCATGTCTTTACCAAAATGAATAGAAACTACACAACCTGAATACTTACATAACACAATACCTAACTCTGACAAATAGTTTTTCATAGTTAATACGTCAGCATTATTAATTAATGAATATAAAATTTAAATCATGAGTCAGTTGAAGCTAGACCACCATTGAAAACCTGGAAGCACTGGACGGCCGTTTCGTCCTAGTATGGGACTCCTCAGCAGTGCGCATCCACGATCCCGCACCATGCTTTCATGTTTTCAATGGTGGTCTAGCTTCAACTGACTCATGATTTAAATCTGTGAAAATTTCTAAAATCTCCACAAAACCCTTCTGATTATAAAATTGTTTAGATATTATATTTTATGACATTTTAAAGAGGGCCTAACCCACTAGATTTCACATCTTTGACTTTGAGGAAGGGATGGATAACCTCATAATCCATCATACTAAACACATTATTCCTTTGAGATGGTAGAGAAGATTTGTGGCTCAGGTGGAGTTTTATCCTCTCAACTGGATGGTTTGGTCGTGAAGCTTTCATCGTTATTCTGAACGACATGATCCGCCTTACAACATTCAGATAGAAATGAAGCGTACGAATTTCTTCACATATGGTTCACTTCTATCTGAACCTCCATGACCAAACCATCCAGTTCAGAGAACAAAACTTTATCAAAAACATTATTCCTCAAACAAAACTGTTCAAAATCATAATTGCTTACTGTGATTAAATGTCATTTGGAAACAAAAACTAGTCAGTCATTTAATAGTTACAATCGATTAATTGTTCACTGAGCTAATAAACACACACACACATATATACACTTGATGAATAAATTACTAGACGAGGATGATAATTTAGGAATTAATAAGTCAGAATTAGATTTCATTTTATAACTAATTCATGTTAACACATGTCTGTGATGATATTGACGATGGTGAAATTGATTATTATTATCATAAATACTGGTATTGGTATTGATATTATTATTATTGGTAATCATAATAAAAAAATACTAAAGGGGTTTTGATTAGATCGTTTTGTCATTTTCAGTAATGGGCTGACCTTAGATAACGATTGTCTAACTAGGGTCAGTTCGTGATACAAACTACAATATTATTATTGTTATTATTGTCATTATTCATTAATATATCCGTGTATACTTGATATATGGCCAGTTTATAATAAAACAAGTCAGTGAACAATGCAATAATCAGATGTAAGATGTATTCCTAAAAAAATATGTGTGCCTACATTGACTGTGTTAGCATAGTACATGTGTTATTCAAGTTGAATTATCACTATACTGTTTGATATAGGAATTAATTTGAAGAAAGATGAAGACTTGTTAGATCACAATATGGTATTTGTATATGAAGTCAATGTCTGTATTGAACTGAGCCCTGTTGATAGATGTAAACCATTTAGATAAAATCCACATAATAAGCATATTATCTATCAAGTGACAAGGATCGAAATTGATTGCAATATTAACGTTCTATTCATTCTTTATAACTCCGCCTGTAGCTCTTATAGGGTTACTGCCGGTCCCAAGCCCGGGTAAAGGAGGAGGGTTGGGCATGGGGTTAGCGTCCCCATCCCGTAGAAAACTAACTCGCTAAAAAAACGCTAACCAGAAAAAATAATCCAAACCATTTAAACTCTGCCCTGGGAGTTAGAAGGTCTTCATTTAGAAGAATTATGACGCTTCATGGTGAAAGCCGAGTTCCTTCGGAAGCCAAGAGGCCGATGCCCCTTCTAACAACCAGAGCAAAAATTTTTATAGGTACATGGAACGTTCGAATTCATTCTTTATCTTTTCTTATATCAATCGATATGTTTCATTCTTCAACTTCATTTATTCATTTCATAGATATTCTATATTTAACTTCTTAATCGAATGAATATGTATCATTATTTCCCATTTACTATTTTCTATCTGTCGTTTTGTCAACATGAGGTATAATAATGTAGGTTACTTCTTTCCTATTTTCAACATACTCTCAACGATCACCACAATACAAATAGATATTTCGATAGTGTTTAATTTTTAAAAAAACACACTGAGAAATGTGGAATGGAATGACAAACTTGAAAGTTGGTAATCAATTTGAAAAAGCAGAATAAGTCTTAAATCAAGCTGTTTACATAATTTTCAGTCCAGTGATAAGAAATCGCATACAAAGAAAAAGAAAACAACTCTCCAATGCTCCCTGGTTTTTAATAGCACCTTCGGGTGGGATCATTATGTGATGAGAAATAGCTAAAGATTAAACCAGCTTGCACAAACTTCCACAAACAGAATATTATATTTAGATTACTAATGACACACTTCAAAATTTTACTGAAATTCTAGTAAGAAGTTGTGATTAGTGAAGTTCAGACAAGCTGAGAATGGAATAGTTATCATATAAGTAATTAGACAATCATCTCACTGTACCATCATAAACTGATTAAAGTTGTGTTTGTACCATGGAATTTCAAGCCAGTATTTTTAATGATTAGGTGTTTCACTCTTGACCTGAATGTTGCTAGCGGGATCTTGTGTGTGCACTATTGAAGAGTCCCATGTTGAAATGAAACACATATCCAGTGGTTTCTGATTTTCACTGGCACCCCAAATGACCAGTTCTATGGGAGGTTAGTCATGGCTCGTATACTTCATTGGTAACGTCTCACACTGTGGAGCTGAGCAATCCAAGTAATGACTCCATAAGAATCATAAGTTACTCAAAATTACAGTGACGTTTCGCTATATAATGTCAACTAACATGAAATCTATGTCCTGTAGTTCCAGCCGACTACGAACAACTATGTAACAGCTCTAACCAATTTTCTACAGCTAATTAACCAGCGATCCAGTTAGTGTCCAAATGTGACAACAGTTCTACACACCATCTCAAGTCCTTTATTTTTCAATCCAACAATGAATCTTAATTAATTCATCATTAACAATTCAATATTGAAATTCTAGGGAATTTAAAGTCTCATCAAAACTACAGTTTGTAATTCGATTGAAATGGCTAGAAATAATACTCATTATAGTGTTTCTCCAATCATATATCTATATAGACCAGTTTATAAATTTACAAGTGCATCCAGGTTTTCCATGGTGGTCTACCTTCAATTAACTTATAATTTCAACCAGTGAAATTTCTAAAATCAGAATGGTTTCCATTCTAATAATAATCATCTGCTCACTAGTGACTGACTTCAGGAGATACTCCTGGCGAAGTCGTTACCAGTGGAGTTCAACCAGGTCTGTTGTGAGATAGGAACTCACTGAAGACAATGGTGTACGGTGGCGCAACTTCGTGGATTGGTTGAAGTTAGACATTAACACCGTTGGATGCCGGCCGGCTCAGTGGTCTAGTTCATTAAGCGCCTGGAGCGAGACCGATAGGTCCTGGGTTCGAATCTCCCAAGGTGGGATCGTGGATGCTCACTGCTGAGGAGTCCCATACTAGGACGGAACGACCGTCCAGTGCTTCCAGGTTCTCCATGGTGGTCTAGCTTCAATTGACTCATGATTTCAACCAGTGAACTTTCTAAAATCTTCACAAAACCCATTCTGATAAGTGCATAACCAATTGATTATTCAATCATCATTCATTATAAATAACATGATTAGTTTAAAATCATATGAATTAGTCTATGATGTCAATTACATTATATTGTGCAATAAATTTAGGTTTTTTTTACAAGATAATAAATAATTTAATGATTATTGACTAGTTATGTAACCAGTTCTACTGTACACTATGATATATATGGTACAATATATTACACGATGCTTATCGATTTATTCAAAATAGGTTAGTTCTTAACCTTGTCATGTGAATCGAAAATGACAATTGACAATGTTAAACGAATTATTGCGTAATATAATGCTGAAATTTCAAATACAGTATAGTGTCGATTGTTTAGTTTTGATTAAGATCATGAACCAATCAATGTCAGACCACCATTGAAAACCTAGAAGTGATGGACGAACGTTTCGTCCTAGTATGGGACTCCTCAGTAGTGTGTATTCACGATCTCGCACAGGGGATTCGAACCAAGTATCTTCTCTTCTGCGCGTGAACACTTGACCTTTAGACCATCCAACAGTGTTAATGTTTAACACCAAAAAATCAATGGTATTGCGCGACCATCTTCCGTCTATTGCATCCAGGTTTTCAATCGTGGTCTATTATTTAATCTATTCATGATCTCAATTAATACTGAATTATCTATTTATTGTGTCTTGTTATTGAGGTTCAGTATGGTTTAGGATTTAAGAACGAAAACGATTGAGCTTCTCTAGTACGATTAGTTCTGTTCGGAACTGAAAATAGTCAATTATACTCAACACATCAAACCTCGACGGCTAAGGCAGCAAGGAGATGGAATTACAGGTAACTTGATATTGTGGCAAAACAAGCAACTCAAACGGAATTGGTACAAAAGTCGTTACCATAGTAGTAGAATATGTAGCAAGCTAGCGAACTAAAAAGCATGACAACCAATCAGAGAGCAAACGTCATGTGGAAAATAGAATTGGTGGACAGTATGAGAATGGTTATTGTTCCTGAAGAAATTTTATCCTTTCTAATAAAATTTGACTATTCTTGAGACCGCCTTAGCACTGTCTGACATTAGGAAGCTCTGCTTAACTTCGGTTTAATGCTACATGACACCCGCTGACAAGGTGTATCGAATAGAATTGGAAATATATTGACTTGTCAAATTCGCAGTTCACACAGTTGGAGAATGTCAACTAATAGGAAACCAGATGATGCGTTCCCCTCCAACTGAAATCCAGCGTTTAAACTTGTGAATAAATTGGAACTTCATTGGGAATATTTACTTATCATGAAAGAACTATATAAGTGTAGTCATAGTTATTACTCAGTAGTGATTAGTCAGCATGAAAAAAAAACACTAGGAGAAATATTGTTGAATATCAGGGATAACAATATGCATTCATCCTTCCATCTAAACTGAAATGAAAGACCTTCCAATTATAAGACATATAGTAACATCAATTACGTCCTGTCAGCTTATTAGCATCATTTAGAATGTTATCCATGAGTATCTATCTTATTTCAACCTAGTTATATTATACTGGTCACAAATTCCAACTGAGAATATGAAAAAACTTAATTAAAAATTAATTTATCAATGAATATAGTATGATTATTATTTACTCATGTAGTTCCTGGAGGTTTGTGTAAATCCCCCTCCTAGAAAAATTTTTTTAAAAAAACACAACAATAAAAGTATCCGTGACCTAAAAAAAATTGTAACAAAGAAACAAACTCTTTATCGTAACTGTTTGTTGATAATATCGACCTTATTTTTTTCTTGAAATGATTATCCTGACAAATTATTATTAAATTTTTTCATTTCTTTTTTGGAGAAAAAGTTAAAGGCGTAAACATATTGAAATTAACAAATTCTATTTAAGTATATATATATATATATATTAGCAATAACCTACTGTGGGAGAGAACAAACCAGATCGCAGCGGAGGAAGAAATCAGGAAGAAGCGCTGGAAGTGAATAGGACACACATTGAGGAAAGCACCCGACTGCGTCACAAGATAAACCCTCATATGGAATCCTCAAGGCCAAAGGAGGAAAAGAGAAAGACCAAAGAACACGTTACGCTGGGAAATGGAGATATACATGAGAAAAATGAACAAGAATTAGATGGAACTAGAAAAGAAGGCCCAGGACAGAGTGGGTTTGGAGAATGGTGGTCGGCGGTGTATGCTCCATTAGGAGTAACAGGCGTAGGCAAGTGAGTAAAATAAGTAATATGTATATATATCATACCAGAAGGGTTTTTGTAGATATTATGGTAATTTCATTGGTTGAGATCATGAGTCAATTAAAGCTAAACCACTATAGGAAACCTGGAAGTACTGGACGGTCGTTTCTTCCAATTGTGGTACTCCTCAGCAGTGTATATCCATGATCCCGCCTCGCTAGATTCCAAACAAGGACCTATCAAACTCGCGCGCGAACGATTAACCTCTAGACCACTGAGCCGACCGGCATCTAACGGTATTAATGTCTAACTTCAACCAAGCCATGAATTTAAGCGACACATCCGCTATTGTCTTCAGTGAGTTACTATCTCACAACAGACCCAGTTGAACTCCACTGGTCACTGTTTCTCACTAGAACTCTAAGAGATACCTCATGAAGCCAGTCACTACTGAGCATATGTTAATTCATATCAAAAGGATTTTTCCGAATATTATAATAATTTCAATGGTTGAAATCATGAGTTCATTGAAGCTTAACCACTATTTGAAAACTTGAAAGTACTGAACAGTCGTTTCGTCCTATTATGTGACTCCTCAACAGTATGGATCTATCCATAGCGATTTAGCTTCAATTGACTTATGATCTCAACTAATGAAACACATTTATATATCATTTGTTAAAAACAATGAAATTTTTTTAATCAGCAAATTATGATTACATTAAAAGTTATAATAAATTATTATTTTTTTTGAAATAGAAAAATATCATTTATTAAATAGACATATTCATTTCTTATTTTTAAATAATGTTTTGTCATTTAATTAATTAATTAATTAATTTAAACAAAAATTAATCTCATACCTTATTGGTTGTTATTAAAATTGAATTTTATAATTGATTAGTCTTAGTGACCTACTAATTTAAATAATTACTCTTAGTAATAAATGTATTTAATATACCAGGGGGTGAGGAGAGGGTAAGGTTGGTTGGTTGGTGGGTGGGTGGTTTGGGGTTTCGAAGATTAGATAAGGCTTTAAATATTAGAATATTATGAAATGTATTTAATTAATGTATATTTTCTAATAATGATCAATTCTATTTTTTATTTTGGAATGTAAAGGGGTATAGATACAATAGGAGAGATCTGAACATTAAAATGGTATTATAGAATCTTGTAATAAATTTTGTTGTTTAATTTAACAATTTGATTATAAGAATGAATAACTGATATTCATTTTCAAATTGAAATATTTGGCAATTATACTTTCATTTATTTAAATATAAGAATGTTAATTTATGTAAATTGTTTTTTCATCAGAAGAGAAGACTAATACTAATCACCGATTTGTTACCGTTGGAATTTAGTAATATTCAATATAGTGATAGATTATTAGTAAATGTGAGCAATGAATCATACTTTATATTCATGTCTCTGTCCCATTCTTCTTATTCAGGTTTCTTTAATGTTTCATAGGATTAATCTAGTATTGTCACGACCGAACTGCTAATATCCAGTTTGAACATAGGACTGATGAACCAAAATTTATTCGAATAGGCCAGACTACGTTCTTCTGTATAGCGTACTAAGCGTTTTTTGAGATACTTGTATTAAATTATATCAAAACACAAACTCTGTACTCAATTTAAACGGTTCTAATTTAGGAAATAGAACAAATTATATCGAAAATACAAAATAGCTCAAACAATACAGCTTGTGCTATACAATCAAAGGTTTCTCTAAAGCAAAGTAGCGCACCAAATAATAAAATAAACAGTTAATAGCAAAGGGTTCGATACATGAGAATCAATAAAAATATTCCCAACAAGATGGGATCAGATATCCATCTATCTGCAGGGATTCCAGCAATCCTCACAAGCAGACAGTCGAAAGGTTAACAGTCAAACACTGAACCACTACGTGACCTTGAGCTTAGTCAAACACGACCTTACTGTCAGTAGTCCGGCAACATGCAGTAGAAAAATAGGTATACAAAAGATAAATCATTAGTCAAAATCACATAATAAAGGCTCAGACGAGGATGACTAAAGAACAAAAGATGTGGTTAAACAAGATCTGAACAAAGTTTAAAATACACGACAGGGAGAAGAAACAAATAAATGACACTACTGTCCAACAAAAAAGCTGTGTAGGGATCTTTATCGTTCTCTTCCCGTTACAGTCACATTCACTGATTTGACATGAAACTGTTAATATAAAATCACGTTCTGATAATAATCACTAAAGAACAAACGGTTATACAGTTTAAAGTCGAGATTTCATACAATGGAGAACGAATTTCGCCTACCTTTGATATTCAACATACCAATTCTGGGCATTAGTGGATCGCATATCTCGTATAAATAAATCGTGATCTCAATAATATTTAAATGTTGTTTTTATAAATTAGATACAATAGTGTAGATAAATTGAAAATACTATTTAAGTTATTATAGCATTTTCGAATGCAACCCTAAACATCATATCCAACAATCATTGACTAATGAATATCAAGTTACTAACTAAAGTTGAATTTCATTCAGATTAAAATTTCAGTTGTAAAAGGGTATAAAACATGTGACTATATACTTTGAACTGTATAACCGTTTGTTCTTTAGTGATTTTCATTAGAACGTGATTTTATTAACAGTTTCATGCAAAATTATTCAATATGACAATACTAGGTTAATCTTATGAAACGTTAAAGAAACCTGGATAAGAAGAATGGGACAGAGACATGAATATAGAGCATGATTCATTGTTCAACTTTTACCAATAATTTGTCACTATGTTGAGTATTACAAAATTCCAACGGTGACAAATCGGTGGTTAGTATTAGTCTTCTCCTCTGATAAAATAATAAGAACAATCGTAAAACAAGCAAATAAATCTGTTTATCTAAAATTTAAAAAAAAGAAAACTCTGCCTGGAGTCCCTCCGGGGGCTATTGAGTGTTCCAAGCACGGATAAAGGAGGAAGGTTGGGCATGGGGTTAGCGACCCCATCCCGTAGAAAACGAACTCGGTAAGAAAAACTCTAACCAGAAACAATTAAAAGAGTATGAATAGCAAATTTTCCAAACAAAATATTAACGACAATAATAGTTGCTAATGGAATAATCAATAAAACAACAATATAAACGATGAAAATATTCGCCTTTTTTTTCTGTTTGCCAGTATGTCAATATACTAGTGCATGTGTGTGTGTGTGTGTGGATGTTTATTTATACAAAAAGGGTATGGAATTCTATGTAATATCGATTATTGTTTATTTGATTTTCTTTTTTTACTTCGAAATTTCAACAAAACTATCGGTTTAGGGTTGTAATGATCGTTGAGTTGTTTTATTTTATTTTGATTGAGATCATGAATGTTAGACCGCCATTGAAAACTTGGAAACATTGAACAACTAATAAATACATATTACATTGTAGATAAAATTGGAAAGATTTTTAATTTATTTAGACTACACACCAAAAAAAAATCATTTGAAATGATCGATTTGTCTGAGTTTTAACAATACCCCATAGTAATAATCACTATATGCTTACCAGTGATTTGGAGGAGTGATTTTTGGAGTTCTCGTGAGAAACCTTAACCAGTAGAGTTCAATCTTATACGGCATCAAATAAATCTCAATCATAGCGATGGATGATTGTCTTGTAATGTTGTAAATTGATTGAAATAATAAAATATACGAACGATAAAACATACGAACCCTTATCAGGCTCAATGACCTAAAGGTTAAACGCTTATAAGGAAATTTGAAGGTTTGGGATTTTATGTCTAGAGAGTTTGTAGGTGAACACTACTGCGGAGTTCCGTAGTAGGAATAAACAGCTTCAGACGTTGTTCTTGGTCTTTATGACTGTTCAATTAAAATTAATCACCTATGTAAACAATGGAATCAAACAGTCTCCACAAAACCGTATGATAAGAATAGAAAAGATGACTGATAGACTATCAATAATTTTCAAAGTTCTACATATAACAAGGGTTTTTAGCCTCGAATTGAAATTAATCGTCGCAATTAGCCACATATTAAATTCAGAGAATAAAGAAATACAGGTAAATAATTATCTAAAATTGTAAAACCGATATATTGACCCATTCAATACCTTAGTCTAATTTAATTTGCAAGCTCTTTAGAATATTATGTGAAATACAGACATATACTCCCCTATCAGTATCTGTTTAACAAGTATTCATGTAAATCAACAAAACATTTGAAATGTAAATGAAAAGGCGATTTGAGTTAGTTCAAACAACAATTTGATTTACATGGAGTCTCAAGCTTTTCAGGTGGATGAGTTCTATTCATTGCGGCATCTTTTCTCAATGGTTGATTTTTCTGATGACTTCATCACTTACAAAATCGAACAAAAGTGATATTTTTGGAGTTATCTCTTGACTACAAATGGCTACGTAGACATTATTTAACGGGTTATTTATGAAGGTTCTCTCGAACACAACTGGGTAAATATTTAACAACACACTAATGTTGTATATCTGATGGTATGACATGGCCACTTGGTTAACTTCATATCTCAGTTCATATTGCCTTATGTTACGCTGTTTTAAATAACTGACACAAAGTTTACTTGTTACGTTACGACTTGATCAAAATAATACAAATAGAACTAATGATTAGACAAAATTTAGATCCTAATACAGCTCATAACAGCTTAGTAACATGATGTGTTAACCATCTAAGACTAATTCACTAACAATATCCACTCGACAACTAGTTATGAATTTTTGTCAAACTTTCCTTTCGGATACGATGGGAAAAACTCATTTCCATAGCACAGCAGGGAACATAAACTCGCTATGCATTATAAACTGATAGACCAATACATAAGTAGTACCAGATCGACTAATCACATTAAAATATTCTCCGATTTACCCACTGTGCTAAAGACTTACTTGACTTATATAGACTTATATAAAAACAAGCACATAACATAACTTCCCCATACCCCCCAACACAATCTCATTCATTTCTTATGTATGCAGTATATGCTTAATTCTATGGATAACTAAGTCTGGTTTTCTTTGTCAGCCTGTAAGAAATAAATTTTGTATACTATTTCGTTAAAATAAGCTAGGCGTCTTGGATACACAACAGGGAATCAGACAATATCTAGACGACGCCAGTACTTTACGACTTATAAAGCTTTTCATATACTGGTTTTTGAAAAAGTATTTTTATGAATATAGGAAATATCACACATACATTCTACGAATGGGACCGGATAAAAAAATAATGACTTATCAAATTGAATACAAAACACTGCAGCCATTATCATTGAGTTGATTTGTAAACAATGGGGACAATGAAACGTATGACAAATTAAGCAAGATAACAACGAACAATTAAAACTAAAACTGACGTCATTATCCATAGATCATAGATGGATTCATCACTAGCTAAAGATATGTGTATGTGTCTCCATTAATTGCAGAGTAATTATCATGAAATAGGCAGTCATTATTCAATGATTGAGAATTTAGTAATGATACTAAAATTACAATTGACTATTAAACACATAATTAGATCATCTATAATGGATTAGTTGACTTTTTTTAGGGATACTTTGCAAGATATGCAGAGGAAATGAAGGATTAGCGTAACAAATAGTTACACCATTGTGATATTATTTTTGATAGTGTTTACGTCCTCTAAACTGAAATTGTCATGAATATGGAATATCTACTACAATCAGACCATCATATGTTAGTTTAAATGTAGGCAAGTTTTTTACAGTGTGTTTAATCTATGGAATGAATGTCGTAACAAAAGAATCACAATAAATGATTGCAATTAAATCAGTCAGTTCAGAGAGGACCAAAATACTCGAGATAATAATACAAGAAATTGATGGTCATGACGCCGTCAAGAGTGTAGTAGAATATTCTTCAATACAAACTAATTAAGCTATAAGAATACAAAAACAAGAGTTATCAACGTTTTGATGAAAACAAATAATCGTTTTCCACGTATCAATAAATGGATACATTATACGCTTGTAAATGTTAAGCATAAAACCGAGATCATGTAAATGAAACTAAAGCTGACAAAAATAGATAGATAGATAGATAGATAGATAGATAGATAGATAGATAGATAGATAGATAGATAGATAGATAGATAGATAGATAGATAGTTAGATAGATAGATAGATAGATAGATAGATAGATAGATAGATAGATAGATAGATAGATAGATAGATAGATAGATAGATAGATAGATAGATAGATAGATAGATAGATAGATAGATAGATAGATAGATAGATAGATAGATAGATAGATAGATAGATAGATAGATAGATAGATAGATAGATAGATAGATAGATAGATAGATAGATAGATAGATAGATAGATAGATAGATAGATAGATAGATAGATAGATAGATAGATAGATAGATAGAAAACATCGTATGTTTTAAGGATCTATCGATTGACTTAATTAACATATTTTTTTTCTTGACATTACCGATTAGATAAATATATGAGTATAAAAAACGGCTGACCATAATAGGTCAGTCTAAGTATATTAAATCATGTATCTGTGTGTTTGGAAGCGAAATTGATTAAGGAAAACAGTGAACTATCGTAGCACATGTAAGGTATTGATGATAGAATTGTTTCTATACAGTTTTTTTTCATATAGATTAGTAGGTATGGACAAACATATCGAAACTAATGCATAGTACTAATATGACTACGTTTTCCCCAGTGTTCATATTGTTCGGATAATAACGACAGCGATATAAGTACTCTGTATTTATTCGATCTATTTATTAGATGTTTATAATAATATTTACTTGTATCTGTGTGTATATTTATATTTGAGTTATATCTATCGTTATGTATTGGTCAAGCCCATTTTTACTCGACTATCATACCTTTTTATAATTTAGTTATCGAAAGCTTGAATAGTTGAATGATAGCTTCTAGTTACTTACTTATTTACTTACTTCTGTTACGCCTAATGTAGCATAGACCGCCGACCAGCATTCTCCAACCCACTCTGTTCTGGGCCTTCTTTTCTAGTTCCATCCAATTCTTGTTCATTCTTCTCATGTCCGTCTCCATTTCTCGGCATAATGTGCTCTTTGGTCTTCCTCTCCTCCTTTGGCCGTGTGAAGACTAGTTTGTGTCGTGTAAAGCTGTCTACTCTCGACTTTTCTACTCCTCTCAGTTGTTGACTAAATTATGTTGACCATCATATCTCAGGTGACTCATGGAATTCAGTGTAGATGCTCAACGCATTTCGACTTCTCAAATGATCACTTCTTATCCCATACACACATAATAACAAATTCAGGTGAATACAGACAGTGTGGCAGAAGTCTCTACAATAGTAGACCTCAACATACATACTTACTTACGCCTGTTACTCCCAATGGAGCATAGGCCGCCGATCAGCATTCTACAACCCACTCTGTCCTGTGCCTTCTTTTTTAGTTCCATCCAATTCTTGTTCATTTTTCTCATGTCTATTTCCATTTCCCGGTGTAATGTGTTCTTTGGTCTTCCTCTCCTCCTTTGGCCTTCAGGATTCCATGTGAGGGCTTGTCTTGTGACGCAGTTGGGTGCTTTCCTCAATGTGTGTCCTATCCACTTCCAGCACTTCTTCCTGATTTCTTCCTCCGCTGGGATCTGGTTTGTTCTCTTCCACAGTAGGTTGATGCTAATAGTGTCCGGCCAACGGATCTATGGTATTTTGCGTAGGCAAATGTTAATAAACACCTGTATCTTCTGGATGATGATTTTCGTAGTTCTCCAGGTTTCTGCCACATACAGTAGAACTGTCTTGACATTTGTATTGAAAATCCTGACCTTGGTGTTGGTTGACAGTTGTTTTGAGTTTCAGATGTTCCTCAGTTGTAAATATGCACATCCACTATCCCATATATCTAAATCGAACTTAACACCTTCAATCGCACTGCCCAATTTTTACCAATAATGCTAGTTGAATGCATTTGATCAAGCATTATGACCAACCAGCATAAGATACTTCTCTCCACAAGTTGAAATCATGAGTCAGTTGAAGCTAGACCACCATTGAAAACCTGAAAGCACTGGACGGCCGTTTCATCCTAGTATGGGACTCCTCAGCAGTGCGCATCCACGATCCCGCACCACGCGGGAACATAGTAACATTAAAAGTCGCAGGTATATTGTTTCTTCGATCAAACATCATCTTTATTGTTTTATTTTTTAGTAATTATTCTTGAGGTATTTAAATACTATCACAACCTAATACTATTGTATCCAGCATATCAAATATGAAGCAACATATCCATTCTAATATTTATTGATAAATAAATAGATAATATAAACATTAATAATTTTTGTTTCGTATATTCATTTCGCCCTTAATTTGACCTCATTATATAAAATAGATGGAAACATTTTCTATGAAAACAAAATATTTCTCTATTAGTGATCATTAGTATGATTAATACAGAGAGTAGATTAATATTTAATTGGGTTAAACTAAACATAAAATGATCCTCATTCAATCTGACAATATATGTATCTTTAAGGTAAAGTGAAACGACTTAAACTTTGCTTAATTCTCTTATAGTTAAAAACAAAAATATTTATGAGACTCTACGTTATCGCACCGTTGATACTCATGATTGAACTTGAATTAACCCTATTAGCATATACAGACTCTAACCGAACAAGTCAATAGTATCTGTTTACAAATAGTTTTTAACATATATAAATAAAGCGGGAAAGGGAACAGAGAATAAACGTTTCGTTCCATTTGAAACTCAACAACTATCTATATAACTGTATCTTTGTTTTAACATCTACTCAAAGGTTTAAACTTGGTATCAATTCATTCCAACGGGAATGCATTATCCATTAAGCCATATAGTTCAGATAATCATTAAATAGACCGAAACACAATGAAATTATTCCTGTTCTCAAACTTATTAGTTGTATGCTAATGGATTTATTGTATTAATGATGTTAATCTGTTTAAACCTGAAGCTAGAAATTACTTCTTAAAAAATGAAAACAATCTAATATTATTCATTTCAACAGGTTGCTGAATTGTTTCACTTCTACCTGAAGTTTGTGCTGTTGATGATGTCGTTCAGAAGAACGATGAAAGATTCATGACCAAACTATCCAGCTCAGAGAAAAAAAACTCCATCAAAATCATCCACCTGAGCTACAAATCTTCTCCACCATCCTACATTAAACACCACAAGGTGTATTTACCATAAATTGTAATCTTAGTTTAATTTGAGTTATTGTGTGTGGGGCATTTTCTTCATCATGGCCGGAGTATAGCAGAAGCCCCCCTGAAGCTAGTCGTTGTTGTCCAACTTTCATCCAATGTGTTTCATTGATCTCAAGCACCTCTAGGTTGTATCTCCTCATTTCTGCAGCAATTTGGAGGGCTCTCCCGGTGTCCCACATTGTACGAACATTCCATGTACCTAAATAAATGGTCGCTCTGGTTGTCAGAAGGGGCATCGGTCTCGTAACTTCCGAAGGAATTCGGCTTTCATCATGGGGCGTCATAGTTCTTCTAAATGAAGACCTTCTGACTCCCAGGGCAGAGTTTAAAAGATTTGAATAATTTTTTTCTGGTTAGCGTTTTTTTAGCGAGTTAGTTTTCTACAGGATGGGGTCGCTAACCCCATGCCCAACCCTCCTCCTTTATCCGGGTTTCGGACCAGCAGTAGCCCCCGGAGGGACTCCAGGCAGAGTTAATTTGAGTTATTACACCAGTGATATTGAAATTATCATCCTTTCAGTCGTTAACTCACAATTAATTGTAGATGTTAAACAGAAATAACAAACACTTTAGTGAATAAATCATTGAATATTAAATTGGATAATCAATACTCAATCCACTAAATTCAGTTTTGATCAGCTGGATATTATCATCACGCACACAAATTTGTTACAGAAAATCGATCACACAAATTTGCACTTGATTTTAATCTGAATTTGAAACATTCATAACCGATATGAAGTGCACTATATTTTGTGAGTGTTTTACTAAAGAAGCACACATACATTCGTCCTAGTTATTTTCCATTAATACTTATTGATTATATGATCACAATATATAATACCAAAGCATTTGTTGATTACTATACTTTCATAAGATATATACTTTTACATCATAATAATCAATCATCACTGAGCAGTGACCAATGTCATATTTATCTAGATTTCAGAGCTACATCGATTTATATCAATCAAGTTGTAGTACAAGCTACTGATTTTCATTGACTCTAGATAGCATCCACTAAATGTCAGTGTTATACAGAATTTAATAAACACTTACGAACTAGACAAATATAACGATGATTACAGCTCAAGGATTCCTTAGCGAATATTACAGTCCTACAGGAGGTCATTCAGGACCTGAGTAATCCAATATCAATCTCTATGGTTGTAGTACTGTGTAACAAAAGTTTCTAATCCCATAGAAACTACTAATCCTCTCAATATTATTGATAAATATTTGCTGACATGTATCAGCTAGTACAAACCACGAAGTTCATATCTTTCACTCGATTGCCTCAAAAAGCCTAGTAATATTTTGTTTGAATTTCTTTTAATAATATACTTTCTCATTGAATATTAAATCTTTACAGATTTAAATCATGAGTCAGTTGAAGCTAGACCACCATTGAAAACCTGGAAGCACTGAACGGCGGTTTCGTCCTAGTATGGGACTCCTCAGCAGTGCACATCCACGATCCTGCACCACGCGGGGCTCGAACCCGGGACCTACTGGCCGTCCAGTGCTTCCAGGTTTTCAATGGTGGTCTAGCTTCAACTGACTCATGATTTAAATCTGTGAAAATTTCTAAAATCTTCACAAACCCCTTCTGATATTAAATCTTTAGTTAAGTTATTGAAATTGAAGTGTCATATGATACCTTATAGATGTATTAATCTATTATTACAAAGATTAAATAAGAAATACGAAAGTTTCAATTCGTTTCAATCTTCTAAGTATTAATCAACTTTCTTTTAACCAATATATCATTCTATCGTTAATGTTCAATAATACGGTCAATGATTTAACAGAGGTCAACCAACTATCAACAATCAATCTTTATTAGACAACTTGTAGAGCTTAACCTATTTATAACAATAAGAATGAAAATCAATAAATCTGAAGAAGAAAAAAAAGTTAATTATTATTTCATTGTATTTACTGTTGAAAATCAAGAAGGACTTTTTAAGGGGTTAATAAATCATCATACCCTTTTTCCTGTGTGTAAAACAATATGGCAATGAAGTTATTCTATATGTTTATTTCAATGTTTAATGATGTGCATCACAGTTGTGCAGATTAAAAAAAATCATGTTTGTGTGTGTATGTGTGCGTGCCAACAACTCATATTTTCTATGCTCAAAACTACAAAATAGGTTAATGGTTAAAGACAATGTTTCTGCTTAAAAAAAAAGAAGAAAAGACTTCATTTCTATCTTGGTTACTATTATTCAATTTAGTTAATAGTATCTGTATTCATCACATTAGCAACAATGCAAACGGGGCAATGATAATAAATGTTGCCATAACAATAAACCACTATTGTATCAGTGTACAATTCACAACAACACAAAATGCCCGCAATATTCAATACTGATATATTTGTTTATTGTTGTTGTCCTTTTTTTTTATATCTCAAAATGACCAGTAAGAATAGATGAAAAAGGGTAAAAATGAAGTAAGAATTTGGGTCATCTGCAAAGTTTACAATGTTTATCAAGTTTATGTATGATATACAGAACATTCTACATATTACATTGTAATCTCCATCGTACATACTATGCAAATGCTTACTATAAATAATATACTAATGTAGCCCATCCCAAATGGCAGATGAAAAACACAAGTATATCAAAAGTTATAGCTTGAAATGAAAATTGCGTTTCAATATGCAATGTTCACTCATCAAATGAAAGGAAAAATAACTAAAAGTACAAGGTACAACACATTGTAGGGCTAGCGAAATGTCACTGAGCTCTAGCCAAATCATTCGACAGTTGGATCACTGAATATTGAGCAAATCATCGATCCTCGTCAAGGTCAGAGACAACCAACGCACATCAGTTAATCGTACGCCATGGACTGGCCCATGCGGTAGTGGTCTTACTTTCGCTTGTATCTACCTTAACTAATATATTTCTGTAATAACGTCCTCTGTGTTGTATAGTCTTCAAAGCATCTATGGTACCTTGATACGTCAATGGGGTAGTCCATGTAAAGCACTGACCACGAGGTATGACTTCGACGTTAGCTAGTTTGTCACACCATTCACGTCTAACCCGAGTAGGCCTCCAATCATTTCGACATAGATCATCTACGTTGGTGATCTACAACATTATAGAAAATTGAAAACGATACGGATCACTGCAACTCTCATTTCAAAGAAAAAAAATCAATTACAACATTACAAACAAATATGTACTGAATCTTGAGGGCATTTTATTGATTGTAAATTACCATAATAATAGTTTACTATCATGGTAACCACTTATTATCATTGAAAATGTTTCTAATAACCTTGGCCTTAAATGAAAGACAAAATCTCACTAGGAATTAAATCGATAGATATTTATTTCAAATCTTTCACTAATTACTGAATGAATTAGTGGACATTTTCAAAATTTGTTGGAAAATATGATTGAATTAACTGTGTAATACTGAGATTATCAGAAGAGGTTTGTGGAGATTTTAGAAATTTTCACAGATTGAAATCATGAGTCAGTTGAAGCTAGACCACCATTAAAAGCCTGAAAGCACTGGACGGCCGTCTCATCCTAGTATGGAACTCCTCAGCAGTGCGCATCCACGATCCCGCACCACGTGGGGCTCGAACCCAGGACCTACTGGCTACGCGCGCGAGCACTTAACCATTAGACCACTGAGCCGTCATCCAACGGTGTTAATGTCTAACTTCAACCAATCCACGAAGTTGCGCTACCGTACACCATTGTCTTCAGTGAGTTCCTATCTCACAACAGACCTGGTTGAACTCCACTGGTAACGACTTCTCACTAGAACTCCAGGAGTGTCTCCTGAAGTCAGTCACTAGTGAGCAGATTATTATTATCAGAAGGGGTTTGTGGAGATTTTAGAGAACATCATTATTACAAGAATAAGGATTAATCAATTGTTTCTTAATTTGACATCCTCCTATCTAATGGGAATACACTTACTCCATACTTATTTTAATTGTCCAGAACACCTTAGTAACTAGGCTGTGCAACTACCTTATCTATTTACACCTTACTAGAATTATTGAAATAGACGACTTTCTCAAAGTTAGTACATCGGCGATTATCCAGATAATGAATTACAGATATAGAGTCGAAAGAAATTGTACACGTCCAGTATAGTCAATGACAATAAAGATCAATAGTTGTAATAACCTTGAATTATCGTAGAAATCATCTTCCAACGAAATACTTGAAAACAACTGCTTTTTTTAATGCATTAAATTCATAAACAATTCCGAATATTAAAGATTCCCATTGTGAAAATTAGAACAACACATATAAGCGAACAATTGTTTTCAATTAGATCGTCATCAGGCTTTACTCTAATATACATGAATATTTATACGAAAATGTTAAACCAATCAAGGCAATATGAGTCAATAATCACAATGAAATAAAATAAGTCTCTAGGTAAAAGTACAAGTTGATAGTAGGAAGACAGGTGAACTGATAATAGTGAGAATAATAAAATACAATAACAAAACTCTTATCGATAATTAAACGTTGGAAATAGAAGGTCAAATAAACATGGGTAAATAGACTAGGAATAGTAATCACAAAACATTAAAATCATTACGTAATAAGATGTGTGTAAATAATTAGATAGTGAAGAATACAAAGAGGCGGAAAATTACAAACAAATAATGGATGTGAAAATAAGGTCAATGATAACACAAATAAAATAAAATGAATAAGGATAATAATAAAATAAAATAAATAAATAAAAAGAATTGTTAGTTAAGTTATAACTGGCCATGGAAGGGATAGGGGGGTCACGTATTTCTTCTGTACACATAAATTGGGGTTATATGTACGAATTCCAATGGCTTCAGCTATATATAGGAGACGGGAACGGACTCCGTCGGGAAATGATGGAGGTATACGATAGATAACTCGAAAAGATTTCGATTTATCTACTGCATGACCGCTATCAATAAGATGTGCCAATATAGAACTCCGAATAGATTTCCTCTGGCCCTTTATGTACCAAGTTGGTAGATGTTCACTCATTCGTTGGTTAAGTTGCCTGGTAGTACGCCCTATATAGCTATCTCCACAGGAGCAGCTGAATTTGTAAATGCACATGGAAGAGGCCAACTCAGGTAACTTATCCTTCGTTTGAGTAGACATCGCTGGTCGACAAGAGAAGGTCAACGCCAGATTGGCTGCGTAGAATGTCCTGGTGATTACTTTGGTTAATCTATATTTCAGAGTGTCACTAGCCACATCCCCGTTGAATTGCACTTTCATGTATAAAGGTTTCTTACGAACAGTCGAAATCTCCGACTTTTTTATTATATCATGCATGTACTTCCTAATGAACGCGCTGGGGTAGCCAATCTCGGTCAGTGAGTTGTTGATAAATTCAAGCTCCTGACTTAGAGTGTCTACTGTACAGATCTTTTTTGCTCTGCTAGTGAGACATCTGACCAAATTTCTCTTGTAACGGATAGGTGTGAAACTGCAGAAGTGAATATATTGGCATGAAGAGGGGTTTCTTCTATACACGCTTCTACTTAGTGTGCCGTCACTTCGTCTGCTTAGTGTGACGTCAAGGAAGTTCAGTTTCTTATCATGCTCGCTTTCACCAGTGAAAGTGATCGCTGGGTGGACACTGTTAAATTGTTCTAGGAGTTCCTCCTTACTGGTGTTTTGATCTACGATAATGAAAGTGTCGTCAATGTAGCGGCAATATAAATCAAGTTTCTGAATAGGCTCCTTGAGAGGTCCATTTTCTAGCTTTGCTAGGAAGAGATCAGCTAAAATCGGGCCTAGAGGCGAGCCCATGGCTATCCCGTCTATTTGTCTATAGTAAGTGTTGTTGAAGACAAAATGTACATTCAGGGTGCATCTTAGGAGCAGTTCCCTTAGGCTATCGTTAGGCAAGCCAATGTTGATTTGTTTTTCAGATATTTGCTTGCATATAAACTCAATAGTCTCCATAAGTGGTACGTTGGTGAACAAAGATCCTACATCCAATGAGATCATATTTTTCCTACTAACATTAATATTTTCTACTTTGGAGGTGAAGTTGAAGACGTCTTTTACACTATTTCTAACCACTGATTTGTGTAAAGGTTCTAGGATTCGTACTAGCCACTTTGCGATTTTGTGGTAAGGAGAATTGTACATATCTAGAACTGGGCGTAGGGGAAGACCCGATTTATGTACTTTAGGCAAACCATACAGTCGTGGTGTAAATGATCCTGTCGGCTTAATTGAATCGTGAATTTCGGTCGTAATTATTCCTTTTTTCTTTAGATCTTTAAGGAAATTGGTCAATTGTCCTTCTACTTTTTTATTGATGTCACAATTACTAGTAATTTTCTGAAATTTGCTAGAATCGCTAAGCAGTGTTTCCATTTTTCCCATGTAATCATTTTTGTTCATGAGAACTATACCTCCTCCTTTATCTGGTTTGGTTATGGTCAGGGTTTCATCTTTTCTTAGTTTCATTAAAGAGTCTCGGTGCTGCTTGGTTAGTAGGTGATTTGTGGTACCCTTACTATTCTTGTATTGTTGGCAGCTATCAACTAGTGTGGTTTTAAACCGAGCAAGGTCCTCTAATGAGGTAGAAATCAAGTCAGTTGTTTGTGAAAATAAATTCTCAAACTGTACATCAGTATCTAATTGGTTGATTCTATGCCTACTATCACAGAATTTAGGTCCAAGAGATAAAGCTTCTAGCTGTATTACATCTAGTTCAATATTGGAAAAATTATGTACGTACCGTTTCGGGTCGAAAGGGAACTCCTTTTCTGGCTTTTGGTTTTCCAAAGTTTTCATTAATTTTGTTAAAGTTTTCTCAGATCTATTCTTGGAAATTTTCCCCACATAATCCATAAACATTGACTGAAGCTCTGAAGGAAGGTTTTTAACGGAATATTGTCTTTGAAGAAGATTCCTTTCGAAGTCGCAGATATTCATTTTTAAAGTATCAATTTGATTCGACGCATGTCTTTCAAGTGTTTTTGCGTTAGGATAGATTCGGTTACGACGTAAAGACTTCCAATATATTTTAGGATATCTATTAGATTGTATACAATTAATAGCAAATTCTAAGCTCGTTTTCGCTTCTGTGAGACGTGCATTAAACTTCAGAAACTCATTGAGTGTCTTAAATGCAACAGGGTCCCCACGTGATTTTAGAATATTAAAGATTCCCATTGTGAAAATTAGAACAACACATATAAGCGAACAATTGTTTTCAATTAGATCGTCATCAGGCTTTACTCTAATATACATGAATATTTATACGAAAATGTTAAACCAATCAAGGCAATATGAGTCAATAATCACAATGAAATAAAATAAGTCTCTAGGTAAAAGTACAAGTTGATAGTAGGAAGACAGGTGAACTGATAATAGTGAGAATAATAAAATACAATAACAAAACTCTTATCGATAATTAAACGTTGGAAATAGAAGGTCAAATAAACATGGGTAAATAGACTAGGAATAGTAATCACAAAACATTAAAATCATTACGTAATAAGATGTGTGTAAATAATTAGATAGTGAAGAATACAAAGAGGCGGAAAATTACAAACAAATAATGGATGTGAAAATAAGGTCAATGATAACACAAATAAAATAAAATGAATAAGGATAATAATAAAATAAAATAAATAAATAAAAAGAATTGTTAGTTAAGTTATAACTGGCCATGGAAGGGATAGGGGGGTCACGTATTTCTTCTGTACACATAAATTGGGGTTATATGTACGAATTCCAATGGCTTCAGCTATATATAGGAGACGGGAACGGACTCCGTCGGGAAATGATGGAGGTATACGATAGATAACTCGAAAAGATTTCGATTTATCTACTGCATGACCGCTATCAATAAGATGTGCCAATATAGAACTCCGAATAGATTTCCTCTGGCCCTTTATGTACCAAGTTGGTAGATGTTCACTCATTCGTTGGTTAAGTTGCCTGGTAGTACGCCCTATATAGCTATCTCCACAGGAGCAGCTGAATTTGTAAATGCACATGGAAGAGGCCAACTCAGGTAACTTATCCTTCGTTTGAGTAGACATCGCTGGTCGACAAGAGAAGGTCAACGCCAGATTGGCTGCGTAGAATGTCCTGGTGATTACTTTGGTTAATCTATATTTCAGAGTGTCACTAGCCACATCCCCGTTGAATTGCACTTTCATGTATAAAGGTTTCTTACGAACAGTCGAAATCTCCGACTTTTTTATTATATCATGCATGTACTTCCTAATGAACGCGCTGGGGTAGCCAATCTCGGTCAGTGAGTTGTTGATAAATTCAAGCTCCTGACTTAGAGTGTCTACTGTACAGATCTTTTTTGCTCTGCTAGTGAGACATCTGACCAAATTTCTCTTGTAACGGATAGGTGTGAAACTGCAGAAGTGAATATATTGGCATGCCAATATATTCACTTCTGCAGTTTCACACCTATCCGTTACAAGAGAAATTTGGTCAGATGTCTCACTAGCAGAGCAAAAAAGATCTGTACAGTAGACACTCTAAGTCAGGAGCTTGAATTTATCAACAACTCACTGACCGAGATTGGCTACCCCAGCGCGTTCATTAGGAAGTACATGCATGATATAATAAAAAAGTCGGAGATTTCGACTGTTCGTAAGAAACCTTTATACATGAAAGTGCAATTCAACGGGGATGTGGCTAGTGACACTCTGAAATATAGATTAACCAAAGTAATCACCAGGACATTCTACGCAGCCAATCTGGCGTTGACCTTCTCTTGTCGACCAGCGATGTCTACTCAAACGAAGGATAAGTTACCTGAGTTGGCCTCTTCCATGTGCATTTACAAATTCAGCTGCTCCTGTGGAGATAGCTATATAGGGCGTACTACCAGGCAACTTAACCAACGAATGAGTGAACATCTACCAACTTGGTACATAAAGGGCCAGAGGAAATCTATTCGGAGTTCTATATTGGCACATCTTATTGATAGCGGTCATGCAGTAGATAAATCGAAATCTTTTCGAGTTATCTATCGTATACCTCCATCATTTCCCGACGGAGTCCGTTCCCGTCTCCTATATATAGCTGAAGCCATTGGAATTCGTACATATAACCCCAATTTATGTGTACAGAAGAAATACGTGACCCCCCTATCCCTTCCATGGCCAGTTATAACTTAACTAACAATTCTTTTTATTTATTTATTTTATTTTATTATTATCCTTATTCATTTTATTTTATTTGTGTTATCATTGACCTTATTTTCACATCCATTATTTGTTTGTAATTTTCCGCCTCTTTGTATTCTTCACTATCTAATTATTTACACACATCTTATTACGTAATGATTTTAATGTTTTGTGATTACTATTCCTAGTCTATTTACCCATGTTTATTTGACCTTCTATTTCCAACGTTTAATTATCGATAAGAGTTTTGTTATTGTATTTTATTATTCTCACTATTATCAGTTCACCTGTCTTCCTACTATCAACTTGTACTTTTACCTAGAGACTTATTTTATTTCATTGTGATTATTGACTCATATTGCCTTGATTGGTTTAACATTTTCGTATAAATATTCATGTATATTAGAGTAAAGCCTGATGACGATCTAATTGAAAACAATTGTTCGCTTATATGTGTTGTTCTAATTCCGAATATATCGTGAATATAATTCCTATAAGAGCGTTAGTTTTGTTAATCTTGTAGATATATGTCTTTGAAGGGTCAACCTGAATGAAATCTACGGTAGACGAACATTACTTTAGATCTCTTCCAACAATCTATCACCAATAAACATACAAAAGGAATTCTGTGAAAATTAAGTGGATTCTTCTACAAAGGAGAGCATTCCTCATAATCAAATAATCGAATTCCTTCCGAAAATGAACAAAACTTCAAAGATCATCATTTTCAAAATCATCTGAGTATCTTGTTACATCATAGAATTCTGTTTAAAGTTTGTAATTAGTTTCTATTTAGAGAAACAATAATATGATAGTAACCTAGACAATATCATCATGGCTGTAAATTACTGAAATGCCGCATGTTAGAACGAAACAACTGTTCAATACACTATCATTTTCAATAGTTATCTAGCTGAATTCACTTTGTGATAGAAAAATGTTAAAACATAGTCAAATCGTTTCAAATTTCAAAATTTCACTATGATTATTGAATGAGATCAAGTTGAACGTAAAGCCAGACAAAACACACAATAATAGTTAGAACTTAAATTCGGATACAAAACGCATAATTTCAGTTCTTTGTCTGGATTGTATCTCTTCACATTGTTCACATACATACATATCCACAATTTATGCACACAGATTCAGACATGCTTTCTTTATCCATCTATCCATTCCATTCTGTCAACTTAGTTTCGTGTTTCATATATTTTTGTGGTCAGTTAGACTTATGAGTCATCCCTCATGGTCCAGTCAACCAACTGTGCACATCATGGTATTTTCTAAGACAAAATGGATTCATATCTGGAAATTCGTCGGTTGGTGTTTCAGTGTGTGTATATGTACATATATATAGCACATGTAAACCGTATCGAATTCATATGCACACACTCGCACGCACAGATACACACAAACTAAGGAACATGATACTGACAACAGGAAAACTTAATAGAAAGATCAGGTAATATTTACATACTGTGGGTCTGTTTTGGTGTTAAAATGTATATTTTTGTGTGCAGCCTAGACATCTTGACAAAGTTAAATGAAAAATGAAGATAAATAACATTGTTTTAAACATGATAAATGTTGCCATTGTCTCCGCTTCGATTCACATATTCAGATTGAATATAACGATGGCTTGAACATGAGAGACCATTGACCTTGAGTTAAATGAATCATTAGCGTGAGAGCTGATACCTAAAAACATTTCATATGTACACATAGTTAAAATAGATTTGTAGCTTGGTAAGAAAACTTTGGTGATTTTTCGTCTCCGAAGGTCTAGAGCTCTAAAACCTTCATTGTTCTTTATCAGTTATCAATATTAATACACATCATAAAAAAACCGTTAACAACTTGTTCTAAATGGAGATTGAAAGCTACGTGCTTGAAAAAAAGACCCTATAGAAAGTCATACCAACATGAATATTATATTGATGATAAAATGCTGATATTGTTAATCATTATTTAATAAACTTCTATGTGTTACTTATTCAACATGGCAAAAGTTGTATGTCTCGTTACAAAGAATGGGGGAAGACTGTAGATAAAGATTTAATCACAACTGATTATAACAGTATCAAAATGCACGTCGGTCAGTCAGTCAGCTACAACGTAGGACCAGACACATATATGCATCGATCTAAGTTGCCATACCTCATTAACACAACAAAATGGACACCGGATTCCTAGTAGTTAATTCAGAGGTGGTAATATATAAAAGAAAGATTGTTGACCACCTCCAACCACCATCTAAATCTCAATACATAGTGCCCGCAGTGTCCAGTCACCTAGATTGGTGGCCACATTGCAACATGATCGATAGCATTCGATCTGCACTAATAAGGACTAGACAAGCATGACATTGATCACCACCCAGTGATCAATCAATTGTGATTATATATCTAGTTATATTCAAAGTTTCCGTTGTTTTTATTTGTACTTTCAGTCACATTGACTGTCCTGCTTCTTTGACCTCTGACCTTGTGACTGATTGACGTCTACCGTATGGGTTAACATTGAATAAGGTTACAATTCTATGACTAATCAATATAAACTGAATTATTGGCAAGTCATGCACAACATATATGTGCAAAATTTATCATCTGAAGATAACATACAGAGAAGAGAATAATGAATCAATTAATCTTTAAATCAACATTATAACAATGTACCTAGCTCAAATTTTCATTATGCCATTCGAATTTTTATCGAGTTATGAGCAAATTAGTCAGTTTTAATAAGGGATAAAGATTATTTCGTTCTTGATAGAGTTTTGTTCTCTGAGCCCGATAGTTTGGTCGTGGAGCTTTCGTCGTTCTTCTGAAAGATATCATCAGCACAAACTCCAGGTAGAAGTGCTGATGATGTCGTTCAGAGGAACAATGAAAGCTTCACGACCAAACTATCGAGCTCAGAGAACAAAACTCCATCAAAATCATCTACATGAGCTACAAATCTTCACAATTATTTCGTTCTTCATTTTCCAATAAAGCTTTTTTTAAAAAAAAAACTAGCAAATAATCAAATAACCTCATGACTCCATTCATTCCATGTGCAGCTAGTTTGGTTGCTATAGTATTGAAATGAAAGTCGAAAACAAACAATTTTAAGTACCGGTACATATATGCATCTATGTTTTCATATATATGAAACTCCAGCCATCTGTATATTCCTGAATAATAGTTAATATTTTCCAATCATTATGAATAATGAATTTACAGTATTGTAGTAACAGTGACATCGGTAGTAGGTGTACACACAAACATGAACACATTGGCGCGTACACACACACACACGTACACATGCATGCATCAGAAGACGCTAGTTCAGAATTGTAGCCACTCGTCTATCATGTTAACAAATAGAGAACGAACAAACAGACTAACGAGAGGAAAGTGATAGATCTACACGAAAAATGAATAATGTAATGGAAGAGTTTTTTTCAGTCAAATCACAGATGCACAAATTGGATATAGACGATAGTACTATAATGACAACCTAGAACTGGGACAAGTAAATAATTCGTTAAAAATGGATTAACTTGATAAATGTAAAATTAATTATACAAAATGATCAAACGTTTGAAAATTATTGACAAAGATACCTAGCTGATGTATTTACTGTCATTAACAATATTGAAACCTGAAACATAAATCCTTATCATATGATTTTTGTAGTCAAACAATTTAAAGTCAGTAAATCTATATTTTAATAAAAGATAATGTGAAAGGCGGCCTGCTTAAATATCTGGGCTACCTGTACTTGCCATTTGGATATTTCAAGAAGTTATATGTTTTCTTGTTTGTTTTAACACATCATTATGCCAATTTATCGTATAACCTATTCAGGTGCGTTTGTGAAAAGTTCACGACATTTCGCTATACAAATTACAAAAGAACCCAATCAGAGAAATCGTGGTTACTGGTAATATGCATCGGAAAGAATATAGACTAATCAGATGTCGATTTATGAACTGCTAACATCTAACTGGAGACCATTCAATATTTATTGCAATGGTCGATCAAGAAATAAGGAAACTTGTTGGAATACTTTGTGCTGAGAATTCTATATTGTACCAAAAATATAATATTGAATAAAGTCAATAATAATAATATGTTGTTAAACAAATTTTATCAAAACTGTGTTTCTAAAATCTTCATTGTTAGAAGAGTTTTGTAATTTAGAGCTGAAACAAGCTGATAAACTATTGTCAAGCAGGAAGTATAGATCAATTGTTTCGACCTAGTTTTAGGGCTCATGGAATGTACACATCCACTATTCCAAACGATAATGAACTCAGGATATTTAGAATGCTCAGACCACTGATAAATGATGGTATTCTAACAAGAGGATAGCTTTGAGATTGATCATATCCCACGATTCTAAGAGCGAAACGGAGGGGGGGACGGATGGTCGTTGCATTACATACCGAATAAACTGGTATTGGAAATATCATAAATGGTGAAATTTAAGCTTAACAGATTCAAGCACACCATTCTACACGTCATATCTGACGAACTGAAGTTTAAACCTTGAAGAAGCTGTGCTAATGAAAAATCATAAATTAGGGTATACTAATACTCTTTGTATACTAATAATTAACATGTGCTCACTAGTGACTACATTCGTGATGTTAGACACCATCACCATTGGATGCCGGCTCAGTGGTCCAGTAGGTTAAGCGTTCGCGCGCGAGACCGGAGGCTCCGGGTTCGAGTCCCATCAGCGGGATCGTGGATGCGCACTGCCGAGGAGTCCCACAACAGGATGAAACGGCCGTCCAGTTCTTCCAGGTTTCCAACGGTGGTCTAACATCAAACGGTTCATGATCTCAATCATAAACAGTATAATTTCAGAATCTGACTAGTATTTAGTCATCGGTAAGTAATGGTAATATGAAACGTAAAGTATCCGGTTGAAACTGTTGGAGGTGTCACAGTCTCTAGAGGTTCAGTAACTCTAAAAAACGTTTTATTTTGTTAGAGTTGAATAGAAGCCTCACAGAAACATACATACAATTCAAAATTACATGCCATGGTTTTAAGTGGACATTTATTAACACTGCGACTATTTTTCGAATGGTTGTACAAGTTTCCAGAGGCCCAAGGTCATGTGTAACTTTGTAAATACCCTCGATTTTTCTGCATGAAAACTAACCTTATAGCAATGCTTTTGCTCATAATCCACATATTTTCTCTAGTGTTCCCGCTGATGCATAAAAGTATTTGAAGTGATAGCAAGCACACTGGAAGTCAGTTTACGCGTATCGGTAGCAAAACTTACCAATCAGTTCACTAGAACATAATTCTTCAGCGACTTAATGATCAGGACATATGTTACTCCGGTTTACTTACCTCAGTGATTTGTCTTAGTAATTTCATCTTGCTGTGCTCATGGGTACGGCAACTTGAAGCGATATACACATGTGTCAAATCCCACGTTGCACTTGATTTATTAATGACTGTCTACTTCCATCCTCAATGTTGGCTAATTTAAAAGTATGAAAGCTAGGTACACCTAGTCCAATAGAAGATATGGGACCAGCCTATAAGTTTACTGTTTGTTCGTTTAAACAGGATGTAAATATATAGACAATCTGTATAACTGCGCACTATGGTCGTGATGAGTAATTAACCACGTTGCGTGAAATCTTCTAGAACTAACAGCAATAGCTCAGAACTATATAATAACATTCTTTATTCCGCAAATCCATTTCTACTTTTAATGTAGGAATTTTCCTTTAGCAGTGCACGCTTCTTTAAATCCCACATTGTTTGACCTAATGAACGACTGAATTCAATTTTGTTGTGTTAAACACCAACCACTTTTAATGGTAATATATAATTTTTATCATAATATTCGTCATTGTATCTCTAAGTAGCGAAATTTATAGAATACATTTGAATAGAGTCAACTGGATGAATACTGTGACTGGGAAAAACGGAAGTTCTCTCAAAATGTTTTGATAGTTTGAAGATAGTATTGGTAAAACATTGATTTTAATGGTGAGATCTGACGTCTCTGAATCCGATCCATGACATAATCATTGATAATCACTGCCGAGGTGTTTCACACCAGGATCCTAAACAATAATCCAACCCTTCCTGGTTTTCAATTATAGTCTAACTGAAGTTGTTTCACATAAAATTAATCTTCACAAAATCATTTCATAATATTAAGGTGACCAAATTCATTCGAAAACGCAAACATGCATTATATTATGCAACGTGATTGAAACCGGATATAATTAAGGGTTGTTTATAAATACCAGAACATTTTCAGTGGTGCTGTCCAGATGAGTAGTGTTCCTATTCTCCTACATTTTCATCACCAATTGTTATTTCATTGGCACATGACTGTGCAGTGTGCTGGGATGTTGCATTTTCCTTTATGTATGTTGAGGTCTACCACACTGTCTGTATTCACCTGAATTTGTTATTGTGTGTGTATGGGAAATCATACAGACACTCCGTATATAGCTATGATAATTGTTGGTCTGTTTGTCAGAAGAGAAATCGGTATTTTGATTTGTGAAAAGTATTGGTTTTTAAAACTATGCGTGATAACTGTTTCAAATGAAGACTCTTGAAATCCGGGTGCAGAATATAGATGATCACAATGATTTATTCTGGTTAGGGATATTTAGCAAGATTATATTGTATAGGATGGTTTCGTTAACCACACACTCAACATTTCTACATTATATGTGCTTAAGTCGAGCAATAACCTTATACGAACTCTAGGCAGAATTAGATGGTAGACAATGATCAATAGAAAATCCTGAATCTATGTTTGTACTTGTTGTCATTCCTCAGTAGTGTGTTCTTGTAATCTTGTAGCAAGTGAATCGCCATGTGTTTGTTTAACGTTTTTTGATGAGTGCCAACTTAAATAAAACTTAATTACCTGGTTTCCTGATCATTACCTTTAACCGTAAAAAAATAATCAGAAACCATCGTTTCTAGTAGTCTAAAGAGCCAAAACCTAGAAATACTTGGTGGATTTGACTGACTTAACTGAATAAGGCTACTGAACCACAAATATATAATCGTGTATGAATTTAACATAATATAATAACCCCTGCTTATGTCTGAAAAGTACATTTTTTTTAAAAATTCATTGAAAAATCAGTCGTTGTTTTCATTTGAAGTTCATGTTGTTGTTTCTTTATAGTTTACAAATACAAATTATTATGCTTACAGTCATTAACCCAAAAAGGTATTGGGAGTAAACAACGAATATCGCAATATACATTCTCCAGAAAAATGTCCATCGAAAGTTTAGACGAAAATATCAGATAAATCTTTTTCTCTCTTTATTTACATTGATGAATATATGCTAGTCATTTCACACAAGTTCAAATATGGGTTCGAGTCCCGGAGTGAACATCAACTCAGGGAAGCAGGTACATCCAATCGATGAGTCCCAAATAGGACGAAACGCGCGTCCTGGATTCCACTACTAGCCATATCCATCTTTGCTTAAAAAGCTTGTGACTTAAGGCTGTAACAAGGCAATCCGCACAGGATGCACATATATCAACATGAGACTGGTCAATTGCATTCCTAAATCACTGAAGATTCTAGACATTCCATGGATTGAGTCTACAATCAACCAGGATCTAAGTGAAACTCTATCAGCAATGATTAGAATTATTTAACATGACTAATGTTACTATTGACTGTTCAATCATACCTGTAAATTAATGTTGTTTGTTACACTGAAACATATTCACCTCTAACCAATCATTACAGTCACGATGATTTCATTTACTGCTCTACTTTCTATTCTGCGAGCACTATCTGTGAATGTGTTTTCATCTTTCCATATAATTCACTAATGATGTAATCTGTAGTAACCTGACATTTCTAGTTCTGGCATTATGTGTATACCAATTGAATTGTTTGTTGTATTGCTCAAAGTTACTATTTTATTGTTTATTCAGCTTATTCATGAACAATATATACATCCAGATATTTAAACATAACTAATTGTGATTAAAAAGTTAAATTCATGAGTTAATTAAAGCTAGTACACCATTGGAAAACCTGGAAGCACTGAACGGCCCTTTCGTCCTAGTACAGGAATCCTCAGCAATGCGCATCCACGATCCCGCGCCGCGAGATTCGTACCCAGGACCTATCAGTCTCACGCGCAAGTGCTTAACTTTTAGACCACTGAGCCGACCGGCATCCAACAGTATTAATGTCTAATTTCAACCAATCCACAAAGTTGCACCACTTTCCATCTATTTTATTCTAAACAATTATATTGTCTCTTAAAATTGAAAATAGAATCTGTTGTAATTAAACATTATTATTATGATTATTACATTTGTTTGTTGTGTCTAAATTGAAATAAATAAATTTGAATGAATTAATTATTGTTTACAATAATATTTTCCTAACCTTATAATCAATTTAATTTGTTTTATTCAATATTGTTTATATTAAATTCGTACATCCGGTTTATATATATAGAGAGAGACAGAATGTAAACACTTTTAAATGAATATTTGATTGATTTTTTGATTATCAGTACAAGGTTATAGAGATTGTTGAGTTTTAATTGGAATGATGAATTGATCAATGTTAGACAATCACTGAAAACCTGGAAGTACTGTAAGAATGCTTCGTCCTAATATGGAACTTGTCAGTATTACGCATCCATGATCCTGTACAGGGGTTACGAATCAAACATCTTCGATCTTGTGCGTGAACACTCAAACTCTAGACCACTGAGCTGGAATTCAACGGTGTTAATGTTTAACTTTAACCCACAATCCACGATATTGCTTAACCATCTTCAATTGTCTTCGGTTGGGTAACTGCCTCATACCCGACACGGGTTAGCTCCAGTAGTCACAGCTTCGCACTGGATCTCCGAGTATTACCTTTCGGAGTTAGTCACTTGTGAGCATATGGTAATTATCTGTACAGGGTTGTGGAGATTGGTGCAACCATTCTTTTTGAAAACTGTTTGAAGTTGTTTTAATAACACTGATTGCAAAATAACTAGTTTCTTTTTAAGAAGACAAGTTATATCTTTTAGGCTATTCTGTTGGTTGTGAACAGATTGATTAATGAGAGATAGTCAATTAACTAAAGAAGTCCGTATTTCATCTGGTTTTGTGTACTTTAATGTTGTATTTATGTATGCTATTATTGTTACGTTGTTACATTATGTACTATTTAGAACAGTGATGAATTTTGTAAATAGCATGTACATATTTCCTAATTTGTTTGAAGGATAGTTTATGTATGATGTGTATAAGTTAAAGAATAATCTCATTAGCTGTGTTACATTGGCGGTCTGTTCATATTTCTGGAACGCTATTTATCTAAATATAGTATGTTGCCTGTTTTAAATGCATTTTAGTTAACCACTCATAACTATCCATTTTCATAGAAAATTTACAACTTATCACGAAGTGAATTACTGAAAACCTGTAAAAGTACCATCATGGTTATTCTTACATACTCTATATCCTTTTAAAGAAACAAGAAGTGATTACAACGGAATTCATACATCAAATATTTGAGGCTAAGGAAAGCGATACTATAGGAGTAAGATTGATCGTAAACATTTACTGATGAATATGAATAGCAGAGAATTACTGTTTTAAAACTTTTTCACAATGGTGGATGTGTCACTCAAATTCGTGGATTAGTTGAAGTTAGACATTAACACTGTTGGATGCCAGCCAACTCAGTGGTCTAGATATTTAGCGTTCGCGCGAGACCGATAGGTCCTGGGTTCGAATCGGGATCGTGGACGCTTACTGCTGAGGAGTTTCATACTAGAACGAAACGACCGTCCAGTGCTTCCAAGTTTTCCATAATGGTCTAGCTTCAACTGACTCGTGATCTCAACTACTGAAATTATATTTGTTAATTATGTCAATTTCTAAGATCATACAACATTTGGTTGTATTCAGTAAATTATCGATTAATCTCATTAATGAATCCAACTAATATGATTTATTTTATTCAAGTTTAAGCTTTTAATCAATGTGAAATAAATCAATATAGAAAACTAAGTGCATTTAGTTAGGATTATAAAAATAATCACCAACGTTCTATTTACCAGTCTTTCTTTTTTAACACCATATCAACAAGACTGTGCGTGCATGTGTGTGTGTGTTTGTGGTTTTCTGAATAGAAAAATTGTATTGTATTTTAGACAAAGAAAACAATCTTTTTATTTTTAAATTATCAAATAACAACACGGTCATGTAAGTCAATATTTGATCGACATTTAAGTTAAAAAGAATAATTTATGAATGCATACATACTGTTTCATAGATATGTACAAAGAATGTAGCATAACTACACATTGTATATTGAGATCACCAGGGTAATCTAAGAGTAACAATAGTATTGTATTAGATAAGAAAAAAGAAGACTAGGTTTAAACTTTCTAGTGTTTATGACTTTGACAAAACCTAATGAGTTCAAAGTTACTTGAGTGTCAATGATTTTGAATAATTCTGAAACCTCAACTTCATATTCACTATCAAGTAAATGATAGAAGATGGAATTATAAAAGGAATGCTGATCTCAGGCACAATATTTGAGGAACATGCTGGGAAAAACAAACTTTAACTTTCCATTCTGTACTTCCGATGCATGTACTTCGGCATGTGTATGTAAATTGGTAGACAGAATTGGAGGCAACAAACAATTTGTTTGATATATTTCTATAAGTTTATATGCTCAGAACAGAACAAAAAGACTAGGAAAGCATGACGTTTTAAGCAGAATTGTATAGTGGCTAGAAATAGAATCCAGAGCACATATTCCATCCTAATTGGGACTCATTAGCTGGATGTGCCTACAACCTAATATTAATCTTCACATCGAAAATCGAACACAGTACCTTTCGCTTCAAAAGTCAACACGTTATCTACTTAACTACTGAATTCAAATAGTCACTGGCTTATGAAACAGGGTCAACTTTAATCCAATTGTATTATCCAACTTTACTTAAAATATCTATAATCTAATAGCACTATTGAGGTGATCAGCAAAGAATGCTTACTAATTTACTTACGCCTGTTACTCCTTGTGAAGGAGCATAGGCCGCTCACCAACATTCTCCATCCAACCCTGTCCCAAGCAATCCTTTCCAGTTCCTTCCAGTTGTTAATCATCCTTTTCATATCTGCTTCTATTATCCGACGCAATGTGTTCTTTGACCTTCCACTTTTCCGCTTCCTTTCAGGATTCCAAGTTAGGGCTTGTCTCGTGATGCAGTTTGATGATTTGGGTAATGTATGTCTTATCCATTTCCATCGTCTTTTCCTAATTTCTTCTTCAGCTGGAAGCTGATTTGTTCTCTCCCACAAAAGGCTTTTGCTGATGGTATCCGGCCAATGGATGTTGAGTATCTTGCGAAGACAGCTATTTTTTTAAATACTTGTACCTTCTTGATGGTGGTTGTTGTAGTTCTTCAAGTTTCAGCTCCATACAGTAGAACTGCCTTGACGTTGGTAATGAAGAAAGTGATTTTGATATTGGTTGAAAGTTGTTTTGAGGATGCATACATCACAAAGAAGAGACTGATCAATTTCAATCTGTAACATCAATGGTAAAATTCAAATATGAATAAATTAAAATCTGACATTTATTTTCTATCCTGTGATCATTTCTACAAGAAATCCTTGGTAAAATCTCAGATTGTAGAACTGGAAACAAAAACAAAAAAAAACTTATTCAATAGTGATAACATTGTTAATAACCTCAGTTCATTATGTATATAGTAACGTTGACAACACAAAAATTGTATTGATTGTTTATTTACTCATAGATTTGTAATTCTATGTAGTACAATTCAATAAAATCATAATAATAATGCTTATTACTATTGGCTTTCTAGTTCACTTCAGTCAAATATTGATCGCTATGATAGTAGAAGAAAAAGAAAAGTAAGAAAAATGATGATGATGATGATGACGTTGATGATAATGATTAAATAGAATATCAATATGAATGAAATAACAATAAAGTAAACACCTAATCAGATAATCAATCAATAGTGAATGAATGTGTATACATAAATGTCTGTATTTGTGTACACAGTTCGTTACCATAACAATATGCTTATTTCTAAGTGATGATGAGATATAAATAAATTAATTTTTAAAAAAAAACAATTATGATTGACAGTGCAAATAAAGTTCGTTTTTTTTCGGTAGAAATAATCAGATCTTCATTTTAAAATAAATAACTAAGCTAATGGTAACAGTAATAATAATTATAATAATTTATAGGTAAATAAGTAAGTCCGTTAGTGAACAAGTAAAATATCAATTAGGTGAATATAACAATAATAATAAAATTAGTTAGTAGTAGTAGTAGTAGTAGTAGTAGTAGTAGTAGTAGTAGTAGTAGTAGTAGTAGTAGTAGTAGTAGTAGTAGTAGTAGTAGTAGTAGTAGTAGTAGTAGTAGTAGTAGTAGTAGTAGTAGTAGTAGTAGTAGTAGTAGTAGTAGTAGTAGTAGTAGTAGTAGTAGTAGTAGTAGTAGTAGTAGTAGTAGTAGTAGTAGTAGTAGTAGTAGTAGTAGTAGTAGTAGTAGTAGTAGTAGTAGTAGTAGTAGTAGTAGTAGTAGTAGTAGTAGTAGTAGTAGTAGTAGTAGTAGTAGTAGTAGTAGTAGTAGTAGTAGTAGTAGTAGTAGTAGTAGTAGTAGTAGTAGTAGTAGTAGTAGTAGTAGTAGTAGTAGTAGTAGTAGTAGTAGTAGTAGTAGTAGTAGTAGTAGTAGTAGTAGTAGTAGTAGTAGTAGTAGTAGTAGTAGTAGTAGTAGTAGTAGTAGTAGTAGTAGTAGTAGTAGTAGTAGTAGTAGTAGTAGTAGTAGTAGTAGTAGTAGTAGTAGTAGTAGTAGTAGTAGTAGTAGTAGTAGTAGTAGTAGTAGTAGTAGTAGTAGTAGTAGTAGTAGTAGTAGTAGTAGTAGTAGTAGTAGTAGTAGTAGTAGTAGTAGTAGTAGTAGTAGTAGTAGTAGTAGTAGTAGTAGTAGTAGTAGTAGTAGTAGTAGTAGTAGTAGTAGTAGTAGTAGTAGTAGTAGTAGTAGTAGTAGTAGTAGTAGTAGTAGTAGTAGTAGTAGTAGTAGTAGTAGTAGTAGTAGTAGTAGTAGTAGTAGGAGGAGGAGGAGGAGGAGGAGGAGGAGGAGGAGAAGGAGGAGTATAGTGTATGCTTCTCAAGTAGTATTTAACATCAGTCAAAAGTGGAATGCCTGTCAAAAGAATGTTGAGAAGGCTGAACTAAAGAAAGCGGAAAAGGAAACATAAAGAAATTGAGAATTGGAGGAAGCATGAAGGATGTTAAGGACAATTGATGTAAAATTTGCAAGTGAATTATTTAATGCATAGTTTTTTTTACGTTTTACACTACATGAGTCTTTATTCACTAGAGTATTATTAATGCATGTGATCTATTTGTAAGTATAATATTTGTGCACTAAATTGATTCACTTATCTGATTACCAGTAGTGGTCTCAGATTTTATAATCATATTACACTTGTGCATGTAGGAGAGAGAGAGAGAGAGAGAAATAGAGAACTTTGTATTGATTTTTGTCAGAATAAAAAGTGGTCTCAATTTATCTACATAGAATGAAGTAAAGGATTATCGGGACAATGAATGTGAAATTAAACGTTTTATGGTTCATAAACTATTTCTATGTACCGTGAACTGCTTTAAATTCTATATCAAAATACTATGTGTTCCAAGGCATAGTGTTGTATTTTTAAAACTTTCGATGATAAGGAATAAATTTTCATTAATAAACATTTTCTACAAAATAAAATAAACAATCTGATATATTTGAGTACATATTAGTCTGGTTTACAATCAGACAATCATATATATTTGATAGGTGAGTTCGTCAGTCAATTGAAGCTAGACCACCGTGGAAAAACTGGAAGGACTGGACAGTCGTTTCATCCTAGTGTGCGACTCCTCAACAGTGCTCATCCACGATTCCGCTCGCGGTATTTTCAGGTGGTCTAGCTTTAATTGACTCATGAATTAAACTATTAAATCACTACAATCTCCACAAAACCCCTTTCTGATAATAATCATCATATGCACACTAGTAACGGTCTCTAAGAGGTATTTCCTGGAGTTCTAATTATAAGACGTGATCAATAAAATTCAACCGGGTCTGTTGTGAGATAGTAACTGATTGACGACAATGGTGGATGTGTCGTTCAATTTTGTGGATTAGTTGAAGATAGACATTAACACTGTTGGATGCGAGACGGCTCAGTGGTCCAGAGGTTAATCGTTCACGCTCGAGACCGGTAGGTCCTGGGTTCGAATTGGGATCGTAGATACGTACTGTTGAGGAGTCCCACAATATGACGAAATGACCATCCAGCGCTTCCAGGTTTTTCATATTGGTCTAGCTTCAATTGATTCACAAACTCAAATATTAAATTACTATAATATCCACAAAACCCCTTTTTGATAATAATCGTATCTATGACCAAAAATGTGTAGACCATTGAGTTATTTAATGTTAATTTACAGTGGGATATTATATCATATGATAGTCACTTTATATGTAACATAAATTGTTGATATGGAGAAAAACCTAGAATGTTAAACGAAATAGTTACTGTCACTAGTAGATATATTGGATAATGTAAGATCCTCTTATGACGACTAAGAATAATTCGAAACTCTTCTTCAACATGATTTGAAAAGATTAGAAGGATCATTAATCACTGGACATCGATTGCATTATTATCATTGACACGTCAACAATAGTATTCACAAATAACTGAAAGTGATATTATCCCTCGATAACTTTCAAGTATCTCATCTAATAGAATAGAAAAATACAGTCGATCTGATTTCATAACATTAGTTATACATGTCCTGATAATGATTACACAATACACACCTAATTTGTATGCATGATCATGTTGTTGCAACAACATAGAGGTACCCATTCAACAACAACAACAACAACAACAACAACAACAACAACAACAACAACAACAACAACAACAACAACAACAAATACCGGTATATAATTTGAAAAAATGAAATTATTCATTCAAACTTTTTGACGGAATATTTATCACCGAGTTACCGAATATGCAAAGTATAAGATGAATATTTAAAAAAAGAAAAAAAAGATACATGATCTGAATTAACATTTAAGAGGACAGTATTACATACAAAATACATGCTGTAATGGTTAATCATTTAAATGCAGTGTTGTTATCTAATAAATAGTGTATGAAAGTAGAAATTTGCTATAAAAGAATAAGTGGCATAACAAGAATTTCACATACAATTTGATTGATTAAAAGAAATAAAATTCAGGACAGCGTGAGTTGGAGAATGCTGGTCGACGGCCTATGTTACATTGGAAATAACAGCTATAAGTAAGTAAGTAAGTAAGTAAGTAAGTAAGTAAGTAAGTAAGTAAGTAAGTAAGTAAGTAAGTAAGTAAGTAAGTAAGTAAGTAAGTAAGTAAGTAAGTAAGTAAGTAAGTAAGTAAGTAAGTAAGTAAGTAAGTAAGTAAGTAAGTAAGTAAGTAAGTAAGTAAGTAAGTAAGTAAGTAAGTAAGTAAGTAAGTAAGTAAGTAAGTAAGTAAGTAAGTAAGTAAGTAAGTAAGTAAGTAAGTAAGTAAGTAAGTAAGTAAGTAAGTAAGTAAGTAAGTAAGTAAGTAAGTAAGTAAGTAAGTAAGTAAGTAAGTAAGTAAGTAAGTAAGTAAGTAAGTAAGTAAGTAAGTAAGTAAGTAAGTAAGTAAGTAAGTAAGTAAGTAAGTAAGTAAGTAAGTAAGTAAGTAAGTAAGTAAGTAAGTAAGTAAGTAAGTAAGTAAGTAAGTAAGTAAGTAAGTAAGTAAGTAAGTAAGTAAGTAAGTAAGTAAGTAAGTAAGTAAGTAAGTAAGTAAGTAAGTAAGTAAGTAAGTAAGTAAGTAAGTAAGTAAGTAAGTAAGTAAGTAAGTAAGTAAGTAAGTAAGTAAGTAAGTAAGTAAGTAAGTAAGTAAGTAAGTAAGTAAGTAAGTAAGTAAGTAAGTAAGTAAGTAAGTAAGTAAGTAAGTAAGTAAGTAAGTAAGTAAGTAAGTAAGTAAGTAAGTAAGTAAGTAAGTAAGTAAGTAAGTAAGTAAGTAAGTAAGTAAGTAAGTAAGTAAGTAAGTAAGTAAGTAAGTAAGTAAGTAAGTAAGTAAGTAAGTAAGTAAGTAAGTAAGTAAGTAAGTAAGTAAGTAAGTAAGTAAGTAAGTAAGTAAGTAAGTAAGTAAGTAAGTAAGTAAGTAAGTAAGTAAGTAAGTAAGTAAGTAAGTAAGTAAGTAAGTAAGTAAGTAAGTAAGTAAGTAAGTAAGTAAGTAAGTAAGTAAGTAAGTAAGTAAGTAAGTAAGTAAGTAAGTAAGTAAGTAAGTAAGTAAGTAAGTAAGTAAGTAAGTAAGTAAGTAAGTAAGTAAGTAAGTAAGTAAGTAAGTAAGTAAGTAAGTAAGTAAGTAAGTAAGTAAGTAAGTAAGTAAGTAAGTAAGTAAGTAAGTAAGTAAGTAAGTAAGTAAGTAAGTAAGTAAGTAAGTAAGTAAGTAAGTAAGTAAGTAAGTAAGTAAGTAAGTAAGTAAGTAAGTAAGTAAGTAAGTAAGTAAGTAAGTAAGTAAGTAAGTAAGTAAGTAAGTAATTATGAATCTTTAGAAGCTAAAATATATATAAATTAGACCTACTAGATGTTGATTGTAATACACTGAAAGACAAACAACAAATAAAGCAACAAGAATGGAAAGCACATCAAAATGTTTCATTTTTTTGTTATCCAACCAGTTGAGGATTCCATATCCTTTGTACTTACCGTGGTTTCTGTTAAATTTAGTAAGAACCACTTCGATTATTTATTGATCACGATGACTCCATTCATCATTATCTAAATCAATAAACTGATATAACACTCTCATCATTGTTAGCTAAATCACTCCATTCAATTTCGTTATCATTATCTGATTTAATACAATAAATTGTTTCAGTTCAATTAATCTATAATTTGATTGATGACATTGTTGCTTAATGCACATAATTCATAAAAGTTTACTCAGTTATGTCATGCTTGTTCAAATCGATATAGTAATGTAAATAGCAACCTATTTGAATTTTGAATATGTTAATGTAATTTCTTTTAATGATTTAAACAATTACACAGATTGAAATCATGAGTCAGTTGAAGCTAGACCATGATTTCAATCTGTGAAATTTCTAAAATCTCCACAAAACCCATTCTGATAATAATCAACTGCTCACTAGTGACTGACTTCAAGAGATACTCTTGGAGTTCTAGTGAGAAGTCGTTACCAGTGGAGTTCAACCAGGTCTGTTGTGAGATAGGAACTCACTGAAGACGATGGTGTACGGTGGCGCAACTTCGTGGATTGGTTGAAGTTAGACATTAACACTCATGATTTCAATCTGTGAAATTTCTAAAACTCTCCACAAAACCGATTCTGATTTAAACAATTACTTAATTAGAATGAGTTTTGTGGAGAATTTAGGAAATTTCACAGGTTTACATAATGAGTCAGTTGAAGCTAGACCACCATGGAAAACCTGGAAGCACTGGACGGCCGTTTCGTCCTAGTATGGGACTCCTCAGCAGTGCGCACCCACGATCCCGCACCACGCGGGGCTCGAACCCAGTAGGTCCTGGGCTACTGCCGGTCCCAAGCCCTGATAATAGTGGGGGGTTGGGCATAGGGTTATCGACCCCATCCTATAGAAAACTAACTCGCTAAGAAAACACTAACCAGAAAAAAATAATTCAAGTCATTTAAACAATTATTTATGTACTTTGTATTCGTGAGAATGGTTATCACATATAATTCTTTGTTTATGTACCAATTGAACAGCAGAAACATCTCCAGAGTTTGACAAGTTCGTTATAATAGAGTTCGACCTAAATAAATTAGTATATGCGACTAGACATGTCTTAATTAATTATGCCTGTTATCCCCAATGAAGCATAGGCTGACGACCAGCAGTTCTCCAACCCGCTCTGTCCTGGGCCTTCCTTTATAGTTCTATCCAATTTTTGTTGATTCTTTTCATGTCTGTCGCCATTTCTCAGAATATTGTGTTCTTTGGTCTTCCTCTTTTCATTTAGCCTTGAAGATTTCCAGTGAGGGCTTGCCTTATGATGTGGTTTCCTTAATGTGTGTCTTATCCACTTCCAGCACTTCCTCCTGACTTCTTCCTCCGACTAGATATGTCTTGTCATTCTATATTTAATTCATTCGTAAAAACACTTTTGTGTTTAAAAGTGATGAAATGTAATATATAATTGTCACAACGGTAATTTTAATAGATTAATTTAGTTTTATAACGATGAAATGACCGCTGAAATAACTGAAATATTACAATATGCAAAGTGTGATCCCTTTTCGATATAAAAAAATATACAGAAATACCAATAGAATGTGGATTGTACAAAAATTGCCAAGTCCCATTTTACGATCGAGAAGTGTGAAAACAGATAACTAGAAATGATAATACTGATTATAAAGGGAAGGAATATATTCTGAAAGTAATAAAAGATCTCTAAGGTTGAAAAGTATGGTGGGACAATTGAATTGATATATAGAGGAAGATGAAGAAATAATTCAATTGTACAATTGCGATAGGTTGTAAATAGGGTCACGAAGGCCTCAGACCACAAGGCATATATCTCACCATGAGGATCAGAACAACAGTTAATGGCTTCATGACATTTGGGGGCAATCCCCCTGGTACCGTCAAGGGTGGGGAGATTCAGCTCTCCCTCTCGAAATACTCTCACATGGCCACATATATACAACCACTGACAGGGAAGTCCTACTCACTGACTTCTCGCAGCAAAGGTGTTGTTTACAAAATTGTGAGGATGAAAAGCGAATGTCTGTTGCCTTAACCGGGTTGGTGGTGGGCACAAAGGATACACCTGGGAGAGTTGCAAAACCCTGATTCAAAACCAATGGTGCATATGGGCTCTAGGATCATGGTCACCAGCTACCATGGACCTGCATCTCCTAACGTTGCTTCACTGCCTTTTGGATTAGAACTTCAGGTCAAAGGCTCGGATTGTGGCCGCCTAAGAAAACTACTTACTTCGGTTTCGGCACTCGGGCAGTATCACAGCCCTCACACAAATCAATGATAACTGATACTAACCTTATTGTTGTTGTGTGACGCATATGTATTTGGTGCCCCCTTGTACCAGAGTTTATGTGTTCAAATAGTCCAGACGTTGGCTAATAGATTCCTAATACATATTCCAATCATCTATTTAAGTAATGGGGCTAACTAATTATTGTTCTATTGAATTGTACCCTTACTAAGTGTTGACAATTTGAGTAATGCATATTCAAGTGACTAAAGATATCCATTTATTGTACAACAAGTGTTGATTGAAATGCAAATACATTGAACTGATAACTCCTGGATAATTTGAAACGAGTAATAATAGTTCTCATTATCACTTATCCAATTTATCATGTTACGAGTTCCAAATATCTACATAACATTTGATTAATTTACTCATTACTAAAATTTTTATGCCTAAATTCATTATCAAATGAGAATAGGGAATCATTTGTCAGAATCATGCTTCCAGCTATACTCAATCACCTATAAAATGATGGGGAAGATTTATAGCTCAAGTGAATGATTTTGTTAGATGGAAGTGAATTCATCACTTCTACCTGAAGTTTGTACTACTAATGATTTTGTTCAGAAGAACAATGAAATCTGCACGATCAAACTATTCAACTCAAAGAACAAAACTTCATCAATCATCTATTCATAAACATACAACTTTCTATTCATAATTCAAATTTGTATATAAATAAGTACATGAACATATCGATTAATTGTATTCATTCTCATTATATCCAATAGGATACTATATAGATTCCTTTTATTCATTCAACAACTAATCAACTGAAGCATAATTGTAAATGTTATATTATTAAATGAATCAATAAAACCTTATATCTGGGACACTGTTACTATGTATTGTTAGTGGAATAACCATTCTGAAATTATTGTTACATATGTTGTATACATTGAATGTGCCAGCATATCATTCTTTCTTCTTCTATTTTGTTGCTGTTGTTTTGTATTTCAGTATACCTATGTGTATGTGTGTGTGTGTGTACGTAACGAGAACTAGTTTTATGACATGTAGAGAAAAAAATAACAGAAAAATAATTTAGTTATCACATGTTACTTAATCAGACAGAAACAGTAAATTTATCAGCATGGTGATATAATCATGAATGGAAGAGATTCGAAGAAGAAAAAAGCCACTCAGTAAGAGTCCATTTTAAATTTTAGATAAGCTGATCTATCAAAAATAATTAAAAAAAACAAATATTCAATTGGATTGATAGATAACTTTCATGGGTTTAGGTTCATTGTAAAATAATACTGATAATAGGAAGAGATCAAAAACGTATTGAGATGTATTGTGTAAGTATCAAGATTATTCCGACGTGGTATGTCCAACCAATTAATTGCTTTAATTAATATGAAGTAATAGCGGTAGGAACAGTTTTTCACCAAGCCTTCAATTTTTTTTTAGAATAGAGCTCAAAGAATAAAGTTATCTTCCGGTCTATATTATCTACCAAATGTTCAATGATAAAACTATTGACCTATTTCCATTGACTATTAGATAATAATGCTAGGTAGTGTTCGAATAAACGTTTGAAAAGAGCATACATTGTTTTATCTTACAGAGGAAAAGCAAGTTTCTCAAATACAACGCAGAGAACACCAACCACATCACACTTAATGAAGAAACTCTAGAAGAGGTGAAATCTATCACTTACCTGGACAGCGTCATCGATGAACAAGAAGGATCTGATGCAGACCTAAAGGCAAATCAAGAACAGAATTCCTACAGTTGAAGAATATATGGAACTCAAAACAATTGTTTGTCAAACAACATCAAATCCAGAATTTTCAATACGAACATCAACACAGTTCTACTGTACGGAGCTGAAACTTCCAGAATTACTACAACCATCATCAAAAGGTACAAGTATGTATAAACGATTGTCTACGTAAGATACTCAATGTCCGTTAACGGAATACCATCATCAACCGGCTACTATGTGAGAGAATACACCAGGTTCCAGTTGAGGAGGAAACTTGGAAGAGACTATGAAATTGGATAGGATATACATTATGTAAATCATCAATTGGCATCACGAGACAAGCGCTAACTTGAAATCTTGAAAGGAAAAGGAAAAGAGGAAGATCAAAGAACATTTTTTTATCGGGACTTGGAAGCAGGCATAAAAAGGAGGAATAGAAACTGGAAAGGATTGCCAAGACCAGATTTGAATGGAGAATGTTGGTAGGTGATCTACGCTCCTCCACGAGAGGTAACAGACAGAAGTAAGTAATAATACAGAAAAACAAGTAAACTGGCCCAAAGTATATTTTATCCTTAAAATATTTATGAATCAGGCATCTACTGGGGAATTTATGTAATAATCATTGATTTTGTGGAGAAATTAGTGCCGGAAACTAAGGCAGGAGGGATCTTCTAGGCTTCGGTCATTTTAATTTTTAAAATCAACCACAATTGTAACAGGTCGAAATATTACGATGCTCCGTTTATCGTGTCACATAGACTAGGGGTCAACTCGTGACTTGATTGATAAAGTTTGATCAACCCTAAAGAACCAAACAAATATGATATTCATTAATTAATCAACTGTAAATATCTCAGTTTAATGAGAAGTCAGGCTTTGCATCAGTAATGTAGTAGTAACATCTCTGACTGTCAATCTGAATAATAAGAGTCTGAACCCCACAGGAAGAAGTTCTTATAACGTCGCAGTACGTCTTCCTAACGAGTCCAATCCACCATAAAACCTAGATCGAACACAGTTTCTAACTGACAACTTCCAGCAATCTTACATTAAAACGTAAAACACATCATATCAAGCCACTTGGACAGTCTGTCAGATTGAAATTTGATCAGTATTAAGGAACTGAGTAAACATACTACTCAATTGTCAATCAATGAGAATTGTTACTCATTGAAGAAATGACTTAACAGATAGTGTACTTATGTTGAATTAATTGTACAATGATGATATAACATTTAAGATTTGGGTGATGAATAACGCAAAGCGTAATATTTCTGTCGAAACTGAGTACAAGTTCTAGTGTTAACCAAATTTCGTTAGAAATTATCTCCATTGTTACTAAAACCATCAAAAACGTTATAATTTAATTTTATGTTAAGAGTAAACACCTTAGTATTAGTGCTGATCACTAGTCAATTGGACTCCTGTCCACAAAACCTTAAGTCGGTAGATTCTAACTCCGCTTAACAACACTATAATTGATGAGCCAATTGTCTAGCATCTTTTGTTTTCTAAGGTTATCTAGGAGATATCAATCTGTGATCTAAAGCATTTTTGTAAAATCTAAAAAATCTAGACTGATTTAACATTTAAATAACAATTATTCTAGCTCAGTACTAAACCTTACTTTTTTGTGACAAATTGTTGGACATGTTTAGTGTGTGAATGGGGCTTTCCAAACTGAATTAGATGAAAAGAAACAGGATTCGATGATTACTATCCAGAGGTCAAAGAAGTCAGACAACAGGAATGCCATATGATAAATATTGGTAAACTATTGATACCGAATATTAAATAAGATGGATGATGTTGACAGTTTCATTCTTTCAACTGTGTGGTTTATCCGTGAAGCTCTCATAGATCTTCTGTACAATATTATTAACCGAAACTTCAGATAGAAATGAGCTGTTCAAATTACTTCACATACGATTGACAGATTGTTCTATTATCCCTTGATATTGATTGGTTGTTGTTGAGCCTTATCCTAGACTGGGTTAGTAAAACAAACTGTCATGTGTTGAGAAATGTGATTAGCTTATGCTGACAAAGTTGTCTGGGAAAGACTATGAAAGCTTCACAATTAAATTATTCAACACAGAGGATAAAATTCTAATAAAACACTACTCTCAATCATAACTCATCATTCTACAGAGATATCCAAATTACAGCTTTTATTGAAAATGATTAGAATCTGGGTTGATTTGATAAATTTCGTTAAGATAAATTTCAGTATTGTCATAGTCAACCAATCAAACTAACAACTAACCATTCCATAAAAGATTAAGGAATTATTAGTATTTTGAAAGCGCTAATTTAATTAGTAAAATACTTGAATTTCAACTAAATACATCTCATACTTGAACGCTTAACCACCAACTTCCTAACCATTTCACAATCCTTAAAAAATTTCTACTGTCGAACTTCAAGTAGAAAACTAAATGAAGGATGTATGGAATAAGTATTATCTTAAAGGTGAATTTCTTTGTAGGAAACAATAGTACTTGTAGTGTTATATTCTGGAGAGATATTCCTAGAATCATCCGGATAAATATAAAATCTGAAATAAACAAAATCGATATTTGTTCATCAAGGGAATAAAAATAAAATCCGTCTTTTTCCTAGAATTCTTCCATAAGTTCACAAGGTATCCTGTTGACTAATGTATTTTCAATATTATCTCGTCTTTTGAAGAATTTTCCGAGATTTCAAGCGCTCTCAATATTATCATTAGATTGTTAGTTCGAATCTTTATACATGTAATTCAGTCAGGTCATCCAAATAGCATAAGCAACTTGTGTATTTAATAAATAAATTATAATGACAATGGTAAGTGTGTCGTTCAGTTTCGTGGATTATTTGAAGTTAGACATTAACACCGTTGTATGCTGGTTGGATCAGTGGTTTAGAGGTTAAGCGTTCGTACGCGAGACTGATAGGCTCTGGGTTCGAATCTCGGGAGGCGGGATTGTGGATGCGCACTGCTGAAGAGTCCTATACTAGGATGAATCGGCCGTCCAGTGTTTCCAAGTTTCCCATAATGTTCTAGCTTCAATTGACTCGTGATTTCAACTATTAAACTATAAATATTATAAAGACTTCAGAATTATCTCTAATATTTATCTAAACTTTAATCGATAATTTAAGTATTAACGAATCGTATTAGAATCATATTAATATTTAATTCACTTAATTTATGTATCCATCGACTGATAAATTCATACACTTACACACACACACATACACATGTACATATGCATACATCCTTATAGAGAGACTGAAATTTTCATTCTAGACTTTCGCCTACGTCAACTGTTACAACTAAGTCTTTTAACTAGATTTATTTATTTATTGCTGTTGTTGTTGTTGTATTAGTTATTGGACATATAACAACTATCTTGTTTGTAATATTTAGTTGTCTCTCTCTATCTATCTATCTATCTATCCATTTGAATATTCCATCTTGTTACTTTTTTGTTCATTATCCACCATCATGATCACCACCATTCTATTCATTTATTTCCCTTTAACAATTGAATGAAGTAAGGGAAAATCAATTTTAAGACATTGATATTTTGTAAAAAAACAAAAAAAACAACAAAAAGAATTTAGATTTTGTCTTCTCTTCTGAAGAAAAAAAGAAGAGGAAAACTATCGAGATTGGTTCAATCAGTTTTCAGGGAAAAATATGATAGGGGTAAAGTTATTTACTTCTAAATTAATTTGGCTAAATTTAAAGAGTTTTCTATGGTAAAAATGAATGAAGTAAATCGATATGGAGATTAAACTGTAATTTATTCATCTTTAAAATGATACATTTTTTCTAGTGTAATATGATACGATCGACCCTAATCTGTAGGTGAATACAACTGGTTAAGTATGTGGTTGACTGATGATTGTAACAGAATTCCATGGATTGTTCTCTCGTATTTATATCTCGAACTGATCTTAGACAACCATTGAAATCAGAGAGAATTGTTTCGTCCTTGTATGAGACTTCTCGGTAGTGTGTACCCAGAACCTCAAAGTTTCGTGGTTAGCGTTTAACTTTCAAATAATTGAATTTTTATCTAATGCTTTATAATTTTAACTTCATTCGATTTATAATATTACCCATCACTGTCATTGGTGGCTAACTGCTTCACATCAAACAAGGTTGAATAACATCTGTCATTGATTCTCACTACAATTCCAGGAATTTTATCCCAAAATTAGTTACTAGTGTTCACTGTTACTATAGTGGGACTGTGGAGATCGTTGAATTACCTAGTGTAAACCACTGACTGCTTTTACTGTGACAAACACTGAAAACCTAGAGGAAACAGCTTTCAAGTGTTTCTTTTTAATTTTCACCGATTGTTTAACTATGATCAATTCACGATACGAACGGTATAATTCAACAGTTTTCATACACCACCTGTTTTAAGAATGTTAATGAGTGTATAAGTGGTATTTTGTTTCAGATCACTTCAACTTCATGGTACTGAATCTTATTCTGAATTGATGGTATATGTTAATTGGAGCTGAAAATTCTCTGAATTAAACAAATTATTACATTTCATTGAAATCAATAATTCGAACCAGTGATTTAGTATTCAATGCCCCAAATTGTTCAACTACTACCAGTTTGTGATATAAGACTGTCAATTACTGTGGATTGTTTAAGTCTTTATTGACTATTGTGATTTTAAATACGGAGATTCAGAGCTATGATCTACAAAGGAAATGTTCAAGTGAAGTGCTTAACGTGATATATGAACCACATGTATCCGAGACAGTGTGGCATCTTAAGCACCGTCTATGTCTAATTTATTTTTAGACTGCATTGTTGATAATTTTACTCCAAAAATGACCAATCGACAATATCACACGTGACATTCAAACTACAAGAGGATCAAATAGAATAAGAATCTCACCCTTGTCAGTACAACGGAATTCGAAGAGAAAACCTTAATACTTAGATAGACGGAGTTGCTAAACCAAACGAGTTCATACAGTTTACATGTTACTTCAGGACTAGATAAATCACATCCCATTACAAGGATGGATGGTGAGTGAAAATTGAACGTTTGTAATAGCTTATTATGACTGTGGATTAATCATCTGAACTGATTCACTATCCACATACTTACGTCTGGATTAATCCGATGTCATGTTTATATGTATGTATAGGTTGTACATATATTTACTTTGCTTTTGGCATTAAAACTATATACTCACTCTTATTCTCCCTATCTGTATACCTAGTTAGGTAAGTGTTAGAATGGAACTGTAAAATTCAAAATGTCCACATTTACAAGTTTAATCAATTCCTGTTAATTGTTAATCAACAATATTTGTGTATATTTTGAGTAAACTGATGGCCTAGGTATCATAATATTTGGTTATCAACTGTTAAGTTTAACAGTAGAAGGCAACAAGATATACTTCTAAGGTTGTGGAGCTAGTTAAAATCATACATAAAAAAAATGGGATTCCGAACAAAGTACATAAGTATATGATTGGTAAATAGTCTATATATATAAACATATCTGCTGTGAACATATTTCCTACTTCGAAATGACATTATAACCTAAATCATCTCTTATTACAAAGTATAGTTCACAAATGATGCATTGATTTTCCCAGTTTTATTGTTAGACAGGGAGAAAGTGAAGAAATAATTTCAACGGGTAAAGAAAAAAAATGCAACAACAACACAGTTATTGGAAAATGCTAAAAGAAATATGATCAGTCTTGCCCCCCTCCATAAATATATGACAAACTTATCTGTAAATGATCGATTTTTCCATACAGAGAAAAAAGAATACTGTGGAGAGGGACAGGGGAGTAATGATTAGGAGAAGAAGAGTAAGAAGAAAATGATGTGAGACTAAAAGTGATTTAGTGATTGAGAATAAGTGACTTGTTTGAATGGACTAAAGAGAGAGAGAGAGAGAAAGATGCAGAGAGGAAGAACTACGCAATAATGAATTGAAGAATTATTGAACAATGAATTTATTATTATTATTATTATTGTCATCATTATCTGCTAACGAAAACTGCAGTGTTCATTCTGATCATCTTAAAATAGAAAATGAATTTAGATTCAGAGTTAGCTGTAATGTGTGATGCAAATAAACTCTGATTGTTTTTGATTGAATAATCCCGACCGAAGCTGCTACCTTGACGTGGTGGTCGGGCTTGCCTATCGTGATGACCCATCCGAGCTATATTGGCTGGAACATATGTTCCTGTAGGTTCTACCATGCCAGGCAGGTCGATTGGTGAACGGTAAGACTAAAAGCAGCAACTCAAAGTCTGAGGGCGAAGTCGTACTGCTGACTGTACAGAGGTGTGACAGCAGTAAGGTGTTTCCTTCGGACAATCAGCATGACAGCGATGCTGCCTTCCCACAAGGAGGGGTGGGGTTAGAAAAGGTCGACCCTAAAAATGTCACACCTCACCTTACCTCACGGATTTCCGTCTCCGGCGGTAAGGCCATCTGAAGAACGGAGCTAACACGTCAAAAACCTTCTACAAAAAGGCCGTGCGCGACCGGCCTCAAGCAGTTGTCCCTTGGGCTCTGCGGTCACGCTCCCAGGTCGTTAAGACCAACACTAATCCAATTTCCTTTTCAGGTTCCTCAAGAAATACCCTTCCACGGTGTGGGCAGCCGGGAAGTGACATCAGCCCTCATACCCGTAACAGCACGCGAGACAAAGTTGGTCACATTCAAATCCTTCCTACACCTTCTAATACCTCTCTTATCTCCATGACTAACCCTCCTCACGTCTCTTTATCACCTCGCACCACTAGGGCAAACGATTCGAGTACGTGGAACTCTATTCCTGGTCTCCTCAAACCACGCTCTAAACTACACGTAGGAGCTTTTAACGTCCGAACACTGTGCCAAATAGGACAGCAGGCTTCCTTAGCTAGGACTTTAGAATCTCACGCCATCGATGTGTGTTGCGTCTCCGAAACGCGCATACAGGATCCGAGTAGCATCATTCATTTGACCTCACCATGCCAAAATAAAGAACCGACTCGATTTACGCTTCGTGTATCTGGAAGCCCTGATTCTGCTTCCCGTGGCCTCGCCGGCGTAGGTATAGCACTGAGTCCTAGGGCAGAACTAGCTCTCTTAGAGTGGATCCCAGTAGACAGTCGTTTGTGCGCTGTCCGACTGAATGGAACAGTAAGAATCCGGAAAGATAGGGACACTCGTCGTTGCCTCTTCGTAGTCTCTGCCTATTCTCCCACTGACTGCAGCTCAGATGATGTAAAAGATGAGTTTTACAGAAAGCTTTCGGACCTTCTCCGAAAAGCTAAGCGCTCGGATGTAGTAATAGTGGCCGGTGACTTTAATGCTCAAGTAGGTAAACTAAGCGATAGGGAAAGACACCTGGGTGGATCTTATAGTATAGTGGCTCAAAGAACAGATAATGGCGACCGTCTGTTGCAGCTATGCTCAGATAATCGCCTGTTCCTTGCAAATACTAACTTTAAGCATAAGGAAAAACATCTTTTAACATGGCGACCCCCTAATTCGTCCCAACGTTGGACCCAAATAGATCACATCGCTATCAGCCACCGATGGAGGGGCTCGATAGAAGACTGTCGCTCATTCTGGAGCACATGCCTAGATTCAGATCATGCTCTAGTACGAGCGCGTATTTGCCTGCGTCTTACTGGACGTAGGAAAACCGCTGCAAGGAAACCTCTTAGGGGCCTACTTAATGATAGTCAAGCTAAGAGTATATTTCAGGAACAACTAGGAAAACAGTTAGGCAGCCATGTTTGTGATGCTCACCCCGAGGCAGCATGGAATGATATCCGAAAAGCTGTGGAAACAGCAGTGATATCTGTTAGTAAGGTAAACCAGAAGGTTAGGGAGCAACACTGGATCTCAGCAGCATCTATCGCACTGATAGATGCTCGGAAACTCATTCCACCTGGCTCTGAACATAGTGAAGAGCGGAGTCAGCTTAAGCGCAAGCTGACAAGAAGTCTACGCAATGATCGCGAACAGTGGTGGGTAGCGAAAGCAAGAGAGATGGAAAAGGCAACGGCAATAGGTAATAGCAGACAATTGTTTAGACTCGTTAAGGAAACCGGAATTAGGAACCCGACTGTTAGCGAAACAATCTCAGAGAAAGATGGACATATTATTCATTCTCAATCCAGGAGATTGGATCGATGGGCAGAACACTTCAGGGATCAGTTCAACTGGCCTTCAGCCACACTTCGGTTTCCCACGATCTCCAGTCAACCTGAATGGCAAGTTAATGTAGGTCCTCCGTCTCTTTATGAAGTTGAAAAAGCCATAGGAAATCTGAAACGAGGGAGAGCAGCAGGCCCTGACAGGTTTACTCCTGAGATTTTTAAGGATGGTGGTCCAGTATTAGCAATGAGATTAACCGAGGTCTTAGGTAGAATTTGGGAACTGGACGTAATCCCATCTGACTGGTCTCAATCACTGATTGTGCCAGTTTATAAGAAAGGACAAAAGTCCTCTTGTGACAATCACAGAGGAATCAGTTTGACTAATATAGTGTCTAAAATATTAGCTTCAATAATACTTCGACGCCTAATCAAAGCTCGTGAAAGACTAGAGAAAATCAGGCTGGTTTTCGACCTGGACGTGGTTGTATAGATCAGATATTCACACTACGTCAGGTTCTAGAACACAGACACACGTTTAGACGCCCCACAATGGTAGTATTTCTCGACCTTAAGGCGGCATTCGACTCTGTTGATCGTAAGGTTCTATGGCAGTGTTTGTCACTGAAAGGAGTACCAAAGAAGTACATTAACCTTATTCAGGCTCTCTACTCGAACACAACTGGTAGAGTGAGAGCTTATGGCGAACTGTCATCAGAATTGATTACCTCAAGTGGTGTTCGTCAGGGCTGTCCACTCTCCCCATTCTTGTTCAACTTTGTCGTCGACGTACTTTTAGAGATAACACTCTCCTCATCTAAATTTCCGGGGGTTGAACTTCTACCGGGAGGTTCACTTGTTGACTTAGAATATGCAGATGACATAGTTTTATTTGGTGAAGACGCTGACAAAATGCAGAGTCTTCTGACCACTCTAAGCAACAATGCAAGCATGTTCGGGATGCGATTCTCTCCCTCGAAATGCAAAATGTTGCTTCAGGATTGGGTTACATTGACACCCGAACTAGTGATAGGGAGTGAAGTAGTTGAGTGTGTCGACCGCTTCACTTATCTTGGAAGTCTCATCAGCCCTTGTGGTCTGGTGTGTGACGAAATCTCAGCACGGATACAGAAGGCTCGACTAGCTTTTGCCAACTTGCGTCATTTATGGCGTAGGCGAGATATCCGTCTACCAACCAAAGGACGTGTTTACTGCGCAGCAGTTCGTTCCGTCCTACTTTATGGCTGTGAAACATGGCCGGTAAGAGTAGAGGATATTCGTAGGTTACTAGTATTTGATCATAGGTGTCTTCGAAGTATTGCTCGTATATCCTGGGACCACCGAGTAAGTAACGCAACTGTTAGGAAACGGGTACTAGGTAAGGATGGCAAATCAATTGATGAAGTAGTGAAACTTCATCAGTTGAGATGGCTGGGACACGTGTTACGTATGCCCAACCACCGACTACCTCGACGTGCTATATTCAGTGGTATAGGAGTAGGTTGGAAGAAAGCTAGGGGCGGCCAGACCAAAACATGGCACAAATCCATGAAGTCACTGACAAGTGGACTGAGTCATGTTGGTAGGTGTAGACTACCTGGTTGGGGACCGCGAGATGATAGCAACCGATGGTTAGAGACCCTGAATGACATGGCTCAAAATCGTTTGCAATGGCGCAGGTGCATCCACTCTCTTTGTTCTCCCAAATTCTAATTATCTGAATTCTTCATGCCCCTTTTTTTCCTCTTTCCAAATTTATTGCACTGGATTTTACTCGTTAAATAACATCTCCAAACCCTAATCTTCCCGATTACTGCTTATACTCTTGCTACCTCTACCACTACGGGATTTGAATCGACCACTGCATCTCTGTGTGCTAATGTGGTATGGCAACTCGAACTGATGTACGTACGTACTAAGTTCTACGTTGTTACTGACTGACTGATTGAATAATACAATATATTCTGACATGAATAATGGTTATGGACATTTTAATGAGACAGTTTTGGCGTAAAAGTGTACACTTTATATTCATGCACAATTTTTCTTTGTTTTTTCCTTTGTTGAATACTGCCCAAGGGATCTGCAAAGAGTTATTCTTTATATTAATGTTGTTTGCGACATAGACCCGCCTGGGATCTGTAAGTTACTGGTTATCTAACCCCTTTCCAGATTTTCTCTATTGTGGTTTCCTCGTATTCTAGTGGATCTTATAACGCTTGCAAATTATTGCCGATAGCTTTAAAAAACTCACCGAGTTTGTAAGCATGTCGAGAGTAGGTTATATTAGACTTTGGTAATGTTCCTTGTGACACCTCCAACAATTTCAACCGGATACTTTACGTTTCATTTCACCATTACTTACCGATTACCAAATACTAGTTACACATTCACAATTATATTGTTTAAATGTTTTCTTAACAAGGAAACCTGATGGTTATCTACAGAAGTAAATTCATAAAAACACAACCTGAAATGACCAGTTTATGAATTCAAAATGGTGATAGTGTCTAACATCAAACAATCCACGAAATTGCGCGACCATCTTCCATTGTACTGAGATAGATACCTGTCTCTACCCAATGCTGACTAGCTCCATTGGTCAAGACTTCTCAGTAGAACTCGAAGAATCCCTTACGAATCTAGTCACTAGTGAGCACATGTTAATTACTAGTATACCGTTTAAATGTTTCATTAACAAGGAAACCTAATGGTTATCTACAGAAGTAAATTCATAAAAACACAACCTGGAATGACCAGTTTATGAATTCCAAACTTAATACCATTGAAGTTAAAGAGAAATCTGATCCATTCGCTATGAACGACGGTTGGATCAAACTGCACCGATAATTTTATCGATATTGAACTTTAGTAGATGCTGAACAACAATCGACATCCACCTAGACTCATTGAGGAAAATCCGAATTCAAACATCAAAGGGAATCTAAATAATCAAATAACACTCTCTTTATGATCATCAAGTTTCAAGGAGATATTGAGTTATAAATGCTGAAAAGGGAGTTTCGTTTGTCGACAACGTATATCAATTGAAATTCGTTTTCCATATTCGTGAATGATGAGTGGTCCGATCTGGTCGCCTTTATGTGAATCTGACAGTGTACCTGATTTTATGAAGCAATCTATATAATATAGGACGTAGTCGGATCTTGTTTTCAACTCGAATACGAGAACATGTTCCAATGTGGTTGTATAAGAGTGAGAGAAAAAGTAGTTAGGAGTTGCATTTCTGAGAATTTAATCAATTCTAATCACTCCGCTGATCCACAAGTTTATTTATGGAATTATGTATTTATAGAACTCATTCAGAACCACAAATATTTCTCTGTTTTCAAGTGGTTCGAACAGCAGAAGCTTTGTCAATGCATGAATTGAAGCAGGAACCCTTTATAAAACAATGATATTTTGTAATAAACATAAATTTGTTGAAAACATAAATCGCTTCAATGAATTTCGTGTTTTTATTGTTTATATTGGAATTATATGTCCATCATCACGAAACAAGTCCTGATATGTAATCCCGAATAAAAGTCGATGAGTGACAGATCAATGAACACATTGTACTGAGAATTGGAGGGATATATTAGTTTGCCATAACCGGAAAGTTAATAATAATAGTAATGATAATAGTAATTGTTATTATTTATCAAACACTGCAACTGATTAGATGAAAATTTACTGAAACTCAACAAATTCCTTCCCCATTCATATGAAAATCACTACAAAACTGTCAGTGTAATAGAAAATTCTACATTCAGTAGTTCAGTATTAACGAATATTAAAGGAGAGACTGTTTTATGTAACAAAGCAAATATTATTATCAGTAGGTGGATTTGCGGAAACCGTAGTAGTTTTACAGTTGAAATCAATAGTCGATCTAAACTTCAAAATGTACCTTCTGAAGTTTTAATGAGAACCTGTGATTGGTGTATTCCAATTCGTATCGGATGTGAAACAGTTATTCACCTCAAGCAATATATGAAGGGTTGCGCAAGATCATGAATTGATTGAAGTTAGACACTAACACCACTGAATCCCGGTTCAGTGGTCTAAATGTTGAGCGTTTGCGCAAGTCCGCGTGCAGGATCGTGGATGCCCGCAGCCGAGGAGTCCCATACTAAGACGAAACGACCATCTGGTGCTTTCAGGTTTGTGATGGTGGTCTAGCTTAGATCGACTCGTGATTTCAATTGTGAAGATTGAATATGGTCTAATACATAAAACTGTCCAATACTAACCTATAATTCCACTCTGTTAAGAATGATATCTGAAGTTGAAATCTGTTTGCTTGGTTGTTACTAAGTGCAAACCAAGATTATTTCTTCCTGGTTAATAATAGCTATACAACTAAATACAATTTGTGATCTTAAAGAAAATACAAACTTCGGTCTATACAAAAAAAGTATATACAGAACATTTAAATGAATAATTTTAAGTGGTTATTCTCAAACAGTTAAAACATAAATTATTTCATCATCATCATCATCATTATCCAAAGCATCATCATCATCATCATCATCATCATCGTCATTATTATTATTATTATTATTATTATTATTATTATTACTATTACTATTACTAATATTATCACTTTCAACATCATCACCCTGGGAACATGACTCAATTAACAAAACTACATGTAATTTCAGCTAGTATGAATGACATTATACTACAATGCATATGATAATCCATGTAATGATTTATTCATTTTGATGTGACGTGAAAGAATTTGCATGCTTTCTTCTCTCTCTCTCTTGCACACCTACATACATACACACACACACACTAATAATTGAGGTAATGATCAAATTAATGACAGTAATCATTCCTAGAATGATAGGAATGTTGAAAATGGAGCCGATACATTTTTTGAATATTTCAATTTTTAACATTTTCTTAAACTATCAAGTTAAGGAATGCGTGAAAACGTAATTGAAAAAAGAAAAGAAAGAAAAAGATAGATCAATAACATTGATGAATGACATAAGAAAAGCATTAGATACATCATAAACTATGGAGTATTTGCATATTTTTTTGGTTCATTTTATCAGTAATACATTTTACTGTTCTGTATCTTCTGGGAGAGAACAAACGAGATCCCAGTGGAGGAAGAAATCAGGAAGAAGCGCTGGAAGTGAATAGGACACACATTGAGGAAAGCACCCAACTGCGTCACAAGACAAGCCCCCACATGGAGTTCTCAAGGCCAAAGGAGGAAAAGAGGAAGACCAAAGAACACGTTACGCCGGGAAATGGAGATATACATGAGAAAAATGAACAAGAATTGGATGGAACTAGAAAAGAAGGCCCAGGACAGAGTTGGTTGGAGAATGCTGATCGGTGGCCTATGCTCCATTGAGAGTAACAGGCGTAAGTAAGTAAGTAAGTATCTTCTGAGTTGAACGAAACATTCTGTCCAATGATTCAATATCTAGTAAATGAATTGCTGGTTGGATTTTTGTTTTAATTATACAATTGGTTGAGTGGTGTTATCTGGGTTCGGGTCTTCTGTACAATCGAGTACGACTGGATCTATTGAATTTTACTTGAGGAAGCTCTAAGAAGCTCAGAAAACCGAAGATATTTCATCCAATCATATTTTAGAAGAATATTCCACAATCTCTACGTGTAACTTCCCTATTGGACAAATGCTAATAATCCCCTGTATGCGGATTGGAGGATTATGATGATGATTTTGTTTTTACTAAAAACGATAAATATCTGATATTTCTATACCATCATGAATGACACTGTTTGAAATAACATTCATTTTCACCTGTCTTATGTATTCTCATTTGCGACTTGGAGAGTTCTAACGTTCAAGTGCTCAAGTTATACGCGGCATATTAAAAATCTAAGTTCTAGATATAATACGCCCATACTATCGTAAATAGTTTATCTTCAGCCGTGAGGTAGTATCTTGCGGTATCCATGATACTCAAGTCATTATGAATGTGAACTAATATCATCGAGTCTATACAAACAATCTACCCGATTCCATCTTGGATCAGTTGCATCAACCGAGAAAGCACTTCTCCTCTGAACTATTCACTATTAAGATAATTTCAATTCACATTTTAAGTTTAATGATCGTATCCTAAATAATACTTTGGGATCAAGATACATCTAGTTGACGAATCCCAAATCCTGGATTCCATTGTTAGCCACTATTTATCTTTGCTTATAAATGATACAACTGTTCAATTAATCAAAATGACAGTATAGGGTTGTGGAGATTATTAACCTTTTGACTGAGATCATCAACCGACTGATGTTAGACCACTGTTGGAAACCTGGAAGCACTGGATGGCCGTTCCATCCTATTGTGGGACTGCTCAGCAAAGCACATCCGCAATCACACCTCACGAGATTCAAACCAAGAGCCTTCGGTTTCGCGCGCGAACGCTTAACTTCTAGACCACTAAGCTGGCTGGCATCTAACGGTATTAATATCTAACCTCAACCAATCTATAAAATTGCGCAACCATCTTCCATTGTACTAAGATAGATGCCTGTCTCTACCCGACACTGATTAGCTCCATTGGTCACGACTTCTCAGTAGAACTCGGAGAATTCCCTCACGAATCTAGTCACTAGAGAACACATGTTAATTATCAATATAGGGGTTGTGGAGACTACTAATTTTATGATTGAGTTCATAAACCGATTGATGTTAGACTACTATGGAAAACCTGAAATTACTAGACGGCCATTTCATCCTATTGTTGAACTCATCAAAATCAAAATGTGTTCATTATCATAAATGAATTTCATTATCGAAATTTATCAATGCATCATTTCATGTATTCAACTATTCATTAATTCTGGTTATTTATTCAATGTCATATGTGTAGTATTCATCTAACGAAATGTAATTTAATCAATTCACTATTATTATTATTATTATTATTACTATGCTTTATATTAATGTAATTACTATTATATGTATATGGTTAGGTGACCTTGTTCTGTGCTATCGATCATTAGACTAAATAAACTTTATAAATATATAGGTTTCTTTGTTTAATACACATTTATAACGAAATCAATATATTTCTTAATAGAATAGTTAATACTATGGTTTTTAATGTACATAAATAGTGTCTTACGATTGAACACCATAAGGTCTCTCTCTCTCACTCACACACACACACTCAATCGTATATGTGTTCACTTGTTGGTAAGTATATATATATATCTGTTAAGTGTAACCGTTAATAACACAAGACTATTCTATTAAACCAGTTATTGAACGGTTTACAAAAACATACACCTACATATTATCAGTACATGGTAGTACATATGATCCATTTAGTTAGTAACAATGATCTAATCAATAAAATGTATGTTTGTTTATTTTGTTGAATTAACATTAAATTAACATTTTTTTTAAAAAAAACAAAAAAAATGTTTTTCTCTCTCTATAAATAACCATGATTGTTTACTAGTTTTATTCAATTCAGAAAATCAATCAATAACATAGATACAAAAATTGTTGGGTATTTTTTGGTTTAAATAGTTCATTATAAAACACAATTGGAAAAGTGGATAGCAACTCAATAGATTACGATTATTTTGTGTTTTAAGTGTTTAAATTACATTGTCCGAAGTACAACTTTGAATTTACAAAAAAAAAAAAACTAAATTAAACTTTGTACTAATTTAAGAAATAATACTTATTGGTTAATAATTTTTTTTTCTTTTAAAGGAACTAGTTATATCAGAAAGTTGGGGGGACATTTGTGGATCTTATAGTCATTTTAATAGTTGAGCTCATGAGTCAATTGAAGTTAGATCACTGTAGAAAACCTGGAAGAAGATGACAGTTGTTTCGTCCTATTATAGGACACCACAGCAATGTGCATCCATGCCCCTACCTTACGGGATCCGAACTATTTATATTCTCAAAATAACTATCTGTTGACATTCCCCTTCTATTCAATTCGGCCTACTCAACCTTCTTCTACCAAACATTCTGCTTCCCATTGGTGTTACATAATAATTACATCTATCAACACCACACTAACTGTGCATATTATTGATCAGTTTTAATAAGCTAAAATGAAATACATATTCAATTATTATTGATTTTCAATGATATCCAAAAATAAAATCATTCCATGGTGAAATTCACCTACAGAAGATTTGTTGATCGATTCAAAAAGTACATGAATATTGAGAGAAGAAAACCCAGACACTAAATAACCTTTTCAACCAACTTCATAAATTGGAAAATTCAAAGGTCAAATGAATTAATTAATTAATCCAAGCCTAGTCTTGCTGATAGTATTGAGTAGCCTTACCTCTGCATAAAATAATCAATAGAAAGATATGTAAACATTTGTTTAAATTATTGCTAACATGGAAATCCAACAAGAACATTTCATTATGTTTTAGACTCATCTGTTGAATATGCCCCCCCCCATATTATTGTCGATTTCAACATGGAGACTAGAAATTTACAACCTGTTCTTTCGTATCCCATCCTCACTTACATAATAAACTGATGAATTTAGATGACCATTTAAGTTCGTTAATAATGTGATATTGTTGAACAAGTTATCCTCATTCAGAACCGGTTCATTAATATACACCTCATTCGCTCTATGTGAGAGCCGATTCCGAAGTTTTCATTATCAATTGCAAGCATGATACCATCAATCTATTTAGCTCCATATACAATATTTCATAATTTCAAATTCAGTCATCTGTCTCACTGTTTATGATAACCATTGTCAATTATTTACTTACTTACTCCTGTTGTCCCTCATGGATGAGCATAGTTTAACTACCACCATTCTCCATCCAACTCTGTCCTCGTCAATCCTTTACAGTTCTTTCCACTTTCTATTCATTCTTTTCATGTCTGCTTTCAATTTTCGACAAACTGTGTTCTTCGGCCTTTCACTTTTTCGTTTGCCTTCACGATGACAAGTTAGGACCTGTCTCGTGATTCAATTTGATGCTTTCTACAATATATGTCCTAACCACCTCAAACGTCTTTTCCTAATTTCTTCTTCTGATGGAAGCTGATTTGTTCTCTTCCATAGTAGGTTGTTGCTGATTCTATCCGGCTAACGAACATCCCGTAGACAATTGTTGTTAAATACTTGTACATTTTTCCATGATGGTTGTATTAGTTCTCCACGTTTTAATGATGACCTACAGAAACACACTCTCTAATAAGATTGTAAACAAACCACTAAGCAATAATCTCTAAAATAATATTAAATCTTTATTCAGTAACTTATTTATGCATCAGAAGCCTGACCTATTCACATTTCCCTAATAACCTTAGTGTAAATCATTAATTCAAGTTGATGACTCATTCCTTCTTTCTTTTTCTATTTCAACCTTGACCTTGAAACGCACACATCTATCGTATTTTGATTGGTTACTCATTAAAAATTCCCTAAATAGCATCAACTTTATCTTCTTGGCATTCTTGGCATAATTAGTATGTTTCTTTATGTATTTTTCTTTAATTTAACCCTTTAAAATATTTTAATTTTGTGATGAATACCATTTAATTATTGCTTCATTATAATACTTAAAAAAAATAATATTTTTTGTGTGTTTTATTTCGACCTTTAAAATGTATTTGTTGTTGTTGTTGTTGTCATGGTAGCATATTGTGTACAAGAATTAATTTATGTGATACATTTACACCATTATGTAAGATAAATTAACTTCATTAGTGGATATTAAAGAATTTGTATATAGAATGGTAATATAGTTCTATAGCTCAATCAATGACCAGGTGTTCTTTTGTTATTGTTTTCTTTCTTTTTTTCATTTTTTTGTTGTTGAGGGGTCTAAACCACCCAGTTTTATGATCATATAAAGTGGGCATATAAACAAATGCAACAAGTTAATTTCAACAAGGTGTTTGTACTTTTATGCATGATAGTGACTAGTAATCAACGGATTCGATTCATATGTACACATATAAATACACAAAAATAACTGATTTAAAATTGATTGATCACTGGATAATGATCAATGTTATGTATGTCAGGGTCCGTCTTAGTGCAGATCGAATCATATCGATCAAGTTGCAATGTGGTCATTAGTCTAAGTAGCTCGATATTGTGTGCAATATGTTGAGATAAGATAATGGTTGGAAGTAGTCAACAGGCAACCCTAGACTTAGGTTTTATATTGCTTGCCACTCGTCAATAATGTGCGCACAATGTCGAGTCATTTAGACTAGAGGCAACATTGCAACTTGGTCGATAGGATTCGGTCTCCACCCGCTGATCAATGAATTGTAAATACATTTAGTCCTACAGGAGGTCAGTCGCGGTCTGGATAGACAGGTGTAACGTCTCTGATTGACGGGATTGAATTCGTCAGGGAGCATTAGTTAAATAGATTAATGGTATCATGCTTGCAATTGATAATGAAAACTTCTAAATCGGCTCTCACATAGAGCGAATGAGGTGTATATTAATGAACCGGTTCTGAATGAGGATAACTTGTTCAACAATATCACATTATTAACGAACTTAAATGGTCATCTAGATTCATCAGTTTATTATGTAAGTGAGGATGGGATACGAAAGAACAGGTTGTAAATTTCTAGTCTCCATGTTGAAATCGACAATAATATGGGGGGGGCATATTCAACAGATGAGTCTAAAACATAATGAAATGTTCTTGTTGGATTTCCATGTTAGCAATAATTTAAACAAATGTTTACATATCTTTCTATTGATTATTTTATGCAGAGGTAAGGCTACTCAATACTATCAGCAAGACTAGGCTTGGATTAATTAATTAATTCATTTGACCTTTGAATTTTCCAATTTATGAAGTTGGTTGAAAAGGTTATTTAGTGTCTGGGTTTTCTTCTCTCAATATTCATGTACTTTTTGAATCGATCAACAAATCTTCTGTAGGTGATTTTCACCATGGAATGATTTTATTTTTGGATATTATTGAAAATCAATAATAATTGGATATGTATTTCGTTTTAGTTTATTAAAACTGATCAATAATATGCACAGTTAGTGTGGTGTTGATAGATGTAATTATTATGTAACACCAATGGGAAGCAGAATGTTTGGCAGAAGAAGGTTGAGTAGGCCGAATTGAATAGAAGGAGAATGTCAACAGAGAGTTATTATGATAGCAATAGTGGAACGAGTAAGTTTGAAACAATTGATGGAAGATTTTCAAATGAAGTGTTTAACGTATGGTTTTCAAATTGTACTAAAGAACTCCGTAACTTTGCATTGAAAATAAATTGGTTGTCCCCACCTGAGTTCTCGTTTACTAAACTACGTCTATGACAGGGATCGTACATATATTCATCAAGTCTACCCATTAAGACCATGAGTATAATCTCATTTCATTAACCTTTCAATCCATACTGGCCAATTATTTTCAGTTATATTATTACATATATTGTTATTAATCCAGTTGTTGAGTAATATGAGGGAAGTAACATTATTTCTGAAGCAATATTTATTAGCCATTTAGCCAGGTAATAATCTACCGGTTACAACTACAGTCTAGAATACATATAAGGTAGTTACTGATGATTTCATAATTATCTGACGATTAAGTGATTTGTAAAAGTTAATTTACCTTAGAAATAGTCACCTATAAGGAATGATATCCATTCAATGCAACATAACTGATGTTCTTCAGTAATATTAACTTATTATTATTTTCATCATATATAGAATCTATTCCAAACACACTCAGTAGTTGTCATGGAAAGCATATTGGAATATATTTACTGATTATTGATTTTTTTTTCAAAATTTTATCTTATTTTTCAGTAATAACAAAAAAATGTTTAATAGTGGAATGTACTCAATTTTGTCTCATTAGTATACTGTTCTAATTCTATTCATTTGTATACGTGTAATGAGTTAGTTAATGAATGAATGAGTTGGCTTAGAGACAGAAAGGTTTCAATCATTCATTATCAATAATATTCTGCATTCTTTCATCCATAGACTATGATTTAATAATTAATTTTCATTCATAAATTGGGTTACCTAATTGATATTGATATTAGTAAGCATAGTAAGCATGAGATTTTCATTATGGTTTTTTTTTCTTCTCATATAATCTCTTCTACACTGGAGATGATACTACTTACAAGTAATTTCAGTCATTTGTATAAAGTTATAGGTAAATGAATGGTGTTTTCATTGAAGGTTAAGGTTTTGACAAATCTATGCCTTTAGCCTAGACAACAAATTTTGATTTAAGATTAATCTTATGACCTATCTCATCTGTGTTTAGTAATGGAGGAAAATAGGTGTTTGTCATCTTTTCATGTCATGTTATTTGATCTTATTGATTTCTGTAGCCATTTTGGTACATGTTTAGATATTCTAATATGCAAATGATTGTTAATCCTTCCGGTGTACATATGGCCACATACACCCACTCATGTAATTTGATTAACGCAGTGAAATATGACTTTATCATTCAGATGCACTTTTTTGTTGTTGTTTCTGAAACATGGACATTGACTAACAAACAAACTGTTTTAGATGGAATAGTCGTTTTTATGTGTATCATGTTTGTCATATATTTACCATTTTGATATGTTGATATACTATGATATTTTGTATGAAATTATAATTGCTATGTATATATGATTATACAGTTTATTTTAATTCGAATGCAATCCTCATATTTACATTCACGATCATCACTTATACATCTGGAGTTACTAGTGTACGTTTTAGATATATCTAGGAATTTCTATTCTATATAATGCACACATTGTAGTGAAGGCGAACACAGGTGAGGACAACCGAATTATATTTAGCACAACATTACAGAGTTACTTGATAAAATAGAAAAACCATACTATATTACCTAATTAGCAAAATGTTCAATCATTGTCTCGGACTTCATTGTTCTTGCATTTCTATACGAATTGCTTTCTATTCTTATTCTTCCTTTCTTGATTTTCCCAATCTTCTGCTGCCAGACATTACACTCCTGACTCTCATTATATACTACTTATGTCAATATAAGTAGCACCCATCACAACATTACTATCATTAATTATATACATCTGATAAAAAAACTGAACTACACAACTAATAGATTGTCATTTAGAAAAAGTTCACTCTCTGTTATGGTTTACCATTAATCTATCATTCTTTTTAATGCTAATCATTCAATGAGAAAGTATCAAAGTGATCTGTTAGAGGGAAAAAGGTTATCACTAAAATTGTACATCACAATAAAAATGTACTATTTAATCCTGTACAGATTATTTTGTATATTATTTCGATAATGGGAAGATGCAACCAGAGATGGAATCCAAGATGTTAAATTTTCTTAATGAACGCTAAACCATTAGGATTACTGGATTATTGTTTTGCAGTGTATATTTTCAGTATCAGTCAATTTAGGATAATAGCTTGTAGGGCCAATGAAATGTCACTGAGCCATAGCCAAATCATCCGGCAGTTGGGTAATTGAATATCGAGCAAATCATCGATCCTCGTCAAGGTCAAGGACAACCAACGTGCATCAGTTAATGGTACGCTATGGACTAGCCCATGCGGTGGTGATCTTGCTTTCCCTTGTATCTACATTGACTAATATATTTCTGTAATAACATCCATGTGTTGTACATGTTATAATTTGTGGGCTATTTACCCTGTTAATGTATACGTAAACGATTCCGCCATTTAGAGACCAGTGAATTATCGATCGAATCAATGATGTGTAAAGCCCGTACGAGCAGTCTAGAGTCTTGATTGGCCCTGCTTTCTGCCTAGCCCAGACAGTTAAGTCCAGAACACAAATCTCAGCCTCTGCGAAATGAATCATTTATTTCAAATATACAGGGTTTATTTACCAACCAGACAGATCACACCGTACCATAAAATATGAAACACCATTTGCACAAGAATTAGCCAAATGTGGCTGTGAATGTGGTAGGTAGTAATTAATAGACAGGAAATAATTGAAGAATGCAAAATCGTATAATAACAGTTCATAGGTTAAAATAAAGCTTATGATAAGAGAGACATGAATATGAATAGTTTAGTTAATTAACAATCATACGATAAAAATATACGCATACTATTGGTCCATAAATGGATCCCAAAAGTTACCATTCACTATTCTTATTGGGACATAACAATACAGTCTTCAAAGAATCTATATTACCTTGATACGTCGATGGGTCAATCCATGTAAGGTGCTAACCGCGAGGTGTGACTTCGACGTTAACTGGTTCGTCATATTATACCCATCTTACTGTAGTAGGCCCTCAATCATTCAACACATATCATCTACTCTGGTGATCTACAAACTCAACAATCATCCAATTCCATAAGTAGTAACTGTTTCTCCCAATTTTTCTATCATAAAGATTGAATTGATTCCTCACAGAGAATGATGAAATAGGGTGTACATAAATGATATGAAAGTGATACATATTACAAGGTGAAAAAGTAAATAAGCTAATGAATATTTGTTTAATGTTACTCCGTCCACAAGGCCAAATGTCATCATAGAAGAAATTCGATCATAGCTGGTCATTGACGTAATTGTTCAAGCTTATCTATTTTGGTAATATGATGGAGTCACAATGACTGGAACACTTGTTTTTTAAGATTCTAGCACATCAGGAAGGTCATTCAGAGAGCGCTAAAACCACAAGCATTAAATTAACAGTCTGAGGGTGATGTTGTATTGTTGACAAGTATTAAGGTGTGGTGGTGGTAATAAGATATTTCCTATAGATATCTATCAGCTCTAACAATGATGCCCTACAACAAGAAGAGTTATAAAATTTTATTTTTTGTTAAAATTACCATACCTCAGTATTTTTTAAGGACTCCAGTGGGTATTTATTCTCTGAAGAAGTGACTTACACTAAGTCACGAAACGTCAATTTTCTACTCATTGGGATATTACAAATATATTATTTTTATTTATTGATTGTAATTGTTTAAATTTTCTTATAGTTATGTATGAGGTAGGGTAAGATCATTATTTTTCATAAGAATCAAAGAGTTTTTATAGTATAAATCACTAAATAATCTTAACTAGACGTGTACATCATTGGTTGAACGCTCAGTGGTCTTGTGATTAAAAGTTTGAGCTCGAAATCGAAAGTCTTAGGCTTGATTCCCTACTGCCAGGTTGTGGTTGTATACTCTCCAAATATCTATCTAGTCTTTAAAGGTTCTCATTAGGTAGTTTGGCTACAATTCCTTGGTAAGTTAAACTAAGAGAATCTTTTTTAATCTCCATGACTCCCCCCCCCTAAATTAATAATAATTAAAAGAAATCAATGATATCATTACAATCATTTATGTTAGGATGAGTCATTCAAAGCTACAATGAAATTCATTCCAACCTAAAAGAGAAAATAGTAAATGTTTATCGATTACTTTCTTTTTCTTATTAGTCTTAGTTTCTTCTTTTTTTTTTCTCTAGAAAATTTATTCATGTAATATTGATTTAGTAAATTTCACATGTTGGGTGGTAACATAAAATCAACAAAATAAATTGATTTATGCATGAAACAATAAAAAAGAAAAAGAAGTATGATCAGAAAACGATACAGTTAGGTATATACAATAATTCCTATTGAGTTTTCTCATGAGTAGATAGTATATTCATTTGTATCATTTGATTGTGTGTGTGTGTACGTGTGTGCGCGCGCGTGTGTGTGTCACTGGGTATATACATTTATCTATCAGTTGGAATTATTCACTGTGTTTTTAATATGGATTGTTGAGATAAAAATATATGGTGACGTCTATTATATTATTGAATTAAAATTATGTGTTTTAATTTAATTTGAAATGGATGCAGGAATATTCAGCTAAAGAGTTATAAACAGGGCGAAATGTATATTCTGGATTCTGTTGCTAGCTACATCCCATCTATTCTACTGAACTTGGTTATTTTGGCTGGTGTAAACTATGTGGATAGAGTTCATAATACTTATATGAAATAAATGGAATGGGGATGGTATTTCATCTCGTTTTAATCTCGTCAGATGATTGTTCTTGCATCTCTTAATCGACATTCACTCCAAGATTCGAATCCAGTACTTTTTGCTTCAAACTCCATCACGTTATCCATTTAGCTACTGAGTTCAAATGAGTACTTATTTGTAAAATGTACATGAGTTTTAATTCAATTCGAAATGGTTTGGGATTATCCTCTTGTTGATATTTTGACTGAAATTTGATCATTCATAGTTGGTATATGTGCATTCTGCTAAGATTGTCTCAATATAATCATTATGACACAAGTCCTGGATTCCACTAATATCCATGTTACATATATTCTATATAAACTTATATCTCATTGGTTAATATAGAGGTCATCTTCACAGGATGCACATATACCCACTAAAACTGATTAAATTCTAGTCAACATAGCAACAATGGAATGAAACAACCCATTACAAGTTAAATAAGAGTTCACAGTAGTTTTAGAACACAGGTAACATGACTAAAAATCGATGACAGCAGTGCAGCTGTATTTATGATTTGTATTTCACCACATACATACATACACACATCTTGAGTTTTAATATTTATACCCGATGGCTTGTTCATGCGTTAGCATAATCAATTTTTTTAACTGTACAAACATTATAAATGTTTTATAAGTTATTTCGATATTAAATATTGGAAAATTGGAAAAGAAACACTGTCGTTTTGCCCCATTTTACTATCAAGTTGTGTAACCTCTTTCCTCTAACCCTTCTTGAACCATAATGGAGTATGTTCTTGTATCCGAATTGAAAGCAAACACTGATTACGGCCGGTGTACCTTGGTTCACAAGAGTACATGTGACAAGGTAGATGAAGATTCTGTTATTTCTAATTCATTGGTTCGTACCTTATTATTTTCTTCTTTTTTGTACTGATGTAGTTTGCCAAATGTGTACCAGGTCCAATGTATTATTTTTATAACTTATAGACTAAGATAGAGATACCATGCATGTTCAAACTAGTGACTCACGTGATAAAGAAGGTTTACTCAAGGTTCTATTGGAAATCACAACATTGGTGGAGTTAGCCAAGTCAAAAGTGAGATATAATATTTACTAATAGCATTCATTTAGGATGATCACGAAATTTGACTACAATTGGTGAGTGTACACCAATGACCACTCAGTGATATCATGGTGTTGTGCTAACTAAAAGACCTCTAGGTTTTCGTTTTTATGTCATGTGAGGGTGTGTTGTGTATTTGTTATCAGTCGGTAAGCACGAAAGATTAATTGAAAATCCGTTATTAACATTTTTTATATAATATTAGGATAATTCTCGTCATAAACTAGCATCCTCAGGGAAGCCGGTGGAAATCAGGGAGCAATGGACATTTACTTCGTTTTGGGTAATAGCTTTATTTTGATAACTTGAACTGAACATGTCAAATCGTTGTTCTAATATCAGCTCCATCCTCCATAATAAATGAATTCTTACCATCTGTTTTTTTCAACACTGGAACGTATATACTACTGCATTTCGATCAATACTAGCTTCCTATTCATCGACGAACATTAGGTTGTCAACAGATTATTTTGATAAAGTGTATTGGAAGTCTGGTATCCGAATTATCACCAGATTCCCCCTTGTTAAAACAGAGCTTGCAACATTTGGAAAATTAATAAAGTCACAACCCACCTGGTTGTATCTCTTAGTTTAAAATATAACTTGCAAGGTAGTGTTTACAACATGGATTGATTTTAACTACACAGTCGTGGTGAATCAGTTGATGAGTTTGTGAGTCTTCATCGACTGAGATGGTTGGGCCACGTGTTACGTATCCCTGAACACCGATTACCACGACGTGCAATGCTAACCGGTGTTGGAGATGGTTGTAAGAAAGTAAGGCGCGGCCAAACCAAAACGTGGCATCAGTGCTTGAAGTCACTAACTTCTAATCTGAGCCATGTTGGTAGATGCACGCTACTTGGTTGGGGTTCGCGTGGCTATCGTAACCAATGGTTGGAGACTCTTTGTGACATGGTTCAGAATCGATTACAATGGTGTCGGTGTATACACTCTTTTTCTTCCCTTAAACAGTGAAATTAAAATCACTTCATATCTTTCTTTCTACGAACTAATTCTTTCTTCCTGTACTATATTCTTAGATGCAATCTTTCTTTTATATATTACCACCTCTGAATTAATTACTTTTATGAATCCGGTGTCAATCTTGTTGTGTTAATGAGGTATGGCAACCTGGACCGATGCACATATGTGCCTGGTCCTACGTTGTAGCTGACTGACTGACTGATATTGCAAGGAACGACTCAAGAGATATCTATTTCATTCAACTCCTGGCAGGGATTGAACCCGAGCCTTCAGATTTCATAGCTAATTTATGACCTGTAGATCACCGAAGTGGAATTTAGCATTTCTTGTCTTTAAATTCTATTAACTTACTATATTGCCTGACTGTTCATTATCTATTGATTGAAATAGATGGAGCTAGATAATAGAGATCCAAGTAATTAAGCAAACATCAGTTCCTTGCTTATGTTGTTAAAAACAATCATAATATGTAATATTGTATGGCCTTCCACCTAGCATAAGATGTACTCTAATGCTCATGCTTCAAGTTTACATATGATTTACTTCTATTTAAAAAAAGGTACAAAATTGAACTAGACATTCATGACAGTATGTTAACCAAGTATATTGATTAATTATTGATTGGTATTATAGTATACAATGTTTTGGAATGCAGTACATATGATAAATACTAAGATGCTTTAATCATAAATAAGATAGAAGCATGTACTCCGTGTAATTTTTCCGTTAGTCATAAAGACAGAAACGTGCTGCTGTTATTGTCACATGTCGGTACTACTGGTGTCTTTTTTAATCCTTGGCATCGATTTTTAACACATAACACTGTCAAACTCATTAAAACATGCCTTATTTTTGGCCTTTGTAAAATATTATAATTATGGACTTATAACTGTAGAGCCTGATGATGAAGTTATTGAAAACAATTGTTCGCTCAAATATTCTTCATTTTTGAATATGAAAAATCATCAATTAATCTAAAAAATATTCTCAAAATTCAAATAAATAAAAAAGTTATACATTGATTCGTTCCGATAATTTACCATAAGATGTTAGAGAATATTTATGGTACAGGCGGATGATTTCAATGAAGTTTCGTTTCCTGAACTAGGCGGTTTGATGGTAAGACTTTCATTGTTCATTACAACATCATCAGAATACGCTTCAACATCAAACACATATAAATATATCAATAGTTGTGACCATGAGTCAATTGAAGCTAAACCACCGTGGAAGAACTGGACGACCGTTTTGTCCTATTATGGGACTCCTCAACAGTGCGTATCCCTCATCACGAGATTCGAACCCAGGACCTATCGGTCTCGCGCGCGAAAGCTTAATCACTAGAACACTGAGCCGGCATCCATGACTCATGATCTCAACTATTGAAATTCCTATAATATGCAGAAAAACCCCTCCTGACACAAATATGTTTGTGTAAATAATGTTACTTTATCCATGAATAATATCTCATCTCAGTTATATACCTTTTTAAAACTAGTAAATAAACCAGAATAACTATTCATCTTTTTAAAAAATCAATCCTATTCAGTGAACCACCTAAATAAGGGAATAACAATTCACCTCTAGTGTTTACACACACGCACGCACATACACACAATGTCTTAAAATGTGTATTTATCCAGTAATTAGGGAATAGTTTGACTTGTTAGTTGAAATACATAAATTTGTTTAGATAAACAAATTATACATTTATAATATTTACGGGAAGTTGACTGATTTATCTTGATGGTATATTTCATTCAGTGAAAATAGAATATTGGAAACTGGTCATGAGACATTTAGAAAGTGAGATTAGATGGTGGTTGGAGGTAGTCGACAGGAAACCCTTCACTGATAATTACTTGAACCACTAACGCGTCTTTTCACTTTTCACAGGGTTTCATGTCGACTACCTCCAACCACCATCTAATCTCAATATATAGTGCCCGCAATGTCGAGTCACCTAGACTGGTGGCCATATTACAACATGGTCGATAGCATTCGATATGCACTAATAAGGACTAGACACATATGACATTGATGACCACCCAGTGATCAATCAATTGTGATTACATTTAGAAAGTCTTTACTGTTAACCATTAACTACCTCGTACAAGACTAAACAGAATATATTCACATAAGATGACAGCTACTGATCTAAGCATGAGGTTCAGCTAATGTATATATGTATTATTCACCGATAAAACGACTACGTAATAGCATAGTTCTAGTCTAAGTTAGTTTAACTTATTTTAGGAATCATTTAGATAGTATTCAAAACTATATTATTCCATCTAGTCAAGATAACGACTTGTTCAAAAAGCAAGAAATAATGATAGCTATACAGGCATTAACTTTATTTGGTGTTTAATTCATTAAGGATTGGCTATAAAAAGTTTTTTTTTTGTGCCCTCACACAGTGAAACAAACATGGTTTTAAAGTGAGATTACATGAAATGAAAAGAATGAACAAAAATAGGATAGAACTAGAAAGGAAGATCCAGGACCGAGTTTGTTGGAGAATGCTGGTCTATTGCTCTGTACTCCATTGAAAGTAACAGGCGTAAGTAATTAAGCTATCTCTTCTACCTCATATTCAACCCAAAAACGGAAATTAATAATCAGTCATTATGTTCTTGTTTCCTTTTAATCAAATCATATTGTTATTAATAATAATGACAAAATTGTCTGGTAACAGTTAACAATATGAATCAGTGATTTGAATAGGTTGTAATGTAAAGATCCTGAGTTTCATCCTATCTGAAATCATGGAGGACTGAACTTCTTAGAAGCTTAGAAAGATTATTAAAATCTTATCACATCTTCAATGATTCCCCAAATATAATTTGATTAAGTGAGAGAATCAAGTTAATCAATCTGCAGTTCTTCAGTTTATAAAGAACTTTGTATTAAGTTTTATAAATATTAGAGTTTACATGATCTAAATGTTGTATACAAAATCTAGTTTCTAAGTGACTTGATAAAATGAGTGTTCTACATTCTAGTGAAGAACATGTAATCTAACAACAACAACAATCAAAAAAATAATATAGATCTATATACTTTCCATCAATTTATTACCATTCAATTTAATTTGTTAATTAATGGATTTAGGTCAGTATTCTAATTTGCCACCGGATGACTAATTTCCATGCTTGATCATATATTATCTTCATTTTCTTTCTTTTCTTTCTCTTTTTTTTTCTTCTTTAGTGGAATCAATTCATGAACTCTTTTATCGAAATACATTCATTCATGAATGTAAACTAGTTCATTCATTTAATGTCTATTCTAAATCATTGATTAAAACTGTATAAATAAATGAAATATTGAATGTTTATTGGTTGATTCATGAATTGTTCAATTGATTTTTCTTTTCTTTTCTTCTTCTTCTTCTTCTTCTTCTTTTTCGTTGTTGTTGTTGTTGGGAGAAAAAAAAAAACATAAATGGGAAAATAAAACAGACATATGTAGTAGCATACACAAGATAAATCACTTAAAAATCATTGGAAAATAATAAATAGAAAAAAAGAAGTAATTTCATCAATTGGTTACAATTTAAGATAGAGAACATCCATACAACAACAACAACAACAACAAAAAATATCATTGTTAATATGTAAATACACCATCTGCTTATGTAGATGTAACGTTAACCTTCTTTTTTTCTTCTTTCTCTCTCTCCTTATTTATAAATTTAATCAAGTAAAGAAAGAGAAAAAAAACGTGATTATCATTATTATTATTATTACAGTTAGTATTATTATTACTACAACAACAACTACTACTAATACAAGGTAAAGAAAATATATTCAAGTTATGTTAAATAGGGAATTCTATTATTGGAAGGGAGGGATTTCCAGTAGAAAAACTACTACTATTACTACTAATAATAATAATCACTAAGTCTTGTCCAATAATGAGGCGATTGTTTAATTCATGAATATAAATATTTCGATTCCTTTATGATAGATAGATAGATTGTATGGTGTATATATATATATATATATATATATATATATATATATATATATATATATATATATATATATATATATATATATGCAGATTTAGAAGAAGAAAAAAAAGAATGAAGGTATCATCGATCTGGAGTCATATGCTTGGTTGAAGGGAAAGCATAATAATAATAATAATAGTAATAATGATAATAATGTCAATAACCATGTCTAACATGAATCACGTGATGCGCTGAAAAGAGATAAATCAACAGATTTGGACTAAAAATGTAGACCTTTTGTATGTGTGTTTGTATGTATGTTTATAGTGTATGTCATCTCCAAAGTGTATAAGTTGTGTGTATGCGTGAGTTTTTTTTAATATTTATTTCAAAGCGTACGCAACCAACAAATAAAAAAAATTAAAGGCGTAGGTAGTATGTTGTTGAAGGGGGGAAGATTTTTAAAATGAGATAGTTTCCATTGCAAGGTAAATACATAATCAGTTCTTGGTTGTGATTAACTAATGTTGTATTTACTATAACCTCAGTTGAATGATTGATTGACTGCCTAACTGACTGACTGACTGACTAAACTGATTGAAGTAAATTTGCTTACAATCCTGTAAAGTGTTACCATACAGACGTATACGCATATATAAACATACACACGTCTATGCGTGACATATTATTGTAGATTAATCTAAATTTCAGTTTATTCTCTATCCAAGGTATCTATCTACATTTGAAGTTTCTAATATAAGCGAAAAAAAAATCAAACCTACTAGTTTCCAAAGATCGAAGTACATTTGTGTTTTATTTCATTTTACAAAGATTGTTGTCAAGGTAATTAATCTAAAACAAGAATTGATTATTGAATAAAACTGATTATCTTCATATTTTTGAAACTGTTTTGGAATTTGTACAATAACAGTAAGATTAATAATAAGATTTGTTTTTAAGAAAATTCATATGATTAAAGCTAAAATGATGATCAGAGAGGGGTTTTTTATGGAGATTGTAGTAATTGAAATAATTGAATTCATGAGTCCATTGAAGCTAGACTATTATGGAAAACTTGGAAGCACAAGATGGCTGACTCCTCAGCAGAGCGTATCCACGATCGTGCCTCACAAGATTCAAACCTAGAACCTATCAGTTTCGCGAGCGAACGCTTCACTTTTAGACTACTGTGAGCTAGCTGGCATCCAACAGTGTTAATGTCTAATTTCAATCAATTCAAGAGATTACGCCACAGTCCACCATTGTCTTAAATGAATTACTATCTCACAACAGACCCATTTGAACAAAATTATGATTTGTGATTTTTTCGTGTCAGTCGACACTTGGTAGAATTGGACTAAACGGACGTGTATTTATTGTAGTATAACTGGAGGTATTCAAAATTTGTTGTATCTTTCATTATTAAATGTAAATTTTGTACAAATTACCAATATTTAAAGATATTCAGTAAAAACATTTCAAAACATAAATTCTCTGAGTATTGAAGGACCGATTGGGAAAAATACAGTTGGCTTGTCAATTGTTTCTTCCTAGTTTGTTACTCTTTAGTAGTGAGCATCTATGATCCTGTCAGAAATGGAACTATTGGTTCTCATATTTCACTTTGACAGGAACTTGAGACTAAGGTCTATAACATGTTAGCTTTCAAATGAGGTTTTCAATACTAATGTTCTTGTAAAGAGAAGTTTGAAGTATTTTTGGTAAGACTATTATTTGTGGGTGAACCAATTATGTTCAAGATATAAGGCCTTCGATTTTGGCGCGATATTCAATCATTCATATGGCTAAATATCATTTTGGTCTTGTAGCTGAGGTCAGTTCGTGATTAAAACTCTAACTCTGACTTTTAACCTTAACATTCAACTGTAAACTTTAATCATAATACCTCATATTAATTTATAACGGTCAACTTACCCTAGTAAGTAGATGGACATTATCAAGGCTACTTAAACGTCATCCATACATTATAGTCTCGCCGTATTTTTGCCATCTACTCTTTTTTATAAGAGTGGGGTAATGGCTTACAGGCAAGAAACCCCCGACTTTCTAATGTTTAATTTGCTTCATCTATTTCAGTCCAGGAAAATTTATTAAAAATATATTTACTTCTTAAATGACAAAATGAATTTCTTTCGACACATTTACAAATTATTTCGTTAGTCATTATGATTAAGTATGAAAGATTGTTCATCTAATTGTGCGTGAAAGTTGTATCTTTATAATCTTTTTCTAACTTGAAAACAGATTTTCAATTTAGATATTTGTCAGTCTTGGAAGAAGTCCATTTTTCTGGGTTTTTCAAGTTTTCTGAGTCTTAGAAAAATAAAACATAAATTTACACTACTTATCAGTAGTCAAATTGATAAACCAAAATCTTTAGGATTCAGTTTTCCTGTTTGATGAGTGCATCGTACAAATAGTGATTGATTAGACAATTCGATTCTTGATGTGTACTAACTGAGATGGATGACGCAAGTGTTCCACATGCTTAGGTACTCACATACTTAGTGAGAAGTGAATTTGAAACCATCATATAATTCGTTAATCTTGTCAGGGTGAATTTATACAGTAAACAATGTTTCATGCTTAAAAATGGAGTTCTGTGTGAATTGTTCAATGTAAGGAAGATTGTAGTGTATCAAAAATGAGAGGAAAAGGTACAAATAATGTGTGGGTATATATCGAAATGCATACTTATTTACTTGCTTACTCCTGTTACTCCTTATGGGCCACCACATATACCATCGACCAGGATCCTCCAACAATCTCTGCAATACTTTTTCCTTTATGGTTCTTCGCAGTACTGTTCGTGCTCTTACGTCCACCTGCAATTCCTCATTTCATGTGTTATTTAATCTGCCTTTCTTCACCTTCTATTCAGGATTCCATGTTGGGAAGCTTTTCTGGTAGTAATATTAGTGCGTTGGCTCTGTCGTTCTCACGCTAACTCTGATCTTTACTCCATGATATGTTGATGAGTTATCCTTGTTTCTAGTCTGTTGTTGCTTGTTCTTCTCCTCCTCCTGCTCAAATCTCTGTGAAGTTTGTAAATTCTTGTTGAGAACTATCTTGAGATAGTTGAGTTTGTCGGTTTCTCGAAGAAAGTGCGCATCAAATATTGTGGTGCTGTTTCTTCAATTGTCTTGTGCTTCTTTAGTGTCAACCCTGTCTCGGCCATCACCAGATGGTGAGTTGAATCTATGTCAGATTCTCTCTTTGTGTTCATGTGTCCTACTGACCATCTGAACTTTCAGTGGATGCAAGTGTTATCAGCTCAGTCCTGAGTGGTGAGTTCTGGTGAAGCCTATCTAGCATTATTTATGCGTTTGTTGAGGAATATGATGCCACCGATAACCATTTTGTTGAAAACATATAGATTTACATTAGGATGATTATACGCTTTCCTGAACATTCTTCTATCATCGACTGGAGTCTCTCATTATAAAACTGATCTTTATCATCTTCACTGCCACCTTTAACTCTGAGTGGCACTTACTGTCATTCATTCGTTCCTTGGTTTGAAGGATGCTATGGTGATTCCGGATGCCTGAGATCCTCATGCTATAAGCTGTTGTCGTACTTCTTTGGAGAGGATCAGTGCAATTCCTCGTGTGAGGCGATTTCCTCTTCGTGATCAGAGTACAGTAGTAACTCTCACGAAGCTATTCTTTTCGGTTCAGTTTGCATCCGTTGGGTTTCACTTATTCTAAGTTCCAACAGGTTGTATCTTTTCATTTCCACAGCTATTTGAACGATCTTTCTGGCCTCGGAAATCATACAGACATTCCGTAAATAGCTATGATAATTGTTGGTCTGTTTGTCAGAATAGAAATCGGTATTTTGATTTGTGAAAAGTGTTGGTTTTTAAAACTAGGCGTGATAACTGTTTCAAATGAAGACTCTTGAAATCCGGGTGCAGAATATAGATAATCAAAATGATTTATTCTGGTTAGGGATATTTAGCAATGTTGTTTTATATGGAATAGTGTGGTGATTAGAAGTATTTGAATGATTGTACGAATTATGAGTCCCAGAAATAACGCAATTTTACTAAGAAGAACTATATGAGTACGAACAAACGTTTTGTATTTGGAATTCTAAATCAAGCAGTCATCAAACACAAAGGAATCATTAGTTCATACAAACACCACATCTGTCAAAGCTCAAATGAGGATCCGAATTTCTGCAATTAATCGTACGTCTTCTCCTTAGGTTCATCATATGTCTGTACGATCTAGAATATACTCATTAGTGTTAGAATTAACAACTGAAATCGGCACGAACTCACCGGGGTCCTGGAATTGCATATAATCATTATGTTGGTTGTGTACTGAAACCACTGATATCTAGAATTTGAACCATTGACATTCCAACACTATCCTCCTCCACGAAATAATTTTAGATCTTCATATCCCCGAGTTATAAATGATGTGACTTCATTTAAAATATATTTCTCACATTGACTAGAGTAAACATTAGAAGTGACTTCATGATAAGGAAATCATTCGAATTGTAATCAAAATCGAGCTCATTTTTATCACTCGTGATTTGCATTGAACAACTTTCCCATAGGAAACAAATGCATTATAAGGACAGATAACATTTAATATGACTTGATTCTTCTGAAATATTTTCCTCAAATTTATTAAGAATGTCATTAGAGAGTGATAGATCATTAGAAAAATCAGCATCTATCAAAACTGCATCAGATTTTTGTTCATAATTCGATTCATTCAACATATTCTCCTAAGATTTATAAAAAATACGTGAATCGTTAGGACAAACCGTATCTGGTACAATAACATGAGAAATCTGATAAGAAGTTGATTGACTAAAAGCATTTGTCTCATAATGATTCTGAGTTTTGACGGTGGTTGGAGGTAGTCAACAGGAAACCCTGGACCCATGTTTCTTGCTACTTGGCACTCGTCAGCAAGGTGTACCTGCAATGTTGAGAGGATTGGCGCTCCCTGACGGATTCGACCCCGTGTCGCCCAGCTTCACAGTCAGAAGTGTTACCACTGGGCTATCCGAGCCGTGATTAACCTCCTATAGGACTAAGATGTAATCACAATTGATTGATCACTGGATGGTGACCAGTGTCATGTGTGTCAAGTCCTTCTGAGTGCAGATCGAATGCTATTGATTAAGTTGCAATGTGGCCACTAGTCTAGGTGACTCGACATTGCGTACAACTTGGTCGGTACCATTCAATCTGCACTAAGAAGGACTTGACATATATGATATTGATCACCACTCTGTGATCAATCAATTGTGATTCTGAATTTCATTTAACTCTAGACTGCTATATGACTGTATACTGATTTTTGAAGTCGTGGATAGGGATAAATGCTCATTAGAAGCATCCAATTTAATAGGATCGGAATTACAAAGTTGAGCATTAGTTGCAGCAAAATGAACAGTAGTATTACAAACTGCCTGTATGTATCCAATCTGATAACATTTAAGGCATTAAAAATTACGAAATATACATAGATTGCATGAATGAAACTTGTTATAGAACATAGATTTACCAAACTTTTGCTCATCTTCGTGACCTGCTTTGCATCTCCTCAACGAACTGCCTGCATAGCCTTGAGTATGCATTGGATTGGAATGACGTAGTAATCTAGTAATATTCTTGATGTCCTGACGAATCGCTTTGTGAAATTTTTCTCCCTCACAGCATTCGAAATTCGTACGCTTTACACGGTCTAGTATTAATTCTTTGAGAGTTGCATAAAGAAGTGAAATAGGCTTTTCTGGAAATGCTAAAGTTTTAATGAGCTGTAGACTTCTTTTCCGATGAATGTAAGGAGATGAGTCACAATATTCGCATCCTCAACATCTTCCTTGGTCATGGTCCAGATTTCGAACCTTTTCATATAATCCTCAAAAGCAATAAAATTTGAATATATGTCCAACTGTTCCATCAGACTCTATCGCGACGCCAATGTGATAATTAGAAGTATTTGAATTATTATACAAACTAGGGATCCTAGAAATAACACAATTCAGACCAAAGAGAACTAGGTGAACACGAACGAACGTATTGTATTTGGAATTCGAAATCACGCAGATATCAAATACAAAGGAATCATTAGTTCATACAAGTACCATAGATGGGTTTGTCAACCGTACACCCAACCCTTCACCATCCGCGCTTGAGACCAGCAGTAAGGCTATAAGGGATCCACTGGGAGTTATGCCTAGCTATTACTGAATCAGAAAGTTTTTGTTTCCTGTAGGAATAGTATATGGTTCATTGAAGTAACCAGGATAAACATCTGCTTGTGATTAGTTGTTTCGGACATGATAGAAATTATAGGTTTGTTGAGTAGAGTACGGATAGTGAGAGAAATCAATGGTAAATCACTCCCATTGCCTTACATGTTGAGTAATCTATGAGGTTTAGATTTGTGAACTTGGTTAAGAGGTGTTGTCCAAGTGTAAGCGTTAATGGTACTACTCGTTTTCTCAAACCGAAGTAGATGGTGAGAGTTTCGAACCTCTGGCTTGATGGCTAAAATCTGAATACGTTGAAAACTAAGTCACAGTTCCACGGTACACTACACATCACCACTAACTTGTAAGTGATGTCGATGACATAGTTGTATATTAATATAGTATTAACCATTGGGGTGAACACTGTTGAGGTGTCTCAAACTAGATTAAAAACAAGTAGTTAAGAGTTCTTTTTCAAAAGGTTATCCACTCAGATGATATCAGTTAGTTACGTACATTACGTTGAAATTTAACGTGAATTAAAGCATCATCACATATCAGTAGTTGAAATATGTTTTAGATTGAGACCATGAACCGATTGATGTTAGATCACCATTGAAAACCTGGAAGCACTGGACGGCCGTTTCGTTCTTTTTATGGGCCTCTTCAGCAGTGCGCATCCACGATCCCGCCTCACGAGATTCAAACCCAAAGCCTTCAGTCCCTCACACAGGCACTTAGCCTCTACACCATTGAGTCGGCATCCAACGGTGCTAATTTCTAACCTCTGAATCTCGTGAGGCGGGATTATGGATGTGCACTGCCGAAGAGTCCCACAATAAAGCGGAACGGCCGTTCAGTGCTTCCAGGTTTTTAGTGGTGGTCTAACATCAATCGGCTGATGATCTCAATCAAAAACTTAATAATCTCCACAACAATAAATTGAAATATTTTCTAGTTGAAGTATTTAGAAATTGGCTAAAATATAATTATTAACCTTATTGTACAAATCATGTTGATCAATAAAATGTCTAATTGATCTAAACGGTTAAATCGATCGCTTGATCCTGATTGGTCGATTTTCGACCAATAACATTGTGCCACGAATGAATAATTCAATCGATCAAAATGAACTAATCTTGATAGAACTGAGCGACTTATTATGATTAGTTTAATGCAGATACAATTTCCAGGCATTGTGTATTCCACATATTGACAAGTCATTGAAATACAATTCGAATTCAATTGAATTCGAGTCCAGACTCTTTCATTCCTGAGTAGGATTGATTAGCTTTTCAGAATATGGGTTAACGTTGTAGATCATCAACGTAGATGATCTATGTGGAATGATTGGAGGCCTACTCGAGTTAGACGGGGACATGTGATGAACCAGCTAACTTCGAAGTCACATTTTGCGGTCAACATCTAACGTGGAATACCCCTTCGATGTATCAAAGTACTATGGCTACTTTAAAGACCACATAACACAAAGGACGTTATTAAGGTGATATATTAGTAAGAATGAGTACAGAGAATATAGTGAGACCACCACCGCGTGCGCCAGTCCGTGATATACGATCAACTGATGGGCGTTCGTTGTCCTTGACCTAGACAGGGATCGACGATCTGTTCGATATTCTGTGACCCAACTGCTGGATGATTTGGCTTGGGCTTAATGACATTTCACTGGCCCTACAACGTAATATTGATTCTCACTATGAACTGATAAAGACTGGAAAATCATTCTCTGTATTCTTATCGAAAATGAAGACTTACGCTAAATACTGACATTATTTTAAACAAACAATAAAGCCTCGATTACAGTACATTGGTTTACTGGGCAGTTAGCAATCTTCTACGGTTGGATCCCTAACGGTAGAAAGAGGAAATTAAATATATCCATCATCACATGAATATGATAAATTTCCAGTCTTTATGTTGTAGGTAGAGAATTTAACCTCCTAAGGAAATATTATCAAAAATAGATATTTATCGAAGCGTATTTTTCACTTTCTAAACTCATTCCACCTTAGTTTCTTCTGTGTACTATACTACTTACTACTACTATTCAGTAGTTTGGATGTTTAGATTATTTTAATGATTAGTATGCTGGTTTTGTGGCAGAAACAACATCCATCATTTTATACTGTTAGTTCTATGTTTTAGATAGTTCTCTTGTGCCTATAACGGTATCATACCCCTTCCTGGTTAATCTACTGTTTGGATTTCTATCTGTTTTAGAAGGTATTTCCAACTTTGAAACATTGTGTTTAATTTCTTTTCACAGATTGAAATCATGAGTCAGTTGAAGCTAGACCACCATTGAAAACCTGGAAGCACTGGATGACCGTTTCATCCTAGTATGGGACTCCTCAGCAGTGCTCATCCACGATCCCGCACCACGCGGGGCGGATGAAACGGCCGTCCAGTGCTTCCAGGTTTTCAATGGTGGTCTAGTTTCAACTGACTCATGATTTCAATCTGTGAAATTTCTAAAATCTCCACAAAACCCATTCTAATAATTTCTTTTCAGCAACTTCAACATTTTCACTCATATTCTAGATATCCATCTTGAGTGAAGAGATACTTGAGTTTAATTATCTCCCTATTACGGTCATACACTAGTACATAACCTTAAACCTGAACTCAGAAATCACTGTCAATTAAGTGTCATTGAGTAATTGGCTTACTCAAGAAGCTTGAGGAACCTCATAGCTGGTACGCCACACAACTCAATAAAAATCATAAAAACGTTTGTTGATTATTAAAACTGATTACATAATAATAAAGATTTAAGAGTCAGTTAGTTGTTTCCACTGAATTGTTAACAGTAAGATTTAAAAGAACATGAAATTAGGCTTAGAAATGAATTGGTTACTCAGAGTGACTACATAATAGTAAAGGTGAGAAATGAAAAAGAACCATACAATTATAAGTTTAAGATAAGTACTCTGTTAATTATTGGAGTCACGTTATGGCATGGCAATTAAGATGAAAAATGAAAGAATAGGTTTTAAATTAATTAGACAACTATGATAGGGAGAGTGACCTTATAAATGTGCTGTGGATGTGAAAGTTAAGTCTATTTAGATGGAAACCTATGGCTCCGGAGGTATGTGGGAAGAATCATGTAGAAGAATTGAATAAATCATATGGGATTTTATGGATAACTTTCAATGCTACATTTGTATGAACTTGAAGGTTCGTATCGAACAAGTTTACAACAAGAAAGCTTCATACTTCTCTTTTCTGTCTTTTGTTCAGCCTCAGATTGATGTTAAGGAATGCAGTAGCAAACTTGCCTCATACGTCCGATACAAATCGTTTATGTGTGTATTAGATGTCATTATTACTTATTTTTGTTAATCATTTATACTCCCACTTGACACATAGATGTACGTTTTGCTATTTTATAGTCTATTTTGTCACTTGGTAATTATTTGTTGATACAACGATCTCATGTTCTTATAAAAGTGATCTTGACAATGTAATTGGTGTTCAGAGACATCATAATTCGAGGTTTTCAGACTTTTATTGTTTTTCACTGTAGCATAGTGTTCTCGGGCTAATCTTATACTGACTGGATGAGAATTGTTGAGTAAGTCTCATAGAATCTACATCATGTTAAACAGTAAACACTTATGAATACCATTTGATAATTTTAGTAAACAGGCATGGGTGCAAAATTTTAAAGTGAACCAATAATGTGTTTCAAATCAAAAGCTGAGCTGGATAAAATAGAAGCTCCTAAACATCAGGAAGTCAAAATCACTTATTGAATCCATCCGAAGATCTTGATCGGACGATTAATTGACACATCAAATCTCAAAATCACGACAAAATTTGTCTTAAAAAAGACGGTACCGTTTATATAAAATCAATATGGACAGTATAGTTTACAAGCCTAAACCATAAGGTATCTAATGCACTAATGACACTTTAGGTTAAAAGTTGAGGGAAGGTGAGCCTTTTAAACAATTAACAAAGAATTGATTTATAGAAACACAAGATAAATGGAATACAACTACCAATTTGTGTCAAATCAGTAATGACAATCAACCAGTTAAACTACACAATATCAAATCTACTGCTGAGGAGTCCCATACCAGGACGAAACGGCCGGCCAGTACTTCCAAGTTTTCAATGGTGGTCTAGCTTCAACTGACTCATGATTTCAACTTGTGAAATTTCTTAAACTCTCCACAAAACCCATTCTGATAATAATCAACTGCTCACTAGTGACTAACTTCAGGAAAAACTCCTGGAGTTCTAGTGAGAAGCCGTTACCAGTGGAGTTCAACCGGTCTGTTGTGAGATAACAACTCACTGAAGACAATGGTGTACGGTGGCGCAACTTCGTGGATTGGTTGAAGTTAGACATTAACACCGTTGGATGCCGGCTCAGTGGTCTAGTTGTTAAGTGCTCGCGCGCGAAGCCAGTAGGTCTTGGGTTCGAGCCCCGCGTGGTGCGGGGTCGTGATGCACACTGCTGAGGAGTCCCATACCAAGACGAAACGGCCGTCCAGTGCTCTCAGGTTTTCAATGGTGGTCTTGCTTCAACTGACTCATGATTTCAACTTGTGAAAAGTCATTCAGTTAGTCGCAACGTGGAACCTTGTATGTACATATATCGGTTCACGTTATCATATGTCATTAATACAGAGAAATGGAAAAGTCAGTCCAAATCCTAGAACAGTAGTGGTAGTCACAGTACAATTCAGAAAAATATGAAAACACAAAATAGATATTAGGAATTCAGGATTTGAGGGAAGAAAAAGAATGGATGCACGAGTGTAATTTCCAACAAATTTGCGATATGTCATTTAAAGTCTTTAATCATAAGTTACGATAATCATACAAACCACAACCTGATATTCTACGCCTACTGACATGGCTCAATCTAGTTGTCAGTGGCTTGAGGGACTAACGTCATGTTTTGGTTCGGCTACCCTTAGATTTTCTACTCCTACTTCTACACCAGACAACATTCCATGTCGAGGTAAGCGATGGTTGGCATACGTGACACATGTTCTAACCACTTTTATTGGAGATTTACTACTTCATCAACCGGTTTTTCATCTTTGCATAGTACCCTATTCGTAACTTACTACTTACTACTACTAGCTTATTATGTGGTCCCAAAATACACGAAAAATTCTTTAAAGACATCTATGATGGAATACTAGTAATCTAAGAACGAAATGAAGACAAACAATTAAGAATAGTAAGAGTTTACAACGACAACAATAAAACGTCAAGAATGTATGTATCCACTTAAGAATATCAGCAAATTACAATGGAGACAATGAGCTCCACGTTTTAAAATGAATGGCAATAACATAAGCTATTGAATATTAGAAAGTAGTACATATATTTAGGTGGAGCTTAATTCTCTGAGCTAGATGGTTTGGTCGTGGAGCTTTCATTGTTCTTCTGAATAACATCATCAGCAGCACAAGCTTCAGGATGAAGTTAAATTTTAAAATTTGACTCACAGTTTGTCCTATCGACATCAAACTTAATTGGTTATTGTTGACCTGTAGCCCGTCATTGCCTAACTCCTTATTTTGGTTGTATATCCCTTTGATCTGATTCTTGGTCCTATGTTTGTCCATAGTTTTTCTGATTGATAGATTGGATAGATTTCAATGTATTTGTTGATTACTGAATGAGTTGGCTGCCAAGCTTCTAAAAATTTTCAGATGCTTTTAGTATTCCCTCTCTTCAAGGTCTCACCGTTTTTCCGGTCGAATGTGCCCATATGTATTGATATAAATGAAGATATGTCATGGGGTTTGATCGCTAGTTTATGTTCGTGCAGGCGAAGACCAAAGGGGGATCCAGTTTGTCCGATGTAGTGTTTTTTGCAGTTGGAACAATTTATTTTATAGACGATGTTTGGTACAGATAAATAGAGTTCAAAATTATATGCAGAGTAGATATCATCATCGTTCCAGTTGGTGTCCATAATACAACATAAATCCATGGTTAAAGAGAAACGTTAAATGGTCACAATTAAAATTAATTGATGTGATGTAGATCTTATGCATTTTGTAATTCTATGGCTTATTTACACTATTTTCAGTTGTTTAATAGGCAGTCTTGTACATATTCTTAAATATTACTATTGTATCTTTTTATCCTCTTTTTACACGCATTGGTTACTCTTTGTATTTCTATGAGTTGTTCTATAATCAGCAATCTTGGTAGGGGTTGAATAGTTGACATTTTATGATCAACACATTGTATCTAAAACTGTATAAGACAGTTTATTCGTTTAAAAAAAATTGAGAACCATTCGACATTGTAGGAGAGAACAAATCAGCTTCTAACTGAAGAGGAAATTAGGAAAAGACAATAGAAATGGATAGGACATACATTGAGAAAATCACCAAATTGTATTATGAGGCAAGTCCTAACTTGGAATCGTGAAGAGAAGCGGAGAAATGGAAGGTCAAAGAACACATTGCGTCGGGAAATAGAAGCAGATATGAAAAGGATGAATAACAATTGGGAAGAGCTGGAAAGGATTGCTTGGGACAGAATTGGATAGAGAGTGCTGGTGAGCAGCTATGTTCCTTCAGGAGGAGTAACAGGCATAAGTAAGTTTCAGCATTATGGGTCCATGAATTTTCTTGAGGTTTTATTATTAAGATGGAATTGAGGAAAAATGATTTATTTTATCATTCAAACGTTTTGATTTTAAGGGAGTAGTCGGATTGATTCACCGATGATAAATTTAAAGAGACATATTTCTAGTAGATATACCACCATATCCGATAGTTAATTCACCAGTATCATTAAATGACAAGATTCATTTTAAAATACACAAGAAATATTTTCTAGTAGGAGAGTAAACTCTTCCAGGTTTCCTTTTTTCATAAAGAATACGAAAGATAAATATGATATAAAAAGTAATGACTTAGTCTACTGGAGTACGATTCCCATATGAAACACATGAGATGGCTGGGAAATGTGTTATGTATGCCCAACCGCCGAATGCCCCGAAGGAAGTTGTTTTCTGGTGTAGGAGTAGGTTGGAGAAAAGCTGGGGGCGGTCAGAACAAAACACGGCACAAATCCATGAAGTCACTGACAAGTGAACTGAACCATGTTGGTAGGTGTAGATTACCTGGTTGGGATCCGCGAAACAATAGCAACCAGTGGTTAGAGATCTTGAATGACATAGCTTAAAATCGTTCGCAATGGTGCAGATACATCCACTCTTTATGCTATCCCAAGTTCTAATCTTCTGAGTTCTTCATGTTCCTTTTCTTTTTTCTCTTTCCAAATTTATTCCACTGGATTATACTCCTTGAATAACATCTTCAAGTGCTAATTCTTACGATTACTACCTATACTCTTATTACGTCTACCGCTATGGGATTTGAATTGACAATTGTATCTCTGTGCTAATGTGGTATGGCAACTTAAATTGACGTACTTACGTACGAAGATCTACGTTGTTGCCGACCAACCCATATGAAATTAATTGATAATCTATGACAAAATCATATTTTTGGAAGTAATTATATGAATTGTTCAATCGGTTTCAATCGTTGGTTATAGATGCTTAATTGCATGATATTGTAAATGTGTTCACCTAGTACGTTAGTGATTAGTTGATGATAAATACTGTTCAATTAAAATTGTACAAATCTAATTGTAAATAGATCATATAAAACTTGGTTTATTTATTCATACATATATCGTTTTGACTTATTTCCGAGATCAACCCGGTCTGTTGTGAGATAGTAACTCACTAAAGACAATAGTGGATATGTCGCTCAATTTTGTGGATTAGTTGAATTTAGACATTAACACAATTGAATGCCAACTCAGTGATCTAGAGGTTAAGCGTTCGCGTGCGGAACCGATAGGTCCTGGGTTCGAATCTCACGAGGCGAAATCGATGGTGCGTACTGCTGAGGGGCCACACAAAAAGACGAAACGGCTGTTCAGTACTTCCATGTTTTCCATGGTGGTCTAGCTTCAATTGACTCATAATCTCAACTATTGAAATAAATCATTATTAGTCGTTTTTATGTTTTCAATATAGGTAATCGGATTTAGGATGTTTAGTACCAAACACTAGTCAGTTAATCGTTCAGCGGACATAACAATGACAAAATAAGGATTATAACTTCATTTATTTGGAAATATTTAATCAGGATAACATTTAATCTTTTAAAATTGAAGGTATTGTAACAAAAAAAAGAAAGAACTGTAAAACGGTAATTTTCATCTGAATACAATTATCTTTTTTTGCCTGCTAAAAGAACACACACACACCCATATACACTCGTAGGTGGGACTTAAAATATAAGATTAAACTTAAACAATAATTAATCCTTCTGAAGTAAGTTGTTGTAATAAATTGTACATATGTCGTTCATTTTGACGTCGTTTACTTTCCAACTCTTCATCTTTTACTTTTCGAGCAGAATCAATAAGTGGTTCAGAATATTGTGAATCTTTACTTGGATCTGTTAAATTATGTGTTATATTATTCAATGAGAGTGCTAATCCAGATTTCTGAAATTGAAAAATAGTAACAGAGAAATAAGTTAATTATGGTAAAAGAAGAAAAAAAAACCCCAGTCTTCTCATCACATCTGTGGAATAATTTCATAAGATACAATTTGAAGATAATTTAATTGTATGTTAGTAATTGGCTGTTGAACAATGAAGTAGCTACTTCAATATTATTGAAACTTCTAGAAGTTTCCATAATATTTTTAAACCAATTAACATGAACCATTCAACCTTTTTCTCATTGTAATTCTAGGTTAGTTAAAATATATTATAAGGAGTTATATTCATAGTAAATGATGATTATTCCTAGTCAAAGACCACAATTGATCTAATATCCTAGCGGGTTAATAAAGGATAAAATACTGTGGGATGGAAGAAGGGATTGTTCAATTGTTCATTTTGAAGGTGATTAGTTGTAACATGTAGATTTAACCGTACGTCATGTTACATGTATTTTTTGAACGAGCTATATCTTTAGCCTTAAGATGTCACTTGTCTGATGTTTACTAACAAATGATTGTATTTAGATAATCTAAATTGAAGTATCATGGTAGGTTTCAATTATTTGTAGAACATACTTGAGGATAAAGCAGTATAATAATCATAATACAAAAACTAAGGTTTTTAAAATTATGACTAACAAACTTCCGGCGTCGTGAAAATTCCCTAAAAATGTACGTATTGAGGGATCTATACTTAAAATAGTAAATAATGTGGTGGAGATTAGGTTAAAATCAGATTTAGAGTGGCATCTATTATCATTCAGTGATTTGAAAATCCAAGACAATCGAATTTTAACAGCATAATGTATTAAAACTATGATAATTGATGAACATAGAGCATTGGCCGCTCACCAGCATTCTCCATCCAACTCTGTCCCGGGCAATCCTTTCCAGTTGATATTCATCCTTTTCATGTCTGCTTCCAATTTTCGTCGCAGTGTGTCCCTTGGTCTTCCTCTTTTCTTTTTCCCCTCAGGATTCCAAGTTAGTACATGCCTCGTGATGCAGTTTGATGATTTCTTCAGTACATGCCCTATTCACCTTGGGTGTCTTTTCCTAATTTCCTATTCAGTTGGAAGCTGATTTGTTCTCTCCCACAGTAGGCTGTTGTTGATGGTATCTTATCAACGGATAGTGAGTATCTTGCGTGGACAATTGTTTATAAATGCTTTTACCTTTCGATGATAGCTGTAGTAGCTTTAAAAGTTTCAGATCCGTACAGTAGAACTGTCTTGATGTTCGTATTGAAGATCCTGATTTCCATGTTGGTTGATAGTTGTTTTGAGTCCCATATTAAAATGAAATACGTTGTCGAAGGCTTCCTGGTTATCAGTGGTTGTCTAACCAATATAATTTATTGATTTAAAATATGGGGAGTAAGTAGTGAGACGACATAACTGATTAATTAATTAAATAATTTATGACACAGTTTTCTCATTTTCTGAATCCGTACGACTAGTGTCTGATGTTGGTTTCTATTCTGTCTACGGGCCTTTTATAATTACAGTTCATATATATATGACTAGATGCAGTACAAAGAAAACCTAGTGAACGGCACGCTTGGATCATACATAAAAGACACAATTAAAGAAGGCCATATAGTTTTTGCGAGTACTTTAAATTCTGAAGATGTATTTAATGGTATACTAATCGTCTCACATGTACCAATTAGGTTTAAATGATACGACTAATTATAGTTTTTATATTGGAATCAATTTAGTAAATCAATGATAAACTCAGTATTATATAAATGAAATGTTACTGATTAGTTTAACTTATGTTTAACTAGACAAGTCATTATGTTGTATATTTCATAAATATTATTGTGAATATAATTAAGATTATTAAATTAGTATTTTTTTACATGATCAATGTTAGAAATAAAATTTTACCTGAGGAAATTTACTACAGAAAATATTTTTCCACATTTCCAATGGAGATTTTGCAGTAAGACGTCCTATTTCTATATTTGCATATGGTGGTGTTCCTAAAATTTATAAAACATTTTTTTATACAAGAATTATGTTTTAGTTTGTAATTGTATTTTATAGGACACAATGAAATACACCAACAGTATAGAATATTTAGACGTGTATTTACATACTACTATATTAGGATAATACCATAATTATTTTGCACACAGTTTAAAGTGTACTGATTAATAATAAGTATTTTATTATTAATAAGAAAAAAAAACTAGCAATAATTAGTCCTCAAAATGTTTAAAATCAATGAAAATATCTATTAGATAGTGCTTAAGCTAAATTACATAACACATTGCGTCAAAGTACTGAGTGTTATTCATTGAATAATTAGGTGTTTAGTGAATCTAGATAATGTTCTCTCTTTCTTTTGTCATTTTAAATCTTAACCCTAAGTTTCCCAAGTTTGTACACAGGAAGATTGCAAAGCATTATATTATAACTGATGCCAATTTGTATCGAAAACCTTAACTCCAATTTGTAAACCCAACACGAAAGTTATGTTTAACTCTTAATACATAACCCTAACCTTTTTGCATTATAACTGATGCCTGTTCGTGACAAAAAATGTATAGGGTGTTGACCTCAACTCGAAGTACTAGACTAACTCCTAGTATGTATATGTGTATGTAAATTTGACGTTTTGTCTTCACTAGGAGGGATAATTTGACTTGTGGGGGTTAATTATTACGATAAAGCTGTTATTCTACTGTTGTTTCATTACTTTGCATTGTTAATTGTTTTATAAGTAGGCCGTGTTTCCTGAGTGACTGATAAGTAACCCAAGGTCGTCGGTATATTATACTTTTATCTCATTTACTCCTGAAATCTGTGATACATCATTTTCAAGCTATTTGGACTCATAATTTCTGTTTGATTTTAGTTTTAACTTTGAGGCCGAAATATTTATACATGATTGTCTGAACTTTCACCAGCTTAATTGTTGTGTATGTCTCAGGGTCATTGACGTTGCTAAAGGTTGTCCATAAATTATAGTCCCACTACTAACCGATATGGACTAAAATTTCGCAAAGTTCTATTTTAGCAGAATAATACCTAAGGGGTTTTTAGTATAAATACATTAAACCAGTATCACAAACCTCTGACATGGAGTGAAATTAATTCTTAGAATTTTATTTCCTACTACAGTTGTCGATTTGGTTTCCGTACCAAAACACATTATAGGGTCAGTGAAATGTGTCTAAGCCCTAGCCAAATCATCCGGATATTGAACCGATCATCAATCTCTGTCAGGGTCAAGGACGACCAACGTGCGTCAGTTAATCGTTCTTCATGGAACGGCCCATGAGGCGGTGTTCTTACTTTCGATTGTATCTAATTTAGCTAATATATTTCTGTAATGACATCCTTTGTGTTGGACAGTCTTCAAAGAATCTATAGCACCTTGATACGTCGATGGGCCAATTCACGTAAGGTGCTGATTGTGAGGTGTGACTACGACGTTAGCTGGTTCGTCACACCATTCCTGTCCAACTCTAGTAGGCCCCCAATCATTCAACATAGATCATCTACGCTGGTGATTTACAACATTTACAAATGCTTATTTACCAAAAAATTACATAGCTGATCAAGTAATGATTACCGATATTTGAGAATGAGTCGACACCAACTGGGATTGCCAACGGTTTCCCTGTTTCCATTTGGACGTTGGTTATGTCCTTGCCATTGAAAGCGATGTGATTGAGAACAGCCCTTATCCTTTTAAGTGTCCCATCTTCTTTGGTGGAGGAAAACTGTAGCATATTAAAGAGATGCTGAGCTTACATACATAAACAGACGCTCCATAAAAATGGCTGAGAAAGCGGATTGTTTTACAAATTAGATTTTGCTGTTCAGCGTCTCGGGTCTAAAGAATTTCAGTATGAAATTATTTTATACCATCAAAAGGTCATGTTTTGACCCCAAGAATGTGAGGGGTAAAGGAAAGGGGTTCAACAGTTCTATGTCAGGATGTGTTGGTGGAATTCGGTTTCTCCACTTTTCACTAAAAATATTTTGGATGCGCGTTATGTTTTTTTGGTGGAGACGGTTTATAATCTGATCAACACGAGCGGAAGCTGACTTCAACAAAGTGTCCACAGTATCCCAAAGTTCCTCTGGTTTGGATAGATCAATAACTAAAATCAGGTGAAGATTCCTTCAAGTGATAGAAGGAGCTATTAAGTAATTTAAAAGTAACAAACAAAATGTTATTGGGTGTCATTACGACACCAATTAGATCTGAAAGTCTGATACCACCCCCTAGCTCCCATATATGCGACACAACTCGAGTCTACTAAGTCACAAATAAGTTCGCAAAAACCTAACATGATAATTTCCGGCACCTTTCCGTCCAAAATTATAATCAAGAGCTAGAGTGGATTTAGGAGTTTCGTCTTTTTCGAGAAATCGGTTGATAATTGTACTTTTCCCCTGTAAAGGGATGAAAACATGAACAAATATGCTAAATAATTATACTTACTGATCCTTTGTTCCCAGCAAAAATTAATGTGTTTTCTGTACCTATTTGTACTTTTTTATTAGTAAAAAGCATAGACCATGGAAAAGTACCTGACTTAGTTCTATTCTGCTGTACTGCAATTTCCCAAAGTGTTTCTGGCATTTTAAAACGCCGGGTTCAAATGTAAACAGCAACGACAACTTTTGTTCATTCTTCAATTTTTTAAAAAGAAACGGCGAGTACAATGTTTCATTTGTGAAGTATGCAAAATTTTAATTATATATCGAGATAGTGAGACCTTTTACCAGTAATCTAGAAGCTAAGAAAGTGTAGAGATCGATTACTGTGACTGGCTATAAAGTGTGTAATCTGAACATGATGGAGTCAACTTACTTTTTCTTTTAGCCAGCTATGGTGAGCCTGTTTTACGAGTCATGGGTCTTGCTACAGGAGGGGTTGGCATTTACATTCGTGCGATCTACTTCAGTGTGTAGAGTTTTGATCCAATACATACAAGTGAACTGTTAGCATGAGGAGGCTTTTATCGATACCTTTTTTAGTGATCACATTCTTTCTTGTAATGTACGAGTTGCCCCTTGAGTGTTTAGAGACTAGATGCATCTAATTAACCCAGGCTGAAATAATTTTGCAATCGATTTTCACACACAGGTTCAAACTTACAACAAATATACCATGATAATGTACACACCCCCATTCTATTGTCGATGAACTAATGGACAGCATTGGTATGAGAAACGAAAGTTGACTAATCTACGGTAACTAAGCTTAAAGCTCTGAGGATAGCAATAGCAGTCACGTCTGCGGTTCGAAAGTTGAACGACTTCGATAGTTGGTCGCGTGACTTCAGCTGGTTACCTTTACTAAAACTATGTCGAGATCAGATGCTCATATCTACAGAAGTGCTTGCCGAGAGGAGTTGGTTGCTTCGTGAACATGTTTATTTATAACTTTGAACTCGGACATTTTGGCTTCACACTGCTTGACTTGATATTTCAGAGGTCTTGTTATGGTCATATGATCTGCTCTTAAATCTACTTATTTTTCGAGTGAGGTAAAGTTGAACTCCTTCAACTCCAATAAAGTGTGTTAATAGAGAGCCTAATGATCTCTAGGTTATTATTATTTGTGAGGACTTCTTTAAAACAATCCTTAACACTAGTCTGTTTCAACCCCTATTCAGCTAAACAGGTATCTCACGTCACTAGAATCAACGATCTTTATTAATTGTCTTGGAAGTCGAGGTAGACCAACTCACATCAATACCCGTTCAGTATCTTGGAAATTCATGTCGTAAACCGACCACCTTTTCTCTTTCTCTAAACAATCATGGTACCAACAAATAATGTTAATTTTATAAACCGTAGTAAGTAAGCCATTTCACTTAACTCTAGTTATGACCAGAAGGCCACTATAATGGAAATTTACAGCACTTAATTTTAGATATCAAAATACTTAATTTGTCAAAGTGTTAAATAGAGTTTTTTAAGCGACAGATTTTCTGGATAAATGTCATAAGGCCTTTAAGAAATCCTCTTTTTCAATATATTTTAATCAAGAAACTGATGTTCACTGGGAGTAGGATCCTGAAGATGGACAGGCTATACAGTATGGGAATCTTCCTTGTAACAAGAGATTTTCAAATAACTAATAGAATTTATGATGATATACAACTCCCACACACAGTCTGGATAGTCCCAGGATGTCCAGCAATATTCTAAAGCGTCTCATCTTTCTTGTCTTATCAAAAGAAACTATAATACCCGACTGTTTCCGACATTAGAACTTCTATGAAAAAGCTCATAGCTGCAGCGAAAATCCTTTCAGTTTCCCTGGTAGAGAAGTATCCTTACGCAGAAGGTCGCTCTCATTAACCCCGTTGTGCATGGTTTTTAAAATGTATAAGTAACACAGTTCAATTAATTTGTTTAACTGGCACAATTATCTACCATTTGAAGTTATCATAACCAGCTGGGTCAACGATAGGTTATTAGCTAAAAATAGAAACACATTCGGAACAAATATGTTGTGGGCTAGGGGACGTACAATAACCGTAAATCCACACAAATGAAGGAGTTCAATCTGTGTTCTATCACCCTATACAACCAAAAATAATCATCTCAGAATGTAGGCAACAAGAAAGAACTAATGATATTAGGTCCTCACTGATTATTGAATTTAGTTTTTCTGTCTGATGAGTGCGTCATACAAACAGTGGTTGATTCGACGATTCGATTCTTGTTGTGTGCTAACAGTGACGGATGACGCAAGTGTTCCACATACTTAAGTACTCACATACTTAGTGAGGAGTGGATTTGAAACCATCATATAATTCGTTAATCTTGTCAGGGTGAATTTATACAGTAAACAATGTTTCATGCTTAAAAATGGAGTTCTGTGTGAATTGTTCAATGTAAGGAAGATTGTAGTGTGTCAAGAAAGAAAGGAGAAGGTACAAATAATGTGTGGAGACATATCAAAATGCATACTTATTTACTTGATTACTCCTGTTACTCCTCACGGGCCAACGCATAGACCATCGACCAGGATCCTCCAACAATCTCTGCAATACTTTTTCCTTTATGGTTCTTCGCAGTATTGTTCATGCTCTTACGTTTACCTCCAATTCCTCATTTCATGTGTTATTTGGTCTGTCCTTCTTCCCCTTCCATTCAGGATTCCATGTTACGATTTACTTTGTGATGATGTTAAATGGTTTTCCGTCTACAACGTCATTTTCTAGTGTCCTCCTCAATTCACATTTGATTCGTCCTCTGAAATAGTAGGTTGTTGTTCAGGATGTCTGGTCAATGGATATGGAGCATCTTCCATTCACAGTTATTCATATATATACGTGAACATTTCTGTCAGTTTCAGTTCAGTACAATAGACCTATTTCAAAGATGGTGTTGAAGATTGTGAGTTCGGTGTTCTCTGACTGTTAGTTATTATGTGTTCCAGATACTCTTCGATTGTATGTGTGCTCCATTTGCTTTGCCGATTCATGCAGTCACACCTGCGTTGTATCCTCCTTGTTATTGATTGATTCTGTCCAGGAGGGCAGAGGCTCCCAACTCTTCTACAGTTCCAACATCACGTGTCATTTGGATGGTGTTGCATTTTCACTCGTGTATGTTGAGGTCTACTGTTTTAGAGGCTGATGCCACACTGTCTGTATTCACCTGAATTCGTTATTTTATGTGTGTGGTATAGAAAGTGAAGATCATTTGAGAAGTCGAAATGTGTTCAGCATGTGCACAGAATTCCGTTTCAGTTGTTAATATTTGGATTTAATTACAGACTTTATTTTTCAAAAAATCGGATTCCGCAAGAACAGATTGTGTATCGACATAATTACAACATTCCTATAAGATCCATTTTGAATGTTTCGTGTGTAAAAATCCCTCCATGTATACACTTGCAGTTTGTTCTTATTGATTCCTTTAGTTATACATTGTTAGCCTTTTTGATTCCATTTAAGTTGTTAATATTTGTATTTTATTATAGTTTTTATTTTTCTTACGCCTTCACTAAGTTTTCGTGTTTCTTCCTGAACTGCATTTATGTTGTTTTACTTGATACTTAGTCTTGGCGGCAGTCATATTGGTTTGTTCCTCCTTTTTTTGCGTTTCTTGTATTGACTGGAATCGTACATTTTTGATTATGAATTGAGGCAGTCTTCCAGAATTGGAAACACTCTGTTATAATGCAACCAAATATTGTCTTTTGAACGAATCTGTGCATGGTCTATTCGGACAGGATAGAACAACAATTATTTGTAGTGATTAGTAATTTTCTCGCATCGTTTATCAACTTCCTTATTTATTGTAATTTAGGTTTGATTGGTTGAACAGTTATTGGTTGGATTGCTGGGTGGTCGTATTTGTTTAGGTAACGATGTAGATTTAAATTTATGATGAATCATAGAACCGTCATTTTACACAATTAATTTTTTTTGGCTTCAACCGGGCAAGGGCGCGTATCTAACCCACATGGACAGCTATTCTTAAGTCAAAACCTTAACTTGTATCTTACAGTCATCCTTCAACAACATACGCTTCAAACTCTGTAATCTACTGTTTGCTAGTTCATAATTCCCCACTTTCCTATTTGGATTCTTTTTCCATGGTATAGGAACTACAAAATGACCATTGTAGAAGCGCGTGCCCCTTTCCACAATCACTATAGCCGCATTGTCTTCTACTAATATTGACTTATCACTTGGATACAAAGCTTACGTATTTGGTTCTCCAATGTCTGTACTTTACTAATATGATTAACAACTCTCTTCCTGAATTCCGGGCATGATGCAGGTCCAAAGACAGCCCACTCTAGTAACGTTTTCACAGCGTATGGGTTTTTTCTTCCACCCAACCGCTGGTCTAACACCCAATTTGCTTCCAGCACATCTCAATCAACCAACAGTATAACTTCTCCAGAGTCTAGGCTATCTATTGGTACATCACTTAAATGCGGCCACTTAACTAGGTTGTCCATTGCCGACTTCGTTGGCTTATGCCCTGGTATATTTGCTACAATTAAAGCTCCTTCAATCGTAATGTGTTCAGACCGATCTAAAGAATATACATCAAAAGACGCATTCGTTGTTCTATTACCACCCACAGTCTCAACTACCACTGACGCTTGGTCTTCCTTCAGCCCGAGAGACGTCAAACAGTTTGATTTTATCACTGTCACATCAGAACCGTTATCCAACAAAACATAACCCACAATTTCAGAATTTTTCGATCTCAACCGTACGGGAATCATTTCTTAACACACTTGACTGTTTAGTGATTTCGTATATCCGCAACAATTCTGAGTACCAGGTTTATCATTTGCGCCGTTGGTTGTCGAATTGCTGTGCAGCAGAGAGTGGTGTTTCTTCTCACACCCATCAACGTTACAGTGCTTTGTCAGCTTACATTCATTAACTTTATCTCCTTGCCTAAGACAGACAAAGCAGATACTCTTGCTCTTTGCGTGAGACCATCGATCTTGTGATGTAAGCGCTAAAAATCGTGGACATTTATAAACAGCGTGGTCATCTGAACACATGCTGCATTTAGTTTTTTCTGTCGAACTATTCCACTGCCCCGATTGCAAGTGACAATTCGCCTTAATGTTATGTCCCTTTCTTGAACGATTCGCCAACTGGTCAAACCTACTATTAGCTACTCTTGCACGATATGCTATAAACTGAGTGAGCTCGTCAAACGTTGGTTCTCTATCATCTTCAGTCAATTTATCTACCAAGTTCACCCACTGAGCTTGCATAGATTAAGGCAAAAGCCTTACTATTCTCTCTAAATTAATTAAAGAATTTAAATCGGCTGTATACTTCATCTGTCTTAAGACCATGGGACAATTTCCCATTCTTATAGCTAGGTTTGACAGCTGCTCCGGACCACTGTAATCAACATTTTCAGGTTTGAATAAGTCTTCTAAAGTTTCTCGAGCAATCACATGTGCCTGTCCAAACAACCGTTTTAGAATTTCCTTGGCCTTCTTGTAGCCAGCAGATGCATCCAGCATAACATGCCTTCTCAATGACTGTTTTTGCTTTACCCCTACAATAATGTATCAAGTAAAGCAGGCGTTGACTATCATCCGTGACCCTTGATTCTACATAGGTCTCAAACTCTCTCAAAAACTTCCAGTAGCCTCTTGGTTGTCCGTCGAAATAACTGAATTCAAACTCTGGTAATTCCATACCTAGAAAGTTACCAATCACTACAAATAATTGTTGTTCTATCCTGTCCGAATAGACCATGCACAGATTCGTTCAAAAGACAATATTTGGTTGCATTATAACAGAGTGTTTCCAATTCTGGAAGACTGCCTCAATTCATAATCAAAAATGTACGATTCCAGTCAATACAAGAAACGCAAAAAAAGGAGGAACAAACCAATATGACTGCCGCCAAGACTAAGTATCAAGTAAAACAACATAAATGCAGTTCAGGAAGAAACACGAAAACTTAGTGAAGGCGTAAGAAAAATAAAAACTATAATAAAATACAAATATTAACAACTTAAATGGAATCAAAAAGGCTAACAATGTATAACTAAAGGAATCAATAAGAACAAACTGCAAGTGTATACATGGAGGGATTTTTACACACGAAACATTCAAAATGGATCTTATAGGAATGTTGTAATTATGTCGATAAACAATCTGTTCTTGCGGAATCCAATCTGTTTATGTAGACATTTATAAACAGTGTGATCATCTGAACACATGCTGGATTTAGTTTTTTCTGTCGAACTATTCCACTGCCTCGATTGCAAGTGACAATTAGCCTTTATGTTATGTCCCTTTCTTGAACGATTCGCCAACTGATCAAACCTACTACTAGCTATGGCAAATATAATGCTAACATTATTGAAACTTGTGTATTATGCATTTTTGAAGAAACCCGAAATGGTTTCTTCACAGCACCATAAGATGTTTGTTAATAATAATAGTAATAATTATAATCTAACTTTATTTATGCGTTTTTGGTGGAATATGATGCTACCGATAACCATTTTGTTGAGAACACATGGATATACAAATCTCTTATCGAAATCATTCCTTTTTACCAGTTCATGTCTCCCTATAATATCTTCATACCTGGTGTTATGGATTTCGAGTATCTACTAGGATATCAAAAACCCTTCTTGAACACCTCTCTACGATCTACGTCAGCCTACCAAAAACTAATCATTTTCTTCTCCACTGGTTCGTTTGTAGGTATGTTGGACTGGATGACATTCCTTCTTTGCTTTGAAGGTATCTTTGATGATTTTTGTAACCATAATTGCGGATCAACAATTGCCAAAAAAACGAATCATTTATACAAAACACTAATTGTGATATATATATATATATATATATATATATATATATATCACAGCGTGAGAAAATGATGATACGAATTAACGCTGGGAGAACTAGAGAGTAATGGAGTAAATACAAAACTATAAAAATACTCTTCAATTTGTTATCATTAAATTGTCAGAAACAATATTTTAAGAAGTTGTATCAGGTGTCGAAATATCTAAGACCGAGGAAAGATCTAGTTTTGTTAATTTGATAAAAAGATCAAGTACCAAAAGTCTATACCCCGTATAAGCGTTTCAGGAAGGTCATTCAATGTTTCAATAGTATTTTATGATTGATTAAGTTCTGCTGTTACAAGTATAGTCATCATCGATTAAATTACAGTGATCGTCATTAGATTTTGTTATGATGCATGCTTTATGTGTAGAAAGAAATTCACGAGCGCGACGAGTAACTGATTCGTCATTGTAATCGTCTGGTTTTCTAAAATACGTTGGTGGCGAGAAAGATGATAAATTTAAATTAGCCATATGATCAGATGATTGGATGTTATCGTTTAGTGTTATTGAACCATATTCAGTAAAACAATTTCGATCGGTTTGATACAAACGCTTGAAAGCTTCAGTTGTAAGATTGCCTTTGTCAGTTAGACAAAACGAATCATATTGTTGTTGACCATATAGTGATCTTTTTATTCGAGAGTGAGGCTCATTTACAAACTATAAGACGACCGGAAGGGTCTATATTACGCTTTACTTCTACATGACTTGACAAATCCCAAAATCTAGCACTTTTTTGTACCACTGGCCAGAGACTATTGGAAACGACAGTAGAAAATATGCAAATCAATGAAACCAAAGCTGAAGCAGCATACGCTTGAAGATAGCTTTCTATTATGATAGGTGACGATGATCGATTAGTACAATTTATTGTTTCTTCACACAATAGTTTGTTGTTGATGATATACGGCCGATGGATAGTGAGTATCTTGTGTGAACAATTGTTTATGAATACTTGTACTGTTTTGATGTTGGCTGTGGTAGTTCTTCAAGTTTCAGCTCCGTACAACAGAACTATCATCATGTTCGTATCAGAGATTCTTGCTTTGATATATTCTTCAACTGTAGGAATGCTGCACTCGTTGTCTTGAGCTACATTTGTTCGTGAGTATAGGATAGAAGGGTTAAATCATCTTTGAAGTCTAAATCGTCTAGTTGCATTCAAGCTGTTCATTGTATTCCGTACTTCCCGTCTGATGTCAAGGTCTTCATAATCCCTTCAACCACTGAAAGAAAGAGGAAGGAGGAGAGTAGACAGCTTTTTCTGACCCTGGTCCTTACTTGGAATGAATCTGTCAGCTGTCCTCCATGAACCACTTTTCACTGTAGTCTGTCGTATGAGTTTTGGTTGATGTTGATAATTTTAGGTACTCCATAATGTCAAAGAAGGTCCCATAATACTTTCCTATCCCCGTTGTGAAATGCTTTTTTGAGGTCTCCTACCAAGTCATCCTGAATAGAGTATGAAGCATGATTGCAGTTACCTTTATGTATAACTTCAGTGCTCCGGCTGGTATATTGCCAGGTTCTGCTGCTTTTCCACACTTCATTTGTTTGATGACCATCCTGACTTTCTCTTGACGTCTATAGGAAGGTCTGTAGGTGCTGCTTTGATATCCGGTGGATTCAGTGGGGCTGGTCCATTCAAGAGTTACTCAATACGTGCTACCCATTTGTTTCTCTGTTCTTGAATCTCAGTGATTGGCTTGCCATCTTTGTCCTTGACTGGTCTCTCTGGTTTACCATATTTCCTCACCAGTTTCTTGGTCGTGTCATATAGTTGTTTTATATTTCCGTCTGTTGTAGCTTTTTCTACTACCGTTGCTTGGTATTCCATGTATTTCTGCCTGTCGTGTCTAATACTCTTCTTCACTTGTTTGTTTGCGTCTGTGTATTTAGTTTGTGCCTTGATTTCCTTTGATCTTGTTCGGCTGTTGTTAATTACTGTCTTTTTCTTTCTTTTATGAATCTTGTCTAGGGTTCCGATAGAAATCCATTCATTGTGATGATGTCTGTTGTGGCCCAGAACTTCTTGATACGTTGAAGTTAATGCTTCTTTCATCGCTTTTCAACGATCCTCCATCGTAGTTTATTCTTCCGCAGCTATTTGGTTGGTTTCATAGGTCTACCATATTTTCCGGACATTCCATGTACCTATATTAATTGTTAGAAAGGGTGTTGGTCACGTGACACCCGAAGGATCTCAGCTTTCACCATGAGGTGTCATAATTCTTATGAATAAATGAATTTCAACTCCCAGGATAAAGTTCAAATGGTTTAAATTGTTTATCTTGTTTAAGGTTTTTTCGTAAGGTTGTTTTTTACGATATGTGGTTGGTAACCGTGCTTCGATTTTTTTCCCTTCATCCAGGATTAGGAACAGCAGTAACACAAAAAGTGCTCCAGGTGGGGTTGTTAAAATGAATATTGGGTGAGTGTTTGCCACAGTAAACTAACTGCGATCAATATGTTTGAGAATTAGCCGAAAAAATTGCAACTAGTTCTGGACAAAATTCAACAGTGTAAGGTAATACCCAGGAGTATGATGATGAGGTAGTGTTGTGGTGCGTGCTAATTATATTGATATAAGTAGTATATGACGCGAGTCAGGAATGTAATATCTGGCAGCAGAAAATGGGGGAAGATCAAGAAAGCAAGAGCAGGAATAGAATGCAATTTGTATGAAAATGCAAGGACAATGAAGTCTGAGGCATTTTAAAACAATTGGTGGATATTTTGCAAATTAACCATTGGATATACGGTTCTCAGATTTTATTGAGATGTTCTGCAATTTTGTGTTAAATACATTCGATTGTCCCCACTCGTGTTCTGTTCACTACAGTTCTACTCCCACTTTTTAATACGTTAGTATTTTCAGTCCAATCCTTTTACATGGTTTTGATAAGAAAGCAGGAGAAGCGGCTAACATTTATTCTTCATATCGTTTGCGTGGATCTTGAACTCAGAAATTTTATGAAGCTTTAAGTTGCCTTCAGTCATAAAGGTCTCTAATACATTGGATAACAGTAGTTATCGATATACTGAGACAGCATATTTTTACAAGTGGATGTTACTGTACATCTGTAAATACGAATATGCAGCTTAAGTAAATGATTTCGTCGAAAAGGAAATTCTCTTAGCCGAATCGTCTTTTTATTTTAATTAGCTGTAATACTTTGTCTATAAAAAATGTCAGTTATATGAAAGGATTTTAAACGTAATTCTGGTAATCTAATTTGCTACCATGGCTCAAGTAAAACAATGGGATATATTAGGTAATCAATGTCCAACATTTTGCCAATCTACACCTTTTCGTATTGAATAAGTGAAGGAATTTGCCTCCTTATCATGTGGCATATTGGGAAGTTGTATTTCTGTTGACGGTAACTTCCAATCTTGATGTGCTTTTAAACGGTTTTCTAATACCTCGTGATACTTGTAAGCTGAAAAAAATGAAAAAAACTAGTTTAACATGTTAGTACATAAACCTGCAAGTTAATTTGTGAAATGTACATAAGAAAAGCAGAAGTACAAGTTGAAATTTATCTGGTTAGTTTTAGGGATAGATGTCTATTACGCTAGTAAGCTGTTTTCATTAGCTGCTGATTTCAGACAAAAGATAAAGGGCAGCTGTTTTATCTAAATAGAATAAGATGACAAGCTAGCAAATGAAGAGACACCCATGGACTATCGTTGATTGCTGACGGAGTTAGTCGTCATTGATTGAAAGTCAAACAGTGAGCGAGTTGATAATTTTCACTTGGGCTGAGAAAACAAAACTGTGTTTTTGATAGATAGGTTAATCGAACCGACGTTCCTACGGAAGTCGATTCTAGGGGGAAGCTAATGTAACAAATTAGGTTTGTTGGTTAAGAGTTCACTTCAAATAACTAAGCATATGTCAAAACAATATAGTTCAAGTATCCATTCACTTCCTTATTTTGTATAGGCGTTATATTTCCTATTATCTTATATTGAATATTGAGAGGTTTTGTTTGTCTAAATAAATAATCCCACGCTCGACTGTGACAGCGTGAAGATCTAAATAAAGATCTATTCATTACTTGTCTGGTTTCTTCTATCAATAGCACGAGGGTTAACTAGAGGCACGAAAGGTATGTGAAAGTCCTTCCATTTGTATATTTATTGAGATTGAATCCTGAAACTGACAATATCTCTTTGTTTAATTTTGAATGTACAGTCGTTATTCTCAATGATTCCATTTTATGTTTTAAGTCTAATTTTAATTTCAATGGATCTTATTTGTATATTTATTTTACCTGTCGTCTTAGTTTTGTCAATGTTCCATTTTATTTGTACAGTTTTTATTGTCAGTACTAATTTTTTTTCTTGTACATTAGTTTCCAGCTGGTATCATATAAGTTTATCGTTATTTGATTATCCATAGTTGAATTTGTCGATTTGATCTATCCTTCAGAAATAAAAATATGTTTTCTGTTTGTTGGGAATGCCGTATATTGTTGCTAACTTTAATTAATCACCTTCAAAATAACTGAGTGGATCTCACTACCACGAATAGAACTACATTTCTTGCTTAACATTTTTCTTCTCTTGAAAATTTGACTGTAGAAGGTTTTTGAACCAATAAGCACTGTTCAACATGTCTGTTATCAATTAATCATTATGTTTTAGCATATTTGAGTATTCAAGGGCATGATTGAAGGATCTACTCTTTTACACAGAATATTTAAAAATTCTAGAGTTTTCAGGATCTTTTTGCAGTTAACATTCTACATCAGGAAAGATCAACAGCACACATTTTTTGTGATTGGTGAAGATAATGCTAACAAAGATGGTTATCATTTCTAAACAGCGGCTATGAACGTCTGGATTTAAGGAATTTGAAGGATTTAGTGATCTATTCAAGTGCTCGATGTTCAACTGAAAGCCACTTTGCTAATCGTTGAAGCAATATAGACAGCGTGTATTATTGGACAATTATTTTTGACTCTAAAAACACAAGTAATCTCAAGATAATAATGGCGGAAACCTATTTTGTATTTTAGACAGTTCTAGCGCTACACCACCAATTACAGGAAATGAATGATAAATTATTATCCAGAAGAATTGGTCTGGAAAATAAGAGAGAGAGAGAAAGGTAGGTCAAAAGTTCCCCAAACTACTTCAACATTCACTTAAGTTCATCTCTATAATATAACTCCTCCCAAACTATAGTATGCAAATCGCTTAAAAAAACAACAACAGCACTTGCTCAATGGACTAGACAACCAAGGTGTTCCATGTATTTGGTGATAGTCTGATTTCATTGTTGACTGGGTTCGTGATTGTGTGCTACTTGATTTACATAAAATATTTCTTTTGAATCCAGCCCAAAATGGTAAAATTTCATTGAAAGTTAACCTAACTGCTTCGTCAAATAAGTTTAAACTTATAGGACCTTTATGATCGGTTTGACGATGTATTCTTCCAACTAATCGATTAATAACTTCATTTGGTAGGCCAATCTGAAAATGAAACGGCATATTATAAAGTAAAACGGGAATGAATACATTATTATTTTTACTATTAGTATTTAGAAAGTTAACCCAATATGGAAGGTGGTTGCTAATGTAGTGGCATTGGATCCTAACCACAATCCTCAAAGCTGAACATGAGATAACTTGAAAAATAGACTTCCAACATGTAACACTAAGAGAAGGTCAATAACGGCGGACGCTGTAACATTCATTCGAAATTGAATTCATCGGATTGCATGGCTCGGCCTTGCAGGCGTGGTCATACTTATGTAAAATAATTTTTATCCATATAAAATATATTGTTCTATCTCCGGCCTAAATGTGTTCTTCATCATATATTGATGATTGTTACAATACGATGAGTCAAGGTAGACAATGATGTGACTTTCACGCAAGATTTTATAGATTGGGCGGTTACATTATGACAAATCTACAATTTTAGGATTAGGTCTATTATTGGAGCAGCACTAATAACAAAGTAGACCATAATTCTACAATAATTACATCTAGTTACATTTTGACCTCTTGCCTGTATCAATCTTCACCATTATAAAATATCGATAAAACAGAGGGACATTTCTAGGAAAATGTTCCTGGATGTATACCAAGGAGTTGTGTAATTAAATATTTTAAAGCTTAACCTGGTTAAAGGTAAATACATTATTCACTCTGATAAGTCAGTAGTTATAGATGCAACTTTTAAAGCGATTAGTAGACAGAAATACAGTGGAGTATTGATTTTCTCATAAGAAAGTACTGGGTTGATTTTTATGGTCTATTAGACTCACTCTCGACAGCATTCAACATTATCTTCTGGCATGAATTGGCAGTAGACAATTCAGGTGAATTTTTTCTTGTTGTTCTGCAAATGCAGTTACAAATCCATTCTTTGATATCATTCCAAGTAGTTTACGCATAAACCTACCTTACATCATAAAGGCTTTAACTAATCACTAATTAGAATTCAAATAACTCAATGACTTAAACTATGCTGGAGCAAATAGATAATCCTTACAAATTAAACTAATGTTCACAAAATCCCCCCATCAAATATGTAATTTATCCATAAATTTATTAGTCAGTAGTAATATATGCGATTGTATAACTTAGAAAGTGAACTGTTAGAAAGGATTATTATGGTAAACCATATTATTATTATTACTAATGGCTTTATTCAATAGTATATATTGGTACAATATGGAATTTTCAGCACGAGGTATTTGAACACGTTTTTTTTGCAAATTGAAAGAAGGAAAGGATGAAAAAAGATCTGAATCTGTACAACTTTTCAAATTAGAGACAAGGTTAAGAATACAGGTTATTGACTAGGTCAATTCTAACGACCTGTTCATCACAGAGTATATTTGCTAGATAAGGTATAGTAGAGCTTTTATACTCTTGCTTGAGTGTATGGATTTTATTGTATTGACGTCTCGTTCCACCAGAAGACATACAACAAGAGAGATATGAATGAAGAGGATGGTTAGTATTTGACAAGGTAGCACCTGCCATTAGTTTACAAGACTTACATACAGTGAGATCGTCCTCATATTTCACAAAAAGTGTTTTCTGTGGAAGATGGCAGATCATGTAGAAAAAAGGAGAAATGAATAAGGGAAAGAACAGCTCCTTGTGACACATCTTCATGAGACAGTAGAGACGTTGAACACTTACCTCCAAACATAGTGTACTATTCTCTTGCAGAGAGGTAGGAAAATGGTCAGTTGGTTATCCAGATGTCAGTGTTGACGCTAATTAACTTATTAAATAAAATTTGTCTTGGGATAGAATCAAAAGCAGAAGTATAATCCAGAAAAGTGCATCAAATGTATTTCATACCCTTTTTCAACCTAAAAACTATATTGTGATGTAGAACAGTAACGGTATCCAAGGTGCTTCTTTCTGTTCTACATCACAATATAGTCAGGCATATGTGTACGTCAATTTAGGTTGATATATCATTTCATTATAATGATTTAAAATTAACAAGAGCTCTTGCAAAAGAAAAGTATTTCATTTCATAATACACTTATAATTAACTTACTTGAATTTGTGGTGGAAAAACAGATTCTAAAAATGTTTGCAAAATACATAAAACCTTTTTCCTTATTAAACTATGTTCAACATGACCACGATGAAGTTCCTATAATAAAATTAAGATATAGATAAAAACTGTCATTAAGTAGTCTTACACATGTGTACATATAAGGAGAAAACATTGGGAGCATAGTTCTTATTGACTAATATGACATTTTGGGAAATCATTCGAAGTAAGGTGTTGCGAACTGGATATTAAAAGCACTAGTAACACTGGCTGAACCCGGGTACCATAATATATACGGATGATTAGAGAGCGTACAGATGCCTACATAGACTTTGTTATGTGTATCATGTCGCTGTCCACAAGCGGCATTTTCTGGACCCAATAACCGGAGTGCATACAAACAATATTGAAACGATGTGGACTGTAAGAGTTTTCACAGCCTTATCATGACTCCAGAGGCCGACTATTATGGAGCCATATGGATGATTTCCTCTACCGTATGTATTACGATTTTAGAATCTCTGAATCTATTTCAGACCTTCACAAGTTTTTCAACCATGTAAAAGAAATGTATCCACTTTTATTCTTTGATTTTGTGCAGTATATTTTTATTCTATACTAACTGCTTTCTGATTGGCTAATACTTCTCAAGGCCACTTAAGATTCGTTCAAGGGTCGTCCATAAATTATAGTCTCACCGAAGATTGAGATGTCATACAACAGTTCATTGCTGGGTAGTAATGGTTTCCATCCCTGTAAATGTCATTCCAGTATTTTGTGTACTAAAATAATGCACTTGATATCAACTCTGTAAGTTATCATCAAGATAATCGATAGGCCAGGACCATCAAAAGGGACCTCCATAATCAAAATGCCTGACAGTTGCATATAAAGATAGAATCCGACGAAGATATATTAATTGATTAAAAAATGTCACGTTCCAATAGTAGTTAATGACATTTAAACTTGAGCCCTCTGCCTAATCTTTTCGACAAATGCATGAACTAAGTTTTTGGAAACTTTGTTTTACAGAATTTAGGAGACGACTTCATGGCTTACCTAAAGTTCACGAACAAGGAACTCCATTATGTCCAATTCTGAATATGCTAAATTAATAGTACCACTCAACAGTAAAGTGGCTGGTTAAATCATTGGGACTGTTACATCGAAACTTAGTGAACCGCAGTGCTAAATATATATTTGAATATGTAGATTTAGTAAAAAAATATGAATCTCTTGCCAAACTCGCATGTCACTGACTGAACCTGTCCTCAGCTTTCATTTAAAAAAAAAACAGATACCAAAAACATTAGCCAACTGGCTGAACGCCAATTCAGTCAATACCGTATTGTAGTGAACAAGAACACCAGTGGGGACAATCGAATGTATTCAACGCAAAATTACAGGACTTGTTCATAAAATCTAACAATCATATAATAAATACGTAATTTGCAAAATGTCCATCACTTGTCTCACAATGACTCAAACTTCATTGTTCTTGCATTATCATACAAATCGCATTCTGCTTTCATTCTTTACTGTTTGATCCTCTTGTCTCTCTGCTGCCAGACCTTCTGTTCACGACTAACATCATATACTACTTATGTCAATATAAGTAGCACACACCACAATATTACTTACCAAATGATAAATGGTTAATCAATCATTAAAATAAAGATCACAGAACAACCAGTGAGGTTTCACTCTTAGTCTTTGTATCATCGAATAAAAAAGATTTTAGCCTAAGTAATAGGCTCTTTTGTGTATCGAATTACTCTAACGCTAAATTAGTTTAGTGCGTTCAGATGAATGTAACATGAGGAAAATACCGGTAATCTTTAACTGAACAAACTTTTCTATTATAAGATAAGGGAATGAAACAACTTAATTTTCATTGAATATTACTTTATTAGGTTGAGTGCTCATTGTCTTTTTGTACAGAGGTTCTTAGTATATCTTTTATGAAACCACTTTACTTGATGAAAGAAATTAAATAAGATTCACATTGTAGTTAGGCGTTTAAATGTTAATTGTTGAGTCGGTTTCCGAGAACTACAACAGAGCCTTCAGATGCCCTAATGAAGCCGAAAAGTTTCCATCCAATCAGAACATGATGGAGTTTTCTAGAATACCAACGTGGCATGCTACTATTGGACAGTAGAATAATATGTCTCTTTACGGATTGACGGAATTAAAATGTTGATTTAATAAATGCTAATATCTATAAATACCCGTGACTTTCTGTACATTTCGACTCTTACCAAATAAACACTTCTTCATCTTTTCTTCTATCTTCTGATTTGCAACGGTGAAGTTTCAACGTCCGAGTTTCATAGTCGTAAACCGTATTCTGCGTTAATCAAGTAGGGAACTTAACACTAAGATAGTACTCAACAACTGTTTTGCTCTAGTTTGAATATTTTACTATAAAAAAACATGTCGAAGGTGAATTGTCTTCTTACTTCTTATGTAAGGAATTAAAACCTTTTTCTGGTACCATAAACAGCATAGAATAAAACATAAAGTTCAGGTGTTTAACATACTTCGTACAATATATACTGTCAAGTTCATAATGATTACTTGAAAGATCTTTCAATTTTTGTCCGTTAAAGCGACAATAAAAGGGGTTACAAAGGCTATCGGCTGTTTTTTACAAACAAAGGTGTATGTTTCACAGATTGGAATCATGAGTCAGTTGAAGCTAGACCACCATTGAAAACCTGGAAGCACTGGACGGCCGTTTCATCCTAGTATGGGACTCCTCAGCAGTGCGCATCCACGATCCCGCACCACGGCCGTCCAGTGCTTCCAGGTTTTCAATGGTGGTCTAGCTTCAACTGACTCATGATTACAATCTGTGAAATTTATAAAATCTCCACAAAACCCATTCTGATAAAGGTGTATGTGTTTGAAAAGTAACTATACGGTTATAATAATAATAATAATAATAATAATAATAATAATAATAATAATAATAATAATAATAGTAAATTTTTATGGAGTTTTGTTCTCTGAGCTGGATGGTTTGGTTGTGGAGCTGTCATCGTTCTTCTGGACGACATCATCAACACAAACTTCAGATAGAAGTAAAGTGAGGTGCCCTCTTCATCTTCGCCTTCATGAACATCAATTAACAACCAAACGCCATGACATGTTTTCATTTATGTCAATGCACATGGACAACTGCAAACACACACTCGACTGGAAAAATGTGGACATTTCGGATAGAGACAATTCCAAAAACACCACAGAATTTTTACAAGCATCGCACTCAGCTCAATCAGCAATCAACAAACACGTTCAAATCGATCCAATTTATCAACCAATCACGAAAATTATGCACATACATAGGAACAAAGACCAAACCAGTGGGAGGTACAACCAAAACAATGAAGTCAACAATGACAGGTTTAAGGTCAACAATAACCAGTCAACATCAAGATGTACAAGACAATCTGTGAATCACATTTGGGGAAATTCGAACACTTCACTTCTATCTGAAGTTTGTGATGCTGATGATGTCGTTCAAAAGAACGGTGAAAGTTCCATGACCAAACCATCCAGCTGAGAGAACAAAACTCCATCGAAATCATCCACCTGAACTACAAATCTTCTCCACCATCTCATAATAATAAATTTCGATAATGTAATAAGAAGACGAAGATGATCAGAACTATGTAGATCTATTAGCGCAATACATTTTGAACAATCTGATCACGCATACATACATAGGGAGCAGTAATCGTAATCTCAAAATTAGGGTGTGTGAATATGTACCTAAATGGTTGTATAAACAAATAAAATTAAATGATCTAATAAGAGTAGAGGATAAACATCCATCATCCTCTATTGAAACAGGCCATAAGATTGATCTTAACTCGGCTTTTGTGATACTGTACAAAAGTTAAAAGGGCGTATACTAAGGTTTATTGAAGCCTTAGCTATACGAAAATTCAAATCCCCTTTTATGTATACAAAAACAGTTTGTTCTCACCTTAAACGTACCCTGCTAATCTTAGCTCATTATCCAGTACGATCAGCTCCCAATTTGTTTTTCATATTATTTTCTTCATTATCTTTGTTTCTTTTTACCCTCAGTTTCTAGTCTAATTGACCTTTTATTTTTATATAATAGATTGTTCGAAATGTATTACGCTAATATATCACATAGCTCTGATAATCAATTTTCGTCTTCTTATTACACCACCAAAATTTATCAAAGGGGCTAACTGCTCCAATTAATAATAATAATAATAATAATAATAATAATAATAATAATAATAATAATAACCTATTAATTGGATTCATGAGTCAGTTGAAGCTAGACCGCCATGGAAAACCTGGAAGCACTAGTGACTGTCTTCAAGAGTTATTTCTTGGAGTTCTAGTGAGAAGCCGTGATCCGTGGAGTTCAACCTGGTCTGTTGTGAGATCGTAACCCACTGAAGACAATCGTGGACGGTGGTGCGATTTCGTTGATTAGTTGAGGTTTGACATTGACATTGTTGGATGCCGGCCGGCTCAGTAGTCTATAGGTTAAGTGTTCGCGCGTGAGACTGATAGGTTGTGGGTTTGAATCCTGCACGCGCAATGCTAAAGAGTCCCAATACTAGGATGAAATGGTCGTTTAGTGCTTCCGAGTTTTCCATGGTTGGTTTCTATGGTTATTATTACCGATCCAAAGGTGATTTATTCAACTAATAGAAGTTAACTTACTTCAAAACGTAAAATTTCAATATGAAATATCAAATCTTGATCAATTAATGGACAATTTTCTTTGAATCCATAATCAACTAAATACTGATAGAATAGTATTAATTTGAAATCGGGCGGTTGAAAAGCTGCACGTTTTAATAATTTTGATAATTCTTCTTTATCTTCTAACATTGGTCTCATTTTAATAGAAAATTTCTAATTAGTTAATAAATAAATATAAGTAGTCAATGTATATCAATGATCTAGTGTAGTTTGATATTTATACAAATCTTGTTATAATTGACATAAACAGTAATTTCAATCATTAAACATTTGTCATATTATGCTTTGGTCGGAGGGAGGAGGGTTGTTAACAGTGTTTCCTCATGACTCTAGAACATGGGAGATTCACATTTTGCGAGTGTTTATTAACAGCTGTCTATGCAACATACTTTGGATCCGTTGGCTGGATACTATCAACAACAACCTACTGTGGGAGAGAACAAACTAGATTCCAGTGGAGGAAGAAATCAGAAAGAAGCATTGGAAGTGGATAGGACACACATTGAGAAAAGCACCCAACTGAGTCATAATACAAGCCCTCACATGGAATCCTCAAGGCCAAAGGAAAAGAGGAAGACGAAAGAGCACATTACGCTGAGAAATGGAAATAGATATGAGAAGAATGAGCAACAATTGGATCGAACTAGAAAGGAAGGCCCAGGCCAGAGTGGGTTGGAGAATGCTTTTTGGTGGCCTATGCTCCATTGGGAATAACAGGCGTAAGTAAGTATATAAGATACTTCTGATCTGATGAATTTATTCATACTACTAATAATGTCATAGTGATTTTACGAGTTTTAGTGATTTCATACTGAATTATTCTCTATATAATGTACGTTTACATTTTCGTTCTTATGATTTTAGTACATAGATGCACTTCTATTGCATAAGCTATGAGGATTAAATTTTTTGTAAATAATGAATGTGACCTCTTAAGAATGGCAATAATAAAATACAAAAAAGGGAAGAGAAATATTCAGTTTTACAAATTCTACTTGTTATAACTTATGGCCTATTAACCCTATTAATATATAACGTAATAATATCGACAGTTAGAGAATAGTGATTTGTCGACCGGACCAATGACTCGTAAACACGTACGGGAAGTCTATAGTTTCCATAGGTCCTTCTTCATTCCTAGCCATGCCTGTTAAAGTTCAGAACACCAATCTCAGCCTCCGAGATATGAATCATGTATTTCAAACATACTGGGTTTATATACGAACCAAACAGACCACATCGCTCCACAAAATAGAAAAATAACATTTTTAAAAGATCTAGCCTAAAAATGGCTGTGATTATGGGAGACTGTAATTAATAAACTGGGCATAACTCAACAACGGTAAATCGTCTAATAATAGTCTATAGGTCAAAATGAAGCTTATAATAAGAGGAACATGAATATGCATAGCTTAGCCACTTTATAATTCCCATCAGGATATAAGTTGAATAATTTTTTTCTGGTTAGCGTTTTTTTAACGAGTTAGTTTTCTACGGGATTGGGTTGCTAACTCGATGCCCAACCCTTCTCCTTGGAACCGACAGTAGCCCCCGAAGAGACTCCGTGCGGAGTTCATCGGGATATAACACTACTATAAATCATTCAGTACGTATTCAGTTCATGAAAATGTTCATAGAATCAAAAAGTTATGTAATCAGACTATAGACAAAGAATTTTTAGCTGAAAATGTTCTAAATGATTAATGGACAAGAAATTGATGAAGATGACAGTGTCTCAGGATCTACCACAAAAACCAAGTCGTTTAGTTTGGTAACATTGATTAGAAATATTATGGAAACATTTGATAAATAAGAAATAATATTACCTGTTTTGTTTCTGCAGCCTGGTTAAGTGTTTTTGGAGTTACAACTAATGGGATTAATTCAATTTCAGGCATTTGGCAAAGTTGAGACACTGATAAACCAAGCTTTTTAGCTGTTACCTAAAGACGAAAAAAAAATATTCAAAGATTTAGAAGAGAAAAAAAACACTTGATGTAAACTCAATTTGATAGAATGTTAATAAAATGAGTTGGAAACTGGAGAACTATTACAAACATCATCAAGAAGGTACAATTATTTATAAATAGTTGTCTATGCAAGATACTCAACATCTGTTGGCCGGATACCATCAGTAACAGCCTACTGCGGGAGAGAACAAATCAGCTTCCAGCCGAAGAGGAAATTAGGAAAAGACGATGGAAATGGATAGGACGTACATTACGCAAATCACCAAACTGCATCACGAGACAAGCCCTAGCTTGGAGTCCTGAAGGGAAGCGGAAAAGAGAAAGGCCAAAGAACACATTACGTCGGGAAATAGAAGCATATATGAAAAGTATGATTAACAAGTTGAAAGAATTGGAAAGGATTGCTTGGGACAGAGTTGGATGAAGAATGCTGTTGAGCGGCTTATGCTCCTCGACGAGGAGTAACATGCGTAAGTAAGTAAAGTAAGTAAGTATTGGGTTGAAGGTAGAAATTTCACCCTGCAATTAACCTTCATTTTGATAGAAAATTTTACATTAGTCATCAGGAGGTAATAGCTTACATCTGTAACTCTTCATGAAACATAGAGCACCGACAAGAAATATCTGGTCAACTCTGTTCTGGGCCATCCTTTCTAGTTGTTTCCATATCCTATTCATTCTTTTGACGTCTGTCTGCGATTCCCGGTGCAATGCGTTCATTGGTCTACCTCTTCATTTTACATTCAGGATTTCAAGTTCGGGCTTATTTTGTACTGCAGTTTCATTATTTCAACAATATGTGTCCTACCTAATTCCAGAGTCTGATCCCAATTTTTTCTTCAGGTAGAGGCCAGTTTATTTTCTTCTACAGTACGTTGTTATTGACAGTGTCTGGCCAACGGATCTGGAGTATCTCGCATATGCAAATGTTTGTAAAAACCTGCACTTTTTTGATAACCTAATATAAATTTCAGAACAAATAAATAGACAGCGGGTTGTTAGCTGTCATTGCTACTTAATATTGATTAAGTAGTACACAAGTGTAATCCAAGTAGCTCTCCAAGATTGATTTCTATTTGTTGTCACATGAACAACTGAAGATGATTCAAACAAATAAAATGACGTGTTATATATATAAATAGTGTAATTAGAGGCTTGATCTCTCGGGCCTAGATTATATGTCTATGGAAATAGAATAAATCAACTAGATACTGACATATAGTTTGAGTGAGGTTTTATTCTTTACAAATAGATAAGTAGTTTAAATTAAAAAAAGTTAACTTACATTTAAAAATTCATTAAACAAAGAATAGAGACTGTTTAAATGATGATCTCGGAGGCCTTTTAATGTAGCTGATGTTGGACGATCTTTTTCTTGATCTAATCGTTTAATAAATTTTTCTGGCAATTCTATTGGCTTTTCACATGATATACGTAGATAATTACTAACAAATAATAACAAGAAAATGATTCGTTTTGTTAGTACTATCAATTAGATTTTTTGTTTAAAACCATGTACGATACATAAGGTTTGCATTTTCAGAGTTGGTGTGTAGAATTAGATGCTACTAGACTCAGAATTTATGAATGTTATTAGTTCATGCTTGATGTATCTAAAACGTTAGTACAACAGACCATTCAGTTTATTGTTAACACGGCACGGCGGTTTCGTCCCATTGTGGGACTCTTCAGCAATGAGCATCCACGATCCCGCTCGCGGGATTCAAACCCAGGACCTATCAGTCTCGCGCGCGAACGCTTAACCATTAGACCACTGAGCCGGCTGGCATCCAATGGTATTAATGCCTAACATCAACCAATCCACGAAATTGCGCGACCAACTTCCATTGTACTGAGGTAGATACCTGTCTCTACCCGACATGGATTAACTCCACTGGTCAAGGCTGATGTTGGACACTATCATCATTGGATGACGACTCAGTAGTTCAGTAGGTCAAGCGTTCGTGCGCGAGACCGAAGGTCCTGAGTTTGAATCCCGCGAGCGAGGTCGTGGATGCGCACTGCTGGGGAGTCCCACAATAGGACGAAACGGCCGCCCAGTGCTTCCAGGTTTCCAAAAGTGGTTCAACATCAATCGGTTGATGATCTCAATTAAAAACTTAATAATCTCCACAACCCCTATACTAGTTATTTTTAAAAATTGGATTTTGTAACTATGTAGGAGAAAATTCCCTCAGTGTTCAACTAGATTGTTTCGTGATATAGTTTTTCAGTCATAGGAAATTTATCAATTTGTCTACTTCTGAGCTGAAAACACCTAAGATTACTGATTAGGTTCTTTCTGAGAGATCTGAATGTCCTAGGTTTGATCTCTGGAGAGGTTGTGAATACATACTGCTTGGGAACCTTATGACAGGACGAAACAGTTGTCTAGTATTTCCTGCCTTCTGATAGTTTTCAAGCGGATATCAATCTGTAAAAAATGAAACGGTTAAGTGTACTGAAAGGTGTGAGATTTAAAGTGACCCATTTAAGACTATCGAACACATGCATATATATATGGAGAATCGGTCTAATGTTAACTCTTTTAAACTGTGTAAATTTTATGAAACGTTTAAGATCAATGGTTTGAGAAACTAATATTTCAAATTCTAAAAACTAATAATTGTTCATCTCAATCGCTCATTTGTGGCTCAGGAAAAATAAGGTCCGGAAAATCTTAGCGATAAGCCTCGAATATCAGCATCGACCATTTTGTCGATGAAAATAGGTACTTGAGAGCCAATCTACGGGATGGTTGGATCAATCTATCATATATCGATCACTAGACCTCTCACTTTATGAAATTATAAGTTTTGGAATGTAAGTAAGTACAGCATATGGAAAGTGCCTGTACTCGTGGTCCGGTCTCACAAGGATCTTGGGGTGACAATGAGTCATGATCTTAAGACAAGGGCTCATTACCGGAAGGTTGCAGATAAGGGGTTTACAACCCTACGGAATTTAAGACGGGCATTCACCAAGTAAGATACTACCATTCCACTACAATATACATAAAATTAGTGATAACCAAACTTGACAACTGCGTTCAGGCTGCAAGCCCTTGTTTGAAAGCTGACTCGGATATCCTCAAAAAAGTACAGAGGGGGTTACTCATGCAATTCCGGAACTCCGGGGTTTATCATACAAAAGTGGCTGTAAAAGCCAGACCACTTTTCTCTGTCTTATTGCAGATTAAGAGATGATCTGTTTTTGATGTATAGAATACTAAGCAATGATTTTGAACCTAATATATTCTCTCTTTTTCTTCCCACTAGATCGGGACATCTCAGAGGACATAGCAGGTGAGTAGGAAAGCCAAGAATGAACAAAATACCCGTGGCATACAGGTTTTCAAATTTTTGGAACCTGTTACCTGAAACAGTGGTGTCCGCTCTATCAACTAACTAATTCAAGAGAAGATTAAACACTGACAGAAGTATACTAGAAAAGAAATAACATAGGCTGTAGGCCTTCTGTCCTTACTACACAAATCTGAATTTGAGATGATGGAGAAGATTTGTAGTTCAGGTGGATGATTTCGATGGAGTTTTGTTCTCTCAGCTGGATGGTTTGGTCGTGGAACTTTCACCGTTCGTCTGAACGACAACATCAGCAGAACAAACTTCAGATAGAAGTGAAGTGTTCGAATTTCCCCACATGTGATTCACAGATTGTCTTGTACATCTCGATGTTGACTGGTTATTGTTGACCTTAAACCTGTCATTGTTGACTTCATTGTTTTGGTTGTACCTCCCACTGGTTTGGTTTTTGTTCCTATGTATGTGCATAATTTTTGTGATTGTTTGATAAATTGGATCGATTTGAACGTGTTTGTTGATTACTGATTGAGCTGAGTGCGATGCTTGTAAAAATTCTGTGGTGTTTTTGGAATTGTCTCTATCCGAAATGTCCACATTTTTCCAGTCGAGTGTGTGTTTGCAGTTGTCCATGTGCATTGATATAAGTGAAGACATGTCATGGTGTTTGGTTGTTAATTGATGTTCATGCAGGCGAAGATGAAGAGGGCGTCCACTTTGTCCGATGTAGTGCTGTTCGCAGTTGGTACAATTTATTTTGTAGATGATGTTTGATTTGTTTTCTTTTATCATTTCATCCTTTGGTTACCATAGGATTAATTGTGGGGATTTTGTTGGTTTGTGTGCAACACCTATTCCGAAGGATTTCAGCAGTCTTGTTGTTGTTTCTAATATGCCTTTTTTGTATGGTAGGGTGATCCTTTAGTTGATTTCTGTACTTGACTTTGTTTCTGATGGTGAGTACGGCTGGTCAGGAAATTTATACAGGAATATTATGTACAAAGATAGGAACAAAAATCAAACCAATGGAATTTACAATCAAAATAAAGAAGTAAACAATAACATGTTAAGGGTTAACAATAACCAATCAACATCAAGATGTACAGGACAATCTGTGAACCGCATGTGGAGAAATTCGGACACTCCACTTCTATCTGAAGTTTGTGCTGTTGATGATGATGTCGTTCAGAAGAACGGTGAAAGTTCCAACTCAAAGAACAAAACTCCATCAGAATTTGAATTTGTTAACATTGTTTATCTAATTAGTCATAAACGATGACAACATCTTGAATTGATTAGTAAATAATCCAAGTAACTTACTCATAAATATAATTTGCTTTATCAATTCGCTGTTTAAGTTTTTCCATATTTAATTGATTTTTGGTGATTGTTAAATATTGATTTACTTCTAAAATAAATGCTAAATTATTTGATGAATTATAATTGAATTCTGATTGGTCCAATGTTTTAAGCCATTCTTGAAACATTGAAATTAATCTATGTGTTTATTGTTGCCATGGTAACATGTAAATTCATAAAAACACAAAATAGTGCTCAATATACCACAAAAAATAGTTAATGAACAAAATCGCAACTAAATTAATAATTATCAGAATGGGTTTTGTGGAGATTTTAGAAATTTCACAGATTGAAATCATGAGTCAGTTGAAGCTAGACCACCATTGAAAACCTGGAAGCACTGGACGGCCGTTTCATCCTAGTATGGGACTCCTCAGAAGTGCGCATCCACTATCCTGCTCCACGCGGGGCTCGAACCCAGGACCTACTGGCTTCGCGCGCGAGCACTTAACCACTAGACCACTAGCTTCAACTGACTCATGATTTCAATTTGTGAAATTTCTAAAATCTCCACAAAACCCATTCTGATAATAATCAGCTGCTCACTAGTGACTGACTTTAGGAAAAATTCCCGAAGTTCTAGTGAGAAGCCGTTACCAGTGGAGTTCAACCAGGTCTGTTGTGAGATAGGAACTCACTGAAGACAATGGTGTACGGTGGCGCAACTTCGTGGATTGGTTGAAGTTAGACATTAACACCGTTGGATGCCGGCTCAATGGTCTAGTGGTTAAGTGCCCGCGTGCGAAGCCAGGAGGTCCTGGGTTTGTGGGTTCGCACTGCTGAGGAGTCCCATACTAGGATGAAACGGCCGTTCAGTGCTTCCAGGTTTTCAATGGTGGTCTAGCTTCAATTGACTCATGAATTCAACTATTAAATTTATTGATATTTACTTCTATTAATTTTTTTTTTAAAAGAAATACACGTTTTACTGTTTTCATTGTAATGGGATGCGAAGGTGAAATCACATTTTTAATTCATTGTATTTCTTGTTTAAAATTAATTCCGTTTTCTCATTCAATATGATGATTGTTGAGCATAATATTTGTTTTTGCTTTTCAATATGATATTCTATTCGATAAAATGGTGAGACTATAATGTATGGATGAACCAATCGGATTTAAGAAAACAGGTCTAGGATTTCGGCGCGAAATTCATTCATTCATTTTGTAACGGAGTTAAAATCATCATGTATGGTGTTATTAATAGATTCTGTTTTCTTTCTATTGCACGGCAACCAAGAATAAATGCCTTAGAAGGAGAAGAAGAGCAAGCTCTGCATGCACTGAACCTACAGGATGACTTATAAGACTGTTTTTTAAACTAGCTCTCCCTTCTGTACATTACCCACGAATTTTAATTTTCAAAATAAACGACTGGTGGCTTCATTCCGTGTTCTCTCTCTTGGTGTGAAGTGCTTGGTTAACACTGTGTGTTGTGCTTTCAGGTCTTCCCCTCCTGTCAGTGACTGATGATTACACGTGTTACAATTTGGCTAAAGAGCGTTTGTGGCATTTTAACTGATGTCAGTTCGTGATGAAAACCTCAAATCTAATGCCTGACCCTAACCATCAACTGTAAATCATAATTCTAATTCTCCACACTGATTTATAACCCACATTTAGTTCTAATCAGTAGGTTGATATTTTTAAGGTCACTTTAACATCGCTCAAAGGTTGTCTATAAATTATAGTCTCACCATCAATTATTAAAATGGGTGTACAATCAATGTATAAAAGAGTGTATTTTCGATTAGGGTTGTTGTTGTGTCTGGAGTTTAATAAATATTCACTTGTACCAGTCTTGGTATTATTACTTCGCATCATAGTTAATTGTAGTAGTTCCTTGTTCCTTTAATTATAAGAATGGGAGACGTGGATAGAGCAGAAATGTATCAATAATAAATTGTCCTTTTTTGCTCCGTTTTATATCAGTTATGATTGAGTTATGTACACACTGTAATTACTAACTTGTGTTGCTTAGTCGTCAGGTGTTCAATATATATTATGGTATGAATTTTGAGTTATGAATGTGTAGGGTAAAATAGAGTAATAATGTGCTCGCTGTCTTCATCTTTTGATTAGATGGGCTTCATAACTCAATGAGCCTTAAGATTCATTAATCAGTATTCACAATCATTGAGATATTGACTTAGAGAGGGTTGCTACGATACTAGATAATGAGGTCACTGGTCCTATAGGAAATAGAGGCGATTAAGTTGATATTTTGACAAAGTATTATTTTGGTATGCGTTACTGATCTCGACAGGTATAAGTTATTTATTTATTTTATTTTATTTGAACACATAAACATTGGAACAAGAAGGCACCAAATAGATATGCGTCACATAAGTCATTCGATTAGTGTGAGAACTGCAATATTGTTCGGGTGTCCAAACCGAAACAGATGATTTTCTTAGGAGGTCATAACCGGAGCCTTCGACCTAAAAGTTTGATCCACAAGTTAGTGGAGCAACGTCAGGAGATGCAGTTCTAATTGGTTCATACACCATTTATTCACTTAGGATTCTGGAGCCCATATGCACCACTGGTTTGGAGTCAGGGTTTTTCAACTCCATTAGGTGGATCCTCCATATCCGCCAACCCGGTTAAAGTGCCGTAAACAACAACAATGTCACGAGAAGACAGTGAGTAGGACTTCCGTGGCAGTGATTGAATGCACGTGGTCATGTGAAAATATTTCGAGAGATAGTGAGAGAAGTGACTCTCCCCACTCTTGGCCGTACCAGGGCATTTGGGGGCAATCTAGAGTGAAATGCCTGGAGGCAGAAGGTTAAGAAGATTAGAAAAAAGACAACGAGAACTGAAGGAGATTAATGTGGAAACGAAAGAACAATGAATTCTGAGATGATTGATTGACATTTTGCAAACGAAGTATTTACTGTATGGTTCTCAGATTTTACTAAGTCTTTTAGTAATTTTATATTCAGAAACATCCGATTGTCCCCATTTGTGTTCTCGTTTATTACAATATAACTACTTCCATAGTAAGCAATCTGAAATGATATTATGTACTAATGATCAATCTATCCAGTCACATTAAAGGATCATATAATTTATATTCTGGCCTATAAACTTTCTAAAAACAGAGAAATTACAATATTGTGTTTATATACTACTTACAATTTATTATCAAGCATAGATTTCAAATTGAATACTTGATTTGATATTCTTCTTGATTGTGATTCTAATTGATTTTCTGTTTGTTTTATTAATCGAGTTTCTTCATCAGACTTGATTGTAGATAATAAAAAGAATTGTAAACATTAACAATAACAAAACAACTTATAATCAGAAAAGGGTTTTTGTGGATATAATAAGAATTTAATAGTTGAATTCATGAATCAATTAAAGCTAGACAAACATGGAAAACCTGGATTGGTTGAAGTTAGAAATTAACACTATTGAGTGCCAGCCAGCTCAATGATCTAATGGTTAAGAGCTCGTGCGCTAAACTGATAGGTCCTGGGTTCGAATCTCGTGAGGCGGGATCGTGGATGCGAAATGTTGTGGAGTCCCACACTCGGAAGAAGCGGCCATCCAGTGCTTACAGGTTTTCAATGATGGTCTAACGTCAATCGGTTGAAGATCTCAATCAATAACTTCATAAACTCCACAACCCTATACTGGCTAAAAATCTCGTTATTTTTCTAGTTGAAATCACCAGAATGTATTTCAAAGTGTCCGACCACTTAGTTTTATTTGCAGAAACATCGATTAACATTCAAACTGCATTGTTTGTATTGATGTATGTGAATAATTTTAGCGGCGTTTGATGCAAAAATGAACACGTTGAATTCATGATATAACAACATAAATAAGATCAGGAAAAATTAGAACGCCTAGGCTACCTGTTTCCGTTATTTAGATATTTCAAAAGGTTATCTTATCTTGTTTGTCTTAATAGTTGAATGTACGAGTTAATTAAAGCTAGATCACCATAGAACACCTGGAAGCACTGGACGACCGTTTCGTCCTATTATGGAGCCCCTCAGCAGTGCGCATCAACGATCCTGCTCGCGGGATACATCATTATGGCTATTAATCGCATAACTTATTCTGAAAAGTGTACAACGTTTCGGTGTACAAGTTACAAGATGCCCAATCAAAAATATATTTGTTGCTGGCAATATGCAACCAAAAGAATGTACATTATTTAGATGTCGATTGGCTGGACTGTTAACTTTTAACTGCTAATCTTACTTACTTACTTACGCCTGTTACTCCCAATGAAGCATAGGTCGCCGACCAGCATTCGTCAACCCACTCTGAACTGTCAATCACTAAATATTAATCGTCAGGATTGACCAAGAACTAAGAAATGGAAACTTGTTGAAATACTTTGTGTTTTTATTTTATTGTTGATATTCAAATCATCTAGCGGTGTAGTCTAAAATACAATGAACTAATCGTTTAGATTTTTTAATGAGTCCACTTATTAACAAAGATTGATCAAAATTCACTCTTGAATATCAACAACATGAAAAAGGCAGATAAAGATAATGAAGACAATAACATCAGTCTGCTAAGCAATTAACTGTTGATGTTAATAAAATTTATTCTGTGTGAATACGGTTTACAGTGGCTTAAACTTCACAATGATCCAACGATTTATTATTCTAAGAGGAGATGGATAATGGCTAGCTGTGGAATCCATGACGCGCGTTTCGTTCCATTTGGGACTCGTCAGATGGATTTATATGCACCTCGGAGTTGATGTTCACTATGAGACTCGAACTCAGTGCTGTTTTCTCCAAACGCCGTCACGTTATCCACTTTGCTACTGAGTCCTGCTATCCACTTGCTTGTGCAATGGGGTGAAGTTGAAATTCATTTGGTATTCGAAGGGGTTATGTGCAGATTGGAGTAATTTCAATAGTTGAGATCAGGAGTCAATTGAAGCTAGGCCACCACGGAAAACCTTAAAACACTAGACAGCTGTTTCGTCCTAGTATGGGACTCCTCAGCTTTGCGCATCAACGACCCTGTACAAGAGACTTAAACCTCATACCTAAGATCTCGAGCACGAACCTTTAACCTCCAGTCCACTGAACCGGGATCCAACAGTGTTAATGTCTAACTTTAACCATCTTCCATTGCTATTGATGGGTATCTGCCTCGCACTCAGTATTGACTAGCTCAACTGGTCACGGTTTCTCACTACAGCTCCGAGAATCGCCTCTCAAGCAATATCATGGATTGGTTAAAGTTAGAAATTAGCACCGTTGCATTCCGGCTCAGTGGTTTAGAGGTTATGCAATCACATGTGAGATCAAAGGTGTTAAATTCAAGCCTCGTGTGCAGGATCGTTGATGCGCAAAGCTGTAGAGTCCTATAGTGGGACGAAATGGCGGTCTAGTGTTTCCAGGTTTTAAATGCTGGTCTAACATTGATCAATTCATGATTTCAATCAAAACCCAACAATTTTCACATCCCTATACTAACAGCAGCATTCCTACAATTGAAGAACATATGGAACTCAAAACAACTTTCAACCAATATCAAAGTGAGAATCTTCAATACCAACGTCAAGGCAGTTCTACTATATGGAGCTGAAACTTGGAGAACTACAACAACCACTATCAAGGAGGTACAAGTATTTATAAATAGCTGTCTATGCAAGATACTCAACATCCATTGGCCGGATACCATCAGCAACAGCCTACTGTGGGAGAGAACAAATCAGCTTCGAGCTGAAGAAGAAATTAAGAAAAGACGATGGAAATGGATAGGACATACATTACGCAAATCATCAAACTGCATCACGAGACAAGCCCTAGCATGGAGTCCTGAAGGGAAGTGGAAAAGAGAAAGGCCAAAGAACACATTACGTCGGATAATAGAAGCAGATATGAAAAGGATGCATAGGAACTAAAAGGAGCTGGAAAGGATTGCTTGGGACAGAGTTGGATGGAGAATGTTGGTGAGCGGCCTATGCTCCTCCACGAGGAGTAACATGCGTAAGTAAGTAAAGTAAATAAGTATACTAACAGCAAATGACCTTTTGTAGAAATGTAAGTCTGCCTGTCGGTTGTTTTCATCTACTACCAAGTATCGCATATATATATTTTTTAAAAAGGAACATTTACTTGATAACCGGCAATTTTGAACTCAATGTCCTATCAGTGTTTAATTATCAATGTTAGAAAGGCATGGGATTTATTGAAAAAAGACCCATCTTAAATTCAAATAAAACGAACCTCGGTTAACTTGACCAATCCTGATAATGAGCTGTCTTGTTTCTGAAAATAAAAGACAATATTGAAACAAAACATTTATAAGTTATTGAAATAACTGATACTAATTAGTAAACAATGTTGTTTGTCAAGTCATTAGTGCTAATAGTATTCTTATTTATCAAGTTGTAATACAGTGTGCAATACTTGTAATGTTGAGTGATTAATCGTGGCACAAATCACTGAGTTGTAACTTATATTTTGAAGATTGATAGAAAGGGTTTAAACATCATTGAGAGTATCAGTTCTATCAAAACTGATAATACATCTTGCTCATGTTCCACATAATGCAGATATGTTTATCTGACTTCATGCTCAATCATTGTATCACAAAATTCAAGAATAAAAAAATACCAGGTCTAGTTTTAAGGTGGTACTTTCTAAACTGACTTCAAAAAATGTCTTTTTCCACTAGCAAAATGATCTTATCAATTTTTTTACTGCTAATTGGCTGACTCTACCAAATTAATAATTTCACTCATCTGAAATACATTCTCTGATTCGATCCTTGCAATTTCGGTTGTGCATAAACAATGTTGAGGAGTCTCATAATAAGACGAAACAACTGTCCTGTTCTTCCCAAATGCCCTGCTACGGCTGAGAATGGGAGGGGTTGTCTCGCTCTCTCTCTTTCGAGATGCACTCACATGGCCACGTGCATACAACAACTACCACGGAAGTCCTGCTCACTGCTTTCTCGTAGCGAGGGCATGGTTTGCGAAATTGAGATGATAAGAAGCGAATGCCCAGTGCTTTAACCGGGTTAGTGGACACAGAGAGTTCATCTAGGTGAGTTAGAAAACCCTGATTCCAAACCAATCGTGCACATGGGGTACAGTATCCTGCGGGAACAAATGGCATATGGACCTATTGTTGGTCACCGGTTACCATGGGACAGCATCTCCTGACGTTGCTCCACTAACTTGTGGATCAGACTTTTAAATCAAAAGCTCCGGTCGTGGCTCTCTCAAGAAACCACCTGTTTCAGTTTAAGCACCCTTACAGTATTACAGTCTTCACACTAATCGAATGACTTATGTGACGCAAATCTATTTGGTGCCTTCTTGTTCCAATGTTTATGTGTTTAAATAAAAAAATGCTTGTACTTCCAGGTTTTCAGTGTTTGTCTGGCAACTTCAGCGTTAAAAACTTAACTGTGTAACATGTGAGTTTAAAATTTTTAATTAGAAATTCATTTTCTTCATTGAGCCTCATTCAGTCCGTTATTTTTAATGGTTATAATATAACTTTTAGAATCACTTTTCCATTAATATATCCTTATGCTTTTTAAGAAATTTTCTTCTAAATTATTGACATTATTTATTTATTTATTCAAATTCTACAAATATTCCTTATGACTAAAGCATATTTGCCGTATCTAATTTTTACTGGTGAGAATTTTTCTGATAATATTGTAGTGTATGCTACTTATGTTGATAGATATAAGTCAGTCAGTCATTGACTACAGTGATCGTGAGTGCTATTGGAGGTATGAGGGCGATTATCACTTCCTGGTTTCCCACACCATGAAAGGGTTGTTCTGGAGGTACCTGAAAAGGAAATAGGATTAAAGGTGGTCTTAGTGATCTGAAAGCGTGACTGCAGTGCCCAAGCGACAACTGCTTGAGGTTGGTCATTCAAGACCTTTTTGTGAGTAATTTCCGTGTTAGCTCCGTACTTGTTGGGACCTTGCCGCCGGAGAAGGATATCCGTGGGATAAGGCGAGATGTGCATTTTAGGGTCAACCTTTTCTTACCCCACCCCTCCTTGCGGGAAGGGAGCAACGCTGTCATGCTGGTTTTCTGAAGGAAACAACCTTACTGCTGTCACACCTCTCTACAGTTAGCAATACGATTTCGCCTTCGGACCTTGAGTTTGTTGCTTTTAGTCTTACAGTTCTTCAACCGACCTGTTTGGCATGATAGGACCTTGAGAAACGATTGTTCCAGCCAGTATAGCTCGATTGGTTTATTACGATAGGCAAGCACGACCACTACATCAAGGTAGCAACAACGGTCGGGACAGACATAAGTAGTATTTAACATCAATCGAAAGTGGTAAAACCTGGTAGCAGAAGGCTGAAATGATCGAATCAAAGAGAACAGAAGCAGAGAGTAATTGTTATGACAATGAGGGAACGGTAAAGTTAGTGAAAATTGATGGAAGATTTGTAAATGAAGTACCAAACGTATGGTTTTTACATAAGATGAAATAACTGTAATTTTGTCCTCACCCGTGTTTTAGATCACAACAGTATGAAATAAAGTATTTACAGTAATTTTAAATAACAGTTAAATTCACGAGTCGGTATAAGCCAGACCACCATTAAAAACCTGAAGTATTGAACGGCCAATTTTTTCCTAGTATGGACCTCTTCAGCGGTGCCCATTCACGATCCCACATGCGGGGCTCGAACCCAGGACCTTTGGTCTCACGTTCTGGCATTTAAATGTGTTAATGTCGGGATTATGGATGTGCATTGCTGAGGAGTCCCATACCATGACGAAACGGCTTTCCAATGTTTTCAGTTCTTCAGTGGTGGTTTAACTAAGGTGGACTCGTGAAAGCAATTGTTAAATACAGTTAGATTATTAAGGTCGAAGAATGTAATATCATGAAGAAATATAAAGCTATCTTCAAGTATGTATATATATTATACTTTAGGTTTTAATGCTTCACGTTGACGTTTTCGTGCAGCTAGAACAGCTTTTCTTCGTTCTTTCTCAGTTATTCTAACTTGTTCTAATTTCATTCGAATACGTTCTTCTTTTTCCGAAGGTGTTAATTGATCCCAACTATGTGAACGTTTAAGCTGATCAGATGATGTATTTGTTGTTGGACTTGAGAAAGAAAACAGATTAAGGAATTTCGTATTATATGTTTATATATATATAAGCTCAACTTTGTAATTATAAGTAACAGTTCAATTCAAGTATACCCATTGAAAATATACGATTATATCATTGGATTAGTAGTAAAATACATTTATCACCGTTTGTTAATCGTTCATAACGGTTAGGGGATCTTAGATTTATGTTCTGTACTAGTTGGCACTTGTTAACAATCAGTATCTGTCAGCTTGAGATAAATGATGTTCCTCAAGCGAAATATAGATTCTTAGGTAAAGATAAGGAACACTGGATTGTTCATTCGTTTGGATGGTTGAGATATGTACTGAATACACATGCTATAGAGGTTAATATAGAAGCAGTTTTGAAAAAGATGATTCTAAAATGGAGGCATCAGATATACTTAGGGTAAACCTGACTATTGGGATGAGCCAGTTGGGAAGGCACAGACTTTACAATCGATATGTGACAGATTGCTTAAGCTTCCAGGTCATCATATTTATTTAGGCTTGTGTTTAAATTTATTGTCATAAATTTACCTGTTTTAGACGTATTTTAGTTAGCGACCTGAAGTTTGTGTTGGTGATTTCGTTCAGAAGAACGATGAAAGCTCCACGACCAAACCATTCATCTCAGAGAACAAAACTCCATCGAAATTACGTCTGCCAACAGGTTGTACTTACCTACTTTCAAAAACGTTTACAACCTATCACAAATTTAATTACTGGAGAACTCTAGGAGTATTAACAGGGTGATTCTGATATTTTTCCTTTTTTCCTTCTCTATCCTTTAAAGTAATAAAAGATGATTACAAAGGAATTCAGACATCAAATATTCCAAGCTACACTCTTTGTTTTCCCTTAAAGTATGAGATTAAAATTGCTTCATAACTTTATTTCTGTACTGTGTCCTGATATGCAACTTGGACTGATGCACATATGTGCCTAGTCCTACTTTGTAGCTGACTGACCGACTGAAAAGCGATAACATAAGAGCAAGATTGGTTGTAAACATTTACGGATAAATATGAATAGCTGATAGTCACTATTTCAAAACTTGTTATAGATATTTCTCTGAATACTAATGTAGTGAACACGAACATCAGTGGAGACAATCGAATGTATTTAACACAAAATGACAACACTTGTTAATAAAATATAACAATCAAATAGTAAATGCTTAATTTGCAAAATGTCGATCAATTGTTCCAAAGTGACTCAGACTTCATTGTTCCTGCATTTTCATACAAGTTACATTCTGTTTCGATTCTATACTGTTCGATCCTTTTGTCTCCTTACTGCCAGACCTTCTGTTCACGACTAACATCATATATATGTAGCACACACCACAAAAGTAGTTTCCTGCTAATCTCTGTCAACTATCATCACATTATATACTTTCTATAGTTACTTCACAAGTAATATTGATATAATTATCACATTTTTTCTAGGTTTACTCTTACTGTACTGATAAGAAATATGGAAACTTTCATCGATACAATGTACTCCAAATCTTTTGTTATTGTTTATGATTCACAGAAGATACAAGTGTTTATTAACAGTTGTTTACGCAAAATTCTTCAGATTCGTTGACCAGACACTATCAGCAACAACCTACTGTGGGAGAGAACAAACTAGATTCCAGTGGAGGAAGAAATCAGAAAGAAGCACTGGAAGTGGATAGGACAAACATTGAGGAAAGCACCCAACTGAGTCATAATACAAGCCCTCACACGGAATCCTCAAGGCCAAAGGAGAAGAGGAAGACGAAAGAACACATTACGCTGAGAAATGGAAACAGATATGAGAAGAATGAACAACAATTGGATCTAACTAGAAAGGAAGGCCCAGGTCAGAGTGGGTTGGAGAATGCTTGTCGGTGGTCTATGCTCCATTGGGAATAACAGGCGTAAGTACGTAAGTATTGACTACATGTACAGTCGATTGTCCCCACTTGTGTTCTCGTTCATTACAATATGATAGTTAATAACTCGAACGAGAAGTTACACTTAAGACAAAATAAAAATCCCATAAATTATTTATAGCACAAGTTTTTAATTCCAGTCAATTTCTGATATGATGTGATGATCGTTAAAACTTATTGGTAACACCAGTATTACTTATTACACAAAGTTCTACTGGTTGCGACTTAATTATAGAACTTCAAATACTCATCCTTAACTGATTGTTATGAGAGATTTATCATATAACTTAGTGAATCGACTAATTTATTGATTAAAGTAGTATAATCCTATGATAATGTATCTTATGTTTATGGATTAGGCTATTGACTACTTAGTGTCAAATGTTACATAGTTCAATTTATTATACTCTGACCATTGATTCGTGCTCATAAAACAAATCGAAACCAATGTATTCAGTCATCTTTATTGTATCCTACATCTTCATCTGAAGTCTTTATTATATTCTTTACATAGAATCATATCAATTTTTGTTCAATTATCATGATAGATCATTACTGAGTGAGTAACTTATGTTTTAAATGTATTATTTTGTTAAGATCACTTTATTTTGTAGGTATCATTGAATATCATTTCAATATATTTGTTGATATCTATCATCTTACATTTCTATTGGTTTACGTTGTACTATTAAGTTAGAATTCTCATCCAACAGGACATCAAAATCATTCGATGATTTAGGCATCATATAATCTTCATTTTTGCTTTTATGTGAAGCACTGAAATTTTTATAAACAAAAAAAAAACAAAAAGAAAAAAGAAAATAATCAATAATCGTTCAGAAAATTTTCAGTAAAGTATCATTGTGCTTTGTGCTTCTGATTTCGACAGATATAAGTAGTATGTATCATCAATCGAAAATGAAATACCTGGAGGCAAACGGTTAAGAAGATCAAAGAAAAGAGAATGAGAACAAAGAATGATTGATATGGAAACGAAAGAACAATGAAGTCTGAGACGATTGATTGACATTTTGCAAATGAATTATTTATTGTATGGTTCTCAGATTTACTGTGATGTTCTTTAATTTTGTTTTTAATCGTTAAATATCAGGTATAGTGCGCCACGTGTTGCGTATGCCTGAACACCGATTACCACGACGCGCAATGCTGACTACTGTTGGGGATGGTTAGAAGAAAGTTATGGGCGGCCAAACCGTGCCATCAGTGCTTGATGTCACTAACTTCTAGTCTGAGCCATGTTGGTAAATGCAGACTACTCGGTTGGGGTCAGAATCGATCACAATGGCGTTGGTGTATACACTCTCTGTCTTCCTTTAAACTATGAGATTAAAATCGTTTAATATCTTTCTTCCTATCAACCAATTCTTTCTTCCTGTACTATATCCTTATAGAAAATCTTTATTTTACATATTTCCACCACTGAATTAACTACTTCTATGAATTTGGTGTTCATACTGTTGCGCTAATGAGGTATGGTAACTTGGGTTGACGCACATATGTACCTAGTCCTACGTTGTAGCTGACTTATTGAGGTATGGATTCAATGTATATATACATATAAGTAAGTAATAATTGTTTTTCTAATGATCAACCAAGTTATTGGTTGTATATAATAGGAGGATTCTGAAAAGCAGTGAAGCCCAGGACTCGCGCTTCATTCTCACTGGGACTCGTCAGTTGGATGTGCTTGAATCTGAATGCTGATATTTACATTGAAGATCAAACCCAGCAAATTTCGTTTCAAACGTCAACACATTATCCATTGAGTTACTGAATCCAAATATGCACGAACCTGTTCAAAGTGTATGATGATGAAATTATCATTACTACATGTTGGAATTATTTCAATGTTGATTTTCTTAACTGAATTTTAGTCAGCCTTTTGTTGACTGAAATGTATCATTTCTGAATGGCCTAGAATATGGTATGAAATTCATTATTCTAAATTCCACTGCTAGTCACAATTCATCTATTCTATAAAACATTGAACAAAAAAAACTATATCGAGGTAATACTTATAAGATGTACAAGTACCGACAAATACTAACTTAAATTCAGTTCTGGGTTATCACCGATGAACTAATTCAAAATTCTTGGTAATAATATATCATATTTGATACTTATTTAGTTATCAGAAGGGGTCTAGTTGGTTAGGCGCCTGGCGCGAGACTGATAGGTCCTGAGTTTAATTCTCACGGGGTGCGGGATCGTGGATGCGCATTGCTGAGGAGTCCCACAATAGGATGAAACAGCCGTCTAGTGCTTCCAGGTTTTCCATGGTAGTCTAGCTTCAATGGACTCGTGATTTCAATCAGTGAAACTTATTTAGTTGCTTAGTTCTGGTTTTACTCTTAATTCAGATATCATCCTTGTACAAAAACACACATAAGCCATAGGAGCTAAACCATTTTAGATGGCTTAACTATAGAAAAAAGAATCATTTAAATATATTAGCGGGAACTGTCCAACTCAGATTAAAAATACAAAGAACTGATTGTTACATCATTTGTCGGTCGGATTAATAAATGCTAAAGATAACTGTCTACTTAAATAAAGGAGACATTCTATCCCTGACACTTCCTTGGATGAGTAACTGGCTGGAGAAAATACTTCGGAGATCTACTGCATAAAACGTCATTTTCAGATATCTGGATAATCCAATACTCATCTGAAGGTTCTCATTTGATTTTGAAATCTATTACCATGGTTTGATGAGTTTGCAGACAACGGACAGCGAATTAAACAAGCTGAGATCCGATGCCACAACATCACTGTTATTCGAACATGTAACGCTAGCTGATGCCGTTATTATGGATAGTTGGGGGGGGATCGACCCGCAGTTACGGTTGCTTACACCGACGAATTGTAACTATGTTGACAATATTGTCAAATGAAAGGGTTTGACAGGGATTAACTGTTATCAAAGTTAATCATAAGATTCTTACTAAAATAACTTTCAAAGATAATCGAAGTTTAGCAACAAGTGAATGGGAATGTTACCTTGTTTACACAATAATTTAACATCTTTATCACTGAAATGTCGGATATATTTAGTAACATGATCAATGTTTGTAATTTCATAAGTCTTTGATATGACGAATAAAAATTATTTAAATGTTTCAAAAGCAATCTAAATTAAATAAGTAGTACATTTCTTTGATTAAATGGAAACTTAGAACCACACAGTGATAACATCATTAACTGAGAGGATAAAATACTTATTGGTTTGAATCTCTGAAACACTATCAAGTTCTTTGACGTTGTTGGAATATATCGGTGATTTACTCTCAAATATAAGCAATCTAGACTTTACGATAGTAGTTAGTTTCTTCAAAGTATTTTCTTCATGTTACTTGTACTACAATAATGAATCCCCAATTAGTTTATTTCAATTTCCAGAATAGTGATGATCTACTATTTTGTGAGTGTACTTTCTATTGAGTGCAATCAAAGATTTAAAATCAAAATATCAAGAAGCTATGATGTTTGACTCGACTGATATCTGGTTACATGGAGTTTTTATCTCCATCTGTTCATTACTGGCCTGAATAAACCAATTTGGGTTTTTGTACGATGTCCAAGTTTGATAGTGATAGGGATTTTCATTTATTTATTTAAACACATAAACATAGGTACAAGGAGGTACCAAATATATATGCTCCACACAAATCAATCAATTTGTGTCAGGTCTAAAATACTTCCCGGGTGCCCAAACCGTAACAGGTGGTTTCCTTAAAAAGCCACAATCCGAGCCTTTGACCTAGAGGTCTAATCCACAAGACAGTGAAGCAGCGTTAAGATATGCAGTCCCATGGTAACCGTTCACTAACAATAGGTTCATATGCCATTTGTTCCTTCAGGATACTGGAGCCCATGTGAACGATTGTTTTGGAATCAGGGTTTTCCAACTCTCCTAAGTGGATTCTCCATATCCGTCAGCCAACCCAGTTAAAGCGCCGAACATTCGCTTTTCTTCCTCTCAATTTCGTAAACAATAGTCATGCCGCGAGAATGGAGTGAGCAGGACTTCCCTGGCAGAAGTTGTATGAACGTGACCATGTGAGAGAATTTCGAGGGGGAAAGCGGACTCTCCCCAACTTCGGCTTTAACAGGGAATGTAAGAGAAGTTTTTTTATAAACTATCCCAACTAACTACTCTAGTGAAAAGGAATCTTTTACTAGTTAACCAAATCCGGTTGTCTGTATGCTAAACTTGAGTGCAAATGTTTATCTTTAAGACAACTAACCTAACAATAATATTTGTCTCACGTTTAAGATATGTAAACCATTTCTTAGCTAATCACGAGTACTTCTAACTTGACTGATCATTTATTGGCTTAATTTTTCACTTATTGACATACGTTAACAACCTTGAGCGAATTGACCTAATCTTAGAAATTCACTCTATGTATTATACATTGTTAATATCTTAAACATTACCATCAATTTATAGGATCAAATAAAATAACTTCTTACAAATCTTGAATCTTGAACAACAATGTAACAAATAGATTTTTCATAAAGCAAACAATTAGCAGTGAATTTAAATAAACAAATACATTAAAACTACCCACTTTGTTTAATACTAAATGCTTACTGAACAAATTGAAATGCATCAAATTTCATATATTCAATCCAAAATGGATAGATTTCATTTAAACAAATATATTTTATTGTGTCAAATATTTGAATTGGAGTTGTATCTTTTTTAACTTGAATAATTTCAATGATTGATTTCACTAATAACGAATCAATATCTATTAAGTAATAAAATCAATAAATTATTATTGAATCTGAGATTATACTTGAAAATGGTATCTATGATGATTATGTTTATATTTTTGTCAGTTCAATACCGGAATTTGATATTGAAAGAGTTCATAAGCATATTTTAGAATATATGCCAACAACAATTGGATAGAACTAGAAAAGAAAGCTCAGGATACAGTGAGTTGAAGAATGCTGGTCGGTGGTTTATGCTCCATTGGGAATAACAAGCGTAAGTAAGTAAACCTTTATCTATAACTATTAACTCATTTATTTTTGATTTAATGTTTACATCAAACATTACTGTTGCTTTAAAGAAATAGATAATTGAATATTGAATAAACAATCAATTCATCACTTCATTTTAGAAATAATGCCAAAAATCCATGAAGTCACTGACAAGTGAATTGAGTCATGTTGGTAGGTGTAGACTAACTGGTTGGGATCTGTGAGACAATAGCAACTAATGATTAGAGACCTTGAATCACATGGCTTAAAATCGTTTGCAATGGAGCAGGTGCATCCACTTTTTGTGTTCTCCAAAATTCTAATCTTCCGAATTTTTCATGTCCCTTTCTTTTTTCTCTTTCCAAATTTATTTCGCTGTATTATACTCCTTGAATAACAACTTCAAATCCTAATCTTTCCGAATACTGCTTGTACTTTTGCTATCTTTATCACTATGGGATTTGAATCGACAATTGTATTTGTGTGCAAATGTGGTATGTCAACTTGAACTGATGTACATACATACAAAGTTGACTGACTGACTGACTGAGCAATTTTTATAGATAATAATCTTTCCAAGATATATTTTAAGAATCATACTGACAGTGTAGTGAATAAGAACACCAGTGGGGACAATCGAATGTATTTAACACAAAATGACGGGACATGTTAATAAAATCTAACAATCATAAAGTAAATGCTTAATTTGCAAAATGTCGATCACTTGTCTCATAGTGACCCTGACTTCATTGTTCTTGCATTTCCATACAAATTACATTCTGTTTCAATTATTTACTGGTCGATCCTCTTGTCTCCCTATTGCCGGACATTCTGTTTACGACTAACATCATCTACTACTTATGTCAATATAAGTAGCACACACCACAACAATAGTATGTACAATTTGAATTGAATGAATACAATGAATAAAATTAACAATAGTATTAAATAATAATAAAAAAAGAACTTACCTATACTCCAACGACTATTTGATTTTAGAAAATTATTTACAATATACCAAATTTTTGTTAGTTTAGTAAAACGATTAGCCATTAAACTTAAATTTTGTCTAGAATAATCATAAATAGCTTGTAAAAATCCAAGTATACGATTTTGTCTTTCTAAACCATTTCTATGAATAAGTTTCCATATGAAATCAGAAAAAAAAGGTAAGGTAATGTATGAGGTAAGAATTATAAAAGTTTATCATTTTAAACAAATAACATTATGTAATTTATTAAAGGTTAAGGGTTTACGCTAGACCGAGGGTCCTGGGTGTAAATCTCAGTCAGTCAGCTACAACGTAGGACTGGGTACATATGTGCATCGGTCCAAGTTGTCATACCTCATTAACACAACAATATGGACACAGGATTCATAAAAATTGTTAATTCAGAGGTGGTAATATATAAAAGAAAGATTGTGTATAAGGATACAGTACAGGAAGAAAGAATTAGTTCGTAGAAAGAAAGATATGAAGCGATTTTAATCTCATAATTTAAGGGAAGACGTAGAGTGCATACACTGACGCCATTGTGATCGATTCTGGGCCATGTCACCAAGAATCTCTAACCATTGATTACGATAGTCACACAGACCCCAACCAAGTAGTCTGCATCTACCAACATGGGTGTAAGTCTAGGAGCCCTATATTAAAAAGAAACAGTCATCAGTGCTTGCAGATTTTTAATAATGGTGTAACATTGATCGTTTCATAATCTCAAATGAAAATAAATGCCCTTAAAGTGTTTTTTTATAATACTTTGTCGTAGTGATTGACTTTCAGTTTTACATGTAGAATTTTATGGTAACTTAAAACAATTTACTACCATATATTATTCAGCTTTTCTCAATGATTTTTTAGTCAAATGTACTTCAAGTTTAAATATTATGGTATTTTTATGAAAATATAGATACGCCTAGAACCCCTCTAGGGCTGCTGCCGATCCCAAGCTCGGATAAAGGACGAGGGTTGGGCATGGGGTTAACGACCCCATCCCGTAGAAAAATAACTCGTTAAAAAAGCGCTAACCTGAAAATTATTCATGAAAATATCTCTAACAATTTTCACCACCAACTGGTTTGCATTACTTGATCAACAAGTAACAATCTTTATAAGCAAATATGAATGGTGGCTAGCAGTGGAATTCAGGATGCGCGTTTCGTCCTATTTGGGTCTCGTTATTTGGATGTACCTGCATCTCAGAGTTGATGTCTACTGCAGGACTCTAACCCAACACCGTTCTCTTCAAACTTCATCGCGTTATCCACTTAACTACTGAGTCTTGATAGTCACCTGATTGTGCAATGAGGTGAAATTTAAATTCACTTGGTATTATTTGCTTGTATCTTATGGATAATGTGATAACGTTTGAAGTGAACGGTACTTGGCTCGAGTCTCGGAGGAGACATCAACTCAGAGATGCAGGTTCATTTAGTTGACGAGTCCCAAATAGGATAAAACTCACATCCTGGATTCTACTAGTAACCACAATTCATCTTTGCTTCTAATCCTTGTGATTGAAGGCATTATCGAAACAGTCCGCATAGGAAGATTCAAGTAAACAATACCCAGTGAATATAAGTAATAATCTTTGTCATGACTCCTATTCACAATCTTCAATATAACATGTATGTACCTTACATTTATTTCAAATTTACGACGAGACTCTAACTTATGGACGACCTTTGAATGAACATTAGGTGACCTTGAAAAATATTAGCCAATCAGCAAACAGAAAGTATAGAGTAAAAATATAGTATACAAAACCATGGAAATAAAGTGGATACACTTCTTATACGTGGTTCAAAAACTGTCAAGGTTAGAAAGACGTTCAGAGGATCTAAAATCGTAATGCATACAGTAGAGGAGATCATCCAGATGGGTACAGAATAGTAGGCCTCCGGAGCCATGATTAAGTGTCAAAAACTCTTTCAGACTCGACCATATAGCTTCAATATTGTTTATGTGCACTCCGATTGTTGAGTGCACAAAATACTACTTGTGGATAACGACACGATGCACATAACCAAACCTAGGAGTCTGTACACTCTCCAAACATCCGTATATATTTTAGCACCTAGCTGCAGTCAGTGTTACTAGTGCTTTTATTATCCAGTTCGCGATAATTGTCGTAATTTGTCTTAGTTAGAAATTGTATATCTAAGGTTTTCATCACAAACTGACATCAGCTATAATGCCAGAAATCTGTTTAGCCAAATGGATGAAAGGTTTTCGCGTTAAAATCCAAGATCTATTATCTTATACGTGATTAATTCGTCTACAAATTATAGTCTCACCGTTTTATTTTTTATAGCCACTAAATTATCATGTTTTGTACAAAATTCCCTATGAACCGATCGTACGTTAACATTAAACACTAAAGTTGGCGCTGTAACCTTGAAATCACTAAAACACTTTTCTGATTGGCTCGTCCATAAAATTAAAGTCTTGTCCAAATTTACCTTTCTAAATAAAATTGAAATGGACCACCAGATGCTGCATCCCCATATATTGCTATTAAACATTTTTTCTTTAACATTTCTTCCATTGAATTTTTCTTTTCTTTTAAATGAATAAATGAAGTTAATTTTTCTTTATTTAAAAAAGATTCCATCTTTTTCTTATTTATCAAATCTTGTTTAAATGATGATTTGATTTGATGATTTTCATTAAGATAATCATTATTATTTATTCCTAATGTAGATATTAATGAATCAATTAGAATAGAATGATTATGATTAATTGAATTATTAATAATATTCATTTGTATAGAGGAGGATAATAATTGATAATTATTGATTTGTTTTAAATGTTCCCATTTTAAACCAGGATATAATTTTAAACCAATCAAATCATTTGGATCATAAGGTATTGTCCATGATATATTTAATCGTTTAAAGAATGGTATAGTTGATGTATATTTAGTTGGAGTTGGAGTTGGAGTAGTAGTAGTAGTACTTGACATTCGAGATAATTTTATATTTCTATGAGATGAATTCAATGTAGATGATGGAGCATATGATAATAAACGTTGTTTTGACATATTTCTTAATATGTCTCTATTATAATCTGATTGAATAAGACCATTTTTTGTTAAAGCATGTTTAATAACAATATCATAGATTTCTTTATTCCATAATTTTTCATCATTAGTTAACTTTGTTGATTTTTCAGTCGTTTGTAATGAACTATGATCATTATCTTTAAATACTTCATTCGATTGATATTCATCATAGTAACCATTAGGATCATAATCATTATGATAATTGTAATGATCTATAAGATCAAGATCATTATCTTGTTCATTATCAGAACTATTTATTGATACATTTTCTGTTAATGCATTAGATGATAATGTATAATTTGATTTCATTAATGAACAATATGATGGTATATAAAATAAATTAGAACCACCATATTGATTTGGTAAAAATTGACAATGATTAATTATTCTTTCCCAATGTAATAACCATCTTGGTAACCAATAAGATCTTAAACGACGTAAACAATCATATTGTACACAATTAAACATTATATTACCAAGTTGATATAAATAAGATTCATTTGGATTATTATTTTTATGATGATAATTTGTTAAAAAATAATCTGAAATTGTATTTATGGATGTAAATAATTTTTCACGTGCTTTAGATGTTAATTGAAGAAGGTAACGATCTTCAAGATCACTAAAAACAAATAGATATCAAGAAAAAGAAAACTATAATGAAAGATCATATAAATCAAACTATAGATTTTGTTCATATAGTATTGTTTACTTGTATCCATCTTCCAAGGTATATTCAGTTGATGAGTTCAAAGTAGGACGAAACACGCGTCCTGAATTTCACTAATAGCCACTATCCATCTTTGCTTATAAAGCTTATGACTTAAGGCAATATTGAGGCAGTCCGTATAGGTTGTACATATGCCAATAAGAGACTGATCAATTACAGTCCTTAATAACAATTGGAAGATCCAAGCAAATAATACTAAGTGAATTTAGATCTTAATTATATTTAGGTAAGAATATCATATAGGGATGAGATTGAGCAATTCCTAAAATAACGAAGTGATTTTGATCGATTTTCAAGGTCACTAAAGAAAGACATTAAATACTATGATGAAGGATTATATAAATCAAAACTATAGACTGTGTTCACTAGATGTTGTTTACTTGTATCTTCCCAGGTACATTCAGCTGAATAGTCTCAAATAAGACGAAACGCGCGTCATAGATTCCAGTACTAGCCACAATCCATTTTTACTTATTTAGACTTTGTTGTTATTTTAGTTTATTTAAGTAGTTATGAATGCCTTTCGTCAGCTATAGTTTATAATTGAGAGTTTTTACAATGAATACAGGAAGCCCAGTTGTTGACTTTCATTCGATTAAGTGGTTCATGTAATAGTTAAGTGGAGTATGACGCTGGATTTAACCATCAAATGTTTATTTTAGATTATATTGGTGACAAGTGATATGGTGTTAAAATGTGAATATTTCATACATTTATTTGATTACATAAACTCTCCTGAATAAAAACTCTTGGTATTTAAAGTTGTTAAACAAATCAGATATGGTGGATAGTTTTTTTTAATTTCTAGCTGGTTAGAAGACTGTCTATAACCCGCGTTGATATGCAGGTATACACGCTGGCAGGCCCTCACCCAATCCACGACTTAATGTGCACCGTGATAGATGAAAAGCCGACCCTCGAACAGGCATGGCCACAGAATATCCCGTAGTCGCAATATGTGTTCAAGATGTCGATTAAGCCACGACCTGAGCACAACCCACCGCAGCATTCGAACTAATTCATCTAGACTATGGGAGTTGGCTCATACACCTGCACCGCGTGTCATTTCATTTCGCTCTCTTCTCTTCCTTTCGTCTCTCGGATTGCCTGCTCAGATCAATGTATACAAAATATACGTATTCAAAACTTCATTCTTGTATTTGACTTATTTAATTCCGTTATACACTAACGCGAATTAAGTTGATAATTTTATGGGAGGATAGACGACATGTGTACTTCAATAACATTCATACGATCTAATTGGCATCAGATTTCGGGCCAGTAAAATGTAACCGAATGGAATATATTATTAACTAATAGATTACAGTGAACAATAACATGCATACATAACGACTAGGATTACAACACTCTGTGCTTTATTTCCCTCTGGGGAATAAGAATATCTGAAGACATTATCTGGCTTATGAGTATGGAAAAGTTATTATTTATGAATAATACAACTCTAACATCAGAAGCGTACTTATCTACTTTTGAGTGGCTTAACAAATATCTAATGTTAGATAGTGAGAAAAACCGAGCATCAGGAAAGCTTTTTCCCAGTGACATCCGGATTCGTTCATTAATTCTTCCTGCTTCCTGAAATTTTATTTCCTCTAAATTAAATATAGATAGTGACAAGCTTCCTGAAAACAATCGGTTGTCTATGACTTTTAGGATATTTCTTTCTAGATTTCAGAATAATGATTTTTTGGCATCCATTTTCAGACGGTTCTTTTTAATATCACCTCCGAATTCATATATGAATTTACATACATTTGGAGAACCCTGATAGGCAGCCTATGCTCGTCCATGAGGGGTAACAGGAGTTTTCTAATCAGTTTTCAAGTAACCTATGCTTAAAAGGCAATAAAGCCTTCATAAATGCAATCACTATTTACCTCATAGAGAATAGAGATATATATTTAAAACAATTAAAAAACCAACCAAATATCTATTTTACTCAGTTTTGCAGAGGTATCTGTTATGTAACGTTCATTTCAATTTCACCGACTAAAGTTAGACCTTTGTTTATAATTATAATCATAGTATTTTTTGTAATTTCCGGCTGTTTCCAACTGATCAGAGAACCATAAAATAGAATGGATTCATTGTAATCTGCAAACCTTGTCATTCTACAACCGTTGAAATTTATCAAAGAAACTGATTGTATAGAATTTTCGAAACGTTTCTTTTTTCTTACATTTAAACAAATTGTAAACTATCAGTATAGGGTTATGGATAAAGTTTAGGTTTGATTGAGATGATGGATCGATCAATGTTAGACGACCATTGGAAATTTGTATGCACTGATTTCAATGATCTGATCTTCATGGTATCAATAAAAACTAAACAGTCTCCATAAACCTATACCAATACATATCATGTGTTCACTAGTGACTAGCTTCGAGAGGAAATTCTCGAAGTTCCAGTGAGAAGCCGTGATCAATGAATCTAATCCATGTCAGATAAAGACAAGTATCCACCTTAAACAATGGAAGATGATCGCGCAATATGACGGATTGGTTGAAGTTACACATGTACACCGTTGAATACCGACTCAGTGGTCTGGAAGTAAAACGTTCGCGCACGAGACCGAATGGTCCTGGGTTCTATTCCTGTATGCGGGATCGTGGATATGCGCTGTCAAGAAGTTTCATACTAAGACGAAACAACTATCTAGTGCTATCAAGTTCTTAATAGTTATCTAACATTGATCAGTTCATGATCTCAATTTACAAAAAAAAGGTTTTATGATTTACCGTAATAAATTAAATTTCAATTTAATACTTTCATAACTTGAATTTTGCATAGATGATATCATTTTAATAGCTTCACAATCTAACCAAAAATCAACAAGATGTATTCCATTAGTTGTAACTAGAAAAGCCATAAAGTCTTTCATTCCATCACGCTTAAAAGAAAAGAACAGATAATAATATTTTTCATATAATCACTGAAATAAATGATTACTGAAATGTAAAGAAAATATGAAATGGTTACAAATAGAGTTGAATTTTATCAACTTCATGTTATACAGAGTTCATCCAGAGTTTGATATTGAATGTCAAACTATGTAACTATGTATAGAGATTATCAATTCAGTAGTATCTAATATTAGATTTTTTTTAATCATCAGCGTTGATCGAATTCTACTGGTCATCTTGTAATATGATCATTAGTTTCAACAACTCGACATTGTATGTAATATATTGTGATATTTTTGATCAGAAAAAAAATGATGTGGACCAGCCCTTGTGGTCTGATGTGTGACGAAGCCTTAGCACGGATACAGAAGGCTCGGTTAGCTTTTGCCAGCTTGCGTCATTTATGGCGTAGGCGAGATATTCGTCTATCAACCAAAAGACGTGTTTACTGTGCAGCAGTTCGTTCCGTCCTACTTTATGGCAGTGAAACATGGCTGGCAAGAGTAGAGGATATTCGTAGGTTACTAGTATTTGATCATAGGTGTCTTCGAAATATTGCTCGTATATCCTGGGACCACCGAGGAAGTAATGCAATTGTTAGGAAACGGGTACTAGGTAAGGATGGCAAATCCATTGATGAAGTAGTGAAACTTCATCAGTTGAGATGGCTGGGACATGTGGTACGTATGCCCAACCACCGACTGCCTCGATGTGCGATGTTTTGTTGTATAGGAGTAGATTGGAAGAAAGCTAGGGGCGGTCAGATCAAAACATGGCACAAATCCATGAAGTCACTGACAAGTAGACTAAGTCATGTTGGTAGGTGTATACTACCTGGTTGGGATCCGTTAGACGGTAGCAACCGATGGTTAGAGACCTTGAATGATATAGATCAAAATCGTTTGCAATGGAGCAGGTTCATTCACTTTTTGTATTCTCCCAAATTCTAATCTTCTGAATTCTTCATGTCCCTTTCTTTTTACTCTTTCCAAATTTACTTCACTGGATTATACTCCTTGAATAACATTTTCAAACCCTAATTTTTCTGATTACTGCTTATACTCTTACTACGTATACCAATATAGGATTTGAATGGACAATTGTATTTGTGTGCTAATGTGGTATGGCAACTCGAACTCGACGTTCTACGTTGTTACTGAGTGACTGACTGATATGGATCAAAATTTTACAGAAAGTATCAACTCCTGTAGAATTTCAGATATATCTTGTTATGCGAGACCTAGATAAAGCAGTTCTTTTTATCGATTAAGTACAACCATGTATTTGAGCCACTATAATCAATACTATCTTATCTCAGCCAAAGTCTTTAAACATTGATTATGGTTATCATGAGGACCCCAATCAAATAGTCTACATCTATCAACATTATTTAATTCATCAATGAATGAGCTGATTTAATGTTTTGCTTTTCTCTTTGATATCTTTCTTCTAACTTTTTGACTCAATGAGGAATACATCATTTAATGATACATTTCACGAGAACATGGTTAAATACTACTGAAAAGACTGCAGTTATTAACAAAAAAAAACAGTAATTCATTTCTTTTTATTACGTCGTTGATCTGTCTACCCATTTTTATGCAGAGGATAACTTGTCTAACCTAGATTAGAACCTTGACGAGATAGGCTGACTGGCTTAACACTGAAACTAGTATGCGTGATTTCAAAGTGACATCAACTACCTGGTACGGCCGAGAGTGAGAAGAGTCCACTCTCCCTCTCGAAATGCTCTCACATGGCCACGCATATATGACCTCTCCCAGGGAAGTCCTACTCACTGCCTTCTCACAGCACGGGTGTTTTTTTACAAAATTGAGAGGAAGAAAAGCGAATGTCCGGCGCTTTAGCCGGGTTGGTGGACATGGAGAGTCCACCTAGGTGGGTTGGAGAACCCTGATTCCAAACCAATCGTGCACATGGGTTCCAGGATCCTAAGGGAACAAATGACGTATGAACCAATTATCGGTCACCGGCTACCATGGGATTGCATCTCCTTACGTTGCTCCATTGCCTTGTGGATAAGACCTTCATGTGGAAAGCTCCAGGTGTTTCCTCCTAAGAAAACCGCCTGCTTTGGTTTGGGCACCCGGGCAGTATCCCAGCCCTCACACATGTCAAATGAGATTTATGTGGCGCATATCTATTTGGTGCCTCTTTGTACCAATACCTATGTGTTAAGATAAATAAAAATAAATAAATGGGGTAGACAGATGAAAACTATAGTCTATAGCCTGATTGGCTGACAAGCATGCGAGTGAGAGAAGACAAGTCAACTAGGACACTACACGATTTATTCCCAATTCCTATCTGGTTCCCGATTTCAGATTAGTGTAAAAAGATACACGAATAGATAGATAACTAACCAAACCAAAGCTGGGAATTAAATTAGAAAAGAGTACAAAAGATTATGTCTAAATTACAATACCTTTGAAACAAAAAAGCTACGGGAGTAAATCATACATTAAACAACAGCTTATGTTCTGTAGAATAGACTGGGGACAAAAATAAATGTTACTGTTTTATAAGCATTGAATCAAATGAACAACGTCGCCCCAAAACAAATTCATTTGTCAAGGATTCCTGTTTTTCTGTTCACATTACTTTTCGAGTTCATCAAACTGCGAGATTATAATTTATGGATGAACCAATCAGATATAAGAAAACAGGTCTCGGATTTTCACGCGAAATTTATCCACTCATTTGGTTAAATACCATTTTGACATTATAACTAATGTCAGTTCGTGATGAAAACCCTGAATCTAATTCCTAACCTTATTCATCAACTGTAAATCATAATTCGAATTCCTCACACAGGTTTATAACCCTCATTCGGTTCTAGTTATTAGGTGAACAATCTCAAGGTCAGTCTAGCGTTGCTCAAAGGTCGTCCATAAATTACAGACTCACCCAACAAACAAATAACATGATAATTTCAATAGTTGAGATCATGAGTCAATTGAAGCTAGACCATCATGGAAAACCTGGAAGCACTGGACGGCCGTTTCGTTCTATTATGGGACTTCTCAACAATGTACATTCACCATCCCGCTACGTGAGATTCGAACCCAGAACCTATCAATCTTGCGCGCGAACGGTTCACCTTTAGACCACTGAGCCGACTGGCATCCGATGGCGTTAATTCACGAAATAACAACGTATAAAGAAAAATAAATACTGATCTATATATATATTCTAATCATACTTACAGATGATAATAATAATTCTTTTAATTGTTGCATCGGTATATTTTGTCTTTGTTCCATAGCTTGAATTTCATGAAATATATTCTTTTCATCAATTTCATCATATAAAATACTTTTTGTATTATCATTACTATCACCATTACTATTACTATTACAATTATTATTATTATTATCAATATTAAATATGAGAGATTTTGATTTCTTACTACTACTACTACTATTAGTAGTAGTAGTAGTAGTTGAACTTGTTTTATTTGAATTTAATTTTCCCTCATTTAATTGTTTTAAACTTTGTTGAATATGTTCAATAGTTTTGAATGGATCATTTTTAGAATAAGAATATTGATGATAATAATAATTCAATGATTTAATTGGTTCTGATTGACGTCGATATTTTTTGTTATTATTATTATTTGTTGTATGACTATTTTCATCACAACTAGTTTGTTCAATTAATGGACTTGGTCGATTTAGATCATTCATTTTTCCTAGAGTACATTCGAACATGGTTAATCTCCTGATTTAAAGAAAGAAATAATGGATGATTTATTGAAGTAAAAAACGTATAAGGTAGTGTTATATCATTGATATATTCCGATGAAAATTATGAATGGTAACTGTTGGGATCCATTCATGAATCAATATGATACATAGATTTTTATCCTATAATTGTTATGTAACTAAACTATGCATATTCATATTCCTCTTATTATAAGCTTCATTTTGACCTATAGACTATTATGAGATAGTAACTCACTGAAGACAATGGTGAATGTATCGCTCAATTTCGTGGATTGGTTGAAGTTAGATATTAACACCGTTGGATGCCGGCTCAGTGACCTAGTGGTTTAGTGCTTGCGCGTGAAACCAGTAGGTCCTGGGTTCGGATCTCACAGGGGGCGAGGTCGTGGGTGCGAACTGCTGAGGAGTCCCTTAATAGGACGAAACTGCCGTCCAGTAATTCCAGGTTTTCCATGATGGTCTAGCTTCAACTGATTCATAATCTTAACCATTGAAACTATGGACTTTTATTAGAAGATTTGCCATTTTTGAGTTGTACGCAGTCTATTAATAACAGTCTCCCATAATCACAGCCATTTTTAGGCTAGATCTTGTAAAAATGTTATTTTTCTATTTTGTGGAGCGATGTGGTCTGTTTGGTTCGTATGTAAACCCAGTATATTTGAAATACATGATTCATATAGTAGAGGTTGAGATTAGTGTTCTGGCAGGGCTAGGTACCAAGAAGGACCGATAAGGACTCTGGACTGGTTTTATGGGTTTACGAGTCATTGGTTCGGTCGACAAATCACTGTTCTCTAATTCGTGGTATCATTACACTGTATATTAATAGGACACAAGGCACCAAGTTATAACAGTCTTTATACCCGAATTAATTATATCCTGTGATAATACTGCCAATTAGATACACTGACTTATACTACTACATTAATGATGCATACACTAGTACGGGCAGCCTACACTTCCGATTAGTTCTTTTTCCGCCTAGCCCTGATTGTTACGAGCAGAATGTGGATATCAACCTCCGCGATACGAATCATGTATTTCAAATATACTGGGTTTATATACAAATCAAACAGACCACGCCGTACCATAAAATGGAAAATAACATTTATACAAGATCTAGCCAAAAGTGGCTCTAATTAGCAGGAACTGTGACTAATAGATTGAGAACGATTTGAAGATAGTAAATCATATAACAGTAACCGACAGGTCACTTAAGAACTTGGTGTTGTTTACTTATATCCTCCTATTGTTATTTAAAACTGCAATTGATCAGTCTCTTATGGGCATATGTACATCCTGTGCGAACTGTCTCGATATTGCCTTAAGTCGCAAGCTTTATAAGCAAAGACGGAAAGTGGCTAACAGTGAAATTCAGGATGCACGTTTTGTTCCATTTGGGTTTCATCAGCTGGATGTATCTGCATCGCGGAGTTGATGTTCACTCTGGGACTCGAACCCAGTACCATCCTCTTCAAACGCCATCGCGTTATCCACTTAGCTACTCAGTCCCGATCAAGAGACTTATCAATTTCAGTGCTAAATAAAGATGGGGAGATACAGGTAAATACAACTTCACCCTATTACACAAGCAGATGGCTATCAGGACTCAGTAACTAAGTGGATAACGCGATGTCATTTGGAGCGAACAGTACTGGGTTCGAGTCCCAGAGTGAATATCAACTCAGATGCATGTATATCCAACTGACGAGTCCTAAATAGAACGAAACGCGCGTCCTAGATTCCACTGTTACCTACTATCCATAAATATATATTGTTTACCTACTTAACAATTACACGATAAGAGTACATGTTAGTATTAGTCCATAAATAATTACAAGTTAGATCATCTATTTTCCCTAGAAATTGACCTATGTTGATGTTGCGAATCAGTGGAAGTAAACATGTATTGGAGATAACTAGCTAAATCATACTTAATTTATAGATAAGCTGACATCTAACCAGTATATAATGCTAGCTGAAATGGGATTATGTTTGTGAGAGGTTAAAGTTAAAGGACATAACAATCAGAATTTGTTTATCGTTAGCTTCACTGCTAATTATCTAACGTATCTATAGTTTAATATTCGCTAAAACTAAGTTAGTTTAAGGTTATTGGTTGAAAATTATAGATTATCATAGTCGTTATCACATATGTTGAATCATAGAAAATTGCAAAATTTTGTAAAAGTACAAAAGAAAATGTAGGACAAAATGAAATGCAAATGATCAAAATATCAGTCCTTGTCCTGTATACCCTGTTAATGTATAACGTAACGATACTGCCAATTAGATAACAGTGAATTATCGATCGGATCAGTGACGCGTAAAACTCGTGCGAGTAGTCTAGAGTCCTTATTGATTCAGCTTCCTGACTAACCTAACCAGTTAAGTCCAAAACACCAATCTCAACCTCTGCAATATGAACCATTTATTTCAAGCATACTGGGTTCATATATCAACCAAACAGACCACATCGTACCATAAAATATGAAACAACATTTGTACAAGACTTAACCCAAAGTGGCTTTGAATGAGGGAGATAGTAATTAATAGACGGGGCATAATTCAAGAATGGTAAATTGTATAATAATAGTTCCTAGGTCAAAATAAGGCTCATAATAAGAGGGACATGAATATGAATAATTTAGTTATTTAACAATGATACAATAGAATTATACGTATAGTACTGGTTCATAAATGGATCCCAGAAGTTACCATTCATTATGCTTATCGCGGCATAACAATACTGATCATAGAATAAAACTAGTCATGGGAAATATAGTTCGGCGAAACCATAATTTAAAGACGAATCAATCAGATTTACGATGACGGGTCTTGAATTTTGGCGCGAAGTTCATTCATTCATTCGGCAATATAGAGTTTTGGCATTATAGCTGATGTCAGTTTGTGATGAAAACCCTATATCTTATTCCTAACCCTAACCCTGACTACCAACTGTAAATATTATTCCTAGTTCCTCATACTGGTTTATAAATATTATTTAGCCATATTATGTAAGGGGGACATTCTCAAGGTCTCCTTAGCGTCGAAAAACAAATGTCTGGAGCTTTAATCCCACCTGGTTGACACGGAGCGTTCACCTACCGCAGTTGGAAAACTCTGATTTCAAACCAATCGTGCATATGGACTCCGGGATCCTAAGGGAACAAATGGTGTATGAACCAATTATTGGTCACTGACTACCATGGGATTGCATCTCTTGACATTGCTCCACCGCCTTTTGGATCAGACTTTTAGATTGAAGGCTCCGGGTGTGGCCTCCTGAGAAAACCACCTGCTTCTGTTTGGGCACCCAGGCAATGTACCAATCCTCACACAAATCGAATGATTTATGTGGTGCATATCTATTTGATGCCTTCTTGTACCTATGTTTATGTGTTTAAATAAATAACTGATTAATTATTTCCTCATAAGATCTGTGGTTTGTTCAATTCGATATTCTCTTAATGACATAAATTTACTTACCTAGTTTTAAAATACTTTGAGTATTCACGACTTTTTCGTCTTTCCGATTTCGGCGTATCTAAAAGTAGTTAATATATATCTATAAGTATGAACTTTTAGAATATTAGTACTTAAATAAATTAGGTTAATTATCTTAAAATGATCAGAATAAATGTTTATAGAGGTTGTAGAAATTTTAGTAGTTGAGTTCATGAGTTGGTTTAAGCTAGATCACCATCGAAAACTTGAAAGCACTGAATAGACGTTTCGTCCTAGTGTGGGACTCCTTAGTAGTGCGCATTTACGATCCCGCGTGCGGGACTTGAACCCAGGACCTCCATTCTCATGCGAACGCATCAGAAAAGGAATTACCTAGAAGCTTATATCTACATACAATCTTTGTGGTGATTTTTCGGAAATGGTTGACAATTTTATAAATCTTGGTAGCTGCATAAGTACTGGTGATGGAGTAGCAAATAAGATCATTTAATCCAGAGCTTATGCCAATTTCATCCATTTTAGTGTGACAGTAAGAGTTCGGGTACGCAATATGTCAGTTAAAATAGCTATGCTCTTATTTATCAAACCTTGGCCTTCAACAAAGAGGGTGTTCAGAAACTCTATATGTCGTCTTCAAATGAGTTCTAACATCTATCGGTAATGATAACTAAGTCATGTGGTAGTTAGAAAGTGCGTATACGGCAAAAGTGATGATAATTTGATTGGTGTTACAGTTTTGAAGCGCTGGCTTCAGGTCCATAGATATTTTTCAAGAATATCATCCTGTTGTTTTGTATACTATGTATTGTTTGCTAAAGCTGGGTTTACATGGAAACAGCGACGACGTAGTCACCTTATAGCATGTGGTTGTAATGTAGAAGATAAAGGAATAAGATTGATAGATGTTGATCTAATGCAACTCCTTTGCCAGGGATCTAAAGACCATTAAACTCTGTAACTTAGAAAGTTATCAAATGTGGTTCGAAATAGAAGCCCGTGAGCTGCCTGATATTTGTTTCATCATATGCTTTATAGAGTTAAAACGATCTTTCGCAAGTTAATGAAATTTACCTTGTTTTTACCGAAAATTGAACTAAGAACTCTAGTTTTTACTATTGTCATTCATTTGTTCAGTGACTAAATGACTTTTCTTCATCTACATTATCAGTCCTTCTAGTGTTATGCATTACCAACAAGGAAAACTGTTCGATCCAGATTTTGTGAAAATTTCATAGTTGATAAATCAATAACATTGAGATTAGATGGTGGTTGGAGGTAGTCGACAGGAAACCCTGGATCCGGGTTTCGTGCTACTTGGCACTCGTCGGCAAGGTGTACCTGTAATCTTGAGGGAGCTGGTGCTCCCTGGCGGATTCGATCTCGTGTCACCCAGCTTCACAGTCAGAGACGTTACCACTGAGCTATCTGGGCCGCGACTGACCTCCTGTAGGACTGAGATGTAATCACAATCGATTGATCACTGGGTGATGATCAATCAATTGTGAAATCAATAACATACCTGACTTTAAGGAAATGGATATAGTTCACAAAGGTATTTTCGTAGGCGGAGTTATCAATCAATTTCATATGCTCAATTTAATTACTAAAGGGCTAAATCATTTAATTACCGAATACTACCTAATGTCTTGTTATCTATGTTCTCTACGTGAACTAATTGAAGTTTATCGATTGATTATCTTCTGAGGACACTCTCAACTAATCGATACCAAACTCTTTTCATTGAGATTAGAATTTACTTAAAATCAAGTATAGATTCGGGCGTTAAACTTGACACCAAATATAGGTTGTATGACAACTAATGGTATTACCTTGTTGTTCAAACTGAATAAGAGTTTAAGGATGAAACTAAATGGTTGATAAGTTTTGTAAAATAGATAGATTGTAGTTAGTAGTGGAATCTAAGAAGTGTATTTGTCCTTACCAACTAAATGTTTCTAGATCTCAGTGTTAATATTCAAACTGAGACAATCTGAACAAGATGGATGATATTCCAATTAAGACTGATTGAAATCCCATCTTCCGAATATCATCGATAATCGGATGATTCAGACTTTTCATAATAATGGAAAAAAGATTAAATTATTTAATTACTAAACTGTTAATCAACTATCTACTTAGATAGAATCTAGTTACTATTATGAACTAAAAAATTATAACACTATTTATTATCCAATGGTTACTAGATAGTTTTCATCTTTTCATTGCCTGTCTGCTGGAAGAAGCCGGCTATCTTACGGCTACAACAACCCAGGACAATGGACGTGGTGCGCGTTTCGGGGAGAGTGTAAAGTATGATCGATAAACGAATTCACCAATGATAAAGTGAAACGTCCACCACCACATTAACTTTTCTTTGACCTTGTATGACTATGTCTTGTTTATTTATCATTCACAATTTTTCTGTTCATTATAAAACAATATTCGCCTTGTTGACTCATTTTCCCTATCCTCTAGTTACTGTTCGAAACAGATAAAGGTTATTAGGCCAAATAGCTTACTTCTTCTGAATTTGGCTAAACTAAGACTTTGTGCTTGACAGTCTAGAGAATAGCTTAAAGTTACATCCTACAACCTCATTGAAAAAAAAAAGAGAACTCAAAAAAAGAAAACCTACCGAAAGATTCATAACTGACAGATTCATTGACTATATTAGGAATTTCATTATTTGACTGGTTACTGTTTATTGGAGTAGATTTACTATTCTATATAAGAATTCATAATAAGAAAATAAATTGAAGATGGAGGAAATGATGTTTACGTAAAAATAAGATCAGTATAAATACAGATAAGTTAATTTGAGTAATTAATTGTCTTTATTCATTTAAACAAGACAAAAGTGATAATGTTCTCGATGTATAGCGCGATTTACATAGTTTCAACCTATGGTATATTATTCTTCAAATTATATGATCGATTGTTTGTCTAATATTACACTTTTATTCTTGGAAATACAAGTTGAAGAAAAGAATATATCTTTTTCAATTAGTCCTTTATTAAAATCCCGTGTTCAGGATCATGGATGTGTGTTGCTGAGGAATCTCATACTGGGACAAAACAACTGTCTATTGCTCCCAAGTTTTCAATAGCAGTCTAACATTGGTCAATTCATCATCTGAATAAAAAATCAACAATCTCCACAACCTTATACTGATAATTATCATGTGTTCACTAATAACTAGCTTCATGTGGTAATTCTTGGAGTTCTAGTGTGAAGCCTTGACCAGTAGAGTCAATCGGTGTTGGGTGTGAAGTAGTTACCCATCGAAAATAATGGAATATAATCGCTCAATATCATGAATATTGTATTCAGTTGGTTTGTAAAATTAAAGTCGAAACAAAAAAAGCAACCTGGAAATTAGAAAGAAAAATGAATTATTTTTATTCCGTAAAACATAATAGTAACTAAGTAGAAGATCAGGATTAGTTCAAAGACTTTACAAACTTCTTCTTTATTCATAGTTTAGGTTTATCGATATATATATATCCGTTGGCCGGACACTATTAGCAACGACGTACTGTGGGAGAGAACAAACCAGATCCCAGCTAAGGAAGAAGCGCTGGAAGTGGATAGGACACACATTGAGGAAAGCACCCAACTGCGTCACAAGACAAGCCCTCACATGGAATCCTCAAGGCCAAAGGAGGAGAGGAAGACCAAAGAACACATTACGCCGAAAAATGGAAATAGACATAAAAAAGATGAACAAGAATTGGATGGAATTAGATAAGGAGGCCCAGGACAGAGTGGGTTGGAGAATGCTGGTCGGCGGCCTATGCTCCATTGGGAGTAACAGGCGTAAGTAAATAAGTAATATATATATATTCCTATGGTTTCTTGTTCATCTTTGAATATCCAACTTTGAATTTGTTTGAGTCTGTTAAATTCATTGTAACTTTCTTAACATAATTCGAGTTATTCATCACTAAAATACTAGTTTATTTATATGGTTTGATTTGTACTGAACTATCATGCTTTTATGGGATTATTATTTATTTATTTAAACACATAAATATTGGTACAAGAAGGCACCAAATAGATATGCACCACATAAATCATTCGATTTGTGTGAGGATTGGTACACTGCCTGGGTGCCCAAACCGAAGCAGGTAATTTTCTCAGGAGGCAACACCCGGAGCCTTCAACCTAAAAGTCTGATCCAAAAGGTAGTGGAGCAATGTCAAGAGATGCGATCCCATGGTAGTCAGTGACCAATGATTGGTTCATACACCATTTGTTCCCTTAGGATCCCGGAGCCCATGTGCGCGATTGGTTTGGAATCAGAGTTTTCCAACTGCGGTAGTTGAACTCTCTGTGTCAACCAGGCGGGGTTAGACCGCCGGACATTTGTTTTTTTTTGTCCTGTCAATTTCGCAAACCACAGTAATGCCACGAGAAGACAGTGAGTCGAACTTCGGTGGTAATGATTGTATGCACGTGGCCATGGGAGAGCATTTCGAGAAAGGAAGCGTTGACTCTATCCAATCTTGGCATTTTGGGGTTTGGAGAAGTTTTTAGAAGCTTCTCATGTAAATACTATAAATATACCAACATATCTCTTATTGTGCTTCTTACTTTCATCTACTTTTCTTACTTGGAGTATAATTTTGTTCTTGTCCAACCGTTTTCTGATTTGAGGACTTGTCTAGTGAATTGGTGTCCAAAAATACTAAGCAATAGGAATAACTGGGTCGTAATAAAAGAAATTATAACTCATGTTCTATGGATTTAAGAAAAATAAAAGCAAATCATTCATAATTTTATGTAACTGCTTAGTTTGCTGTTTCTGTAGCTAAGAAAACTGAACTCATTATACATTTTTTAAAGATCTTTATCAATAAGTATCCCTTGCATGATTGTGTATTGGAGTATACTAGGCTATGAGTAGATAAAGCGGTTATATTCTGGTGTAATATTTCTTTAAAGTAAATCATTGTTAGTGCACATCATACCTCCAAATTCCCTGATACGGCCAAGGGTGGGGAGGGTCAACTCTTCCTTCCTCGAAATGACCTCACATGGCCACGTGCATACAATCACTTCCACGGAAGTCTTACACACTGCCTTCTCATGGCATTATTGTTGTTTGTAAAATCGAAAGGATGAAAAGCAACTGTTTGGAACTTTAACCGAGTTGGTGGACACGAAGAGTCCACATAGGGGAGTTGGGAAGCCCTCATTCCAAACTAATGATATACATGGGCTCCAAGATCCAAAGGGAACAAATGGTGTATGAACCTATTGTTCGTCACCAGCCACCATGAGACTGCATTTCCTGAAGTTGTTCCAGTGCCTTGTGAATTAGACCTTTATGTCGAGGACTCCGAGTGTGGCCCCCTTAAGAAAACTACCTGCTTCAGTTTGGGCACCTGAGCAGTATTCCAGCTCTCACACAAATCGAATGATTTTTGTGGCGCATATCTATTTGGTGCCTCCTTTGTACATATATATTTAAATAAATAAACAAAAATATACAAATCATGTCACATAGTTTGCTGACAATATAGCTACCACCTATCAATAAACTTTGATTGATATTCAGGATTTGTACATGGGACGAATAATCGTTTGAAAAGATTGTAAATAAGAGTTGAACCACCGACTGTCCCGACGAGCGATGTTTTATGGTGTAGGAGTAGGTTGGAAAAAAGCTAGGGGCGGCCAGATCAAAACATGGCACAAATCCATGAAGTCACTGACAAGTGGACTGAACCATGCTGGTAGGTGTAGACTATCTGGTTGGGATTCGCGAAACAATAACAACCGATGGTTAGAGACCCTGAATGGCATGGCTCAAAATCGTTTGCAATGGCACAGGTGCATGCATTTTTTGAGTTCTCTTAAATTCTTATCTTCCGAATTCATCATGTTCCTTTTCTCTTTCTCTTTCCAAATTTATTTCACTATATTATACTCCTTGAATAAAATCTTCAAACCCTAATCTTTCCGATTACTGCTTATACTCTTACTACGTCTACCACTATGGGATTTAAATCGACAGTTGTATCTCTGTGTAAATGTGGTATGTCAACTTGAACTAATGTACGTACGTACGAAGTTCTATGTTGTTGCTGACTGACTGACTGAATTATTTGAAAAATCTATCCATCTTACTAGTTACTAAATTTTTATAATGTTACGAAACATCTACAGAAGCTACTAACGTGTCTCGGAGTCATTATTCCGTAATTTAACAAAACAATACGTTATATATAAGTAATGTATATTGTTGATAACTCCGCCTGGAGTGCCTCCAGGGGCTACTGCCGGTCCCAAGCGCGGATAAAGGAGGAGGGTTGGGCATGGGGTTAGTGACCCAATTCCGTAGAAAACTAACTCGCTAGAAAAACGCTAACTAGAAGAAACTAGAATGCTGGTCGGCGGCCTATGCTCCATTGGGAGTAATGGGCGTAAGTAAGTAAGTACATTGTTGATAAAATGAAAATACATCCATTTCATACTTTTAATATACTCAAATAGAGATTTCTAAGGTATAACTATTAATGAGAATCCTTATATGTATATTTTCACGAGAAATTTAGTTGTCAAATAACAGCAATAATGTGATGATAGTTGGCAGAGATTATCAGGAAACTACTTTTGTGGTGTGTGCTACTTATATAGACATAAGTAGTAGATAATGTTAGTCGTGAACAGAAGGTCTGGCAGCAGAAAGACAAGAGGATCAAACGGTAAAGAATGGAAACAAGATGCAATTTGTATGAAAATGCAAGAACAATGAAGTCAGAGTCATTTTAAGACAATTGGTGGACATTTTACAAATTAAGCATTTACTTTATGATTGTTAGATTTTATTAACAGGTTTTATAAGTTCCTGTTAAATACCTTCGATTGTCCCCATTGGTATTCTTGTTCACTACACTTTTACCTAGATTTCATGTTACCTTAGAATTGTCAGTATGGCTTATCTACAAACTTGATGTAACTAATCATAAGCGTTTTTATACACTTATTATACGAAAACAAAGTACTTCTAAAATAATCAATCACAATACAAGCACAATTAGGTTATTATTGACTAACAAAACTACAGACAGTTGTCAATTGAATATTCTGAACAGATTTTTATTTGCATTCTGTTGGGTTCATTTTTATAAGTATTTGAATTCTAGTCAGTTCCATGTAATCTTTTATATTCATGCAATTAAATCGTTGTTAATTGAATCATTTATGTGGATGATTATTGTTACTTTTGTTCATTTCACATGATGGATTATCTGTCACGATTCCATTATACAATTAAATGCTGCTGACTTCGAATTCTCTGTTGACGAATTGACTTCGTTACTAATCTAAATCTATAGTCCTATCAGATTTCAGAAACACATGGTAATAAGTACTATTCCATCTGATAATATCCTATACATTCATCGAGATGAAGTGTTTTCTTGCTTATTTGGAGACTAGGAGGAATCTATTGTATGTAAGTAAACAATACTACTAATTTCATTACGTCGCTCAAGTCCATTGGAATATTCAATAGTATTTATGGACAATAGGGTCATATGTCTAGGAATGTTCACCTTCCGAAACTACTAGTTCTAAGCTAAACAAATAAAATTCACTTAGTATTGTTTTGTTTGAATCTTCCCATTGAGGTTTAAGACCGCAATTGGTCAATCTGATGTTAGTATATGTACATCTTGTACCGATTGCCTCGATATTGCCTTAATTCACAAGCTTTTTAAGCAAAGATAGATAGTAACTAGCAATGGAATCTAGAACGCGCGTCTCGTCCCATTTAAGACTCATCAGCTGGATGTACCTGCATCTCAGAATTCATGTTCAAAGTATGAAACTTATAAATTTCGGGCGGATTCCTAAGTATTTTTGTAGCAGAAATAAATTCTCAAGTTTACTAATTGTTGTTCCTTTCCTTTTCCTAAAACTGAGTTCATCAGAATAATATAATATGAGGGTGTGATCACACATTAACTTATTATGATATTTATTTAAAAGATATGAAAGAACGATTCAAGTTGCTAAGGTTAATAGCATTAGAATGTTGTCAAGATGCCAGTGTACCGTGGTAACTAGCGTATAGATTACTACAATGCAATTGACTATGAACTTGATTAATATGTGCGAATCAACTTTTCGACCCATTAAACGAAGAATATTTAAGTTGTTTGCTATTAACTAAATCACGAATTTTCGGGATTTGCTATAAGTAGTCCTTATTTTTTTAACGATGATTTGATGTTTGAGTTAAGTAACAGTTCCTTTCTACGTCATTCCTCACTTTATTTGAATACAGAATACAATACTTTTGTTTGTGTTGACTGATTTCCTATGACCTGAATATTGTTCCATTCATGACTACTCAAGTACAAATCGGATAGTTCGGGTAATTGCTAGTTAGTATATCGAATTCGGTTATTAATTATCGTATTAGGGTCATGATGGTTTTAGCTCTTGGGTAATTGGATGCTAATTCAAATGTGAAAGTTTTGAAAACCATATGGAGTGATCTGAAATCTGATGTTTGATCAGCAAAAAGTGTCAAGCATGATAAAATTTCCCCTTATTTCCTCGTATTCCTTAGTAAATATACATAACCTACTCAAAAATCTTGATTTCCCGGACGATCCAATTTCACTTCCAGAAAAATCTCTCGAACAATTATTGTTCAGCCATCTTCATTGAACTAATCTGAATGTAGAATGATCTAATTCCCATAAAATAACCTTTTAAAATAGCCTGAAATTATGTGGCTTACTGATTGGAACTGACAAAACAGTGTGAGGATTGAAATTTGAAAATCTGCTGTAAATTCAACCTCGTGGTAGTTTGATTGCTGGTATAAGTATCCCGAAATTTGAAAGACATTTAATTTAAATATTTAAAATTTCACTTCAAGAGATTAAAACGAGTCGTATTAATTTTATGGTAGTGAATAAAACTGGATTTTTGGCATGTCAAAATCTCTGATAGCTTATTCATTTTTCATAGTGAAAATTTGTTCTTAGGCTCTCTCAAATTCGTGATTAGTTAGTAAGGATTTTCATAATTCAACAAAGAATTTTAAAGAGGCATACAAAAGTGAGCATAATTTTGATAATCGTTAATCTCGCCATCAACTTTCTCCTTGGAAATCCTGTGCAATCTTATGAAATCTTATGGTGAAGTTCCTACAATATATGGTGATTACATATTAACATCGGCCTATTGTTTGTTGAAGCAAATGCACACCACGGTTGAGGCTGAAAATATTCTTAATCGACTTCGTGATTCTTAAACATCCTTGAAAAATGGTTTAAAAGATCCTTACCTTCGAATTCCCTTGTACCAATCTTCATTCATTTTAATAACGATTAGCACTCATCTTGATTTATTCAAATAGAACTACTTTTCATTTGATTGAGGTTGTCCTCTAGCTATTTCTCAGGGACTGATGAATAATATAGTCGGTAATCCTAAAGGTGTTGACGTTTATCAAGATAAACATCATCAGAGACTTATTGTCTCATTACATCGTCTTCTTGAGCAGAATATTTCTGTATATTCAAATAAGTGTTTATTCTGTGTATCTGTCTTTAAACTTCTTGGATGTTTGTTTGACGACAGTGGTTTACAGCTAGGTCTAAAACAAAAAAACTCGCTTACAAAGGAACCATCATCACAATCCCTTACGGAATTAAACTCATTGGAAGGTCCCCTTTAATATTATCCTCGTTTTGTTTCCAATCACTTATATTGTGTTTGCTATCTATCTCAAATTTAAACATACAACTCATTTATATGCAGTGGGGGACAAAAGTTGTGCTAACAAAGTCTATTAAGTGCTTTTCAGCATGATGCACTTCTTCGAACTTCTTGGTATACATTCTTTACTTGTTATTAATTCATCACCTGTGAGTATTGGTGGAGTTTCAAAGCAGAAAGGTAGACCAGTAATCTGTGTTTCACGAGAACTTGCTATCGCTATATAATGTTATTCTTATATGCGGTGAGAAGCATTAGCTGTATTTTTGGCTGATAAACAACTTTGAAAATTTTTATTTGGAAAGCAATTCACTTTTGTTCCAGGTAATTAAGTTTTAGAAATCATTTTTCATCAAGAAACATTTTTAGCATGTTCCCCATCCGCCATGGTTTAACGACAGAGTGTTACTGTAAAAGCTTAAAACCAAATCAATTAGCACAAAAGTGCTGAATAAACCCAACACGCAGACTAGATGTCTAGAAATCCACCGCAAGATAAACCTATGAAGACTTCTGACTTGATTAATAAAGTGTTTACCGGTCAGCTTTTCAGATCTTATTGGAGAAACTCGTTCACTCTTTAGAGTTCTACTTAATGCTATACAAAAAACTGGAGCGGTAACATGAAACGTAGATTTCCTGTCTATTTCATCGAGATGTTGCACACCAAACACCTGTGAAAAATGTCATAACTCAAAAAATCATCCCTCAAAGTAGACCGGATGACCAGTATTATTTGAGGCTTGGGAGAGAATTCATGTGGACTGTTATAGCCCATTTCTTGGTGGATATTATGTACTTGTTGTTGTTAGTGCCTTTCCTAATTATGCTGAATTATTTTTTATGATCTTAGCGAGCATTGACCTTGCAATCCAAGAATTTTGAAAACAGTCTAGTCGGAAAGAGGTTCTTATAATATTAGTGACTAATTGTGATTCTCATATTACTACAAATGAAGTTTCTACCTGGTTGGATGAGATAGGGTGAAAACATCTGTTTATTGCCCCCAAAGACATTTGTTCTGACAGTTAGAAGAGCAATTTCGTCAAGGCGTTAGAAACTGCTGATAACTCAATTACTACCGTAACAATAGGTGAACTAATGAAGAATGTGAACACATTGTTGATGCTAAATAGGAATTTTAAACATTCTCGAACGAGACAGACTGCTCAAAAATTATTGGATGAAGATATTTATTGTCAAAATATGAGGTCTTTTCAGTCTGTGGGGGTCAGATATTATCATGAGAATGGCTTTTAACCGTCTACAGAGATTCTGGTGAAGAATGTTAGAAAATGTATGGTATGGATTCTAGACACTAACTATTTAGGAATGCACAACTTACGTTTGATGAAGTACGCTTTCAGGATTTCGATAGTACGGAGTTTATGCTCAATCCGGAAATGGGGAAACACTCACGGATAAGATGTAGAATATATTACGGAAATCCAGATTTTCAAATTATTTCTGTGCAAAAGTATTATTTATAATCACTGGAATTAATAATGACATATGAACTAATTAGGACAGTCATTTTGCAATTACAAAGCACTTTCGTTACTTTATTGATGTCCAAAAAATATATAACTATTCTTATTTTAAATTTCCAAGTAGTTTAGTTTGATGGTTGTGTTTGAGTTGGACTTCGTTATTGCCAGATACTATAGTGATTAGCAATTACATTTGACTGGGTGATTCGAGATTGTGAAAGGACTTGCAAACGAAAAAAATCATCTGAGGACAGAAGCTAATCCTTGACATGACACCGTAACACGGTGAAATCCTCTACCAGTGTTATTCATGAAAGAAACCAATATTCAGTCATTCAGAGGGAAAGTATGTCGTCACCGTACAAAAAGCTTGAAAAAATAGTGCTAGGTATTTATTTTTAATAACTTTCCACTGTAGGCCGAAGAAAAAAATCCTTAACTGAGAGCTATTCCGACGAAACGATATAAACCTACGTAAAGCTAACGAGTGTCGGCCATCAGTATAGTTCATTAAAAATCACAATATTTTCCTTATATATACACTTGCATCAAGTAAAATTCACTAACTTTTTCAGAACTATAATCATAACTGCTTTCTGTTTCATCATCATAAGTGCTGAGATCTGTCGTCCAGGAAGTATAAGTATGTCTACTAACTCCAGGATGACAACCTAAAGTGCTAGCTAAATCTGCACTAAATGGCTCCCAATAATCGATGAGATCAGTATTCAGTTCAAGTGGGGCTATCAAGAACTTGCATAGTAGTAGTTCCCTGTAAATATCACTCCTGTTTACGGAAGTGTTGAAAATATTTTTACAAAAAGGTAAGTTACCGCATAAAGTATGGAAGACGTTCCGACTCAGCCCATTTAATAACGCGTTCTCGATCTTCTTCCGAAAGACCTAAACGTGATGACTTTTCGGTATCAAGTTCACGCGAATCCGTGAGGGTAAATTCACCACTTAGTCGATTGTACTGTAACTTGAGCGAAAAAACCTGTTATATATACTGTTTGTACTGAAAATGTATTCCTAACCGGAAGCGACAGGAAATAATTGAAGTAATTTTCGAAAAGATCATCTGATATTAAACACTCTTCTAAGTCATTAAAATTAGCAAGTAGGTCCATCCAGCGACCTTGGTACTATTTGAAACAGTGCTAGTGGTATTAGAAACCAAACTGTAGTTCATTCAAAAAACGTTATTAATCCAAACCATATCTTTCGAGATGACACCAATAATAATTCAGTGCTGAATGAATCTCATTTTGATGCTTTAGTTAGAATTGTTATCGTATGGCAATTCAAGTAGTGAGCTACATCTTTTAGATTCAGACCAGATTCAGACTTGTGTAGTAAGGACAGAAGGCCTACAGCTTATGTTACTCTTTTTCAATCTGCTTCTGTTAGTGTCTCTTCTCTTAAATAAGCCAACTGAAGGTGCGGACACCATTGCTTCGGGTAACAGGTTACAAGAATTGATGACTCTCTGTGAAAACGTTCAAATAGTTCAGTTTCAGTGTCAGTTTGGAAAAAACAGGAGGCTTGATGGCCTATGTTAGTCCTGGCAATGATGGTCTCTCAGTTGATTCAACTTTCTTTTGATAGAGTCAACGGATGGAGCCTCAACCACGTGCTAAGGTAATGAATTCCACTCATTGATGATTCAATAGGAAAGTCAATAATCGGCTAACAAGTAATTTGTTCTCGGCTTGTGAACCTTTTTTCGGGAGTGTCCTCGTAAATTCTCTGTTTTGGAAGACAAGAAAAATGAGGGCATATCGGGTGCAAATTTATCACCAAGCAATTCGAAAACTGTAATCAAGTCGCCTCTAGTTCTACGATATGACAACGGGAAAAGGCTCAGCTTGGTCAGTCGAACATCATACGGAAGCTTTGCTATTCCGGGAATCAGCTTAGTTGCTGTTCCCTGAACCTTTTCCAGAAGCTCATTGTCGTTTTTGAGCAGAGCTAGCCGCTTGTATGCAGTACTGAAGTTCAGGACGTACGAACGCTGTATACAAAGTCAAAAACGTCTTAGCGTCGACATGACTAAAAGCCCTACGTACTGACCATAACGTTCTAAAACCTTTGGTGCCTATTGCACGGCAGTGTGCAGTAGTCTTTAAGTCTTGACTAACGATGACTCCTAAGTCATTATGTGTCTGGACGACAGGTAGCTCAGTGTTATTCATCGTGTATGTATCTGTACCTTGATGACCGATATGCATCACAACACACTTGGAAGTATTTATCGGCAACTGCCAGGTTTGAGACCATTCACATAATTTCTTCAGATCATTTTGGAGTTCCACTCTATCATCCTTACATCGTATCGTTCTCCATATCTTGACATTGTCAGCATATAGCAAGATCGATGATGATAGGAGATGAGGAAGGTCATTTACATACAAGAAGAATAGCACTGGCTATGGACGAAAAAACTTGGCTTTCTATTAACGGGCTTCCGTGTCTATTGGCTGTGGATCACTAATGCCTCCAGACAGAAGCCTAGGTATATTAACGATAATAGATGAAAAAGGAATTGGTAAATCATAGCAAGATATTATCCATAGTCCTTAAGAATAGGTCAAGTTGCCTCTTTAAAGACTCCTGAAAAGTTGCTTGCAATAGCTCAGCCGGAAGCGAATTCCAGCATTTGACAAATCCTAAGAAGTAGAAGTTGTGTCTAAAGACCATTTTGCTGTGTTTTGTCTCTGGTTTCTGGGTGTTACCCCTTAGGTTTGTGTTGGAGCTAAACTTCAGTGGGTGTTTGAGAGGATGTACAGAAGTGTCGATGATACTGCAAGCCATTAGGTTTCCTCAAAGGTGCCTATACTCCAATGAGCAAAGGTTTGGTGATTGGAGGCGCCCTTCATAAGGCTTGAATTTTATTCCCTGAACTGAGCTCGTGGCTTGCCGTTGGATATGTTGCAGAGGGTCCTTATCCTTTTGGAGTGGGGGGAATACTATGTTTCTGTACTCTAAATGAGAACGAATGAAACTGTTGAAGATAAGGTGAAAAGTTCTGCCTTCAGACTACCCAAAAATGCGCTTCAATGTTAACAGTGTAAGGTTTGATTGAAAATCATTTTTGTCACAGTTAGCCTGAGACTTCAAATCCTAGGGTACCAGGACTCCTAAATCTTTTTCGACTCAGGATACTTCTAGAGAGGATTTTCCTAAGTTGCAACTGTAGTCTGCAACATGTCTCAGACGAACTACTTTACACTTTGAAGTGTTAAAGGTAGGTTCGTTGTCATCTGCCCAACTCTGAAATCGGGTCCGATCTTCCTTAAGTGCCGGTTTATCATCTTGGTTGCGTGTATTGCCAAAGTTTGAAATTATCAGCAAAAAGTAACAAGTCAGACGGTACCTGTTGTGGAAGATCGTTTCTATAAATTAAGAACGGAAGAGGTCCTAGTACTGAACCCTAGAGGACCTCAATAGGATATTCCATAGCCTGAGAGAAAGTGAAATCAATCCTGACCTTAAAATGTCGATCTTTTAGGTATGAAGTGAGTCATTCAATTAGAGGTGATTTGATACTCAATCGTTCGAGCTTAACGATGAGACTTATGTGGTTGACCCTATCAAACGCTTTCGCGAAGTCAAGGTAAGTGGCGTCAACATTCCCCTTGCGATCAAGCGTGGTTGTCCATCTGTCCATAGCAGTCAGCCGGTTGGTTATACAAGAGTGACCCTTCCTGAAACCATGCATGCCACCCTGACCAAGTGACATATTCAATATCAGTCAGTGGGGTCGCAATATGTTATGCGATTTGTCTCAAGATTTCGAGGTGTGGTCCGGCCGGCCCTGTTGACTTTTCCGTGTCTAGAGTGCTTAAGGCTCTAAGACATCTGCACGAATGTACTGTTATTCACTCTTATGGATTTTATCTATTTGACGACCCGACTTGGGGAAGCATACCGTGAGGCAACAAATATTCTGATTTGTGAACCATGCCTGTAAAAATGGCATGTATCTGTCCTGGGAGAATTCTATTATTATTATTGCATCATTTCGATCGAAGTTCATAGTGAACATATGGTTTATTGGCTTTGTATATGAATCTAGTTCATCGTTTAGAAGAGGCTCCTGAGTGAAAACTACTCCTCATAGCCCCCGCTTTATTCTGATCATCCCTTATCAATTCAGGTTCACTGTTTTCCGTAATTAGGTTGGGAATCCAATGCTGCGTCCTTGTTCTGTAATTTATGTACGAGAATAGTCTCTTAGGCAGCTTGATTACAGATTATGCAAACTGCATTTCATATTTTCTATGAGCTTTCCGAATCGCAATCGTAAGCTTATTTTTCACTGGCCTGTAGCATAACATCGTAATTGCTGTGCCAATGCTAAAGGCAACACCCCAACATTTCTTCTTTTGTCTTAGTAAACGTCAAATATCCTGGACCAACCAGGGATGGCCGGGCTGCTACTCTGGGACTACTCAGGGCATAAATGATTGAGTTATCTGATTGTATAACTGCCGGCAATGAATCTATGCTTTTTCTCCTGATGCTTATGAGTCAATTAATAAAGGACACGTCCGGATCGGACGTGGTTTATCCCACTGAACTGGAAGAAGATATCTCATTTCTGGCGAAATCAGGCTAATTCATTTCTGCACAGAGTATATTTTGAGTATAGTGGACAGATGAACCATTATCCCTAAAATCGTTGACAGGGTCCACCATGAATGTCATTTAATTACGTCCAAGTTATTAGATATTCATTCACCTCTGAAAGACAGACAGACCATTCAAGGCTAGTAAAAATCACTCGTTATCTCAGGCTCCATGATGTTCAAATGATTTTTCTAAGGGTTCAGCCCAAGGAACTTCTCTCTTTTTAATTTACGTGAGTTACCCTCCTCAAAAAGTGTTCCCTAATTAATTATTTTCGGGTGTCGATTGTGAACTTTGAAGAGTAGATTGCAACCAGATTGATCCTGGAGGATTTGACTTAGCCGCAAAGTTGTGAAGACAATAATGTGGCTACGTCCGAGTTTTCAAAGTGTATAGCACTTCATGTGTGAAACGCTGTAAATTACAGACCCAAGTTAAATAGGTTCTCTTTAGAGGACTCTACAACGAAAGAAGTTGAGTATATTGATTATCTATCGTCCAAAATCGTATGAAAAATGTGACAAAAATTCTCATAAGTAAAACTTTACACTGGTAGCTTCGAAGCACATTTCCGTTAGTTTGACAGTGGAAAATTTCAGCTATTTTTTATAGTTCTATTCCACTTTACTTAGAGTATGTAGACATAATACCTCCTCTTCCATTCTAAAACAGAAAACTAATGTGGGGCCTTTAGGATGTAAACTGCCTAGAGGTGGAGTATCGGGAATACCTCTAGAAATCCTGTTTTACTTACCTACGTTCATTTCAGAAGCAGATGTTTCAGGAAATATCTGAAAACCAGAAACACAACAGAGTGAGCTGGACTGCGGACAGAATTTCTACTGCTTCGAGTGGTCATTTCCAATAACATGATACAAGCTGATTCGCGGGAGTCCGTCAAAGAGGAAAGTTGATGTAGTCTTGAGGACTGCAGTAATTCCGGATATCGAACAAGCTTTGATAATTCAAATGGCTTTTGAACGACCCTGTGTTACGGATAGATTAAAGAATATATTGATGGGATTTGCAACGAAGTTAGCTAGTTCCTTTAGTAACCTAGAATGCAGTTCATCGGTTTTCGTGAATCTTTTTATCTCTAGTTTATTTAGCAGACCAAAGACATCGAGCTTATTAGTACTCGAGTTGTACAGTGTGTATGTTAGGGGATTTGTATTGACTGACGGGAAGGGCGTGTAGCGGTAAACAAATCCCCGAAATTAATAGCTCTGTAAGTCTTCGGCATTTGGTGCCAACCATATTAGTTTTAGTGAACTCACCTAGCTGAAGGAGTTCGGTCATTCATCTGCACCAGACCACGAGTGAGAACGCCGTCCCCAACATCCCGCGCAATCGCTAGCCAAATTAGGTCAGTCGATCCATGATATATTGTTATCCTATCAAATATGTCTTAAACCTCCTTGCTTCTGTCTCTTGATTTCACTTGGTGTGTACGATTCATATTAAAAGGTGTTACTGGTCAAAGTGTTGTTAAAACTCCAAGTACATATGGCATCTTCATGCGTTTCTACGGTATATATTTTGCTAAAGAAATTTGAGAGTGCTTCAGATTCTCAAACGTCGGCCTCCACTAGTGATAAAGCATTACTGTCCTCCCATAGTGCTGAAATATTTACAATTCTTTTAGTCTTTTGGTTTACATACGAATACAAGCGTTTGGAGCATTCTTTCTTTTTCTTCGTACAACCTTCTAGACTTACGTGGAGTCGAGGCACGGTTCTCAATTTTGAGATTTTGTCTCATCAGTATCCAGTTCATAAGAGGATTTAAATACTACTTTAAGTAGCTCGATTTCATTTTTTCAAGTTCGTATGGCTATCTAGTAAATTGACAAAAGCGCGGCAACTGACTGTTGCAAAGTACCGTGCATAATATTATTGAACCTTTGCAAGAAACATTTTGGAAATTTATGTATATCTGGTTAGTCATCCATCGTTTTAAAGCATGTTGAAAGGCAGTTCCACAAGTACAGGATGATCGCTTTGAATATATCCATTGTAGGTCGTTCAAGTGCGAGGGCTATTTAGAATAGCTTAGTTGACCTTTTTTGTCGTTTTTCAGACGTCATCATTTGCTGTAAGCTTTTTGATTAGAACCCAGTTTTTTTGAGAGTGTTTTTACGATGTGACTTATGCTATTTGTTTGGCTAGGACGTCCAGATCGCTGGTTTGGTCGTGGTAAGGGTGGAAATCCTAATAGGGAAACCTAGATTGCATCCCAGTGTAATGTTCTCACGTTTGCTAAGCTTTCGTCGTGCCCCTATAGTTAGAAGCTGTCATACATCTCACTAATTTCCGAGGGGGAGCGACAATATGAGATTTTCGGCCGTTTGAACTTAACACTACTCCCAAAATTCATGAAGTTTTTGATATACGACAACTACTAGTAACCTCTAAACCTCATTTCGTCCGAACAACACGGTTTCAAGAAAACCATTCCTGAATAGACAAGCACTATACCTCTTTGAACCAGATAGGCCCCCACAGAACCTAAAAGTTTAATGAAAGGTTTTGGTGTGAAACTAAGCAAAAGTATGCTTCGAAGTTACTAGTATAAGGTTCTCTCTAAAAGCATTCTTGTTATAATTATCGTAAGACTTTAGATTATGGGTTAGGTCTCTTTTAACTTGAGACATTTTAGAGGGAAGTTTCAGATGGACTACTTTACACCTTGAAGTGTTAAAAGTAAATCCGTTGTTATGTGATCAACCTTGAAGTTGAATTAAATTCACTCGAAGTTCTAGCTTATAATCCTGGTTGCAAACTCGCTCGAATGTCGATACCATCAGCAGATTCATAACTCAGATGTTCATTAAGGAAGGTTATTTATAGAAATTAAAAAATGGGCTCCAGTACTGACACCTTGGAGACTTAACTGTGATAATTCATGCTTTTGAAGAATGTAAAGCTTACTGTAACTTTTAAAGGTCGAATGCTTAGCTGTGGCACAAACTAGTCAATGAACGGTGACTTGATATCTATCATCTTGAGCTTATTGTTAAAATACATATGATTGACCTCCAGCCTTCCCCTTTCAACCACTGATGGTGCTTCATTTATTCAAGGCAGTCAGGAGATTAATTCTTCAATGCATTTTGCATCATCAATGCTAAGAGTTAGGATTACGTGTTACAGTTGGAGTTTTCATCACGAACTGACACCAGCTACAGTTTTGGAATCCTAAAATAATATTCTTATTCTAATTCCTAACACGGCAAATTATTTATTTCTCTGTGCTGTCTCCCGACTAACCGAAATGGTCAAAACATTGTCGTTCAGCCACATACTTCAGGTTTACCGTACTTGACATACGCATCTGAACCAGAACGACTTTCCGCATATTAAAAGGATGGAAACTAATGATGAAATTGTTTCACTACAGCTGCGTGAGAACTCAAATACGCTACCTAAATCAGATGCAACCGTTGCTGAAAGCTTATCAAACTACTTCAATGAGGCATACCAAGGATCTTGTTATTAACATTTCTGATAGCCACACTGTTGAGATACCAAACATAGCACCAGTTCTTGTAACCGAGGTATCCGATTCTCGATTAACTAGTAGCCTAGGACTTAGTAATTCACCAGGTCCTAATAAGTTACTATCTCGATTGCTGTCGTTCCTCGTGGAGGTTCTTGCAGAACTACTTAACTTTGTTCGGTATATACCTTTACTAAGAAATAATTGAAAGAATGCCATCGTTAGCCCTATCTGTAAGGACTATGGAAGATATCTTGTGTCCAACCAAGAACCTGTCAGTCTAACCAGTGTAGTCGTTAAAATACTAGAAAAGTAATTCAGAACAAGTCATGTAGAATTATATAATCTGTTGACTCTTGAGGTATACGTTTTGCATAATAGGCATTCCTACTTCACCAACCCACTAATTTCAGCAACGGATTGGATATACTAACTGTCGCTGTGGTATTCATAGAATTCAGCCAGGGATTTAATAGTGTTTGCTTTAGAGCTTATGCTAAAGCTTTCCAACTTTGTAATAATGGGCGGAGCACAAGATTGGGTAAGAAACCCCCTTTTGGACCTAAGATAAAGTGAAAGTAAACTGGATATCCTCTGAATGTAAGCCTAGGAAAGTAGAGTTCCCCAAGACATTTTCTTAGGTCTTCTGCTAGTCATACTCTACGTTAATGAGTTGCCGCAACTATTCACACCGTCATCACCTTTACTTAAGTACGATGTAAATAGTTGAATTTAATACATTATGATACTAATAAACTAAAGATTGAAACTGACTTAGACAATCTGGACGGTTGTGCGTTGGAATAAACTCCGGTAAAAGTGCATTAAAACAGACCTGAAACAATAATAGCTATCAGAATACTATTGATTGGATATAACTGAGAATTTTTAAAACAGAAAGATTTAAATGTTATTGTAGGCCATGGTTTTAAAAATTAGATGTCAATGCCAGCAGCCATTAAAGGGTTCTGCCTATTATGGTCACTTCACAAAGCATTCAAATGCTTTAACCAAGAAGTGTTTTGAATTCTATATCCAACCTACTTAAGACATAATCTCGAAAACTATATCCAACCGGCTAATCCGTATTGAATTAGAAATGTAGACATCCTACGTGTTTAAAGAATAGGTACTAAGTTAGTGATAGAACCTTCCAATCTACAACAAGCAACTAAAGGGCTTTAAATTTTCCCGGTTACCTTACTGTTGAATGCAAGGTGTTCTTATATGGGCATTACGTCTCTTGAATAATAATTTAGGTACTAATACCTCTTTTTTGGATCCCTCTAGGACTAAGCATCCCCGAAGTCATTTGCAAAAGCTCCGGAAAGCACGATTGCATAAACTCATGATGGAACAATAAGTTTTACCTTTTTGAATTTTTCCTTCATAGTCAAGTTTAAAACTGTGTGAAGAAAGTGAAGGATGAGTCAAGTGACCTTTTTTATGTAATGTCGATGTTTCTATACATTTTCCACTAATAAATCTGAAATTATGGTTAGCTGATTTGTACTTACCAATTCAGAAACCGATTGTTTATGTGAAAATATCCGTAATTTCTACGTAGTAAGTAATTACTGTGGCCTGAACAGCAACATTGTAGACTTAATCGTATACCATAACACCGCTACTTTATAATTTACGAATTATGTTGTAGCATGTTACGGTTGACAATGCAATAACTGTCATGTTCTTATCGTCTTTACTTATGTATCAACGATCGTAAGCATTTAAATATTTTCGAATTAACAACCACGATTTATATCTAATTCTAATTGTCCGTATTTTTGGATCAAACCAGGTAAACTTATATTTGATTACTTCTATATGAAGTAAACTGGGAGTGGAAGCAGACTAAACCAGTTATATACCGAGTGTCCTCAAGAAATACTTTTACAACTAAATAGGAAAAAGCTACTAAATGGGATCTGCAGTAGATTTAATTACATACAGTCCCGCTGCTGCACAACATAACCTTGCTTTGATTAACTACTGTCGCATATCTATCGCAGCACTTTCTGGATGTACAGTCGGGATATTAGGTTTGACAGGTAAGATTATTATTAATACCCTAATGCAATCTGCAGGAATCATGGGATTTATGTTTTATTTTCTGGCGCATGGTTTCTTATCATTATTACTGTTACAAAAGGCAGGAAAATCATGGAACAAATACTTTATTCAGCGTTCGTGTTTAACGTATGGAGGGGTTTTCGGAGAACTAACTACTTATATTTTATTTTGGACTTTTATTTATGGCATGGTTCATGTATATTAAAGATAATCTAAATATATTGACCTACTTTGCTTAAGCTCAAATATATTTTGAGTATGTACGTCGAATAGTGCCTACGAATATTTCGTATGTTGATGTCACTAATACACGCTCCTGTAATACATTTTATGATACATTTGTAGTGCATAAATTAGCGAACTCGCTACATGAGAAGAAAATAGGTAAGGAATATTTAAGTTTTTAACCCAATAGTTGTAATCTGAATAATTAAACCGTCAGTTCACAGCTATTCTTATTTACAGTGCTCTCAAGCATCACTTGCATTTGATAAAAGCATTAATTAACTTTAAAAATAGTCAAATGCTGTTCATAAAAGCATATAAGTATATATTTCTGACTTTTAACTATCTGCCTTGAAGATGATGCTTTAGAAGATAATGGATCATAGAAGGACTTCAGTATGTAGAGTATTCTAGTCTATCAAGAGGAACTCATTAAGAAAACATCTTTTGATGTAAATTGTGTTCAAATGGACAAATACAGAATAAATGGATGATTGGTTTTGAATTTCGGTGACATTGACCAGTGTACAGATGCGTTTGGTGTCCATCCGTATATTGACATCACTCTCAGACTAAGAGCTGAAACATTACCAAAGATCTCAATACTGAGACACGTAAGAAAAATGTAGTCAGGCAAATATAAATTTCTGGCTATCATTAATGTACGATCATTAAGAACAAGATATGTTTAGTGTAATTAGTGTATAAAATGTACGTGCTTTATTGCTAAATTCGAAACCTCATTAGATTAGCAATGCGTCGTGGAGGAGAAGAAAAGCAAATGTCTTAAGGGTCGGATTTGCCCATGATACATGAATTGTATTCACAGGAAAACATTTCGCTAAGACTATCAGAATGATGCTAGTCTCTGCATGATTATTATATGTGAAAATTCAGTTATTTGTTCTACAAGGCATCTCCACTAGGTTATTCAGGCTCTTCAAAAAAGATTATGCTTTCGCTGAGTGCAAAGCCTTGGTGTCAATTGCCCAGATAAATTCAGGATTACTTAAGTTGTAGAGGAAGATTGATACCGAGTTACCACTTCATAGAGAAGTTACAAAAGGCTGTAAGTGATATGAAGTGAAGCAGCAGCAAAGACGAATGAGACCACTTGAGCGGTCTGTAAAAGTGGTAGTTAGATGCTAACAATTTAACCTAAGTATTAGTATCATTATTATTTGAACATGTAGATATTGGTGCAAAGAGGCACCAAATATATACGCGCCTCATTTGATTTGTGTGACAGCTGCGATACTGCCCAGGTGCCCAAACCGAAGCAGGTGGTTTTCTTAGGGGGCCACACCCCAAGTCTTTGACCTAAAGGTCTGATCCTGAAGGCAGTGGAGCAGCGTCAAGAGACGCAATCCCATGACCAATAATTGGTTCATACGCCATTTGTTACCTTAGGATCTTGGAGCCCATGTGCGCGATTGGTTTGGAATCAGAGTTTCTCAACTGCGGTAGATGGACTCCCCGTGTCCACCGACCCAGTTAAAGCGCTGAACATTCGCTTTTCGTCTTGATTTCATAAACAACACCCCACTGTGGGAAGGCAGTGAATAGGACCTCCCTGGCAGAAGCTATATACGCGTGGCCATGTGAGAGCATTCCGAGAGGGAGAGCGGACTCTCCTCACTCTCGGCCGTACCAGGACATTTAGGGGGTATTAGTAGTAGACTATTGAGAGGACGAAAAGCGAATGTCCGGTGTCTTAACCGGCTTGGTGGTGGGTACGGAGGATCTACGTAGGGGAGTTGGAAACCCCTGCTTCCAAACTAATGTTGCACATGGGCTCCAAAATCCTGAGGGGAAAAATAGTGTATGAACCTATTGTTGGTCACCAGCTACCATGGGACTGCATCTCCTAATGTTGCTCTACTGCCTTGTGGATTAGATCTCTAGATCAAAGACCCGGGAATTATTTTAGGCTTTACACAAATCGAATGACGATGTGGTGCATATATATCTGATGATCCCTTGTACCAACGTCTATACGTTTAAATGAATATCGCCACAGAGGAGTAAGCCCGACCGATATAGACGTTGAGGTGCTAGATTTCGTAATCATCTGGCGCTTAACTAGGATGCAGAAACAGTTGACCCAATAAGGTTAAACACATAACCATGATTATAGGTGAGTTGATTAAAACTTTATACTGCATCAGATCCACAGATAGACCAGTTCCCGCTCGACTGTGATAATATTCATGTATCGGGAGTCGCTTAAATTCATTGATCGCGAGACATTGAAAGAGATGCCGGTTACATACATCATATCTGCTGAAGGTTATTTATTTGGACAATTGTAGTCAGATTAGATTTAGTACTCAGCTAATATTTGGATCGATTACATCGCCAGGTATTAACTTTCCCTTTGTATAAAATATTGTCATGGATATACTTCTAAAGGTGACATGTCTTTCTCCCAACTTCAGAGTATTTGATCTCTTATTGGAATTCACTCATAAGACAGTAATCTTTTGGCGAAGAGGTTGGCAAATTAAGGTTTTATAAACACTCGAGTAATAGTACGTCAATATTTAGGGTTTCAGGTGTTTAGAAATAGTCAGGAGGAACCTCTGATTCAGATACTTTTTCACCATCCAGATGGGAATTTTCGCTACATCATCACTGTTCAAAATCAACAAGGCGGTCAAAAATAGCTGGAAACATTAATGGATCTTAGGACTTTTACTAGACCTGGTGACTCATTCACTGATTGTGCCAGTCTGTAAGAAAGGACAAAAGTCCTCTTGTGACAGTCACAGAGGAATCAGTTTGACTAATATAGTGTCTAAAATATTAGCTTCAATAATACTTCGACGCCTAACCAAAGCTCGTGAAAGACTAGAGAAAATCAGGCTGATTTTCGACCTGTACGTGGTTGTATAGATCAGATATTCACACTACGTCAGGTTCTAGAACTCAGACACACGTTCAGACGCCCCATAATGGTATTATTTCTTGACCTTAAGGTGGCATTCGACTCTGTTGATCGTAAGGTTCTATGGCAGTGTTTGTCACTGAAAGGAGTACCAAAGAAGTACATTAACCTTATAAAGGCTCTCTACTCGAACACAACTGGTAGAGTGAGAGCTTATGGCGAACTGTCATCCGAATTGATTACCTCAAGTGGTGTTCGCCAGGGCTGTCCACTCTCTCCTTTCTTGTTTAAATTTGTCATTGACGTACTTTTAGAGATGACACTTTCCTCATGTAAATTTCCAGGGGTTGAACTTCTACCGGGAGGTTCACTTGTTGACTTAGAATATGCTGATGACATAGTTTTATTTGGTGAAGACGCTGACAAAATGCAGAGTCTTATGACCACTCTAAGCAACAATGCAAGCATGTTCGGGATGCGATTCTCCCCCTCGAAATGCAAAATGTTGCTTCAGGATTGGGTTGCATTGACACCCGAACTAATGATAGGGAGTGAAGTAATTGGGCGTGTCGACCGCTTCACTTATCTTGGAAGTCCCATCAGCCCTTGTGGTCTGGTGTGTGACGAAACCTCAGCACGAATACAGAAGGCTTGTCCAGCTTTTACCAACTTGTCATTTATGGCGTAGGTGAGATATCCGCTTATCAACCAAAGGACGGGTTCACTGCGCAGCAGTTCGTTCCGTCCTACTTTATGGCAGTGAAACATGGCTGGTAAGAGTAGAGGATATTCGTAGGTTACTAGTATTTGATTATAGGTGTCTTCGAAATATTGCTCGTATATCCTGGGACCATCGAGTAAGTAATGCAATTGTTAGGAAACGGGTACTAGGTAAGGATGGCAAGTCCATTGATGAAGTAGTGAAACTTCATCAGTTGAGATGGCTGGGACACGTGTTACGTATACCCAACCACCGACTGCCTCGATGTGCGATGTTTTGTTGTATAGGAGTAGATTGGAAGAAAGCTAGGGGCGGTCAGATCAAAACATGGCACAAATCCATGAAGTCACTGACAAGTAGACTGAGCCATGTTGGTAGGTGTAGACTAACTGGTTGGGATCCGGGAGGTGAGAGCAGCCGATGCTAAGAGACTGAGTGACATGGCTCAAAATCGTTTGCAATGGCGCAGGTGCATCCACTCTTTGTGTTCTCCCAAATTCTAATCTTCTGAATTCTTCATGTCCCTTTCTTTTTTCTCTTTCCAAATTTACTTCACTGGATTATACTCCTTGAATAACATTTTCAAACCCTAATTTTTCTGATTACTGCTTATACTCTTACTACGTCTACCAATATAGGGTTTGAATGGACGATTGTATTTGTGTGCTAATGTGGTATGGCAACTCGAACTGATGTACGTACGAAGTCCTACGTTGTTACTGACTGACTTTACAACTGGTAGTGTGGTAACTTCGACTGACACACATTTGTACAAAGTCCTACGTTTTATTTGCTGAAACAATGGCTAGTTTTGCACAACAAGACTTGAAAGACCTGGGTTATTTTTAAACAAGGGAAAAACTGTCATTCAGTGGAGGTTAGGACGTAAGTTTCATAATTTCATTTCTTTCCATCGAGAATGGTAAGTCCGATCAGCGAATTCGCCTGTGTATGCCAAGATCATCCTCGAAGATATAACACGAAGTTATTTTTAAATCTAATTAAGATACCATAGAAATAGCAAACACTTCAATATAATTTTGTACAGGAGAGACAAATGAAAGTAGAGAACTTGGGATTTGGCACAAATGGATACTGATTTTAAGTTGCAAAGTATTATATAAGCACAGCAACAATGTAAAAGCAGCACAAAGGACAATTAAAGAGTGAAGAAGATAAATAATAATACTAACAATGAACTCAAAGAATGAGGATGTCAGAATAATATTGATAGAAAGACACAAACCATAATATACATGTTTACTTATGGAAAAAAATTCATTGAGTACAAAGTTAAGTAGGAGAACTAATTAGTTAATTATCGTCATCTTCGGAACTATTCGACTCGTCATCTGTCACAGGTTCAGGTATTGGGAAACGCAATATTGCGGCTACACCTGATAGTTGGTTAAGCTCTACAAATTTTTATATCATCAAATTCAAAAAATAAAATAAAACGGTTATGACGTTAAGTAATGATGAGAAGTGGTTTAATTATTAAACTTAATATTTGATACACGGGAGCTGATAACTGGTGACACATAACAATTGGACAGAAACAGCTATTGTCACTTAAGAGGGAATGTCCCGGCGTTTTTATGGATAGGTTGAGAATAAGCGTTTCATTAATAGTTTTACTTGGATATATTTGAATTGTTATAAACACCAGGAAGGTTGATATAGACAATATACCCGTCTTCCTATTAAACGTAAGTAAACTGCAGAGAAGATTGTTGTGCATTATCTCACGATTGTCAGAAGTGATCTTTGAAGGTAGAAAGCATGTCGTAGTTTGTTATTATTAGATCATGAGTGTTTTTCAAGCATTATCCGCATACGGTGAAGTTACGGAATGAGTAATACTAGGATTGAAGGAGGATTACAACATAGGTAGCAGTGAATAGGTTGGTGACGGTTCAGAACTTCATCAGGTGAGGTGGTTGGGATATTTTATGCATGATCAACTACAAACACAGTTTAGCTCTCGCATGAACAGTACACAAAAATTATAGTAGGTAAGAGTATGTAACAATAGAAAGAAAAACTTACGTTCACCAGAAACATGTAGGCTTGAAAATATGCGTACAATGCCTTGATTATCTTTAACTTGGTCAACTAACTCCACATATTGTTTTCTTTCTTCTAAATTGCGTGAACGGAATAATGCATCAGTTATCAGTAGTGTATCAATAGCGCATGCATCAGCAGCCGTCTTAACATGTTTGTAACTGCATTTGCGTTTGAATTAGATAAATAAAATGAATAAAAAAAGATTGAATGAATTAACTGAGAAAAACAAATGTAAGATAGCTACTTCTACGAATACTTGTGACCGCCGATTAGAGGGCAGTGACTTATTGATCGGATCAATGATGTGTAAAACACGTGAGAGCAGTCTAGAGTCTTGATTGGTTCTACTTTCCGCCTAGCCCAGCCAGTTAAATCCAAGACACCAATCCGAGCCTCTGCAATATGAATCATTATATTCCAAACATACTGAGTTTATATACCAATCAAACAGACCACAACGTACCATAAAATAGAAAATAACATTCGTACAAAATTTGGCCAAATGTGGCTGTGAATGTGGGAGGTAGTGATTAATAGACGGAATAATTCAAGAATGCAAAATCGTATAATAACAGTTCATAGGTTAAAATAAAGCTTATGATAAGAGAGATATGAGTACTTTAGTTACTTAACAATTATACGATAAAAATATACGTATAGTATTGGTCCACAAATGGATCCCAAAAGTTACCATTCACTATTCTTGTCGGGACATAACACCAACAAAGTAAGGTATCAACAAGTTCCTAAGGGTATTTTCTAAAGATTTTAAAAATATATAGTTTAGAGACGGTAGCTATCACTTTCGAGATAGCCAAATCAGGTCACAGACTCCTACCAGGACCTAAACAGGGTTAGTCTCGGTGATTGGTCAACAATCAGCAAACGAGTACTGGTTATTAACCTAGTTGCCCTGTAGAAATTTGTATTTCCTGAACGTCATAGATAGTTAGAGGTGGTCGAGAGAAAATCCACGACCTAGAGTTTCTGTTGGTTGGAACTTGTTAGGAAGACGCACATGTGGTCTTTAAGCACTGATGCTCACCGTGAGATTCTAACCATAGTCACCCAAATTCACAGTCTGGTACATTACTACTGAACTATTCAGGGCACGACTGGCCTTCCATAGAACTGAGATATATTGCTTGACCACCGAGTGGTGGTCAATGTGAAGTTTTTCTAGATCTTAGTGCTCATTGAATTATAAAGTTAAGGTTACTATGAAGTGAGGATTGCTACAAAGCATACATATATTCACTTAATTAAAAATATGGCTTATTGGATTCCAACTCAGTCATTTAAATGTGTCGTGCTCTCTGCAAGACTTGAAGGTCCTATAACAGTGAACGTGAACACTAGCTGAGACAACCAAATGTATTTTAACACAACGTTACAAAATTTCTTAGTAAAATCTGAGAACCATACGGTAAATACTTCCTTTGCAGAATATCCACCAACTGTCTCAGAATTTTTCGTTCCTTCGTTTCCACACTAGTTATTCTCTGTTCTTGTTCTCTTTTTTGGTCTTTTTAACCTTCTGCCTTCAGGTATTTTACTTTCAATTGATGATATATACTACTTATATCTGTCGACATCAATAGCACACACCACACTGTGACTAAATCCTGTATGGATGTGCATTACTGAGTAGCTCCACACTAGGATGAAACAGATGTTATACGGTCAGTGATTTTGAATGGTTTACTAACTAATGACAGTTTATGACAATGGAAATAATCATACGATAATTAGAGTAGTCAAACTCTGTTTTGTTAGTCTCCAATATTTGACTTACTGATTGAAGCAATATGAATTTGTTATGAAATGGGCATTTTTGCATGGTTATCTTGATAATGTTATTGACCCTATTGTGATGGATAATATTGTCAAGTTTTAACATGACTAGAGCATAACTGAACCCCTTTTGTTATATCCAGGACTGTCATACTCTCAGAATGTTTAACTGGCTTAGGCTTGATACACTGACATCCCAAATCCGATGACGCTTAGTGAAAAACAAAGACTGGTGATAAGGATTTATTCGACTTCAGAAATAAATCAAAGTGGTATATGTATACACTACATTCCGTATGATTTATTTTAGCCGGATTAATTCAAATTAATGTAATTTGACTGAGTAGTATTGCACACCAGTCGATCAATATTTGCTATATGAACGCATATTTGCAATATCATACTAATCGATTTTCGCAGATTTGATTTCATCCTTTTGACACTGCAATGTCACATCTAACTAGGCAATTACTAAATAACATAATTACTGTAGGTTGCTTATAGAGATATAGGTGTGCTAATAATTTTAAATATTGAGATTAAATTACAGACAGTAACTCTCTTAATTTGTGACTTTATTAACCTTAATTAGTTCAAGACAAGTATTGGTTCATATATTTCCCAGGATACGGGTGGATGGAGAGTGCTGATGGGCGGCATATCCTCCTCCACGAGGAGTAACAGGCGTAAGTAATTGGTCAATATAACCATGTACAATTCACATCTACAATGGAATATCGACGTACTCATTTCAAGTGCAAGGTAATTGCTTTATGATATTAACATGAAATAGATATCGGACAAAATATAAACAGGATGTCAACTAGCATTGATATAATTTACTTACCAAGGAAAAGTTTATTTACTCAGAGTCGAGTTAGATTTTACTTATATGAATGCTGGTAATATTACTCAGCTATATAGATCAAAGTATTATAAAGTGAAGTTCAAACTTGAGACCTAAAGAAATCAAATGCTTTAATCACTAATATCATAACTGTGCATTCTCAAGAAGACAAATGATCTTGCTGTGCTAAAAACAATTTATGAAACTAAACTGGTTGTGAAAACTTTAAAAGTTACCTTAAAATTCTCTTCCTTATACATAAATCATACGACTATGTTCTACAAAATATAAACACACTAGTGATTCCTAACAGAAAGATTAACGAACTCAACGACTCAATTACTATGAGAAATTTAAAGTGTATACGTGTCAGAATCTTTCTGATATCTAATAAAACACTTCCAAATGTGGTAATACGAGGTAAAGGACATATTTATACTGGGGTTGTCTTATGTTATCTACAATCGACTGACTGGCTGATCATTATATACTACAAATAAAAGGGAATGTTGTATTATCACTAATTTATAGGATGAATAAATGGAGTTTAGAAAATGTTTATATAATACAGCATACCCATAGAATGCACGTGATTGATCTGTTTTAAGCATTTGATAAAAGTCATTTAATGCTGTGACTTCAGATGTTGCTTTTGTATTAACTAGTTTACTCATAACAACACTATCTGTGAGTACTTCTTTCAATGCATGTTTATGACCGGATGAAGAATGAACAAGCATAAATTTTGATTTATTTTCTAAGAATACACGTTTCTCTTGTCTTGTTGCTGTCTGGATCATAAATTCGAAAAATTGTTCACGTAGAAATCCAGGACTGGCTAATATGATACACTTGACGACTAAATTAAATTTGACAAAAAAAATGAAATCAAGGGTTTTGTTTGAGAAGCATCAAAGGATTTAGGTGCAAATAATTTGGTCATAATATCTGATTTGGTACCAAGATTTTTGTAGATAAGGACTGTAATTTTAAGGAAAGAGATTTTAGCGATAAGTAAATTAATGGTTCCGCCAACTTTAAAGACATATCATTCTAGTGGTTCATACATACTTTATACTGAATCATATATGTTTTGATTAAAGTTTCACTTGAACCGTGTATTTTAACACACGGTATTCTTAGTTTCTTAAAATTTCTTTACTGATTTTATCAGTTTTACTCTGTTATATTTACAAAATATTAATCTGTTGTTTGGTGTGGGGGATTTTATGATGTTCGATTGTACTATGGTTTTTGTGTAATAATAAAAACAAACATAGTAGGATAGAAGTATGTGATTGGATACAGTCAGTAATTAAGAAATCTTGAACTCTATTTCAGGTGCGTAGTTTTATTTAGGGACTTAGCATTACAAAATTTCCAAGTAAATCGGCAGAGTTGCAAAATGGCCATTTGATCTTTGGAAACTTTACCTGTTGATATAGAATGGATGGAATGCGGCTAATGTTGGAATCCAGGACATCCAGCTGATAAGTCCCAAATAAAACTGGATGAGCGCCCTTGACTCACTGCTAGCTACATTTCATCTGTTCTGCATCAAGCTGTCATAATGGCTATATCGAGGCAATCCGCACAGGATGTCCACATAGCAACTAAAGCTGATCAAATTTCAGCCAAAAATATCAATAACACGATAATCCAAACCATTTCAAATCGAATTACTTCACCTGTAGTGTAGAGATTCAGTCATTCAGTTATATGCAACATAGAAATTGGCAAATATATTCATCGATTCACATTAACAGAATCAGATGAAATTGTCGAAGAGTAGAAGTAGTAATTGTCAATAGTAGTATCGGTGGCAGAAAAGACTAAGTATAGACTTTTCTGACTCTGCATCTAAAGGTAGACAAAGAGTCCATGTATCTGCACCGTTACGAACGATTCAGAGTCATGTTACCCAACACCTTCAATCACTAATTTTGATAATTATGCGCACCCCAACCAGGTAATCCCTACTTATCACTAAAACTCGGTCCAAAAATTCCAATAATTTCACAGGCTGATGCCACGTCTTGGTTTGGTTGTTCATAGCTTTGTTTCACCTGAATTTTATACCAGGCGAAATCGCCGGTTGAGGAAGGCGGTGGCTGGGGATATTTATTATTGCATATCCCAATCGACTCAGTAGGTATGGATTTACTACCTCACCAGCCGGTTTATCATTTTTAATTAGTGACCCATGCCTAACCTCAATATTCCTCACTCGACAGTTCAAACATGTGAATATTTTTTCGAAGACACTTATGACTGCATCTTAGTAACCTAAGAACCCCTATTTTTAATGGTTACATTTCACACCTGTAAAGTGGAACGCCACAAATGACGCACGCTGGCGAAAGCCAACAGACATTTCTAAATATGTGTCGAAATACCATCAGATTCTTATCCACGAGAATTGATGAGAATTCCGATGTAAGTGAAGTCGTCAATGGTCTTAAGGAAAAGTGCTGAACGACAATTCGCTTTTTTTATATTACACTTGTCATGGATAGGCTAGAATGTGGAAGGCATACCTAGACTGTAAGTATTTAGTTACATGCGCCCTCAAAGTCTTGTTTATGCATGTTCAATTCACCAAATAGGCAATGTTGATGTTGTATGCAGAACTACATTTAAGTGATGAATTGGTTGATGGGATTACGAGAATTTATGAGCTGAGGCGATTAAGATATGCGTCACATATATTTAGTTGCTGCCTAGTTTAAAGCGCTATAAGGGTTATTATAGAAGTATATTTAAAAAACCTTGTGATTGGAAAAACTAAGAAATAGCACCAATCCATGAAATTATTAGCTGTTATTCATGTAAGAAGGTGCAGAGCACCTAGTACATATTCTACGTAGTTTTGTTTTATTTTATATATTTGTATTATCTCAGTATCAATATCTGATACTAATTCATGAATTCATTGACTTTTAGTTTAAGTCACAGCTATGAGTGCAGACGTCCTAGTCAAGAATTGTACAGAAGTTGTAGTCGATAGTTTCGAATGTTAGGTTACATTAAAACAGACAGCAACAATGCAGTAAAATTAATTCTTTATTCCCTCTAAATCCTGACTTAATTATCATCATCCAATTTCCATTCTTCGATCGTATATATTCCTTTCACAACATTATCTTTCATGTTTCCATATTTCTATGGTAACGAATATTCTCCCTCTTTCTTTTTGCACTTTACTCTATTAATTTGTCCTAAGACCTACACAAACTAAGACTGATTAGCTGACTGAATTTATTCAGTATTAACTCATTAAATGATAGTTTGAAAAAGCGGTGAGAAAAAAAGTGACGACATTAGTTGGAAACACAAATGTTATTCTTTTATTTATATCCTTTTGAAACTAAATCTATTTAAAATTTGGGATGAATTATACAACAACCATTCGATCGCTTTGAAATAACACTAATCTAAAATAAAACACACTACTAAGTATTGAGTTAATTAACCATTTATGATTCTTCATATTGAAAGGATAGGATTATTGATGAGGATTAGAATATCACCCAAGTTAACATCTAGTGATAAGTTTTGTGTATATATTCTGTAGGAAGGCAGGAGTTGTAGTTCAAATAGGAAAGTTATAATATCAAAGGATTTAATAAATTCACATAACTCATTCACGAAGTATCGGTCTTAGTATATCAAGCTTTGAGCTACATTTCCTATGTAAGAGTTAATAATAGTGCTTAGGTGCTTGGATCGAAGTTGATGTGGCCGGGTTCCAGTAAAGAAGCCAATGTTTACGTTTTAACTGATTCAGCCACTACGAAATCATTCCACTAATATTTATAACTGAGGCAATAAGCAATATGGTTTCGAAATCCTTGAACAGAAACAAATGCAAAAAGGTATATAACACAATAGTAAATGTAATTAGATGCGAAAGCTTACTGTCGAAACGAATGTGACGCTCTAGTGCTTGCATTATTTGTTCAAAAAAGCGTGACAGACCCTTTTCGTGCTGAGCAGTAGGTAAACCTGGACGTTTGCGTGGAATTGTAGTATCAATCTTTGCACGAACAATAGTTGTTGTACTTGTTATCAAACAAACATAAGCCAGGCCTTCATGCATGATAACTGCAGCAAGATCAGCTTGTTGTGTTGGGTCAGATGCCTGTTCGACAAGCATAATTGCAACACTATCCCATTCTGTTTTAGTGATAGTAAACTTTTCATCTATTCTAAGGTCTAATGTGTGGTAGGCGCCCATTTTGACAAACTGATTTTCTACCACATTGCGGCCTTTCAAGTGCAGTACTGAACCCTATTTAAGAGAAAATACTTCCAATATAAATTGCCAATATAATGTAGGCGATAAAAGACAAATATCAAAATGACCAAACGCAATCAGGAGATACGCTTAAGATGTGAACGCAAGACGTTTTGTTAGTTTTATAGAGCGAATGAGCATTTTGGTTGCAAAATGTAAACCTTACACGTTTTGGAACGGACTGTCAACTAATTCCATGAGATTCGAGTATCCTACCCGCATTTACCAAGTTAACTAACCACTACATTATTAATGATTACTAAGTGGTCCCACTTTATGAAAGCATTGTCTTAGATATAACAATGATCAAATATCTAGAACCAACGAATATTATGTATTTATTGGCCATCATAAACTCAGCAATGAAAGCGAAGCCCTGGTCGATGTGTAAAGCGGGACGAGGGTTTTAATTCAGAATCTTCTGAATTATTTTGTCACCAGCTAATTGACTATTCCGATAAGTTCAAATAGTAACACTTTCTGTCATACAACGCCGAAACGCCATTTCGATCCTAATAACTTATTTGTTGTTAAGCACCATATATTTTGGAAATTATCCGGCAAACAAATCTACTTCTCAATGTTCTAACCATTTCAAAGACTTACGTTAGTCTGAAAAAAACCATATACCTCATTTATTTTAAGATTTTGCCGTGAACATTGTTACCAAAAGCTATGAAGAATGAATTGAACACCTAGAGTTCGCTGAGCCAAAGGAAAAACAAGGTTTCACGACAACTTCATTGTTTAAGCTCCCAGTCAAGCATATAAACCTCAATCCAATAATATTCTTCAATAATTGTCACTCACAGGTTTACACACCGTTAAACAACCCTTGAAGTTCACATTTCGAATATCTGAATTTTAGACTTCACTGATTAATATAATGAGTCGAAATTCGATGAATGATGAGAAACACCCTTGATACTCACCTGTAAATCGAAGTCAATTTTTTCTACCTCTATTGTTAGGTTGGTTCTCACTTGCTTCGTCTGCACACTACCAGTTGCAGATTCATTCTGGACCTTTCTGACCGTAGAACATCTCATTTTATCTCCAACCTGAACTAAGTTGTACGTTAACCACATGTCCTCCTCATTTTCTGCAATTAGCGTAATATATCCAGATGAGTTTTTATTCAGCTCCCTGCCAATAACCTTCATCGTAGTCTATCAAGACTTCACAACAACCTTGGTTTGACCTTGAAAGCACAAACTATGCGGTGGATTTTTGTCGTTAGTCTTCAGTTAAGGGCGTAAACCTGTTGATTTTTCTACCTTTCATTCTTCAATGAAAAAACTTTTCTATACAATGCAACACATTTAGGAGCACGAAACATGTGTTGAATATGTTCTTTCACAGAAATTTCGAAAATATACGACAGTGTTGAACACAGGTTGACACATTCTGTAAATTATAAGTTCTAATGTTGTCAGCGCTAACCTGAATAAAAAGGAAACTTAACCCATTATTACACGGCTTAACAGGCAAGTCATTAAAAGACAAAATAGTAGTGCTATCGTCAAAATAAAAATTCTTATACATTTTTTCTAAGTCCATCTAATTTTTTTGCACCTTATTACCAAAACTGATATATTTACAAAACATTAGTTGAAAATATCTGGTAACAGTATAGTTAATGATCAGAACTCGAAATTATATCACTTTTGCAATTGTGATTTATGAATATGAGCTGAGGCGATTAAGATATGCGTCAAATATATTCAGTTGCTGCCTAGTTTAAAGAGCTATAAGGGTTATTATAGAAGTATGTTTAAAATATCTTGTGATTGGAAAAACTAAGAAATAGAACCATTGGGAAAGTGTGAGGTGGTGTAGCTATATTTGTAGTGGCATTGGACCCTAACCACATGACATTTGAAGCCGAGTATATGATTACCAGAATCATTTATCCTAAACAATTAACTCGAGGAGAAGTTAACAATAGAGGACGCGGCAACATTCATTCAATTCAACCGTTTTGCATGACTCAGCCTTACATGCGTGTTCGCTCTTGTGTAGCCTATCTCTTTTATTCATATCAAATATATTATTCTATCTACAGCGTAAATGTGTTCTTCAGAAACGTCAAACGTTATATCGCTGATTGTTACGGCACGACGAGTCGAAATAGATAAAGACGTGGTCTCCATGTAAGGTCGCATAGATTAGGTTTTCACATCATAACGAATCCACAATTTAAGATTGGGTCTATCATAAGTGTAGCACTGATTTCCAAAATAGACCGTTGTTCTGTATATTTGTAAACTTGAAATGCTGTCCATCTAATTTTGCTAGTTTTCAAAATAAATTGTTGACAGTTTAAACTTATAATTCCGTCCAAAACGCTGGAACATATGCAATTTTGTTTGTTACCTACATTTAAGTGACTCATGGCATTATTTCATCTGCGCTGTTTGTTTTTGTTAATAAAGTTGTAACAAATAAGGTCTATATGTTAAGAATTGACCTCAAACATCTAATTATGTGTCGAAACAATAGAGCTCTAGTATTCATTCATATCCTTACCTTGTATGGAGATTATATTTTTTACTATGTCGTATTGTACGTTAGAAAACTGTGTGTCAGAAACGGGTAAACTGGCGCTGCATTTTATCCTGTATCACGATTTAAGTAAAGGCCTATTCACTACTAATCTGGTTATTCCTATGAACAGAACGGGTGGTACATACCGGCACGAAAAATTCACCGATTTTTCTGTTACTACTTTCAAAGGTTTCCTTTCATTTAGATATGGGGATTTTAATTTAAGTGATATTAGCTTCCTTTCATCACTGTATCACCAAAATTCAGTCGATTTTCCCACTCATTCGAATGTTTATTTAGAATTAGTTTTCATTAAATAGTGGTGTGGGAAAATATACGACTTGTAAACGCACTTCGTTTTGTTCTGTTCACTGCATTATCAGCGTTCTACCTAGACTACATATCAGGCTTGCAAAGAGCATATTATTGTGTCAGGCAAAGAAAGTCAAATACATTAATTTATCAGAAGAAAATATCCAACATCTCATAAACATGCTTCATATGACAAACTGGGATTAGTTTACAGATGACTCATTGTTGATGTCATTTTTTATGTTAAATTCTGCTTTGGTGTTCATAATCCCACTGAAGCTATTTTCGTATGTTTTAATCGATCTGCATTTCCAAAAGTAAAACCATTACAGAACGAAAATGAAACATTTTACAGGGAGTACAAATCCATTAAAATTCACCAGCTAAATAGTTTAGTAAACCAAGAAGTTGAACGCCTTAATTCAATAATTACTGAGGAAGTTCTATCTTATTGGCGTTGTCGAGCCATATCAAACAGATCAATTGTTCCCGTGTTCAACATTTCAAACTATCTCTATAATTTTATCAGTTTAATGTCTGTCTTCTCAGTTTTGGCATCTTCAGGTTTGATGACTGTGTGGTTGGACAACAATGAAACGACATACATAGTATTGGACCAAGTTTGCTCCATCAAATTAAGCTACTTCAGTCATCATAACTACAACATAGCCGAGTAATATTTTACCGGAATTTGTACTCCAACCAGTGCACTCGTCAATTGTGTCATTCAACTCCTTACCTCATCACGATTACTAAGGCTACCCCAGGAAACTCTTGAATCACCTGGCACGATAGTTGTCACCATCGAATCTTCGTATAGTTTCACGTCTCGAAAGGAATTACGTTCTGGTGATTTGAGTATGAGCGTAGCAACTCAGACTATGTACGTAAAAATTGCTGGCATATTACTCAAAGACATTCCTTTCAACACGATTCACGGCTTGACTGCAATATTCAGTGATTGTCTTTACCTCCCTTGCTACCTAAACAGTAATGCGAAAGGATAACAGTTGAAAAATCCATGGTTTCAGGGAGGTTATGCAGAGTAAGGATTATTTAAACTCCGGTTGCTAAACATATTTCTGGCGAAGGACTTTCTTTTGACGATTTTCGACCGCTTCTTGATAACAGATAATATACAGGTCGTCGTAACTGTGCTTTACCTATCTACACCTCGCACACCTCATGAAATTCCATCTCCTAGTATAAGTTACCAGTATGCCATGTGAAGGATACTCATGGCTTTTGTGTGCCTCATTTACTTCATACACCGACCGGATCACCGATCTTCGTTGTTATTTCACTCCCAAAAGCTACAGGAGCGACTCTCGAAGTATATTTTTCCCTCACTTTACTTCTGAGTGACTTCAAAGTTCCTATTCTCTTCTTATCGGATGACAATTCTAAACTGGTTATTGGTATCAGGATCTTTGGAGAAGAATTAAGCTTTTTCGTCATACATTCCGGGGTTCTAAGGGATAAACTCCCAGCATATTATCACCAACTTAGTGATAGAAGATTCCGACTTAAAATTCTCGGATCTTCCCATCAAACAAACTTGTAACCACTAAATCAAGCACACACTGGTGTTTAGTGATCTCATGCTTGTGCGAGTGATTCGATGGCCAACTCTGTCAACTGCCAAATGAAAATATTGTTGGGTCATATGCATGGTACAACTATGTTCCACTAAGTGTTCAAATATTCCAGGTGGCCAACAGGCTTGAATTATATGATCTACCTGAGGGAAATCCATGTTCACAGTTATATAGAATAGAGCATTCGAGTCATTAGAATCGAAAAGAACCATTTGTAACAATTTTTATGATCCTCATAATCTCTGAAAACACAGAAATTAGTCTGTATTTAAAAGTTTGCCTTCATCTTTCAGCATACTACCTGAATCCTTTTTGGAACTTTGCATCTACTTTTTGGCGAAGATGTTGGGCGTAAAAGGCTTGAACGAAAATTTTTTTATTGAGCTCTTGCTTTCCTCGAGAACCAGTTGATCTATTTGAATACCTTGAATGTGTTTGTTAGTGTCATGACAATGAAAGCGCACGGTTCGCTCTACTGCTCTCCGTCAGTTTGCAAGTTCGAAATTCTGTCCTTTCACTTCAATAGATTCCCCTGAATCCATTCTTGCACACTAATAATCTCCCCGGTCGTTCTTGTCTATAAATGTGAGAAGTATTTGTGATATTTATAGAGATTTCTAGTATTTCTTACTTTGATTGACTACCTCCGATTTACATTTATGTACTGTTACCTATTATCCATTCGTTATCCCTACCAAACCGGTCTACGTTTTCTTCTATTCTCTATATTTCAGACTACTGTGCCTAGTCTTTAGAGCACTGCAAGTAGAAACGTGTTCGGATCATAGATTTTAACGTACTAACTGCAGAACATTCCAATCTCATGTCTCACCAAGGAGCTGCACTTCAGAACTATAATAATGAACTTGTTAAATGTATGGCAATTTTTGTTCACTTATTGAAATTTAAGGCTTTGAAGAGCTTTGTAAGAGACGAGAAGATTTACAGCGACAAATCCAACAAGATGAAACTGAACGCGCTAAACTTCAAAGGGAGATAAGTGTTCTCAATGATAAGCTTTCCAGAGTAAATGAATCGTTGGAGAAAAAACTATCCACACGAAATGAGTATGACAGAACGATCTCAGAGTCTGAGGCAGCTTATATGAAGGTGTGTAATATCTGTTTATCACTTTAGTTTTATTTATCAGATCCTGGAAAGTTCTCAGACTCTTTTAACTGTTCTAAAAAGGGAAGGTCAAAATATTGTCCAAAAAGCAACGGCGAAAAATGTTCCGTTTTAGAAACTGAATTCTCCAGTCATACAAACTTTCAATATGTTAATTATTTGTAAATATTGTATTATTTACTACTGAAGCTGTTCATATGGATTTTGTCACTGGTCGATATTTCAAACTTTCAGTGATATTTTCAAGTCGAATTATAGTCACTTTGATAATTTTTTGCATTGGTTTTAATAATTGAAGTTGGATCCTATGCTTATCGAAAAATGTCTTTTGAGATCAGTGCTTTTAAATATGACCTTGGTTGATAAGACTTTCACATCTTTTACATATAAATTAGCCTCTCGGGTATAAAATCTCGTTTAATTATAAAGTCAATGTTTGAAAATTCAATTCAATATGTAAACTTAAAGTTTGTATTTTGAAGACAATTTTTCCTAAGCACTTTTACACTTTCTTAGGACCATATCTGTCAGGTTTATTGAATGCTGGAATTACTTTATTTATATGTGGTATTCGCGCTTATTTGTTTTTGGAAGGAGAGATGACTCAAAGTCTTCACGTACTTGCGAGGCCAAAATAGCCAAACAAGTCATTTAAGGTGCGGTAGGGTAGAGTTAAAATTCCGTTGGAATCACTAACCTATAAATGAAGTTTTAAGAACTTAAAATACGTAGATATATATATATTCTTCATTATCATGGAGTCCAGGACATTTTTGTTCATATATCATCTTTTTTATGGATGAATTTAAACCTTTAGGATGCGTCTCAAGCCGATTCTTGATCTTTTTTTGTAGTTGAATTCAGAATGGGTGATTTTGCTGGTCTGTATGATGAGTAGATTCTACTCTTACGAGGTTAATTTGTACAGCTACAACAGCATCCCGTAATAATTTCCAGATCATACTACAACATTCCGACAAATTGTATCCATCTAAGAGGTGTAACGAAATGACCGTTTTACTCACAGCTTCTAAAATTATCATCTTAACTTTGTAAAATTCGGTGGTTTAAGGTTTTCAAATTTGATCACTTAACGATTTAGCTCGACCATCATTCATTTTCGCTCAGTGATAACCATTCATACATATCGGCTAATCATCTGCATGTGGCTTTTTAAATCCTTTTTACCGACTTCTGATTCACTGGGCTAATAGTTGTGTGCTAATAAAACATAAATTTTTTAACCTTGTGCCATAAATGATTCTGGGTCTATCTCATGAGTAAGTTGTTGGTCCCGACCGTAGCTGCTACCTTGACGTGGTGGTCGGGCTTGTTTATCGTGATGAACCAACCGAGCTATATTGGCTGGGGTATATGTTCCTGTAGGTTTTTCCATGCGGGCAGGCTGATTGGAGAACGGTAAGACTAAAAGCAACAATTCAAGGTCTGAGGGCGAAGTCGTACTGCTGACTGTAAAGAGGTATGACAGCATTATGGTGTTCTCTTCGTGCAACCAGCATCTGCAGTAATGCTGCCTTCTCAAAAAGAAGGAAGGGGTTGGAAAAGGTCGACCCTAAAGATGTCACACCTCACGGATTTTCGTCTCCGGCGGCACGGTCTTTTGAAGAACGGAGTTAACACGTTGGAAAATTTCCACAAAAGCCGTGCGTGACCGGCCTCAAGCAGTTGTCCCTTGGGCTCTGCGGTCACGCTTCCAGGTCTTTAAGACCAACACTAATGCAACTTGCCTTTCAGGTTCCTCAAGAAATACCCTTCCACGGTGTGGGCAGCCGGAAAGTGACATCAGCCCTCATACCCGTAACAGCACACGAAACCAAGTTGGTCACACTCAAATCCTTTATACACCTCCTGATAAATCTCTTATCTCCACGGCTAACTCTTCTCACGTTCCTTTATCACCTCGCGCTGCTAATGTAAACAATTTGAGTACGCGGAACGCTATTCCCAGTTTCCTGAAACCACGCTCTAAACTACATGTGGGAGCTTTTAACGTCCGAACACTGCCAAATACGACAGCAGGCTTCCTTAGCTAGGATTTCAGAATTTCGCGCCATCGATGTATGCTGCGCCTCCGAAACGGGCATTCAGGATCCGAGTAGCATCATTCATTTGACCTCACCATATCAAAATAAAGAACCATCTGGAAGCCTTGATGTTGCTTCCCGTAGCCTCGCTGGTGTAGGTATAGCACTGAGTCCTAGGGCACAACTAGCTCTATTTGACTGGATCCCAGTAGATAGTCGCTTATGTGCTGTCCGACTAAATGGAACATTAAAGACTCGGAAAGATAGGGACACTCATCGTTGCTTATTCGTCGTATCTGTTTATCCTCCCACTGACTGCAGCTCAGATGATGTAAATGATGAGTTTTACAGAAAGCTTATTATAATTTTGAATCCCGAACAAGTTTATTGTTATCTAATGGGCTATATATTTTTGAGATTTCACAGTATATTGGTATTTGAGGTGATATTTGTGACAGACTGACTCTCATTGAGAACACCAGTATAAATTGATGAGTATTCAATAGCTGTTTCGTGCGCACCCAAGACCGCATTATTGGTTTAATGCAGAGTCTTCACCGGTCGCGGTAAGCAATTAGCCTTCATACCACTAAATCAAAGTCAACCTGTACTAATTTTCAATTGAGATCAGTGTTTACCGAAAATTATAAGGTAATTATACATGTTTAGCTGTGGAAAAAGGGTGGCGCTAGACGAAGAATTCATTGTATTCTGTAAACATAACCGTTATGGCCTCGCAAAGGGAATGAAATATCATCATAATCTATGGTCGCTTAAATCGTTTGTTTTAAATTATGATCAACTTGTTAGGAAAAGGATAGAAATATGAAACTCGAGTTGCTATCTTGTAGTGGAGTAGTTAGAATATATTAAACAATTGTCTAGTGATATGTCTATCTAGCTTTGTCCTTTACCGTTTATAGGTTACATTTAATTAATTACGGGTCAGCCTTTAGACTTTACTTCGAAAATGCCCTAGTTAGTGGTACATGCTGAGATATACTAGTTCGAATGCATTGGGACTCTGTATATTATGAGTTTACGTAATTTGTGGGCTTGAATGAATACACAATCGTTTCGAACACTTATCTAGGTCTCAAGTGTCCTAAATGTAGGTTTAGAAATGTTTGGATTTATACGGCACTTATGTTATATGGCGAATGCAGTGACTTAGTGGATTTACCACGATAAGTTCATCATTCCACAGTGTCCTGTGAAGATTACCACTTGATCATTATTCTTGTAACACTTTAATCCGTAAAATTGGCTGTATTCTGGAGATAAATGAATGAGATTTGTTGAAGTTAGACATTAACACCGTTGAATGGCGGCTCAGTGGTCTTGAGATTAAGCGTCCGCGCGCGAGACTGATAGGTTCTGGGCTCGAATATCACGAGGCGGGATCATGGATGCGCATTAGGGACTGCGTAGTTCCATAATGGGATGAAACGGCCGTCCAGTGTTTTCAGGTTTTCCATAGTGGTCTAGCTTCAATTGATTCATGAATTCAACTACTACATAACTATATACTTGAAGTATCAAATTAATTACAATTTAAACTAGGTTCACATAGATATATTTGATACGAATTGTTTTGCATAACATTACTGGTTAGTAAGTATAAAAAATGCATTCGTTTCCACCATACACCTACATCTGAATAATAAATTACGGATACTTACTATGTCGACATTTGACTGTTAATATTGTTACTAATTAATTTACTAACACTAGTACACTACTTATAAAACATTAAGTAGTAGGAACATTTGATACGAAAACTCGTAATACAAAAAATCTCCAGTTAAATAGTTTCGAGTTAGCTTATTAGAAATTCATCATTTTGAAAAGTATAATCTAATGAGGAGTCTTAAACGGTAGAATAGCCTTTCCCAATTCTTTTAAACAACATTTTTTTAAACATTGATAAGCTTAATTAACTTTTGGTTAGTGTAATAAGAAAACGAAGATTATCAGAAATACATGATGCATGAGTGCAATACATTTCTAAGAATCTGATCACACATATACTTGTTAAGTACATTTATATATAAAAAATAAAAGGTCAACTAGACAAATGGAAAGTAAGAGAAAACAAAGATAACGAAGAAAATAATAAGAAAAACAGTATGAAGACTCATCACGCTGGAAAATCAGCTAACATTACTATGGTAGGTTAAGGTGAGAACAAAAGGGGTTTCAATTTTCGTATAGCTAACGGTTCAATAAACTTCAGTATACTCTCTTTAACACTTTTGTACAACATCACAAAAGCCATGTTAACTTTACTAAACTAAAAGATGAATTTCATCAATGGAAGTTATTTTCATTCTGGAAGTACTTCATGTAAACAGTGTACATTGGATATTTGCACCCTATTTCTAAACTATTTAACATTTGCTTTCTAAAAGATAGTCCCTACATCTAACTCCTTATCAAGTCTACAACCATAAATCAATACAATTATTATTAATTTGAGACATACAGCTCTCTTATCATATCAAATCTTACAGTGTTAAAACTGTATGTGTTATTCTAAACTCCTTTGGATAGAACAACTGATTGATATGCTGTGGAAAGAAATCAATAAAGTTTTGTTGTTTTATGATTATGTGAACCTTGATTATTCATTTCCTACATGATAAATTCTATTAGCTTAGCTATTTTACATATAAAGGACAATTTTAATTTCACAGATTGAAATCATGAGTCAATTGAAGTTAGACCAACATGGAAAACCTGGAAGCACTAGACGACCGTTTCGTCCTAGTATGGGACTCCTCAGCAGTACGCATCCACGATCCTGCACCCCCGAGATTCGAACCCAGGATCTTTCAGTCTCGAGGCAGGCGCTTAACCAACTAGACGTTGTTACTGACTGACTGACTGAAGAGAGATATGTATATGGGGATATCAAGAAAATGAATTACATATGAGAAGTTATTAAAATTACCTTAATGTATAAAGTAGGTGAAATTGAAACTGGGATATAAGAAGCTTTGTTGAGACTATAATTTATGGACGATCTTTGAGCGATGTCAAAGTAACCTTGAGAGTGTCTACCTACTTAATAGGGCTAAATGAAGGTTATAAAATAATTTGAGAAATAAAGATAATGATTTACAGTTGATGGTAATGAGTTAGAATTAAGATTTATGATTTTCATCACAAACTGACATCAGTTAAAATACCAAGAAGGTATTTGGACGAATGGATGAGTGAATTTAACACCAAGATCCAAAACCTGTTATCCTTAATCTGATTGGTCCGTCCAGAAATTATAGTCTCACCGAAGCTTAATGGTTTCCATACAAACAAAAAAACGATTTGCATTTGTGAACTTATTAATTTTTCCTCATGACTCAAATCTTAACTTTAGATTTACTCAATGAAATCTAGATAGCTGAGGGAATCAATCAGGGGAGATGTTATGTGACATAAACTTCAGTATTGAATATTTGCTCTTTCAATAATAACCATTATAAAGTATTAAAAAAGATTATAGTAATTGATCACTTCATGAGAAACCAATGCTATGTTTGTCTAGTCCCTAGTGCTATCAAGTCACAGTTCGTCCATTAATACAAACGATTTGCCAACATCATGCAGCTTGTTTGATTTTGAACATTCAAATCGTAGGTTAATCGGTAGAATCCTATCGGTTGTAGGGCCAGTGAAATGTCACTAAGCCCTAGCCAAATCATTCGGCAGTTGGATCATTGATTATCGAACAAATCATCAATCCTCGTCAAGATGAAGGACAACCAATGCGCATCAGTTAATGGTATGCCATAGACTGGCCCATGCGGCGGTGGTCTCGCTTTCTCTTGTATCTACCTTAACTAATATATTTCTAAAGAGAGCAAGAACAAAGGTTTGTGCAGAATAATATGAATTCATTTTATTTCGTTAGGTTCTCATCAGCTGCTTACAGCCTAAAATTTTTGAAATTCAAAGTTATTATAGATATTGACATACTTATATATTTTTGTAATAACGTCCTCTGTGTTGTACAGTCTTCAAAGCATCTATGGTACCTTGATACATCAATGGGGTAATCCACGTTAGATGTTGACCGCAAATTGTGACTTCAACGTTAGCTAGTTTGTTACACCTTTCACATCTAACTCGAGTAGGCTTCCAATCATTTCGACATAGATCATCTACGTTGGTGATCTACATGGTATTTATGAATAAACAATATTAAATTGCTTATTTCTGATAGATCAATTCAAGTAAATATCTTAGTTTTTCAGGAGACCAGTCATATACCAAATATCAGAAGAGATTTTTATGTATATTATAGTAATTTTAATAGAAAACTTGGAAGTACTGGATGGCCATTTCGTCCCATTGTTGAACTCCTCAATAGTATACCAAATCGTTTAATGACTTCACTACTAGATAACATGGTTCAGAATTCTAACCTAACAAATCATTTCTTTCTAGATTATAAATATACTTTACTGATAAATAATATGTAACATGAAAAACTAGATCAAACCAATCATCCTAGTAATTATTTCTCAATCAATAATAGACATGTACTTGATTGTTGTATTATAAAGGAAAATATGAAATGGATAATATGTAGTGAAATATCAATAATTTAATTAGTTAATCCCTTTTAATAAATCGATTAGTGTATATACATAGAAGAATGAAAAGATTTCCTGATATATTTATTTCTATTATTATTATTATTATTATTTTCATTATGAGTAGTATGAGTAGTATTATTCTCAAAGGTTTATTACTAACCATATGAAAAAAAATTTCAATAATGGAAACTATTTCACCGTTAGAAATGTTCATCAAAGAATTGTGGATAACATTAATGGTGTTCTTTTGGGTAATGATGATGATGATGTTGTTGTTATTGTTGTCGTTGATGATGATGAAACATTGTAAATGACTTAATATTTGTTTGAATACTTTCGATATATTGGACGACGATGTGGTTGTTTATCTTTGTGTTTATGACGATGCTCTTCATCGTCATCATCATCATCCAAGCTTGGTATCATTTTATCTAGTTTTTCCAACCATCCATCTTTATAATATGAAGATGAACGATGATGATGATGATGCTGCTGATGATGATGATGATCACGATCATGATGATCTTTATGACGATGATGATCAGGAGGAGGAGGAGGAGGATGTTGATGATGTCGAGGATTATGATGATGACGATCATGATGATCATTATGATAATAATTGGAATGTTTATCATTATCTAAACTTTGATCAGATTCATGTGAATAAAATTTCTCTATTTGTTCTATTTCTTTATGTCTACTTATTTCAAATTGATGATTATTTATATGATATATAGTAGATAAATCTTTTCTAATTTCTTTATGTTCTCTTTTATGTTGATGTTCTTTATGTGAATGATCATCTTCATGTTTTGTTTCTAATGATGTTTTATCTATTTGAACAGATATTATTGGAATTTGTTTGACACTTTCAGATGAGATTGATTTATAATGTTCATCTTTTTGTTGTTGTTGTTGTTGATTTGATTGAATTTTTAATAATTTCAATTGTAATTCTGTAACAAATTGATCTTCACAATTAATTTGTTTCACATAAATACAATTTAAATATTCTTTTAATTTATCATAGATCCATTCAGATGATATTGTTTTTGGATTTTTATCTTCTTTAGAAGAATGTTTAGGATTATGATCATGATCGTGATCATGACTATGGTCATGATCGTGATCATGACTATGATCATGATCATCATGATCATCATGTTCATGATGACGATGATGATGATGGTGATGATGATGATGATGATGTTTGTGTTTGTGATGATAAGATTGATCATAATTTTTAAAATATTGTTCATAATTAACTTTATGTTTATCATAATGTTCATTTGATTTAATTTTATATTCTTCATTATGACTCAATGAATTTGGTTTATAATCATAATATGATAAATCAGTCATTGTAAATGATGCTGCTTGAATTACACTATGTCTACTTGAAGTACTATTTGTTATAGTTGATGTATTTGAAATAGTTTCATGAGTTGAATTAGAATGTGGTGTTGTTGTTGTTGTTGTTGTTGTTAATGGTGATGGTGTTGTTGTTGTAACTGTTTCATTCTTATTACCATTTACTGGTACTAGACCATAAACAATTGAATGGATCCAAGTTAAATATACAAATAATAATAAAAATGATTGTAAATGTATATGGAAACCATTGAATATGAACATTATTGAAAGTAATAACTTCAATTGTATATTAATGAAAAGAAGAAGAAAAAAAATGAAGAAAGAAATTAAATTAGCGGGGGGGAGGGGATTTAAGAAGTTTATCAAGTTAAAAGAATAAAATTTTATTGATTGGAAAACTATTGAATTTGTTTTGATTTACGCAAATTATCAACTTGATATAATGAAACAAAAAAGAATTAAACTTTTACTGTATCGATTATAAATGCACTTCGATGTCAAGGGGGGGGGTGATGGGGAATGATGAAATGATCAATTGTTAGTGCAATTTCTTTTTTTGTGTGTGTGGAACAAATTAATCGATAAATGATTGAGATTATGGATTTAATAGATTTTGTAATGTAAATGTAATTTATTGTATCTAATTGCATGTTTTTTTAAGTTTTTTTTGGGGGGGTTGTTTTAATGAACAAATAGTTTAGTAAAGTATATTACCAGAAGGGTTTTTTGTATGGATATTACAGTAATTTTAAATAGTTGAGATTTATGAGTCAATTGAAGCTAGACCGTAAATGCCCACTGTTGAGGAGTCTCACAATAGGACGAAACGGTCATCTAATGATTCCAGTATAACCATGAAGGTTTAGCTTTAATTGACTCGTGAATTTAACTATTGAAATTAGTATAATATTCACAAAACGTTTTATGATAATAATCAATGTATTCTCACTAGTAACTGGCTTTAAGAGGTATTTCCTGGAATTCTAGTCAGAAGCAGTGACTAGTGGAGTTCAACCGGATCTGTCATGAGATAGTAACTTACTGATGACAATGGTAGATATGTCGCTGAATTTCTTGGATTCGTTGAAGTTAGACATTAACACCGTTGGATCTCTAGCTTATTATAATTACAATGACAAAATGCATGATGAAATCTTGAATATGATAATATTAAAGGGTAGATATTTGATTACTCTGAAAACATTAAATAAAGAATCGTGGATACTGTCAAATATCAGCTTATGTTCTCATGTTTCCGTTAAATGTGGTCATTAATGAACCATTAATCTATGAGAATAAATGAAATCAAAGCGTAGGAAATGATCTAGTGTCTTTTGAACTTTAAGAAATTCTCTAGAAGTAAGTTTGTTTTAAAGAACTACAAACATTGATTAGTATGATTGTTTAACATCGCACAGATAATCCGTTTACAAAATCTAATACTTAATTTCATTTATTTACCAAGTGCATATCTATGTACTTAGATCAGATTGAAGTAAATAAAATGGTTTTCGAACATAAATTCTACTGTGGTGTATACTACTTATGTTGACAAATAAAAGTAGTATATAACACCAATCAGAAATGGAATGTCTGTCAAAAGTAGGTTACGAAGATGGAACTGAAGTAAACAAAAAAGGAATTGAGAATTGGAAGAATCATGAAGGATTTAAAAGGCATCTGAGAGAATATGTGCAAATGAAGTATTCAATGTATAGTTTTCATTCTATAACTTTGCATTAAACATTAAGTGGGTTATCTGCATTAAATCTTCGTTCACCACATTATTGCTCCAAACCCGAGTACATTAAGCATTAAATTACGGCTCCGATTGATGAATAATTAGGATTTTACCTTCCTACTACTTTATAAAGCTTTGAGTTATGATTAGGTTGGCTCCAATTCTAGACGAATATGTTAGTGATGCTTGAATTCTATCCTGTCAAGTTGAATTATGACCATTAGATTAATGGATTCCATATTGTGTTCATTATGTTTGAATTTCATGCCTACTACTACCGACTATCTAAAATGTCTCTTTTTAATAAAAGAATAAATTCAAGAAGTTCTTAATAATTTATATAACAAAGATGTACAATCCAGGTTTATTACACTTTACCACCTAGTCAGTTAAGCTTTTATAGATAGCTTGTTAGAATGAATTCTTCATCATAATTTTGTTATAAAATCTATATCAAGTAAATGTAAAGCTCATTATTAATGAAGGAGAATTTCATGCTACATAAAGTTTAACTGGTAACTTCCTTGAATATCTGGGCTATCTGTTCCTGTCATCTAGATATCTCGACAAGTTATCTGTTTTTCATTTGTTCTAACACAATAGGACGAAACGGCCGTCCAGTGCTTCCAGATTTTCCATGGTGGTCTAGCTTCAATTGACTCACGATCTTAATCATTGAAATTACTATAATATCCATAAAACCCATCTGATAAATAATTATACCTATGAATCTCATAACCCATTCAGGTGCGTTTATAAAAAGTTCGATGTACAAGGTATAATTAGAGAGATCGTGGTGGTTGTCAATGAACATTATGCAAATGTCGATTTCTAAACTGCTAACATCTAACTGAAGATCTTTAATTGGCTAAGTGGACTGTTTTCAATTCATACTAAGTTTAAACATATATCATCATTGTAGTGTAATCACAATTCAAGAATCTTGATTTAATAATTTACAAGACGATTGCTCAGTATCACTACAAGATTTCAATATTTGTCGTCAGGATCCATCAAGAAGTTAGAAACGAAAACTTGTTGAAATACTTTGTACTGAGAATTCTATTTCATACCAAAAATACAATACTGAATGAAGCCATTAATAGTATTAATAATAATAATACATTTATTTATCATCTTCATTGGTTAAGTATACATCTCTCAGACTTTATTGGATCATATCAATAGTATGAAATTCCCATTGGATTATTGATAGAAATATTCAAAGGAATTTTGTAGATCTTAATTGCTATAAGGCAAGCCCTCACTCGGAATCCTCAAGGCTAAAGCTGGAGAGGAAGATCAAAGAACACATAACGGCGAGAAATGGAGACAGATATTAAAAGAATGAACAAAAAATTGGATAGAACTAGAAATGAAGACCCAGGACAGAGTGGACTGGAGAATGCTGATCGGCGGCCTATGCTCCACTTGGGAGTAGCAGGCATAAGCAAGTAAGTACGTAAGGAGTCGGCACATAATTATGTTCAAGTTAACAGACATTTCATCACAATCTCTAACAATAAAGATAGGATGAAAATGAATGAAATGTAGTGTAGTAAAAAAAATGTCAGTCTTCTTACTATTTCTTAATAAACGGACAATAAAACTGTTAAAAGAACAATGACTTTGATAATATTCACTTACTTACTGAGTTATAAATTAATATGAGGAATCAATAATAGAATTTATATCTGTACGTTAGGGTTAGGAATTCAATTTATGGTTTACATCATGAACTGACATCATTTATAATGCAGAATCGATATTTAGCCAAATGGATAGTTGAATTTCACGCCACTTGTTATCTTAAATTTGATTGGTTCATTCATTAATTATAGCTTTGCCAAAGTCATTAAACTAACCTCTTTATACAAAGCAGAAAACTCATTTGGACAATTTAAAATTCAGTGTATGTGTTCCCATTTTATAATACTGTTCATCATTTCTGTTAATTCATAAGTAACTATTGAAACATACAAAAAGATAGAAGAAAATGTAGGATATTTATTGTATTTCAATCATTCATCATTACTTACTAATGAACAAAATATAACAATGAAGCTATGTTGAGGCCTACTGATGCTTAAGCCGCTGATACACTAGTTGTCTTGATCTGCATTTGTTGATATGTATGGGACAGAAAAGATAGGTCATCTGTGAAGTCCAAATCGCCTAATTGGTTCTGAGATGTCCATTGTATTCCGTGCTTTCCCTCAGATGTCGAGGTCTTCCCAAACCAGTCAACCACTAGTAGAAAGAGGAAGGGGAAGAATAGACAGCCTTGTCTGACTCCGGTCCTTACTTGGAATGCACCTGTCAGTTGTCCTGAATGCACGACTTTGCACTGTAGTTCATCATATAAGTTCCGGACAATGTTGACAATGTTCTCAGGAACTCCAGAGTGTGGAAGAAGTTTCCATAATGTTCTCCTATCTACACTGTCAAACGCCTTTTCATAATCAATGAAGTTCAAACCATAGGGAAACAAATGTGCACTCAATTATGCACTTAATTATTGTGTCCATTGTTTGATTCACTCAATTTCTTTCTTACAAGCTTATTTGAAAATTGTTTCTTTATTTTATTTATGAGCTGCTTATTTTACTCTGGAAATTATTTTGATTTTCTTTTATTTGAATTACGTAACTTATGAAGTGGAATTTTTTCCCTTTCGGTTCGCTTGAATTCTAATTGTCTGTTGATGATTCTGTAATAAAAGTTTGCAGGACTTACTTATTTTCATTTAAAAATGTAACATAAACCTGAAACATTCAAAATTACACAAGAAGTATTTAATTCATTTATTTGTACTACTCATAAAATTAAAGGTAGTTTAACGTTTGTTATGTAATTTCAATTCCGAGTAAATAATTTTCAGACGATTTAGTTAGAGGAATGTGAATAAAATTGATTAGAAATGATGGAATTAGATTTTTTTTTCTGTGTGAAACGAAGATTCTTTCACTGGATGAGAACAGAATATCCATAGTAAAATTAGTTTTCATGAATTTAGTTTAACTTAAGTCAATCTAATTCAGATGGGTTTTGTGGATATTATAATAATTTCAATGGTTAAGATCATGATTCCGTTGAAGCTAGACCACCATGGAAAACCTGGAAGCATTGGACGTCCATCTCGCCCTAGTATGGGACTCCTCAGCAGTGCGCGTCCACGACCTCGCCCCCTGCGAGATCCGAACCCAGGACCTACTGGTTTCGTGCGCAAGCACTTAATCTAATTCAATGAACTACCAGTAAATCACGTTTTAATATGAAATAGTCCAAGCTAATTTTTAGTTAATATTCCATATCATTTGCATAAATTGTTCTATTTGAAGTTCATTTTTATCACAGACTGACTTTGGCTAGCATAATTAATTAAAGATTAAGACATACTGTATAAATGTTTCATTCTAGTTTGTTAAAACCTATCCGCAACTTGCTTTTCGAACCTACAAACATCTTTCCGTTGGAATGATTATCTATGTTTCGTAATCTAACATATGACAACTTGTTGGTCTTAATGTTAGGTATTCGACAAAAGATTTGAATATCCTGGGATCGATATCCAGTGGGGTCATGGATGCACCCTGAAGAGGAGTCCCGTAACAAGGTGAAATAACTAACCAATGCTTCATAGTATTGGATGGTTGTCTAACTAAGGTCTGTTCATGATAAGAACTGTAAAATTCAAAAATCTCCACAAGTTCTTTACATTAATAACTAACTTGGATCCTTCCATCATATTGAATGGTATATGCTTGGATTATGACTTAGTTCATGATCAGTCATTTATGCTTCCTGTTGATCCTAAATAATCAAGTGTATGTAATGGTAGATTTTTACACTGAAGTTCAGGGATATACCTATCTCTTCAAAAATCAATAATCTATCAACTAATTTTCTACGTTTAACTCCGCCTGTAGCTGAAAAACCGCCAACCAGAAAAAATTATTAAAACCATTTAAACTCTGCCCTGGGAGTTAGAAGGTCTTCATTTAGAAGAATTATGACGCTTCATGGTGAAAGCCGAGTTCCTTCGGAAGCCACGAGGGCGATGTCCCTTCTAACAACCACAGCAAAAATTTTTATAGGTACATGGAACGTCAGGACAATATGGCAGACCGGGAAGACCAGTCAAATGGCAACGGAAATGAGGAGTAATTTTCTACGTTCAGATAGTCATTAACGTATTCAAAAAGTATAAAGCTATTTGTAAGAGTTTATGTTATCCCATTATTAATATTTCGGAATGAAGTTGAATTGATACTTTTGATATTGTGTATCCTAAGCTGATACTCATATGTTGTTTGCAGCTACAAATGTTGGTATATTGTTGGATTATGATTGTCAGTATAATCTAGAACATATTCATGAACAAGCTAAACTTCAAGAAAATCAACTTGAAATTGAATTAAAGTACTAGTTGATGATTATATGTAGTCATATTCAAGTAAGCTAACTAAAGATCACATGTACTCTGTTTAGTTATATAATAAGAACCTTCCATCTCTGAGCTATAGCTTTATTAACCAATAAACTCCAGGAGATGCCTGTTGAAGCCAGTCAATAGTGCGCATATGTTGAATAATATCAGAAGGGGTTTTGTGGATATCATAATAATTTATTAGTCGAATTCATGAGTTAATTGAAGCTAGATTACCGTTGGGAAACCTGGAATCACTGAAAGGACGTTCCATCCTATTGTGAAACTCCTTAACATTGTACATCCACAATCCGAACTCGTAAGATTCAAATCCAGGACTTATCAGTCTCACACACGAACGCCTAACTTCTAGACCATTGAGCCAGCCGGTATCCAACGGTGTTAATGTCTAGCTTCAACCAATCTGTTAATTGTCAATTATTCACAATAACTTTTATATCATTCAGTTCAACTAAATCTTTCAGTTGTTATATTATCTAACATTTTCTCTATTGTTCATTTTTTTCTTCTAGTTTCACCTTGTTTCTCATTATCGTGTTTGTCTTTATTCTTTATTATTTCTCTATTTTTTTTTTAGTTTATCCACTCTACTTCTTGTTTCTTTTGGCGGTTGTTGTTGGTGTTGACGTCATAATGATTATTAAATGATGATAGTGATGAAGGGATTAATGAACCATTTAACTCTTTCAAAATATTTCATTGCCTGTCTATTTTATTCTTTTCTACATCAATTGGTTATTACTGTTGTTGTTATTGTTGTAGTCAAGTTTTAGTTTTTTTTTTGTGTGTGTGAACTAGTTGTCCGTTGATTTGGTTACAATAAGAATGAATTGGATGGTAGGCGTATTTTTACACCTTTTAAATACACTTGTACACAATCACATAAAATGAGAACATACACACACACACATACATACATACATACATACATACATAGAATCTTCATTAGGAATTCTGACCACATTTCATGTATCGTTGACTGATTTTACAAGTGAAGCGCAAATGATAACATAACAATAACTAATCTGGATTTGTATGGATGTATAAGAAGGTGAGGGAGAACGAGAGGGAGAGCGAGAAGAATAACATTAGGTCTTATGTCACTATTTTTATTGCTACTATTATTATTATTATTATTATTATTATTATTATTATTATTATTATTATTACTAGAATGTAATCATCTAGTTAGTTCAAGTGGCGCGTGGCCTTTTTTGGGGGATGCATTAAAATAGACGAATAAATGCACATACACTTAAATAACTATCATATTTACTTAATTCTGAGAAATGGTGTATTCTATTTCCCTTTATTTAATCATTCAGTATAGTCTCTATTTTCAAAAGAATTAAGATATGATCAACAAAATTTATTATGAATAATCATATACTATCAGTTAAGATTAGTAGTATGTTTTAGTTAATATCAATACTATTAGTAATAGTAGTAGTAGGAATAGTATAGTGTGAAGACAAAGAATAAGCTTTATCACAGTTATGTTGATGATGATGAGATTAACTAAGTGTTGAGTTATTTTTTAAAGCCTTTAATACTTCACCACAAACACCTACTTACATAGAGATATATGACAAAAGCTGAGAGAGAGCAAAAATTATTATTATTATTATTATTATTATTATTATTATTATTATTATTATTATTATTATTATTATTAATAACATCCCAAAGGCGAATAAATCTCCTTTGTAACCTTAATGTGAATAGGTTGAGACATTTAGCCTTCATCCTCTTTTTTTCTTTAAAATATTGATGTATATAGAAGACAATATGTTAATGACATTCATTAAGTAACAAGTAGAGGTTGGATAGAAGGATTATGAAAAAAGGAAAGAGTAATCAACAATTGATGAGAGAGAAAAAAAAGTTATTGAAGACACACAAAAAAGAATGAAAGAATTAGAGTCTCTTTTATATTCTATCCCATAGTAGCTGTGTTAAGCAGGTGATGGTGGTGGTGGTAGTAGTAGTAGTGGTGGTGATAACGAATAAGAGCAATGATAACAGTGAGTAGTATTCGATTAAACTAATATCTATGCTCATATACAAATATTAGATTTTTGAATAAACTATTTAGTAATTACTAATTATACATGCATAACTTAATGGTCTCAAGGGAATCTTATGAATGTATCGTTTCCCTGATATAACGAACTTCACAAAAAAGAAAAGAAAAGAATTTACAAATTTGACATCAATGAATACAAGGTATGTTTATAAGTGTGTCAATGTGTTTGTGTATGTGTGTGTGTGCATAAATACTCATGACGATAACTAATAAGTGATTGATGATGGTGTAACTTGTTTTGTACACCCTCCCACACACACCACCACCACAGCTCCCTCCCCCCACATACACACACAAGCACCCAGAAAAAAATGTAGTCATGAGTAAAATTTCAACAACAACAAAAATAAATAAATAAATAAAATAAAATTTATCCTAGAAGATCCATTAGGATTGAAAAGATTAACAAGGATTATTATTGAAGTAAACAAATAATCAGAAGAACAAGTGTGTGAAAAATGAAAAAAAAAAACAAAAAAATATTTTTTTGCTAAAATATAGAAAATCTAATAATCATGATAATAAGTAGTATATGAAATCGAATTGAATTTTTATGGCATTCTATACATTTATATGAATGGATATCTATATGATTTTGTTATCTGTTTATTAATCACTATCTGTAATGATTATTAATATCATTGATCAGAATTAAATTTGTTATTAATAATAAGTGACATCATATTCATATGAGAAGGAATAGATAATGAATAAAGAGAAATTTTAAGGAAGAAAGATCATAAATAGAATTTAAGAAAAAAACTATTTCACAGATTGAAATCATGAGTCAGTTGAAGCTAGACCACCATGGTAAACCTAGAAGGACTGTTTACTAGTGACTAACTTCAAGAGATACTCTAGGAGTTCTAGTGAGAAGCCGTTACCAGTGAAGTTCAACCAGGTCTGTTGTGAGATATCATCTCACTGAAGACAATGATATACAGTAGCACGACTTCGTAGATTGGTTGAAGTTAGACATTAACACCATTGGATGCCGGCTCAGTGGTCTAGTTGGTTAGGCGCTTGGCGCAAGACTGATAGGTCCTGGGTTCAAACCTCGCGGAGTGCGGGATCGTGGATGCGCACTGCTGAGGAGTCCCATACTAGGACGAAACGGCCATCCGGCGCTTCCAGTTTCCCATGTTGGTCTAGCTTCAGTTGACTCATGATTTCAATATGTAACATTTCTAAAATCTCCACAAACCCCTTCTGATAAAAAAATTACTGATTATTTATTTTATTGAAATCAATAGTAGAAAACATTTTCAACAGGGTGTTGTTGAAATTGGATAAAATATTTATTGGATGTTCAATTTTAAGATCAACATATTGGATACCATAAGGATCAGTCGTGCATAGATTGAATTGTGACATTATAGATTAACGTTGAATAATCAGTTGAGTGGGACTTGTCACTAGATATTAACTTCATTGACTAAGAGAAGGTGTTTGACAGTGTAGATAGGAGAACATTATGGGACGTTCTTTGGCACTATGTAGTTCCTCAGAACATTGTCAACAATATCAGGAACTTATATGATGGACTACAAAGTCGTGCTTGGAGGACAACTGACAAATGCAATCCAAGTAAGGACCGGAGTTAAACAAAGCAGTCCACAATCCCCCTCCCTCATCCAATGGCTGACTGAATTATGAAGACCTCGACATCTGAGGGAAAAGGCGGAATACAATGCACAGATTGAATGTAGACAGATGATTTGGAATTCAGAGTTGAGCTAACCCTTCTATTCTATACACACCAAAAAATGCAGATCAAGACAACCAGTGTATCAGCAGCCTCTTCATCACTACTCTTCAATATACACAAAGGAAACAACATCATACTCAAATATAACATGGAAAACATCAATACAATCACACTTGATGGAGAAACACTAGATGAGGTGAAAATTTTCACCTATCTGTGAGGCATCGTCGATGAACAACGAAGATCTGATGCAGATGAAAAGGTGAGGATTAGCAAAGCGTGGGCAGCATTCCTACATTTAAATTACATATAGAACCCTAAACATCTGTCAACAAACATCGGAATCAGAATCTTCAATACGAACTTCAAGACAGTCTCACTGTACTGAGATGAATCGTGGAGAACCATCATTATCATCGTCATCAAAGCGGTACAAGCATTGATAAACAATTGTCTACTCAAGATATTCAATGTCAGTGGACCGGATACCATCAGCAACAACCTACTGTGGGAGAGGACAAACCAACTTCCAAATGAAAAGGAAATTAAGGAAAGATGTTAAAAGTGGATAGGATACACATTAAGGAAACCATCAAACTGAATCACGAAACGAGTCCTAATTTAGAATCTTGAATTGAGACGGAAAGGAGGAATGCCGAAGAACACATTGAATGGGGAATTGGAAACAGACATGAAAAGGATGAATAGCAACTGGAAACAATTTTAAATGGTTGTTCAAGACAGAGTTGGGTGGAGAATGTTGGCGGGTGACCTATGTTCCTTGACGAAGTGTAACAGGCGTAAGTAAGTAAGTTAGTTAGTATGTATAGTAAGTAAATGAAGTAAAGTAGGTAAGTATTGCTTTATCTAATCTTTATTGCTGACTCAATTCTATCACTAAATTTTTCTAATGATAACTATACTAATCAAGATGGGATACACCAATTGATTAACTCAATTGTCAAATTTTTTAAATATTACATTTGTTGATAAGTTTTTGAAACTCAGAGAGGTAAAGAAAGAACCACTGTGATCAATTATACCATTACAATTTACTAACAAATGCTAATTATCAATTAAATCGAGTTCAAAAAAAGTTTGCAATGGTCATTACATAACATTTCCCATAATGTTTACTGAAAAAAACCCCAGTAATTACAATTGAATAAGGGAAAAATAAAAAATGACAGAACTTTGAGAGAGAAAAAGGGGGTGAGACTATAAATTATGAACAATCTGTGAGCAATGGTGAACTGATCATATTAATGTCCACTTAATAAATATGACCAAATGAGAGTTATAAACTAATATGTTGAATTAAAGTTATAGTTTACAGTTGATGATTAAGGTTAAGAATTAGATTTAGAGTTTTCATCACAAACTGATATCAGCTATCATGTCAAAAGTTGCGCCAAATTTCCAGACCTATTATCTTATACGTGATTGGTTCGTCCATCAATTATAGTCTGGCCAAATTCGAAATTATATTTATAGACCATTGTAAAATATCAGCCAAGTTTTATAAAAAGAAAAGAGTAACTAGGATAAAAGAAACATGAAAGAAGAAGAATGATTTAAGTGAATTAAATTAAAAGTTAACGATTTAGAACAATCTAAATGAAAACCTTTTTTAAAAAGAAAAAACAGAGAAAATATGTGAAGAGAAAAGAAGAGGGAAAAAAAATCTTTTTCAACTGACTAATGAATGAGTGAAGGTACTTCATCTCCTTCTTTCTCTTCTTCTTCTTCCTCTTATTATGATTATTACTATATGGGTTTATTGTTGCTGTGTCAATGAGTTCATAACTCATTCATTGATTATTGAAGTTGAAAAATAAAATGTTGAATAAGTCAAGCATAAAATAAAAAAATAATTTAAGGAGTGTTTTATTTTAATATAAAAGAATAATGAACTCTTCATCATCACCACCATCATCATCATCACCATCACCACCACCATCATGATCATCACCACCACCACCACCATCACGAAAAAAGGCATTGAATTATAAATGTGATTGGTTAATATAAAAATAAAAGTGTAATCATCTCATTCATAATTGAGTAAAATCAAAGAGATAAGAAAGAAAAGAAGGGCAACAAAAAAGAGGAAAGTGATAAATGATAATAATAGTAATAGTGAATAATAAATGAACATTCTACTAGAAGCGGGAAAATTTATTGAATTATAATATAAAGAGATATCTTATTCATGTAGTGTAAATATTATTGATATTTGAACCGTGATTAAACTGAGACACTTATTTATTTATTCAATGACCTAATGCAAAATACTCAATATCCGTTGACCGGATACCATCAGCAACAGACTACTGTAGGAGAAGACAAACCAGTTTCTAGCTCAGGAGGAAATTAGGGAAAGATATTGGAAGTGGATAGCATATACACTATGGAAATCACCAAACTGCATCACGAGACAAGTCCTAACTTGGAATCTTGAAGGGAGATGGAAAAGAGGAAGGCCAAAGAACATACTACATCGGGAATCGTAAGCAGATATGAAAAGGATGAATATTAATTGGAAAGAACTGGAAAGGATTGTCCAACACAGGGTTGAATGGACAATATTGGTGGTTAGCCTATTCTCCTCCATGAGGGAAAACAGGCTTAAGTAAGTAATGATTGAGTGGTACAATTTCACAAAGGAGAAATGTGCAACGATAATTTTCGCTATGACTGATTAAATGATAGTTTATAATATAAGGGGTTTGAAAACCAATGAGTACTAGGCATCTTTTTCATCCTACTATGGGACTTCTTAGCAGCATGTATCCACGACACATCTAGAAACAAACCTAAAACCTCAAGATCTCGTAGCGAGTGCTCAAATTTTAGATCACTGAGCTGGCACCCAGAGGTTTGTAATTAATGTTCAATTATTTCTGGTGTAAAGCATTTATACACCAATGAGACTAGATGATTTAGCAATATCCCGAATTGATGGGAGTTGAACATTTTATCCACTGAATGACTTCCCAATAATAATAATAATAATAATAATAATAATAATAATAATAATAATAATAATAATAATGAAAACAGCAGCAAGTTGTGGAACCTAGCAACTTAGACTTTTAGGTTAGTCTACGACACTTCTTGTTAGTGTTGAGATGAGATTTTTAAATTCTTGAAAAGTAAATAGTTTCTTTGTAGTTTCCAATTACCCGGTCACTTTCATCATTAGCTGTTAAGTGCGACAACTTCAAATCTTTGTCACAAACTAATCTCATTTGAGGTACTATCGAAAACCAGGGAACAATCGATAGATATTTCACCTTTGTACGGAACTGTTCAGTAAGAAATACTACAAATTAAATCAATCTCCATAAAACAATTTGATATAAATATAAAAAATAGATCATTAACAATTTCATGATATTTCTGGACTTCCACTAAAAATTTACAACTGATCGAGTTCAGATAAGTCGGGATAAAGTAGTCACAGCTGGCTCTGGATGATCATTTTGCCATATGGTAAACTGCAATCATTTCATAGGATACTGGCTAATTTGATATTAAAAATTAAGAGTTTCCTGAGGGACCTTAAAATCCTAGGTTTGTTCCCTGGTTTAATTATGGGTACAAATTTTTGAGGAGTCATCTGTTAGGATGAAATAGCTCTTTAGTACTTCATATTTCTCAATGATGCCTTAAATAGGATCAATCTTTGATGAATATATTATCTACAGACTGGTATAAAAATTCCTTTCTGAACTCCCCTTTCTCTCTGTCTATATATGCAAATCTCTGATTTATATTTCACCATGGTATTTATGATCGTAGCAAATCGGGTTCACTACTCATTCTATACATTCTTTTTCACTTATGATCAATAAAGTATACTCATTTCTAAAACCTTTATTGACCCTGAGCTTTCTTCTATTAACTATAGATTTATATCAAAAATATCCCATTTACTAATTTCCTTTATTCATACGGTAAACACGTGTTCAACACTGAAGAAGTTATAATAAGCCTATTAATGATTATGGTGATTTATGTCTGATTACATAATATAACAACATATTACATTCGATCTCATTAAATAAGATTTTAACACTTGCGCAATAGTTTTTCATCTCTATATAAATATACAACTTTATGCTGAAAATGTTTGTTACCATGGTAACAAATATTTTATGTTCATTTATTTATGTATACGATCAGAGAGAGGGGGTGGGTGGGTGGTATTAACCATATCTTGCTATTATGTTCACCTATCACCTATTATACGCTTTAAATTATTACCATTATAATTATCAGTATATATGACCAATGAATCTATTTCTATGTTCATTGAAGGTTGGTAACATAAAAAACTGATAAGTATGCAAACGAATCATCTGTGTGTTTGTACAAAGAGAAGGAAAAGGATTAGTTAATTAGTGTAATGTTATTTCTACTATGATCATGTTAATAATACGCAATATATAATGTGTTTAGAATTAAAATTACCCTTGGGTTATGTTATACACTATAAGTATATGTATAAACTCAATTGTCATGCATAATGTTTAGAGATGACCATTAGAATATTATTGAATAAAAGGGATGAATGATTGTCCTGTTAAGTAATAATGACAATTATTTAACAGAGAAAATGGAAATTATTGTATTACATAATTCATACTATAGTATATATATATATATATAATAAGAAACTAAACATAATTTTGTTTCTATGCTATGGTATATTGTTTACACATTATAAACAAGAAATTATTAAGTGGTTGAACGATAGTCAGTAGATGATTCTTGTACTTGATGTAGATTTCAAGTTAGTTAGTACTCGTTATAAATAGAAACTGTTATATCCTAGCAAAGATTAAATTACGATTAACTTCTGAGATCATAAATGATTGATCACTGGGTGGTGATCAATATCATTTGTGTCAAATCCTTCTTAGTGCCGATCGAATGCTATTGAACAAGTTGTAATGTAAACCACTAGTCTAGGTGACTCGACATTGTGTGGATTGTGCTGAGATAAGATGGTGGTTGGAGGTAATTGGTAGGAAACCTTAGACCTAGGTCTCATGCCACTTGACACTTGTCAGTAAAATTAACCTGTAATCTTGAGGGAAATAAAAATAAGTAAGCATAAGTACACAGTCGGCGTTGATTAAGTAGGCAGGGTAAAGAACGAAAACGGTAAAAAAGTTTTTAAATGAGAAAAATTCAGTTCGTTTTTGTAGATTACCTTAGATTTGGCAAAGCAAGAGCAGCATATTTACAACTGAGAAACGTCTGGAACTCAAAGCAACTGTCAATTAACACCAAGATCAGGATTTTCAATACAAATGTCAAGACAGTTCTACTGTACGGGGCGGAAACCTGGAGAACTACTAAAGCCATCATCCAGAAAATACAGGTGTTTATTAACAGTTGTCTACGAAAAATACTTCAGATCCGTTGGCCGGACACTATTAGCAACAGCCAACTGTGTGAAAGAACAAACCAGATCCCAGCGGGGGAAGAAATCAGGAAGAAGCGCTGGAAGTGGATAGGACACACATTGAGGAAAGCACCCAACTGCGTCACAAGACAAGCCTTCACATGGAATCCTCAAGGCCAAAGGAGGAGAGGAAGACCAAAGAACATATTACGCCGGGAAATGGAAATAGACATGAGAAAAATGAACAAGAATTGGACGGAACTAGAAAAGAAGGTCCAGGATAGAGTGGGTTGGAGAATGCTGGTCGGCGGCCTATGGTTCATTGGTAGTAACTGGGGTAAGAAAGTATGTAAGTACCTTGGATTTATTTCTATGTTAAAAGTAAACTCATGAAGCATACAATTAGTTAAGTGAAGATTTCATAAATTAACTTTAAAAGCTACATTTGCGTTAATTTGATGTTCTGTATCGACAAAGTGTATCAAAAAAGATCCTTTTATCACTATAACCTCTTTTTCGTTCATCTATAAAGAATGATGCTCAGGAATCAAATGATGATATTGATAGGTGGTAAGTTCATTGCAAGTGATCCCTATAGGAACAGTCGATGATATAAGTGGAAACTGACAACTTGCATTTTTTATGTGACACACTGCTAATTGATCAAAATACTAAAGACATAGGTGTTTTGTGTTCAATGTCCTTTTTAAAGGATTTCTTAAACATCATGTTGTGATTTCACTGGCAATGTTTCCGTTAAATTTTTTGTAAATACTGTCGGTTACTTCACCTTAGTTTCTCTCTCATCCAATTTTTTGTCAACAATTCCGAGAAGCATTTGTTTGCTCTCAACAGACCAGTGATAACTTTTTTAGTTGTTACTCAAAAATACCCTTACCCCAAAATGCCCTGGTACAGACAAGGGTGGGGAGCATTAGTTCTCCCTCTTGAAATGCTCTCACATGGCCACGCGTATACAACCATTGTCAGGGAAGTCCTACTCACTGTCTTTTCGCAGCGAGGGCGTTGCTCACGAAATTGAGGGGACGAAAAACAAATGTCCGCCGATTTAACCGGGTCGGTAGTTATGAAGGATTCACCTAGAGGAGTTGGGAAACCCTGATTCCAAACCAATCGCGGACATGGGCTCCAGTATCCAGCAAGAACAAATGGCATATGAATCAATTGTTGGTCACCGACCACCATGGGACTCCATCTTCTTACGATGCTCCACTGCCTCGTGGATCAGACATTTAGGTCAAAGGCTCCGGGTGTGGCCTCTCAAGAAAATCACGTGCTTCGGTCTGAGCACCGGGGTAGTATCACAACCCACATACAAATCCAGTGATTTGTTTGGCACATATGTATTGGGTGCACATTTGTACCAATATTTATGTGTTCAAATAAATAAATAAGTTGCAGAAAACAATTTTAATCTTATAAAAAAAAATGTATTTGATGAGATTTAGTTCACGTTGTTTGAAAATGAGGCTCTAATATGTGTACACTGGTATAGTGAAGTTTGTTTCCATCAAACTCTACTTTTCCTTGTCATATCTGATATTTATATCAACAGACAATTTAGAAAAAGAATGGTGTTGTTAATTTTTTTCTTTTGTATTGTAAAATTGATTGCTTATTTAACATAATCATTAACTTATATGCATCATTCTTATTTGTTATATAACTACAAACACATGTAGTAAGATGGTGGTTGGAGGTAATCGACAAGAAACTCTGGACCTAAGTCTCGTGCTACTTGGCACTTGTCAGCAAGGTGTACCTATAATCTTGAGGGAACTGATGTTCTCTGATTGATTCGATCTCATGTCACACAGCTTTACAGTCAGAGCTGTGACTTACCTCCTGTTGGACTGAAACATATTAACGATTGACTGATCACTAGGTGGTAATCAATGTCATGTGTGTCAGGTCCTTCTTAGTCAAGAACGCGTCCTGTCGTACAAGTTGCAATATGGCCACTATTCTAGACGAATTGGCATTGCGTGCACCATGTCAGCGAGCATCAGTTCCCTCAAGATTATAGGTACACCTTGCTGACGAGTGCCATTCAACGTGAAACCCGGGTTCGGAGTTTCCTGTCAACTACCTCCAACTACCATCTTATCTCAGCACAATCCATACAATGGTGATTCATCTAAACTGGTGGCCACATTGCAACTTGTTCGATTGCATTCGACCTGCACTAAGAAGAACATGACACACATGACATTGATCATCACCTAGTGATCAATCAATTGTAAAAACATACATGGTTCATGTAGTTTATTTACAACACTTTTTAAATGGTTGTTATTTGTGTTCAAACTATCGGAATCAATATTTCTGACTTGAACAAAATTATATTTAGTTAGTGGATCTGATAAAAATAAAGTTAGAAAATCATTCAAAATTGGTAAGAAGTCAGTTAAATCTAAACTGTCAAATAAACAAATAACTAAACATATATCTTAATAGTTAAATCTATGAGTCAATGTAAGCTAGACCACTATTGAAAACGTGGATGCATTGGACGCATATTTCGCCCTAGTAAGGGAGATAGTAGTGCGCATCCATGACCCACCCCACGCGGGAGTCGAAGTCAGCAACCTCAACCTCACGCGCGAACGTTTAACAATAGGTGAATGGTTGTTCAAGATCATGGATAAACTGAAGTTAGACATTAATGCCGTTGGATGCCAGCTCAGTAGTTTAGAAGTTAAGGATCCCCGCACGAGACCGACAGGTTCTGGGTTTGAACTCTGCGGGAGGGATCGTGGATGCGCACTGCCGAGGAATTTAATACCAGGACAAATCGGCCGTCCATGGTGGTGTAGCTTCAGTTGGCCTACGAATTCAATTATTAAAATTACTACAATCTCCACAAAACTCCTTCTGATAAAAATATTATAACTATCTGAAGAAACTTTATGCCAGTCATATTACGGCGCTTTTTGGTATATTAGTTAATCAATGTCCAAACTATGTTTTATCGGAATTCGATTATCAATATAATTTATAAGTACAGTAAAAGTGCATGTGTTTAACGTTGAGAAACAATTTGAATACTTAAACCAATAAGAATGTCTATTCCTTTAATGTTGATAAATAAATATATTGATTACATTGTAATATTAGCTACTTCTCTAAGTGACTTGGCATCATATACAATATGTTTGATATTTGATGAATTGTAAGCAGTGAAAACGGAAGGTGTGAAACTATATTCCTTCCTTACTCACACCACCTGGAGCCCGTCTGGGGCTACCACCGGTCCCAAGCCCAAATAAAGGAGGATGGTTGGGCATGATGTTATCGAACTAATCTCGTAGAAAACTAACTCACTAAAAAAAGACGCTAACCTTACTAGTTATTAATAAGACAAATTTATCATCTTGAATATTTGCTCTTATTAAAGATTGCATCAAACTTTCTAATAAGAATCCTTATAAGGTATTGAGCACTTTATAAATGATCATAAATAACTACAAGAATTTCAACCTCTTACAAAGAGTAATCAATTCAATTTCTTAAGTTGATAACTATCTAGGGTCATTAGCTTGATAAATAACTCAATGGAGTATTAACGAAAAAAAGGGTACTAGATTCAAATATCAATATAAAACTACAGTATTTGTACACACAGTTTCATCTAGTGTGGTGCGTGCTACTTATAATGATGTAAGTAGTATATGACTCGAGTTACAAAATGCAATGTCTGGCACCAGAAGATGGGGAAAGATCAAGAAAGGAAGAGCAAGAACACAATGCAATTTGTAAGAAAACGCATGAACAATGAAATGTGAGACAATTAATTGATGTTTGCAACAGGAACAGTCCAGGTTGATATGATGGATTAGTATTTTGCAAATTAACGATTTACTATATGGTTTTTCCATTTTACCAAGTAATTCTGTAAGTTTGTGCTAAGTACGTTCGATTGTCATCACCCTTGTTCTGTTCACTACACTAGATGGTTAGCTCTAAATACAATGAAACTCGTATCCTGAACTCCCCTATTAACGTTCATAAAAAAAACTTATGATTCAATGGTAATATCAACTCAATCTTTTCAAAGTACATGGCACAAATCCGTAAAGTCACTGAGAAGTGGAACGAGCCATGTTGGTAGATCTAGACTACCCGGTTGGGGATCGCGAGATGATAGCAACCAGTGGTTAGAGACCCTGGATGACATGGCTCAAAATCGTTTGCAATGGCGCAGGTGCATACACTCTTTGTGTTCTCCCAAATCCTAATTTCCTGAATCCTCCTTGTCTTTTTTTTTCTCTTTCCAAATTTATTTCACTGTATTATACTCCTTGAATAACATCTCCAAACACTAATCTTTCCGATTACTGCTTATACTCTTACCACCTCTATCACTACGGGATTTGAATCGACAATTGTATCTTTGTGCTAATGTGGCATGGCAACTCGAACTGATGTACGTACGTACGAAGTTCTACGTTGTTACTGACTGACATATATACTAATAAAGATCAGTTTCCTTGATATAAACAAAAGTAATATACAATCTAATACAAATAACTATATATTCAATGTTCAAGTTTATCTTCTTTTTTTTTAAAACAAAAACGACTATAAATAATCGCCCATTATCGCCACAGGTTATCTATCTATCTATAACCCAATAAGAGTAATATAAAACATTATTATGATATAACAAAAATAATCTAATACAAAATTTAATTTCCTATTTTACATTTTACCTTAGTAACAAATTGATTAGATTTATATAATTAGGTTGTTGTCTTTCAATCATTTTTTTTTTCTTTTTCACCTCCTACATTCAATTATTGTTTATTCAATTTTATTATTATTTTAGAGTACATATCTAAAGTGTTATATCTTTACTAAAGTAATATTATTTTGACATTATATAACTTTTGTCGCATATATATATATATATGCATAGCAACTATAGATACATATAACATGCATCTCTGTGTTAATGTGCTATGGCAACTCGAACTGATGTACGTGCGTACGTACCAAGTTCTACGTTGTTACTGACTGATCGACTGATAGCATGTATATTGAACACATAAGATTGTACTGATTTAATTTAATTTTTCTTTGTTTATTTATTTATTTCTTATCAATTTATTGACAATTTTCTTCTATTTTTTCTTTTCTTTTCTTTTTATTACTGATGATGATGATGTTTACTTTGTATTAGAAACAAAAAAACAGACTATTTTCTTTCTTTTGGAGATATTTAATTAATTACTATATTGTTCTATTTTTATTGAATAAGAATTGAAAATTGAACAAGTATCAATGAACTTATAAGTAAAAGATGAATACTTAGATAGCCTTAGGTTATTTTAATAGAAAGATAGAAGTGAAATTAAACTACATTTTATTGTATAAGTAAGTGGTTATTAAGATTTAGTAGTTAAGTGGATAATGTGATGGTGTTTTAAAGTGAACAGTAATATTGGGTTCGAGTCTGAAAGTGTGATATCAACTCTGTGATGTAAGTACATCTAGCTGATGAATCGTAAATAGGACGAAACATTTATCCTGGATTTTACTGCTAACCACTATTCATCTTTGTTTATAATGCTTGTGAATGAAGGCAATATCGAGGCAATATGCACAGTATGTATATATGCCAATAAGAGACTGATCAATTACAGTCCTAAATAACACCCATTGATTTGGAAACTTCTCCCCATCGCACAAACAGTTGCCTTTCAGGACTCAGTAGCTAAATAGATAACGTGGTGGCGTTTGAAGTGAACGGTATTGGGTCCGAGTACCGGAGTGTGTTATCAATTCTGAGATACAAGGTACATCCATCTGATTAGTTCCAAATAGGACAAAATCCGCGTTTTAGATTCTACTGTTAGCCACTATTATCTTATAACATTAATAGATGTTGTTGAAAATAAGAAACTTATGAAGTTGTACTGAGTGAACTAGTAGAGACTAGTGTTAAAGATGATTAGTTACTAGTTTCTCAAAATGTATAATTAACAAATAAAATCTAGAAATTATGCAAATCTACGGGGTGAAGGAGTGTTTATTTTCCATAGTGGTATAGAAGATAAATATGTCCTCAGTACATATAGTTACTTTGGTAATAATATTCTTAATCATAATTATAATAATGGTTTGAAACTTTTTTTGATACTACCGTACGTAAATTAAGATAATTAGTGTTTTGAAATATACCATCTTTCTTTCTTTCCGTTTTTTCGATGGCGCCTAGCTTTTGAATACAAGAAGTGTGTTTTGTCCCATTTGTAACCTATCGACTGAATATAACTTTGTCTTAGTGCGGTGTGCGCTACTGACATACACATAAGTAGTATATAATGATAGTCATGAATAGAATATATTTCAGTAGAAGATCAAGAAGAAAAAAACGGGAACGGAAAGTAATTGATATGAAAATGCATGAACAATGAAATCTAAGACAATGGATTGATATTTTGCAAATATTCACTATACTGTTCTCATATTTTAGTGAGATGTTCTATAATTTCGTGTTCAAATACACTCGATTGCCCCCACTCGTGTTCTTGTTCACTACATTACTACTGATATTCTTCTTATTTTTTCACGAATATGTTGTGATGAAGTCTTATTCATTATTATGCATTCCATTAGTTAAGTCTACTACTCGAATATGAGTTACACTTTAAACATGTGTATATCAGGTTGAGTTATATTAATTGACTACTTGAATTGATTCAGGTAGTGCATAATTCGAACCTGTGCCCACTACGTGATCGTAAACATATGAGGAAGTTGGCTAAATGTTTACTCTAACTAACTTATTAATTAGGTCCTGGGTTCGGATTTCGTGAGATAGGGTCATGGATGCGCACTTCTGGGGAGTATCATACCAGGACGAAACGGCCGTCCAGTGCTTCCAGGTTTTTCATGGTGGTCTAGCTTCAAATGACTCATGATCTAAACCATTGAAATTAATTATCTGTTGATAATATAGGGAGAAAATTAATGAAACCAATTGTTGTTGGTTCCTAAATTTGACTGTTACCTCGGTTCATCATAATAAAACTCTAAACATATAAATGATATTAGGGTTCAGTCATTACATTTATGTAAATTGGTTAAATGAAAGACAGTTCATATAACTGATCGACCCGAGTTAACTGGACAACTCATATTTGTGCATTGCCAAAGAATTCAAACATGAGATGCAATAGGTGCTCAGTATTCAACTGATATTAATTAAGATATGTATACACAGAATTACAAGACGACCGGTCAAATTCAAGATTGACCAAATAAATTGTATATGGAGGAATTTCAATAGCTCACTTCTATCTGGAGTTTCTACAGAAGTTATCTAAAAAAATAATAAAAGCTTCATTATTAAACTATACAGAATAGAAAGGACAACTCTACCACAAGTATTAAACAATGATGGAGTTACTTTCCAGTATAATTCAATAGTAGCTGTCTTTACAAATTAAAAATTCAGTAATTTTTACGCAAAAAGTGACGTAACATTACTCGGGAAACCATGATATTGTTCCATACTGTTCGTCGATTGTCAATGGAATAACAATTGTTTTGCGTAAAACTTTGTTCATATTACGTAATGCAATCGAAATGAATGCATCTGTATCATTGTAACCCACTTCTGAAACATATCATGTACACTTTCTAACCACTGACCACAATTATCTTTGGAATCCCAGTCTGATAGTCTGTCTGAACCAACATAACTCAGACCAGTGGAGTTCAATCCGTATCGAATATGAGATATTTATCCACTCTAGGTAATGGATAAACGGTTGAGCAAAACCATATATTGATTGAAGTGAAACATTAAAACCGTCAGATATCGACGTGATGATTTAGAGGTGAAGTGTTCGCACAAAACTGAAGGTCCTAGGCTCGAGTCCCGCTTGCAGGATCATGGATACACAATCCTGAGTCTTATACAAGGATAAAACCCTGGTCCAGTGGTCCTAGGTTTTAAGTGATGTTCTAGTTTAAACCGACTCACGATATCAACTATGAAAATCGTTCATTACATGGATCGATACCACATCTTAGTTTGATTCATGTGTCGTATAATTAAATGTAAACTTGATAAATGAGTAACAATAACATTCTTCTTTTGATTATATTCTGTTGTAATCAACATTAGAACTAGAGCATCAAAACTGAATCAGTTATTCATTGGCTTGTTTCTTTTAAATCCCCTTTTGATAAGCAATGATGGATAGTGGTTAGCAGTGGAATCCAGGACTCGCGTTTCGTCCTATTTGGGACTCGTCAGCTGGATGTACCTTCATCTCAGAGTTGATGTTCACTCTAGGACTCGAACCTAGTACCACTCGCTTCAATCACTATCGCGTTGTCCACTCAGGTACATCCAGCTGACGAGTCCCAAATAGGACGAAACGCGCGTCCTGTATTCCACTGCTAGCCATTATCCATCATTGCTTACAAATGGCTTGTGATTCAGGCAATATGGAGGCATACTCACAGTATGCACATATGCCAATAACAGACTGATCAATTGCAGTGTTAAACCTCAATGGGAAGATACAAGCCAAATAATACCAAGTGAATCCCCTTTTGATAGTTTAATGTCATGATTATTATTTCTTTCACTATGAAAAGATGAAAGATAAGGAAAATCATAGTTAAATCTTAGTGGTTAACTAAGTTGACCGATTGACTAGTTGGTTAGTTTAGTTTCCAAAATAGATAAGGATAAACTGAAAGGGAGACGTATGTGTATATATATGCATACAAACATTCATATATTCAGTAGAGAAATTTCTGCCTTATCTATCTCACATTTATTATTGCCCTATGGTTAAGACATTGTAACCTTTAATTTGAATATGATTGGAAGTCTTATAATAATCATAATAATGTTGGTATGGTCTTTGACATTTACTTTTCATCCCTTACCAGCTAACTATTGAAATCATCATCATTATCATCACTATCACTAACACTGAAAACAATCTCATTATAATGTTAGTTGTAGCTGGAATGATATAAGATAGATTACATAAAATATTATTGCCTTTCTGAGAAGTCAACATCGGTATAATACTATTACTATTATTAGTATCATTACTGTCATTACTACTAATAATAATCTTAGGATTTATTTAAAACCAGGGGTAATTCTAGAAGACAAAAAAAACCCTGGTGATCAAATAAGATCACAACTAATTAATCGGTATATTATTCAGATAATCGGTAAAAGGGTTCGACTATATAAACCTGAAACATAATAGATTACATTATGAATATTGATAATATTCAGTTACATACACATATACATAAACATACATTGTAGAATTATGTTTCTATGTGATTTTCTCTACTCCAATACTTACTTATTCTGGCCTGGATATATAAACATGTGTCTAATACCATTGATTATCATAACATCATTATCAGTAACCACCTATTCACCCCTTGTATGTCCTTTATCACCAAGATCGCGATCCAATCCAGTAGAATAAACTTTATAAAATAAATCCAAGTGGGAAGAGAGAGTGAGAGAGAGAGGGAGGGAGGGAGAGCATGCATTTATATGGTTATTTAAAGACAACTTATTAATAACAGTCTTCATTTCAAATAATATTCAAAACTAACATTATATGGCTCATTTAAAAATATATATTTCTTGAAAAGATTATATCATAATGACAACACCGAATGAATCAAGAAAATGTGATTTTTCACCAATTTTTATTCCACGACCACCACCACCGGATTTATTATTTCCACATTTATGGGGAATAGAAAAAAATTGCAATCATTCATTGTCTTCACTATCTTCTTCAGTTTCCTCTTCTTTGTCATCATCATCATCATCCTCATCCTCCTCATCATCATCAACATCATCATCACCGTCAATGTCTCTATCCTCATTCATATCCACATCAGTTTATACAACTAATTGTTCAACATCTTATACATATTCAAATCAACATAATCCTATTATAAATATAAATAATTTATCAAATAAAAAGAGACTATCTGCATTTAATCCATTACCAATGAATTTAAGTACAAATATGAATATATTCAATAAACGAGAATTTCCTTTTAATAATAATCAAGAGTTTACTTCAAATCCATTGACTTCATATTGTAATCCTTTATGGTTAGATTATTATTATCATCATCATCATCATCGTCGTCATCATGATCATGATCTTCATAATCATCAGAATCATTATCAATCACAATCGAATTATCATTATGAATTGAATAGACCAACAAAAGTATTTTTAACGAATGATAATTACAATGAATTAACAATGATTAATAATAATAATAATAATGGAGAGAATAATAATTCATTATACAATCATCAATCATCAAATGATAATGAACAGATCTATTCAAAACTTAAATTTATGAAACATTTGAATGAAGAAAATATGAGTACTACTACTACTACTACTACGACGACGACAACGACAACGACGGTGACGACGACGACCACGACTACTACTTCTACTTCCATTTCAACAATACCGATGAATGATACTCCTAACATATTTATGAATTTAAATAATAAATTTAATATTAAAACATGTAAATCTACAAAAATTATTTCACAATTTAATAAATATGATCCATCTTTAAAATATCATAAATCAATAAAAAAACGGAACAAACAATCGATAATCGATAATCATAATCAAAATCATCATCATAATAATAATAAATCCATACAAATGACTCTTGACAACAATGTAAACCATATAGATATATGTACAAATATTGATTATGATAATAATCTTGATCATGATCTTGACAATGATCTTATTCAAAATAATAATGATAATAATAAAGTAAAACCAATGGATGGATACTCAATTATAGATGATGAAGATTATGAATTAGATGATGAACAAGATGATCATGAAGAACAACAACACCCACCACCACCACCACAACAACAACAATTTCATGATTATAATATAGAAATTCAATTAAAATCAAATCAATTAATGGAATGTGTTGTATGCGGTGATAAAAGTAGCGGTAAACATTATGGTCAACATACATGTGAAGGATGTAAAAGTTTTTTTAAACGTTCTGTAAGACGTCAATTAAATTATACATGTCGTAGTAATAAACAATGTCCAATTGATATACATCATCGTAATCAATGTCAATATTGTCGTTTTCAAAAATGTATACAAGTTGGAATGCGTAAAGAAGGTATGAATCATTATTAAAAAAATTTTTTTTCTTTTTTGTTGTTGTTGTTGGTATTATGATGTATAACCTATAGTTAGTTGAAGGTAACTAATATGTTTATTGAACTTTACAGTAGTTGGATAGTGACTAGTAGTGGAATCTATGATGCGCGTCATTTCGTCCTATTTGGGACTCATCAGCTGGATGTACTTGCATATTAGAGTTGATGATCACTCTAAGACATGAACGCAGTACTGTTCACTTCAACACCATTGTGTTATTCACTTAGCTACTGAGTCCTGATAGCTACTTGCTTGTATGATGGGGTGAATTTAAATTCACTTGATATTGTTTGGCTTGTATCTTCCCATTGAGGTTTAAAACTGCAATTGATCAGTCTGTTATTGGTATATGTGCATACTGTGCATATGCCTCGATATTGCCTTAATTCACAAGCTTTTTGTAAACAATGATGGATAGTGGCTAGCAGTGGAATACAGGACGTGCGTTTCGTCCTGTTTGGGACTAATCAACTAGATGTACTTGCATCTCAGTGTTGATGATCACTCTAAGACTTGAACGCAGTACTGTTCGCTTCAAACATCATTGTGTTTTCACTTAGCTACTGAGTTCTGGATTCCACGGTTAGCTACTATCGATCTTTGCTTATAATGTTTGCGAATTATGGGAATATTGAGGCAATTTTCACAGTATGCACATATGCTAATAAGAGACTGATCAACTGAAGTGCTAAACATCAATAGGAACATTCAAGTAAGTAATATCAAGTGAATTTAATTATGTTCATTGTTCATTTCTTGAAAGAATTTATAGAAGGACTCAATCAAATAAACACAGATAACTCCATCTTCTCAATACACTATTGTAACATAAATATAAATTTGTCAATAATTTTACATTACAAACTGATATCCTTTGAGAAATCTGTAAAACTCAAGAAACTATAGGTTGTTGTCTTTTTTGATCTTTCAATCTTCACTAGTACTGACACTTCAATCTGTATAGAATTAAACTTAGTAGTTCAATCAGTCAACTTCAACCACTTTACATAATGGAATGAAGGAACTGGTGCAGGTCTATGAAGAAAATTATCTTTGAGTTTAAACTGATCAGATAAATAGATAACTGGAAATTGTAGCTAATATTGTGAATGTTTTTCTATCTATGAGAGACTTAATAAGCAAGGAAGGATGTTGGATAAAAATGGAATCCAGGACGCGCGTTTTGTCCTATTTTCGACTCATCAGCTAGGTTTATCTGCATCTCAGAGTTGATGTTCACTCTGAAACTTGAACCTAGTCCTGTTCGTTTCGAATACCATCGCGTTATCCACTTAACTACTGGGTCCTGATAGGCGCTTGCTTGTACAATGGAGTGAAGTTTAATTCGCTTGGTATTGTTTACTTGAGTCTTACCATCGTTGTGTAGGACTGCAGTTGATCAGTCTCTTGTTGGCATGTGTGTAATTTGTGCAGATTACCTCGATATTACCTTTCGTCACAAGCTTTAAAATCATCCAGCTGACAAGTCCCAAATAGGATGAAACGCGTGTTCTGCATTCCACTGCTAGCCACTATCCATCTTTGCTTATTAAGCCTGTGACTTAAGATAATATCAAGGCAGTTCGCATAGGATACACATTTACCAACAAGAGATTGATCAGTTGCAGTCTTAAATAACAATGGGAAGATACAAGCAAACAATAATAAGTGAATTTATGCGAGTGACTTAGTTCTAAAATAAGGCCGCTCAACAGCATTCTTCATCCAACTCTGTTCCAAGCAATCCTTTCCAGTTCTTTCAACTTGTTATTCATTCAGTCATTGAATGGTGTTTTTACTTTCAAATCCATAATGCTGATGGGTTTCTCAAATAAGTGGTGAACTAATTCTAATAAAGGTTTCCATTGCAGTTCTAAACGATATGTGTTCCAATACCTGGAGTTGATGTCACTGATTTCTGACAAACCTTGCAGATGAATGACATTCTTAAAAGAAATCTAAATACAAGATTTTATATCTGTTATCTCAAACCATTTATTAAATATCTTTTTAAGTTTATCCAATAGGATTAACATGAATCAAAGGTCTACTGAAGAATGTTTTACCAATTAATCTTATAGACTATTGCTCAATGCATAAGAATTTTACTTACTTACGCCTGTTACTTCTCGTGGAGGAGCATAGATCAACCACCAGCATTCTCTATCCAACCATGTCCCAAACAATCATTTTCAGCTCTTTCCAATTTTTGTTCATCCTTTTCATACATATTTCTATTTGCCGACGTAATGTGTTCTTAGGCCTTGCTCATTTCCACTTCCCTTCAGGATTCCAAATTAGGGCTTGTCTCGTGATGCAGTTAGGTGATTTGCGTAATGTACGTCCTATCTATTCTCATCGTCTTTTCCTAATTTCCTCTCCATCTGGAAGCTGGTTTGTTCTCTCCCACAGTAGTCTGTTGCTAATGGTATCCGGCCTTTTCAAAACATGAATCTAGAATATTAAATAGGTTCTGTAAGTGATCAGATGCTTAAATTAGTACTTCAACTGATCATTAGGACCTTGAAGTCTTTTTACTTGTTTTAAGGGAAATTGACTATTTTTATTCACGTTGAACCAATACTAATAACTCTTACTTCATATACTAGTCGAAATGATAATTTTAGTGGAATTATAATCTATAGGATTGTTGTTTAGATATAAGATTAACCTTGGTGTGAAATATATTGGGGTTCGGACGTTATACAATCATTAAAAAGTATTGTTTATCTATTATGATTATGATATATACATCAAAAAGAATGATCATTGAAAAATAACTCTTCGAACACATATTGAACAATACTGCTTTCATTTATTGAGATCATGAACCGATTGATTTTAGACCGCCATTAAAAACCTGGAAGCACTGGACGGCCGTTTCGTCCTATCATGGGACTTCTCGGCAGCGCGCATCCGCGACCCCGCTCGTGGTATTCAAACCCAGGGCCTTTAGTCTCTCGCGCGAACGCTTAACCTATCAGACCACTGAGCCGGCGTTCAGTGGTGTTAATGTCTAAACTCAACTAATATAACTAATTCATTAAAACCATCATCAAGTTTCCTTCTAATATTCAGTAATATTTTAACGCATATATGAAAATATGAAACCAAATAAAGCGGTTTATGAGACCTTGTTAACAATGGAATAGATAACACAGTTAAATGTGATCAGCGATAAGTATAAATTAATAGTGTGATGAAACGTATACTAGTTATGATCAGACTAATAAAGAGTTGACTCAATGTTTCATGATAGGAAGTTGTCACATTCATGTATATCTATGAATTAAACTGTGTCTGTAGTAAAAGCTGTGTTGAATGTACAATCAAACCTTTTACTCACTAATTGGTTGCATTTAGTGATCGCTTAACTTTTTGGTTGTGAATGGGCATAAATTAAACAATACAAAATTCCGTTTTATTATACTTGATCAATAGTGGTTATGTAGTAATTGGAGTTAAATGATTTGGATTAATTCAACATATACCTACTACTTTTCCCGTATGGAGTACGATCTCATGTGTATAGCAGGAGCTAAAGAGATTTAAGCTAATAACTTGTCTTTATTTTCATATGAAATCTGTAACACCCTCATCTCATCTTTAACTGAATTAAGGATAGTGGATGATTTTTACTTATTCTTATTTCTCATACTGTGTTTATTTTCTTTCAACTTTCTTAACTATACACTTCATTATCTAATTATTTTGTACACTTCTCATTATGTAATTTAAAATTGCTTTTAATGAACGTTATGTTAATGCTTAATTTTACAAGTGTTCAACCTACTTCTTATTATGAAATATTGAGTCAACCCTTTATTATTTTAATTACAACTAGTAAATCTGTCATCATATAGGTTTTCAATGATGGTTTAACATTGATCGGTTCATAATATTATCACTTAAAACTTGACAATATCTACAACTTTATACTGATAATTATCATGTGCTCACTAGTGAACAACTTCAAGATGTAATTGTCGGACTTCTAGCGAGAAGCCATAATCAGTGGAGTTCAACCATGTCGTGTATGAATCAGTTACATATCAAAGACAATAGAAGACGGTTGTACGATATCGTGGATTAGTTGAAGTTTAAATTAACGCCGCTGGATAGTCTGCTCAGTGCTCTGGAGATTAAGCATTCGCGAGCGAGACCGAAGGTCCTTGGTTCAGACATTGCCTGTGGGATCGTAGATGAGCACTACTGAGTAGTTCCATATTAGGAAGTTCTATCATTACATGAAAGGTTTCATAAATTGAGTATACCTAGTTTTGGAAATTTGAAGAGATTTTTCAATTTATGATGTATAACACTGACTGTGATATACAATATACTAAGACATATTTTGTTAACAATCATATGATTACTAGTGTATCATTTCAAGAAGAAGTTCCTGGACTTTTGATGCGGAATAGTGACCATTTGAATTTAAACATGTAAAGTGTTTAATTAATATCGCTAATTGTAGTAGATAGTTGTTGCACACTGACGTTCATTGATTAAATTTAGAAATGTAAACTATTACATAGGGGATCACTGGTAGGTAGGTGAGTAGGTAGATTAAGTGTTCAACGGGAAACCTTCATATCCTGTCTCACTATAGTGTTGAGAAATTCTAATAATAAACTAAACAGTTTACATAAATCTTAATCCAGATTAATAAAGAAAATACTGATATTTGATTTAATTATTAAAAGCAAAATACTTTCTCATCATTAGTTTAAAACTAATCCAATGACTGATTTTCATGAATGCACATATATAATGGAACTCTAGTAACTTTCAGATTTCTGTTATGAGTATATTACATTGTGAACTACCAAATCAATGTTAATTGGTACTTTGATACATGTTAGGGTTCGATGATAACTATGATCTCCTCATACTACTGCTTAATACTACTGATTAGTATCAATACACTTAAAATATTAGAATAAATACATTTGAAACGTATTTTTTATTGAAATAATGAACCGGTTGATGTTAGACCACCATTGCAAACTTGGGAGCACTGGACAGCCGTTTCGTCCTATTGTGGGACTCCTTAGAAATGCACACCCACGATCCCACTCGCGAGACTAGAACCCAGGGCTTCCGGTCTCGCATGCGAACGCTTTACCTCTAGACCGTTGACCCGGTATCCAACGGTGTTAATGGGTTTGATTTTCGCGAGGCGGGATCGTGGATGCACACTCTTGGGGAGTCCCACAATAGGACAAAACGGACGTCCAGTGCTTTCAGGTTTTCAGTGGTGGTTTAAGGTCAATCGGTTCATGATCCAAATCAAAAACATAATAATCTCCACAACCCCTTACTGATTTATTTTTATATTTAAAAGTCGATAAAATATCAATCACAAAAACTTATATACGATTATATCAATTGATTACTGATTGGTAGTAATATGTTCTGTACTTGCTTTATCACATCCAAACACTATTTAAAACTCTTTAACTACCGATAATATCTGGATGATGATTATTATTAATGGCTTTATTCAATATTATATTTTGGTAAAAAATAGAATTCTCAGCACGAGGTATTTCAACAAGTTTCTTCTACAGGAACCAAAAAGAACGATGGAAGAAATTCAAAAAAGACCTGAATTTGTACGACGTTTCAAATTAGAGACATTTTTGAGAATATAGGTTATGGACTAGGTTAACTCTAACAACTTGTTCGTCACAGAGTATATTTGCTAGGTAAGGTATTATAGAACTTCTATACTTTTGCTTTTGTGCATGGATTTTAATGTAATGACGTCTCGTTCTACCAGAAGATATACAAAGAGAACGATATGAGTGAAGGGGATGGTTGGTATCTGATAAGATGACACCTGTCAGGAGTTTGCAAGACTTTAGATGTCGATCCACAACCATATTAATAATGACCTCAAAAGATTCATCACACACTCTGCTAACTGCTTTCAGCATTCTCCACAATACATCAAAGTGTTTTCTCAAAAGTCTGGGAGAGAATAATGGAGAACAGTGAAGAATGGTAGTTAATATGTAAGAATCGACAAATTGTAAGAGTAAATGTCGAGAAATCCCAGAAGTATGTAGTCTCTTTATGTAGTGAGTCAGATGGGAAAATTTTTTCGATAATAGTAAAACATGAAAAGACCAAGAGAGATCAGAGAAAAAGGTAGGATTAAGATAACTGACCGTCGACACTGTGTTTATCAAACAGTCTCCAATGGCACAATCATGATGGGATCCTAACATGGTGTCTAGGTGGTGTTTATGTCTCTGAAATGTTGACCATGACCAATATTAGGTTACTAAAATTAGAAAAAATGTATTATATTACATTGTTTTTACTGACAGAAATGAACTTTATTGATCAGGTTAATGATATGACAATCAACAAACATTTCTGTTTTCCATGTTTAGCATCACAAATTTTTCCATAGAGTATCTATAAAATTAAAGAAACACAAAAGAACCCTGTGATATTGGAATATTAGTTATTCAATATAATTTAGATTACGAGTCAATTGAAGCTAGATCACCATTGTAAACCTGCGAGAACTGGACAGCCATTTCTTCCTATTGTGGGACTCAACAATGCACATTTACAATCCAACCTCGCGAGATTCGAACTCAGGATCTGCCGGTCTTGCTTGCAAACGATTAATCTGACCTCTAAACGGAAGAAATTCATAAGGTTACTGAAATTAAGTTTTTTTTTTGTTAATTGTCACTCGTCAACAAGTTAAGAGGAGAATAGTACTTCTCAATGTAATTTAGATCTGTGTTATCAAGTATCCCATTATGAGACTTTATCACATGGTTATTTAGATCGTTATTCACTTCCTGTAGGATTGAAATATATGAACTAACTGATCACTATGTGGCAACCGATACTATTTATTTTACAGTTAGCAGTGTGGTTATTATTCTAAGTAACTCATCATTATGTGTAGAGGAAATCATTTGTAGCCAGAATAATTTAACAATGCTATAATTGGCTATGTAACTAGATGAAACAGGTTGGAATTTCACAATTAATGTCAGTTATTTAACTATTACGTTAATGCCGTATTGATAAGTTCCAATTGAGACAAAGACTAAATCAAGTAGGGTCTGAGTGTTTAAAATTCATTTATACTAGTGGGGACATTGTAACATGATTGATAGAATTTTATTAACACTATGGGCAACACGGATAAGCACGACATCAGTTATGACTGTGAGTGATCAATCATTGTAAACGATGACATTCATTTAAAAACTAATCTACTCTATCAGTTTCTACGAAAATATTATTCAGAGGGACAAATAACTATAAAGGGATTCCTGTAACTGGGGCATAAGAGATTACATATCACTCAATTCATATTTTTTTTAAATAAGTGTGGTAACCACACGAATTAATAGTCTCAATAGTTAATAAGAAACTAACAAGTGTCAAAACTATTCCTGTAGCTCTTCTAGGATTACTGTTGTTCTAAAGCCCGGGTAAAGAAGGTGGGTTTGGCATAGGACTAACAACCCCATCCGTAGAAAACAACCTTGCTAAGGAAACACTAACCTGAATAATCAACAAGTGTCGATACTCTAGCATTTATTATACCCGAAGGTTGTAGCGTAATGAGAGTGATTTAATCTTATTATAAATAGTCAATGATTGGTAGTCAAGGTCACATTGTTAAGTCCTTAGTGCTCATCAAAATTTGACCAATCAATTTGTAGCGTGGTTACTAAGTGGCCCCATTTGGTGTGAAGGGGATCTTGTGAAAATGTTAGACCTAATTTCATTTGTAGTTACTACTTACTTATAAGGTCGGCTATTCAACTTGAAGGAACCGATATGTTCTACTGATCCAGAACTTTTGTTACTCTGTGTTATAGTCAATAAATTTGTCAGTGCTGCGATTGATTTATTATGAAACGGAATAATTTACAATAATAATCAGTCATTGAATGGTGTTTATACTTTCAAATCCATAATGCTGATAGGTTTCTCAAATAAGTGGTAAACTAATTCTAATAAAGGTTTCCATTGCAGTTCTAAACGATATGTGTTCCAATACTTGGAGTTGATGTCACTGATTTCTGACAAACCTTGCAGATGAATGACATTTTTAAAAGAAATCTAAATACAAGATTTTATATCTGTTATCTCAAACCATTTAATAAATATCTTTTTAAGTTTATCCAATAGGATTAACATGAATCAAAGGTCTACTGAAGAATGTTTTACCAATTAATCTTATAGACTATCGCTCAATGCATAAGAATTTTACTTACTTACTTAGTTACTTACTTACTTACTTACTTACTTACTTACTTACTTACTTACTTACGCCTTTTACTTCTCGTGGAGGAGCATAGATCAACCACCAGCATTCTCCATCCAACCATGTCCCAAACAATCATTTTCAGCTCTTTCCAATTTTTGTTCATCCTTTTCATACATATTTCTATTTGCTGACGTAATGTGTTCTTTGGCCTTCCTCTTTTCCACTTCCCTTCACGATTGCAGGTTAGGGCTTGCCTCGTGATGCATTTTGGTGATTTGCGTAATGCATGTATAAATCTTACATTTAGTGCTGATCCTTATGTTCACAGTAACTTGTTATATCCTTTTCTATGTTGTTTTTCTTGTCATTACAGCTGTTCAACAAGGTCGTTTGTCTACATTTCCATTATTATATCATTCATATTTTGGTTTATCAAATTTTCTTACTACCAATTCATTGACACCAATTCATCATCATATGATAGGATCAAATATTGCGCAATTAATCAATATGTTATTAGTTGCCGAGCATCATTCATATCAATATTTGAATAATGAACAATTTATGTATTATCTTAACTTTGTTTTAAACAAATCGAAAGCAATAACAGAATTACAAAAATGTAATCAAAATAATAAATCTTTTGATATATTTAACTTAACTACTTATAATGATATAAGTAGCAATAATGATAGTAATAATAATAATAATCATTCATTAATAGATTCATCTTCAATTACTTCAACAATTAAAGGTGTTGAAAAATCTTTATCAAGAGAAGAACAATCATTCATGACCAATATGAAATGTAACCAAAAATCAACAATATTAAATGAGATAACTAATTCTACAATTAATTATTTATTAGTTATGATTGAATGGGCAAAGAATATAAGTTTGTTTATTGATTTACAAGTAAGTACTATATTAAGAACAGTTTATTTTGTATATTTTTAATGGTTAAATTAAATGAATTGGTAAAATAATGAAGTACAGTTCAGAGAACAGTAACTAAGCTGATACTCGGGATAGCGAAGCTCCTGTATGATACTGAACTGTCTGAGATAAACCTATTCCTATTGTCACATAACGACGAACTAGAAGTGATTTGATCACAGTTTTCAAATTACTTAGTGATAAATTTGCACCTGATATGCCCCCAATTTTCTGGTCATCCAAAACAGAGTATTTAACAGGACACTCCAGAGAAAAGGTTCACAAGCCTAGAACAAATTACTTGTTAGCTGATTATTGACTTTCCTATTGAATCATCAATGAGTGGAATTCATTACCTCAGCACGTGGTTGAGGCAACATCTGTTAACTCTTTCAAAAGAAAGTTGGATCAACTGAGAGACCACCATTGACAGGACTAACACAGGCCATCAAGCCTCCTGTTTTTTTCCAAACCTGACACACATGACATCAATTACCATCTAGCGATCAGTCAATTGTAAATACATCTCAGTCCAACAGGAGGTCGATCTCAGCCCGGACAGCTCAGTGGCAACGTCTCTAACTGGATAGCTGGGTGGCACGTGATCGAATCCGTCAGGGAACATCGATTCCCTTAAGAGTACTGGTACACCTTGTTGGCGAAATCCAAGTAACATGAAACCTAGGTCCAAGGTTTCCTGTCGACTACTTCCAACCACCATCTTATAATTCCTATATAATTATAAAAGTTTATACATTCTTCTTCGTACATCGTTATTTTAGAAGCGGTTTGCTTTAAGCATTTAATATAAATTTAAAATATGTTATTAATTAAATCCAACTTAGGTTCATATTTTAACTGGGCAGTTAAATACACTACAAATCTCCTTTACTATTATAGTAACCTTATGATGTCTATTGATAGAAATCTTGAGGTTCAATAATACACAAATCTTTAGGTTCAACACAAATTTACTCATTATTTTACTCTTTAGGGAAAGAGTTTAAAAAACTATTCAAACAAATGTGTTTTTAATTCACTTACATCCGTTTCATAAGTCAGTGACTGCTTGAAATTAGTAGCTAAGTGAATAATGCGATGACATTTGAAGTGAACAGTTCTGGGTTCGAGCCCTGGAATGGATAACAACAGCTGACGAATCCTAAACAGAACGAAACACACATCCTAGATTCCACTGCTAGCCATCATTTATTTTTGCATTAAAATATGTTATAATTCTTCCCATTCATTACATTGATATATAACTTAATGTATAGGCATCTAATTGAAGGAATATTCACCACAAAAAAATAACTGACAAACCTTTGGGAAAATAAATGAAACAGTAGAATTATTATTATTGACCTTTTGTTATGTAACAGGCCAATAAAGTCAGAGATTAATTAGGCCATTCATCTTTTTACTCTTTATACAATTGATTTAATTTAATTAGAGTATTGTGTGATTAAACAAACATACAAGGGATCGAATAGTTTCATAGTATTTGGTCACCGAAGGGAGTATATAAAATGAACAAAGTGGTGGTGGTGGTGGTGGGGTGGGGGGTAAAAATAGACATAAAGAATATGATCATATGAAACATACACACATACACAGAAATTTACATAATACTAAATGTAATGACTGTATCATTTATGGTTACTAACATGGAATAAGAATAATCAACTCGAAATGTGTCTAAGATAATATGTTGCCTAAAGCAAAAAGAAAAATTTTTTTGCCTAGAATAATTCATGCTGAGAGTGTAAATTTTTATTTTCCGCCTTGTGTATTTCCGCGATGTTTGTTGTTGTTGTTGTTGTCGTGGTTGTTGTGGCTGTTGTTGTGGTTGTGGTTGATGGATTGAACACTGTTGTAAGATACATCACATTAATATGAGAAAAAATTTTATTGTACAAAACATTGGTGTAATTAAAGGCGTTAGTTGTTGAGATATGAGGAAAACAACAAAATAACAACACGGTTTTCTTTCAGATTTATTGATGGTAAAATGAATTATTAAATTATTGGATATAAGTTGGCCTTAATATTAAGGATTAATGGAAGATAATGGTGATTTATGAATAATGTTGTCGTTTAAATTCATTAAATTTTGTTGTTTACTTGAATCTTTCCATGGATGTTTAGCAATGCAATTGATCAGTCTCTTATTGGTATATGTGCATTCTATGTATATTGCTTCGATATTGCCTTAATTCACAAACATGATAAGCAAAGATGGGTAGTGGCTAGCATTGGAATTCAGGACGCGTGACACTTTGTCAGCTGGATGTACCTACATCTGAGTGGATGTCCATTCTAGGGCTCGAACCTAGTATCATTCACTTCAAACACCATCGTGATATCCATTAAGCTACTGAATCCTGATAGCAACTTGCTTATACAATGAGTTGAAGCTTAAATTCACTTGACATTGTTTAATTTAATCTTCTCATTGATATTTAGCACTGCGATTGATTAGTCTCTTATTATCATATGTGCATCCTGTGTGAATTGCCTCGATATTGTCTTAAATCACAAGCCTTAAGATATAAGCCAATAATACCAAGTGAATTTAAACTTCATCCAATTACACATGCAGATGGCCATCACGATTCAGTAGCTAAGTGGATAACACGATGGCATTTGAAGTGAACGTTACTGGATTTGTGTCCCGTAGTGATCATCGACTCTGAAATGCAGGTAAATTCGGCTGACGTGTCCGAAATAGGTCAAAGTGGCGCGCATCGTGGATTCCACTGCTAGCCACTATCCATTTTTGATTATAATGTTGTCGTTTGTTTCGATGATTGTTGATGGTAGAAGGTAGATGTTAAAACAATAAAAGCATGTTGAATACATGGATAAAGTCTGATTGTATGTGGATGATAGAGAGACAACTGATTATATTGATTAAGATTGTCAGTTCTGATGAAATGTGGGTATATTTATTATTAGTACCAATTATTAATATACCTGTAAATCACCAACGTAGATGATCTATGTCGAATGATCGGGGGCCTACTGGAGTTAGACGGAAGTGGTATGATCAACAGCTATTGTCGAAATCACACCACGAAGTCAGCACCTAACTTGGACTTCCCCTTCGTCGTGTCAAGGTACTATAAATGCTTTGAAGACAGTACAAAATAAGGGACGTTATTATAGAAATATATTAGTACAGAGAAGATAGTGAGACCACCACCACACGGGCCAGTCCATAGCGTACGACTAACCGATACGCATTGGTTGTCCTTGACTTTGACATGGATCGATGATTTGTTCAACATTTAGTGACCCGACTGCTGGATGATTTGGCTATGGCTCAGTGACATTTCACTGGCTCTACAAACTATTCAGAAATGGTACTATTATCAGTCATTTAAGTTTGAAACATGCTATAGCATTTTTGGATGAATATCAACTAAATCAAACCTTTAAAATTGACTGAATAGTGACAAATCAAATGCTTATCAAATTTCTTTAGTTATGATGGAGTTTTATTGTTCGGGTTATGGTGTAGCTGTTAGTTTTAGTTGTAACTCATCGACAAGTCATACCTATAATATTGAAGGAACTGAAGCTTCATTTACAAATTATCTGTAATTCAACTTCCTAATCTGGGATGTCATTAGAAATCAGTCACTGGCTAAATATTTCAATAGTGAAGTTTTATGAAATGAACCTTGATGATAAGGATTTAAAATATACAGAGAGAATCAATTCTCTGAACATTGAAAATATGCATTCTTGTTAACTATCAGGAAACTTAGGTCTAGAGTTTTTTTATCGACTAGGTTCAACTATTTAACAACATAAAACCTAGTTGAGTCAGAGTATCGTGACAACAGCCTTTGAATGCAATTAATTATGGATGTCAAATCTTCACTACTCATGATATCAAACGATTTCAAGTTTATGATTTTACTCAAAATATATATAATTGAATAGTTCGTTTACTTTATTTCAGTAATGAAATGAATCTAGGAAATTATTCATTACTGTTTTGTTTTAAATCAATCTGTTTTCATTATTGTTTAAAACTAACTCTTTAATTAATAATGTTGTACTGACATTCGGTAAAAGAATTTCTTATGAATTAGAAAACTGGGCTTCTAACTTATACATTAGACAATCGAAACAATTTTAATATGGAAAATTGTATAATAATACTAGACTTGAGATGATGTAGAAGATTTGTAGCTCAGGTGAATGGTTTTCATGGAGTTTTGTTTTCTAAACTGGATGGTTTGATCGTGGAGCTTTCATCGTTCTACTGAACGACATCATCAACACAAACTTCAAGTAGAAGTGAAGTATTCGAGTTTCTCCAGATGTAGGTCACAGTTTGTCCTGTAGATTTCCATGTTGATTGGTTCTAGTTTGTGCTGTCGATGCCATTCAGAAGAACAATAAAAGCTTCACGGCATAACTATCCAGCTTAGAGAACAAAACTCCATCAATTACACTAGACTTTATACAAGTAATCATATGACTCACAGACAACTATCGGTATAAGGTTGTGAAGATTATTAAGTTATTGATTGAGATCATGAACTCAAAACAACTTTCAACCAATATCAAAGTGAGAATCTTCAATACCAACGTCAAAGCAGTTCTACTGTATGGAGCTGAAACTTGGAGAACTACAACAACCACCATCAAGAATGTACAAGTATTTATAAATAGCTGTCTACGCAAGATACTCAACATCCATTGGCCGGATACCATCAGCAATAGCCTTCTGTGAGAGAGAACAATCCAACTTCCAGCTGAAGAAGAAATTAGGAAAAGACGATGGAAATGGATAGGACATACATTACGCAAATCGTCAAACTGCATCACAAGGCAAGCCCTAACTTGGAATCCTGAAGGGAAGCGAAAAAGAGGAAGGCCAAAGAACACATTGCGTCGGATAATAGAAGCAGATATGAAAACGATGAATTACAACTGGGCGGAGCTAGAAAGGATTGCCCAGGACAGGGTTGGATGGAGAATGCTGGTGAGCGGCCTATGCTCCTTCCCGAGGAGTAACAGGCGTAAGAAGAAGAAGAACCATTGAAAACCTGGAAGCACTGGAAGGCTGTTCCGTCCCACCATGGGACTCCTCAGCAGTGTACATCCACGATCCCGTCTCGTGCGCGAACGCCTAACCTACTTGACTACTGAGCAGGCCGGCATGCAACGATGTCAATGTCTAACCTCAACCACTGGTGGTCTAACATTAATCTGTTTAACATCTCAATCAGAGACAACTAACATAAAACTGTGATTGTTAGATAAGCCAATTAATAAATTGCTCAGTATAATCTATTAACTTCCATTGTAATTTACTATTGAATTTTATATTGATTTTAGCCAAGTGATCAATTAATTTTATTGAATAATTCTTGGCCAGAATTATTTATGCTTTATTTGGCTCAAATTTATAATAATTCGCCGATTACGTCACCATTCAATTACAATAATAATAATAATGATAATAATAATAATAATAATCAGTTCATTACATGGAACTTGGGGTATCAATCTAAAAAAGATTCCCTTAGTAATAATCTTTTCAATGGAGAATTGAAAAATTTTATTGATTTAATCAATTCTAAACAAACACAAATTGATGAAAGTATTCAATTGATTAAAGATCCTTTAAAAGATTCATCTAATTTATCATTATTATTATTATTCAATCAACAATATTCAATGGAATTTCAAGATCAATTAGAACGAATACAACAATTGAATTTAGATCAATCGGAATATGTTTGTTTAAAAGCATTAATTTTATTTAACTCTGGTAAGCTTTCTTTTCTTTTCTTTTTATATCAAATGGATTGTTTCATTATTTTTGCATGATAGTTTAAAGGGAGTGTGATTTCTCAAGTCGATATCAGATGGATACTAATTGAGAATATGAGAACATTATTATATTTCTTTCATTAAGGAATGATGGTAAATCAGTTGATGAGGTTGTGAATCTTCATCGACTGAAATGGTTGGGCCACGTGTTACGTATACCTGAACACCGATTACCACGACGTGCAATACTGACTAGTTTAGGAGATGGTTGGAAGAAAGTTAGGGGTGGTCAAACCAAAACGTGGTATCAGTGCTTGAAGTCACTAACTTTTGGTCTGATCCATGTTTTTAGATGCAGATTACTTTGTTGGAGTTCACATGACTGTCGTAAAATAGATGGTTGGAGACTATTGGTGACATGGCTCAGAATCTATCATAATGGCGTAGGTGTATACACTCTTTGTTCGCCCTTAAACTATGAGATTTAAATCGCTTTATAACTTTATTTCTACGAACTAATTACTTCTTTCTGTTTTATATCCTTACATGTAATGGTTCTTTTGTATATTACCATTAGTGAATTAACTATTTCTATGAAATTGGTGTTGATCTTGTTGTGCTAATGAGGTGTTGCAACCTGGAGCGATGCATATATATGCCTGACTTCATTATTCGTTTCGAAATTTTCATAAATGAACCTTTAAAACCTTTATGTCTTATAACAAGCATGATACTTTGTGGGAATTCAATGGCATATGTGCTGAAAAATCTGCGAATAGGGTAAACTATGTGATTGATACCCATTTTAGTTACTAACTTTTCACTAATTGATGTCAATTCATTATGAAAAAAATGCTTCCTTAATGTTTCGCTATTTTGTCAAAAGCATCATTGTATCTTAATCAAATAGTTTATCTATTTTAAGTTTGTACTGATAAATCTGTTCAAATAGGCAATGAACACTTCACGAATAAATGACCCAATACAGAGAACACGATTTCGACAAAATAATCTTTCTCAGGTATAAATGTTTTGTTCAGTATTTCGAGATCCTTTATTATAGACCAAGATGTATCCATTTTAACTTCATGTAGCAGTATAATATTGTAGGAATTGATGAATTAAGATATTTGTAAGTAAAACATATCATATTTCTGATTAGCGTCATTTTAGGGAGTTAGTTTTCTACAGCATGAGTTCGCCAAGCCCATGCCCAACGCTCCTGTTTCATCTGGGCTTGGGACAGGCAGTAACCTCAGGTGGGCTCCAGGTACACACAAACATGCTCAAATAACCAGTAATTCCTCAATACGGATTTATCACAAATAGTTTAGAATAGAATAGAAAATTCAAACGATTAAAATAGAAAACTTAAATGAACAAACAAAAAGTTAGAAGCTTAGAAAATTTATAAATCAAAATATTGATGACACAATAGAAATATGATAAGTTTCAGGTTTAATTCTAATGGAAGGTTCCTACTTCTGACGAGTTCCTATCTAATAATTTTTATTTTACTGTATAGAAGGTTTACAGAGATTGTTAGATTAAAAAAAGAAATTAAGATCATGATCTGATCTTAGTTAAACAACCAATGAATGACATGAATCACTGGACATTGACATTGAAAGATGATTGCGGAACATCGTGAATTGATTCAAGTTAAACAGATAAACTATACAATATCATCACAGTAGTTTACAGGATAGGCGGTTCCAGATAATACTGTAGGTTCTCAGCTCAATCTCTTGCGAGATTATGGATCCGTACTGTTGAAGATTCCCGTGTTAGGATGAAACAGTTGTCTAGTACATCATGGTTTTCATTTCTTTTTTTTGTATTTGATATTATCAACCTCGTTGTTTAAAAAATAATAATAATAATAAAACATGAATTAACTCCAGGGGATTTGGATACATAAGTTGGTTTAACATTTTCAATTGTTCTATTTAATTCGTTTTCTTCAACAACAAAAAAAGGCATTGAATAGTTATTATCTTATTGTTTCTACATGTCTTTTGAACACACACACACACGGACACGGATACAGACAGATATAGAGGTGTACATTGACGAATACTGTATTGAGTATTTACCCCACCCCACCCCACCACCACCAGTAATGAATTTTATGTAATGAGAAATGAAACCGAAAAAAAAATCTATTCGTCTATTCACATGTGTAAACTATGAATGACGGGAAAAAAAAACCGTTTCGACATAAATGTTACTAAATGAAAATTGGTGGGTTATTTGTTCAAACAAAAAAAGAGCTCTGTAACAATTGTCAGGTCTATTTGTTCAAAATAAACGAAAGGAACACATAATATAAAGTTGGAATACCTGCCGTTTTTCTAACATCTTGCTAATTAATGCTTTTATTAGGAATATACATTTTTCAGTAAAGATAAGTATAGAATTGGATGAGGTAAGGGAATAGATAAGGGAATATAAGAAGTTAGATGTAAAGCGTCAGAAGATAAAAGGTAGATTATGTTAACTCATTTATTATGATGATTATTATAGACTAGTAGATTACATAATATTATCTATGATTGTAATAATTTCGGTTGCAAAACTAGACAACATGTGTCTTAGTTACATTCACATTTATCTTTATGTTTGCTTGTTCTTAGCTTCAAGTTCTCACTTGTAAACAATGGCAATGATATAAAACTTGTTTAGATTGGGGAAAAATTTAAGACTGGGAAGAAAAAAGAACACAAATAAAATTAGCTACTTCTAATAAATTATTATTAGTGTAATGGACAATAGAAATCTCATTAGGGGAATGAATATGAAGTTTAATTGACAAATTATATACTACTTACTAAATATTGTGTTCTTATAATAGAGTATAACTGACAGTTGTTAGATTACTTATTTTTGATTGAGATTGTGAACTGATTGATGTTAGACCACCATTGAAAACCTGAAAGCACTGGACGGCTATTTCTTCCTATTGTGAGACTTGTCAGAGTCGCACATCTCCAATTCCGTTTGCGAGATTCGAATCCAGGGCCTTCAGTCTCGCGCGAGAACGCTTAATTTCCAGACCACTGAGTCGGCCGGTATGCAACGGTGTCTAAACTCAACAATTCCATAAAATTGCGCGTTCGAATCCAGCGAGCGGGATCGTGGATGCGCACTGCTGGGGAGTCCAGAAATAGGACGAAATGGCCATCCAGTGCTTCCAGGTTTTCAATGGTGGTCTAACATCAATCGGTTCACCATCTTAATCCAAAACTTAATGATCTTTACAACCCTTTACCGAAAATTACTTATTATTAGCTTGTAATCAATAGAAATACAAGAATTATCACATTGAATATTTCATATTTTGTGATGGGAATTTTAACACTGAAACGTGTTATTGTGTTAAGCAATGGCAACCAACTATCTTCGACTTGAGACATTGTTGATAAGTTAGATTTTTAACATTAAACATCCAGCTAACTTCTTTTAATCGTGAGAAAAAATGTATTTTATATCTGTCTGCAGCAGAATGATGGAAATTAAACAGTCAACCAGTCAATCCGTTTAACACCTCTCATCTACATGAATAACATTCATTAGGATAACAATGAAGAAATAAGAGAAACTTCATGTAGTAGGAATAATCAAAAAACATAACATATGGAGTATATATTATAGTTCACTTATGAATGAATCGCAATATAAAAGAAAAATTTCATAAGTACATGAATGTATATTCACTTAATATTGTTTGTTTGGATCTTCCCCACGTGGTATTCAGGACTGCAATTGATCAATCTCTTATTGGCATATGTACATCCTGTGCGGATTGTCTTGTTAATGCCTTAATTCACAAGCATTATAAGCAAAGATGGGTAGTAGCTAGCAGTAAATTAAGGCAATATCGAGGCAATTCACACAGGATGCACATATGTCAATAAGAGACTAATCAATCTCAGTGCTAAATATCAATGTGAAGATTCAAGTAAAAACAATATCAAGTGAATTTAAGCTTCACCCCATTGTACAATCAAGCGGCTTTCAGGACTCAGTAGTTAAATGGATAATGCGATGGCGTTTAAAGCAAACAGTACTAGGTTCGAGTCCCTGAGTGAACATCAACTTTGAGATACAGGTGTATCCATCTGACGAGTCCCAAACAAGACGAAGTATCGTGCGTCCTGGATTTCATCGCTGGCCACTGTAAATGAATGTAGTTATTTATATATAATTCAGTAGGAATAATTAATAATAGACAAAGTCGAATTAGATTTCCCTCTTCTACATAAAGTAGAATCTATGTCGAAACTCAGATAAATAAACCAGATTTTTGTGTTCAAAAATAGATGATGAAGTAACCCTTTTTTACCCTGATTATTTGGTGAATATCAAACTTTTATTTACAGTTTTCATGTTTAACCGATTGATTGGTGAAGACTCATGATTATTATCATATTATATATATTCTCGAACCATTTTACACAATGAGTTGTTTGAACTTAGTCGGTAGGAAATCTTAGACCTAGATTTCTTGGTAGTTGATACTCATTATTAAGCTGTACATGTAATGTCAAAGAAACTAAATCTTTCTGTGGGATTTAGACTGATGTTGTTCAGCTTCAAAGTTCCAGTCATTAACAATAAACAATTAGGGTATGCTATTGGTCACTAATCAATAAATTGTAAAAGCATATCAGTCTTACAAGAGGTCAGTAGCGACCCAATTAATTCAGTGGAAATATTTCAAAAAACGAAGCTGGATGACACCAATTTGAATTCTACGAAAAGCGTCAGTTCTTTCGATATTACATTTACAACCTAGTAAGTAGCAAGAAATCTAGGTACGAGGTTTTCAGTAGACAACCCTCTAACATCTCAACATAATGGATATTGAGTTAACTAGAATTCGATCAACTCTAAGGGACTAAATAATATGACATTGGCCAATACTCGACGATCAATCCCAATATTTTAATAACATTTAATTTCAGTTGATTTGTGGAATTTATTTTTTCTCTTCAGAAGCTCCTGGTCTTAAAGATCAAAATCTTATAGATTCTATTCAAGAAAGAATTCAATGTGCATTAGAAGAATATGATAAATATAATTATTCTCATTATCAACCATTTCGATTTGGTCGATTACTTTTACGATTGCCTAAATTAAAACAAACTGTTTCATCACCTACATCATTAAAATGGTTACAACAAAGTTTTTTTCCATCACTTCATTTAAATAATCATAAAAGTTTTGAATTATTCATTGAAGAACTCATTGAGAAAGAACTTTATTCAAAGAAATCTAGTTTATTATTAAGACATAATCATAATATGTTGAATACTGGAGAATATTCACATACTTCACAATCATTATTACCATTATCATTTTCTTTACCATCATTATCATCTTTGTCATCATCATCTTTATCTTCAGAAAAATTAGAAAACTCTTCTATCCCATTGTTTACTTGTTATACAGATTATCTAAATAAATTTTCATCTGGATTATTTCTATCGAAACATTCAATGTTTAAACCCTTTCCTTCTACTGCTCATATTGACAGTCCTATAGACAATAGTGAATATAGAAATAACAATGAATTTCTTCATTTAATTCATAATTCACCACAAAGAGATTCAACATTGTTTTCAAATTTAATAAAATCTACACCTAATAATGATTATTGTACGGATAGAATTACTGAAACAATGAATCATGGTAACCAAATATTAAAACATAATATAGATGAATCCTTATCAAACTATTCTAGTAACCAAAATGATGATACTAATTATAGTAATATAAATAGGATAACAACAGAATCTTCACCATCCTCCTCCTCATCCTCCTCCTCATTATCATCTTCATCTTTATTGAATCCTTCCAAATTAAATTTAAATCATTATCATAGTAAGGCTTCAATAGAAAGCTTTAATACAACAATGAGTTCATTTCCTTTAAACAATATAGAACATATTGAATCTAATTATGAATTCAATCATTTACATAAAGATTATACAGAGTTATTTACGAATGATTTATTTAATTTATTATTAATAAATAAGAAAAATTCTAATTTACAAATTTATTATTCATTATTACGTAAACATTTGAATGCATTACATAATTGTACATCATAGTTACAAACAAACAAACAGATAGACAGACAGACAGAAAAACAAACAGACATACAGATAGATAGACAGACAAACAAACTGGTTGTAAATACTTGATGAATTGACTTTAGAATAAATAAAACATAAATCCATTGAATTATTATTGTAAATTTTATTTATTTAAACACATAAACATAGGCTATACTTCACCATTTGATATGTGTCAGGGTTGGGATACTTCTCGGACGTCTAAACTGAAGTGGGTAGTTTTCTTAGGGGGGGGCATACCTAGAGATTTCGACTTAAAGGTCTAATCTATAAGGCAGTGGAGTAACGTTAAGAGATACAGTATCAAGGTAACCAGTGACTAATAATAGGTTCACATGCTATTTATTCCTTTAAGATTCTGGAGCTCATGTATACTATTGGTTGGGAATCAGGGTTTCACAATCCACCTAAGTAAACTCTCCATATCCACCAACCCGGTTAAAGGGCCGGTCATCCGCTGACTCTCCCCACTCTCGACTGTATCAGGGCATTTGGCGGCTAATCTGTAAATTGGGCCAGAGACGGTCTAGAAAAATTGCATCCGACAACGATATTTCACGCCATCGGTGCGGAGTATTGGGAATAGTTTTCAACTAGCAGTAACCGCACCTCAGATAAACTTCATTTACTACGGTACTGCCACTACGCGTTTGAAGTTAATGGTACTAGGTTCGAGTGAACACCACCTCAACTACATGTACATTCATATGACGAGTCCCAAATAGAACGAAACGCGCCTCCTGGATTTCAATGTTAGTCACTATCCATCTTTTTTCATATATTAGATATTTCATTTGTAAATCTTAAATTAACAGTCTCAAAGTTCGTCGTTCCTTCAGTGCTATTACTCTCAGTTTACATTCGCTTTTTCTTTAATTCGATCTTCTTCTAATGCCAGACTTTTCACTTCCGATTGGTGCTACCTACTACTTACGTTTGTTGACATATGTAACATACACCACATAATGATCAATGTAGACATAATGATGAATGTAAATTTCTGAAAATAGAAAAACTAAAGTGGAAGTCTAAATGACTTTACTGGATTACTGAAATGCATTGAGTATGGATGATCTCTATAATGGCGGTGTAATATTAATCAACCATCGTTCTAGATTACAATTTGAAGTAAATAGTTTTGTTTTAAAATAATATTGTTGGTTGAACTGACTTCATTTATAAAGATGAGAGAAATTTTGATCACATTCTTTCTGTTACTAAGTAAATGATTAAATTTCTAGGATGTAACTAAATATCCCATTAAGTTCTTTCAGTGGTTACAACATTTATCATGAAGCTGAAGTTTAGTGGTTGAAATTTTCAAGTTCAGTCAAATCATCACTATTTAGTGTGATTCTCATTTATTATACTTGATGTGCACCTTCCCTAATATTACAGATTAAGGCTTTCCGGACGATAATACTTTAGGAAATCCTTCTCGTAGTTAGCTTTTGTGTTGTATTTAACAAGAAGCTTAAAAGTTTGTCTCCAGTCTAGACTACGATCATCTGAGTAAACTACCAAGGAGTTATAAAATAGGATACGAGAGCATTTCAATGGCTTGTTTAATATTCGTACTTTTCTAGCTGCAAAATACTTTGGATCCGTTGGCCAGACATCAATAGCAACAACCTACTGTGGGAGAGAACGAATCAGATCCCACTGGAGGAAGAAATCAGGAAGAAGCACTGGAAGTGGATAGGACACACATTGAGGAAAGCATCCAACTGCGTCACAAGGCAAGCCCTCACTTGGAATTCTGAAAGCCAAAAGAAAAAAGGAAAACCAAAGAACACATTACGCCGAGAAATAGAAACAGACATGAGAAGAATGAACAACAATTGAATAGAACTGGAAAGGAAGACCCAGGATAGAGTGGGTTGGAGAATGCTGTTCGGCGGCCTATGCTCCATTGATAGTAACAGGCTTAAGTAAGTAAGTAAGTAAGTACTTTCCTAGCTAATAACGATTCATGATGAAAATTCCTTTCAAAAAGTTTTATTATTATTCCATTTTATTGCAATAATGTGATCTTCCATCATTCGTACTTTTAAAAAATGCAATATTCAACTATTCGACTATTATCATCTATCTAATAGTATCATTGATTCATCTCATGTTACTAAGGCTACTTTGATTTAGTCTGATTTTACATGTTGTTTTTTTTAAAGAAAATTTTATTTACTACTGATATCGTATCAATTACCACTTGTTTCCACTTGACCATTTTATCAATTGGTTACAATCTATATTACTGTGAAAATTGTATTTTTCTTAAGTGATTTTAATCCTTAAGTGTACGCAGGGACAAACACACACACACACACGTACTGACATTCATAATGCTTTGTGAATGAGCTTTATTTGTATTCTATATTCGTTTATTCATTCACTTACATATGTGTACATATATATATCAATATACTAGTCAACCTAAAATTTGGGCTTTATTTTCTTCTTACAAATCAACAATCAAATGAATTTACTAAACAGGATTGTTCAGTTGTTGTTCTTAAAAAAAAAGTGGTGTAAATCACAGCATGAAACATGGTAACATAGGTTATTAGATAGGTGATAAGACAACAAGTTTTGTATCAGAAGGTTTTTTTTTCGGAGATTGTAGTAATTTCAACAGTTGAGATCATGAGTCAATTGAAGCTAGACTATCATAGAAAACCTGGAAGCAGTGGATGACTGTTTCATCTTAGTATGGAACTCCTCAGCGGTGCGCATCCATGACCCCGCCTCACGGGATTCGAACTCAGGAACTATCACTCTCGCGCGTGGATGCTTAACCAGTAGACGGTGTTAACGTCTAACTTCAACCAATCTACGAAATTGAGCAACCATTCACCATTGTCTTCAGTGAGTTACTATTTCACAGCAGACCCGGTTGAACTCCACTGTTCACTGCTTTCCACTAGAATTTCAGGATATACCTCTTGAAGCCAGTCACTAGTGAGCATATATTTAATAATATCAGAAGCGGTTTTGTGGATATTATAGTTCAACCGGATCTGTTATGAAATAGTAACTCACTTAAGACAATGGTGTACGGTGGCGCAATTTCGTGGACTGGTTGAAGTTAGACACTAACACTGTTGGATATCAACCCAGTGATTTAGAGATTGAGTGTTCGCGCGTGAGACTGATAAGTCGTCGGTTCGAATCTCACAAGGTGGGATCGTGAATGCGCCCTACTGAGGAGTCCCATACTAAGATGAAACGGTCATCCCGTGCTTTCAGGCTTCCCATGGTGATCTAGCTTTAATTGATTCATGATCTCAACTATTAAAAATTACTATAATATCCACAAAAAACACCTTATATTAATATTATTTATCATTATTATCATGATCATCATTGTTAAAGTTACAATACATCTATGATGTTTGCTTAACAGTTCGTCTTTTTTTCATTTATGTTCCCTGAAAAGAAACATTATCGTGCTTATATACAACATAAATAATGGTGAATAGGCGTCAAATAGTTTAATTCGTTTCCAGATTTTTGTTATTATATCAATGATATAGCATAAATAAACTAATTTACACAACTATTAGATTCATCATCATCATCATCACATGGGATTGTGATGGGTATAAAGATAATAATTTAAATAAAGTTTTATGGGAACAGAGGGGTTGTTTTTAATTCATAAAACTGAAGTTAAAACATGAAGAGATAGAGAAAAAAAATCCCTGCAAACAATTAGCTAAATGGATTAAATTTCAATGGTACAAATTTTAACACCATCATTAAGAAACTTATATGTATCGTAGAGAATAGATAAGCTAATCATAGTATTGATTGTATACTCTTAAGTGGGTTTTTACCTTTTAATCTATTTGTATATATTGTAACGTTAAATACTTACTTACGCTTGTTATTCCTCGTGGAGGAGCATAGATCGCTCACTAGTATTCTCCATCCAACCTTGTCCCAAGTAATCCTTTCCAGCTCTTTCCAATTATTATTCATCCTTTTCATATCTGATTCTATTTCCCGATGTAATGTGTTATTTGACCTTTCTCTTTCCCGTTTCCCTTCAGAATTCCAAGTTAGGACTTGTCTCGCAACGCAGTTTGGTGATTTCCTCAATGTATGTATTATCCATTTCTATCCTTTTTTCCTAATTTCCTCCTCAGCTTGAAGCTGGTTTGTTCTCTTCCACATTAGGCTGTTACTGATGATATTTGGCCAATGGATATTGAGTATCTTGCGTAGACAATTATTTATAAATACTTGTATCTTCTTGATGATGGTTGTAGTATTTCTGCAAGTTTCAGGTTGATACAGTAGAACTGTGTTGACGTTCGTATTGAAGATTCTGACTTCATATTGGTTGAGTTTTTTTTGAGTTCCATATGTTCTTCAATTGTAGGAATGCGGCCCTTGCTTTGCCAATCCTTGCCTTTAAGTCTGCATCTGATCGTCCTTGTTCTTAAATAGTGTGAACTAATCAATATAGCAACATTCCTACGATTAATTTCGATTATGGTTAATTTTTGTCAAGCCATTTTATTAACTTATTTAACAATTCATCTATGTCTTTGTACCATTATGATCGGCGAAACTATAATTTATGAACGAACCAATCACATACAAGATAACGAGTTTTGCGTTTTGGCGCGAAAGTCATTCATCCATTTGGCTAAGTAGCGTTTTGACATCATTGCTGATGTCAATTCGTGATAATAAACCTTAATCTAATTCCTAGCCCTAATCCTTAACTGCAAATCATAATTCTAATTCCTCACACAGGTTTATAATCCTCATTCAGTGTCAGTTATTAGGTGTACATTTTCAGGGTCACTTTAGCATTACTTAAAGGTCGTCTATAAATGATAGTCTCACCTCATGATCACTATCTTGTCTGTATAAACGTGTATGTTTGATCACATGTGATAGTCTACGCACATATCACTCTCTAGCTTAAATATCACTTGATGAATCAATCTGTCTTTCCTATCTGAGCCTTGATTCGATATGACTATAGATTCACATCTGAAGATGCTCGCTCAAATATATGCTAGCCTCTCTATTTCAATTCGCTCAATGTGTTTGTAGCTTTGTTATCTGTGCTATCCGCTGATAAACTGTAATCGTCACATCTTATCGCCTTCTAAATTCAAACACCGTTGGAATTTATATAATAACAATGACAAAGGTGATTGATTAACGAAGCTAAGTCACTATATCAGTTAGGTTAAGATAAATGAACGATATCTTTTGGCTTGATCCCCAAATTTTTTATTGTGTTAACGATATAAATTTTATTAATATTCTGTTTAAATTCTGCATCTATGCAAAAGCGAAGTTCTCAAAATTGTGATCGTCAAATACTTAGGGAGTATGTTCAAATTATTCTAATTAATGAATAAACAAAATTGTCACTACTACGTTGCTTTGCAAAAGTTATTTCTTATAAGTAATGTAACTAATCAAATCAATTTTGGTCTTCATTACATTTGTTGATGACGAAACTGCGAGATATCAGTCTACTAACAAAAGGACGGGGTTAATGCGCAGCAGTTCGTTCCATTCTACATTATGGCTGTGAATCATGGCCGGTAAGAGTAGAGGATATTCCTAGGTTACTCGTATTCGATCATAGGTGTCTTCGAAGCATTGCTCGTATATCCTGTGACCACTCAGTAAGTAATACAGTTGCTAGGAAACGGGTACTAGGTAAGGATGGGAAATCAATTGTTGAAGTAGTGAAACTTCATCAGTTGAGATGGTTGTGGCATGTGTTACGTATGCCCAACTGCCCCGACGAGCGATGTTTTATGGTGACGAGTAGGTTAGGGGAAAGTTAGGGGCTACATTCCTGGTAGATTTGTAGTTGTATACTACCTGCGCAAACCTGGCTTTTGTCTAGCTGAAATTTCATCCTAGACTTGTTGTGAAGTGCAAGAAGTTTAGTCAATTCAATTTTTCAACGGATGTATGTGTATCTAAATTAAAAATTCTTTTCTTTCAGTTAAATATTTTAAAATCGATAATCAAATTAAATGAGCGATTCCAAGAGCTTTTTTAGGTTGAATTCTCTTCTGTACAGAAATTAAGAACTATTAATATATATGCTATCGAAAATGATAGTGAAATTTGCGTCCAGTTACATTATTCTTTGTGGAAATTGATGGGATTTAAAGTGAAATCTATCCACGGACTCAAGTTGATGTGGTCGACAAAAGTGAGGTAAAATCTACTAGAAATATACGTTTAGCACAAGTAGATCATGAAAATATCTTTCGACACACTGATTTGTAAAGATATCATTAACGTAAAGTTCTATATAATAGCCATAAGTCGGACATTCTCGATGGATCGCCAACCCTGATTTAATTTTTGGAAATGAATTTATACTACCTACAAACTATATAAGTAGGTAAAGTGTTACAGTAAAATCAAACATGTCATTTGGATTTAATATGACACATTTGAGACCACGTCCCCACCCAAATATATAAGCAGCGATTAATCAAACTATTATCTTGCCATTATCTGAAAATGATTAAATTTTTTATTTAGTGTGATAATCATGATTAACGAATAAATATAACAGTTGAAACGCCTAGTAAATGTCAACTGACAAATCCTTTCTTTCTCTCAGTAAATCTTGAGCTTATTATCATTCCGAACTAAAAAAAATCTCCCGTTCCTTTCGAAATACAGTACTATGAATATTGTTACTAGCATAATCCCGTTTCTCAATTTGTAAACTCCCTCCCCTTTTATGATAATTTGGATAGATTAACAATCATACCATGTGCTACACATTGTCGATAAATAATTTGACAACGGTGATTTAAATAGCCGATAAAGAATACATAACTAGCTAAATGGGAACCATTCCATACCACCTAATTTACACTAAACACCTTATCTATCAACGACTGAGACATGTATAGAGCAGGGAATATCTTCTGGACTATTACTTTGGTGTTCAACTTCAGAACTCCGCCTGGAGATCCTCTAGGGCTACTGCCGGTCCCAAACCTGGGAAAGGAGGAGGTTTGGGCATAGGGTTAGAGATCCCATCCCGCAGAAATATAACTCGTTAAGAAAACGATAACCAGAGAAAGTAATTCAAACCACTTAAACTCTGCCCTGGGAGTAAGGAGGTCTTCATTTTGAAGAGTTATGATGCCCCATTGCGAATACCGAGTTCCTTCGGAAGTCACGAGGCTGATATTTCTTCTGATAACTAGAGCAAACGTTAATTTAGGTAGATGAAAAGTTCGTACAATGTGGGAGAGTCATCCAAGTTGCTGCTGAAATGAAAAGATACAACCTGGAGGTGGTTGGAATCAGTGGAATACATTGGACGCAAGCTGGACAACAAAGACTAGCTTCAGGGGAGCTGCCGTTATACTCCGGCCATGAAGAAGAAAATGCCCCATACACATAAGGAGTTGCACTGATGCTATCCAAACAAGCACAAAATGCACTTGTACGATGGGAATCTCATGGACAAAGGATCGTCAAAACCTCCTTTAAAACAAAAAGTGAGAGCATTACAATGAACGTCATCCAAATGCTATGCGCCTACCAACCATTACAATGAAGACGTTACAGATCAATTCTAAGATAGGCTACAGTCAATCATTGGTAAATACCCAAAAAAGGACTTGACCATTCTGATGGGAGATCTAAATGCCAAGGTTGGGATGAACAATAACAGATATGAAGACATCATGGGACATTGACTGGGAGAAAGTAACGAAACTGGTGAGGGATTTGCAAACCTATGTGCCTTCAACAAACTGGTCATAGGCGGCACCATATTCCTACATAAACGCATACACAAAGCCACCGGATCACACTACACAGAACTAAATCGACCATGTCTGCATTAATAAAAAGTCCAGAAGGACGATGGAAGACGTGAGAACCAATAGTTTATATAGCCTCAGATCATCACTTGATGGTCGCCAAGATGAAATTGAAACTCAAGAAGCACTGGACAACGGGGCGGACAATATCACAAAAGTTCAATGCGGCTTTTCTTTGGGATACTAACAAACTCAACAAATTCAAGATAGTCCTCAGCAACAAGTTCCAAACCTTTCACGATCTACTCAATGGAGAGAGGACCACTATGGAGAACAAATGGAAAGGGATCAAGAAAGCAAGCACTTCAACATGTCATGAGGTTCTGGACCACAAGAATTACCATCACAAGGAATGGATCACTGTTGATACACTGGATCAGATTCAAAAAAAGGAGGTACAATAAGGCAGCAATCAATATCAGCCGAACAAGAACAGAGAAATTTCCCATGGCTACCAAATTTATTATGGATAAAGAACTATTCATCAATATATGTACTTCGAAGTCTCAACTTATAGATAGGTTACAATATCAAATGTGTTATCTATTAGAAATAAAATTATGCTATTGGCAACATATTCAAACTGAGAAATTGTTTCATCATATCATTCGATTGGAATTGAATTACTTTTCCTCAAGTGGTAGTGTAAAACATAGTACAAGTATAGCTACAATTACATGGCAGCAACCATTCATATTGGAATCTTTGTATCAGACTATAATCAGATATTATTGACTTGTGTATTTATGATTACTAATGATAGAACTCAATAATTATAACTTAAACAGATATGAAACAGAATTAAAACATGTAACCAAGTCAAAACACATCAAGTACTAATTGATACCTAATAAAGCAAACACCTATGGTTTACTATGGGATAAAGGAAAAAAAATACACAAAATATACATTCTTAGGAAGGAGAAAAAACAAACAAATACTTAATTGGCTCTTTTATTTTACCTTTATGACAGAAAAGACAAATTTCAAGAAGATATAAAGGAATGAATAGAACAATTTGAGTTGAATAACATGAAGTTAGTACATAAAATTAATATGATACAAGTACTATTCACCATGGAAAAAAAAAGAAAAGAACTTCCGAGGTTTTTATAGTTTATCTATAAAAAAAAATACATTCATACAATACAAGGACACCAATGAACAGAATGTATGTATATATCACATAAACATCAATGGGAAAAAATAACAACAGAATCATACAATATATAAATAGAAAATAATAAAGGGAACATACACAATGAACAATAATATGTATCTTCCTTCTCTTTCTCTCCTCATGTACATACAACGATAGAATGGTAAAGAAAAATAGAAAAAAGACTATTGATACTACTTATCTGTCTTTATTAGTAATATGGAATTGAATAAAAGAGAGACTAAACATTGTCATCAAATAATGTTTATGAAGAAAAATGAAGCGAGTGAAGAGAAAAGAAATTCATTTTGTCCAGTGTATTCTCTCTTTTGAAAGTAATCCATGAGAGGGTGTGTGTGTGTGTGGGGGGGAATTCAAGAGAAAAAAAGAAAGGAAAAAAAAATCATCCTAGACATGAAATCATAACATATGGGATCAGAAAAAGAAGAAAAACAAACAAAATCAATCAAATAACATATACACAATAATAGTGTTGACAATTATCATTGACAGATATTGGCAAAGTATATGAAAGTAATTTATTTCATTAAAGCTTTAACAACAGCATTTACTGATAACTGACGAAGATCAGAATAAGTTTGACCTGTACCAACAAATACAATAGGTTGATTTGAAATACATGCCATAGAAATAGCAGCTCCAACCTGAAAAACAAAAGAAAATTGCGGAATGAATTAGTTAGTTCAAAGGATGAATTAATAACTCAGCCAAATGTAACGTGGAAATCGGTACATCAGTTTAGTTTGAAAATAAGTAGCAACAAAATTGTACTATTATATACAAAAACACTTAAACGTGCATATAAAACAAACAATAGAAATATAACACATTCCTCATCTATATTGCATAGGTGGATTTAGTTAGTAATCATGCTCAACATGATGTTATTCATTGAGGATAGAGATGTGATTCGACCAGGTGTTTTACTACTGAGAGTATGTTATATCTAGATCTTAGATTCTTGCTATACCGCCCACTACTTGAGAACACGAACGCTAGAATCCTCTAAATCGCAAGTGAGAAGGAATGTCATTCCAAAGCGTCAAATAAGTACAAAACTCTCAAGTATTCATAGTTTCTAGTAAAAACGATATCATCATTACAGCAATTCAATCTGAGTACAGTGGTTTCTAGCATTTGCTCAATCGGGAATCTATACGTCAAGATTCTGGGATGTTCTTCCAAAAAATGACTACTTGGAATGTCTTCGGCTTTTTTCGAGCTTCATAGAACTTCAGCTATGCGTGTTAGCACGTGGTCAAGAGTCTCCTGCAAGTCCATTTTTTCTGCTCTCATGATTATGATATCGTCCTCCAAGCTGAAAAGTGCGAATGTTGTATACAGCAGGTGCGACTCCTTAGTTTCATAAGAGATAAAGATGAGAGACGACCAGACCCAAAGGATATCGAAGCTATAAAAACTATGTCTACGCCTAAGGATATCCTTACTCTACGATCTTTCTTGAGATTGGTTAGTCATTACGGAGCTTTTCTTCCTGAAAATCATCATGCGCGCCCCTCTGAATTGTTTACTAACAAAGAATATCAAGAAGCATTCTTAAAACAACTCCTATCATCAAATCTTCTACTTACGCACTATGACCCGGCCCTTCCTATTGTGGTCGCAGCAGATGCATCAAATTACGGAATTGGAGCAATGATTTCACGTATCTACCCCTATGGATCTGAGAGAGCAATTGCCCACACTGCACGATCACTGGCAACAATAGGAAGGAACTATAGTCAGATAGAGAAGGAAGCCCTATCCATTATCTTCTCTGTGAAAATGTTTCACAAAATGCTATTCGGCAGGCAGTTTACGTTACTAAGAGACCACAAACCGCTACTGGCAGTTTTTGGATCCTAAATCATTCTTTTTACTTAAAGAGATTTAAGGATAGTAATTAAAGGTTATATTCAATGGATAAAAGTGTACCACCTATATAAGTCAAAACTAAGAACAAGTGTGTATATGTATTAAACTTTTATTTTTCCTAACTGATTTATGTTTTTTCAATTAATATTAGACATTTTTAATTTCAATAGAGAATCGTGGTACCTCAAATCAACGTTTTATTACACTATCTACCATTCATGCATTCCTTAATTTATTTGAATTCATATTATATCTCCAGGAGATCAAGGATAAGAAAATGTCTATGAAAACACATTTTTCAATACCTTATCATCAATGGTGTCGAATTTAGTCAATACAATGCCATCAATGGACCTAGGGCGATCAGAATAGCTATGATCTGCAAGTGATTGATTGAATTTAACCAGTTGATCAACTGCTTCATTACCAACCAACGCTTCACCAACGAACAACACAAGATCCGGTTGGTTGGTTTGAATAAGCTAGAAAAGGGTAGTAGAAAGGGTCACAAAATTGAGAAAACTTTTGAAAATACAATTTAATGAAACGTTTTTACTATTTCAACATCGGACATCAAAATAACAGAGAAATTGTTGTGAGATATCCATTATAAACTGATAAAATGATAAGTAGATGCCTGTACACAACAACAAATGCAAATGACGGTAGTCAGTGTGGCAGCAGCCTCTGCAGGAGTAAGCTTTGACATTCACAAGGAAAAAAGCGAAACATAAAAATATGGGACAGCGAGAACTAACCAATCAAATTACATTGGATGGGGAAGCTATGAAAGAGGTGGGAAGTTTTACGTACATGAGGAGTATCATTGATAAAAGAGGATCTGATGCAGATGTAAAGGCATAGATTGACGAAACAAGGATAGTATTCCTAAAATTAAAGAACATCTGGAACCCTTGTAAGGGCAATGGTGGAGAGAGTCAGCTCTCCCTCTCAAAATGTTCTCCCATGGCCACGCGTGTACAGACACTGAACGAAGTTCCACTCACTGCCTTTTCGCAGCGAGGATGTTGTTTGCGAAATTCAGAGGACGAAAGGCGAATGTCCGACGCTTTATTTGGGTTGGTGGACTGGAGGGTCCACCTCAAGGAGTTGGAAAACATTCATTCCAAACTAATGGTGCATATGGGCTCCAGAAGTGTGAAGAAAAAAAACGGTGTATGAACCTATTGTTGATCTTGTTGTCCTGGTACGGTAAAGCGACTTTGGCTAACCCTCATTTATACTAGGCTTTAATTTGATATCTCACTGAATTATTACGACTATAAATCTGTAAGCTATAAGAATAGTTTAATTTCCAAAAAAAATATGTGACTTACCGAAGCTAAAGCACGCATTAATGGTTCATTGTCTTGCATACGCCCAGCTGTGTCCACAAGTACAACATCAAAGTGTCGATCACGGGCTATTAAGAAAGACAAGAAAAACAAGTATTAAGTAATTTAAAATTTATGACGTACATATGTATGTTTTAAGCATAACCCGATTATACTTATGATTTGAATTGAGTGTATGTAATGGGAGTTAATCAGGCTTCAGTCTGGGCACCCAGGCAGTATCACAGCCCTCACACATATCGAATGAGATTTGTGTGGCGCATATGTATTTAGTGCCTCTTTGTACCAATATCTATATGTTGAAATAAATAAATAAATAATCAGGCAACAACTAATGTCGAAATTTCTTCTTACTGAACGCGTGAGTGGGTTTCATAAGCTCTTTAAATAACCACAGGCTAAATCTACATGACAACATGAACACGAGAGAAAAGGCACGGTGTGAAAAGAACGCTTTACTCAAAAGTTAGATTTATGTACAGAATACGAGGATATTTATAGTATTTCAGAGGGCGTTAGGTTTCTGGAAGATTCCGTAACCATACTGAACACAATAGTAAGATAAGTAATCATTCAGAAATGTGATACGTGACGCTTCACTTTCTCGGTATTTCTGAAAAACATCTATTCAATGCTGTTTGGATAAAATGTTTCTAAGATCTTTCAGGTCCCCTCTGAAGTTTTTCGAGGAATACTTTGGATCCCCCAAAACTTACAGTAAAACAGGATTATTAGTTTTAACAGTCAATTTGATTATACAGTTTTTCAACATTAAGGGCTACAGTAAACAGTTTAAAACGCAGTTTCAGGAGATCAAAGATGATATTTTGTGAGCTTGAATCAGTTATCAATCACATGATCGAAAGGTTGCTGTGATATGATAATCAAATCATTCGATATACAACAGATTGTAATTCGGTAGCTTAGTGAGTATCCATTCTGACTGAAACTAATGATCCGTAGCTATCACACCAACGACTAAAAATTATAAATACATCAATATTCTAATAGGGATGATACGAATGAACACAATGAAACAGTTTAATGATCAATTACTGACTTTTGCAGTGATTTTTGAATCCTGTCTAATGTGTAACGACTACATCTACAATCTGGATGGATGAAAGGTAGAATGGAAATCAGACCTGATATCTAGTGATGGAAAGTAACTTGTTCGAATCACTTAACTTCAGATAGACAACAACACCCACGCCACGAGAAGGCAGTGAGTAGAACTTCCTTGGCAGAGGCTGTGTACGCGTGGCCGTGTGAGAGCATTTCGAGAGGGAGGGCGGGCCCACCCCACATTCGGCCATACCATGGCATTTAAGGGTACAGATAAACCACCAAAATTATATTTTATTCAGAAAAAATAGCAGGTATATAGTGAGATTGGAGCTAGAATTCGGTACGACGCTTAACTATTTTAAGAAATTAAAGAACGATTTCACTTTATAGGCTTCTATTCAAACAATCACATTCAACAATTGTTGACTAGAATGTGCGATTTTCTTAAATAAAATAAACGCTTAACATAGACCTAGGAAAATCAGACATATATATAATAGTGAATGTAAAAGTACACTTTATACCATAGTTAATTGCAGAACGAGCTATTGAGGCTGCATCACGCCCATATCCTTGCTCATACAGTTCAACCATAGTTTGACCACCATGCTGATCAGCTGGATGAATATAATTTAATTTACGTACATGTGTACGCAGCTGTTCAACAGCACCAGATCGAAAAGTATCACAGGCAGCTATAAGGACACGGAAATTCTTCTCGATAAGCCAAAAAGCGATCTATAGGAAAAGCGAAATACCATTATGATTAATTTCATGTATGAACAGTTTAGTACAATTTTACTGTCACTATTTGTGAAAATTAGATTTAAAATAATTTCACCGATTGAAACTTAAATAATTTCAACATTTCGTCCAGAAAATTTGTCTGGACTTCTTCAGGGTAATAATCAAAATCAAATCTTTATTGTAATTATTCAATCATATTCAGATGTTGACTTTAGAAAGTTGGATAACATGAGTTAGTTTTATATGTGAATCATGTGGAGAGTTCATATTGTGACGATAAATGAATGATTGTGTATTTGTATGTGTAAGTTTGAGTTATTAATAGTTGATATTAGGAGTTAATTTGTTTTTACATGATCATTTGCCAAAAGGTGGCTAGTTCAATACCATCTTTTCTGTTTAGGCTGTTCTTATTAACCCATAAATATAAAGCTTTTTCCGTCAATCCTTTTTTATACATACAAAACCCTTTCTGGATTATTTTGGCCACTTTGCAATCAATCATGTGTCCTGATTCTGACTCATTTAACACTACCACTGACCTATTTTCAAGTTACTTAAGATCAACCGAAGCTTTTGTAACATGTTTTGAAAATTACTTGTATTCCTTCAACTTTATGTTCAACTGTCTAGATGTTTCTTCGACATAAATTGTATTACAATCATGACCACTGATATCATAGATAACATTCTGTTGTTTTTCTTTGGAAACTTACGTATTCATCAAAGAAACTGGTTAGAATAGTAAATAAACATCTATCAGAGAAGCCAGAAAGAGTAAGTACATTTATGTTTAATAATTTTATTTAAAGTCGAAACTTACTGACTGTTGATCTGAGCGGTGTTGATCAGGGTATGACAATAATTACGATCAGTCGTATGGGGAAACGTTAGGTGACAATGTTCAAAATCAATCACAGAGTAATGCAGGTGTTTTAATTATTTATCTTCCACTAAATTACGCATTTCAATATTATTTCACAATATTTAATTTTTCTATTTATTTATACTAGTATATCGACTCTTAAACTATATCTTCTTTAGATAAGTTCTTGCTATGCTGATGTGATATGGTAGCTTGAGCAACTACATATTTCTATCAAGCCCTACTTATTTTAAATTACGGTTCAGTGATTTATGTTAAAGTCAACCAGTCATATGTAACGAGGAACTTAGAACATAAGTACATTGATTCAAGTTACCACACCACGTTAGCATAGTGAGATAAAATTACCAAGCCAAATCCGAGATTAGTAGAAGTAGTAACAGTAACGGTAGTGGAAAAGACCAAGTCTAAAAAGAGAATAAAAAGCATAAAAGGATTTCTAGACTCATGATATGAGGTATCAAATCATCCCACAGAAAATGTATATTCTGTAGATCATTAATTTATCTCATGAGTATTTATACATATAGTCTGAATATATGTACTTTAACAAACCTTATATTCACAGAATACCCTTCACTACATACCAATACTTTCACTCGCAAATCGAATTGATGGTACTTTTTTAAGATAATTAGAAATCATTACTTGTACGGTAGATAAGTAGCTTAGTGACTAAATCGTTTGGTTTTTAAAAATCGGTTTGTAGTTAGGTTCGTATCCTGTTCCAGCTGTTCTCGTTTAAACACGTGGGTGGTATAACTGGTCTATACAAAAAATGTGACCTAAAGCAGAGTGCACGAATCTGTACTCGGTTGGTGACTTGTTGGTTATTACATTAAATAACTTAGTTAAATGACATACCTTTGCCAGATTTGTCGATTTTCCAACACCATTAACACCGCAGAAAACAATACTGTATGGTCTTCCTTGAGTACGCGCATCCAGTGCATCACGAAGAACATCTACGCGGCGACCAGAAACTAAAATTCGAGAACAAACTTCTTCCAAACTAGCTCGAACACGAGGGTAAATTCTTTCAAATGTTCCAAGTGATGTGCCAACAAGGCGATCAGCAACGTTCGAACAAACTCTATCAGCGATTGACATAGCAACATTTTTACCAACAAGGCGTTCTCTAAGTTGCTCAAGACAAGGTGTAATATCTTCTCGAGTTAAAACACGCCCAGAACTACCAGTAATGCGTAAACCACGCAATAAACTTGAGGCAAAACCGCCATTGAGATAACCTGACTATTATAACAAAAGAAAATACACACACAATTTTCTGATCTTTTAACATTTCAAACGTTTTTTCTAAATTGATGATTAATAATGATCTACACAGCCGAATAGGCTGATAAATTTATTTCCCCATTCATTCAGATTTAAATAATACAAATATATATTAGAACATAAAATTAGACACTAAATATATATAAAAAACTGAATCAGTCCAAGTAGATTGACGAACCTTTGTTTGTTTATTATCAAGTGAACTCTTTTGAAGTTGAGAGCCGGTTGTTAAACCATTCTGTTCAACGGATTCATTCTCTTCAAGCTCTAAATCATCTAGGTCTTCATCACCTGAAGAGACATTAACTTCATCTAAATCATCTTTCATTGTCCCACGGAGACGAGATAGCGTTTCTATTTCTGTGGCAGAAAAGTTATAATCAGCTTTTTGGTTTCCTATTGACTCTGTATGATTCATACTACTAAAATCCAAAGCTGCTGCCTCCTCGCCAGTTGCTGAATTATCCCACCGACGGCTTTCTTTGATTTTTTTACCATTAGGTTTTTGCATAGGTGACAATGAAGGGCTAGATGAACATAAGGAAACATGTTTAGTACTAATAAAATAAATGTGGAATCAGTAATTGGGAATGATATATATATATATATATATATATATATATATATATATATATATATATATATATAATTCAAAATTCAACAGGCAAGATTAGTTCAAATCATAACTTTCACAAATGTCTTCTCTATACTTGGCGTCCAGTTTCTGTCAAACTATTCGTTCAAATACTGACGAATATTTGTATAGACTTGAAGATGATTCTGATAAGCGTCAGTAAGTTGTTGCAGCAACGTAATCAAAATCTTAATGTGATTCAGAAGGCAAGTGCTATTAATTAATATACTTTTTAAGTAATCTTGTCAAATCAATAAAAATTTCAAGAAAATTATGTCCAACGCTTGGTGAAGGCGAATGTCCGGAGCTTTAACTGGGTTATTGGATATGGAGGATCAATCTAAAGGAGTTGAAAAACCCTGATTCCAAACCAGTGGTGTACAGGGGCTTCAGGATCCTGAAGGAACAAACGGCGTATAAACTTGTTGTCGGTCATCGGGTTCCAAAGAACTGGATCTCCTAACGTTACCCAGCTGTATTGTGGATTAGACCTTAAGGTTAGGAGATTGAGGTGTGGTCTGTTAAGAAAACTACTTTCTTTGGTTTGGGAGCCCAGGGAGTATCCCAACCCTTACGCAAATCAAATGATGATTACTACTGAAAAATTATTCTCACTTTAATTCGCATTCAAACAAATCACATTCACAATCCTTTAATAACATTCGTTTCCATTTCTTCTTGTATTACGTCACTTACCTGCTCCTATTCATTTTCGCTTTGTGTATTCTTTTATTTTGAAACTTACAGAGAAGCTCGCCTACGGTGTTAACACTGTCTTATCTAAGCGATCTGAAGTCACTGACAGGTTGGGAGCTGAATGTTACCACCGACAGATGTTGTAGTAGAGACTTTAGTGCTCAGGTCGGGCGTCTAGGCACAGTAGAGTCGTTTAGGTGGCCGATGGGGACTTGATCGAAGATTATATAACGGTAACCAACTACTGGAACTTTGCGAAGATTGTAGCCTATTTCTGGCTAGCAACAACTATTGGCAAAGTTATCGCCAATGCGCTACCTGGCGTCCTCTCTCTACATCTCAAGCCTGGATTCAGATTGACCACATCACGACCAGCTAACGCTGGAGTGGTTGTTCCTTTTGGAGTACTTATTTGAACTCTGATCATACGCTTGTTTGCGCTAATCTTATCTTACTTTTCAGTGGCCAACAAATTCATCGTCCTAAACGAATCGATGTCAGTAAATTGGTTGCAACTTCTGTTGCAATTAAATATCAAACCGAGCTAGGTTCAAGGCTAGCTACCATCCCACCGAAAAGTATAGATGTGTTGGTTGCAATTGCATGACGCCATGAAAATGGCGAGTGAAGTCGATAGCGGCTTCGCGAAACGTCCCGCTTATAAGCGCTGGGTTTCTTCAGGTTCCCTACAACTTATTGGAGCCCATCGGTCTACTCCTGGTGACCGTGAGTTTGACCATAAACGAAGATTGTTATGTAATGAAATTGTGCAAAGCCTGCGTAAAGACCGAGAAACGAGCGTGGCAATGAGTTGAAAGTAGGAGCTGCATCTGGTAACTGTCGGAAGCCCTTTCATCTCATCCGAGTCACTGGCAGCAAGAAGTCTGGTGCGAGCGAAACAATATATGAAAATGACGGGATGTCAATGGGCAGTTTTTCGAGGGGCAGATCAACTGATCTACTGCCCCGGCGACATCGATCAGACTGTCTTGCCCTTGACGACTGATCAACCTAACAAAATGGAAATTCACAAGGAACTCCAACTCTTGATGCGCCACAAATCACCGAACCCAAATGATTTGCCTCTGGCCCTTCTTAAATATGGTGGTGACTTTATGGTTAAGAAACTGAGTTGTTTACAAAGATCTGGCACTTGGAGTGTTCTAACATCATGGAATGAGTCAATAGTTTTCCCTATCTTTAAAAGTGGTTCATGTCGTCTTTGCAACAACTATCGTGGGATAATTCTACTTCCAATTGTGTCCAAAATATAGGTTTTCGTCATACTTCATAAATTATTTAAAACCCGAAAAAGATTGACTCGTGGGAAGGCTAGTGTTCGTTTTGGTCGAGGATGTGTTGATCATATCTTCACCCTCCGCCAAATGTTAGAACACCGTCATAATAATCACAGGCCGACAATCGTAATGTTTCTTGATATTAGAGCCGCATTCCATTCGTTGGACAGGAATGTTCTCTGGGATTGTCTATTGAAGAAGGGTGTGCCTGAGAAGTTTACTAACATCTTGAAAGCCCTACATTCAAACACTTCAGACACAGTGAGAGCATACAACCGCCTTTCTCCATTGTTCCATTCTAGCAGTCGGGTTAGGTAGTGTCGCCCAATTTCACCATTCCTCTTCAACTTTGCTATCGATGACGTTCTGGAAACAGCCCTGATGGACGTAGGTGATGGTGGTGTGGATCTATTGCCTGGAGAAAGACTTCTCGACCTTAAGTATGCGGATGACATTGTCTTACTGTGTGATAATGCCCAATCCATGCAATCCGCAATTAGTGTCCGTAGGTATGGTATGTGCCTTTACAAGACTGACAGGACCCTGGGTATTGAACGGATAGAAACAGTCAGAAAGTTCGTGTATCTAGGTAGCTGCATGAGTGCTGGTGGTGGCGTGAGTGACAAGATCAATTCATATATAGTGAAAGCCAGAGCGGCTTATGCCAATCAGGACCATCTTTGGCAACTTCGTAATGTTAGTCTATTAATACTGGGTAAACCCGAACAGTATTAATAGGAGATGGAATACAATTAGCTGCCCCATGGTGAATGATCATTAATAAGTAAACTTGAACTCTTTACTCCATTTTATCTATTATCTGAATAACAGCAATTACATTCAACAATTCTAATCAGTTATCTTACCTGAATATATTAAACAATTAACTGGAACAATAAAAAATAACATAAACATTCATTTACAACTACATTCTTCCCCTTTGAATGCGTTCCTTTATCTTGTTTATTTATGTTCATTGTATGCATGCTGTGACATTGATTCATATCATACATGAAAATTGTATGTTTTCTTAAAATTCACCGACCACAGACAATATATAGTGAATGAAATTTCTTATTACACCAATTACGTATACACCCAATGTCATCTTAACACTTCGTTTTATACCACATGTCTCTTACACGCTAAAGCAAATACATAATTCAAACGTTAACGTTGATTGAATGACCTATTTAGTATACAGTGAACCAGAGAACCATGTACTTATTCATATTCCATAATTTTGATGCTTGATAAAAATTCCTTGAAAAAGCTTGGACTCGATTGCAAGGTGAAACGCTGGATTTACTTCAAATTCATTCGCTGAGATTTTACAAATACATCCTTCATTTTTATTGAATAGTTGGGTCTCCTAGTAAGATGTGAATGAAGTGTGATTTCATCGGAACGTGGTTACATTGCGAATGAAAGTTGTAACTCGAGTGGAGCAATGTGAAATATTAGAAGGAAATAGCATGCAGTAGGCAGAGAATGAAGAAAACATGCAGAAGTAATCGCGTTTATGTAACATACAACTTCGTCGACTACGTAAAACCTGGGATTACTAGACTGGATAATACCGAGAAAAGTCTGCATAACAAAGGGTCTAGTAAGAGTACAACATTATGAGATGCTATGTTTCGTAACAAGGCACACTATAAAGCACAATAAACACCACAATGAACAATTTCAAGCTGAGATCAAGACAATCTAAATACAAGTTAAATATCAAAAGTACAGAAGCGACCTACTACTGATATTACAATCAAGCCTCAGAAAATCATCTTAGGTCTATTTTTCTATCTTTTTGTTATGCCTTTTAGAGGACTAAACAATAAAACCGAAGCAACAATATTTATACTCAAGAGACTTGCCTTTTTGGTTCTTTACTTTTTTTTGATCCCTTAAACTTAGCAGCCAGTCTGAGTCTATTCTGTTCAAAAGTGTCGATGCCATTTACTGGAGGCTCTAAGAATATTGTGATAATTTCAGAGAGAAAATACCTTCCACTTTGGGTTCAGAAACTAGACTTTCCTTTTGGGCGATAGGAATATCTTTCACATCACCCTCAGTATTTTTACCCTTTCGGACAATCATAGAGGCGATAGTCTTTTTTGACTTGTCAGAATCTTTAAACTTCCGCATCTGTCTACAAAGCTATATAAATCAAAAACTGAATTTACTTGGCACTTTTACGAAGGTCACGAAACTCGTCTTCAGTGCGCTTCAGAGTAGCTTGGTAGATAGGCAAAAATTCGTCGTAAGACCCAGTTATGTCATGATTAATTAGTTTATTCTTGTACTTGTCCCTAAATTCTAGAGCTATGTCTGTCAAAAACTTATCCACATAGTTTAACTGAAGGACATTTTGATATGCGGCCTGAAAGCGTCACTCTATCAACAAAACTTACAACGAATAACAGATTGAATTCATTATCCATGTAAAATTTCATAGCCCTAGAGTCGCAGACAAAAGGTGAGCGACCAGCATTCTCCTATAAAACATGACTCCCTAAATCACACGAAACTAACCTCTAATATGAGGGATTTGAGGAATGTATTTATTGATAACCTGAATATATCTATTGATCCGGGAAAACACCATAAACGAATACCGCCTTTTGTAATGATAACAAAGAAGTCCAACATCTTAACTACGAACGGAACGATACGTTCAAAGAGGTGGCAACGTGTCGTTCACTTAAACAAATCCTTATTTCTCAGAAATAAAAGTGTACTTTATGTTTTAAGAGCCGGTCTTGTTCAGTTCAGATTGCTTAGTTCTTGAAACTTAATCACCCATAATCATTTACAAGTAATGTTTTTCATCCAGATCAGATTCGTTGGGAACACTACTAACTGAAGGCATCCGTTCAAGCATGTGAGTCATGTCACGTTCAGGCACTCTGTTGCACTGTGATAACCAATCAGCCTCAAATTCTTGCACTTAACTTACAATTTATGTGTGCGTTCAAACCCGTTATTCATGGATTTCGATCTCATTAAGAATCAAATATTTGGGTAGGATAGGGTTTCGAACAAGCAAATAACCAAAGTTTGAGTGTTCATGGCCCCTCATACAGCGCATTTCAAAGAGGGCAGTGGTAAATCTTTTATTTTTGATTTTGTCCTAAGGTACAAGAACTTTTATTCTTGTTTGAGTTGGATTTTCAGTTACAGTAGAGCAGACGTTTCGGCCCTTTGTCTTCAGTGTCTACCACTTTTAGATATTTAGATAAACCTTCTCTAGAAATGTTTTCCGTTTTTGTCAATTTTGTTCAGTTCTGTCTGTTAGCTTGTAACAGTTAAGGTCGATTAGTTAAAAGCATGTCAAAACAATGGAACTGAAGTATGCATTCACTTCCTTATTTCGTATAGCCATTATATTTCCTATTATCTTATACTGAATGTTGTAAGGCTGTGTGTGTTTGAGCGGAAACCTCTGGCACCTATACACTTGTAGTCTGGTTTCTTCTATCAATAGAACGAAGATTACCTACAGGCACGAAACGCTCGCTTGAAAATTTTGGTAAAGCAGAGTGAACATCGTTTTGGTTGATTCCTTCTTTCCGATCGATAATAGAATGAGGTATGACAATCACGACAAGTAGTATCACATACTGAGAACAGGAGTCACACCAACTGCAAACAAGATGTGTTGCGAACCGCTATCACGTTGTCTGTGTAGAGCATGCTGCTCTGGAAACCCAGAGCTCCCTATAATTTGTTTCTTCCCTGTGTGTTTCTTCTTTTTTCTTGTAACCATGTCTACATCTGTGTTTTTTAAGCGCTACGCTATTTGGGTCCATCTCGATACTTACTTACCCTCACGGAGTAGCGTAGGCCGTTCACTAGCATTCTCCACCCAATTATGTCCTGGGCAATTCTTTCCAGTTGCTACTGGTCCTTTACATTCCTGTTTTCGATTCCCGATGAAACATGTTCTTTGGTTCTCCTCTTCTCCGTTTGCCTTCAGGATTTCAAGGTAGCGCTTGCCTCGTGATGTACTTTTGTGATTTTCCTCATGTATGTTCTATCCACCACCACCGTTACTCCAAATTTCCTCTTCACATCGAAGTTGATTTGCTCTCTTCCACAATAGACTTTTTCTGATGGTATCCCGTCAAGGGTAAATGAATATCTTATGCAAACAACTGTTTATTAATATTTATCGTACGAACTATTCATGATTTTGACGCTCTTCTCAGGTACGCCAGAGTCGAAGAAGGCTCCATAAGGTTCTGTCAAAACTGTTAAATGCTTCGACGTCTGGTAGATTGAATGGAACTAGTCTAATAAAGAGTTCTTCGAAGTGTTCCACTCATCTGCGGCAAGGGCAAAACGGTAGACTCCTTCAAATCTACCTGCCAATTCGTTTCGACGATCTTTAACGGCCTGATTAGAGGCGGTCATTTCGTATTTCAATTGCCGTGGGTGTATTGAGTCGTATGAATATCAAGTTTTTCCATATTTAAGTCATCTTTCGCTGCGTGAAAAAGCACAATAAAACTGCTAAGAGCATTAATTTAGCATTCTCTTTTTTTGTAGCGTACACGTTAGCTCTGCTGTTGCTTCTTAAACTGATCTGTGATCCCAACTGCTGTAATAAACGTCAACACCTTTATATAATTTGTTGATAAGGTCCAGAAAACAAGTGTAGGAAAGATAAGATAACATTAAATGTTATAGATACGCAGAGCTTTTGTCAGTCGCTGTTAAACAAAGAAGTTAAGACGAAATGTCAACTCAACGGTAAGTCCTAAATATTTGTTGTGGTTCTCCCAGTTAGTTTTTTTTTCCAAGAATAGCTTTTTTTAATGATTACTGCGTGTTGTGTGTAGTGCTTCATGGCCAAGTGAAATTACAATGGACGTAAGCGAGGCGTTTCAACGTATTATCCCGAACAAGCGATTCGGAAGCTGGATTGAATTTGATAGTGCGCTAAAGGATTTCGATAAAGTATGGAAGAATAATTCTATGTTTTCTCAGATTACCCATACGCACTATGTTCGCGCAGAAAGTAAATTGTTGAAGATTATGAGATATAAATACTTGTTTGTGGTGTTTCATTGCACGTTTGGCCGTATTTATTTATTTATTCTAACACATAAAGATTGGTACAAGAGGGCACCAAATATATATATATGCGCCACAAAAAAAAGAGAATTCGAAGAGAAAGAAAAAAAGAACAATAACGGAGAGATTGGTGTAAGATAGTGTAATTATAATAATAATAGTAACAATGGGGGGACGGAAAGGTACAATCAGAAGAAATCTTTCAAGTAAGGGATACACGACCACTTTTTATAAAGAAAGTAAAAGAAGGTTACAGCAGGATCGCCACTGGCTTCTATTCTGAGTCATATCTGATAACGTCTCTAGCCACTGTGTAGCACCATCTCTCAGACCCCAACCAGGGAGTCATGAAGGACCGACAGAAGCCAGTCCTTTGCAGCTTTCTTTCATACCACGACACCATGTCATGCACTGATCACCTCTCCACTTCTTCCAACCAGTCCCAGAGTCGGCAAATAATGCACGACGTGGAATTCTCTGGGACGACATTCGTAGAACATATCCAAGCCACCGAAGTCGGTGTTTCAAGATGGTGACACCAATTGAATTATCATCTCTGTGCCCGAACACACGAGGCCGAACCTCTGCATTATTAACATGGTGTTGCCACTGGATGTCAAAAAACCTTCGGAGACAGCGATGATCGAACACAGAGAGTCGTCTAACGTCCTCAACTCGAAGAGGCCAGGTTTCACAAGCACAGAGCAAAAGTGCTCCCTCCAACGCGTTGTAGATCCAATCTTTTACAACCAGACAAACATTACGAAGTTGCCAAAGATGGTCCTGATTGGCATAAGCCGCTCTGGCTTTCACTATATATGAATTGATCTTGTCACTCACGCCACCACCAGCACTCATGCAGCTACCTAGATACACGAACTTTCTGACTGTTTCTATCCGTTCAATACCCAGGGTCCTGTCAGTCTTGTAAAGGCACATACCATACCTACGGACACTAATTGCGGATTGCATGGATTGGGCATTATCACACAGTAAGACAATGTCATCCGCATACTTAAGGTCGAGAAGTCTTTCTCCAGGCAATAGATCCACACCACCATCACCTACGTCCATCAGGACTGTTTCCAGAACGTCATCGATAGCAAAGTTGAAGAGGAATGGTGAAATTGGGCGACACTACCTAACCCGACTGCTAGAATGGAACAATGGAGAAAGGCGGTTGTATGCTCTCACTGTGTCTGAAGTGTTTGAATGTAGGGCTTTCAAGATGTTAGTAAACTTCTCAGGCACACCCTTCTTCAATAGACAATCCCAGAGAACATTCCTGTCCAACGAATGGAATGCGGCTCTAATATCAAGAAACATTACGATTGTCGGCCTGTGATTATTATGACGGTGTTCTAACATTTGGCGGAGGGTGAAGATATGATCAACACATCCTCGACCAAAACGAACACTAGCCTTCTCACGAGTCAATCTTTTTCGGGTTTTAAATAATTTATGAAGTATGACGAAAACCTATATTTTGGACGCAGTCGGAAGTAGATTTATCAGCAGGTCTGTCTGTGAATTAAAAACCGTGAGGACTTTAACTAATCTATGACATTTTAGGTCTCTGTTCTTAAACTGCCAATGTGGGTTTCGTATAAGATTAGAAGGTCAAGAACACATCATAAAATCTTACAACTTGTATCACAATCATCTATATAGTATTTCCTCGATGGTTTGTGATCTGTGGAGTAGAAGATTGTCATCCAAAGAGAAGGAATACTTGAATCCAGTAATTTTGCACTCTCAGTCAACAGATGAAGTTATAGAAAGTATTAAGGAGAGAACTGGTGACTAGGTTACCGTTGTTAATGTCAAAGCTATAAAAGACAAACTCCCCACTGGTAAGTGCATAGAAATATATTTCACGTTGTACTCGAAAGCAGGTAATGCATATGCTGCGACAAAACGGTAAAGTTAGGGAGCATGTAGAAAGCATTATGAAGTGGATCTAAGCACTTGTGAGTGCAATTGTAGAATATTTTTTATGTGTCGATATCCTTACCGAGACGGAGTAAAGAATATATACAAATTCAACGGCTCCAAAGAATGTGCAAATAACAAATTATTGAGAAATATGGTGAACGATTCGCGAAATAGGGGGAGAGAAAAGTCTACAATTTCTACTTAAGAGTTATCAACAACTAGAAAGCACGTTCACGATAAAAAGTTCTTTGTGGCTTTATTTTCGACTTCACTATATATACAACTTGTAAACTTATCTTTCTACTTTAGTAGTTACGGCAAATCAATAAACTTTCTCTCAATTTTTATTTTCGTCTTCTTCATACTGTGATGGGGACGTATACCAATCGTTTTAACGAATAATTGTGTGTGAGAATTAAGAACTTGTACAACTGCATTAGTTTTGAAGTGCCTTTAAAACTTAGCGTTACGTCATTGTTAATTGTGACGAATCAAAGAGTCACTTAGAACAGTAATGCGAATTCCACGTAAAACCTTACAGTTTGGGCAACCGCCTGACATAATTTTCGCTGTCGGATTACGTCTATTATCAAGTCAGTATGAGTACCGAAATGAACAATTTCATGCTGTTAGTTCCCTGATAAGATGGGTTACGTAATCCTTAAACCATCCTTCCACTCATACTTATTTGCTAACTTTATCCTCTTATATTATGTGAACTATTCAGATTGAATTAAATTATCTTATTAGTTTTTAATTTAATGATTTATTCATTACCTTTAGAATTATGACACAATTTATCATATGTGCTTCTGAACTGCACTCGACTATTACACCACCCATCCTTAATGTTTCCTTAAGTCTAACGAAATAACCTTTGATCTGTCCAAGCATATATATATATATATATTATTGATAACCTAGGTTCAATTCTTCCCTTTCTATTACGTCAATTGTTTCATACTATTTCTTACCTCAATCTTAATTTATAATAATAACCGCGCGCTACGGATTGGACGTTACTTTCACGTCGAGGTTTTTAGTTTTGTTTTTCTAGGATTCTCGCAGAGTTGGATGAGTTATTTTTCCTTGGATTAATGGAAGTGAACTCAATTCTCAACAATTAACATATAAACTGTGAATTCCATGCCATATGATAAGTTCTGAGTTTAACTTACGGTATTTATGACCATATTCATACAATAATTCATATTTATATAATTACATATATTCATTTTGACTATACTATCAAACTATACTCTGTCACTTTGAAACCATATATAAGCATATTTGACGAAGATTTGCATTTCATATCTGTATTCTATTCCTTAAGAAATATATGGTTATATCGTATTTGAATGCTTTAACCCACGTACTTTATGTATCTACAGGATCTATTCAAACCTCTACCTAATATCAAGAAATATATATAACCGTGTATGTTAAAGGACTGTATTCACTATTCTATGAACTATCATTTAAATCGTATTTGGACACTATAAATCATTTAATTTCCAAAGCTACCTGTCCAATTCGGATCTATTCAAACCTTTACCTAATATCAAGAAATATATGTAACCGTGTATGTTAAAAGACTGTATTCACTATTTTATGAACTGTCATTTAAATCGTATTTTGGATACTATAAATCATTTAATTTCCGAAGCTATCTGTCCAATTCGGTGAGTCTGTCATAGTTTTTTTTTTGACAGTACTTTTTTTTTTCCAAAAGCTGTTCCATACATTTGTTCAAGAAGCAACATAATAATCTTAGACGGTAATAATCTTCTAAACTACTTGTCTCTGCACCTCCCAATTTTTACTAATACGGACTTTCAGTTTATATATGTACCACGTACCGTACTTTTTTTTTGATTGTTTGATATTAATTATCGACATTTCTAAATTACTTTACTGTTTTTAACATCACTAATCCTCACGATACATTGACTCTTGGTTAAAACATAGATTTTGATTTTTAGACTAACTTGAGCCCTCGGAATTGATTTTTTTTCACCTCTTTCTGTTTCCAACATTCTGTTCAATCCACTTGCTATACGTGACTTTCTTATTATGCCACAAAATAAAATGAAGACCCCTGCTTCTAGGCGTTCAGCCAAACGTAGGAAAACGACACAATTTAACACCACTACTGACACAATTTCCAACAGTTTCAACGAGACGAGCCACTCCGTTCATCCGGAAGCAGACAAGCGTTTACCAGTTGTCTCCATTCCAGACATGTTGAAAACTCTGATGGTAAACAGTGATGATAATCGCAACTGCAACCATATGGATGCTATAAAAAAGTTGCAAGTAGACATGAACATTCTCAATCCGCTTAAATATCTCATCAACCCCAACCTCACAGAGATTCCCGATCAAATGAATGACATAAATATTTTCCTAGATCGTGTTGCATCAGAGGTATTTGAAAGAATAAGACGATCTAGTAATGCAATTGTGTTTAATATACCGGATACACATGCCCTTAAAAAGATCAAATCTAGTCTGCTTAGAGCCAGCAATATGACACACGTACCATGTGTATGCACAAGATTAAAAAGAAGTCATCCTGGTATGCACTCACCGATCTTGTTCAAATTCAACTCATCTGTAGACGCCAGTGAATTTTTAAATTCCTCCAATTCATTGAGACAAAAACAGATTTTCAAGGATATTAAGACTCTTCCGGATAAAACACCATGCCAGCGAAAAGCAGGAAGAGATAACTACAGACCACCAGCGTCAAACTCTCAAACGCATCATAATCCTAATGGTCGTAAAGTTAAGTCGGATTCTAAGAGGACGTCTAGCTTAGCAAATTTGCCGCCACCGAAAAACTCTTCTGAATCTCCTAAAGTTCAAAACCCAGAAGAAAGTAATCCCGATGTAGGTGGTGTCCATCCTCTTAAGAATGTTGATTTAGATTCAACCCGAAGTAGTTGTGCTGATGAAGAATGGGATAACACAGTCCAAACCCCTGTTAGTGCAACACCCAGTTACAGTAACTGTGCAACGGATAACAGGAAAACTAATCATAACATTCATATAACTGACCACGAACTTAACGTTGATATATTCGAACCTCCCAAACCATCGCAGGTATGTTTAACAGTACATAATCCTCTCCAACATATGAAGAAGCCGAAATCAATCACAAACCTTGGAAATAAACGTCTTAAACACGTTACCCATACGTCAGGTATAAATAGTTATCTGAATTGTAATTGGCCACTTGGTCAAAACCATAGACCTGATAGCCTTCTTGGTCCGGCTCCCAATATGTACACTATGCCCTTATCAGATGTTATATCCGATAGCAATGAGAAAACTTTTTTTGTAATTCCGCCGGCTTTCCTGCCGGCAACGGTAAACATATTTCACATGATGACAAAGTGGTTGAATCTATTTCCCCTCGCAACACAACTCTTACCTTAGCTAATCCTATGAGTATTAATGGAACTACCAATTGCGATTTATACTCTAACCTGCTTCACTATGATGACTCTGAGTTTCTTATTCTTTCGTTCAATGCCCGCTCTCTGTCTAATAAAATTATTCATCTTAAAACTCTTTTATTCCTTGTAAATCCAACCATTGTACTTATTACGGAAACGTGGTGTAATTCATCTATATCCGATCATTCCTTGAATGTAGATAACTACGTTTTCTTTAGAACCGATAGATGTTATGGAATAGGAGGCGGTACAATTATCTATGTCCGTTCAGACATTCAAGCGTGCAAATTTGAGGATAAATCCCTTGATGCTATAGAAGACTCCACTTGGGTTACTGTAAACTGTGGATCCCAAAATTATTTACTGGTGGGATGCATATATAGACCACCTCATGCGGATACTAAGTTTGACAGATTACTAACAAACATATTTTCCATTGCTTCGCATCAACCGCATACCTTTAAAATCGTCGGAGGTGATTTTAATCTGCCAAAAATTACATGGGGCTTGACTCCGGTACCAGGTCGATATAACAAGCTAGTTGAAACATTAGAAATTTGTGGATGGGTTCAACAGGTCCGAAAACCAACCAGGGGGAATAATACACTTGATTTAATGTTCACAATCAACATAGACTCTATCTCAGTGCATACCAGTCATGAGTTTTTTATGAGTGACCATAGAGTTGTATTGAGTATTATTCACTCTTTAAACGCCATACAATTGAATTCTAAAGCTTCAATGACGTACCAGAGCAGATATTTTGATCAACAAACATGGAAACGGACTGAAACTCTCATTCAATGTTTACCATGGGAAACTTATTTTACCACAAATAATGTTGACATCGCGCTTTCCAATCTATATCACAACCTGATATATTGTCTTGACTGCACTGCTCCAGTTATTGACCGTGTGGCTTATAATGCTAATAGGGGCCAAAATACTTTTAAAAGAAAGCTGAGGAAATTAAAATACCGCTACTATGAGCAGAATGATGTGTATGCACTTCAGAGTATACTTAAATTAATCAACAGAAATGCTTCATCTAAGCGTAAGTATTTCATGAATATAGAAAATAAAGCTCTACGTAGTCAAAGCCCAGAATTATCAATACTTCGACTTTTTAAATCCCGTGTAAAGTCAAATTCCCTTGGCACGACCAAATTCTTCATAGTTAACGGAAGCATTGTTAACGACCCGAATACTATATGTGAACAATTCAGCAAGCACTTCTCGCAGTGCTACAAAACTGGAACTGAAAGCTCCAGCATTACATTTCCAATGCTAACATCCAGACATCTGTCGAAAATTGATTTCACACCCTCCGCCATCAAGCAGGCCATAACTGCCCTGAAAAAGTCTTATGATGGTGGACCTGACGGGATACCTACATCATTTGTGAAATATGGAAGTAGAGAATTTCCACTATTTTGTTTGAAACTCTTCAATCTATCTATGGAATATGGGACCTATCCATCTGTATGGAAAACATCCCTTATCACCCCTAGATTCAAAACAGGACCACGTAGTGATATTATTAACTATAGGCCAATTAATTTGACATCCGTGCTCTCAAGAACCATGGAAAAAATCATCCACAAACAGCTACTATCATTTTTACTTTCAGCTAGTCTGATCAGCCCTTCCCAACATGGGTTCATGACTAAACGCTCATGTTTCACATCGCACCTGGAGTTTTTTGATCAAATTACCCAGAGAAGAGATGTTGGTCAGTCAGTGATAATTCTTTACTTCGATTTTAGTAAGGCTTTCGACAGTGTCTCACACAAACTTCTTCTTTTAAAACTCTCTTCATTTGGCATTCAGAATCCCCTTTTATCTTGGCTCAAATCTTTTTTAGAAGAACGTAGCCAAATCGTTCGCTTTGGATCTTGCTACTCTAAACCTGTAAATGTAACCAGTGGGGTTATACAAGGAAGTGTGGTTGGTCCATTACTCTTTCTCCTTTTTATCAATGATGTATGTTCTCTCTTTCAGTATGGCAAACCTTTCCTTTTTGCTGATGACCTGAAAGTGGTTTATTCATTCTCTTCTCCCATGAAAGAAAGCTATATTTCAGCGGTAATCCAGGAGGAAATAAACAAGTTGTACGAATGGACTATTTCGTGGAATATGCCACTTAATGTTGACAAAAGTGGATTTATTCACATTGGTCGCTGTCTTAACTTAAATCTGACTGTACAGACACATACACTCAAACCCCTCAACACTGTTCGTGACCTGGGTTTAAGATATAGCAACAGTCTGAACTTTTCTGAACACATTATATCTCAAGTATCCAAAGCTAGAAAGCTCATCGGATTGATAATGATAAACTTCAATAATATCGAATCGAGATTGTTACTATACAGAAAATGTATCTTACCCATTCTTGAATATGGTATTTTAGTTTACAGTAATTGTAGACATAATGATCTGATTAGAATTGAAGGTGTTCAAAGAAAGTTCACCAAAGCTGTTCTGGGGTATTCCGATAACAAAGACTATTACCAAAGATGTCAACAACTCAACTTAGAACCTCTTTGGATCAGACGTATCAAATTAAATCTTGTCTTTATCTACCGGCTCATTAACGGTATTTCCTACTCATCGGTATCCACCCCTTCATACCTTATAATATCATCCCACAATCTACGCAATAAGGAGAACATTCTAGCGATTCCAAGAACCCACACAAACTTACGTCAGAATTTTTTCCTTATTTGCTACTCAACCATGTGGAACAGACTGCCAGTGAACCTCCGTTGCAGTGAAACTACAACCCGATTCAAAAGTCTCCTTGACGATTTTCTTTCCGAAAGTGGATTATGTCACCTATTGAATATCAATGTATTCAATAATGATTTATACAAACAAGGTCCGTCATCTATTTAATTGCTTGAAAAGCAAAATAAAAACTTTAAATCTTTTCACGTCTATTTTGTATTATTTCTCTTTATCTTAATATATGAAGTCTGCTTATGTTCGTGTTTATCATTATTACCGTTATTAATATCATTATTAATTCCCCAACACATTAGATATTCTCTTTATCTCTTCTTATCCTTCTAAACATATTTAACTCCAGATTGTCCTTTGAAATCATTTTGACTTTCATATCATCAATCTTAATTATTATTGCACAAATATTTATACTAATATCCGGTATCATTCTGTATACTATTACATGAATCTAAATGTATTCATCCGAGTGCTTTAAAGGATTTTTATTTTTTTCAATTGCTGGTTTCCTTCTGAGGTTAATATTCATTACACAATTATTATTCTTATCATGGATGAACCTTTTCACTAGGTGTTCACTTCTTTTCTCTCTCTTCTTCCCTTCTAAATAAATCTTATTCTTGAGATTATGAAGTTTGTAATTAAGACAATAACTTGTGTTACACTTTAAATTAACTTCTCAGATTCGTTTTATCTTCACTATGCATATATGACTCATACAGAGTGATATTTTATTATCCTTTTCACTTAATTGTGACTTTCATAGCATCACTCTAAACTATAACTGCACAAACATTTATTCTAGCGTCATATCTTACTACAATGATAAATTATTTTTTGTTACTAATTTAACGATACACACATGGTCGTTTTTTCTTCTTCTCTGTTCATAAACACGCCTATTAGACTGTTTGCTTATTTCACGTCTCCTTTATTTCTATTCCCTTATTTTCTCCATTTCCTTCTTTAAACTCAATTCAACATTCTTCTCAATTACACAGACCCGATTTATTATTATTATTAATATTCTACTATTATTATTCTAAATTTTTTCTTTAAATATTTTATTTTATTTTTTTAAATATGGCAAGTATAATGCTAACATTATTGAAAATTGTGTATTACTGCATTTTCTGAAGAAACCCGAAATGGTTTCTTCACAACACTTATGTACCCATAAGATGTTTGTGAATAATAATAATAATAATAATAATAATAATACATATTTAGTTGTATGCAACTTGCGAGAAACCACGAAATATAATGCAGTCACAATACTCTGCATCATTATTTGTTTTAGCTTTATTTAGACTATAATTATACATAGTTACAGGATTTATAATGTAAAACACTGAGTATGGTTGTTATATTTATATTTAAACAATTCATTAGATGAATGAACATGGCAGTAGGCATTATAAAAGTTATCGTAATCACGTAAACCGGTTTTCCTCAAGATCGTCCATGATCATAAATTCCATATGCTTCATACTATTCTGAAAAATAACAAATCAGTCTTGAGACAAACAATTAAACTTTTTTATCAGTATCAAATTCAATAAGTTAATAAAATAGCAGGTAACAGAATGTACCTATAAGTCTCTTATTTGCAACCATTGCTATTCATTAGAGATTTCGGATTCCGTTAATAGAAATTCGTTGGTAATCTTAAGAAGAGACACATCACAAATTAGTGTTATTTACAAATTACTATAGGTACTATCATCACAACATACAGGCATCGCCCAACTTATGAGGAAAATGTGACACAAAGGAGATATGAGTGCTACAAATTTGTGATTTAGCTTTGGTTGCTCGTTCACTTTTTGTCACATATTTTTCATGAATTACTCTGGACGAGTCATTCTGTGATGAAGTAGGAATTCAAGAATTAAATCATTAATAGTTGTTATTTGATTCTTGGGTTGTGTCTTATCAAGGACTGGGAACTTCAAATCCCCATCATATAACTGTGAACGCTCAACAGTCTTATGGCATTTATTTATACCAAGTTTATGATGTAAATAAAATGTTAATGACTTCACAGCTCATATTGCCTTGAATTTCTGATTTCAGTATATTTATGACTTGACTGGAAGGTTACAAATAACCTATAACTTTCTCACTTCATGTAAACACCACTCTTCATTTTCTAACTCTTCTAGTATTTCACCTAGACATTTGGTATTAACGAATAGATCAGTAAGCACCATTTAGATATTACTCGGCAACATGCATGATAACTTTGTTCATAATTTGGTCAGTGGTTGAGGATTCTGTTTACAGGAACTTATTCGTGAACCCTATAACAGACACATCATAAATCAGTATTAACTACGACAAGGTTTTATCACTATGCTCAAAAGAAACACGCATCGTTTTAGTTATGAAGACTTTGTGACTACTTAACGTGGCATTTTCAGTGGTGCTATACACTGTTCCTACTTGGACCATCTATCCTAGCCATTTGGTCTGATCGTATTTACAATTTCACACTATCGTATTACAAATTTAAACTCTATCCTTTCTTACCATAAAGGTCACACAATTTTTCATTCTTAAACAATGCACATATACATACACACAAATTTACATAACACTTACGAATCATCTTGACAGAAATGACATGACATCAACTTGTTCAGACCTGTTTTTTGATTGATCAAATATTATTCTTGCATTGTTCCGTTGTACTATTTGGTTATTTATTCTATGAATAAGTGACTTACACTAAGTCACGAAACGTCAGAAAATCCAATTTTCTACTCATTGGGATATTACAAATATATTATTTTTATTTATAACAATCAACCCAATGCTCAATTTATTCGAAATTATCAAATCAAACCTTGGTAATGACACCTATTTTAGTATTGATTGTTTTCAAAGACGTAAAGGTTTTTTTGTATTTATTAAGGTTGAATTTTTGTTTTCAGTTACGTCAGCTCTTTGTGTTGAGTGCCTATCATCTATAAAGCCTTGAGAAAGACATTTATTTTAGAAATCGTTGCTCTATTTTTCTCTCTGTGAGGTTAGCAAAAGCACTTATGGCGCAAGTAAAGCATCGTCGTGGTAGATACATTTGCCTCTTCACAGGCTGAAATGTCACAACTGAAACAATTAGTATAACAACGTGCGCACCGGACGCATATCGACTTCATATAAAATGTGCTGCAAGCTTCTATCACGTTGTCTGTGCAATGCATGCTGCCCCAAACGTCTCTGCTGGTTCTTGAGGCGATTCAGCCGCTGAACAAAGCTAGAAAGATGCCCTCAGTTAAACAACTAGCAGCAGATGAGAAGTTTTCAGTTTTCGAGGAAGTAGAGCTCACTATCATGAGTTCACCTTCGGATTTGAATGAAACAATCGAGATGGAGTGTTTTCAGCAAAGTTGTTTCCCGCAGGATGTAGTTGCTGATCCCATTCCAAACCCTCCTCATCTTTGGTTTTGGGATAAGCATTAGCCCTAGAAGAGCTGCGAGTGGGGCTCTGTTGTAAGGAGCCAAAATTTGGAGAGCTAACATGACCACCATCAAAAAGGTATAAGTATTTATAAACAATTGTTTGCGTAAGATGTTCAATTACCCTTGACGGGATACTATCAGAAAAAGTCTATTGTGGAAGAGAGCAAATCAACTTCCATGTGAAGAGGAAATTTGGAGTAACGGTGGTGGTGGATAGAACATACATGAGGAAAATCACAAAAGTGCATCACGAGGCAAGCGCTACCTTGAAATCCTGAAAGCAAACGGAAAAGAGGAGAACCAAAGAACATGTTTCATCGGGAATCGAAAACAGGAATGTAAAGGACCAGTAGCAACTGGAAAGAATTGCCCAGGACATAATTGGGTGGAGAATGCTAGTGAACGGCCTACGCTACTCCGTGAGGGTAAGTAAGTATCGAGATGGACCCAAATAGCGTAGCGCTTAAAAAACACAGATGTAGACATGGTTACAAGAAAAAAGAAGAAACACACAGGGAAGAAACAAATTATAGGAAGCTTTGAGAACTTCGAGTCGACGTTTTTGGCTCAGATTATAGGAGAGCAAAGCCTTGGCTATGTGGATGATGTGATTAAGTGACATAATAATGTCAGCGATTGGTTCGTAGAAAACTATGGATACAGAGTGAGACCTCCTCTTATGCCAGACTGAACAGCAGGGATTAAGAAATTCTAGGAAAAGAAACTTAATAGCCTGTTAAAGCGGACCTTGAAGACAGGTAATTCATTTTGGTGGAGTTTTTCTAGTATTCAGGAGTATTTGAATTATAGTATGAACTAAGAATCCCAGAAATAACATAATCGAATCAAGAAGTAATAGATAACCACAAACGAATGTACTGTATTTAGAATTCGAAATCAAGCATTCAACAAGTGCAAAGGAATCATCAGTCCATTCAAACATCACAGTTTTGTACTCTGAGCTGGATGGTTAGGCCGTGGAGCTTTCATCGTTATTCTGAACGACGTATTCAGTACAAACTTCAGTTGCGGATGATATTTTTCAGAATAACGATGAAAGCCTTATGACCAAACCATACTGCTCAGAGAACCAGAATGAATTCTTTCTAATCTTGTGCACACATACGGTACTTGTGTCATATTTCTGGCTCTAAGCAGATTAGACCTGATATTTTCAAGGGCATATGTGTTCGGCGTATTGAGCACAACTGTATAGCTAGATTGTCTTATTCTTTCAAGTACCTCTGAAGCAACACGATCTAAGAAATTATTTATCTCATTCATCTGCTCTGGAATCTCTGCAAGGTTGGGGTTGGTGAGATACTTAGGCGAATTAAGAAACTTTCTTATATCATCCATATGATTGCAATTGTGATTATCATCATTGTTTACCAACAGAGTCTCCAATTTGTCTGGAATGGAGACAACTGCTATTAGCTTGTCTGAAGATGAACGTAGTTACTGGTCTCGTTGAAACTGTCAGAAATCATGTCGGTAGTAGTGTTACATAGTGTCATTTTCCTACATTTCGCTGAATGTTTTGAGGCAGGGGCCCTCATTTATTGTGGCATGATAAGAAAGTGATAAGTAGCAGAGAGAGTGAAAAAAAGTGTCGAAATGGGTGAAAAAATCAAGGCCGAGAGCTCAAGATTGTCTAAATCAAAACCTTTGTTTGAAACAATAGTGGATGTATCATGAGGATAAATGAAGGTGTCAAAAACAAGACGGGAGAATGGTTGGAGGATCGTAGTAGAGATTTAGTATGTATGTCAGTACATGTGTGGAGGCAAAATAGAACATAATGCTGCTTATTGTGTAAATTTTAACATATGTATTACACGGAAAGAGAGCCTTATATGATGATGTAATTTAGAACTGTCGATAATTAGTATCAAACAGTCAAAGTGGGTGCGGTATGCGGCACATACATAAATTGAAAGCCTGCATTAATTAAAGTTGGGGGATGCAGAGATAAGTAGTTTCGAAGACTATTATCATCTAAGATTATTATGATGCTTTATGCTTTATGGTGGAGTCATCGTGTGCATGAAAGACACCTCAACCATACGAGCTGTCGAGACAGTGACACACGACTTAGAGACATGCGAACCGGTGCGTTGCAGGCTGAAATACAAACGGAAAGATACTGAATTAGTTGTAGTGTAGCACAGTCAGGAATGTGTAGCAGATGACTTCCCCCTAAGCAAACTTAAGTCCTGGTGAAATAGAGGTAAAAGCCTCATAACAGGAGACATTGAGGCATCGTATATAAATTGGGTAAACCTAGAAGTAAGGTAATCAACAACGTTATTTGATTTTAAATCATTAGAAACCATGATTTCGTGGACCTAAAAATCTCGTCTCTTTTGAACCTAATTTTCATATACGGTGATAACGTTAGTTAAATAACTTCCCTCCCACCTCTACGGAGAGGCGATCATACGGTCATCTCATTCAAGTTCACTACTGGGGGGCATGTCAAACTGCTGCGCCAACCCGTCCTAACATATGGAAGGCAGATATAAAAGCTATCAACCCTGCAGCATCGACTGAAACCTGAATGGTTGACTCGGGGGCATCAGTAGAAAAGGCATGGATCGATTTCAGGTATATATATATATACCCTGGACAGTCCCAAAGAAGAGGCACTGCCATCCCTGAAAGCTCTTGATTAAAGGGTGTCTCATATCCTTCAAAAAGTGCAGAGAGGGTTTTGCCATACACAGAGTGGTTTTAGAAGCCAGACCCATTTACTCTGTCCAAACTCAGATTGGAAGGCTATCTGATTTTGAAGTATAGAATACTAAGGGACGATTTTGAACCTAATACATCCTCCCTTTTTTTCCAAACAGATAAGGATATATCAGAGGACATAGCAGGGGAGTAGAAAAGCCAAGAAGGAATAAAATACCTGTGGCATACAGGTTTTCACACCATAGTAAGTCCTGTCTTCAAGACGGGTACGAAACACAAACCTAAGAACTACCGCCCCGTTAGCCTAACTAGTGTGGTTGTTAAAATATTAGAAAAGATTATTCGGAAGGAGCTGTTTAAGTATCTCGATAAAAACCGGATCCTCTCGGAGAAGCAGCACGGCTTCAGAATAGGTTGTTCTTGTCTCACTAACTTATTAGTGTCTCGTGAAAGCTGGTGCGCTCCTAAGGACCAAAAGCTACCTGTAGACGTCGCTTTCATTGACTTCAGTAAAGCTTTTGACAAAGTTCTGCACAACCGGCTGTTATATAAGTTAAGAAAAGTCGGGATTGGAGGCAATTTATTGATGTGGATAAAAGACTTCTTAGGTGGGCGTCAACAGAGAGTAAGGGTGAACTCAAAGTTATCTAGCTGGGAAACTGTGCATAGTGGAGTGCCCCAGGGTACAGTTTTGGGGCCAGTGCTATTTCTCTTGTATGTAAATGACCTTCCTTGTCTCCTATCATCATCGATCTTGCTATATGCTGACGATGTCAAGATATGGAGAACGATATGATGTAAGAGTGATAGCTTAGAACTTCAAAATGACCTGAAAAAGTTATCTGAATGGTCTCAAACATGGCAGTTGCCGATAAATACTTCCAAGTGTGTTGTGATGCATATCGGTCATCAAGGCACATACACATACACGATGAATAACACTGAGCTACCTGTCGTACAGACATATAATGACTTGGGAGTTATCGTTAGTCAAGACTTAAAGACTACTGCACACTGCCGTGCAATAGTCGCCAAAAGTTTTAGATCGTTATGGTCAATACGTAGGGCTTTTAGTCATGTCGACGCTAAGACGTTTTTGACTTTGTATACAGTGTTCGTTCGTCCTAAACTTGAGTACTGCATACAAGCGGCTAGCCCCTGCCTAAAAAAAGACAGTGAGCTTCTGGAAAAGATTCAGAGAACAGCGACTAAGCTGATTCCCGGAATAGCAAAGCTTCCGTATGAATCTCGACTGGCCAAGCTGAACCTTTTCCCGTTATCTTATCGCAGAACTAGAGGCAACTTGATTACAGTCTACAAATTGCTTAGTGATAAATTTGCACCTAACATGCCCTCATTTTTCTTGTCTTCCAAAACAGAGAATTTACGAGGACACTCCAAAAACGTTCACAAGCCGAGAACAAATTACTTGTCAGCTGACTATCGACTTTCCCATCGAATCATCAACGAGTCGAACTCATTACCTCAGTACGTGGTTGAGGCTCCATCCGTTGACTCTTTTTCAAAAGAAAGTTGGATCAACTGAGAGACCACCATTGCCAGGACTAACATAGGCCATCGAGCCTCCTGTCCTTCCGAAACTGAAACTATTGGACGTTGTGGCCGGTGATTTGTAAGTTGCGTTATATTTGGGCATGGAAAGCGTAGATGAGTTTCACCAGCTGAACCTCGACCAGAGAATCTTGAAGGTGATAGAATAATTAATCGTTTATAAGTTTTTATAGGCTATTTCTGATTTGAACTGGATAAAACCCACTGATATACAGCAGGTCGTTATACCACTGGTTTTCGCCAAAAAGTGTTTGATAGTTCACGCGAAAACAGGATCTGGAAAGACTGCTGCATTTGCGATTCCGATTCTAAATGACCTTCTGCAGGAGAAACAGGTAGTACCGGATGGTTTTTAACCTTCTTAGTTTGCTTTGTGCCAATCCACGTCAGTCGTTGTTCTTGCTCCAACAAAAGAGTTATGTTCGCAAGTTGCCAGTAATATCAAATCCCTATGTAAATATGCTGCCAAAAGTATTTCATCGGTTGACATATCGACTGGTCATGACATTGATCAAATAAAGTAAATCAATTCATAGACATGTGTTCGTATAGGCCTCTCATATTAGAGAACCCTGATATAATTATCGGAACACCGTCTAGACTAATGAAAGTCTTACGTTCAGGCATCCTATCACTGAAGGATCTACGGTGCATCGTCGTAGACGAGGCTGACCTTATATTTACATTTGGTTATGAAGCTGAGATACATGATCTGAGATCTTATCTTCCTACGAAGATTCAAGTAAGTTCTTATTGTACAAAATACCTAATATAATGAAATCCACTTGTTTTGATAGTGAGTACAGACTTAAATATTTATACTGCTGGGATGCATCCGTATATGTATATGTAGTCGGATAGGGGTAGCAGCAATAGGTTGCGTGGCATTTGAAGTGGTAATGTTATTTATTAATCCTTAGAACCTATAAAAATTTATTATTTGTTTATTTAAACACATAAAAATTAGTACGAGGATGCACCAAATATATATGTGCCACAAAAATCATTTTATGTGCGTGGGGGCTGTGACACGGTCCGGGGGCCCGAACCGAAGCAGGTAGTTTTCTTAAGGGGTACTGTCCTAGCCTTTGACCTAAAAGTCTAATCCACAGGGCAGTGAAGTAACGTTAGGAGATGCAGTACTATGGTAACCGGTTACCAACAATAGTTTCGCACGCCATTTGTTTCCTTAAGATTCCGGAGTCCCTGTGCACCACTGGTTTGGAATCAGGGTTTTTCTACTTCTCCATGCGGATCCTCCATATCCATCAACCCAGTTAAAGCGCCGGACACCATCTTTTCGCCCTCCCAATTTCGTACACATCACCCCCTCGTTGAGAAGGCAGTGAGTAGGACTTCCCTGACAGTGGGTGTATACGCATGGCCACTTGAGAGTATTTTAAGAGGGAGAGCTGACTCTCCCCACTCTCGACCGTACTAGGGCATTTAGGAGCGAACCTATAAGAAACTATTAGGGGTTTAAGTGGAAAGGTTAGTTTGTGTACTCTTGATTACTAGGCTTTTGGTTTTCAAAACCCCGACCGTTGTTGCTACCTTGACGTAGTGGTCGGGCTTGCCTATCATGATGAAGCAATCGAGCTATACTGGCTGGAACAACCGTTCCTCAAGGTCCTACCATGTCAGACAGGTCGGTTGAAGAGCGGTAAGACTAAAAGTAACAAACCCAAGGTCCGAAGGCAAAGTCGTACTGCTGACTTTACAGAGGTGTGACAGCGGTAAGGTGTTTCCTTCAGACAACCAGCATGACAGCGATGCTGCCTTCCCACAAGGAGGGGTGGGGTTAGAAAAGGTCGACCCTAAGAATGCACACCTCGTCTTATCCCACGGATACCCGTCTCCGGCGGTAAGGTCTCAACAAATAAGGAGCTAACACAATTACCCATAAAAAGGTCGTGTGTGACCGACCTCAAGCAGTTGTCCCATGGGCACTGCGGCCACGCTCTCAGGTCACTAAGACCACCGTTAATCCGATTTCCTTTTCAGGTACCTCCAGAACACCCCTTCCACGGTGTAGGCAACCGGGAAGTGATAACCGCCCTCATACCTCTAACAGCACTCAAAACCACTGTATTCATAATCAACCTCTCTCTTCAATTCCTATTATTCCTCCTTTCAAAACCCTGCACTGATTTCAAAAAAATTTCAAAAGTTTTAAATATATGCATTTGGGCTACTGGGATTGATTTTAGGCTGAAGTTTAAGATCTATAACTACCGTCTATCTTTGGTATTTGTCGTACCACTCAGAGCCAGTAGTTATCTTCAAGGAAAAGGGATAAAAGCTTCATCAGCTATGTAGATTTACTGTTCAGAAACGAATCCAGCCATTCACCTTATAGTTAGTATTCGCCAACAAGGAATAACAAGAAAAATCGATCACTCAAGATTCCCATTATGCTGTTCCTGACCACGACAAAGGTTTGCCTAGTCTAAATATTGTTATTCTTTTTGGATTGTAGTGGTTTTAGTAGCGGTAGGGATTCTGAAGGGAACGACATTGAGATACTTTTATTAGTGATTAACGTATTTATACTTATCATATTTCTTGGATATATGATTTAGAGTGAGGGACCATCTATTTCGATATATGGTCTGACAATATCTATAGGATTTTCGTGTTGTTTGGTTGTTTCGTATGTGTGCTACTATCTACCTACACTGCATGATCGGTATAGATCTGGTTTTGTATTACATACAAATCCTGTGGTTTAAAAGTTTTATCTCTAGTGTCCTAGTGGTCTCTCTTACGGCTAGTTTATTCTGCAATATAATCATCCAAAGAACCATGTAGTTTTGCTTTGTGAAGTTGTTTGGGTATTCCATATTTTGAGCTCAAAATTTTGTGAAGTTCTAAGCGTGAATTAGTTAGGTAAACAAAAAGTTTAATGATCGTACTTACTGTAAGTGTAGCCATCTGTTTCCGTATAGTAGTGAATTCGTAAGTGTAGGCGTAAACAAATAAGTAGTTTCTTGCATTGGATATATTTCCGGAGTAAATCGTAACATGATTTCTTGCTTTTTCACAGGCCATTTTGATGTCTGCTACTCTGGATGACACATCTAAAGTCATAAGACGGTATTTGGTGAAAAATGCTGACTGGGTTCGTGTCGAGTTACCCGATGAAGCTTTTTTACCAGGAGACAGCCAACTAACACAATATATTATCAGGTATGTCATCAGTTTGATTCCAATGTTTTTGTTTTTTTCTTTATATTCACTGGAACGCGTTTATGGTTGCTCTTCAATTATCTGTTTCCTGAAATTGTCTTCATAAAATCGGAGTTAAATTATATGTGGATAGTAAACATCACACATTACTAGCAATAAAATAAATCCGTGTGATCTATGAGTATAACCTGATACGTTTTGTTTGGAAAGATATTTATTCACGTGCTTACATTTGTTTCAGAGAAAAGATGTGATATGCGTCAGTCCTGTTTAGTGTTGTACACCATGACGAGTAATTATGTTTTTCTGTACAAAGTAATGACAATTTACATCATTTTTATCCGCATCTAACCAATTTGGTGAGCATAAACGTGCCATACACAAAAGTATCAACCGAAGCCGAGTACTTCTTACTTGTTTCAAACTGTTTTTAAACTTTTCATACTCTGAATTTGTATACATTCACGTTAATATGTTTCCTTCTTTATAAGTGCTGAAGACGAGGACAAATATGCCATTTTAATTGCTTTATTCAAACTGAGGATAGTTCGTGGAAAAACACTGATTTTCACTAACTCTGTTGACCGATGTTACAAGTAAGTTAATTAAATTATTATCTTTTAAATGGTTGTTTCGTAAGCTCTGTTTTACTTTCCTATCGAATCGTGAAGTAATTTGTTTTAAATGCTCTAAAATATAAACTATCAATAGTAATGTATTACTCATTTACTGTTTTTGCCAGAAGCTTTGTACACCATATACAGATAAAGTTGTTTCTCTACCTTTTAATGCTAGTTCTTAATAATATTCAAAAGCAGTTGTTATTCAAATACTAGGATACTTTTTGTCAAATATGAGTAAAATCAGTCAGCAAGTATTGGTGTAAGAAAAGCTAGTATTATAGTTTATGTTGCAAAACTACTTTTTTTTATAGAATAAACGGTTAATATTAGTTGTAAAGGAACGCGCGTCTTAGCCAGCATAGCAAAATGGGATCCAGGAAATGTATAAGTGGTAAAAAAGCAATAGTTATGAGTTTTAAGATGTTTATGTTGTAAGACGTATATTGTATTACTACTATTTCATTTGTACTAGTTGTTTACATTTTTACATTGATGTTTAGAACTGAGATTGATCAGTCCCTTCTGGCACATGCATTGAAACAATTAATAAAATAGAATGCGAAATTATTAGCTTAGTGATTTTATGTATCAGTAGATCGATTTTCTACGTTATTGATGATGCTTTTCTATTTTCCGTACGAAAGTAGACCATGTGGGCTTAAATCTTTGATATAAAGGTTGGAAATCAAGTTCATCCCCACTCCACTTACTGTAGTCCGAGAAAAGTAGTAACATTACTAGCCTTCAGACAAGACGTGTAACCGAAAGCCGAATTTACAGACTTGTAATCAGTTATCGGATTGCACTAAGTTAAACTGAATCTGGTAAGAGTCAAATAATTAGACAATAGGTGATAACTTTTAAGTCACAGTAAACAAACATGTTCATTTTGGATGACTACTGTAAGTGCACACCGAGTTATATACAAATTAGGAAAGACCGGTTCGGTGAATGCGTTTTCAAAACTGTAGAATCGCAAATATATACTCATTTTTGAAAATAATAATTATTATAGTAGTGATAATCAAACTCGGTTAAACATGGCAATAATAAGGTAAAGGAAGCAAAGGCATTAAAATGTTATTTTTTGTTCAGGAAACTAATAATAGTTTTGTCGTTATGGGCTTGAATATTCATCATGTAGGGTTAAGAAAGGAAGGCTCAGCATGATAACATAAAATGTTGAAATTGAAATGAACTGTAATGAGGAGGACCATAGAAACTGAGAAGCTAGTTGGAGATAGAAGGCCTATAATGTGTGGTAGTGAAAGTAAAATATGATCTTCAGTTTGGGGTTGTAGAGATTGCTGAATTCCATTGAGATCAGAAACTGATCTATGCTAGACCACCATTAAACACTTGGAAGCACTGGATAGCCGTTTCATCCCAGTGTAGAGCTCCTCAGTAGTGCGCATCCACGATCCCGATCACCAGTAACTAGCTTCGAGAGGGAATTCTCAGAGTTCTAGTGAGGATCCGCGACCAGTGGAATTCAACCGTGTCGGGTATGACGTAGTTACCCACCGATGACAATAAACAGTCAAGCGACATCGTGGATTGGTTGAAGTTAGATACCAATACCGTTGGATGCCAGGTCAGTGGCCTAGAGGTTAAGCGTTCTAGCACGAAACCGAAGGTCCTAGGTCCAAATTCCGCGTGTGGAATCATGAATGCACACTTCTGAGAAGTCCTATACTAGAATAAAACGGCTGTCCAGTGCTTTCAGGTGTTCAGTGGTGGTCTAACATTGATCGGTTCATGAATTCAATAAAATAAGATTGGTCACCGAACGCAGAGTAATACGCGCCTAGCCTACGGACTATTAAATATTTGATTTCATTTCTTCTCATTGATTTCTACTCCGGACTGATTGAGAGTGCTTGTAATTGAGATTGTCTAGTTTATACTCTGGGCGATGAATATGGATCTGATATAACGTGACTAGTCTTATTATCGTAGTATTACTGAGAGAAAAATATTTAAGACCGTTATATCGGTTTATAGAGAAGATAGAAGGAAAGCAAATAACTGTGAAGGAAGAAAAGTATAGGGGGAGAAGAATACGTGAAGTTAAGACTATGGTAGAATAAGTTATACCAGTTATTTTGAATACATAATTCTGGTTTTTCCAGATGTATGGCTAGTGCTTCGGAAATGTTCAAGTCCACAACAACAAAACTATTATTAGTTTCCTTGTCAAAAAATAACGTTCTCGTGCCTTTGCTTTCTTTACCTTATTATTGCCATGTTTAACCGAGTTTGATTATCACTACTATAATAATAATAATTTTTAAAAATGAGTATATATTTGCGATTCTACAGTTTTGAAAATGCATTCACCGAAGAGAAGACTCTTCACCTAACTAATCTTTCTTATTTAATGTCTGAGTGGGCTTATTTAGTTTATATACAAGGTCTTTAATGGTCTTCTGCAATATGTTAAAAACTAACTGAGAAATTTTCCACTAATTATTTTTACCCCAACATTACGTCTGTATGAGGAGTTTGGTGTAAAGTTCACTCAGGAAATCGTATACTTTCAGTATTTCATGGTTATCTGTGATATTGAGTACTTAGTTCCGGCATCTTAACGGTCAGTAATTATGTGTCTATTATAGAATGAACAATTTCAGCAAATTATTTTTTAAAATTCAAAATCTTAATGAATTCCAGTTTACCAATTGCATTACAAGTGTCCTTTTTTCAGGCTCCGTTTATTTTTGGAAGAGTTCGGAATTAGAGCAGCACTGTTAAATTCAGAGCTACCAGTCAAGTCACGTTCTCATGTTATCGATCAGTTTAACAGAGGGCTATACGACTATTTATTAGCGACAGATGAATCGCAAGCAGATCATAGTACTTCAAATAATGAAGGTGGTAAAAAGTCATTAAAAAAGTAAGTCTTGGTTAAATTTACTCATTAAAATCCATTCTTAATTTTCCTTTCTCACTACAGTGATATATTAAAAACGTAAGTATGGAGTACTAAGTAAAGATTACAGACGAGTTATCTTCCACGTATGGTCACTCCCGACTGTTGTTGCTACCTTGGCGTGGTGGTCGAGCTTACCTATCGTGATAAACCAATCGAGCTATACTGGTCGGAACAATCGTTCCTCAAGGTCCTACCATGCCAGACAGGTCAGTTAAAGAGTGGTAGGACCAAAAACAGTAAACCCAAGATCCGAAGGCGAGGTCGTACTGCTGACTGTACAGAGGTGTGACGGCACTAAGGTGCTTTCTTGAGATTATCAGCATGACAGCGATGCTGCCTTCCCACAAGGAGGGGTGTGGTGGGAAAAGGTCGACCATAAAAATGCACACCTCGCCTTATCCCACGGATATCCGTCTCCAACGGTTAGGTCTCAACTTTGACTGACTGAGTGACATATGGTCACTTACCGTATACCTCGGTATACAATAATGTCTATCATATGAGTAGGTTGGAATTTATCTAGGGTCGAGCAAATAAAGACATGGTTTCAGTTGTTGAGGTCAATGACCGTTGGTTCAAGTCGTTTTGAGTGTAAATTTTCTGTTTGGGGTTCACACTAACTATAGTGAGCGTTTGTGTACCTTGAGTGATATGGCTTAGGTTTTACATCCCTTCTTTGTCCTTCTCTAGATCTTGAGTTTCAATATTACTTTTCATTTTCGTTTCCGTATTTAATTTATTCTTTCTACGCAATGTTCACCACTTTTAATTTTTACTACCATTGTTACGATTACAATTAAGGCTTCTTTACACTTCATTTGGTTAGTTTCCACTTTCGCTGTGTCGATGTAATAAATAGTAACTTGGGTCGATCCACATATATAAAATCTCATACTACTTATGCAAGGATGATCGATCTATTAGTTCGAATTATTGTTTTTTTCACCTGCAGAAATCCGAAGGAAGAACAAAGAAAAGAGTCATAGTAAATTAGAAATATTAAATTCAAGTTTTGGTGCTGCGACTATGCAGACCGATACCTTTAAGTATACATAGCGCTAAGGTCATGTCGGGTGCAGAGAGTAGTTGTAGTATTATATTCCAATTTTTCTGAGAAAAACAAATGGCCTTTAGGTCTAGTGCAGAGAGTGAGCTGAAACTACAACCATCATAAAGAGTACAAGTATTTATAATCAATCATGTTCACAAGATACTCAGTGTCCGTTGACCGGATACTATCAGCAAAATCCTATTGTGAGAAAGAACAAACCAGCTCCCATCTAAATAGGGATTTTTTAAAACACGATGGAGGTGGATAGGACATACGTTTCGAAAATCACCAAACTGCATCACGGGACAAGTGCTAACTTGGAATCCTGAAAGGAAAAAAGAAGACCAAAGAACATAATGCATTGGGAATCGGAAGCAGACATGAAAAAAGATAAATAGCAACTGGAAAGGGTCGTTCAGGACAGAGTTCCGTGGAGAATCCTTGTGGACGGCCTATGCTCCTCCACGAGAGGTAACAGGTGAAAGTAAGTACCACTAAGGTCAACCAGTGTCTATATGTATCGTGTTTTATTACCTACACTCGTAATTATCGTCATTTAACTAATTCGAAAAATGAGATTACACTTTTCATTTACTGTAAGTTGTTACCGAGAGCATAGTCCTTTTCATCTTCGCAAACTGCTGTTTCCGATGTAGTGGAACTACCATTTACTGGCGTCGACTATGTTTTACTTCCAATATGGTTTGATTCCACCAATCTAGTCTCACGACGAATTCATTTCAAAGCTATACACCTTCTTGTTACATTGCTCTTTTCACTGTAATACAATATTTACTTCAAATTTACTCGTTTTTAATGCATTTTTCATGTTCTTGTTTTCATTTCCAAAGTCTATATAGTTTTCTCCTATTTCTATACATGGTATAGCATAAAATGTCTCTTTTTTTACTAGATCACGATGTCGTGATGTTGAATATGGTGTATCTAGAGGAATCGATTTTCAATTGGTCAGTAATGTAATCAATTTTGACTTTCCACCAACACCTATCCTTTATGTACATCGCGTCGGACGGACAGCTCGAGCTGATCAAATGGGAACTGCTCTTTCATTTGTCAGTAAATTGGAAGAAAGTCGTTTAGCTGATGTTGAAGCGTTACTAAATCCGGCTGGTGCAGCTGCTGCAGTAAAATCAGGTGTAGCCAGTGAGGAAAGTGTGTTACTTCCTATTTAATTTTGTTGTTGTCACAGTTAATAGAAATAAATGAAAAATTCATTCGATAATATTACCATTTACCAGTTGGCTTAATTAATCTTACTTTATTTAGTCGATATTTTGCACATGGTTAATTAGCAATTGGGATTGGTTATATTTAAAGGAACTGAAATACCTTTAAGTAGTATTTTTCATAAATTATGTTTCGATTTTGTAAGATCATCACTATTCTGGTCGAGAATTGTCGTAATGATTTTCAGAGTTGTTTTTATTTTGAATAGATCAGTAAACTTGGCTACTGTTCTGTTCTTTGTAGTTAATATTCTATTCGTAAAAAGATCCTAATCTCTACAGTCTTGAATCACATAATCACTTAACATGAAAATGATTTGTGCTGTGATTTTGTATCATTTATATTAATGAGTACATGGAATCTGAAACTCAATCAACATCAAGGATTAGATACAAATGTGACATTACGTACTATCCACCGATTGGTTATTGAGTTTCCTTCCCGACTGCATCTCTGAGCTGTACCGGGTTCACAGCATACGAGGAGTATCAGTTTCCATAATACTGTAGATACTGTTTTCTAATAACTAACACGAAAGCTAGATTCACTCACATTACATTTGATCGATATATTTTTATCAGCCCTATAGATTAAACAACATAACATCGATTTATTATCAATAACCAATCATCATAAACACTTGTTGATCGTTTTTATAACATTATATATTATACTGCATTGCTTAAATATTCTTCTCCCCTTAATTACAGAAGATTTTGCTTCGTCTGTCTTCAGACCTTATCAATTTCGTCTTTCTGAAGTGGATGGTTTCAGATATAGAGCAGCTGTAAGTTTCATATCAATGCATAATTGACATGCATTTCTTTTTTTCTGGAAATTCTAAGTTTAGAGAAAGAATATAATACATTGTATTTGTTTGTTTGTTTATTGTAGGATGTGATGCGCCATATAACTCGTAAAGTTGTAAGAGAAGCACGTTTAAAAGAAATCAAAATTGAACTACTCAATTCTGAACGTTTGAAAGGATACTTTCAAGATCATATACCCGATTTAGAGGCGCTTCGTCATGACAAACCACTCAAACATGTTGCCCAACCACATCTCAAAGATGTACCAGATTATCTAGGTAAGGTTCCAGTTTGTGGATAGTAATATACTGGGTTGTTTGATCTACCAAACCAAACTAGATGGAGTGTCGTGTTTAGAAAGTTCAGCCTAATGATTTAATTTTGAACACTGATCATTTGGCTGCTGGCTCGTTTTATGTAATCCAGGTCATTTGGACGGGGGCAATATTAATGATCACGAATATGGTCCATAGCAAATCGGATGAAGAAATAATATAAGAAAAGAGGGAATTAACCGTTTGTTACTGTTAGAGAACAAAGCAATTGTATTATTGAAGTTAAAAAATAACTGTTGTAGTTAAGATACTCTAGCATATGAAATGAAACAATTCATAAGGAGTATCCTCAGACATTTCAAGTGATCATTCACATATACTTGGGACAGTATCATAAAACGGTCCGGCAAAACTAACATAAATACTAGGCCATGGGTTAGTTGAAGGCTATTAAGGATGTAATTCAATTTTTTTCCTGGTGCATACAAGTTCTTCAGTTTTATCACTGATTGTAGGTAATTACGCGGAACAACAATAATACTGACTTCATCCTTCTAATCTAATGATCTACGATGAATGTGGCTATTGTATGATGATTCGTAGAGACAACAGCTGTTTGCAGTTGGTAAAGATTGACGCTTCTAATAAAATTGATTCTGCTTCTAGAATTTTAAACTTTGAATCTATTTAGTTTGGTGTGATCAAATTTCATCACAAATAATATAGTTGCTTACAACAATGATGTAGGCTTTGCTGTTAAACCACTGAACTCGATAGCACCAAACGCCCTCACCTAAGTTACGCATTTTCCTTATTATTACAAAACTAAACTATGCACTATGATTATTCAAACTAAAAATATATTCCATATACCTATTATCAAGTGGATTTCACTGTGTACTAGTAAACCTTAAGTATTGCATTGACACCATGTATTGGCAATCAAAGCATTCATTTTTCAATTACTAATCAACAGATCCGAACTCTGTTTCACGCACTTGAACTCGGTTATTTGAGTATTAGTAGCAGTTTCACTAGTTCTTACACACGAGGTGTGCCTCAGAGCTAGATACACAAACTTGTACTCGGTTGCACTAGTGTTTGGTTAATGACATGTACAGTTTTTAGATCGGTTTCACGCGTACTCAAGGCTTTGTGATGTTAACTCATTTTTAATGAGCTATGGGATTAAATAATAAGAAACTAACATTTGATCTTCAATAACAGGGGTACTGTTTCAAACTCTGTCAACTTCATTTTGTGCAGTTGGTTAACATCAGTAACCTTTACACCCAAAGTATAACTTTATACTTGATGAGTTACAACACTATATGGTGGTAAATAAACTATTTCAGTACACAAAACTATAAATCTTCCTGTTATTGACAGTACTTCCACATATATTATGGAATGCAAGAAACATGTCATACTTAATCAAAATTGAACTAGTGAATTCGAATCTTAATCGGTGTTTAAATCATAGTTTCTGTATTAATATATGCCTGGAAAATAGATACATGTATAAAATATGAAGTATATATAAAGTAGTCAGATGACTGCCCTCTTCAGTAATTCTAGTCGAAATTGATTCAATCAATTCTGTTTTTTTACGTAAATACCATCAGTAAATATACATATGACTTTGTACGGGCCTTCTAAATCTCCACACTTTTCTCGATTTTGATCTAGCGGAAAAATAGAATTTTTAGGCATTCATTACTAAATGCAATCCTACTGTTGGAACACTAGGTTTGAGATATAAAATAGTACGACTCAGCAGGATCAATAGGACTTGGTCATTAGAGAATACAGTAGATATTAAACTGGACACTAAATAGCCATTTAGATCACGTGTGTACAGATACTCAAAGTTCAACCAATGATTGAAAACCAGATTACACTAGATGATAGTTTATTGATACAGATTACAAACAGTCAACATATGATGAAAACTGAGTAGAAATCAACAGTGAAGGGAAGTTACAGTATTACATAGTCTCATGTTTAGCTTAGTCGTGTGTTGATCTTCTCTTATTAGCCAATCATGTCTAATCTTCACCGAAACATCGGATTTACTGTCCTGTCTCAACAGTATTTAATATTTCTCTCCTAGTTGCAATCGTTTAGTTCACACTTGACCTTGTATTATTTAGTTCATTATGAGTAATCAAATCAATCTTTTTGTTTAACTCAAACTATGGTGTTAGTAGTCTTTGTTCTACTTGTTTTTTCTCTCGCTTGTATACGGTTCACTATAATGTGCTTTTTTTGCATGAAATATTTCATTGGATATATCATTTTATCATTCTTATTTTTAGTTCCTCAATCCTTAAAAGCTCTTATGCCAGGCAGCTGTCATAGTCGAAAAGCTACGCAAAGATGGAAAAGAAGAAATTTACACACTGATGATAAATCTAACACTTCATTTGTCGATCTTAAAAAGCGTTTACAAATTAAGCATAAACAAGCTAAAAAAGTGAGTTAGTTTAATCCATAGTCTAATCAACTTGCGTTCATTCAGTTATTGTTACGTCCTTTTTCATGTGTAAGAGCCTTAAACTATTCTGGTAATTCGTAACATTGCCTGTGGTTATAGAATATATCATGTTCTGATAATGATCGTACACATGAATTCCAGAAATAATATCGAACATGAAAGTTAACATTGGAATAAGCTGCTTATGTACTGATGGTAGAAGAGTAAGGCATAGTAGATGTTCATTGATAGCAGACAGTCTTAGCGGATTAAACAAAACTACATACAAATTGACAAAATAATACTAAAACCTAAAGAATAAATATGTTTGTCGAAGTTGTGTTAGTCAGTAGATTAATTGAACGTAAGGATCATTTGATATTCAACCTGAGATACACATACGCTTGATATACCCGTTTCTTAGTGTTTAGTATAACTTAGGAGAAAGGAATGATTAGTTTTTGGTAAATTGATCAGCAACAAATAATGTATATCATTGATCAAATGTAGTGATCAGTGCAAAGCCGAAAACCAACCTAGTTATTCTGATGAGTAATGACTAACAATAGAACGGGCTTTTGTCACATAGTCATTCAAATTCCAGTGTTGATATATTCTTTTCCTTCGAACAGAATAAATTGGTGCATCAGTGATTTATTTATTTCTGATAAGTAGGTTTTATAAATATGTTATGACTTTATGTTGAGGCTGCTTTTTACCCTGTGCTAATTGTTGTGTCCTTGACTGAAAAACTAGAGAGCAGCGTATTTATCGACCGATTCAATGACACGTAAACACGTACGAACGTAATGGACGACCTAGAGTTACGATTGGCCCCGATTCCCTGTCTATCCCAACCAGTTGAGTCCAGAACACAAATCTCAGCCTCTGAGTTATGAATCATTGTATTTCAGACACACTCTATATACTAACCAAACATACCACATCGTACCATAAAAATAGAAAACAACATTTTGTACCATATTCAACAAGTGGACAGATATCGACCAGTAGGAAATGTCCATTTAAAGTCCAAGGACACCATTGGTCTATCCTTCGCATCCACAACAAAATACTATCATCAACCGATATTTTTCCTTGAAATTATCTTTGATTCTACCGTTGGTTTTGGCTTTTCTACGAAAATTTACTTATCAGCTGCTAAGTAAAGTGTGTAACAAATAACTTTTAAAGTTCTCTAACCTTTCTGTTGCTTTTCGAGATTTCAATATCTTCACAGTTTAGACGCTTGAGTTCGTTCAGGATCATCGGGCTCAATAACGAAAAGTCTCATCAATAATTATTTAAACTAAAGAAAAAGATCAATTAAACATCATCTAAAAATTATAGAGGTCATATCTATGGGAAAAACTACATTGAATATAATAAATACCTTTTATCTTTGTTGATATGATTAACTAGCTGTTGGATATCACGACCTATTTTCACTCATATCAATACATATTTACAACTGTAGTACACAAATTCGACAGGGAAAATGTTGGAATTTTAATTAGAGTAGACATGAAAAGGTTAAGGAGAACTTGTAAGAAACTTGACACAGGAATCAATAGATAGATTGAAATAAACTCAATCTAGCAATCAATGATGACTAACTAACTGCTAGGTTGGAGATTAATTAATTTAAAGAAAATGGTTAATTAAAATATCCATGAGATAATGACAGGAAAAGCTATGGAGAAGTGCTAATAGCTCATATTCTACTGACTTACTTACTTTACTTACGCCTGTTACTTCTCGTGAAGGAGCATAGGCCGCTCACCAGCATTCTCCATCCAACCCTGTCCTGGGCAGTCCTTTCTAGCTCCGTCCAGTTGTAATTCATCGTTTTCATATCTGCTTCTATTATCCGACGTAATGTGTTCTTAGGCCTTCCTCTTTTCCGTTTCCCTTCAGGATTCCAAGTTAGTGCTTGTCTCGTGATGCAGTTTGACGATTTGCGTAATGTATGTCCTATCCATTTCCATCGTCTTTTCTTAATTTCTTCAGCTGGAAGTTGGTTTGTTCTCTCCCACAGAAGGCTATTCCCGATGGTATCCGGCCAATGGATGTTGAGTATCTTGCGTAGACAGCTATTTATAAATACTTGTACATTCTTGATGGTGGTTGTTGTAGTTCTCCAAGTTTCAGCTCCATACAGTAGAACTGCCTTGACGTTGGTATTGAAGATTCTCACTTTGATATTGGTTGAAAGTTGTTTTGAGTTCCATATGTTCTTTAACTGTAGGAATGCTGTCCTTGCTTTGCCAATCCTTGCCTTTACGTCTGCATCTGAACCTCCTTGTTCATCGATGATGCTTCCCAGGTATGTGAAGGACTCTACATTTTCCAGAGTTTCGCCATCAAAAGTGATTGGGTTGTTGTTTTCCGCTTTGAATTTGAGGACTTTGGTTTTCCCTTTGTGTATGCTGAGGCCTACTGATGCAGAGACTGCTGCTACACTGGCTGTCTTCATCTGCATCTGTTCATGTGTACGTGATAGGAGGGCTAGGTCATTTGCGAAGTCCAAATCGTCTAATTGATTTCGAGCTGTCCATTGAATTCCGTGTTTTCCTTCAGATGTCGAGGTCTTCATAATCCAGTCGACCACCAGAAGAAAGAGGAAGGGAGAGAGTAAACAGCCTTGTCTGACTCCGGTCCTTACTTGGAATGCATCTGTCAGCTGTCCTCCATGCACGACTTTGCACTGTAGTCCGTCGTATGAGTTCCGGATAATGTTGACAATCTTCTCAGGAACTCCGTAGTGTCGAAGAAGTTTCCATAATGTCCTCCTATCATCACTGTTGAATGCTTTTTCATAATCAATGAAGTTGATGTATAGTGATGAGTTCCACTCAACTGATTGTTCGACGATGATCCGTAGTGTTGCAATTTGGTCTGTGCATGATCGATCCTTACGGAATCCAGCTTGTTGATCTCGAAGTTGGGCGTCTACTGCATCTTTCATCCGGTTCAGCAACACTCTGTTAAAGACCTTCCCTGGTATTGACAGCAGTGTAATGCCTCTACAGTTCTCACATTTGCTCAGATCTCCTTTCTTTGGAATCTTGACGAGGTGCCCTTCTTTCCAGTCCATCGGCACTTGTTCCTCTTCCCAAATCTTTTTGAATAGAAGGTAAAGCATGTTTGTAGTTGCTTCGATGTCTGACTTCAGTGCTTCAGCTGGTATGTTGTCGGGTCCCGTTGCTTTCCCGTTCCTGATTTGTCTGACGGCCACTCTAATTTCTTCCTTCGTTGGTAGGTTGACGTCTATGGGAAGATCTGTGTGTGCCGCTTCGATGTCCGGTGGATTCATTGGAGCCGGCCTATTCAGGAGTTCCTCGAAGTATTCTACCCATCTGTTCCGCTGTTGTTGAATTTCGGTGATTGGCTTGCCTTCTTTGTCTTTGACCGGTCTCTCTGGTTTACTGTATTTCCCTGCTAGTTTCTTCGTTGTATCGTGAAGCTGTTTCATATTTCCTTCTCTAGCAGCTTTTTCTGCCGTCGTTGCTAGTTCTTCCACGTATTTCCTCTTGTCGGCTCTAATGCTTCTCTTCACTTGTTTGTTTGCTTCTATGTATTCAGCTTGTGCTTGGACTTTCTCTGCTCGTGTTCGGCTGTTGCTTATTGCTGCCTTCTTGTTCTTCCTTTCTTTGATCTTGTCCAGTGTTTCTGTAGAGATCCATTCCTTATGATGGTATTTCTTTAGACCAAGAACCTCTTGACACGTTGAAGTTAATGCTTCCTTGATGCCTTTCCAGTTGTCCTCTATACTAGTTTCTTCTTCTTTCAGTAGATCTTGTAAGGCTTGGAACCTGTTGTTGAGAGCTATCTTGAATTTATTGAGTTTGTCAGTATCTCGAAGGAAGGCTGTATTGAACCTTTGTAGTGCTGTTTGTCCACTTCCTTTTTAGCTTCAGTTTTAAATTGGCCACAACTAGGTGGTGATCTGAAGCTACGTCAGCGCCTCCTGGTTCTCACATCTTCCATTGTCCTTCGGAATTTTTTGTCGATGCAAATATGATCTATTTGGTTCTCTGTAGTGTGGTCCGGTGAGATCCATGTAGCCTTGTGTATACGCCTGTGTGGAAATATTGTGCCTCCTATGACCAATTTGTTGAATGCACATAGATTTGCAAATCTTTCTCCATTTTCGTTCCTTTCTCCCAGTCCATGTCGTCCCATAATATCTTCATATCCAGTGTTGTCTATTCCGACTTTGGCATTTATATCTCCCATCAGAATAGTTAGGTCCTTTCTTGGGCATTTCTCAATGACTGACTGCAGCCGCTCGTAGAACTGATCTTTAATGTCGTCGTTGCTATCATTTGTGGGTGCATAACATTGGATAATATTCATTAAGATCCCCTCCTTCTTTGTTTTGAATGATGCTTTGATGATTCTGGATCCGTGAGATTCCCATCCTACAAGTGCATTTCGTGCTACTTTGGACAGCATAAGAGCGACTCCCTGAGTGTGTGGATCATTGTCCTCTTCGTGACCGGAGTATAGCAGCATCTCTCCCGTAGCTAGCCTTTTCTGTCCAGCTTGGGTCCAGTGGGTTTCGCTGATTCCCAGTACTGCTAAGTTGTATTTCCTCATTTCCATTGCTATTTGACTGGTCTTCCCGATTTCCCACATTGTTCGAACGTTCCATGTACCTACAGAAATTTTTGCTCTGGTTGTCAGAAGGGGCATCGGCCTCGTGGCTTCCGAAGGAACTCGGCTTTCACCATGAAGCGTCATAATTCTTCTAAATGAAGACCTTCTAACTCCCAGGGCAGAGTTTAAATGGGTTGGATTATTTTTTCTGGTAAGCGTTTTTTTTTAGCAAGTTAGTTTTCTACGGGATGGGGACGCTAACCCCATGCCCAACCCTCCTCCTTTACCCGGGCTTGGGACCGGCAGTAACCCTATAAGAGCTACAGGCGGAGTTACTGGTACAATTGGTTATAATAATAATTGTTTCTATTAAACCAACCGCGTTCTCTTGATAAAGGTAGGTCACTACAAAGTCATCTAAATGATAGAAGATTCTGTTATTAAAATATCAAATTAGCTCTGGTAGTAAATAACTAGTAAGCAAATATGAGAAAATATATATACTATTTATTTGGATCATAGTGTATATGTAGTAAAAGAAAAAAACAGACATAAAGCACTGTTTTTATTACTAGAAATAACGTATTCATATAGAAGTTTACTTTTCATCATATTTCATTGTTATACTCTCCTTTTAGCGTAAATCTCAAAACCCATTATTTTCATTTGGACGAAAAAAATCTAAAGTTGGCTAACGCATTTTTAATGACTTTTCAATAATTATTCAATGAACAGGAATCAATTGTTTCATTATTCTAAAGAATCAAATTATTTGACAACACTGTGTAATTGTTATTACTTTTATTAGTGTGTATGAATGTAAATAATTATTGATGCATAATCATATATTTTTGTTGTTGTTTAAATGAAGTGGATTTTATGGAAACTGTTTTAATTTATAGTATACGCCACTGAATGATCTTAGTTGATGGTACCGCCCCCAAATGCCGTGGTACGGTTGAGATTGGGGAGAGTCAACTCTTTCTCTTGAAATGTTCTAATATGGCTACGTGCATACAACCACTGCCAGGGAAGTCCTACTCACTGCATTCTCGCGGTGGGGATGCTGTTTACGAAATTGAAAGGATGAAAAGCGAAACTCTGTTGCTTTAACCGGGTTGGTGGACACGGAGAGTTTGCCTAGGGTAGTTGGAAAACTCTGACTCCAAACCAATGGTGCACATGGGCTCCAGTATCCTGCGGGAACAAATGGCGTATGAACCTATTGTTGGTCACTGGTTACCACGGGACTCCATCTCCTGACGTTGCTCCACTGCCTTGTGGATTAGACTTTTAGGTCGAAGACTTCGGTTGTGGCCTCCTAAGAAAACCACCTGCTTCGGTCTGGGCACTCGGGCAGTATCACAGCCCTCACACAAATCGAATGATTTATGTGGCGCATATCTATTTGGTGCCTCCTTGTACCAATATCTATGTGTTAAAATAAATAAATAAATTTTCTATGCTGATCTGTAGTTGTCGAATGTTGATGATTACTTAGAATTGATATAAGATGAAGTTAAGTTTCATGCATTCGACAATGAATATGATACATATATACATATATTTCGATTCAAAAGGATATTTATTAATAACATTGTTATGAAATATTGGCCGGAAGATAATTAAGTTTATAAAATAAGTTATGAAGCAATAAGTGTTCGTAAATTATGTAGTATCTTTAACTTTCGTTCTGTGAATTCCGTAGATTGAGAGTATACCATCATGAGATCCAGTAGATACCTATAGGTAAAAAAAGGGAAAAGACTGCAATTTATGTTAAATCGTGATAATACTTATGGTTTTTAAGCCTGTTTCAATTCTTCGTAGTGCTCTAACTAATGATGCCTTCAAACAAGTGAGGAACTTAAGAACTTTTTAGTGGAGTTTTGTTCTCTGAGCTGGATAGTTTGGTCGTGGAGCTTTCATCGTTTTTCTGAACGATATCATAATCAGTATTTCAATGTAATTGTGTGAAGAGAAGTGTTTGTAAGGATGTGGTATTCTGTATTGTGTTAATCTCACTGTTCTAAGAACTATATCATCGGAGTAAATCAAATCAGAATTCAAATCATGCCTTTTCCTAATAGACAACTTTAATTTTTTATAGTATTGTAAGCTCAGATAATTATGTTTCTTTTAACTCATTATGTAAAACACTCGACCGTTGTTGCTACTTTGACGTGGTGGTCGGGCTTGCCTATCGTAATGAAACAACCGAGCTATACTGGCTGGAACAACTGTTCCTCAAGGTCCTACCACGTCAGAAAGGTCGGTTGAAGAGCGGTAAGACTAAAAGCAACAAACCCAAGGTCTGAAGGCGAAGTCGTACTGCTGACTGTACAGAGGTGTGACAGCAGTAAGGTGTTTCCTTCAGACAACCAGCATGACAGCGATGCTGCCTTCCCACAAGGAGGGGTGGGGTTAGAAAAGGTCGACCCTAGAAATGCACACCTCGTCTTATCCCACGGATATCCGTCTCCGGCGGTAAGGTCTCAACAAGTACGGAGCTAACACAATTACCCATAAAAAGGTCGTGTGTGACCGACCTCAAGCAGTTGTCCCTTGGGCACTGCGGCCACGCTCTCAGGTCACTAAGACCACCGTTAATCCGATTTCTTTTTCAGGTACCTCCAGAAGAACCCTTCCACGGTGTGGGCAACCGGGAAGTGATAACCGCCCTCATACCTCTAACAGCACTCAAGACCACTGACTGACTTATGTAAAACACTCTTTATAGAAGTTATTCTTAATAATTTTAAGAATATACAGTAAATAGTTGTTATCATCAGATAAATGTACTGGTAAGTATTTCTTGTCGGGAGATAAAGCGATGGAGAAGATTCGCAGCTCAGGTGGGTGCTTTTCGTGGTGTTATTTTCAATGGACTGCATGGTTTAACAGAATAAGGTTGTGGAGATTGTTAAGTTTTGAGTGAGATCATGAATTGATCAATGTTAGACCACCATTGAAAACTTGGAAGCATTACATGGTTTAATTGTTAAGCTTTTATTGTCATTCTTGCCATCTTCAGAGTCTACTTCATGTAGAAGTGAGTTTTCCAGTTATTCCATAAACATTACATTAATTTGTTCTGATGGAATCGTTTATGATCGACTGTTTTCGTATATTTTATCAGCATCCATTTTCGCATTCATATTGACTATCTTGGTGCGTTGACTTCTGGCCTCTAGATTGACTGATCCTATCAAGGAATTTCACGAAGCATGACATTCAGTTAAATTATTAGTCAATAGGCACGTTGACATAGAGCGAGCCTGTAAGCTCATATTAAGGAGATCAGTCAATCATGACAAAGTGAATAATTCAATTACGAGTGAAAATTTGTTTCGAATTACATTCTAAATGTGAGAAATAATGTCACTACCAGATTGTTTAAATCGAATTATGTGAAGCGGGGTTCGAATCTACAAATAAATGGTTAAAAATTTAACACCCTAACCAATAAGCCACTGGTGTGGACGTTAACCGACAAAGACAATCAACATGAATGTGAAAATGGGTGGTGACAACAAAATATACAAAGACACTCGATCACAAGCAATTCCATCAGAACAGACTGATGTAATGTTTATGTAATAACTGGAACACTCACTTCTACATAATTTAGACTCTGAAGATGTCGAGAATGACAATGAAAACCATGTACAGCTCAGAAAATAAAACAAACAGAAATATCGAAGTATTAAGATTTAGAAATCGCGGTGTTTATCTGTGTTTCTAAATAAAAATACACAAAGACTTCACTATGACTTAATTATAAACTCTTACTTCAGGCTTGGACGGATGCCAATCCACTACAGTAGCTGGGCTATTATTAATTCGCATTTCGTGGTTTAATATAGCCAGAGGATGTGAACAAGCTTTTCGTACATCATATATAACAGGTGATGATTGATTCACATCCATTGTACCTCCTACTAACAATTTTGTTCCACATGGACTAAACACTGCTGTCACAGGTGGAATAAGAGTATTTCTACTTGATCCACTTGAGTAGACTTCAGATGAAATTTTGGTCAATTTCATTACAGGATGTCGACTTTCCCTAAGGTCCCATATTTGTACACAATCTTTTGGTGCCACTGTTGCATATACTGTATATCCCGTACCAAGTGTTGTAGTATTTTGTATTGAATCATTGAAGCTTGAATACAGCGATCCCTAAATATGAGATTTATATAGATTCAGTTTATGATAAATGTAAAAGTAACCAAAAAAAATTAGCAAAGAGTAATAGTGTTGGTAGTGATATAAACAGCGAATCAATTAGTCACATAGAAATAGGATATAATAGGTTTCAGATACACAGAATTTCGACCAGTTATCTGATTTGGCTCAGGGCTGAAACATTGAGGTTTCCAGTATTTTGTTAGAAGTGTATTCCTAGGTATCAGGAATAATAGTTCCTAAGTTCTATTTATGAACAGTGATTGTATATATGGAAGAGAATGAAGGTCAGGAAGCGTTGTCGACAAGACTAAGAAAGTGTCAAGATGGACTTAAGTTTTCCTGGAAGTGTGTGGTTGGTTAATACCATCCGGTTGACAACACAGTTGAAAGATATTTTTGGAGGACTTCATTCAGAAACTGGGTTGATAACATAGCTGCAGAATTTTATGAATGGTTCTTTGAACCTAACCATGCACCACCTTTATGCAAGTAGTGTTTACTTCTTTAGTTCTGTAATTTTCAAAGCATATTACCGTCTTTATAAAACTATAGGACTATGGGCGTGTGGTATCTTTCAAGTTAACCTTATCTAAACACTTCCATTTCTAGGAAAACAAGATCGATGCATATGTCCTTATCCGTGGAAAACAATCTGAATCCACAACAGCCCAGCATAACAAGAAGCTTGACTTCGCTCACGAACTTGAAGCGATTTGCTTTTAGTTTCCTCGTCAAACTGTGGACTCTCATGATATAGTTAATATATCAAAAGGTAAAGTGTTCTAATAAAAAGAATTTGGTTGGTTCATCACGTTAGGCAAACCTGACCGCTCTTGTAAAGGTGGCAACAACAACCTGAGAATAGATAGATATACCGAACCCTGGTTTCGGTAATATGGAAAATTCTGTTATCTAATTTAATTGTTTTTTCCACAGTATTCTAATCAGCAGTTATTGTATTTTGGCCAGGTGAGTGATTTCAAATAAAAATCTTGATACAGAATATTTAGTAAAAGTCTAAGCCAAGTATTGTTTATTGAATGAATATGATGTTTACCTGATTTAATGCAATTCCTGTTATACACTTAGTATGTGCAGATTGAATTTCCTGAATAACCTGTCCACAGTTTAAGTCTAAAATGGACAAACGTCGATCTGATCCGGCACACACCAACAAGTCTGTAATATTAAAAAAGTACAAAAAAAATTAAAAATAGGAGTACGACTTTCATCCCCGTAAAAGTCGATTTACCAATGGCCACCGACGACCACACATGAAATCGAATCCATGATCATCTAGTTTAGTGAGTCACTATTCCAACTACTGATTTCGTTAGTGTTTATCATCTGATTTAATTTCTTAAGTAAAAAACTGGATGCTCAGAAAGATTCACTATCAAGTATATATAAGAAATATAAGGATATTTTACAGTTTCTCAAAACAGATTTATGTAATAAGTCACAAAAAGTAAACAAAGACAAGAAACAGTAAGACTACTTCTTGACAAACTGGTTTTGTTTTCCATTGTAGCTAGTAGTGTATGAATTAGAAAAAAACCCTTATTAATAATTTCTAGCAATTTAAGCTCTATACATTAGATAGATGTATGGGGCAAAAACTTGGAGAACTACGAAAGCCATCATCCAGAAAATACAGGTGTTTATTAACAGTTGTCTACGCAAAATACTTCGGATCCGTTGGCCGGATAATATTAGCAACAACCTACTATGGAAGAGAACAAACCAGATCCCAGAGGAGGAAGAAATCAGGAAGAAGCGCTGGAAGTGGATAGGACACACATTGAGGAAAGAACCCAACTGAGTCACAAGACAAGCCCTCACATGGAATCCTCAAGGCCAAAAGAGGAGAGGAAGACCAAAGAACACATTACGCCGGGAAATGGAAATAGACATGAGAAAAATGAACAAGAATTGGATGGAACTAGAAAAGAAGGCTCATGACAGAGTGGGTTGGAGAATGCTGGTCTGCGGCCTATGCTCCATTAGTAGTAACAGGCGTAAGTAGGTATATTAGATAGAGTGTACATAGGGTAGGAAATATGTAAATCTAGAAACGTATTCCACTATAGGAAACTACTATGTGACATCTGATTTACGGAGATAATTTTTAAGATTGCTAATAATTGGTAGTTCGGTGACTAGAAAATTATGTGAATAAGGTACGTTATTAACCTATATATGCAAGTGCTAAATTCTTTGGTTCGAATGGTTTAATTTCATCACAACTCTCTAGTTGAGCTAAGCTTATGATGTAACACATCTTGAATTCTCCTATCAGTTATATCCTTTTTTATTCAATCATATATTAGATTAGTTGTAGGCTAAACAAAGAGATCTATGCATTTAGTTTAATTTACTATCTAACGGAAAATTGATAAAGTTTTATATCATTAACAATTAGTACTACTATAATCTAACTTTTATTTTGATAAACAACTTTCTAAGTAGGTTGCTTACATGAATAGAAAATGTTTACAGATGCCACAGAAGTTAACTGATTACAAGTGGATATTGGAAATTCACCAAGTAATTTATAACTGTTATTGGCACAACTTCTATAAATTAAAACAAGAATAAACAAACAATTACATGAAACCAATATTGATAATTAGGTATTATTAAAAAAAATGTAATGGAAAACCAGCATGTAATTTGATAGCTTACTTACATACTTACGCCTGTTACCGCTCGTGAAGGAGCATAGGCCGTTCACCAACATTCTTTATCCAACTTTGTCCTGAGTAATTCTTCCCAGTTCTTTTCAGTTGCTATTCATCCTTTTCATGTCTGTTTCCGATTCGCGACGCAATGTGTTCTTTGGTCTTCCCTCCGATGGACTGAATAGAGCTGGCCTATTCAAGAGTTCCTCGAAGTGTTCCACCCATCTGTTCCTCTGTACTTGAATCTTGATGATTATCTTGCATTCTTTTTCCTTGACTGGTTTCTCCGGTTTATTATATTTCCCTATCAGTTTCTTCGTTGTGTCATATAGTTGTTTCATATTTCCTCCTCATTCAGTTTTTTCCCCTGTCGTTGCTAGATGTCTTCCATATATTTCTGCTTACCAACTCTAATGCTCCTCTTCATTTGCATGTTTGCCTTTGTGTATTCATAATTTGATAAGAATATATATATAACTTCATCACTAGGACTGAGATTTAGTGTTAATAATTTTACTACTCTTTACTTGATTTGCCTGGTACGGTGAGATATTGAGGAACAAGTATCCCAGACAGTACATCTCAGTAAGATCATCACAATGGTTAACACACAGTTGTCACATCATAGTAATAGTTAGTCGAGGAAGTGACAAGTAAAAACAGAAGATCCATGGTTGTTTTTTCAGCTTCACTTCCAACTCCGGATGACCTTGACCTTTTCTAGTCTTTATTATTACAGTAGGATTATATCAATCAAGCAGCAGTGTGACCAATAGACTAATTGATTAGAGATATCATGCCGCTTTTTGTTTGAAATTCGATAGCCGGTGAACATTGATATGAAACACTTAAGCTTCATGCTAGTTGACACATGTCAGCAATGTAAGTATTCGGTATCAGCTCAGGGTAAGCGCTGGCATCTAGTATTTTAGATATGTAAATCTAATCAACTTTGGACATTCTGTAACTATTTTTCAACACCATTCATGGCAGTTACCGCCTCATGTCTTAAATGGTTGTCCAGCATTAGCTCATTTTTAATAGTTATCTAGTCAAAACCGATCTGTTATATAAACTATGAAATTCAAAGACTTCTCTACAATAATATCATTGTGATTAACGTACATAATTACTGGTCAATACAATAAAATAAGATCACTAATAATTCAGTCAGTCAGTCAGCTACAACGAAGGACCAGGCACATACATGCATCGGTCCAAGTTGCCATACCTCATTAACGCAACAAGATGGACACCGAATTCATAAAAGTAGCTAATTCAGAGGTGGTAATATATAAAAGAAAGATTGCAATAAGGATACAGTACAGGAAGAAAGAATTAGTCCGTTTAAAGAAAAATATGAAGCGATTTTAATCTTTCAGTTTAGGGGAAGACACAGAGTGTATACACCGAAGCCACTGTGATCGATTCTGAGCCATATCACCAAGAGTCTCTAACCATTGGTTACGATAGTCACGCGGACCCCAACCAAGTAGTCTGCATCTACCAACATGGCTCAGACTAGAAGTTAGTGACTTCAATCATTGATGTCACGTTTTGGTTTGGCCGCCCCTAAATTTCTTCCAACCATCACCAACACTAATAATTAAATATTGCTGAACTTACTTTTTTAGAATATTCTCATTATTTGACAATGTATATGTATATAAACGTATTATATTTTTACTAATCAAATATACAAATGAATCCATGTAATAAAAGTTTCCAATAGATATATTATCTTCAAATGGTACATAACCATAAGTATTCTTCTTCTAGAACAGATAACAAAGAAAGAGAAGGTGAATCCTACATTTTATTCATTCAAATAAAAGTATATAGAATTTATATGATATTTGATCAGATTGAACGAATTGTTATCATTGTTTATTATTTTACAATTTTCAAATCAATCACATTAACTACTAATGAAATGATGATTATCAGTTAGTGTTATAACGGTTGGTTTTCCACGTATGGGACGCTAATTTGCCTTAGACGAATATCTACACTAGATTCTCCTCCCAGTATTTATTCTACAGGACTTCAACACAAATCAGATGATCAAGAACATGTGACAACGTAAATATATTTCCATACTAAAACCCGACACAATCCATCAACAATCAATAATAAGTGAGTAATAATAATAAGGACAGGGGAATATATAATTTATCTGATACCTGTCAGACTATCTACCAATCATTATCATTCTCGGCTACACATCAGTTAGCGTAGTGGAAATTTATAAGTCAATGAGAAGATAGTGATGATAATAGTTAAAATCATTTGTATGTTTTGCAGTACTGCAACGTACTGATGTTTATATTTTGTTGGATGAAAAATGTTTGAACATACGAACTGAAGTAATCAATGGTGTTGACCAGTTATTTTGGGATATAAATCAGACATGAAGGTTATGTGACTAAAGGAGTCTTAACAGTGAATTTGATTATCGATGTCTACGAAGCATTGTTCATGTGATTATTCTTACGGTTTAAAATAACGTTTTTTTTGTACAGATCGTAGATCGATTGAAGAGTTTGTGAAGTTTTATCATCTTTGGTGGTTAAGACATATGTCAAGAATGTTTTACTACCACCCATCTGGACGCTCTCCATTGGATTGCACAAGAGTGAGGTGTGTGTGAGAAAAGAATGGTCTTGATGGAGTTTTATTCTCTTCTCATCGTTATTCTGAACGATGAAAGCTCCACGACCAAACCATCCGCTTCAGAGAACAAAACTCCATCAAAATCATGCACCTGAGCTACAAATCCTTTCCACCATCTCAAAATCATATGAGCGTAGTACGCTTCTCGTTGTTCGAAAGTGGGAGGATTTCGCCAAAAGGCAGACTTCTACTCGAGAATAACTGTATTTTTTCCACGAGTGTCTTTGTCAGCATGTTCTAAAAATAAGTATAAGATATAAACCTCCAATCAATTGCTCATTGGAATGGAGAATAGCTAAGCAAGGTGGAAGAAAAATGGTACACCTAAAGAACGGTCAAACTAAGTTGTAGTGCAATTCCACGCAGTTATTTACCGTTGAAGTAAGATATTTCAAAGATACAGGCTTTTCAGAGTAGGCCAGAAATATAACCAACCTGGAGAGATTAAAATGTTTTGGGCAGTTTTTAAATGCTCAGTCATTCACGATTTACGTGTATTTCAAATGTGAAATAAACAAAGCTTCAAAATTATCATCACTGATCCTGGTATCTCAAATGATGAGGTGATTCACATTCAGTGATGTAGATTAGATAGATGTTTATAACGGATGAGTTGTTTTCTCACTTCAAATACACTATTTAATCATTCCACTTTGGGATATTGTTCATATTTTGTCTGATTGAGAATGGTAACTGGTGAATTTTTCTATTTCAATTTCCCTGCTTAGATTTTGAAGCATAACAGGAGTTTGTTTAGATCTTGTTAAGGTTAACTATTGTATTTGATTTATAGCTGGTGAAAGTAAGATGTGATTTATCACTGAGCGTAAACTGACACGCACAGTTTACCGACTATTTAATCTGTGATTCTCTTTCCCATTACTGATTTGTACTCTGAACTTATCGAGCATAAACTGCTTGTAATTGTGCTTAATAAAGTAACGAGTAAACTATCTCCTGGTTTTCTGTATTTGCTTGTGAATCGTGTATTTGTTGTAACGTGATCCAGAGTGTGTATAGAGGGTATCGATCGAGTATTCATTCTGGTGATAGTGAGATCTCGATCACTGGTCGTAAAATCGTAGAATAGTAGTTAAAGCAAAAAATATATTTATTTGTCTGTTATAATAGTATTGTTTTCAGGCATTTTTCACTATTTCAACGAAGAACTGAGCAAAACAGGAATATATTAATGAAATTTTTATATTATTTTTCTGTGAATGACTTTGCCATAAATCTATAGGTTACTTTGTATCTTTCTCCAAAAAGTCACAAGTTAGAGAAACCATAAGGAATTTAAGAAATATTAAATGTTATAGTTTGCGTCACGGATTGACTTTAGTCAAACGAACATAAAAATCAAGAAGTACTGGACGAGTGTTTCGTCTTGGCTTGGAAGAGAGAGAGAAGCAGTTCTCGGAGTTATCGTGAGTAGCTATAATCAGTAGAAATCAGTCATATTCAGCAACAAATATTACCGATAAAAGTGGATAATAGTCGTGTAACGTCAATAATAGATTGAAGTTGGGAATGTGAACCATGAGATGATCTAAATTCTAAGCGCTTGCTCGAACCTGAAGGTCCTAGGATAAACCTCATATGGAGTAGTAGATGAGTACTGTAGTGATTCCTATACCAAGGTGAACTAATTGTTTAGTGATTGCTAGTTTTCAGTGGTTGCTCAGTCAGTCTTTAATATGAACTGCAAACTAGATTTTTAAAATCTATTCTGTCATTTTCAAGTTAAATTACCATATATCAATCAATATATAAAATAGTTGGTTATTAAATTTTATTTTAGTTTTGTAGCAAATTTTCTGTTAGAAAAAATAAAAACTAACAGACCTTCAGGCTAACTTTTTCTCCGTAATCATTTGTAGCTCCTTTGTGTATTGAATCGAATATAAGTTGAGTTACTGATCCGATTTTAGTAGTCACGTTTTTATTCAATCCTTTTACACCTATTCTCCAAATACGCGCAGTTCGGTCTGATGAACAAGTTAGCAACAAACGACTATCCGTCGACCAAGAAGCCCAGAGAATAGGACCTAAATGGCCACGTAATGCTTCAGCTGAAGGAAATAACTTCTTTCGTTTTTCTTCCAATGTGTTTTGATCACGTCGAGTAATCAGACAAATTCCATTACCCAAACATGATGCCAAGCTACTGCCATTAGCTTTAAGATTAAGTAAATGAGAGGAGAAAGATCGAAATGTGCTATCGTTTCGGACTGAAAATTGGTAAAAGCTGAAGAGTACTAATTCAATTTTTAATGGTTTGGGTTATTCCACTGTTGATATTTTGACTAGAATTTAGTAAGTCTTGTTTGGAATACGTACATCCTGTGTAGATTGTTTCAATATAGTCATTGACACGTTTGTATAGAATAGAAGGAATGAAGCTAGCAGTGGATTGCAAGATGGGTTCTTATTAGTGACTTGTGCCGGCAACCCAGAATTGATGTGCTTTCCGGGACTCAACCCAGTACCGTTCAATTCAAAACTTTGAGGATGGGTTTAGCAACTTCATTCCGTAGAAGGGTGCCTCTCTAGAAAAACGCTAACTTGAGAGAAAGAAGGGTCGTACCATACTTGTTTACGATGAGGAAACTGATTCCGCACGCGAATTCGAGTAACACTAATCAACAATCATCTACTTCTTATAGATGGAAGTAATTAATCAAAGCAAAATATGTCGACTAGTCATAGATAACCTAAGATCTGCCACGAATGTTTATCTAATAAGGTTGCTACACATATCTGTATAACGAACAAGAAAACTAATAATATAACAAATAGAGTGAGCAATAATAACACTTAGTCATATACATTGTATATATACATATAATAAAGTTGTAACACAATATCAGCTCAGTGACGTGAACTTATCAAGATAAATGCCAGAGTAGAAGAGAAAGTAACAGTATCAGGGGTAGTAGGAAAGAACAGAAGTAGACCATATAATTTGAGAATAATGAGTTTAGGGAATAAAAAGTATACATATTTTAAGACAAAGAATCAATGTATCTTTGCCATTGAGATCTATTCTGAGCTGTGTAACACTTCGTGTCTAGCCACTGATCACAGTTATCACGAGAACCTTACCCAGGTAGTCTGGACCTACCAAGATGGTTCAGTCTAACAGTTTTTATCTGTTTTATTTTTATTATTTTATTTCAACACAAATATTTGTACAAAAGGGTACCAAATATATATGCGCCACACCATATTTGTGTGTGTGGGCTGTGATACTGCTCAGGTGCCCAGACCGAAATAGATGGTTTTCTTAAGGGGCCACACCCCGAGCTTTTGACCTAAAGGTCTAACCCACAAGGCAGTGGAGCATCATGAGGAGATGCAGTCCCATGGTAGCCGGTGACCAACGATTGGTTCATACGCCATTTGTTCCCGCAGGATACTGGAGCCCATGTGCACCATTGGTTGGGAATCTGGTTAAAGCGCCGGATATTCGCTTTTCGTCCTCTCAATTTCGTAAACAACACCCTCGCCACAAGAAGGCAATGAGTAGGACTTCTCTGGCAGAGGCTATATACGCGTGGCCAAGTGAGAGACTTTCGAGAAGGAGGGTGGGCCCACCCCACTCTCGGACATACCAGGGTATTTGGGTGCGTCTTGGTTTGGTCACCACTCGCTTTCTTTGAACCTGCTGCTACTACACCAGAAAACCGCATTGAAAAATTAAGCAAGAGATATACAGTTGACAGAGAGGAAAAATGAGATTAGAAAATGAGAAGTATAGAATAGCATTATATATTAGAATTTTTAAAGATAGAAAGTGGATAAGGCCGTGTGACTGCAGTTGATTTTATGCTATATCATCCGACGTGTTCAATTATAGGTCACATTTATTGCTATGGTTTTATGAAGTACGTGAGAATCATAAATACAGAAACAACAACAATTAAAGTTGAATATCCGCTCGGAGTATGAGACAAAGCTACTAACTGTCGATCATAGTAATACCATGTAATCTGAGCATTAGGTGCCAAGCATATGATAGATACACTTACAACTATTCAGTTGTCTTGATCTTTTTGATATCTGACTATCAAATCCTGGTGCTTAGTTGATATCGCTATAATAACAGATGATAATAATAATCATGTTTTGTCGATTCTCTCGACATTTGTGACAACTGTTATAATGAATATGGAGATAACGAACTGATCTATGCTAGACAGTTATTAAAAACCTGTAAGTACCAGACAACCATTTCTTCCTAGTACAGGTCTTTTCAACAATGGACATCCACGATCCCTTCACCGGAAATCACACCCGAAACAGGCCCTGCACCCCAACACCTTAACTTCCAAACCTTCGGGTCAAGATTCAGTGATGTACAAGTCTGAATTCAATTAGTCTGTGATATTGCTTAACCAAATCCCTTTGTCTTCAATGGGTACATTTTATAACATCCGGCACGGTTGAAATCTACAACCCTCGTACTGTAATAATATATCTAGACACATATTATTGTTTGAAAATGTTGCACAAAATAATCTTCATATAATATTTTTCCGCTTGACTATATTTATTAGTTGAAATTACACTTAGTTTTCAAGTAAATTACTCACGCGAATAGGCAACTTTATAGATTGGTGTAGTACAAGAGTCGACATATCCACTTATTTGGAGAACATTTGGAAGTTCATCAGTATTCGGATAAGATTTAGTTAGTTTTCTGTTTTAAGTAAAAGAAATATAGAGAAATTGTACACTTTGTAAACTATACAGAATAATATACTCTTATGAAGAACAACATTTTGAAATGATTATAATGGGATCAGAATAAATTGAATGTCTTCAGTGAAAAACAAAATATTTTGCTGAATTTAAAAGTTTTTTTTTTCAACATCATCTAAATTTCTATGTAGAATGAATTGTATCGGGTAAATGAGGAGATGTAAGATTACAAATAGCGACAGTGGTTTAAATTTGACAACAAATGACAGATGAATTGACTGTATTTAAAATTAGTTCACTTAATTCTCAATGACATGAACAATATCGAAATTTAGAATCTGTTCATCTAGTATTATATCTGATACCTAGATGCGCCATATTGACTTTCTAACCACATTTTGGTCCCCCGAGAAGTATCCCACATTCAAGACCAAAACAGAAGACAAAACGCCAAAAGAATGGACGGGAGCTTTGTTTACAATGTCCAATTAGGCATAGAACACAAGGATATATACATGGTTGTGTAACCTTGGTGTTCGAGAAGCCTCCGAAAACATGATAAATTTAACAACAAGGTCGATAACTATCCAATCAGAACATAACACTTAACCCAGTGTTTTTCGACGAGGTCTCTAAGAAATTCACATTCAACGCTGATTTTCAACTTTTCCTCAGCTTCTGAGGATTTTGACGGGGAGTCCTCGAGGGTTTTAATACTAAAAAGGTATATTTATTATACAATAACTGATATGACAGGATAAGATGACATTGTGTGTGTCAATATTTTTTGTATGAATTCTAGCCAGGGTGACAAGTGAGAACTTTGTTCAGTGTAACATTTTGAGATCAATATTTTCTGATATCAATTCTGTACAAACTCTGTTCTATATGGCAAGTGTGAACTGTCGTTCATTGTGACATCTTTATTCCTTGTGTTGAGAGTCAGACGAACTATATTTATTGTTTTTTTATAGTAACTATAACTATTCTCGCCACATATGCCACAAAGGGTGCTTGAAATGTGGTATATAAATGATTGTATTGTAGGCTAATGATGATAAGATTTTGGGACTTGTTTTTAAGGAGTCAACAGATCTACATAGCACCAGTTTTTCATGTTCTCACTTTGCATTGTGGGAACCGTAATGGTCACCGTTTACCAGTATAAGCGGTAAAATCGAGGGATTGGAGTGGTTTCTGATCGTTAAGTAGAAGCAATAAGGAAGGTGACTCGACAGAGTTGATACGTTAATAGCAGTGACAATTCATCAAATATAACAGTTCCTTACCCAATTACAACAGTGCCGATAAACTCAATTTACTAGTCATATTAGTAGCGATTCCGGGATATAACAGTAACATCATCTGAAGACAAGGAGTCGCTTGATAGTACTGGCCTAATAATTCCAAGTCATAGCTTATGAAGCTAACTAAGCTAGAATTTTGATTATTATCTACTGATAATATTGGATTGTAGAGACTTTATACTTCAAATTGTCTGTAGTTCAACTTCGAAATTTCAGTATAAATGGTGATTAGTATTTTGTTCTTTAGAAAATCTGGACGTATTATTGAGTTTGTGCGTGAGCTTCCAATTAATCCAAACTATAAAAATAGCTGTCCAGTTCTAACTAGTTCTTAATAGTCTGTCAACTTGCGAAGTATTGTTATAGAACAGATTTTATTCATAGTTTATTTACTACAACAATCAAGACACATGAGAAAGTGGAGATGGGTAATATCGATTTGTTTTGTATCAAAATTCATTACAAAAAAATAACAAACTTATAACTTCATTTTAGTGACTAGTAACAGAGGATTAAAAATAAAGGAGAAAACTTACGTAAGCTTCCCTTCATTTCCTAAGTTTAAAGTATTTCTTTGTTTTGAACGTTCATAAATCAAAGGATGAAACATTTTACGCCTAAAAGAAGAAGTTTTACCGTTATATCTCAATCATCTTTTAATTGTTTAGTATTTAAATGAATGTTTATATTGAAGTACTCACTTTTTACGAAAACTGTCCAAGAGGAATTATTGTCGTATGTAGAAAAGTTCAAGTAAACAATCTTAGTTAAAATCCATAAAAAACAGACAGTAGTCACATCTAACTTGAGTCTATAATTTGCAGTTAAAATATTCAAACATTGCCTACTTCAATGTGTACTATATGTAAGTGTAGAAGTAGGTTGGAAGAAAACCAGGAGTGGCCCAATCTATGAAGTCAATAACTGTCAGATTGAACAATGTTTGTAGATGCAAATTACTAGGTTGAGATTCAAGCGATTATTGTAATCAGTAGTTGAAAACGTTGAATGATATAAGACATAATCAGTCGAAATGATGAAGATACCTACGGTGTATGTGAAAACTTATCATTTGTATTTTTCATAGTGAGAAATCTTTGTATAATATTGTCATTTTTCGTTGAGATGATATAAACAGATACTGATTATAGCTCGATGCAAGCACGCAAGGTAAATACTGTCGGCAGATTCAGATTTATTTCACCATTGAAATACAAAACTTTCGGTGATAAAAATGATAAATCTTCTGACCAACTGCTTGAATCGGTTTCTTAAGCTCTTCTGATAACCTCAGGCTAAACTTATACAACTTGAGCATGAGAGAAAAGGAGTGTATTATGGAAAGAACGCTTTACTTCAAGGTTAGTTTATGTACAAAGAACTGAGTGTATTTATAGCACTACAGATGGCCTTGGGCTTCTGGAAACCTGCCAAACATAGTAGCACAACAGACAATCATTCAATCAGAAATGTGACACGTGACTCATTACTTCCTAGATGCTCCTGAGAGACATCTTCCCAATGATGATTAGGTAAAATGTTTCTCAGCGTTTTCAGGGACACTTGGCTTTTCTCGAGGGATTTTCTGGGCTTCCCTAACAAGCAAACACGCTTATTTGTGTAGTTTTCGTGCACTGATTTTCTATGAACAAATCTCACATTAAATCAATGTTAGCGAATTTCTTACAAAGCAGGGGGTGTCATACTGGATTTGTACATGACTTCACTCTTAATTCATTACTAACACCTATCTCTTTTATAAAAAATAGGTCCTGAGTATACATGGTTAGAAGATATAAACGTGATATGACCATTTATAAGGAAGTATGTTCAGGACGGTTAAAGCCTTACTTAGCATCATTCGACGAAGTCATTGACTGTTGAACTGAACTGCGTCAAGAGAAATAGACTTCCGGATCGCCTCGAAATTAGTTGCAATGGGCAAACGTATTGTTTTATCCCTCTTTAACTTGTGAGTTTTAGTGTGATTTCATACCTTTTACCCTTAATTTGAGGTGTTCTTCTCAAACCTTATGTCTAGCTAGCTAGTATTATAGGTATTGTTATTTCTACTTGGCTATTTTCAATTTGGTTAGTGTGCTTACGTATAGTGTGATAATTTTTGGCCGATACAAATACACACTTGGTCCTATTTTATTTCTGATTGGCCACTATAGGAAATATTGCGAGCGATAATAAGACTTACATTGGTTCTTGTTTTGCATAACCAGAAGATTTGATTTTATGTCCAAATGTGACTGGTTTGTCTAATGTTTTATTTAATGTTGAAAATTGACTTTTGTTTCTGCTACTGCCATTATTTTGGAAGAGTTGATGTTTGTTGCAAGTATTCAATACTGAATTCTTTAACAGATCATATCTGTAAATAATGATGTATATAAAAAAATACCTCATAGAGGAAGAAAAATTGTTTCTGGAATGTGTTTTAGCAATATAAACACAAAATGAAGTTGATATTATGAACTAGGTTTTTCTAAGCAGCCATTTAAAACCAACAGTTACCAGACAACTGGTTCGTTCTAGTGTGGGACGCATATCATTGGGCACCAACAACCTCGTTAGATGTTGAATCAATATTTTCAGGCCCAGTGACTAGACGGTCACATTTAGACTACTAAATTAGTATCCAACAATCTAAATTTATAATAATAGTGTATGGTGTATGATCCTCGTCCATGGTTATTGATGATATGTGTCCCACGCTAGACGTAACTGGACTCCAGTAGTTAGTGTGGTATCGTGGTGTGTGCTACTTATGTTGATATAAGTAGTATATAACGCTAATTAAGAATAGAATGCCTGGCGGCAGAAGGATGATAAAATCGAAGAGGAAAGAAAGGGAATAGAAAGTAATTGGTATGAAAGTGGAGGGATAATGAAGTGTGAGAGGATTAATGGAAATTTTGCAAATGAAGTATTGGAGTATGGTTTTTACATTTTACCAAGTAACTGTAATTTTGTGCTAAGTATAATCTGTTGTCCTCACCTGTAATCTCATTCACTACTGTATCAAGCGCGATTATACAAATGGGACTATATGAAATCTGACGCGATGAATGTAGTATTTGGTGTTATAACGCTGAGTTTTCCTGTCTACACGAATGGGAGGTTAATTTACGTTAGATGGATGTTTGCACTAGATACCCTTCTAGTGTCTATTGTACAGGACTTCAACATACTCAAAGTATATAATTCATTTAATGCATTTCAGACTAGCTACTAGTCTCACCCACACATCAATTGATGAAGATGATTTTCTATAAAAAATAGCTCTGAAAACAGTTTTGATAAGATAAAAATTAATTTCTTTTACTCAATTAGTTACAAATATGAGTGTTTTACGACAAATAGAATTTCGAAACGGCAGTGAGCTCAGGTACGTGATTGTATGGTGATGTTCTTCAGAGCGAGTAAAATGACAAAATTAAACCGTTCACCTAAGAGAATATAAACATTCACGATGGTAAGTGTTTGAATCTTCCTGTTGTTGATGCTGTGGACTACAATTGATCTGCCTCTTTCGGCATACTTGCATCTTATGTGGATCACTTCAATATTTTCATATAGTTGCAAGTCTTAAAGTTGGAACAGTGGATAGCAGTGTAATCAGAGACGCAAGTTTTGTTCAATTTGTGACTCATCGGACGGTATATCCAACTGGTGAGTCACAAATAGGTCGAGACACTCGTCCTGGCTCCAACTGCTAGCCACTATTCCAATTTTAATTAAAAAAGAACTGTTGTCGAGTAACATGAATTTTGAGTGTTTTGTTTTCTGAGCTGGATGGTTTAGTCGTGAAACCTTAAGTGTCCTTCTTGACAACATCAGCAAGATGAAAAATTCAATAAATAAAATAAAATGACACCAAAACAGTTAAGTTACTTGGCAATAAATGATAGATATGGAGAACTTTTTGAAATATTTTCATATACATTTGTTACAGAAACATTTTCCAACGGAATGGTAAAAAATCCAACGGAGTCATTCTTACCACGAATCCAAAAGTTTACTGCACTCTTGAAAAATAAAACGGAAGAAATAAATCAAGTTTATATAAATCAATGGAACTTTTTCCATAGGATGATTTAAAAGATGGTTACGTGTAACTGATAAAACAGCTTTGTTGGTGATAAGTATCAAACAAGTAACTAAGATATTACTCAAGAGTATTTTTTACGAGAAGACTAAAGTTATTCAGTGTTTTGTGGGTTGTAGTCTAAGTGTAGAAAACCTTTTGACCAAATATAGATGGGTAATGTTGTTAACTTGGATGAGGACCTTGATATTACACTGTACAGTCAATTATTTATGAGGAGACAAATCTAAATTTTTATCTATTACTATGGAACGTGCCAACCGGGAAGCCTGCAGATAATCTGTTTAGCGCTAAATACTGGTAAAATTAACAGCGTAAAGTTCAGCAGTTATCGCATTATTCTCCGATTAGTAATAATTTGTCTGTTCTGCTAATTGTTGAACGATTATTTCATTTATAATTCTAAAATTGAAGAAGAAAGCGTAGAGACAACGGGAATACTAGACAGAGAAATGTATGACGATTGCCGAATCCATTAAGATGAATCTACCGTATTTTATGGAGCTAATGAAACAAAGTACGATGCTAACATTCAACCGTGCTCTATAAATAAAACAAAAAGCACCCATACTGATGTATAATAAAAAGTGATATAAACTGACAGGAGTCTTTCAAAAGTTTTGAGTGATAATGTTTGGTATGAATTATCTTCCCTATATGCAACATGTTGTTCAAAGTTGATATATATCAATGTCCAGTACAAACATAGAAAGTGATAAGGTTAAGAAAAGTAGGAACTTCGCTTTTTCTGGTATTCACATCAACCACCTCAACTTTTCGGTTGACGACAGAACCATGGCAGGAATGCATGAGCTCACTTGATATTTGGTGGCTTTCATAACCTTATAGCACGAGAGAGATACCCGTCTGTCATACAAATAATGAATATATTTTATCTTAATTCACCGCTTTCCTTTACAAGTGGGAAACATAACCTATGATAGTAGAATAAACAAAGTTTAAAAATAACTAGTAACGAATATTTTTGAAGCACTAATCGTGTATAAAGGAAATGGTGAGTGATGCTGAACTTAGATGTAAGGTCTTAGGTACAAATGGCATGTCTGTTGATAAATTTGTACATCCATTTACTGAGGTGTCCGTGACATCTCTGAGGGATTCCTGGCCATCGGTTACTGTGAAGTTTAATTCTGATTAAGATGAATTCTATTGGAAAATTGACAGGGGAAGTCAGATCAATAAATGACATCAGTTTTTAAAGTTTTTGAATATCGGCTTAAGGAGAAATGTACTTTTTTGTTAGACCGTAATTTATAGATCTGGTAGTCTGATTTGCAAAACGTCGCCTTTGAGTACATATTTCATTTTCTATCCTTTGTTAAATATTAAAATACATACTTTCCTAATTATAGTTTTATTTACTTATTTTGGACTACACTACTCAAGTTCAGTTCGCCATTGTTATAGCTCTTAATAATTTGACTCTTTTGACCACCAAGCGGTTAATTTTGTCACAATGTACTGATGAGAAGTATGGTAATTTGACCTAGTACCTATTTTTGCCAGACACTATTTTTTCTAAAACTGCATTACTAACAAATAATGAGGCTCAGGAAATAGAATTAGTGTGTATTCCACGGGATTTCATTTTTGAAATAAGGCACTTTTCAGAAGTAACTTACTGAAGTACTAGTAATTTCTGCATTATATATGTAGTTCCAGTTGGAAAGCTTAAGATCCATCCAACTCCAGCTAGCCATAACATTATGATTGGACATATCCAGTATGTATAATCTAGCGCGTGACAGGATGATTGATAAAGTGGACTTGAGTCCAGAAGTCCTTAAAAAAGAAAATTATTTGGTATTTGACAAGTTAAAAATACTATAAAATCAGAGAGAGGTTGAGAATAAGTAATTAATAATGAGTAAATTATGAAAACGGATTCGAAACTTTACAAAATATTTTTTGCAATGAACATGATTTCGTTTTGGTTGGTTTTTGGTGAGCATACGGTGGTAAGTCAGAAAATTAAGTAAACGCCAACATTGAATTATACCGTTATGATCGAAATTTTTCTATTAAGAACTAAAAGATTTACTTGAAGAAAAAATATAGTGTTCAATCATATACTCAAAGTGGTATTCAGATTTTCAATAGTTTATTATTCGGAAATTCAAACTAACTATAGATCCCTATGCAACTTGGAATATATTTAGCGATCAGTTAGTCATAACCAATTAAATCATTAGTTTGGCCTAATTTTAAGAAGCCCCTGTATTCTTGCAATAATGATGTCAAAAATCATGAAGCTTTGACAGCTTAGTGGGCCGTTGATCTGACTGAAATTCGAATGAACGAATATGCTCTGAACATAAATCTCCCGTTTAACTCCGTATAATACACTCAGGTTAACTCTGTTTGAGCGACAAGGGCAATTAGAAGCCAAATACAGATTGAGTTTGACGAGTTTATTTCATGTATTCGATTACTCAAACAGACATTAAGATGAGAAGCAGAAAAGCTAAGCGAAGTAAAGAAAGAAAGAATACCATCTCACTTTGATATGGAGCGACCCACTATTTATAGCCAGACAAAAATAAGCTAGGGGCATGTGGTGATTAGAGTACACGATACATACATACGCTCAAATAAAAGCACGTAAGGTTATAGGCGAATAATTGATAAGGTCAAAATGTGACTGAAGGAGAATAAATTAATTAGTATTCCCGAAAACTGGAATAACCCACGTGGCCGTGACATACTATCAGAAAATACAGCATCAACAAATTCAATGTAGTTGTGGAGACTAGATTAAGTCATTGAGGGTTCAAAGTGAGATCGTTGGTGCAAATCCGCATTATTTTTGACTACAGATACATACTAATCTATATTTTAAAAACGTTAATAACATTTGAAGAAGTAATTTATCTGCCTGAGCCATTAATAATACCCTGGGTTCAACAATCAACCGACATTATTTAAATGAGTATCACAGAAAAAAATTATACTGCTGTTGAGATGAATGGGTATGAGTTTACGCTCATAACAGACATCCATGAATTTATAGAGAGTTAGGAATAACTTATTTTAAAAAAAGTGTTATTTGTAAAATAAATGTTACGAAAGGTCAAAATGTCAATCGTACCTAGGTACATCATTGTCAGAGTGAAGAGATATCAAATCCACTGTTGTGAAGGCAACTATTTCATTTGAGAACTCTATAGAAATGGATGGATTAAAGGCGGTATTTTTTGACCATGACGGCCTTTCACTTGCTAAAACAAATAAAAAGTAAGAAATTTGGCATTACTTGGGTGGGTAATCGAACTAGCCTTTTGGAGGCCAACATCATTATTGACAATAGGTTCAGGAAGTGCGCACAACTGAATGCATTGGAAAGAATGAGGGCAGAAAGATAAGATCTAAGTTTTTATTTATGCCTGCAAAAGCTTTACCTGGCCATCTTTTGTGCCCAGTGGAATACAATTATTGATCAAACTTGAACTGAATGCAGTGATTTTTTGAGGACTTATAGCATGTATTAGTTTGCAAGCGTGTATATCCCAAATTCTGCACGAAAGGTCATCAATAAGTACGAAAGCATATTGTGGAACGGAGTTATGAAAATTGATGTCTTTAATATTGGCTGATTGCAATCCTATTGACACTACAGTGTCTTGAGTTTCCTGGAAAGATTAATCAGAAGAACAAGAAACCTTGAGATGCCATGCTTTCAAGTGCTTTTCATCACCAATAACAACGCAAGAGAAAGATGGATCGATTCGTAGAACAGGAGAACTTCGTGATATATATTCAATGAAATTTCTACAAAACTGTATAGAAGAGGATAATTTCAAAACTAACGTCCTTTCTGGATACTTTAATGACTTGTCTGAGAACTGGAGAATTTCCAAAGCTTTAGCATTTGCAAGAACGATAACTACATCAGAACAGATTACTTGAACTTTTAGGAAAATTACGGAAGAACTAGATTTGTAAACAGAATGAAACTTGATAAAATATAGTAATGTCGGTGTTAAGCAAACTCACTAATGGCAAGTTACAAATAGAACCAGTGCAAATCTTATCGAGAGCCATTTTTGACGTATAACATACGACGTTCTCTAGGATGTCAACTAGATAGAGTCCGCTAGCAGCGAAAAAATCTAAACACGGAGACCGAGAAACTGGCATTACAATGTGCTCAGTTTCAAACTGCCACTGTCAACAGTCACTAAGACAAACAATGCAGTGTTCAATAACAGTTTCATTTTAAAAACAACAGGAGCCTAGGTGACCTGTGCTAGTTTTAACAATTACAGTCTCTCTGTTGATCCAACTTCCTTTTAAATGCGTCGACATATGGGGCTTCAATAATGTGTTAAGATAGGGAATTCCATTTGTTGATGATTCGATGAGGAAGTCCAAATGGTTCAAATGGTTGTGGACGGAATAGAAGAAGCTTTCACTCAACAGGCTTCCGTGTCTAGTAGCAGGGGATCACCGAATCCTACAGGCAGGAACCTAGGTATGTTAACAATAAAAGAGGAAAAGAAATTGGTAAATCATAGTACGATATTGTCCTTGGTCCTTAAGAATAGGTCAAGTTGCCTCTTGAAGGACTCCTGAGAAGTCGCTTGGACTAGCTCGGCCGGCAGCGAACTCCAGCTTTTGACAACTCTTAAGGAGTAGAAGTTGTGTCTACATCCCGTCTTGCTATATTGAGTTTCCAGTTTCTGGGTGTTACCCCTTAGGTTGAGTAGGTGTTTAAGAGGATGTCCAGAAGTGTTAAGAATACTATAAGCCATTAATAAATCACCTCTAAGACGCCTATACTCTAATGGGTAAAGGTCTAGTGAATGGAGGCGTTCTTCGTAAGGCTTAGATTTGAGTCCGCGAACGGATTTCGTGGCTCGCCGTTGGATACGCTCCAAAGTGATCTTGTCCTTTTGGAGTGAGGGGGGAGTACTATATTTCCGTACTCTAAATGGGGACGGATAAAACTATTGAAGATTGTATGGAAAGTTCTTCCGTCAAACTGGCCAAAAATGCGCTTCAATGTTACCAGTGCAAGGTTAGCTCGGAAGGCATTTTTGTCACAATTAGCGTAAGACTTTAAATCATGGGGCACCAGGACTCCTAAATCTTTTTCGACTTGGGATACTACTAGTGAGGAATTTCTTAAGTTATAACTGTAGTCTGCGACATGTCGCAGATGGACTACTTTACACTTTGAAGTGTTAAACGTAAGTCCGTTATCGTCTGCCCAACTTTGAAGTCGAGTCAGATCCTCCTGAAGTGCCTGTGTATCGTCTTGGTTGCGTATCTCTCTCCAAAGTTTCACGTCACCGGCAAAAAGTAGTAAGTCTGACGTTACCTGTTGAGGAAGATCGTTTATGTAGATCAAGAAGAGGAGAGGCCCTAATACTGAGCCCTGGGGAACCCCACTAGGACATTCCATAGCCTGAGATAAAGTGAAATTAACCCTAACCTTAAAGTGTCGATTTTCTAGGTATGAAGTAAGCCAATCGATTAGAGGTGGTTTGATACCTAGTCGTTTGAGCTTATTGATAAGACACAAGTGGTTAACTTTATCAAAAGCTTTTGAGAAGTCAAGGTATATGATATCAACCTTTCCCTTGCGATCGAGGATGCTTGTCCATCTGTCCACTGCAGTCAGCAGGTTGGTTATACAAGAGTAACCCTTCCTGAAACCATGCTGTTGGGATGAGAAGTTTAAGGACAGTAGATAATCGTTTAAACCATCGTATATCAGGGACTCCATGAGTTTTGAAGGTAATGACAGAAGAGCCACAGGCCGATAACTTGAAGGTTCATTGCGTCGACCCCCATTGAAAATTGGTGTGATGTGAGCCAACTTCCGATTTTCCGGTAATTTGCCTTGGCTTAGCGAGTGTGAAAACATCACGCTAAGCGGCGTTGCCAGGAGTGAGGCTGCCTCCTTCAGTATGGCAGAATAAACCATATCCGGGCCAGGAGAAGTATCTAGTCTTAAGTGCTGCAGTTTCCGGAACTCCAAGTCAGCGCTTAGGTCCACTTCGGAAAGCCCTGTGGAATTACAGGTGAAACTGTCGTCAATAGAGTTGATGTCAGCCGGCTGAAATGTTTGAGAGTAGTGTGCCGCCAGAAGGTTAGCGGCGTCACCATCGTTGTTGGTTGGGCCGTTAAGACCTAGCAGTTGAGAAACTCCTGTTTTGGCTTGACGAAGAGAGGCTGCATAACGGAATAGGCTTCTAGGGTTCGAGGCAAATTTGTCCATAAGCTTTGTCTGATAATGAAGCCTGTCTTCTCTTATAGCCTTCGTGCATATGTTCCTGATATGTTTGAATTGCCTATACGCTCCGTCGTTGTCAGTTCGTTTGTATTCCGCCCACCAGTGCCTTTTACGGCTTAGCAGGCGAAGGGTACGGTTCTTGATTATTGTAGGTGGCTTACAGCTTTTGGGAACCGTTTGAGGAACTGAATGGTTTGTAGCACATAAGAGCGTGTGCAGTAAGAAGTTCCAGTGACCGTCCACATCGAGTTGGGGGTGAACATCCCAAACCACCTGTTGTAAATAGTCGTGTAGAGCTGGCACATTCAGCCGTTTAAAATTCCAACGCAAGTTATTGTTGGGATACCTTAGCTTAGTTTTGGTGACAAAACTGAAGGCTATGACGGCATGATCGCTCTTTCCCAGAGGAGCCGAGATTGAGAGGTTGTCAACTAGGAATTCTTCGTTTGTGAATACACAGTCTAACCGCGACGGTGTCTGACTGTTTCTCCAACGAGTTGCCGACCTCACATTTTCATATAAGCCCAAGTCATCGATGAGGTTGAAGAACCGAGCTTCAGTTGAGTTTTCACCTCCAGTATACGTGTGTTCCACGAAGTTGACTCTAGGAAGGTTAAAGTCCCCAAGAATCAGGATATGTGTGAAACCGAGACGGGTAGAGCGGGATAGTCCATCCAGCATACGACTATCGTACTCGATGTCAGCAGTTGGCTTCCTGTAAATGAGACCAACTAGACACCTCGAAGTGTTAGACAATCTTACAGAGCACCATATGGATTCCTCAAGATTGTTAAACTCGAGGTTGTGAACTTGGTGCACCTCCAAGCAAGAGCTTATGTATATGGCTACTCCACCCCCAATTCCTGTTGTTCTGTCGTTGCGGAACAAAGTCATCCCTGGTAATGCTAACTCTTGGTCCGAGAACTGAGAAGATATCCAGGTTTCAGATATTCCTATCAGGTGGGCCTTATTAGCGTTGCAAAGTTCACGTAATTCATCCAGTTTGTTTGGTAGACTCGAGGCGTTCATATATAAGCAGTTTATGCTTTCAATTTGGAACGCGTGAGCTTCGTCTTGTTTTTCTGAATGAGCCTTATGTGAATGGACAGGTAGCTTACCCATGTGAGGTTTACCGAGGTGGTAGGCCCTGTCCTTTACACGTTTTTTTTATCGTTTAGATAATCCACAAGTGGAATGGTCAGCTCCAACTTGCCTTTGTGCTTGGTCCTGGCTTCATATGGCCTGTCCGGGTGCATGTGGATTCCAGGTGGCAATCGACGTCTGTTGGCACGAAATGCTTCGAGAACTGCAGCCGCCATGTGGGAAGATGGGAAGGTTATCTTCATTAGACGAGGTCTAAGATCACCGTCCTTCTTGGCTAATCTCGTCACATGCTGAGTCAGTATGTGTTTGAGCCTCAAGGACTGTGTGATGAATTTCCATTCCCTGATGTTAGAATTTGATTGAGTAGGGTCTGCATTCTCCGGTATACCTTGCACAATTATGTTTCTTCCGCGGAAAAACTTCTCACGAGATTCTTTAGGGATGTTACGTATGATATTGCGCTCAGAGAACGGTATATCGGGCAATATTCTTACGTTACCATCTGATTGCAGCAAGTGACTTGCTAGTAAGACGTCCTCTACATCAGTAGCATTCTTAAGTGTTACTCGGAGAAGCCTTGGGTGATTAAGATGCTTAGAGTCCTTTCCTCTAGAGAGCCGGGTGACCATCAAAGGCTCTATTCTAGGAAGTTCTAGCTTCTTGTTCAATTCACCCCAAAGCATCCTGTCGTTTTTGTCCTGCAGACTGAGAGGAAGGTCAGGATTACCAACGAGGTTCATGATAATGAGAGAGTCGTCACGAACTGTTGTTAATTTACCAGGTTTCACGGCGGATTCATGTTTAATGACTTGCTGTTTGGAGGTCAGTGTGCGTTTATGAGGCTTGGGCTCTTTTTTGACCGGACGAACAGTCTTGGGAGTAGACTGTGCGACCAAATCACCAGTTAATTTCCGTACAGCAACACTTGGGTTGCTTGGCTTAGGCGGTGATGCCTGGTTCTTTTGGGCTTTCTTAACTTGGGTCGAATCACCTACAGGGTTTTGGGGAACCACTGTTGAGTTCAGGGACCCTGAGCTGGGAGACCCGAGTTTGCTTAGGGAGTCTAATACCTTCGACGTAATGATGGTGCTGAGCCTCGACACGTCATCATTAGTGTTGATGGGTGTTCCATCGATGGTATACCTATCGACATCCCTGTTTTTGTATCCGTCGCACGCTCTTGTTTGTCAACCGGTTTTCTTACTGTCGTTGTCCAAGTTAACTGACAACTTGTTCCGAAGACCTGTCAGTAGGACAATGATGTTACTCAGCAAAACTACAGCATCCGTGCTGCACGTGACACATACCCATTTTTGGTCTGACTTTCTGAGTCTGTTGTAAGCAGTTGATGTCAGATCTGTGCATGCTTCGTGGAACTAACCTTTGCAGTTGTCGCACTGCATGCCAGTTGCAACAGCAAAAGGGCATCCCGGACGTTTGCATGAGTTTTTCATGACTATGTTGAAGCAAACTATGTTATAGATGCTTGCAAGAGCCTAAGACCTTTAAAAAACACTAAAAAGCACACTGAAAACGGACAAAAATGGACAAAACGAGTGTTATAGACTGAAACTAGTCTATACGTGAAAAACAAAAACAAACCGAATAGTAAACTGAGGCAAAACCACAGGTAACTATTAAATATGGTGAAACTCAAAAAAATAGTAATCTACCGAACGTATAGCTCAGGATAGATTCTTTAGAACTGAAATGGTACTTTTGTTGCGTAAGAACACCGCAAAAGTTTGATAAATGCAAATCACGTTAGTACTAAACTTCCCGTTCGAAAAGCCAGTAGTAAGCTGAGAAGTAATTTGTTATGGGTTTGTGAACACTTTTTGGGTGTCTCCGTAAACTCCCTTATTTAAGAGATGATAAAATGAGGGCGTGCCAGATACAAAACTATCACTAAGCAAATTAAAAATTGGTACTTCTACATGACTGAAAATAAGTTCAGTTTACCCAGTCTATCGTCATACGGCAGATATGATGTTCCGGGAAAAAAGCTTGTTAGCGTTTCCCTAAAGCTTTCCTAAATGCGGCGAGACTATAGTTTATGGACGAATCAAGCAGATTTACGATCAGAAGTCTTGGATTTTGGAGCGAAATTTACTCACCTTTTCGGCCAAATAGCGTATTGACATTTTAGATGATGTCAGTTCATGATGAAAAACCTTTAATCTAATTCCAAACCCTAAAAATTAACTGCAAACAATAATCCTTATCCTTCAAACTGCTTTACGACTATCGTTTAGTCTTATTAAGTAGGTAGACACTCTCAAGGTCGCTCTGGAGTCACTCAAAGATCGACCGTAAATTATAGTCTCACCAAACCGACTTCTATTGTGATGTGAAGCATGTTTGCAGTTACTTCTATGTTTGACTTCAGAGTTTCGGATGCTGCTGCCTTCCCATTCTTGGTATATTTGTTGTACATCCCGGTTTCTTCGACTGTTGGTGGAGTGACATCTGTAGGAAGGTTTGTGTGTGCTTCTTTGATGTCCGGTGGATTCAATGGAGCTTATTTATTCCAGAGTTCCTCAAAATGTTCCATACATCCGTTTCTTTGTTTTTTGATCTCAGTGATCAAATTTACCTCGTGTCCTTGACTGATCTCTGGTTTATTATATTTTCTATCAGTTTCTTCATTGTCACATATAGTTGTTTCGTATTTCCTCTTTTTCCAATCTTTTCCGCTGTCGTTGCTAGGTCTTACATGTATTTCTGCTTATCAGCTCTAATGCTCCTCTTCACTTGCATGTTAGCTTCAGTGTATTCAGCTTTCATCTTAGCAACCACCGGGCGGTGATCTGAAACTATGATACCTCCTCTCCTGGTTCTCACGTCTCTCATGGATCTTCCAAATTTTTAACTGATACGAATATGATAGATCTGGTTCTTTGTAGTGTGGTCCTGTGAGACATATATAGGTTTGTGTATGCGTTTGTGGGAGAATATTGTACCACTCATAGCTATTGTGGGGGATAATATAACGTCATGTGTCATATGAAACCCACATAATTTATTCCAGCTTCCAGATAAGCCAATCTATTCATTCTTCTTAAACCACATCTTGACCATGTCACTTATTGGCTTGTTTATTCTGACTGTTTTTAGATGAGCGTATATGTGTGCATATCCTATCATACTCATCACATGTCTGTAGCTTATTTGTATCTGGCTATAAATATCGATTAACGCTTGATCAAATCGATTTGGTTCACTTGCCTTCTCTAATCTACTTCGCTCTTCCATTTTTTGTTCCATCGCCCTGACTACCTATTCAAATCAATGAGTGCATGAAATATGCATATTCAAAATCCAATCTTGTATTTGGGTTATTTAATCCAATTATTCACTGATGTGAGTTAGATTGATAATTATGTGCGATAATAGATGACATATATTTTAATAAAACTCACCGTGCGATCAAACCGGGGTCAGATATAGGGCCACAAAACCATTTTGTTGAGTGCACATAAATATGCAAATCTGTCACAATTTTCGTTTCTTTCTCCTGGGTGAGTCCGTGTTGGCTACGCCACATTTATTTATTATATTTAAAGCACATTTGTTTATTTGCAGGCATGGCGAGCCATATCACAGAACGAAATAATAATTACGGATGTCAAGTTCAACAGAGATACTTTAGTGAAAAGTCTGACAATCAGACTTTCTACATCTCTGAGAAAAACATTCTGTACAGTTGAACTTCACATTGTCCTTTCTGTTAAGTTCGTAATTCTTGGCTATGTGAAGGATAAGCTCACGCTTTGGGTTGAATTTATCTGTGTCTTTCAGTTTACTCGCTTATGTGTGGAAGGTTATATTGGTCGCACTAAGCGAGCTCTATTGGAACTCAACATCAAGCTTTCTGAAGAACCCCAGAAGTCAATCAAGGATTCGGTCTCAGAACATCTTCTTCAAAATCGTACATACGGTTAGAAGAGACGTCTCAAAACGAATTCAGATGAAAACGAATGTACAGCATACGTGGTCGCTATCCACCAGTTCAAGCGTTATCCTTGCAAATATACACAATATATTTAGTTCCTCCCCTTCTTTCTGTCCCTCACAATCTGCGTTTATTTTTCAGTTGTTACATCGAATCCTTTTTAATTATTTTCAAAACTATTAATTAGCCATAATTCCAAATTTTCATCATCTTGCTTTTAATAGCTATCAAGTTGAAAATTACCTTAATATAAACACCTTTCATTAGTTGACTATTACACAACTTCAATTCCAAAAATAATGATAAAATTATTACGTCCAAAAATTAATGTAATGATATATTAAATGTAATCTATACGTACAAGAAAAATATACAAGAAGTTGGATATGTATATTCAGAAAGACCATATAATGAGAATAGCATTATGATCTATAAACGTAGACAGTAAATATACTAGAGTTCTGTTATCATAACATCATGTAATTGAGAACAAGAGGCATATATGTGTAATTGTGTATACATTACATACAATACAATAGATGTTTTTCGTCACTAACTCTTTAATCAAATGAACTGATGAATGACAATTAATACTAAATATCATTTGGTCACTGACCGTGAGTATATTCTTGAAATGATAATTACTTCATTCTTACCTAGATCATCTGCATAAATACATTAATTATAAAAGAAAAAGTAAATCACACACTTACTGCTTTGTTCTTTACTTAGGAAAACTCAATCATTAATTCCTCCAAGCTTTTATTCAATCTAATTTTCAACTATGAATATATATATATATATATATATTCCCTTAACTTAAGCTACTGACCTTATGAATAATAATGGAAATCCATTGACTTGTGACTGATGAGATTTGACGGCAGATAAGTAAATGAACAAATGTAAAAATATTCGCATATTGTATGAGTGTGTGTGTGTGTATATACGTTCACCTACTTCAAGAGTTCAAATAACTGGCCATAAAATTAGATCATAGTTTTATTATTAATTTATGCATATTTGATTAATACAAAACTTGAAGTAAACTATTCATAGTTAATGCATACTTGTGTACAATTTTGGCTTATTCCTTTTTTTTCAATCTTTGAAAGAAATTCCATGACTTTGAAGCATTTGGTTGAAGGGAGGAAAGAAAATATTGTACTCGTTACTCATGTTCGATTGTTGCATTTTCTGTTAAAAGAGAATAGATAAAGTTTATAAACGAAAACTACCATGCATTCAGATCTACACATTGATTGATGTGACTTTGAATATCACACATAGAATATGAGTTTCCTCACTTTTAATATAAGCTATACTGACGAATTTCACCTAACAGGCAACATTCAATCAAGCTGTAATATTTTGGAGAAGTACAAATATTTGCGTTGTATTGAATTCAGTTTGGTCGAACAATTTATTATTAGAACAGTTGAATTGTCAAGCTCGATTATTGACATCTTCGTGACTAGTCAACTGGTTATTCAGTGCTCAGAAGAATTATTTGTGCAAATAGACATAAGTATTTTATATACTTGTAGCTAGATGACAGAATATTCTAAATTTAGTTTATTTGTGTTGGCTTGTGTTTGACAGCACGAAAAGTTGAAGCGAATCGATAATATTTCTTCCCCAACAATTATCTTACTGATGAGTGTCAGCTAACTTATAAATGTAATCACAGGATTCTTACCGATTGTCTACAACTACCTAATATTTAAGTGTATTGTACACTTAGTTTATCCGATTTCATCTAGTTCATGGGAAATTGATCAATAATAACCGCCCAGTATCGATTGTTGTTCAATACTGAGTGATCGATAATTAGTGTATTACAATAATATTGTATTACTTCATGACATATTATCATAAACTATACATTATAGATAAGCAATTGTCAATTTCTTATATTGTCATTTTTACTCACTACAAAACAGCTTTCCTTCTGTAACAAAAATACTTAGTTTTTTTTAGTTATTCAATATGTTTTTAACGTGTTCTCATCATTCTCACTAAGTAGACTACTCTGGGAAGTATTAATTGCAGTCATTACTGGTATGGTATTAAGTTACACAACAAAGTAGGTACTGGCTACATCTGTCTTTCCAGCTTTTTGTACTGTAACTGTTTTATCTCTTCTCGCAATAATTTTAAACGTACCGTAATAATTCTGATGCAAAGCTGGTTGTACATTATTCTGTAGATTACTAACGTAGATGATCTGTGTTGAGTGACTGGGGGCCTACTCAAGTCAAACCAACTCGCTAACGTCAAAGCCACACCTCACGCTTAGTACCTAACCTGGATTACACTTTCGTCGTACCCAGGTACTATGACTGTTTTCACTACTGTACAACACAATCGACGTTATTACAGAAATATATTAGTAGGTGCAATGAAGGGAGTGCGACTACCACCACATGTAGCTAGTCCATGGCGCTCAACTAACTAATGCGCTTTGATTGTTCTTGATCTTGACGAGCACCGATGAACTGTATGACATTTAGTGACCCAACAAACGGATGATCTGGCTAGGACCAAGGGAAATTTCAAACGAACATATACGTGCCATCATGCAGTTGCTGCGGTAAGAATACTCGTCGTTGTTGTTGTTGTCTGGGAAGCACTGTTCTTAAATCGTTCGCATGCTTCTTAAGGCATTGTGCGCAGTTGGCTACATAAGTCAGAAACATTTGACCTGAAGCATGCTTGAGATGTCTAATTTCTCCGTTGTTTTTCGGGTTCATATGCAGTGGCAGCACTCAAATGCTGCTCAAAGGCCTTACAATGTCTATCATAATCAACCTATCGAATTCCTGCTTTGTTACTTTTAATAGTTTTATGTCCAGCCTTCGTGATCTTGTATTAGCTGATATTGAACGGAGTATTTGGGATCTGCATTATTGTTTTTTATCTTCGTGAGCTAGGCATATTCTGTAGATAAAGATGTTTATGGATCAACATGGTTTTTATCTACCATCGAATTCATGGGAACAGAGTCATTAATTTCTCCTCTTATTGTAATAGTATAGTCACCGTTTGCAAACCGATGCCGTCAGAGGTCGGTTAGTAAATCGGAGTTCTCCAGAAAATCAATGCTTATTATGGGTACAGATACATGTATTATAACAAAGTCCTAGAGATATGAAGCACCTTGACCAAAATTCAGAGTCGATTTATGCATGCGGTACGTTTTGATATCTGACTTATTCTCTGCTACTAGTATTAGTGACGTATTAACGTTTCGTCTTTTTATCGCTTATGCGAGGTACAATGCTAATTTCTGCCTCTTTGTCAACTAAAAACTGTGCGTTCGTCGTTCGGTCTTGTATGTAAACAAAAGGCTGTTTGTAGAAGTTACACCAGTTGACGCAGCCGTGCTTATTTCCCCGTCATATTATATATAAAAGGTTGTCTGCACTTTCTAGCTCTGTAGCCGTATGTTTGGTAATACCAGCACGTAGATGGAGCTAGTTATCTTCTGAAAGATAGTCGGTTTCTGTCGCATGAGCCATTCCGCGAATATCTTCGTGGCCTTCCGTTCTATGTCAACTCTGTCAGCCTGTGGCACAAAACACTTATTTCTTTTCGCAGCGTATTGATCCTGTCATCAACCATCGTGTTATGCAGCTGAGGGCTCATTGGCTTAGTCCTTTCTCATATCCTGTCAGCTATTTTCGCTATACTGTCCATGCCACTATCGCTATCTCTTATGGCTAGAATCCGCTGTTCACTCAACGGGAGCCGATGGAGCCGCAGTTGATAAAATAGGTTTTTGTCTACTTTCCTGTCGCCTAGCAAACTTTTCACATAGTTTTTTTATAGCTACAAATGAATTGTATCCTCCACTTGTACTTGATTAATAATCTGATCAACAGTTTGTTGGTCGATCAAAGAGACAGATTTAATTGAGACTAGTTTTAATAAGTCATATGGCCTCTCGGGGTTCAGTTTAATTGAAGCCTCTCGTACGCTATACGCCACTTCGTCTGAAAGAAGTGTGTTTGATTGGCCTAAATTGTCTTGTTTCAGACTATTACAGTTAGCCAAAAATAATTTCCAAGTCTGATAAACCAAAGTTATAAGTTATTGGATTTAGAAGATGGGATAGAAAGATTAAGGGACTTGACAGACCTCGTTTGAGATATACTTAATGCAGAGTCTTCCTAAGACATGTTTTTTAAAAGAATGAATAGTACACGAATAAAAAAATGTGAATGTTAAAAAGAGAAATGAACTAGTAACAACAATGATAATAACAGATGATACAATATTCTAACATAAAACAGACATATATATATATATATATATATATATATATATATATATATATATATATGTGACTCCTCGGCAGTGCGCGTCCACAACCCCACCTCCCGAGACTCGAAACCAGGATCTATCAGTTTCGCGCGTGAGTGCTTAATCACTAGACAACTGAGCCGGCATCTAACGGTGTTAATGTCTAAATTCAACCAATGTTAGTGTTCGAATAATATTGTTTATTAAGTAATTTAATTAAAAAGTTCGACCCAATTGACCGTAAACAAACATAATTGTACGAGAAGTGGTCAAAAACATGTTGACAATATTAATCTAATAATCATTGCTTTTTATTCAAGAGTTAACTTACACGTTCATATAGAAAAAAAATATTCTGATATTTATTTGTTTATTTCATTAAATTTATTTGTGTATGAGTTCGTTAACTGAACCGTATCAATAATCCTTTGGAGAATAAAAACAAAACAAACTTTATATGCAAAGATGAATAATGGCTTACAGTGAAATCCAAGACGAGCGTTTCGTCTTATTTGGGACTCTTCATCTGGATGAACCTGCATCTCAGAGTTGATGTTCACTCTGGGATTCAAACCCAGTACTGATCTCTTCAAACGCCATCGCATCCTGGATTCTACTGCTAGCCACTATCCATCTTTGCATATAATGCTTGTGAATTAAGGCTATATCGAGGCAATAAGCACAGTATACACATGTGCAAATAAGAGATTAATCAAGTGCAGTCCTAAACAACAATGAGAATATTCAAGTAAACAATACCAAGTGAATTTAGAACTAACTTTAATTATTTCTTGATTCAGTTTTAGTGGCTGTGAATGTGACTCCAATTAGATTATATGCTGACTGTCATTGAAGTACACATGTCGCCTATCCTCGTATGATTTAATCGACTTAGATCGCGTTAGTCAATAACAGAACTAAATAAGTCGAATGAGAAAATGGATTTTTGAATACATATATTTTGTACACTCATTGTTCTGGACAGGAAACAAGAGGGATGAAACGAATAGAAGAAAGCGAAACGAAATGACACGCGGTGGTAAAATGACGTCTGAGCCAACTCGATTTAGCCATGTGTTAATCAATATTTATAGTCACACAAAAATAAGCTACAGACATGTGATGAATAGGATAAAACTATTAGAAAGTCTGAAAATGTTTACCTAACTAAATTGTAGAAATATGATATCTATAGTAGCTCACATGAAATTGAGTTTGTTCACATTTAATTTGGTTAAACCCTTTTATTAACTTATTTAACGGACAGAGTCATTCGTACAATAACAGCTTATCTATATCATTTTACGTTTATTATTGTTACACTTGTATGAATATGTATGCTTGATCATTGCTTACTGCCTACTCATATATTCGCTCTGCTAGCCTTACTATTAGTGGCTAAATTGATTCGATGATTCATTCATTCCACTATGTATATATATGTACATTTTATTCGTGTTGATTGTACACGCTTACTCGTAATCGTATTCGCTGACTCGCTCGCTTGGCTGCTAGCTTTTTGGTACCACTCTTTCATACTTGCTTAACGTACCTGTAATTTTGGTGATCTGTATGTGGTGCAATAATAAACGTAATCAACACTTCGTATTCGCCTTCTGATTAATACATCGTTGGAGCGTTATCTAGTGACGGTTATCAAGACGAGCGACATACAAAGTTTGAGGATTATATAGAATACCAACCACAACATATCCTTCAATCGATGATCCGTTCAAACTTTGGGGTCATCAATTTTTCAAAAGTACCTTAATTATTCTGAAGTTTATTGTTTCAGTTCTGTTTTAGTTTAGTATTTATCACGACAAATTACATCTATGTTTACTCTTTTACAAAATGTTCCCAATTCATGTATAGAATCAAACTACTAAGAGACAGAATTGTTATCACAATATTTCGTATATTTAGTTAATGAAACGAGGTATCTTTATGGGATCGAGATTGGGTCGTAAATATTTATGGAGGAATATGATTATCAAGTAATCTCATGTTATATGTTCTATGAATATAATGTTAATATCCATATGATCTATACTTATAAAACAGAATTGGATATTCTATACATAGTTCAGATATATAGGACAGAATAAAGTGAATATTATCATTCTTATTATTACTAGGAATTTGTCTTAATGGTAATGTTTTTCTTAATATCTAGTGTTGTAGTGAACGGGACCACAAGTGGGGACAACCAAATGTATTTGTACATGAATTTATAGAACGCCTTGGTAAGATCTCAGAACCATACAGTAAATATATCATTTGCAAAATGTTTATTAATCGTCTCACGTTTCATTAAATTTCCATATCAATTGCTTTTTGTTCCTATTCTTTCCTCCTCGATCTTCTCAACCTTTTGCTGACAGACATTCTATTACTGACTAGCGTTATATACTACTTATATCGACATAAGTAGCATACACCATAATGTTACTTAATAATGTCTGTAGGTGAAATGGAGTGCATATATCGTCTATCCACTATACATACAAAGACATTAACAACATTCCATTCGCGAAGCTACTAGGATCTATTAGATTTAAGATGATAATACTGAATACATTATATTCATAATGTATTATTACTTACTAAGAAAAACAATTATAGGAGAACCTAACATATCATTATGGTATAAACGAGTGCTGAAAATCACCGGGTCTATCTTCCCAATGGAAAATAATGATTTAAATCAGGATAACTGTTTGCACTTTATGCCTTTCATTTTATTTAATTTCAATGATCATTTCTATTATTACTATTATCTTATTCAGTACTATTATTATTGTTTATGGGATGTCGAATATTCAGAGTATAAACGACATTTAGTCTATCTGTTAGATAAATCTATTTTGTTTCATTTGAATCTATTTTCAGTCTATGTTACAGTGAATCTAAAGAAAAGAAATAGTAGTACGGTGGTGTGAGTTACTTATATCCACATAAATGGTATATAACGGTGGTCAGGCATGGAATGTATTTCAGTAGAAGATCGATAAGGAAAGAATGGGCACGGGACGCAATTGGTATGAAAATGCATGAACAATGAAATCTGAGACAATGGACTGATATTTGCAAAGGAGCAGTCATATTTGAGACGATGGATTGATATTTTTCAAATTAACTATTTACTATATGGTTCTCAGATTTTAGTGGGATGCTCTGTAATGTCGCGTTAAATGAATTCGACTGTTGCTACTCGTGTTCTTGTTTACTACAGTACTAGCGGAAATAGTGTTTATATACTTAATTGTAAGAATTATGTTAGAGATCTTAGAAAATAAGGCGAATGAGAAAAAATTATTGAATAAAGAAATAAGTGGTTCCTGACAACTATGATGCAGCTGGACGATCTAGATTTCGCAGATAATCTGACTCTACTATCGCACACGCAACAGCAAATGCAGAAGAAGACGACCAATGTAGCAGCATCCTTAGCAGCAGTAGGTCTCAACATACACAAAGGGAAAAGTAAGATTCTTTGACAAAACACAACATGCAACAATCAAATCACACTTGATGGAGAAGCTTTGGAGTAGGTAAAAACCTTTACATATCTCGGCAGCATCATTGATGAACACGGTGGATCTGATGCAAATGTGAAGGCGCGGATTGGCAAATCAAGAGCAGCATATCTACAATTGAAGAATGTCTATAACTCGAAACAACTATCAATCACCATCAAAGTCAGAATTTTCAATAAAAATGTCAAGACAGTTCTACTGCATGGGGCAGAAACTTGGTGAACTATGAAAGCCATCATCCAGAAGATTCAAGTGTTTATTAACAGTTGTCTACTTTGAATCCGTTGACCAGACAGCATTAACAACAAATTACTGTGGGAGAGAACAAACCAGATCCCAGCGGGGAAAGAAATTAGGAAGAGATGCTGGAAGTGGATGGGACATATGTTGAGGAAAGCACCCAATTGCGTCATAACGCAAGCCCTCACTTGGAATCCTTGAGGCCAAAGGAGGAGAAGAAGACCAAAGAACACAATACACCGCATAATGGAGACAGATTTGAGAAGAATGAATAACAATTAGACAGAACTAAAAAGGAAGGCCCAGGACTGAGTGGGTTGGCGAATGCTGGCCGGCGGCCTATGCTCCATTGTAACAGGTGGAAGAAGAACTCTAAGCCTGTGAATATAACCAATAGGGTTATACAAGGCAGTATGATTGGTCCATTACTCTTTCTTCCTTACATAGATGATGTATGTTCCTCTTTCAATATGGTCAACCTTTCCTTTTTTGTCGAAAACCTAAAAGTGCTTCTTCCGCCAAAGAAAGCCATTTTTCAGCGGTAATCTAAGAAGAAGTAAACTAGTTGTTCGAATGAACTGTTTCGAGGAATCTGCTACCTAATGTTGACGAAAGTGGATTTATTCACATTGGCCGCTGCCTTAACCTATATACAAACATACATATATGGGGGTTAAACCAGATCTAACGCATCTTTACGGCGCTGCTTGATAGTAGGGGCAACGTTGCTTGTAAACTTGGACGATCGATGGAGATTGGACTGATCACCCAATCTGTTGTATACTTGATCAACTCGAATTTCAACCTGAGGCTCACTTAACCGTGCCAGGCTATCTGATGTGTATGCTTAAGTACATGAATTGTAGAAATCATCGGGCCTTTGTAGTTCATGTATATAGGTAAATATAAAAGGTGTGTTTGTGGTGTCGTAAAGAGGAAACGTAAGCTGAAATATTGCTTGCATTATAAATAAAAAAATCAGTGGCCTAATCTATTAATTAGAAGACATAGCAAAAAGAAGAGGTAACAAATAATAGGGAGAGGCAACCGACAATTTCCCGTGGGAGAAGGCTTACGCTCATATGTGTGTCAGGAAATGCTGGGGAGTTAGGTGTAGACTGGATGATGTTGTGGTGTAGGCTATTGATGTCGACAGATAGAAGTAGTAAGTATCATCAATCGAAAGTGAAATGTCTGATGGCAGCAGTTTAAGAAGATAGAAGAGAAGAGAATGAGAACAGAGAGTGATTGATGTGAAAGCGAAGGAACAGTGAAGTCTGAGACAATTGATGGAGATTTTCTAAATAAAGTATTTACTGTATGGTTCTAAAGTTTTCTAAAAGATTTTTTAACTTTGTGTTGAAATACATTTGGTTGTCTCAGTTTGTGTTTTCGTTCGCTACAATATGCATATAATATGTAAGGGACAGTCTACTACAGCAAGAAGCAGTGAAAATCTGCCCTACCAGCTGGGTGAATATACCTATGTGTATGCTATGGGATGCATGGGATAAATCTTGTGTGTTGCCAGTGTTCATGTAACGTATATTTGTTCACAGATTAGGTATACCTGTATGTATACCAAGGAATATTGGGTTGAAAGTCCGTGTGTTACCTAGTATATATATAGACTATACATATCCAAAATAAGTGAAAACTTTATAAATCCTTTACTTGCTCTTCATACGATAGCATGATACACACAAAGACTTGCTAGGCCACAGTTCCCCACAGAACCAAATCTACCCGGTGGGATTGTGAGCCTAGGAAACATGGAACCCATTTTAGAAGAGCCTACATAGGCTTCATCAAAAAAGATTTTACCAACTAATCTGGCAGGGATACCACCATATATATTGTAGATGAGAAATTAGTTTGAATGGTTTTATCTCATAATTGATTTACTGAAAGTTATTGAAGTATGTTTTACATGGTCAGATTCTTTAAATTATGTTTACTGGTTATAAAGTAATTGAATTCAATAGGGATATTTAGTTTTTGTATGGAATAGATTCATAAAATGTATATATTGTTATAATAAAGTGTTTACAGTCATTCTTTAATGTTTAGAATATTCAGTTGGTCATTAAATAATAGTTTATTTGGAAACGATTTATATAACAGTTGTCTAAACTGTCCACTAGAGCCATCAATCGATTTATTAACCAAAACTGGAACAGAATTCAAAAATAAATTAGACTTCAGAAGGGGTTTTGTGTAGATTGTAGTGATTTTAACAGTTGAGCTCATGAGTCATTTGAAGCTAGACCACCATGGAAAACCTGGAAATACTGGACGGTCGTTTCGTCCTATTGTGGGACTCCTCATTAGTTGGATGCCGGCTCAATGGTTTAGTTGGTTAAGCACCTGGCGCGAGACTGATAGGTCCTGGTTTTGTGGATGCTCACTGCTGAGGAGTCCCACAATAGGACGAAACGGCCGTCCAGTATTTCCAGGTTTTCTATGGTGGTCTATCTTCAATTGACTCATGATCTCAACTGTTGAAGTTAGACTTTATTATAAAGAAGAAATATAATCCAGTCGATTAAAACTAAACTACCATGAAAAACCTGGAAGCACCCGATGGTCGTTTCATTCGAGTATGGTACTATTCAGCAGTACGTACTCACAATTCCCCCTATGGGATTCCAACCCAGAACCTTCAGTCTCGCGTGCGAATGCTTATCCTCTAGACCATTGAGCCATCAGGCATCTAATGGTGTTAATGTCTAACTTCAACCAATACACATTTTTATTTATTTATTTTATTTTTCATACATCTTATTTTCATTAATATGAAATTTCCTTAATTTAGAACAAAATTGTTATTCACTTTGTTTTTGTTTGTTTATTTACTCGATTGACTCTTTCTCTTTGTTGTTTTTTTTACATCTTTTCTCTCGTTTTTTCTTTTTTTTTATCAAAAGGATATAGAAAGCAAAATAATAAAATTAATGATAGATCAATCGAAGTGTTGACGTTTTTGTTGTTGTTGTTGTTGTTGATGCATTTCATTTTCTCTTCTATACTCAGCATATAACCATGAATATGAATTGATAAACAAGTTAGTTTATTATCATGATAAATTAAGTCAAAGATGAATGAATCAAAACGTGATATTGGTGTTTGACGTCATTAATTTCTAGTTTGAGCTATGTTGGTAGATGCAGATTGCTTGGTTGAAGTTCACATGACCATCGTAATCAATCGTTGGAGACTCTTGGTGATATGGCTTAGAATCAATCACAATAGCGTTGGCGTATACACTCTTTTGTCTGCCTTTAAACTATGAGATTAAAATAGCATTATATCTTTGTTTCTATCAACCAATTCTTTTTTCCTGTACTATATCTTTTAATAAGGTCTTTCTTTGATATATTACCACCGCTGAATTAACTACTTCTATCAATTTGGTGTTGATCTTATTGTGCTGATGTGGTAGGACAACTTGGACCGATGTACATATATGCTTGGTCCTACGTTGTAGCTGACTGATTGACTGAATAAATGAATTAAACAATCCTTGCAAAATGATTGTAACAGACATTATAAGAAACTACCTTTGCGACAAGTCTTGGTAATTCAATGTGTGGTTTTTAACTGTTGGTTGTTAGTATAGAAGAAGTGAGAGAATTACGATGAATATTATTGAGTGATCTTTACATTGTATCTAAAATTCATATCAGTTGGAAACTGTAACTAACAGAAATTATTTTAATAATTTGAGAATATTATATCTATCATGAAACATTTTGGTTCCAGGTATACTTTGAAGCAGTGTCTAAGGGGTTCACTATTAAAAAACATACACATAAAGTACAGCAGATGTTCTGTTCATTATTAGTTATCCAACCATTGTCATTTAGTGTTCAAGTGGATAGGCTTCAACGACTTCCGACAATTGTGGAAAAATTTAATTTTAGCTTACTTTCATTACTAGTGAGTTTTCCTCTGGGGACCACCATCTACAGACATGTTACCTTTGCAGAGTTGAAGGAGGGAGTTCGAAAACATCAGGAAGGAAAACAATGTATTTCACCTCATCCGACAGACTTCTTTATTTGGACGTAGAGCCTTCATAAAGTGAAGATAACTCATCTGAAACCTCTTCGATGAGAGTCTATGTTTAACGGGTTCTGACATCCTGTTTCCATGACATCTAGACTACATTTAATTCATTATTATTTTCAGATGCATAAAGAAGTGTTGTTTCATGGTGAAATCAACTCGGAAACATTAAAAAAGCTAAACACCTCTAAAATCAAGCGAAGTCAACCTCTTATATTAAACTTGAAATTACCTTAATAATCTTGAGATTACATAATTTATAGTAAATTTTCTAGAATTGTTTCACAAATTCATTATCAAGTTGATAAACTCTAAACAAATTATACGTAATATCTTCTTAATTAATTATTGGATTCAATTTGTTTTAAGCATAAACCTTTGCCTATTCTGAATGCTTGGAATAACTTTTTCGAAAAAAGTTTGAACTCGACATCTAACATCGTGATAAGTCTTGCAAATTGAACGCTTTATTCGTTTCCTGAGCTATTCTGTAACCCCGAAGCTAGAACCATACAGCGACCTGAACACGAGAGAGAAGACGCGAAGTATGCGAGAAGTACTTTGCTCCAAGGTTCATTTCAATACAGAAAATATAGGGTTTGTATAACATTTTAGATGTCGTTGGGTTGTTTGAAGATTCTGAAATGCTACTAAACATAGTAGCAGTATAGTAATCAACAAATCAGAACCTCTACATTCGACGTTTTCAGTTCCTTGATATTTCTGGCTAAAACTTCAAGTGAATGCTGATTGGATGAAACGCATCTTAGTGTTTCTTGATCCTTGGTTGTCTTTTGCGAGAAATTTTCTGGATCACCCCAACACACAGGCTTGATTAAAATAACTTTAAAGTTTCATTAAGTATTAGTCAAATAAACTGCCTGATGACTATTCATCTAATCTTATATTAGTAATAAAATCATCGGTACAAAAGTAATCAGTGATCCTTTATGAAGAAAGGACAAGGTCAATCTGATTCAAATAATCACTAACGGAAAGGACAAAAAATTGTCATTTCGTGCAGTCGCCTGAATACTGGCATAGATTTACGAGATTTCTATACCTTGACTAGACCAGGTACTCAAGTGGTGATAACGAGAATGAAAAGCTTAGTTAATTATAAAAGTGACTGAGTGTATATTATATGTATCAAAAAAGGGTTATGTGGAGATTATAGTAATTTAATAGTTGAACTGACGAGTTGATTAAAGCTAGACGACTATTAAAAACCTGAAAGTCCTATTTTGGGACTCCTCAGCACTGCGCATCTACAGTCCTTCTCAAGGAATTCGAACCCAGGACCTTCGGCTAAATGGTCTAGAAGTTAAGCGTTCGCATGCGAGATCGAAGGTGTTGGGTCCGAATCCCGTGAGCGGAATCATGAATGCGTACTTGATATTAATTACTTGAATCTTCCCATTGATGCTTAGGACTGCAATTAATCAGCCTCTTATTGGCATACGTACATTTTGTACCTATTGCCTTGATATTGTCTTAATTCAAGAGGATTTTAAATAAAGATGGCCAGTGGCTAACAGTGGAACCCTATTTGGAACCGTTCATTGATTCCACTGCTTGCCATTATCCATCTTTGCTTACAAATTTAAATCTTAGCTCTGATAACAATCATAAAGACTATATTATTCAAATATTGTACTACTCATTCTAGTAGAATAAATAAAAAATGTCATTTTTTTTCAATAAGGTTTTTTATATTTGATTGTTAAATTGTTAAGGATGTTCATCAAATGTTTAGTGAACTGAATAATATGCTTCAATGAAGGCTTCTGAATTATTTTGTTTTTGTAAATAAGAACAAAAATGAATTTCATTTTCTGTTTGAGACCACGAACAGATTAGTGTTAGACCACCAATGAAAACCTGGCAGAAATGGATGACCATTTCGTACTATCGTAGTGCGCACCTTCCCAGTCTTGCGCTCAAACGCTTAGTCTCTAAACCACATAGCCAATCGGAATCTAACGGTATTAATGTCTAACCTCGACCAATCCACCAAATCGCACAACCATCTTCCGTCGAACTGAGCTAGATACCTTTCTCTACCCGACACGGATTAGTTCCACTGGTTATGGCTTCTCACTAGAACTTTGCGAATTATCTCACGCATCTAATAACTAGTGAGCAACTGGTAATTCTCAGAATGGGGTTGTGAAGATTACTAAGTTTTTGATTAAGATCGTGAACCGATTGATGTTAGACCACCATTAAAAAGCTGAAATCACTGGATGACCATTTCATGATATTGTGCGCATCCACGATCCCGCCTTGAGAGATTCGAACGCAAGACCTATCGATCACGCGCGAACTTTTAACCTCTCAATCAAAAAATTAATAATCTTCACAACACCATACTGATATTATCATTTTTGTAATATAGAATGAAGAAATTATTAATTTACTTATTAATATGTTTAATAAAGTTGAATATTGGTTAGTGAAGTAGTTCAGAATGCCAGTCTCATCTCGTCTGGACTTGAATAAAATATGTTTCATTTCAAACGCCAACGTAATATACAGTGAGCAACTGAGTAATGTATATAAATCTTATTTTATTTATTTTTTAAAAGGTATGTATTTCTCTTTTGTTTATACTAAATGTCAGATTGCTCAGACTACACAAATATCACATATAGAACACTGACTACAATAACATAACCGTTTAAAATCCATATAAACTTGACCTTAAACAACTGAAATATAGAATAAAACTAATAACAGTTACGTTTATCAGAAAGAAAACTATTTTTTTTTGAGATGGTGCAGAAGATTTATAGCTCAGATGAATGATTTTGATGGAGTTTTGTTCTCTGAGCTGGATGGTTTGGTCGTGGAACACCTGAAGTTTATGCTGATCATGTCTTTCAGAAGAACGATGAAAGCTCGACGATCAAACCATCATGCTCAGACAACAAAACTCCATCAAAAACTATTTTTTACCCCACTAAATCTAATGAATTTTCAGTGATTCATTAGTAAATATTGGTCAATATTAATTTCTATCATCGAATTAGACTAATCTGCGTAAAGCAAGTTCTTTTAATGAAATTAACTAGAAAATAAGGAGAATACGTCGACGAAAACAAACAACATTTAACAATATCACTTTCTAATTATTCAAACTTTAAACAACTTTAGAAAATAAGCAAAGATAGATGCAGGTACATCCAGGTGATGAGTTCCAAATAGGACGAGACGAGCTTCATGGATTCCACTACTAGCCACTATCCATCTTTGCTTAGAATGATTGTAATTAAGGCAATGTCGAGGTAATAAGCACAGTACGCATATATGTCAATAAGAGACTAATCAATTGTAGTCCTAAACATTAATGGGAATATTCAAGTAAAACAATACCAAGTGAATTAATCTTTAGCAAATGTCTTGATCTTTTATGAATGAATTTCAACTATACTTTACATTGTGTGTTGTTTACGAAAATGAGAGGACGAAAGCGAATATTCGGCGCTTTAACCGCATTCCAAACCAATGGTGCACATGGGCTCCAGTATCCTGCGGGAACAAATGGCGTATGAACCAATCGTTGGTCACCGGCTTCCATGGGAATGCATCTCCTTACGATGCTCCACTGCATTGTGGATCAGACATTCAGGTCGAAGGCTCGGGGTGTGGCCCCCTAAGAAAACCACCTCTTTCTGTCTGGGCACCCAGGCAGTATCACAGCCCTCACACATATCGAATGAGATTTATGTGACGCATACGTATTTGGTGCCTCCTTGTACCAATATCTATGTGTTAAAATAAATAAATAAATACTTTACATTTAATTATTCTGTACTTTAGTTTCTTATTGTAAATCATCCATCTAAGGTATTATGGTGCTGTGTAAGCTTACATTACTTATTCTATATTCTGGACTAACAAACGTATCCATTCTTCTCAAGCTATATTTTGACGTTGGTAATTATTCGCTTGTCAACCTTGACTGTTTTTCTATGATTATGTGTGTGTTAATTACTTATCTTACTCATCACATGTATGTAACTTATTTTAGTCTGACTATAAATATCGATTCACGTATGATTAAATGGAGTTAGCTCACACAATTTCTCTACCGAATGTCACTTCGATTTGCTTTCTTCTCGCCACTTTCTCCATTTCATCCATCTGATTGTCTATTCAGATCAATGAATGTACAAAATATACGTGTTTGAAAATTCATTGTCGTATTATTTAAATCCGTTATTCACTAACGTGAGTTAAGTCGGTAATTTTATACGAGTATTGACGGTATGTATATTTCAATAATAATCAATCGTACGATCTATCTAAAGTCAGATATTCGAGGTTCATTAAAGTATTTCTTGTGGAGCTCTATATAAATGAAAAGTTTTAAATGTCTGGACAAAATAATACGAGACATAAAAACAAATAATGCTGTTATTCTATCTGGTAAACATTTGTTCAGATTTCCTATTTCATTTAATTAATGATAGTGTATAGCCATTGTCCATTGCTATATGTGATTGTATACTCATTGCCAAAATGACTGAACAATTATTTCACAGATTGAAATCATGAGTCATTTGAAGGTAGACCACCATTGAAAACCTGGAAGCACTGGACGGCCGTTTCATCCTAGTATGGGACTCCTCAGCAGTGCGCATCCACGATCCCGCTTCAACTGACGCATGATTTCAATCTGTGAAATTTCTAAAATCTCCACAAAACCCATTCTGAACAATTATTGTTGTCAAGAGATATTGTAATGAACAAGAACACAGGAAGGGACAATCAAATGTGTGTGTGAATACATAATTACAGAATCGTTTAGTAAAATTTGAAAATCATACAGTTAATTCTTCATTTGTAACATATCAATCAATTGTCTCAGATTTCATTGTTCCCTCGTTCTCACACCAATCGTTCTTTGTTCTCGTTCTCTTCTGCCGTCAGACATTTCACTTTCCGTTGGTGATAAACACTACTTATTATATCTGTCACACATTATAATATGAATTCAATTATTTATTCATGATTTTACAGCAGAAACGGCCTTCCAATACTTCCAGGTTTTCCATAGTTGTCTAGCTTCAATCGACTCATAAATTCAACTATAGAATTACTATAATCTCCACAAAACTTTAAAAAAATATTTTTTCTATTATAAAGTTACATCAAATAGGAGAGTAGTATAATCAGAATACAGTAGACAGTTACTTTTCCTTGTTTACATAACAATCAATAGTATTTTTTGTAAATTTAAGATCACATTGAACCAGATTAAAAGAAAATGTATCCTCTTGTGATTTGTTGCTATGCATTTATTGATCAATGAATAGAAGAAAATTCATTATTTTTTTAAAAAATATGATAATGACCGCAAATGTTTATGACATGTAGAATTTTACAATTAGATTGTTCAACTTTGAAACTCCATAAATTAAAATTTGGGAAATGTAAACAAAAAATGGAAATGTTGGGTCGGAATTTAAATAGGCCTCCAAATACCCTGGTACGGCCGAGGGTGGGGAGAGTCAGATCATCTTCACAAAATGCTAACACAGGGCCATGCGTATACAGTGACTGTCAGGGAAGTTCTATTCACTGCCTTTTCGTGGTGGGGGTGTTGTTTATGAAATTGGGAGGACAAGAAGCGAATGTCTGGCGCTTTAACTGAGTTAGTGGATATGGAAGATCCATCTAAAGTAGTTGGAAAACCGTGATTCCAAACCAATGGTACACTTGGGATCTAGGATCCTGAAGGAAAAAAACGGCTCATGAACCTGCTGTTGATCACCTTTTACCATGGGACTGCATCTCCTGACGTTGCACTACTGTCTTGTGGATCAAACCTTCAGGTCGAAGACTCTGAGTGTGACTTCCTAAGAAAACTACCTGTTTCGGTTTGAGCACCCTGACAGTATCACAGCCCACACACAAATCAGTTGACCTGTGTGGCGCATGAATGAGTAGATTGGTAAGTACAGAAACCAGAATAATCTATGTGGGCTTGAAATTGTATCAGCCACCACAAGTGATATCCTTCTGACTTATGTTATTATAGTATTGGTTTAATTTCCTAATTTAAATATAATCCACATTACTAACTCTTATTATTATTATTATTATTATTATTATTATTATTATTGTATGGTAATCAACTTATTGAACTGCAATCAGCCATAGAGACTAATATTAAGGGGAAATTTTTTTGACAAGAACCATGAGTTTTATCATAGTTCAGGAAAAACTGAATGAATTGACGTAGTAATTATTATTTGTGTCAAAATTAGGAGATGGTGGATAATGATGATGCATAATTTGTTTTAAATTCTCTCTTATTCATAACTTATTTTTTTAAAACTGACTAAGGTGAATTTGTGACCCGATATCTGGACGACAATTAGATCAAACGATGTTGTTGATGAATTCACCACATTTGTGACCCTCAGTATGACTCCAATTAGATCGTATTTAGATTGCTATTGAAATATACATCGCCCCAATCCTCGTATATAATCATCGATTTGAATAGCATTAGTGAATAACGGAATTAAATAAGTTAAATACGAGAATGCGTTTTGAATATGTATATTTTGTACACTCATTGATTTGAACAGGAAATCAGGGAGACGAAACGAACGAAACGAGATGATGTACAGTGGAGAAGGCATGTGAGTCAACCCATTAAATCGAGCGTGAATCGATATTTATAGTCAGACCAAAAATAACTTACAGACATGTGATGATCAAGATAAGTAATTAAGACACATACGATCATATTAAAAATAGTCACGGTTAATAGGCGAATAATTAACGAGGTCAAAATTTGGCTTAAGAGGAATAAATATAATGATCTATTTAGAGGCTAGAATAACCTATATGGACTTAACATAGCAATTGACACTACAAATTTCTATTATTCGTGATTATCATTACTTTTTCAAACTATTTCATTATGTAATTAATCATTATTTAGTCTTAAAATGTTCCACTCACTTGTCTTGTCTATCATTATGTTTTTTTGTAAGAATCCTATTCATATCGTTTCATCATAATGAAACATTTTCACTTCTAACTTGCTTTATTTTGTTATTTCAAAGTATAATAGATTGAATATAGTTGATAGTGAGTTCAATGAAATGAGTTTATGATATTCTACTTAAATATTTATTTCAATAGTTGGAATCATGCGTCAATTGAAGCTAAACCACTATGGAAAACCTAGAAACACTGAACGTCCGTTTCGTTCTAATATGGGACTCATCAGCAGTGAGCATCCACAACCCCGCCTCGCGGGATTCAAACTCAGGACCTATCAGTCTCCAGTGCGAGCGCTTAACAACGGTGTTAATATCTAACTTCAACCAATCTACGAAATTGAGCGACACCTCCATCATTGTCATCAGTAAGTTATTACCTCACAAATGACCTCGCGAGGCGGGGTCGTGGATGCGCACTATTAAGGAGTCCAACAATAGCATGAAACGGACATTCAATGATTCCAGGTTTTCAATGATGCTCTAACTTCAAATGGTTCCTGATCACAATCAAAAACTTAATAATCTCCACAACACTATACTAAATAGTTGTGTTTAGTTTCCTCTACTTACTTACTTACTTACTTACTTACTTACTTACTTACTTACTTACTTACTTACTCACTTACTTACTTACTTACTTACTTACTCACTTACTTACTTACTCACTTACTTACTTACCTACTTACTCACTCACTTACTTACTTACTTACTTACTTACTTACTTACTCACTTACTTACACCTGTTACTCTTCTTGAAGGAGCATAGGCATCTCACCAACACTCTCCATTCAACCCTGTCCCAAGCAATCCTTTCCAGCTCCTTCCAGTTCCTGTTCATCCTTTTCATATCTGCTTCTATCACCCGACGTTATGTGTTTTTTGGTCTTCCTCTTTTCCGCTTCCCTTCAGGATTTCAAATTAGGGATGGCTTCGTGATGCAGTTTGACGATTTGCGTAATGTATGTCCTATCCATTTCCATCGTCTTTTCCTAATTTCTTCTTCAGCTGGAAGTTGGTTTGTTCTCTCCCACAGAAGGCTATTCCCGATGGTATCCGGCCAATGGATGTTGAGTATCTTGAGTAGACAGCTATTTATAAATACTTGTACCTTCTTGATGGTGGTTGTTGTAGTTCTCCAAGTTTCAGCTCCATACAGTAGAAGTGCCTTGACATTCGTATTGAAGATTCTCACTTTGATATTGGCTAAAAGTTGTTTTGAGTTCCATATGTTCTTCAATTGTAGGAATGCGACCCTTGCTTTGCCAATCCTTGCCTTTACGTCTGCATCTGAACCTCCTTGTTCATCGATGATGCTTCCTAGGTATGTGAAGGATTCTACATCTTCCATAGTTTTGCCATCAAGAGTGATTGGATTGTTGTTTTCCGCTTTGAATTTGAGGATCTTGGTTTTCCCATTGTGTATGGTGAGGCCTACTGATGCAGAGACTTCTGCTACACTTGCTGTCTTTATCAGCATTTGTTCATGTGTATGCGATAGGTGGGCTGGGTCACCTAAGAAGTCCAAATCGTCTAATTGATTCTGAGCTGTCCATTGTATTCCCTCAGATGTCGAGGTCTTCATAATCCAGTCAACCACCACCACTTTTAGAAACATAATAAAATTCAAAATGATCAACAACAACAATAAAGAAAAAGTAACAAACTTTTCAAAAATGTTCTTCTACATCAATCGTCCAATCATATTCAAATATTGATTCAGTTAAAGTGAACAGTTATTTAGTTTTAGTTTTTAAATTGAAGTAAACATTTTTTTTGTTGTCAACGGTATTTAAAAAAAGAATAAATAAGTCAAATGTATTTACTTTCATGGATTCGTTAATCCTTAATCTAAATAGTTGACCTTAATTGAACTAAAATTTATTGATCTCTAGTTAGATTTTATTCAAAATAAAGAAAAAAAAGGGGGGTGGGGTGGAAAGATATCAGGGAATTGGATTTAATCTTTATGTAAATAGAACCGGAAGCAATTTGATTATGATTAGTTATTCATCACTTTTCTTTTTTTTTCGTTTTTATAGACACACTGTTTGTATTTCTTTCTATTTCATTAAATATTTTCTATCTGAAGTTTATGTTGATGATGATGTCGTTCAGAAGAATGATGAAAGCTCTACGTGTGAACCATCTAGTTCAGACAACAAAACTCCATTAAAGTTATCCCTCTGAGTTACAAATCTTCTTCACCATCTTAAGTCATATATGATTTATCCATAATTTTAAAAGAATAAAATCAATCAAAAAAACCGCAAAAAGGAAAACAAATAAACAAACATTTTTCTCAGTTCTAACTATAATAAAAAAAAATCAATAAATAACTAATTATTCTTATTCTGTATCTTATTTCATTGAATAATAAGGTCAATTTGTGGACATTTCTATCAATCAATTGAATCGGTTAAAAGATGAAATTAATGTTCTGGATAGGATTCGTTAGGTCATTAACTCCCTATGTATTCATATTTTACGCATGCTTATATATATGTTGAAGTTAGACATTAACACTATTTGATGGCTGTCGACTCAGTGGTCACGCGTGATCGATAGGTTCTGGATGAGGCGGGATCGTGGATGCACATCGCTGAAAGTGTCCCATATTAGGATGAAACAGCTGTCCAATACTTCCAAGTTTTTCAAGATGGTCTAGATTCAATTAATTTATGAATTCAACTATTAAATTTAAAAAATAAACAATGAATAGTATACAATGTCTGGTAACTATTGATGACAATAAATCGATAAATATTCGTGTCCGTAGATAATTCCTTACATAGTGATTCGATATGTAAGAAAGAAAAAAGCGGTGGTTAACAGTCCAATGATTCTTTTCAAAAGTTTACTTACATAATTAAGTTAGTAGGTTTAAATTTTACCTATAGAATTTCAATGAAGAATTTTACTATGCTTATCAGTTAAACCATTAATTTATGAGTATGGGGTTGTTGAGATTATTAAATTTTCGATTGAGATCATGAATTGATTGATAAAATCGTTGGAAGGCCATTTTGTTCTAGTATGGAACTTGTTAGCAGTACACATCCACGATCTTGCACTCAGGATTCGAAGCCAGGATCTTCGATTTTACGTGCGAACTCTTAAGCTTTAGATCATTGATTCAGCATCCAAAAGGTGTTAATGTCTAACTTCAATGAATACACAAAATTGCTCAATCATCTTTTATGAACTATTTTATAAATTGTATCATTTTAAATAAGTTTCGATTCTTTTAATAGTATAATATGTATTCAACAGAATTTTTGTACATAAATAATAGATTGTTAAGTAACACTAGTGACCCGGTTGAACTCCACTGATCACTGCTTCTCACTATAACTCCAGGATATATCTCTTGAAGCCAGACACTAGTGAGCATATGTTGATTAGTATCAGAAGGGGTTTTGTGGAGATTGTAATAATTTCAACAGTTGAGATCATGAGTCAATTGAAGCTAGACCACCATGGGTCCTGGGTTCGAATGTCAACCAATCAACTCATACTTTATTGTTCTTTCTTTGCTTTTGTTCTCTTTTCCATGATCTTCTTAACCTCTCGACAGGTATTTTTCTATCGATTAGTGATACATACTACTTATATCTGTAGATATCAGTAGCACACTATAACTTTGTAATTGATGTTTGGAAGAACTATATTATGTAAATAGATATTCAAGAAAAAAATGTGATAGAAGTTGAAATGTCTTTACTTATCAGTCTGTAAGCATAATGTCCCCAAATACTATATAATCATCGGCATATATAATTTGTTAAGATATGTTTAATTTATAGATAGTTTCCAGTCATTACCTGATATAAATATATTGAGAATCAATATAAACACTTTTCATCGTTTTATCGTGAATAATTAGCACCTATTTGAGTAACCCGAGATCTGACTCCAGTGACATCGTTTCTGTTTGCTATTGAGATATACATATCGTCAATCCTCGTAGGTAATCATCGACTTAAATCCCACTTGTCAATACCGGAATTAAATAATTTCGATTACGTATATTTCATACAATCTTTGATCCAGACAAGATTTCGGAGAAGTGAATGGAATAGAAAGAAGTGAAACGACGCTCATTGAAGATGGACGGTAAGACAACTCCATTTAACCAAGCGTTAATCAATATTTATAGTTACACAAAATTAAGCTACAGATATGTGATGAATGGGATAAGGGCACACACATATACGCTCATATAAAAACAGTCAAAGTTGATGAGAGAATAATTAACAAGTTATGATGATTAGGAGTATTTGAATTATAGTACGAACTAAGAATCCCAGGAATAACGTGATCGGATCAAGAAGTACTAAATACGCACAAACGAATGTACTGTATTTGGAACTCGAAATTCAGCATTCAACAAGTACAAAAGAATCATCAGTTCATTCAAACACCATATCCGCCACAGCCTAAATTAGAGTCTAAGTGTCTGTAATCGATTGTACGTCTTCTTCTTAAGCTTATTCTGTGTCTGTCCGACATTTTATTGGATAAAAACTCTGTATTATCTAGAATGCGCTCATTAGTATTGGCATTAATAACCGAAATTGGAACGGACTCACCTACTTCCTGGGATGTCGACAGATATAAGTAATATGTATCATTAATCGAATGTGAAACACCTGACAACGGAAGGTTAAGAAGATCCAAGTAAAGAGAACGAGAACAGAAAATGATTGGTGTGGAAACGAAAGAACAATGGAGTCTGAGACGATTGATTGACGTTTTGCAAATGAATTATTCTTAGATTTTACTAAGGGATTCTGTAGGCGAGACTATAATTTATGCACGAACCGATCACGTCTAAGACATCAGGTCACGGATTTTGGCGCGAAATTCACTCATTCATTTGGCTATATAGAGTTCTGGCGTTATAATTGATGTCAGTTCGTGATGAAAACCATAAATCTAATTTCTAACCCCTAACCATTAACTGTAAATCATCATTTGAGTTTCTCATATTGATTTGTAACCCTCATTTGGTCCTGGTTATTATATGGACACTGTCAAGGTCAGTCTAGCATTGCTCAAAGGTTGTCCATAAATTATAGTCTCATCATTCTGTAATTTTGTATTCAAAAACATTCGATTATTCCCACTTGTTTTCTCGTTTACTACAATATCACTACATATACTTTTGTTAATGCCTCTTTTAATCTGCATATTTTGAATTCTTCATTCACAGTTATTTATCCTACATTATTTATCAAACGAGAAAACATTGTGATTCCCACGACAAGAAAGCAATAACACAAGGCCTGATACAAGTGAATGATACATACATAGTGAACAAAACTTAGTTGGATATAACCGAATGTTTAATGCAAACTTACAAAATGCTTTCATAAAATATGAGAAACATACATGGAATACATTATTTGAACATCCACCTTTAGTTGTTCTTTACATGTTTCGTTGTTCTTTCAATTCTATTGTTATTACAATTGATCTTTGTTTCCGTTTCAATTGAATTCTACTTCCAATCACTGCTACACACCACTTATATCTACAAATAAAGGTAGCATACATCACGCATAGTTTTATCAGTATTACAAAACTGTATTGATTCAAACTAAACATACCATAGATAAAGAATAATAAAATGTAATATTGTCGGGTTTTTTTCTTCAGAATAACGATATGACTATTCACTTGTATTTGTTCTTTGATGTTAAAGACTTCAATTGACTAATCCCTTTTTGTATGTCTGCATGTTTAGAATATTTTTAAAAGCTAAAATGGAGAATCAACGGAAACAATATGAGTTTGAAATGGTGGAGAAGATTTATAGTTCAGATAGAGTTTTATTTTCTGAGCTGGATGATTTAGTCTTAGAGCTTTCATCGTTCTTTTGAACGACAGCATCAGCACAAACACTTCACTTCTACATGAAGTTTGTGTTGATGATGTCGTTCAGAAGAACGATGAAAGCTTCACGAGCAAACCATCCAGTTTAGTGAACAAATCTCCATAAAAAGTTTACTCAGCTCAGAGAATAAAACTCCACCAAAACAATACGAGTTTTAGAGGTAATAAATTGATACCTAAAGACCGTATCCTGTCAATCAATGCGTTATATGAAGTCAATGTAAATAATAACTTATACTTATAATGGTATTAACAATAATAAATTGATAGACACAGTCATAATAGTAGAAATTGATAAGAAAAATCCCTGTGAATGTGAAAAATCAACAGATGTTACAAGTGGACACCACATCATCGTTTATTTATGTTTTACTCATCTAAACAATTATATCAATCTATCAGTAATTAATAGGAACTAAAATAAATGGTGGACAATATTTGTAGCTCAGGTGGATGATTTAGATGGGGTTTCGTTTTCTGAACTGGATGGTTTGGTTAGTCTTCAGTCTTCAGTAATAAGGGTAAAAGGTCTATCTGCCTATATTAATCCTTGCAGTTTGACACTGTGGAGGCCCCATCGCGTTTTGAATATATCAACAGAAGGTGCTGATATTACGTGTTCCGGTAGAGAATTCTAGTAATTCACTACTCGGTGCGAGAAACGAAACTCCAGACGTGAAAGATTTGATCTCCGTTTTTGAACTTCATCCGAATGTCCTCTCAAGTGATCTGTCCTGGACGGAAGTAAAAGATAAGACATGCTATACCAAGGTCATCGTTCAGTATACGATAAGCCAATATTAGATCACCCCATACTCTACGATAAGATAACGGAAATAAGTTGAGGTGTTTCAGCCTGTCTTCATAAGATAGGTCAGATAGGCCTTGTACCATCTTAGTACCTCGTCGTTGGACTCTTTCCGGCACATCTGCTTCATACTTGAAACAAGGACTCGCTGCCTGAATCCCATATTCCAAATGCGGTCTCACGTAAATCGGATATAATAATCTAGACATTTCATAATCTAAATACTGGAAAGACCTACGAATAAACCATTACACCCTATAGCCTTTCTCAGCAGCAGTCTTACAGTGACTGGTGATTTCGAGATCACTGCTTTATATAACTCCTAAATCTTTGTAGTTTCTTACGTTGGGTAGCACAAATCCACATATTGCATAGTGATACGAATCATCATAGTTATTTAATTGAATCACCACACTCTTGTTAGGATTTAATTCTAGTGACCACCTGTCTAACCATGCCACCAATGAGCTAAGATCGTCCTGTAATACTATTCTATCCGACATACTATGTATGGGTCTCCAAATCTTTATGTCATCAGAGAAGAGTAGAACGGATGATTTTTCTACATTTGACAATTCGTTTACATAAAGTAAAAAGAGAAGAGGATTGAGGATTGTACTCTGGGGAACACCACTTTTTACAGGTACCTATGAGAAGAGAGCTCCATTAACCCCCACCATTTATGTCCTGTCATAGAGAAAGTTAATTATCTAATCCATGACTGTATAATGAATTCCAAAACGTTCCAGTTTGAATTTAAGACCAGAAGACTTTACTTAGGTCTATGAAAATCACATCTACAGGAATAATCCGATCTTTTGCAGCAACGCAATCTTCTCTTGCAATGAGAAGATTTGTCAAGCACGATAGGCTTCTCCAAAAATCATGTTGTTTTCTGGAGAAAAAATTATGTCCTTCAACGTAGTTTATAAGAGATATTCGCATGATTTTCCCATCAGTTTTACAACTGCACTAGTTAGGCTAACGGGTCTATAGTTACTAACGAAATCCCTACTCTCAGCTTTATACACCGAACTTATTATAGCGTCTCCCATCTCTGGGCAGTCTGGATTGCTTCGGAGACATGTCAAATAGTATCACTAAAGGATCAGCAATTACATCTGATATTGCTTACATAATCCTAGAATGAAAATCATCAAGGCCGCTGGCCTTATCTGGTTTGAGGTACTGAAGTAGATTTAAGACAGTAACTTTTTCAATGACTGCAGGGTCCATCAGCGAGCCGCCACAATCACAATGAATCGTTGGTCGTTCCTCATTACCGTTAGAAAACACTTTACTGAAATATTCCGATAAAGCTTCAGCTTTTTTGATATCATTTCTTGCCAAGATTAACGGATTTTCTTGTATCAAAAGTGATGGAATTTCATCACTTCTCCGAGTTCGCCTTTTTATATACGAGAACAACCGTTTCGGACTATATCTAGAATCCCTAACCAATTGTTTTTCATATGATTGTCTAATCTTACTTATTAACGCTTTACAGGCATTCCTAATCTTACAATAACTGGATCTGTATTGTTCTAAGCCAGTAGAGATGAACATATTCCAGTGCTTCTCCCTGCTTCTAAGAAGTTTCTTGACTGGTTTACTTACCCATGGTGGACCGTTATTCGGTCTACGCGGTACCAGGTAAGGTATGAACGAGGACGTAACTAGACTAAACTTGTCTTTAAATACAGACCATGCTTCTTCAGTTGATAAGCTAGTATCTGAAGATCAATCTGTCTTAGCAGCGCACCACTGAATGGCTGATATGTTAGCTCGCAAAACATTTGGGGAGGGTAAACAGATCGTATATCATGTCACTAGTTTTAAACGTGAATGACAAAACAGCGTGATCGCTATTCACTAACGGTGGAAGAATATTTAGGTCGTCAATATCCTCAGTATCATGAGTGATTACCAAGTCCAACAGAGAAGAACCTTGGTTTGCACCAAAACGTGTGGGTTTGGATACATGCTTCACTAATACACACTCCATTATTGTTATAAGGATCCTATTATCAAAAGAGTTTATAGATCCTTCTGTGGTCATATCAGTCCAACTAATATCAGGTGCATTAAAGTCTCCTATTATGAAACATCTGGTATTGTCACTCCAAAGATGAATTTGCTCTAAAATAAGGTCATCAGCTAAGCAGATTGGGCTGCTATAGATGATACCGAGCATAAATGTACAACATCTGATAGCTAATTTACAGCTAACGACTCCACAAGTACCTCTATCATGGGATATTTTTATTATTGGATATGTATAAAAAGATGCCACCTTCTTTCCTAAATTTCTGTCTATAACTTCTTAAGTAGTGGTATCCGGAGAATTCTGGAGTAATGTCTAAGTCATGGACTAACCAAGTTCCTGTCACTGCTACAATCTGTGGTCCTAATTTGTCCACTAATGCTTCTATTTCATGGAATTTATTTCTTAGACTACGAGCGTTTGCATATAAAACTCCTAGGCAGAACGGCTTATCCACACAGGCCTTGGTAGCATTCGCTTCCAAGGTCATGGAGCTTTCATCGTTTTTCTGAACGACATCATCAAACCAAGAATTTGGATGCGTTACATGAACGACAAATTCATCATTATCAAAAAGATGAACCGGTAAACACGTACTATCTGCCGTACAACGTCTTCGATGACAGAAAGTTCACAATGAAACAAGAATCAAACAAAAAACTACTATTCTTGAGTGCACTCATCACCAAAACTAACTCAGGAAAACTGGAGAATCAAGTATATCGGAAGCTGAGCCACACAGATCAAATTATTGATTACAGTAGCAACAACCTAAGAAGTCACAAACTCAAATGCGTACAAACATTAATCAAGTGGGCGAAAACATACAGCAACGCATTTAGAGACCGGGAAAATGGAAACAAATTTCTAAATACTGTCTTGTAAAAGAACTGCTACCTAGTCAACTTCACCAACAAATATCAACCCATCGCATTAGCAGAAACAAAATCAAGTACAGAAACCAACAAATGGATCATAGTTCAGAAGAGCCATGAAAACTTCATGACTAAACCATCCAACTCAGAGAACAAAACTCCAATTAAATTGATTTTTCTGATCATCATTTTCAAGATCCATAAAAGATGGTTCTTGATATGTGTTCCTAATATGTAGTGCATATAAATACCAATGGAATAACAACGGACTCATCATATTCTAGCCAAAAGATCATATTGAGAAATCAGATTTTTATTGTCGTCATATCAAAGGCATACTAAACAAAATCAATCAGAACGTTTGTAAAAACAAGATTTCGGAAAGCGATTCTGCTGTTCTTTTACACTGGTATAAAATAGTCTGGGATTTTTCCACTGTTTTAATAAACAAAAGAAAGAATTATCAGTGTCGGTATGCAGTATAAAAGGATTGTTTATGTATCGATAACCATACATTCCCTGGTTTTCCATCCATTCGTTACGAAAGAAGCTTAGTTAAACAATCTATAAGCTGAACAGGAATGATCCACTCATAAGATGTTTTAAATGTATTGAAACCATTGTTCACTGTTCCATCAGGTATCAAAGCTAAAGAGTTGATAGACCGCTCTCGTTATGATTTGGAAATATTCAAGCAAAGTATATATTATATTACATTTTGTTGATTTAACTTCAATACAATATAAATCATAGGTCCTATAGATTTGAACTTTATTTATCGTACAATCTCTGAGTTGTTTACCATACTTATGATAGAATCTATGTAGTTCCTTTTTAGTTCACATTTTATTATGTATCACACTAACGATAAGAAATATAAGATAATCAAAAAGGAGTTTTGTGGATAATATAGTAATTTTAATAGTTGAATTCATGAGTCAATCAAAGCCAGACCACCATGTAAAACCTAGAACCACTGGACGGCCGTTTCGTTCTAGTATGAGACTCTTAAGTAATTTTGAGATGGTGGAGAAGATTTGTAGTTCAGGTGGAGTTTTGTTCTCTGAGCTGGATGGTTTGGTCGTGGAGCTTTCATCGTTCTTCTGAACGACATCATTAGCACAAAATTCAGATAGAAGTTTGTGCTAATGATGTCGTTCGGAAGAACGATGAAAGCTCCACGACCAAACCATCCAGCTCAGAGAACAAAACTCCACCAAACTCTTCAGTAATGCTCATCCACGATCCCGCCCCGCGAGATCCGAACCCAGGACTTATCAATCTATAAGTTGTTGAATGATAATCAGCTTCCAATTGATTTTTCCAATAATCTTTGAAATAAACTGATTTTATTAGTTGCCTTGTATTGAATGTGAACAACAGTGGGGACAATCTAATATATTTGAATACAAGTTTACAGAACATTTTACTAAAATCTGAGAATAATACAGTAAATACTTCATTTGAAAAATGTCAGTCAATCGTCTTAGACTTCATTGTTCTTTGGTTTCCATATCAATCATTCTCCGATTTTGTTCTCTTTCCCTCGATCTTCTTAACCTTCTGCTTCCAGACATTTTACTTTCAATTACTGATACATACTACTTATATCTGTTGACATCAGTAGCACATACCACAGTATAGATCATTTAAGTTTTTATTACACAAAAATATTGTTGTACATTTTTGTAAACTATGTTTCATGCTTAATAAAATGATCATTTTCTAAATCTGAATATAAGTTATTGCATTTCCTTAAATTTTCATTGTGTTTGTCCATAAAACATGTAGTTTATTCAAATGAAATAGTTTTTCAAATTCTTTAATAAATGGGTTTTGTGGATATTATAGTGATTTAATAATTGAATTGATGAGTCGGTTGAAGCTAGACCACTATGAAAAACCTAGAAGCACTGGACGGCCGTTTTGTTCTAGTATAGGACTCATCAGCAGGTATAGTGGATGCGCACTTCTGAGCAGTCCCACAATAAGACGAAACGGCCGTTCATTGCTGGCAAGTTTTCCATGATTGTCTAGCTTTAATGGACTCATAAATTCAACTATGTAAATTTGTTTATTTCTTTTAAAAAAAATAAGAATGCACTAAAATTTCTTCATTAAAATAATAACTTGTGGTGTTGGTTGATATACTACGCCTATATACCTTATTCTAGCTTTCGGACAGGCCAATCTATTCATTCTACTTGAGTCACATTTTGACCTTGTTAATTATTAACTTATCAACCGTAACTGTTTTTATATGAGCGTATGTGTATGTATACTTTTTTATCCTACTCATCATATGTCTGTAGCTTATTTTTGTGTAACTATAAGCATTGATTAACGCTTGACTAAATGGAGTTGGCTCATACGCTTTCTCTACTGCAGATCATTTCGCTTCTCTCTCCTCTTTTCACTTCCTTCGCTTCATCCATCTGAATGTCTTTTCAGATTAATGAGTGTACAAAATCAACGTATTCAAAATCCATTCTCGTATTTGACGTATTTAATTCCGTTACTGACTAACACGATCTCATTCGGTAATTATATACGAGGAATGATGATATGTATATCATATTACCAACCGGAGAACGATCTTGCTGAAGTGAGATCCTGAGCTATTAAGGACTCATTATTAAGGCCTACCTGAAAAGTCGATAATTATATACACAGATAGGCAACATCTATATTTTGATAGCAATCATTCAATAACGAACATTCATACAATTTAATTGGATTCTGATTCCGGGCCACTAAAAAATTTATTTTAAATGTGTTTTACACCATTCAATTTCAAATTCAATTTTTGGAGGAACATCTTGTTTCTAAGAGAAACGAACAAACAAAAAACATGATAAACAATAATTAATGATTCAATTCACAAGAAAAGAATCAAACTAAATTGAAATGACATAAGAGTAAAGTTTAATAAAGAGTTGTATTTATATATAACTTGGGAGATTGTATATGAAAAAGACAAGTTTTTTTCAAGGTATTGAGATGGTGAAGAAAATGTGTAGTTTATGTAGATGATTTTGATGAAGTTTTATTCGTTGAGCTAAATGATTTAGTCATGGAGCTTTCATTATTTTTCTTCTTCTGAACGACATCATCAGCACAAGCATCACTTTATTTGTACGTGAAGTTTGTGCTGATAATGTCATTCAGAAGAACGATAAAAGTTTCAAGGCATCGTTTATTTCTGAAATGCTGATCTTGACCATTGAAATTACTATAATATCCACAAAACCCATCTTATATTAATTAACATGTGCTCACTAGTCACTGACTTCAAGAGGTATATCCTGGAGTTCTAGTGAGAAGTAGTGACCAGTGGAGTTAAACCAGGTCTGTTGTAAGATAGTAACTCACTTAATACAATGGTGGATATGTCGCTGAATTTCATGAATTAGTTGAAGTTAGACATTAACACCGTTGAATACCGGCTCAGTGGTCTGAGGGTTAAATGCTCGCGCGCGAAACCAGTAGGTCCTGGGTTCATATTTCACAGGAGGCGAGGTCATGGATGCGCACTACTGAAGAGTCTCACAATAGGATGAAACTACCGTCCAGTGTTTCCAAGTTTTTCATGGTGGTCTAGCTTCAACTGATTCATGATCTTAACCATCGAAAAAATATAAAAAAGTTTTAATTAACATATTGAAACAAAAAAAGTGGAATTAGGTCATTTTATACTTAACGTATCATTATTATTATTATTATTATTATTATTATTATTGTTTTCCAGTTTTTCTCTTCTTTTTTTCTTTTCTCTTCTTTTGTTTTTTCTTATTCCAAAATCTTAATCATTAAAATAAATGAGCATCTTTTTTTGAAAAAAAAATAGAAACGAAAAATGAAAAAAAACGAAAAATATTTTTTACTCTTTTTTTAAAAAAAAAAATTTGATAAACATTTACTTATTTTTATATATTTTTTTTAGGGAATTATCTATGGCGTGACTGAGTGAGTGTTCTCAATTTGTCTGTTTTGTTTTATTTTATAAAGATAACAAAAACAATAATGAGTATCTGTGTAGAAAATACACAATTTTGTTTTTTTTTATATTCAGTTTCGTTTTTGTCAATCAGTATGATTTTACTCAGTTTTTTTCTTTCTTTTTTTCTTTTTTAATTTTTTGACCTGATTTTTCTTTCTTTTAAAAAGTGTACAATGGACACTATTGAATTGTAATAAGTAATGAATAAAGAAACTTGAGTAGTAAATCTTATCAGTATAAATGTGTTTTATAAAGATTGTAGAATATTTCAACATAGTTTCATTGAAACCAAATATTTATACTGGAATCCGTAACAAAGTGATGCATAGAAGACAGCTAATAGATGTAGTCGAAGTAAAGATCAGAGTTAGAAAAAGCTACTAGTTTTTGACCTTTTCCTTGATTTTGGTTGGTCGATTGGATTATGAAGACCTCGACATATAACGGGAAGCACGGTATACAATCGACATGTTGGATGCAACTGGACTATTTGGACTTCACAGATGACCTGGCCATTCTAGTAGCGTAGCTGCAGCTTCTGCATTAGTAGACGCCAACATACCCGAGAGAAAAAGCAAGATCCTCAAATAAAACATAGAGAACAACAACCGAATCACACATGATGGAGAAGCTCTGAAAGATGTGGGACTTTTCATGTACCCGGACAGGAGCATCATCGATGAACAAGAAGGATCGGATGAAGAATTAAAGGCGAGGATTGGAAAACTAAGGGCCGCATTCTTATGGTTGGACAACAGATGGAACTCAAAACAATTATCTGTCAACCAATGTCAAAGTGAGAAAATTCGATATGAACGTCAAGACAGTTCTACAGTACTCACCTGAAAGGTAGAGAACTATTACCACCATCATCAAAATGGTACAAGTATTTATAAATAGTTGTCTACACAAGATACTCAATATTCATTGACCGGATACTATCAACATCAGCCTACTATGGGAGACAACAAATTAGTGTTCATCCGACGAGGAAATTAGGAAAAGATGATGGAGGTGAATAGGATATACATCACAAAAATCACCGAGGTGAATCACGAAACAAGCGCTTACTTGGAATCCCAAAGGGAAACATTAAAATGGAGGGCTGAAGAACACACTGCGTCGGGAATTGGAAGCAGATATGAAAAAGGTGAATACGAAACGGAGAGAACTGGAAAGGATTCCTCAGGACAGAGTTGTATGAAGAGTGGTTGTGAGTGGCCTATGCTTCTCGACAATAGGTAACGAGCGTAAGTAATTAAATATTTACACACCACTAAATGCCGGTTTAATAGTCTAGAGGTTTGGTTGTGAAATCGACAGTATATGATTCGATTCACTGTAGCGGAGTTATGGACAAGAACTATTTAAGAGTTTCATACTACGGCAAAACAGTTGTTCCCTACTTCCTAGTTTTTAATACTTAAATAGCTTGTATTATTTTATGATTTGAACTACGACAAAAACTAACTACTTTTTGTGATGGTTTTACAATCTGTTTACTCTTCGGTTCTGCCATTGAACAGTGTTTGACCTACACGCAGTCCTTTATCCATTGATGAATATTATAATCATAACCAAAAGTTATACAATATAGATTAGTTAATTTTCACATGAAACCCAACTAAAGTTGCTAAAGTAATCTTGGAAAGAGCTTAGATTTCACCACTAGCAGCACTATCTAACTTTACTTAAAATATTATAACTTAGTAAGAACAACATGGCTTTTCACTTAGGAAGGCAGATCTTCAAACAAACACAATTTAATCAACTAAAGTGTCATTAATCTACTAAATTGATTATTTATGATAACAATCCATTATGGTATATAATCAAACTTTAATTAAGTAATTAAATTATTTATGTCTGTTGGATTAAGATAGTCAATTTTTATGACGTTTTATTTTTACCTTTGTGTTCGTACAAAGTATGATTGATCGATCGATCGATTGATTGATTGATTGGTTGGTTGGTTGGTTGGTTGATTGATTGATTGATTGATTAGTGTCCATTAATAATTAATAATAATTTATACAAATCTAACTTCTAATCAATACAAATCTCTCGTATGAATGTTAGTGTGTTTATTTGAAGAGTTAAATAAGTCCTTATCTATCATTTACATATTGTTCTTGCATCGTTTGATTCATGATAATAAGCTTATAGTGTCAGTTGTTATGTAACGTCCATATAACTTATTTTAGCTTCTGGATAGGCCAATTTGTCTATTCTTTTTGTGTCACGTTTTGAGACTTTGTTAATTATTCACTTATCAACCCTGATTATTTTTATATGAATGTAAATGTGTGAACTTCTTATCCTATTCATTACATACATGCTTACTTACGCCTGTTACTCGTAATAAAGAATAAGCCGCCGACCAGCATTCCCCAACCCACTCTATCGTCGGAATTCATTCCTGGTTATATCCAATTCTTGTTCATTATTCTCACGTCTGTCTTCATTTCTTGGTGCAGTGTGTTCTTTCGTATTCCTCTTCACCATTGGTCTTGAGGATTCCAAGTGAGGACTTGCAATAAGATACAGTTGAGTGCTTTCCTCAATGTGCGTCCTATCTACTTCCAGTACTTCTTCTTGATTTCTTCCTCCAGTGAGATCTGGTTTGTTCTCTCCCATAATAGTTTGTTGCTGATAGTGTCTGATCAACAGATCCGAAGTATTTTGCGTAGACAGCTATACATCACATGCCTATAACTTATTTTTGTGTGACTGTAAACATCGATTCACGTTTGATTAAATCAAGTTGGCTAACACGACTTCTTCACTGTTAATCATCACTATTCGCTTCATTCCTCTGATTGTTTGTTCAAATCAATGAGTGTAAAACATATACATATTCGATTTATTAATGCATGTCTAGTTTTTGGATGTACATTAATATTCAAGTTTTCATCCACTACATTATTTAACTGGGAAATCTACTTGTTTACTTGTCAATCTGTAACTGTTGTCTATAAATCTAAACTGATTAAGTCTTTATCCAATTATAACTTGGAAGGATTGGAAAGATGATTGCAGAATTAGAATTTTAAAACTATGATTGAGTAATATGTTGAGTTTCAGAAAAACAACTGAAATAATATTGTGCTACTGTTTTAGTGAACAAGAATACAATTAAGGATAATCGAATGTATTTAAATAGGAAATTACAGTGTAGTGACTGTGCTTCGTTGACTAATCACCCTTGTAACCGTTATCATATAATCCTCAACGGTGTTTGAAATCTGAAGGCAAAGAGAAGCAGTGACTACAGTTTTATTAGCATATAACTCAGACCACAAAGCACTGAGGCGAATGAGCGAGTCAGAGAATTGAGAGTTTAGTATTAAATGTACATGTATATATATAGGGAAATAAATGGATCATCAAATCAGTTAAGCAACTAATGATAGAGCTAGCACAATGAATATATGCGTAGGCGGTAAGCAATGTTCTAGCATTCATATTTTATGCAAACACAACAATAATAAAGGCACAATAAGTTGTTATAGTACGAATGACTCTGTTCGCTAAATAAGTTAACAAAAGGGCTTAACTGAATTAAATGAGAACAAACTCAATTGCACATGAGTTGCTATAACAGAATACTTTAGTAAAATCTGAGACCCATACAGTAAATACATTTACGAAATGTTCATTAATTGTTTTAAACTTTATTGTAGTTGCATTTCCATACGAATTTCTTTCTGTTCCCATTCTTTGCGCCTCGATCATTTCAATTTTCTGCTGCCAGATATTCTATCCCTGATTAGCATTATATACTACTTATTTTAACATAAGTAGTACACACCACATCATCAACTAGCTAACAAATTCAAATATCCTCATACAGTTCATTATTTTATTCTTAAGTACAGATGACGTAACATAAGTTTCTTTTCTTTAGTCGAATTATGAATACACATTTAAAAGTAATGAAGTGAAGAGATAACTTAACTTAATTGCAGTGTTTCAAGCTAATTACAATTAAACTTACCTTATTTCAATTGTACAATATAAACAATGAAAGAATTATGAGCAAATTTACTTACAAATAAACAAAATGAAAGTACATACATCTCTTACTTACTTACGCCTGTTACTCCCAATGGAGTACAAGCCTCCGATCAACATTCTTTAGCTCACCCTGTTCTGAGTCATCGTTTCTATTTCTATCTAATTGTTGTTCATTCTTTTCATGTCTATCCCCATTTCACAGCGTAATGTGTTCTTCGATCTTCCTTTTCTCCTTTGGCCTTGAGGATTCCATATGAGGTGATAAATAAATAAATAAATAAAATTATGAGAATAAACAATCATTATTTCAATTTCCTTTTCATATTGCGTGTTGATCAGTCATTTGTCAACATTCTCACAACTATCAATGTTTTCTAGTTCGTAATTGATCAATATTCAAGAATACCAATAACATAGTGACATGAATGATTTTAGTTGTTGTTGTTGTTGCTGTTACTGAAAGAATAAAATATATTTCATTCTTGAAAAATCAGTTGTCTTTTTATATTTTGTAATGATCTTAATCAGCCCTTATTATCTATAAATGCGTTGGAAGTTTGGGTTTTCCATTTTAGTACTAAGATGATGTAGGTATATTGGAGTTGATGGATAACAAATTGCATGAAACGACCATCCTAGCTATTATCCATTCTTACGATTGACATTGTTGTCCTACTAAGAAGATACTGCTTTCTGATTTTTATGTTCTACGTTGACACCTGCATACTTATGCATGTTACTCCTCGTCGAGGATCATAGGCAGCTCACAACCACTCTTCATCCAACACTGTCTTGGGTAATCGTTTTCAGCTCTTCCCAGTTGTTATTCATTCTTTTCATATCTGCTACTATTTCCTAATGTAATGTGTTCTTTGGCCTTCCTCTTTTCCGCTTCCCTCCAGGCTTTCAAATTAGGGCTTGCTTCGCAATGTAGTTTGGGGATTTCCTCAATGTATGTCCTATCCATTTCCATCGTCTTTTCTTATTTACTCCTCAGGTGGAGCTGGTTTGTTCTTTCCCACAGTAGGCTGTTGTTGATTGTATTTGGCCAATGGATGTTGAGTATCTTGGGTAGACAAATGTTTATAAATATTTGTACAATTTTGATGATAGTTGTAATAGGTGCATACAGTAGAACTGTCTTGACGTTTCTATTGAAGATTCTGACTTTGATATTAGTTGACAGATAATTGTTTTGAGTACCATACGTTCATCAATTGTAGGAATGCGGCCCTTACTTTACAACTATCATCAGAATGGTACAAGTACTTATAAAAAATTGTCTACATAAGATACTTAATATTCATTGACCGGGTACCATCAGCAACAACCTACTGTGGGAGATGAAAAACCAGTTTTCATCTGAAAATGAAATTAGGGAAAGACGATGAAAGTGGATTAGACATACATTTCGAAAATTATTAAACTGCATCACTGAACAAGTGCCAGCTTGGAATCATGAAGAAAAACGATGAATTTGAAGACCGAAAAACACATTACATCAGCAACTGAGAGCAGATATGCAAGGGATAAATAACAACTGGAAAGAGTTGGAAAGGATTACTCAGGACAGGGTTGAATGGAGAGTGCTAGTGGGGGTACTATCCTCCTCAACGATGGGTAACAAGGGTTAGTAAGTAAGTAAGTAAGTAAGTAAGTAAGTAAGTAAGTAAGTAAGTAAGTAAGTAAGTAAGTAAGTAAGTAATAACAATTTCATTCCAAAAACTGTTAGGAACAAGTCAACTAAATATTGTATGACATAGAAAAAGACAAGAAACCGATTTCTCTTTCTTTTTTTTCTTTTTTCTTTTTCTTCATTCATTCTTTTCTTCCTTGTGAATGTTTAGAATTACTTCCGTTTTCTTCTCGTATTTCTTTGTTTCTTTCAATATTTCCTGTAATGATCAGTAAACATAAAATCGGTTATAGAGTTGTTGTTGTTGTTGTTTTGTTTTACACCAATTCCTTGGTAATCGATTCGTTTCATTTTGTTTTTGTATTCTACTTTTGCCTAATTTATATAAACATCTTGATTTTTAATGTGTATACCCATATATATTTTAAACAAACTGTTTATGATTAGTTGGTTAGTGAATAATGACCACTATCATATTTGTCTATTCGATTTTAATGTTGATGAGAATTTATTAACCATTTTGTTATATGATACTTAGTCTATGTAATCTAATCAAATTTATACAATGTTGAGAATGTAAGATGAAGTTTAGAGATAGTGGATAGGAAACTATAGAATCAAGCTTCATGTTAATCAACACTATTCAACTTTCTATAACATATGGTAATATACAGTATAAGGAACATCTCTTTCTTCAAATGTTTAGGTCAAGTTTGATGACGAGTACTCTTTGGAACGAGACCTGATTTCATAGTTTCTTGTTAACCATTTTTCAAACCAGTGTATGTATAATACATGATGTGTAACTATGTAATGATGATGATGATGAACGTACTTTTTCTAGTTCTTTTCTTTCGGTAAATGAAACTGTGACACCTTGATTAAGAAAACAAAACATATAAAAGGGCGAAAAAGTAACCATTTAACTACATATCAATACTTTGACCATTTTACTAATGAAATACACCATTATATTTCGGGAGTTTTTCCTGAAGTTCTAGTGAGAAGCCGTTACCAGTAGAGTTCAGCCAGGTCTGTTGTGAGATAGGAACTCACTGAAGACAATGGTGTACGGTGGCGCAACTTCGTGGGTTGGTTGAAGTTAGACATTAACACCGTTGGATGCCGGCTCAGTTGTTAAGTGGTTAAGTGCTCGCGCGCGAAGCCAGTAGGTCATGGGTTCGAGTCCCGCGTGGTGCGGGATCGTGGATGCGCACTGCTGAGGAGTCTCATACTAGGATGAAACGGCCGTCCAGTGCTTCCAGGTTTTCAATGGTGGTCTAGCTTCAACTGACTCATGATTTCAATCTGTGAAACCATTATATTTATCGAAACTTTTGTAGTTTCATGGTTTAGATAATTTACCTGAATGATTCTTTCACATGTCAAACTAAGCATTGGAAGCCATATAAACAGATCTTGCTACATAATTTTCTACTACCGTTACATAAACAGATTTCAAAGTTTGATATTTTAACAACTGATTAACAACGAAAGTATTGACGATAGAAGTTATGTTTTGTCATTGTTCAGTCCTATAAAATTGTCTTTCCAATGAAGAGATTTCCAACCATAAGATTGACCCAGAAATTTCATATGGAAAACAAGACGAAATCCGAAATTGATGAATCGAATAATTTGTACAATGCAACACTGGACTGCCGTCTCATCTAACTGTCGGACTCTTCAGCAGTGCACATCCACGGTCCGACCCAGTGAGATTTGAGCCCGGTACCTATCAGTCTCGCGCGCGAACGCTTAACGTCTAGACCACTGAGCTGGCATCCAACAGTGTTATTGTTTATTGAGAAGCAGTGACTAGTGGAGTTCAACCGGGTCTGTTGTGAGATAGTGACTTACTGAAGATAATTGTGCACAGTGGATCAATTTCGTGGATTAGTTGAAGTTATACATTAAGAGTGTTGGATACCAGTCGGCTCAGTGATTTAGAGACTAACCGTTCGCACGCTAGACTGATAGGTCTTGCCTTCAAATCGCACTGTGAGGGAACGTGGATGCGCACTTCTGAGGAGCCCCATATTAGGACGAAACTGCGATCCAGAGCTTCCATGGTGGTCTAGCTTTAATCGACTCATAAATTTAATCGTGAAATTTTGATTGTTTGAGAGTTCTGTGAGTATTAATTTAGTTTAAAGATCATATTCACCTTTAATTCATATTATTCATGTTCAAGATGAAGCATTGAATATCGACAGAATGAGATAATGTTTAATGTATTCGCCTATAAATTTTAAGTCTATATTTCGAGGGTTCAAGTCAAATTGTAATACTTAAGAATTGTTAATTTCTCTTTTTATTGACTGTGAATGATCAATAGTAAGTAAGACACACAACTAAACTATCCACTAATACAGTGGATCATAAAACTTTGCCAACTACTATCACTGCTGTGAAAATAAACATAAGTTTCATCCATTTAAATTCTTACTTACTTCTTATTTATTTCACTTCACTAACATGATAAGGGTTTTTTCATGAATTTAAGTAACGATTTGAAAATGTCATACAACTAGTCCAGGATAGTTGTATATCTATCTGTATATGCTAGAAAGGTTTAGAGAAATAAAGATTAAAGGAGATTATGCTTCTGATTGTTAGTAAACAATTGGGAATACAATTGGAAAATGATTTTAAAAAAAAACTAGGTCTAGAATAGGAAAGAAAAAAGAACTTGTATATGTATAGGATAAGTACACATATCAAGATATATCTCATAAGTGACTGGATGTTTTGCAATTATAGAAAAGATTAAAATTGATAATATTCCAATGGATTTTACTAATAAGTCCTATCAATTTAATGATAACATCTTATAGTTGGTCACTATTCTATCATATGGAACACTTCACTATTCTCATTAGATGAATATTGAACAAAAAAAAGCATTAAACACTAGCTTTTTTTAAGCCTATTATTTCACATAAATAAGGGATCACGACTCTGCCTCCAATGGATACTAGAATCACTAGGCATCTCTTCAACAATGATAACTTCAAGTAGCTTAGTAATACCTTAGTAAGTGGCTTCATTCATGTCTTGATCAACAACTAATTCTCTCTTTGGAATCTCATTTATTTTTAACGTGATTGAATTCCACAAGATCTAGGTTTATTTTTTAGAAAAATTAGAGCATTGCTATCAAGTTTGATCATATAATTTATTTTTAATGTTAAGAACTAACCTACACTTGCCATTTAGCGAAATCAGGATGTTCTACTTACAAGGAGGAAAGACGGGTCGCTAAAAAGAAACATAAACAGGAAAATTACCTGGACGGGTCAATACACAAACTTTCTTAGTTTTGTCCCTCTACGATACAAAAGGAACCTTATTAAGACACAGAATCAAGACTATATGCTCTGTGGATACGATTTAAGAGGAAACAAAGTTATTACACATTTTCCTGAAGGAAAATGGATATCCCGAGAAATTTATAAATAAAAACATAGACGATAAAAGACAGCATAGAGAATCCCTAACTGTAAATAAAAAGCCTCTGTATATACGCTTACAATTCAGAGGCGATGCACCGAGTGAAATGCTAAGACTTAGGTTAAGCAGATCAGTTCAAAGGACTTTTAATGCGGGTAAACTACAACTACTGTTCTCCACACGACTAATAATCACTCCAAGGTTGAAAGATAAATTACCTAGAATAGCCACCTCCTTCTGTACCTATCAATTCAACTACTCCCATGGAGCAAGTTATATTTGTAGATGTTCTAGGAATCTGTGCATTCGATCTCGTGAGCATTTCCCCGTGTGGTTAAGCAAAGCTGTAGTCAAAACTGTTAACAGCTCCATTTTAGACCATCTCGTTCAAACAGGACATACAGCCAACATAGAGCGATCTTTTGCAGTAATCTATAGTGTTAACAGCAGTCTACGTAATCCCGTCAGACCGCGAATCCTACAGACGGCTGAAGCAATTGCTATTCGAATAAAAAAAGTCAGAGCTTTGCATCCAAAAGAAGTGTGTTCAGCCACTCCTTTTACCCTGATCAACTTTGGGGCCAGTTAGTTAATAATTAATTTTATAACATGATGACGTAATCTGATTAATGTTCATTTTTTGCCAAACTTATTATTATTGTTATTATCACTATTATTATTATTATTATTATTATTATTATTATTATTATTATTATTATTATTATTATTATTATTCACAATTGATTGATCAGTGGGTGGTGATCAATGTCATGCTTGTCTAGTCCTTATTAGTGCAGATCGAATTCTATCGATCATGTTACAATGTGGCGATCAGTCTAGGTGACTCGACACTGCGGGCACTATGTATTGAGATTTAGATGGTGGTTGGAAGTAGTCAACAGGAAACCCTCCAACCACCATCTATATATTATTATCATTGTTATTATCTTTACACTGGATAACCTTTGGAGGAATTTATTCAATATCCACCCCTAAATCTACTGTATTAAACCTAATTCATATTATTCTACATATTACGTAATTTCCGATTTTTATTCCATTAGTTTCTCTCTTACCCCATGTTGACCATATTTATTCTAATCATTTATCGCACAATTTCATTTCACTTATAAACTAATTCAAGTTACCACTTTATATTAAACAGTCCTAACATTAACGATCTGAATTGATTTTATGTAATAAATAACAATTGTCAATTCACATATTACAATTTCCAAAATGAGGATGTACTCTCTGCCTTTAAATTTGACCAATTTTATGGATTATTCATTTAGATATGAGATAATTGTAGAATATCTAATGAGAAATTGATTGAAAAGAATATTCTTCCTTCTCATACAATTATGTTTTTAATATAATGGGAATTTTTCAGCGATTAAAAGTCAGGAAGTATTAGACCTGAACATTCATGATCTAATCATCTGAGATCAAATCTAGGAACTTTAGTTTTTTTTATGAATAAACTGTTAACATTTAAATACAATAATAATTATTATCATTTACCATCAATTTACTCATATTCATTTACTCTTTGAAATTAGTTTATACTTATCCTATCTGTATAGTTCTATTCGTTTTTATAGCTACATTGAAGTCAATTTAAAATAAAATAATAAAGATAAAATATTGTAAACAAAAAAAAACAAAAATAAAACAGCAACAACAACAACAAAAAAAGAGAGAAAACTAACGATAATTCAGTTCATTCAATCTTTATTATTACTACTATTAGTAGTATGTTTTCATTAGTTTGTTTACATTTTTTTTTATTTTAAATTTTCAAGAGAAACAAGTAAACAAACAAACACACACACACATTAAAGAGAAAATAATAAAAATAATAATAGTTTTGTTGATAATTATTCACGTATTATTATTAACAAAGAAATCAAATGAATTAATGCATACACAATTTCAATCGTTGAAATCATGAGTCAATTGAAGCTAGACTACCATGGAAAACCTGGAAGTACTAGACGGCTGTTTCGTCCTTGTATGAGACACCTTCATGGCAGTGCGGATCCACGATCCCGTACCTTCCCCCATGAGATTCGAACTCACGACCTATCATTCTCGCATGTAAGTGTTTAACCATTATACCACTGAGCCGGTATCCAACGGTCTTAATGTCTAACTTCAACCAATCCATGAAATCGCATATACAATTTTAAAAAATCGATAGTATCTAGTAATGGAATTTAGGACACGCATTCCGTCCTATTTGATACACATCAGTTGGAAACATCTACATCTTAGAGTGGAACAAATAACATCAAATGAAATTCCTATACTATTCGTTTGATGTTTACATTATTCATTGAAGTTAAATTATCATTCATTAGTTTATTTATGGTTGAATTATTTTAGGAAATCCACTGCAAATGAAATAGCAATCATATTAATTAACTATGAATATACTGTTTAATGAAGAGCAAATCCTGTGATGTAAATAGTTTTCTTTTAACAAGTAGTCAAGTTTGTCACGATTGTCAAATATAGATTTAACTGTATTGAAAAACATTTCTTTTTGTTGGGTACGTTAGATTCTCAGAACTCACTTGGGAAAGGACCTAATTTTGTAATTCTATTTGGAAAATTTGAACTTCATTGTTTTCGCGCCAATGGCGCTCTTGTCATGTTGTATTTCCCATTTGGGAGAATCTTAAATTCTCTTGGTCCGTTTCGTTTTTATTATGCTGTTTGGTAACTCTCCACAAGGACGGTTTAGTACTGTATATATACATTTTGAATTGTTTGCAGAATATACTTCCCCATTCAAAGCTTCGACTTCTCCCTCTAGTTAGCGGGGCTGGGACGCATCAATAGCTAACTTACTGGTTTTTGGTCACCGAGTCTTGTTTCTCGTTTGCAGATTAACTAAACTCGTGATAGCTTCAACCCTAGCATTTTTACATGAAATACATTTTATTCGTCAACCTATGTTAATGAAGAACCTTAGTTATTTTTGTCATCGTAGTTTGGTATTAAACAATGACAAATTGTATATTTCTCATATATTAAATAACATTCATCGAATCAACTAGGATTCGACATTATTTTAAGTGATCAGTACGTCGTACAGAAATTTAGTCACTGTCTAAATAATTGATTAACATGGAATGGGGGTTACTATCCATATGTTTAGCTCTCCTTCTTTATTCAGGCTTCAGACCTGACAGTCAGTCGGTCAGTCAGCAACAACGTAGAACTTCGTATGTATGTACATCAGTTCAAGTCGTAATATCATATTAGCACAGAGATACAACCGTCGATTCAAGTCCCATAGTGGTAGAGATATTAAAAGTGTATGCAGTAATCGGAAAGATTAGGGTTTGAAGATGTTATTCAAGAAGTATAATCCAGTGAAGTAAATTTGTAAAGCGTAAAAAAGGGACAGGAATAATTCAGAAGATTAGAATTTCAGAGAACAAAAAGAGTGGATGCACCTGTCCCATTGCAATCTAGCCATGTCATCCAAGGTCTCTAACCATCGGCTGCTATCATCTCGCGGTCTCTAATCAGGTAGTCTGCATCTACCAACATGGCTCAGTTCACTTGTCGGTAATTTCATGGATTTGTGCCACATCACAAGACATCGCACGTCGGGGCAGTCGGTGGTTGGGCATAGGTTCCACGTGTCCCAGTTATCTCGACTGATGAAGTTTTAATACTTCATCAATCGACTTGCCATCCTTACCTTGTACCCGTTTCCTAACAACTGCATTACTTACTCAGTGGTTCCAGGATATACGAGCAATGTTTCGAAGACATCTATGGTACAATATTAGTAACCTACAAATATCCTTTACTCTTACCAGCCATGTTTCATTGCCACAAAGTAAGACGGAACGAACTGCTGCACAGTAAATTCGTTCTTTTTTGGTAAATGGATATCTCACCTGCGCCATAGATGATGCAAGTTGGTAAGACCTAGTCGAGCCTTCTGTATCCGTGATGAGATTTTGTCACACACCAGACCACAAAGGCTGATGAGACTCCCAAGATAAGCGAAGCGGTCGACACGCTCAACTACTTCACTTCTTATCGCTAATTCGGGTGTTGATGCAACCCGATCCTGATGAAACATTACTTCAAACCTGAAGTAAAACTAAAAAGGCTCTAGTGTTTCAGCTCAAACTATTTAGTAGAAATATTTTTTAATGTGGCATTTATCGATGTGGGTTTCGAATCCATCGAATAACAAAAGTCTTGTCATAACCGAAGTTAGACATTAATATGAACAAGATTTTACTAAACACAGATCTGGGACTTTCAGTAAGTCAAACTTTAGATTTTTAATATAGTCAGAATGGGGTTGTGTAGATTATTATATTTTTTAATTGAAACTATGAAACTATGATGTTAGATCACGACTGAAAACCTGGAAGTGATAGACGACTGTTTCATCCTATTGTGGGACTCCTCAGCAACACGCATCTACGATCTCGCTCGCGGAAACCTAGGGCTTTCGGTCTCGCGTGCGAAAGCTGAACCTCTAGACCATTAAACTGGCATTCAGTGATATTAATGTCTAACCTCAATTAATCCACGAAATTGCTCAACCATCTTCTATTTTACTGAGGTAGATACTTGTCTCTTCGTGATACGCACTGCTGAAGAGTCCCACACTAAGACGAAACGGCCGTCCAGTGCTTTCAGGTTTTCCATGGTGGTCTAGCTTCAATTGACTCATGATTTCAATCTATGAAACTAATATTCTCTAAGATCTATGAAATGTTTTTCTGAAATGAATATATACTACTTAAAAATAATCCTCTAGGCAAGAAATATTCAATAGATTTATTTGTCCAATAAATTATTAGATAAACTGACAGACAAGTTTTAATATGTCTGTTCACAATCATTAAAAGAAAAAAAATGAAAAATTGTATACGAATGTATATATACTAATATACATGTGCGTGTGTGCGTGTGTGCGTATTTGTGTGTTTGAAATTATTAACCAATCACATTTTCACTGATTCTTGTTTATATTTATGACTGAAAATGACCAATAAATTGAAAAAGATCTTTTTATATTCCCATATTTGTAAACTAGTTTTATTTCGTATCCAAGTGATAACACGACATAGTGACTAGTTTATATTATTATTATTATTATTATTATTATTATTATTATTATTATTATTACTATAATACAACGAAGAAAGAAAGAAAAAAGTAAGGGAACATATTCAGAAGACTTGTAAAAAGATACAGTACACACATACACATATACAGATACATATTAGAAATAATGTAAACAAGTGAATTATAATGAAAGGATATAAAAAAGAAATCGAATCAGTCTTAATAATTGTGACAAATCATTTAATACTTGTTTATATCTTATTCTAGGATAGTAAAATTTATGTTTATTACTGACAAAAACAACAATAATAATAATAATCATAACTGAGAAAATAGAACGATTAAAGATTCAAAATGGAATATCACATCAATTACAATTACTTATTTGGTTAAAATCTCTTTATTCATGATTTATTGAAGAGTATTCATCAGATGTTTCTCTTTTATTTCTCTCTCTCTCAGTTCAACGAATACGGATTCCATTATTGATTATTGATTAAAACAATAAGAACAACAAGAGTATTGATCTATTCATAATAATGAATGTATATAATAGTGAAATTGTATCAATCAAATCATTGCATAGTAATACTAGTCATGTATCATCATCATCATCATCAACATCAAATTCTTCATCACAACAATCATCTAATTCATTAAGAGTACCATCTATCACTGGTTTACCACAATTGAAAAATCTTACAGCTATAGAAATTAATAATATTAATAAAAATCCATTCATTACATATCCAAATGATAAATATTATATAAAAAATATACCAAATATTAATAATACTACTGATTTTACTGATGAAATCTTTCAAACGAATGGACAATTATTAACTATTCCAGATGGAATTAATCATTATCATCATCATCATAATAATAATAATGAAACAAATCTATGGAATTTGAATTATAATACACATTCTATTCATAAACATAAAACTAGAAATAATACATTATTTTGTGGTCCAGGACGTAAACGTTATTTAATTGCATTTTTATGTTGTACATGTCTTACTATTGTTATTGGTATGAGATCAGAAATGTTAGGTATTATAACTAATTTAAATAATACTAATACACGTATAACATTTGGTATTAAATATACAACAAATATGAAATATCAAATGGATTATAAACATCATCATTATCTTCATAATCATATAGATTTATTAAATAGATCAAAACAAATGAATCATATCAATATAAATGGATCTATATATTCAAAGAAAGAACAAGAAGAACAACAAGCAGGAGAACAACAACAACATCAAGAAGAAGAATATGATGATGATGATGATATTGATCATGAATTACATACAGATTCAAATAGATTATTAGATCATATACGTCCATCAACATCATTAATATTTAAACCATCAGAACATCGTAAAATGCCATGGACAGAAACAATTAAAAATGATATAGTAGAAAATTCTGTATTTTTTGCTTATTTAATAACAAGTCCAATAGGTGGTTATTTAACAGTAAATTATGATTCATCATTTTTATTAGGTAGTTCTGTAGCAATCACATGTGGTATGAATTTATTTTTACCACTTGTTGAAACTATAGGTAATAATATTAATGCAAAATTAATAATGATTATATTATTAAGATTAATACAAGGTTTAGCTGAAGGTTGTTTAATACCTTCAGTATTTGGTATATTACGTTTTTGGAGTCCTATTAATGAACGTTCAACATTAGTATGTTTATCTGTTATTGGTGTATCATTAGGACCATTAATTGGTTTACCAGTATGTGCTGAAATTGAAAAAAAATGGGGTTGGGGTGTTGTATTTTATATTTATGCTAATTTAGGTTTAATATGGTGTATATTTTGGTGGAGATTAATTGATGAAAAACCAAATAAAGATAAAAAATTAAATAAATATGAATTAAATTATTTAAAATCAACAATATCTAATCGTATATTATATAATCATAATTATACTCATATACCATGGAATAAAATATTTACATCACGTCCTGTATATGCTATATTATTTACATATGCTGCAGATGATTGGACATTTCAAATATCATCAGTATGTATGCAATCATTTTATCAACAAATTTATAATGTAGATGTAGAACGTACTATATTTTTTTTATCATTCCCTTTTTTATCAAGATCAATATTTGTACCAATTGGTAAGTGATTTTTTTTTTGAAGATTTTAGTCATTTTAAATAGTTGAAATCATGAATCAATTGAAGTTAGACCATTATGGAAAATTTGGAAACACTGGACGACTGTTTCGTCCTATTGTGGGAGTTCGCCATGGCAATGCGCATTCAGTAGTTTAGTTGGTTAAGCGTCTGATGTGAGGCTGATAAGTTCTGGGTTCGAATCCCGCGAGGCGAGATCGTGGATTCGCATCGCTGAGGAATTCTACAACAAGATGAAACGCTCATCCAGTGCTTCCAGGCTTTCTCTATGGTGGTCTAGCTTCAATTGACTCATGATCTCAACTGTTTAGAATAAATATTTATCTGAATAGTTTGTATCATGATTTCATTGAAGATAGATCATTATAGTAAACAATTGGAGACACTAGATGGCTTTTTCGTACTATTGTAAGACTGTTCAATAATGCATATCCACGATCCCGTCCCATCCCGTTCGCGAGATTCGAATCTAAGAACTACTAGTCTCTTTTCCAGGTTTTCTATGGTTGTCTAGCTTTAATTGACTCATGAATTCAACCATTGAAATATTTATTTGATCAATTTTGTGATTGATTATTTCTTTTATATATTTTTTGGTTTATTTGTTTATTTATTTGTCAAATTAGATTTGATAAAACAAAAATGTGTTATTCGATAGAAAAACAAAAAAATAGTAGACAGTTGTTTTGTTCTAGTTAAGGGAATTTCAGTAATGATAAGTCTTGAGTTTGAATCTTCTCAGGTGAGATATTGTATGTACACTGCTGAAGAGTCACACAGTAGGACGAAACAGCCGTTCAGTGATTTCAGGTTTTCTATAGATGGTCTAGTATTAATTGACTCATGATCTCAACTATTAAAACTACTATAATATCCACGCAAAAAAACACTTTAATTTTAATATTATCTATTCATCCAGAAATCAGGAATCGAACTTAGGGGAATATAAGAATCCATTTATTTATATAAAATATTTAAAAAGATTTTTGTTTAGATTCATTTACAATGTAAGATTATATTTTTCGCCATGAACTACTAAGTGAGATATGTATACTGACTAGTAAGTTGTTACTGAATGTTTTTCTTAAAATTCATAACATTGTAATCGCTTTCACTTGTGATGTTAAAGTATACCTAATAGTAAGATAGTTAATGTTTGGTGAAATTAAGTGAGAATTGTAACGCATCAATTGTTGACTAATGTTGAATGTTTAAGATGTTTGAAATTAACTAATAGTTTAATAATGTTATTATACTCATTCAGTCAGTCATTTACGATGTAGGACTAGGTACATATATTCATCGGTACAAATTACAACATCTCATTAGCACAACAACATCAACACCAAATTCATAGAAGTAGTTAATTCAATCGTACAATTATATAAAAGAAAGACTGCATATAAGAATATAGTACAGGAAAAATGCATTAGTTCGTAGAAAGGAAGGTACAAAGTAATTCTAATCTCACGGTTTAAAGGCAAACAGAGAGTGTATACATCTACGTCATTGTGATTTATTCTGATCCATGTCACACAGTCTCATACCATTGTTTACGATGATCACACAGACCCCAACCAAGTAGTCTGTATTTACTAACATGGCTAAGACTAGAAGTTAGTAACTTTGTATACCGACACCATGTTTTGGTTTGGCTGCCCCTAACGTTCTTTCAATCGTCTCTAACACTAGTCAACATTGCACTTCGTGGTAATCGGTGTTCAGGCATACGTATCATGTGTCCCAATCATCTCAGTCGATGAAGATTCACAACCTCATCAACTGATTTACCACCGTTCCGTAATACCCTAAATCTAACCTCACCCGGTGATCCCAGCAGATGCCAGAAAATTTCTAAAACATTTGTGGTCAAATACTAGTAGCTTACGAGTATCTTCTACTCTTAATGGTCATATTTCGCAGCCGTAAAGTAGAACAGAACGAACTGCATCAAAGTATACTTGTCTTTTACTGTGGAACAATTTATACTCATTAAATGACTCGATATCATTATAAACAACACTGTGTATGTATGTATATATGACTGTAGGCTCTTAGTTGTCATTATTTAGAACAAACTGGGATAATGATTAATTTTTTTAGTGTATTTTCTTGACTTCTTAGAAATCAATTCATATTTGATCTTGACAAATGCGGACTTCTAAATTCCATAATTATAAGTAGCATTTAATCCTACAGTCATTAGAATAACTAGAAGGTATTGAGGATAGTTTGTTGACATTATAAATTTACCTAATAGTATTAAACAAAATGTTTGTTCAATTAGCACATACTGAATCATTTTCTCACAACTATGTGACAGATTCTTCATTAACAAATGAACTAATCATATATAATAATGCATCAAAATCTAGTAATGAACATAAATCCAATTAATGTTTACATAAATTTAATACGGTTTAAATTATTTTTTTGGCGACTTGGTTTTCTACGGGATGGAGTCGGTAACCTCATGACCAACTCTCCTTTACGCGGGCTTGGGACTGACAGTAGCTCCAGACGGATTCTAAGCAAAGTTTAATTTAATACAGAAACACAGATATACAGTCATGATTTTATACTCTTATTCATCTTTACAACTTACTCAGTATTATCACCATGTTTATAAAATAAAGTATTTTATTGAGTCTGCTTTGTTGTGTTACACTTAATGAGTTCATTTGTTTTTGTAATAATAGGGTTCACTGATGATGTAACTCATTTAAAAGCTGCATTTGTCGCCTGTCGCGAGTCTGATAGGTCCTAGGTTCGAATCTCGTGAGGGGCAGGATCGTGTATGCGCACTGCTGAGGAATCCCATACTAGGACGAAACGGCCGTTCAGTGCTTCTAGGTTTTCCATGGTGGCCTAGCTTCAATTCACTCATGATTTCAATGTGTGAAATTTCTCAAATCTCCACAAAACCCATTTTATTAAGTTGAACTAGAATTGATTGTTATCATATACATCAAGTTTATACTTTCTTCAATACAACTTTCTAATGCGTTAATCAAATTAAAATTTTAAACTTTTAACTATGGTTAGCAGTGATAATTAGACAGTATATTTTATCGTATATGAGATTCTTCACCTAAATATATCTGTATATTAGTGTTAATGTTCAATAAAGAAATCAAGTAGATCCAGCTGATGAGTCAGTAGTGTAAATTACTATGTTAAGCCTACATAACTTATTCTAACTTTTGGACAGACCAATTTATCCATTCTTCTTAAGTCATATTTGGATCTTATCAATTATTCACTTATCACAACTCTGATTGTTTTTGTATGAGCGTATATATGTGTGCCCTATTTATCCCATTCATCACATGTCTGTAGCTGTTTTTGTGTGAATATAAATATTGATCAACGCTTGATTAAATCGAGTTGGCTCACACGCCACCGATGAAATCATTTAACGGAGCTGTACATCCGCATTTATAGTTATTTAGTTGATATTTCTGTAGAAGGATATGATAGATTGTATTATAAAGTAATTTGAGACCTCAAATATCAAACGAGGTTACGTAACAATTAGGGATTAAAAAAAAGAATAGAAGGTAGAAAACGATTTACATGTCAGAATTATGAAGGATGATTATCCTCTTAACAAATTTGAAGGATAAATAAATAACATGAATGTTGGACATATTATTTTTGTACGAAGAGTTCTGGTTTGAACTGGTTGATCACCAACACCTCAGTAGTATATAAAGTTTCTTTATCCAGCCTCTTTTTGATCCAGTTCCTTTGATAGTGAAGATTATTTTGAAGGAAATCTTCTTTGTAGCAACTTGTTCAGAGTGGATTGGGTGCTCCAGTGTTGGTCTAATAATTGTTTTGCAATCTCCTTCTAAAAAAACTACTCACAATAATGTTCTGAAATGGGTTGAAAAACTAATCAACTATAAATACGAGTGTACAGCTTAATTTCTTCTTATTTCTATTCCATAACACATAGGGTTAGTTTGCTTGTATGAAGACATCATATCTGTTTTGATTGTTAATGTCAATCTACAAATCTATCAAACAATTGTATTTCCATGAACGTTTTATTTACATAAATAGCAGTTGACTTTATACAACCTTAAATATTAACAAAAGAGTAATTATAAAGCTTGCGTATTGTATCTGAAGTTTGTGCTGATTTTTTTGTTTAGAAGAACGATGAAAGCTCCACGACCAAACCATCCAGCTAAGAGAACAAAACTCTATCAAAAAGCTTACGTATTTATTAATTTATAAAACTAAAGTTAATATATTTTAGTGTTTTGTTCAGTTAACTAAACAAAACAAAAGATTATTATGCAAAGAGAAAATTATTCTTATATGGTATTACGTACTTACGTTTGTTATTCCCAATGGAGCATAGGTAGCTGGCCAGCATTCTCCAATTCAAGCCAATTTCTTATATACTATAAGGTTAGCTTATTAGAATAGTTGAACAATAGCACTTATAAATAATCAGTTTACATTCTGCATAGTTAAGATTGTCCAAAAATTAGGTGTCTATGAAATGATTTATAATGTACATAGTCAAATGTTATTATGAATTCTAACTTCTAAAAATAGTAAATCTGTTTTATCGTGAAAATTCTAAAACGTTAATCAGGACAAGCTGTGAACTACATGTGGAGAAATTTGAACACTTCAATTCCACCTGAAATGTGTGCTGATGATGTCGTTCAGAAGAACGATGAAAGCTCCATGACCGAAACCATCCTACTCAGAGAACAAAACTCCATCAAAAGGTTATTCAGTATTTTATCCATTTATCGACTATGTAGATATTGATTAATTACAAATATCCTGTGATGTATTATATTGTAACCTTAATTGATTTTCTTATATAACAAATAATGATTTAGGCGTTTAACTTTCAGTTATATTGTTTTCACGAAGTACATTGGCACTTGACTGTTAAAACGAGTGAACTCATATGAGATATGCTAGTTGAAATCCAAGTGTTTCAACTACTAAGCTAATGTTTCATATTATTAATTTATCAGATTGTTTGTATCGCTTTTTATATAATACCATGAAACTTGCTGTTTTTACCTCAGAAAGATTGAGATGTATGTTGTTTATACTATCGCAATGTTGACCATTGTTAGAGATGGTTGGAAGAATGTTAGGAGCAGCCAAACCAAAACGTGTCATCAGTCCACAAAATCATTAACTTCTAGTCTTAGCCATGTTGGTAGACACAGACTACTTGGTTGGGTCTGTGTGACCATCGTAACCAATGGTTGGAGACTTTTGATGACATGACTCAAAATCGATCACAATGGCGTCGGTGTATACACTCTCTGTCTGCCCTTAAACCCTGTGATTAAAACTGGTTCATATCTATTTTTCTACAAACAAATTTTTCCTTCCTTTACTAGATCCTTATGGATAATCTTTCTTTTATATGTTACTATCACTAAAGTAACTACCTCTGTAAATTTAGTGTTGATGCTGTTGTGTTAATGCGGTGTTGTAAGTTGTACTGATGCATATATTTACCTAGTCCTACTTTGTAACTGACTGATTGATCGTATAAGTTAAAACGTTATCTGGGATTTTATTTATTAAAGTTTGTAATTTTCTTGTTGTTAGTTTTAAAGACCATAACTGATCATTTTCTATTGACTCATGTGTATCCAGCTCAGAATACTTCTATAATTTCATTGTGTGGGCTTTTCTTATTAAGAATAATGTATTGATTGAATTTTGTGTATTTCCATGTTATATGTGTGCTAACGTAGTTTTCAAAATAGCTGAGAATTTATCTGTTATATTATTATTTCAATGTTAACCTTATTCGTAGCTCATATAATAACTTTTACACAAAGTATAAAATTGAAGGTAATCAGAATAGATCGATATGATGAATGGATCAGTGTTGAGTCACCATTAAAAACCCGGAAGCACTGGACAGCTGTTTCGTCCTATTATAGGTCTTCTCAGCAGTGTGCATCCATGATCTTGCACACAGGACTCGAACTTAGGACCTATCAGTCCCACGCGCAAACACTTTTTCTCCAAATCACTGGGCCAACATTATTAATGTCTAAGTCCAATCAATCCACGATATTGAGTGACCGTCCATCATTGTCATCAGTAAGTTACCATCTCACAACGGACCCAACCATCCAGTGCTTCCAGATTTTTCATGATGGTCTAGTTTTAATTGACTCATGTATTTAACTATTAAATTATCATATGATATCCACACAATCTCTTTCTGATATCACTGTATAAATGTGTACACAAACATACTTGTATATAATGTTATGACATTATTTCTAATCATATTTCTAGTCTTTTTTATTATTACTTATTATGCAAATGTTCTAACTGAAGATAATTCTCTTTTTTCCCAATTAACTAACAAGATGTATTTAAGTAGTCTAGTCAATATCATGAATTCACATAGAGATAACATTACAGTGATAATATACGCAGACAAAATGAATCATAACATAATGTAACAATTAGCACTGTAAACTTACCATAGTTACATAATTTATGTCAAAGTAGATGAAGACAATCGATTCATGAAATGAAAGAAGAAAGAAAAAAAGAAATATAGACCCAAATTCTTTTTGTATAGTTTTTAATCCCTTAAAAGGTAATATTCCCTTTATTGAATAAATAAACTAATGGATTATTACTTTCAATATTGACTATTCATTGTTATTTAAAACAAATAAATGAAGTATACCTTGTCAATGAAACAATAAACACAATAGAAAAACAAACAAACAAACAAACAAGCATGTTTTTTTGCTTCTTTTCAGGAAACATTATTCATACAAAACAAAGACAGAATAGTTATCAGTAATGATTATTTGATTTAATAGCAAATTATCAGAAGGGGTTTTGTGGAAATTTTATTCATAAAAATCTGCTTACTAGTGACTGACTTTAAGATGTAATTCTTGGAGTTATAGTAAGAAGCTGTGACCAATGGAGTTCAACCAGTTCTGTTGTGAGATATTAAGTCAATGATGACAATGGTGGATATGTCGCTTAAATTCATGGATTAGTTGAAGTTAGACATTAACACCGGCATAGTGGTTTAATGGTTTAGCGCTCGCGCGCGAGACTGATACGTTCTGGGTACGAATCATTCGAAGGGGGGCGGGATCGTGGATGCGCACTGCCATGGAGGAGTCTTATACTAGGAAGAAACGATTGTATAGTGCTCCCAGATTTTCCATGATGGTCTAGCTTTAATTGACTCATGATTTCAACTATTAATAACAAATTATAAAAATTAGAAATAAAACCCATCTGACTATTAATACTACTAATGGATTTTAATGAAATTTAAGTAGTATAATATAATTATTGAGTTTATTCGTATATATCATTGCAATTATCATTATTTATTAATCAATTAATGAGTATAGGAAATAAAAAGAAGGTGAATTGATAACATTTTATTTTGACCTGATCATAGAGTTTATCCATATCAATTGTTTGATGAATTACTAATTTTTTTAAGCGAAACAATAGAGATTAATAGTTAAATTGTGTATGAGTCCCGGAGTGAATACCAACGCCGGGATACCGGAACTTTCAGTTAACGAATCTTAAATAGGACGAAGTGCGCGTCTGGGATTTCACTGCTAGCTACTATTCATCTTTGCTTAGAATGCTTGTGACTTAAGGCAATATCGAGACAATCCGTACAGGATGCATATACACCAACAAGAGACTGATCGGAAGAAATAAGTAAAACAATACCAAGTGAATTTAAACTGTGTATTGTTAACCTAATTTATTTGGTACCATTGTGGTGTGTGCTACTGGTGTCGACAGATATAATTTGTATGTTCCATCAAACGAAACTGAGACGTCTGTCGGCATAAGGTTAAAAAATCGAAGAAAATAGGACGAGAACAGAAATTGATTAATATGGAAATGAAGGAACAGTATAGTTTGAGACAAGTAATGAATATTTTTCATACATGTATATCTCTTGGTATTGTTGTATCCTCCGAGTTATAGAGTTAATTTGTAAAGATGCTTTCTTGAAAACAACATCATTAAAATGTGATATAAGTGAAAACGAATGACAAGCTGTAAACCACATGTTGACAAATTTGAACACTTCACTTTTACCTGAAACTTGTGCTGATGATGTCGTTCAGAAGAATGATGAAAGCTTCACGACCAAACCATCCAGTTCAATGAACAAAACTTCATCAAAAACGACCATTTCTAGCTCAACCACAAATCTTTCATACGATTTCAACGTATATATATTTCGGTTTTTTCATGGAGTTATTTATTTACAAAATGAATATCGTAATTATAAATAAACACCTCTTGATTCAGGTTTTGATCCATACGATAATCATGTAGAGACGAATATTACATTGGAGCATATCAGTATGTTCATTCTCAATAGAAATAATATTTGTAACCTGAAAACTACAAATATATATACATCACATATATTCCATGTACATTTAATGAAATCACCTTGTTACATAAGAAATAATTATTCCGTGTATAACTGAAGATATAACCTGACAATTCAATAAGTTGAAGAATACCCATAGATTAAAAAAATGTCTTATTAAAATTCCGTGAAATATTCCGAAAACGGCTCACGGGTGAAGTTGAGGAAGCTATAAGTAGCTCAGAAAGAGCCAAAGACATTCCATTCAATCACCTTTTGGAAGAACATTATAGAATCTCGACATGTAGCTTCCATATCGAACAAATGCTAAAAGCCACTGTATACGGATTGGATGACTGTAATGATGATTTCGCTTAGACAAAAAACTATAAATATCTGAGAGTTTGTACAATATTTGACACTGTTCACAATAGCATTCCTTCTCACTTGTCTTCTGTCTCCACATTTTTTACTTGGAGGGTTCTAGCGTTCAAATGATCAAGTTGTACGCGATATATAAAGAATCTAAGCTCCAGATATAACAAATAAATCTGTGGATAGAGCTTTGAAGTTTAAAGAAAACAGTACTAATTTCAAGATTCTATGTAAATATAAACAATGGTTCGTAGGTACATTTGAATTATCTCACTGATAATACTAAGAATTGAATCTTTATTCTACTTAAAAATACCCATATTGTCACAGCTTTTAATGACAGATGAACTGTGATCGACAGTGAATACCAGAACATAGAATTTATCATAGTTTAGACCACTGAGCTGAATATATTTGAACTCTTGTGTAAACATCAACATTGCGATGAAGGTATATTGATTTGATGAATATCAAATGGATCAAAAAGACTCGTTTGGATTTCATTGAGAGCTCCAATTCTATTGTAAATAATTTACTGGAATTCACTTGATGTTGTTTTACTTGTATCTTCCCATTGTCATTTAGGACTGAAATTGATCAGTCTCATGTTGGTATATGTGCATCCTGTGCGTATTGCCTCGATACAGCTTTAAGTTGTGAGATTTTTAAGGAAAGATTAACAGCGGCTAGCAGTGGAATCCAGGTACATTCAGCTGACGAGTCCCAAATATGACGAAACGCGCGTATTGAATTCCACTGCTATCCACTATCCATCTTTGCTTGATTCACCGGAAGTAGCTAAAACTTTTCGAACTTTGATTTTTATACATTTTTGAAACACCAAAGTGAATAAAACGAGTTTCGAAACATATAAATGAATATTAATTATTCATCTCTTACTCTCTTTTTGTATTTTATATCTGGACACGGGCACAACTGATAAATGCACTGTAAATATTGTGAAAGTTTGTATAAGAAAGGGGTTGTAAAAATTAAAAACAAAAGATAGTAGACCAACTAAATTAGTTTATGTTTGAATGAAGCTATGAAAACTAGTTTTGATATGATCATGATGATAAGATCATTTGTTATTTGAGGTATACCATGGTCTCGTAATTCATATGCATAAATTGATGAGTGTTTGAAATGAATGTACGTATTAGCTGAAATATAATGATAGAAGTTTGCCTAGAGTGTTCTCTTATTCAGTTTTAAGACTGTGGTATAGAAGAAGGTACGATATTATATTGTTGGTGTATGAGGTTACCCGTGCTCTTATAAACAATTTTAAATGTAGAAACAGAAGCCGTTTGTTAGTTGGCAGAATAAGGTAATTCTTAATTTATTTTAGCTTCGTGGTGGGATGACCTTGTGCAACCTACTTTGACACTATTCTGTACATGAGAAAATTATCATCATCCGAAATTCATATGATGGACTATACTGCAAAGCCGTGCATGGGGGACAGATGACAGAGGCATCTCAAACGAGGACATGAGCCATACAAGGCTGCTTACTCTCACTCTTTCTCTTTCTTCCGATGGTTGACTGGATTATAGAATCTCGACATCTGACTGGAAGCACAGAATACAATGGACAGCTTGGAATTAATTAGAAGATTTGGATATCGAAGGTTACCTGGCACTTCTATCCCGTACACACCAACAAATACAAGTGAGAACAGACAATGAAGCGGCAGTCACTGCTTCAATAGGTCTCAGTATATACAAAGGAATAAGCAAGATCCTCAAATACAACGCAGAGACCACCGATGCAATCACATTTGTTGGAGCAACTCTGGAAGATGTGAAAACTTTCATGTACCTGGACGGAAGCATCACCGATGAACGTGGAGGATCCGATGTAGACGTGAAGGCGAGGAACGGTAAAGCATGGGTAGCATTCTCATTGTTGAAGAACATATGGAACTCAAACCAGTTGCCTGTCAACTAATATCAAAGTGAAAATCCTCAATACGAACGTCAACACAGTTCTACTTTATGGAGCTGAAACTCGGAGAACTACTACAACCATCATTAAGAAGGTACAAGTATTTATAAATAGTTGTATACGCAAGATATTCAATATCCATTGGTCGGATACCATCAACAACAGCCTACTGTGGGAAAGAACAAATCAAATTCCATCTGAAGAGGAAATTAGAAAAAGACGATAGGGGTGGATAGCACACACATTACAGAAATCACCAAACTACATCACAAGCAGTAGTAATATAATATACCCTTGTGGGCCAGGGTAATTTTACATTAGTTTTCAGGAGAACCAGACACCATCCGGACTTTCACGTAAAAACCCAAACAGTACAGCTCAACACCGTTTAACAAGAGAGCCAGACACCACCCAGGCTTACATTTTATAAACCGAGCAGTACACCTCAATCCCGCTTCACAGGAGAACCAGGCACTGTATAGGCTTTAACGCTACAATCTGAATAGTACAGCTCAATCTTGTGGAGCAACCACACAGGTACCAAGCACCCTGGTGGATCATCACAAGCGCTAACTTCGAATCGTGATGAAAAACGGAGAAGTGGAAAACTAAAGAGCACATTGTATCGAGAATTGGAAGAAGACATGAAGAGAATGAATCGGAAATGGAAAGAAATGGTCAAGACAGAGTTGAATGTAGAATGCTGTTGGGCGGTCTATACTCATTCACAAGAGGTAACAAGCGTAATTAACTAAGTCGGGATGTAAACCATGTTCTATAGTGCTTTTACACTAAATGACCAGAAGATAAACCTAAATCTTGAACCTACATGACATGCACATTACTTGGAGCATTATTAACTTACCAGTTTTTACAACTCTCTTAATTATATAAATTAACCATTAAATATTCTTAGTTGTTCAGTGGTTTTCTAGTACAAGTCAATCCACTTGTTACTACCAGAGTATATCTTTATTGATTAATAAATTATTGATCATGTTAAATGAGATATGGATTTCTTTAATATGAATTCTATGAATTAAAAAAAATAAATACATTCGTATTTATAGTTCTATAGTGTATATATATATCAGTAGTCGAGATCATGAGTCAATTGAATATAGACCACCATGGAAAACCTGAAAACACTAACGGCCGTTACGTTCCACCATGGGACACCTCAGCAGCGTGCATCCACGACCGTGCCTCGTGAGATTCGAATCCAGGATATATCAGTCTCGCTCACGAACTCCTAACCTTTACACCACTGAGCTGGCCGACCAGCATCCAACGGTCTTAATATCTAACTTCAATTAATCCACGAAATTCAGCGACTCATCCACCATTGTCATCAGTGAGTTACCGTCTCACAACAGACCTTATTGAACTCTAGTGGTAACTGCTTCTCATCAGAACTCTAGAAAATACCTCATGAAACTAGTGACTAGTGAGCACATGTTGATTAGTATCATAAGGGGTTTTATGGATATCATAATAATTTTCAATGGTTTAGATCATGAGTCAATTGAAGCTAGACCATCATAGAAAACCTTGAAGCACTGGACAACTGTTTTGTTCCATTGTGAAACTATTTAGTAATACGCATTATTGATCCCTGTCTGCGAGATCCTAACCCAGGGCTATCATGGAAAACTTGGTGGTCTAGGTTTAATTGACTTATGATCTCAATTATTGAAATCACAACAATCTCCACAAAATTCCTTCTGATATTAATGTATATATCTATAGAAGGATAGAAATAATTGTAATAATCAATTCATTTTACATTTCATTTTGTATAAATATGATTTGAATTTTATCACTTTGTTATTTTGAATCAAAGTAGACTCTATTCTTCTATATTCATTTATGGCGACTTAATATATATATATATATATATATATATATATATATATATATATATATATATATATATATATATATATATATATATATATATACCCTATGCATTGCTTCTAAATAAAAGTCGATTTTTTATTTTACTCATAAATTCTATTCTATTTAATCTCTAGGGGATACAAATATTATAACAATATTTCATGTTTAATAACTATGTTCTTTATTGATTATTATTATTATTATTATTATTATGGTTTATTTGATATTAAATAAATTATTAATTATTGATTTTATTAATAATACAAAAATTAATTTTCAAATGTTTTTCTTTTTTCTCTCTTCTTCTCCTTGTTGTTGTTGTTAATTGTATTATAAGTATATTACTGATATTCTATTAACTATTTAATAATCAGTAATCTATCAATTTTTATATTATGAATCGGAAATATGAAACGGAAGTTTAAATGATAATAATTCTACATAAAGATGATAATAAGGCCCCTCTTATATTTACACTTGATCAAACAGATTACATTTCACTATTATATATATATATATATATATATGATTATTTGATGTAGTCCATTTTATTCAGTATAGTTCCGAAGATACGTATATAAAAGATTTCGGTTATTGTTTTTGTTGGCATAGTGATTATTTTATTTGAAATTTCTTACTGAAAATAGTTAATTGCTTATTACATAGATTTAATAGATTAGAAATCTAGATGAAGATTTTAATGCCTATTGTGAAAAAACTACATATTTTAATTATGTTATATTATAGAACCAGATAAAACTAAATCGGCATGTATATATATATATATATATATATATATATATATATATATATACACTAATAGTCTATTACTCACTTTTTATTACTTACTTAGTTACTTAATTACTTACTTATGCCTGTTACTGCATAGGCCGCCCACCAACACTCTCCATCTAACTCTGTCCTGGGTAATTCTTCCCAGTTGTTTACATTTGCAATTCATCCTTTTCATATTTGCTTCCAATTCCCGACGTTGTGCGTTCTACGGCTTTCCTTTTTTCCGCTTCACTTCAGGATTCTAAGATAGTGATTGCCTCGTGATTCAGTTTGGTGATTACTGTAATATGTATCTTATCCACTTCCAACGTCTTTTCCTAATTTCCTCTTCAGATGAAAATTGTTTTGTCCTCTCCTATCACCACCACTACCATCATCATCTTACCATGCAAGGCAGGTTGGTTAAATTGCATTTAGAATAAAAGCAGTAACTCAAGGTATAAAGGAGAGGCTGTATCACTCACTATACTGGGGCGTGTGACTTAATCTACACACCGTTGGATGCCAGCACAGTGATTCAGAGGTTAAGCGCTCGTGCACGAGACTGTTAGGTCCTAGGTTAAAGTCTCGCGAGTCGGGAGCATGAATGCTCACTGCTGAGGAGTCCTATGCTGGGACAAAACGGCCGTCCAGTGCTTCAATGGTGAAACATCAATCGGTTCATGATCTTAATCATTAACATATTTAACAATTCCTTATGTTAACATAAATACCGAGATGTATGTATATAACTAATTAGTTTTAAAATAAGATGAAACTCTATCTCATTTTGATTCCATTGCTTGCCAAAAATCCATTCATTCTAATTAACTTGTTACAAAATAGAGCTTTCCAAAGTATTGCATACAAGATGGACATTGTTTTAAAAAGCAAATACTGATTGAAATTCATCCCAGAATATGCCATCAACGTGATAACTTGAACCCTTACTATTGATAATTACATCCAGCTGAGGAGTCCCAAATATGACGAAACGCGAGTCCTGGATTCTACTTCTAGCCACTATTCATCTTTGCTTAAAAAGCTCACGACTTAAGGCTATATCGAGGCAATACGCACAGGATTTACATATATCAACAACAGACTGATTAATTTCAGTCCTCAATGACAATGGGAAGATACAAGTAAAGCAAAACAAAGTAAATATCCATTATATGTTGATTATGTTTTAACAGTTCAGTGATATTCACGCAAATCTTCCGGAATACAAGGTGTTGTACGGTTCTTTCTTTAAATAGGAGACTGTCATTATTTTAATCCATAAATTTCAAGAAGCTCATAGTTTTTCTTTTTAAAAAAATTCGCCATAAAAATCAATTATGGTTTAGTCGAATTAGGTTTTCGTTACTTTACCTAATACTCAAAGTTTACCGGTTAGTTACTACATTTTTCTATTAAAATTAAGGAGAGATAGAGAGATAGAGAGAGAGAGAGAAAGACGACAGATGCACATGTACATACAAACTGAATATACATTTTATTTACATTCATGTTTAATTTAATGATGAAATGATTGATATACAACAAAATAAGTGTTTAAATTTACTTGGTATTGTTTACTAGAATTTTCCCAATTGATCAGTTTCCCATTAGTATATGTGCAAACTATGCGTATTGCCGTTACATTGCCTTAATTCATAAGCATTCTAAACAGAGATGGATAGTGGTTAGCAGTGGAATCCATGACGCGCGTTTCGACCAACTTCGGACTCTTCAGCTGGATGTGACCGCATCCCAGAGTTGATGTTCATTCGTGGACTCGAAATCAATACCGTTCTAGTATTCACTCCAAACGCCAACACGCTATCCACTTACAAGGCACGTCCAGCTGACGAGTCCCGTATGGGAAGAAACACGCATCATGGATTCCACTACTAGCCACTTTCTATCTTTGCTTACAATAAACGCATTTTTTATTTTTTATTTATCTAGGATTTAAAGTATAGAATAATTGTTTAGATTTAAATAATCAGAGGAAAACCAGGATGTAACATATGTAATAGTAAACTGGAGATTACTTCTGACTTGTAATTCATTAATTTAAACGATTAAGATAGCTTTCTTGTATGAACTTTTATTAAGATGCAAATCTATACACTTTTCATCGGAAGTATTTACTTCTACCTGAAGTTTGTGCTGATGATGTCAATCAGAAGAACGATGAAAGCTTCACGACCAAACCATCCAGCTCAGAGAACAAAACTTCATCAAGGAGTATTTCCTTTGAATACGATTGCAACTTTCAGATTTATAGAAGGGTATTATTCCACTATTTGTATGAGACTAGTAGCTGTTTGGTGACATGTTGACCTCACTAGGCATAAACATTATCGTCTGATGCAATTTTTTAGGTGTTTAATAAGTTTTTTTTAATGTTTGAAGGTATATTTTGTGAAGTAACATAGATGAAAAAGGAGGGAAAGAGAAAGTGCAATCTTAAGTTTCGTAACGAAAATAATCGATAAACACTAGCAATAATAAATCTAAGGAATTATGTAAAAGTGAAGCCTGTTTTAATGAAGACCATTACTGTAAAGCATAGAATATTGGACATATTTAACTTTTCACGACTAAACTATCAAGGAGTGAATGTTGATTATCTGAACCAATTGATCATATTATCATTTGTTCACTGTGTTTTTATCTGCAAGATGGAAAAATTGATCGAATTTAGAAATGTTTGTAGTTAATTTTTTTAACACTACTAGTCGAGTCAGAGCTTATGGTGAACTGTAAATTGCTTTTGCAACCTCAAGTGGTTTATGGCATGGCTGTGCACTGTCTCCATTTTTGTTTAACTTTTTTATAGACCTACTGATGGAAATAACACTCCCGCTGACTGAATTTTCGGGCATTGATCTTCTATCAGAAGGTCCGCCCATCGACTTAGAATACACAGATGATATAGTCCTGTTTGGTGAAGATGCTAATAAAATGGTAGCGCTGAGCAACAATGCAGGATGTTTGGGATGAGCTTCTCTCCCTCTAAATGTAAGTCGCTGCTTCAGGACAAGCCTGCGTCAACACCTGAACTAGGGATAGGGAGTGAAGTGATCGAACGCATTGACAACTTCATTTATACTGAAAGTCAGATCAGCCGTAATCAGTTAGTGTCTGATGAAATCTCAGCACGGATTTAAAAAAAACTCGTTTGGTTTTTGCCAACCTACATCACCTATGGTTAAGGCGAGTTATCCGTCTATCAAATAAGGACCAGTAGACTGCGCGGTAGTTCGTTTTGTTCTACTTTACAGCTGTGAAACATGGCCATTAAGAGTTGAAGTCACTTGTAAGTTACTAGTATTTTATTAAAGATGTTTTAGAAATATCGCTCGCATCTGCTGGATTCACCGGGTAAGTGAGAGTGAAGTTAGACGCAGGGTATTAGGGAATGATAGTAAATGAGTTGATGAGGTTGTGAATCTTCATTGACTGAGATGGTTAGGCCACGTGTTACGTATGCCTGAACACCGATTACCACGAAGTGCAATGTTGACTAGTGTTAGAGACGGTTGAAAGAAGGTTAGGGGCAGCCAAACCAAAACATGGTATCGGTACACAAAGTTACTAACTTCTAGTCTTAGCCATGTTAGTAAATACAGACTACTTGGTTGGGGTCTGTGTGACCATCGTAACCAATGGTATGAGACTTTGTGTGACATGGATCAGAATAGATCACAATGGCGTAGATGTATACACTCACTGTCTGCCCTTAAGCCGTGAGATTAGAATTACTTTGTACCTTCCTTTCTACGAACTAATGCATTTTTCCTGTACTATATCCTTATATGGAGTCTTTCTTTTATATAATTGTACGATTGAATTAACTACTTCTATGAATCTGGTGTTAATTTTTTATGCTTATGAGTTATGACAACTTGGAGCTATGCATATATGTATTTGGTCCTACGTTTTAGGTGACTGATTGACTGAATCTGTATGATTGTTAGGAGTATGGTGTATTTTTATTAGCATTACTAAGATTTATCCAATTGTTCACATCTTTTTATTACTTCTATCACTTCATGATTTAAAGCTCTTGCTACTCATTTCAAACAGATTCTATCTGTCTCACACCACAACTAGGTTAAAATTCACCTTTTATAGGTTGTCTTTATAACTTTAAAAAAAATTTGAGACTATGAAATTAGTCCCTAGTGAATACATTTTTATAATCAGAATTACCTTTGTGAAGATTTCAAGACGGCTTTTATCACGTATTCATCTTAACTAGAAAACCACTGATAACCATAGAATATTCAATGGGTATTTCATCCAACTATGCAACTCTTTAACAGTAGTCATCCCAGACTTTACATAAGAATGAGATAGACATTTTGAGCGGAAATTTATTAATCACTTAATGAATTTACTAGAGGCTTTAACGTTTTCTCTTAATATGAGTTCATTAAAATTTTTCTTTCAAATGAAAATGAATTTTGTTCGTACAAATTTGTTCAGACTATTTGATCAACTAAATTCACTTGGTGTTGTTTTACTTGTATCTTCCCGTTATTATTTTGGACTGCAATTGATGAGTCTCAAGTAATTTGTGTTTCCTAAAATTCTCATTGATCATTGATAATAGTAATCTTACTGTCATTCAGTCAGTCAGTAACGACGTAGAACTTCGTACGTACGTACGTAGGTACATCAGTTCGAGTTGCCATACTACATTGGCATAGAGATGTACTTGTCGATTCAAATTCCATGGTGGTAGAGATAGTAAAAGTATACGCAGTAATAAGAAAGATCAGGGTTTGAAGATGTTATTCAAGGAGTATAATTCAGTGAAATAAATTTGGAATTAGAAAAAGAAAAGGTACATAAAGAATACAGAAGATTAGAATTTAGGACAATACAAAGAGTGGATGTACATGCACCATTGTAAACGATTTTGAGCCATGTCATTCAAGGTCTCTAACCATCAGTAATCTTATTGAAGGAATTGAAATTATGTATACGTTGCAAATCACAGAAATATGAAGACGGATTTTTATACTCTCTGGGAATAACTTTTTTTAACATAAAATTTCTCTAAACTTCTTCGTAGTACTTGACTTTAATGTGTTATTCATATGATTTATATTAAACATTAATACCGTTGGATGCCGGCTCAGTGATCTAGATATTAAGCTTTCCTGACCGGAGGTCCTATGTTCGAGTATCTTTGGTACAAGATAATAGATGCATACTACTAAGAAGTTCCATACTAAGATAAAACAGCCATTCACTGCTTCCAGGTTTTCAATGGTAGTCTAGCATTGATTTATTTATGATATTAACCTAACAGTCAGAAATCTTGATCTATAATATGTCAACTAGACAAAATCTATAAAATATGACATAACAGGATATTTTCAAACCATTTTTTAAATTCAGGTCAATGAAGAAAATTTAATTTGAAATTTTATGTGGTCATATATCATATTACTGATTTACTTAACTTACTTAACTAATTCTGATATGAAATTCCAAACTTACTTACCTACGTCTGTTACTCCCAATGGAGTATAGGCCGCTGACCAACAAATTTAACCTGATATTCAATACGAAATTTTTTAATATCTTTATCATACATTTAAGGGGTTAATACTTCAATCAAGTGTAATATTCATTGTGGATTTTATTTAAGTCATTTAAAACTATTTGTATATGTATTTTATGAACAGAACAGTATTATGCAGACTGACTAAATGAAGGTAAAGTTAGAGCATGAAATGAGAACTACAGTATAAACTACTTTCTAAGATATTCAGCATTAACTCTCTAAGTAAACTGCAAAATATCAGATAATGTACACAAATCTAAAATTTAGTTCTCAGTGTAGGGTTGTAGAAATTGTTAAGTTTTAGATTGAGATCATGAATCGATTGGTGTTAGACTACTATTGAAAACTTGAAATTACTGAATAACCGTATCATTCTAGTATGGAACTGCTTGGCAGTGCACATCCATGATTCTGCTCGCGAGATTCGAAACCAGGACCATCTTCTATTGTCTGAGGTAGATACCTGTCTCTACCTGACATGGATTATCTGTATGCGCACTGCTAATGTGTCTCACACTAAAACAAAACGGCTTTCGAGTGATTGCAGGTTTTCAATAATAGTCTAACATCAATCGATTCATGATCTCGATTGATTATAGTTTCTTTTCTTTGTCACAAAAATGAGCTAAAGGTAAGAAAAAGTCAACATTCATTGATGAGTGTTTGTTTTTCTCCTTTATTGTAGCTGTCATTTATTCATAGTTTTTAAGGAAAAATTATTTTGAATAAATAGTTGTTTATCAACATTAAGCTAATTTATGCATACTCACTACACTATTTTCTAAACATGATGGATGTTGTTAATTATCTCACGTTCAGATGTGTACAACAACAACAACAATTTCAATTCGGTTATTTATTCACTCTGCAGAAACGAGTTGCATTAAGTGACGAAATGTCAGATATGAAATTTTCCTATTCGTTGAGATATAATAAAATATATTATCAGAAAGGGGTATTGTGGAGATGGTAGTAATTTAATATTCGAATTAATGATTTTGTTAAACCCAGATCACCATAGAAAACCTAGGAACACTAAACAACCATTCACGATCTCACACCAAAAGGACTCTAACCCAGGAACTTCGGTCTCGAGCGCGAACGCTTAATATCTAGACCACTGAGCCGACATCCAATAGTGTCAATGTTTAACTTCAACCAGTCAACAAAATTGCGCCACCGTTTACCATTGTCTTCAGTAAGTTACTAAATCACAGGGTTGAATACATTTATTATTAACAAAATCAGTGTAATTGACAAAAGTTATATAGTTTGCAAATGAGATATTTATTACCAATTTCTATGAATGATCATTACACAATATAATTAATTGAGTTAGTCTAGAAATATGAAACAATGAATTCAAATAAATTGACATTAAGTTAATCCATTTGACGTATTTCTCAAAATGTCTAGTATTCTATAACATAAGAATTGTGAATGTTCTATGTAGCCAAAAGAATTTCAATAGTTGATTTCATGAGTCAATTAAAGCTAAACCATTCTAGAAAACCTAGAAGCACTGCACAACCGTTTTGCTGAAGTGAGACATTAAAACCGTTGGATGCCATTCGGCTCAGTGGTCTAGTGATTAAGCGTTCGCTTGCGATACCGATAGCTCCTGGGTTCGAATCTCATGTGGCGAGATCGTGGATGATCACTGCTGAAGAATCGCACAATAGGACGAAACGTCCATCAAGTGCTTCCAGGATTCCCATGGTGGTCTAGCCTCAATTGTCACATGATCTCAACTATTGAAATTAATATAATATCCACAAAATCTCGTCTGATACTAATCAACATATGCTCACTAGTCACTGGTTTCATGAGGTATTTCATGGAGTTCTAGTAAGAACCAGTGACCAGTTGAGTTCAATCGGGTCTGTTATGAGATGATAACTCACTGATGACAATGGTGGACATGTCACTCGATTTTGTGGATTAATTGAAGTTAGACATTAAGACCGTTGGATGCAGGCCGTCCGGCTCAGTAGTGTAAAAGTTATGAGTTCGCGAGCGAAACCGATATAACCTGGATTCGAACCTCACGAGGCAGGATCGTGAATACGTATTGCCGAAAAGTCCCATACTCAAACGAGGTGGCCATCTAGAGCTTAAATGATGTTTTTTTTAAAGCTGAACTCAGTTTTTAATATAATTTTTCCTCAAACTTTATTGAAAATATTAAGTTAAACTTTGTTTAAGTAAACAAAAATAAAAAAATAAAAAACTGATTTATTGCTACGTTGATATAATCAACTTTGAATAGAAAAACAATTTACCTGCAATATAAACGATTTACCTTCATTGTTTACCAACAAATCGTTATTGATTATACTACTAATACTAATACTACTTATAATAATTCAATCATTTATATCGATAATATTTTGCCTGTTCGCATTTGACCTGATATAAAGTTTAATATTAAATAATGATTTGGTTAATAAATATACAGGGTTTTTTAAGTGAATATAGACAACAATAACTTTTTGATTAGGTTATACTTGATTCAATCAAAATAATTCACTCTAAAATTATTAAACAATCTAAATTAACATGAAACCAATATACTTATTGATTTAATTGATTTAAAATATAAGTGTCCTGGTATGGTCGAGGGTGGGGAGAGTCAGTTCTTACTCTCTCTCTCTCTCGAAATGTTCTCACATGGCCACGCGTATACAACCAGTGCCACAGAAGTTCTAATCACTGCCTTCTCGAGGTGGGAGCGTTGTTTACGAAATTGAGAGGACGAAAGGCGACATTGACATTGAGTACCCACCTAAGGAAGTTGGAAAACTTTGATTCCAAACCAATGGTGTACCTGGGCTCCAGGTTTCTAAGGGAATAAATGACATATGAACCGATCGTTGTTCACCGGTTACTATGGGACTGCATCTTCTTATGTTGCTCCATTGCCTTGTGGATTAGACTTTTAGTTTGAAAGTTCCCTTTGTTGCTTCCAATGAAGACCCCTCTCTTCGGTCTGAGCACCTGAGCAGTATCACAGCCCACACACAAATCAAATGATAAATACTACTGGAAAAATTACTTTTGTTTCGACGCTCATCTAGACAAGTCACATTCACAATCGTCAGATAACATTCATCCTTATTTCTTTTATACTACGTCATTTATTTACTCTATCTATCTCTTCGGACAGCTAGTCTCACGTGAATTTATCTGGAGACCCTGTGGCACCTTTGTTTGGTTTTTCTAGTGTTCGTGATGACGTTCACACTCGCAGGATTCGAACCCAGGAAGTTCAGTTCCGTAGTCTAGACGTTAAGCGTCCTCGCTCAATACCGAAAGTCTTAGGTACGAATTTTGCAAGTGGGTTTATGAATGCGCACTGCTAAAGAATTCCATACTATTACGAGTCAGCTGTCCAGTGTTTCCAGGTTTTCCATGATGGTCTAGATTTATTTGACTCATGAACTTAACTATTAAATTATTACGATTTCCATAACAATCAAAACCCCTTATGATAATAATCATCATGTGTTTACTAATAGCTGGCTTCAACAGGTATTTCATGGAGTTCTAATGAGAAGCTATGACCAGTGGAATTCAACCGGATCTGTTATGAAATAGTAACTCACAGAATAAAATGTTGGACGGTGACGTAATTTCGTGAATTATTGAACATAACATTGAATATAATTTATTCTTCACTGATTAGACTCATCTAATGTTTAGAGACCTATAAGCACTATAAACAAATATTATTGTAATCATTCAATTGATTTATTGTTTATTGTTTACATTTTGTTTATTTTCATAGGTGGAATATTTGCAGACTTGTTAAGAATTAATACTAAATTATCACGAACTACAATACATAAATTATTTGCTGGATTAGGATTTGGATTAAAAGGTATATTCTTTATAGCGCTTGGTTATGCACCATCTGAAATCTATGCAACAATGTTACTTTCATTGGCATTAGGTAAGTCATATCTATCTATCTATTTATCTATCTTTTTTTCTCTCTCTCTCTCTCTGTGGATTTTATTCCTTTTTTAATAAGTTTGTTGTTTGATTAATTCTTCTCAGTAATGATATTTATTTATTTAAATAAATATTCGTATAAAAGGGTACCCAATACATATGTATCATACAAGTCACTTGATATATGTATAAGATGCGATACTGCCAGGGTACTCAGATCGAAGCGGGTGATTTACTTAGGAGGCAATACACGGAGCCTTCGAACTAAAGGTTTAATCCACAAGGCAGTCGACCAAAATAAGGAGATACAGTTCCATAGTAACCGGTGATCAACGATTGGTTCATATGTCATTTATTACCTTAGGAACCTGGAGCCCATGTGTGCACCATTGGTTTGGAATCAGAGTTTTCCAACTCCTCTAGGTGGATCCCCCATATCTACCAACCTGGTTAAAGCGCTGGACATTCTCTTTTTGTCCTCTTAATTTCGTAAACAACGCTCCCACCACGAGGATGCAGTGATTAGTAATTCTGTGGCAGTGGTTGTATACGCGTGGCCATGTGAGAATATTTCGAGAGAGAGAGAGAGAGAGTAAGAGCCGACTCTCCCCACCCTGGGCCATTCTATGGCATTTTGGGGTAAATTATTCGAGCTTTGATTTTTGTAAATTAATGAATGAGTATCTTATATGATCCTGTTAAATAAGCTGTATTAAACATTGAACGAGAACAGTCTTGAAAATAAATCAAAATGTACTTTCATTTGCTTTCAATTATGTAAAATTTAGTAAAGTTTAGGGTGATTACAAGTCAGTTAGCCTCATTTTCAAAACCTAGTTTGGACAATACAATTCAATCATAACTTTATAAAGAACAATATAATATCACGCACCATCAAGTGACAAACTAATGTATAAAACAACAATGAAAGTTGTTAAAGATTATGCCAATAGACATTTAAAGAATCAATTAATGTATTAGCCCATTAGTAAGTATATTACTTACTTACTTATACTTGTTACTTCTTGTGGAGGAGCATATGCCGCCCACCAACACTCTCCATCCAACCCTGTCCTAGGTAATCCTTTCCAGCTCATTCCAGCTGTCATTCGTTCTTTTCATATCTGCTTCTATTTGCCGACGTAATGTGTTATTTAACCTTCTACTTTTCCGCTTCCCTTCACGATTTCAAATCAATGCTTGCTTCGTGATGCAGTTTGATGATTTCCTCAATGTATGTCCTATCCATTTCCATCATCTTTACATAATTTACTCTTCAGATGGAAACTGGTTTGTTCTCTCTCACAGTAGGCTGTTGTTGATGTTATTTGGCCAATGGATGTTGAGTATCTTGCGTAGACAATTATTTATAAATACTTATACCTGCTTGATGATACTTGTATTAATTCTCCAAGTTTTATCTGCGTACAGTATAACTGTGTAGACATTCGTATTGAAGATTCTTTCTTTGATATTGGTTGAAAGTTGTATTGAGTTCTATACGTTCTTCAATTGTAGGAATGCTGTGCTCAATGATACTTTATAGATACATGAACGTTTTCACATCTTCCAGAGTTCCTCCTTCATGTATCGTTGTGTTGGTGTTCTCTTTGTTGACCTTGAGGATGTTACTTTTTCCCTTGTGTATGTTGAGGCCTACTGATGTAGAGGCTGATGTTACACTAGTTGTCGTGCGTATGGGATAGGAGTGCTAAAAAAACGCCAACCAGATTAAATAGAAGTATATTACTCATTGATAATAACAACTATAATGTCAATTTATTGTCTCATTATGTACTTGAACAAGATCGCTTCGCTCATTATACACATATATCACCAACGGTTTATCAAGATTCAATCAAGATTACCAACAATGAATTAATTCAAATCCTTCATAATATTGATTGAAAGAAGAAAAAAACTAATGATTTGTGAGAATTTCAAACAAAACACTTTCATTTAGTCACCTTGTTTTAGATTTAAGAATCCTATAACCATCGAAATATGTTAAAAATAAGCCTAATTTATCTTATCATTTCAGCATATTGTAATCAGTTTGAAATACACTTTGTTTCTAAGATAATATAAAAACGAAATAAATCCCTTGATCCAAAAAGAAAGAAAAAAGTTAATGTAAACAAATTTAGTTTTAGAAGAGATTTTTTGTGGAAATTGTAGTCATTTCAATAGTTGAGATCATGAGTCGATTGAAGCTAGACCAACATGGAATATCCAGAAGCACTGAACGACCGTTTCGTCTTATTGTGGGACTCCCCAGCAGTGCGCATCCATGATACCACCTCGCAAGTTTCGAACTGAGGGCCTATCAGTCTTGCTCGCGAACGCTTAACCACTAGACCACTGAGCTGGCCGGTATTTAACGGTGTTAATGTCTAACTTCAAACAATCCACGAAATTCAGCGACACATTCATCATTGTCATTAGTGAGTTACTATCTCACAACAGACCTGGTAGTTCAGTGCTTCCAGGTTTTCCATGTTAATCTAGCTTCAACTGATTCATGATCTCAACTAATGAAATTTAGTTGTTTTTTTAAAAAAAAAACAAAAAGATTAACTAATTGTGAAAATCATCTGTCCTAGTTTTAGATAATTGGAAATATCCTTGATATTTGAATAATTCCAAGAGATAATTGATGAAGTAGCACGTAAAACTAATAAAGAGTGAAGATATAGCACATATAAGTTGATTTATATATCTAACAGGAGAATTTTCGGTGTTCAGTCATGAGTGTCATTTCAAGTCTGTTTATCTCATGTTAGAATGTACATCATGGTGATATAATTGATTTTGAACAAACGTTTTGATGTATGTTAAAAAAAACCCAACGTATTTCATAATGTTGCTCTACGATCACTTTGTTTATAAAGCTTGTAGCTTAAGTCAATATTGAGGCAATCTGCACATGATGTACATATGCCAATATAAGACTGATCAATTCAGTCCTAAACAACAATGGGAAGATACAAATAAACAATATCAAGAGAATTTAAACTTCATCCTTATTCCACAAGCAGTTGGTTATCAAGGACTCAGTAGTTAAGTGGGTAACGCGGTGGTGTTTGAAGTGGACAGTACTGGGTCCGAGTCCCACAGTAAACATCAACTCTGGGATGTATTTTAATCTAGCTGACAAGTCCTAAATGGGATGAAACGCGCATCTTGGATTCCACTGATTGCCACTATCCATCTTTGCTTATAAAACTAAACCTGATTTTATTTCTTTTGTCTTAATTATTTTTTTCACTATCTTAAACCGTATTTATAGTTGAATAAGTCTAATGTATATAGATATAAGTTAATCACATTTTAAAACAAAACAGAGAAATTAGTTCAGTATAAATCAGATAGAACTGTTTTATATGTCTATACTTACATTGAGAGGGCTACGCTTAAATAAGTTTAAGTATAAATCATCTACTTAAAAATATGTTGATATATGTTGTTAAGGTACTATTAATTCAATGAACTGTGTAATCCGCTGAAACACATGATTATTTAGATTAAAGTGTATTAGGGGAGGGAGGGAGGGAGGTGGGAAACCATGTAAGGATCATTTTGTAGAAGTAATTATCAATATATATATGGGAATGTATTTAACTTTGGATGATTTGTGTTTGGTCAGTTAATAATAATTATTGAAGCATTTTAGTATCAGTTACTATGATAAACCCAAATAGATTATTTTGGTTTCCGGACAAGCTAAATTATTCATTTTTTTTTAGTCACATTTTGAACGTGTTAATGATTCGCTTATTAAGCTTGACTGTTTCTGTGTAAGCAAATATGTGTGCCCTTCTTATCCTATTCATCAAACGTCGGTAACTTATTTTTATGTGACTATAAATATTGATTAATGTCCCCGATCGTTCACTTGGACCAACGATTATATAAAATACACGTATTCGAAATCAATTCTCGTATTTGACTTATTTAATTCCGTTATTTAATAGTCCGATTTAAGTTGATGTTTATGTACGAGGATTGAGGACATGCATATTTCTATAACAATCATTAACATGATCAACCTGGAGACAGATTAAGGGCCAATAAAGCATAGATTTGATACGTTGAATAATAGCTTTCATCAAGATGTATTATTAGCTGAAGAACCAGTGAGACAAGACATCCTCTTTGACACTTATCAAGTGTATGCATATATGACATAAGAGAATGGCAAGAGTATGGCAATTTACATCTAATCTGTAAGAGCAATATATATAAACACTTTAGACAGACATTTGTTGAATAGCGTAGTGCGATAGAAAAAGAGCTTTTGTTAGTGTTTAATTACGTACCTAAAATAGGATATGGTTTATAAATTGATGAATATTTAGTGTCATGTGCATTTTTACTAAAATTTGTAAACAAATTCTTAGTTTACTAACTGAACAATCGTTTTCAATAACTTCATCATCAGGTTCTACATTTATTAGTCCATAATTGTTGTGATATTTTATCCGAAACCGAATTTTATAGGGGACATAGCAGGTGACATTTTAACACGTCGACTCGAAAGATCTGTTGAAAGGCCGTTTTACACCACCAAGTTACATATGTTTCTGTGAATCAAACCAGTGCTTACACAACAAATCAAAGATAGGTTGCCGATGATAGGCTTCTCCATATGTGTGTATCCATTCAACTGCTCCTGTGGAGCTAGTTACATAAGCCATACTCATAGGGCTATATCCTTGCGTATTCGTGAACATGTACCAGCATGGTTGGGAAAAGGAGTCACTAAATCGATTAAAAGCGATATTCTTTCCCACTTGGTAGATGGTGGACATCACGTTAAGATAGATGAGCCTTTCTCTTTTATATATCAAGTTCCAAAGAGTCTATATACGGCTACTCTACATAGCTGAAATCATCTAGATCAATTCCAGATAACCAAACTTCTGTATCTAGAAAAAGTATTTTCGATAATGCAATGAGAAGACGTAGTTTATCAGAATTATGTGATATATTTGCGCAATACATTTCGAACAATCTGATCACACATATACTTGTTAAGAACATTTATATATGAAAAATTAAAAGGTCAACTAGACAGGTTAAGGGTAAGTCATAACAAAGGAAGAATATTAAAGTACACAAAAACAAATGTGATTACCACTCTGGATAGTAAATCAGTACTACCAGGGTAGGTTAAGTGTAAGTACAAATTGTTTTTGAACACATAAAGGGGGTTTCAATTTCCGTATAGCCAAGGCTTCAATAAACCTTAGTATACGTCCTTGAAGGCTTTTGTACAATACAACAAATGCTGATTTTATATCAACCTTATGACCCGTCTCAATCAAATGTTTCGCAATGGATGATGATGTCTGTCTATCCTGTGATCTTATTTCACCATTGGAATTCATCTGATTCTGCAACCATTTTGGTATATGTTCACCCACCCTTAATTGCAAATCACGATTGCTCCTCCCTACGTACGTGTTTCCACACATACATGTAAATTTATAGACACAATGGGATGTGACACAATCGTTTTCATGCTGTTTGGGCTTTTGGTGAAACATAGACCTTGTCTTTTCGATAATAACAAGTTGCGCTGCATAAAATGTCCGGTTGATGGCTAATTTAAGTCTCTGTTTCAACATGAGACTATTTGTGTCACCTCTGAATGGTAGCGTAATATAAACTCGCTTTTTGGGTGCCAGAAGTGTCATAGGTCTAGGCATATTGCAACCCTTCCAGCGGTTTATGAACTTCAAAAACAATTTGTACTTACACTTAACCTACCCTGGTAGTACTGATTTACTATCCAGAGTGGTAATCACATTTGTTTTTGTGTACTTTAATATTCTTCCTTTGTTATGACTTACCCTTAACCTGTCTAGTTGACCTTTTAATTTTTCATATATAAATGTTCTTAACAAGTATATGTGTGATCAGATTGTTCGAAATGTATTGCGCAAATATATCACATAATTCTGATAAACTACGTCTTCTCATTGCATTATCGAAATTTATCAAAGGGACTAATTGTTTTAAAAAAGTATTTTGATGGCTTTTTGTTTTCTGAGCTGAATAGCTTAGTGGTGAAGCTTTCATCTTTATTCTGAACCACGTCGTCAGGATGAACTTCAAGTAGAAGTTAATTGTTCTAATTTATCCATATATGGCCCATAGCTTGTCTTGTAGACATCGATGTTGATTGGTTATTGTCGACCTTAAACCTTTAATTCGAACAATTGATTAATCACTGGTTGGTGATCAATATCATTTGTGTCAGGTCCTCTTTAGTGCAGATCGAACGCTATCGATCAAGTTACAATGTGGTTACCAGTTTAGGTGACTCGACATCGCGTGCACTATGTTGAGATAAGATATTAGTTGGAGATAGTCAACAGGAAACTCTGAACCTGGGTTTCGTGCTACTTGGCATTCGTCAGAAAGGTGTGTCTAAAATCATGAGTGAAATGATGCTACCTAAAGGACTCAAACCCGTGTCACCTTCATCTCACCCCAACACAGTGCACGTAATCTCAAGTCACCTAGAGTAGTGGCCCCATCGCAACTTGGTCAATAGGATTCGTCGTGCACTAAGAAGGACCTGACATATATGACATTGATCATTACCCAGTGATCAATCAATTGTAAATATATCTCAATCCTATGGGAAGTCAGTCACGACCCGGATATCTCAGTGGTGACTGTAAAGCTAGGTGACACGAGACCGAATCCATCAAGAAGCATTAATTCCCTCAAGATTTCAGGTACATCTTACTGAAGAAAGCCAAACAACATGAAACTGAAATCCAAGATTTCCTGTCAGCTACTTTCAAACATGATCTCACTAAATGTTGTTGATAAACGTGTCAACAATAATACAATGTTCAATATTAACTCACATACTATCTGATTATTCTTAAACGACAACCTTTATATCATCATTTTATAATAAGAATGAATGAACAATTTACTGACTTTGAATTTTCATTCAATTCACTATTTACATTCATCTAGTAAATTAACATAGAATTAATTACCGGAATATGACAATTCACATCCAAATACATTTCACTATAATAATTAGTAGGATTCAAATGAAGTTATTAAATTGTTTTGTTTTGACAATAACCGATTTAAGGGAAAAGCCCATAAATTAATTGTTATCAAAAAAGTGGATGATTAATTACATGAATAGATATGGAACTTCATTATCCATACTGACACAAGACTGTTGACTAACAAATGCAAACAAGTTTCTAATTTAAGTTAATAACATTATACGGTTGATAACTTCATGATAATACATGGTAATACATAAAACTGATCACGGTTTTTTACTAGAACTTCAAGAATTGCATCTTGAAGATAGTCACTCAAGAGTTGTCTTCAACTTATGTAGTTTTATTAAGAATCCGTAACCAGTGTAGTTCAACTATGTTGGGTATGAGATAGTTATCTACTGTAGACAATGGATGAGAGTTGTACAATAATATGAGTTGATTAAAGTTAGGCATTAACACTGTTGGATCCCGGTTCAGTGGCTTAAAGTCTAAGCATTTGTGCTTAAAACTAATGGGCATGGTTTTAATTTCAAAGTGTGAGGTCGAGGATACAATCTGCTGAAGAGTCTCATACTAAGATAAAACAAGAATACAGAACTTCCAGATTTCAGTTTTTGAAATTTTTTAATATAGAAAAAAACATCGTTGATATGCTTTTATGCTCACTTCAGACTACATTAATAGACATTTGCTGTGATAAATTCTGATCATGTACATTTTAACACTTCCTCAATTGGTATTAGTACATTTTTAACTGAAGGGGAGTATTGTATACAGATTCAAGTACGCTATAAATGACTCCTATCAAAAGTGTCTATATGTTACATCCAGTGCTAAATAAGACTGAGAAATCCTGATGATATAATAGACAATTAAAAATTATCTAAAGAGGAATGTAATTTATACAACATACTTTTTATTTCTAAACACCCGGTCAATTTGATTCATATGAACCCGCTAGACCTATAGTGAACGAGAACATACAAGTGAGTACAATCGAATGTGTTTGAACACAAAACAACAGAATCTCTTAGTAAAATCTGAGAACCATAGAGTAAATACTTCATTTGCAAAATGTCAATTAATTGTTTTAAACTTGACTGTTGCTTTTGCAAATATCAGTCAATTGTCTCAGACTTCATTGTTCTTTGGTTTCCATAATAATCATTCTCTGTTCTTGTTGTCTTTTCTTTAATCTTCTTGACCTTCTGCTTCCAAGTATTTCATTTTTCTATTGATGATACATACTACTTATATCTGTCGATATCAGTAGTACACACCACAAAAGCACTATAAAATGAAATAGATTTTGACTCTAGAAATGTATACACAAGTTTTTACAGATCAATTAATCCAAGATTTATCTCAGTGTTTCGAAGAACAGTGTTTACCTTTACAGTTTACTGATTTCTTAAACTTTCTTTCTGGTTTTAGAAGTTGTCATTATAACTTATTCGTTTCTGCTTAACTTGTTAAACTCTTATCATACTGTATTAACAATACAATAAGACTAATGTATTATAGACTGTCATGTGAAGAACAGCAATATGTGAGATTCGAGAAAGAAACTTTTCTTTAATAAACTATCATAATTTTCAGCATGTAGTTGTGGAGATTGTTGAGTTTTGATTGAGATTATGAATCGATCAATGTTAGAGCACCATTGAAAACATAGAAGTATTGAACGACCATTTCATCCTCGTATGAGACTCCTCAGCAGTGTGCATCCATGATCCCTTTTTACAGCAACCAAACCTAGGACCTTTGGTCTAGCGCATGAACGCTTAACCTCTAGACCACTGAGACAGTATCCGATGGTGTTAGTCATCAGTTAACTTTTAACGAGTTAAAAATCACTCATTTAATTCATTTTTAATCATATACTAATAATCAGCATTATCATCTTTATTTCGTATGTTTATTTTTCCTGTACTTATTTTCTAATCAGGTTTCTCTGGATTGGCAGTAGCAGGCTACGCTGTAAATGTGATTGATTTAGCTCCTAATTTCTCAGGTTTGGTTATGGGATTCGCTAACAGTGTCAGTACATTTACAGGTAAGTAAATAGGGGTATATATATAATATCAATTATGTTAATTAACACGATATTCTACATTGATTATTATTTCAATGATAACGTATGTCTTATTTGTCTGGTTCTAAATGCTAAGTGGATCCTTTCAACTAAGCTGTTAATTAGTTACTATGCCATTTTTAAGCAGATTTTTAAACGGGTTGTTTTTATGTGTATCACTATGCAACAAAATATTGATATGAACATGAATTTATGTAAAATATGGAATACATTAGTAATTCATTTAGTCCTAAAACTATACTGGTTGTTGTAACCAATACAGTGATATGTACACGTAATGAGCTATTTTCATATTACTGATTATCTTTGTCGATGATACTCAACAGGTTTTTGAAAGTATCAACTTAAATTACGCTTGTTAATTTTCTAGTATGTAGTGTTATAGAGATGATTGAACTCTATAGTTTTACACTACGAATTGAACATCGCTAGATAATCATTAAAACTCAGAGATCAATTTTGAATTACTCAACTTTGTCCGTCAACGTTTACCATGATAGTTATTTCTTGCTCATGAAGATCATTAAAATACCCATAAATTGATGACGAATCAGCATCAAAATGAAGACGGTTAGTATTTTACGTAACATTCATATAATTTCACCAAAAAGTTCAGTATAGGAAACACTTTGTAAAAGATACTTTTACTAAATACTTAAACTGATTGGTACTGATAAGTAAGCTTCTCCGATACAGAACGGGATTCACCAATCAAATCACACTTGACGGAGAAGATTTGGAAGATGTAAAAACCTTTACATATCTGGGCAGCATCATTGATGAACACAATCATTCTGACACAGATGTGAAGGCGCGGATCGGCTAGCTAAGAGCAGCATATCTATAATTGAAGAACACCTGGAACTCAAAACAACTGTCAACCAACACCAAGGTCAGGATTTTCAATACAAATGTCAAGACAGTTCTACTGTATGCTGCAGAAACTTGGAGAACCACTAAAGCCATCATCCAGAAGATAAAGGTGTTTATTAACAGTTGTCTATGCAAAATATTTCGGATACGTTGACCAGACACTATCAGCAACAACTACTACTGTGAGTGATAACAAACCAGATTCCAGCAGAGGAAGCACTGAAAGTAAATAGGACATATACTGAGGAAAGCACCAAACTGCGTCACAAGGCAAGCCTTCATTTTGAATCCTTAAGTTCATAGAAGGAGAGGAAGATCAAAGAACACATTACACCGAGAAATGGAGAAAAACAGACATGAGAAGAATGAACGACAATTGTATAGAACTAGAAAGGAAGGTGGAGGACAGAGTGAGTTGGAAAATACTGGTCGGCTGCCTATACTCTATTGAGATCGATAGGTGTAAGTAAGTAAGTGAATAACTGATAAGTAAATTTCACTGTCAAAGAATGAAATCAGAATTGTACAGAATGTTTATTGATTTTAATACGGATACTATTTTCTTTATTTCAAACAAACTCTTAATCGTATCATGTCATTACTGACATATTGAATAATAAGAACTTCATTTTTTATACTACTGAATAAATATCGTTCTTTTACATGGTTACTAAACTATTGGTTTGCGATATAAATGTATCCATTTATCTGATAATCTGTACGCAGTTACAGTTAAAAAAAGGGATGGAAAATCATTTGTTAGTGTGTTTTATTTAGACCAGCTAAGTTAATTAGACGGATAGTGATCTTTACCCGGTTGAATATATTAGCAGCAGCAGTATCCTGCTCCAAAATAAAGAAACCTAATCATAAGCTTACGCAGACTAATAAACTACGGAAATGATCATTATAGACATTTAATTATAATGACGTTTTTTTGATCAATCTTCATTTTTGTAATCTATGTTGTATTAATGGACTGTAAGAGTCATTTGTAGTAACACAGATTGTTTTGACAGTTAGATTATCAAGTGATTTATTCGCTAATCGAAATACGATTTATTCACTTTTGTACTGTGCTAAACCAATGACGTTCGACCGGTATGAGCAAGCAATCCAGCGTTCTTATTGATCCTTTGTTCGCCCAACCCGTCCAGTTGAGTTCAGAATGCCAATAACGGGCCCCATTATGCAAATCATTTATTACAAGCATACTTGGTTTATATACCAGGCAAACAGACTGCATCACATCATAAAATAGGAAATAACATTTATAAAAGATCAAACCAAAAAGTGACTGTGAACGTAGGTGACTGTAAGCAATAAACTGGACATAAGAGTAGTGAATCGTATGATAATAATCAATAGGTCATAATGAAGCTTATAATAATGGGAATATAGATACACATAACCTAGTTACTGAACATTTATACAATAGGTATATATATTGGTCTATTAATAGTTTTCAGAAGTTACCCGTAATTTAATCTTCACTAGGATATAACACACGTGAGAAACAGTAAATATAGCTTTAAGAACTAGTCATTTCTAAGCATCATAAGTTGAGTTTACCTTTATAACACTCAACATTGAATACTGAGGTAGACACTAATTGGATTTGGGTATCACACATTTCAAATTTATAATCTCATCAGTTGACGTGTCCTTTATGCTTCGTACTCAATGCCTGACAATAGTTTTGCACACTTGGTACTCCCACGATACAGATACTTTGTATTCAAAACTGACATCAATCAAATCAAAAATCTTTTAACAAATATGTATAAAACTTTTGACTTAAGGTTATATCGATGCAATCCACATAGGATACACATATGTCAACATGAGACTGATCAACTGCAGTCCTAAATAACAATGGGAAGATACAAGTAATACAACACCAAGTGAATATACAAATTCATTCGGAAGTAAAAACACAACCTAAAGCTTTTGCTCCATTTAGACTATGAATTGAAAGTCATCTTATACTATGAAACATAATTGCGGTAATAAATTTCTTTCGTATGTGGCTTTCTTTCCTTTTTATCTTATTTAAATTTGCCAGTTAGTGACGTACTAAGTAGTCTGTTCTAACATAAGTAAAATATATATAAATGGGAGTTTTGCTACATATTCCATATATATTCTAACTTCCGTTAAAGTAGATTACGTTAATAATGATAATAATAATGTCAAATATTAATAATGGTTATCTATTATAATGGTTACTAAGACAACTATCATATCACTGTCGAAAACAAACTTTTAATAATACTGTACATTTCTATATTGCTTGATATCAGTATTGATGTAAAAAATTGTGTTCCTATTCAATCCTTTATAAAATGAATATAGAATTTCATACACTATAAACTATTTAACTGACAAGCTTTTAAACAAAGATGGATAGTGGTTAACAGTGGAATCCAGGATGCACGCCACTTCGTCCTATTTGGGACTCCTCAGATGGATGTACCTGCATCCCACAGTTGATGTTTACCCAGGGACTCGAACCCCATACCGTTTACTTCAAGCACCATCGCGTTATCCACTTAGTTACTGCTTGTGCAATGGAGTGAAGTTCTTAAATTCACTTGATGTTGCTTTACTTGTATCTTTGCATTGTTATTTAGGACTGCAAATGATCGGTTTCATGTTGGTATATGTGCATCCTATACGGATTGCCTCGATATTGCCTTAAGTCATAAACTTTTTAATCAAGGATGAATAGTGACTAGCAATGGAATCCAGAACGCAGTCCTGGACAACAATAGGAAGATACAAGTAAAATAACATCAAGTGAATTTAAACTTCATCTCATTACACAACCAAGTGACTATCAGGACTCAGTAGTTAAGTGGATAATGTGATGACGTTTAAAGTGAACGGTAGTGGGTTTGAATTGCAGAGTGAACATCAACTGTGGAATGCAGATACATCCAACTGACGAGTCTAAAATAGGACGAAGTGTTGCGCGTCCTGGATTCTACTACGAGCCATTATCTAACATGGGTTATAGTTTAACAGTGAAATTAATGCACATCTATTATCGCTTATGAGTTTTAATATCAAAATCTATTAATACAGTACAGTTGATCTACTTTAATAACCAACTATACAAGATATTCACTTAGTCAATAATGAGTAAAATATTATAAAGGATTTGTAATGATTAGTGAATTTCACAACATACTTCATAGTTTGATTATATATTTAAACAATCGTTATATTCTAGAAACCATTGAACAGTTTACTTATCATTAGTAGTATATACATCTACAGTTTCACAAAATGTCAAATGCACTACTATTGAAGTATTTTGGTGGAGTTTTGTTCTCTGAGCTGGATGGTTTGGTCGTGGAGCTTTCATCGTTCTTCTGAACGACATCATCAGCACAAATTTCAAATAGAAGCTCTACGACCAAACCATCCAGCTCAGAGAACAAAACTCCACCAAAATCATCCACCTGAGCTACAAATCTTCTCCACCACTATTGAAGTATCTTCTATGAAGAAATAAACTCTACCTAATAATCTCTAATTTTACAGTTTATTATTTAAATTATGAAATGAATGAAATACAATAAAAAAACATTTTATATTCTACCTTTTTCTTCTCTTCTCTTTATCATGAGAATTAATAAAAGGAAAGCAAAACAAAAATCTTATTTCTATGTCTGAATTAAAACACAATCAGGATTTCCGCATCCGTTGATATCCATGATACAAGAAATAAATTTAGTTGTTATTGTTTCCCTTTCCAAACCTCCCACCTTTACTCTCCCTCTCTCCCCGCCCCTCTCTCGCTCTCCCAAATTCATGTTTTTCACAAAATGTTTTTCTAACAAACAAAAAAAAAGAGAAAGAGATATGTGATAACATTTTGTAGACATGAAAAACTTACAATATCAACTTAAATGTCAATTGTAATTTCTTCTTTTTTTTCTGTCTTTATAAATCAATATCAATTAAAAAAGTTTTCATTAGGTCGTATATATGACAATGAATGAATGAATATTAGTAGAAGGGGGTTTTGTGGAGATTTTAGTAATTTTAAAAGTAGAATTCATGAGTTAATTGAAGCTAGATCATTATGAAAAACCTGGAAATACTGGACGATCGTTTCATTCTAGTATGGAATTTCTTATCACTGTATATGCACGATTTCGCTCTGTAAGATTCGAACCCAGGATCTATCACTCTAGTGCGTGAATGCTTAACCACTAGACCACTGAGCTGGTTGGCATTTAATGGTGTTAATGTCTAACTTCAACCAATCTACAAAATTGAGCCACCGTTCACAGTTGTTTTCAGTGAGTTACTATTTCACAAAAGACCCAGTTGAACTCGACTGGTCACAGCTTCTAACTAGAACTTCAGGATATACCTCTTGAAGCTAGTCACCAGTGAGCATATGATTATTATCAGAAGGGGGTTTTGTGGGGATTTTATCAATTTTATAGTTGAATCTACGAGTCAACCGAGGTTAGACCATCATGGGAAACCTAGAAGCACTGAACAGCCGTTTTGTTCCAGTATGAGATCCTTCAACAGTGTGCATCCACGGTTCCGCTCTGTGAGATTCGAACCCGAGACCTATCAGTCTCGTGAGAGAACGCTTCACCTCCAGACCACTGAAAGAATGAATGTATGAGTGATAAGGCTTAGTTTTTGTTCTTGCATCTTGATTATTTCCGATAAACATGTGTAATCAATTCAAATAAATAATGAATTTTTATTAGAATGAAGGTTTATGGAGTTTATAGTGATTTCGAAAGTTGAATTCATTAGTCAATGTCAGCTAAACTACCATTGAAAACCATGAAGTAGTGCATGATTGTTTCTTCTTGTATTGTCCATGAATAGATTGAAGTTAGTCATTAACACTGTTGGATGCCGATTCAGTGGTTTAGAGGTTAAGCATTCACGTGTGAAACCGAAAGTCTTGGATTCCAGTCCCGTATTCAGGAGCATGAATGCTTACTACTAAAGTTTCCCATACTAAGATGAAGCGACCATCTAATACTTCTAGGTTTTCATTGGTGGTCTGGTTTACATTGACTCATGAATTCAACTATTAGAATTATGTATTTCTGTTCTATAGTTTTGTTATAATATTTTTGGGATAAAATTCTAGGACATCTGCTTGTTATAATAGCGGTAAAACTGGTTATTTTCACTTATGACAACTAAATAAATACTGATATTGCTCAACACAAAGAAGAAACTTACAACTACCGATGAGGATTTATTATACAGCACATCAGATATAATCAGTGATCAACAACTATGACAAAATACACTGAATTATGTATATTTTCCTTACCTGTTCAATAGTTAAGTATAAATACAATGAACTAGGTAGTAGTAGTTGATATCAGTTGATCAATAACCAAATACATGTAGATACCTTACAACATCAATAGATTTAGTTATATTAACTCATTATACGCATAAACTACTGAGTTGTATACTTGTTTTTTCCTAATAGCTTTATATATAAGCGTTTACTGATAATTCTAATAAAGTAGGTTTATGAAGTCTAATTGAGTAAGAAAAAAAAAACGAGAAAGATTAGATGTGAAATGGTTATCTTTCATAGATTCTTTACGTTTATACACAGTTTTATCCTGGTTGAAAGACGGTAAAGTACAGGTTACATTTACATATGTATATGCTGATATATATGCTTATTATGGTAAGCGTTTTTTTATACGTACGAACAAACGCATGTGTATACAGCCAGTGTAGCAGCAGCCTCTACATCAGTAGGCCTCAACATACACAGGGAAAAAAGTAACATCCTTAAAGTCAACACCGAGAACACCAACCCAACGATACAAGAAGGAGGAACTCTGTAAGATGTGGAATCTTTCGCGGATCTAGGTAGCATCATCAATGAGAAAGGAAGGTCTGATGCGGATATAAAGGCGAGGATTGACAAAGCAAGCACAGCATTCCTACAGTTGAAGAACATCTGCAACTCAAAACAACTGTCTGTCAACCAACATCAATATCAGAATCTTCAATACGAACGTCAGAGTAGTTCTACTGTATAGAGCTCAAACGTAGAGAACTGCCACAAACATTATCAAAAATGTACAGGTATTTATAAACAATTGTCTACTCAATGTCCGTTAGCCGGATAAATCAACAACAGTGTAATGTGAGACAGAACAAACCAGTTTCCATCTGAAGAAAAAATTAGAAAAAAAACGTTGAAAGTGTATAGGACATACATTACAGAAATCACCAACCTGCATCACGAAGCAAGCCCTTACTTGGGATCGTGAAGGGAAACAAAGAAGAGTAAGGTCAAAGAACACACTGTATCGAGGATTGAAAGCACACATGAAAGGAATGAATAGCAACTGCAAACACCTGGAAAGAAGTGGTCAAGACAGAGTTTGATCGAGAGTGAATGTGGGCAGAATATGCTCTTCCACAATGTGTAACACACATGTAAGGGGGATATATATGCTTACTTCAGCAATCTTTTTTATAGTGCAACAACCATTAAATTGCTTTATTGATATTTCAACTCACATGGCATATCATTTGTACTAAGACTGATGAAACCTGTGAACTCTTATATATCATGTCAATCAATTACATTGTGAAAGGTTGATGGAAAAAGATAGGTTAGAAAAATGTTGTAACAAATGAAAATAACCACATTTACATTGATTTTCAATCACAAATAAAGATACTAGAACAAGCTTATATGATGCCTGTTACTTACTTTACTTACGCCTGTTACTCTTCGTAAAGGAACATAGGCCGCTCACCAGCATTCTCCATGCAACCCTGTCCTGGGCAATTCTTTCCAGCTCCTTCCAATTTCTATTGATGTTTTTCATATCGGCTTCTATTTCCCGACGTAATGTGTTCTTTGGTCTTCCTCTTTTCCGCCTTCCTTCAGGATTCCAAGTTAGGGCTTGCCTCGTTATGCAGTTTGACGATTTGTGCAATGTATGTCTTATCGATTTCCATCGTCTTTTCCTAATTTCTTCTTCAGCTGAAATCTGGTTTGTTCTCCTCCACACAAGGCTGTTGCTGATGGTATCCGACCTTCTTGATGATGGTTGTAGTAGTTCTCCAAGTTTCAGCTCTGTACAGTAGAACTTCCTTGACGTCGGTATTGAAGATTCTGACTTTAATATTGGTTGAAAGTTGTATGATGCCTGTTGAATAATGAAAAAAACTCACTTCTACATATAGTAAACATGGATGATGTCTAAAACGATTTAAAAGGTTCACTTTTAAACAGTCTAACTTATAGAACTCGAAACCAACAAATGCATGTACTTGAGTTATCAATTTTCTCTATTATTTTACATCATCTATTTAATTATTTGTCACTTAGAACATCAGAAATCAAATATGCTATGATCGATAAGTGAATAGTAACAAATAATATGTTATCAGAAGCGGTTTGTGGAGATTTTAGAAATTTTCACAGATTTAAATCATGAGTCAGTTGAAGCTAGACCACCATTGAAAACCTGGAAGCACTGTGAAAATTTGTAAAATCTCCACAAACTCCTTCTGATAATAATCATCTGCTCACTCCTGGAGTTCTAGTGGGAAGCCGTTACCAGTGGAGTTCAACCAGGTCTGTTGTGAGATATCAGCTCACTGAAGACAATGATGTACGGTGGCGCGACTTCGTGGATTGGTTGAAGTTAGACATTAACACCGTTGGATGCCGGCTCAGTGGTCTAGTGGTTAAGTGCTCGCGCGCGAAGCCAGTAGGTCCTGGGTTTGAGCCCCACATGGTGCGGGATCATAGTGCGCACTGCTGAGGATTCCCATACTATGACGAAACGGCCATCCAGTGCTTCCAGGTTTTCAATGGTGGTCTAGCTTCAACTGACTCATGATTTAAATCTGTGAAAATAATATGTTGTCTAGTTCCTAGAGTTACCTGTATTCTACACACTCTCCTTTAATTAAGATTACTTCATTTAAGAATATTTCATCACTGATCAATCTGCTTGATTTTAGATTATTTATGGTAAGTTGAAAATGACTAGGACTTTTTAATAAAATGCAATCTTTGAGTAATTATTGATGTCCTATGAAATGTGAACAAGTAAACAACTCGCTGATACTGTTTGATACTCTATTACATTGATTATTGATATTATTTGTTAGATTTTTTTAACTGAATTACTAAACAATTTTACAGGAGACAATACCAAGTGAATTTGAACTTCATCCCATTGCACAAGCAGGTGACTATCAGGACTCAGTAACTAAGTGGATAACGCGATGGTGTTTTAAGCGGGAGGTACTGAGTTCGAGTCGTAGAGTGGACATCAAAACTAGGATGCAGATACATCCAACTGACGAGTCCTAAATATGACGAAGTGGCGCGCATCCTGGATTCCACTATTAACTACTATCCATCTTTGCATATAATTTTACAGGATAGTTGTGTCGAATTACTTCATTCAGTCAATTATCAACACATTTTTTTCTGTTGCTTGGATACTTGAAATCAAATTTATGAAAATGAACGTATAAGATATTATATCGTATGTGTGATTAAAACATCCATATTGAAAGGGTAGCTCAGGTGGATGATCTTAATGGAGTTTTGTTCTCTGGTTTAGTCGTGGAGCTTTCATCATTCTTCCGAACAACATCATCATCACAAACTGTAGGTAGAGGTCTACTGAAGTTTGTGCTGATTATATCGTTCAGAAGAACGATGAAAGCCACACGACTAAACCATCCAGCTCAGAGAACAAAACTCCATCAAAAACATCCATATGTTCTACATCTAGCCTTTTTTAAAACTAACCTTTCATCTGTACATTCATTACAATTTAATTTACTTTTTCGGTTCTCTTGGAGATTATGAATGTATTAAACAGTGTTGTTGACATTTATCTATCATGTTTTAAAGGTTCATATGCTATAAAGAGCACATTTAGTCATCTTTCCTATCAATTATTTAGTAAATACTGCACATTGAAGTGTAATTCTTACTAGAGTTTTCATTTAAAGCTCCTGGAACTATCCACAACTGTCAGTGCAGTACAATATGTAGAATGAAAGACACAAATACATTGAAAGTTAGTGTTTAAAATGAACCACCTAATAAACATAACACTCTAATGTGTTACATTCCTATATTTAATGAATGGGAAAGTGGCCGAAAGTCTTTGACTGATGATATTATTTGAATATCTAAAGTGTTGCGGATCACTTTGACCAATTGTATCCAAATAAGCAAAGATGAATAGTGGCTAGCAGTGGAATCCAGGACGCTCACCTTACTTACTTACGCATGTTACTCCTAATAGAGTATAGGGTGCCGACCAGCATTCTCCAACCCACTCTCTCCTGGGCCTCCTTTTCTAGTTCCATCCAATTCTTGTTCATTTTTCTCATGTCTATTTCCATTCCCCGGCGTAATGTGTTCTTTGGTCTTCCTCTCCTCTTTTGGCCTTGAGGATTCCATGAGAGGGCTTGTCTTGTGGCGCAATTGGGTGCTTTTCATAATGTGTATCCTATCCACTTCCAACACTTCTTCCTGATTTATTCCTCCGCTGGGATCTGGTTTGTTCTTTCTAACAGGAGGTTGCTAATAGTGTCCGGCCAACGGATTCGAAGTATTTTGCATAGACAACTGTTAATAAACACCTGTATCTTCTGGATGATGGCTTTCGTAGTTCTCCAGGTTTCCACCCCATACAGTAGAACTATCTTGACATTTGTATTGAATATCGTGATCCTGGTGTTGGTTGACAGTTGTTTTGAATTCCAGGTGTTCTTCAATTGTAGATATGTTACTCTTGTTTTACCGATCCTCACGTTCACATGTGTATCAGATCCACGGTGTTCATCAATGATGCTGCACAGATATGTAAAGATTTTTGCATCTTCCAAATCTTCTCTGTCGATTGTGAGTTGATTGGTGCATGCTGTGTCGTGTCGGAGAATCTTGCTTTTCTGCTTATGTATGTTGAGATCTACTGCTGCTGAGGCTGCTTCTACACTGATCGTCTTCTCTTTCATTTGTTGTTGCGATCTCTATAGAAGAGCCAGGTCATCTGCGAAGTTTAGATCATCTAACTTGATCCTAGATGTCCACTGTATCCCGTGCTTCCCTTCAGATGTTGACGTTTTCATGATCCAGTCGATCACCAGGAGAAATAGAAAAGGTAAGAGTAAGCAACCTTGCCTGACTCCGGTGTTAAGACGCTCACCACTTTGTCCTATTTGAGACTCGTCAGTTGGATGTACATGCATTCCAGAGTTGATGTTCACTCTGCAATTCAAACCCAGTACCATCCATTTTAAACGTCATCACGTTATCCACTTAACTACTGAGTCCTGACAGTCATTTAGTTGTGTGATGAAAAGAAGTTTAAATTCACTTGATGTTGTTTTACTTTTATCTTCCCATTGGTATTTAGCGACTTCAATTGATCGAGGCAATTCACACAGGATGCACATATGACAACATAAGACTGATCAATTACAGTCCTAAATAATAATGAAAAGACACAAGTAAAGCAATACAAAGTGAATATTATCTAATGTTATATAATGTTTCTTTTCTTTATCCATAGAACAATTATCATCTATTGAAATAATCTATGTACTATAGTTTATTATTATTATTTTTTCTCTCTTTCCTTATTACATTTAGGTATTTTATCAACATTTATCGCATCAGTTGTTGTACATAAAATTGGTTTAGAATTAAAAAATGGTTGGAGAGTTGCATTATGTTTAGCAGCATTTAGTCAATTTGTTGCTATGATAACATATTTATTATTTAGTTCAAGTGAACAACAATCTTGGGCATATTCACCGACATTTGAAAATGTTGACAAGAATGATGTTGATGATGATGATATTGATGATGTTGATGATAATAATAATAATAATAATCTCAATAAGAATAGACCTATGGAACAAATCAATCATTCCATGATTTGATATATATTATCTTCTTTTAATAATTGTCCTTAATTACATTTATTATATTTTCTTTTTCCAAGTTTAATTTGAATATATTTTCTAAGATTCTCGTATGAGTTTCATGAAAAAGAAAAAAAAGAGAAGAAAAAAGAAAAAGAAAAGAAACTAGTTTTCTTAACATACAAAATCTCACTTTAGATTTTATTGATTCTTTCTTATGAAACAAGAAGAAAACAACAACAACAACAAAAAAAAACGACAACAAAACAACTTTGATATTTGTAATTGAATCATAAACAAAACTGTAGAGAAAGTGTTTATTTTAAAATAAAAGAAAACATTTTGATTTTTGTTTATGTGATAAGTTTATCACCATGTTTTTTTCTGTTCAAACAAACAAACAAACATAAAGTTTATTAGTATTAGAAGAAGTTTTGTGAAGATTTTAGTAATTCTAACATCAATCGGTGTGTGATCTCAATCAAAAACTTAACAATCTCCACAACCCCTATACTGATAATTACCATGTACTCTCTAATGACTAGCTTCGTGAGAAAATTATCGGAATTCTGGTGAGAAGCCGTGACCAATGGAGCTAATCCGTGTCGGGTAGAAACAGGTGTCTACCTCAGTACGGTGGAATATGGTTGCGCAACTTCGTGGATTGGTTGATGTTAGACATTAGCACCATTGGATGCCGGCTCAGTGGTTCAGTAGGTTAAGCGGTCAAACGCGAAACTGAAGGCCCTGGGTGCAACTGCCGAGGAGTCCCACAATAGGACGAAACGGCCGTCCAGTGCTTCCAGATTTTTCATGATGGTCTAACTTTAATTGACTCATGATTTCAACTATTGAAAAACTTTGTTATTTGAAATAATCAGTATGTGATTGTGATGATTATTAAGCTTTTGATTGAGATCACGAACTGATCGATATTAGACTATCATTGGATACCTAGAAGCACTGGATAACTGTTTCATCCTATTGTGGAACTCCTCAGTAGTGTACATTCACGATACAATAAATTTGATTTGATGTTAATTTGATTCTGTTTATCTGAAAAATCAGAAGTGATTGATTAGTGAATAAAAATAGTGAAATGAGAAAAAAAATGAGACAAGATTTATCTAATATACATTTTATGAGTTGCAATTTCATGTAGTATCTAGGATGTTTACCATGTCAAATATACAATGAAAGGAGAATATTTTCTGTATTAGTTGTGTTTTAATGACAAATATAATGAATGATTTAATCCTTTGGCGACAGTAGTGATAAACATATTATGTCATCATAATCACAGATTAAATAGACAGTTTTAGATCATGTGATACACCATTATAATTACTGATTGAAAATTAGACATTCGATCAGAGTAGTAGTTTATTGAAGAACAAAATATACAGAGGAATCATATAGTGTAAAGTTCGAATAAAATTACAGTGAAATCAATGATGAAATTTAATTTACATAGGATATAATATGATTTATCATAGCTGATTGTTTGTTTCTCTTTGCTAACTAGGACATACATCAAGTTATTTGTGAAGTATTTACAAAAATACATTGGATAATCTAGATAATGGTCAGTAGTTATTACTGATAAGTCTTGTCGATTGAACGCTATATTCGATTCCTAAGCTATTCTAATAACCCGCAAGCTAGAACTACACAGCGACTTGAACACCAGAGAAAAGATACAAAGTGTAAGAGAAATACTTTACTCCAAGGTTCGTTTTTGTACAGAAAATCATGGGTATTTATAGATGTTAACATTTGTTAAATTAACATCATATTTCAGCCAATCCGTTAGCGACATATTATGCTACTGACCAATAGTAGCACGCCACGTTGGAATTCTAGAATGCTCCATCGTGCTGTGATTGGCTAGGACTTTTCGGCTCTTTTTAGGCTTCTGGAGGGTCCGTTGAAGTTCTTCGAAAGCCGACTCAGCAGTTTCACTGCAACAATCACAGCTAATAATGGAAATGGATGGACTATTGACTATGCTAAGAACATATAATTATAATCCCAAATGAACGAAATGTTACAGTAACATGTAAACACTAGACAACAATAAAAGGACTATTTTATTCAACATGATCAAAAGTAGTTGACAATGATATTATTTAATGATTATATTAGTTAGTACTATGGTTGGAGTTGAATAAAGTCTATAGAGAACCGTCAACCCAGTTCTTGTCACTAAATTCTATTTCTATTTCTCGGGAAATTGATTATCATTGTTGGATTTGATCTTCTATCACCAAGACTCACATTCAGAATCATTACTATCAAGCTATCCGGGCTGCGAACAACCTTATGTAAGAAAAAGATATATTTACAACTGATTGACCAAAAAGTGGTGATCAATGATATATATATATATATATATATATATATATATATATATATATATATATATATATATATATATAATGTCAAGTTCATTTTTAATGTTCATTAAATGTTATTAATCAAACTGAAATATTGTTATTTTTTAAGTGACTTGGTACCAGATGTAATGTTTTGATTGAAGGTAGTCAATAAACATGACACCGTTCATACCTTAGTGACAAAACGATTGTAAATTAATGAGAGTTATAATATAGTACACAAAATGGAACCGATTACGTTTTCATATGCACATATGTATATGTATATGCTATGTTTGAAGCGGTAACGAGTTCACTTAGTCTGCGAACGGAAAACAACAGTTACAGTCATTTAATGTTAAATATACATACAGTGGAAAGTTGACAAAATAAATACAAATAACATTGAAAACTATTTACAAAATAAGGTTGTCGGGTCTATCTCCACAGAACAAAGACTTGTGACCAAAGACCAATAAACTAGCTAGTCTGTTTTGTCCCAACCCCGCTAACTAGAGAGAGAAGTTGAAGCTCGAATGGGAAGTATATTCCGCAAAAGGTCATAGGCACGAACGATCACAACAGACACAAATCAAAATGTATACATATAGCACAAAATCGTTCTTAGGAATCGTTACAAAACAGCATACTAAAAGACACAACGGATCAGTAGCGTTTAAGATTCTTCCAAGTGGGAAATACGACATGAAGGTGAAAAGAGCGCTTTTGACGCTGAAACAAAGAAATTCAAATTTTCAAAATAAAATTACAAAATCTAGACATTTTTCAAGTGAGTTCTGGGGATCTAACATCCCCAACAATATGGTTTTAAAATATCGATATAATAAACGTTTATTCAATTATGATATGTGTTCAAATGACACTTAAATGAAGAATGCACTTCTTTGTTGTCTACCACATCGCATAAATTAAATATTAATGTAAGAGTAACAGACAAATTGTTATGTTAGCTTAAAATGTATAAAATAGTGATATTTGTAAAATATGTTGTACCGTACGTTTCTTCTTTGTTAGATGTTGTTGTGGATTTGCACATTCATTTGAACGTCTCACGTGTAAAACCTTTTAATATAATCTATAAGATAAGAACTTCCTTGGTTGCTGAATCAAAAGATACTCCAGAAACAATAAAAGATTGTTAAATCGACGGGAGAAAGATTTTTGTTTGATAAGCTTCTCCCCGCTGCTTGAAATAATCTTTTGTTATTTCGTAACTGAAAGTACTGATTAGTAGGTACTAATTACTGTTCCAAAACTCCTTTAATAAACAGATTAACTGTGAGAGATCTTATCACAGTTAGTAATCAATAATCTGTTTTCTACATCTTATTCGAAACGGACAAGGACGAAGATGACAAAGGTTAAGTGGCAAAATATATTTGAAGTAATGTAAAGATAAAAGGAAGTGTCTTACTCATAGTATGTTTGGATGTGACTACAGCGCTTGATAGGAACTCTTCAATTAGCTGTGTCTGTTGAGACTAACAAGATGGACAAATATTTTGAAAGTCTATAAGCTATTTACAGATAAGTATTGGTAAGTAAACGTTAAGCTGTCTGCATTAAGTGTGAAAGGGAAGCCAACACCTCATTGCAAACTGTAGAACTAAATAGCTTTTTTGATAAAGCTTACTGCTTATTTTTATGTCCCAGAGCTAAATGAGGAACCTTATGAAATTGATGTTATTAAATTGAGATACAGATTATAGCTTGTAAGATTCAGCCATACAGATGTTTCCTCATCAAATGTGGATTAAATCAACTTCGCATTGTTTCCGATGCAAGCTAAAAGGCACACGCGTAACTAAACGCTAAGGATCGCTACAAAATGAATTCTTGTTCCTCAGTGAAAACTTATACGTTCCAGATCAACTAAATGGTTGGAAACATTAATATGAACCACACTTGGGTACCATGTGTGTTGTATCCGAAAAAGAATAAGTGAAAGATAACCTACGTGAATTATTTGCAGACTACTACATATGTATTCTTACTGAATAATCATTGAGTAGATAGATTCGATAAAGCAATATGAATTTCATTAAAAGCTTTCATTTGACCTAATAGCTACTACTATACGACTTTCCATTCTCAGTTTTCATTCACGTACTATTAGTTGCAATCTTCTATACACATAACCACTTTTGGTTTAATCTTTCAAAGCTGTTTTTTTACTTTTTAGTGTTATGCAGTCTGGTCTGCTTGTATACAAACTAAGTATGTCTGAAATATATTATTTATATGTTGTTTCTATATTGCAGTAGAAATGTATCTACTCCCCTCACCATTTCATTGAGTGTTGAAGCATCAATCGAATCAGTAGCAGTTTTCAATGTTCCGACAAATTTTTCTGCCTGACTATTAGAACAAGGATGCTTTGGAGCAGCAAACAGATGTTTGCACCCTATATCATTCAACCAGTTAGTCACTGCATCCGCAGCAAAATGAGAGCCATTATCAGTCACTAACAACATGGGAACCTCCTCTCAACTAAACGCCTATCTTAATGTTTGGATTGTGAAGTTGTAATTTGAAGGTGTGAAAAAAACTTCAAGTCACTTCGAAAACGAATTACTGACTACAAATGCATATTATTTGCCAATAAATGGATCACAATGGTGTGCATGAGTTCTCTGACACGTCTCAGGCGAAACTGACCATTTCGAAGGCGGACCTTTCAACATATGACATCTCCATAATCGTTTGCTTCATTTATCTCTGGCGACCAACATGTGAGCCTTGGCAAGAACTTCTTTTTCTTAACACCCAAATGTTCACTATGGAGATTTTCAAGGGAAGATTTGCGCAATGAAGAAGGAATAACAACACGGCACATCCAAAGTATCTATAAGTTTCTTCAATGAGATCTGGACATTTCACCGGTAAAAGTTGCACAAACAAACAGTCTAAAGTATTAACAGGTTTATCTTGTAATGATTATAGAGAAATGTAGTCAACGTGTTGAATTTGTTTGACACTTCTGTTCTGAACCATATAGTCATATGCACTCAAAGAAATACTCCATCATTCAAGCGCAGTAGCTGAGGAACGTGCTAAAAAATTTTCAGGATGATAAACGAAGTTTAAAGCCACGTGCTCAGTAACAATAGTGAATCTCTTTCCGAATAAATATTTTTGAATTATTTTAACAGTCCAATACACAGCTGAGTTTGTGTACCACCTTGATCAGCAACAGTAATTTTGTATGAAACACGGATAACTGATCTATCTTTCTGCTCCAAAACTCACAGGTGATGCATTAGTAATAAGTATAGAATATACACTAAGCGAATAATTTAGAAAAACAGCTTCACTTTGAAGAAACTTTAATGTACTTCGTAAGCATGACTTTTGTTCCTCACTCCATTTAAATGAATTGGACGTGAAAATATAAAATAAATGATTGGCATGACAAGAAAACTTAGGGAATGTTATTGAACAGCACCCACTAGTAAACGTAGTTCTGTAAGATTTCTTAGAGACCGTGCATTTGCCAGTGGAGCTATTTGTCTCATACCTAGTCTGAAATCATTACCATCAGCCAGGTACGCAAGACAGTTCAGTGTTAATCCATGACCAACAAAAATTCTGGGGTTTAGTCATTCCACCTCAGTCGTGTACCGATAGGAGTACCCCATGTTGAAGACCGAATCAGTTCAATAATATTTTTCGCACACAAATTATTCAGTGTCTTACGTACTGTTTCTCGAAAACCATGGAGAATTATTCGTCTTTTAAAAAAAGACTGGATCACCCTGTACTTGAAGTTTTATAAACTCAGTTTTAACATCTTCACTGCACGTAGAACACGCAGTTATCAAATATTTATGCAAAGCATCAGCATTTTCTTTAAAAACTAATGAAATCAACTCCACTTTAAACCTTTTCAAACTTTTAAAATCCAGTGTTGACAGTCCTATTTCACTAAATAAAAACTCACAAGGTATGTTTGAAAAATCATCATCTCTTACTAGCAATCCACGCATCTTCGTATTGGTAGTCTGTGTCCAGTAATCCTCAATATTGGAACTTCAGTAGGTCTTACCACAAAGTTAGAATCTAAAGACTCCAAGCTCTTGAATGAGATAATGGACTGTGTAAGATCCATTTTGAATTCCTGGTGTGTTTGTGAAAATCCCTCAATGTATATACTTGCACTTTGTTCCTATTGATCCCCTTAGTTATACATTGTTATTTTTTATTACATTTGGATTGTTAAAATTTGTATTTTATCATAGTTTTTATTTTCATTACACCTTCACTAAGTTTTTGTGCTTCTTCTCGAACTGTATCCATGTTGCTTTACTTGGCGGCAGCCATATTGAATTGCTCCTCCTTTTGTGTGTGATCTATCCAGTCAGAATAGAATAGCGTTTATTTGCTGTAAGTGGTAATTTCCCACATATTTTATCAACTTTATTTTATGTAGTTTAGATTTTATTGATTTAACAATTATTGATTGAATAGCCGAGTGGTAATATTTGTTTAGGTAACGATTTACATTTAAATTTATGATGAATTATAGAACCGCTATTTACCCGGTTACTTGTTTGGATTTTGACGGGCAAGGGCGCGTGTCTAACGTACCTGGACGGTTATTCATATATCCAAACCGTAGTTTGGATTCTACAGACCGTATACTGCCCGTGTGCAGAATAAAGTCATGCAATGAACCAAAGGATGCATATAATCGCTTTTGGATATCAGCATTACCTTTCAAGATGATAGATGAAAATATATGATCATCAGGAGCAGCCGAGTTATCGGGACCTTAATTGCAAGGTTTAGTACTACTTGGAACAAACTGAACAGTACTCAAGTTCACTCAGGTAGTTTTGCATACTGACTAAATGTGTCCTATCTTGCCACATTTAAAACATTACGATTACGAAATGCAAATGAATTACGAGAGTGAAATTCGCCACAGGATCAACATTTACTAAACTTGCTCTCACCCTTGTGGTTTGATTTACGATTCCTTGAAATCATCAAAATCTGAATGTATATCCACTTGGTCCAGCACAATCTCCATTGTGACGATAATGTGATAATGGGAATTATCCGAATTTTTACACAAACTAGGAACCCTAAAAGTGGCGTAATTTAACCGATAAGAATTGTATGAGAACAGACGGATTTAGTGAATTGTGAAAGAAGTGTTTTAACAGATATTGTGGCATAAGGTATGTTTTTTCAGAGTTTCGCAAACCCAACAACTTTTGGGGTTCCTCGTTCTTGTGAAAATTCCATTATCACATTATCGTCACAATGGAGCCTGTGATGGAACATTGGAAATACATTCAGATTTTGATGCTTTCGAGGATTATACGGGAAGGTTTGAAGTCCGGATTGTGATCAGGAAGGATGTTGAAATTGTGGAAAGAAGCCTACAGCTTATTGAAAACTTCGACATTCCTAGATAAACCTATCTCACTTCTTTTTAGAATGCCTAAATAATTACTATTAAATACCGTCAAGTGTGCTAGTTTTGAACACCGTGAAAGAACTAAATTTTATAGACCGATTCATCGGTAAATCAAGAATTCTACTATATCACTTATTTACCCCATTCCAATGCGAACTCCGGGTCATGTAAATAACAATTCATTGAGTTGCGATCCAGGTCACGAAGATGAGTACAAGTTTATTGTACGTTTTTCCTCTGACAAACTTCACGATTTTGGAAAGCGGTGCGGAATTAACTACCAGTCCACAACTAAATAAAACACTGTTAGCCTCGTATAACTCTGAAATTGTACTTCAGCTAAAACAAACGTCTACTTCACGTGGTATGTGTGGAGGAGGCCGGAGAGACTCATATTCAGGAAACAATTGGAGCAATGAAATGAATACAAGTGCATCAAATGAAGGTCAGAATCAATGTAAGACAAATGCTTCAAGTCGAGCAACTTTTTATAGGATTTCTCGTGTTAATTTACCAAATGTCGCTTATCCTAATGACTTACGTATTTCTGATAAGATTTCCTAGATATCTGATGAAAATAGGTGGGTTGAACCAAGCCATGAACAAAATTATGATGCGGTCTTGATAGGATAGTGTTGAAAAATCTATGGTTCGAATTCTAGATTTAAGTAAACACAACAGACATGAAAACAACTACAGGAACCGGGTATGTTCAGGTTTCGATTGTTTATTCAAATGCTAATGAGTATATTTTGAGTCATGCAGAATGTATATACAATACAGTCAGACAGACACACGACTAACCTAAGAAATACGGTTGATTACAGTAATTCAGATTCCAATGGCTGATGTGGTGTTTGTATGAACTAATGATTTTCCTGTAATTGTCGATCCACTTATTACGAATTCCAAACGTATTGCTTTCATTGTTGCTCATTTAGTTCTACTTTCTGTAGATTGCAATATTTTGGAAATTCACAGTTAGTACAATAATTTGCCCTTAATCTGAGCATTAGGGTTATTAGGTTGGATATATAATTGTAGGACCGGAAGCGAATTTCTTGAAAAGAATATATACCGTTCAAATGAGTCTTTTAATTCGTATACTCCTAGTTATCATAGTTATTCTTATTCTTCGACCTGGAGCGAAGCCGCTAGTAAATGTGAAAAGACCTGTGCCACAAATATTCCTTCTGGTGACTGAACAAGGGCTAGAAATATTTCAGTAAATTGGTGTTATCGGGTCTGTAAATTTCGCCGAATAGGCTTCACCGATATTGGTGTTTAAGAAACTTGACGACAGTGTTTTCTTGTTCGTTGATCTCTCAACCGGTCTCAGGGGAGCCCTAGAAACCAACCAGTATCTCTCATTCTTGCCCGATGATCTCTTTACTAAGCTAGGTTGCGGTGGGCTTTTTCGCAAGTTTGAAAGTATCAGTAGCTTATTTACAATCGAAGCACCATTAATACACACGACTTTGGATAAAACTGACTGCATTACAGAATTATAACTTAACCCTCCATATCGTAGCGAATTATGAACACCATGTTACAACAGCTTCCAGTTGCTTCGGCTTATTACAATGATATTCCAGTCACGGGAGTAGCTAAAATGTATTCAGTAAACAAGCCCTACATGGTTTTCTCAGCATTAACTGAATAAGGACTCTGGTAATATGTAGATGGATTTGACGTTTGAGGGAAGCTGGTATGCTAACTCGGGTTATAGCAGATAAAGATTGTCGGCTACCGATCCCCTAGAATACTTTTGCAGTGAAAGCTAAGCCTAAAATGATGGATGTCTTCACCATGTAATGTTTCCGTAAACTGGTTATCTATGATGACCTCTTAGTACTTGACTTACATTGACAACACTCACCATTGAATCATCTTTTGATAAAGCGTTAAATGGTGTCGGTCTATAAATTGTCGAGCGGAATTCATAGAAAATTAACATACATACAATTCTTCCTTCTTTACTGTAGATGCATAGGATGCTCCAAATTACGGCATCGAAGTGGTTGACTATGGCTTCTTTGCATATTGATCTCCTAGTGCAATCGTCAAATCGTAAAGTCGGTAGAAACTAGGAACTATTGAAGCAGACGGAGACAAATTTCGAATAAAGTGTGTGTTGAGATTAAGACGCAAATCGGCCGTATAAAGGAAAACGAGTGCAAAAATATTAGGCAAGCTGGTCTTCACAGATAAATACGTACAACGTTCAATATATGTCTAACCCTAGTCTAAGGAGTTTTTTGTACTACGCGCTTTTTCTTTAGTATTCAAGTTAGCGTGTAGATTCTGTCTTGGGTTTTTAGGAGCAGATAGAAAACAGGATCAAGTAATCAATCGATGGAGTTATACATATTTATATTCATGTATATATATTTGAAAGTCTGAACTGTTTGATTTTCAAAACCACACCTAATTGAGATTGCCTAAATATACGTCAAAATCACTGGAGGTAATGCTGAATTGACAGATAGAAGCCATATTAACGTTTATACCCAGGAGTAAACTGTACTTGTCCAGACTATGAGCAATGTAGTATGAGTCTATCGAGAAAGAATTTATGGCAGCATATTATGGTTGTAAACTATTGTCCATCATCATTTTTATCTCAGAAGCTTAACTCTATGATAATAGCATAATAAAAATCAAACCAGCTGAAGATACATTGTCATTGCGATACCTCACCATATTAGATAATTCTTCACCCTTCCAAAAAGTTAACCTGGACATCTTATGTTCATCTATTTATAACTTTGTTCTGACGAAATTTACGGTTATCATCGTTTTTCCCCTTATTCGCTTCATGTCTACATAAATGATTGATCCTGATACCAACACTGCATTATTTTGTCGTACCAAAGATAACATCGCTAAACTTTTGGTTGAACAATACTCTCGTACATTTCAAACGACCCGCATAAACTATAGTGATGGAAGCTTCATCTGCAACTGTACAGGATTTTCCGGAGTGAACCTAAGCGCTAACTTGGTGTAACGGAAACTGCAGCAACTAAGAAAAATAAACCTCTTGGCCCGTATATGGTTCATTCTTCTATACTAAGATAATCAGCCTCAATCCTGCCAACACCGCTTGGTGTGATGTTCTCAAACTCGCACACTTTCTGAAATTCGGAAGCTGGCTCACATTGTGGAGTCCCTGATATGCGACGGTGTACACGAATATTTATTATCTTTTAATTTCGTTTCATCCCAACGGCATGGCTTCAGGAAGTGTCATTCTTGTATAAACAACATGCTGACTGCGGTGGACAGATGGACAACCATCCTTGATCTCAAGGTGAAGGTTGAAGTCGTTTACCTTGGCTTCCCAAAAGCTTCTGATGGGGTCAACCATATATGTCTCATCAATAGGATCAAACGATTGAGTTTCATATCACCTCTGGTTGACTGGATCACTTCATACCTAAAAAACCTACGATTCATAGTCAGGGTTACCTTCACTTTCTCTCAGTCTATGAAATGTCTTAGTAGGATCCCTCAGGGTTCAATACCAGGACCTGTTCTCCTGATTTATATAAACGATCTTCCACAACAGGTATCGTCTTATGCTTGTGGTGGTCGGTATTCAAAATAATCCTTAAACTTCGTATACAGTTCGTCTTGATAACCGTCCTATATAACGTCTTAATGGTATATTAATCAGAAGGCGAATACAAAGCGTTGATTACGTTCATTACGAGACCACGCACATATATTTAAAATTACAGATGCGTTAAACGAGCATAGGAGAGTTATGCCGCAAGGCAAGCAAGCGAGCGAGTGAGTCAACGAATATGAATACGAGCAAGAGAGTACAATCAAGCGAGCGAGAGCGAAAGAGCAAGAGCAATGAATATGAATAACATGGACATCTATATACATAGTGAAATGAATGAGTCATCGAATCAAATGAGTGGTTAATAGTGAGGCTATCATAGGGAATGCATGTGTGGGCTGTAAGCAATATGCAAGCATACATGTCCGTACATTCGCAATAGTAATAAAGATACAATGATATAGATAAGTTGCTGTTAGGATGACCCAGTTCGTTAATAAGTTAATAAAATGACTTGGTAGAATTATTGTGAACAAACTCAATTTCACTTGATCTGTTATACGCTAACTGTGACAAAAATGCCTTTCGAGCGAACCTTGCACTGGTAACACTGAAGCACATTTCTAGCCAGTTTGACGGAAGAACTTTCGATATAATATTCAGCAGTTTATTCGTCCTCATTTAGAGTATGAAAACATTGTATTTTGACAATCACTCCAAAAGGATAAAGACATTCTGGAACGTATCCAACGGCGAGCCACGAAATTAGTTAGGGGAGTCAAATTCAAGCCTTATGAAGAGCGCCTCCAATCACTTAATCTTTATCAATTAGAGTATAGGCGTCTTAAAGGTGACCTTCTAATAACTTACAGTATCCTTAGCACTTCTGGGTATCTCCTTAAACACCTACTTAAGCTTAGTCTCAATACAAACCTAAAGAGTAACACTCAGAAATTGAAGAAACAACATAGCAGAACGGACTGTAGATGCAAGTTCTACTCCTTAAGAGTTTTCAAATGCTGGAATTCTCTGCCGACTGAACTAGTCCAAGCGACTTCACAGAAGCCCTTTAAGAGGAAACTTGATATATTCTTAAAGACTAAGGAAAATATCTTATTATGATTTATCGATTTCTTCTGCAGGTTCATTTTGTCTGCTGCCATAATTAGGATGTCGTCTAAATAAGCTGCTGCCCCTGAAATACCTTGCAACATGGTATCCATAATTTGCTGGAAAATAGAGGGCGCCGTCTTCACCCCAAAAGGTAGTCGGTTATACCGGAACAGACGTTTGTGTGTGTTGATCGTCAGGAAATCTTTGCTTTCATCAGCTACCTGGATTTGTATATACGCGTCTAATAAGTCCAATTTCGCAAAATATATGTCACCGTTCAGCTTAGCGAAAAGATCTTCCGGTAAGGGTAACGGCTACTGGTGAGACTCTAGAGCTTCATTTAATCCCGTAGAGTAGTCTGCACATTGACGGACACTTCCATTTGACTTCTTGACCACCACTATTAGTGCAGCCCAATTTGAGATGTTCACAGGTTCGATAACACCCATTTCCTGAAGTCGTTTTAACTCTTGTTCAACTATTGGAAGAACAGCATAAGGTACAGGTCTTTTAGGTCGAATGATGGGAGTAGCTGCAGGTTTTATGGTTAACAATGCTTTGGCCTTCGTACATTCTCCCAATCCTTCTTTAAACATGTTTTGGTGTCTTTGTAGCACTGCATTTTTCTTGTTCCACTATAAGATGTTGTTAGCTTCGGTTCGTCTGCTGATGATGTTAATAGAACGGTCTGCCAGTTTAAGTGTCTCTATAAGATCTAACCACATTAAATCGAGTGCTGGCTTCTTTGTAACATATACTGTTGCGTCCATTGTTACAGTACCTTTAGAAACAGTGCAGGGCACTTCTCCAACAAGATTTAACGTCCCTCTGGATGCACTATGTGCTAGTTGTGTCGTTGGGAGAACTGTGTGTCTCCCAATGTTCCTCCAAGTTTCTGGGCTGAGTAGGGTAACATCAGAAGCTGTATCAAGCTGAAGGCGAGTACGATGTTTATTAATATCTAAAGTTACGTACCCTTTTGTTGGCAATTTCGTGCTTGATTATGTGATACCAATATTCTTTTTGTTAATTCGCCGGACCTTGAAGTAGGGTTTTCCAGAATATTGTTTGTGGTTTTTTTTCTGCAGCTGGTTTCAGTCATGGAAGACAACTTGAACCTCTCACACTCTCAGTTCACAATTCCCGCTGTTTCACCCAGTCATCTCCTGGTTCTTTCGTCATCTTCAAGCGTTCGTGTTCCATCGTCTCAAGCTTTCTTGGAAGTATTCTGACTTTTGAGGCGTCATCAACTCTGCAGAGATCATTATAGAACAAATCTTCATATTTCTTAAACCAAGAATCAAAAGTTACACCTGCTACACCGTCAAAATTGAATTCATGGATAGCACTAATGATTGAATCAGTATGATGTACTTGTGATTCACCGAAAGCAAGGTTTTACTGGGACAGGCACAATTTCTGCATCAAAGCTTCCAAGATTCTGATTTGTGACTGTTCAAATCTACTCTCTTGACGCTACATATAAGCTTCTTGTTGCTCCGAAGAAATATTCATTGTCGTTTTATCGTCGCCATTGATAAGTCTTGTTAATTTGAACGCTTTATTCGGTTTTTAAGCTATTCTGGTAACCGTCAAGCTAGAACTACGCAGCGACCTCAACTCGAGAGAAACGGCGCAAAATAAGCGAAAAGCGCTTTACTCCAAAGGTTCCTTTTTGCACAGGAAAACACGGGTATTTATATATGTTAACATTTATTAAACCAACATCATATTTCGGCCAATCCCTTAAAAGACATTATGCTACTGATCAATATTAGCACGTCATGCGGATATTCTAGAAAACTCCATCATGCTATTATTAGCTAGGACTCTCCGGCTGTTTTAGGGCCACTGTGGGCTCCGTTGCAGTTCTCAAAAAGCCGACTCAACATAAACCTTTATTCATTAGAGTATAGGTGTCTTAGAAGTGACCTTCTAAAGGCTTACAGTATCCTTAAAACCACCCTTTAAACACCTCCCCAAGTTTATCTCCAACACAAAACTAGGGATAACACCCAGAAACTAGAGACACAACACAGCAGACTCGACTGTGGACACGACTTCTACTCCATAGATTATACTACCTAAATTCCTCCCTGGAGGTATTGGTAATCTACTGCTATTAGACGCGGAAGCGCGTTAAGCGAAGGCTTCTTCCATTCTGTCCACAACCATTTGAACCATTTGAACATTAACGACTCAAGAGTTACGAAAGGAAGTAACACTGTAAAAGACATTCTCAGTTGTCAGTAATACTGTGAAAAACATTGAAATAATGTAAATATTCATTTATGATTCATTTAAGAGCATACTGACATACATTCATTATTGCATTTTATTTTGTTTAACCTTTCTACTACTCCACATTATCTTACTCAAGACCTTTCGAAAATACTCTTCATTTCCATTTCCATCTATTGACTGTGAGAGATTCCCTTGTCAAGTTATTACTTTAAATTTAATTTTATACAATAAAATGGATACTCCTGAGTTGACTGAATATGAATCCGCACCAAGTGTTCGTGTCCATAAACGTGAGACAAAGCACAGGTAACCAGTATTTTAAAGAAATGATGTGCCATTATTCAGAATATTCGTCAACCGGAGCTTGCAGCTAGACAAGATAAAGTTTTTTGGATTCGATATGGACTATACTCTAGCACGTAAATCTCATTAATTTTCTCTTCAGAAACAACACATTTCAAACCTATAGAGTATAAATCACCACAATATGAAGAGCTTGCATTTAATATTATAAAAAACCGGCTGATAAAACTTGGCTATCCTCCGAAAACTTCCGATTTTGTTTATGATCCCTCGTTCCCACTGAGGTTAGTTGAATCGAGTATTACGTATAGTGTTTGTGATGTGTCCCTGTTGGTAATGTCAGATTTCCTATTCATGTACTGCAAATTCATATGACTTATCTTGTATTGCATACTCGGTCAGATGAACGTCTGTAATTACGATAAGTCAAAGGAAAAAATGTCTTATGTTGATCTAATAGTCCATTTTGTGTGGAGACAAAATTTGATTTCAGGTATAGTGTATAACGATTGAACAGATTTCTACATTTTTATGGCTAGTTAATTTTTTAATTGACTGTTCGACTTAGTATTTATTTTTCTGAATCCCATTTAATATTCTTTCAAAAATGCAATAAGGTATATTTCATCGACGTCCACAACTTTGTTTCATTCGCTAGACTTTACGTGTACTCGTGGTTGGATGATAATTACCTTTCTTTTCATCTGTTAAAACCTTTTGTATTGCCTTGTATTTCAGAGGCCTATGGTTTGATCGGCTTTATGGTACTCTGTTAAAAATGGACCAGTTTGGCAATATTCTTTCATGTTTACGTGGATTTAATTTTATCCAAAGGTAAGTAGTCAATTTAAATGTCTTTATAGCATATAGGGAAGAACTTCGATCAATGTATCCAAATAAGTTTGTGAAGTACGATGAGAAACGAATTGAAATAATGAACACTTTATTCAGTCTTCCAGGTAGGAAAACTCTTTAATCAATTCACCTTTTTAGAAACTTACATACTCTCGTGTATAATCCATATGTTCGTCAACGATCCTGATTATATAAAAGTTGAGCATGGTGTCAAAAAAGGATCTCTGTATATGTCATACGCTTCAATTTATGAAGATGTGAGAACCGCTTGTGATTGGATGCATAGAGTAGGTGGAAGTATAAATTTTCAAAGTATTACCTTCAATTACTTGTTCTTCGTATGATTTTAATGATGCTTAATTGTGGATATCTTGTTTACATTTTTCATTTAAGTCTATGGCATTCAGTGAATCTACCTCTGAGTCATTTTTTTCAGGCCTTCTAGTTAGTTGTAGACTATTTTACGACCAACCACAGATTTCATCTGGTGCTCGACAGATATTTGGAAGTGTATATACACATTGAGTAATAATATGTAGTTTTGGTTTCATTATAATTTCATTCTCATATGTGGTAGACTGTATATATGGTTAATGCTTAGGGAATATATAAGTAGGTGGCTGCCTTTCACATTGACTTTGATTATGAATACAGTGGATGCGTAAAGTTAAAATTGGAAGGTGTTAAGTACTCAAGGTCAGCTTTTCAGTAGGTCATACTTAAACGTCATAGGTTTACGAGATTTCCGTCAAGAATCATTGTTCTCTTCCTTTTCATTTCAACAATAAATCAAATGTCATTCAAGGTTATTTAGAGAAGTTTTGTCTGCTTATCTGAAAACATGGGGTAATTTTGTAATATACTTGCAGGTTAGAAATTACTCGGATGAAACTTGGTCGGTTTAAGTCTTATAACTGCATTCATGTTCTCTGTCCTGTCCCAAAATTATTGCATATATATTATTGTGAGTTGTCGAATCGCAAGTCTTATTGTTATTTATCGTTACTAATATTGCTACTGGTCCTCTTATGTTTGTCTCAATAATTCCATCTCACTGTGTTGATGTGATGTGGCAAATTAGGTTGGTAATGACTAAGTGACTGACTCGTTAATTTTTCGATCTTGATGATAGTCTAGGATAAATATTTGATGTATGGTGTACGGATACTTTGACTTACGATGTTAGGTAAATAAGTAGTGCACATGAATTCCCTGGATTAAGCGTACTTTATTGTATGTCATCTTTTTAACGTTCCTGTTTCAATGTTGTTGAGGAATATCAACAATCCTGATATCATTGGTCCATCTTTTGTCAGTAGTTGTAAAATCAGTAAAAAAAACGTACGTTGGAGGATGTTCCAATGTGAACACGCATTTTAAAGCGAAAGTAAACGCCATGTATTTATTTTTCTTATTGGATCCCCACTTCTATTCAAAAGTCCCATAATCTCCATTCTGTTGATCGTTAGCGAAATGTTGGCACAAAAATGTGTTCTTTGTTTTTTCGGTAGACTAATATATCGCATTAGTACATGTGCTTATTAATTGCTTCATTGAATTTTGATGGCTATAAGACGTAAAGTAATCGTAGATAATGGTTGGAAGCCTTTTTAAAATAGTTCAAAACCATTTGTTGGTGTGGGTGTGTTCATTATTTTTCTTCCTTTGGATTTAAATCTTTAGTACTTTGTTTTTTGTTTTTGTTCCTCTTTTTGGAGCTTTTATTCATGTGTTGATGTTGTTTTTAACTACGCGTATTTGGCTTCTGTTGTGTTAATTTTTTGATATTCTCGCATAGTGTGTTGATTTGCGTTGATACAATTCTCATCACGTCTACATTGTTTGTTTCCCAAATAGTAAATAGTTGTAGTTAAGCCCGTCTGAAGTATCTACCAAAGAGCTCCTGTCTAAACTTAAAATTCTGACACTAACTAGTGGATAAGGAAGAAGACAGCTGGATCATCCTCATTCATCTTAATGAATTCTATGTTATGATTAATTAACTTCGTTCATGAATGTATCAAATGGCGATAAGATTGGTAAAATATAAACTCTGCCAAACTCAAGTTATTACTGGAGCTAAAGCTCAAGTTAATACATTTAGTGACAAGTCCAAAGTACACTTTAACGTCACTTCTAGTTGGAAATAATTAGCTTAGCGCACAAATCGTTCAGTTGACTAGAATGAGATATTGCTGGTGTAGTTCGACAAAAATATTGCTATGGTCTTCCAATTGGGTTTAAAATAATGATAATATTTCTCGATGTGAAATTCGATAATTTTGATCTCATTCTTTAATTGAGTTTCCTGTCATATTACACTATCATTGAAAAGCATTCCACTCAACTTATATTTAATAGCTCATCATTATATAAGTGTTCCTCGATAATAGCATTGTGGTTCCAATTCATTGTGGAATAAAATTAAGATTTGCAATTTACTGTAATTTATTGACACATACACCCTTTAACGTTTTTGTAAATTTTGTTGCAGGGAGAACTAAAACAACGTACTTTGGCAAATATTGGTGAATATGTTGAAAGAGATCCTCGTTTATGTACTTTGTTAGATCGGTAAATTTATTTCATTCTATCTTAATCGTATGCTTAATTTATTATTGAAAAGGATCGAACTTTTTTCAGACGATGAAATATTTCATTCTGTTATTTTTTTGGTATTATAGGCTACGAGTGAATGGTGCAAAAGTGTTTTTGTTAACGAACAGTGACTTTGAGTACTCTCATGTGAGTTGTTTTTCTCTTTTTATCATGAAAAATCAAGTATTAATTATTTTAATCACATAATAATAGTATTCCGAGGTAGTTGAAAGCTATTAGTTGGTTCGACATCATGTATTTTTACCGTTAATTTTCCAATATTTTCAAGTGATATGACTTGTCTTGGTGTATCTTAAAATATGAATACAGCGGTGTTGAGTGCTGTTAGAGATATGACAGCGGTTGTAGCCGAATGACTGGTCTTAAAATATGGTCGATAAGTTGTGTGTAATACACATTTGTCCTGGTTTAATTAAAGGACAGTGATTTAATTCGAATTGTTGTTTTCCTTTTGATTTTCAACTAAAAAATGATTAGAGACTTTAAATTTCCGTGTGAATTTCCATTTGATATACGTGTAATTTCAATCATTAAAGAAACAATTCTATAAAATCTTTAGACATTAATGTTTTACACCCCAAGATAGATCAGTCGTTAATTTTCTACCTAAAGATACTTTAATCAGCATAGAGTACATAGACAATGTGGTTGTTTTCAGTGAAAGCAACCAGCCAGTCAGCTACAATGTAGGACTAAGCACATATATGCATCGCTCCAAGTTGCCACACCTTATTAGCACAACAAGATGAACACCAAATTCATAGATGCTGTTGCTTCAATGGTAGTAATATATAAAAGAAAGATTGCATATGAGAATATAATACAGGAAAAATGAATTAGTTCGTAGAAAGGAATGTATAAAGCAATTATAATCTAGGGGTTTAAGGGCAGACAAAGAGTGTATAAATCGACGCCACTGTGATCAATTCTGAGCCATGTTACCCAGAGTCTCCAACCATTGGTTACGATAGTCGCGCATACCCCAACCAAGTAGTCTGTATCTACCAACATGGCTAAAACTAGAAGTTAGTAATGTTTTGGACTGATGTTACGTTTCGGTTTGGCTGCCACTAACTTTCTTCCAACCATCATAACACTAGTCAACATTGCGCGTCTTAGTAATCGGTGTTCATGCATATATAACACGTGGTTCAAACATCTCAGTCTGTGAAGACTTACAGCCTCATCAACTGATTTACCATCATTCTCTAATACCCTGCATCTTACTTTACCCGGTGAACCCAGCAAATGTGAGCTACATTTCTAAGACATCTGTGATCAAATACTGGCAGCTTACGAATATCTTATACTCTTAATGGCCACGTTTCGCAGCCGTAAATTAGAACAGGACGAACTGCCGCGCAGTATAGTCATTCTTTTATTGATAGACCGATATATTGACTTCGCCATAGGTGACGTAAGTTGGCAAAAACCAGTTCTTGGTAGGAGATCGATGCCCAAAAATTCAGTCAACAAGAACATTATTTCCAGGTGTATGTCTATGATGAAATTAAACAGAAATTAAGGTAGTGGACAACGTTGCCCGACACCACTTGAGGTTGCAAAACTAAATGAAAGTTTACCATAAGCTCTGAATCGACTAGTAGTGTTCGAGTAACAAGCCTTCACAAGGTTTATGTACTTCTGAGGTACACCTTTCAATTACAGACACGTCCACAGAACCTCTCCGTCTGCAGAGTCTAATGCTGTTTTTAGGTCAAGAAAAACTATCGTTGTCGGACGCCGATGACCATGTCTGTGTTCTAAGATCTGACGAATGATGAATATGTGGCCGATGCAGCTGTTTGGTAATGGTGGGTAGTTGTAAAGTAGCTGAAGGCTATCTGAACTTCCCCTAAAGTGTTTCGCCCATCGTTCTAAACGTCTGGACTGAGAAAGGGATTGTGAGAATATTTAAGATGCGTTTTTTCATCTTCTGAATTTGGAAATGTACCTTTTATGCAAATGTCTGAATGTTTAAAGAAATCAAGATAATTGAAGATATTGTCAGTTATATGCTGATGCGTAGGACATGGCACATGTTTGGTTACAATAACTGTATTTCTAAGCCAAGCATATAAATCTGTATTTGCTTATTGAATTACACCAATTAATCAGGACTCTATTACATTATTGTTCATAATTTGAAATCGCTCATATGTACATGTATTTAATTAATAAATATAGTTCCAATTTCGGCTGATCATTAGATTGTTTTGTGTCGTTTTACATAACTCTCTCATTGTTTACAATATTCTAGAAATAAAATTTGCTAAGAAGAGATTTAATTTTTGATGTTCTCATAGGAATTATAAAATAATATGTTAATTCCCCTATAAAAAACCTTGTGAAAACTAATTTCACACACCTTTTCATTTTAGGCAATTATGAGCTTCATTTTGGGAGGTCCAAGACCTGATGTAAGTTTTAATGATTTTGAATGAGTGTTTTTTTTAAAAATGACCATAGTTTAGTCGGACAGGTTTTGTGGAGATGGCTCTTTCGAAGATTGTGTTTGTCACAGTTTGATATCAGTTGAAGTACCATTGAAATTTCCGTGGTTCCGTGTTCGTTGAGCATTCACTTCATAAACTGAAGGTTCTAGATTCTATCTCCGGCAGGATCATGGTTGGATAGTGCGAAGGAGTCTAATGCTAGAACGTGACACCGGTTTTGGCCTTCCTGATTGTGTTTTGAGTTTGATCTATGACAAACACAACCTACAAATAATAATAATAATACTAGAATAAGAAGTAAATGTTTAAAATAGACATGTTTTGCAAAAACTTGTTTCAGAGATCTTTACGCTCATGTTGTAGTTCATCAGTTACCATACACAACAATTGTGTTTACTACTCAGTTAATCAACTGATTTTTCTGTTTAACACATATTTCATACTACCGGTTAAATAATCTAACTCCAACCTTTGCATTTCCTATGTAATATAAATTACCACATTATATTTTATTGTAATACAGTTTACCATTCGCTTTTGACCCTAACTTAATGTATGACGATGTCATCCAAGATCAAAGCTTCATAAATAAACCATCCAGCTTATAAGACTATATTCTACAAAATTCATTGATCTGAGCTACAAATCTTCCCCACCTGCTATGTAAGGTATTTATAAGTTCCATATACCTGTTACATGTAAATAATAATGCTTAGGTTTGTGGATGGTGTCTATAAAATAGATTAGCATTATAATTATTTTATTAACCTCGAATCAAAAATTTGCCTTTTATATCTGAAAAAACACGTGATATAACTTGAAGTTTCCAACAATTACCAAAGTAGACTTACTTATTCGATATTATGAAGAACAAAAGAAACTTGGTATTCAAATGACCATTTTCCGCACTGAACAAATGCAGATGAAGACAACTAGTGCAGAAACAGCATCAATAGGCCTCGATATGCACAAAGAAAAAAGCAAGATCCTCGAATACAACACGGAGAATGCCAACCCAATCACACTTGGTGGCGAAACTCTGAAAGATGTGGAATCCTTCACGTACCTGGGAAGCATCACCGATGAACAAGGGGGATCAGTTGCAGACATAAAGGCGAGGATTGGCTGCATTCCTACAATTGAGGAACAGATGGAACTCAAAACAACTGTCAACCAATATTAAAGTCAGAATCTTTAATACGAGCGTCAAAACAGTCCTACTGTATGGAGCTGAAACTTGGAGGACTACTACAACCATCATCAAGAAGGTGCAAGTATTTATAAACAGTTGCCCACACAAGATACTCAACATCCATTGGCCGGATACCACCAGCAAAAGCCTTGTGTAGGAGAGAACAAACCAGCTTCGAACTGAAAAGGAAATTAGGAAAAGACGATGGAAATGGATAGGACATACATTGAGGAAATCACCAAACTACATTACGAAACAAGCCCTAATTTGAAATCCTGGAGGGAAGCGGAAAATAGGAAGGCCAAAGAACACATTATGTAGATAGATAAGTTGAGGTTTAAGATCATTTAAGAAAAAGAGAAACAAAACATTCAAAGAGTTCAAAGGAAAAAAATCATTTAAAGCAGAGGAACATGTTATAAAAATAGACGAATTATAAACAGTAAAGTAGTAATAATGGTCAAAGTTGAGATAAAGACAAGGGTCAAAATTGATCTAATGAATAGTTCAAAGCTTTAATTATTGTTCTATCAAGAAATGAAGAACAAAGATGAAAAATACATTTGAATGTTTAACTAAATTCTATAAACAATCTGTAATTTAATACATTAAGGCTATATAAATGATAGAACGATTGGACATTTAAGCAAATCTGTTATTCGAAAGATTGTTTTAATTGTCCTCATATTTATTTTCAACTTAATAAATAATTATCTGAGTAACATTCACTTCTACTAGGGCATATTCATACAGGATAATTAAAAGTTCTATATTTAATTTACTAAAGATAGTATGTTCAATGTTAAATATCGTTAAAATGAACTTGAAATTCAAGGTGACATCCCTAACACTGCTACACGAGATAAGGTAGAAATATGTAATTCGAGTTGATGGCATTTTATTATACAGCTCTGTTATCACGGCATATACTATGTTAATCAACTATTTTATGAGAATCGAGTTGTCCTAAATAAACAATATAAGAAGAAACTAGATAAATGACGAAAGCGGCTTAGCTACGACATTATAACCATTTCGGAGTGATATATATCGTGTATTATTATATGTATGATTTATTTATTCGAATAAACATTGGTACAAATAGGCACTAAAATATATATGCGCCACACGAATCATAACATTTTTAAATGGGCTGGGATGCTACTTGGATGCCCAAACCAAAACAAGTGGTTTTCTTTGATTCTAATCTAATCTTCAAGTCAGTTGACCAACTCTAGATGCCGTCTCGTATTAGCCGATGGCTAAGAATGGGTTCATACCCCATTTGTTTTCTCAGGATTCTGGAGCCCACGTTCTCTGGTTTGAAATCAGGGTTTTCTGACTCCCCTAATTCAGTCCTCCGTACCCACCAACCCGATCAAAGCGCCGGACATTCACTGTTCGTCCTCTCGATTTCGTAAATAACACCTCTGCTACAAGAAGGTAATGACTACGACTTTTGTGACAATGGCTATGTACAGATGACTATATAAAGGCATTTCGAAAATAACAGACTCTCACCTTCAGCAGTACCATAGCATTCGGATGTCCTGTAGGATATATGAGATAGAAACCAGTATTTCTTAGTAGGAAAATTTTAATGTTATGATTGTGAATAAACAATATAGCGAAAGATGATCCCATTCCAGTTATAAGGTACCTGTATTCATTCCACTTTTTGTTTTCTTCATTTTCTTCAAAGCAGTAAAACATTTTCTTACAATAATTGCCACTTTTCTAGTTTGAGTTATTATTTATCCATTTTCATGCTTCAATTATGAAATTAATACCATTTTTAGTTGCTCCTTTTCTTTATTCAAATAAATGGCCTTTAGTGGTGAGGATTTTTCCTCTCAAAAGGCCTTACCGCCGGAGACGGAAATCCGTGAGGTAAGGTGAGGTGTGACATTTTTAGGATTAATCTTTTCTGACCCCTTCCTCCCTTGTGAGAAGGCAGCATTGCTGCAGATGCTGGTTGTCCGAGCGAAACACCTTACTGCTGTTACATTCTTCTACATTCAGCAGTACGACTTCGCCCTCAGACCTTGAGTTCCTACTTTTAGTCTTACCGTTCTCCAATTGACCTGCCTGGCATGGTAGAACTTGAAAGAACATATGTTCCAGCAAATTTAGCACAGTTGAGTCATCGCAATAGGCAAGGCCGACCACCCCGTCAAGGTAGCAGCTACGGTCGGGTTGTCTTTTATTTTTTCCGACATGTGCCCTTTAATATATATAGTTTAGCGTCAGTCACTATAGTTTCTTGATAATAATGATTGTTCATTAGCAGGTTTTCTATGTTAACTAGTAGTTACTAGGGTTTTGAGGAAAACATAACTATATAATTTTCTTTATTAAATTAACACTATTGTGTATAAAATAGGTCATTAGAAACACAATTTGTTTTTAAAAAAATAACGATTAATTGTAAATTACTTTCAGGTAGGAAATTTGTCCTTCAATAAATATAGAACATTTTGTGATTGATTGATTAGGAAATAGTGTTGATTTTTTATAGAACCTATACATTGAAATATATAATCACGTGTGTGTACTTTTAAAAACACATAGAGGAGGGGGAAAACTTAGTTTTTCATGAATTTGTATTGATTTTGCGGTGACATAGTGGTTTCCTTAGAGGGCCACGTCTCGAGCCTTCGATCTAAAGATTTAATGCACAAGGCAGTGGAGAAACGTTAAAGAGATGCAATCCCGTGGTAACCGGTGACCAACGATTGGTTCATACGTCAATTGTTCCTTCAGGATACTGGAGCCCATGTGTACCATTGGTTTGGAATCTGGGTTTTTCAACTCCTCTAGGTGGATCCCCTATATCCACCAACCCACTTAAAGCGCTGGATATTCGATTTTTGTCCTTTCAATTTCGTAAACAACACTCTTGCCACGGAAAGGCAGTGAATAGGACTTCTCTGGCAGTGTTTGTATGCACGTGGCGACGTGAGAGCATTTCGATAGAGAGAGAGAGCTGACTCTCTCCACTCTCGGCAGTAATAAAGCATTTGGGTACCTTGAAAAGAAGTCTTCATTTCTATACAATATAATTCGTTATTATCACTATTGCGTTTTCAATAATTTTAATTTAAAGTACATTAATGTTTAAATAAGAAAACATTTTCTATCGTGTAATTTCTAACTTTTAACATTGAATGAAAGCTAAATAGAGATGATATCACAATAATAATTGATCACTTTCCATTTCCTTATAGTTCCACTAGTCTTAGAAGTTTGTAGAACAAGCTATTGTATATATTAAGTAATTCTATGCAAATTGTTGGTTACTTTTATACGTGTTAACAATATTTCCATTGTATTAAATATATGTTTAATCATCTTAAGTAAATGGTCATAACTTATGTTATTATTTTGATGGGTATATGTCATGTAACTTAGCTAATTTCCTGTTCACCTTTTCTCATATCCAAATAGTTTAGAAGTGATGTAGAATAAGTTAAAAATTAAATAAAAATTATTTCATAGTTAAGAGTTGATTTTTTATTTTCAATACAATATTGGGTATAGTTCATTTTTTGACTGGCTTGTTTGAATCTTCCAATTGATATTTAGGACTGCAGTTGATCGGTCTTTTATTGGCATATGTACATCCTGTACGTATCGTCTCGATATTACTTGAAGTCACAAGCATTATGAACAAAGATGTGTAGTGGCTAGCTGTGGAATACGGGACGCGCTTTTCGTCCCATTTTGGATTGGTTAGCTAGATGTCCCTGCTTCCCAAAGTGAACACCAACTCTGAAATGGTGGTAAATCCATCTGACGAGTTCGAAACAGAACAAAACGTGCGTCATTGATTCCTTTGCTGGCCACCATCCATCTTTGCTTATAATTTTAGGTATGTTATTATTTAACTTAACGATTAACAGTAAAATTCACTAATAATTTTCTCATACTTCTATAATATTTCAGTGATAAAAATAAACTTTGAAGAGATAAAACGTAATAATTTTTATGGTTATGATATGTTTGATCATAATGTCTTTATTCTTACGTCTGTTACCCTTCATGGAGGGGCATAGGCCGCCCACCGTTTCATTTTGAACCACAATTTGTTAATATTTGTTCACCAAGTCGATATATATATATATATATATATATATATATATATATATATATATATATATATATAGAGAGAGAGAGAGAGAGAGAGAGAGAGAGAGAGAGAATTGTGGTGTTTTTTTCTTTTCAATATTTAGTCATATATACAAAAAACACATTTCTTTCAACCTACTGTTCACGAGTTTTGTAATATATTATGGATAAGTGTCTATGTGGTTAAGGCGCTCTACTTTCAACCTTTAATTTTCATGTTCGAATTCGATACCACCACTTTGGTTTAGGGAAATTGAGTGGTATATCCAGTTCCCTTACAATAAGAGTGTAACTTGATGCCTAGTATTTGAATCTGCGCCTAGTACGTAACCTAATAAAGATAACGTTTTTCATAATATGCAAATCTACATGAGCTGTTTGTTGCTAATGGTATGTTTGATCATGATGAACCATTCTTGAGCTACATTAGGTATACGTACCGTTTTAAAGCAAATAATTTGTTGGCAACTGAGATTCAGTTTTTTCGTTTATTTTTAGTGTAATATTGTTTCGCTTCAATTGAATAGTATAAATAAGAGTAGGTATGTGGAAAATTCCTGGCACATTTGAAGTTTATTTAAGTTTTTTCATTTTTTGAAAAGACTGATATTAACTAACCACCTATTGAAACTGTAGACAGTGAACAGCTGTTTTGTCCTAATATGGAACAAGTCACATTTCCGTCAGGAACAACTGACCGCAATAATCTCAGGTCTTGTTGCATGATAGAGTGAGTTACTTTTAAGACCAAAGAATCTATTTCTACTTATTCATCTTCTCAATTCCAATAACCTTTTTACAAGAAGAAATAGCTGTTTAGTATTATGTGTTAATCAATGCTGATCTAGCGAGTCACTTTAAAATTATCCATCCCAACTTGAAAAAAGCTTGTTGCTTTGAATTAAGATACGTTTCATTACTTTATTTTGGTGGGGGGGGGTCATCCAATAGAGTTTAATTTATATCCCTTTTTCTTATTCAAGCTCAATGTATGTTATTCAGTTTTCATTGATGTATCACATTTTTACAATCATATTACTGAGTAGTATATATCCATGAAAGACGAAATGAATTCTGTTTATGTATGTATTTTTGAATTGTCACTTAGTGTATATCAAAGTACTTGTGAGTGAAAAATAATGTTTCATTTCGTTAAAAAAAATGCTTTGTATTTTAATAAACTTTATAGAACAGTCTCTGCCTATCACAATATTTTCTCTCAAAGTCTACTCTCTTTTTGTTTGTTTGTGTGTGTGTGTGTGAAGCTCATCAAATTACACTAAACCAACAAATGGTTTATTATAACAACTTTCGAATGTTACTGTTTATTTAATATTCGTACTGTATAATTGTTGCTTAGTACTTTACAAATGAACTAACCGGTGATATATTAATGTTGACATACTTTTTTTGTAACATTTATCATTCATTTGATAACTTGTCATTTTGAATGACTTATCATATGATATTGTAAATGTTCTCTTTTAGGATTGATGGATAATATTTATATTTCATAATAAGGATTTTAAGGTGTTTTCTTATCTGAGCTGTATGATATAAGTTGCAAAGCTCTCTTATTTTCTTTCTAGACAACATCTTCAGTATATCTTTCATAAAAAAAAGGAATTCAGGTCAAGAGAGAATGCAGTCTAAACTAATATACTAATAACCAATCAAATAACATGTCATAAGAGCTAACCTTTACAATTGATTGATCACTGGGTGGTGATCAATGTCATGCGTGTCTAGTCCTTATTAGTGCAGATCGAATGCTAACCTTTTGTTAATTATGGAAAAATAATAATATTGACTTGCTTCTCTTTAATGTATGTGCTGATCATATTGTCTTGAAAAGATATGCTTCACAACTAAATTATTCAGCTCAGAGAACATAACATTTCTATAATGATGAATGAATTTCGTAACATTTAATATTTGTCGACCTAGTTAAAGTGTAATTATAACAGACTAACGTAGATGTATTCTTACAACAACAAAAACTTTAACAGTGTGACTAGAATAGTCGATATAAATGAATGTATGCATATATTCATTTGTTTTTTTATTCGAAGGGTACAATTCGTAAATGGACAAGTTATTTTGATTACATTGTAACTGACGCAAGAAAACCAGCATTCTTTCAAGAAGGAACAATTTTAAGAGTTGTTTGTCAAGTTAGTTGAATTATTCTCATAATAAGTTTTTCTTTTCTTTTTTGTTTCATGTGAAAAAACATTAATGATGATGAGATAAATAATTTTTTTCTGGTTAGCGTTTTTTTAGTGAGTTAGCTTTCTACGGGATGGGGTCGCTAACCCTATGCCCAATCCTCCTCCTTTATCCGGGCTTGGGACCGGCAGTATCCCAGAAGGGCTCCAGGCGGAGTTCTCAAAAACATTACACTGATAAATTCGACAGGAACCTTTAAATAACGTTCCAAAATACACTAAAGTTGTATGAGGAAAGTCGTAATATTGTAAATCGTGTCGCAAAATATACAGTACTATAATGCTTGATATAATTATGGCATTTTAGTGTTAGAGATGAGTTGACCATAACAACAATTTTATTAAAGTTATATTTACGTCATAAAGTGATTTGGTACACTTTGTTAAATTAAAAAACTTTCATAGATTGAAGACTACTAAAATTTGTTTTTAGTCATCGAACATTTTAATGTCATTTTCAATATAGGGTTGTGGAAACTGTTGAATTTCATCAAAGTCATGAGCCGATCTAAGTAAGACCACCATTTGAAACCTGGAAGCACCAGCAGGCCACTTCGCCCTAGTGTGAAACTCCTCAACCGTGGCCAGTGGAGTTAATCCGTATCAAGTTTGAGGCAGACAATAGAAGATAATCGCGCAATGTTTTAGATTGATTGAGGTTAGACATTGACACTGCTGGATGCCGAATTAGTGGTCTAGACGTTGCGACTTTTGGATTTCATTGCTAACCGCATTTTTACGTTCTTGACCTGTCTACTCGACAATATACAGAAGATAACTTGTATCGGTCTAGATTAAGTCCTTGAACGATAGGTTAACTGGTTTAACCTTGAGGCTAGAATGCTTGTGCTTGAAGTGAGATTAACTGCCTTGGGTAGAGAGACGAAAACCACTCTGTCACCTGAAAATAGAGAGAAGACCAGTCAACTGGAACACTACCTTATTTATTCTCAATTCAGATTAGTGCAAAAATGTGTATGAATTAATAGATGAGCGACATGACCACAACGCAAAAATAATTAGAGAAATACAATTATTTTATTAGTTCAATTTGTGAGTTAATTGGAGCTAGACCACCATGGAAAACCTGGAAGCATTGAATGGCCGTTTCATTCTAGTATGGGACTCCTCAGCAGTGCGCATCCACGATCCCACCTCGATCCAGGTTTTCCATGGTGGTCTATCTTCGATTGACTCATGAATTCAACCATTAAATTACTATAATATTCACAAAACCTCTATCTGATTAAAATACAATTGTTCTCAAATCTGGTCATTAGGGTAAAAAAAATAGGGCACCGAAGGTACCATTTAAATTGCACAATAGTTTGGGAACAGAAAAGAGCGTGACAGTGAATCATACATCAAACGATAGCTTATAGTTTGTAGAATAAACCAAGAACAAAAATAAATGTTGGTATTTTACAAGCTTTAAATTAAGTGAAATAACGTCCGGAAAAACAGCTCCAGTTGTTTGTCATGGCTTTTTTGTTTCTCTGTTCACATCATGCACTTTCTCTATTCTACATAAATATTGAAAGAACTAGTTTGCATTTTTTTAATTATGAAATTTAATACCATTTTGTTCGACAATCAGTTACTATTCATATTGAACGTAGAGTCTGATGAATACAATGGTCTTGAGTGCTGTTAGAGGTATGAGGGCGGTTTTCAAATCCCGGTTGCCCACACAGTGAAAGGGTTGTTCCGGAGGTACCTGAAAAGGAAATTGGATTAGAGGCGGTCTCAGCGACCTGAGAGCGTGACCGCAGTGCCCAAGGGACAACTGCTTGAGGTCGGTCACACGATCTTTTTATGAGTAATTTCCGTACTTGTTGAGACCTTACCGCCTGAGACGGATGTCCGTGCGATAAGGTGAGGTGTGTATTTTTAGGGTCAACATTTTCTAACCTCGCCCCTTCTTGTGGGAGGGAAGCATCGTTACTGCTGTCACACCTCTGTACAGTAGACAGTACGACTTCGCCTTCGAACCTTAGGTTTGTTGCTTTTAGTCTTACCGTTCTTCAGCCGACCTGTCTGACATGGTAGGACTTTGAGGAACTATTGTTCCAGCCAGTATAGTTCGATTGGTTTTTCATGATAGGCAAGCTCGACCACTACGTCAAGGTAGCAACAACGGTCGTTGTAATTGACTGACTGTAGAGTCTGATACAAGATGCATAACAAAGGAATTGAATGGTATAAATATTATATTAGTAACCTAATGTTATAAAAATACCAGTCGCCTATGTACACATTTAATGTCGGTCATTTAATATGATACATAATGGAATTATTTGTACAATAATTTTATATAACACATATTAGTCATTATAAATGTACATGATGATGATTATTTTGTAATAAAATCAATTAATGTATTCAACAGAATTTTGTATTTATAATATAAATGGTATTTTTAATGTTATTTCAATTATTTATCCTCCTATTATATCATAAGTTTTGTCCGCATTTCCTAGTTTATAGAGTTTATTAAATTGATTGATATGTTCTATTTTAAAAAATCTCATTGATGTTTAGGGTTGTATTTGATCAGTTTGTTATTGATATATATACATCCTGTTCGGATAGCTTCGATATTGCCTTAATAGTCACAAGTATTGTAAACAAAGATAATATTTAGCTGACAAGTTCCATATAGGAAGAAACGTGCATCCTGGATTCCACCATTAGCCACCATATATATTTGCTTATAATGATTAACTAATCAACGTATTTCACTGACATGCTAATTATCTTATACAAAGATTCAATGTCAAGTTTAGATATGAGTTCATGTATAGTACAGATATCAATGAGCCTTCGACCTGAAGCTCTAATCCACAAGGCAGTGGAGCATCGTGAGAAGATGCAGTCTCATGGAAGCCGGTGACCAACTACTGGTTCATACGCCATTTGTTTCCTCAGGATACTGGAGTCCATGTGCACCATTGGTTTGGGATCCGGTTAAAGCGCCGGACATTCACTTTTCGTTCTCCCATTTTCGTAAACAACACTTCCGCTGTGAGAAGGCAGTGAGTAGGACTTCCCTGGCAGAGGCTATATACACATGGCCATGTGAGAGCATTTCGAGAGGGAGAGCGGACTCTCTCCACTCTCGGCCGTAGTAGGGCGTTTAGGGGCTTAACTGATTAAAGCATATGAATTTTAACCATTTAGTTACTGGCTCACAACTAGCTTCAACTATTTATATTTAAACAATTAAATAATAATATAACCATTCATAGAATTGTAATATAGCTCCAAAACCGATTACATGAATTCATGGTTATTAACTAAATTCTGTAAGCACTGATGGATAGTGACTAGCAGTGGAACCCAGGACGCACATTTCGTCCTATTTTGGACTCGTCAGCTGAATGTACCTGCATATCAGAGTGAACGTCAACTCTGAGACTCGAACCCAGTACCATTCGCTTCAAATGCCGTCACGTTATCCACTTAGCTACTGAGTCCTGATAGCCACTTTCTTGTGCAATGGGGTGAATTTCAATTCACTGTTAGCCAATATCCATTGTTGCTTACAAAAAAGCTTGTGAATTAAGGCAATATCGAGGCATACGCACAGTATGCACATATGTCAATAACAGACTGATCAATCGCAGTCACAAACCTTAATGGGAAGATACAAGCCAAACAATACCAAGTGAATTATTAACTAAATGTTATATAAATAAAAATGGTAATTGATTAAAATTATGTACATGACTAAAAAACTCTACTAGATACAAAGTTACATTTTCAGTTGTTATCAAAAGCTGTTATGACCAGTATTGTTTAAATTATTTTATGACATATTTATTTGTTAAGATTTATTGTCTTTTTATTTGTGTAATATTATTTCCTTCATTCAATTTATTTTATAAAGGATACTGGGCAGCCCAGTATTGGTCATCATATGGGTCCTTTAGAAACTGGTCAAATATATTCCGGAGGTAATTTTAAACTATATAAGTTTAATGCATATATATATAACATGTGTTGTGGACCGAAATTGAAAGTTTTATTCTTTCTCATGTGTATATAGTTTTTTTATAGTCCAGTGATTAAAATATCCCAAGGTTAAAATTAAGGAATAACTAATTCTGTTTGATCTATTGAACAACAAAATTGGTAACTGTTATTTTGAGCCAAAGAGTATGAATTCATTTTAGAATACACTATAGTTATAAAATGATTGTATTATTAATCGATATCACTTATTTTTTATACCTCTATTGAACCATAATCTATTTGATTACTGTACCTGGGCAGTATCACAGCCCTCACACAGATCGAATGAGATTTGTGTGGCGCATATGTATTTGATGCCTCCTTGTACCAATATCTATGTGTTTAAATAACTAAATAAATACTGTTAAATGTATCATTTCGTTTTGAAAAATAGATCCAATTATAGAAAGATTCGTGGATAATTATTTTCAGGGTCTGTGAAAAAAATTGTAATGTCATAAACAGTTATCAAGCGGACATTGTAACCGAGTTAAGCTGTTCATTGTAATAAAATTCATTTCTAGAATTTCTCAATGTAATAATTGTTCCTTTTTACATTGATATACATAATTGCTTCGACTAAATATACCTATTTGTTCTATAAATTACTCGAAAGTGTTTATACCTTCATGATTCATAATGTTTATTCATTGTTGATATTACTTATAAACAAAGTATATGTACAGTAATTTTTTCAATTACTTTCTATTTACATAACTTTATTAAATGAAGAAAACATACTCATAATGAATTCTTGTTAGCTATTAGAAACGAATAAAAACTTACATTAATATTGTATAATTTACATCCTATTAGTTGTTTGTATTGAACAGTTTACACATAATTAAATTCTGTTGTACATTTATGTATCTAATTAATTTTTCGAAAGAATTATCATCCAACCACCTAATGGGAAGTAAAATATTTCCCTTTCTCTTTCCTCCGCGGGATATTTAAATTCAGACTGTCTGCCAAAGTTGTAGTATAACTAATATTTACTATGCTTAATGTATCTTAGAAAACTATTAGTATTTCTTTAGTAAATATTTAAGATGTTCTCTTCTTTTAAATCCTAATTTCTGAAATATACTCCATTTATCTATGTTTATTTGGTCTGTGATGATAATATATTTATCTTTTTGTGATAGGTTTGATTCACAATAATTAGGATTGAAGTTACATTTATTTTTATAGTAATCTCAAATGGATTGTTGATCTTGTTGATGATGACATAATCTAATTTATTTAATAATGAAACGATGTACTCAGTGATCAACTTTACTTTTCTTAAAATTTTCTACATTTAAACTAACGTGAGAATGCATAAATGCGGATGACAATTTGAAATTTATTATTTTCTGTACTACTTTTATTTAAATTCATAATAGCATGGAGATTTGTAGAGATTATAGTATTTTCAGTTGAATTTACAAGTTGATGTAAGCTAGAATACCACTGATAATCTGGATGGCCGTTTCGTCCTAATATGGGCCTCCTTAGCAGTGCTCAGTGGTATAAAGGCTTGGTTGAGCAATATAACGAATTCCTTGAATCTAAACATAAACTATTGGATACCAGTCAATAGAACTTTATTACTCGTCGTAAGACCCGGAAATGCTGAGTTCTAGCCACACTAGGGGAGTTGTTCTTGCTCATTGCTGAGGACTCGTCGCATTCTGGTGTAGAACCACTATTTAATGTTTTCTGATTTTTAGTGATTGTTTAACTAAGGTCAATATATAATACCAACTATACAATTAAAAAAACTGTACAAACTCTCAAATAAAACATTCATTTTCTCAATTTTTTATCATTTCTCGGAGTAATGTGTCCTTTGATCTTCCTCTTTTCCTTTGGCCTTGAGGATTCCACGTGAGGGCTTGTCTTGTGACGCAGTTGGGTGCTTTCCTCAATGTATGTCCTATCCACTTCCAGCAGTTCTTCCTGATTTCTTCCTCCATAGGGATCTGGTTTGTTCTTTCCCATAGTTGGTTGTTGCTACTAGTGTCTGGCCAACGTATCAGAAGTGTTTTGTGTAGACAACTATTAATAAACATCTGTACCTTCTGGATGATGGCTTTCGCAGTTCTCGAGGTTTCCACCCCATACAGTAGAACTGTTTTGACATTTGTATTGAAAATCCTGACCTTGGTGTTGGTTGACAGTTGTATTGATTTCCAGATGTTTTTCAGTTGTAGATATGCTGCTCTTGCTTTACTGATTTGCGCTTTCACATCTGCATCAGAAATGTATTTCACTAGGGACCCTTTTTTTCAAAGTACACATTTACTATTCAGTATTATAAAATGTTATTATTATTATTATTATTACTATATTGTTTCAGGATCATGTGAAGTTTTTTCTCATTTAATTGGTGCTCGTGGTAAAGATGTTTTATATGTTGGTGATCATGTTTATGGTGATATATTAAAATCGAAAAAAACTGTCGGTTGGAGAACATATTTAATTATACCAGAATTAGCAAATGAAATTTATGTATGGAAAAAAAAGAAATCATTATTTGATGAATTACAAAAAATTGATAATAATTTAGAAACAATCTATCGGTTAGTTAATTGATTTGTGATTATTTTTTTCTTCCGGATGAAATTTTTCGTAAAAAGAAAATAAAACTGATTAAACTTTATTTTATACACATAGTACCCTTTATTATATTAAAGAGAGTAAGAACAAAGATTGTTGCGGTATGATATGAATTCATTTTATTTCTTCAGGTTTTTTTTCAATGTTTTGACCCCCCAAATGCCCTGGTATGGCCGAGAATGGGGTGGGCTCTCCCACCCTTTCGAAATGCTCTTACACGGCCACACGTATACAGTCTCTGCCATGTAAGTCCTACTCACTGCCTTCTCGTGGAGCGGGTGTTGTCTACGAAAATGAGAGGACAAAAAGCGAATGTTCGGCGCTTTAACCGGATCCCAAACCAATGGTGCACATGGGCTCCAATATCCTGAGGAAACAAATGGCGTATGAACCAATCGTTGTTCACCCCGTATCATGGGACTGCATCTTCTCACGATGCTCCACTGCCTTGTAGATTAGAGCTCCAGGTCGAAGGCTCGGGGAGTGGCCCCTTAAGATAACCACTCATTTCGGTTTGGGCACCCGGACAGTATCACAACCCACATACAAATAAAGTGTGGCGCATATATATTTGTTACCCTCTTGTACCAATATTTATGTGTTCAAATAAATAAATAATAATTAAAATATTTGAAAATCTACGTTATTACAGATGAGATGACATACTTATCTATACGAAGGTGATTAAAGATGAATAAATGCATCATGGTATAGCGAAGATTTCAATCGAGTTAACAGGGTCATAAGAATTTTGTTTTGGATAAATAAAGTTTTTTTGGAGGAGGGGCTTCCAGAACATCAACATAGTGATTAGAACCCACGAAGTTAACAAAAATTAGATGATTGTGTTACCACTAACTGTGCATGCAAATTTACATGTATCTCCCAAAGCAATTACATTGGTAGAATAGAAAGGAGAACCTACATCTTATTTAAAGAACATATTTCGACAAGTTTAAGATCAAATGGGTTAAAAGCACTCAACAGTGCCATCGCAAGACATCTTGACACAGAACATGAAGTCGATACACTGAAGTCCTTCAAGGTGATTAACAAACAAACTCAAACCTTTTGAAATTTGTCAAAGTGATAGCAATCAAACGTCTCACACCAGATCTATGTACACAAAAATACACAGTAATAAATTTTTTTTACCCTGGTAACAATAAACCCGCTATATATTTATTTATTACGGCATTCATTACTCCAACTCTTTCTGGAGTTTAAAATTACATCATTCATAACTGACTGATTTCAATTAAAATCTTTATTACCATTATTCTATTGTCAGTTACTTCATTACATTTTTTTTAATTCCATGATTTTTGATCACTATTTTAATGTTCTGGAATCTTCCCTCCCAAACTTTATTAATCCGAAACAAAATTTTTATGACCTTATTAACTCGATTGAAATCTTCGCTATACCATGATACATTTATTCATCTTTAATCACCTTCGTATAGATAAGTATGTCATCTCATCTGTAATAACGTAGATTTTCAAATATTTTAGACTGTGAGCAGTTGATGAGAACCTAACGAAATAATAAAATGAATTCATATTATACCGCACCAATCTTTGTTCTTTCTCTCTTTAAACTTTATTTGTAGAAAACAAGAAAAACAGTTTTGTATTGCTTACCTGTACTAGTTTAAAAAATTCTTCTTAGGATTATGTACAACATAGACTTCATACAGGATCGAATCTATGAGTTTTTTTTCGGTAAACACGTGATACATTCCGGCACGTATTTCAAACTAGTCATATTTTTCAAACTCCACTAATTCTGATATGAAGTAATCGTTGTATATTACTGTTATGACGTGTGGTGTCCGAGAGCTGATACTGATACACATACTTCTTATACCCTAATCTGACATGCTTAAGTTAAAAGATTGGAAATGAGAAGGAATTTTATTCAGTACTCGAATCAAGAAACACCTATGCACCCGTTTATGTATATATGGCTATCTGGACTCAGTAGTCAAATGGATAACGCGATATCATTTTCAGCGGGCAATGCTGGTTTTGAGTCCTGGACTGAATACCAGGTCTGGGGTGTAGTTACATCTAGCTGATGATTCCCAAATAGAATGAAACGTGTCTTCTGCATTTAACTGCTAGCCACATCTCATCTATTTTAAACCAAAATTCTAGCAATCTCTTAATAAATTAAGGTTAATTGAAGTAGTGATATATGTTTTAAATAAAAATGTTTTTTGATTGAGACCATGGACCAATTGATGTTAGACCACCATTGAAAACCTACAAGCACTGGACGGCCGTTTCGTTTTATTGTGAGACTCCTCAGCAGTGCGCATCCACGATCCCACTCGTGGGATTCGAACCCAGGGCCTTCAGTTTCTCGTGCAAACGCTTAACCCCTAGACCACTGAGTCGGCATCCGACGGTGTTAATGTGTAGCCCCAACCAATCGGCACGCTTCTGAGGAGTCCCACAATTGGACAAAACAACCGTCCGATGCTTCCAGGTTTACAGTGGTGGTCTAAGACCAATCTGTTCATGATCTCAATCAAAAAGCTTAATAATCTCCACAACCCTATACTGAAAAAACGTTTTTATTACTCAACAATGAGTTTGTAATTTTGATTGTGTTTTTACAAAGTATCAGTAATAATAATTTTAAAATAAGTAATTATCATATGATTTCTGTTTTGAGAATATCTTCCGGAAATTATGAAAATATTTCCTCATGCAAATGGAATATTGTATTAAATGAGAATTTCTTCCTTATCAATGTGGGATTGTTGTAATGACCATAATGTTTTTTCAGTCTCTAATGTCTGTCCTTGAATTGCATTGAAATGTGATAAATTTCCATTGTGTTTATTGTTAAACTGTTAAACATTTTTTAGTACAATAAAAAAAGGATTAGAAATGAATGAAACACATAATATAGTACCATATCAAAAAATGTAATGTAATGGGAATCTATGTTAAGACAGTTAATAGTTTCCATCATGAATCATATGTGATAACGTGCCAAATCCGTTAAATGCCGTAATTTGTGGATTTCGATCATGAAATAGATGTTTACTCTATGTTACTATCTTTTACATCACAATACCATTTTATAAATTGACTATTTTTCCACATCTTCCACCCGGTTTTACCGTTCAGGCAAATAGTATATTTTATGGAATTCACTAGAGTTGCATTCGTAAAATATATCCTAGTCACTGATGACTAGAATGCAGTTCTTAAGAAACGGGTACTAGGTAAGGATGGCAAATCAATTAATGACGTAGTGAAACTTCGTCAGTTGAGATGGCTGCGATACGTGTTACGTATGCCCAACGACCGACTGCCCCGACGTGCGATGTTTTATGGTGTAGGAGTAGGTTGTAAGCAAGCTAGGGACTGACAGTCCAAAACATGGCACATATCCATGAAGTCACTGACAAGTGGACTGAGTCATGTTGGTAGGTATAGACTACCTGGTTGGGATCCGAGAGACAATAGCAACGGATGGTTAGAGACCCTGAATGACATGGCTCAAAATCGTTTGCAATGGCTCATGTGCATCCACTCTTCGTGTTCTCCTAAATTCTAATCTTCTGAATTCTTCATGTCCCTTTATTTTTTCTCTTTCCAAATTTATTTAACTGTATTATACTCCATGAATAACATCTTCAAACCCTAATCTTTCTGATTACTGCATATACGTTTATTTTCTCTGCCACTATGGGATTTAAATCGACAGTTGTATCTCCGTGTTAATGTAATGTGGTATGGCAACTCGAACTGATGTAATTACGTACGAAGTTCTACATGGTTTCTGACTGACTGAGTCACTGATAAAGATTTCTTGAGATAGTGACACTGAGTCGCTATGTTTGAACTTAAGTATTACATAGTGTAGCCATTAGAAACCAACAATTATTTAAAGAAAACATTGGTTGGAAGCGGGGAATTTCAAGACAAATCCTCAATTCAAAGTAGACAAGTTACACAAGCTTCTAGCATCAGAATCGATCTCATCGTTCCACATCTCAATATGGAATGTTAACTTTGAAAGTTTTTCTTGATCCTAGTTATTGTGATTTCTGTGTATATTATTACCATATGTGACTTGGTGAACTATTGTTTAATTTTTTTTACGAAAAAATCTATCGATCTTGTCTTTTGTTTATGTATCAAACAACAAATTATGTTAATGTATATATATATATATATATATATATATATATATATATATATATATATATATATATTATGTATTAGGGAAAATGACGGTTGCTTCACCTCGTTATTTCACTCCACCTCACTACATATACTCTAATCTCATCTTTTACAAAGCAGCATCGATTAATAATGATGACCCTAGTATATTTTCTAATGTTATTTCACAAATAAACAAATGGATCAAAGTCCTTGTTTTGTTGTTATTGTTGCCTTATGTCGATAATAATAATAATAATAATAACTTTCATTCAACTTTGTTAAATATTTTATTAGTGACTTGAATATCTCATCCAATATAAGACCGGATGTTGGAAATTTACAGAGAAAAATTCGGGTAAGCGAATGTTTGGTAAATATATATTTTAATGGTATCAATCAGTTCTATGAGCAAAATGATTGGATTGTAAAGCTTCGATTTTCAATAGGGACAATCTTTTCATTATTTATTTCATGTAAAAGTGAACATTTCACAATTGCTTTTGTGGTTGGCTGTGTTTTTAAAATTCTATGCTCGGATTAAACAACTAGTCAATGCTTCCAGGATTTCAATATTTTTTGTAACTTCATTCAGTTTTTGATCTTAATAATATCAAACAATTTCCACAACCTCCATACTGATAATTTTCATATGTTCAATAATGATTAGCTTCAAAAGATAGTGAGAAGCTATTGTCATGAACTCAGAATGCAGTGGTCTTAAGTGCTGTTAGAGGTATGAGGGCGGTTATCACTTTCCGGTTGCCCACACCGAGTATGGGTTCTTCTGGAGGTACCTGAAAAGGAAATTGGATTAAAGGTGGTCTTAATGATCTGAGAGCGTGGTTGCAGTGCTCAAGGGACAACTGTTTGAGGTCGGTCATACACAAGATTTCTGTCAGTATTTTCGTGTTAGCTCCGTACTTGTTGAGACCTTACCACTGGAGACGAATATCCGTGGGATAAGGCTAGGTGTGCATTTTTAGGGTCAACCTTTTCTAACCCCACCCCTCCTTGTAGGAAGGCAGCGTCGCTATCATGCTGGTTGTCTGAAGGAAACACCTTACTGCTATTACACCTCTGTAAAGTCAGCATGACGACTTCGCCTTCGGACTTTGGGTTTGTTACTATTAGTCTTGCTGTTCTTCAACCGACCTGTGTGGCATAGTAGGACCTTGAGAAACGATTGTTCCAGCCAGTATAGTTCGATTGGTTCATCGCGATAGGCAGCCCCGACCACCACGTCAAAGTAGCAACAATGGTCGGGTTGTCATGATCTATTGGAGTTTAACTATGTCGGGTGCGTGATTCTTATTATGTTAGCACCTATTCGTTACCTATTGAATAATTGTAGAGAAATTCGATTTGACTTTATTTTCATACTGTAAATAGCACATGTGATTATTTCAAAAAAATAATCCTCCATATGGAGTTAGATCTTATGAAATAGAAAAAAAATATTAAAATTATTTCGGATAGTCGATTCAATTTTGTATTTCCTCAATGATTATCATGCGTAATTGATGAATGGTATACGATCGAGATCTATCATTATTTATTATTATTATTATTGATATCATTATTGTTATTATTATGAAATATCAATAACCATATCTGTTCATAAGTTGGTTAAGCATTAGATGAAATATAAATAATTCTTTATGTGAGTTACATTGTATTTACAATTTATCAGTTGTATGTCTATCTCCGCCCCCCCCCCCCCAAAAAGCAAATTAAGTTGAATCATCCAAGTTTAGAAATATATTTGTACCACTATTCATTCGATTTACCAGTTGTATCATGTTATTCATTTCATGATCATTCTTATTCCAATTAAGAGATTGGCTAATATATTGTGAAACATTTCTATATGTTTTATTTAAATAATCAATAATTAAAAAACATGAAGTTCAACGAAGGAATCCGTTTTTAACGAATTTCTTATCAAGCTGTACAATCGCGTATATATATATATATATATATATATATATATATATATATATATATATATATATATATATATATATATATATATATATATATATATATGAAATTCTTTTGTTAAAGTACTAGTTCCGTGAAGAAATGTAAATACGAATAATCAAGATGATGTAATAGAAAGATTGTAATACCAGATTACATAATATGAATAATTACAATAGATTTGATAAGTTAGTGACAAATTATCACGTGAATGTAGTAAGATGACTTAAATGTTTTTATTACAATAATTAAAGGTCATAGAGATATAAAAATAAATAAAGTGATATGATGAGTACTTATGAATAAAATAATGAGAATATGAGACAAGAGAGGAATGCAGTAATAATAATAATAATAATAATAATAATAATTAGGGCCAAGGTATGTATATACGATTGTGCACTTCCTTACGCCTGTTAATCCCAATGGAGCATAGGCTGCCGACCAGCATTCTCCAACCCACTCTGTCCTGGGCCTTCTTTTCTAATTCCATCCAATTCTTGTTCATCTTTTTCATGTCTATTTCCATTTCTCGGCGTAATGTGTTCTTCGATCCTCCTCTTTTCCTTTGGCCTTGAGGATTCCATGTGAGGGCTTGTCTTGTGACGCAGTTCGGTGCTGTCCTCAATGTGTGTCCTATCCACTTTCAGCGCTTCTTCCTGATTTCTTCCTCCTCTGGGATCTGGTTTGTTCTCTCCCACAGTACGTTGTTGCTAATAGTGTCCGGCCAACGGATCTGAAGTATTTTGCGTAGACAACTGTTAATAAACACCTGTATCTTCTGGATGATGGCTTTTGTAGTTCTCCAGGTTTCTGCCCCATACAGTAGAAGTGTCTTGACATTTGTATTGAAAATCCTGATCTTGGTGTTGGTTGACAGTTGCTTTGATTTCCAGATGTTTTTCAGTTGTAAATATGCTGCTCTTGCTTTACTGATCCGCGCTTTCATATCTGCATCAGATCCACCGTGTTCATCAATGATGCTGCCCGAATATGTAAAGGGTTTTACATCTTCCAAATCTTCTCCATCAATTGTGAATGGATTGGTGCATGCTGTGTTGTATTAGAGAAACTTGCTTTTCCCCTTGTGTATATTGATACTTACGGCTACTGAGACTGCTACTGAACTGACCGTCTTCTCCTGCATTTGTTGTTGCGTTTGCGATAGAAGAACCAGATCATCTGCGAAGTCTAGATCGTCCAGTTGCGTCCTATCTGTCCACTGTATCCCGTGTTTCCCTTCAGATATTGACGTCTTCAAAATCCAGTCGGTCACCAGGAGAAAGAGAAAGGGTGAGAGTATACCGTTGTACAACTTGATAATAGATTCGTTGAAAAGTGATCCTTTCTCTGTTCTTCGTGTTGTTAATGTTTAATGTTTAGATGCGGATTATCTGTCAATTAATCAATAATTACTGATAATCTATGTATTACATATATAGTTGTATATGTTTTTTTTCAAATATTTCTCTTTTGTTCATCCCGTTTTAATGAATATATATATACATATATCAAGGCTGTGGCTCAACGAATGGAAGAATCATATGGTGCATTGGGAAGTATTTTCAGAAACGGTTAGTTTTGAAATCAGTTATTTTTTCTTCTCAAAAAAATGTTTTTCGTATTAGTTATTTAAACATCCAGTATTCTTGTTAGTACTATAGCCATCATATACATTAGGTGATGTTTGTCAAAACACTATTACAATAATTTTATAAAAAACATTGTCTTTCAATGATTACCTGTGACTTAACTAATGATGATAACGATGATGGTGAAATTAGGCAACCACAAATTTCTAACAGAATATCATTACTACCTCTATGTTTACTTGTTTGTAATACTTACGCACACACACACACACACGTACACATACAAAAGCAAATTTACACTATATATCAAAGAGTAAAGATAGTTCATGTTATATTATTATTTAATTTTATTACGATTTGGTGTATTCAATGTCTGGCTTTAATCTGTATTCGTACAAATCATTCCTGTAAACTTTGAGCTTTTCTGTTCCTGGATTAATTTATTGTCATTTGTAAACTCCTTTCTAACAATTTACTATTAATTGCTTGAATGTAGCTGAATTGAATTGATAGTAAGAATGAATTTAATGTATATTAAATTCTTAGTTGTTCTTGTTTCATTTCAATTTCATATAGATTATCAACTGATTGTATTATAATCTTGATTTAAACCTCAATTATAATTCGTTGTTACATTTATTTCAGCCTCCATAACATATATACACATTTGTTTTGGGTGGTTGTTCGAATCTAATATTATAATCCACTATTAATCCAACCCAACCACACACATTACTGAGAAAATCAAGAGTGAGCAAGAAGCTTTTATTGGTCGACCACAAACAAAATATACGCACTAACTCGTTCTCTCTCTCTCTCTCTCTCTCTATATATATATATATATATATATATATATATATATATATATATATATATATATATATATATATATATATATATATATATATATATATATATATATATATGAGCGATTCAGAATCTCAGAATTCGGGAAAAGATAAAGAACAGATGCGCCTGCGCCACGGCAAACGATTTTAACCCATGTCATTTAAAGTCTAAGCGTTGGTTTTGATGCTCGCGCAGATCACAATCAAGTAGTCTACACTTATTATCATGGCTCAATTCAATTGTCAATGATTTCATGTATTGATGCCATGTATCGGTTTGGCTGACTCTAACTTTTTCTCATCTTATTCCTGCACCAGAAAGCATCACTCGTCAAGATAGACAATAGTTGGACATACGTAACACATTTCCCAACCACCTCAGTTGACGAAAATTCACTTGCTCATTAATCGATTTCCCACCTTTACCAAGAACTCTATTTCTAACCCCAAGGATTGCTTACTTCTTGATCCCAAAACTTGCAACTAGTCGGCCAAAAAAATCTTGCCTGAAAATATACTAAGCATGATTGTTATTTATGTGATTATTTATCATATATAAAGGATTTTAGATGAGCATTATTATGTTTCATTCTGATTGATTGATCCCTAATTAACGGCCAATTTCGTATATGTACAGTTCGTTAGTAGTGATAGAATTTCGCAGATTAAAAAGGATTATGGCCATTAGTCTAGGTAATTCGACATTGTGTCCTGTTGATAAATACCGTTAGACAATTGCCATGTTAAGTATTTCTATTAGTGAGTTGAGTGTTTTGCTTTATAATGAAAATTAACGTTTAGATTATTGACATATGAAAACACAATGTACACTATAATTACTGATTATTTATAAGTCTCCTTTTACCTCTGTTATATGATTATTGTTAATACGTTTGGTTTTTATTATATTTCAGGTTCTCGTCATACATTCTTCTCATCTCAAGTATTACGTTATGCTGATTTATATTCTTTCTCTTGTATTAATCTGATCTACTACCCTTTATGTTATATGTTTCGTGCACCAGCTATGCTTATGCCTCATGAATCAACTGTATCTCATGGTGATTCACCAAAAGATAGTTTTTCGGATTTAGATGCTTTACCATGTGGACTTCGTCGACGTACTAAAAATGGTAATTTATACTTACATATATTGTCATGTATATTGTCTTATAAATAATATCAGTATTACATAAGTTTAACTTTAAATAGTTTCCAATTCATTTGAACTTTTTGCTTGAATGAAGAGGTTTACTATTTTACAAATCGTATATTGTAGTTGGGAACCGTTCATTATCTTTGTGTACAATATCCTTATGACGATGAAACTCTTAATAAAATATATGGGATGGATATGCTATTTGAAAGACTATTTTTACAGGTTTGTTTATGGATTTCATTAATAACAGGTTTTATTTTGTAAAACTGTCGAATTGCATCTATGTTTATAACTTCATGGTTTCTGAATAACATTTAGACCTTTCTAGCGTCATCAAGACATGAAGGAGCGATTCATTTTGGCATGAATCACATACACTTTCACTCTAACTTAATTCTTGTTTACAATGTGATCATAAATGTTTATAGGTTTGTTTACTGAATTGTATACGTTAGGACTATTTATTCATAGTGTTTATACGTATAGGTACGATCGATATCAAGTTCCCGGAATTGTTCTTCAGTATACATTTTTTTTCATTGCATAACTTGCTATTATGTAACTTACAAATTAATTTTTTTTATAATCCAACATTAGACTATAGATCTTTTTTTTCTAAAGAATTGAAGATAACATTATTGTTCAATTATCAAAACTCTCATGTTAATTGATTTTCTTTGATTATTTCTATTGAAAGAAATCAATCCATTATCAACGGACATAAATGGTCTTAACTCTACTTTGGAGAGTTCACTTTATTGTAAAAGTAAGAATAATAATACTATTTGTGAATCTGATGAAGAACAGGATGATTCACTTGATTCCGATTAAAGGTTAGTGATTATTCATTTGTACGATGAAATTAAAGGTATATAGTGAATTTTTTTCTCTCAAGAGGTGGTAAAAAGAAAGACTTCAGTTACAATTTGGTGTTAGTAATGATTGTTCTAGGTGTAAGTTGTTTTTAATGTTGTATTTTGTTGTAGTAATTTTTAAGGGAATTGTAATCATTTTCCGATTTCCGGAAATTATATTACCTCTAACCTTTGATGTTAGAACGGTCATGTATTTTAACGGTGTTGAATCTAAAGTTTTTTGTGTTTACGCCTGTTACTCCTCGTGAAGGAGCATAGGCCGCTCAACAGCATTCTCCATGCAACCCTGTCCTGGGCAATCCTTTCTAGCTCCGTCCAGTTGTAATTCATCAGTTTCATATCTGCTTCTATTATCCGACGCAATGTGTGCTTTGGCCTTCCTCTTTTTCGCTTCCCTTCAGGATTCCAAGTTAGCGCTTGCCTCGTGATGCAGTTTGACGATTTGCGTAATGTATGTCCTATCCATTTCCGTCGTCTTTTCCTAATTTCTTCTTCAGCTGGAAGTTGGTTTGTTCTATCCCACAGAAGGCTATTGCTGATGGTATCCGGCCAATGGATGTTGAGTATCTTGCGTAGACAGCTATTTATAAATACTTGTACTTTCTTGATTGTGGTTGTTGTAGTTCTCCAAGTTTCAGCTCCATACAGTAGAACTGCCTTGACGTTGGTATTGAAGATTCTGACTTTGATATTGGTTGAAAGTTGTTTTGAGTTCCATATGTTCTTTAACTGTAGGAGTGCTGTCCTTGCTTTGCAATCCTTGCCTATACGTCTGCAACTGAACCTCTTTGTTCATCGATGATGCTTCCTAGGTATGTGAAGGTAGGTATCACTAAAGAAATCTCGGAATGAAGTAGCTAAATCTAAAAATTGACCTCGGTCCATGAAATTATTGACTGTTAATTTGTTAAATAATTTGATTAGTATTGACAATCGGTTTATGATCAAAGCCCTAATCACGACCAACGGTTGAAAATTGTGAGCAATATTGATTAGAATCGATCATAACTGTGCAGATCTATCCATTCTTTATATTTCCTATAGAAAATTTTATGTTACTAGTACTCAATTAAAGATGTCATCAGAGCATCGTTTGTATATTTAATCACAAAGTAATGAGTAAGGATGGCAAATCGATTGCTTAAGTGGTGAATCTTCACCAGTTGAAGCTGTTGGCACATATTTTACGTATCTCTAACAACTGTCAACGTCGTCGTGTGGGTGATGTTGTTTCTTTTAGTAGTAGATTTCATTTTCTTTGTTCGTAATTGAATGAGATCTGTTAAGTAATCTCAGTTGTTGTAAGAACACTTACAACAAAGATTAAATTATCAAAAGTCGTTTATTTTTCTGAAACTACGTTTGGTTTACACTGAACTAATGTGTCTGTCGTCTGTTTAGTCTTAAGGTTATCAAGTGTTGACATTAAGTACTTATTCTAAATTTTCATTCATTCAGCTATCTATCTAATCTACATATGAGTATGTATATTCATATATGTTTCATTATAGTGTTTTTTTCAAGAGATCTTTTTACATTCGTTTGATAATTGGTTCACCAACTAGGGGAGTCAGAAAACCCTGATTTTAAACCGGTGGTGCACATGGGCTCCAGTATCCTGAGGGAAAAAATGGCGTACGAACCTATGGTTGTTCACCGGTTACCATGGGACTGCATCTCCTTACGTTACTCCACTGCCTTGTAGATTAGACCTCTAGGTCAACGACTTTGGGTGTTACCCCTTAAGAAGATTATCTACTTCGGTTTGGGCACCCGGGCAATATCCCAGCCCTCACATAAATCGAATGACATAGTGTAGTGCATATAGTAATATATTAACCACTAAGACTATCTGACTGACCTACATAGTTGATAAGCAATCACCATCTTTGAAGTAGTAAAACAAAAGTTATTATTATCAGTGTAGTGAACAGAACACCATTGGGGACAATCGAATGCATTTGACAGGAAACTTACAGAACCTGTTAAATGAAATCTAACAATCATATCGTAAATGCTTAATTTGCAAAATGTTCATCGATTGTCTTAAAATGACTCAGACTTCAATGTTCTTACATTTTCATAGAAATTGCATTCTGTTCTCATTCTTTACTGTTCGATCTTCTTATCTCTTTTCTACCAGATATTCTGTCCTTGACTAACATCATATACTACTTATGTAGATATAAGTAGCACACACCACAGTAGTAGCATTTGGATTAATTATATTATTTTGTTAGTTCATATGTATTATATAATGTTATCCATTATTCTTAGTATGGAACTTTGGGGATTATTGAACTTCTTCGTTTATTTTGTTTCTTCATTTTTCTAGTTATTGAACTTCACTAAAAAAATTTTCCCTCTCACAATTGATTCTATCATTTTTATCAATGTACAAACATTAAACACACATAAGGAATAAAGAAAATAATAATAATAAAAGAAAATTAAAATAGAGAAAAATTGAAAAGAAAAAAGTGTACATGTACATGTTCACACACACACACATACCTACATACATACATACACATACACACATTCGAACAAATGAACAAACATAATTGCTTATTATATAAATATAAATGTTAATCACAAAACTTACCTACATTACCTGATCATTGTTAATGTCTATTTTGTTTAATCAATATACAATACACTTTTATTGTATTTCTAGTTTGATTCAATATGATAATTCGTAGAATGAATATGATTGTTGCGTTGTTTGTTTTTTTTTATTTAATTTATTTATTATTTTTATTGATTATTGAACAATTGAAATCCTGCGGGGTTTTAAATAAAAATCTAATAACAATTAATTCACTATTGATTTAATCATTGAATAGAAATTATTTTTTAATTTAAATCATCTTAATGATTGATTGGTGATAATGCCTACATTCTTATAATGAACTATCTGATTTTCATTATCATAATTATTAATTAGTATGATTGTTTTATCACAAAATGATGATAAGAATGTTTTACCTCAAGAAAAGAAAATGATTATTTTCTCTTGATCAATCTATCTATCTATCTATCTCCATCTGTCATTATTGATAATCGATGAAAAAATGATATCAACAACAACAACAAAAAAGAGGAAAAATAAACTAACCAAATAGGATGGGGAAAATTTAGTGAATTTATTTTCAAATAAAAATCTATATATTAGAAATGATTAATTATTTAATGATTTACATAATTGATCTCATTGTTTTAAATCATCATTCAACTCAATCTATCATGTGTAATACATATATATAGATATATATAGAAACGAATTGCCTTTCACTGCTGTTTTCTGTTTTATGACTAAATATGATTGTTTCTTATTTCATTAAATATTTACAATCAGATAATTTATATGGATGAACTGCTGAATTTATTGATTTCTTTTTCTTTTTACGAACATTTTAATTGTTGTTATGTAATTTTTTTCTTTTGTTTTTCCTCTTTTCCTTTTTCTTCTTCTTCCAAAAAAAATATCATTTGGATATTTTGTCTATTTGCTCAGTGTTACTAATTATCCCCCATCTCATATGTGTTGGATGATAAGTAGATGGGGGTGGTGATTTCTTTCCTTTTATATTTAGTTGTAGTGTCAGTAGAAATACACATGTTGTTGTGTTTAGTAGTCAATTGTGTACTTTAAGTTGGTTATTCTTATTGATATATATGTTATATATCTGTTTACATTTATGAGTATTTGTACTGATATATATATTCTTTAGCATGATCAACATTTCGTCCATTTTCACTTACTATAATTATCGCTTATTTCAGTCTGTCTCTCTCTCTCTCTCTGACCCACTCACATGTTAGCAGGAATCATTACATAAGCTGATTATTCTTTTGTTTTTCTTCCCTCTTCCTGTTTCCTCGTCATATTTTATTATTATTATTATTATTCTTCATTATTGTTTGTTTTGTTTTGTTTCTCTTCTCTAATGATAAAATTTATTTTTGAATCATTTGACTAATTTCTTTTGTATTCTATTGAATATCTTCAGAATAATTCCTAATCCTTTATATATCCCTGATCTTTACAACCATGATTAATGTCGTTCAGAAAATAGGGAAGCATGAACTACATTGTAGATCACAAAGTGAATACTAACACAAATACAAATATAAGCGTATGAATTATTAAGAGAGTGAATGAGTCATTGATCTATATTAGTAACTAACCCTTTAAGTTAACAAGATGAATATGTATGAGTAGGCTGTAACATGTGATCAAGCCTACATGATCATAGAAAAACATGATATAGATACCATGATGTACAAATTTTTAATGACTCTGTTAATTATAATAATTTCACAAATTGAAATCATGAGTCGATTGGAGCTAGACCACCATGGAAAACCTGGAAGCACTGGACGGCCGTTTCGTCCTAGTATGGGACTCCTTGGCAGTGCGCATTCATGATCTCGCATCCCGCTGGATTCGAACCCAGGACCTACTGGTTTCGCGCGCGAGCATTTAAACACTAGAACACTGGTGTACGGTGGCTCAACTTCGTGGATTGGTTGAATTTAGACATTAACACCGTTGGATGCCGGCTCAGTGGTCTAGCGGTTTAGTGCTCGCGCGCGAAACCAGCAGGTCCTGGGTTCGAATCCTGCGGGATCGTGAATGCGCACTGCTGAGGAGTCCCATGTTAGGACGAAACGGTCGTCCAGTGGTCTCAGGTTTTCCATGGTGGTTTAGCTTCAATTGACTCATGATTTCAATTTGTGAAATTTCTAAAAATCTCCACTTAACCCATTCTGATAATTATAATAATTATGAATAATAGCTTAACAAAGTGAAGTGTTCATAGACTTCAAAGTGGATGTTGTGCTATAACAATTCCATTCTGTGTTTGTAAAAAAAATGTATTAAACAGGACAGAATAAGAATGATATTAAAATATGAGATGAAGCTATGCTGTAAGTTAATATATGTCCATGTATATCTACGTCCCTGAAGCTATATAAAATAATGATTAAAAGAATCTGGTAATTATTAATAGATTATGCGTACAGTCATGAAATAATACAGAATTTGTCAAATCCAATGTAATGTAAGTTTAATGCACGTACACAATACGAAAAGAGTTGAAGACTAAGTGACATATTCTGTTGGTAATTGAAAGAAGACATCAAAATAATGAATGTCAACTAGAAAGGATTGTCCAGGAAAGTGTGCATTCTATGCTCCTCGACGTGGGGTAATAGGCGTCGTAAGTAACGTACAATACGAAGCGGAAAAAATAATATTCGAAATCACTAATTCAGAATCGTTGCTACTGTTTAACTCTTAGACCTTATCTAGTCATTACTAAACTCTTCATTTCTGTCGCTTATGATTGGAACTCACGTCTGGGTGGAGAGATGATTTTTAGGGGATTTAGGTGTACTGGCTGATCATTACTTCGATGAACGCTGCTTTGAATCGGTCGTTGCTAATTACAAACACAGCTAGAATAATTACTAATAGTAAACTCGTATCAGTTGATTAAACTGGGATGATTCTTTGTTTGTGTCAATCATTATAGTATAAGTTCAGTTCATAAACATGTAAGTCAATAGTTTCCAACTTGTGACGCCATAGGTTTCGTATATTATAAAGTTGAGTCTAACTATTATTTTCACTGTTCACGATAATAATCAGTTGCGTGGAAAATCGGAGATTTAGATAGTCATAGAAACCAGGGAACCATTTTATACTCTTCATACAGATACGTTGGAGCGATTTTCCAGGCTTTTTCTTTCTAAATACATTGCATAAATTCTGAAAAAAATGATGGAAACGATAATTCTCTTTAGTAAAATGTATTTAGATGTAATAGCAAGGTATTTTTCTGTTTACTCATACGAATAACTTGTTAGTTGGTTGGAAGTAGTCGATACAGAACCCTAGCATAGGCATCGTTCTAGTCAACTTTCATCATCTTCATAGAACTGATGTACACTTTAAGGCTTGGGACCGTATAACTCAGCCTCACAGTTTAATCTGATGATTAAGATATTTACAACAGATTTTTGTTTGTTTAGCCCTTATTGCTCATTCAGTTCTGCCTATGAAATTAGTTTCTAACCATTAACCTATCAATTCGAACCTTTTCAATCACGTAGAAGGCTAATAGTGACCCGAATAGCTCAATGCTTGTATCAGGATTCATGGTATAGCTTCCCAAGGAATGTTATCTAACCAGAAACATAGGTCCAAGTTTACCTGCTGACTATTCCCAACAATTTAGCATTACACTACTTACACACAATGTCCAATTAAATAAAAATTGGACATCATATTGCTCTCGTTTTCCTCTTGTAGTATTTATCACAAATCTGTAGTTAAATTATTGTTCTGGCATATGATTCATAGCACGTTTTGTTCTATCTACAGCGTAGACACTTGATACACCGCGTACAATTTGAGCACTCGAACGCTAGAACTCTCCAAGTCACAAATGAGAAGACAAGTGAGAAGGAATGCTATTACAAACAGTATCAATTATGGTGCAAAACTGTGAGGCATTTATAGATTTTCGTAAAGACGAAATCCTCATTATACCCCTCCACTCCGCATACAGGAGGTTATCAGTATTTGTCCAATGATGAAGCTAGACGTAGGGATTTCGGAATATTCTTCCAAAAGATGGTTGGATTGAATATTTTCGTCTCTTTCTGAGCTTCTTAGAGCTTCCTCGAGTTCACTCGTGGGCTGTCCTCACATATTTTAATTTAATCTATATTGATCATCATAAAAGGAACATATGAGAAAAGAAATTTTGGACAGTATAATATCAATCATCTGTATTATTATAGGATGTTAGTTTAATATTCATTATTATTGATAATTGACATGTAACCTTAGTAACTGTTTAAAAAAAATAGATGAAAGGTCATTCTGATAATTACTAAGTTATTTATCATCGAATATCTTTGTGTAGGTAACCGCGTTCAGTAGACAAAATTACTTAATTAAAAAACACAACGTAAAACAGAAAAATCTATGAAAGTAAAGATTTAGAAAAATGATAACGTGGAAGTTTGAATAGACCACTATCACCTCTGTATAAGATACTTACTTACTGACATACACCTGTTACCCGTCGTGGAGGAGCATAGTCCGTTCAGCAGTATTCTCCTCCTCTGTCCTAGACAATCCTATCCAGTTACTATTCATTCTTGTAATGTCTGCTTCTAATCCTGACTCAATGTATACCTTGGTCTTCTCCTTTCCGTTTCTCTTCAAAATTCCAAGCTAACACTTGCCTCATGATGAAGTTTGGTTATTTCCGCAACGGAAGTCCTATCCACTTCTATTGTTTTTTTCCTGATCTCTTCAGACGGAACCTAGTTTACCTTCTCCTCAACAGTATATTGTTGCTCATGATATTTGGTCAACGGATATTGCGTATCATGTGAAGACGATAGTTTAGAAATACTTGTGCTTTTTCACTGATGTCTGTAGTAGCTCTCCAAGTTTCAGTTCCTCGTGCAGTACGACTGTCTTAACGTTCTTATTGAAAATTTTGACTATGATGTTGTCTGGCAGATAGTCGTTTTGAGTTCCATATGTTCTTGTGATTGGGTTAGTTTTCTTCGTTTGTATTACAGGATCTTGGTTTTTCCCTTGTGCATGTTGGAGCCTACTGATTCAAAGGGTTCTGTATAAGGTAAGGATTCATAAAAACTACCATTACTATTGGTTATTATAAAAAATACGGAAGAGGTAATTTTAAACACAGTTAAATGTTCTTTTACTGAAAGATTACCATGTGTGAAAAAAATTCGCGTTTACGTAATTGGTTCTGAGAGAATACTTTCATTGTGCAGTGTCTCGTAATATTATTAGGGTGTTCTTTAACAAAGTTTGTGAATCAGATTTTCGCTTTTCAGTTTACTTGTTTACAACTCTTTGAACACAAAACTACCGCTTCACTCTATAAATAACTCAACACAAGTCGTCTTTGAATTCTATCTTAATAGTTTGGTGTTTTGATCCCACCATCCATAGGCCTAAATGGTGTTGGTTCAATTCCTGATAGGATCGTTTATCCCTACTACTCCCGAGTTTCATGGTAGAACTATTACTTAATTACTAACGCATATTACTACCAATCGACCATAGACCGTCGATCAGCATTCTCCAATCCACTACGTCATGGGACTTACTTTCCACTTCTCTCCAATTTTTGTTCATTTTTATCATATTTGTCTGTCTCCATTTCTCAGTGTAATGCATTCTTTCGTCTTTCTCTCCTCCTTTGGATTTGAGGATTCCATGTGAGGGTTTGCCTTGTGATACATTTTGGTGCTTTCCTCAATGTGTTTTCTATCCACTTCCAGCTCTTCTTCTTGATTTCTTCCTTCAGTAGGATCTGATTTGTTCTCTCTCACTGTAGTGGTTGTTGCTGATAGTGTCTGGTCAACGGCGGAATTTAAATTGTTCGCATTATTTTTTTTCTGGTTAGCGTTTTTTTTTGTGAATTAGTTTTGTACGAGATTGGGTCGCTAACCCCGTGCCCAATCCTCCTTCTTTATCCGAGCTTGGAACAAGCAGTAGCTACAGAGGGCCTCCAGGCGGTTTTATGATAGAACTATACAGCTTTCCAAATCAGTATCTCTACAACATTAAATAATGATAATTTAAAATGTATTGTGGAAGATATATATATATGTCAGAAAGGACTGACAGATCCTGAGTTCTAATCTCATAAGGCGGGATCATAGACGGGCACTGTTGAGGAGTCCCACAATATGACGAAACGGTCGTCCAGTGATTCCAGGTTTTCCATGGTGGTCTAGTTTCATTTGACTCAACCATTGAAATATATATATATATATATATATATATATATATATATATATATATATATATATATATATATATATATATATATATATATATATATATATATATAAGTACAGTTTTATTTTCATCAACATAACATCCGAATATTTTTATCACAATAGTTTGCCTATTTGAAATACTCTCAAGGTTATCCATCAAAATAATTAAGACAACATAGTTCATTAAAAATAATCTATCTATCTATATTATTTATACACGTAATACAATGTAGACAATTTATTCAGACATATACTGAATGTTTTCAACATTCTAATAAAAAGTAATATCATGTATAGAAAGGTGAAGTATATACATAGATGGTTACATTAATATGTCTATCATTAATAAAAAATGTAACACTTATTTACATAATTAAGATTAATTAATACTTACTTTATGTATGCCTGCTACCTCTCATGAAGGAGTATAGACCGTCCATTATCATTCCCCGGTGTCAAACTAAGTTCTGAACAATCCTTTCCTCGGTATTATTCATTCATTTGATGTCTACTTTTAATTGCCAACGCAATGTATTCCTTGATCTTTGTATTTTTTCTTTTCCCATCTGAAATTAAATTATAATAATTTTAGAATTAAGAGTTGGCATTGAATCGATAGCAAAACAAAACTATTACTCATCAATTTTAACTCATATAAATTCACTTGGTATTGTTGTTTACTTGAATCTTCCTATTGATGTTTGGGACTGCAATTGATCAGTCTCTTATTGGCATATGTACACACTGTGCGTATTGCCTTGATCCACAAGCATTATAGGCGGGATTCAGTAACTAAGTGGATAACGCGATAGTGTTTGAAGCGAATGGTAATGGGTTCGAGTTCGGGAGTGAACACCAACCCTGAGATGCAGGTATCTACAACTGATGAGTATCAAATAGGACGAAACGCGCGTCCTGTATTCCATTCCTATCCACTATCCATCTAACTCATATAGTTTACAAGAAAAAACTTGTCAATAAAAATGATACATCCGTTTACTGATATGTTGATATAGAACATTATGAAATGAGTACTAGTAGTAGTAATAGGTCTCAACATATACAAAGGGAAAAGCAAGATTCTTCGATACAACACAGCATACACCAATAGAATCACACTTGACGGACAAGCTTTGGACGGTGTAAAACCCTTTACATATCTGGGCAGCATCATTGATGAACACGGTGGATCTGATACATATGTTAACGCGTGGATCGGAAAAGCCAGAGCAGCATATCTACAATTGGAGGATACCTAAAACTCAAAATAACTGTCAATAAATACCAAAGTTAGGATTCCCAAGACAAATGTCAAGACGGTTTAGAACTACGAAATCCATCATCCAAAAGATTCAATGATTTATTAACAATTGCCTACGCAAAATACCTGGGATCTGTTGGTCAGACACTATCAGCAACAACCACTACAGCGAGAGAGAACAAATCAGATCCCACTGGAGGAACAAATCAAGAAGAAGTCATGGAAGTGGATGGAAAACACATTGAGGAAAGCACCAAACTGCGTCACAAGGCAAGCCCTCACATGGAATCCTCAAGGCCGAAATAGGAGAGGAAGAAGAAAGAATGCATTACGCTAAGAACTGGAAACAGACAGATATGGGAAAGTGAACAAAAATTGGAGAGAACTGGAAAGTAAGTCCCAAGACGTAGTGGTTTTGAGAATACTGATGGACGGCCTATGATCGATTGGTAGTAACAGACATAAGTAAGCACTTGGATGTCGTGTACATTGATTTCCAAAGTCTTTCATCATCAAGATTGCTTCATCTAAGCGTGTTTACTCATAGATCAAGTGGAAATTAAATTTCTACCTCTGATACTCTTTTTGTATGACAGATTTCTGTACATGTTTCTACATGAGAATAATACTCCATAATCATCTTACTTCTTGTACAGAAGAAAGAACGCTATGAATTCTTTTAAATCTATTGAGCATATTTTAGACGAATAACTCGAAATAATCATAGAAGTGGTTCTGATAAATAAATTAATTAATGAAAAACAAAACACACTTTGATATACAAAGCGACTCGTTATGATTTCTAAGATGATGGGAAGAAAAGTCAAAATTCGATTTATTCACTCATTAGGAGTTCAACATTATTTCCGTTCGGAATCAATGTGATGATCATTCAGTGTAGTATTTGTTACAGTTATCCTTATGACCTTTTTATTCTGTATAATATACGGTATTCTTGTATTCCATTGACATGAACTATGCTCAGTATGTGATTTGTTATATATGTGATTTCATTCTAATTAATAATCAAAATGGGTCTACAATCAATAGATAAATGAGTGTGCTTTTGACTATGTCGTCGTCGTCATCATAAATACTTGAGGTTAATAAATCTTCACTTATAATAGTCTTTGTGTTCAATTTTTCACGTCGTGAGAATTGTAGAGGTCCCTCGTTTCGAGTATAAAAGTGATGAGAGTTTCCGACACAACAATCAGCGACGACCTGACATAACAAGCAGCACTCAACGGACAAGTTATAACAATTTCATTGAAGTTGAAAGTCATCGAATAACTTTGAATACATTGAGATTACATAAAGTCTAGTCGATTATCCTTCATTCTTTTGCCTATTTATCACATTAAAAAGAATCTTCACCTTTCCTAATCTGTCATAAATTTTTTTTAAAAAAAGAGTTGGATTACTTAGGTCAATGAAATAGTATAGTTAGATTTAGTTATCACTAAGAACAATGTTAAGAGGATTAAAGTCAACTGATTAATTTGAAAAAAAGAAAAAAAACGAATTGTAAAAATGTTCTTGGTTTTTATTTTGTATTTTTGCATTAGAATTTAACTTGAATGAAGTAAATGTTTACCAAGGGCCTCATTCCTACAATTGAGGAACAGATGGAACTCATCACAACTTTCAACCAATATCAAAGTCAGAATTTTCCACACGAACATCAAGACAGTTAGTTCTACTGTACGGAGCTGAAACTTTAAGAACCACTAAAACCATCATCATGAAGGTACGAGTGTTTATAAATAGCTGTCTACGCAAGATACTCAACATCCATTAGCCGCATACCATCAGCAACAGCCTTATGTGGGAGGGAACAAACCAGCTTCCTCTTATCCCATACACACGAACAAATGCAGATGAAAACAACTAGCGCAGCAGCAGCCTCTGTATTAACAGGCCTCAACATACACAAAGGAAAATGCAAAATCTTCAAATATAACACTGAGAACACCAAACCATATATGTGCGCCAATATATCTAATCCGGATCAATGACGCTGAAAGTCTTAAATCTATAGTAACGATAGATGCGGTAACCACAAACAGGATGTTTTTACCCTAGTAATACACCTTAGTTTAACAGTCAATCGCTTCAAAGATTGGCACTATTTCATGGATTGAATACCCTTAGCTTTGTTCCAAATTACTCCGACAACACCAAATTTCACAAATCCAGGAATGCTGGCTCGGTGGTACTGTAGGTTAAGCGTTCGCGCACGAGACTGAAGGCCCTGAGTCCGAATCCCGCCAGTAAAATCGTTGATGCGCACTGTTGAGGAGTCCCTTAATAGGACAAAACGGTATTCCAGTGCTTCCAGGTTTCAAACTCTGGTATAACATCCAATTGTTCATGATCTCAATCAACAGTCATGGAAAGATGGCTTAAATCATTTCATTATATTTCTTCTATTTGCGATGTTAGTTCTTCTCTTATGAATTCATCTTTCTGATTGGTGCTTACATTAATGAAGAATCATAAACTTCAACAAAATCGATTAGTTGGAGAATTTTTCTTAATCAACTATTTGCTTTTCATACTGTCATAGATTCATTCACTTAAGACTCATAAGGCTATTTATGTCGTTGATAACTTAGAAGTAATAAAATAAAATCAAGATGATTTGTTTAAGTAATTAATTTAAAATATTCTATAATTAAAGTTTCTGTTTAAATATTATTGTAGTGTGTGCTACTGATGTCGACAGATATAAGTAGTATGTATCGTCATTCGAAAGTGAAATACCTAGTGACAGAAGGCTAAGTAGATCGAAGAAAAGAGAACAAGAACGAAGAATGATTTCTGTAGAAACGGAAGAACAATGAAATCTGAGACGATTGACTGACATTTTGCAAATGAAGCGTTTGCTGTATGGTTCTTCGATTTTATGTTGAAATACATTCAATTGTCCGCATTTATGTCGTCGTTCACTACATTATTACTATAGTTGAATGCTAACGTTAAAACTCACCTATGTACGGCTCTAAATGTTCAATTCCATAAAGATCAGTTTTTATTTACATAATTCTTATGTCAAAAAATTTAGTGTTTGATATTTATTTTCATCATTCATGATATTGAGATGGTGGAGAAGATTTATAGCTCAGGTAGATGGTGAAGTTTGTGCTGATGATGTCGTTCGGAAGAACGATGAAAGCACCATGACCAGGACATCCAGCTCAGAGAACAAAACTCCACCAAAATCATTCATGTTAATTGATTTCGTGAGACTGTTGTCATATATGACATAATTTTAGCTCATATCCGTATAACCTACTAATAACACGTGTTAGTAGCTTGGTAATTTAGCCTGAACTATTTGGGCGATAAAGATGGATAGTGGCTAGCAGTGAAATCCACGACGTTCGCCACGTCGTCCTATTTGTGACTCGTTAACGGGATGTATCTGCATCTTAGAATAAATGTTCACACTGGGATTCGAACCCAGTACCTTCTGCTTGAAATGCTATTGTGTTATCCACTTAGCTACTGAGTCCTGATCAAGTTTGAATTGATTTGGTATTGTTTGTTTGAATCTTCCCATTGATGTTTAGGACTACTATCACGACTCAGTAACAAAGTGGATAACACTATGGTATTTCATGCGAACGGTATTGGATTTGAATAGCAGAGTTAACATCAACTCTGAGGTGCACGTACATCCAACTGACGAGTTCCAAATAGGACGAAGTGGTACGCGTCCTGGATTCCACTGTTAACTACTATCCATCTTTACATATAATCTTTGTGCATTAAGGCGATATCGAAGCAGATAAAAACGTTTATTCATTACTTATTTGTCATCAGTAATACTTCAATTCATGTCATTGGATGATAATAATTACTATTAATATAAAACAATACAATAAAACTAGCTTTGAAAATCTACATTAATCGACTATTAACTAAATATGAATTCAGTAGTATATAATGAATGTACTTAAGAAACAATGTAAGTGCATATGATTCAGAATAAATAAATGAAGCATTAATGTTACATTTAAACCGGAAATCATCATGACTTGGTAACAAGTAGTGTATACTGTGAATTTGAAAAAAAAACACTGTTTCAAATCATCAAATCACAATGACCTATTATCATTATTGATTTATATTTTAATGGCCTGATATCTGACTTCAGTTAGATCGAATGAATGATTGTTACTTGAAATATTTACATGCAGCCTATCCGTGTATAACAATCATCGACTTAAATTGTGCTAGTGTATGATGAAATGAAATAAGTCAAATATTGAGAATGGATGTTTGAATATGCATATTTTGTACAATGAATAACGTGCAGTGAAGATGGCGAGTGATCCAACTTGATTTAACCCAGAGTGATACCATATTTATGTTCAGACAAAAATAAGTTATAGACACATCATGAATAGAGTCAGTAATCAACACACACACACACACTCACATACAATCATATTAAAACACAGTCAGGATTAATAGGCGAATAATTAATAAGGTCAAAATAAGGCATGAGACGAATGAATAGATTGGTTTGTTCAGAGGTTGGAATAACTTCAATACCAACTCCTACAATATAAATACTACATTGGAAATATGTATCTGTGTAAGGATCATAAGCATTTATTACTTCATTCAAACTATTTAGGATCCAAGTAAACATTTATTATCATTCATTTGTTGATTCATTCAATATTTATTGTTGTTATCACAATTCCTGACGAATGATCATGTCACAGATTGAAACCATGAGTCAATTGAAACTAGACCATCATCGAAAACCTGGAAGCACTGGACAGCCGTTTCGTCCCAATATGGGACTCCTCAGAAGTGCGCATCCACGATCCCGCACCCCGCGAGTTTCCAAACTCAGGCGCTTAACCAGCTAGACCACTGAGCCGGCATTCAACGGTGTCAATGTCTAACTTCAACCAATCCACGAAGTTGCGCCACCTTACACCAATGCACACTGCTGAGGAGTCCCATATAAGGACGAAACGGCTATCCAGTGCTTCCAGGTTTCCATGGTGGTCTAGCTTCAGTTAATTCATGATTTCAATCCGTGAAATTTCTAAAATATCCACAAACTCCTTCTGAGAATGATCATGTGTCAGACAAGAGATTTCAATGACGTCGATAAACTGTCAAACTTAATGGAAGAAATATCGACGAAATAATCCTTGTTATCTTATAATTATTCTTAACGGTCCTTATTTATCTATTGGGAAAGAGTGACTGGAATGCTGTTTTAAAAAAGTCAGAAATTCTAATTTTTACTCATCAGGAGATCATAAATATGTCGTTAATGGTTTTTCAAGGGTAACTAAGTGTCTTTAACGGTACTGAAAATCACTGTAAAGTTTAGACCCATATCATTTAGTGCGAAAATTAAAGTTAGCGATACATCTTCACTTTGTTGTGCTATTGAAATATGGCAACTTGGACCGACGTATATATGAGCCTGGTCCTGCATTGTAGCTTACTGATTGACTGACTGACATCTTCCTAATGGGTGTTAGCTAACACAAGACCGTGTGATTTATTACTGATTACCTTCAAAGAATATATAGATCCTTTCCGTTTTGCAACCTAATACTAAACTCTTAGTTATAATTACTAATATTTTATATCACTGAAATATACTCACAATACTGAAACACACAACAATGCAATTAAATACCAGAAATCATGCAATATATAGAATAATATGATTTAGGTTTGCAATGGTTATCATAATAAACATAACAATAATGATAATAATGATAAAGTTATAAAAATGGGGATTTGTGGAGATTCTAGTAATTTTAACAGTTAGATTCATGCGTTGATCAAAGTTAGAATACCACTGAAAACTTGGAAGTACTGAACAGCCGTTCCGTCCTAGTACGCATTCATGGTCTCTCTTGAGGAACTCAAACCCAGAACCCTTGATCCCGCGCGTGAAAGCATGACCTCTAGTCCAATGAGTCGGTCTAAATTCAATCGATTCATGATCTTGTGCAACCCGTCATCCATTGACTGAGGTGGATAACTGTCTCATACACGACATGGATTGCCAAGGAATTCCATACTAGAACGAGACGGCCAAGTACTTTTATTAGGTTATTATGGTCGTTAAAAAGGATGAAAGTATCGTTCATATATGGGCAGTTCACTGAAAACTTGTCAATATGCAGTCCCAATGGACTATTCTCTAGTTTAGTGAGAGAATTGTCAGTCAATATGTGACTTAGTGCTGAAGTCATGGCGAGAATATCTATTAGATTTGGATTTTACTTTTAAAGTAAATTTTAGTAATAATTCCGTGATGACGACTATAAGGGTTATAGTCTCTATTTCCTATCCTCTGAGTGGTTCACATACATATTCAATAGTCACTCTGAGTAGGACATTTGTAAGCAATGATGTTACATGATTGTTAGTCCTTTATTGTTTATGTTTTTGATCTTGTTGACGAACTGGAACTATGCTTCACTAGGTGATTGTCGAGTGGTTTTAAAATGGTTACTAACCATTATGTTACTGTATGATAAGGGGAATTGTACATGTACTAAATTGATCTCAATGTAATATCAGGTTTGAGTATCTTTGGAAGCCCGTAATTCAATACAATTCGCTTCACATTTTTAGATGGTCATATGTAAACTAGTTATAAGTCATGTAGTTGTATTTCAAAGCAATAACAAAACATTTCTTGAATGAAGCTTAGTTTTACACCTCTTTTACTGTACACCATAAATAAATTTGGCTAAGACGTTGTGGCAGAATAATAGTACTAGTAGTAGTAATAGTAGTAGTAGTGCGGTGTGTGCTACTGATGTTGACAAGGTCTGTAACTTATTATTATCTGATTACGAATATCGATTCATGTGTGATTAAATCGAGTTGGCTCACACTCCTTCTACATCGCACGTCATTTCACTTCATTCTCTTCTCTTTGCTTCGTCCCTCTGATTATCTGTACAGACCAATGAGTGTATTCAAAAATTGATTCTTGTATTTGGCTTATATTTAATTCCGTTATTCAGTAACTCGATTTAAGTCGACGATTATATACAAGAATTGGCGTTATGTATATTTCAATAACTACATAGCAATACATCTGGAGTCAAATCTCAAACTACTAAAGATTACTACGCTTTCTCAATGGATTTACAAAAAACAGAAAAAATTTATGGAGTTTTGTTCTCTTCAGATAGAAGTCTGATGTTTATCTTGATGGTATCGTTCAGAAGAACGATGAAAGCTCTACAACCAAACCATCCAGTTCAAAGAATAAAACTCCATCAAAATCATCTACCTGAGCTATAAATCTTCTTTACCATCTCAAAATCAATATGAACGTAATACGTTTGGAAATGTTCCAAAATGAGAGAATTTCACCAAACGTCAGGTTTCCACTCGAGAACAACTGTATTTTTTTACACAATTGTCTTCGTCTGTAATGTTCTATCAACAATTATAAGATACATACCTTCAATCAATTATTATTTTTTTATTATTATTTATTTTAACACACAGATATTAGTACAAGGAAGCACCAAATGCATATGCGCCACACAAATCTCATTCGATATGTATGAGAGCTGTGATACTGCATGGGTGCCCAAACCAAAGCAGGTGGTTTCTTAGAGGGCTACTCCCCGAGCTTTCGACCTGAAGGTCTAATCCACAAGACGGTTGAGCAACGTAAGAAAATGCAGTCAAATGGTAGCCGATAACAAACGATTGGTTCATACGTCATTTGTTCCTTCAGGATACTGGAGCCCATGTGCACCATCAGTTTGGAATCCGGTTAAAGCGCCGGACATTAGCTTTTTGTTCTCTCATTTTTGTAAACAACACTCCCGTCACGAGAATGAAATGAGTAGGACTTCCCAAGCAGAGGCTATATACGCGTAGCCATGTGAGAGCATTTGGAGAGGGATAGAGGACTCTCCCCACTCTCGACCGTACCAGGGCATTCGGGGGCAATCAATTATTCAATAGAATGGAGAATAAACTGAGTAAAATGGAAACAAAAATTGGTACACCTAAATGAAACTGTTTATACAATACAAGAATGTAATTAACAAGTATCAAAAAGAATTCCATCTACTAATGTAAAGGAATTTTCTATAATTCTTAAACTTCTAGACCTATTAATCAAAATAGTTAACTTAAACTATGTAAAGTAACTATGATATTCACACTATGTAACCATAGTAATTAATGTTAATTAGATAAAGAAAACAAAAAAACGGGGAGGGGAACAATAGAACAAAAAAGGGCAATGAAAAAATGGATTCGATGAATTCAAAATCTTCAATTTTCTTTTAATCTTTAAATGTAGGTTATAGAATAATGTACATGTTTCTATGTGTATTTTAAAATTTACGAATTTGTATGTTGTCGGCATCACGTTAAGTGAAAAACATATAATCAATAGATTGTATGGTAATTTTGGTGGAGTTTTGTTCTCTGAGCTGGATGGTTTGGTCGTGGAGCTCAGAGAACAAAACTCCACCAAAAACGATGAAAGCCCCACGACCAAACCATCCAGCTCAGAGAACAAAACTCCACCAAAATCATCCACCTGAGCTACAAATCTTCTCCACCATCTCATTGTATGGTAATACAAAATAACGGATCCATGTTCCGTTATATTCAAGGTTTCATCCTAAATGATGATCATCACGTTAAGATTTAAACACAGAACCTTTTACTATAAGGCATTATCCCTTAAACTACTAATTTCAGATGGCCATTATGGCCTCGTAAGGGTTTTGTAATATCCTAATGTTGTAGGATCCTGAAATATAGCCAACAGTGAACTCTTGGAAAGATCTTTCGTTTAATTTAGTTATCTCCTAGCTATCATTAGCCTATTTTTAGAAGCCTTGTGACAGGATCACTATTTCGAGACAATCTTCACGACAAAAATACTAGTCGAAATTATTCCTTTAATTCAAATATTTACTTATGGAAATATGTTTGTTAATAGTAAAACGAAATATTTGAATAATGTTTCCTAGTTTTAAAGAGTTACTAATAAACAGAACCTAATGAATAGTATAAGCAAAGATGGATAGTAGCTAACAGTGGAATACAAGACGCGCGTTTCGTCCTATTTGGGACTCGTCAGCTGGATGTACCTGCATCTCAGAGTTGATGTTTACACTTATGACTTCAGGTAATATCGAGGTAGTCCACATAGGATGCACATATGCCAACAAGAGACTGATCACTTTCAGTCCTAAATAACAATGGGAAGATACAAGTAAACAACACCAAGTGAATACTAATGGATAGTGATTTATTTTCATCGTACTGATCGTGTAATGGATTAGTTTCGTTAATCAATCCCCTTGGTAACCGTTATTATATAAACCTCAATTGTGTTTAGAATCAGAAGGTAATAAGTAGCGGCAACTACAGTTTATTAGCGAATAACACAAATAACAAATCTATGAGCACATTGAGCGAATTCGAACCAGGGAGGTGAATGTATGTATACGAGCAAATACAAAAGAAAATTTAAGGTTGAATCGAATAAGAACACAGATAAGCAAAGCAAAGTCTAATCATAGGATTTGAGTATATATAATTATCAAGCGATATTTAAGCAATCAACATTTTAGCTAGAGTCTATCATTTACTCTAGTGATCATAGTAGTACAAAGAAATATGTGAGAACTGTTACTGTTCAAATAACATTGTTTGTTAAGTAAATTAATAATAGGGTTTAATTAAAATTAACCATAATCGAATTTGATTGTAAGAGAGTTGTTATAATAGGACTCAGTCGAAACTTTAACTAATTTCGATTTCCTATAGGCTGATCTATGTTAATGTATAACTGAGAGTTGAAAAAAACTGGATAATATTATCAGCTACTGCATAGTAACTATAGCTTTACGTTACATTAATCAACTTTTTCATAAGTATTTACTTACTTGCTAACTCCTGTTACTCCTCGTGAAGGAGCATAGGCCGCTCACTAGCACTCTCCATTCAACCCTGTCCTGGGTAATCCTTTCCAGCTCCTTCCAGTTCCTATTCATCCTTTTCATATTTGCTTCTAATTCTCGACGTAATGTGTTCTTTAGCCTTCCTCTTTTCAGTTTCCCTTCAGGATTCCAAGTTAGGACTTGCCTAGTGATGCAGTTTGATGATTTGCGTAATCATATGTACTAATTTACATAAATTAATTATTTGAAAAATTGTTTTCATATCACTAGTGTAAACAACTAAAGGTATGAAACTGGTAAACATGGTTCGGGGGGGCATATTTATTACTTCCCTTTCTTAGAAAATTAATTATTTCATCAGATGTATTTGAAGATTATTCTGTATGTGTTAAACTTCATATTTAGCTAAAATATTTTTAGGCATTTTATATATATCACTGAATTTATCAATGTTCATTTATACTAAATACAATAAAACTTACAAAAATATGGGAAATCAAAGGGGGCGAGATCGTGGATACGCACTTCAGCGGAATCTCATCCTAGAACGAAATGGCCATCCAGTGCTTTTAGGTTTTCCATGATGGTCTTACATTAATTGACTCATGAATTTAATTATTAAATTACTTGAATCTCTACAAAACCCCCTTGTGATATAAATATTCATCACAAATTGGCGTCAATTTTGATGTCACTAAAATCTAAATGGGTATGAATAGAAGTTTACACCCATAATTAAACCATAGATAAAATGTATAAAATGTATATGTACTCGATTCAGCGGCACATATAATAAAATTGGAACGATACAGAGATTAGCATGGCACCCGCGCAAGGTTGACACGCAAAATCGTGAAGCCTTCCATATTTTTTGACGCAAATGCCCTGGTACGGTCGAGAGTGGGAGAGCCCACTCTCCCTCTCGAAATGCTCTTATATGGCCACGCGTATATAGCCTCTGCTAGGGAAGTCCTAGTCACTGCATTCTCGTGGCGTAGGTGTTGTTTACGAAATTGAGAGAACGAAAAGCGAATGTCCGGCGCTTTAACCGGGGGTGGTGGACATAGAGAGCCCACCTATGGGAGTTGGAAAACTCTGATTTCAAACCAATGGTGCACATTGGCTCCAGTATCCTGAAGGAACAAATGGCGTATGAACCAACCGTTGGTCATCAGCCATATGGGACTTCATCTCTTTACGTTGCTCCACTGCCCTGTGGATCAGACCTTCAGGTCTAAGGCTCCGGGTGTGGTTCCCTAAAAAAACTATCTGCTTCAGTTTGGGCACCCGGGCAGTACCACAGCCCTCAAAAATATCAAATGTGATCTGTGTGGCGCATATGTATTTGGTGCTTCCTTGTACCAATATCTATGTGTTAAAATAATAATAAATAAAGATAAAATTCAATGCATACAGTTATCTAATAGTTGATAAATGAGTAGATCAAAGCTAAATTATAATTGAAAACCTACGAGCACTAGGCTCTTGTCTCTTCTTAGTATAGGACTCTTTGCAGTGTTTATCCACGATCCCACATGTAGGACTTGAACTTGGGAAATTTGACCTCACGCACCAACGCTTATATCATTGAGCCGACATCCAGCGGTGTTAATACCTAACTTCAATCGATTCACAATTTTGTGGAATCCTTCATCCATTGTCTAGATATTTTAGAGTTAGATGTTAACACCAATGAATGCCGTCTCAGTAGTCCAGAGGTTCAGCGTTCGTGTGGACAAACAAATGTCCCAAGTTCGAGTCCCACGTGCGAGAAGTCTCTTCACTGGACAAAACAAATGTCTAATGCTTCCAAATTTTCAATAATGATCTAGCATAGGTCATTTCGTGAATTCAGCTGTTGAAAATTATTATATGAATAATTATAATTTTTCATAAACAAAAAGAAAAAGAATATTGAAATGAAATCTCATATATTTCATTGGGCATCGGCCTCGTGGCTTCCGAAGGAACTCGGCTTTCACAATGAAGCGTCATACTTCTTCTAAAAGAAGACCTTCTAACTCCCAGGGCAGAGTTAAAATGGTTTGAATTAATTTTTCTTGTAAGCGTTTTTTTAGCGAGTTAGTTTTCTACGGGATGGGGACGCTAACCCCATGCCCAACCCTCCTCCTTTACCCGGGCTTGGGACCGGCAGTAACTCTAGAAGAGCTACAGGCGGAGTTAAAATTTGCTTAGTCGGATATCAATAAAGCTCTTCAATTGCTTTAAAATAAATTCATATAAGTTAATGTGAGAAAAAAATTGTTTATCAAATAACTGAAAAGTGAAGTGAAAAAGAAAAACTAACGAAACAGAATGATTTAATTGAGATTATGAACCGATTGATGTTAAACTACCATTGAAAACCTGGAAGCACTGGACGGCCATTTCGTCCTATTCTGAGACTCCTCAGCAGTGCGCATCCACGATTCGAACCCACGGCCTTCAGTCTCGCGCGAGAACGCTTAATCTACTGGATCACTGAGCCGGCATCCAATGGTGTTAATGTCCAACCTCAACCAATCCATGAAATTTGCACAACCATCTTCCATTGTACTGAAGTAGACACCTGTTTCTACCCGACACGGATTAGCTCCACTGGTCACGGCTTTTCACAAAAACTCTGAGAATTTTCTCACGAAGCTAGTCAGCATGATACAAACAACAAGGACAAGAACAAGAACAGCAAGAAGAAAAAAACACGACTTATATTAGTTCTCTGTTGTTTTAATAATAATAAATTCATTGAATTAACTATAATTTTCTATTTAACTAGTTCATGGACAATGCTAAATGTATTGATGCTCTAAGATGCAGGTACATCAAGTTGATGAGTTCCAAATACGACAAAATGGAGCGCATCCTGGATTACACTACTACTCACTATTCATCTTTGCTTATAAAACTTGTAAATTAAGGTGATATCGAAGCAATCTGTACAGTATGCATATATGTCAATAAGAGACTGATTATTTGTTGTCTTAAACATTAATCGGGACATTCAAATAAACAATATAACATGAATTCGAACTTGACCACATTGTACAAGCCAGTGGCTATGAGGACTCAGTGGCTGAGTAGATAACACGATAGCGTTTGAATTGATTAGTATTGGATTCGAGTCTTGGAATGAATATCAACTGTGGGATGCAAGTATATTCAGTTGATGAATCTCAAATAGGAAGAAATACGCTACTTAGATTTAAATGTTAGCTATTATCCATTTTTTTTGCTTATAAAGTTTATGACTTAAAGTAATATGGAGGTAGTCCGCATATGATGTAGATATACCAACAAAAGATTGATCAATTGTAGTCTTAAACAAGAATAGGAAGAGTCAAGTAAACAATGATACCAAATGAATCTAAGTTAAATTATTGAAATTTTAATCAGTTAAGATATTGTACGAAGTAATTTCGAATAATCTCCATTGATGTGATTTGATTTTCCGGGTTTAGGTTAAAGCTTTGAACTTATATCTGATCATCATTAACTATCGTTGGTATAAAGTAAAAACATGAGAAAGAGAATATCTTTCACAGTAATAAATTGTTAAATATAACAACGATAGCATTCGAATAATAATATGGGTCGAGATCGATGTTGCTTTAATGTTAATATTATATCAATGCTTAGTCTTTAAAGAGCAAGGTTTAGTTAAATACATGTATGTAGCACACTTTATATAATTAATTTTATTTAATTACATTCATTAATATGCAGCATATATAATAATGCTTACTCTCAACTTTTCACTATCTCCTGATGATCGACTGGATTTTGAAGATGTCAGTTTCTGGGGGAAAACATGAGATAGGTTTCAGCTAGACGAACTAGACTTCGCAGATGATCTGGCTGTTCTATCGTACATGCAACAACAAATGCATGAGAAGAAGACCAGTGTAGTAGAAGTCTCAGTAGCAGTAGGTCTCAACATAAAAAAGGGGAAAAGCGAGATTCTCTAATACAATACAGCATACACCAATCGAATCATATTTGATGGACAAGCTAAGGAGCATGTAAAACCCTTTACATATCTGTGTAGCATCATTGATGAACACAGTGGATCTGATACAAATGTGAACGCGTGGATCTGCAAAGCAAGAGTAGCATATCTAAAATTGAAGAACATGTGGAATTCAAAACAACGGTCTGTCAACTACCAACATCAAAGTCACAATTTCCAGTACAAATGTCGAGACAGTTCTACTGTATGGGGCAGAAACTTGAAGAATTACGAAATCCGTCATCCAGAACATACAAGTATTTATCAATAGTTGTCTACTTAACATACTTCGAATCCGTTGGTCAGAAATTATCAGCATCAATCACTAGAGCGGGAGAGAACAAACGAGATTCGAAATCAGGATGAATCGATGGAAGTGGATAGGACAAACATTGCAAACTTTCGCTTGCAATCCTCAAATCCGAAGGAGAAGAGGAATACCAAAGAACACATTACACCGAGAAATGGAGACAGACACGAGAAGAATGTACAAAAATTGGCTAGAAGTAGAAAGGAAGGCCCAGGGTGTATTGAGTTGATATATGCTGTTCGTCGGCCTATACTCCATTGTGAGTAACATTCGTAAGTAAGTAAGTAAGAATTATTTTACTATGAAAACAAGAGTAGAAACATTGAGTGCGGTTTACACTTTTCGTTAAACTAGGAGTTGAAACTAAGTTTATAAAATTAATACACTATTCATAGTGTACAATCTTTCATCTCAAAAAATTTCCTCCTCTCATTTAAGGCTAATTTAATCTCTAATAAGAAAATAAAAATAAGTAGTAGTATTTGACATTGTATATATTCAATATAAATAATTAATCAGAGATTGATTTTTGTGAAGATTGTAGTAATTTAATAATTGAATTCATCAGTCAATTGAAGCTAGACCACCATGGAAAACCTGTAAGCACCGGACAATCGTTTCATATTATCCCAAAACAGATCCAGTTGAACTCCACTGGAGTTCCAATGAGAAGCCATGACCATTGGAGTTCAATCGGGTCTGTTTTCACATAGTGACTCATTAAAGACAATTATGGATGGTTACTTAGTTTCGTGGATTAGTTGAATTTAGACATTAACACCATTGGATGCCGTCCAACTCAGTGGCCTAGAGTTTATAAATTCGCGCATGAGATCGATAGATACTGGATTCGAAGTTCGCGAAACCGGATCATGAATACGCACTGCTAATGATTCTCATAGTCGAATGGAACGGCCATCCAGTGCTTTCAGGTTTTCCATAATAGTCTAACTTCAATTCATTCATGAATCGAATTATTAAATAAATAATTAAGGTAAATTACATTGTAATTTCAAAACATTAAATCCTTCATTTGTTTTGTTTATCCGGTTATTTGTTATTCATATAAGGTCACCTATTTACAAGAAAACAATATTGTCTAAACAATTTATTGTGTTTTTTTGTCTCATCAACTATTTCGATAGTTTATTAATAATTCTGTGTAAAATAACAAAAATACAAAAAAAAATAAACAAAAACACAAAAAAATAAAAAACACAAAAAAAAAATCAAAAAACACAAAAAAAATTTATGTTTCTATGTCGTTAACATAAATGAAACTGAGTAAAGGTTAGTTGAATTTAATATGTCTCATTTATGATTACATTTTATTGAATATTTTTCGGTGTCAAGTGTTTGAAGTTGAAAAAACATTATTTTTTGAAAATGGAGTTTTTATATTGTTTTTTTTTTATATTTTTCAATCATTTGGTATTATATGTAAACAATAACAAATGCTGAATATGTATACATATTGATAGTTGAGATGATGAGTGAGTTGAAGCTAGATCATCATGGAAAACCTGGGGGCACTAGACGGTAGTTTCGTTCTATTGTAGAACTCCTCAAAAATGCGGATCTACGATCTCACCTCGTGAGGTTCGAACCTAGGACCTATCAGTCTAGCACATGAGTGTTTAAACTTTAGACCACTGAACTGGTGTCTCATGATGGTCTAGAGGTGTGTTATTCAATGGAATCCATACTGTTATAAAATAATTATTTCTTGTTTTTGTATTTACATGGATGTTATAGTGTGTGCTACTGATGTCGACAGATATAAGTAGTGTCTTATCATTCGAAACTGAAATGTCCGGTGGGAATAGATAAAGAAGCTCAAAGAAAAGAGAATGAGAACACAAAATGCTTGATTTGGAAATGAAGGAACAGTTATGTTTGAGACAGCTGAATAATATTTTACAAATGAAGTATTTACTTTATGGTTCACAGATCTAACTAAGATATTCTATAATTTTGTGTTCGAATACATTTGATTTTCCCCACTATTGTTCTCATTCACTACCATGTAACTAATAGAATTAGTTTATTGATAAAATGCGTGGAAGCTGATCATCATTTGATAATTCTCTTAGTTAATTTATATAATTTATAGATTGATAAATCCTGTGTTCAGATATCACGGGACGGGATCGTGGATGCGCACTACTGAAGAGTACCATACTAGGACGAAACATCCGTTCAGTGCTTTCAGGTTTTCCATGGTGGTCCAATGCCTTATAAACAAAATCTTAATAAACTTATAAATAATTGTGAATAAAATGTCAATCATTTTTTATGTCCTCAAAATAAAATCTTCATCATTTTTATTATGAAATAAAATAAAAGTTTAACTTAACTAAAATTTTCAAGAGTAAACTGATTGTTTATTTAATTTTTCTAAAACAATTTTACTTATTTGGATGTTTATATAGACAGTGAAGTGAATCTTAAAAAGTACATTGGGTTACATCGTAGATTTATGTAGAATTTAGTATAGGTAGCTGTAATTTAAGCGTATTTTTTACCGAGTTAGTTTTCTATGGGATGAGGTCGTTAACTCCATGCCCAACCCTCCCTCTTTATCCAGGATTGGGACCGGAACTAGACCCCGGAGGGGCCCAACTGCGTCACAAAACAAGCCCTCACATGGAATCCTAAAGGCCAAAGGAAAAGAGGAAGACCAAAGAACACATTACGCCGGGAAATGGAGATCGACATGAGAAAAATGAACAAAAATTGGATGGAATTAGAAAGGAAGGCTCAGGACAGAGTGGGTTGGAGAATGCTGATCGTTGGCCTATGCTCCATTATGAGTAACAGGCGTAAGTAAATAAGTAAATGAGCTGCAATTTTAGAGGTCGAAACACTCATGATGAACAACAAGGATCCAATGTCAACATAAGTGCAAAGATTGGGATATTGAAGACTACGTTCCTTCAATTGAAGAATATATAGGACTCAAAACATTTTTCTGTTATCTAATATTAAAGTAGGAATCTTTAATACGAATGTCGACATAGTTCTACTGTACAGCGAACTGAAATCGTGGTAAACTATTAGAATCATCATCAAAATGGTACAGATATTTCTAAGTAATTGTTTACTCAGCATACTGAATGTTCATTGACGGGATACTATCAATAATAGCTCTTTATGTGAGAGAACAAATCGGCTTCCATCTAAAAAGAAAACTAAGAGATAGAACATACGTTGTAAAAATCACTAAACTACATCACGAAACAAACAGTAACTTGAAATCTTGAAGGTAAACGGAAAAAAGGAATACCAAAGAACTTATTACTCTAAGAATTGGAAACAGAAATGTAAAAGATGAATAGCAACTACAAGCAACTGAAAGAGATTGGTCAAGACAGAGTTCAGTGGAAAATGTTGATAAGTGACTTCCACGAGGCGTAACAGGAGTAAGTAAGTATGTATGTAATTAAATTAGTTACTAAGCTGCAATTTCACTTCCAACTCATAGAAACATCATACTCTACAGATTTTAAATTCTCTAATCACTATGACAAATACTTAAGAGACCAACAAGAGAATAATAAATAAATTCAGCTTTTGATTTTTTTATTATGATTAGTTAATTATGAAATATTTGAAAATTTTCAATTTTTCATGATTAGCTATTCATTTGAAATAAGAGTTTATTCCTGTGTGTGTGTGTGTGTGCGTTTTTTTGTTTTGTCATGAAACCGGATCTCAGTGAGTGTTACCATCAGCCAGTCAGTCAGTCAGTCGATCAGCTACAACGTAGAATCAGGTATCTATATACATCGGTTCAAGTTGCCATACTTTATTAGCACAACAAGATGAACATCAGATTCATGGAAGTAGTTACCATAGTTAAATGTTAAATTTAGTTATAAACATAATCTGAATTAATCAATGATTTTTTTCTTCTTTAGTCAAATGTAAAATTACATTTAGAACTATGAAAAACGGTAGCAGTTTGTGTTCACTAAAAAATCCTTTTTTGTTTCTATGTAGCAACAAAATAGATGATGTCGCCAAGATGATAGAAAAAAAAGAATCCTTAATAAACTATGTTAAGTTAAATATGTACTCATTGTTATTGAAGGTACTATAAAAGAACTTGATCAAAATATAATTTCATAGATTGAAGTTAACTACATTAGTTGAAATAAATCTAATCAGGATTTTCGTTCTTAAAGAAAATAAGAAATAGAACTTCTTCTTTGTTCTGTTATTTAATCTGTCAACTAACAATACACAGGAGAAAGCTATTCGCACCGGCATATAACAAAACATCTTGGTTAGTTATTAACTTAATGTAGTAGTAGAAATCTTCCTTCTGGTGATCTACTTGATTACGAAAATACCAACATCTGGGGGAAGCATGTGATACAGTGGACAGGTAGGATACAGCTAGACGATCTAGACTTCTCAGATGATATGGCTCTTCGATCGCACATGCAATAACAAATGCATGAGAAGAAGACCAGTGTAGTAGAAGTCTCAGTAGCAGTAGATCTCAACAAACAAAAGGGAAAAGTGAGATTCTCTAATACAACATAGCATACATCAATCGAATCACACTTGATGGACAAACTAAGGAGCATGTTAAACCCTGTACATATCTGTGTAGCATCATTGATGAACACAGTGGATCTGATACAAATGTGAAGGCGTGGATCTGCAAAGCAAGAGTAGCATATCTACAATTGAAGAACATGTGGAATTCAAAGCTGCTGTCTGTCAACTGCCAACATCAAAGTCACAATTTCCAGTACAAATGTCGAGACAATTCTACTGTATGGGGCAGAAACTTGGAGAATTACGAAATCCGTCATCGAGAAGATACAAGTATTTATCAATAGTTGTCTACTTAACATACTTCGATTCCGTTGGTCAGAAATTATCAGCATCAATCACTAGAGTGGGAGAGAACAAACGAGATTCGAGTGGAGGAAGAAATCAGGAAGAATTGCTGGAAGTGGATGGGACACACATTGAGAAAGGCACATAATCGCTTCACAATGCAAGCCCTTATATGGAATCCTCAAGACCGAATGTGAAGTGGAATACCAAAGAACATATTACACCGGGAAACGGAGACGGACATGAGAAGAATGAACAATTATTGGATAGGACTAGGAAGTTAGGTTTGTGGAATGCTGGTCGTTGGCCTGAAATCGTGAAAGTAAACGGTAAAGTGAAAGATCACAGAAATGATTATGTTGAAAATTGGAAACAGACATGAAAAGGATGAGTAGCAACTGGAAGGGATTCCTCAGGTCAACTTACTAACTACAACTAAATAAAAGTTATAAAACAATGTGAGGAATTAGAATTATGATTTACAGCTATAATGTCAAAACTTTATTTAACCAAATGGATGAATGAATTTTGCGCCAAAATTCAAAATCTCTTATCTTATACCTGATTAGTTCATCCATAAATTATAGTTTCATCATAAAACGTGTTCACAAGGGAATGATAATTAGATATGATGAATAGATTATCATTTCATATATAATTAATTCTATATTATTTTATTCATTGCCTTATACTCTTTTGTTTATTATATACAGTGTAATACTAGGCTTTTATCTACTTATAATCGTACACTATCATGATTGTGCTTTGTCGCTGTTGTGGTTGTTTTGATTGATACTTCTCTATAGTTTATGACTCATTTGTTTTTCCTTTTTGGAATATTTTTGAATATACAATAATGTTCTTACATCTCATGAGTATAAACTATGAAACCTATCATATGATACCTTAAAGGCTACTGAATCTTCATATATGAATAGCAACTATTTCCCTACTCAATTCCTATGTGTTTCAATATTATTCTTTCTTAGGGAGCCAGGTCCGGAGTTTTCGAACTAAAGGTCTAATCCAAGACGTAGTTGAGCAGTCCGATGGTAGTCGATAACCAATAATTGGTTCATATGCCATTTATTCCCGCAGGATCATGGAGCCCATGTGCACCATCGGTTTGGAATCAGGGTTTTCCCTGATGGGTAGGTGGATCCTGAGTGTCCACCAAGCCACTTAAAGTGCCGGATATTCACTTTTTGTCCTCTCACTTTCGCAAACAACAGTAATGCCACGAGAAGGCAGTGAGTAGGACTTCAATGACAGTTGCTGTATACGTGTGGTCATGTAAGAGCATTTCGAGAGGGTGTGCTAACTCTCCCAACCTTCGACCGTACCAGGGCATTTAGGGACATTTATGAATATGCTTTTTTCATAATAAAATACGCTTTTCATTTACAGTCATCATGTATCTTAAAAGATTATGTTCTTGAAAATAAAGTACAACTATGCAGTAAATGATTTGTAGAATTATGGTCTACTGTGATATTAGTACTGCTCTAATAATAGACCTAATCTTAAAATTGTAGATTTGTCATGATATAACTGCCTAATCTATAAGATCTTACGTGGAAGTCACACCATCGACTACACCAACTCACTGTATCGTAACAACTATTAATACATGATGAAGAACAAGCTTAGGCTAGAGAAAGAACAATATATTTAGTATGAATAAAAGATATAAGGTAATATTCAGCAGGGACCAAGCCTGCATGGCCGAGCCATGCCATTCAATCAACTCCAATTCATTCAACTCCTTGTTCGCGCCTTCTCCATCGTTAGGTATTTCTCCGCGTTAAATATTGAACATCTGTTTTCCGAGTAACCTCGTATTCTGCTTTGAGGATTGTGTGGTTATGGTCCAATGCCATTACAGATTTCTATGAATTATTGTATTCACTAATCAATTTTTTTGCCATGCATCAGCTTACTTATTTTGAATGGGTAGTATACATTGATCATTGATATTTTCACATGTATCCTGTTCATTTTCTTATTGATAGTAAGATGATACTGTCATGAACGAGAACATAGGTGAAAACATTCGAGTGTATTTCAATACAAAATTATAGAATATCTTAGTAAAATCTGAGAAACATATAGTAGAACGTACGTCATTTGAAAAGTATCATTCAATCATCTCAGACTTCATTGTTCTTTTGTTCCTACACCAATCATTTTCTTCTATCTTCTTAACCTTTCAGTCAGCCATTTCACTTTCGATTGATGATATATACTACTTATATCTGTCGACATTAGTAGCATACACCACAATACAAGTAATTTGACGGATAATTATGCTTTAAATTAATATTTCAGAGTGAAAACCAAACTGAAACTTAGTTAATTATGCTTATTAAATTCATCAGTTATCAGTAGTTAAGAGGTCAAGTATTAAAACTGAATGTAATGAGTTTAAATGCCGGAGATGTGGTTATAGATGTACACTTCTATGGACTCCGTTACCTGAATAAAACAGACGTCTAATGGTTTCAGGTTTTCAATGATTGGCTTACTTAAATCAGTTTGTGAATTTAATTGAATTGAACAATTTCCACAACTCCCATATTGATAAAATAGTAAAAACATTCTTAAAAGATTGCATTTTATAATTTATTACCAATCTATCTGATAGTATTCATCTGTACCTTTGAGGTTATTCTAATCTATGAAGTTATATATTTGCTAACAAGAAACTGAAATCAAACCTATACACTTGTCACCATCATGTATTCTCGCCCTTACAATGAGAGCTTAAAACGCCTAGACCTTTTCCCCTTGTCGTATCGTAGGACGCGATATGACCTTATAATGACATTTCGTATCTTTAATTATGATTTGGGTGTTAATATGTCTTATCTTTTTTCTCCCTCCAGCACTAATAATCTCCAAGGTCATAGCAAGAAGGTTTACAAACTTGGATCTAATAAACTTAAAGTTGCGTCCCATTTTTCTCATCGAGTAGTCAATAATTGGAATGCCCTACCCGAACAAATGTTATCAGCCCCATCAGTGAATATTTTCAAGGAGAAGCTGGACCTTCACTGGAAGGCGATCTATCAAGATTAAAACAGGTTCACCAACCTACTATCCATATCACTGAAGACTAATCATTTGTATCATTGAATAAAGCCATAATAGAATTAAAAAAATGTTCATTTTGAAATTTAGAAAATACTATCGGAAAACTCATAAGTAACTATATTCTATGTATCTAAGGTTAGTGATAGAATAGATGGATTGTGTCTATTAATAGGTTTGTTTCATCTTTTACGAGATGTCCTTTCATGGTGATTGGCATTCAACTATATTCAATAACTAAAATGATCTGTGATTTTATCAAGTCAATAAAACAACTATCCAATTTTTAAATTTACTGGGTGTTGTTTGTTTGAATCTTCCCATGGATGTTTAGCACTGCAATTGATCAGTCTTTTATTTGTATATGTGCATACTGTCTGTATTGCCTCGAAATAGCCTAATTCTCATGCATTAGACATCAATCGGAAGATTTAAACACACAATATCAAGTGAATTCAACTTCACCCTATTGCACAAGCAAGTGGCTGTCAGGACTCAGTAGCTAAGTGGATAACGCGATGGTGTTTGAAGCGAACGGTAATGAGTTCGAGTCTAAGAGTGAACATCAACTGTGGGATGCAGGTACATCCAGTTGACGAGTCCCAAATAAGATGAAGTGGTACGCATCTTGGAGTCCACTGTTAGCAACTACCCATTTTTATATCCAATTATTTTGTCTAAAGTGTTATAAGGTTAATAAGTGTAGATTCATTGTTTTACATTCAATTCTTTTTTGTACAACATTCATTTGGTTCACAGTTAAAAGTGTCATACGTTAACAGATTCCTCAGAGGACTTTGTAGAGTAGACAAACTGTTAAAGATAACTAGTGAAAGTGAGCTATGTAAGCTTTTATAAGAGGAACAAAAAGACCATATTTTTCCTATGCTTCCCTATATCAGGGAAAGGATTAATTCAATTAAAATAATGTATTTCAGCACATCGCTTTTTAGTGATATGGTAGTACTGTCATCAATGGTTCTTTGGATTGTACGAAGTTGATGTTCTGAGGCACCTAAACATTCATTTTTGCTGGTTCTGATCCCATGAAGTTGCGTACTTGGCGTTTATGCATTTCTTTGTCCGTGAGGATATCTGTGGAGGATACTGAATAACAGAATTCGTTATGATTGTACACTCATGGACACTTTTACTTGACTTCAACTGTATATCAACTTTGATCGTGTGCAACTGATTGAAGCCTTCATCATTTATCGATCGAAAATCTATTCTATGTAATTATTATTTGGAAGGTTAAATAAACTGTCTCCTTTTATCAATCTCCTATTTTAGCGTACCAATTGCAAATTCAGTTTTAACTGTACTTGTTGATCCAAATTGTGGATTACTTCTGGTAAAGTAGTTGATTACCGATCATTTCTTGCTTAGAGAACTACAAAACGTTGGATTCATGAATTTTTACGTGATTGGCCATGACCCACAGAGTTCAATAGTTTTGGAGGCAAGTGTACTCCATATTCATCTTTAAGCTTACCAGAATTTGTGGGGCAAACTTTATGAAGCACACACAGAGATTGAATTTTAAATGCACCTCAGAATATTACGTGGTTTGACAGGAACGTCTCATTAACTTTGACTACACTCCCTTACTATAACTATTTTTTCAAAATAATCTTTTAGTGACCCGAGATCAGACTCCAAATAGATCGTTTGATTGATTGCTATTAAGATACACATTATATAATTGTTGACTTAATCCGCTTTAGTGTATAACGGAATTAAATAAGTCAAATACGAGAATGAAGTTTTGAATACGTATATTTTGTACACTCATTGATCTGGAAAGACAGTCGGAGGGATTAAGCGAAGTAAGCGAAGAGAAGAGAGCGAAGCGAAATAACGCGCGGTGAAGATGGCGGGTAAGCCAACTCCATTTAATCAAGCGTTAATCAATATTTATATTCAGACAAAAATAATTTACAGACATATGGTGAATAGGATAAGAAAGGTACATATATACGCTTACATAAAAAACAGTCAATGTCGATAAGTAAATGATTAACAGCAAGATCAAAACACGACTCAAGAAGAATAGATAAATCGGCCTTTCCAGAAGCTAGAATGATTTATATTGACTTAACATAGTAACCGACATTACAATCTGTATTGTTTAAAGTGTGTCATCGGAAGGGTGAATGAATCGAAAGAAAAAGAATACATTGCAAAAACTTTAACTATCAAGCCGTTTAAGCCTGACTTCTGAGTGCATAAATAGAATGTTTAATCTTATATTGTCTTTACGTTTTCTTCACTTGAAAAATTAAACATATAACATGAATAATTCACTTGATATTGTTTTACTTGAATCTTCCCATTGATGTTTTAGGACTGAAATTGATCAGTCTCTAATTGGCATATGTGCATACTGTGCGTTCAGTCCTAAAACATCAATGGGAAGATTCAAGTAAAACAATATCAAGTGAATTCAACTTCACCCCATCGCACATGCAAGTGGCTATCAGGACTCAGTAGCTAAGTGGATAACGCGATGGTGTTTGAAGCGAACGGTAATGAGTTCGAGTTTCAGAGTAAACATCAACTCTGAGATGCAGGTACATCCAGCTGACGAGTCTCAAACAGGACGAAACGCGCGTCCTGGATTCCACTGCTAGCCATTATCCATCTTTGCTTATATAACATGAATAGTTTTCAATGAGTTTTATTCATTGTCATTAGTCAACTGAATTTGAAAATTTGTATCAATAAATTTTACAAAGACATCAAAGTCAATCTCGTACACGATCATACTTCAGCTCAGCTGAACAGTTCAAATGAATGATAAAATATCTATTTATGATCCTGTAGTTTTGATAACTATGTTAGACTGACATGACTTATTTTAGCTATGTGAACTTAACATAGTAACCAAAACTACAAATCCTCTATTTTCAATATTTCTGCAGCTAATATGAGCTTTTCATGTGAACCAAATTCAATTATGAACTATCCTTCATATCAAACTATAAAAAGGTGAATCTATATAATAAAGATTATACGATATAATATAACATTGGTATCTTGGTTGTTCTTAAACTTCAGAGAGATAGAATAATATTGTATTGTTTTACATACTTATAGTTTTTTAACTTAATGTGTTTACATTTGTGTAAGTATGAAGATAATATGGATACTTAGAAGAATCAATGTTTAGTGGCACGGGATCTGGTTCCATTTGGATTGTACGAATGATTGCTATTGAAATATACATATTGTCAATCCTCATATGATATAATCAAAGGAATTAAATAAGTCAAATATTTTATACACTCATTGATCTCGACAGATAATTAGAGGGATGAAGCGAATAGGAGAGAGCAAAGCGAAATGATATGCGATGGATATGGAATGTAAGCCAACTCCGTTTAATCTATATTTATAGTCACGTAAAAATAAGTTACAGATATGTGATGAATAGGATAAGAAATGTACACACAAATGCTTACATAAAAACACTTAAGATTGATAAGTGAATAATTAACAAGGTCAAAATGTAACTCAAGTAGGGTGAATAAATTGGCCTTGTCCAGAAGGTAGGATAAGTCAATATGAGCTTAACATAGTAACTAACACTACTTTTAAGTACTTACGCCCAATACTCACAATGAAGCATACGCCGCCAACCAACATTCTCCAAACCACTCCGTCATTGGCCTTTCTTTCTAGTTCCAGTCATTTTTTATTCGTTCTTCTCATGTCCGTCTCCGTTTCTTGGTGTATTGTGTTCTTTGGTCCTCCTCTTTTCCTTTGGCCTTGAGGATTCCATATGACGGCTTGCCTTGTGATACAGTTCAGTGATTTCTTCAATGTGTGTCCTATCCACTTCCATCGATTCATCCTGATTTCTTCCACTCGAATCTCGTTTTTTCTGTCCCATTCTAGTGATTGATACTGATAGTATCTGACAAACTGATTCGAAGTATTTTGTGTAGGCAATTATTGATAAACACTTGTTTCTTCTGGATGGCAGCTTTCGTAGTTCTCTAAGTTTCTACCCCATACAGTAGAACTGTCTTCAAATTTGTACTGGAAATTCTGGCTTTGATGTTGTCAGTTGACAGACAATTGTTTTGAATTCCACATGTTCTTCAATTGTAGACATGCTACTCTTGCTTTGTTGATCCACGCCTTCACATGTGTATCAGATCCACCGTGTTCATCAATGATGCTGCACAGATATGTAAAGGTCTTCACATCGTCCAAATCTTCTCCATAAATTGTGATTCGATTAGTAAGTACTTTGAAGTATAATGAATGAATCCTTTAGAAATGAACTCTGATTTAACAACAACAACAACAACAAAATAAAGAAGAAATGAAACATACAACAAATAAATCAACATAACTTTAATTCATAAATCGTTTATAATAACACAATTTAATAAATTAATATTCATTCACCTTTTTCACGGTTAGTTACTATGTGGAAAACGCATGTTTTTTTTGTTTTGTTTTTTAACACATTTAAAGACAGTTGACATTTTAAGTAGATTTGAAAGTAGCTATATAAAATACAAAAAAAAATTGTCTTCGATATTTGTAGAGATTGAATTTTCTATAGTATTATCGATACATAGTAACAAAACGAAAAAAAAGTAGCTGATATTTAAGAATAGATTACTGTATTTCATGGAATAATATCAAACTATTTACAGAGTTTGTTTCTATATGTATAAGCATTAGGATTTATAATTGATCTATGAAAAAAACTGAGAATATGAATGAACCTAGATTAGACATGTATTAGGACAGTTTCATTGTGATGGAGTTTTATTCTTTGAGCTAGATGGTTTGGTCATGCAGCTTTCATCGTTATTCTGACAGAAATCATCAGCACAAACTTCAGGTGGAAGTTGTGATTACAGTATTTTAAGCATATTGATTCCGAACTAGTTATGATCATGAATCTTAAAAAGTGACGTTGAGAGTGAGTATTATAAAGTGAACGTATTTCTATATTATATAAGTTCTTATTATGTACAAAAACTGATGTCTTTATGAATATATTCATTATAAAATAAATGACAGAAATAATATGATTTCATCATCATCATCATCATCATCATCATCATCATCATCATCATCATCATCATCATCATCATCATCATCATCATCATCATCATCATCATCATCATCATCATCATCATCATCATCATCATCATCATCATCATCATCATCATCATCATCATCATCATCATCATCATCATCATCATCATCATCATCATCATCATCATCATCATCATCATCATCATCATCATCATCATCATCATCATCATCATCATCATCATCATCATCATCATCATCATCATCATCATCATCATCATCATCATCATCATCATCATCATCATCATCATCATCATCATCATCATCATCATCATCATCATCATCATCATCATCATCATCATCATCATCATCATCATCATCATCATCATCATCATCATCATCATCATCATCATCATCATCATCATCATCATCATCATCATCATCATCATCATCATCATCATCATCATCATCATCATCATCATCATCATCATCATCATCATCATCATCATCATCATCATCATCATCATCATCATCATCATCATCATCATCATCATCATCATCATCATCATCATCATCATCATCATCATCATCATCATCATCATCATCATCATCATCATCATCATCATCATCATCATCATCATCATCATCATCATCATCATCATCATCATCATCATCATCATCATCATCATCATCATCATCATCATCATCATCATCATCATCATCATCATCATCATCATCATCATCATCATCATCATCATCATCATCATCATCATCATCATCATCATCATCATCATCATCATCATCATCATCATCATCATCATCATCATCATCATCATCATCATCATCATCATCATCATCATCATCATCATCATCATCATCATCATCATCATCATCATCATCATCATCATCATCATCATCATCATCATCATCATCATCATCATCATCATCATCATCATCATCATCATCATCATCATCATCATCATCATCATCATCATCATCATCATCATCATCATCATCATCATCATCATCATCATCATCATCATCATCATCATCATCATCATCATCATCATCATCATCATCATCATCATCATCATCATCATCATCATCATCATCATCATCATCATCATCATCATCATCATCATCATCATCATCATCATCATCATCATCATCATCATCATCATCATCATCATCATCATCATCATCATCATCATCATCATCATCATCATCATCATCATCATCATCATCATCATCATCATCATCATCATCATCATCATCATCATCATCATCATCATCATCATCATCATCATCATCATCATCATCATCATCATCATCATCATCATCATCATCATCATCATCATCATCATCATCATCATCATCATCATCATCATCATCATCATCATCATCATCATCATCATCATCATCATCATCATCATCATCATCATCATCATCATCATCATCATCATCATCATCATCATCATCATCATCATCATCATCATCATCATCATCATCATCATCATCATCATCATCATCATCATCATCATCATCATCATCATCATCATCATCATCATCATCATCATCATCATCATCATCATCATCATCATCATCATCATCATCATCATCATCATCATCATCATCATCATCATCATCATCATCATCATCATCATCATCATCATCATCATCATCATCATCATCATCATCATCATCATCATCATCATCATCATCATCATCATCATCATCATCATCATCATCATCATCATCATCATCATCATCATCATCATCATCATCGAGAGGATTAAATTAATGTTCGTAGAAGAAGCTGTACTTCTGACTATATAGGGTTTTTCTTCAGAAACCTATTATCTTTATGAATACTGCATTTCCATAACCGAAGGAATGGATTAGAAACGCTTGAACGAAAATGTACCATACACCACTTTACTCGATAGATTTGTACAATCGAAAGTAGGACGTTATTGATAAAGCACCGATGCACCACGAATAATTCACAAACCATCGTATGTGACTAGTCTAAAAAATAAGTGTTTTCTGGGCCGTATGGTCAGGTTTCCAGGCGGTTATTACCCATATTAACTCAAATCCATTTTAGTTTTTTTTAGAAGAAATACCATTCAAAAACTGACGTTTCATAACTTGATGCAAGTCAAATCGTTAGAGTAAATACATAAATGCGATTCTCTAAAAACGTATTTATGTCGGATGGGTATTGTGGATATTATAGTAATTTCGATGGTTAGATCATAAGTCAGTTGAAGCTAGACCACCTTGGAAAACCTGAAAGCACTGAACAGCCGTTTCGTCCTATTGTGGGACTCCTTAGCAGTGCGCATCCATGACCTCGTCCACTGCGAGATTCGAACCCAGGCAGCATTTGACTTTCGACTGATGATAAATACTACTAATATATCTGTCGATATCAGTAGCACACATTACAATAGTAGTGTAGTGAACGACAACTTGATTGGAGACAATCGAACATATTTAGACACACAATTACAGAATCTCAGTAAAATTTGAGGATCATACATTAAATACGTCATTTGCAAAATGTCAATCAATTGTCTTTGACTTCATTGTTCTTTTGTTTCCACAACAACCATTTTCTGTTCTCGTTCTCTTTACTTCGATCTTCTTAACCTTCTGCCACCAGGCATTTCACTTTCGACTGATGATAAATACTAATTATATTTGTCGACATCAATAGAACACACCAAACTAAATCAACATTCATTACATCAACATTTTTATGATGAATATTTTATTTTCCCTAACTGCTAAATTTCTAAAACCAACTCAAAGTTTATCAATCCATATTGTAGGATACATAAATCAACAATCATCATTATTTTCTCCTTGAAATTAATTAATATCCCATCTGTCATTATTATGTCAATATTGCCCATATTACATCATTATATATATCCCATTTCGAATTGCATAGCAACAAAAAAGACAGGATAGATCAGTTTGATTGACAACTCATAGGAGAAATAAAAAAAAGGAAACGAGTTTTTTTCTTTCTTTTAGTGGTTTCATTTGAATTGTTGATTATATTTAATAAAACAATAAAGAGATCAAAGATGATGAATCTAATCTATCCATCGATATATAGATATTGATAAACCCTAATAAACGGAATCAATAACGATTGACAATCGTTCATGAGATAGTTGTTTTTCTTTTCTTTTCCTTTATTTTTTCCTTTTCTTTATTTCTTTTTTTTTCTTTTTGATGTATCTATGTCATTCATTGAATTGTTATCTCCATGTAAATAAATCAACAATGAAATGATCCTTTTCTTTTATCATACAATTTGATTGTCCAAAAATAGAACGATTAAATTAAATGACAATTTTACTGAGCAATATTTATTTAGAACAACATAGTTATAAGTGAAACAATATTGTTATCAATTAGATTCTCATTAGGCTTTACTCTAATGTACATTAATGTATTTATGTGGCGAATATGAAATGATTAAACTAATTAAGGTAGTTTATGAATCAGTGATGATAACAATGGAATAGATTACATAATGACAGAAAAGTACAGATTAACAGTATGATGACAAGTGTACTAGATGTGATAAGAATAATAAAGGCTTGATCCAACGTTACGTAATGGGAAATAGATTAATAATTAGAAACAATTTAGACACTAAAATAGCATTCATAAAAATTATAAGATTACGCAATAAGAAGTGTTCAGATAATTAGATTGTGAAGCGTATATTTTCTATTCTATCGTATTCGATTCGATTTTTGGTGATTTCCCAACTAAAGGATAAGTTACGTGGTTATGCCACTTCTATGTGTATCTACGAATTCAGTTGATTCTGTTGAGGAAGCTATGTTGTGCGTTTTACCAGACAACTGAACCAAAGAGTTAGTGAACACCTCCCTTAGTGGTTAAGAAAAGGTACTATCAAGTCGTTATGCAGCTCGGTTCTATTACACTTGATCAACAGCAGCCATATATTCCTACCATGAATTCTTACCAGTTTTCCTTATGCTGTTCGATCTCGCTTCTTACACAAAGCAGAAGCTATAGGAATTCGAGCCAACAATTCAAGTCAGTGTGTTCATAATTAATTTGTAACAACCTTATCTCTCTCTTGGCGTTGATAAATGATTTTATTTATCGCTTAACCATCAGACCACTGAGCCGGCATCCTGGGTCTGAATCTCGCGATGCGGTGTCGTGGATGCACACTACCGAGGAGTTGCATACTGGGACGAAACGGCCGTCCAATGCTCCCAGGTTTTCCATGATGGTCTAGTTTCAATGGACTCATGATCTCAACTATTTAAAAATTACTATAATATTCACAAAAACCCTTTCTGATATTAATCATTATTGTACACAGTTATTAGGAACAAGTCTTTATTTAATCAAAATGTAAACTTCATTAGCACAGTATATTTTATGAACCATTACTGTTAATCATGTATTTTTAGAATTATTAATTAATTGTTCTCGAGAATAGCATATTCATTATTCGAAGTAGTAGAAGCAGATATGAAAAGAATGAATAACAACTGGAAAGGAGCTGGGAAGAATTGGCCAGGACAGAGTTGGATGGACAGTGCTAGTAAGCTGCCTATGCCTCTCCACAAGGAGTAACAGGCGTAAGTAAGTAAGTAACTTTGATAAAAATTGGCGCCGATTATAGAGAAGTCATTATATATGAAAGTTATATTTGAAGTAATCTCAACGATTGAAATTTAAATAATCCCAACATTTCGTCCAAAAGATTTGTCTGGACCTACCATTTATTACCTTGCTGAAGATGAATATTATTGAACATTTATTTAAATTTTAAATGTTTAATGAGTATAAACTTAGACATTGTAGAATGGTAAACATTTTCTCAACAATTTTCGTGACAGTCTTATTCAATAAATCAATAAATGTTTTGTAATATTCAAAAATAACCTAAATGCATCAACATAAATAGTTGTTATGGTAGTTTTTATCACCAACCGATGATTTTTGGAGATCTATAGGAAATCATAGTGTAGTGAACAGCTGCAACTTCATAGAGTGTATATATGATATCTGAATGGATCACAATCGGGACTTTTAAGTCTAAACCACTGAGCCAAAATGCAATTTTTTTGGTTAGTGTTTATTTGGCGAGATAGTTTTTTACGGGATGGTGACGCTGACCACATGCCCAACTCTCCTTCTTTATCCGAACTTAGAACCGGCATTAGCCCTAGAGGTTAGAGTTCTAAAACAGAATATTATGTATTTTTTAAGTTCAAACAATTTTGGGTTGTTTTTTTATCCAAAAGGTGAATGCTGATCGAAATCTATCAATCATCTTAAAATGCGGCTACTAGTTTAAATGACTGGAAATCACATGCATTATGTTAGGATTTCGACAGGATTTTCCGTCGACTACCTTCAATAGCCTTATATTGTTAAAAGTTTTAACTAAACTTTGTAAGTTTATAGTAATGTGTAAAAGATGAATATTTTCATGTAAGACACTAATGCTCATGGTCCAACTTTGATATGATCAGATCGTTAACATTGTAGTCGAGATACAGATCTTTCTTATGTCATATATTATTTGTTGACTAATCCTTTGTATAAGAACTCGGATAAATAAAATCAATTAGACGTGTTTTGGATTTCTATATGTCATAGCTTTACCTTCTCCATTTTGTAATCAGTTCGAACGCCTGACGAAATGAACGAATGATTTATAAATACTCGAAATACTTGTCTTCAACTCTATATACCCCCGTGGTTATACATGGGCTTTATCGATATGCATATTTGATGTATGTAAAATCTGTTTTTCGTCCACGTTATTAACATATCAATCAGAATGAAGTCACACTGTGGGCAATAAAGTGATGAAACCAACATCATTCGAATATCCAGTCATAAATACTCAATTGAAAACTAGAATATCGTATACTACGTGAGTAGCTGAATTTATTTATTAATTGAATATTTTTTTCACATTAAATCATGTTGCAAATTTCACTCATTACCTAATGTGAACAAAACTACTACATTGATAGTTGAACTCATGAGTCGACTGAAGCTAGACCATCATCGAAAACCCGGAAGCGCTGGACAGCCGTTTCTTCCTAGTATGAGACTCGTCAGCAGTGGGAATTCATGATCCCACCTGGAGAGATCCAAGCCTAAAACTTATCAGTCTCACACACGAGCGCTTAATTACTAGACCACTAAGCTGGCATCCAATGGTTTTAATGTCTAACTTCAACCAATCCACGAAGTCACGCCCTCGTCCACTATTACTATCGATTTGATCATTAAAAAATCATCCAAGAGATATCCAAATCATTTCAGCATTATACCTGGCGTACTATAGATTCTATTTGTTAACAGAATTACGAGAACGAATGATCATAAATAGGAGAAAAGTTCGTAATGAAATCGAACGATATGAGCATTCATTAAAATATCAGACTGTCTAATAAATAAACATTACGATATTATGGTAAAGAAAATACGATCAATCATAGATTAGAGACTGATAAGCAATCATAAATAAATGTTGAAAAGATTATGTAATTGGAAGAATTAATTCAACTTAACAGACAATATACATGTATATTTTTTCTGGTTAGCGATTTTTAACAAGTTAGTTTTCTACGGGTTTGAGGTCTCTAACCCTATGCCCAACCCCCTTACTTTATCCGGGTTTAGGACAAGCAGTAGCTTAAAAGTGGCTCCCAGAAACTATCAGCGGCAACCTACTGTGGGAGAGAACAAACCAGATTTCAGCGGAGGAAGAAATCAGGAAGAAGTGATGAAAGTGGATAGGACATATGTCGGCTTACATGTCTTCTATTCACTCTTTTCTCTTTACTTCGTTTCTCTGATTGTTTGTCGGGATAGATGCGTGTACATTGCTGAGGAGTCTCACAATAGAATGAAAAGATCGTTCACTGCTTCTAGGTTTTCCATGATGGTCTAGCTTGAACTGATTCATGATCTCAACTATTGAAATTACTGCTATCTCCACCAAACCCTTCCTGATATGTATAGCATAAGTTAAAACTTAATGATTAATGAGTGCACAGATTATCCACGTTTTAATACCCTAAGCGGTAGTGTTTAGTGCGAGAGGCGCAAAGCTGAATCCCATAGGAGCAATATTTTTAGACCTGAATTATAGATTTATGCAGATGAAGACTACCAATTGTTACAAGACCATGTTTGTTGAAAGAGTGCAACGAACTACTCTTAGCCATCTGACGTTCAAGCATAGTGTACATGAAATTAAACCACTTAGACTTTTGATTTTGATCAAAGAAGGTGATTAGCAATAAAGATAAACAAGACATCGATTAAAATTTAATTTAATTTTACGAATATTGTTAACTAATGTGAATGAAATACAGATAAAAGTTCAATTCATTTTGAGTAGAGACAGGTATCAACCTCAAACATGATCATGGATCGATTGAAGTTAGATATTAAAACCGTTGGGTATCGACTCAGTGGTTTAGTGATCAAGCGTTTGCCCACGAGACCAAAGTTCCTAGATTCAAGTCCTTCATCAAGGATCGTGAATGCGCACTTCTTAAAAAGTCTCATATGAGAATGAAACGGTCGTCCAGTACTTTCAGCTTTTCAATAGTGGTTTAGCATACATCATATGTTAGTATATCAGATTCAGTTTGTTAAGCATAAAACAATTTCAGTAAAATATAAAGGTTAATGATGAAAAGCCAGTTTAGAAATTAAAAGTTCGAGTTCTTGTTCATCTGATTTCACTCAGTTAGCAACTAAGATTCTTTTTTTTTTAAAGTAATTTTAATGTGTCAATTAAAACGTTTATCCAAATTTTTTAATCTAAGAAACGAAAGAGAAAGTTTATACTTCACTATTAGTTTTGGTTATCATCATTTTCTGTACTTGAATTGTTTGTACTAGAAATAGATTAGACTAAACAAATTTCATTGGAACTAAATAATACAATCTATCTATTTTGTTACCAATGTTATTAATAATTATTATAGGTATCTCAGTATGAAATAATGATGGATCTTTGATAAATTATGATATGAAACTTCTACAACCATAACATCATTTCTAATTTAAAACTAAATTTTAAGCAAAGATGGTTAGATGGTAGGTAGGTAGGTAGGTAGGTAGGTAGGTAGGTAGGCAAGTTGTAGTGGTATCCAGGGTGAGCGTTTCGTTCTATTTGGAACTGGTTAATTGGATGTACCTACATCCCAGAATTCATGTTCCCTCCGGGACTCGAACTCAAATGCTGATAAGAGACTGATCAATTGTAATCCTAAACATCAATGGGATAGATACAAAAGTGGATTGAAACTTTCTTCCTTTATCCTATACATTTTTGTTAATAATACTTAGAATTCTTCATTTATGATATGATCAACCTGTAGTAACTTTGAGTGAACTTGAGTTCTCTAATCTAAACTTAAGAGTGCTGTTGTATTTTTTAACGAAAAGTAATAGCACCAATGTCAGTATTTCGTCATAAGGAACTATGAACTTATATCAGTGAATTCTTAAGAACAAAAGTTCCAAGAACCTAGGTAATACAATGCAAAGTATGTACATTCTTCATTCATAACAATTAAGTCACTCATTAACAGAAATTGATTGAAACAGACTCAATCTTTAGGTTTAAAAGTGTAGTGTCAGTTAATATGTTAAGCCAACATAACTTATTCTAGCTTATGGACAGGTCAATTTATCCATTCTTCTTGAGTCACGTTTTGACCTTGTTGTTAATTGTTCACTTATCAACATTTACTGTTTTTATATGAACATATATGTGTGTACATTTCTTATCCTGTTCATCACATGTCTGTAGCTTATTTTTGTGTGACTAAAAGTATCAATTCACGCTTGGTTAAATGGAGTTGGCTTACATACCTTCGCTTCACTCATTTCTTTTTGCTTCGTTCCTTTTATTGTTTGTCCAGATAAATGAGTGTGAACTGCTGAGGAGTCCTACAATAGAGCGAAACGGTTGTCCACTGCTTTCAAGTTTTTAATGATGGTCTGGCTTCAATTAATTCATGATCTCAACTATTAAAATTACTATAATTTCCATAAAACCCCATCTGACTTAATTAATTCACACTATAAACGTGATTAATAACAGCCACTAGAATATCAGTTACTCTTCTCTTCTAAAAATAGTACAATCACTACCGTACCTTCATCTCCAAAATAATCATCATTTACTTTTATTGATTATCTTTTTCTTAATTAATTTAGTTTTTTTTCACAAAGGAATAATACTGGGAAACGTTTGTAGCATTCTGAATTTAAGTTATTGTTCTTATTTCTGCGTAATTAGAAATCTTCTTCTTCTACTCTTCCAAATATTATAAAACATGTTTGCATTTAGATTCACTTGATGTTGTTTACCTGTATCTTCTCATTGTTGTTTAGGATCACAATTGATCAGTCTCTTATTGGCACATATGTATCCTGTACGGACTGCTTCGATGATGCCTTACATACTTACTTACTCCTGTTACTCCTCATGAAGGAACATAGGCCGCTCACTAGCATTCTTCATCCAACCCTGTCCTGGGCAATCTTTCTAGCTCCTTCCAATTGTTATTCATCATTTTCATATCTGCTTCTATTTCCCGATGTAATGCGTTCATTGACCTTCCACTTTTCCGCTTCCCTTCAGGATTCCAAATTAGGGCTTGCCTCGTGATGTAGTTTGATGATTTGCGTAATGTATGACCTATCCATTTCTATCGTCTTTTCTTAATTTTTTCTTCAGCTGGAAGCTGGTTTGTTCTACCCCCACAGAAGGCTGTTGCTGATGGTATCCGGCCAATCGATAATGCCTTAAGTCACAAGTTCTATAGGTAAAGATATATGGTGGCTAGCAGTGAAATCCAAGAGTGAACATCAACTCTAAGGTGCAGATATATTCATCTGACGAATCACTAATTCCACTGCTAACCATCATCCATATTTGAATTTATTGTTAGTAGTATTTTGTAATGACTCATTCTATTTTACTGTGAAATAAATGATTAAATGTCAAAGGAAATCTCGAATCTCAGTGGAATAAAATCTTTAAACACTTTCTCATTGTACGTAGATACTAGAACTGTCACCTATCAGGGAAATATTTGAAAATATTTCTTTCTAGCTGTATTTCAATTAGGTTCTACTGATGTCGACAGATATAAGTAGTATATATCATTAATCGAAAGTGAAACTGTTGACTGTGAAAGGTTAAGAAGATAGAAGAAAAGAGATCGAGAACAGAAAATGATTGATGTAGGAACAAAAGAACAATGAAGCCTGAGATGATTTATTGACATTTTTCAAATGACATACTTTTTACTGTATGGTTCTTAGATATTTTATTAAGACGTTCTGTAATTTTATGCTCAAGTACATTTGGTTGTCCTCACTTGTGTTCTCGGTCACTATAAGGCGAACACTAGATACATCAAGATAACATAGTAAGAGAGGTTTAATACATTGATTTTTTGACAGATTATTTTTTTGTTTAAGCATTTCTATACTTCCGTAATATTCCCTACCTCAAGGAATATAAAGTGAAAGGATCTTTATTTTCAATCCTACTGAAAGAAAAGATAATACATAAAACCATATCAGAAAACGTTTGTAAAACACTACATTATGATAAAGATAAAGTATCTGAACCGAACGAAAAAAAGATGGATACAAATTTTCTGAGTAATATACAGCCCTCAAATGCCCATGATAAGACCAAGAGTGGGGAGAGTCCGCTCTCTCTCTCTCTCGAAATGCTCTCACATGATCACGCGTATACAACCTTTGCAAAAGAAAACTTACTCATTGTCTTCTCATGACGATGGTTTTATTTACGAAGTTGAGAGGAAAAAAAGAGAATGTCCGGAGCGTTAACCGGGTTGGTGGACAAGGAGAAATCATCTAGGGGAGTTGACAATCCCTCTTTCCAAACCAATCGTGCACATGGGCTCCAGTATCCTGAGGAAACAAATGGAGTATGAACCAATCGTTGGTCACCGGTTACCATAGGACTGCTTCTCCTAACTATGCCCCACTGCCTTTTAAATCAGACATTTAGGTCAAAGGCTCCGAGTGTGGTCTTCTAAGAAAACCACCTGAATCGGTTTGGGCACTCTATTTATTGATTATTATTTTTACTTTTTAATATATCATTGGATCGATTAATTTACTTCAGTAACATTCATTATTTTTGTGGAGTTTTGTTCTTTGAGCTGGATGGTTTGGTCGTGGAGCTTTCATCGTTCTTCTGAATGACATCACGATGATGTCGTTTGGACCATTTCATTTGCTCTGTTTCTTTTAACAACAATTTATATTAGATAGTTTGTTACTAATTATATCACTGTAGTTTAGTCAACTCCCTGTAAACTGAACAGATATAGATAGTAATTAAACATTACAGATATTATCAGTTATAATGATACGGTGAATAATTCGACTAATTTATTACTGATATGCATGTTTCTCTATGTTTCGGCATACATAGGTATATTTACGTATATATATGTATGAAATGATAGCCGCATGATTTTGTCAAGATTATCGAGCAGCGTAAAACCATAACAATAAAGAAATGAAAATTATCATGACAAGTGACAGAAAAAGGATATTTATTTCAGTGTAATCACGAACTTATATAAGTTAGACAATTACTGATTACATGGAAGCATTGATCAGTCGTTTCGTTCAAGTATGGGACTCTTCACCTGCGAGTATCTATGACTTCTTAACTGGGAGTTAAATTCAAGATATTTGATTTCACAAGAGAACGCCTAACTTTATAATAACTAACCCGATATTCATTGATGTAAAAGTTTAACTTAAATGAAAGATGGTCACACAGTATCATTGAATGACTGAAACTAGACTCGTACACCACTGAATATTGGATGAGATGTTAAGTGTTCGTGTATGAGACCGAATTTTGGTTACAGAATTCTGAATGCGCACAGTATGGTAATGAATTCTGTGATAATGTAGTTTTTGTATAATACAGTCAATTAAAAAGAGCTGAAATGATAAGTGACTGATCGAAATACTAACTTATTATTAATTGAGTTAAAAGTTCAAGTATTTCCTACTAAGTTTGATTTCGATAGCCAAGAAATAGTTATACTACTGATCCTTTCAAACACTATGGCTAACACATAGCTTGACAAACATGTTTCATTATGAAATCAACATCGCGGCTCTAAATGATGAGAAACTTTAGTGTAAAATTTTCTATCTAATATACTGGTTTACTAGTTAATTTTGTTATATTGATGTGAACGATTTATGATTAGGCACTACTTACTTTTCTTATTCATATGTATGTCATTAGTTATATATAGATAGTGCTTTCTTGTGTTTTCGTGAGTAAACTTTGTTACTTTTCATCATATCGTCATTGTTTCATTTGACCGACAGAATCTAATTTACTTTTATTTACATCTGTTAAACCTCGTCAAGGGGCAAGGGCCTACTACCAGCATTCGCCATCCAACTCTGTCCAAGACAGTTCTTTCCACTTGTTTACCGTAGCTATACATCCTTTTCATGTATGCTTTTAATTCTTAGCGTATTAAGTTCTTTGGCCTTCCTCTTTTATGTTTCCCTTCAGGAATCCAAATTATCACTTGCCTCGTGATACAGTTTGGTGATTTACATAATTTATTTCCTATTCACTTCCGTCGTCTTTTTTTAATTTCCTTTTCAGATGGAATCTGATTTGTTCTCTCCTACAGAAAGCTATTGCTGATGGTATCCGGCCAACAGATGTTGAGTATCTTGTGTAGACACATATTTATAAAATCTTGTACCATATTGATGATGGTTGAGGTAATTCTTCAGGTTTCAACTCCATACAATAGGACTCACTGTCTTCACGTTCATATTGACTTCAGGTCCACCTTGTCCAATGATGATGATGTTCAGATATGTGAAACGTTTCGCCTCTGAGATGATGGAGAAGATTTGTAACTCAGGTGGATGATTTCGGTGGAGTTTTGTTCTCTGAGCTGGATGGTTTGGTCGTGGAGCTTTCACCGTTCTACTGAACGACATCATCAGCACAAACTTCACTTCAGAGAACAAAACTCCATAAAAAACTTTTCACCTCCTCCGGAGTTTCTCCATCACGTGTAGTTGTGTTGATATTATCTGTGTTGTATTTGAGGATGTTGCTTTTCACATCGTGTATGTTGAGGCCTATCGATACAGAAGCCTCTACTCTGGTTTTTTCTAGGTCAAACTTAAAAATAATTATTTTAGTTGGTTTTCTCCCATAATCTGAGTTTTTTCTAAAAAAAACACCATTTTTGTACAATCTACAATGAAATGTGGTGTTTATTCCATTACCAATGTTATATGAATTATATCAGGAATCATGCTTATTTATCTATTAGATAGAACTATATTAGGCTAATCTTTAGAATAAGTCAATGTGTGTTAGCTTTATATTTATGAAAGAGAATGCTCATTAATACAGTGTTAACTGGTGAGATTATAATTTATGAACGACCGTCGAGCGACGCCGACCTTGAGAGTGAACGCCTACTGTTCAGGACTAAATGAGGGTTATAAATCACTTAGAATTTTCATTTACAGTTGATGGTTATGGTTAAAAATTAGATTTCGGGTTTTCATTACGAACTGACATTAGCTATAATGCCGAAGCTCTATTTAGCCAAATGTTTGGATGAATTTAGCGCCCAAATTCATGACTAGTTATCTTACACCTGATTGGTTCGTCCATAAATTTTCGTCTCGCCGTGTTAACCTTTGCGTTATGTTTATGTTTGAAAACTAATGTTCTGTTTCTTTGAAAGTTGGTCAGCACATAAAATACAATTCACAGTTACATGAAGCCTGATTACTATTAGCATACTTGTATTCGCCTATTCAAACACAACTAGTGTACGATACATTAAAATTTGTCTCTAAAACATCATGTAGAGCTAAAGTTGATGGAGTTTTGTTCTTTGAGCTGGATGGTTTGATCGTTCTTCTGAACGATATCATCAGCACAAACATCAGAATTTCTCCTTATGTGTTTCACAGCTTGTCCTGTAGACCTAGATGTCAAATGACTGGAAAAATATGGAAATCTTGGATAGAGAAAATTCCAAAAACATCAGAGAAATTTTACAAGCTTGGCACTCAGGTCAATCAGCAATCAACAAGCATATTGAAACCAATCCAATTTATCAACCGATCAGGAAAGTTATGCACAAACATAGGAACTAAAATCAAACCAATGGGAGATACAACCAAAACAAAAAAGTAAACAATGTCAAGTTTAAGGTCAACAAGAACCAATAAACATCGAGGGCCACAGGACAAGCTGTGAATAATATGTGGAGAAATTCAAACACTTCACTTCTATCTGAAGTTTGTGCTGATGCTGTTGTTCAGAAGAACGATGAAAGCTCCACGACCAAACCATCCAGCTCGGAGAACGAAACTCCATCAACGCTACTTAGTACTCACTTAGTTCCAGACTAGTCATGATTTTGACCCTTTTCATATAACTACAAATCATGAAATTGGACCAGTTCTATCAATATGAAACGCGCGTCCTATTATGGGACTCCTCGGCAGTGCGTATCCACGATCCCGCCTAGCGATCTAGCTTTATTTGATCCATGAATTCAACCATTAAATTACTAGAATCTTCACAAAACCCCTTTTTGATATAAAGATTACTTTAGGTGAGTAAATTGATATACCTTTTGTAATAAATCAACAACAACAACAAAATGCTCAAAGACGCTTAATACAGTGTAGGGTCGGCTATTATGTTGAGTCAATATACCATATTATAGCTTTCAGACATGCCATTTCATTCATTCTACTTGAGTCATATTTTGATATTGTTAGTTATTCTCTTATCAATCATAACCGTTTTTATTTGAGCGTATGTATGTGTACATTTTATTCTACACATCACATGTCTGTAACTTATTTTTGTGTGACTATAAATATTGATTAACGCTTGACTAAATGGAGTTGGCATACCGGCCATCTCTACTGCGTGTCATTTCGCTTCTCTCTTTTCTCTTCGCTTCTCCGATATTTTGTCTGGATCAAAGATTGCATGAAATATACTTATTCGAAATTCATTCTCGTATTTGACTCATTTAATTCTGTTATTGAGTGATGCTATTTAAGTCAATAATTATATACGAGGATAGGCAACATATATATTTCAATAGCATTCATTCAATAGCGATCAACATATTATCTAATTAGAGTCAGATTGCGGGCCATTAAATTGGAGAGCCCGTCGATAACATTGTCCAATCTAAGTGATGACGAAATAAAGTTCCCCACGAAAAACAGCATTTTACTAAATATTGGGAAAGGATGGTCATAAAGATTACATTTAAATTAACTATTTAAATAGGTCATTCAAACAACATCTTGAGTCCCGGAGTGGACATCAACTCTGCGATGCAGGTACATCGAGCTGACGATTCCCAAAGAAGACGAAACGCCCGTCCTGTATCCCACTGCTGGTAACTATCCATATTTGCGTAAAAAGCTTGTGACTTATGGCTATATCGAGGCATCCGCACAAGATGCACATATACCAATAAAAGACTGATCCATTGCAGTCCGAAATAGCAATGGGAAGACACACGTCAAACAACACCATGTGAATTAAGCTTCACCCCAATGCACAAGCAGGCGGTTATCAGGACTCAGTAGCTAAGTGGATAATGCGATGGTGTTTGAAGCGAACGGTACTGGGTTCGAGTCCCAAAGTGATTACCAAATCTGGAATGTAGGCATATCCAACTGATGAGTCCCAAATTGATTGTTTTACATCAACATAACATTTCATTTAGATCCAATGATAAAACCTATGAAATTTTATTACTTTATAATGATCAATGTTTTTGTAGACAAAGCAACAATATGGATACATATCATTAATATATATTATTTAGTATCTATGCTTATATTTGTATTTGACAATGATATTGATTTACATGAATATTATAAAATCGATAAATAAACCTTTTGATCCATTTAATAAATTGACAATGAACCGAAATATTTCTGTTCCGTTTTTATAATGAATCAAATAATTGATTTAAAATAGAATTTGATCGGTCTATTCAGTGTGTTTTTGTTTTTTTCTATTATGATCACATTTACCTTACATAAATATTGTTTTTTTTTAGTATTTTTTTTACAATATACAGCTTTCTAATGACTGTCACGAAATGGTATATTTGGCATCCAGAAGAGATAGAAGAGATAGACTATCCAACTAATGTATACTATTCAGTAATTCATGTATATATATATATATATTTAATTGTTTTACATGTCATAAAGCTTTAATAATTAACAAGAAGTAACCAAGTAGTGATTAGAAGAATGAGATAATAAGATTTGGATACTTGGATACAAACATTATTTGAAATTAAAGGGAAACTGTGATTTCATTTCTCATGTGGATATGTTTGTGATGTATGAGAAAGTGTATACAAATCACAGAGAGAGAGAAGGGGAGGGGGTGTGGGAGGGAGAGGGTGTGGGTGGGAGAGGGTGTGGGAGGGAGAGGGGGATAGATGGGTCAATAAGAGTGGAACAAGTAAATTCAATTCGGTATGTATAATGATAAAATTCGGGGGGGGGGAGGGTCATAAAGTTTGAATGCATACATAATCATTCATTCATCCATTAATTTTTACAAGAAACCGAAATTCACACTGGCAGCACGAAAAAATGAAGAGAAATACTTGAAGAACGGCTACCCAATCAACGTCAAAAAATATCAGCACGCATAATTACACGAAAAAACCATCCATTCATTTCTATCTAAATGTTAGTTATAAAATACAACTTTAATAGTATACAAAAGTGTATAGCGTTAGTGCTACTTAACTACATTTTAGTCAGTGTAGAATAAACTGAATTACGTAATTTGATATGTTTATTAACGAAACCAACTTCTACAAAGTCATCAGTATCATGTTTTATCTACATTCATATGATATGCGTCAATCACTAGGTGGTGATCACTGTCATGAGTGTCAGGTCAGTGATCAATCAATCGTAAACACAATACAGTCTTACAGGAAATCAGTCGTGGCCTGGATAGCCCAGTGTTAACGTCTGCGACTGTGCAGCTAGAAGATACGAAATTGAATCCGTCAAGGATCATCAGTTCCCTCAAGATTACTGGTACATCTTGCTGACGAGTGTCAAGTATCACAAAATCTAGGTCCAGTTTTTCTTGTTAGAGGATTATTGAGGTTGTATTAATTTTAGTAGTTTAACTCATGAGTCGATATAGGCTAGACCTGGAAGTACTGAACAACCATTTCGTCCTAGTATGAGACTTCTCAAAATTGTGCACTGAAGACACTCTAAGCGTATTGTCATACTTATTACTATTTAGTAGTATATCTATCAACTTGTTTTTTAAAATCATATCAAGATAGAAACATTTAAGAAACAATTTATATGACTATTTTGTCGTATTTACTATTCATATTCAAGTACACAACATGAACACAATGTCCTTACCAATTATATTCAATATAAACATTATACAAATTGACTGAGAATATGGTAACTGAAGGACCAGAACTCTTTTGTCTATATAAGGTTAAAATTAATAACATAAGATAAAATGATAATCTCTAGTTCTCGTTAGATAGATGGATAGATAGATAGATAGATGTGTAGATAGATAGATAGATAGATAGATAGATAGATGTGTGGATAGATAGAAAGATAGATAGATAGATAGATAGATAGATAGATAGATAGATAGATAGAAAGATAGATAGATAGATAGATAGATAGATAGATGGATAGATAAGTAGATAGATAGATAGATAGATGTGTGGATAGATAGATAGATAGATAGATAGATAGATAGATAGATAGATAGATAGATAGATAGAAAGATAGATAGATAGAAAGATAGATAGATAGATAGATAGATAGAAAGATAGATAGATAGAAAGATAGATAGATAGAAAGATAGATAGATAGATAGATAGATAGATAGATAGATAGATAGGTATAGATAGATAGATAGATAGATAGATAGATAGATATAATTATCTGCGTCGTCTATTAATTATTTATTATTGCTTTCCAGAATTAATCCCCTAGAGACTATTTCTATTTTCCCCCTACCACCTCCCTCTCCCCACCTATTTCTTTTCTCTATGACATTCTATATAGATTTATTTCGTTAATTAAATTTTGTAAATTTCTTTTTTTTGTCAATGATCAATCTTTTATACAAAAGAAGGATTTAAATATTTAATGACGGTTACGGATTTGTTTCAATCAGTGTTTTTTTCTATCCTTTTTTTCAGCTAACAAAATCAATATCATATTTAATGGTTCATTTCAACGGTTTGTTTATTTATTCCTTTACTTTTTGAATTATTAATTATCATGATTACATAATAGTTTATGATGTTAATATTTATTAGGGTTTCGTGGATATTATAGTAATTTCGATGGTTGAGATGATGAGTTAATTGAAGTTAGATCACCATGAAAAACCTGGAAGCACTGGAAAGCTGTTTCGTCTTATTGTGGGACTCCTCGATAGTGCGTATTCACAACCTCACCCTCTGCGAGACTCGAACCCAGGACTTAATGGTTTCATGCGAGAGCGCTTAAATACTAGATCACTGAGCTAGGATCCAACGGTGTTAATGTCTAACTTCAACTAATCCACTAAATTGAGCGTCACATCCACCAATGTCTTCAGTGAGTTACTATCTCACAACAGACTCGGTTGAACTCCACTAATCACTGTCTCTCACTAGAACTCCAGGAAATACCTCTTGAACACATGGATATTGGTTCAAAAAGGCAATGAATATATGTGTGCTTCATAAATCACTTGATTTGTGTGTGAGTTCTGATACTACTTGGATGCCTAGACCAAAGCAGGTGATTTCTTAGGGGGCCACATCCTGAGCTTTCCACCCTAAAGGTTTAATTTACAAGGTAGAGGAGCAACGTCAGTAAACGCAGTCCTATGGTAGCTGGTGACCAACAATTGGTTCATATGCCATTTGTTTCCTTAGGATCCTCGGGCCCATGTGCACCATTGGTTTGGAATAAGGGTTTTCCAACTCCCCTAGTTAGACTCTGATAGTCCACCAAACCGGTTAACGATTCGGACATTAGCTTTTGTCCTTTCAATTTCATAAATAGCACCTCTCTTACGAGAAGGCAGTCTATAATGACTAATCGGTTTTATATTTTGTAATTTGTTTTGCTTTACTTTTCGGAAATATTGTTTTTTTTCTCATTTTTATTTTCTTTCATTTATTGAATTATGATTACTTACGTCTCATGTGTAAACTCGAGGAAGCTCTAGGAGACTCAGAAAAATCTGAAGATATTATATTTATTCATCTTTTGAAAGAATATTCCCAAATCCCTACGTGTAGCTTCTCTATTGAACAAATGCTTGTAACCCCCTACAGATTGAATGGCTATAATGATGATTTTGTTTTAACTAAAAACTATAAATACCTCACCGTTTTGTATCATAATTGATACTGTTTGGAATAGCATTCCTTTTCAATTATCTTCTGTCTTCTCATTTGTGAATTGAACGGTTCTAGCAATCAAGTTGTACGCAGTGTATCAAAAGTTTAAGCTATAGATATAACATCTTTTTCATTTGTTAGTTATAAAAAATGTAAGATATTTGGTTCTTTCATAGTTTCGTTATGAATTTCAGATCACATTTTAAGTTCAAAAGGATTGATTTTATTGCTTAGTTAAATAAAAATACTTTCTAATGAGTTTGTGAATTATTAGTAATCGAAAGAGTATACTATATACGTGTTATGTAGATTCATAAGTATGCAGTTTCCTTGAATTTCGAAATTTTGAATGAAAGATATCGTTGTGTATGACATTTCTTATGTTTTTACATTATAATAATGATGAAATTTTAGATTTGATACTTATTTACTTGCGCCTGTTACTACCAATGGAGAATAGGCCGCCGATCAGCAATTCTTCAACCCACTCTGTCTTGGGCTTTCCTTTCTAGTTCTATCTAACTGTTGTTTATTCTTCTCATGTCTATCTCCATTTCCCTGCATAATGTGTTATTTGGTCTTCCTATCCTCCTTTAGATTACATATGAGGGCTTGTCTTGCGATACATTTGGGTGCTTTCTTCAATGTGTGTCCTATCCACATCCAGCGCTTCTTCCTGATTTCTTCCTCCAATCGAATCTCGTTTGTTTTCTCTTACTGTAGTGCTCGTTGCTGATAGTGTCTGGCCAACAGATCTCAAGTATTTTGTGTAGACAACTGTTAATATACTCTTGTATTTCCTGGGTGATGGCTTTCGTAGTTCTGCAAGTTTCTGCCCCATAGAATAGAACTGTCTTCAAATTTGTACTGGAAATTCTGACTTTGCTGTTGGTTGACAGACAGTTGTTTTAAATTCCAGATGTTCTTTAATTGTAGATATGCTGCTGCTTCACCGATCTGCACATTCACATTTGCATCAGATTCAACATGTTCATCAATAATACTGCTCAGTTATGTAAAGGTTTTTCATTCTCCGTAGCCCCTTCGTCAATTGTGATTGAATTGGTGCATGTTGTGTTGTTTTGAAGAATCTCGCTTTTCACTTTGTGTATGTCGAGATCTACTACTGCTGAGGCTGCTACTACACTGGTCTTCTTCTCTTGCATTTGTAGTTGCATGTGCGATAGAAGAGTTAGATCATCTGCGAAGTTTTGATCGTCCAGTTGCATACTATCTGTCCACTATATCCCACGCCCCCCCCACATATTTACATTTTCATGATTCATAAATTATAATCTCTCCATAAATATTAATTAGATTATTTATCGACTGATGTATCTATGCTATGTATATTATCATAGCATTACAATTATTTATTAATTAAAAGTAAACTAAAAACATTCCTAATGATGAAATGTAACTGACTAAGAGAATAATTGTTAACTTCCGGTGCTTGTCTCATCTATTTAATACTATTTTTTTTATAAAGTTTCGTTACAAATGATCCATTAGGTGAAATATTTAGGTAATTCAATGGAAATGAGTCTATTTCAATGTAAAGAACTGTCGAAAAAAGAAAAAGAAATATATATGTTATTCATATCAGGAGTTTTGTGGAGATTGTAGTCATTTCAACAGTTGAAATCATGGGATAATTGAAGATAGGCCACAATAGAAAACCTGGAATTACTAGACAGCCGTTTCGTCCTGTTGCGGGGCTCCTCGTCAGTGCTCATCCACGATATCGCCACCCACGAGATTCGAACACAAGACCTATCAGTTTCTTGAATATAATATTAGTAGTTTTATCTATTAAACAAATTTGAGAATGTATATCTTTGTGTAGAAACCCGTTTTATTTTATTTTCTTAATTTATAAAGCATTTCCCATATGATCCGAACATTCCGAGTTTGAGTCCTGGAGACGTTATGGTATAACATGACAGAAGGGTCCGATAGCACAAAAAACAGTTTCTTTAAATTTCCATGTTTCCGATAACTGTTGTTGTGACTTTCAACGTGATTAATTATCACATGATTGATTCGTCAATCTAAATGTGACTTATACAATCTTAGTACTGTACTAAACCAATGACATTCAACCATTTTGAGTAGCCTAGTATCTTTAGTCTATTAATAGATCATAGAAGTTACCTGTAGTTTATTCTGTACTAGAATATATCAGTTCACCAATTAAAAATGAATCCATCATTCAAACAGTATATTACGCATTGATAAAGCATTGTTATCATTTCTATATAGACAAAGAAAAAGAAAATCATTCAAACTGTTAATTACATTGGAAGCAGTACCTGAAATGATACCTATTTTAATGACAAAATAACAGCCATGATATTAGTTTCAAAGTTCTAAAAAACGCCATTAGATGTTAGTAAAGGTTCAATAAAAAAAGAATATACAAAGGAAAAGCGGCGAGACTATAGTCTGTGAACGAACCAATCAGATAAAAGATAAAAGATCTTGGATTTCGGCATGAAATTCTTTATCCATTTGTTTAAATAGCATCTTGACATTTTATCTGAGATCAGTTCGTGATGAAAACTTTAAATCTAATCCCTATCATTAATCACCAATACTTATACTTCACACAGGTTTAAAGTCCTTATTTATCCATAGTCAGTAGATGAATATTCTCAAAGTCACTTTAGAATCGCTTAAAAGTCATACATAAATTATAGTCTCAACTTTTCATCATAAGAATCAAGACAATCAGTGGGTACATTCTGTTTAGATGTTATGACATTTTCTAAATAAACCGAGTATAGGATTTAAAGAGGACACATTTTGAAGTTAGGTAATTTTACTTCATGGACAACGCTAAAGTTGACAGTTTAATGTGTACTAACAATTACTCATTTCACTTCTCGATTTGCTTTAAATTGGGAATACCTAGGGAAAACATGTTATATCATGTTATATCAAGGTAACTGGAATATCATTCATTTGCATTTAATGTAGTAATACAGTTCCATTCAATGTCTAATCGTTATCTTTTGATTTATAGTCTATGTAAATTATCATTTGTCTATATGTCTCTTATGTAAAGCTCTGATTAGCAGTACGTATTGTATTATCCATTGGCTAGGATCAATTTTATGCAACATGTAAGCATCTTGTTAATACGTATTTATTGTTATAAATAATGATCATTTAATAAGGTTTCATTTAGTTATGAAACCCTATGTACTGTAGGCAGCCAGTTATCACACTAGTTTATAACTCCTCATTAATGTTTATTCATGATCATATTAGAAATTGAGTCCTGAACTTTCAGAGTCAGCTAATTTCATTTTGTGAAAAATTTAACAGTCAATTAAAAACTCTCCTTGACAGTGCTCATCCACCATTCCATTCACGGGATTCGAACCCAGAAACTATCAGTCTCGCACGCGAATGCTTAACTTCTAGACCACTGAGTCGGCATCCAACAATGTTACTGTCTAACCTCAATCAATCCACGTAATTACGCAACCATCTTCTAGTGTACTGAGATAGATACCTGTCCATTAGTCATGGCTTCAATGGTGGCCTAACATCAATCAATTCATGATCTCAATCAAAACCTTTATGATTTCTCAAACCCTATACTGATAAACAATCTCTATAAATCCCTTGGTTCTTAAATGAATACATCATATATTTTTTACACTAACAAAATTATTTCACTGGTTGAAATCATGAGTCAACACCATTGGATGCCGGCTCAGTGGTCTAGTTGTTTAAGCACATGGCGCGAGACTGATAGGTCCTGTGTTCGAGTCTCGCGGGGGGGGCGGGATCGTCGATGCTTACTGCTAAGGAATCCCATATTAGGACGAGACGGCCATCCAGTGCTTCCAGGTTTTCCATGGTTGTGTAATTTCAATTGACTCATAATTTCAACCAGTGAATTTTCTAAAATCTCCACAAAACCCATTCTGATAACAAAATTATTGGCTTTATAGCTTTTAACCAATCGAAAACTATTTCCTAAGATAACGAAATTTCATCCAATCAATTTGAAGTATAGTTTTTGTTGTTGTTGTTGCCCAACGTACAAGACAATAATATAATAAGTACTCTATTCTTATATAATCATCATTTGAACATTTCTTATGCAATTATCATTATTGAATTATTTAATAGAATTAGTCAAAGGGGTTTTAGTCATATAAAAAACGATTGCAATCATTAGTTGATTACATAATATTCAAACATTTAAATCAATTATTATTATTAGACAACATTTAATCGATACATATGATCATTTAGCATTAAAAACAACAACAAAAGAAGAAAATACAATGGTACAATATTGTGCATAGCAACAGTTATGTAATATTTAACTAACTATAACAATGTTACCATGTATATTCTATATTTTCAATGGTCAGATAATAAATTAATACCAGGAAAACTTATTTCCTAAAACATAGTAAGTTGATTTTTTCTTTTTTCTTTTCTTTCTTTCGGTTCTTCTTTTTTCTTTTTTTCCTTTTTTTTGAAATTCGTCTCCTTATTCTCTTTCCACGTTCCTTTTTTTCTGTTTTTCTTTTGATTTACAATGTTATTTCATAAAAATGAATCAATAGGAATGAAGCATTTTGTTTTTGGTTGAAATCATTATTTCTTATTGGAAATGATTGAATTCATTGTGTTTGTTTTAATTCACATTAGTTACTTAGTTACGTCTGTTAACACCTGTAGAGGAGCATAGGTCAACCATCAACATTCTTCATCCAACTTTAGAAAAGTTATCAGTGGAATAATTAAAGCTAGAACCTATTAGATGATAATCGAGATATACTTTTATTAGATGATTGTCAATTTTACCCACCCCCCGCAAAAACAAGTGATAATTTGTTTGCGATTTCTTACTGTTTGTAGTTGACATCATGAGTGACTAAATGATAATGATGCTGATGGAATGTGTATTCTGTTTAGTTTATATATATTTGGGTAATGAATGAAATTGATAAAATGTAAATAATGTAAATCAAATCAGAATTTTACATAGTATACGTGTGGCGTATGCTACTTATGTTGACAAATATAAGTAGTATGTAACACTAAGATATGATTGAATAAATTTAATTCAAGGCAATATTAATGTAAACAGAGATTAAGTGTAATAAAAATAGGAATGAAGAAACGATGAAATTTGTAAGAGACAAATGATGTATTTACTGCATGATTTTCATATTTTACGAAAACATTATGTATTTTTTATTAAAAATAAATTGGTTTACCCCACCTGAATGTTTATTCACTACATACGTATATTTCAGACATGCTAATATTGAACGGTAGGTAGGTAAATAAAAGGCACAGTAACTTTATCAGGCATTATAGTTAGGTAATAACATCTTTTCATGTACCTATAAAAATTGTTGCTCTGGTTGTTAGATGGGGCATCGGCCTTGTGACTTTCGAAGGAGCTCGGCTTTTACCATGAGGTGTCATAGCTCTTCTAAATGAAGACCTTCTAACTCCCAAGGCAGGGTTTAAATGGTTTTAATTATTTTTTCTGGTTAGCGTTTTTAGCGAGTTAGTTTTCTACGGAATGGAGTCGCTAGAACTATGCCCAACCCTCCTTTTTTATCCGGGCAGTAACTGTGGAAGAGCTACAGGCGGAGTTAGATGGAGTGTGTTGGTGGGTGGCCTATTCTCCTCCACGAGGAGTAATAGGCGTAAGTAAGTAAGTAATAACGCCTTTGAGCTCGTTGACACAAGATGTAAGAATACTTGATATGGAATGAGTACAAACCACTAGCTATGTTATATAATGATTCTGTAGTCGGCTAAAAGAATTAATGTCTAACTGCCTATAAATTTGAAAAGCTTTGTCTTTAAATAGATGAATCCCAATGAAAGCTAAATAAAGTGAAATGCACTATAATTAAGATTTATACAAATAAAGAAACGTGGTTATTAAGTTGAATATAATGTCATAAATTTAGAAGAAATAATTCAACGGTTGACATTCAATGGTTAAGACCATTTGGAATGACTGTTTGTTATGAAACAGATACCACTATATATTGGCTAGATTTACTATTAACTTTTACAATGCCATGTAATAACCTGATAAACTTATTCATGACTCCCAATCATTAATGATTAAATATTATGATAATCTCTTCGATAGGTCATTTATAGATATCTTTATAAAGTAAAGCATTACAAACAACCTTTAAATCAATTAGATCCCCTCTTATAATTTAGTAACGTTGAGTATGAAAAACATATTCTAAGTCATAAAATGAAAAAAAGAAACAAATTAGGAAAATGTAGATATCATTGCGTAATAGAACATTATTTAAAACTGATAGGTCCTGGGTTCTAATATTGCGAGGCGGGATCGTGGATGTGCACTGCAGAAGAGTCCTACAACAGGACGAAACGATCGTTCAGTGCTTTCAGGTTTTCCATGATGGTGGTCTAGCTTCAATTGACACATGATCTCAACTATTGTAATGACTATAATATCCCACAAAAACCCCTTCTGATAACAAACTTTACTAGTTTCTTTCATAGAATAAAAAGAAATGTCAGGTTATATTGTAGCTAGTCAATAGAAAATGAATTCTAATATGAAATAATCATAAAATATGCCTATTTATTTTTTATTGCTAGTTGAATTCCATTGATCAAGATGAAGAGACATTCTAGGTAAACTTAAAAGTATTACCTTAGCGAAAAGTCATAGAGAATTTTACAATATTACACAGTTTATACATATTATTATTATTATTATTATTATTATTATTATTATTATTAAAATATGACTTTGTGTAGAATGTAGTAATTTGAATAGCTTAATTCATCAGTTCATCTATCTTAGACAATGATTGGAAACATGAAAGCATTAGATAATCATTTTGTTCTAGTATGAGAATCTTCAACACTGTATATTTATAGTCTCATATGTGAGGGATTGAACTCAAAACGTGAAAGAGTTAAAATCCTTCATGTACCTGGGAATTATCATCGATGAACAAGGAGGATCGGATGCGGGCATAAAGGCGAGGACATAATGAACGCATTATTAATTCACTCAAACTAATAGTCACATCAACAAGGTACAAGTATTTAGAAATAGTTGTTTACACAAGATACTCAACATCCATTGGCCAAATACAATCAGCAACAGTCTACTGTGAGAGGGGACAAACCAGTTGTCATCTGAGGAGGAAATTAGGAAAAGACGATGGAAATGGATAAGACATACATTGACGAAGTCATCAAACTGTATCATGAGGCAATCTCTAACTTGGAATCGTGAGAGGAATTGGGAAAGAGGAATTTTAAAGAACACATTACATTAGAAAATAGAAGCGTTTATGATGAAAAGGATGAATAACAAGTGAAGAGAATTTTCGAGGACAGAGTTAGATGGAAACTGTTGGTAGGTGACCTATGCTTCTTCACGAGTAGTAGTAACAAGCGTAAGTAAGTAAGTCAAAACAATATGATCTACATTTTACTATAAGTCAATACGTATTCTATGTCACTGTATTAATTCATAATGAAAGTCTCATTTACTTCTTTTCTTTTATTCATTCCTTCATTTAGAATGCATTTAGAATATTTTACAATTGAATGGATTCTATCAAATATAATCTGGTTTATTATTATTCTTTTAAATCATTTACAATTCTATTATCATTATTTTATTTATATTCAATTTATTTCATTTATTATTGCTAATCATTTATTACATAATAATCATAATCCAACTATTCAATCAATTCATGATTCAATTATTAATTTCAATAATATAAATTCTAATCTATTCACTATTCCTTATTATAATTTAACTTATACTATTACAGAAAATCAACCAATTAATTATTTTATTGGACAAATTAATATTGATTTATTAAAAACAATTAAAATCAATAAATCATCAAAATTATTTCCTATTTTATATAATACATCAAATAAAATCAATATATTTTATAAATTACAAAAATCATCTGATTATATTTCAATAAATGAAACAACAAGTGTCTTAGTAACAAAAAATTTCATTGATTTAGAAACATTATGTCCATATTATTGCCATGGCAACAAATATTATGCTGAATTAATGATTAATGTAAATATATGGTGCTATAATAATAATAATAATAATCATATAATTAGTATTATTAATATTAAATTAATCATTATTGATATCGATGATAATTCACCAATATTTCCATTAAATTTAATAAGACCCTATAAAATTCAATTAAAAGAAGTGATTTATGGGATTGGAAAATCCATTGAATTACCTAAAGCAATCGATAAAGATATTAATCCAATTTATTCAGAAATAGTATATCGTATTGATCCATTATTACCAATTGATCGATTATTGATTTTTAATACATTTCATTTAATGATTGATCATGATTCACGTTTATTACTTATAATAAAACATGATTTAGATTATGAATTAATAAAAGAATATAAATTTTATTTAATTTGTTCATCACCAAATATTCAAGGATTAAATTATACATTTAAATCAACTATAGAAGATCGTTTAGAAATTATTATAGAAGTATTGAATATTAATGATATAGAACCAATGTTTTCACAAACAATCTATGAAATAGAAGTAATGGAAAATAGTAAAGTGAATACAGTTATATATCAAGTAAGTATAATGTATTTATTGAAAATAGTAGTTGATTATTATGGAATTCAATTGAGTGTATTGTTAGATGTTTTCATTGGTTGATGAATTGAAGTTAGACATGAATACTGTTAGATGTTGGATGGTTGAGTGCTGTTAGAGGTATGAGAGCGGTTATCACTTCCTGGTTACCCACACCATGGGAGGATTGTTCTGGAGGTACCTGAAAAGGAAATTGGATTAGAGGTGGTCTTAATGAGCTGAGAGCGTGACTGCAGTGCCCAAGGGACAACTGCTTGAGGTCGGTCATACACGAACTTTTCGTGAATACTATTGTAATGGGTGAGTGACTGCAGGTTATGTAAGCAGCGTTTATATCGACCGCCTCTGTGACACGTAAACACGTACGAACGACCTAGTGTCCTGATTGGCCCTGTTTCCCTGTCTATCCCAGCCAGTTGAGTCCAGAACACAAATCTCAGCCTCTGAGTTATGAATCATTGTATTTCAGACATGCTCTATTTATATACTAACCAAACATACCACATCGTACCATAAAAATAGGAATCAACATTTTGTACAATATTTAACAAGTGAACAGATATCGACCAATAGGAAATGTACATTTAGCGTCCAAGGACAAAATTAGACTTAACATGATAACTCTTGGTATATTTTTCTGCACATCCTAACAAATACTTTTTGTGTTAGCTCCGTACTTGTTGAGATTTTACCACCGGAAATGGATATCCGTGGGATAAAGCAAAGTGTGTATTTTTAGGGTCGAACTTTTCTAACCACACCCCTCTCTGTAGGAAAGCAGCATCGCTGTCATGCTGGTTGTCTGAAGGAAAGATCTGTCACACCTCTGTACAGTCAGCAGTACGACTTCGCCTTTGGACCTTGGGTTTGATGCTTGTAGTCTTACCGCTCTTCAACCGATCTTTCTGACATAATAGGACCTTGAGGAATGGTTGTTCCAGCCAGTATATCTCGGTTGCTTCATCACGATAAGCAATCCCGACCACCACTTCAAGGTAGCAACAACGGTCGGGATGGTGGATGGATCAGTGATTTATAGGGTTAAGTGATTTTGCACGTGAGACTGATAGGTTTTTTGAAGTATAGTCTTGTGATGCAGGATTGTGGATGTGAACTGTTGAGGAGTTTTGTATAAGGATGAAACGGATGTTCGGTGCTTTTAGGTTTTCTATGATGGACTAGTTTCAATTGATTTATGATTTTAACTATTGAAATTACTCCAATCTCAACAAAACCCCCTTTTCATACTAATTAGCATATATTCACTAGTGACTGGCTTCAAGAGGTATTTCCTGGAGTTCTAGTCAGAAGCAGCGACCAATGGAGTTCAACCTAGTCTGTTGAGAGATTGTAACTCAATAAAGAAAATGGTAGACGATGGCGCGATTTCGTGAATTGATTGAGACTAGACATTAACACTATTGGATGCCGGATCAGTGATCAAGAGATTAAGTGTTCGCGGTAAGACCGATAGGTCCTGGGTTCGAATCCCGTGTACTGAATTATGGATGTGCACTGCTGTGGAGTTCCATACCAGGAGGAAACGATTGTTCAATGATTCCAGGTTTTTTATGATGATCTAGATTTAATTAACTCATGAATTCAACTAATAAATTACTAACTCTCCATAAGACCCCTTTCTATTTGTTATTTATTTCTTTGAAAAATCGAGTAGAAAAACATTTTTTTTATCTTCAATTTATGGTCTATTATATTTACTAATTTGTCCATAAGTATCAATCTACTTCAAATTTATTTAATTGTTAAATTTGATGACGTTCTATTCATGCAATAACAATGAAGTCCCAAATTCAAGTGGTTTATTAATCTAAGCATTGGGATCCAAAGATTCCAGTTAATAGCCTGAATTCAGCAAAAATTTCAGTCACATATTTTTTATATTTTATAATTATTCTGACAACTTACGTAATTTTACTCACGCCTGTTATACCTCATGTAGGAGCATAGGCCAGTCACCAGCATTCTTCGGCGAACTCTGTCCTCAACAATCCTTTTCAGTTGTTTACAGTAGCCCCTGAATGCCCTCGTAAGGACGAGAGTGGGGAAAGTCAGCTTTCCCTTGCGAAATGCTCGCACATGGTCACGTGCATACAACCACTGCCAGGGAAGTCATGATCACTGCCTTTTCGCCTCACTACTGTTGTTTATGAAATTGAGAGGACAAAAAGCGAACGTCCGGAGCTTGGACCGGGTTGGTGGATTATGAGGGTCTACCTAGGGGAGTTGGAAAACCCTCATCACAAACAAAAGGTGCACATGGGCTCCAGGATCCTGAGAGAACAAATGGCGTATGAAAAGATTATTGATCACCGGCTACCATGGGACTGCATCTTCTAAAGTTGCTTCACTGCCTTTTGGACTAGACCTTTAGATCGAAGGATCTGAGTGTGGTCCCCTAAGAAACCATCTGCCTTGGTTTCGGCACCCGAGCAGTATTCCACCCTTCACACAAATCGAATGATTTATGCAGCGCATATCTAACTGGTGCCCCCTTGTGACAATGTTTATGTGTTCAAATAAATGAACATTTTCCAGTCGCTAGCCACTCTTTTCATGTCTGCTTCCAATTCTTGAGTCAGAGTGTTGTTTAGTCTTCTTTTTCGCTCCCCTTCAGGATTCCATGTTAACACTTGCTTCTTAATGAATAACACTGCATAATTTCTATTTACTATTTTCTTTAAATCTACAAATAATGTGTCTCAATATGACAGATCAACTTGTGTAATCGATTAAATTACTCATTTAACATCAAAAATTGACTAAGAACCTTCGGCTAAACCCCTGAAGATTCAAGTTTTGATCGTTAATGGATTAATAATTATACTTTATTGTATTATTATTCAAATAAAAGTATCAAAAATGTATTGACTATTTGCCAAAAATGAATAAATTAGTTAAACAATTAAGTTACAAAGACAAATTAAAGAATAATTTATATTAAAATTACTTATAATCTAAATACACATATTTGAACCAGTTATATATACATCAGGTCCTGGATTCGTATCTCATTAGGGCGGGATTGTGGATGCGCACTAATGAGGAGTTCCATACTAGGATGAAACGGCTGTTCAGTGCTTTCAAGTTTTTCATGATGATCTAGCGTCAATTAACTCATAATCTCAACTACTGAAAGTACTATAGTAATATTCTACTTTAATTAACAGTAGTATTTGTATAGAAATATAAAATATACATAAATAATTTACAATAATTTATAAGTCAGTGATTACTATAATGGTAATCTCAAAGGACTACATAACTAATCATAAGCCACAGTAGTGTCAGATATTATAGTAAATTTATGTAGTAAATAAGTAATAGGAATAATAAATTCTTATATTCATAGTTTACACTTATCATGTTTAGTTATGTGATTTAGTTCATTGTTATTATTATTATGATTATAAGCAGATATAGATTGTGGCTAGCAGTGAAATCTAGGAAAAGTGTTTCATCCAACTTAGGGAAAGTCAGCTAGATGTATACATATTCCAGAATTGATATTTACTCTGGGACTCGAACCCAGTACCTGGATTCCATTGTCAGCCACTATCCATTTCTGCCTATAATACTTGTGATGTCAAGCAATATCATAACAATCCCCACAGGATACATATATATACCAATAAGAGACTGATCAATTACAGTTTTAAATATCAATCAGAAGATTCAAACAACTGAAACAAAAAAATGGATTGGTATATTAACTTTGCAAACTACTTTAATTAGTTTCGTATATGGTTTCATATATGCATAAATATAATAATGTACACTAGAATAAAGCTTAACATGTGGGTTATAAAACAATGCTGTTCATATATGTATGAATGGTTGCGTATGATCATTGACCTGCTAAAGTCAAACATTAACACCGTTGGGTGCTGCTTTAGTGCTCAAACAATTAATTGTTGGCGCGTGAGATCTAAGGTCCTGGGTTCATGTTCTGGATACAGGATCGTGAATGTGCATTTCTGAGGAGTCTCATACTGATGATGAAACAGTCGTTCAGTACTTCTACGTTTTTGATGTTTGTCTAGCTTAGATCTACTCATAAATTCAACTACTTATTTTGACATATTTAAATCGTTCAGCGTACTGTTAAGTAAAAAGATATAGGAACAGTTTATACAAGGAAAATAAACCAAACAACCTATTGACGACTAAACAATAATAGTCAAATCGTTCGTCTGAGCGATCCCAACTTAGCTTAATGAAATATCAGTCTGTTGATCATTTAGTTATCTGCACTCTGGTTCACACTTTTATAATTGAATGGCTGTAGATCTGTATTTTTTTGTGTGGAAATATTACTGCTTTTGAAGTGCAAAAGTATCAACTTTTCATAATTTAGGAAGTTTCAAGATTATTTCTAAAGAGTGGTTTATAATAGTTAAGTACGCATACTTTATACTAACGTACATGTTGGTCATTATCTCTGATCTTGAGCTAAGTTGATTCTTTGGTTTCATTTATGAGAGGTAAAATCACAGGAAAATACTTGGTAGATTTAGTTTATCAGAGGCCCATGTGTATATTCATGTAGCTATTTAAGTTGCATGTGTCTTAATGCACGTGTTATACTTGCAGTGTGTGCTGCTCTACTGATGTAGACCGATATAAGTAGTATGCATCATCAATCGAAAGTGAAATGCCTGACAGCAGGAGATTAAAAAGATCGAAGAAAAGAGAACGAGAACAGAGAATGAGGGGTGTAGGAAGGAAAGAACAATGAAGTCTTAAACTATTGACTGATATTTTACAAATGAACTATTTACTATATGATTCTCAGATTTTCCTAAGGTGTTCTGTAATTTTGTATTCGAATACATTCGATTATTCCCACATATGTTCTCGTTCACTACAATACTTACGTGTTTTAATGGTACATATATCAAATGAAACGCGTACATGAAAGTTAAATCTAAGAAGTACCAATGATAGTTCTGTTAGTCACAGGAGGGTTTGATATATGTATTAATATGTTTACTGATGTTCAATAGAAACAATAGAAACTACTGAATATTGACATTTGTTACTTAGCTTCATGATGCAACAGCACAATTAACTATTCATTGTTATAAAATTATAACTGGTTTATAAGATAAAAAGGAGCTTTCTTAAATACTATAAATATTCTATGTGAATTAGTAGCTTATTATTAACTGAATTAGAGATTCATTTGATATTGTTTGATTTGTATCTTCCCATTGAGGTTTAAGACTGCAAATGATCAGTCTGTTATTAGCATATGTGCATGCTGTGCGTATGCCTCAATATTACCTTAATTCACAAGCTTTTTGTAAGCAGTGATGGATAGTGGTTATCAGTAGAATACAGGGCGTGGGTTTCGTCCTATTTGGGACTCGTCAGCCGGATGTACCTGCATCTCAGAGTTGATGTTCACTCTGAGATTCATAAGTAAAATGCAAATGTAAGGTTCTCAACTGAGGAGAATAAATAAATACCGATAGAAAATGGATGATGTCCATAGCATTAAGTTTTTGTCATACTACAATACGAAATCAATGAGTTTGATAATGTTGTCTAATGAGTTATAAGTCTAGCACAATATCTATACATTTTGGTTTCTGTTATGACGGGATGAAAAATCTGAAAAGATTGATTTACTTAATGTAATAATTACTCAGTATAGTTTTTGATCGAGGTCGTGAACCGATTGATGTTAGACCACTATGGAAAACCTGGAAGCACTGGACGGCCATTTCGTCCTATTGTGAGACTCCTCAGCAGTGCGCATCCATGATCCCGCTCGCGGGATTCGAACCAAGGACCTTCAGTCTTGCGCGCGAACACTTAACCTAGTGGACCACTGAACCGGCTGGGATCCAATGGTGTTAATGTCTAACCTTAACCAATCCACTCAGTATAGTATTTGTTTCTGTTTCAAAGATTGACATTTTATTCTATATAACATACGATGTTCTTGTATGAAGTGTTTTACAAATATGTGATTTATTCTGATCATTAATCAAAAATGGATGTACAAACCAATATATAAATGAGTGTATTTTCGACTAGACTTGTTGTTGTGGTTGTTCGTGCTTCTAACTGGTTGTGGAATATATTTCCACGTTTTGAACTTGAACTTCTCTTTCTAGTTAGTAGGGCTGAGGCAAATCAGAATAGCTAGCTCATTAGTCTTTGGTCACAGTGACTTTGTTCTGTTCGCAGACAAGGTGAACTCGTAATCACTTCAAACATAGCAAATTTGGCGACAAGCCTGGAGCAAACATGGATCCTTCAAAAGTGGAATTATTCCTTTGAGCAACAGCTGAAACTTATGCAGATTTTGGCGGATGTAAAACTTACGTCTAACACTTAATCAAGCACTTCTAATCCCACTATTACTGCACCATTATTTAATGTTATCGCGAACAGTATCTCTGAGTTTCATTACGACCCTGAATCCAATGTCACATTTGATATGTGGTTTCGGCGTTATGACGACTTATCCAAATTTGATTTCGCTAGTCAGGATGACGCTTGGAAAGTCCGATTGCTGCTTCGGAAACTGGGTACTAGTGAACTAGATAGATATTGTAACTTGATTCTGCCCCTAAACCCACGTGAGCGCTTATTCTCGGACACCGTCCAGTCATTGAGCCAACAGTACAGAGATAATTCCTCACTATTCAATGCGCGCTATCGAAGCTGACTATGAACGAAGGCGCTGATTTTCTCACGCATTTGAGTATTATAAACCATGAATGCAAACGCTTCCGGTTGAAGTCACTGACTGAATATCAATTCAAAGCTCTTATTCTCATCTTCAGTCTTGTTGTAGTTGTTCGTACTTCTTACCGTTTCAAACATCAACTTCTCTTTCCAGTTAGGAGGGTTGGGAAATATCAGATTAGCTAGCTTATTGGTCTTTGGTCACAGTGACTTTGTTCTGTTCGTAGACCAAGTGAATTCATAATCTATTCAAACATATCAGTTTAAATTCATTACTGTAGAATGTTGTAGAACTTGATACTCATATCAGAATAATACTTCATATTATCCTTTATGATAAAGGTTCTTCTGAAATATAATTAAATAAACTAGAGATAACTTTTGTTTCTTTTAGATGATTCAATAAGCTGTAAAACATTAATTATTCTATTCAACTAAATATTCTATAAATTAGATTATACTACTAATAAATAAGATCACAGGCTATTTAATAAAGTAAAGTAAATGAGAAGAAATTCACGACACTTTAAAGTATTCACTTTGAGGTATCAAAGTTAAGAATTATGTCATCAAATAAGGAAGAGAATAAGTAGTTTTGTTAGTAGTTTGAAAAAAGCATTAATAACAAGTTGATTTTTAATAGTTGAATTCATGAATCAATTGAATCTAGATCAACATGGAAGTTTGATCAGCCTTAATCGGTTGGTGTTTGACGAAATTTCATCACGGATTCGAAAAGTTCATTTGGCTTTTACCAACTTACATCACTTATGTCGAATGCGAGATATCCGTCTATTTATTAAAGGACGAATATATTGCACGGTAGTTCGTTCTGTTCTTCTTCTACCATTAAGGGTAGAACATTCCCGTAAGCTGGTAGTATTTGATCACTGATGCTTTAGAAATATAGCCAGCATCTTCTGGGATCACTCGTCAAGGGTATTAAGGAATGATGGTTGTGATGAGGAGGTTGTGAATCTTCATCCACTGAAATGGTTGGGCTATGTGGTGCGTATGCCTGAACACCGATTACCATGACGCACAATGCTAAGTTGTGTTGCGGATGGTTGGGAGAAAGTTAATGGCGGCCAAAACAAAACGTTTTATCAGTCCAGAAAATCACTAACTTCTAGTCTTAGCCATGTTGGTAGATGTAGACTACTTGGTTGGGGTCTGTGTGACCATCTTAACCAGTGGTTGGAGACTCTTGGTGACGTGGCTTAGAATTGATCACAATGATGTAGGTGTATACACTCTTTATCTTTCCCTAAACTATGAAATTAAAGTCGCTTACTATCTTTCGTTCTACAAACTGATTCTTTCTTCCTGTACTAGATTCTTATATGCAATCTTTCTTTTATATATTGCCACCATTGAAGTAACTACTATGAATTTGGTGTTCATGTTGTTGTGTTAATGAGGCATGGCAACTTCAAGCGATGCACATATATGCTTGGTCCTACTTTGTAACTGGCTGACTGATCATGGAAAACCTGGAAGCACTGGGCGGCAGTTTTGTCCTAGTATGGGACTCCATAGCAGTGCGCAACCATGATCTCGCACCAAAGGGACTCGAACTCAGAAACTTCGTTCTCGTACGAGAAAGCTTACCCTTAAGACCACTGAGTCGACATCTAATGGTGTTAATGTCTAACTTCAACCAACTGTTCACCATTGTCTTCAGTGAGTCACTTCCAATTTATTTTTAACAGAATTACAATTTGATCAATTCCCCAAGATGAGCCACATTTAAAAGTCATTTTAGTCATCGAATCTTAGAAAGTCATATAAAACTGAGCAGTTGTTTCACTTTCCTTCTAGATTCGTCAACATTCTTTCTCAAATCAACTGTTGCTACTTGACTGGTTGCACGACTTAGAATAATAATATTAATAAGAATGAGGTAATTAATTAATTACGCCTGTTATCCCTTATCGAGTAGCATAGACCACCCACCAGTATTCTCCATCCAACACTATCCTCGACAATCCTTTCCACTTGCTTCCGATTTCTAATCACTCTTTTCAACTCCGCTTCCGATTCCCTACGTAGTGTGTTTTTCAGCCTTCCACTCTTCCATTTCCCTTCAGGATTCCAAGTTGACTGTTACATAGTGATGCAGTTTTATGATTTCCCCATTGTATGTTCTATCCACTCTCAACATGACTTCCTAATCTCCTCTTCAAATGGAATCTGACATTTTCTCTCTCACTGTAGGTTGTCGCTGATGGTATCTTTTTAATCGACATTCAGCATCTTACGTAGTAATAAGAATAATGGTTTTGTCATTAATTGTTATTTACACATTGTTTTATCGTAAAAATTGATTAGAAATAGAATTGTTAGATAAATTTTAAAACCTTAAGTGTATCTTAATGTAAAACAGAAAATAACTGGAAATGACAACATCATATAAGCACAGCTTCACTTAACCTAAGAGATAAATTCATTTGGTATATTACTAAATCACATAAAAATTCAAGCTATTTATAACACATTTTTGTAAGCAATGTTGGATAGCAGCTAGCAGTGGAATCCAGGACGCGCGTTTCGTCCTATTTGGGACTCGTCAGCTGGATGTACCTGCATCTCAGAGTTGACATTCACTCTGGAACTCGAACCCAGTACCATTCGCTTCAAACGACATCGCGTTATCCACTCAGCTACTGAGTCCTGATAGCCACTTACTTGTGCAATGGGGTGAATTTAAATTCACTTGGTATTGTTTGGCTTGTATTTTCTCATTGAGGTTTAAGACAGCAATTGGTTAGTCTCTTATTGGCATATGTGCATGCTGTGCGTATGCCTCGATATTACCTTAATTCACTAGCTTTTTGCAAGCAATGATGGATAGTGGCTGGCAGCGGAATCCAGGACGCACGTTTAATCCTATTTGGCATACGCACAGTATGCACATATGCCAATGACAGACTGATAAATTGCAGTCTTAAGTCTTAATGGGAAAATACAAGCCAAATAATACCAAGTGTATTTATAACGCATGTGTTCTAAATGTTATCTTTGTAGAAAACTGTTACAATTTCACCAATCTGAACTATATATTTATGTCACTTATAACTCATAATGTAAACTTCCAATGTTGGTATGTGCTACTGATCTAGACAGATATCAATAATATGTATCATCAATCGAAAGTGAAATACCTGGAGGCAGAAGGTTAAGAAGATTGAAGGAAAGAGAATAAGAACATAGAATGGTTGGTATGGAAACAACGGAACAATGAATACTGAGACGATTGATTGACATTTTGCAAATGAAGTATTTTCTATACGGTCCCCGAATTCTACTAATATATTCGATTGTACCCATTTGTATTCTCGTCCACCACATAACAACCTGTTCACCTGTAAAATGTATAATTTGAAATGTCTAAGAGAAAAGTACTGTGAACCAAATATTCGGTGACAACTATATGGAAATTATGATAGATAATATTGTAGGAAAAATTTGTGACAAGACAATAACAAGCAGATGTGTATATAATCAGAGAGGAGTTCTGTGAATATTATAGTAATTCAATGGTTAAATTCATGAGCCCTCTGGAGCTAGATCTGGATGAACTGGACGGCCGTTTCATCCAAGCATGGAGCTCTTCAGCATGCGCGTGCACGATCCAATGCTTCCAAGTTTTCCATGGTGGTCTAACATCAATTGACTCATGAATCCAAACATTGAAACCTCATTTGATCCTAGTTATTAGGTGGAAATTCTCAAGGCCACATTTAAGTCGCTCAAAAATCGTTCATAAATTATAATCATCTAAACAGATAGGATCTAAACGGAAACATATTCGTATTTTAATGTTTAGTGTGTTATAGTTCGTTTATCGCATATGTAATGTACATGCTAAGTACCATAAAATGTCTTGCTATTAAAAAGCTATTTAAAACGTTTCATAAATAGTACAAAGTACTACCATGGTTTTGAGTCAGAATGATACATAACACAGTCCGAACTCAGTACTTCAATGAATCTGCATGAAACTAGTGAAGTGTTACAAAGAACTAATACATTTTGTATTAACCATTCAATTTTAACCATAACACAATAACTGGGTGCTAGGGTGCATAGTAAATTATACACATTTTGAATAATACTGAAGCTCAGCATAAGGTTTGATGGAGAATACTGATACACTACCTATGCTCCTCCATGAGGGTTAGCAGGAGTAAGTAAGTAAGTTTCATCAGTTACCAATCGAACTCTTAAATTAATTAACAATATTTTCTGTTCTTTAGGACTAATCACAGTATAGTCTCCTTGCGTTCTCCCAAATTCTAATCTTCTGAATTCTCCATGTCCCTTTTTTCTCTTTCTAAATTTATTTCACCGGATTATACTCCTTGAATAACATCTTCAAACCCTAATATTTTCAATTACTGCTTATACTTTTACTACATCTACCACGACGGGATTTGAATCGATAATTATCTCTCTGTGCTGATGTGGTATGGCAACTAGAACTGATGTACGCACGTACAAAACTCTACATTGTTGCTGACTGACAGACTGATACTCTTACTGAATATTTAGTTTTTATCAAGGATTGATTTTACGAAGAAAAATAAAACCAGAAAATATTGGACAGCTGTTTTGTACAATTTTGGGACTCTATAGTTGTACACATACACGACTACACTTATGATCTAATCTATGACATTTAAGCTTTACGTTGAGCCATTACCTTCAAATTATTGAGTTGATATTCAATAATCGACATTGTAACCTAAAATAATGTTAAATTTCGAAGATAACGATAATCTTATATATAAACTGTTCAGTGACAGTTAAGTGAGGATGATCCGGTAATGGTTTATATTTTTCAACTCAATCTTTATGCTAATCAATAGTCAATTACACAGTCGAAAGTCACATATTGATTTTAAAGTTCGTAAACATCACGACATGATTAATATCAAAAGTCATTGTAAAGTTTTTGATTAAACCGTAGAAGTTCATCAGCGTTCGATGTCAGAAATGAAGCTATCATGATATAGTTGATGTTTCCCACAACAGGCCAGTTAAGAATCTGAATAATGTTCATTTCTTCGTTATGAGCCGATTTAAGATGCGAAACCATTTTAAATGAAAAATGTAGTATGAAAATATTTAGTTCTCATCAAAATTGTGTGATGGTTATCAGTGGAGTTAAAACTGTGCATCCCGTCACATTTTGGAGTCATCAAGTAGATCTACCGGAATACTGGAGCTGATGTTTACTCCGGAACATGGACCCAGTACCGTTTGCTTCAAAAGTCAAGCATTCTTCACTTGGCTACTGAGTTGAGATAGGTACATCCAATCAACGAGTCACAAATAAGATGAAACACGCTCTATAGATGCCAATGCAAGCCACTAGCCAACTCTACTTATAACGCTTAAAACGTACTAGTAATATAGAGGCAATCCACACACTACACACACATTCCCAAAGGGAATGATTAACAGCATTCCTAAACATCAATTAGAAAATCCGAAGACCCAACACAAATGCATTTTGAACTAGGTTAAAAGATCAGATACAATGTTCCGTTGCTAGCACTACGTAAAATCACCACCAAAAACCTTCCTTTTTTACATTGAACATGGTAACTTGTAGTCATTGATCATTTTTACCCATTTCGATCATACGCCAACACAGTTCGAAGTTATCCAACACCATTAGTGCTAGAAAACTTATTACTGAGATGGTATTATTGATACAGATAATATTGATTTATCAACCAATGCTCAACAGTTTCAGATCATTTTTTTCATACTAACTGTAACTATTTTATTGTACAAAAATCTTAGAAATGAGCACTTATATTTTAATTGGTAGGAGAGAGTTGACAAGAAATCCTGGATCATCATTTTGTGGCAGCTAATACTGATCAGCACGATAGGTTTACAATCTTGAGCGAACTAATATTCCTTGTAGGATTTTAGCTCCACCATTTAATTTCGCAACGTAATATGTTACAACTAAGCTACCAAGGACTCAACTGACCACTTGAAAAACTAACTTATATAAAACAGATTGATTATTGATTAATAACTAATCTCACATTTAACTAATCTTTTAATGCTGATAGAATCCCATTGATCATATTACAAAGTGATCGCTAGTCTAAATAACCTGACATCGAGTGCAGTATTTTATGATATGTTCAAGGTTTCATGCTAACTATTTTTAATTACAAAAGATCTTGACATAATGAACGCATTGTTAATTCACTCAAACTAATAGTCACATCAACAAGGTACAAGTATTTACAAATAGTTGTCTACACAAGATACTCAACATCCATTAGCCAAATACAATCAGCAACAGTCTACTGTGAGAGGGTACAAACCAGTTGTCATCTGAGGAGGAAATTAGAAAAAGACGATGGAAATGGATAAGACATACATTGAGGAAATCATCAAACTGCATCACGAGGTAATCTCTAACTTGGAATCGTGAGGGAAAATGGGAAAGAGGAATTTTAAAGAACACATTACATCAGAAAATAGAAGCGTATATGATGAAAAGGATGAATAACAACTGGAGAGGATTTTCCAGGACAGAGTTAGATGGAAACTGTTGTTAGGTGACCTATGCTTCTTCACGAGTAGTAGTAACAAGCTTAAGTAAATAATAGTCACATTAATGTTTAATACAAATCAACCATAACACTTATTAGTAATCAATCCTTCATTTTTTCTTTTCTTCTCTTTTGTAGTTAGTTGCTACTGATAAAGATATCAATTCTACTATTACATATACCATGGAAACTAATATTGATTTGAATAATACATCAAAATTTTTAATTCAATCAAATGGTCAAGTGATAATTAAAGAGCAATTAGATTATGAACAATGTAATTTATATAATTTAATAGTACGTGCTAATGATGGTGAATTTTATGCATTTACTCAATTATTAATTAAAATTATAGATGTCAATGATGAATTACCAGAATATTTATTAAATCCATTACAATTAATAATCAATGAAAATCAACCAGCTAAAACATTCATTGGTCATGTAAGTGATATGAATTATTTGATTATTGACAATAGATGTAAATGTATTGTTTTACTTGAATCATTTCAATTGATGTTTTAGGTCTAGAAATTGTAGATTGCTTCAATATAGCCTTATATCACAAATATTAAAAGTAATGATGAATAGTGGTTAGCAATGGAATCCAAGACGCATATTTCGTTTTAATTAGGACTCATCAACTGGATGTATCTGCATCTCGAAGTTGATGTCCTGTTTGTGACTCGAACTCAGTGACGTGCGCGAACAAACGCCATTGCGTTATCTACCTAGCTATGGATTCATCATGGCTAATTACTTGTGCAATAGGGTGAAGTTTAAATTCATTTGGTATTATTTGTTTGAATCTTCCCATTGATATTGCGGACTGTATATGATCAATCCATTATTGGTATTTGTGAATGCTGTGAAGATTGCCTCGATATAGTCTTAAGTCAAAACATTAAAAGCAATGATGAATACTGGTTAGCAGTGGAATCCAGCACGCGCGTTTCGTCCTACTTGGGACTCGTCAGTTGGATGTAGCTGCATCTCAGAGTTGATATTCACTCTACCAGAATTCAGTAGCTAAGTAGATAACGTGATGGCGTTTGAAGTAAATGGTACTGGATTTGAGTCCTAGAGTGAATATCAACTCTGAAATGCAGCTACATTCTTCTGATGGGTTTCAAATAGGACGAAATGCACGTCCTAGTTTCCACCGCTAGCCACTGTCCATATTTGTTTAGATTATAAGGGGCTCACGTGCAATTGAGTTTGTTCACATCTAATTTGGTTAAACCCTTTTGTTAACTCATTTAACGGACAGAGTCATCCGTACAATAACAACTTATATCATTTTACCTTTATTATTGTTGAACTTATATGAATATCCATGCTTGAGCATTGCTTACTGCCTACGCATATATTCATTCTGCTAGCCTTATTATTAGTCTCTTAATTGATTTGATTATTCATTCATTACACTGTGTATATATATGTACATTGTAATCCTGTTCATTGACTCGCCAACTCGCTCATTCAACTAGTTCGCACACTCGCTTTCCTGCTAGATTTTTGGCACTACTCTTTCATGCTTGCTTAAAGTACCTGTAATTTTCGGTGATATGTAAGTGGTGAAATAATAAACGTAATCAACACTTCATATTCGTCTTCTGATGAATACACCGTTGGAGCGTTATCTAGTAACGGTTGTCAGGACGAACTGTACACGAAGTTTAAGGATTATATAACCATGGTGGCACAGATGATATGTAATTCATGAATCACATTCACAGTTTTTAAAATAAAAGTATTATGTAATACATAAAGTTTAAAAGTTAATTTCACGTAATCCATTCTATTTCATTGTGTTGTGGTTTTATCCTTTATGTGTATAAATCAGTTAGTGAATTAAATAAACAGCTTACATAATTGAAATCTCCTGAACCATAGAACAAAATAAGTCTACTTCTATTCTTACTGACGAAATAGTAGTGATTAAAAACTCAATCCATATATATGCATCCGATAGGAGATAATAAATTTTCACGAACTGGTCTAAGTTAGAATAGAACTGAAAACCTAGAGGAACTGGATGGTTTCCATAAATCCCCTATACTAGCTTAAAGATGTAACTCCTAGAGTTCTAATGAGAAGTTATGATCAATGAAGTTCAATCTGTGTTGGGTATATGAAAGTTATCCACAGTTACCAAGGTAATAGGTAACAGCTGAACAAGACTGCGAATTGGTTGAAGTTAGATATTAATGCTGTTGAATATGGGCTCAATGACCTTTCTTTGATGAAACCAAAGGTCTTACGTCTGAGTCTTCCTTGTCAGATCGTGGATGTTCACTGCTGTGGAGTATTATATTAGGATAAGACAGCTGTTCATTACTATTGGGTTTTCAATAGAGGTCTAGCTAATATCAGTTCATGATTTGAACTGTAAGAATGCTACATATCATCTATACAAGTCAACAATTTATTACAATCATAGTGAATCCATAATTTTCTATTATTATCCTTGGCCATATAGTGTTTATTAGAATGGATTTTCTGGAGATTTTAGAAATTTCACAGATTAAAAACATGATTCAATTGAAGCTAAACTACCATGGAAAACCTGGAAGCACTGAACGGCCGTTTCGTCTTAGTATGGGTTTCTTCAGCAGTGCGCATCCACGATCCCGCACCCCACGAGCTTCGAACCTAGAAAATTTCTAAAATCTCCACAAAATCTATTCTGATAATAATCATCTGCTCACTAGTGACTGACTTCTGGAGATATATCCTGGAGTTCTAGTGAGAAAACTTTACCAGTGGAATTCAACCAGGTCTGTTGTGAGATAGGAACTCGCTGAAGACAATGGTGTACGGTGGCGCAACTTGGTGGATTGATTGAGGTTAGACATTAACACCGTTGGATGCCGGTCGGCTCAGTGGTTTAGTTGGTTAAGCGTCTGGCGCGAGACTGATAGGTCCTTTACGTATATATATACAGAGAGAGTTGTTCTTAAGCCTTATGTCCTAATTACCCGTTACTCAATGTTATATCATATCATAATGTCACATTGTTGGGGACGTTAGATCCTCAGAACTCACTTGGGAAAGAAATTAATTTTGTAATTTTATTTAGAAAATTTGAATTTCTTTGTTTTCGCGCCAAATACGCTCTTGTCACCTTCATTTCGTATTTCCCACTGGGAAGTATCTTAAATGGTATTGGTCCGTTGTGTCTTTCAGTATGCTACTTGTTAACTCTCCCCAAGGAAGGTTTTGTACTGTATATATATATACGTTTCGAATTGTGTTTGTTAGTATCTCTCGTTTCTGGCTGTTTGCAGAATATACTTCCCCATTCCAAGCTTGGACTCTAGTTAGCGGAACTGGGACGCATCAAATAGCTACCTTACTAGTCTTTGGTCACTGAGTCTTTGTTCTCGTTCACAGATTAAGTGAACTCATGATAGCTTCAACCCTAGCACACATTAACAAGATTAGAATTATAAGTAACCTACAAAATCCTACACAATAAAATGAATCATTCTACCACAGTTATTAATGTAGTATTATTTAAATTCGTAAAAGGAACCATTGTATGGAGTTTGTGAGTAAAGACAGGGATTTATAAACTGGAAACAGATTAGGAATATGAAATGATAAAACAATGAACAATCAGTTGATCAGAAAGCTCATGAAAATAGAAATATGCATAGGTATATATAGTTACTTATTAATTATAATTATCCTTATCAATATTATGATTGTTCACAGTCATGACACGTACAAAGCAGACTGCCCGAAAGAGTACAAGTGGAAAGGCATCAAGAAAGCAGTTAGCTACGAAAGCGGTACATAAGAGTGCACCAGCTACTGGTGATGTTAAGAATCATTATTATATACCTATAATAACGGTTCATCAATGAATCTTGGGAGTAATCATTCCTGTATTCTTTATTGAATATAACACGTCTTCTATATTCTTATTTCCCGTCATGTAAATTGTACTAGACACAACCAAAACAAAGAAATAAACAATGACAAATTTAAGGTCAATAAGAACCAGTCAACGTCGATGTGTACAGAACAAGCTGTGAAACGCATATGGAGAAATTCGAACACTTCACTTCTATCTGAAGTTTGTGCTGATGATGTCGTTCAGAAGAACGATGAAAGCTCCACGACTAAACTGTCCAGCTAAGAGAACAAAACTCCATCAAAATTATACTAGTTCCTAATTATCAAGTTAACTTAATAGAATGACACGAACATAGTAAGAATAAGTTTAATTTTATTTCAATATTACATACAAAGATATTCTTTTTTGTTTTTTTTTCACTTTATCACCATAGCTTCTTATTATTGATCGGGATAGTCCAAAAGTGAATGGTCAAGTACATTGTGAAGAACCATCACATTTAATAAGAAATCAACCTATTCTATTTGTACAAGAATCACTTTATTTAAATGAACAAACATTATCACAAAAAGAATTTCATCATCATCATCATCATCATAATAATAATAATAATAATAACTATTCTACAATATTCTCAACCTTGTCATCATCATCGTCATCCTCATTATCGTCTTCATTATCATACTCAAATACTGAAACTCATGTTTATCAACGTTTTACATTATATAGTCAAAATATATATGATCGTGAAAATCTTACTGATAAATATTTGGCTATTTTATATTGTTGGGATGGTATTATTAATTCCTTTAGTAATTCCCCTTTATCAGGTGAATATGATAATAAACATATATCAATGAATTCAATGTCATCATCTAACAGTCTAACAGCTACAATGACTATTGTTTTACATATATTAGATGAAAATGATAATGAACCAATATTTGATAAACAATTATATAAAGCTACACTTAAAGAAAACTCTCCTATAAACACTAAAATTATTAAAGTGAGTAATTGTTTAATGTTATTTCTGTATTACTTACTTACTTACTTACTTACTTACTTACTTACTTACTTACTTACTTACTTACTTACTCACTTACTTACTTACTTACTGACTCACTTACGCCTGTCACTCCTAATGAATTATAGGCCGCTGACCAGGTTATTTACGTATATAATGAAAAAATTGTCTGCATAATTAATCATTAAGTGATGACCAATCTCATATGATCTTATTTAAGGTATCATATAGGATTATAATTTGTCCTTTTGATATACTACTAGAACTGTAAATACGATACTGGTGAACTCAGAGTCCATGTGAAAGCTATAGTCAGCATAAGGTGAACTTGACTTTAGACTTTATTTTTCATATAGACTGTAAAATCGCCAGTATCGCGTTCACAGTTCCAGTGTAAGGAACGAGAACATAAGTGATAACAATCGAATGTATTCAAGGACGAAATTACAGAACTCTTTATTAAAATCTGAGAACTATACAGTAAATATTTAATTTGTAAAATATCAATCGATTGTCTCAAACTTGACTGTTCTCTTGATAAATATGAATCAACCATCTCATATTTCATTATTCTTGCATTTCTATACCAATGGCTTTTTGTTCGCGTTTTTCCCTTCTCGACCTTCGGCTGCCAGACATTCTATTGCTGACTAACATTATATACTACTTATGTCTATGTAAGTAGTACACATTACATTAGTAGTGTGATTGTAGGACAAATTAAATCCGACAAACCATCTTTCAATCTATCCATCAAGCTGTAATGTTACCATTAGTCTAAATACTTCAGTCTCGTGTTGATTATCGTAATTATCACTGACCAATTATTAACTAAAATAGCTGGTTAGCTATATATTTAACTGTTTTACTGTTTAACGTACAATACAATAGAGTGTGGAACGTCATTATCTTGAACATTGCAAATAGTTATATAGTTACGTGAATTTTCATTATTTATCATTATTGTCAGTTATCATTTGAGCAGATTTATTTATTCCATGTCTACGAATCTTTTTCCAATATTACAAGACTACAATTTAACATTAAAAGACTAGTAACCGTTAATTATTCTGATAAACTCCGCCTAGAGCCCCTCTGGGGCTACTGCGGATCCCAAGGTCGGATAAAAGAGGAGGGTTGGGCATGGGATTAGTGACCCCATCCCATAGCAAACTAACTCGCTAAAAAAACATTAACCAGAAAAAAAGCAACTATTCGGATTAGAATCAGAAATGTTTACTGCCCATTTCTTATGCGTAGTTAGGAAAGAATGATATGATTTTCAACTGTATAATTGAATGTCTAAATTCAGCAAACTAAATCCTATATTTATTATTTCACTATTCATTTACTAACGAAATCATAACAATTAAGTGATATATTTCAAAATGCACGGACTTCTTACGATGGATTAAACTGCAAAGTCGTGCATGAAGGACAGCCGACAGACTCGTTCGAAGTAAAGACCGGTGTCATGCAACATTGCTTACTCTCACCCTTAATTTTTATCCTGGTGATCGACTGGATCGTGAAGACATCAACATCTGGGGGGAAACATGGGATACAGTGAACAGATAGGATGCAGCTAGACGATCTGGAATTCGCAGATTATATGGCTCTCCTATCGCACTTACAACAACAAATGCAGGAGAAGACGACCAGTGTAGCGGTATTCTCAGCAGCAGTAAGTCTCAACATACACAAAGGAAATAGCAAGATTCTTTGATACAACAGAACATGCACCAGTCCAATCACAATTGACGGAGAACATTTGGAAGATGTAAAAACCTTTGCATGTCTGGGCAGCATGTAAAGGCGCGGATCGTCAAAGCAAGAGTAGCATATCTACAATTGAAGAACATCTATAATTCAAAACAACTGCCAGCCAACACCAAGTTTAGAATTTCCAGTACAAATGTCAAGACAGTTCTACTATACTGAGCGAAAACTTGCAGAACTACGAAAGCCATCATCCAGAAGATACAGGTGTTTATTAACAGCTGTTTACACAAAATACTTTGGATACGTTGGCCAGACACTATCAGCAACAATCAATTCAGTGGGAGAGAACAAACCAGATTCCAGTGGGGAAGAAATCAGGAAGAAGAGCTGGATGTGGATAGGAGACACATTGAGGAAAGCATTGAAGTAAATCACAAGTCGAGCCCTCATTTGGAATCCTCAAGATCAAAGGAGGAGAGGGATACAAAAGAACACATTAAGCCGGGAAATGGAGACAGACAGACATGAGAAGAATCAACAGCAATCGGATCGAACTAAAAAGAAAAGCCGAGGACGTAGTGGGTTGGAGAATGCCGATCGGCAGCCTATGCTCAATTAGGAGTAACAGGTGTAAGGAAATAAGTTAGTATGTAATGTCAAAATACAGACAGAATTGTTTATGACTGTATTATTATCCATATTGATAGATAGTCACTTAAAATTTATACCTAAAAATACTTCATTATTTAGGCAACTGACTAAATAAAAGTATTTATCAACTTCAGCTAATCATATTAGTGTCGTTATCTTAGAATCTACTTAAATCTCAGGTCTCAAATCAACGACTGTAGTCAAGAATAACTCGAATGAAGACAACACAGTTACTCGACAAAATAGAAGAACCATACTCTAATACATTATTTGCTAAATGTTCACTGATTTTTTTAAACTTCATTGTTCCTTCATTTCCATACCAATCGTTCTCTGTTCCCATTCTCTTCTCCTCGATCTTTTCAACCTTCTGCTCCCAAACATTCTATTGCTGACTGGCGTTATATATTACAGCGAGACTATAATTTATGGACGAACTAATCAGGTATAAGGCTCGAAATTCACTCATCCATTTGGTTAAATAGCCTTTTGGGATTATAGTTGACATCACTAACATTACTTTCTAAATGCTTACACAGTATGGAGAAAATGTAATGCAATAACTAAGGTAAAAGAGGATAATTACAATGTATAACAAAACTAATATTTTAAATATTGATTCCTAAAGAGAATATCTACAAAACTGTACAATATACACAGTATGTTTCATTCAAATGAAATGATCTATTCATTTAAACACATAAACATTGGTACAAGGAGGCACCAAATACTTATGCGCCACACAAATCACTCGATTTGTGTGAGGGCTGAGATACTGCCCGAGTGCTAAAACTGAAGCAGGTGGTTTCTTGGGGGACCACATCACAAGTCCTTGACCTAAGGGTCTAATCTAAAAGGCAGTGGAAGAACGTCAATAGATACAGTCCCATGGAATCCGGTGATCAATAATTGATTCATACACCATTTGTTCCTTTAGGATACTGAAGCCTATGTAAATCACTGGTTTGGAATCAGGGTTTTCCAACTCTCCTAGATGGACTCTTCGTGTCCGCCAACTCAGTTAAAATGCCGGACATTCGCTTTTCGTCCTCTCATTTTGTAAAAAAGCACCCTCACCGCGAGAAGACAGTGAGTAGAACTTCCCTGCCAGTAGTTGTATGCAGGTGGCGATGTGAGAGCATTTCGATAGGAGGATCTGACTCACTCCATCCTCGAGCGTACCAGGGCATTTGGGGGCCAGATGAAATGATTGTAATTAATTTATTTGAATACAAAATGCATAATAATATTAATTTATCAATTATACTGTAGTTACGTTCTGGATAACAATCTAGAAATTCTATTGTTTCTGACTAATTTATAAAATGAAATCTCAAGTTACTTTTAAAATCATTAAATAGAATTGCCGTTAAGTTTTCATTTCCATGGTAATTTCAGTTTCCAGAATTTAGTTGCGTAATATGATATTTCTCAGTCTCGATTGTAGGTTTCTTTATTCATTCTTATTTATTTTGTTTTTATTATGCTGTGTTACTTTCATTGAAACTGTGGACCGATCTAGGTTAGATCACCAATGAAAACCTAAATGTACCGTGAGACATTTTCGTCTTGTTGTGGGACTCCGTATCTGTTTGCATCCACGATTCTGCGCATGTGGATTGAATCCCTTACTTCCTGATGAATGAGCTGGCATTAAATGGCGTAAACGTCTAACCTTAATCTATTCATCACATTATGCGACCACCTTCCGCCATTTTGGGTGGCTACCTACCGTACACCCGAAACGGTTTAGTTACTACTTTTTCATCTTGGTTGTTATTGCCAAATTTTTACTATCACACTTGCTATTCTGGAAACACATCTTCAATCAATTCGAAGATTTCCCTCCAAGATCTTCACATTGGTTGCCATGCAGATATTCGACCACATAAATATATCATACAATTCTTCCATATTTATCGGTTTTTCTGGCCACTTTGGTCGATCAGGAATTTTCTAAGTATTTGATATTACGTATGTAAACTGTCTCCAGGTTTTAAATGTCTGAAATCAATGAATTCTCATTATTTCACTATGATATTTTAAAGCTATAAGACTAAACTTTGAAAATATAGTTTAGCTTTTCGAATATAGCTATTGCTAATAATCAGTGATTTCATGGAAGTCATAAGGTCTTAGATACATAGCATAGATCCACCTTATTTTGTTTATAGCCTAGATAAACTAGTAAATCGAAACGACACTAAACAATGTTTGTATAAGTTAGTTAGCTCGTATAATTAAAAGATATGATTCTTTTGTATGTAGTCAACATAAATTCACTCGGTATTATTTACTTGAATCTTCCATTGATGTTTGGGACCGCAGTTGATCAGTCTCTGATTGGCATATGTGTATACTGTGCGTATGGCCTTGACATTACTTCAATTCACCCTGATATGTAGGGACATCTAGCTGACGAGTCTCAAATGGGACGAAACGTGAGTCCTGGATTCGACTGCTAGCCACTATTCATCTTTGCTTAGAATGCAGTCAACATATTTTTAAAGAAGTTACAGCTTATAACACAACTGCGGATAATGGATCCAAGTTCATAAGGTAGATTTACAACAAGTGCAAATCGTTTTCGAACATAAAAGGGATTTGAACTTCTGTATGGTTAAGCATTTAACAAGCCTCAATATTTACCTTAAACGAATTTTATGTAAAAACGCAAAGATTGAGTTGAAATTTATCTAATGACCTGCATTAGCTATGTGTTTATTAATAGAGCGAGATGAATGTTTGCTAAATACTCTTAGTGGGTCATCTGATTTTAATTGTTACTGCAACTATTTTCTTACCTATTCAGACAAAATAACTTGAAAATAAAGTATACTCCATACTATGTATTTGTGGTCACATATATGTAAATTGGTAAACACAGATGGATATTATGCAATCAGTTCCATTGCATGATGTGAATATACCCAATTGATAAACTTTTAAATTATGTTTATTCATTGTCAGATTGTTTATTTAGAGAGAGAACAAACCAGATTCCATCTGAGGAGGAAATTAAGAAAAGATATTGTAAGTGGATAGGACACACATTCAGAAAGTCACCAAACTGCATTACAAGGTAAGCGCTAACTTGGAATTTCGAAGGGAAATGGAGAAGAGAAAGGCTAAAAAACACACTGTTTCGAGAATTGGAAACAGACATGAAAGGATTGAATAGCTATTGGAAATGATTGTCGAGGATAGATTTGGATGAAGAATACTGGTGAGCGGCCTATAATCTCTCCATTAAAGATATATTTTTCATTACTAGACATTGTTTACGAACAAACGTTATTCAACAATGTACTTAACCTTCTTTCATTATTAGATGCATGCTACAGATAAGGATGTAGGAGAAAATGCACAAATTTACTACAGTCTACAAAAGAATGAGCTCATTACACATTACTTTAAAATAGATCCAATATCTGGTTGGATTTTCAATTCAGTTGAAATAGATCGTGAAGCACAGTCAAAATTTAAAGTAAGCTATTTATTAATATTTTCCTCACATTTGTGTTTCTTATTCATTATGAATTAAAGGTAATGGTAAGTGATAAGTACTTTTCATATTAAGGTGAACAGAAACAGTGATTTATCCAAGACAAATCTACAAACTAATGTGCAAACTCAACAAAAAACGTTTGAAGTTCAGTGGGATGCCTTGTAATTCAGTAATTTGTCAGAGTTATAAATGTGATTGTTTAGAATCAAAATTTAGACCACCATAGAAATTTTGGATACATGTATGGGGCTTCTTAGTAGTGCGCATCCATGATCCCGCGCGCGGAATTCGGACTCAGAACCTTCAATCTCACTTGTGAGCTCTTACCATCTAGACCACTGACCTATTATTCAACAGTGTTAGTGTCTAACTTTTATCAATCCATGAATGGCTGCCCACACTATTCATCCATTATCTAAGGTAGATATCTGTCTCTAACCGACACAGATTAGACTCCACTGATCATGGCTTCTCACTAGAATTCCAGGAAATCATCTTGAAGCCAGTCACTAGAGAGAACATAAGGATCATGATCAGAATAGGATTTTTATGGAGATCGTAGTCATATTAACAGCATGTTAACCTTAATGAGTTAATTACTTAAGCATGTTACTCCTAGTGGAGGAACATAGGCTCTTTCCAGTTGTTATTCATTATAAACTAATAAATTTGAATTCTCTCATCATTAACAAATTGATTGGACTTACAATGGGTTATATTATTCAAGATGAAGAGTTGAAATAATTTAGTTAGTGAAGTTAAGACGAATGTTGGAAATAGAACTGAAAATAATAATCAAATAAAGAATAAAAAAATAATACAAGGCATAGCATTATACGTGTAGCTAAGACTATGAAAAGTAATCATAAAAATAATAATAAACATGCACGACAAATTAACATACAAAGTGTCAAATAGTTAATAATGTTACGTAATTACAGTAAAACCTATTAGCCGGTTTCGTAATTATTTGACATAAATAGATTAAAGCATAAATTATAGCGTGGATATAGATAAAATTATAACAGATAAAACTATATCAAAAGGGGTTTGTTGAGAATTTAATAATTTCAATAGTTGGGATCATGAGTCCATTGAAGCTAGACTACCACCATGGAAAACCTGGAAGCACTTGACGGCCATTTCGTCGTATTGTGGGACTCCTCAGCAGTGTGCGCCCACGACCCTGTCTTGCTGGATTCGAACCCAGGGCGTATCAGTCTCGTTTGCGAGCGCTTAACCACTAGTCCATTGTTTCCAAGATTTCCATGATGGTCTAGCTTCAAATGATTCATGATCTCAACTATTGAAATTACTCCAATTTCAACAAAAACTCCTTCTGATACTAATCGATATATGCTCAGTAGCGACTGACTTCAAGAGATATGTCCCGAAGTTCTAATGAGAAGCATTGACCAGTGGAATTCAACTGCGTCTGTTGTGAGATAGTAACTCATTGATGACAATGGTGGATTTGTTGAAGTTAGATATCAACACTGTTGGATGCCATCAGGTTCAGTGGTCTAGTGGTTAAGTGCTAGCGAGCGAGACTGATAGCTTTTGGATTCGAATCCCGTGGGGCGGGTCCATGGGTGCGCACTGTTGAGGAGTCCCACAATAGGACGAAACGGCCGTCCAGTTGCTCCAGGTTTTCCATGGTGATCTTGCTTCACTTGACTCATGATCTCAACTATTGAAATAAAACTATGTGTCTATTATGCTTCTCTTCTGTATACACACAGTTATTTATAGTCTCTATAGTGCATATCCTTAAATGTTTCCCCCTTTTACAATTTTTATACAGTTAACAATTCTAGCTATTGACGGTGGTTTTCAAACATTAAATAATCCATTATATTCATTATCAAACAATAATACAATACATCATACAGCTACAACACAATTACTTATTCATATATTAGATGAAAATGATAATGCACCTGAATTTCATGGTCCAAGACAATTTGCAATTGAAGAAAATCAACCAGCAAATACATGGATTGGTGATCTACAAGTCATTGATAAAGATGAAGGATTAAATGGTGAAATAACATTGAAATTATGGTTAAATGAAAATATTGATACTAAATTAAGAAGTAATACTACTGAATTAGTTACTGATCATGATGTACCATTTCATTTATTAAATAATGGAAGTTTATTCACACGAAAATCATTGGATAGAGAGAATCAAGTATGTAAGATTTTCATTCATTCATTTTTTTGTAAGGGGTTATTTAAATCGTTTCATTGATGTTTAGATCTGTAATGGATCAGTTATTTATTGGTATATGTCCATCCTATACGAATTGCCTCGATATTACCTTGATTCACAAGTAATATAAACAAAGATGAATGGGTTCTAAATAGTATGAAAAACATATGTCCTGGATTCCATTGTTGCCACCTTCCATCTCTGCTTATGAGTAGGATTTTATTGAACTGAGGTAATACTTTTCACTTAATTATACACGTTATGATAACTGGAAAACATATTGAAAGCAAATATGTAATTCAGTAATTAGACGACAGACTTTGAAAATAATATCAGAAATAGTTAGACTAGCCAACTCTTTTTCTGTTTACCCGTCCGAATTCTCTTGCATAGAAAGTTACGTCAGCCGATGCTTTCGGAATTTACATTTATGTACACCTTCTAGAACGAATAAGCATGGTGTCGTTAAGATAGTAAATACAAGACTATTTAGTTCAACCTGTTTAGTGTGATAGCATAATTCGATCATTCATTTTCAATAGGTTAGTATCCTCTTAAACTTTGCCAGATTCTTAGCAAAAGCATTAGCTATTCAGATAATAACCAGAGCAGTTTTGCCAAAAAAATATGTTTAAGCCTTTTTCTTACTATGACCAATTTAATGCTCAGTAAATCGATGGACGTTTTAACCCCAGGATAACTTAATTTGACAAATCTATATAGATTCACAGATTAAAAACATGAGTCAATTGAAGCTAGGCCACTATGGAAAATCTGGAAGCAGTGGACGGCCGTTTCGTCCTAGTATGGGACTTGTCAGCAGCGCGCATCCACGATCCCGCCCCCCGCACGAGATTCGAACCCAGGAACATTGGTTTCACGCGCGAGCACTTAACCACTAGACCACTGAGCCGACCGGTATCGAACAGTGTTAATGTCAAACTTCAACCGATCCACGAAGTTTCGCCACTGTACACCATTGTCTTCAGTGAGCTGATATCTCACAACAGATCTGGTTGAACTTCACTTCAGAGGAGTCCCATACTAGGACGAAACGGCTGTCTAGTGCTTCCAGGTTTTTCATGGTGGTCAAGCTTCAATTGACTCATGATTTCAACCTGTGAAATTTCTAAAAATCTCCACAAAACCCATTCTGATAAAAATCTATATAATCTCTGTCCTTTTGTGTTTTCATAACTAAAATTGATCTTATCTTTATTCACGTACATTGGTATTATTATTACATTTGTGGTGTACGCTACTGATGTCGACAGATATAAGTAGTGTGTATCATTAATCGAAAGTGGAAGGCCTGGAGACAGGAGGTTGAGAAAATCAACGAGAAAAGAACGAGAACAGAGAGTGATTAGTGTGGAGACAACGAAACAACAAAGTTTAAGACAATTGATGGATATTTTGCAAATGAAGTATTCACTATATAGTTCTCAGATTTTACGAAGATATTTTGTAATGTTTTATTAGAGTATATTTAGTTGTCCCCACTGGTACTCTCATTAACTATACAGTTAAGATTGCTGAAATTGCTATAAATCTTTCAAATACAAAGATAACTTAGTTACTGCTCGCTTCATTGTACTCTTTTATCCTGATTCATATTATTTCATACCCTCAATGACCATTGACAGAACATTTGAGTAAATTTGAAATAGAATCTTTTTCTTTTCTTTTAGCCGCATCTACAATAATTCCGAATACTAATTTCATTTAACCTATAAATGTATTTAAGTTGACATTCCATCCAAGACGTTTCAGCATTATCAGCTTTATTTTATCTTATTTAATAAACAATCCTAAACTTGTGTATTACAATGATGTTTGCTATATATATACATCGTGAAAAGTTTACGGCATTTCACTTTACAACTTACAAAAGTACCAAATCAGAAATATCGTGGTTGTGTGTAACGAAATCTCAGCACGGATACAGAAGGCCCGACTAGCTTTTGTCAACTTGCGTTATTTATAGAGTAGGCGAGGTATCCATCTACCAACCAAAGGACAGGTTTACTGCACAGCAGTTTGATCCGTCCTACTTTATGGTAATGAAACATGGCCAGTAAGAGTAGAAGATATTTGTAGGTTACTAGTATTTGATCATAGGTGTCTTCGAAACATTGCTCTTATATCCTGTGACCACTGAGTAGGTAATGCAGTTGTTAGAAAACGGGTACTAGGTAAGGATGGCAAATCAATCGATGAAGTGGTGAAACTTCATCAGTTGAGATGGCTGATACGTATGCCCAACGACCGACTGCCCCGACGTGCGATGTTTTAATATGTAGGAATAGGTTTGAAGAAAGCTAGGGGTGGCCAGGCCAAAACATGGCACAAATCCATGCAGTCAATAAAAAGTGGACTGAACCATGTTGGTAGGTACAGACTACCTGTTTGGGATCCGCGAGACGATAGCAATCGATGGTTAGAGACCTTGAATGACATGGCTCTAAATCATTTGCAATGGCGCAGGTGCATCAACTCTTTATGTTCTCCCAAATTCTAATCACTTGAATCGTCTTTGTCTCTTTTTTCTCATTCCAAATTTATTTCACTGGATTATACTCTTATAATAACATCTTCAAACGCTGATGTTTCTGATTACTACCTTTACTCTTACTGCGTCTACCACTATGGGATTTGAATTGACGTGTATATATCTGTGCTAATGTAATATGGTATGGCAACTTGAACTATTGTACGTACATACGAAGTTCTACGTTGTTGCTTACTAACTGACTGATCGTTGCTGTTGGTAATATACATCGAAAAAAAAAACATTATTCAGATGTCGATCCCTGAACTGCTAAAGTATAACTGTCAATCACTCAAAATGTTATCATCAGGATCGATCAAGAAATAAGACAAGTAAACTTGTTGAAATACTTTGTTCTAAGAATTCTATATTGTACCAAAACTATGATACTGAATAAAGCCATTAATAATAATAATATGCATATAATATTTTATTGTTTATTGTGTACAGTGTGTCAGTCAAATTCTTCTGACATTTTTAGATAATCAGTATGAGGGTTGTGGAGATTGTTAAGTTTTTGGTTGAGATCATGAATCAATTGATGTTAGACCACCGTTGGAAACCTGGAAGCACTGGACGACCGTTTCGTCCTAGTATGGAACTCCTCAGCAGTGTGCATCCACGATCCCGCGAGCGGGATTCGAACCCAGGACCTACTGGCTTCGCGCCTGAGCACTTAACCATTAGACCACTGAGCCAGCATCCAACGGTGTTAGTGTCTAACATCAACCAATCCACGAAATTGCGCGACCAACTTCCATTTTTAGATAAGAATAATTTATTCTGAGACCCCTTTGTCTTATTAAGCTTACTGAAATCATATACGTTTCTATGTGAATAAGTTTGAATCAAATCTATCCATGATGGAATAATTCTCTATCCTCTTGTTACGTTGATATAAAGTAGATCAATTTGAACCATGAATAATATTTAATAGATTGAAAATGAAATCAATATAAGAAAATACTGGATCTAGGCAAGATTGTATGAAATAGGTTACTAGATAAATAGTTTTTGATGGAGTTTTGTTCTCTGAGCTGAATAGTTTGATCATGGAGCTTTCATCGTTCTTCTGAACGACATCATCAGCACAAACTTCAAATAGAAGTGAAGTGTTCAAATTTCAAACACGTATATCTGTTTTGAACATTATTATCCTAACTGTTTGTCAACATATTTAAGCGATTCTCCATGGTTTTGAGATGGTGGAGAAAATTTGTAGCTCAGGTGGGTGATTTTGATTGAGTTTTGTTCTCTTCAGATAGAATTTTGTGCTGCTGATGATGATGCCGTTCAGAATAACGATGAAAGCTCCATGACCAAATCATTCAGCTCAGAGAACAAAACTCCATCAAAATCTCTTTAGTTTATCTTTAAGTTCAGTGTTATTGGTAAGCAAATACCTTTTTTGCTTATTTAGATGCTAATAGTAATTTATTAATTCTCTACTCATCAAAATTTGTCTATGACTGAATTATTCCATGGAAGAAAAATTCAGTATTTATTCATGATTCATTAGTGACCAGTTTCAAGTTCAGTTAGTCTTAACAACTACTGATTAAGTTGAAACTTGAAGAATTCTAAAGCAGACAAATAACCATCTATATAGCTTACTAGTAACATCTCAAACTATAAAGCTAATTGATAGGTGTTTTATTCGTAGAAAATTCTCCCATGATTGAAGACACAATTTGTCAATTAACACTACCAAAGAGTTAGTGAACACCTCCCTTAGTGGTTAGGAAAAGGTAGTGAGACTATAATTTAGGGACGACCTATGAGTGACCTTGAGGGTGTATACCTACCTAATAGGGCTAAGTGAAGTTCATAAAGCAGTTTGAAGAATAAAGATAATGATTCACAGTTGATAGTTAGAGTTAGGATTGAAATTTATGGTTTTCATCACTAAATGACATCAGCTATAATGCGAAGACACTATTTGAACGTGCGAAAATTCAAGTCATGTTTTCCTAAATCCAATCGGTTCGTCCATAAATTATAGTCTCATCAAAAGTACTGTCAAAACAATACGCAGCTTGGTTCTATCACACTTGATTGATAGCAGTCATGTAGTAGACAGAAATAAGTCATTTAAAGTTATTTATCGTATTCTTAATAGTTTTTCTTATGGTGTTCGATCTTGTCAGGTGCACATAGCAGAAACTATAGGAATTCGAGTCAACAATTCAAGTCATTGTGTTCATAAGTAGTTTATATCACCCTTATCTCTCCCTTGACCTTGATAAGTGACTTTATTTATCGCTTTATTACTTTCCATACTTTCTCTTCGTTTATCATTATTTCTCTCTTCACTCCTTTCTTCCATATTATTTTATTTTCGATCAAATATACGATTCATGGCCCAATTATCTGAACACTTCTCATTACGTAATCTTATGGTTTTTATGAATGTTATTTCAGTGTCTAATTTCAGTTTCTAATCACTAATCTCTTTCCCATTATGTAACATTGATTCAAGCCTTTATTATTCTTATCACATCTAGTACACATGTCATCACACTATCAACTTGTACTTTTCACTTATTTATATAATCTATTCCTAGTATAGGACTCCTCAGCAGTGCTCATTTACGATCCCGCACCACGCGGGGCTCAAACCCAGGACCTGCTGGCTTCGCGCGCGAGCACTTAACCATTAGACCACTGAGCCGGCACCCAACAGTGTTAATGTCTAACTTCAACTAATCCACGAAGTTGCGCCCCCGAACACCATTGTCTTCAGTGAGCTGATATCTCACAGCAGACCTGGTTGAACTCCACTGGTGACGGCTTCTCACTAGAACTCCAGGAGTGTCTCCCGAAGTCAGTCACTGGTGAGCAGTTGAAGTTAGACATTAACACCGTTGGATGCCGGCTCAGTAGTCTAATGGTTAAGTGCTCGCGCGCGAAGCCAGTAGGTCCTGAGTTCGAGCCCTGTGTGGTGCGGGATCGTGGATGCGCACTGCTGAGGAGTTCCATACTAGAACGAAACGGCCGTCCAGTGCTTCTAGGTTTTCCATAGTGGTCTAGCTTCAATTGACTCATGATTTCAACCTTTGAAATTTCCTAAATTCTCCACAAAACTCATTCTAATAATCTATTTCATTGTTATCATCATTGACGCATAAACTACCTTGATTAGTTTAATCATTTCGTATATGCATAGAAATATTAGAGTGAGGATCTAATCGAACAAATATTGTTTGCTTATATATGTTGTTGTAAATGTTTTGTTTAAGAAGGTTACTGACACCTGTTATTCCTCGTAGAGAAGCACAGGCCACTCACCAGCATTCTCCATCCAACTCTGTCCTGGGCAGTCGTTTCCAAATCTTTCAAATTGTTATTCATCCTTTTCATATGTGCTTCTATTTCCCGACGTAATGTGTACATTGGCATTCCTCTCATCCGCTTCCCTTCAGAATTCCAAGTTGGGACTTGCTTCGTCATGCAGTTTGATAATTTCCATCGTCTTTTCTTGGTTTCCTCTTCAGCTGGAAGCTTGTTTGTTCCTTAAGAAATTAGCTATTTAAAAGAATATAAGTGCAATCTATAGTCTATCGTATAAGATATGTTAATCATTTCTGAAGTAAACCAATTCTGAATACTATCCATATTAATTTATATACGACCATATGTCGTTTATTTACTTTTATCTTGTTCATAGTTATTCTTATCTTGTTTCTATTACATGTACTATTTTTTTTTCATTATATAGTCTCATTATTGTTTCGAAGTGATTGCCTACGATAATGGTCAAGATAAAACTTATTCTACAATAGATACAATTTGTATACGTGTACTTGATTTAAATGACAACAAACCATATTTTATTGAAATTATAGGAGAATATTATGGTTAGTGATTGATAAATTTATTTGCATATTGATTAGAATTTACTCATTAGTTCCTTGTTATTTTTTTGGTATTTTGTATTGAATATCAATTCGTGAAGTTAGTTGCTAAGGTAGTTGAGAAATAAACTTTGATTATAATACATATAAACTGGAAGAAAATTCTGTTGAATAGTATATCTGTGATGTGCAGACAAACTGAAGTATAATACTAGTATAGAAGTTGTGGAGATTATTAAGTTTTGATTGAGATCATGAACCGATTGATGTTAAACTATCTTTGGAAACCTGGAAGCACTAGACGGCCGTTTCGTCCTATTGTGGGACTCCTCAGCAGTATAATATTCAAAAATTACTACGCTTGATTGATGATAATATTGATGATTTCAATTGACTATAATTCTCTGTTATATTCACGTCGCTTATTACTTATACTTGTAGAAAACAAGGAATCACTGCAATTTCCACAACGCGAAGTACGAACAACACGACCGGTAGTGAAGATTTATCAACGTCAAAGCATAAAAAAAGCTATACTAGGACTTAAAAGAAGATCTTTTAAGAAAAAATAGATAGTGGCTAGCAGTGAAATGCATGACACGCATTTTGTCCTATTTGAGACTCGTCAACTGGATGTACCTGCATCTCAGAGTTGATGTTCACTCTGGGACTCGAAACCAGTACCGTTCGTTTCAAACGCCATCGCGTTATCTACTTAGCTATTGAGCCCTGATAGCCACTTGCTTATACAATAGGATGAAGTTTAAATTTACTTGGTATTGTTTACTTATATCTTCACATTGATATTGAGGACTGCAATTGATTAGTCTCTTATTGGCATATGTGCAAACTATGCGTATTGTCTCGATATTGCATTAAGTCATAAGATGAATAGTGTCTAATAGTGAAACCTAATTCTAATAAACATGCCATTTTAGAAATGTTATTTTTTTGTATAATGTACATACAATAATTCCATTTAGTTTCTTTATGTGGAAAATTTATATCATACTAATATATTATTGTTATCATTCTATATAGATATATCTTATTATAGATGTAAATAAATCCCCAAAATATATAACTCTGTAAGTCTTAGACATTGGATGTTGATCACATTAGTTTTAATGGACTCGTTTGGCTAGAGGCATTCGGTCATGCATCCGCATCAGATCACGAGTGGGAACGCCATACTCAACATCTCTTGCAATCGCTAACCAGCCTAGATCAGTCAATCCTCGATATATTGATAGCTTATCAAATATATCTTTGAACCTCCTTGCTTCTGACTTTTGATTTCACTTGGTGGGTACGATTCATATTAAAAGGTGTTACTGATTAAAGTGTTGTCAAACTACATATACCTATAGTATCTTCATTATAATTGTTCACAATATATAGTTTACTCTTCTTTGTTCTTTTCCTTCTTTTTTTTATACTTTTCTCATGATTGTTTACCCAAGATCTAAATAAAACATCTATGAATCAATCACTGACTACAATCAATTCAACCTCTAAGAATCTTAATATGACTGAATTAATAAACATGTCACAGATCATCTCTTCAATACATCTATCTATTAATGAAAAACCAGGTTATTGTATATGTATTATTAAAGCATTTGATATAGATGAAGGTAATAATGCCTTAATACATTATAATATAAAACAATACTATTTAAATAGAACTATTAAAACAATGAAAGATATTACTATATTTGATGCATTGAAATTGGATACAACAAATGGACGTTTAATATTAACTAAAAATTTATATCAATATGATATTGGTATTTATCAATTCATAGTGATTGTTAAAGATCATGGAAACCCTGTACAAAAATCTGAAAAAGTAAGTCAATTTAATCTTTTATGTTTTTCTTTTTTTTTTGTTTTTTTTTCTTGGTTTTGGTTTCAAAGTTTACATTTTGTTTAAAATGAACATTCTCTTTTTCTTTTTTTTCTTTTTTTCTTCTCAAAACAACATACATGATTATCATTAAGGAATTCAGATTGTAGAGGGAGGGTCGGAGAAATGTGACTTGATAGATTGAATATGTATTTTGTTTTTTTCGATTCATTTCTGTCTTAAAACGGTGACATATGAAATGGTGGAGAAGATTTGGAGCTCACGTGGATGATTTTCATGGAATTTTGTTCTCTGAGCTGGATTTGTCAATTCGTCAATGACAAATTTAAGATCAATTAAGAACCAATCAACATCGAAGTGTACAGAATAAGCTGTGAAACGCATGTGGAGAAATTCGAACACTTCACAACGAAACCATTCAGCTCAGAGTACAAAATTCCATCAAAAACGTACATATATTCAAAAAGAATAACTATATATGTATCGAAGTTAAATTTGGATTCCCTATCTGTTCTCCTATCTATCTATATATCCATATATATAAGCATGTACTTATAGAAACCATTTAGAAATTATGTCCATAATTTGTGATGACTTAGCTTCAGTAATCAATCACCTTGGTAACCGTTTATATATATATATATATATATATATATATATATATATATATATATATATATATATATATCAATGGTGTTTGAAATCAAAAAGCAATAATAAGCGGCAACTATAGTTTGTTAACGGATAGCACAGATCACAAAGCTACAACCACATTAGGCGAATTTGAAATAGATAAGCGAATATGTGTATATGAGCAAATACAGAGACAAATTTGTAGTCAAATCGAATTGATGTGCAGATAGGTAAGGCAAAAGCTAGTAATAGGATTCCAGTATATACGGGAAAGAGAATGGTTGATTGAGCAATATTTAAGTGACTAACTTTTAGCTACAGATATATATATGTACAGGCTGTCATATGTGATCACAATAGTACAAAGAAATAGACGAGTTCATACTTCTCGAATAACACTGTCTGTCAAGTAAGTTAATAAAAGGACTAATAATCGAGATTGATTGTAGAATAGTTGCTATAAATTTTTGTAGTATACTTTGCGTAGACGTACACTGGCTACAAATACACTAAACACCTTTCAGTCATATTCGTTATAAAGTCAGTTACCATATTTGATAGCATCAGAATTTAATCTTTCGGTTAGATGTTACTGAATAGTAGTACTGATGTTTGTACTACGTCTCCAAACTGTAACTTATCACTTCAAGAGCAGTTATCTATGCTTGACATAATTAATCCTTGGAAAGTTCTAGATATTAATATTTTTTATAAAAAACGGTCCCGTTGAAAATCAATTACTTATTATGATTATATTATGAATCGAAACACCACGGATCATTACGGAACAATCAATTGAATGAAATTAATCATTCTCATCCACTTCATTTATTACGAGAAAGCTTTTGATAGCGTGGACAGGACAACACTATGGAGGCTTCTTTGACTATATGGCGTGCCTGAGAATATAGTCAATATCATACGAAATTTCTATGATGGATTAAACTGAAAAATTCTGCATAAAGGTCAGCCCACAGATTCTTTCGAAGTAAAGATCGGTGTCAGGCAACGATGCTTACTCTCACCCTTTATCTTTCTCAAGGTGATCGACTGGATCATGAAGACATCAACATCTGGGAAGAAGCATGTGATACAGTGAACAGATAGGATACAGTTGGACGATCTAGACTTCGCAGATGATCTGATTATTCTGTCGCACATGCAACAACAAATGCAGAAGACAACCAGTGTAGCAGCAGCTTCAGCAGTAGTAAGTCTCAATATACACAAAGAAATTAGAAAGATTCCCCGATGCAACACAACATGAACCAATCCAGTCACAATTGACAGAGAAGATTTGGAAGATGTAAAAAACTTTACAAAGCTGTGCAGCATCATTGATGAACACGGTGGATCTGATACACATGTGAGCGTGAGGATCGGTAAAGCAAAAGTAGCACATCTACAATTAAAGAACATCTGGAATTCAAAACAACTGTCTGTCAACTGCCAACATCAAAGTCACAATTTCCAGTACAAATGTCAGGACAGTTCTACTGTATGGGGCAGAAACTTAGAGAAGTACGAAAGCCGTCATCGAGATGATACAAGTGTTTATCAATAATTGTTTACACAACATACTTCGAATCCATTGACCAGACACTATCAACAACAACCTACTGTGGGAGAGGATAAAACAGATTCGAGTGGAGGAAGGAATCAGGAAGAATCTCTGAAATTGGATCGGACACACATTGAGGAAATCAATTGAAGTGCATCACAAGACGAGCCCTCATTTGGAATGCTCAAGGTCAAAGGAAAAGAGGAAGACTGAAGAACATATTACACCGAGAAATGAAGACAGATGGACATGTGAAGAACGAACAACAATTGGATAGAATTAGAAGGAAAGGCCTAGGACAGAGTGGACTTGAGAATGCTGATCGGCAGCCTATGCTTCATTAGGCGTAACAAGTGTAAGTAAATAGTAAGTAAATATGAATTATGAATAACTATTACATAACAAATTATAATTCTTTGTTCTATTTTTTTTTCAATAATTTTCTCATGCAATCAATTCTTTATATTCTTCATTAAAGATCATTCAATTAATTATTGAAGATACACCAGCTCGTGGAAATTGGTTACTTCCAGAAATGATTCAACAACACAATACATCTTTTAGTAATTTTAATTATACCCTATTAGAAGCGCATAAAATTTTCATAGTTATATTATTATCTGGTATATCAACATTTATAGCTGCTTTATTAATTAGTATTATTCTATGTTTGATCAAACCATGTCGAAACATCCAAATGAATTGTTCAACTAAATGGCATTATAATAGTATATGTAATAATAATAATAATAATAATAATAATAATAATAATAATAATAATAATAATAATAATAATAATAATAATAATGTTACTAATCTTTATACAAAAGAATTTAATGAAACACTCTTCAATCATAACCATAACAAGAGAAGAATTGATCACATAGAAACAATGAACAATATTTACAAGTTTAGTTTATATAATCAACAATGTGAAAACCAACCACAGCAACAACAACAACAACAACAACAATCTGATCACTTGAATAGTTATACATCAGGAGGAAATGTTGATAGTTCATTTGATAATATTTCATTGTATACTAATTATCAGAATCAAGATCCACATCAAGATCCTAATCATGATCATGATCAAGATCATGATAAGAAGTTATTTATGACTAATGATTGTTCAAGAATAGATTATATAAAAAATTATTTTATACCATATTATAATTTAATTGAAACAGATACATATTGTAATCATATGAATATTAGTAATCAAACTACATGTACAATGAATGTAAATGCTAATGAACAAGAATTAAATAGGAATGATGAAATTCAACCAGTATTTATTGAAAGTGTTTTAACACCTTTGAATATAATTAAAAATACAGTAAGTGAATAATTAATTAATATTAGATGGGTTTTGTGGAGATTGTAGTCATTTCAATGGTCACGATCATGAGTCAGTTGAAGTTAGACCACCATGGAAAACTTGAAAGCACTGGACGACCGTTTAGTTCTATTGTGGGACTCCTCAGCAGTGCGCATCCACGGACTCGCGCCCTGCGAGATTCGAACCCAGGACCTACTGGTTTCGCGCACGAGCACTTAGACACTAGACCACTTAGCCGGCATTTAATGGTGTTAATGTCTTACTTCAACAATATCAATGAAATCGACGTAACTGACAGTAAGGCACTTATTTACTTACTTAGTTACACTTGTTACCCTTGGTCGAGGACCATAGACCACCCACCACTATCACCATTCTCCATCCATCTCTATTCTCGATAATCCTTTCCATTTGTTTTCAGTTGTTATTCATTCTTTTCAGATCTATTTCTATTTCCCCACGTGGTGTATTCTTTGGCGTTCTACATTTCCGTTTCCTTTCATGATTTTAAGTTAGCGCTTCCTTCAAGATTCAGTTTGGTGATTTCCGTAATGTATGTCCTAACCACTTATAACGTCATCTTCTAATTTCCTTTTCAGATGGAAACTGGTTTGTTCTCTCCCAGTGTAGGTCGTTGTTAATGGTACCTGGTCAACAGATGTTGAGTATCTTGCGTAGACAACTGTTTATAAATACTTGTATGTTTCTGATGATGGTTGTAGTAGTTCTTCGTGTTTCAGTTCCATACAGCAGAACTGTCTTGATTTTCGCATTGAAGATTGTGACTTTGTTATTGTTTGACAGTTGTATTTAGTTCCGTATGTTCTTCAACTGTAGGAATACTGCCCTTACTTTGCAATTCCTTATCTTCACATCTACATCAGATCCTCCTTGTCCATCGATGCTGCCGTCCAGGTACGTGAAAAAATTCCACATCTTTCATTGTTTCTGCATCAAATGTGATTGGTTTGGTTGGTGTTCTCCTTGTTGTATTTGAGGATGTTCTTATTTTCTGTGTATGTTGAGGCCTACATATGCAAAGGCTTCTGCTGCACTGTCTGTCTTCATCTGCATTTGTTCGTGTGTATGCGATTGAAGGGCTATGTCATCTGCGAAGTTCAAATCGTCTAGTTACATGCAAGTTGTCAGGTTTATTCTGTACTTATCAGATGTAGAGATATTCATTACTCCGTTTGTCACCAGAAGAAGGAAGAAGGGAGAATGCAAGCAACCCTCTTTGACATCGGTTTTCACTCGGAATGCCTCTGTCCGCTGTCTTCCATGCACCAATTTACTGTTTAGTCCGTCGTGTTGATGATTTTCACCAACGCACCATAGTGACGAAGACATTTTCATAATGTTCTCCTATCCACACTGTCAAATGCTTTCTCATAGTCAAGGAAGTTGTTGTACAGTGACAAATTCCTTTCAATTGGTTGTTCACTGATGATCCGTAGTATCGCGATTTGGTCTGTGCACGACTGATCCTTACGGAATCTAGCCTGTTGATATCAAAATTGGGTGTCTACTGCTTCCTTCATCTGGTTCGGCAACACTCTGTTGAAAACCGTTCCTGGTGCCGGTATTAGTGCGATGCCTGTGTAGTTATCAAATTTTCTCAGAACTCCTTTCTTTGGCATATTGATGGGGTATACTTTTTTCCAGTCTATCAATGTTATATGCTTGATTGCTATTACGAGTTCACCTTACTTGGTAAACGGAACGAAGGTCAAAATACAGTGACACGATAGTCTATTCTAATTCGTTGTCTCCAGCCCTGCTAACTAGATCAAGAAGTCTTGATAGGCTTAGAGAATGTATCCTACAATCACCCAGAAAATACGAGGTCACTAAGCACACAAATCAAGCATATTTCTACAATGATAGAAACGCCTTTGGGAGAGCCACAAAATAGCGTACTAAAAAAATCCCTCAACCAATGACATTCAAGGATTTCAGAGTGGGAAATGTAAGCTGTAGGTTAACTAAGCGTCTGTTGGCATGAAAACCCAAAATTCAAAATTTTAGAAGAAAATTATAAAATTAGGACCTTTTCCAGGTGAGTTCTGACGATCTAACGTCCTCAACACAGTGGGACTTGTTACTCCCGCTAAATCTTCTTTAATGGAACGTGAAGAATGTTTACAGTTACTTCTATGTCTGACTTTAGAGCTTCTGCTAATATATTCTCAGGTCCTGCTGTTTTCCCATTCTTGATTTATCTGATTACCATCCTGATTTCTTAGTTCGTTGATGGAATGACATCCATAGGAAGGTCTGTGTGTGCTTCTTTGATTTCCGGTGGATCCAGTGGAGGTGGTCTATTCATGTGTTTTTCAGTGTTCTACACATCTGTTCCTCTGTTCTCGAATGAAAATGAATTTGCCGAAAAGCGAAGTCTTAGCTGAACCAATCTTTCCTATTTAATGTTCCAATAGATATATTCCGTTTACTATAATATTTCAAACAGTTGTCTTATATTTCCTTTTGTTGTAGCTTTTTTTATGTCGTTGCTTGGTTTTCCACGTATTTCTGCTTGTCGGCTCTAATGCTCCTCTTTGCTCGCTTGTTTGCTTCAGTGTATTTAGCTTTTGCCTTAACTTTCTCTGTTCGTGTTCGGCTATTGTTAATTGCTGCTTTCTTGTTCTTCCTTCCTTCAATCTTGTCCAGTGTTTCCATTAAGATCCATTCTTCATCCTTTCTTGAATCCTGGTCAGGATTTTGATAGAGATCCATTCCTTATGATGATGCTTCTGGAGACCCAGAACCTCCTGAGATGTTGAAGCTGGTGCTTGTTTGATCACTTCCCAGTTGTCCTTCATAGTAGTTTCTTCTTCTATGGATAAATCTTGTAAGGCTTGGAACCTGTTGCTGAGACCTATCTTGAATTCATTGAGTTTGTCAGTGTGTCTAGTAAAGGCTATATTGAGCCTCTGTAATGCTATTCGTCCAGTTGTCCAGTGTTTCTTTAGTTTCAGTTTCATTTTGGCAACCTCCAGGTGGTCATCTGATGCTATATCAGCCTTTCCCTTAGTTTTCACGTCTTTCATTGACCTTGTGAACTTTTTACTGACTCAAACAGTTTATCTACATTAAGTATTACGAAAGACAGGGCTAAGGTGGATCAATTTCACATGATTGAAAATTAATGTATTTTCAGAATGTGTTTTGTGGAGATTTTTAGAAATTTTCACAGATTGAAATCATGAGTCAGTTGAAGCTAGACCACCATTGAAAACCTGGAAGCACTGGACGGCCGTTTTGTCCTAGTATGGGACTCCTCAGCTACGAAATGTGAATATTCTGAGTTTGATCCATAGTGTAGTTATGTATTAGCACTGTTGGAAAGTTGCAAACTACAACTAAACAGTTATTCAATACTCGATAGTATTGTGTTATAACTTGTACCCTGTGACCCTATCAATGTATAACGTAATGATACCGCCAATTGGAGAACAATAATTTATCGACCGGACCAATGACGCATAAACACGTACGAGCAGTCTAGAGTCTCTATCAATCCTGCTTCTTAACTAGCCTTGCCTGTTCGAGTCCAGAACACCGATCTCAGCCTCTGCTATATGAATCATTTATTTCAATCATACTGGGTTTATATTATCAACCAAACAGATCACATCTTACCATGAAATAGGAAACAACATTTGTACAATATTTAGCCAAAAGTGGCTGTAAATGTGGGAGATAGCATTTGATAGACAGGGTACAACTCAATAATCGTAAATCGTAAAATAATAGTTCATAAGTCAAAGTGAAACTCATTATAAGAGGGACATGAATATGTCCAGTTTAGTTATTTAAAAACTACACGGTAAAAATATACGCATAGTATTGGTCCATAAATGGATCCCAACAGTTACCATTCATTATACCCATCGAGATACAATATTTTATTAGTCTTCTAGTTTATATCATTTTGTAACACAATGATATCTTCACATAAAGAAATACAGTTGAATATTACCTTTTCTTCTTTTGATTGTTAGTTTCAACAACCTGAATGGAATTCACTCATTTTAGAATTACCACAAAATGACTGTCAACAAATATTGTTAAATACATCCATGGATGACAAACAATTGAAATGTTCTTTACATTTACCACAACAATTAAATTGTAATACTCAACTATACGATTCATCTATAATGTCGATTCCATCAGTTTCATTAGCATCTTTGAATAATTCTACGATGAAACCTGATCTTATTTTACTTCAATGTACAAATACCCTACCTATTTCTTCAACTTATTATATACAAAATGATAGATCTGTTTCATTAAATCCCACTTCTATGTCCAATACAGCTGTACTATTGGATCTTAATACAACCAGTTTAAGGAATCCTAAGTCAGTGAATAAAAGGAACATAGATTGTAGTGTACAAAATATTATTACTCCAATTGCTAGTGAAGAACAACGTTCAGATAGTGGTCGAGGAGCAAGTGATGAAGAAAATTCCAATCGAATTCATTTAAATAATAAAGATTCGATTTTGCCATCATTAATCCATTCAACTGAACATAATAAAACTAATCAAGTATCTGTACATTCAACAAAATGTTTAGAGGATTTTCTAGTCCAATGAAATCATAAGCTGCTTTGTTCTACTCAATATTGGGCATTTTACCGACAGTCCATTATACAAAACTCTCTTCAAGAAGAATATATTTATTCAAATCATCTTTAAAAATGACATAAAACCTTGAAATCATTTTATTGAGAGAATAACCTTATAATTAATCATATCGAATGTTTCAATCTGTGTTTCCAAAGGTAACTGTTAAAATAAATATTTAGAAGTCACAGTTTACCTTCTCATTGTTATGTAATGGCTGTGCTTCATTAACCAATCACTCTCGTTACCGTTGTCATATAATGCTCAACGGTGTTTGAAATCCGAAGGCAAAGAGAAGCAGCGACTACAGTTTTATTAGCACATAACTCAGACTATAAAGCACTAAGGCGAATGAGCGAGTCAACGAACCGAGAGTGTAGTTTTAAATGTATATATATATATATATATATATATATATATATATATATATATATATATATATATATATATATATATATATATATATATATATATATATATATAGGGAAATGAATGGATCATCGAATCAATTAACCAGTTAATAATAAAGCTAGCAGAATGAATATGTGCGTAGGCGGTAATCAATCATACAAGCACAACAATAATGAATGGTACGATAAGTTGTTATAGTACGGATGACTTTGTCCGCTAAATAAGTTAACAAAAGGGCTTAACCAAGTTAAATGAGAACAAACTCAATTGCACGTGAGTTGCTATAGTTACTTAGTAACTTTAAAATATGTTAATACATGTGAGTAGTAAGAGAAGTGTGGTGTGTATGTGTGTGTTCCTTAAACAGAGTGATATATAGTAGTATGTATCAAGAATTGAAAGTAGAATTCTTACTGGAAGTGTAGTGAAGGGGAACGAAAGGTAAGGCAACCGATTACTTGGCAAAGTATAAAAACCATACTTCAATACTTCATTTGCAAAATGTTCATTAATTGTTTTAGACTTCATTATTCCTGTATTTCGATACCAATTGATTTCTGTCCCCGTTCTCTCCTCACCGATCTTCTCAACCTTCTGCTGCCAGGCATTCTATTTTTGACTAGCGCTATATACTAGTTAGGTTGACAGAAGTAGCACACATCAAAGCAATAGAAGAAATAAGGTGAACAGAAAGCAATCGGAATAACAGTTGAATTATCATATTTCGCAATGGATGTCGATATTTATAAAAAATTTCTATGAAGTTGATTTACGGTTAAAAATAAATACATCCTCTGAAATGAACAAGTTTTCACAATCTAATTTATAGAATTATTCTTTATCTCGTTAGAGTCAATTCACTTTAAATCTAGAAAACGTTTTGTCCGCAAATGCCCTGGTCCGGCCGATAGTGAGAAGAGTCAACTCTCCCTCTCCAAATGCTCTAACTTGACTATGCGTATACAGATACTGTAAGAAAAATGTTACTGAATGACTTGTCACAGTGAGGGTGTTGTTTACGAAAGCAAGAGGACGAAAAGCGAATGTTCGGCGCTTTTACCGGGTTGGTTGACACGGAGAGTTCATCTAGGAGAGTTGGAAAACCCTGATTCTGAACCATCGGTACACATGCGCTCCAGTATCCTGAAGGAACAAATGGTATATGAATCAATTATTGGTCACCTGCTACCATGAGACTAGATCTCCTGACGTTGCTTCACTGCCTTGTAGATTAGACTTTTAGGTTGAAGGCTCCGAGTGTGGCCAGTACGGAAACCACCTACTTCGATTTGAGCACCCAGGCAGTATCCCAGCACCTACAAAAGCCGAATGATTTATGTGGCGCCTCCTTGTACCAATGTTTATGTGTTTAAATAAATAAATAAATAAATAGAAAAATCTATCCAATAATCCTGTCTCCATTTCGTTAATCATATTCATTTATATCTTCATGCAATGCAAATTCATGATACTGTCATTTTCTCTGAGCTGAATGGTTTGGTCATGGAGCTTTCATCGTTATTCTGAACGACATCACCAGCACAAACTTCATGTACAAATGAAGTATTCTAATGTCTTCACATATGACTCTCAGCATGTCCTCTAGATCTTGATGTTGATTGAAATCGATCCAATTAATCAACCAGTCAGAAAAATTATGGACAAATATTTGACCGAATTTCCAATCAACAGGAGATACAACCAAAATAAAAAAGAAAACAATTGCCAGGTTAAAGGTTAACTATAACCAGTCAACATCGAGGTGTACAGGATAAGCTATGAGCCATGTGTGAAGAAATTCAAATACTTCACTTCTATCTGAAGTTTGTGCTGATGATATCATTCAGAATAACAATGGAAGCTTCACGATCAAACCATCCAGTCCACAAAACAAAACTCCATCCATGTTATCCATCTGAACTACAAATCTTCTCCATCATCTCAATACCAGTTTTTTTTTCAAAATGCTACAATCACAATAATGAAAGTTAATAGTTATAAACAATAATGGGAAGATATAAGTAAACAACATCAAGTGAATTTAACTCTTCATAATAAGATAACATCTCTTTTGGAAAGAGGAAGAAAGGAAAAAACCCGTTAAAATAAACAATCATTAAAAGGAGTATTCTCTTATTAATCGTATCAGTTTATTGTTGAATATATATATTCAATTGACATTAAACTTACTTAGAATAATATCAAAATGATAAGATAAATTAAAAGTAATGTCCAATTGGAAATCTATTGAAGTAACTTCAGATTAAGAAAATCTCTATTTTTATATAATCTGTCAATAAGTATACCGATAAGTTTGTCATGTTTAATACACTTGAGATATGAAATATCATAGAAGTATATGTCATAGTGTTATATTTCTCGCTTACGGTTATAACCCAGCTATTTCTATTGCTTAGTATTCTCGGACATCGATTCACTCGACAAGTCCCCAAATCAGAACACGGTTGAACAGGGAAAATATTATATTCCAAATAACGAGGTTAGATGGAAGTAAGAAGCAAGTAAGTAGCAACAGGGAAAGTGTTAGTATATTTATAGTTTTTCACATGAGAACATTTCTAGAGCGTTCACTAAATATTGACTAACGCTGATTGGATAATAATTAGCCTTCCTATCCCATACACACGAACAGATGCAGACAAAGACAGCCAGTGTGGCAGCAGTCTCTGCATCAGTAGGCTTCAGCATACACAAAGGGAAAACCAAGGTCCTCAAATTCAAGGCGGAGAACAGCATTCCAATCACTCTTGATGGAGAAACTCTGGAAGATGTAGAATCCTTTACATACCTGGGAAGCATCATCGATGAACAAGGAGGTTCAGATGCAGACGTAAAGGTAAGGATTGGCAAAGCAAGGACCGCATTCCTACAATTGAAGAACATATGGAACTCAAAACAACTGTCTGTCAACCAATATCAAAGTGAGAATCTTCAATACCAACATCGAGGCAGTTCTGCTGTATGGAGCTGAAACTTGAAGAACTACAACAACCACCATCAAGAAGGCACAAATATTTATAAATAGCTGTCTTCGCAAGATACTCAACATCCATTGGCCGGAATCCATCAGCAACAGCCCTTTGAGGGAGAGAACAAACCAGCTTCCAGCTGAGGAGGAAATTAGGAAAAGACGATGGAAATGGATAGGACATACACTACGCAAACTTGGTATCCTGAAGAAATGAGGAATAGAGAAAGGACAAAGAACACATTACATTGGGAAATAGAAGCAAATATGTAAAGGATGAATAACAACTGAAAAGAGCTGGATAGGATTGCTTTGGACAGAGTTGGATGTAGAATGCTGATGAGCGACCTATGCTCCTTCACGAGGAGTAACAGGCATGAGTAAGTAAGTAACTGATTTAACATGGTAGTTGGAGGTAGTCAACAAGAAACCCTTGACCTAGCTTTTCTGCTTCTTAGCACTCGTCAACAAGGTGTACCTGTTATCTCAATATAATGCATTCACTGTTAAATCACCTAGACTAGTGACCATATCGCATCTTGGTCGATAGAACTCGATTTACACTAAGAAGGACTTGACATACATGATATTGATCACTATCCAATAATCAATCAATTGCAACTGATTTATTTACTAACTATGTTCAGTTTTGATTTTTATCCAGTTTTCAATACATCTCATATAGATAAAGGTTTGATTTAAAATCATTTGATCAATCGTATATAGAAAATTTAGTTATAGTATTATACATTCAATCACAATAAATGAATTAAGCTATTTGACATTTCTTTGTAAATTGATTTGACATTTAAAAACCAAACTTAAACTGATAGAAATGATGATGTCAAGTTCATTAGTCTAATAATTAGAATATCAGCAAATGAAAGTGATTATAGATCCATTTCCTTAAATGACTTCTGTACATTTCATAGTTCAACTCACGATTAGATCTTACTTAATTAGGTCACTTTTGAAAACTTGAAAGCACTGGATAGCTATTTGTAGGAAGTAATTATCTATAGATGAATTTCTTGACTAAGTCCCTATATTGTCACACACACACACAGAAGGGTATAGTCACAATAGGTAACTTTATATGTAGCCAACAATCATAATCTGTTTCTAAGATATAAGTTAATACAATTGGTAAAAAGATGCAAAATATTAATCAAATACTCAGAGAACAATAAATACATAGACACCGAATAGTAGCAGGGATACGTCAAACTGAATCAATAACAACAGTTAGTCATATTCACTTGGTGTTGTTTTACTTGTATCTTCTCATTGTTATTTAGGACTGCAATTGATCAGTATCTTATTGATATATATGCATCCTGTGCGGATTGCCTCGATGTAGCCTTAAGTCAAAAGCTTTTTCAGGAAATATGGATAGTGGCTAACAACGGAATCTAGGACGCGCGTTTCATATTGATATAAGTGGTCCAGTTTCATGATTTGTAGTTAAATGAAAACAGTTAGAGTCATAACCAGTCTGGGACTAGGTGAGTTCTAAATAGCAGGAGTTTAAATTATATATTATTTGTAAGTTCACTGTTATCGATAGTGATGTGCACTGGGTCTTCAGTGTTGGTCTTACCACGATCAATTTGTCATTTAAATTATGTAATCCTAACATTTTCACAAACTTCTCTATACCAATAATGGTTACCATAACCATTTAAGTTGTTCTGAAAGTGTTCATATTTATCGAATCTGATATAACCTAATTACACTTGTTACATGATTTCACCAGTCTTTACTGTGAAATATTATACAATCTAATTAAAAAGGGAATAATAATCAATGACTGAGTAGCAGCCAATGCGACATTTGTCTATATCATAAACGTCACCGCATTGCTACCAGTTTAAGGGATTCGATACCCCATGCACACTAGTTATTAATGTTAATTTGTTAACAGTACTCTACAGAAACCCGGATGGAGTTTTAATAACACAACTCAACACGCGGAAATCAAACCAACGACCTTTGGTCTCACATTTGAACGCTCAACCTCTATACCACTTTAGTCGACATCCAACGATGTTAATGTCCAATCTCAAAATCATCATGACGTTAAATTAGTTATCTTTAATTGTTATTTAACATATAAATGTTATATACGAGTCGCTTAGTAAAATTCTTTTCAACAAAGTAGTGTTTTCAACACTATGCCCAACCCAGTTTGAAGCGAACGGTACTGAGTTCGACTCCCGGAGTGAACATCAACTCTGCGATTCAGGTATGTCCAACTGACGAGTTCCAAATGGGAAGAAACGCGCGTCCTGGATTCTACTGTTAGCCACTATCATTATTTCCTGAAAAAGCTTTTGACTTAAGGCTATATCGAGGAAAACCGCGCAGGGTGCATATATACCGATAAGAGACTAATCAATTGCAGTCCTAAATAACAATGAGAAGATACAAATAGAACAACACCAAGTAAATTTGAGATATGTTTTACTTAAAAGCTTCAAACATTTACCTTATAAACATCCCGTATCTTAGTAACTTATTTATATATATTACAGTAAATTTATGAGTTGATTCTAATACAGTTTTATTCTCTGAGCTGGATGGGTTGATCGTGAAGCTCTCATCATTCTTCTGAACGACATTATCATCGCAAACTTCGAGTAGAAGATCAAACCATCCAGCTCAAAGAACAAACTCTATCAAAATCATCCACTTAAACTAAAAACCTTCTCTACTATGAGTTGATTCAAATAATAAAAGAGATTAGTTCAGTGAAGAGTTCTCTTTTCGCTGAATTCATTTTCAAAGCTGTACAATTGAATATTTTATATACTAATTTTTACAGGATAATAATAATGCTGATAACAAACTTCAGTTAGGCATGGTGACAGTGAGGTTAAATAAACAAAGGTATTAAAACCTTTTTTTTAAAACAAGGATAGTTTAATAATTGTTTGATTGTTAATGACTTAAGTAGTTATCAAAAAATAGATAGGGAAATTATCATTGGGAAAGGATGGCTCATCATGATAACATAAAATGTTGAAATTAAGAATGAATATAATCAGAATGATCGTAAAAACAGAAATAAATCAGTTGTGGGTAGAGGATTTAAGGGGAAGATGGAAGGTGAAGCAAATGGCTGTAAAGGAAGAAGAGTACGAAAAAGAGAAAAAAATATTATAAGACATTGAGACTATGGTAGAAGAAGAGGTTGTACCAGTCTCTTTTGCACACATAATTCTGGCTTTTCCAGATGTATGGCTAATGCTTCGGCAATGCAAAGAAGATGCAGTCTTATTGTCTTCGAAAGACTTCTATTTACCTTGTAGACGACTTCGAACCCAGAGTCTGTCTTGATTGAGTGACCTGAGTTCACATGTTGTTCGATTATAAAACTTCTTATTGAGTTGTTGCCTCTTCTTTTTAGCCACGCCGGACAATGTTCTTGAGTTCTTCTGGATAAAGTACGTATCGAATGATCTTTTTACCTACCTCCACAAGAGCAGGTTAATTGGTAAATGCACTCTGAGTTGGACAGATGCGATAATTTATTTATAAGATTATTGGTGAACAATGATCGACCGGAGAATACTATTCTCAATGTTGCTGCGAAGAATGTTCTTCATAAGAATTAGATGGTGGTTGGAGGTAGTCGACAGGAAACCCTGGACCCGGGTTTCGTGCTATTTGGCACTCGTCAGCATGGCGTACCTGTTGGCCACATTGCATCATGGTCGATAGCATTCGGTCTGCACTAACAAGGACTTGACACACATGACATTGGTCACCACCCAGTGATTAATCAATTGTGATTCTTTATAAGGAATCAGAAATTCTCCTCTTTAAGATGTATGTGTATCTATCACCCTTGAAGTCGATATTCATTTATAAAGTTTTCATTTCCACTGTAATTATTTGTGTTTTTGGAGTTTTCAGCTTTATATTCTTATCAATGAAAATCGAAGGATACCCATTTTTGTTAAGTATCTCCTTTAAGAAGCCTAATTCTTCATCTATAACTTTGAGACTATAAATTCTACATATTCTTGTAGCGAGCGTTATTATTAAGTTTCTTTTTCGACTGACAGAAACCCCAGCAAAAACAGAACTCTTCTCTGAACGAATCTTTCTTATTTAATGTCTTAATGAGTATATTCCCATCTACTAAAAGATTCAAATAATGTCTGTTTCTTTTTTTGTGGAAAAACGAAAAACAGAACAAATTAAAATCAGAGATGGATAGTGGCTAGCAGTGGAATCCAGGACGCGCGTTTCGTCCTGTTTGGGACTCGTCAGCTGGATGTACCTGCATCTCAGAGTTGATGTTCACTCTGGGACTCGAACTCAGTACCGTTCGCTTCAAACGCCATCGCGTTATCCACTTAGCTAATGAGTCCTGATAGCCACTTGCACAAGGCAATATCGAGGCATACGCACAGTATGCACATATGCCAATAAGAGACTTCAGTCCTAAAACATCAATGGGAAGATTCAAATAAAACAATATCAAGTGAATTAGAACAAATTAAACTTTATAAAATTATAATATTTTGTTTCTACCATACACCCTTTCACTGATTAGAATGTGTTTTTTTATCCGACTAATCATCGTCATGTTGTCTAAGTTGGTTTGTTGCTGAGTACTTCAATAGCGAACATATACATGTTACTATAGTTACATAGACAAAACAAAATAAATTGATGATTTTAAATGGTTATTAAGTTTTAAGCTTTGTTTAATATAATAGCACAATGTTCGTCATGACAGGTTACAATCTGTTAATCTTATTGTTTATAGTTATATACATAGATTGAAAGAAAAAGAAACATTACAGCTGGCATAATACATTTTACTAGTTAACTATCTTCTAATCAAACAAATGAACCATATTGATACAATAAGTACATAAATAATTATATGAATACTATATACATACATAGTATATAATGTCTCGTAATAATCTATTTGTCAGTCAAACCGCCCTCTATTAACAATAGGAATTACCATAGAGATAGGGATATTGCGTTTGTTTTGGTTTGTTTTTTTGGTATGAAATTTGAAAAGCGATATCAATTGTCATCTTTAAACAACTTCAAAAAGTTCTTGAAATACTTTAGTAATGACTAATAACAGTCTATTAGCAGTGTGTCATCTTAATTCATGCACTATGAATACTTGTTATAATGTTATTTGTAACCTGATATCTGAATTCAGTTATATTGTATGATTAATTGTTATCGAAATCGCAGCAGTTCGTTCCATCCTACTTTATGGTAGTGAAACATGGCCGGTAAGAGTAGAGGACATTTGTAAGGTACTAGTATTTGATCATAGGTGTCTTCGAAACATTGCTCGTATATCCTGGGACCATCGAGTAAGTAACGCAGTTGTTAGGAAACGGGTACTAGGTAAGGGTGACAAATCAATTGATGACGTAGTAAAACTTCATCAGTTGAGACTGCTGAGATATGTGTTACGTATGCCCAAGCACCGACTGGCCCAACATGCGATGTTTTATGGTATAGGAGTAGGTTGGAAGAAACCTAGGGGCAGCCAGGTCAAACAATGGCACAAATCCATGCAGATACTGAAAAGCGGACTGAGCCATATTGGTAGGTACAGACTACCTGGTTGGGATCCGCGAGACGATAGCAACCGATGGTTAGAGACCTTGAATGACATGACTCGAAATTCTTTGCAATGGCGCAGGTGCATTCACTCTTTGTGTTCTCGAAAACTCTAATTTCTTGAATCCTCTTTGTCTCTTTTTTTCTCTTTCCAAGTTCATTTCACCAGATTATACTCTTTAAATAACATCTTCAAATCCTAATGTTTCCGATTACTGCCTATACTTTTACTACCTCTACCACTATGGGATTTGAATCGACAACTGCACCTCTGTGCTAATGTGGTATGGCAACTCGAACTGATGTACGTTCATACGAAGTTCTACGTTATTACTGACTGACTGACTGTTATCGAAATATACATATCACGAATCCTCGTATATAATCACCGACTTAATCCATGTTAATGAATAACGTAAATAAATAAGTCAAATATTTTGTACACTCATTGATCTGGACAGATAATCAGGGGGACGAAACGAAGATAAGTGAGCGAAGTGCAATAACATTCAATGGAAAAGGCGTGTGAGCCAACTCAATTTAACCAAGCGTTAACCGATATTTATAGTTAAAAAAGTAAGTTACAGGTATATGATGAATGGGATAAGAAATGCAAACATAAACGCTTACATAATAACAGTCAAGATTGATAAGCGAATAATTAACAAGATCAAAATGTAACTTGAAGTGAATAGATTGATTGGTTTGTTTAGAAGCTAGAATGAATTATATAGGCTCGACAAAGTTTCAACCACTATAATGCTAACTGTGTCTGAAGCATCATCGCTTCAGAACCTTCTACTACAAGTGGTGTTTAATTTGATCAATTTGCAAAAATTGTATCAACTACATTCAAATTAAATCAAATATTGCCAACTTACTTACTTACGTCTGTTACTCCTCGTAGAAGAGCGTAGGTCGCTCACCAACACTCTCCATCCAACCATTTCCTGGGCAATCCTTTCCATTTGTTATTCATCCATTTAGTATTTGCTTCTATTTCCCGATGTAATATGTTTTTTGGACTTCCTCTTTTCCACTTCCCTTCAGAATTCAAAGTTAGCGCTTGTTGTTGTTTTGTGATATATTGTTAGTTAATCCAAATCTACACCACCAAAAATTCATTTTATGACATACCAACACATTTATTCAAGCCGTTATTATAGAATTGACTTAGTGGTAATCTCAGTTGACTTACAACAGGCATATCATGAGTTTGAACCTTATTTCAGCTATATCGATCTAGAGTAGTATAATCAATATTTTATGTGCTGTTCATGCTTGACTACAATAACCGGTGCTTGTTTAATAAATCACATTAACTTTCTTAAATTTCAAATCAATATCGAGTTATTTTGTTAATTAAACAACCGATTAAATTTTCCAAGCCTTTGGATTATATATTACATTTGGTCTTCTAAACTTAGTATGTTCTAACTGTTATAACTTATGGATTTGTGCCCTTATCAATTTCTAACGTAATGATACCGCCAAATAGAGAACGGTGAATTATCGACCGGGCCAATGAGGCATAAAAACGTACGAACGGTTTGGAGTTTCTATCGGTCCTGCTTCTCACCTAGCCTTGCCTGTTAAGTCCAGAACATAAATCTCAGCCTCTGCAATATGAATCATGATTTAAAACATACTGGGTTTATATACAAACCGAACATTACAATATTTAGCCAAAAGTGTCTGTGAATATGGAAGACTGTAATTAATAGATTGGGCATAACTCAAGAATGGTAAATCGTTTCATAATAGTCAATAGGTCAAAATGAAGCACGATTATGAATAGTTTAGCTACTTAACAATTATCCAATAAAAAATATGTAGTATTAGTTCATAAATGGATCTCAACAGTTACCAATCATTATTTTCATCGGGATCTAACACTAATGTACATACATTATTAAATTATATACATCTAGTTCCTATTATGATTTTGAAGAGAGCAAGAACAAAGGATTGAGTGGAATAACATGGATTCAGTTAATTTCATAAGGTTCCCATCGGCTGTTTACAACCCATAATATTTTTATAGAACGAAAAGTATATTTACTAACGATAAACTAGAAGCAAAATTAATAAATTCTAAAAACTGTACAAGAAACAATAGTTATACAAAGAAATTTAATAAGAAATATAGTAATGACATGGTGTTTAAAGAAACCACAGTAGATAAGGAGCCTATTTCCTTTAAACTTGAATTCAAAGATGAGGATCTCGCAGCAAAATTAAACAGATTAAAAACAACACTTATCCTACAGTCATGCTAATTATCCTATTGTTGGAGTGATCCAGAAAATTTCTTACAAAAGACAACTAAGGATCAGGAAACACTAAGAAGCATTTCATCCAATCAACGTTCACTTGAATTTTTAGCCAAAAATATAAAGGAAGTGAAACGTCACATGTAGAGATTCTGAATGGCTGATTGCTATACTGCTACTATATCTAGTTGCATTCCAGAATCTTCAAGCGATCCAAGGACATTTAAAATATTATAAAAACCCTATATTTTCTGTATTAAAGTGAACATTTGGAATAAAGTACTTCGCTCATACTTTGTGCATGCTCTCTCATATTCAGGTCGCTTGGGGGTTAGGAGAATAGCTTAGGAACCGAATATAGCGTTCAGTTTGCAAGACTTATCACCTATATAAAGCAGTATGTTCTTTGTTTGGATGAAAGATGGATCAATACTGCTTTCATGTTACTGCCAACTGCGTAGACAAATAACTATTCACTTCCTTAATCAGTTACATTGGTAGGACAGAAAGAACGATCTGCGTTCAATTCGAAGAATGTATTCCAAAAAGTTTTCAGGTCGATGGGACTATAGGATTTTAGCAATGCAATTAAAAAACATCTCTGTGACAAACTGTATCAAATTGATAAACTAAAATCTTTTAGGATCATCAATCAACAATAAAATTCCATTTTTCTCAAATTCTGCAAACTCAAAAGTCATTAAACGACTTAAATTGGACTTATGTATCCAAAACGAAACAGTTACAAATCTTTCTTTACCATAGCGACTTTATTGTCAGTTAATTACATAATTCCTGAAATTTTGCATCATTGCACCATTTCTTTCAAATTTATAACTTTGCTTTTTAACTGACTTCACGCCTAGAGATTCAAGGTTTAAATTCCGACAGACTCGTCAAATATGTAGCGGTTCGAGTTCAGCCAGAAGATATTTTGTGTACCAAGGGGACATGCAGAGTAACATGAGAGAGTAGAACTATAAAAAAAAAAAAAATGAGTCAATGACACAGTAAGTGCATATGTTTCACCTACATTTCTTAAGGAAAACAAATAAAACGACATTCAGAAATAACATAAGCCTCAGATTATGACGGATTTAGAGTTGAAACTAGAAGCGTATGGTTTAACCCACTGCAGACTGATCTCAAATCATTTTATTCTTAACTGCTAGTAATTTAAGCTCAAACACTTCATTATATAATCGATTTATTATTTTATCTCTCTGATTTCTTGTTACCATGTCCAAAGATCCAGAATTATCTATCAAATATTGTACTCGTTTTCAATACTCCTTTAAATGCCTCCACCATACTGATACATATCCATTTTTACTGACATGAGTATGTAAACATCAAAGGAATTTTGATTTTTTTGAAAGATAATGTTAAAAAATGATGTATATTTCCCAATATATAACTATTTCCTTAAATTCTATAATGGTAAATCAATTCTTCCCTTTATCAAAAAAAAAACTAAAATCAAAACATTTGTTTAATAGTTGAATTCATGGGTCAATGATAGCTAGATCACCATGGGAAACCTAGATGGACTGGACGGCTGTGTTGTCCTAATATGGGACTCCTCAGCAGTGCGCATCCACGATCCCCCCCTCGGGATTCGAAGCCACGACCTATCAATCTCGCGAGCGAATTCTTAACCTCTAGACCACTGATCTGACATCCAACAGTGTTAATGTCTAACTTAAACCAATACATGAAATCGCGCCACCATCCACTCTTGTCTTCAGTAAGTAATCTAGTTTTAATTGACTCATGAATTAACAAAACTCCTTGCGGATAATAAAACATTTGTGTTCAAGAGTTACTTTCAAGTGTTTGATTGCGAAATCTACATCTACATTATCCTCATGTAGTATTGATAATAGTTTGATTTCAAATTATAATTAAAATCTGTTTATCTTGATGGGTTTTTCGTTTATTCATTTGTATTAATTGTATGTTGTAAACAGATGTTTTGAGTAATTAAAGAGTTCATTTTTGTAAAATAAGATATAAGGGAGAATTGTGTTTCATGTTTAGTCACTATTGTTGTGTTCTACAGTAATTTTACAACGTTTTTTTCGATCGGGAACAAATTAATGACTCATACATGAATTAACTTCTACTGACGTTTTGTCGTTTGTCCCTCATTGAGAGTTTTTACGTCCGAATTGATCTACTTTTCTGATGAAGTTTTGTTCTCTGAGCTGGATGATTTCGTCGTAAAGCTTTCATCGTTCCTCTGAACGAAATCATCAGCACAAACTTCAGGTAGAAGTGAAATGTTCTAATTTGTCTAAATGTGGTTCACAGCTTGACCTGTAGACCTCGATGTTGATTGGTTCTTATTGTCATTAAACCTGTTAAGTTAACAATGACAATAAGCAATGATGTCGTTCAAAAGAACAATGAAAGCCCCACGACCAAACCATCCATCTCAGAGAACAAAACTCCATCAAAATCATTCACCTGAGCTACAAATCTTCTCCACCATCTCATAATTAATCTACATTTGTGTTGAGTCCTAATCCAATGTCAATAGTTTCATCACGTAAACAAACACATACATGACTCGCTGATATTCTCAAGTTGAGCAACTTGTGTTTATTATAAGGATTTAAATAAAATGAATTAAACGATTCTGTTTCCAAAATTTGGGAGAAACAGCTTTTAAATGTACCACTCTTAAGTAGTTTGAAATTTCACATCATAGACTAGTATATTTTCTGTCAAGATCTGGTTGTTTATTTTAACACACACTCGTGTTTGTCACCTACTGGTATTTAGTCACTCTATAATTGATGTTATGTGCTTTAAAGACGCTGGAACAAAATATAATTGTACAATGTATAAATCTATTCAGGTACCAAACGTTTTCCTCATAAGATTTTTGGAGATATTACTCAGCTTTTTTGAAAAAAAAACTGAGTGCATTGGCACAATCATCTCATTCTTATAATAGAGCATGAAACATTAACTTTTACGGAAATACAATTGACAGATTCGCTCGCACACTCTTTCAAAGGACAATTAAAGTGTTAATCAGTTTACTGACATCCAAAGACAGGTAATATAGTCACATGTCGATAATCATACAGTGTTATTACAGTATGTAAGGTGTATATCGGTAGTGAACACTGATTACTCTTTTTTTAATATACGGTGAATGAATACAGTAGTTGACCATGTCTGCCACTAAAGTAGCCTGAACGAATGGAGAAATAAGGAGTTATTTGCCATCACATCTCAGTCACTTCAGCCGCCTTCTGAAGACTATTGTAGGGTCAATGAAACAACATTGAACCTAGCCTAATCATCTAACTGTCGGTTAACTTAATGAACGGTTTACAACTACTCGTCAAGGTCAAGGAAAACCAATGCGCATCAATTAATTACACGACATGGACTGATCCATGTGACAGTGGTCGAACGTTGTTCTTGTATTAATCCCTACCAATGCATTTATGTCACAACGTTATGTTTTAGTCATAGAGTAATCAAAATAATCACAGTACCCGGATATAACTGGTGGGTAGTGCAAGTTAGGTATTAACCGGAAGGTGTGACTTTGACGTAAACTGAAAGGTTACGCCATCCCCGTACAACTTGAGTAGGGTCCTCAATCATTCGAAACAGATCATCTTTGTTGATAGTCAATACTCATCCGTTTTCAACCAGAAGAGTGAATCCATTTGAAATTTATAAATATTATTGTGGCAGCCGGTTAGAATTATTGCCATCCTGTTGTTAACACTGGCACAAGAGAGTTGTACGACAAAACAATAGCTTGGTAGATGCCTATAAACTGTCCATAAACTTTGATTACAGTTTCTGATATCTTGATTCATGGATATAATAATACTATTTCTTCTGTGTCACGTTCTCCACATATCAACCTAATTTATTCAACACGTTCCCCATGAAAAGTATGTATATATGTTTTGTTATGGTGGTTAATACTGCGGCTTTAGGTTTCAAGGAGCTGAGAAGAACCATGAAATAGGCACATTTATATTATTCCGCTACGATGTTTGTTCATTCTTCATTCAAGTTTATCAGTTGATAAAGTTTAATGAAATCTCTTAAATTACACCTTCTATCTTTTATTAGTTTGTAGTAGCTTCATTTTGTGTATTGTTAAATGAATTTTAGAGATTATAATAATTGTACATTTTTTCTATTGTCTTGCATTGTAGACAACTGAGAACATTCCATCTTCTAAATTATCAGTTTGATTCCAACTGTATTGCTCAAATGCTGGTGAAAATACAAGTCCTGATCATATTACATGTTATCTTTAATCGAACTGTGATTGATATGTCTCTATCATGCCTAAGAGATACTTGTAGATAACGTATTACTGTATATGAGTAGCATACTTTCAGTCAAGTACACATAGCAACCGTTCAAAACGTTCACTTCGTCTGTCATGCTCCTAATCATTTAGAGCTGATCCAAAATATAATGTATCTATGAAAGCTTATTAAAACTTTCTAAAACATCTAGAGACTTTGTGGAATGCATAAAAATCCTTTTAACACTGGCTAGTGATAGAAATATGTTTTTACGTGAGTCAAAGGAAACTCTCTTTGCATCATGGTATTACAACTTGATAGACTATGATAATTAGAAATATCACTTCTGATTTGATACTTAATAATTCCATAATAGTGCAATTTAAGCCAGGTAGAACTAGAAAAACACGACTAAACGTAATAATAAACACTCAATCAAGCACAAAGAAATCATCTGGTGGTACGAATAGCACGTAAAAGTAGGATAAAAATGCGTAAAACCAGAGTAGAAAACGACTCTATATGTATTAGTCTTTTGAGTATTGTGCAAACCTTACAATCTAATCAAAATGAATTAACTTTATTTGTTTGATGAAAACTTATTAATTTTCATGGTGAATGCTCTGGTATTGTATGATGTTTCCTACTTTCTGTGAGTATAACAGAAAACATGCTGAGATGTGTTAATGTTTTGCAAATATGTCTTTCAGACTACTAATGCCAAGGTTTTCTTTATTTATTTTCAGGCGATTATACAGTACTATGATTTACCAACAAGGCCCTCATAGAATAATTCAATAGTCGTGTAGACTGGTCAATATATCAACCGATGACGCCTAAAGATATCTGTACTGCTGTAGTGGTTATTTTAAATGACATTCTTCTCGTAACCACGTAGTCACGTATTTCTAATTTCAAGTAAATTTGCTATGTTTTCCGCCCTCAATTTCAGTCCATTAGTGAACACTAGCGTACTAATTAGTTAGTTCTGAGAATCAACAGTTTTTAGATTACGTTGTGCTCCATCGGTACTTCAGAACATTGTAACATCTATAGAGATTAAGTTAAAGGAAACCATTACTTAAGTAAGGTGAAGCAAGATTGAAATTATTAAGGAGGCACGACTTATTTTGCTCGCGTATACCACAGATTTACTTCATGTAAAAAGAAGATAAAGGTTTATGAAATACTCTTGTGGTCAAGTGGTCGTACCAGAACCGATTTCGGTTACATACAGAATCAAAAAAGTTATTCGTTCAGTAAGCATTTAATACTAGTTTCATTAGACACACCTATTATGTAAAAGCTCTGTTAAACATACACGCCAGATCCCTCGTATTAACTAGTTAGCTCAAATTATATACCTCTTTACACATCGACTATTTTCCAAACATATTTTTATACCTCTTCATTCCTGAATTAGAGATTGACTGCTTTTGGGATTCTTGGTTACGAAGTTTTCATAAGTACTGAATATCCATGACATCTTTAATTTTCACAGAACTACGAATCCCAAATAGGATTAATCTACCGCGTTTGCCTTCTGTGCTGGGATTAAAGTAGGCTACAATATATATATCAAGATGATCTACTTCCCATTTGACTCATTAGATGCTGGGAGCAGTTTGAAAATTGTTTGACTTTCAGTGTTTTTAGTCACGATTGTTTACGAATTCACACAGAAGTGTTCTAATCCCTTCAATAAACACCACTAAAATCCGTAAGCTTCCGGTTGTTTCAGTGACATTGACGAGATATCGTGCAACTTGTCAAATAATGCCGGAATAGCGCTGAGCACCAACAAAATGGTCTTTATACGTAAATGTTTATCCCATAGTCTCATTACCGATTCTCACTGGAATTAATTCTATTTCAGACGCTTGCCGTAATAACTGGAAGTTAAACCATTCACCTCTATAAAACGAGCTTATTTGGTTAAATCTTGGGAAAATTAACCTTCAAACGATTAGCTGATGCAGAGTGTAGATAATTTGCGGTTAGCCAATATTTTAAAATGGCATTCCTCCATAAAATATCTGAAGCGCGAGACAAAATAATGCTTAACCCATCGTTCTCAGTGCTATCTGTTTGAAACAGACCAGTGGCCTGTAAGGCATTGTTAGTGCCTGTGTGGTGTGTGCTTTTTATATCGACATAACTAGTATATGATGTTAGTCGTGAACAGAATGTCTAGCAGCAGAGAGACAAGGGGATCGAACAGTAAAGAATGGAGACAGAATGCAATTTGTGTGAAATGGCAAGAACAATGAAGTCTGAGTTTGTTTGAGACAATCGATGGACATTTTGCAAATTAAGCATTTATTTTATGATTGTTAGATTTTATTAGCAAGTTCTGTAATTTTGTGTCAAATACATTCGATTGTCCTCATTGGTGTTCTTGTTCACTACAACTGTTTTACAACCTCTTCAAAATTGTATCGAATATAATGTAATATTCATTATCTGTAATGTTACGAACCCCTAGAATTCTAGATTAGGCTTCCGTTTAGACGTTGATGTGTAGGCCACTATCGCATTCAGTTCAGTTTCAGTTTGGAAAGGACAGGAGGCTCGATGGCATGTGCTAGTCCTGGCAATGGTGGTCTCTCAGTTAATCCAACTTTCTTCGAAAAGAATCGACGGATGTAGCCTCAACTACGTGCTGAGGTAATAATTTCCACTCGTTGACTATTCGATGGGAAAGTCAATAGTCAATCGACAATTAATTTGTTCTAAGCTTGTGAACTTTTTGGAGTGACCTCGTAAATTCTTTGTCTTGGAAGACAATAAAAATGAAGGCATATCAGGTGCAAATTTATCACTAAGCAATTTGAAAACTGTAATCAAGTCGTTTCTAGTTCTACGATATGACAACGGGAAAAGGTTGAACTTGGACAGTCGAGTATCATACAGAAGCTTCGCTATTCCGGGAATCAGCATAGTTGCCGTTCTCTGAACCTTTTCCAGAAGCTCACTGTCTTTTTTAAGCAGAGGCTAGACGCTTGTATGCAGTACTCAAGTTTAGGACGTACGAACACTGTATACAAAGTCAAAAACGTTTTAGCATCGACATGACTAAAAGCTCTACGTATTGACCATAAGGTTCTAAAACTCTTGGCGGCTGTTTGCACGGCAGTGTGCAGTAGTCTTTAAGTCTTGACTAACGTTAACTTCTAAGTCATTATGTGTCTGGAAGACAGGTAGCTCAGTGTTATTCATCGTGTATGTGTCTGTACCTTGATGACCAATATGAATCAAAACACACTTGGAAATATTTATCGACAACTGCCAGGTTTGAGACCATTCAGATAATTTCTTCAGGTCATTTTGGAGTTCCACTCTATCATCCTTACATCGTATCGTTCTCCAAATCTTGACATCGTCAGCATAAATAATGAGAAACACAATTATCTGAGAACCAAATGTTGACAATTACACAAGGGTGTGTAACAGAATGCACCAATATACAAAATCTGAATAGTGTTTCGTCAGGTTTATACTGTCAACAAGTACCCAAAAGTGATAGTGGATGATTTCAGTTTACTTGAAACGTCAGCAGTCGATTGCAAGGTAATAGTTGTACGAAAATTTAGGAATTATACACGTTATCTACCACCTCGCTCAGAAGAGGAGTGATTAGAATTTTAGCAGAGATATACACTTGTAACAAACAGGGCATATGATTTGTATATCTTTGGTGAGTTAAATCAATTGAGCGGTAAAAATCAAGAATGTGTTTAGTCAGTATTACAGCTACGAAAGTATAATGAGTAAAAACATTCACACATTCTGAGAGACCATTTATAATAGTGAAAAAAGATCCAAACTGTCGTTTTCGGCAAAGACAGCCATTCTGATCTCATGTGAATCAAAAATATGGTGAACTTACGGATAAAGACATCAGGTGTTAGCATTATATTTGAATAAAGACAATGACTTTATGTGATATGTATATTTAATGATCTTCGGAAGCACTTAATGAAGACCAAATTTTTATGTTTTGTGATGCTTTATATGTGTTCATTTAGCGGTAAATAGATATGTGCTATGCATACACACACGTTCATATGAAAATGGGAAAGTTTAATGAGCGGACAATTAATTAGGTCGAAACTTGACTCGGGATGCATGAACAAACTGGTCTGTCTGGAATCTAGAATGACCCATGGGAGTTTAACAAAGTACTATTCATCACAATCTCAAGGGGAACTGTTGGGTATCATTTCTTACATAACGGTTGTTACCATTTGAATGTAATATACAATTTTATTTTACCTGTATTCTTTTTTCAATTCAGTTTATTGATAGTATTTGTTACGCTTCAACTTTATTTGCACACAGTCACATGTTGACCTCTACAAATTTCAGTCACACAAAACAACGTGGAGTAAGTTTCAAACACATTCACATGGTCATACAAAATGATTTCAAGTTAGCTTTGATACTCATATTTGTTTTACAGTCTTCGCCTTTCGGAATTCGGGTCTTCACCTGTGTTTATTTTATTGTCTCGAAGGATTGACTTGTATGACCTACTATATTTCCACAATACTGTTCTACCAGTGGTCTCATATAATGTGAACTGTTTGAAGTCTTGGTTAATGTCAGTGAAAAAACTTATCTAAGGTGTAGCAACAAGCAAAGTTAATAATAATTTATTTTTAAATAAATTTTTGTTACATGAAGCATACCAGTTTACAGGCAGGACCAAATCGCTACGGAAGATACATTCTTCATTGTGGTAGGTAACTCAGTTAGTTTGATATTTGATAAGTTACGTTGATCATAAAGTTACAGGGAATAACGCTTCTCAATTATGAATGCAAATAATACTAGCAAGGTCCATATTGTCATTATGACAGTCAGCGCACTTTATGGAGGTTGCGTTGCTACGTGCAATCGATATTAGGGAGTAAATCGACACAAATTTGGGAGCTTCTATAAACCGTGACCTTATATCCCTTTGAAACCTCTGGGACATTAATTATGGCGCAGGGCAAGGTCACATGTGCCCTATGCGTCATCAGTGACATATCTTGAGGGTGCTAAAAAAGACGGTAAGAAGGAGAAAGGACGCAAGGCAGTGCAGTCGATGTTCAAGCTTATCGAAATTGAGTTATTTGTAGTGAGGTATCATTACCAAGTCTAATTTTCTATTATTAAGATACTGTTGAGCAAGATTATAATAATAATAATAATTTATTCTCAAATAACAGTTTGTTACATGAGGCATGCCAGTTTACAGTCAAGATCAAATTGATACAAATGATACAACATACACTGTAGTAAATTACATAGCTGGGTTGATAATTTATAAGATATGAATGTAGATGGTTTTAATCAGTACTGCAGTTGGCGCGCTTCATGAAAGTTGCGCTGTGAATGTGCGACTGATGAGCAAGGATAGTCCATTGAAGGTATGAGCTTTTCATGCCTATAGGTAACCCTCGTACTATTGATAGAAGAAACCCGAGAAGTTGTGAGTACGTCTTTATTTCGATCTTAGCGCAGTCACAGTGGAGCGTGGGATTATCTGTTCAGACAAACAAAGGCTTTCAGCATTCAATATAAGATAATAAGGAATATAACGCTTATACAAAATAAGGAAGTGAATGAATACTTGAACAATACTGTTTTGGCATATGCTTGGTTGTTTGGGGTCAACTCTTAACCAACCAACCTATGCTGTTACATTAGCTTCCCCCTAGAATCGACTTCCGTAGGAACGTCGGTTCGATTAACCTATCTATCAAAAACACCTTAGTTCTAATTCTCATTCCAAGGGAAAGTTATCAACTCACTCAATGTTTGACTTACAATAAGTGGCAACTAACGCTGTCAACGGTAGTCCATGGATGTCTCTTCATTTACTAGCTTGTCATCTTATTTAGTAGCATGTGATTTCTTCTACAACTATAGCTGACGGTTTACTGAGTGCTTTCATGAGAAAGAGTGTTAAACTGTGGAATAAGAATATCTGAGGAAGTGCCGCGTTTCTCAGGCCGAATGGCATGCGTACAAACTCGAATAAGCCGAAGGGTGTTGTAATAGCTGTCTTAGGGATATCTTCATCAGCCACCGGGATATTGTGATATGCCCTGACTAAGTCAATTTTGGTGAATATGTTCATACCCTGTAAACCGTTTGTGAAATCTTGTATATGCGGTATTGGGTACCTATCTGGTACGGTTTGACGGTTGAGGGCTCTGTAATCCCCACACGGTCGCCAGTCACCTTCATTCTTCTTTGGGACCATATGCAAAGGGGATGCCCATTGACTATCAGAGGGACGGATAATACCCAGTTGTAGCATATAATCAAACTCGGCTCTAGCGATTTTGAGCTTATCTGGTGCTAGTCTCCTGGATTTTGCAAACACCGGTGAACCTTCGGTTTTGATAGTGTGACTTACTTTTAGTTTGTCTTTGGAAGGCTGTGGGTTTGGTTTAGTTAAGTTTGGAAATTCCGCGAGTATATCTTGGAATTTCGCTGTTGTTACTGGAGGGGTTTGAATCAAGTTAAGAGAGCTGATGTGACTTTCTTTGCCTTTTGTGTAAAACGAAGTTTCTTTTAGTGTTAATCGCTGTTTCTTGGTGTCCACAAGAAATTCGTATCTCTCTAGAAAGTCCATCCCCAGTATTGCCAGATCTAAGTCGGCTACCGTGAAAACCCAAGGGAATTGCCTTCTGAACCCCAAATCTAGGGTTAACGTTTTCTGCCCAAATGTCGCGATTGTAGTTTTATTTGCAGCTTGAAGTGTAATCGGGGATGTTTCTCGAGGTGAGTACTTATCGGCTCTCGCTTTTAATGCATTCGTCAGTGGTTTGTGATCCGTAAAGACTATAAATTCCCTACCTTCTAACATGTGTCGGAAGTGTTTAATAGTCAGGTAGATTGCAAGAAGTTCTCGCCCGAAGGTAGAATACCTTGTCTCAGCTGGAGCGAGTCTTTTCGAGAAGAAAGCAATTGGTTTCCAGGCGTTCTTGACCAGTTGGTTAAGGGTACCGCTTACTGCTTTATCTGAAGCATCCACCATCAAAGCAAGTGGGGAAAGAGAATTCGGATATATCAACGTAGTTGCTTGAGCCAGTTTATCTTTAAGCTGTTTAATAGCTTCGACGGCGTCAAAAGACAGTTTGAATTCTTTTGGTTTTCCTTTAAGTAAATCTGTTAAAGGTTGCATTAATTGTGCACAACCTGGTATGAATCTGCGATAAAAGTTAATTAGACCTAGAAAACTTCTCATTTGTGTTAGAGAGCTAGGTATCGGGTATTGTTTGATGGTATCCACTTCTTTTTTTATAGGTTTAATCCCTTCTGGGCTTATTGTGTGACCAAGAAATTCTAAAGTTTGAACACCGAAAACACACTTACTTTGATGTATGTTTATTCCATGTTCATTCAATCTTTTCAACACTGCTCGTACATGCTCTTCGTGTGATTGCAAATTGGGGCTGGCAATTAACAAGTCGTCTATATACCCCTGCGCAAATGGCATATCTCGAAGTAGGTTATCTATGAATCTTTGAAATGTCTGTTTTGGCATATGCTTGGTTGTTTGGGGTCAACTCTTAACCAACCAACCTATGCTGTTACAAGCTTCTAGAAATCGCAACCTTATGTCCCTTTGGGATATCCAAGGTTTTTAGGATGGTGCGGGATGAAGTCACCCGTTCCATATCTCAAGGGGGCTGAAAGACAGGTTAAAGAAAACAAGTGCGACTATTGTATGAATGGCCAAAGAATGGTATAAATGGAGGTGGTTCAGAAAGAAGCTGAAGGTATAGAATTCTGTTAAGTTCTAAGATGTAGTACTTAAAACAGTATTCTGAGACACGAATGGCTATCTTCCTTTTTTGTCGAAGCCAATTCAGCGCATTTTTATTTATTTTACATTGTAATGAGCAAGCTTCGCTATTAGCGAACTGCCTGGTTTTGCTTGTAAAAGGACTAATTGGTAGGAAGTGAAACTAATTCAACGTCACAAACACAATTCAAAGGGATATTTCGCATTATAAATTAACATCAATACTGTTGGTTCATGAAATTCTACTTGATCACAAGGAGCCGTAATTTAACAACATGTTCCGTCCTACAGACGTGAGTGGATTGAAATTATCTCCCCACCATCATGTTTTCTGGTCAGTAATACCATCGTCCCTTCTTTTGCAATGTTACGCTCTCTTACGTTTGTGGTGTGTATGGATATTGCTTTTATCTAAGCTCTCTGTTCGGATACACTATCTTTATCGGTTATGTGTTACAAGCAAATCGGATAGTAAAAGCTCCAATATTGTGGGTTAGATATCCATTTAGTACATCACACTACTATGAAGATAACTAACGGCATAAGTTATAAAACACAGGTTAGATTATATGTGGTTTATGTATGATAAGATAGAGAGCAAATGAAAGAATGCGTATGAGTTTAGGATTGTAAAATTTTCTGAATAAGAAAACAAAACATTGAGTGACTCACAAGAATTTATGACACTTTAAGCTTCTTATGAACAGCCTTAGTTAATCGACATCAATAAGATTAGTGAGTTATCTGTCTACTTGTGATAGAAAAAAGTACAAGACATTTAGCGAGAATAATGAAATTTAACCATCAGAAAGATTTAGAATCTGAAATTTAGGAGTGAGAGAATAAGGACATGACTAATTAATGAATAGTGGGGGAGAGTAAACCATGTGTTCTGTTATTGTGTTATATTCATATTACTGACAATTGGGGTCCGTTATATTCATGATCGGTCCAGATATTAGGTGGTCTATGATAAAGTGCCTCATTGGTGGATGGAAATTCAGAAAATATTTGAAGAAACGTTTTAGTGTCAAGTAATAGTGTTATTAGTATTTTGCACTTCGTGATAGTGTCTTAGTTACGAATAGGTATTGGCAACCTATTCCATAATAAACTATGCGCACTGTAAACAGCTTACAACGCATTGGTTTTCGGCGTTTTGCGATAAGCGTTGTATAAGCGTTGTTTCTTAGTCTATAGGTTGGATCATGGATCATAGTTGGGCAGGAGGTTAGAAATGGGAGTCCGTATATTGCTTTGTAGAGAAACATTAGATTGTTCCCTAGCCTACAGTGCCATAAAGGTTCTAAAGCGAGGTGCTTACATCTATTTGTGTAATCGAGAGTCAAGTCAATTTCTAGTAGTTGTCGTAAAGCATCCTTGAAAATCTTCTGTTCTTATATTGTCTGTGGTATTCATATTAGAGAAAATGAAAAAGCAGTTTTCAAGAGGAGATCGTACACATATTTTGTGAAGGGTAAGCTTAGCCTCTGTTGAGAATAAGTTTTTCGTCATAAAACCAATTAGCCGTCTATATTTATAAATAATAAATAAGATCGTGCGCTGATTTCAGTGTTTGAACTCCACTTTTATTGAAGGAAGGTTGCAAATCATACAGATGTTTTCCAAAATGGAAGATCTCACACTTGTTGAGTAATAGTCTGGCTCAAAAACCCCACTTATTGTAAAACGGCCAAAAAGGATGTTTATCTTTAATCACATGTCATTATTATGTTCATCTGTAATTGATACAGGCAAACAATAAATATTGAATATATATGACGTTACGCATAAAGTGCCACAAATAAGGAGAAACGTGACCTTTATTTTCGTTGTCATAAAGTAATTAAATGTACTTTTCACTATAAAGTAGATAATCAGTTGTTAATTGTTAATTCATAGAACATGAAAAGTTGCTTAATGGTGATAGGTTCCAGCTACTCGCGCAAAGATATCACCTTGTTTTTTCACTGGTGTAGTGACTAAAACAAGTAGCATGCTGCCTGATTAATTCTCCGTGAGCTAGAACTTTATACGATTATACCATTGTTTTGTGGAACATAAACACGGGAAATATCCCCTTTGAAAATTACTGTACCAACATTTTGTATCCTGGAGGCTGATAGAGACATTGTAGCGTGGCGTCCGATCCCAATTGACTATGAACACCGCTACAGAGAAATGCGTGCCAAATAAATCCATAAAATCCCCCGGAAGCCAAATATCAGAAGGCAGTTAATGAACCAAGTCGAGATATATTTGTTGGGGATCTCGTGGTATCGAAAGTATACCGAGATTGTGCCAGGATACAAGCTTGACTACAGAGCGTAACCGAATTTGCGCGAGGTCACAATCAAAGTGTAAGAATAATGGATGCTTTTTAGCACAATTAAGCAAAAGCGCATTAAAAAAGTCACTGGTACAATTGGCTATCATAATAATTGTTTTTAATAAACTAATCGTGTTCTCGTGATAAAAGTGAGTCACTACAACATCAAGAACAGAACATTTTGTATGTTTCAGTCTCCTCATAATTGAGAATAAGTCAATCAATCTGTGATATAGATTGTTTTCCTACGCTCACAACTCAAACTCATGTTTCCAATATTATGCTGGATTAGCTATTCTACTAAGACAACCTATAACATGCTAACTCGGATTTTTACACTAGGATTGTGTGGCTGGCATCGGACAAAAAGAAATGATAGACAATAAAAGATGTAGTCATTAATATTCTTAACACTTCACCCTCTATATACACACCCTTCTTATAAACCGCTTTCCTTGTACCAGCCTTGACTTCCTTCCCTTCGTGTGAGCTTACTTCAACTTGTTAAACGACACAACTCATTGTTCTTTATCAGTACATTCTCTAATATGGAGCCTCTGACTTCATTTCACTAACAAGACATAATATGAATTTATTCTAATTTATTATACCTCTGTCCGTTCTACTACACTAGGTTAAGCAACGTTTGGAGTTCATATACAAGTGCTTTGCTGCTCTTCTGTTTCTCTTTTTTTCTTCAGAATCTTGCTCTGAGAGCACAGCTATGAAACTTCTGACGTTTGGAACAAACTTGATGTACGTGTCCTCTCAAGGTCATAGTTTACAGCAAGTGCTCTACGATTTCACTTTATGACAACTATAAACTTAATAAGTTGGGAAATATTTTGTGAACCAACAAATGTTGTAATTTATAGATCATGCCTGTAAAAAACGGTGTGTACCTGCACATGCAGAAATGCATTATTATTATTATTATTATTATTATTATTATTATTATTATTATTATTATTATTAAGAGCTGAGGGTAAATGTAGAGCACAAACTACTGCAAGCACTTCTAAGACATACTGTACATATGTCTTGAGATGTCGTTTATTGATCAGTGTATATATGTATGAAAACTGTTACTGCAAAGAATACAGACTATGTGCGATTAACTTAAAGTGATGTTGCGCACAAGGAGTACTGTTCGCAATTGTTTAAAGAGAACAAAACCCGAAGATTAAGTAATTTAGTCTGCTTAGCATGGAGATTAAACTGGACATACAGCCCGAAAAAATTCTACTGCACAGATAATGGACATTTTAAATCCTTTGTAAATACGATACTTTTTTATACTATGGTTGAAAATCGTTCATCGAAAAAAGCAGTGTTGATATGTAGCGAACGATAAGAATGACAAAAATGTACCCACTAAGAAGCAAAAATCGTGAACTTTTAAATAGCGCAAAGTTTTATTTTGTCACTGATAAGAATGATTTACAGAAAACCTTGTTCTAGTAACTTTCAAGCGCATTTTTGGATGCCTGAAAAGAGTCACCAACCCAACATTTAATAAATTCATTAGGTATGCGGTAATAGTGTTAATGCCACGAGTATTCTACTTTGAAATCTCCTTTAAACGTAAACCTTTATTATCGAAGTGTACCAACCCAGAAAAATCAGCAGTTGGAAATCAAAAAGTTTGAAAAATATTTGGGAGATTATTGATACGTCCGGAAGCGTCAAGTCTGTGCTGGCTAATGTTCGCATAGCACGGCGTGACCACTCGTAATCGAGCGCCTTTAGCTAGGTTTGACCAGTAAAAATGATGGGAACAGTATCAGTGTTCAGAGACTGTAGAAATATTTTCAAGTTGTCCTAATTTTATAACGATCTTATGATTGACTGTTGTCAATTGCTTCTATAATCAAATATATGTGCAAAATATATGCTTACACATAGTTCACTTCTCCACCTGATTCTTCTATATACTGTCATTCATAAACCCTCAGTACACAGTTTACCTTCAGGATGAACTCAATAAAACACTGAGTGCCACATTCCTACAAACTTCCCAACCAATCGATTTACACTATTTGAGGATTGAAATCGAAGCGCCTGTTTCCACACTTGCGTTTCAGTTAGATGGGCGAGAACTTCAAGTCAGAAGATATACTTGGGTTTAAACTTGATAGGTGTATTTCTGATACCTTGATTAAAACAGGTTCGATGTAACGTTTTCTAAAACGGCTTCTAGGTGCTGGTTTATTTGGGGGAATCATATGTTCCGTGGTGCTTGCTAAAAGTAAGTTCCCGTATTATATAACTTGCCTAGGGCGTCCATGGCCACTTATCTTCGGGACTGGTTTTGGTCTGGGAATGGGAATTTCCAATTGTAATAATGACTTTAAACAACCACTTCCTTTAGTTTCTCACCGTATTGTGGTAAGTCTTTCTGGCCTTTATTGTGGATTGTTTCAGAGTTCAAATCAAGTTCCGGATGAAAAGACAGACACATAATATGATGGAACAACACTCCTAGTCTGTATTTAAATCAAATTGTATTTTTAGAAATGACTTTCAACTCGTAGATTGTTATGTGAATAAAGTTTATTTTAAAACTCCAAGTTCTGTTTAGATTTAATTAGTACCATTATAACTATGTTTGGGGTGCATGTATGGGCTTCTTATTTTTACTACACCAAGCGAAGTACGTGTTGTGCATAAATAAGCCATATTTTATCCATAATTAATCTGTCAAAATAATTTTAACAATTAGTTTCGGCTGGTTTTGTTTTTTTGGTAATTGTTACGCCTTTAACGTGTTTGTTTGCAAGCAGTGTAGACCAGCAGATCATCAAAGGGATTGTTTCGATATTTGTGTTTTACAATTCGATGACACGATAACTTGCAATAGGCTCTTAAGTAAAATTATTTTAACTCATCTATGCTCCATTACTTAGATTTTAATAATACTTGAAGACATAATGCGAGTGGGAAAAATTTATTGGACCGTATTAGCCTTAGCATCAGATGCAAATCCAGATTTATTTATGAAGGACAGAAGCTCGAAAACATGACCTAGTTCTCCAGGATACTTCTGCATGTCTGATATTCTCTTGAGTAAGTCCAACAAAAGTGCAAATATCATGTTTTCTAGTAGTAGGTTTTAAGAGTCGATGATTCAGTAGGGAAATCTGCGCTCCACTAGTATATGGTCCGCTCTGGGATTTTGAAATCTTTCTTTTTCTATGATTCGTTCTTATTTAGTCAGAAAGAAAAAGAGATATACCTGATTTAGAACCTACACTCGTTATTCCATACATCATTTTCGGTTGCCTCAATTGATGGTAGGTTGATTGAAAGGCATCTAAGCTCTTTCAAAATCTCGTTATTCTCGGTCAGGTGAACGCTTCTGAAAATTAGCGTCGCATTTGAATGGGGATTAATGGTGTGCGCGCCGTTTTCTAATTTGAATCTCACTATTTCTGCATGAAGTGTTGCGTTCCTGTTAAAGGTTTTAAATGATTTTTAGGTTAGGGTGAGCTTCCATGATGTTAAAAAGTCTTCACCCTATTTTAAATAGGACCAATAAGACCCAAACAAGGAAGCTATGCGGACTACAATTTCCAGAACACCGTAGGTTCTGGTGCAAATTCTTACTGGTTAAATATAATCTTGAAGCGATTAGGAGAAAGTTAGATGGTTTAATGCACATTCATAGCTTAACTCCTATATAATAGTCGCTTCATTATATGTATGTGTATGCGTAATACATCTTAACCTTTTCATTGGACTAAAGCGTAGCAACCAATTTATCATCACTTAGTGCTCTATTCATAACTTAGACATTATACGGTATTCCCACTATATTTGACTAGTGTTTCGGAAACACCTACGACCAAACGAATGCAGCTTTTGTACGTCTCTTCTCAAAACCTTTTTAGTGACAAAAGGTATGCTGTGCTATGTGCTCTCTGTTTAGTAGACAAAACTTTCATTTCATTGATGCTGTACGTTATGTAAATTTGAAAAGGACTTGTGTCCTTGTTGAGATTTTTTCAGTTCCCAGAGTACCACGATTAATGAGATCCCCGAGATTATTGGTGTTCTGCACACCCACCTGGTCTATTACTAGGCAGCAAACCCAGTTAGGTTGACTCAAGAGATCATCAGCGATGGTGGTAAAGCACTATCAGCTAGGTAGACTGAATTATTTTCATAGCTATATACATAACTTCAAACCACACTTTTGTAATAGAGCTAGTGATAATCATCAACTGTCCAGACCAAAGTTGATGGAACTATGTTTGAAATAAAAACTTTGATATTGTAAATGTAAATGCAATATGTAGCTCTTTTGCTAAATATATGATGAACATTTTAGTCAAATAGTTATGAGATGTCCAAGTTATTTCATTCAAATTTCAATGATATAATGCTATAAAAACATGTGATTGGCTATGCGTAGGGCAATATACAGTTCTGTTCATTTATGGTTGACATCTGAGGCATCCCACTTACTTAAGTCTGGTGTATTCTGTTTGATTATTGAGCACGTAAACATAAGGTTTACGTTCAAATTATACAGCTTGGATAAAAATTAAGTAGCTGATTTCCCTTAAAGTAGATGCTATTGTCTATATGCATTAAATTAGTGATTCCCAGAAAGTGGGACTAGTAAACATCTTAACGTAGAACCTACACCCATAGATTTGTTGTCTTGTTCCAGAAAACAGCATTGTGAGATTTGGTCTATTTCAATTGTTAAGGTGTTTAAAATTGATAGGTTTCCTGTACTAGATTTCCTTAATTTCAATATTCCATTTACTAAGAGGATCACAAGCTTTTCATAATGCAGACCACTGTTGATTATTTTAATCATATGTTTTATGAAGTGGTTTATTCTTCTAGACTTATTCAAGTCTTCTTCTGGCACGTATTTTTCTAAGCTTAACTTCATTCCTGCTTTAACTATAATTTTAACAGAATTTACTCAGATAAGATGGTGTACACAATGTCGAGTCACCTAGATTAGCGACCACATTGCGACCTGGTCTATAGGATTCGATCTTCTACAAGAAGGAACTGATGTATATGACATTGATCACCACCCAGTGATCAATCAATTGTGAATCTGTTCATTTTGCTCTCCATATGTCCTACAACTTTCCTACACTCGTGTTAGTGGTTTGGTTATTTTATACTTGTTAACTACAGTTCTTGACTGTTGGCAAATTTTATCAATATTGTTATTATGTTGTGAAAGGTTAACTACCGGTCGACCTGAAGATGAAATAAAGCAGATATTTCCGAGGAAATATGTGGTCCTACGGTACGGTGTTCAAATCTATTAATTCTATCAGTTCACAATCTCTTGCCTACGGCGACAAGTTTATTCCAATGGGTTACTACAAACAGCTTTCTAAAATATCTGTTAAAACCAAGGAAAGTCAGGATTCGAAAAAAGACTTGCCACCCTGGCCTTGTCACAACCCTTATTCGTCTCAGTACTCTTCAAACATCCATCCATTAAGGTTTAAATCTAAACCGAATGAAACTAATTTGGAATTAAAATATAAGACCGTTTGTCAAGAAACTTGGCGTTGGTTAAACGAATACTGGTCATTATACAATCTTTCTTATTCAAAGGTACGGTTTGTTATTTTCTAGTGTCAGGAAGTTTGAGAATGATTACTCAGATTTTTCTAGACACTACCTACAGATAGCTTGTAAACAATATTTTTTGTTCGTTTTCTGCATCCATACACCGTATACCGTTACGTTTCATGGGTATGCTTATTTCGACATCAGTAAGATTCACGAATTTTAACTATCAATGCTAGCGTCCCTAATAACTGTATCAACTGTTGTACCATGCTAAGTTTATCCACTTGAACTGAATTTCTTCATCACTAGTGTCTAGTGAATTTAAGTTAAAGATTATACCCATTTTTATCTTCATTGATAATCTATCTACTCTTGATTCCCAACTCATTACTGCGTGTTTTTTGCACTACAAACAACTGGCTAAGATGAATTTTATTACTAAAGAGTGACTTTTGGAAGATTTGACAATAATCAATCCCATATATTTTCTACGTTTATTTTTCTTATATCGTTAGGTCTTTTTAAGTTTTCATTTAGAAACTGTATTTTTCTTGTACACATAATGTACCATGTGTTGTGTTAGTGGTGATCGAAAAACCCCTTTTTCATGCATAAAGTAAAGTCGGTTAAATAATCTGATAATTTTTTTTGCTTTGGTTACACATTAAAGTTCTGTGGCATTGATAGGTAACTTGACAGATATGACTGATCATAGTTGTTAATAGTCTCAATCACAGTTTCTGACAAGTTCAAAACGATAATTTACTTGAACACTTTACTACTGAAGCGGTTAGCAATTGTCTTATTAATTAGCCGTATATAGTTCGTGAAGAAAATACGTCTAAAGATTGTCAAATTAATGGGTGAGATATACTGATCGATTAATAATGTGCAACGATACTGTGTGCCTGAGTAATGACTGTCTTACACGCGACACAGTTTAGCTATATAACTAATTTCTCATGTTGTTGTTATTGTCTAGTTTAGGACATCACGTTTGCTATTCTAGGAACACATCTTCAATCAACATGAAAGTTTTCCTCCAAAATCTCCACATTGGTTGCCTCGCAGATATTCGACCACATATGTCATACAATTCTCCCATATTTATCGGTTTTTATAGCCAGTTTTGATCGATAAATAATTTTCTGATATTACGTATGTACACCTACTCAAAATAAATGTAACCACTGTCTCCGGGTTCTAAATGGCTACAAATTATAAGAATTGGTATCAGAACCAATTTCATTGACAGAATTGAACTGAGGTTGATCATTGAAACAATGTGAATTCTCATTGGTTATTCGGCATTCCTGTTATCTTAGTGTTTATACTTCATTTAGTGTAGATTATTATCCTTTTTATTCGATCAGAATTATTAGTTAAGTAATCTCTGTGATCTGTGTAAAACTCTTGCAAAGCGGTTTGAGTATATATGATATACCATGCCATCAAACAGCCGTCTTTTAGTATGGTTATCATTAGTGTATAAATATTTTAGGTTTATCAACTTCCTTATATCGTTCCTTATACCATTTTGACCTAGATTGTCAGTATGTTGAAAGTAGGTACACATGTAAAGTAAGGTAGATGTTTATACAATTCTTTATTTCAATAGTATTTACCCAAAATCATTCAGTCAGTCAGCTACAACGTAGGACCAGGCACATATATGGATCGGTCCAAGTTGCCACATCTTATTAGCACACAAAATAGATATTATTATTATTGTATGATTTTTTCTGCGACTGGTATAGTTTTATTGAATGTTTTGTATACAACAGAAGCAATTTGTCTCCTTTTTTTATCATTATCATTATTCTTATAGGCAAAAAATGCATTTTTGGAAAAAGAGAAAATGAAAAATATAGAAAATAATTCAACTGAACATAAGATACCAGATATGGGAGTATTTCATCGTGAATTTTTGGAGGCAAATAAAAAGCAGAGAATGGACTTCAATCTGTATGTATTTTTTTTTGTTCGTTCAATAAAGTCTAAAAAGTTGTTCCTTTTTTTTTTACATGAAACCTTGATTTCTATTTGACTTTTATTTCCTGCAATTTATTTGAGTTTTAATCACTTATATACTACTCATATTGTAGTGAACGAGAACACGGGTGGGGACAATCGAATGTATTTAGCACAACACTTACAGACTATCTCAATAAAATCCGAATACCATATAGTAAATCGTCAATTTGCAAAATATTCATGTATCAAATCAAACCAGACTGTTTGTGTTGCAAACACCAATCCATTGTCTCTCATTCCATTGTTCATAGGTTTTCTTACAAATTCCATTATGTTCTCGCTCTACCTTTCTTGATCTTCGCCATCTTCTACTGCCAGACCTTACGCTCTTTTGACGCACGTTATATACTACTTATATCAATATAAGTAGCTCACACCACAATATTAGTGGTGTGTTGTAATATTAACGGTTTCAATTCAGATATCTGGATAGCATATTTTATAAAGATGATTTATCGGTAGACATCAAATAAGATTGATTTTAGTAAAGTCAGTCAGTTATTCAAGCAAACATCACATACCTATCACAATTGATTGATCACTGGGTAGTGATCAATGCCATGCTTGTCTAGTCCTTATTTAGTGCAGATCGAATGCTATCGATCATGTTGCAATGTGGCCACCAGTTTAGGTGACTCGACACCGTGTGCACTATATATTGAGATTAGATGGTGGTCGGAGGTAGTCGACAGGAAACCCTGAACCCGGGTTTCGTGCTACTTGGCACTCGTCAGCAAGGTGTACCTGTAATCTTGAGGGAACTAGTGCTATCTGGCGGATAGCATTTGGTCTGCACTAAAATAAGGAATCTACACGTATGACATTGATCACCACCCAGTGATCAATCAATTGTGATTTCATCTCAGTTCTGCAGCAGGTCTCTGATTGTGAAGCTGGGTGACAAGGGATCGAATCCGCCAGAGAGCACCAGTTCCCTCAAGATTACAGGTACACCTTGCTGACGAATGCCAAGTAGCACGAGACCCGGGTTCAGGGTTTCCTGTCGACTACCTCCAACCACCATCTAATCACATACCTATGAATATATCTACAAAGGCTTTAAAAATAGAGTAAGCACTTAGCATACTGACAATGTAAATGGATAATATGAATATAACATCTTTATCAATAGTAAAAATCTAAGAGTTTTTGTCTCGATTTAATGGGAATTCGAATTTATAAAATCAAGGTTACAAAATAATCAGTAGGTTGTTTTCAGGGAATTTAACATTCTCAACAGTTAGGTTGTGTGACATGATACTTTTTAATTACTGCTTTATTGATCCAATTGTGTTCTTTGGTATTATTTCGTGCATGGTACATGATTTGGTTGAACTTCACATTAGAAAACACTATAATCTGAACTTATCACATCAATCATTGAACTGTATTGTTCAGTATTCAATGGTCTTGATTAGTAAAATTTTTCCGTCATATAAGGCACTAATCATCTCAAAATTTTAAATAAATCTTTACAACAAGTGTCAGCTGCCTGCAAATACCTAACATATTGTACCTCAGTATCAGCTACAAATTATCTGATAGAATTCAGTTAGGTTGAAAAACTAGTCGAACATGAATTTGATCACTACTTAATGATCAATTGGTGTAAATATATCAATTTTATAAAAGATTATTTGCGATCCGAACAGCTCAGTAGTAACGACTCAGATCTGTTCGAATTTTATAGAAAGCATCAGCTAATAATAATTTAAAGTACATTTTTATCAGAGTGCCAGATAGCACGAAACATTGATCCAGCCCCTGTAACTGAACGTCTCGCTTAATAATGCATCATTGTAGAAGTTATCCTGATTGTTTGAAGTAAATTACTCACAAGAACTATACATTTTATCTAAATATTATTTTAATCTCAACTATTCAAACATCTGCATCTATTTAGTAATTATAACCTTTTAAAAAAATTATGAAAGTTGATTAATATTATTTTTAACATTCACTGTAAAATCCATCGGTAACACTATTATCTTGTGATAGAACTTTTGATGAGACTATAATTTATGGACGACCTTTGAGTGACGCTAAATTGACCTTGGGAGTCTTCATCTGCTTCGGTTTGGGTACCCGGGCAGTATCACATCCCACACTCATATCCTTATACCAATATCTATGTGTTGAAATGAAATATAGTAAATAAATCACCTAATAACTAGGACCAAATGAATGTTATAAACCAGTGTGAGGAATTAGAATTATGATTTACAGTTGATGGTTAAAGTCAAGAATTACATTTAGGGTTTTCATCACAAACTGACATCAGCTATAATGCCGAAACTTTATTTTGACAAATAGATGGCTGAATTTCGCGCCGAAATCCGAGACCTATTATCTTATACTTGTTTACTTCGTCCATAAATTATAGTCTCGCCGAACTTTTTTCCCAACTGTGTATAATGTCGCTGTTCACAATTGATTGATCACTGAGTGGTGATCAACGTTAGGTCCTTCTTAGTGCAGATCGAATGCTATCGACCAAGCTGCAATGTGGCTACTAGTCTAGGTGACTCGAAATCGCGTGCATTATGTTGAGATAAGATGGTGATTGGAGGTTTCCTGTTGACTACCTCCAACCGGCCTTCGAATGCCCTAGTACGGCTGAGAGCGGGTAGAGTCAGCTCTCCCTCTTGAAATGCTCTCAAGTATCCACGTGCATACAACCACTACCGGGGAAGTCCTAGTCACTGCCTTCTCGTGGCAGAAGTGTTGTTTACGAGACTGAGAGAACGAAAAGTTATTGTTTGGCGCTTTAACCGAGTTTAATGGATACGGAGGATTCACCTAAGGGAGTTGGAAAAACCTGATTCCAAATCAACGGTGCACATGGGCTCCAGAATCCCAAGGAAACAAATGGCGTGTGAACTAACTATTGATCACCGGCTACCATGGGACTGTATCTCCTAACGTTGCTCCATTGTCTTGTGGATTAGACCTTTAGGTCAGAGTCTCGTGGTGTGGTCCCCTAAGTATTTATTTATTTATTTATTTATTTCAACACATAGATATTGGTACAAAGAGGCACCAAATACATATGCGCCACACAAATTTCATTCGATATGTGTGTGAGGGCTGTGATACTGCCCGGGTGCCCAAACCGAAGCAGGTGGTTTTCTTAGGGAACCACACCCCGAGCCTTCGACCTGAAGGTCTGATCCACAAGGCAGTGGAGCATCGTAAGGAGATGCAGTCCCATGGAAGCCGGTGACCAACAATTGGTTCATTCGCCATTTGTTCCCGCAGGATACTGGAGCCCATGTGCACCATTGGTTTGTGATCCGGTTAAAGCGCCGGACATTCGCTTTTCGTCCTCTCATTTTCGTAAACAACACCCCCGCCACGAGAAGGCAGTGAGTAGGACTTCCCTGGCAGAGGCTATATACGCGTGGCCGTGTGAGAGTATTTCGAGAGGGAGAGCGGACTCTCCCCACTCTCGGCCGTACCAGGGCATTTGGGTCCCCTAAGAAACCACCTGGTTCGGTTTAGGTCCCCGGGAAGTATCCTAGCCCTCACATAAATCGAATGATTCATGTGGCGCATATGTATTTGGTGCCTCCTTGTACCAATATTTATGTATTTAAGTAAATAAAACCTTCAACCATCATCTTATTTCAATGTCGCTGTGTTAATTTTACTAACCGATCATGCATTCTTTCTTTCCATTTTGTTTTCTTATTATAGTAAATGGTATCGTTCTATTGGTTATATTGTTTATCTAAGTATTTTGGTAGACCTACAACAATTGTATCATCGTTTCTATGCCAAATTTTCTTCAAAATCAAATAAATGTGAAAATGTTAATAATAAGAAAATAAAACCAAATCATTGATTATTCATTTGATAACTTGAATGATTTTGTATATATATATATACTTTATTAGAAATCAGAGTAAACTTTTATCACTATGGGGATTTGTGGAGATTGTAGTATTTTCAGCTGAATTCACGATTCGATCTAAGCACGGCTGGGTTCTGACTTAGTGGTTTAGAGATTAAGCATTCGCTCTCGTGATTAGTTCACAGAAAGTACTTAAATAAGTCGAAGTATTTTCTGTTTGTTTTGCAATAGACTTTTGGATTTTGTAGTTTATTGTTTTGGTTGGTAAGATCAAAAAAGATAGGTAATGTAAGCTAATCGTATTTGATAGGATTCTCACAGTCAATCCTTTATTGTCATAAATAAACTTCTGAAACGATCATCATCACATGCTAATTAGTATGTTCTATTTGTAGACATCTCAGTACAAAAGTCTGTAGTCACCTAACAAATAGTTATATCTCAACTTGGGGACTTGTGTCCGGTATCATAGCAAGCCTGCTGTTCTAAAATGCAAGAAAAAGGTATATCGATTCGCCTGTTATCATTAAGTAATTTTAATGTTCTAACGTAATCATATGGAGTTCCGTTTGATTATATACGTTTTACAGATGTCTGGGATTATTTTTGTGTTAGTCTATCGAACGTTTTTTAGCAATGAGGAGTCTGCATATAAAGATGTTTGTGTACTAAATTCTGAACCTCAATAATTAAATACAATTCATGCATGAAGTGACTATAGGGAGATTATTTCAATTTTTAAATAGTGTTCGTCATAGAATAACCGTAGTTAAAGTATCATTAAAAACCATATAGTATGGGTTAGTTGTGGAATACAAAAATAAGATTTTTCATCAGTGTTCATCTATGATCCGATCAACATACCAGTGCTTCAGTCCCTATTGCATGACTTGAAAGTCCTGGAGTTGATCAACCATGATGTCGTGGGTGTGTGCTTCTGAAAAGCACCATACATAGACGAAACAGCCGTTCGAAATTGAATGATTTTTTGTCACACCCCGGCTGAGGTCAGTCAGGGATTATTATCATCAGGATGAATACTGTGTTTAGTATCATAAAAATCCTGGTGCCTAGGTAACTGGCTTTCCAGGTGGTTACAAAAGCCTTTCACTTCTATTAATATTTTCATGTATAATTATACATATGGATAATTTGACCATAGTCGCAAAAGGACGGCTTCGCGATTACTGTAATCGTAGTAAACAGGTTGATTTTTTGTATACAGTTGAGTATTCAATCGAAAAACCCATCTAGATTTGTAGTTGAATCACCAGTCCGGAATTTTCATTTGTTTCAATGCACCTATTTCTTTTCCTTATCTTTTAAAATCCGGAGCAATTATCTGAAATGAATGTTTATAACTCGAGCAATTTTTAAGACGGCCAGTTCATTGTACATTGGTACCCTTTTTAAATATTGTGCGAAAAAAAGACCATTTGCAAAAGGTTATTGTTTTTACACTAAGTTTTGATGATTGTCGAAGGTAACATATATTCCAAAAAAACTAATTAGTTATCTTCATCCTTTGTCCAATGTGATCCAATTAAAGTATGAAAAAAAACTTAATCTTTTGAATTGCTGTTCAAACGACCAAGGAGAATTAAATGAGTATCTTTAAAGTCCAACCAAATATTTTGGAAGTCGAATAGCTATATGATTGATTTTGTTCATATTTCATAAAACGTTTAAATAAGATTGTGCTGTATGCTAATTATGCTGATATATATAAGTAATATGTAGCAGCGATGGGAAGTGGAAAGTCTGCTAGCATGAATTGAGGAGAACAGCAATTAGAATAACAATGAAATTGAAAGGACTATAAAGTATATAAAGGACAACTGAGGGAATATGTGCAAATCGTGTATGATTTTCATATTTTACTGAGGAACTGTGTAGTTTTGCTGAGAAGAATAAATTGGTTTCCCCCCTGAAGTTCTCGTTCAGTACAATGTAAATGTTTATTAATTAATAAATCAGTTTCATTTGTAAGTGGATGGTATTATATAGGTGTACTTGGTTTCAGATCGGTTATAATTTGGAAAATATAGTGTGACTCAACGTTATTAACAGTTAAGTAACTTCCTGCTGCACCTAGTATCTTATATGTGTGAATAATTACATAATGAAGGTATTAGGGGAATCGGAAGACGTACTACTGGGTAAATTCGGAAACAATTCTGATTTCACCACTCTATGCATCATTTTCGTAGAAGTCTACACTAGTAGTTTTATCACGGTAAAAACGACAAGGTTTTGGTTATTTTCTGTCAAGGAGACAACTCAGCTCACAGCTAATATTTCGAATCTCTTTGTAATACTGTGCGATTAAAGGAAAAGGGAAAGAACCGATCGAATTTGTGATAGCACCTCTGGAATTTGTGCAGATAGGGTTCTTACATTATAGCTGATGTCAGTTCGAGTTGGGAATCTTAACTTTAATTTCTTGTCCAAACGTCTAGCCTCAAGTATCAATCATAATCCCTAATTCTAATTGCTAACCCAATTTTGAACAGGATAAGTGCTTGAGGTTTTAAAGGATTATTTTTAGGATCCCACAAGATCGTCCCTATACTTTAGTTCTACCTGCAATAAATTTAGCTATGAAAAATCTATCAATACATGAAGATAAATTCTTTCGGTATATATGCCGGAAAGCCCTAGGTCTCGTCTGTATTTAGCGACTTTTTGTAGATATTGACAGTGAGAATTCCTGGAAAGAGTCTTCAGGAACCAGGTGAAATTTTTATATGCCTCGTTGAATCGGCATTCAATAGGAATTTGCCAGACTTCTATAAATTGTGTCATGCTCTGGCTGGACAATTGCCAATTTCGTAACATTAAAACGTCTAGAATATCAAAGTTACTTGTAAGCCTATAAGTATTTTTTTTAAAGTCTACATAAGTTTGTTTGTAAAGTAAGACTCTTTATACTTACCATCTTCTCTCTTCCGTGTGAACTTTAAATATAGAAGGTTTCTATCCAAGTACAGGTTCACCAACTTTGTCGAATCACCATTTTGATGCAACTAAAACTGGTGGAGTAGGATTTGAATAAGCCTTTTTGTGACTTCAACCTCAGTGTTATATTTACAAATCACTTAGTCTTCAATGCACTTATTAGATTTTTCTTGCAGTATTGTTTATGAAGTGTAGCATTTATTTAAAAACATATAACTAATGAGGTTTGACTTCCTGTATATTATTTAATCTTTGATCAAGGTTTATAAACAAGTGTGTGGTTGCAAGTGATGTTTTTAAAACAGTATCTGGAAAACTGGGATGAAACATTACTTCCCCATGAGATTCGATTGAATAAAGTTTACCATATTAGAATGCACTTCTAGGTAGAATGACCTAGTCTGGAACATCATAGTCCTCTCATGTAATATGCGGAAACCGACTCTAAGATGTGAGTACATCTAGCTGACCACTACCAATTTGAATGAAACGCAAGTACTGGATTTCACTACTCGCAACATGCTATATATTCTACGTATTTAATAACATTTTCATCGAATAGATAACTTTGAAATAGATCTCATCATTTAATAGTATGTAAAATGTAGATGTAAATTACTTTTTATTTATATCACAGCTGATTGTCATTAGTTATGATGACAATGATTTTTTCATGTTTTGTTAACACAAACAAAATTACCCGGATCAACGTCTGAAGTCAAGATTATTATTTAAAAGTAGCAGGATTAAACTAATCATACATTATTTATGTATTAATTTTTTTTTTAAACTTCGTCTGGAGTCCCTCTGAGGCTACTGCCGGTCTCCAGCCCAGATAAATGAGGAGGGATGGGCATGAGGTTAGTGACCCCATCCTGGATAAATCACTATAAAAAACGCGAACCAGAGAATAATTCAAATTATTTCCTTAATTTTCACTTTCAAAAAAACAGTCAGATGTTCATCTATATTTTATTAGCAAAAGTCTGTATTATCCGATTGTCGATGTTTAGAACTGACTTTCGATCATACTTTATCAAAATAGGGTTGTGGAGATTATTAAGTTTGTGATTGAGATCATGAATCGATTGATGTTAGACCACCATTGAAGACCTTGGAACACTGGACCTCCATTTCGTTTTATTATGGGACTCCTCAGCAGTGTGCATCCATGATACGGCTCGCGAAATTCGAACCCAAAACCCTCGATCATTTAAACTACTGAGTCGGCTGGCATCCAATGGTGTTAATGTCTAACCTCAACCAATCCACGAAATTGCGCGACTCAGTGGTTAAGACGGTGAGCGTTCACGCGCGAGACCGAAGATCCTGGGTTCGAATCTTGCCGGCCGGATCGTGGATGCACTCTACTGAGGAGTCCCATAAAATGACGAAACCTCAGTCCAGTGCTTTCAGGTTTTAAGTAGTAGTCTCACATCAATCGATTCATGATCTTGGTCATACATTGTCAGTATATTTTACGACCAAGTGAGTGTTCAATGGATAAAGCATTAGTGTTTGAACAAAAACGCATTGATTTCGAGTCTCTGACCCTTTAGGGCCTCTGGAGGTTCCGTTGCAGTTCTCGGACAGCTGACTCAACAATAAACACCTGTATGTAGGCACACACACATTTGATGAGTCAAAAATAAGAAAACAAAACAGTAGATTTTTTTTCTGAATAAAGAGTGAGGAGAAGTATAGCGTAACATGTAAGCATATTATAATGTTCATCCCATGTAACTCTTTATTCCTAATAAACATATGGTTGTCTATTGAAATATTCCCAAAGAATTCTCTTTCATCTGATTTGTCCAAATTTAAACTAAAAGATAAATAAACAAATTTATTGGATTTCAAAATTATCCATATAACATATGAGTTTTGATTGGTCTAAATAGGCATAGTAACAATTTCCCACATTTCATCATTATTTGTATCATTTTTAGTAAACAAATGTCTGCATTGCATAATGTAAGTAAACCGTATATTTTTTTTAAAGAGTTTAAAAATATGTTTAAAACTGGAAAACCTAAGATGTGCACTGCTGAAGAATCACACAGTAGGACGAAACGGTCGTCCAGTGCTTCCAGGTTTTCTATGGTGATCTAGTTTCAATTGACTCATGATCTAAACTATTAAAATTACTAATAATATTCACAAAACTCCTTCTGATATAGATCTAAAATGATTATGATATGAACGTTTGTGGATTTCTCCTTTTTAGAAACGTTCTGTGATTGATACACATTGTCATTTGTGTGAATCTATTTTTGATAATGTAAGTTGATCAAGTTAATAATTTGTTTTTCTTAAAAAATCTATGCTGGCTAATGTTTGTGTTTTTTAAATATTAGAATTACCCTCTTATTGTATCATGATTTAAGTATTTTATCCAAGTAATTGTATAAGTTATTACGTATGTTGGTAATGAATTTCAATGTTTATTCATTTCTGTCTATTACTAATAACAAATGTTAATTATCAGTAACTTGATCGGTGTATTTATTATTTGTTTATTTAAACACATAAACATTGGTACAAGGAGGCACCAAATAGATATGCACCACATAAATCATTCTATTTATGGGAGGGCTAGGATACTTCCCGGGTGCCTAAACCGAAGCAGGTGGTTTCTTAGGGGTTAACATCCGGAGCCTTTGATCTAAACGTCTAATCCACAGGGCAGTGGAGCAACGTAAGGAAATGCAGTTTCACGGTAGCCGGCGACCAACAATAGGTTCATACGCCACTTGTTCCCTCAGGATACTGGAGCACATGTATACCATCGGTTTGGAATCAGGGTTTTCCAACTCACCTAGGTGGACTCTTGTCCACTAATCCGGGTAAAGCGCCGAACATTCGCTTTTCGTCCTCTCAGTTTTGTAAAAAACACCTCCGGTGCTAGGAGGCAGTGGTTGTTTGCACGTGGCCATGTGAGAGCATTTCTAGAAAAAGGGCTGACTCTCCTCACTCTCGGCCGTACCAGGGCATTTGGTGGGCTTAGGGTATGAAGTGTTCTACTTTCAACCGTTAAGTTACTGTTAGGATATGCAGAAAAATATACCAATAGTTATCATGTTAAGTCTGATGTTGTCCTTGGACGCTAAATGTACATTCTTTATTGGTCTATCCTTCCGCATCCACAACACCTCCCTTTTTTTTGAAGATCCGTAGTTGATATCCGGATTTTGAAATTTTCTGGGTTCATCCTCCCCTACATCCTAACAGTTACCGGTTCCAAACTTCCTCACTAGCTCTCATACTCGTGAATTGTATCCAAGTATACTAAGCTGTATCCAGTGAATTAGTTAAAACATTTAGCTTTCAACATTTAAGTCTCCTGTTCCAACTTGGAGACATTTAATCCAACTTGAAATGCAAGATATTAAAACTATCCTTCATATAAATTTAATTTGACTGTAATCCAATACATAAAGTAGACTAATATTAAACTGGTTCCAGTCTTATCGTTACATTAGTGTGAAAAATGTATTTATTTGGTTAGAAGTCATGATAATCTTTACAAGGGAGACATTACATGTTCTTCATGTTACCATAAAGTTAGATGTATGTTCATCGTAGAAATGTGAATGTTCGGTATCGAACAAAACTAATATTCACTTTTCAACTAATTATTCCATAATTAGTATTTGTTTATTTTCTTTGTTTTTGTTAACCGATAAATACTTACTTACTTACGCCTGTTAGTCCCAATGGAGCATAAGCCACCGATCAGCATTCCCCAACCCACTCTGTCCTGGGCCTTGCTTTCTAGTCCTATCCAATTGTTGTTCATTATTCTCTAACTCTCAAGGCAGAGTTTAAATAGTTTGGATTATCTTTCCTGGTTAGCGTTTTTTAGCGAGTTAATTTTTTACAAGATGGGGGCGCTAACCCCATGCCAAACCCTCCTTTGTCCGGGCTTGGGACCGACAGTAGCCATAGAGGGGCTCCAAGCGGAGTCAATACAAAAAATGAATTAATTTCGTAAGATGGTTAGTAAAAATCTATCCTAAATTAATTCATAGAAATCATAGAAATAGACTTTTGTAAGAAGAATTCTATGATTGTCCAATTTACAAACCATTATAAACATGATATGGAAGTTGAAGTCAAATACTATTCCAAAAATAGATTGTCGAAACTAGCAAACTATGTGTTTATCAACTCATCTAAAAGCTTGAAAATCACAACGTAGATTTAATCATCTCCCAGTATAGTAGAGTCTCAACACTTGAATATGATATTTATCCAAACATCAAGACAAACAATTTAGATAAACTATAAATAATGTTATCAAGATAATAATAATAATAGCAGCTTTACAGTAACCTACAAACTCATTTCCCTTAAGTAATGAATGTTATTTGGGAGTTCCTTAATAGTAACTACCAGTTATCAAAATATTTGTCTGCTTATTTGGCATCAATAGTGTGAAAAGAAATAAATCCAATATAGTTAACTACAAGTAATCTAAACTAATAGTCTCACGTATTTGTGATGGGCATAAACGAATATACAAAACTATCATATTGCTCAACTAAAAATCTTGGCCAGTAAATCAGAATACAAAACAAATAAGTAGTATTTTAATTGTTTAAAGATATCCATCATATTAAAAGACTAATATTTGAATGAAGAATATTCTTCTCCATAAATTCTCTTCAGATTCTACAATTCATCTATCCAAATGAATAATTCGAAAAAATGACCAGGTTAAAAGCAAAGTAAATCGTTTAAAGCATATGAGTTTAGGATTATATTAAACAAAATACAATAAAAATTGTTAATGTTAATATAACTCAGATAGAATGTCAACTTGAATCTGTACATTCACATACTTTAAACGATGTACTTTACCCTTAACCTGACGATTTTTCGAATTATCAATATGGATATCTAATTGTAGAAGCTGAAGAGAATTTATCGAAAAGAATATTCTTCGTTCAAATACTAGTCTTTTAATAAGTAGTATTTGTTTATACTCCGTATGTAATCAAAGTATCAATTAGTTACAAATCAAGTCTATTCCCAATCGATGTCAGTCAGTCAGCTACAACACATGACCAGGCACTTATATGGATCGGTCCAAGTTGCTACACCGTATTAGCGCAACAAGATGAACACTAAATTCATAGAAGTAGTTAATTTAATGGTAGTAATATATAATAGATTGCATATAGGGTTATAATACAAGAAGAACGAAATAGATCGTGGAAAAAACAGTATAAAGTAATTTTAATCTCACGATTTAAGGGAAGACAAAGAGTGTATATACCGAGAAATCTCATCCAGAGTCTCTAAACATTGGTTAAGATAATCGCGTGGATCTCAACTAAGTACTACATATACCAACATGGCTCAGGCCAGAAGTTGGTGACTTCAAGGACTGATGCCACGTTTTGGTTTGACTGTCTCCAACTTTCTTCCAGCCATCTCTAACACTAGTCAGCATCGTGCGTCGTGGTAATCGGTATTCGGGCAATCGACAGAAATAAACTAAGAATATTGAATTTATATTGTCAGACAATGTTATACCTACATCATGATTTGTAATTAAATAAAAATTCATCACTCTATCAATGCACTAATTCATTTTTAAACTATCTGGTGATTGTTGAAGTTTGAATAGATGTAATGGAATGATTTTAAATAGGTAACTAGTAACAAGTATAATGTACAAAACAAGATTGAGACTTCTCAGCATTACATGCACATAACCTTACTTACTTAGGCCTGTTACACCTCATGGAGGAGCATAGACCGCTCACCAGCATTCGCCATCCATCTCTGTCCTGGGTAATCCTTTCCATTTGTCTGCTTCCCATTCTCGACGTAGTATGTTCTTCAACCTTATTCTCTTCCGTTTATCTTCAGGATTCCAAGTTATTGTTTCATGATTCAGTCTGATGATTTCCTCAGTGTGTTCGATCCACTTCCAATGTCTTTTCCTAATGTCCTCTTCAGCTGGAAGCCGGTTTGTTCTTTCTCACAGTAGGCTGTTACTGATGGTATTCGTTCAACGGATATTCAATATCTTACGTAGAAAATTGTTTATAAATACCCATATCTTTTTGATGATGGTTTTGGTATTTCTCCAAGTTTCAGCACCGTACAGCAGAACAATCTTGACATTCGTATCGAAGATTCTGACTTGGATATTGCATTGCAGACAGTTGTTTGAGCTCCATATATTCTCTGACGGTAGAAATACTGTCGTTTCTTAATAATCCTCACCTTTAAGTCGGCATTCGACCTGCTTTCATCAGTGATTCTTCCCACATACTTGAAAGATTCCACATCTTCCAGAGTTTTCCATCAAGTGTGATTGAGTTGATGTTCTTTGATAAAGATAACCTTACAGGAAGTTAAAATCAGATATCTTAAGTGACATATTACTTTAAGATCATTGAGTTGACACTTAACAGTTCCCATTTACAACTTAATTCAATTCACTACATCGCTCTATCATCATTCATTACCACTAATATTAATAATACAATGCTCAAACTTAATTTGTTTCTTGTTATATATTTCCAAACACCACTTGGAGCCCCTCTGGAGCTACTGCCGTTCCCAAACGTGTTTAAAAGGAAAAGGTTAGGCATGAGGTTAGAGACTCCAGTCCAAAGAAAATTTACTCGCTTACCAGTAAAAATTTTTATTTCCAGTGTTATGTATAAGTCTATAGTTAAAGTATTTTTTTATTCCTTTATTTATTTATTTGAACACAAATATTGGTACAAATGGGGAACCAAATATATATGCGCCACATAAAACAATGAGAATTTGAAGAGAAGAAGCAAAAAAGAACATTCACAAACAGATTAGTGTAATGTAGTGTAATAATAATAATAATAATGGGGGAAACGGTAAGGTACAACCAGTTAAGAAAGAAGCAACCACTTTTTATGAAGAAAGTAAAAGAAGGTTACAGCAGGATCATCACATCGCGATCAGCTACAGTTGCTGTGGTTGTTTACAAGGCTGACACTCCTTTTAGAGCACCTATTTGGACTCTGATCATGACCTGGACTGCGCCAATCTTACCTTACTCTTCAGTGGCCAACGAAATTTAAAGTATTCACATAGAATAATGGATTTCTTTAAAATCGCCTCATGTTCTTCTTTATTCAGTAAAAACAAAACAAATGGTTATTCTTTTTATTTTTAAGCTAAATACCTTGTTTTTCTTTGTTTTCTCTTTTTTTGTTTCTTTGTAAGTCAACAGTTCATCTAATGGAAATCTATTTGTTCAGTATAGATACCATTATTAAGGACAAGAGTATTATTACTATGATCAATAATGATAATAAGAGATATATCCTTATGAAGAAACATATATATAAAGCCAATATTCCATTAACGTAACATGACACTGAAAAGAAATTGAACTATACTAGGGAAATTGTTTTCAAGCAAAGATGATAATTATATATATATATATATATATATATATATATATATATATATATATAATTAAATAAATATGTTTCCTTTTCATGTCAATATTTCCCTTTTTCTTTTTTGATGTTAAATTCATCATGAAAGATACTATTCAGTTGTTAAATAAAGATGGATAGTGGCTAGCAGTTGAGTCCAGTTTAACGCAAGCTACTTTGTTCTACCTACATCTCAGAGTTGATGTTCACTCCAGCATTCTAATCCAGTACCATTCACTTCAAATACTATCGCGTTATCCACTTAGCTATTGAGTCCTGATAGCCACCTGCTTGTACAATAGGATGAAGTTTAAATTCACTTGATGTTGTTTACTTGTATCTTCTCATTGTTACTTAGGATTGTAATTGATCATTCTCTTGTTGGTATATGTGTATCAGGACTCAAAAGCTAAGTGGTTAACAGTACTGGGTTCGAGTCCCAGAGTGTAGATCAAATTTGAGATGCGGGTCTATCCAGCTGACAAGCCTCAAATAGGATGAAACTTGCGTCAAACTGGATTTCACTGCTAGTCACTATCCATCTTTGCTTAAAAAAGCTTGTGACTTAAATCTATTTATAGGCAATCCCCACATAGGCCAACAAGAGACTGATCAATCGCAGTCATAAACAACAATGGAAAGATACAAGTAAAACAACATCAATTGAATTTATCATTATTCAGTTGATTTATATTAAATGATTGAGTCAAACTAATTATTTATCTTTTTTGGAGAGACTGTAATTTATGGATAAACCAATCAGATTTAAGCTAGCATATATTGAATTTTGGCGCGAAATTCATTCACTTATTTGACTAAATATCCTTTTAGCATTAAAGTTGATATCAGTTCCCAACTCATATGAATTCAAACGTTGTTAATTTTGTCTCTTAGGAAACAAAACCTTAGAGATCAAGAGATTTCCGATCATAGAATATAGAAATTAATTTTTAGAAATATATAACTATCATTGTGTGACTGAACTAATTTAATTTATGATCACATTGATTTTCAGTTAATTAAAACAGAAATGAAATCATCACATTTCTTCGGAAAGATTATATTGTGTTGTTATAACTTGTAGCCTTGTAACCTATTAATATATGACGTAATGATACCGCCAAATAGAGAACAGTGAATTGTCGACCGGGCCAATGAGGCATAAACATATATGAGCAGTCTAAAGTCTTTATTGGTCCTTCTTTCTTCTTACCCTTGGATGTTGAGTCCGGAATACAAATCTCAGCCTCCGCAATGTGAATTATGTATTTCAAACATACTGGATTTATATACAAACTAAACAGACCACATCGTACCATAAAATAGAAAATAACATTTATACAAGATCTAGCCAACTGTGAATGTGGGAGACTGTAATTCATAGACTGGGTATAACTTAAGAACGGTAAATCGTATAATAACAATCCATATGTCGAAATAAGGCTTAAAATAAGGGGGACATAAATATGCATAGTTTAGTTGCATACCAATTATACTATAAAAATATGTGTATTGTATTGATCCATAAATAGTTCTCAAAAGTTACCATTCATAATTGTCATCGTGGTACAACCGTCAATGAACCTGAATCATATTGACTTGTATCATTAACTTATAAGATATTTAGATGAGTTCTATAGGTTTTGTATACAAACCTATATGATATCACAGATAATTATAATTAACGAAGTTCAAACAAAGACAAAAATACTATTCTCTGTATTCCAAGATGATATCAAATCATATTACAGATTAATTTAATTGTATCAGAAAAATTTTAATTCATTCGTCTCTGATTCATTTGCCGGATACCATCATCAACAGCCTACTGTTGGAGAGAACAAACTAGTTTCCATCTGAAGACAAAATCGGAAAAAGACGATAGAAATGGATAGAAGATACATTACGGAAATCACCAAACTGCATCACGAGGCAAGTCCTAAGTTGGGATCTTAAAGGGAAGTAGAAAAGAGAAAGGCCAAAAAGCACATTACGTTGGGAAATAGAAGCAGATGAACTGGAAAGGATTGCCCAGGACATGGTTGGATAGAGAGTGCTGATAGGCGGGATAAGCTCCTCCATGAGGAGTAACAGGCATAACTACGTAAAGTAAAAGTACCTATTGGTTTAGCTAATACAATACGTTATATATATATTTTTTCAATATTAGTCAATCAAAACTATGTCCTAATAGTTGTTGTATTCTCCAATATTCATTCATTTAGGATATTGACAATGTAATCACCCGTGCAATATCTTCAAATGTTCATGGTGCTATTGTATTAACCGAGAATAGAAATGATTTTTCAAAAATATTTGAATTAAAAAAGAGGTATACTCCTTATTAATCACATATACATTTCATTTATCAATTAATTATTTAATTTATATCATGGTCAAAGCATGAAATTTATTATGTAATAGTTGAATCAGTCAATTAAGGATTATGAGAAGTAGCTTTGTGGAGATTTTCGAAATTTCATTAGTTAAAATCATGAGTCGATTGAAGCTAGACTACCATGGAAAACATGGAAGCACTGGACGGCCGTTTTGACCTAGTATGGGACTCCTCAGTGGTGCGCATACACGATCCCGCCTCCCCCCCGCGGGATTTGAACTTAGGACCTATCAGTCTAGCTTCAATTGAGTTATGAGATCAACTATTGCAATTAAGGATTATTGAAGTAAATCAAAGTAATGATTTTTAAAAAAATAATTATTTGATTCTTCACGTTCACAATTCCTTTCTATTTTCTCTTTTATTCTCTTCAACTTTACCTCCTTAGCCTTCAGATATCAGTTTTCGATTTCGACTGGTGTCACACACTACTTATACCTGTCGACATAAGTAGCATACAACACAGTAGTAATATTGTTTATTTACACCCGTTTTAAACATCATCAGTGCCTAGGAAGTAATTTTCTTTTAAAAATACTTGAGAGCAATGTTAAATTATACCTTACTTTGTTTGTTCAATGTATGAATATGACTTGAAAATTTCGGGTTGAATATCTAGATATCTTACATGTTTGGAGAATCTATATTAATTGAAATCCATTATATATTACTTATATAAAGAATGTTTAATGAAATAGTATGGTCAAAATAATTTTTCACTTCTCCTTTTTCAAATGGAAACAAGGATAAAATCAATAGCTTAGTGAATTCATAAATTAATTCATTCTTTTTAATTCTTCACAGATACTTACTATCCAAAAAATAATAATATTCAGTGTTAGAAACAAAACAAACATCAAATATACAGTCACTTAAGCTAGTGATAATCAATCAATGGTAATTATTAAACATAAGTCTTGATTGAAGTTGGTTACGATATACAGATTTGGATTATTGATCAAGATTATGGACTGATCAATATTGGACCACCATTTAAAATCTGAAAGCAGTGTAAGGTCGTTTCTTCCTAATATGGGACTCCACAGCAGTGCATCGTCACGATTCCGCACGTGGGATTGAAACCCAGGACTCACGAGCGAACGCTCGATCTCCAGACCACTGAGCCAAGGTTCAACGGCTTTGATGTTTAGCTTTAACCGATCCACGATATTGTGCGTCTATTTCCCTTTATCTTTGGTGGGTAACTACCTCACACCCAACATGGATTAGCTTCAGTGTTCACGGCTTCTCATTAGAAATCGGAGAGTTGCATCTTGAATCTAGTCACTAGTGAGCACATGATAATTATCAGTATAGGTTTGTAGGGATTGTTGAGTTTAGATTGAGATCATGAGTTGATCAATATTGGAACATTATTAAAGACCTGAATTCAATGAACAGCCGTTCCATCTTAACATGGAATTCCTCAGTGAGCATAAACAATCTTGTACAAATAATGTGGATGAATTAAACTAATCGTTGGTGCAGTCAATTATATTAGCATTTGTTATACCAACATTATAATTCAACCAATCCGCAAAGAGGCATGCTATGCTACTGTCCAGTAGTAGCATGCCACGTTGATATTCTAGAAAACTCCATCATGTTCTGATTGAATGGAAACTCTTCGGTTCCTTTAGGGTCTCTGGAATTCTCGGAAGCCGTCCCACCTATCAGTCTTGACTGTTTTTATATGAGTGTATGTGTGCGCATCTCTTATCCTATTCATCACATTTCTGTAACTTATTTTTTATCTGACCATAAACATTAAGCTATGCATGACCCAATCAAGTTGGCTCGTTCGCCTTCTCCAATCTGTCTCGTTCCTCTCTCTCTTCTTCACTTGTCTTTCTGATAATCTGTCTGGATCAACGATTGTGTGAAATATACGTCTTCGAAAAGTTCATCCTAATATTTGTTTTATTTAATTCCGTTATTCATTAATGCGATTTAAGTTGATGATTATACACAAAGGATACTGGGATATATATTTTTCTATCTGATTTAATTATAGTCAGATAAAAGGTTACCACAATTCAATGATGATGATGACTTCAGCGAGGCTTAATAAATTAAACGTGATTAACTCATTAATTTATTACTTATGGGTTGTCATGACCTTAAGAAAAGTCAATAATGATACTTCTGTTTATCTACTTCAATTTTGTTTTTAGTTTTCTTAATTAATTGTTTTAGAACTAAACACTTTTTCTGATTGGTTGATAAGTGGTCAATTTCATCTGTATAGTTTACTTCCTAATTCAAATAAGTTTCTTCTAAATAAACAAGGATCGTTTTAAAGTGAATATAGATTGTATTAGCTATATTATTTATTACTTACTTACGCCTGTTACTCTTAATGAAGTATATATAATTGACTAGCATTCTTCAACCCACTCTGTCCTCAGCCTTCCTTTTTAGTTCTATCCAAGTGTTATTCATTCTTCCCATGTCTGTCTCCATTTCTCGGCCTAATATGTTCTTCGATCCTCCTCTTTTCCTTCGGCCTTGAGGATTCCAAGTAAGGGCTTACCTTAAGACGCAGTTCAGTGAAATTGAAGTATTTACTGTATGGTTCTCACAATTGACTATGATATTCTGTAATTTTGTATTCAAATACATTTGATTGTCCTCACTTGTATTCTTGTTCAATACAATATAGCTCTATATGTTTACTTAATGAACATCTTGAGAAGATCAAAACTTTTCAAATATGAAATGTTATGTTTTATTTAAACCTTATTGTGTAAGTATTATGTGGGATCTATGGTAAAGGTAAACCTTTTAGTTAGGAATGAGGATCATTAAGTTTTCACTATTGTATAGTGATCTAGTATTATCCACTAAATAGGAAATTAACTAGTTATCTTTATGTTTCAATATTGTTTGAATTGGATTTCTTTGTTAGATAATAATGGATAATCAGTAGAAGACTCTTAAAGAATATTTCATGTCTGTCGATTTGTGTCAACAGTTTTCGGAGGATGATCAATTGTCTGAAGACACTAGATTAACTTTACTGACAAGTATTGAATAACACAAAACTTTAGTAAAATAGAGATTTGATAGATTGAATTCAACTATATAACTAGACTTCGCAGATAATCTGGCTTCTCTATCGCATACGCAATAAAAAATGCAGGAGAAGACAACTAGTGTAGCAGCAGCAGTCTCAACAGCAGTAGATCTTAATACACACAGAGGGAAAAGCAAGATTCTCCGATACGACACAGCATGCAACAATCCAATCATTTTTTTGTTTTTGTTCTCTTTTCCTATGATCTTCTTAACCTTCTGTCAACAGATATTTCACTATCGATTAGTGATACATACTACTTATATCTGTCTAGATCAGTAGCACATACCGCAATATGAGTTGTAAGTTGTAAGTAGAAAATAATTTTAATAAAACACTCCAAAAATTCTTGACTGACATCAAAAAACGTTTCTAAATTAATTGAAACACCTTAGAAACAACATAATCAACTATTTATGGTCATAAACGTTTAATTCTATGGTGGAATTCCACTTCATTTAGCTTCTATGAACAAGATAGAACAAATTTATGTTTGCATCTCAATTTGGTTAACTGTCAGTCAGTCAGCTACAAGGTAGGACAAGGCACATATATGCATCAATCCAAGTTGCCATACCTCATTAACACAACAAGATGGACACCGGATTTATGAAAGTAGTTAATTCAGAGGTCGTAATATATAAAAGAAGGATCGCAATAAGGATATAGTACAGGAAGAAAGAATTAGTTCGTAGAAAGAAAGATATGAAGTGATTCTAATCTCTTAGTTTAAGGGAAGACAGGGAGTGTATCCACCGACACCAATGTGATCGATTCTGAGCCATGTCGCCAAGTCTCCGATTATTGGTTACGACAGTCACTCGGAGCCCAACCAAGTAGTGTGCATCTTCCAACACCAACCAATTAAGGCTGATCAGACTTCCGAGATAAGTGAAGTTGTCGACGCGATCGACTACTTCACTCCCTATCATTGGTTAACTGTATTCGTTAGAGTATTGACTAATTGATTTAAAGAACTTATCAGAATTTAATTTGATAAGGGAAATTTTAGAATTAAAATGACGATCAAGATTTGTCACGATTTAATTGAATGCTGTCATGAATATTCCAAGAATATTTCAAAATAACACACACAACAACAAAAAATCCTCACGATCATTATAACTAGACAAAATTTCGGTAGAAATATATTTATTTAACAATCATAAGTATTGAACAAAGTCGCAAATTGACATCAACACCGTTGCATGCCGGCTCAGTGGTCTAGAGGTTAAGAGATTGTACGAGAGACTGTCGTCCCTGTGTTTCATTTTCAGACTCAGGGTCGTGGATAAGAGTTGTACAAAAATTACTCAACAGGTCCATCAAATACCGAGTCATATGAGTGAGTTATCTTCATTTTAATTAAGAACATTTCTATATCTTCACTAGCTTCTTTAACACTACGAACATTCCATTTATAGGGAATGACCCTTGAAAAATAAATGTTATTATTACTATGATGCATATATCATTATAATCAGGTAAAGTTAATGATTCTGAGTTCTTTTCAACGTACAATGTATGATATGATAATACAGAATTATTAGTATTATTTAGTCCTTAAAATGTTTAATTATTTAAATGGTTGAAATCATGAGTCGATTAAAGCTAGACCACTATGAAAAACCTGGAAGCACTGGACGGCCGTTTTGTGCCATTACGGGACTTCTCAGGAGTGCGCATCCACGACAAAACGGTCGTTCAGTACTTCCAGGTTTTTCATGGTGGTCTTACTTTAATTGACTCATGATCTTAACTATAATATCCGCAAAAACTCTTCTGATATTATTATTTATACTAATTTTTTTGATATTTAGATATCCAGACTGGATTAATATTTGCCTTGGGATTCATCCTGTACAGGTAAAAAAAATCCACTTTACATGAGAATTACAAAAGAGTGTCTAATCTATGAATTCATTTAATTTTATAGGTTTATATTTAAAGTATTACATAAATTATTTCCTCCTGGATAGAAGTTTCAACAAATCACACTATAGTTATTTTTAAAGGATTTTAATGGAGAATGATCTATAAGCAGAGAGATGAATATTAGCTAGCAATGGAATCTAGGACGTGCATTTCATCCTATTTACGACTCGTCGTCAAACGCTTCTTATAATGCTTGTGAATTAAGGCTGCATCGAGGTAATCCGTTCAGAATGCACATATATGTCAATAGGAAACTGATCATTTGCAGTCCTGAATATCATTGGAAAAATTCAATCAACCAATGCTCAAAAAACCGACCGAAGCTGCTACCTTGACGCGGTGGTCGGGCTTGCCCATCGTGATGAGGTTGGAAGATAGCTAGGGTCGGCCACATCAAAATATGGCACGAATCCATGAAGTCACTGACAAGTGGTCTGAGTCATGTCAGTAGGTGTAGACTACCTGGTTGGAATCCGTGAGACGATAGCAACCGATGTTTAGAGACCCTGAATGACATGGCTCAAAATTGTTTGCAATGGCGCAGGTGCATACACTTTGTGTTCTCTCAAATTTTAATCTCCTCCTTGTTTCCTTTTTTTCTCTTCCCAAATTTATTTCTCTGTATTATACTCTTTAAGTAAAATCTCCAAACACTAATCTTTCTGATTACTGCTTGTATTCTTATTACTTCTACCACTACGGGATTTGAATCGCCAACTGCATCTCTGTGCTAATGTGGTGTGGCAACTCGAACTGATGTACCTACGTAGGAAGTTCTACATTGTTACTGACTGACTGACTGAATGCTCAAAAACGAGAATGATTTAACTTATGGTTCATGTTCTTCATAACATGCGAGATAGTTTGACGATTACCCAATTCAGCGGTAGCCCAATTTGGGTCGATCTCTAGTGGACACAACCTATAGAGTAAAACGATTACCATAAAACCCCTATAACTGTATTATAGTAGTCAATTTACTAATGACTTACTTCATGAAACTCCGAAAATTCTAGTGAGAATTCCTAATTGATGAAGATCAGACATATCGGGAGTAAAACCGATGTCATTAACAACATTGAATAACTGTCTTTTAATATCAGAACTTGAATAAATTGAAATAGTAAAATTGGATACAAACACAGTGGCTCTAATTGTTGGGTGTTAGCCGAGAAACTTCGAAAATCCTATGTTCCCTACTTCGTAAGTTATAGGTGTTCAGTCCGTAGTCATCCTAAATAGCCATTACTGTATCCTAAAATTGTATTCATAGTGCATTATTTAATATTAAAAACATATAGAGAATCGAATGAAATTTCACACTTCTGACTATCTCAAGTGATTTATTAAATGGTGCTGGTGACAATTGCTTAAACACCACCAATCACAACTTCACACTGGAACTTCAGGAACATTTTGAATCAAGCTATCACTGAACTAACTATAAACGTTTATTATAATAATAATTTAATAGTTAAATTGATGAGTCGATTGAGGCTAGACCATCGTGAGAAGCGCTTGCGCGCAAGACTGATAAGTCCTAGGTTCGAATCTAAAGAGGCGTGATCGTGGATACTCACTTCTGAGGAGTCCCATACTAGAACGAAATGGACGTCCAGTGTTTCTAAAATTGTAGTTGAAGGAATTTTTTCATAGTTCAATTGATAAATTTTATTTGTCATAAATCAATTTAATCTTCATTTTAAGATGATCATGAAGCTCTAATGTTAATTTATCACTATCAGAGTTCAATTATTTCATCTTCACATATTTATTTTAAAAAGAATAACGGTGAGACTATAATTCACAGACGACTTTTGAGTGACCCTGACAGTGTCCTAATAAATAGGACCAAATGAAGATTATAAACCAGTATGTGGGATCAGAATTATGATTTACAATTGATGGTGAAGATTAGGGATTAGATTTACGGTTTTCATGACGAAATGATACCGAAACGGTATTTTGCCAAATGAGTGAATGAGATTGATTGGTTGGTACATAAAGTATAGTCTCTCCGGAATAACTTCCAGTTTATTTCTACTATTGTTATTCCAGTTTTCTTTTTTTGCTTTTTTTTTTAGAAACAAGAAGGAACTCACAATGGACAACGTAGTGTTAACATGAAAGTTTGTCAATAAAATTTTGTATTAAAATTCTTATTACTTTTAGGATTTAAAACATACTCGTGATATTATCCTTCAACATAAATATGAAATTGTTGGCATTGGAGAGGTATGTTAAATTATAATGATAGAAATATTGGATTCTTTTTCTTTTCTTTTTTCTTCAATCTTATCTCCTACATACATTAGATTGGATTAGATTTTACACCGACAATATGTTCAACTAGTGAATTACAAGATTTACAAAAAAGTATATTTACTATACAAATTCAATTGGCTAAACAATTGAATTTACCAGTGTAAGTTGAAATGTTTGTTGTTCTTGTCGTCGTTGTTGTTGTTGTCTTTTGTTCTTCATTGAAAAACAATTTCAGTGTTATTCATAAATACCGTTGAGATGGTAGAGAAGATTTGTAGCACAAGTGAAGTTTTGTTCTCTGAGCTGGATGATTTGATCGTGGAGCTTTCATTGTTATTCTGAATGACATCATCAGCATGAACTTCAAATAAAAGTGAAGTATTCGAATTTTTCCGCATATGACTGACAACTTGTCCTATAGACCTAGAAGTTGATTGATTATTGTTGATCTTTAAACTATCATTGTTTACTTCTTTATTTTGTTTGTATCTTCCATTGATGGGAATTTTGGTCAAATATTTGTACATAATTTTAATGGTTGGTTGATAAATTGGATCAATTTCAATGAACATCAAGATCTACAGGATAAGCTGTGGGCTATATGTGGAGAAATTCGAACACTTCACTTCATCAAATGAAACTGTTTTCATTGATTCATTTTGATTTCTTAAATCAGTCAGTCAGTAACAACGTAGAACTTCGCATGTGATTACATCAGTTCGAGTTGCCATACCACATTACATTAGCACAGAGATGCAGTTGTCGATTCAAATCTCGTAGTGGTAGAGGTAGTAAGAGTATAAGCAGTAATCGAAAACATTAGGGTTTGGAGATGTTATTTAAAGAGTATAATACAGTGAAATAAATTTGGGAAGAGATAAAAAGGAGACAAGGAGGAATTGGTAGATTAGAATTTGGGAAAACACAAAGAGTGGATGCACCTGCGCCATTGCAAACAAATTTGAGCCATGTCATTCAGGGTCTCTAAACATCGGTTGCTATCGTCTCACGGATTCCAACCAGGTAGTCTACACCTACCAACATGACTCAGACCACTTGTCAGTGACTTCATGGACTTGTGCCATGTTTTGGTCTAACCGCCCCTAGCTTTCTTATAACCTACTCCTATACCACTGAACATCGCACGTGGTTTCTTAAATCAGCAACATTTCGATCATATCATCACCATTCATTTCGATTCAATAAAATAGAATTAAGTTCACATTGTTACCTCATTTTTATTTCTCTAAAATGAATGATTAAATTGTAAGTTTTCAATTGTTAATCTATTTCACCACCACCACCACCACCACCAACAACAACAACAACAACAACAACAGCAGTAACAACAACAACAACGGTAACAACAAGAAGAAAAGAAGATGGATAAAAACTAAGGAAGACAATGAATTGTTCAGTATGAATCATTTAGTTAACAGTTGCTGATCAGGTCATTAATTATAGAATTAATTTTGAAAAAAAAAGAAGAGATTAGGACAAAATTAAAATGTTTAGTTACTTGTAAATTGTTCTCAACTTATCAATTGATTAGTAATATAATTCAATTCATAGTTGACATGTGATTAAACGATGACTAGTTAAATAGACATAAGTAACTATAAATTTTTTGAATTCAAAAATGATTATATAATTTGTCACTGATGAAAATGGATACAAAATCTATGATTTATCAAGTATACTAAGTGAATCTGAAATATAAATTAGTTCTATGGTTAATGACCTAAATCGGCAACTATTAACTAAATGTTAATTCAATTTTAAATGATTTATACTGAACAATTCATTATCTTCCTTAGTTTTTATCCATCTTCTTTTCTTGTTGTTGTTGTTGCTGTTGTTGTTGCTGTTGTTGTTGTTGCTACTGTTGTTGTTGTTGTTGTTGGTGGTGGTGGTGGTGAAATAGATTAACAATTGAAAACTTCCAATTTGATCATTCATTTTAGAAAAATAAAAATGAGGTAACAATGTGAACTTAATTCTATTTTATTGAATCGAAATGAATGGTGATCGTATGGTCAAAATGTTGGTGGTGTAAGAAATCAAAATGAATCAATGATGATAGTTTCATTTGATGATGGAGAGTTTTAAATGAAAAATTTTCAGATTGAACGAGATAGATTGTCACTTTCTCATCGAAATGCAATTTATGGTCAACGTGAATGTATAGCTCCTATTCTCATTCATTATAGAGTTGTAAATGTACGAAATTAACCATATAAATACAGTCTGTGTCAACCCTATTTATTTTTGACAGTTCATCAATTGGTTTCAGTCTGGGACAAAAATAGTTCAGATCAAACAATATTTAAATGCTTAGTTTGTTTACAAACTGACGTGTTTCTTCATTTAACATGAATAAATCATATAGTGTTGTTTAAACTTAATAAAAGTTCCAAGGTGGTATACTTGAAGATCTAAGTGAATGAGACTTTCAATTGATAGATGATAGTAGGTTTGATGTGTTGTTTGGTCTCCATCTTTTCTGTTTAACTTCATGAGTTCGAGTTAGAGCGTTCTTGTTGATGGAGTTTGATGATTTCCTCAATATGTGTCCTATCGACTTCCATAGTCTTTTCCAAATTTCCTCTGCAGTTGGAATCTCATTTGTTCTCTTTCACAGTAGGTTGTTACTGATGCTATCCGGTCAACAAATATTCAGTATCTTGTGTGGACAATTGTTTATGAATTCTTGTCCCTTTTTGATCATAGTTGTGGCAGTTCTCGAAGTTTTAGATCCATACAGTAGGACTATCTTGACGTTCATACGGGACATTCTGACTATACTGTTTGCTGAGAGTTGTTATGCTTCAACTGTAGGAATGCTGTCCTTAATTCGCCAATTAAAGTCTTTGCATCTACATTAAATTCTCCTTGTTGATCGATAAGGCTGTCCTGGTATGTGAAAATTTCCACCCCTTTCAGAGGTTTTCCATCAAATCTGATTCAGTTGATGTTCTCTGCATTGTATTTGAGGTTCTTGGTTTTTACCTTGTGTATTTTAAAGTTGACTGATTCAATGGCTGCTGATCAAACCATCAACTTTTAAAACATATCTTCTTGATAAAAATGAACTAATCTTTATAATGTACATTAATTGTCAATTTTAGAAATGTTCATTCACGTTCTGCTGGGAAAGAAACCATTGAAATACTAAAATCTGAAGGTAAATTTGCTTATTATTATAATTAGCTTGGAATGATATTGATGATTTGTTTCAATAACTACTTCATAACATGTATACTTTGCATATCAGTATTATATGTATTGAAATTAAGTACAGAGAGTATGCTAATTTACAGGAATGATCATAGGCAAAATGTTAAGAAACTAAGGCTATGTTAATTGGAATTGTGCTGTTCACTAATTATATAGACATAAATAGTATATTACGACAGTCAAGAATAGAATGTATTTCAGTAGAAGATCGAGAAAGAAAGAACGAGAATGGAAAGGGATTCGCATGAAAATGCAGGAATAATTGAAATTTGAGTCGATGGACTGACATTAACAAAAGAAACAGTCACGTTTGAGACAATGGATTGATATTTTACAAGTATTTACTGTATTGTTCTCAGATTTCAGTGAGATGTTCTGTAATTTAATGTTCAAATACATTCGATTGTCCACACTCTTGTTCTTGTTCCTTACACAATGACCTTATTCGTAAGTTATGTTAAAACAACATTTATGATAACTTATGGAACATAGTTTCTGTACATGTCTGATGAATGGAAGTGTAAGAAAAATATTGATACTCTCAGAAGATAGTGTGACCCGAAGATCATATACATTTCATAATAATAGATGTTTCTGTTATAATTTGCGGTTTGAATGCTTATTGTCTTGGCTCTTTTAGTGCTACTTTTTGTATCTGGTCGTCGCTGATTACTATGTCGGAAACGCGTATCACTTATACTCGGAATGAAAGACCTTTGCAATTCCCATGACGCGAAAGTAAGAACACAAAGACTGGTATTAGTGATGATTTATTAACCCCAAAATATGACGACAACAACTCTAGTAGAAGATACACTCATTTATATACTGATTGTACACCCATTTTTATTAATAATTAGAATGAAATCATATATATGAAAAATACTCACTGTTATAACAAATCATATACTAAGCATAGTTCATGTCAATGGAATACAAGAACATCGCATATTATACAGAATCAAATATCATACGAGACAATAAAACAAATACTTATTTGAGTAATCATTACATTGAATCAAAACAGAAGTAATGTAATAGGTAAATCAATCGAAAATTAACTTTTCTTTCCATCATATCAGTCTCATCTTTGCCATGGATGAAGTATTAAACAATTTATTTGCTAGTGTTCAGTATAGGATAGGGTTTATTGTTACTATATAAGAAGATTTGATCCGCCAGGGTGCTTCGTACCTGAGTGGTTGCGCCACAGGATTGAGTTGTACTATTCAGATTGTAGCATTAAAGCCTATACGGTGTCTGGTTCTCCTGTGAAGCGGGATTAAGCTGTACTGCCCGATTTATAAAATGCAAGCCTGGGTGGTGTCTGGCTCCTGTTAAACGGGGTATAGCTGTGCTGTTTGGGTTGTCACTTGAAAGTTCGGATGGTATCTGGTTCTCCTGAAAACCAATATAAAACTACAATTGATTGATCACCGGGTGGTGATCAGTGTCTTGCTTGTCTAGTCCTTATTAGTGCAGATCGAATACTATCGATCATGTTGCAATGTGGTCACCAGTCTAGGTGACTCGACACTGCGGGCACTATGTATTGATATTTAGATGGTGGTTGGAGGTAGTCAACAGGAAATCCTGGACCCGGGTTTCATGCTACCTCCAACCACCATCTAAATCCCAATATAAAACTACCCTGGCCCACAAGGGTTTATCACATATATGTAATTGTGTGATTTAAGAAGATTATATAAGGCATTTAATTCATAGAATAGATACGTGTTCACTGAATTGATGCAACAAGTCTGTTGACTTATACTCAGAATTTTAATTGATATTTCGATCTTAGCTAAGTATATAGAGGTATCACTGGCTCAGTATTTACTTAAAGAAAAATAACTGATTTTCTTCACTTTTTGTGTAGTATGTTTGTTTTATTATTAAAATAGATAAATTTGTCCTTGCATAGAATACATAGAGCGTTTAACAATCTGGTCGAATCAATATTATCTATGACAGTAGAACAGTCATCCAGATAGCAACCATTTAGAAGACTGTTGTTTATTATGTATATCCACATATATTATGTTCACATTATTTTACTGCTCATAAAAATAAATTGAAGATACTGTAGTAACCTAGAACACAAGTGGGAAGAATGTACGTATATATATAAAGCTACAGAATCTCTTAGTAAAATCTGAGAACTATCCAGTAAATTTTTCTTTTGCAGAATGTCAATCAATCGTCTCAGACTTCATTGTCCCTTCATTTCCACACCAATCATTCTTTGTTCGCGTTCTCTGTTCTTGAATCTTCTTAACCTTCTACCACTTGAGATTTCACTTCCTACTGATAATACATACTACTTATATCTGTCGACATCAGTAGCACACATTATAATACCATTGTAATTTCATGATATATCAGTTTTGCTTTGTGATTAAGTACATTAGTTTATTCATCATATAACTTGAGGTGAAATGCAATAATATACAACAAAGTTTGACACTGAATTCAGTTTCTATTCAATGACGCTCAAAAAAATCCTGTTTTATTCAGAATTTAAGGGCATTGAACTTTTCTTTGTAACTCAGACAATTGTTAAAATGCTCCAGAAATCAAACGTTTCTTTATGAATGAAGTGAATTTCTCTCTCATTATCAGACAGTTTATAACACACAGAGAAACCTCCAAGATCTTAGTTTCGTAAAACTTCACATATTTGAAATCTTGATAAAATTATCGCCTCCTATAAAATTCAAATTAACATCATAACTATTTTCACTTAGTACTATTTACTTGAATCCTCCCATTGATAAGCAAAGATGGATAATGGCTAGCAGTGGAATCCAGGACGAGCGTTTCGTCCTGTTTGTGACTCGTCAGCTGGATGTACCTGCATCTTAGAGTTGATGTTCACTCTTGGACTCGATGATGTTTAGGATTGTAATTTAAGACTTCAATATTGAGGCAATACGCACAGTATGCACATATGCCAATAAGAGATTGATCAATTACAGTCCTAACGCGATGGCGTATGAATCGAACGGTGCTGAGTTCGAATCACAGTGTGAGTATCAACTCTAAGACTCAGGTACTTTTGGCGAATGAGTCCCAAATAGAACGAAATGATCTTCGTAGATTCCACTGCTAGCTACTATCCATTTTTGATCATTATTATTTATTTTATAATACATATATTTGAATTATTGATCCTACTGAGCTTTTAACACTTGTTCATCACTAATTAGATAATGGTGTTACAAAAAAACGTTAGATATGACTTGATCAAATAGGGGTACTGTTTTCTTGTTTCTGTTTTCAAATATGTGTCTACAAAAGAGATTATATTTAAATTGAATCTTAAGTAGTGTATAAATAAAAAATAATATATTTGTAATATCTCAATGAGTAAAAAAGAGATATTCTGACAGTTGAGATCATTAGTCAATTGAAGCTAGACCACCATGAAAAACCTGGAAGCGCCTGGCGCGAGACTGATAGGTCCTGGGTTCGAATTCCGCCAGGCCAGGTCGTGGATGCGCACTGCTGAGGAGTCCCGCAATAAAACGAAATGGTCGTCCTGTGCTTCCAGGTTTTCCATGATGGTCTAGCTTCAATTGACTCATGATCTCAACTGTTGAAATTACTACAATCTCCACAAAAACCCTTTAGATATTTTGACGTTTCATGAGACAGTGTAAGTCACTTCTTCAGATAATAAATAAATAACCAAATCATAATGAATCCAAGTTTAATTAGTATAAAGGAGCAACTCAACAATATTAAGTACAATCAATCTAATTTTTTTATTCATTGAGATATCTACAAATAAATACTATTTTTATTTATAATAATTTATCCAGTGCTCAATTTATTCAAAAATATCAAATCAAACCATGTTAATGATACCTACTTAAGTAGTAGTAGTGTAGTGAACATGAACACCAGTGGGGACAATCGAATATATTTAAAACCTAACATCATATAGTAAATGCTTAATTTTCAAAATGTTCACCAATTGTCTCAACATGACTCAGACTTCATTGTTCTTGGATTTTTATACAAATTGCATTCTGTTTCCATTCTTTACTGTTCGATCCTCTTGTCACTCTGCTTCCCGATCTTCTGTTCACGACTAACATCATATACTACTTATGTCAATATAAGTAGCACACACCACAGTAGTAGTTGTTGTTGTCGTTGAATTCTTAGAAAAGAAACATTTGTAGATTATTTCATCTTACTTTAAGTCTATAACTACGTATGCTCAACGACCGACTGCCTCGACGAGCGATGTTCAGTGATATAGGAGTAGGTTGGAAGAAAGCGGGGGCCTGCAAGACCAAAACATGACACAAGTCCATAAAGTCACTGGTGAGTGGACTGAGTCATGTCGGTAGGTGTAGACTACCTGGTTGGAGACCGTGAGATGATAGCAACCGATGTTTAGAGACCCTGAATGACATGGCTCAAATTTGTTTGCAATGGCGCAGGTGCATCTACTCTTTGTGTTCTCCCAAATTCTAATCTACTAATTCCTCCTTGTCTCTTTTTTATCTCTTCCCAAATTTATTTCACTGTATTATACTCTTTAAATAACATCTTCAAACCCTAATGTTTTCGATTACTGCTTATACTCTTACTACCTCTACCACTACGGGATTTAAATCGACAACTGCATCTCTGTGCTAATGTAATGTGGTATGGCAACTCGAACTGATGTAATTACGTGCAGAGTTCTACATTGTTTCTGACCGACTGACTGATTAATTTTGTTAGAAACGTTGTAGAAAGAAAACAATATTGTTAAGTGATATGAGATTATTTGCATTTTCAAACATCTGCTCATAATACATAATATAACTATTGAATTGATATAAGTATTAAATAACAAAACTTCATTATTTTTTATGCCTTGTATATACTCAAAACTAATCTGTCTGTATAGATTTAAGCCAAAAGTAATCATCATCATTTGATTGAATACCATATGTTTGAATACAGTAGAGAATTCTCATAATGAAATAATGGTTTATTACAACAGTTGACTGTTTGTTTGTTTCTTAATCACTGAACTTGAAAATTATTCAGATAAAATAATTCAAACGAATATTCATTAATAAGTTGACAAAAAAATTGGGAACAGACTATAGAAAAGTTAATAGATGAGCAAAATTATGTTTGAAATAATAATCTCAGTGATTAAAATTAAAAATTCCAATGTTTCGTCCAACCAACTTGTCTGAACTTCTTCAGGATAATAATCGAAATCAAGATTATCAAAGAAATACATATAAATATATATAGCGTTTAACAAACATAACAAGTCATATCTTTACTGTGCTAATCAAATCGTATTTAGATATTGACTTGAGTAAATAGGAGAACATAAGTCAGTTATATGAGAATCATGTGTAAAGCTCAAAATGTGAAAATACATGAATGAATGAATTATATATATATATATATATATATATATATATATATATATATATATATATATATATATATATATATGAGATTGAGTTGTCAATATATGGTGTCGGTTATTATGTTAAGCCCACATATCTTATTCTCGCTTTTGGACAAGCCAATCTATTCATTCTATCAGAATAGGTTTTGTGGAGATTTTTTAGAAATTTCACAAGTTGAAATCATGAGTCGATTGAAGCTAGACCACCATGGAAACCTGGAAGCACTGGACGGCCGTTTCGTCAAGGTATGGAACTCCTCAGCAGTGCGCATCCACGCGCGAAACCATTAACACCGTTGGATGCCGGCTCAGTGATCTAGAGGTTAATTGCTCGTGCGCGAAACCAGTAGGTCCTGGGTTTGAATCCCGCGAGGTGCGGGGTCGTGGATGCGCATTGCTGAGGGGTCCCATACCAGGACGAAACGGCCGTCCAGTGCTTCCGGGTTTTCCATGGTGGTCTAGCTTCAATTGACTCATGATATCAAATATTCCTTCTACTTGAGTCACATTCTGACCTTTTTAATTATTCGCTTATCAATCTTGACTGTTTTTATATGAGTGCGTAGGTGTGTGTGTGTGTGCACTTCTTATCCCATTACTCATCACATGTCTGTAACTTATCTTTGTGTAACCATACATAATGATTAACGTTTGGTTAGAGTGGAGTTGGCTTGTCCCCTATCATCATTGCGCGTCGTTTCGTCTCTCTCTATTCCATTCGTTTCATATACAAAATATATGTATTCAAAAGTGCATTCTCGTTATTTGACTTATCTAAATCCGTTATTGACTAACGCCATCAAAGTCGATAATTAAATACGAGGAAAGGTGATAACAAACATTCATACAATCTACTTGGAGTCAGATCCACGGGCCACTAAATTGGATCTAAATGACGATTAAATAACTGGCCTCCACAAATACGATTAGATTAGTACGGTATAGATATGGTTTGATTGTTAAACGCAATATATATATATATATATATATATATATCTTTATTGATCATGATTTCGGTTATTACCCTGAAGAAGTCCAGACAAGTTTGCTGGACGAAACATCAGAATTATTATTTTAAATTCCAATCACTAAGCTTATTTCAAATAGAATTTTGTCTATATAATGCCTTTCGATAAAATACTTATTGAAATGATATCTGGCATTAGGAAAACTCACATATCCTTGATCTATTTGTTATAATAACATTATGTTCAAGTTGTATAATAATTACGGTGTATAAATTATATTGAATTGGTCTCTCATTTTATCATTCTATAAACCAGAAATTAAATATGTCAATCACCTCGATATTTTAACTTAATTTATAAGGGTTATAAAGTAGTGTGAATAATTAGGTTTACGATTTACAGTTGATGGGTAAGCATTTGGGTTTAGATTTATGCTTTTTATCAAGAACTTACATAACCTAAAATGCGCACTGCTGAGGAGTCCTACAATAGGACGAAACGGCCGTCCAGTGCTTCCAGGTTTCCAAAGGTAGTCTAACACCAATTGGTTCATGACCTCAATCAAAAACTTAATAATCTCAACAACCCCTATACTAGTATCCAATAAATAAATGTTTGAAATGTGATAGAAAACATAATAAGAATGAGAATGGAACCAAAAAAACGCATGAACTAGCGTATTGATATATTTGCAAATGGTAATGCTGAATAGAACGTCTGTTACCGTTACTAGTAATCAAAATCAAGGCAAAACTGACAATATAAATGTTGTAAGACTATCGGGTGATTACATAATCACTCAACATGGTAAGAAACAAAAGCAAATAAATATATAAATATCAATAAGATTATTTAAAAGGTATCTATTATAAGACGTTAGATAAGAACGGTTGAACAACTTGTGAAGGTTGTTTATAACAGATAGCCAGTTACTATGAAAAAAAAAGTCTAATCTTAACTTCGTTCTCTAAATATAGGTCAGGTCAGAAACCTGGAAGCCCTAGACTTCCGTTTCGTTCTAGTATGTGACTCTTCAGTAGTACAGACCCACAATCCCGCAATCAAAACTCGAACTAAAGACCTTCAGTCTCACGCGAAAATGTTTAGTCGCCAGACCACTGAATCGGTATCCAATAGTGTTAATATCCAACTTCAATCGACTCATGATCTTGTACAACTCTTTATCCATTGTCTAAGGTAAATGACTGTTTCATACCCGATACAGAATAAATTCTACGAATCATGGTTTCTCACTAAAACTTCATAAAATCCATCTTGAAGCTAGTCACTCATAAGCAGATGATTATTATCAGAATGAGAATTCATAGAGATTATAGTATTTTCACAATTAGAATTCATAAGTTCAATGCTTCCATTTTTCCATTGGTGGTTTACCTAAGATCAATTCATGAATTCAACTGTGAAGAAAAACTATTGTATTAAAAACAATCATTAAAAACTATTGTACCATTAATATATTATGATGGCCTCATCAATATGCTAAATAATTGTTCAGTGTTTTGTTGAATGAATGTCATGTTAAAGTATAAAACGTTTGTTTTGCGTCATTCATTGTTAATCTACAATTAGCATAAGTATTAATGTATTAAGTAAATTTACTAATAAAATGGTATTAATTGATAATTTTAGGTATTACAAAAGTTCAACTACATGCTTTCGATGGTCGACCATCCATTGCAATGATTGGTTTAAGTGAAGGTTATTACTTTTCAATACCATCTAGTTTACCAAGAAGTAAACAGGTAAATAATTATTTATAGTGTTAGGTTTTTTTTTTAAAGGAAGTTTATTTATTTTCATTGTTGAATTCATGAATCAATTGAAGCTAGATCATCATTGAAAGCCTGAAAGAACTGGACGGCCGTTTCGTCCTAATGTCTAACTCCTCACCAGTACGCACCCACGATCCCCCGCAAGAGAGATTCGAACCTAGAACCTATCAGTCTTGCGCGCGAGCGCTTAACCAGTAGATCATTAAACTGGCATCCAACAATGTTAATGTTCAACTTCAACTAATTCACGAAGTTGCGCCACCGTTCACCATTGTCCTCAGTGAGTTACTATGTCACAACTGATCCGATTGAACTCCACCAGGTGGTTTGTAGTTTGTTTTTTTTGAGTAGTTTTTATTTGCCTAAGTAATCATTTGTATCTGTGGGTTTGTTTAAATGATATGTTGCTAAGATAATCAAAAGTGTTATTATTATTTTATTTAGTTATCTACATGTTAATTATTTACGATAGAATTCGATGTGTTATTTAAAATTATGGTCCCACATTTGGGATCGTGGATGCGCACTTCTGAGGCATCGCATACAAAAACGAAAAAGTCATTCAATGCTTCCAGCTTTTCATTGGTGATCTAGCTTACATTGACTCATGGATACAATTATTAAAGTCATAGTTCTATTAGAAAGTTTTTTAGTCTCATTTATAAATATTTATAAACATACATACATTTCTTTTTTACTTTTTTAATAATTAAGTTGTGTGTGTAAAATCAGTTGCATGAACTTATTTATGTATGTTACCCTCTCGTGAAGGATCATAACCATTTACCCGCATTCTCTATCCAAATCTGTTACGGGTAAACTTTTCCAGTTGTTTTAACTTGCTATTCATCTTGTTCATGTCTGCTTGCAATTCTCATGTCAGTGTGTTCTTTGATCTTTCTCTTTTCTGTTTATGTTCAGGATTCCAAGTTAGCGTTGGCTTTGTGATGCGATTCGGTAATTTTTTGCAATGTTTACATGAAACTCATATTATATTGTTTCTTTCATCTTTTTTTAATGGCTTATATCACAACATCTATTTTAAGTAGTGTGATGACATTAGAATAGATTAGTAAAACGAGATGAAAATCAGAGTCACACTGAATCTGCTCGATTATATTTGAGGTATATCATTATTCTGCATATGATTAAAAATATTAGATTACAACAATTGTTCTCATTTTGAGGATGTTTTTTAGTTGTATCGAACAATGGGATCAATGTTTTGAGTTTTGTTTCATTTACAACTTTTCAGTCGGTATATCCACACTTCAGTGTTAATTACTATTCGAAGACTCGAATCCAGTAAATATCTATTCAAAAGTCAATAAATTACATACTAGACTACTGAATTTAATAATGCGAAACTATGCTCAATGAATGTAGAAGTATTTGTAAGAATTTGTTTTTGTCATTGTTTATACTGAAGATCATAATTCTGACGACCTACTTGAATATTTGGGCTATCTATTCCTGACATATAGATATTTCAACAAGTTATCTGTTATCTTGTTTGTTTTAACACATCATTATATCCTTTAATGGCATAACGTATTCAGGTGCGTTTATGAAAACTTCACGTCCTTCCATTGTACAAGTTACAAAAAGTACAAATACCGACGTCGTGGTTGCTGGTAATATGCATCGAAAAGAGTGAACATTATTCAAATATTGGTTTCTGAACTGCTAACATGTAACTGATGATTACTCAATATTTATCGTTATGATCGATCAAGAAAGAAGAAACGAGGTTATAATCTAATCCCTAGTATTATTTTACTATGAATAATTGTTTATGAACTAAATATTCACTGAAGGAATTAAAAAGGCATGATAAAACATTCTCTATTGAACGTTTCATGGATTGTTCATAATAGTTTGTATAGTGAAAACATTTCTCATGTTAAAAACTACTTAGTGATTAAACAGTGGTGGTGGTAATTAGTGAAATATCGTTTTATCACTACTTTAGTGGACCTCGAATATCTGACTCCAGGTAGTTCGTAAGAATGATTGTTATCGAAATGCATATTTCGCCAATCCTCGTATATAATCATCAACTTAAATCGCGTTAGTGAATAACGGAATTAAATAAGTGAAATACGAGAATGAATTTTTGAATACATATATTTTGTACACTCATTGACCTGGACAGACAATCAGAGGGACGAAGCGAAGGAACTGAAGAGAAGAGAGAGAAGCGAAACGAAACGACACACAATGGAGAGGGCATGTGAGCCAGCTGTGTTTAACTAAGCGTTACCCAATATTTAAAGTCAGACAAAAATAATCTACAGACATGTGATGAATAGGATCAGATGTGCACATATATGTGTTCATATATAAACAGTCAAGGTTGATAAGCGAATAGTTAAAAAGGTCAAAATATGACTCAGGTGAATAAATAAGCTTATCCAGAAGCTTGAAGGAGCTATGTGGCCTTAACATAGCAACCAACATCACAGTACTTAAAAAATCATATTCATCTTTAAAACGGATAATATGATTTTAATTCTTGAATATATTGTCACTACTTTTCTACTAATTTGTATTCATGTTCACAAAAGTAACATTTGGGAAAAAGAACTAAATAGACGTCTGACGGTTTACTAGCTTTCAAATGTGAAACATTTTAGTGTATCCACTTGGTTTTGTTTTACTTGTATCTTCCCATTGTTATTTAGGACTGCAATTGATCAGTCTCATGTTAGCATATGTGCATCCTGTGCGGATTGCCTCTATCAATTGCAGTCCCAAATAACAATGGGAAGATACAAGTAAAACAACACAAAGTGAATTTAAACTCCATCCCATTGTGCTAGCAAGTGGCTATCAGTTCTCAGTAGGTGTGTAGATAACACGTTGGCGGTTGAAGCGAACGGTACTTGGTTGGAGTCCTGGAAGCATCAAATATCAACTCTAAGATGCAAGTACATCTAGTTGAAGAGTCTCAAATAGGATGAAACGCGTGTCTTGGATTCCACTGCTAGGCACTATCCATCTTTGATTTTAGTATATCATTTTAAAAACGAATCAAAAGATTATCCAATAAATATTTAAGCTTTGGGATTTACCTCTCATATATTGATCACAATTCTAAGTGTAATGGATTTATGAAATGAGGTGAATACTTAAGATTTATTCATTGACAAATGATGTGTAAACCACATCATAAAAAACAAAACTGAAATCGATACGTTGAACTTTATTATTTATCAAAGTAAACAAGAGTTATGTAAAGAAGGAAATGCGAATCTGAAGGAAAAAACTGTTAGGATCTATAAGAAACACGAAATAGCATCTAATAGGTTTACTTCATGGTGTCTATTATTATCAGAACGTTTGTAATATCCATTTTGTTAGTCTTTTTCATTCCATTTGAGTTGTTAATATTTGTATTTTATTATAGTTTATATTTTTCTTAGGCCTTCACTAAGTTCCCGTGTTTCTTCCTGAACTGCATTTATGTTGTTTTACTTGATACTTAGTCTTGGCGATAGCCATATTGATTTGTTCCTCCTTTTGATTGCATTGCTTGTATTGACTGGAATTGTACATTTTTGATTGTGAATTGAGGCACTCTTCCAGAATTGGAAACACTCTGTTTTATAAACGAACCAAATATTATCTTTTGAACGAATCTGTGCGTGGTCTATCCACACAGAATAGAATAGCACTTATTTGTAGTGATTGGTAGTTTTCTCGCATCCTTTATCAACTTCCTTATTTATTGTAATTAATATTTGATTGATTGAACAATTATTAATTAGATAGCTGGGTGGTCATATTTGTTTAGGTAGCGATGTACATTTAAATTAACGATGAATTATAAAACCGTCACTATACCCAATTAATTTGTTTTGGCTTCAACCGGGCAAGGGCACGCATCTAACCCACCTAGACAGCTATTCTTCAGTTCAAACCTTAGTTTGGATATTACACGTTTGTCATTCAAAAGAAATATTTCCTTAGGTTCACTTAAAGAAACATGAAGTTAAAGCAATAAACTAAACGTTTTCTTTAAGTGCCCGAAAAGATTCTATATATTTTGTTGGGTTAAAGTGTGGGAACTGTGCAAAAAAAACAATACCATACGGATATTTAAACTGTCAAGATAGCCAACTATTGACTGCAGTTTGAAGTATGTATAACTACCAAAGTTAGATGTGATAATTTTAAATTAATTGAGTATTGGATACAATGACATTGGTGAACTAATGATACATTTATGACATCCTATTTAGTAGAAATTAGAATTTCCATCGTTTCGTAACTTTGTATAATACAGTTCTTCAGTGCAAGTATATTGTCTAATAATGTAATGACAAGATTAAATAATTAAAATGAGAAGTCAGAAAAATTAGCTCACTCTATGTGAAAACAGATTTAGTTATATCAATGTCATATCATTAGCTTGATTAAAGTAGCATGATGTTATCATTATCAAACCTATTTCGAAGAGATTAAACCAAATATTCTTTCTTTTTACTTTGATTATTTTTGGTTATTTAGATGCTTTGAGGTAGTCAGTGTGTCAGCTACAGCGTAGGACCAGGTAAATAAATTCATCGGGTTCAAATTGCCATACCTCATTAACACAAAATAATGAACAACAAATTCATAGAAGTAGTAATTTCAATGGTAGTAATATATAAAAGAAAGTAGTGATTTATATTAAGTTACAAAACATCAAAAAATTTAATTTCTACTCATTAAGATGTCTCAAATATATCAGTATTTTGTTATGGTTTAAAATGTGTTCTTAAGGCGGTTTTAATTCACAAATGCGTTGTGCACCAGGTCATTATCAATTTTCCAAGTGACTTACTGTATTGAGGCAGGTTATAACGTCTACACATACACATTTTCTAGGTCTATGCAGTCCATTCAGTCAAAGAATTATACTCCTAAATATATTGATGAATTATTCAACATCATTTAAGCTACTCAAACTGAATGAAATTGTCCTTTATCTTAGAGATTATAAAGTCAATATGTGTTTCTATTCTAACTCTTTACTCAAACTACACAATCTGTACTTATATTTTGATGGAATTCTATCGTGCAACTAACCATATCATTACTAGTCTAAATGACTTGATATCATAGACACTAAGTATTCGTAAATAAAATTTATTTTGATTTGCCTTAAAACTATGATTTAGTGTTGTATCTAGAGCTCATATCTTTAGTTAGTATACCGCGTATAACTTGATCACTTGAATGCTAAAACCCTTCAAGTAGCAAATGAGAAGACAAGTGAAAGGAATACTATTCCAAAAAAGTATCAATTATGGTACAGAACTGTCAAGTATTTATAATTTTTATTAAAAAACGAAATCATCATTATAGCCCATCAATCCGCATACAAAGGGTTATTAGTATTTGTCTAATAGGGAAGCCATAGGTAGAGATTTTGGAATATTTGTTTCAAAAGATGATTGAATAAAATATCTCTGTATCTTTTTAAGCTTCATATAACTTCCTCGATTTCACCCATGGACCGTCCTCACATTTAGTTTAAAACTTGAAATAATTATTTCTTTTCAGTATAATACGATTATGAAAATTGTTGAATTTTAGTTAAGATCATGAACTGATCAATGTCCTATACTACGACTAAACAGCCGTCCGATGCTTCTTGCTTTTCAATGCATTTCTAGCAATTGATCGGTTGGTGATCTTAATTATTTTTTTCTTTACTTTATAATGATCATCTTTTTTTAAACGTCATAGCGAACTAAGCTAAGATAGATAGTGACTAGTAGTAGGATCCAGAATGCTCGCTTCGTCATATTTAGGGTTCGTCAACTGGATGTACCTGCATCTCAGAGTTAATGTTCACTCCAATCCAGTACCGCTCGCTTCAAACGTCATCGCGTTATCTACTTAGCCACTGAGTCGTGATAGCCACCCCGTTGTGCAATGGGGTGAAGTTTAAATTTACTTGTATCTTCCCATTATTATTTATTCTTCATTACAAACTTTTAAGAAATTATTTAAAATGAATTCATTCAATAATTCGTAACGAATATAAAAGTCTCAACAGTTGAAATCGTGAGTCGATTGAAGCTAGACCACCATGAAAATCCTGGAAGCACTGGACGCTTAACCAACTAGACCACTGAGCCAGCTGGCATCCAACGGTGTTAAGTTCTAGCTTAAGCTAATCCACGAAATTGAGTGACTCATCCACCATTGTCATCAGTGAGTTACTATCTCACAACTAACCCGGTTAAACTCCACTGCTCACTACTTCTCACTAGAACTCCAGGATATGCCTCTTGAAGCCAGTCACTAGTGAGCAGATGTTGATTAGTATCAGAAGGGATTAGTTCAGTTAGTTAGACATTAACACCATTGGATGCCGGCTCGGTGGTCTAGTTGGTTAAGCGCTTGGCGCGAGACTGATTGGTCCTGGGTTCGAGTCTCGCGAAGCGGGTTCGTGGATGCATACTTCTAAGGAGTCCCACAATAGGACGAAACGGCTGTCCAGTGCTTCCAGGTTTTCTATGATGATCTAGCTTCAATCGACTCACGATCTCAACTGTTGAAATTACTACATTCTCCACAAAATTCCTTCTGAATATAAACGTAACAATTATGTAATCATTCAAATAAATCATGAAACATATCATTCTCTTTACAATAATATATTACGTAAGTGAATTTTTTTTTGTTTATTACATAATAATAAGTCATTTCATAGTAATATTGTCTATATATTTAGGATGTTTGAAATTTAAATGAATGATATTAGAGTGAAGTTGTTAATAAAAATAGGAACAATATTTAATATCAGGGGGAAACTTCTCTCCATTGATAAATTTCTATGGATATTGTTTAAGCCTTCAATGATACGTTAATGAAATGCAAATAGAACGTGATATATAACTTAGTATATATGAACACAATTTTAGTGTAGTTAGTATGATATCAAAAACAATTATTAGAAAATGAAACAGTGTTTTCATTCTAGTATCTAATATCTAACTGATGTACACCATAGATACTATTACAGTTCGTACCAAGAACATTTAGGTGTTGTTTCTGTAGTTTTTTCTCTGAGCTAGATGGATTGGTCGTGGAGCTTGTTATGTTCGTCAACTTGAATGCTACTAATGATTCGTCTTACTCAGAACGGAACGAAGAATCAAGGATTAAGAGACTCGATAGGCTATACTGGTTCGTTGTCCCCGACTCAGCTTGCTCGATCCAGAAGTCTTGGTAAGATGTAGAAAGTGTATTCTACAGACAACCATAAAATACCAGGTTCATGAATCACACAAATCAAACGTATTTATACAAAAAATATATATAATCCATATTGCCATAAAAGTTTTTAACATTTAATCGATAAGTTCGTCAACCTACAATTGTGTGGGTGGTAAGAAATGCCCAAGCATACATCTGCATACAAGCTCCACAAAGATAAAATTACAAAATATGAGTTTTGGGGATCTAAATTCCCCAAAAGAGCTACACATCATCTACCTGAACTACAAATCTCCTGCACAATTTAGGTGTTATGGCAAGTTAATCGACTAGATTTATAAATATGAGCCATTAAAATGTCATTTTAGTAGACTCAAATTAACAGAGTAGCTACGAGTTCTGATATTCCTTTGCCTCATTTTTATTAGTCGTTTGAGTATATTAGTAATCAGTTATATAGTAGAAAGAAACAAATGTTCACTAATGCTTGATTTTAATTGGTTGCTTAGCTAGAACTAGCTAATAATATCAACTGTCATGGGAAGAGTTTATCTGTACCGAATTGTACATCTACAAAAAAGCATCTCGTTACTATGCCAAAAATAATTATAACACGTTAGTATGCTATTTGCAAATTGATGCTTATTCAACAAAATGGTTATAGAAGGCACAATATTTCCACACAAACGCGTACATACAGCTACATGGGTCTCAACGCATCATACTATACAGATTGATAATATCTGTATCACTCAAAAAAATTAAAAGGTCAATAGAAGATGTGAGAACAAGGAGAAGAGTTGACGTAACTTCAGATCACCACCTAGTGGTTGTCAACATGAAACTGAAGCTAAAGCACTGGACAACTGAGAAAACAGAATTACTAGAGTTCAATACAGCCTCCCTTCGAGATACTGAAAAACGCAAAGTAAGGGCGGTTGAAAGACATATGGAACTTAAAATAAATGTCAACCAATATCAAAGTCAGAATCTTCAATACGAACGTCTAGAGAGTTCCACTGTACGGAACTGAAGTCTCCAGAACTATCACAACCATCATCAAAGCAGTACAAGTATTTACTAACAATTTTCTACACAAGATACTCAATATCGGTTGACTGGATACCAACAGCAACAGCCTATTGTGGGAAAGAACAAACCAGGTTCCATCTGAATAGAAAATTAGGAAAAGATGATGGAAATGGATAGGACACACGTTGAGGAAATCGTCAAACTGAATCACGAAGCAATTACTAACTTTGAATCGTTAAGGAAAAGAAAAAAGAGGAAGACCAGCGAACACATTGTTTCGAAAATTGGAAGTAGACATGAAAAGGATGAATAGCGACTGGAAAAGATTGCTTGGGAAAGATTTGGACTGAGGCTGCTGCCTATGTTCCTTCATGAGGTGTAACAGAAGTAAGTAAGTAGATATGCTCTGAAAAAGAACCCGAAAATGCACATGAAATTACGTATGCGTTAGAATAAGTTCTTATTTTAGAAATGTTGAACTATTTGTTTTGGAGCTACTTCTATGAATTCCAAGCTCTTTTTCTCATCACATATTACCCTCACTGATTCACAAGTATAGGAAATCAAATTCTTTAAAAGTGTGGAGTTGTGCAGAGAGTTTTTCGATTTTCGCGGGATGTTGACGTAGGAGGAAGGTAGAATAATCTCTGTGAATCTTGTACGTTTTCCCGGGGGCCATGGTATTCCAGCACGACAACACAGTCCTCTAGAGGATTGCCATTGCGTCTGATAATGGGTTGTTAGTAAAGTAGCCATCATAATCAGAGCACAATTTTTACTAAAATCTCTTAGCCTAAAAACTTAAAACACCATGCTGTTACTCGCTGCGAATATTCCTAACACTGTATTTAGTGTGTGGATTGGCAAGGAGAGAAAACACTGCCAAAGCGTGTTACTGTAGGTGGCATGCTGTGACATAAGAGCGAGTCCAAGACATTTTTACCTTATGTAGGTTGTGTGACATATTGTTTCTGGTTATAAGTTTCTATAGCGACATTTTTTTCTTCATGTCATTGAAGAAAACTACCTGTCCTCCAATTGATTTCAGGGACGCTCGAACCACCAACGATCTGTTTAAAGTCAACGTTCAATTTTGAAACATGTGAGAATATCTTGGAAAATGCTTTATCCGTTTCAGTTTTTGAGTTTGATCACCTTATACACACATCCCATAGACATCTTTTAACTAGAACTGCGTACAGTATGGATTGAGCATAAGCAATTTTTTCACATTTCCTTTCGAGTTTGATAGAAATGAATTTTATGTGAAACATGTTTAGTGATCAATGGAGATACAGTTGAGAGAACGAATGAAATAATACGCACTACTTAAACAAGAATTAAGACACTTATTTATCGAATAGAAATAGAGATACCAATTAGCGGAGTTAATCCAATGTAGTTATACACAGAAGACAATGGAAGGTGGCTGCGCAATGTTGTGGAATGTTTGAATTTAAACATTAACATCAATGTATCCCGGTTCATTGGTCTAGAGATTAAACGTTTATGCGTGAGAGCAATGATCCTGTGTTTTGTCTATGTGCACTACTGAGCTGTCTCATTCTAAAACGAAATGACCATCCTTTGTTAGCAGACTTTTAGTTATCATCAGTATTACATCAGTGCATGATTCTGATGAATTGGAACTACCTCTACGAATCTATAACGAGAACACTATATGCATATAAAACAGTTTGTCTTAGTAGCATAAGCATTATAATATAGCTTCCCATAAATAATTACTACAGATATATTGCTGTCCTATTACCTCATAGAATAAATAAACTGTTAGAATCTACTGAAAACATGCGACTAAATTAATTATGTTTAAAAATTGTTTTGTTGTAGTTCTTTTGGTTTGGGTCATATGTGATGTTCGTTGACTGTTCATCATATAACAGTTGATATATATTTTGTTTATTGAGGTCATTAACGGATTGATGTTAGACCACCATTGAAAACCTGGATGCAGTAGATGTCCCTTTCGTTCTATTGTGAGACTCCTCAACAGTGAGCATCCACGATCCCGCTCGCAGGATTCGAACCTGGGACCTATCAGTCTCGCTTGCGAACGCTTAACCTCTATATCATTGAGCCGGCTGGCATCCAACATTGTTAATATCTAATCTCAACCAATTCACGACCATCTTGCATTGTAATGAGGTAGATACCTGTCTCTACCCGACATGGATAAGCGCCACTGGTCACGGCTTCTCACTAGATGGATATGTCCATGAACATATGCCAATAACTTTGTACCCGTCACCAGTTATATCTGCTTCTTCATGATGTTCGAATTGAAGAGTTTTCCTGTTCCACTTATTAGTAGTACTCTATAGTGTAATATAACCTTGAGTGAATAATTTTACTGCACTATGTGAGCTTAAAACATAAATCCTGACAAGTTGATTCTCTGTGAATATTTTTTTGCTAAACGTGATAATCTCAATATATCCTCATAAATTAAATAAAAATATTTCTTTTTATAGAAACAGGAATTAGTCAAAGTTTTACCATTGGATCGTATTCTAGTTGAAACTGATGCACCAGTACTAAGTTCATCTTCAATACAGGTAGATGACAATTTTCTATTTTAAAAAAAATGTTTTCCTTCTTTTTACTTAGAAAATGTTTTATTATTGGAAGTTGCATTTATTTTGTGGCAGTAAATTAGAATATTGTTTCTTTAAAGTTCACCAGATACCATCTTACATTAACATAGTGAACGCAATGTCGAGTTACTTAGACTGGTTGCCATATTGTAACTTGGTTGATAGGATTTGATCTGCGCTAAGAAGGATCTGACATACATAACATTGATCACCACCTAGTGATCAATCAGTTGTAGATACATCTTAGTCCTACAGGAGGTCAGTCGCGGCTCGGATAGCTCTGTAGTAACGTCTATGACTGTGAAATTGGGTGACACGGGATCGAATCTGTGAGGGAGAATCAGTTCCTACAATATTACAGATACACCTCGCTAAAGAGTGCCAAGTAGCACGAAATCTAGGTCCACAGTTTCCTGTTGACTACCTCCAAATACGATATTACAGAAATCGAGTTATACGAAGCTGTCTTTGATTGCATTTGTGTATGTTTTTTTCTTGAGTGAAGACTTAAAAGGGAACACTCAGCCATCGATATCTAAGTGAACGTTCACAAACCAGTACTAAGATATACAAAATAAATAAATTTAGCATTTGCTACACTGATCATTAAATATCAGCTGTCCTTTTGTATAGTTAAAATTTAACAGTCTCCCTCTTCTTGTCATCTCAAAACAAATACATCAGTTTACATGTATGCATCAAAGTATACAGAATGGATGAACAGTGGAAGATGTAAATATTCATATTTTTGTTCACATTTCTCGTAAACATCTATCTTCTTCAATTCGTTCGCCTTAACAACCAAAAACATCCCGATTTTACAATTTGTTATTAGACGAAGATAAATTTATTTTACTTAAGATTTGATAACAATTATTACTGGAATGAATGTTTATGAGTGATATAATAATTATGAATTCGGTTGATATTGTTTACTTGAATCTTCCGATGTTCAGGACCGCGATTGATCAGTCTCTTGTTGGTATATGTACATCCTGTGCGAACTATCTCCATAATGCCTTAATTCACAAGCATTATAAGCATAAATGGATAGTGGCTAACATTGAAATTCAGGACGCACGTTTCGTCCAATTTGCGATTCGTCAGCTGGATGTAGCTGAAATGCAGTCACTTAATCACAAACTGGACGAAATGCGCATCCTGGATTCCTCTGCTAGCCACTATCCACCTTTACTTATAATGCTTAATAATTAGGAATGTTAAGATATTTCTACCTAGAAATTAGTCATTGTCAGTCAAGTGAAGATTCTATCTACATTTTATTATGTTATAAATGTTTTCCCTACACAATAGTTTAATATATTGTTACTATGTCATCTCATAAGAACATTTTATTGTTAAAGATGTTTATTCCAACTGATGTACACATGAGTTGTGAATTATCTTTACATTGAGCTAAAAACACAATTCAATTTCAAACGAACTGGCAAATTTTTATGACGAACATAATTATGTGGAATCATCCAGATGTTCACTGCAGACTGAAATCAGTTGAAGTCCTATTGACAAACAAACAAGAAAAACACTGTATAACTGAAATGTGTTAGTGTATGGCTGTTTCGAAATATAGAATTTATAATCTTCAAGTCTTGTTTCAGTCAAAGTACTGTATTATTTGGGCAATGCAAATAAACTAGTGCCCTCAGTGATTGTATTGTTTACTTCAAGTGATATCTTCCAGTGAAAAATATCGATTATAAGTTTAACAATTATACACGAATGTAAATAAAATATTAACCGGTCGATTGTAAATGTTTATTTTTATTATCAGAATTGGAATTTTTGAGATTGTAGTAGTTTTAACAGTTAAATTAATGAGTCCATCTAAACTAGATCACTACCGAAAACCCGTTACGTCCTAGTATGAGACTATGAATCCACAATTTCACACATGAAACTCGAACTCAGGACCTTCGGTTTCACCTGCAAACGTTTAATCGCCAAACCACTGGATCCGCATCCAACAGTGGTAATGTCTAACCTCAATCCCTCCATAATCTTACACGACCTTTCATCAACTTACACTAATCTCCATTCTGCTCATTAGTGACTAGTTTCAAGATGGATTCACTGTAGTTCTTGTGAGAAGCCATGATCAGTGGAGTTCAATCCGTATCGGGTGTGAGACATTTATTCGCCTCAGACAAAGGGTGAGGGGTTGTGCAAAGTCAGGGATCGATTGAAGTTAGACATTTACACTGCTGGATGCCGATCCAGTGATTTGGCGATTAAACGTTCGTGGGTCAAACGGAAGGTCATTGGTTTGAGCCTCAACTGCGTATTCGTGGATACACACCCTGAGGAGTCCTACGCACTGACAAAACGAGAGTCCAGTGCTTCCAGGTTTTCAGTGGTGGTCTAGGTTAAGTCGACACTTGAATTCAACTGTTAAAATCTATTTTATCTCACATCTCTCATTTTTCATCATTTTGAATTATAGAGCCGTACTGAACCAGATGAAGCTATCAAAGTTTGTGAACATATTGCGAAAATAAAAGGAATAGATTTTGAAACAGTTTGTCAAATAACAACTGAAAATGCATTTAAACTATATGGATCACTGAATGTGAAATGTTAAATTCATGTGAACTGAAACTGAACAAAATACACTATGATATTCAAAGCAAATTACATTTTTACAAGACCATACTTTATTCAATGTATTGTTTATTGTTCACAAAGGATCCAAACCTATCTCATGAAACAGAGGTCAATATCAGTAGTAAAATGTCGAGTGAAGCATATGATGCAGATGCCTTTTAAGTACTTACTTAGTTACGCCAGTTACTTCTAATGGAGCATAGGCCGAAGACCAGCATTCTCCAACCCACTCTGTCCTGCACCTTCCTTTCTAGTTCTATCCAATTTTTGTTCATTCTCTTCATGTCTGTCTCAATTTCTCGACGTTATGTGTTCTAATGTCTTCCTCTTTTCCTTTGGTCTTGAGGATTCCAAATGAGGGCTCGCCTTGCAACGCCGTTGGATGCTTTCCTCAATGTGTGTCCTGTCCACTTCTAGCACTTCTTCCTAATTTCTTCCTCCACTGGAATCTGGTTTGTTCTTTCCTACAGTAGGTTGTTGCTAATAGTGTCCGGCCAACGGATTCGAAGTATTTTTTGTAGACAACTGTTAACAAACACTTGTATGTTCTGGATGATGGCTTTCGTAGTTCTGCATGTTTCCGCTTTATACAGTAGAACTGTTATGACATTTATACTGGAAGTTCTAGCTTTGGTGTTTGTTGACAGTTGTTTTGAGTTCCAGATGTTCTTCAGTTGTAAACCTGCTGTTCTTGCTTTTCCGATCCGCGCCTTCATATCTGCATCAGATTCACCATGTTCATCAAACGCTAACCAGAAAAAGTTATTCAAACTTTTGAAAATCTGCCTTTTAAGTAAATAGCATCTAATTAAAGAATAATTACATGAAAAACCTATTTAAATAAACATTTTTACAGTAGTGACTTAATTGAACAGTGAATGGTTATAAATACAGTAGTGTTGTAATGAAGAAGAAGAAGAAGTCAGGTGGGGAAGATCAAAATACTAAATAACGCAAAACCCCAGAGTTCTTTCTTAAAATATGAAAAACTATACATTGAATACTTCATTTGAAAATCTTTCATCAGTTGTTTAAAACTTCATCGTTCCTTCATTGTTATTACAATTACTCTCTCGCTTTACATTCTCGTTCTCTTCAATTTGACCTTAACCGTCTGTTGCCAGGTATTCCACTTCTGATTATTATTACTACATATTACTTATATCGACAGATATAAGTAGACTACGGAAAATGACTGACTCGTCTTAGATGCATGACATTTTTGAATTGAATCGTTTACAATTTACCTGCTTTTGGTCTATGTACATCTTGCTTTGGTCATGCTGAACAGCATTCATGAGAATGAAAATGCAAATTCCTGAAACGTAGATCAGTATAACCTGCTTAACAAAACAAGTTTAATTGACAAATGGTTGTAGTTTAAATACACAAAACATTCTTCCTAGCTATTTCACCTCTGAAACATAGGCACATTAATATAGTCGTGTTTTACTTTCAATAGACTACTTCAAATATATGCTTTTCCGTCGAAAATTAGACATTCGTTTTAAATCATTGAATACAAGTGAACTTATATATTAGTATACGATTGTGGAGATTATTAAGTTTTTGATGGAGATCATGAACTGATTGATGTTAAACCACGATTGAAAAACTGGAAGCACTGGCCGGCCATTTTTTCCTACTGTGGGACTCCTCAACAGCGCGCATCCACGATCCAGCACGCAAGATTTGAACCCAAGGCCTTTAGTCTCGCGGGATCGTGGATGCGCACTTCTGGGGAGTCCAACAATAGGACGAAATAGCCATCCAGTTCTTCCAGGTTTTCAATGGTGGTCTCACATCAATCGGTTGATTATCTCAACCATAAACTTATATAACTTGTGTATTTTCTTATTTATTAACTCTAAAATATTCAGCTTATTTTTAGAGAAAATTTTCACTTAATTGAATCTTATTTTACCTCATTATTTCACTTGTAGTAAGGTTCGCACTCAAGGACTTAATCCTTAATTGTATAGTGATAATTTACCACCTCTTATAAATGGTGTATGATAATTATATACGCAAACTACAAACGTATTATTATTAAAGAAAGTCGTCTGCTCATTAGTGATTAAATTCTTGAACTTTTGGTGATAGGTATGATACAAATACCATCAGCTTTCTAAAATACTTGAACATAGAAACGTAGACCATTGGATTTTAGCATAATGGGTCAAATCTAATGTGATCATTGACAGGTTTAAAGTCCTGGATCCAATCTTTAGAAAAATAGTTGACACACTTTATCGATCTTATGCTTTGATCAAGTCACGTTTTGAACATCCCTCGATTTTAGTGGTCAACTAGCTATAATCAGCCTGTGAATCGATGTAAAATTATCACTCTAGTACGTCCGTAAGTGAATGCATATATCTATGAATTGTGATCATTAATGTCAACAGCAAAGCCAGTGATACAAGATACATTATTTTGGTCCATATGTACAAGAAAACCGTTTATTTGGAAGTGCTTTACAAAATTTTGTTACTTACAATATCAGAATCATAGTGAGTGTTTTTTAGAAAGTTATCAATTGCGGATAAAGCTGTACAATAAGTTCATTACATAAGCATAACTAGATTACTTTTAAGTAGTTACTCATCCACTTGATAAGTCGATGCCATCCTTTCTGAGTATAAAACCAAGGTTTGAGTTATGTATACTATTGATAGAGACTAAATAATGATCTACGCAAAATCTTCTATCTGCACTTTCTTGTACGCTGTTCACCAACTCTTTATCAAACATATCTACAATATGAGATATTATACCTTATTGATTCTTCCGCTATCCGAACTGCCTTTCAGTTAATGGATCTTCATCACTGCGCAGAAGTGTAATTTACGGTCACTATGTTTCTTGACAATTCCCTACCTCCAAGAACTCACTGGTTATTTGCTTCTTCCCATAAGAGAGATGGTTAAGAAATACAAACTAAAGAGGTGTAAGTTTCTCAACTCACTTTGATACCATCATAGTCTTATCAGTGGTTTCTGATACCCTATTCTCTAAATCTAGTGGTGAATAAGACACAGTGGTTTCTAGATTGGCTTTGCAGTCTATATTGGACAAATATCCCATTTGTTCGTAAATTATATTTGACCTAATGGTCGATTATGTTATCTGCTGAACATTCAAAAAGCTTATGTTTGAGTAAATCTACGTTGAATTAACGAGAAGACAGTTCTTTTTCCCTACCGTATAGATCATACAGAATTTATCTCGCTCTGTCATTGGCCAAATGACAAGGTAAAATGATCCAATATTAAAACGCTATCCTGAACGTTTTCATGCAGTATTAAAGTACCAATCACAAGAGCCAATACTACTACGCTTAAGCAGGTTTCCAAATTTAGAGCCATGCGAAAATGATGTACAATAAGACATTTTCTGTATAAAAGGTAGAAAATCAATAAAATTATCTTCTTTATAGACTAATTTAACTTGAATTGTCTACTTTTATGCGGATGCAGACATCGCAGGATAAGTTATATAATTAGCCTAAATTTCACGTAGACGTTTGTGTTGACGATGACCCAGCTCAGAGGACAAAACCCCATCAATTTCATTCACCTGAGCTACAAATCTTCTACACCATCTTAAGTCTTTACATCATATTCCTTATTTCATTCTTGTCGCCATCAGTCACTAATTCAATTCTCGTTGTAACTGAATGATGTCAAACAACGAATTACTGACAAGTAATTTCAGTCAATATTACATTTTGTCGAACTGATTGTCTGATGAAGAACTCATAGGGGATACATGTTAAAGTTTTATACTACTAATATAAAAAAAGGAAAACGTTTATTCTTTACTTTGACAGAAAATTACTGATTACATATCATAGTTAAACTCGAAATCAATAAAGTACGGATCGTCATTTTGGAACTACAGTTCGATCAAATTCAATGATTACCTGGAATTTAATTAAGAATATTTGTGAGTAATTAGTAATATGATCAATTAGCAAATACACTTACATTCGGTATGAATGGTTGTAAAAATATAAAACTTCTTAATCGACTTTGTTCAACATATATGAATTCATTTGGTCAATCACGTCGTAGATCTCACCAAAAACTACCATGTGTTTGATTGTCAATTAGGAATTGAAATCACTTGATCGAATTGTCACTTCACTAGACTACATCTAAAACATCTATTTAAATAGACAATTCACTTCAATAGGTATAGTGTATGTAATCTATTAAACTGATCTGTAGTAAAATATAACACTATTTAACATCTCTCCATTGTCAAATCACAATAATTTCATTGACATGCAACAACGGAAAACGGATTGAGTATTCATTGACAAGATCATTATCAGTAAGTCATTCAATCCGTTACTTACGTAACATATCTATGATTTTCGACAATAATTTATGCTGATCTGAAATTTAGGTAAATGAATGATCATTAACGCTGACATCTATCTGATTATCGAAAAAAATAAGAAATTACATCATTAGATATTTCCTGCTTATCTAGCATAGATCTATTCTATACACATACGGTTGAACTCCTTCATAAGTGTGCTTGTCAAAGAAATATTTATTTGATTAATTGAAGTTTATTTAATGCCCATCTAACTTTAGCTACCGAGTCATTGAAACAAAATACTATTTCACAATGCACTCGTTGATCTCCTTCATTCAAACTGTTTGAAATATGATTGGTCAGTTGTGTAATTGAGTTTAAATATGACTATGATTTCTTAGAGAACCAATAAACTGGATCTTAACCCTATGAAGTTACTTCCACTACCTACAATTAAAAACTGAATCGTTACTAGACACTATGTATTACATTTCAGCTTGTATATTTCCATTGTCTAGTCATTTACAAATCATACAGTTACCTGATAAGTAAATGAAACACAATTCATATCTTGCTTACATAGATTGAAGTTAAACAGATAAATGTCATAGAATTTCATATTAATATAAACATTTATTTCTTCTAAATCTAAAAAACAAAAGAAAAGTAGAAACGTTTCTTTCAAAGAAGCATCTATAAGTCTTAGTTATTTAAAATATATCATTCAATTTGTTGTGAGCATTAAGCCAATAAAAACCATTGTATAACAAGATTGGATTATGGATATGATTTAGGTAACTGAACTGCAAAACATTATGATTTGTCCATCTCTTCCTCAAATTCTCAAATAACTATCAAAATTATAAGCAAAGATGGATGGTGGTTAGTAGTGGAATCTAGGATGCGCGCTTCGTCCTAGTTTGGACTCGTCAGCCGGATGTACCTTTGTTTCAGAGTTGATGTTCACTCTGGGACTCGAATTCAGTAACGTTCGCTTCAGAAACCATCGCGTTATTCACCCAGCTACTACTCACGACCTGTCAAAATTGTTTTGATTATTTAGTCCATAAAATAAAAATATTGATTTCACCATCGTCTTAGCTGACTAGACTTACATGACATCATGAAATGCTTGATTTCATAAGTGTCACATCTGATATTATTCATTTTAAACTACAATTTAATTCAAGATAGTGGCATTTATCCTTTTATTTTACAAACATTCTATATACAATTATTTCAATATGATTGTAGACAGGTTATGTACTATACCGTAACTTCATTATTGTAATTATGTTAGTTCATTGTACTGTGGTAAACTGATTAGATACTATAGAAAACGAGTATTTAGTCAAATAAAAATAATACTAAATGTCAATTTTGTAAATTCATGTTTATATTGTCTACTATTATTATTTTAATATTTGAGATCATGAGTTCATTGAAGCTCAACCACCACAGAAAACCTGGAAGCACTAGACAGCCGTTTCGTACTAGTTTGGAACTCCTCAGCAGTGTGAATTCATGATCTCGCCTCTCGATATTCGAACCCAGGACCTATAGGTCTCACACATGAACGCTTAAGCCCTAGACCACTAAGCCGGCCGACATCTAACGATGTTAATGTCTAAGTTCAACTGATCCACGAAATTGAGCCACCGTCCACCATTGTCTTCAGTGAATTACTAACTTACAACGGACCCGGTTGAACTCCACTGAATACTACTTCCAGGTTTTCCATGGTGGTCTAACTTTAATTGACTTATGATCTCAACTAATAAAATTACTATAATATCCACAAAACCCATACTGATATTATTATTATTATTATTATTATTATTATTATTATTATCATAAAATATAATTTAAGTCAAGTTACCTGAGGTACTGTATCTTGTCAGCATTTGACATGTTTTTTCACTGTGTTCAAACTTCATTTCTAATTATTTGAAAAGGAGAAATAAAAAAGTTTATTCACTTCACCAATTCATATATAAAACCTAATTGATTATTTCATTCATAATATATATTAATCAATTTGTTTTTATAAGAATGGGGTTTGGTGGAGATTTTAGTAATTTATAGTTGAATTCATGAGTCAATGAAAGCTAGATCACCATGGAAAACCTATAAGCACTGCACAGTCGTTTCGTCCTCAGCAGTGAGCGTCCACGATCTTGCCCCTCAAGATTTGACTCTAGGACCTATCAGTCTCACGCAAGAACGCTTAACCAAAAGACCACTGAGCCGGCATCCAACGGTGTTAATGTCTAACTTCAACTCATGCATGAAATTGAACGACATATCCACCATTGTCTTCAGGGAGTTACTATCTCACAACAGACCCGGTTGAGCTCCACTGGTCATGGCTTCAACCTTACTATTGATATCAATAATTGTGTTGGTTTATAGTAAATAAATAGATGAAATTCATTCCTTATTCCAAACGTCATCATAAATTTAGCGGGAACTAAGAAGTATTTGGTAATATATGTGATGTACTTATATTGCATAGGAACTATGCATATATCTGTAGACAATTATATATAAATAATAATTTCATTCATTAATTGAATGTGATAAGAATTTCCATGAAATCGAACTTGAGCTATGGGTATTGGGTGCACTATGAGCCTTATCATGCTGAAATTAATATGAAAGTAAACATTTGCAATAGAGGTAAGAAAAACTATATGTAAGAATAAGTTACTTTATTGTAACTATGCAAATGGTATTTGTGAAATAGTAACACCCAAAAACCGATTACAAAACCACTAATAAAGATAAAATAGAGCCAACTGTAATTTCACTGGTTGAAATCATGAGTCAATTGAAGCTAGACCACCATGGAAAACCTGGAAGCACTGGACGACCGTTTCGTCCTTGTATTGGACTCCTCAGCAGTGCACATTCACGATCACGCACCCGACGGGATTCGAACCCAGGATCTACTGGTAATTGTCAGATGCAAACACAATTGTGAATACAATGGCGTAATACCATCTACAGCGATCTGTGAAGTGTGAAACAAATGTAATTATTAGGAAGCAAATAACGTAGATCATGAATGGGAAAGCAGAAAGACCTGACAGCTAAGGTACTGTAGTTCAACACAGAAGCAACTACATAAATGTTTGACAATGTCTTTAGAAAGAGTTGAGAGGAAGAACAAGTACCAAGAGACTAGAAAGATTGATACCGAAGAAAGTAGATTTCAGCAAGTGTGAGAACTACAGAGGCACCTTGCCACTATTAGTATAAAGAAACATTTTACAGATTGTTTTTTAACCGAATGAATGTTTCAGTAGACTCACAGCTTTCAGATCGACAGGTTGAATTCTGTAGAGATCGGTCGTGTATTGACTAGATTGTGACACCAGTTAAGCGGAACCCACTACCTTATATCACCTCCCTTCATTATGAGAAATCGTTAAACAACTTGTATAGGAGAATCTTATCTATTCTTCTTAGACACAATGGTGTACTTGAAGATCATAAAGAACTTTTGCAAAGGACTACTCTCCAAACTAACGTTGTGCAAAGCTACTGACTTTCACCTGCTGGTCGAATGGGTTGTTAAGACTACCACATCTTAGAGAAAGCACGGAATACCATGGACAGTTTGCAGACAGCTAGACGATTTAGACTGCACAGATAACCAATCTCTTTTGTCCCATATACAGTAGTAAATGCGGGTGAAGACAGCTAATGTAGCAGGTAACACATTGTGAAAATCACCAAACTGGATCACAAAGTAAGCCTTAACTTGGATTCCTCAATGTAAGTGAAAAAGAGGCAGATAAAAGAACACATAATTTTGGAAACCGGAGGCTGACATCAAGAAACGAATAGCGCTTGGGAGCAACTGGAATGAAGAGTTTAGGACGAAAATGGTTATAGATTACTGATCGACAGCCTATGCTCCACTTGGAGTTATAGGAGTAGGCAAGTGAGTGAGTGAGTAATTAAGCGAGCAAACTGGTAGGTGGGTTAGTAAGGCAGAAAGAAAGTAAATAACATGAATTGGATTCGATTAGAACATTTGAGGCATACAAATGATTGAGGCGTATGCCAATAGACTTCAGGTAATTCAAGATTTTGACTTACTATTATAATGTACAGCCACCTTATTAAAACATATATTCAGTTTCGTTAAATCCAGATGGATTGTCGCTATGTGGAGTTGAAAACATTGAAAGAATGTCAAATTTTACGACTCTGCAGAAATACAGCAATTCAATATATGTAGTATAAGGGGTTTGTGACTCCTTATACTCAGTAATCAGGACCGAATTCGATCAATCACTATCGCCACATTTGCATTTTGATATGGAGATACCGACGGAGTGCAGGATGCATTTCGTTAGCTTTAAGATACATCAGTTGGAATTAATTACTCTCAGTATTGATGTCCACTATAGATTGTACAGTGTAGGTTTGAATCTAAAATTACTGGGTTCAATCTTCAATGTTAACGTTAACATTGGGATACGGATATACCCTACTGACTAGTCCGTGTTGTTTTTTTTTGAAATTTATACAAAACGAGGTTTCGTATTCCCGTCTTTATATGCTTAACAATCGTTATAGTAGGTCAATCTGATTCAAATAATAAGAGATTTGGAGTTATTAAGAACACTTACGATATTCATGTTTTATAACTTCTGCATAATTCATGAAAGCTACAAAACAACTCAATAGAAACATAAATGTAAACTATTGGGAATGTTTGTAAAGAAAAGTGATCTGACGTAATATTAAAAATTATAATAAACTTCAACTAATTCTTTCTATCATACGCAAAGACAATTGAAAGTAATGAGAGTACACTTATAGGCTTCAACATTTATAAATCAACCAACTCCTCATAGAAGAAACGTCAGAAAACTCTCATTCATAGAAACTATTTTATTTCAACTGACCATGTATATTGATCTGAATAAATCAAATAAACGTGCATTCTAAGCAAAGATGAATAGTAGCTAATAGTGGAACCCAAAAGGAGCTTTTCGTCCTATTTGGGACTCATCAACTGGATTTATCTGCATCCCGGAGTTTATGTTCACTGAGCGCCTCAAACCTGGTACAGTTCTCTACAAATGCCATCGTGCTATCCACTTAGATACTGATTTCTGATAGCCACTTTCTTAAACAATGTGGTGAGGTTTCAATTGACTTGGTATTGTTTACGTGAACCTTCCCATTGATGTTTAAGACTGTAACTGATCAATCTTTTATCGGCATATATGAAAAGCTTTGCATATCAGGGCAGCTTCGTTGATAAAAACGGTGGATCTGATGCAGATGTGAAGCTAGAACTTCCAGTATAAATGTCAAAACACTTCTACTGTATGAAGCGGAAACATGCAGAACTACGAAAGCAATCATCCAGAACATACAAGTGTTTGTTAACAGTTGTCTACAGAAAATACTTCGAATCCGTTGGCCGCACACTATTAGCAACAACCTACTGTGGGAAAGAACAAACCTGATTGCAGTGGAGGAAGAAATTAGGAAGAAGTGCTAGAAGTGGACAGGACACACATTGAGGAAAGCATCCAACTGCGTTGCAAGGCGAGCCCTCATTCGGAATCCTCAAGACCAAAGAACACATAACGCCGAGAAAGGGAAACAAACATGAAGAGAATGAACAAAAATTGGATAGAACTAGAAAGGAAGGCGGAGGACAGAGTGGGTTGGAGATTTATGAACGGCAGCCTATGTTCCGCCTGGAGTCCCTCCGTCGGCTACTGCCGATCCCAAGCCCGGATAAAGGAGGAGGGTTGGGCATGGGGTTAGCGTCCCCATCCCGTAGAAAACTAACTCGCTAAAAAAACGCTAACCAGAAAAACGTTTTCGAACTTTTTAAACTCTGCCCCGGGAGTCAGAAGGTCTTCATTTAGAAGAACTATGACGCCTCATGATGAAAGCCGAATTCCTTCGGAAGTTACGAGGCCGATACCCCTTCTGACAACCAGAGCGACCATTTATTTAGGTACATGGAATGTTCGTACAATGTGGAACACCGGGAGAGCCTTCCAAATTGCTGTGGAAATGAGGAAATACAACCTAGAGGTACTTGGGATCAGTGAAACACATTGGACGTAAGTTGGACAACAACGAATAACTTCAGGAGAGCTTCTGTTATACTCCGACCATGAATAAGAAACTGCCCCACATACACAAGGAGTTGCACTGATGCTGTCCAAACAAGCACAAAATGCACTAACAGGATGGGAATCTCATGGACCAAGGATCATCAAAGCCTGGTTCAAAACAAAAAAGGAGGGCATTACAATGAATATCATCCAATTCTATGCGCCTACCAACGATTACAATGAAGACGCCAAAGACCAATTCTACATTAGGCTGCAGTCAAACATCGAGAAGTGCCAAACAAAGGACCTGACCATTCTGATGGGAGACTTCAAGCCAAGGCTGGAACGGACAACACTGGATATGAAAACATCATGGGACGACATGGACTGGGAGAAAGAAACGGAAATGGTGAGAGATTTGCAAACCTATGTGCCTTCAATAAACTGGTCATAGGCGGCACCATATTCCCACATAAACGCATACACAAAACCACATGGACTTCACCGGATCACACCACGCAAAACCAAATCTACCATATTTGTATCAACAAAACGTTCAGGAGGACTATAGAGGACGTGAGAACCAAGAGAGGAGCTGATATAGCATCAGATCATCACTCGCTGGTCGCCAAGATGAAATTGAAACTCAAGAAGCAATGGACAATGGGGCGGACAATATCACAAAAGTTCAATACGGACTTTCTTCAGGATACTAACAAACTCAACAAATTCAACATAGACCTCAACAACAAGTTCCAGGCCTTTCATGATCTACTCAATGGAGAAGAAACTACTGTTGAGAGTAACTGGAAGGGGATCAAAGCGGCAATCACTTCAACATGTCATGAGGTCCTGGGTCACAAGAAGCATCATCACAAGGAATGGATCACTGTTGATACACTGGATAAGATTCAAGAAAGAAGGAACAAGAAGACAGCAATCAATACCAGTCGAACAAGAGCAGAAAAAGCCAAAGCACAAGCTGAATAAACAGTAGTAAACAAACAAGTGAAGAAGAGCATCAGAACCGATAAACGTAAATATGTGGAAGATTTAGCAAAGACGGCGTAAAAGGCTGCAAGAGAAGGAAACATGAGACAGCTGTATGACATAACAAAGAAACTCTCTGGAAGTCGTCGCAAACCAGAACGACCAGTGAAAAGCAAGGAAGGTGAGGTAATCACCAACATTGAAGAGCAACGAAATAGGTGGGTAGAACACTTCAAAGAACTCTTGAATCGACCAGCCCCACTGAACCCACCCAACATCGAAGCAGCACTCACGGACCTCCCAATGAACGTTGGCCCACTAACAATTGAAGAAATCAGCATGGCCATCAGACAAATCAAGAGTGGCAAAGCAGCCGGACCAGACAACATTCCAGCAGAGGCACTAAAAGCAGACGTAGCGGCAACTGCAAGGATACTCCACATTCTCTTCAATAAGATTTGGGATGAGGAATGAGTATCAACAGACTGGAAAGAAGGACTTCTGATCAAAATACCGAAGAAAGGCGATCTCATCGACTGTCATAATTACAGGGGCATCACTCTTCTCTCAATACCGGGAAAAGTCTTCAACAGGGTATTGTTAAACAGAATGAAGGATTGCTTAGACGCCCAACTTCGTGACCAACAGGCAGGATTCCGTAAGGATAGATCGTGTACAGACTAAATCGCAACTCTACGGATCATTGTGGAACAATCAATTGAATGGAATACATCACTCTACATCAACTCCATTGACTACGAAAAAGCGTTTGACAGCGTGGACAGAACAACACTATGGAAGCTTCTTCGACACTACGGCGTGCCTCAGAAGATAGTCAATATCATACAGAATTCATATGATGGATTAAACTGCAAAATCGTGCATGGAGGACAGTTGACAAAGTCGTTCGAAGTGAAGAACGGTGTCAGGCAAGGTTGCTTACTCTTACTCTTTCTCTTTCTCCTGGTGATCGACTGGATCATGAAGACGTCAACATCTGAAGGGAAGCACGGGATACAATGGACATCTAAGATGCAATTGGACGATCTAGACTTCGCAGATGATCTGGCCCTTCTATCCCTAACGCAACAACAAATGCAGGAGAAGACGATCAGTGTTGCAGCAGCCTCAGCAACAGTAGGTCTCAATATACACAAAGGGAAGAGCAAGGTTCGCCGATACAACACAGCGTGCACCAATCCAATCACAATTCACGGAGAAGATTTGGAAGATGTAAAAACCTTTACATATCTTGGCAGTATCATTGATGAACATGGTGGATCTGATGTAGATGTGAAGGCGCGGATCGGCAAAGCAAGAGCAGCATATTTACAACTGAGGAACATCTGGAACTCAAAGCAACTGTTAACCAACACCAAGGTCAGGATTTTCAATACAAATGTCAAGACAGTTCTACTGTATGGGGCGGAAACCTGGAGAACTACGAAAGCAATCATCCAAAACATACAGGTGTTTATTAACAGTTGTCTACGCAAAATACTTCGAATCCGTCGGACGGACACTATTAGCAACAACGTACTGTGGGAGAGAACAAACCTGATCCCAGTGGAGGAAGAAATCAGGAAGAAGAGCTGGAAGTGGATAAAACACACATTGAGGAAAGCGCCCAACTACGTCACAAGACAAGCCCTCACATGGAATCCTCAAGGCCAAAGGAAAAGAGGAGGATCGAAGAACACATTACGCCGAGAAATGGAAATAGACATGAAAAAGATGAACAAGAATTGGATGGAATTAGAAAAGAAGGCCCAGGACAGAGTGGGTTGGAGAATGCTGGTCTGCGGCCTATGCTCCATTAGGAGTAACTGGCTTAGATAAGCAAGTAAGCATACTGTGTGTATTGCCTCGATATTTCTAAACAAAGATAAACTATATGATGTCGATGTAGCATTCACAGTCATGCTCTAGTCATTAATAAGAACGAATAAAATTTTTAGATACTGAACTTCATCGAGTTTCCTAAATGAATTTGATTTGTAGGTCAATGGATTTGAAAATCAACATGGAACACTTAAATAATGAAATGTTGCATCAATATCAAATAATTGAATGTGACTAATTTATCTTACCAGACATAGAAATAAGAGCTGCATCAGCAGCCTCACGTTTACTTTTGCAGTTGATATCTAGAATCATAAGTGTAATTAAAACATTGAATTGTTTCTTTTCACATACATTCGTTTATTTCCCAATCTTTATAGTAACTTCCTTTGGTTATTTCATCTGAAATGTACACACGAAAATTTGGGGGGAACTTTTTTATCATTAAATTATGTAATATAGAGAAGATTTGTAGCTCAGGTGAATGATTTTGATAGAGTTTTGTTCTCTGAATTAGATGGTTTGGTCGTAGATCTTTCGTCATTCTTCTGAACGGCATCATAAACATAAACTCCTACCAAACCATCCAGCTGAGAAAACAAAACTCTATCAAAATTATGTAACGTATATTGCGATACTCAAATTATCAAGTGTCCATATTATTTATCGAATCTATTTGTAATCAGATAAGAGGTTTTCTTATAAAATAAATGATAAATGATAGGTGTGCCGAAGTTACAGTGAAAAACAATATCAAAATGAGAATGAGTAGCACGAATATATGGAAACTGTTCATCTGAATTAAAAATGACAGTAATGTAGAGTAGCTTTCTTAAAGAATAAAGTGATTTATTTACACTTTAAAAATGAACTTTTCTTACTATTCAAATGATGTATAGCTCGATCAAACAAACATGATGCATGAGTTCAGAATTTTCAACGCCAATTACACTCTGCTCCAGTCATTTAATTTGACAATACTGGGAAGTTGAATAACTCCGCCTATAGCTCTTCTAGAGTTACTGCCGATTCCAAGCTCGGGTAAAGGAGGAGGGTTGGGTATGAGTTAAGCGACCCCATCCCATAGAAAACTAACTCACTAAAAAAACACTTACCAGAATTAAGGGAATCTGAATGAAAGTGATCTGATTATGGAATTATCATGTTAATTATTTACCATCTATTCAATTCAGAAAACTGATACATGAGAAACGATTGGAATTTCTATAGATTTCAGCATTTGCATTGTCTTCATACTGGAACTTTTGATGCTTAAATCATCACACTGGAAATGGTTATGGAGAGAGTATTGACATGGTCAAACATCTAGGCTGAGGTTTTGTAAATCACGAAACTTTAACACTGATATTCCTATTTAAGACTGTCATCAATACCTAATTATGTATGTTAATCGTTTGTACTTAATTCAATTAAAGTTTTACAACTTATCGTGATTCAAGTCTCTGTGAAAAAATCCACAAGTACCATCAAAGAGGCTCAAACAAACAATCTTGATATTTCCTCCTTCATTTCAATAACATTATTTATATTATAAATATGACAATGAAACAAAAATAGTTTATACAAAGAAAGCTGAATGTGATAGCATTAATTTGACTTCACAGTTACTGACACCGGTAAGTGCTTATGGATTAGAATGTAGGGCCAGTGAAATGTCACTGAGTCCTAACCAAGTCATCCATCGATTAAGACACTAAATATCGAACAGTTCACTGATCACAATTGATTGATCACTGGGTGGTGATCAATGTCATGCTTGTCTAGTCCTTATTAGTGCAGATCGAATGCTATCGACCATTTTGCAATGTGGCCACCAGTCTAGGTGACTCGACACTGCGGACACTATGTATTGATATTGAGATGGTAGTTGGAGGTAGTCAACAGGAAACCCTGGACCGGGGTTTCGTGCTACTTGGCACTCGTCAGCAAGGTGTACCTGTATTCTTGAGGGAACTGGTGCTCCCTGGTAGATTCGATCTTGTGTCACCCAGCTTCACAGTCAGAAACGTTACCACTGAGCTATCCGAGCCGTGACTAACCTCCTGTAGGACTGAGATGTAATCACAATTGATTGATCACTGGGTGGTGATCAATGTCATGCTTGTCTAGTCCTTATTAGTTCACTGATTCTCGTCAAGTTAAAAGACAACCAACGGGCATCAATTAACCACATTCCATGGACTGGTCCATGCTGTGGTAGTTTCAATATCTTCCTTGTGCCCACTCTTACTGATATATTTCTGTAATAACGTCTTTTATGTTATAAGGTCTTCAAAGCATTCATAGTACCTTGATGGGAAAAAAGGGTAATAATCCACGTTAGGTGTCAACAGTGAGGTGTGACTTAGACCCCCAGTCATTCGACACAGGTCATCTAAGTTAGTGATCTACAAGAACTAGCTTCATTAGTTGAACAACTGGAAATAATGAATGCAAACAATCATTCATCGTGTCAAATTTGATTTGACTATACATTTACGAGCATAAAATATTGAAATGCACAACTACAAAACGAAATTACTTGTAAGTTTTGTTATTTCTTCATCGTAGTAGTCGATCTCCCCTGAACCATAATTCAGTAAATAACCTATTTAAACAAATATATCATATTAATCAAACAAATTTTATGGATTATCAGTATAGGGTTTAGGAGACCATTACGTTTTTGATTAGGATCATGAACTGATTAATGTTAGACTGCCATTGAAAACCCAGAAGCACTTCACAGCCGTTTCGTTCGATTGTGGGACTGCACGACAGTGAGTATCCAAGATCGCGCGCGCGGGATTTGAACTCTAGACCACTGAGCTGGCTGGCATGCGACGGTGTTAATCCTTAACTTCAACCAATCCACGAGATTGCGCGACCATCTTCCATTATCTTGAGGTAGATACCTATCTCTACCCGACACAGATTAGCTCCACTGGTCACGGCTTCCCTCACGAAGCTAGTCACTAGTGAGCACATGGTCGCTCAACGGTGTAGAAGTTAGGCGTTCGTGCGCGAGACTGAAGGTCCTCAGCTCGAATCCTGCGAGCGGGATCGTGGATGCGCACTGCCGAGGAGTCCCACAATAGAACGAAACGGTCGTGCATTGCTCCCCGGTTTTCAATAGTGATCTAACATCAATCGGTTCATGATCTCAATCAAAAAGAATTTTATGGATATCTGTATGTTATAGACTATTATGCACATCATACCAAACAATTAGTCTACTAACATTACTTTACAAACAATGTGATACACACATCAAACTCAAATTAATGAACACAAACGATATGTAATACTGTATGTTGTCGGAATATGTTTGATAGTCTAATAAATAAACTTTAAATATCAACTGTTACTTACGTTTACTGACAACAAATTCATCTTCAGCTTTCTTCAGATATTTCGAATTTATATCTGTAAAGAAGAAATAGTATTTGTTACAACAATTTTCATTAAATTTTCTATGTTGATCTTCAACATTCAACTGAATTGATTCTGATTAGTTACAACATATTAATGTCATTGCATTGTAATGAAAATAATTCATAAGAAATCGGTTGGAATCAATTGTCGATCTCATTGATGTTCATGCTCATTCACTTCACAAACTTTTCATATGGTTTGATTAACAATGTCAATTATGTTAAATTACTATTGAGATAACCTTTGGAAAGTGACATTTCTAAAAGAAGATTAGTGATGAAATATCATCAAAGTATTCAACTCAAGTAAAATTTTCGACTTAATCGATGGTATGATCGATCTTTGTCAAATGTTTGAGTTTTCCTGTTGAATTGAAGCGGTATACTTTTATTTAAATTCCATCTCAATACTATTCAGAAACTAAAGACAAACCAGACAAATTCAACAATCCACATGAATAACGAATAACTTTAAATATGACTGATGATGATGATGATGATGATGGTGGTGTTCTGATTCTATTTGTACACCGGATCATATGTCATAATAAAAGGAAGTGCATTTGCAAAGGGTAGATTAAATAAACTTGTTAACTCACCAGTCTGTACGGATATGTGAATAAGTAGAATGGTTTGAAACAAAACTGAATAATACATATTGATTGAATCCGATGGATTTCTTCTCTTCGTTCTTGTTATATCCTAGTGAAGATTGAATTATGAGCAACTTCTGAGATCTATTAATGGACTAATATTTTCTGTATATTTTTTCGGTATAAATATTCAGTAATTAGATTATTTATATCTATATTTTCCTTATTATAAGCTTCAGTTTGACCTATAATTTATTATCATACGATTTACTGTTCTTAAGTTACATTCAGTTTATTGATTACAGTCTCCAACGTTCACAATTACTTTTTGGCTTGATCTTGTATGTGTGTGGTGTGATGCTACCTGTTTGGTTAGTATATAAACCAAGTATGTCTAAAATAAATAATTCGCATAATAGAAGCTGTTATTGGCGTTGTGAACTTGACTCTCAGAGGTAGGCGAACAAAGGTCCAATAAAGACTCTACGCTGCTCATATCACCTTCTGTTATACATGGTGAGAGTGAGGTTAAATAAACAAGGGTATTAGAAAAAAAAATTTTAAACAAGGAAAGTTTAATAATTGTTTGATAGTTAATGGCTTAAATATTCATCAGGTAAGGATGGTTCAGCATGATAAAGTAAAATGTTGAAACAGAGATGAAACGTAATCGGAATGATCGTGGAAATAAAAACAAACCAATTGGGGGTAGAAGATTTGAAGGGAAGATGGAAGGTGAAGCAGGTGGTTGTAAGAGAACAAGAGTATGAAGAAATAGAAAAATTTTAATACATTAAGACTATGGTAGAAGAAGAGGTTGTACCAGTCTCTTTTGTACACATAATTCTGGTTTTTCAAAATGTATGGCTATTGCCTCGGGAATGCAAAGAAAATGCAGTCTAATTGTCTTAGGAAGCCTTCTACTCACCTTGTAGATGACTTTGAACGCAGAGTCTGTTCACAAGGTGTTCGATTGTAGAACTGCTTATTGAGCTGTTGCCTCTTCTTTTTAGCAATACCGGACAATGTTCTTGAATTATTTTGGATAAACACTATGTCTTCGTCTTTCCATTTTTATATCCTCTTAAATGATGGACGGCAGTGAATGTCAAATATAAATTAAATGATGAAAACAATGAATTATGCGTTGGCAGTAATCAGCAATTGAATACCTTCTTTGATAAGCAAACATTCCATTAAATTTATGTTTAAATACTAAAGTGAATATTCTTTTTTGGAAAGAATATTGTCATTCTTTTATAAACTGAACTGATAAATAATGAAATATATTTTTTGAAGAGAAGAAAAATGAAATCAGGTCATCTTAATAATTAATTGCTTGTCATACTACTATTAATACTAATACTACTACTGATAATAATATTATGAAAAGTATATATAATACAACCTTGTGAATACTCTATGTTGTTTACTTACCTGATAAGATTATTTCTTAAATCAGTCTTCTGTTTAATAAAATCTCTGTAACACCACCGTAGACCATTGTCTTTAGTGAGCTGATATTTCACAACAGACCTAGTTGAACTCCACTGGTAACAACTTCTCACTAGAACTCCAGGAGTATCTCTTGAAGTCAGTCACTAGTGTGTAGATGATTATTATCAGAAGGGATTTTGTGGAGATTTTAGAAATTTCACTGATTGAAATCATGAGTCAATTTTCATGGTGGTCTAGCTTCAATTGACTCATGATTTTATTCAGTAAAATTTCAAAAATCTCCACAAAACACCTTCTGATATTACTTAATAAGCAAAGATGGATAGTAGTTAGCAGTGGAATCCAGTTTGACGCTCATTTCATCCTATTTGGGACTCGTCAACTGGGTGTATTTGTTATTATTTAATAGTTATAATACTAGAATTTGTAATCTTAGAGAACATCAACTTAGCTATTCTTTTAAAACTAACACAATAAATTAAATAAGAACTTTTGTTTAAAATTTATTGAATAGTTTCATAGCATTTGGGCTCCAAGTTGATATGAGACATTAGAGAGGAAGAATGTTGTATTTGTAAAAACGTTTCACCTGGCAATCTGATCCAAGCTTTTTCAAGGAAAATATAATCAAATATCAAAATTATCGATTATAAATAGGTACATACTTTTCTGGTTTACTGTACACTGAATAAGTCGTCTAATCAACTTCAACAATGTTTAAAGTAGGTATTTACATTAGTGTGTTGGAGACATGTGGTTTGAAACGAAAAGTGTTAAGATAACAGAATGTGTATATACGTAAGTGAGATGAAGAAGTTTCATTCACTACATATTGTCTTCGGTCGGTGAATATTAAGAAAACATTATTTGTATATATGATATGAATCGGATATGTCACAGCATGAGATTCCAACCCAGTCTTGCCCGTCTAATTTCAACCAATCCACAAAATTGAGCGACACATCCACCATTGTCATCAGTGAATTACTATCCCACAACCGACCCGATTAAACTTCACTGGTGACTGCTTCTCACTAGATCTCCAGGAAACACCTCTTGAAGCCAGTCATTAGTGGGCATATGTTGATTAATATCAGAAGGGGTGCAGATAAGATATCTGATTAGAACCGTTGAATGTAATTTCCGTTATTCAGTTAATACGAGATAGATCAAATGGAATAAGGAGTTCATGTTTACTTATTAATGATTAGTTGACATGGGACAGCTAATTGTATTCCATCTCTCCTATTAATACTGTTTAGATTTGCCCATATATATATAGAGCTTACTCTGTTAGTCTCTCTTTGTAAAAATTGAAGCCTTTTTGAAGAATTCTTGTACCAGTGAAATCAATTGTATGACCTGATTCTATCGAGTATACTGCTATCGCTGATTTGTTCTGGATTTTTCTTGGTTTGTGTTCCTTCGTTCTCACATTCAGTTACCTTGATGTTTCACGTACATACGTTGCATTACAGTCACTACATTTGATTTCATAAACACAATTCTGTTGTTCCTCCTTGTGTACTGGATCTTTGATTCTTACTAGTTTTGATCTTAGAGTATTGTTTGTTTGAAAGTATACTCTTATATTTAAATAAATTGCCCAACATTTTGTACTAATTCTTTGATAAAACATGAATGTGACATAAGTGATATGGTTTACAATTCAGTTAATTCGAATCGAAATGAACAATAAACGTGTCAACTTAAACGGAAGTACACTGAAGCAGTAGTTATGTCTGTTAAGTTCGTGGTTCGATTTCAAACCATGTTCCACATTCTCTTCAACTACTGAATTATGTTGCTGAGCGAACGCTATCCTGGTAGTCTGTGTCAAAGTATGCAGCTCAGGGAAAAAGTAGAAAGTAAGGCCCAGAACAGAGTGAGTTGGAGAATGTTAGTTGGCGGCTTATGCTTTATTTGGAGCAACAGGTGTAAGTAAGTAAGTATGCATGTATATATGTATGTATGATTTAGTATTTAGTAAGTTTTACTCTGTAGGTTTGCTGTATAATTGTCATAATTACCATTAGAACAATATATTAGGGTGTGTGAACATATACCGAAATGGTTGTAGAAACAAATAGACTGAATTGACTTAATAAGAATAAAGAATAAACATCCAGCATCCTCTATTGCAAAAGATATAATCAAAACAGGCCATAAGATTGATCTTAACTCGGCCTTTGTGATGTTGTATAAAAGTGTAAAAGGGCGTATACTAAGGTTTATTGAAGCCTTAACCATACGTAAATTCAAACCCACTTTATGTAGTCAAAAACAGTTTGTTCTCACTGTAAACCTACCCTGGTAACATTAAGTTATTAATCAGAGTGATGAAGTTTCAAATTGTTTTCACATTATTTCTTTATTAGCCTTGTCTCCCTCTCACCCTCTATTTCTAGTCTAGTTGACCTTTTATTTCTTATATATAAATGGTCTTAACAACTATATTATGAATGATCAAATTGTTCGAAATGTAATGCACCAATGTATCCACATAGTTCTGATATTCATCGTCTTCTTATTACACTATTGAAATTTATCAAAGGGATTAATTGCTTTGCACTGATTACTTGTAAACGAACAGAAATTTGATTCTCTTATTATTTGGATAATAAGTTACGAGTAGATCAATCAACCAAGCTTCAATAACAGACGAGAGCAAAATTTGAACTTAACACTGTAATAATTCTTTCTTATTACAGACAAGCTATTTCTATTGATTAGTACTCTTCCCAAATAAGAACATGGTTGAACAGGAAACAAATTATAATCCAAATAACAAGGGTAGATGAAAATAGGAAGCAAATGATGAAAGTCGAGTTCCTTCTAAAGGCACAAGCTTCATTCCCCTTCTCACAACCAGAGTAACCATTCATTTAAATACATGGAATGTTGGTACAATATGGGAGAATAATTCAGATAATGGTATCATCGTAGACGAAATCCTCTCCATTGAAGCTTCTGCATTCTCTTAATGAATCAATCAACTACTTCCGTTTTCTCAATTATATCTTTTGTTGTATTCAATATGAATTGAAATATTTAGAAACAACTATGTGAAATTTCATGCCACATTGTATTTATGTGAGAAATATGGTTTACAATGCTTCAATATAGGTCATATATTTCTGTAATCTTCAATGTTGATAATGTGATTTAACAGAATGAATCTCTTAATTAATAAGTGGTTAATATTTTCAAAATCTATACGTTAAACATTCTGGTTTTTATCTAAATCCAAATGACAGTTGTACTTAGCTGAGAAATTCTATGCTTGCATAAAATATCTATCCAATATTATTTTAGTTATTATTTGTTGCACTTCTGAGGAGTTCCATTCTAGGACGAAGCAGCTGTTGAATGCTTCCAGGTTTTCAATGGTAGTCTAAAATTCATGCATTCATAATATCAATTTAAAATCCAAATTTTTTCACAACCCTATACTGATATCTGGAATTAGTTTGTGTTAAGACAATTTACATACGCTTGTTACTCTCGATGCCGCCGACAAGCATTCTCCAACTCACTGTGTCTTCGGCCTTCCTTTCCAGTTCTAATCAGTTCTTGTAAATTCTTTTCATGTCTGTATCCGTTTCTCAGCGTAATGTGTTCTTCGGTCATCCTCTTCTTCTTCGGCTCTCAGGATTCCGTGTGAGGGCTTGCCTTGTGACACAGTTGGGTGCTTTCTTCAGTGCGTGTCATATCGACTTCCAGCACTTCTTCCTAATTTCTTCCTCTACGAGAATATGGTTTCTTCTCTCCCATAGTAGGTTTTTGCTGATAGTGTCTGGCCAACGGATCCGAAGACATAATTTACAAGCCTTCAATTGCAATGTACATATATGTAAACTTCCATGCATGAATACATTTAGCCCCCAGTTGTTTAAAATATTTGAGAATAGTTAGCTATGTAGAAAATCAAAGATAAATCTCTTGTTAAAATATATTAACGTTTTTATAATCAGACCAGTTGCCCCCAAATGCTCTGGTGTGGCCGAGAGTAGAGAGTCAGCTTCCTCTCTCTAAATGCTCTCACATGGCCATGCGTATACAGCCACTATAAGGGGAGTCCTACTCACTGTCTTCTCGCGGCATTACTGTTGATTACGAATTTGAGAGGACGAAAAGCGAATGTCTGGTGCTCCATCTGGTTTTGTGGATATGAACGATCCACCTATACTAGTTGGAAAACCCTGATTGTAAACCAATGGTGCACATGAACTCCAGGATCTTGAAGGAACAAATGGCGGATGAACCTATTGCTGGCCACCGGTTACAATGGAACTGCATATCTTAAAGCTGCTCAGCAATCAAGAAATAAATAGAGTTTGAAGTTGTGGAAATTAATGAATAGAAAGTCAATTTCAAATAAATATGAATAGTGGTTAGCAGTGGAATCCAGTACACGCGAGACACTATCAAGGTAATCTGTGCAGGATGCATATATGCCAACATGAGACTGATCAATTGTAGTTCTAAACAACAATGGGAAGATACAATCAAACAACACCAAGTAAAGAAAGTCAATTGATGATAATTTCTCAACTGAACTAATATCAAAAGACAATATAGTTGCCGAGTAGAATAAGTTTTACAATTGATTGGTCACTTGGTAGTGAATAATGTCATGTGTGTCAGGTCCTTTTCAGTGCAGACCGAATCCTGTCAATCGTGGCCCGGATAGCTCAGTTCTAACGTCTCTGACTGTAAAACTGGTTAACATGAGATCACATACGTCAGGGACTATCTGTTCCCTCAATATTACAGGTAAACCTTGCTGACGACTGCTACATAGCACGAAACCTAAGTCCAGGGTTTTCTGTCGACTATCTCCAACAACCATCTTAAAATAAGTTTACTTCAAATAAATTACGTGTGTACATACGTATAAAAATGTTAAATATAAAAGTGAATAGAAGTCATTTACTAATAACTAATTAGTGAATATGACAACTACAAACTATTCAACCTCTAAGATAATTAATTTCTAACTGTTAGGTTTAATATTTGTCTCTTTACAACAAACTGGTTATTGATTATAATACAAAATGTCATATCATTGAAGTATTTCCAAGGTATGAAATAATCCAAATGTTAATATTCATATGCTCTTACCTCTTGAAAATAATCATGAGTAATGAAGTTTTCAAATTTATTGCATGAACTAGGATGTGTGAAGAAGTTTTAGCTTTAGAACCATTGTAAACCTACTTATTTACTTACGCCTGTTACTCCGAATGGAGCATAGGCCTCCGACAAGCATTCTCCAGCCCACTCTGTCTTGAGCCTTCTTTTTGTTCATTCTTCTCATATCTGTCTCCATTTGTCGGCGTAATTTGTTCTTTGTTCTTCTTTTTCTTTGGCCTTGAGGATTCCGCCCGGAGCCCCTCTGGAGTTCGAATAAAGGAGGAGGGTTTAGCATGGGATTAGCGACCCCATCCCGTAGAAAACTCGCTAAAAATGCTTAGCAGTTATTTGTATGAGAGGTTATTAACTGATATTTATTATTACAAAGTTTACTTTTAAATAAGGAATCTTGACTAATGTTCTAGTGAGAAGCCGTGACCAGTTGAGCATATCCATTTGTTAATACTCATTATGTGTGCGATAGCAAGCATTTTTAGGCATTTTCTCGTTTATTTAGATAGTGAGTGGTGAATGTACGAACAAAACTTTCACTGACTATTTCATTCAAGGCAAGGTTCAATATTCATGTCGAAATAAAACATTTTTTGTCTTCACATTTACATCGAAATGAAAACTAATTAGACGGTGGCGCAATTTTGTAGATTGATTAATGTTAACAATTAACACCATTGAATACCAGCCGGCTCAGTGTTCTAGAGGTAAGGCGTTCGCGATCGAGTCTCATGAGGTGGGATCACGAGTGTGCACTGCTGAGGATTGCCACACTAGAACGAAACGGCCGTCCAGTGCTTCCGGGATTTCCATGGTGACCTAGCTTCCATCGACTCATGAATTCAATTATAGAATTACTAAAAACTCCACTTAACCCCTTCCGATAATTATCATATATTCTATCGATTAATACTTCTTGTTATTTCCAAAACTATTACATAGCGCAAGCTCATTATGATCATTGATCACATTGCTAATTGATGTAATCCATTTTTTCATTCAACATTTGAAAGTTTTAATTATATTGAAATAACACCCTTCCATTTAATAAGCTAAATCCGTCTGGATTTTCACTGGAGCTACTGCCGGTCCCAAACCCGATTAATGGAGGCGGGTTGGGTATGTAGTAATGACCTCATCCCATGGAAAGCTAATTCGCTAAAAAAAATACTCTAACCAGAAAAACATTGAAACCCTCTAAACTCTGCCTTGAAAGTTAGAAGGTCATCATTTAGACGAGTTATGACGTCTCATGATGAAAGTCGAGTTCCTTCTGAAGTCACAAGCTTCATTCCCCTTCTCAAAACCAGAGTAACCATTCATTTAAATACATGGAATGTTTGTACAATATGGGAGAATGTTTCAGATAATGGTATTATCGTAGACGAAATCTTCTTCATTGAATCTTATGCATTCTCTTAATGAATCAGTCAACTACTTCCGTTTTCTCACTTATATCTTTTGTTGTATTCAATATGAATTGAAATATTTAGAAACATCTATGTGAAATTTCATGCCACATTGTATTTATGTGAGAAATATGGTTTGCAATGCTTCAATATAGGTCATATAATTCTGTAATCTTCAATATTGATAATGTGATTTATCAGAATGAATCTCTTAATTAATTATAAGCAGAGATGGATAGTGGCTAGCAGTGGAATCCAGTACGCGCGTTTCGTCCTGTTTGGGATTCGTCAGCTGGATGTACCTGCATCTCAGAGTTGATGTTCTCTCAGTCCTAAAACATCAATGGGAAGATTCAAATAAAACAATATCAAGTGATTTAAACTTCACCACATTGCACAAGCAAGTGGCTATCAGGACTCAGTAGCTAAGTGGATAACGCGATGGCGTTTGAAGCGAACGGTACTGAGTTCGAGTCCCAGAGAGAACATCAACTCTGAGATGCAGGTACATCCAGCTGACGAGTTCCAAACAGGACGAAACGCGCGTCCTGGATTCCACTGCTAGGCACTATCCATCTCTGCTTATAATGCTTGTAAATTAAGGCAATATCGAGGCATACGCACAGTATGCACATATGGCTATAAGAGACTGATCAACTTCAGTCCTAAAACATCAATGGGAAGATTCAAATAAAACAATATCAAGTGAATTACTCTTAATTAATTGTTTTCACATCTCACTGCTTATTGCCAGCAATCAAATTATCTCTGATTGAGCATTGTGTAACTTCGACAACCACCAGTTTTACACATTTCTGAAACGCACTTCAATAGGTTATTCAACGAATTGAAATAATGATGTTTTAAAACAAACAAGAAAACATATAAGTTATTGGAATATCTAGACGGCACAAACAGATAGCACAAATATTCAAACAGGTCGTCTATTTGTTATACATTCTACGTTCAATCCACAATTGAATGAAAGTTACTGAGAAGTTCCAAGCTCATAAAGACTTATCCATACAATATTTCTTAGTCTATTTGGAATTAGTTTGTAATCTGAAATATCGTCGAAGTTAACACACTTTACAAGTTTTCAATTCCAATGTACAAATATGCAAGTGAAAATTCATAAATACATATAGCCTCCATTTGTTCCTTACTCATTGATGCGCACTGTTGATGAGTCTCATACTATGACGAAACGGTCGTCCAGTGTTTCAAGGTTTTCCATGGTGATCTAGCTTCACAAATGACTTATGAATTCAACTATTAAAAAAAGATGATCAAATAAGTTGATTATCAAAACCATTCCGTTTCTTTTTTCGAATGACACTTATTTAGCTAATGAAATAAATTTAAGTAGTATAAGTAAAAATTTGAACATTTACAACATGATGATTACATTTCAATTAGAGTTTATTTATAAGATTTTTACAGGATAAAATGTTTAACAACCTGGCAACTATTTGAAAAGTAAGGTGTATAAGGGTTACCAATTAATTGAGATTTTCTAGTCAAAATGTAAGAACAGCTGTTCACACGTTTTTGAACCATGCGTATGTGAAATAATTTGCAGTTATCATTCAAGTTTGAATGTAAGTGATTGAACACAGTAAATTATCACGTTTTCGTACATATTTTAAACAAATTGTTTAGGTATTCTTCTGTTATAAATACATTTATTTTCATTATTACATCAAAACATGTCTAGACTTACTTATTTAAGCTTGTTACTCTTTGTGAAGTAACATAGGCCACACATCAGCATTCTACATCAATCTCTGTCCTGGGCAATCCTTTCCAGTTACTATACATAGTGTGCTCTTTGGTCTTCCACTTTTCCGTTTCCCTTCACGATTACAAGCTAGAGCTTGTCTCGTGATGCAGTTTGGTAATTTCCGTAATATATGTCTTATCTACTTCCAATGTCTTTTCTTTATTTTCTCTTCAGATGGAAGCCGGTTTGTTTTTTTCCATACAAGGCTGTTGCTGATGGTATCCGGCCAATGGATGTTGAATATCTTCTGGTTTAGTAGTTCTCCAAGTTTCTGCTCAGCATAGTGGAACTGTATTGACGTTCCGATTAGCTACTGAAAACTGATAGCCACTTGCTTGTGGTGAAGTTTAAATTCACTTAATATTTTTTACTAGTATCTGTAGTGGTATTGGGCCCACACAATCCTCAAAGCCGAACAACAGACAACTGGGAAAATGGATATTCAACATTTAACACGGAGAGAAACCCAACGATGGAGAAGGCAGGAAGAATTAATCCAACTAATTCGAATTGATCAGATGACATGGCACAGCCTTGCAGGTATGGTTATTGTTTATTTTTGTTATATATCTTTTATTCATATCAAATATATTGCTCTATATCTAGCCTAAGTGTTTTCTACATCACATATTGATGATTGTTACGATCCGATGAGTTGATGTAGATAATAATGTGACTTCCACATAAGATCTTATAGATTAGGCAGTTACATCATAACAAATCTACAATTTTGGGATTAAGTCTATTTATGGAGCGGTACTAATAACGAAGTAGACCATAATTCTACCATTGGTGAGCCCATAATGCTACATATCTTTCGATTGTTGTGCAAGACCTTAAATGATCAGTTTCTTATTGGTATACGTGCATCCTGTGAGGATCGCCTCAATATTGCCTTAATTCACAAGCTTTATAGGCAAAGATAGATAGTGGTTAGCAACGGATTGCATGATGAGTGTCTCGTTTTATTTGGGATTCGTCAGCTGGATGAACCTGCAGTAGTTAAGTGGATAACGTCATGGCGTTTGAAGAGAAAGGTACTGGGTTCGAGTCCTGGATTGAAAATCAACTCTGAGAAGCGCGTCAAACTGGATTCCATTGCTAGCCACTATCCATCTTTGCTTAAAATGCTTGTAACTTAAGGCTATATCGAGGCAATCCTCACAGGATTTACATATGCCAACATGAGACGGATCAATTACAGTCTTAAATAATAATGGGAAGATACAAGTAAAACAACGGCAAGTGAATTTAAAGATGAACAGTGGTTAGCAATGAAATCTAGTTCGACGCATGTTTTGTCCTATTCAAGACTCATCAACCAGATGTAGCTACATCTCAAAATTGATGTTGACTCATTGTCTTTAAAAAAATATAAATATAAAAAATCAACTGTACCCACAACAAATAATGCTGTTCATTCTCATCTGTTGTTGTTATTGTTCTGTTGTTTTTAATCTTGTTGAAGGTCGTTAATCCATAGGAGGTAAGAAATAACAATTGAATACTGAAACTATTTAAACAAGTTCTAACCTGCTGTGTTTAATTCTAAATTAAAATAAATTTAGATACTTTTAAGAATTATCACTTTACTAATAGCAGTATATTGATTGACAAATAAGAAGAAAGAAGGAAAGAGAATATAAAACAAACAATTAGAATAAATAATGAATATATGAAGTGACACTGATGGACATTGTAGGTCCTGGGTTCGAATCTCGCGGGGTATGAAATCGTGGATGCGCATTGTTGAGGAGTCCCATACTAGGACGAAATGGCCGTCCAGTGCTTCTAGGTTTTCCATGGTGGTCTAGCTTCAATCGACTCATGATTTTAATCTGTAGAAGATTGTCTTTATTATGTTTTTTTTTCCAAATTTGGAACTCATATTTTATTTTATCTGAAAGATTTTGTTTGTTTAAATTTTTGTATGGATTGAAGTTTGTGATATTAAAGTGAGAATCTTCAATATGAACTTCATAATAGTTTCATTGTAAGGAGATGGAACGTGGAGAACTATCACAACCATCATCAAGAAGGTACAAGTATTTATAAATAGTTGTCAATGCACGATACTCAACATCTGTTGACCGAATGTCATCAGCAACAGCCTATTATGTGACAGAACAAACCAACTTACAGCTGAAGAGAAAATTAGGAAAAGACATTGAAAGTGCACAAGACATAAACGCCTGTTACTCCTCGTGAAGGAGCATAGGCCGCTCACCAACATTCTCCATCCAACCCTGTCCTGGGCAATCCTTTCTAGTTCCGTCCAGTTGTAATTCATCGTTTTCATATCTGCTTCTATTATCCGACGCAATGTGTTCTTTGGCCTTCCTCTTGTTCGCTTCCCTTCAGGATTCCAAGTTAGCGCCTGCCTCGTGATGCAGTTTGACGATTTGCGTAATGCATGTCCTATCCATTTCCATCGTCTTTTCCTAATTTCTTCTTCAGATGTAAGTTGGTTTGTTCTCTCCCACAGAAGGCTATTGCTGATGGTATCCGGCCAATGGATGTTGAGTATCTTGCGTAGACAGCTATTTATAAATACTTGTACTTTCTTGATTGTGGTTGTTGTAGCTCTCCAAGTTTCAGCTCCATACAGTAGAACTGCCTTGACGTTGGTATTGAAGATTCTCACTTTGATATTGGTTGAAAGTTGTTTTGAGTTCCATATGTTCTTCAATTGTAGGAATACTGTCCTTGCTTTGCCAATCCTTGCATTTACGTCTGCGTCTGAACCTGCTTGTTCATCGATGATGCTTCCTATGTATGTGAAGGACTCTACATTTTCCAAAGTTTCGCCATCAAGAGTGATTGGATTGTTGTTTTCCGCTTTGAATTTGAGGACTTTGGTTGTCCCTTTTAAATGTGGCTCATCTTGGGGAATTGATCAAATTGTAATTCTAAGCAGAGATGGATAGTGGCTAGCAGTGGAATCCAGGATGCGCGTTTCTTCCTGTTTGGAACTCGTCAGCTGGATGTACCTGCATCTCAGAGTTGGTGTCCACTCTGGGACTCGAACTCAGTACAGTTCGCTTCAAACGCCATCGCGTTATCCACTTAGCTACTGAGTCCTGATAGCCACTTGCTTGTGCAATGTGGTGAAGTTTAATTCACTTGATATTGTTTTTACTTGAATCTTCCCATTGATGTTTTAGGACTGAAATTGATTAGTCTCTTATTGGCATATGTGCGTACTGTGCGTATGCTTGAGGTCGAGTCCCAGAGTGAACATCAACTCTGAGATGCAGGTAAATCCAGCTGACGAATCCCAAACAGGACGAAACGCGCGTCCTGGATTCCACTGCTAGCCACTATCCATCTTTGCTTATAATGCTTGTAAATTAAGGCAATATCGAGGCATACGCACAGTATGCACATATGGCTATAAGAGACTGATCAATTTCAGTCCTAAAACATTAATGGGAAGATTCAAGTAAAGACAATATCAAGTGATCTAAGACATGTATGCACAAATTCACATAAGTCAGCTTATTCAACCTAGTCACTAAAAGGTAAAGGAAACGTGATAAATCTGTTTCTAATAACGAAGATTATGGTAAACAAGTAATTTGGTTGACTATATAACTTTATTTTTACTCATACATTATTCTTAGCTCATTTGATTTCTTGAAACAGAACAGTGACTTTATCGAATTCTATAACTTTGCTTGTTGTTCATTGTCGAAAGAGAGTAACTCTAGTTGAAAAACACCCCTGAAGAGTCCCAAATCAGAATGAAGAATAGTTATCCATCGCTTCCTGGTTTGCAATGATTTTCTAACATGGGTGAATCCTTTATATAAACCACAGAATTCATCATTCTCTACAAATCGTTTGCAGTAGTTATATTAGTGTGTTGATTAAGGAATAATTTGAGAGTTAGTGAGTAATGGCTTCATAATACTATGAATTTATCGAAGTCATCCAAGTAAACCAATAACCATCAACTGGGTAATCTGAAAGGTAAGTACCCATCGCGTGATCCCAATACACTGGGTCGAACTACTGATGTATTCATTAATGCACACCACTGAGGGGATTCATACCAGAAAGAAATACTTCCAGGTTTTCAGTTTTTGCCTTAATAATAACATTTTATATCAGCTACAGAATACAACTCCGATTAATGTATTATGGTACATAGTACTTAATACTGACAGATATAAGTATTATATAACAACAATCAGAAGTGGAATGCCTGACAACAGAAGATTTAATTAAAGAGAACGTAAACAGGGAGTAATTATAATGATAATGGGAATAAAGGAACGATGAAGTTTATAAGAGACAACAGATGAAAGATTTACAAATAAGGTATTTAATGTATGTCTTTCATATTTTACGAAATCACTTTGTAATCTAGCACAATCAAATTAATAGGACTTCTCCACTTGACTTCTTTGTTCACTGCAGTACTATTAATTATTTTCCTACGTATAGAGATTTAAGAAAAACCCTAATGACGGGAATATTTCGATTCATATTTCACAACATATCATGAAATGTAGTCAAACGTTAATACAATAAAGATATAGTAGAATGATTTAAAGGTCAAAGGCCCTGGGTTCGAATCCTGAGTGTGAGATCGTGGATATGCACTGCCGAAAAATCTCACAATAGGACAAAATGGCCGTGCAGTGCTTCCAGGTTTTTAATGGTGGTCTAACATTATCAATGGATTCATGATCTCAATCAAAAACTTAATAATCTCCATAACTCCATACTAATTTAAGGGATTTATTGAATTTATATTTATTTTCTAATTTCACATTCATCTTAAAACATTTGAATCATAATTTTCTGACTTGATAGCAAGGTTACATAGTTACAAATACCTCTACATTAGTTGTGCCCCCAAATGCGCGGGTATGGCCAACAATCGGATGGGCCCGCCCTCCCTCTTGAAATGCTCTCACACGGCCGCGCGTATACTGCCTCTGCCAAGAAAGTCCTACTCACTGTCTTCTCGTGGCGGGGAAGTCGTTTACGAAATTAAGAGGACGAAAAGCGAATGTCCGGCCCTTTAACCGGATTCCAAACCAATGGTGCACATTGACTCCAGGATCCTGCGGGAACAAATGGCGTATGAACCAATCGTTGGTCACCGGCTACCATGGGAATGCATTTCCTAACGTTACTCCACTGCCTTGTGGATCAAGTTTTCAGGTCGAAGGCTCCGGGTGTGGCCCCCTAAGAGAACCACCTGCTTCGGTCTAGGCATCCAGGAAGTATCTGAGCCCTCACACAAATCGAATGATTTATGTGGCGCATATCTATTTGGTGCTTCCTTGTACCAATGTTTATGTAATTAAATAAATAAATACTACATTATCAGAAGGGGTTTGTGGAGATTTTTTGGATGCCAGCTCAGTGGTCTAATGGTTAAGTGCTCGCACGCGAAGCCAGTAGGTCCTGGGTTCGAGCCCCGTGTGGTGTGGGATCGTGTATGCACACTGCTCAGGAGTTCCATACTAGAATGAAACGGCCGTTCAGTGCTTCCAGGTTTTCAATGGTGGTCTACCTTCAACTGACTCATGATTTCAATCTGTGAAAATACTACATTAGTTGTATATAATTATGCATAAATGTATTCGATTATATAAGAAAGTAAATAGGATACCAATACAGTATAGTTATAATTCTGAACGATACTGATTTATAGTAAACACCACACAAAAAAAACATATTTTGTGACATAGTTTAATAGATAATTCAATTACATATTTGGGGGGGAGGGGGAAATTATTGTGATTCTTCACATATCTATATGAAAAACACTGTAATAGTAGAAAATGTCACTTTAAACAAAAACACTAACAATGATAATAATAATACGAATGTAAATGAAATTCCAGTAATCTTCTAATGTAAGAATGTAAGAATAATGATGAAGTTGGGATGGGAATATCACTCAGTCAGTTAGCAACAATGTAAGATCAGGCCTATATTATCTCTAATAGCACTCAAGATCACTGTTAACAATGGGAATATGTTAACTACATGATTATTAGATTAGAAACTATTTAAAAGTGTGAGGCAAGAACATTTGAAAAATGTGTAAATCATTGTTATGTAATAATTCAATTATATCTGTGTTGATTCTACTTGTCAACATTCATATCATGAAATACCATACAGTTGACTATCATGACGTAATTGTTTTTTTCTGTGTGTGTGTGTGTGGATTTAGTGACAGAATATTATAGGGAACATTGATCATATGATCAGTGTATTTGTCAATTGAATAGAATTTATGTATGTCAATGACTTTTAATGGCCGTTTTGAATATCTGACTTCAAGTAGATTGTATGAATGATTGTTATAGAAATATACATTGTCGTCAATCCTTCTATAAAATCATCGACTTGAATCGTATTATTATATAATGGAATTAAATAAATCAAATACGAGGATGGATGTTTGAATATATATATTTTGTACACTTGTTGATCGGAAAAGACAATCAAAGGATTGCAGCGAGATGGAGCGCAGTGGAGAAGGCGTGTAAGCCAACTCCATTTAACCAGGCGTTAACCAATGTTTGTAGTCAAATGAAAATTAGCTACAGGTATGTGATGAATAGGATAAGTTGTACATATAAATACGCACATACAAAAACAGTCAGGGTTGACAAGTGAACAATTAACAAGGTCATAACGTTGTGACTCAAAAAGAATGGATAAACTAGGCTGCCTCAACGCTAGAATAAGTTATGTGGGCTTGACGTAGTAACCGATACTACAATTCATTAAAATATAATTTGATCATAAATATACTGAAGTTAATTACAACGAAGTAACAGTATTTCTGCCATATATATAATCCTAAAAATGAAATATTAAACATATCCTAAAGAATCTTTACTTTATACTAATGTAAATACTACTTATCACAGAATTAAATCATTAGTCAATTGAATCTAAACCACCATGGAAAACCTGGAAGAACTGAATGCGTGCTGCTGAGGAGTCCCGTATTAGGACGAAAAAATGGCCGTCCAGTGCTTCCAAGTTTTCCATGGTGGTCTAGCTTCAATGGACTCATGATTTCAATCTGTGAAATTTCTAAAAATCTCCACAAACCCCTTCTAATAAACTACTACTTATGTCAGTTGACGTAAGTAGTACGTAACACTAATTGGAAGTGGAAAACTTGACATTAGAAGGTTAAGAAAATCGATTTGAAGAGAATAGAAACAAAAATAGAAAGGAATTTTGAACTTGAATAATGATACAGATTGTGAAGGATAAATGATGGAAATTTGCAAACATAATGTATTAAATGTGTACTTCTCATATTTTGTGGAGACATCGAGTAATTTCTTATCATAATAAAACTGGTCGGACCCACCTCTGTTCTCATTCACGACAATACTACTGGAAACCCTCTATAGTAGTAGATTACATTAGTTTATATAAGTAAGAATATAATGAACTGGCTTAGATTTATCAAATTAATGTAGTGCATTTCATATTGTCCTATTTTACAGATAAACGGTTAAAATCGAATTAATGAATTTCGATACGGAAATGATATGGGATTCCAGAGTATCAATAACAGTCAATCAGTTTGTACAAAACTAATAAAAACAATGGGTTATGCTGTGATAAGCATAATGAGTGGTAAGTTTTGAGATCCATTTATGGACCAATACTATACGTATACTTTTATTGTATCATTGTTAAGTAACTAAACTATTTTTATTCATGTCCCTCTTATTATGAGCCTTATTTTGACCTATGAACTGTTATTATATGATTTACCATTTTTGAGTTATACCTAGTCTATCAGTTACTACTCCCCACACTCACAGTCACTTTGGGCTAAATCTTGTACGAATGTTATTTCCTATTTCATGGTACAATGTAGTCTGCTTGATTTGTATATAAACCCAGTATATTTGAAATATATGATTCACATAACAGAGGTTGAGATTAGTGTTCTGGACTTAAAGAGGCAGGGCTAGGCGGGAAGAAGGACCGATAAAGGCTCTAAACTACTCCTACGGGTTTTATGTGTCATTGGTCCGATCGGTAAATTACTGCTCTCTAACTGGAGGTATCATTACATCATATATTATTAGGACACACAGGCCACAACGTATATCACAATGTCATTTCTTCTTTTATTTATAAGTTTTTAAATCTTCCAGTGGTTGATGTTATGGAGTGAATTTCGATTCATCTCTTTTTAAATATTTACATCTTTATTGCTCTAGCTAGTGGTTATTAAAACTCAATTGTTCAGTGAATAACACTCTGGCTGCTTGAAGAGAAATGTATTGTGGGCAAGTACCAAAGTGAGCATTAATACTGAGATCCTAATAAATACAGCCGACAAACTGCAGTTAATATGAAACAGACGTTCTGGATTTTACTGCTAACCATAAATCGTATAGCAGCTCATGTACATTTGAGTTTAAACCCTTTTGTTTACTTATTTGACCGATATTTGTACAATAACAACTTATCTATACCATCGTACCTTTATTATTGTTGCACTTGTATGAATATGTATGCTTGATCATTGCTTACTGACTACGCATCTATTCATTCTCTTAGCTTTACTATAAGTCGCTTAATTGAATCGATTATTCATTGATTCCCCTATGTATATATATGTACATTTTAATCCTGTTCATTGACTTGCCGACTCGCTCATTCTACTAGCTCGCACACCCACTTGCCTGTTGGCTTTTCGGCACTACTCTTTAATGCTTGTTTAGCGTACCTGTAATATTGATTATCTGTGTGTGGTCCCATAATAAACGTAACCAACACTTCGTATTCGTCTTCTGAGTAATACACCGTTGGAGCGTTATCTAGTAACGGTTATCAAGACGAACTGTATATGAAATTTATGGATTATATTGAATACCAACCACCACAATTGCCTTTACTCATGCTTTCATAAGCGAAAATAATTTTAAAAGAAGTATAAATTATTCAAATGTTTATTTATTTGTAGATTAAAGGTATATAAATATCATGGAAGAGAATAATCAAAAGAATATGTATGCTGATTTTCACAATTAATTGTTCACTGGGTGGTGATCAGTGTCATGTCCTATCGACCAAGTTGCAATATGGCCACTAGTCTAGGTAACTCAACATTGCATGCACTATGTTGAGATAAGATGGTGGTTGGAGGTAGTTATAGGAAACCCTGCCCCGGTTTCTTGCTATTTGGAGAGTGTGAATTCCCTTCCTTTGAAAAAATATACTAATTATGTGAAATTTACTCTCTAATTGTCTGATTAAAACTGTTTGAGTATATTGAACAACAAAATTTGTGTACCATTGTGACAAATAGTCACTTTCACTGATGATTAGTCTATATCATGTTCCATTGATGTTCATTAATACTAAGAACTAAACAAAAAGGACGTTGATTACTATTATTATTAATGGCTTTATTTAATATTATGCTTTTGGTACAAATTAGGATTCTCAGTACAAAGTATTTCCCTTTTCTTATTTCTTGATCGATCCTGACGATAAATATTGAATGGTTAGCAGTTAGAAGTTATCAGTTCAGTCAATCGACATCTAAATAATGAACGTTATTTTCAATGCATAATATCAGCAATTATAATGTCTCTGATCCGACTCTTTTGTAACTTGTACAATGGAAGGTCGTAAACTTTTTCACAAACGCACCTGAATAGGTTATACAATTAATTGACATAATGTTGTGTTAAAACAAACAAGAAAACAGATAACTTGTTGAAATATGTAGATGGCAGGAACGGGTAGCCTTTAAAATTGTGGATGCGCACTGCTGAGGAGTCCCATACATGAGATTTCAACTAAATATCATATCATGGTAGTAACAATAGATATTCATTTTGAAGTGTTTAGTCAACAAAATTCTTTTCTCCTAATCTTGCATATACCTCTTAAAATGATTGTAATACAAACTATTTCACTGCTAAATAGTCTCATACTAGGACGAAATGGCCATCCAGTGCTTCCATGTTTCCTATGGTGATTTAACTTTAATCAATTCATAAATTTAACAATAAACTATTTGATAAAATAGTCAATCATTTCTACAAATTTACATGAATATTATTATTGTTATATCTCGCGAAGCGAGCTCGTGGATGAGCGTTGTTGACGAGTTTCATACCAGGACGAAACGGCCGTCCAATTCTTCGAGGTTTACCATGGTGGTCTAGCTTCAAATGACTCATGATTTCAACTATTGAAATTACTAGAATCTCAACAAAACCCTTTCTGATATTAATTTCTTTGCAAAATTATTTAATTTAATTCATCTGTCAACTATTAATTCACTATCTCATGAAATTTTTGCTTTAAAAGTAAATTTGGCACATGAAACGACAAAAGAAATGAAATACAAATGTGCTGAATGACTATTTATAGAATTGATGAATATTTTTTCTCTGTATAATATATATAGTTACATTTGGAACTTGTCAGTTAGATGTACCTTCATCTTGGAGTTGATGCTCACTCCGAGACTCGAACCTGATACCGTTTGTTTCAAACATTATCTTTGCTTGTGATTTAAGAAAATATCAAGGCAATTCACATGGGGAGCACATATGCACATATACAGTCCTAAAACTTAATGGGAGGATTCGAGCAAACAATACAAAAATGAATTAAATTATAATAATTTAATTTCACATAAGTTTTCTTATTAGTAAATTTGAATATAGCAAAAACAACATTGAATTATATTTGTGAGTTTATATGTATACGCGTAAGCCGCCCATCAGCATTTTCCAAGGAACTCTGTCCTGGACGATACTTTCCAACTGGAAATGTTCGCACAGAACCGAGTTCGATGAAAAATACTGATGGGCAGCCTATGCTCCTCCACCAGGGGTAACGGGCGTAAGTAAAGTAAAATCCATATTTCTTAACTATCAAGGCTAGCAGATCAATATATTTTCAATAGTACGACTACCTTAATTGTGGATAAAATATTGTTATTATCAAAATAATCAATGCACAAACAACTTAGAGTTTAATATATTTTAGTTTCTATGAATTAATTGTGTAATATTTTCTTTCATATTGTCTCCATTCTTGGTTTAGTTCTGTTTGAGCCTTACTTATTCTCTTAGGTTAATCCATTCATTTCTACAATTGTAGTTATGGGATTTTCGATATGAATGTTTATTTCATTGTATCCCATCATTACGTAGTTTTAAAATTATCTTTTAGAATCTTCCGATTAAATAATGTATACATTTTTAATTGTTAGATACCTTCTATAAGTCTTTCATACTTATTACAATTATGATATTAATCAAAATAAGGGTTTGTGGAGATTTTGATGATTAAAGCTAGACTACAATGGAATATTTGGAAGTACTGGATGGCCGTTTCGTCCTAGTATGAGACTCGTCAGCGGTGCACATCCATAAGATCATGGATTGATTGAAGTTATTCAACAGAATCGTTGAATGCCGGCTCAGTGGTCCAGTAAATTAAGCGTTTGCGCGTGAGACGAAACGCCCTGTGTTCGAATCCCGCGGGCAGGATCATGAATGCACACTGCTGTGGAGTCCCATACTAGAACGAAACAGCCATTCAGCACTTCCAGGTTTCCAAAGATGATCTAACATCAATCGGTTCATGATCTCAATCAACAGCTCAGATATGGATTATATTTTCTATTAGAAATAAAATTGTGTTTTTCTTTTCTTAAGAAAAATCTTGTAGTTTTTATGTTTCTTTAATTGTTTTTTTCTGTCACATGTTTATACCAAAACACTACGGTAACATGCTGGTTTACTCATATGTAACGTCTACTTTTTTTTATTATTATTCATATCAATTAATTCAAGTTTCTTTAGTAAATTATTCATTTCCCTAACCCTTATCCTTCCCCTCTCGCCCCCCCCCAAAAAAAGAAATACAGTTAATTATTCTCACACTTTATTTGTTTTAATTGTTGATTAAACATGAACAAAATAATAAAAAAAATTTAGTTCATAGGAAACTTTCAATTGAAATGAACATTCTTTGAAAATGGTATGATGAAAAATTATCATAATGATTTATTCATATTCATATATAGTAACTATGGAATATGAATTGAACAATGAAAGTTGAATAGAATCAAATTCATTATTAAAAATATTACTGTGAATGTAAATAAAACATCTAATTATTTATACTTGAAGTGTATGCTACTTATTTTTTATCGACATAAGTAGTATGTAACATCAATCATAAGGATGCAGCTGGATGATCTAGATTTTGACGATGATCTGGCTGTTCTATCACACATGCAACAACAAATGCAGGAGAAGACGACCAGTGTAGCAACAGCCTTAGTAGTAGGTTTCAACATACACAAAGGGAAAAACAAGATTCTCCGATACAACATAACATGCACCAATCAAATCAAACGTGACGGAGAAGCGTTGAAGAATGTAAAAACCTTTGCATGTCTAAGCAGCATGTGAATGCGCGGATCGTCAAAGCAAGAACAGTAGATCTAAAACTGAAGAACATCTAGAATTCAAAACAATTTTCAACCAACAACAAAGTCTGAATTTCCAGTACAAATCTGAAGACAGTTCTACTGTATGGGGTGGAAACTTAGAGAACTACGAAAGCCATCATCCAGAAGATACAAGTGTATATCAATAGTTTCTACACAATATACTTCGAATCCGCTGGTCAGACACTATCAGCATCAATCACTACAGTGGGAGAGAACAAACCAGATCCCATTGGAGGAAGAAGTGCTGGAGTGAATAGGACACACATCAAAGAAAGCACCCAATAGAATCTCATGACAAGCCCTCACTTAGAATCCTCAAGACCAAAGTAGAAGGGCAAGACTAAAGAACACATAACATCGAGAAATGGAGAAAGACAGCAGAAGAGTGAACAACAGTTGGACAGAAGTAGAAAGGAAGGCGCAGGACAAAATGGGTTAGAGAATGCTTGTCGGAGGCCTATTCTTTATTGGGAGTAACAGGCGTAAGTAGGTAACATTAATTAGAAGTGGAATGGATGACAGCAGAAATCTAAGAAGTTTAAGTTGAAAAAAAGAGAAGGGAAATAGAAATGACTTATGAATTGGGAGAATTATCGAGAATGTGAATGACAATTGATGGAAGGTTTGCAAATGAAGTATTTAATGTATGGTTCTCATATTTTACCAAGATATTAAACAATAAATTGATCATCTTTACCAAGTTTACGTTCATTACATATTAAGTGGGTCATTAGCAATTTCAATGTAGAGTTTATAAAATGCTGCATTACGTGGCGACTCTCTGAGTAGACTTTTTCTTTTTTATAAGTACACACATATACTTCTGAATAATATCAACTATTTCAGACTTATAATTTCAGATACGTATTAAAGCATTTCCGATAATCTAATAGAGTGTTTTCATTGTAAATCAATTAAGATAAGTAATACATTATAAAATGCATCATCTCAATCCAGTTAAGAGAATCAAGTGGATAGAATGAGTTTAAATATTATTTGGTAACATGGTTAGGGGCGGCCAAACCAAAACGTGGCATCAGTCCAGAAAATCATTAACTTCCAGTTTTAGCCATGTTGTTAGATGCAGACTACTTGATTGGGGTCCGCGTAACTCTCGTAACCAATGGTTGGAGACTCTGGGTGACATGGCTCAGAATCGATCACAATGGCGTTGGTGCATAAACTCTCTATCTTCCCTTAAACTATGAGGTTAAAATCGATTCATATCTTTCTTTCTTCCTGTACTATGTCCTTATTGCAATCTTTCTTTTATATATTACCACCTCTGAATTAACTACTTTTATAAATCCGATGTCCATCTTGCTGTGCTAATGAGGTATGGCAACTTAGACCGATGTATATATGTGCCTGGTCCTACGTTGTAACTAACTGGGTAACATAGTACTATTGTTGAAAATGTGAATTATTCACCGATTTAGGCATCTTATGTTATTTAGTTAAATATAATTTAAATCATTTTGTATTTGTATATTCAATTGCCTAATTGATACTAATCAATTACAAGATAACTGAATGAATTTGAATAACTACACTTCAAACTCGTCGAATGTATCTGCAAATATTCCACTTTAAATTGTTGTCTTCAAAGCACACCATCATCATACTAAGCAAACAGTTAAATAACAAGTCTGAAAAGTTCTATCATTCCGTTCATTCTATCATTAAATCATTATTAAGCATTAATATCCGTCTAGCGACTGTCATTAATTTAAGTGAAGAAATGGATGATAAATAAAACAATTTTACTAAAGGAATCTTTCTAATTCAACCGCTTAAAAGGTTCTAATAGCAGCCATAAATAGGTTTTATAAATCAAAATCTATTACCTTAAAGAAAAGTATCTGAATTAATATGTTTGGTAATTTTGTATAGTGATAAATTATTTTAGCAGATAATGTGTTTGACATCAGATTCATTATTTTTTTATTGAGATCATGAATTGATCAATGTTAGACTACTACTGAGAGCCTAAAAATACTGGATTGCCATTTAGTCCTGATGAGATCTTTTTCAGCCAGAGAGAAGTTGTGGACTCCAGAAGAAATGAAACCAATGTAACTTGACATTCATCAATAGTATCAATATATCAACTTATTTGATAGATCTCATTAAACTAATGTCCTATTTGGGTCTCTTCAAGTTGATGAGCCTAAATCTCAAAGTTGATGTTTACTTCATTTCTGCTTATAATCCTTGTGAATTTTAAGACAAAATTGAAGCTATTTTCACAGGATGCACCTATGCCAAAAGAAACTGATCAATTACAGCCCTAAGAACACCATTGGGAATATCTAAACAGCCAATGAAAATGAAATAGGAACTCTTCTTTCAAGATTAGTAATTTATATTTATTAATTTATTACACTCGGATTAAGTAAAACCCATTGAACCCAAGCAGGACAAAAAATGCTATAATCAAAAGGGATGCTGATATACTCTGGTTACGAAGAAGAAAATGATCCACACGCTCATATAGTTGCTCTGAAGCTGTCCAAAGAAGCACAAACTGCACTTATTGGGTGGGAATCTCATGGATCCAGAATCATCAAAGAATCATTCAAAACAAAGAAGGAGGGAAACACAATGAATATTATCCAGTGTTAAGCACCCACTAATGATAAGAACGACGACGATTAAAATTAGTTTTACGACAGGCTTCAATCAATTGTGTTCAGAAAAGGATCTAACCACCCTGATGTGAGACCTGAACGCCAAAGTCAGAATAGACAACACCGGGTATCAAAATATCATGGGACGACATGGAGAAAGGACCGAGGACCCTAGGCAGGAGTCAAGAAAAGAAGAACGAGAAGACAGTGTGATGACTAGCCATCAACTGTTATAACTGCGTCGCCAACTTTTATGTCTAGTCGTCGCTGACTGTTATGTCCGAATCACTTATTACTTATAGTTGTATAACAAAGAACCACTGTAATTACTACAATGCAAAGTAAGAATACCAAAACTAGTACAAGTAAAGATTTATTAAACCCCAGACATGACGACAACCCTAGTCGAAAATACAATCATTTATACATTGGTTGTACATCTATTTTGAAGAAATCCCATATATAAAAAACACTTAGAGTCATAACAACATCACATGCTACATGTCATGCCGAGTGTAGTTCATGTTAATTTAATACATGAATATCGTAACTTGAATAAATATCCCACCTGAATAAACTAATATTCTACCAAATAAAATACCACATTAGGAAGTAAAACAAATACTACAATGAGTAATTAGTATATTGGATACAAAAGGAAGTCATGTTGTACAAAAATCACAACAATTAAAAGAATGTAATTTTGCTTTTTCATTTCATCATATCATACAACAAGTAACAACAGCTTAACAAGAGCACAGAAAGTCATGGCATAAGTCGAATACACAGAATCAAACAAACAAGTGAAGAAGAGCATTAGAGCTGACAAACAGAAATACATAGAAGACCTATCAAAGACAGTGGAAAAAGCTGCAAGAGAAAAAAATATGACACTACGAAGTAAGTAAATAGATATGTAAGTTCATAATGTAAGTGGTTAAACTTCAACCAACTTCATATAAACCTTATTATAAGTACTTAATTACGCCTGTTACTCCTCGTGGAGGAGCATAGTCAGTCAGTAACAAAGTAGAACTTCGTATGTACGTACATCAGTTCGAGTTGCCATACCACATTAGCACAGAGATGCAGTTGTCAATTCAAATCCCGTAGTGGTAGAGGCGGTAAAAGTATAAGCAGTAATCGGAAAGATTAGGGTTTGAAGATTTTATTCAAGGAGTATAATACAGTGAAATAAATTTGGAGAGAAAATAAGGGACATGAAAGATTCAAAAGATTAGAATTTGGGAGAGCACAAAGAGTGGATACATAGTTCGCCAACCAGCACTCTCCATCCACTTGTATCTCTTCTAGAGTTACTGCCGGTTCCATGCTCGAGTAAAGGAAGAGGGTTGGGCATAGGATTAGTTATCTCATCCCGTAGAAAACTTATAGCGACTCACGTGCAAATGGGTTTATTCTCATTTAACTCAGTTAAGTCTTTTTGCTAACTTATTTAGCGGACAAAGTCATCCGCACTATAACAATTTATTGTACCCTTATTATTTTGTGCTTGTATGAAATACGGATGCTTGAATATTGCCGAATGCCTACGCATTTATTCACTCTGCTAGTCTTACTGCTAACCGCTTATTCGATTCGATTACTCATTCATTTCACATGATATATATATATGTCCATGTTATTCATATTCAACACTCACTCACACGCTCTCGTCACGCTCTTGCTCTCGCTCGCTTGCTTACCTTTCGGCACAACTCTTCTATGTTTGTTTAACGTATCTGTACATTTGGATATATGTGTGTGGACCCGCAATAAACGTAATCAACACTTCGTATTTGCCTTCTGATTAATATACTGTTGGGGCGTTATACAGAACGGTTATCAAGACGAATTGTATACGAAGTTAAGGTTTATATCGAATACTGACCACCACAAACTAATTCTTTGAAAAGAAACGCCAACCAAAAACGAAAATAATTCAAACCATACAAACTCTACCCTGAAAGTTAGAAGGTCTTCATTTAGAATAGTTATGATGTCTCATAATGAAAGCCAAGTTCCTTTATAATAATGACTATCATAAAATGTAGTAATATGTATACACTAAATTGTTCTATAAACATATACTGATTAACTTGTAAAGATCAGTAACAATATATGAGATAATCTATGACCTTTTAATAAATCGATTGAATAAACACCAACAATTTATAAAAGTAATAAACATAACCAATAAACCAGTACAATGTGAAAAAAACAAAACAAGTTTCAACATGAAAATATGATACACATTTTAGTAATTTCATAGAATATGTTTACTTCTCTCTTCTTTTATTTTTAATGAATCACTTAGTAACTATATAAATTAATTATTTAACTATCAAGAAAAAGACTTATAATTCAGATTTAAGATACTTGAAATATGAAAATAAGTAGAATTTTTGATGTTTACTACTGATATCGATCGATATAAATAGTATGTATCATTAATGGAAAGTGAAATATCCGACTATGTAGAGCTGAAGGTCTTGTAGTGACTCACGTTTATCACGAGAACACGACTGATTTAATAAAAACAATTATCATTATAAACAGTTGTACCAGTGTTTGTTTTAATGTGCTTTTGTTTGACTCTGCTAATGACAGCTATATTGGGCTTCCATTCTTGTTCACACACTTCGATTGTAATTTCGCGCGAATTCGGTTACCTTCTGTAACCAAGCTTGCATCCTGGCACGATCTCGGTATCCTTTCGATACCACGAGATCACCAGTGAATAAATCTTGACTTGGTCCATTTTCTGCCTTCTGATATTTGGCTTCTCGGGGTTTTTTTTGAGTCATTAGGAACTAGCTTCATGGTAGCGGTGTACATAGTCCATTGCGACTCGACGCCACGCTACAGTCTCATATGAGGCTGGAGGTTCACCATTGGTATTGTGGATGGTTCGGCATTGCTTTGGCAAGTTTTGCTGACTGTTCATGCAAAAAATTGGCTTGCTGGTTAAACAATTTCATTCATACTGGTGGTTTCCTTTCAGTGTTCCCTAGGGCCATTGTCATTGGGACATTGTAAGGCATGTCATCGTTGCTAACATTGGCGAGTTTGACTGTCATGTACTGTTTGATTTGTCACGTGAAAGTCCCTATAGTGTCTGACTCTCCCGAAAACCAATGTAAAATTACCCTGGCCCACAAGGGTATATTATATAACTAACTGTAAACTGATAGTAGAAAGTTAAGGAAATCAAAGGAAAGAGAATGAGAACAAAAGAATCATTGGTGTGGAAATGAAGGAATAGTGAAGTCTAAGATAATTGACTGGTATTTTACTAATGAAGTATTTATTTTATGGTTTTTAGATTTTACTAAGATGCTTTGTAATTTTATATTCTAATATGTTCGATTGTCCTTACTTTTGTTTTCTTTCACTACATAATGAAATACTAAATATTAGTCATCAGAACTACAAAAACCATCATCCAGAATATACAAGTGTTTATTAACAGTTGTATAAGCAGAATACTTCGGATCCGTTGGCCAGACACTATCAACAACAACCTAATGTGGGAGAGAACAAATCAAATCCCAGTGGAGGAAGAAATCGGGAAGCACTGGAAGTGGATATGACATACATTGAGGAAAGCACCCAATTACGTTACAAGGCAAGCCCTCACCTGAAGTTTTCAAAGCCAAAGGAAAATAGGAAGATGAAAGAACACATTACATGGAGAGATGGAGACAGACATGAGAAGAATGAACAACACTTGGATAAAACTAGAAAGGAAGGCCCAGGACTGATTGGGTTGGAGAATGCTGGCCAGCGATCTATGCTCCATTGGGAGTAACAAGCGTAAGTAAGTAAGTCATCAGATCGTACTGATCTGACTAATATTAACCATTTAAAATACAATTCGTTTATGTTTGATAACTTTTCATAATAGCCTATATCTCATATATAAAATCATTAATTAATTATAATTGTTATACCTAATCTGCTTTTACAGGCATCAAATACGTTTTGATGATGTTTCATTTGAAATATACACTGAATAGATCACAATCGAGTATTTAAAAGAAAATAGATCGTACTCTAGATAATAACTACTTTACTGAAACTTTGACATTAAGTTTTTACTTTACTTACGCCTGTTACTCCTCGTGAAAGAGCATAGACCGCTCACCAGCATTCTCCATCTAACCCTGTCCTGGGCAATCCTTTCCATCTGCTATTCATCCTTCTCATTTCTGCTTCTATTTCCCGACGTATTGTATTCTTTTTCCTTCTTCTTTTCTGCTTCCCTTCACGATTCCAAGTTAGGGCTTGTCTCGTGATGTAGTTTGATGATTTGCGTAATGTATGTCCTATCCATTTCCATCGTCTTTTCCTAATTTCCTCTTCAGCTGGAATCTGGTTTGTTCTTTCACACAGAAGGCTGTTGCTGATGGTATCCAGCCAATGGATGTTGAGTATCTTGCGTGTATGTTGAGGCCTACTGATGCAGAAGCTGCTGCTACACTGACTGTCTTTATCTGTATTTGTTCGTGTGTATGCGATAGGAGGGCTAGGTCCAAGTTGTCTAATTGGTTCTGAGCTGTCCATTGTATTCCATGTTTCCCCTTAGATGTCGAGGTCTTCATAATCCAGTTGACCACCAGAAGAAAGAGGAAGGGAGAGAGTAGACAGCCTTGTTCTAACTCCCAAGGCAAAGTTTAAATGGTTAGAATTATTTTTTGTGATCAGCGTTTTTTAGCGAGTTAGTTTTCTACGGTATGACGTGGCTAACCCCATGCCTAACCCTCCTCTTTTACCCGGGTTTGGGACCAGCAGTAATTCTAGATGACCTACAGGCGGAGTTTTTGACATTAAAATGATCATGTTTTAGAGGAAAACTGTAATGTTAAATTCACTTGGTATTATTGTTTACTTGAATCTTCCCATTGATGTTTAGGATTACAATTGATCAATCTCTTACTAGTATATATGCATACTGTGTGTATCCACTCGATATTGCCTTAAGTAAAGATGGATATTGTCCTCTAGTGAGGTCATGAATACATACTACTAAAAAATAGCATACAAGGATATGACAACTATTTAGTACTCTATGAATTTCAATCAATCCTTTACTAAAACCAAACTTCATAAATTGTTTAAACATACAATGTAAATTATATATTCTCTTAACAACCGATAAACTTTGTTTTAGAGAGGAAGAGAGAAAGAGAATTGTCTACAATAAATCAAAACAAACAAACTAACTTAGCGGCAATCTCATTAAAAGTGAAATACAAAAACTGACAATATTCAACAATATAACATCATAAAGTATGAATTCATAATGAAATTCATAATGACAATTGAACAGTAAAAATAACTCATTTTCATTGTTTATTCTTTAGATAATAAATCATTACTATACAATGTATATGTATGTATTATATGTAGTCATTGTCAACAATGTTAAATAATCTAATTCGTAGTAAACCTATTCTTTATGACAAACGATCTAGTAAAATAAAAAAAGATCAAACAAACATAGTTGTATACAATAAACTGATGATAATAATACTCATTCATTTAATGACTAGAATATAGTCATTATTTGTAACTATCGATTTTATTGGAACACTTGAATAGTACAGTACTTGAACTAGTGTGTACACTGTAAAAATGATGAATATAGTATTATTTAAATAGATTTATTTATTAGTTGTAGTTTTGGGAAATCAATAGTATCTATTAACAATCTTACATAGGATTGAACTCAAGACTATCACATCTTCAAATGGAAGTGCTTATTAGTTAAACCACTTGATCTAGAACCCATTCAGTTTATAAAGTAACATTACTCTTTATACTTAAAAAATCTATTAGCTAACAACTGTTCAACACACATTCAAACATCATTCATCTCAAATATTCTTGTGGTAAATTTAAAAATTTTTTATTTGTTCAAGATAATAACAGTATCGGACACCCGTTGAAACAAACAAGTGGTATTCCTTACCCCATATATTTCTTCTGGCTATTCCCATTTTCATTTAATCCCTTTTCTTACTGTGAGATTACAGTTCACTACCTTTAAACATAAAGTATTTAATAAAATAGCATCAATACAGCTATCCATAGCTTTATCAATAGGCCATACTGATTAAATAAGCCTTAATAGATAGTATTTTTGCAATAAATATTTGTATTTTCATTTTATTTATCTTTTAACTTAACAAATGCAAGAGTTTTCTATTCCTATACATCCTTTCGATCACACTGCATGTTACTCATGCTTTTGAATATATCTGAGACGTCTGAAGTATTTCTGACTGTTTTTGTTATAAGTTGAGAACCTAATACTTCAGTGTCCTTTGAGATATTAAACATCTTTACAAGTGCTGTTCAGTGGTTGGACTATAAAAAAACAGTAAGCTGTTCAAACAGGGTTTGCTCTGGTAAGTACTCGATACCAAAGCGTATCCACATTTATGAGGAGAACGGTGTTCTTCGTGCAGTGTGAACCTATTCAACACAATACCAATATTAAGGACATTACCACTGAGCCATTTTGGCTAAACAGGCTTGTAGGTTCTATATTTTAGTTTTTGGTACTATATGCCGCCCACATGGGTTGTACTAACTTTCGGACACCGATTAATTTATTTTCCTTTGACCTTATTAAATATTCGCTTATAACCTTTAATATTTTTATTTAAGAGTGTGTGTGTGTATTGATTGCTTCATTCATCACACAATATATCAAGTGGAGTTGGTACACTTACTTTTCTGCTTCGTTTTCCTGCTTCTCGTTTTTAATATCTGTCTGATTAAACTAGTATATGAAATAAATTCATCCAACTTGATCTATATTTAGGTCCTTATTACTATAACCGCTTAAACCGAACCAAACAGAAGATTAATGTTTATGTCATATCGATTAGTTCGTCCAACTGGGCGTCAGATCCGCAGGCCACTACAATATATATTTATTCTGATGAACTAATGAATGGTAACCAGTGTTATATTCATCTAATTCTAGGCTTACGTTTTGTGATATTTACTACACTTTAGCAAGAAATATCTCTAACTTTTAGGGAAATGATGCTCCTTATGGACTGCAAACCCATACTACTCAACTTCACAGCCTGAAATGTTACCAATGAACTATGCTAGTCGTTACAGCGAAGTATCCCTTTCTGACGAGTCCTGAGTAACATGAAACCTAGATTCATAGCATCCTGTAGACCTTCTTTCAATCATCTAAAATTGTAACATGATGGATGCGATTTCTACACAAATTAATAATCATACTACAACATCATAGATACAATGTAATTCGTATTAAACAAAAAATCACATTGTTCATTACTTTAAGATCAATTCATTGACATAAACCTATTCAATGCATAGACACATGAATAGAAGTAATACTATTTATTTATAAAGACAAATAAAGAAAAATATTTATGTATTAACCAATCAAAATAAACAACACAAGAAAAAAAGAATTGTGATAAAAATAATTTTTGTTTTAAAAAAAAAAGAAAAGAAAAGAAAAAAGAAAAAATCATTTAAAAAAAAACATGATAAATCTTCATTTCTATTGTAGAATATTCTTTTACTTTATCCTAAATAATGATGATAAATTTAAAAGTTTCATTCAATTTTTTTGAAAAAAAAAACAAAAAAAAATAAACATTGAAATCAATGAGAAAATTAATTGCCACGGATACATAGATTGAAAACAGTACTACTAGTATTATTACTATTACCACCATCACCACCACTACTATTACTACTGCGATTACTACTACTACTACTACTACTACTACTATTGCTATAGACATTAGACAAGTAAGAAATAGGGATAAAATGAAATAGTGTACAATATTGTTTATGTATATAACGGACAAATGATACATGAAGAGGAAAAAAAAACCATTTCTCATCTGTATTACATTATCATCAATATAGAACAGTTTTGAATAGAAGAAATGAATTATATATCATCAAACTTATTTACAAAAAATTATATGCACAGATATGTACTGTACATGTAATAATTTCTAAAGTGAAAAATAAACAAATTTATGAACAATATATACTTGATTTATGTTGACAACTAAAGAATTTATACTTTAGAAGCCTATTGATGTATCCATATACATAGACACTATATATATATATAATATCCCAATGAGTAGAAAATTAAATTTTCTGACGTTTCGTGACTTATTGTAAGTCACTTCTTCAGAGAATATATATATATGGTAGAATGTATATCTAAACCATGTTTTTTCATTAATATTCAATTGTATAAAAATATGTATTTTTACATTTAGAATTATCACCAGTATCATTTTCATTTGTAATAAGAGTCAGATCATGTTTTTCATGAATAGTTTTTTGTTTTTCTAATAATTGTTTACGTGCATTATAAATACGTTGTTGAATTGTTCTATGTAATTCAATAGATTTATCAGGATTTTTATTGATTCTGGAGAATTTCTTTTATTCAATAATATTAGGAAAAAAAATTTTTAAAAAAACAAACAAATATTGATTTATTATTAAATAATAATCGATTATAAAGGTAATTATCAGAAGGGGTTTGTGGAGATTTTAGAAATTTCACAGATTGAAATCATAAGTCAATTGAAGCTAGTTAGTTAAGCGCTTGGCGAGAGACTGATAGATCCTGGGGTTCGAATCTTACGAGGCAGGATCGTGGATGCGCACTGCCACTGAGGAGTCCCATACTAAGACGAAACAGCCGTCCAGTGCTTCCAGGTTTTCCATAGTGGTCTAGCTTCAATTGACTCATGGTTTCAATCTGTATAAAGGTAATTATTTGAGAAAATAGAAAAAAAACGTTTTTAATCATAAACTTTTTTCTAGTTAGTCTCTTATTTTTTAGCTACTTATTTATGAATGTCTATTATCCCTCGTCGAAGAATATAAATCACTCATCAATATTGTTTATTCCACTCTGTTCCGAATAATCTTTTTCAGTTGGTACCAGTTACTATACATTCATAAGATGTTTGCTTCTAATTCTCCACACAATGTGTTCATCGGTCTACTTCATTCTCGCTTCTCTTCAGGATTTCAAGTTAGGGTGTGCGTTGTGATGCATTTTGGTGGTTTCCTCAATTTATACCCTATACACTTCTAACATATTTTCTTAATTTCTTCTTCAGATGGAAGTTGATTTGTCCTCTCCCACAGAAAACTGTTGCTGATAGTCTCCAGTCAATAGACATTGAGTATGTTGCGAAGACAAGTATTTATAAATACTGATACATTTTTGATGATGGTTGTAGTAGTTCTTCACGTTTCAGCTTCGTACACTAGAATTAAATGTCTTGATGTTCGTATTGAAGATTCTCACTTTGATATTGGTTGACAGACAGCTGTTTTGAGTTCCATATGTTTTTAACTGTAGGAATCCTGTGCTTGCTTTGCCAATCCTAACCTTTACGACTGCATCGGATCACCCTTGTTCATCGATGATGATTTCTAAGTATGTGAAAGATTCCACATCTCCCAGAGTTTCTTTATCAAGTAGGATTTGTTTGCATGTTGTATTTGAGGATTTTGGTTTCTCCTTAGTGTATGTTAAAGCCTATTGATGAAGGGACTGCTGATACACTAGTTATCTTCATCTGCATTTGTTGATGTGTATAGGATAGAAGAACTAGGTCACTTGTGAAGTCCAAATCATCTAATTGTATGCAATCTGTCCATTGTATTCTATGCTTTTCCCTATAATTCTAATTACCAACATCAAAAATGGATATTTTTCTTAAAATCTTAACCTTAACATGTTTTATAGGGATAAAATCAATATTGTTTGTACAACTTTATTTTATAAATGATCAATAATTTTTACGATATTGTTCTCACATTTCATAAAAAGAAGTAATATCCTATAATGGTAAATTCTATATTGTTTTCTATCTTCCTTCTCCATTGAAAAGGATAAACAGTTGAGAAACGTATGTTTATTTCCATGATTTTTATTATAGAGATATAATCTCTCATTGAACCTATCAGCAAATAATGTTATTAACGTGTTTTATAAAAAATGAATTCAAGTAAATCACAACATGATGCCGGAAACGATCCTCAAACAAAAACGATTTAATCTTGCCTATTAAACTTCTTGATAGTGTCGTTTTAAATTACTTTTTCTAGATAGAAGAAGAAGATAAGAAATAATAATAATAATATCAAAATCATTGTTTAAGATGCGATAAGCTAATATTACATCACCTCTTAATGTAGCGTAAAATAACGCGAATAGATTAAGGCACCTCATTCCATGATCATACGATAAATGAGAAAGACCTTTCATGAGCGCTTAGCTGGCTTATCATTCTTTTTTATATTAATACAACCCGTTAGAGTGTTCAAGATTTTGCATCAAGAAGGTATATTTATCGATAGAGGTGTTATTTATATTTCTAAAACGATTGTTCCAACTAGATATTGGATACTATCATCATCATCATCATCATCATCATCATCATCATCATCATCATCATCATCATCAGCAGCAGCAGCAGCAGCAGCAGCAGCAGCATCATTATTTATTTCCAAGCAACAAAAACAAACGCATATATTATAGATAACCTACCTTTTTATATGAAGCTTTATTTGTTTTTTTCGTAGAGTTTTTCTTACATTCTTTATTCATATATGAAGAACTAATGAATTCAGATGAACAACTAGATAGATCACCAAGAGATTCTTTAATAAGTATTTGTAATTCATTACGAAAATCATTTGAAATCCAATTAATTAATATTGGAAATTGTGATTCAAAACGTCTATATTGTAATAATATTAAATTCCAATAACCTTCTAAATCACTTTTTAATGGAATGTAATTGATTGATTGTTGTTTTTTTATATTTGAATTAGTTTCTAAGTAAACTTTACATAATTTACGTAACATTGTAAGATTGCCATTTATTAACATTTGTATATGACCAATACCTGTTAATAAGTCATCATTATCTAAAAGAAAATAATTAGAAAATTTATAATAAAGTTGATTACTTACAATGAAAATAGTATCTACCATGTACTCATCAAAGTTGCTCAGATAAATATAATGTACAAGGAAATCAGAAAGAAAAAAAGGTAAAAATAAAGAACAATAGAATGAATACACTATAATGCAAGGTGACTATCATATGAATACAAGATCAGTCAGTCAGTAACAAAGTAGAACTTCGTACGTACGTACATCAGTTCAAGTTGCCATACCACATTAGCACAGAGATGCAGTTGTCGATTCAAATCCCGTAGTGGTAAAGGCGGTAAGATTATAATCAATAATCGGAAACATTAGGGTTTGAAGATGTTATTTAAAGAGTATAATTCAGTGAAATAAATTTGGATCGATTGTACTGGATATCTCATTGATGTAATTCACCAAATATACAAAGTTTAGATAAATGATTGAACATAAATGGCTTTTGAGCAAGAGTGTAAAAACATTATGATAACCGACGTATTATATATATATATATATATATATATATATATATATATATATATATATATATATATATGGGAAAATACTAGTAAAGTGAACAAGAACACTAGTGGGGACAATCGAATGTATTTAACACAAAATTACAGGACATGTTAATAAAATCTAACAATCATAAAGTAAATGCTTAGTTCGTAAAATGTCCATTGATTGTCTCAAAATGACTTAGACTTCATTGTTCTTACATTTTCAAACAAATTTCATTTTGTTTCCATTCTTTACTGTTCGATCCTCTTGTCTCTCTGCTTCCAAACATTCTGTTCATGACTAACATCATATACTGCTTATGTCAATATAAGTAGCACACACCACAATAGTAGCTTTTGAAAATCCTCTACTTTTAAAGTACACGTTTGACAGAGTTAAAGAAAAACAAAATGAACTGCTGAGAAGTATATTTGTTTCGTTGTTAGTAGACAACCTTCTCTCCTGTGTCATAATTGACTCAAGTAAACAAGGCCTACACGAGCTTTCCATATCTAAACCGACATTCTGTCAAATATAAACTTACTAGAATTGATAAAACTTCCAAGATAAGTGACATAATCAGTAAGTTTAACAATATTATTTCAAGAGTTTATATGGATCAGTCTTGAATTGATATTTTATATTTAAAGGTAGAGGAATATATTACTACTCAAGGAGATGAAATTACCAAATTACAAATTAACGAGAATCAACGAAATAAAATGAATTCATACTATTCTGCTAAAATCTTTGTTCTTTTTCTATTCAAAATGATAAAAGGAACTATGTGTATAAAATATCTAATTTAATATACTGTCTAATAAACTGTTTCTGTTAACTTTGAAAAGTTAATACTTTATTCATAAATCAAAAATAATGAAACTTCGAATGAAAAAAAAAAGAGATTTTTACATGTAAAATAATATTTTAAAAAGGAAATAAACAATAATCTTAACCACTGAGATTACAATAATATCCACAAAACCCCTTCTGATATGAATCAATATATGCTCATTAGTGAAAAGCTTCAAGAGGTATTTCCTAGAACATTGAGGTTCAATCGGGTCAGTTGTGAGATAGTAATTCACTGAAGACAATGACGGACGGTAGCACAATATCGTGTATTAATTAAAGTTAGACATTAACAATGTTGGATACTGTTCGACTCAGTGGTCTAGCGGTTAAGCTTTCGCTTTCGAGACTGATGGTTTGTAGGTTCGAATCTTGCGAGGCATGATCGTGGATGAGCAGTGCCACTGAGGAGCCCCACAATAAGACGAAACGGCTGTCTAGTGCTTCCAGATTTTACATGGTGGTCTAACTTCAATTGACTCATCATCTCAACCATTGAAATTACTATTAAATTTACAAAAACCCTTCTGTGATATAAATAAACAATCTACACACTTACTTAAGTTCTCATTTGTCAATTTTAATACATCATCATCATCATCATTTATAGAATGATTATTCTGATCAATTGTATTTCTTGCTAAATTAATCACATTCATTAATTGATATTCAAATGTTTGTATATATTTCAATAGATGAATTACATAATCTATATCATTATTTGTTGATAATTCTAAATAAGAATTATTATTAATCTCAGTATTTTTAAGATGTTCAAATGGACTGTTATTATTATTATTATTATTATTATTATTATTATTATTATTATAAACATTGTCTGAATAATTGTATAATTCATTTGAAGAAGATGAAAGCCTTTTCATTAATTCATTAATTCCATTCAAACTTGATGATCTAGATAGTGATGAATAGAATAATGTTGATAAATTATCTGATGGTGTATTATTATTATTTGTAGTAGTAGCAGTAGTAATAGAAGTAGTAGTAGTAGTAGTAGTAGTAGTAGTAGTAGTAGTAGTAGTAGTAGTAGTAGTAGTAGTAGTAGTAGTAGTAGTAGTAGTAGTAGTAGTAGTAGTAGTAGTAGTAGTAGTAGCAGTAATGTCTTGATTCTTTAATGATTGTTCATCTTCAAATAAAGTTGTAAGTTCTACTTTCTTTTTCAATTGAATACAATCAGTTTCATTGGTTTTAGATATTGCTGTTGATAATTTATTATGAGATCGAATGTTTACTGGTATAAATATATTTAAAGGTTGTTTTAATTTAGCAGATTTAGCTTTAATAGCAAATGCAGTATTTCTACGCTTTATTGGTGGTGTTTTAGACTTGATAGCTGATATAATATTATTTGAATTCATTTTATTATTATTATCATCATCATTCGGTTCATGCATATCATCTGTTGTAAGACTTATTAACAATTGATCTGATGATTTATAAGTAGTATTCTCTTTTAATTTAGTAGATAATTCGTTATTTCTATTTTGATCTATTTTAGATTTATCAAGTACATAATCGAATAAAATTATTGAATCATCTTTATGTTGTATATTGTATTGATTATTTTGTTGTTCAATAAACACTTTATAGTAATCTCTATCCAATATAGTTTCATTATCAGTTATTGTACATTTTTCAATTGATTGTATTTTTTTCATTGGTACATTTACGTGTTTCATTGTTTCATTCTGTTTAAATGAGAAAAAAAAGAGTTAAGAATTTCTTATTTGTTTAAATAAAGTATTGAAGGTCAGTCACTACTCGGATCCTGTATGCGCGTTTCGGAGACGCAGTACACATCGATGGCGCGGGATTCTAACGTTTTAGCTAAGGAAGCCTGTTGTTCTATTTGGCACAGTGTTCGTACGCTAAAAGCTCCTATATGTAGTTTAGAGAGTGGTTTCAGGAGACCAGGAATAACGTTGCGCGTACTCGAATCGTTTGCCCTAGCGATACGAGGTGAAAAAAGGACAAAAGAAGGGTTAGTCGGGGAGATAAGAATGGTATTAAGAGGTGTAGGAAGGATATGAATGCGACCAACTTGGTCTCGTGTGCTGTTATGGGTATGGGGGGCTGTTGTCACTTCCCGGCTGCCCACACCGTGGAAGGGTATTTTTTGAGGAACCTGAAAAGGAATTCGGATTAATGTCGGCCTTAAAGACTTGGGAGAGTGACCGCAGAGCCCAAGGGACAAATGCTTGAGGCCGGTCGCGCACGGCCTTCTTGTGGGAGGTTTTTAATATGTTATTCCCGTTCTTCACAGGGCCTTACCGCCGGAGACGGAAATCCGTGAGGTAAGGTGAGGTGTGACATTTTTAGGGTCGACCTTTTCTAACCTCTCCCTTCCTTGTGAGAAGGCAGCATCGCTGTAGATGCTGGTTGTCCGAAAGAAACACCTTACTGCTGTCACACCCCTCTACAGTCAGCAGTACGACTTCGCCCTCAGACCTTGAGTTGCTGCTTTTAGTCTTACCGTTCTCCAATCGACCTGCCTGGCATGGTAGAACCTACAGGAACATATGTTCCAGCCAATATAGCTCGGTTGGGTCATCACGATAGGCAAGCCCGACCGCCGCGTCAAGGTAGCAGCTATGGTCGGGAAGTATTGAAGGTAATTATTTTGACTAGATAATATATTATTAAGTATAGATGATTACATAATAAGAATGACCAAATATTGCTTACAATTAGCCTATCAATTCTTAATAATTTAATCAGCTTTTCAATAAATAACTATTGATTAGAATACACTTGAAAATCTGTGGAATAGTTCACAGTGTAATGAACGAGTACACAGCTTATGGGGGGGAAGGAAGACCTATTTATTGTTTAATGTACAATCATATAGTAGATTAGTAAAATGTAAATACCATACATCAAAACTCATTATTTATACATCTTTTTCGCATTATCTATTATAAAATGTATTCTCAATTTCCCTTCTTCCTTCTCTTCGTTTCAATTTTCTTAATCTCCTGCACGAAAACATTCCATTACTGACTGGTGTTATATACTACTGATATCTTCAAACATAAGTAATATACACCACAATAGAATATATTTACGTAAAATTAGCTTAAAATTATGGACATTAGGTTAGTAAATCTCGTTGCAAGCATGATACCTGTAACCCTTAATGATGAGTTAAGATCAAATAATCAAGATTTTCTATTTCATTTGAATTAGAATGGATAGTGAACCCAGTGGTTAATAGCACTCATCTCCCGTAACTTAATTTGCATACTCAGCTTAATATTTTTTTCGCTACTAATCAATGAACTGGGTAATTTTTAGATGTAAATGTCTGTTAATCGCATTTTTTAGCGTAACCGACACGTGGATATAATTGTAAATCATGGTGTACATCGCAGACTGAACAAGATCTCTATAAACAATCAATGTCAAGTTGAAAACAAGATATTCTAGTCGTTGTGTGTATAAATGACAGATTTTAATAAGAAAAAAAAACAAACATGAATTATTTCAATAGTTGAGATTATGAGCCAATTGAAGTTAGGTCATCATGAAAAACCTAGAAGAACTGGACGGTCGTTTCGTCTTATTGTGGGACTCCTCAGTGGCAGCACTCATCCACGATTATGCCTTACAAGCTTCGAATCCGCAAACTATCTGTCTCGCACGCAAACGCTTAACCGCTAGACCACTGAGTCGAACAGTATCTAACATTGTTATTGTCTAACTTTAATTAATACACGATATTGTGCTACCGTCCATCATTGTCTTTATTGAGTTACTATCTCACAACTGACCCGGTTTAACTCTACTGTTCATGGCTTCTCACTAGAACTGCAGGAAATATCTCATGCAGCTATTCACTAGTCAGCATATGTTGATTCATATCAGGTGTTTTGTGGAGATTGTAGTAATCGCTCGCGCGCGAGATCGACAAACCCTGGGTTTGAATCTTACGAAGCAGGGTCGTGGATGCGCACTACCATTAAGGAGTCTCATCATAGAATGAAACAACCTCCCAGTGCTTCTAGATTTTCCATTATGGCCCAGCTTCAATTGACTCATGATTTCAATTATTGAAATTACTACAATCTCTTTAAAACCTATTCCCTGATACTATAGATGTAGTTATTTGAATAATTTTACATTAACTATTACATAATTTATCTAAATATATTTGTAAAGTTTATTTTATATGATAATGAAAAATTTCTTTTTAATTACTTCCAGAAGAATTTAATTTCATAGAGTTAATTCTATACCATTAAACATCAATATATTTCTATTTTCACAGATTTAAATCATGAGTCAGTTGAAGCTAGACCACCATTGAAAGTGCTCGCGCGCGAAGCCAGTAGGTCCTGGGTTCGAGCCTCGCGTGGTGCGGGATCGTGGATGCGCACTGCTGAGGAGTCCCATACTAGGACGAAACGGCCGTCCAGTGCTTCCAGGTTTTCAATGGTGGTCTAGCTTCAACTGACTCATGATTTAAATCTGTGAAAATTTCTAAAATCTCCACAAACCCCTTCTGATAATATTTCTATTTGATAAGATACATTAAATATATACACAAGATATTTCGATAAATAAATTATTTATATGTATATATTAATCGAAAATAAGTGAATGGTATCAATTGTTGAAAATATTTATATAATTGATTGAATTGATTTAAATAATAATCATAATAATAATTATTGAAGTTTGGTTAGTAAAGGTAAAGGTGACGATTGACTAAGTAAGGTACTCAACATCTATTGGTTGGATACCATCAACATTAGCCTATTGTGAGAGAGAACAAACCAAATTCTAACTGAAGAGGAAATTAGGAAAAGATTATGATGGTGGATTAGACATGCATTATGGAAGTCATCAAACTGCATCACAAGGCAAGTGTTAACTTGGAATTATGAAGGGAAGAGGAAAAGAGAAAGGCCAAACAACACATTACGTCGGAAAATAGAAGCAGATATGAAAAGGATGAAAGATCTGTAAATGACTGCCCAGGACATGGTTGAATGGAGAATGGTGGTGGGCGGCCTATGCTCCTCGATAAGGTGTAACAGGCGTAAGTAATTAAGCAACCGATGAAGTCCAAGGTAAATACTACTAAGCCAGGATACATAAAGTCCAGCGCAAAGCAAGGTACATGTTTCATTACATATTTTTAGGTCATGATAATGATCCTCGCTCAGGTTCACATACGAAAACCTTGTTAAGACTTCTTTTATTCCCTCTAAATAGTCAAATTAGGTCATTTTCTCAGCATCAGTTGAGCGGCAAAGCCACTACAAAGACACCAATCCAACAACCCTACTAAACTATTCAATCGGAACATTCAAGCAAAATAATTTTGCATTATAAGGACATTATTTATGATCTGGTAGTATATATCACCAACTGATATCGGTAGTCTACAGAATGTTTAATAGTAAGTATATATATTTGTCATTTAATTATGTATGCCTATACATGATGACTTGGGTAGTTCAACGTGCATATCATCCCATCGATGTGACTAAATGAAACTTTCCAAACCGTTGAATAGTGGCTAATGGGTCCCAAATATGATGTCAAAAGTATCCTGAATTCTACTACCGACTACTATAGACATTGACGAAAGTAATTATAAGTACATGAAAATCTTTAGGTAATCAACTGAGAAAGCGCATATATTACAAGACAATGATTAATTCCAATTGTAAACACCAATTTTCACAAAATAATATTTACATAAATAAGAACGTTCGTCTAAATTTGATCGAATAGTTTCACAGTATTTGGGCGCCGAATTAATGTAAGACATTAAAAAGAAGAAGAATATGTATTTGTAAAATTTCAGCTAATAAATTTGAAGTAAATTGAACGTTTCGCCTGACAATCTGATCCAAGCTTTTTCAAGGAAAATATAATCAAACAACAAAATTATCGAATATAAATAGGTACCATGGTTCTTCAGTTTATTGTATACTGAATAGGCCATCCAATCAACGTTTACAATGGCTTATTCAGTATACAATAAACTGAAGAACCATGGTACCTATTTATATTCGATAATTTTGTTATTTGATTATATTTTCCTTGAAATAACTTGGATCAGATTGTCAGGCGAAACGTTCAATTTACTTCAAATTTATTCGCTGAAATTTTTCAAATATATATTCTTCCTCTTTAGAATACTTCTATGTTCTGGTTGTTGTTGTGTTTTTTTCCAAAGCATCTAGTAAAAATATATTTGAATGAAACAACATTGAAATTGTCTATATATTCAAAAAAGGTCTTATCAATTAATTAAATAGTTTTGTTCTCATAATTATTTTAAATGTAAGTCTATAGCCATAATACCGTCAATGCACTTAATTACTATTCAATAAAAATTAATTATGAATAAATTTATCATTTCTAATTATCTCTCTTACTAATACTATGAATATATTTTTTATTAAAATATGTCAATTGTTACCATGTGTCGTTTCAAATATATATATAGAGAGGGGGAGGGAGAGGGAGGGGGAGAGAGCATTTAATTGATTAGAAAAAACAATTTAATGGAACTAATCATTTAGAAATTGCTATACTACTATCATATTGCATAATAATCATAAACAAATAATTAATTTTATGATATTTTCATTATTAATTTATAATGTAATTACTATATAAAAATAACGGAATTATTGGGTTATTCTCAATAGATAGATTAATTCAAATGAAAAAAATAGTTAATTCATTTTTAATGATTGAATTCATGGATTTATTGAAGCTAGATCACTATGGGAAACCTGTGGCACTATACAGTTGTTTCGTCCTAGTGTGAGACTTCTTATTAGTAGTGAGCATGTGCATGTGGGATTCGTACTCTAGATCTTTGATCTCGCGAGCTAACACTTAACCTATAGACCACTGAGCCGGCCAACATCCAACTGTGTTAATGTCTAACTTTAGTCATTCCACAATATTACGCGACCGTCAACCATTGTATTCAGTACATACAATAAAATACATCCATGAATTAAATGACTTTACATTTAATTCATTCAATGAGAAGATATAATTATAGTTATATTACAGAATGTTATTAATTGATAGTTAGTTATAATTGACAAATCTCAATCATATGGTCCAATCCTAATTTTATAAACGATGTCCATGACCATTCAATTATAAAATAGATAATTTTGACTCAGAGATTCTCACTAATTATATTCAATAGACATGTAAGTAACAACGTTTGATACAGCTTATTGAAATGATTAATTTACATGAATGAAAACAATGATGACATATGCATTAAATAGCTTGTTGATCTAACAATTAAGTCTTTACCATTAGACCTAAGAATTCATGAATTTCATATCTAGAAAGATGATGATTGTACACAACTGAAGAGTTGCATACCATAAAAAGTTAGATATCCAATGCTTCGTTTTCTTTTCCTAATGTTTTATTGATATCATATAAAAAAATAATCAAATACCTATTGTCTTTCCAATACATATTAAACATATATATTCAGTAATTCGAATAAATAGTTTACATATCTAAATACAATTACACATTAAAAACATTTTGTAGAAACCTGATTGTTTCTATTAAGTTGGATACATGATAAAGTGATTATTATTTTTTTAATAATCATTTTCCTTAGTTTAACAATAATGAAAACATACAAATACTTTACATTAATCATTAAGGTTTATTTCAATAAATTAAAACAAAATAGTACTATGATATTGTCTGAAGATAGTTTTGAGATGGTACAGATGGGATTAATCTTTTTTTTTGAATTACTTTTATCTTTAGTATTATATTAACAAATGAATGGAGAAGATACTATCATATAACCAGAAAAAGATTATATTAGTTATTTCATAATGTGAATATCTAGTATCGATACTGGATAATGAAAAACTAAGGGTATTCTCTTTAGGTCTAAACATTTGTGATATTCATAATCATTGTAACCACATAGATACAGATATTTCTTTTTAAAACATTCCATTATAGGAATTTTCATCTAAAAAATAACTTTCATCAGATAGTATTTTCTAGCATTTGGGCGTCGAATTGATATATAACTATTAACTATAGTGAATTACAGTAATTATAATGTTGATGATTATAATACATTTAAAAAAAGTCTGAACTAGATTATATTAAGGTGAAATGTTGGATATACTTCAGATTTATTTGATAAGATTTTATAAAATACATTCTTATTTCTTAATATTCTATTGAATTGTTTTACAATAATTTAGATTTTAAGAAACAACTATTGGTCATTGGGTAATGATCAATGTCATGTGTGTCAAGTCCTTCTTAGTGCAGATCGAATGCTATAGACCAGTTCCTTAAAGATTACAGGTACACCTTGCTGACGAGTGCTAAGTAACACGAAACCCGGGTCTAGGGTTTCCTGTTGACTACCTACAACCACTATCTTATCTCAAAATAGTGTACACAATGTCGAGTCACCTGAATTAGTAGCCATATTACAACTTGGTCGATAGTATTTCATCTGCACTAAGAATAACTTGACACACATGACATTGATCACCACCCAGTGTTCAAGCAATTGTGATTATATCTCAGTCCCATAGGAGGTCGGTCACAGCCCGGATAGCCCAGTGGTAACCTCTCAGACTGTTAAGCATGGTGACACGGAATTGAGTCCGTCCTAGAGCACCAATTCCCTCAAGATTATAGGTACACTTTGCTGACGAGTGTCAAGTAGCACGAAACCTAGGTCCAGGGTCTCCTATTGACTACCTCTAACCACCATTCAAAAATTATTCATTTTTAACAGTTTATATAAGTCAAACAAAGTTATATCATGTATATTTTATTATTCTCTAAGTGATATACAATATAATGTATATAAAAGAAATAATAATTACGTTTGTGAAACATGAAAAATATTTCCCTGTAGACAGGAGTTATAAAATTATTTGATTAATTTTTCCTGAATTAGTTAAAGTTGAGCACTAGCACCATTGGATGCTGGTCGGTTTAGTAGTCTAGAGGTTAAACATTCACGCACGAAACCGGTAGGTTCTGGGTTCGAGTCTCGCGAGTTGGGATCCTGGATGCTCACTGCTGAGGAGTCCAACAACAGGATGAAACGGCCGTCTAGTACTTTTAAGTTTTTCATGGTGTTCTAGATTTAATTAACTCATAATCATAACTATTGAAATTTTGATACTTATTTTATTCAATGAATATTGGTGTGTGTTCCTTTGTGTTCTATTTAAATGAATGAAATAGTCGCTATAATTTAGAGACTGTTTCATATAACAGAATATTTACGAGAACTTTCTATAGTAGTATAACTCAAGCAAATAAAAGAAAATGTATTTATCTTAACGAAAATGCATGGAATCGATAAAGGACTCATGAAAAGTTGTTCAAACAAAAGCAAAACATTAAAATGTTAAAAAATATCTCTAGTTCAGAAAATTGATTTGCCGTTATATAATCTCGATAATACGAATTATCAATCACTATTGATAAATTTCATAAACACACACCCTACATTTACACTAATAAACTTGTTAAATTATGTTTATTTCTTTATTCATATTTCCAAGTCCTCACAATGATCAAGTAGGCTTCTAATGTTGAAATTACGCCGACACTTTTAAACACTACCATGAGAACAATCAATATATATACCAAGGGGTTATATGTAAACTTATAACGAGTTAGAATGAGTTTTAAATCATTATACACTAAATATTTTACATAGAATATTTATGCACTTATAATAACAGTCTTAGAATCAATTAATCCAGTAAATGAATACATGATAATTACATTTATAAAACATGACAAATATTTCCTTTTAGACAGGAACTACAAAATTATTTGATTGATTTTTCTTGGTTGTTGTTGTTGTTGTTGTAAAAACATTAAATGTACAAATGTATTAATATTATTCTATCATATATTGTAATTATGATAATTAAAATATATTTAGTGATGTAATAGTCCATATACATCAGAAGGGGCTTTGTGGATATTATAGTAATTTCAACACTTGAGACCGTGAGTCAATTAAAGCTAGACCACCATGGAAGACCTAGAAGGACTGGACAGTCGTTTTGTTATAGTATGGGCCTCCTCAGTGGCAGTGCACATCCACGATCCCACCCTTCTTCACGAGATTCGAACCCAAGACCACTGAGCCAGCATCCAACGATGTTAATATCTCACTTCAACCAATCCATGAAATTGCGCCACCTTCCACCATTGTCTTCAGTGAGCTGATATCTCACCACAGACCTGGCTAAACTCCACTGGCAACGACTTCACACTAGAACCCCAGGAAATGCCTCTTGAAGTCAGTTACTAGTGAGCAGATGATTAATATCAGAAGGGGTTTTGTGGAGATTTTGGTTGACCTGATTGAGTTTTATTAATCAATCTGTTTTGTAGTCCCATGCTCTCTGTTTTGATTTTATTTTCTCTAGTTATAGATTATTATAATCAATTTGTTTTGGTGCAGGAAATGACCTTGAATATACCATTCATTCATTAATAGAATATCCATTTAAAAATAATTAAAAGTTCATGGTTATTCCCTTTCTTTGTCATAATACACGTTTAAAATGTGCTACCTAAATAATTTCTAAACTAGAAAACACTTTAAACAATCTAATATCACATACCTGCTATTTATATCATACCTGTAAACTGGCATGAAATCAGTAATTATTATTTACAGGACATTTAGATATTTATTATACTAAAGTCAGTCAGTCAGACTGTAACAACGTAGAACTTCGTACGTACGTACATCAGTTCGAGTTGCCACACCACATTAGCACAGAGATGGCGTGGTCGATTCAAATCCCGTAGTGGTAGAGGTAATAAGAGTATAAGCAGTAATCGGAAAGATTAGTGTAATATACTAAAAAGTGTCATCTTCGTAACAGATATTATGTAAACTTTGGTTTAGAATATCTTCATACAGCTCATATATATATATATATATATATATATATATATATATATATATATATATATATATATATATATATATATATTAAATAGTAAAAATCTATACAGTATATCTAAAGTACCAAACAAAATCTGATCACTTATGAAGACATAACTGTTAGATTATGTATTATCCAGTGTACCAGTAAATAGGATTCCTTCATTTAAGAATTTGCTGATTTTACAAATGAAACTGATACAAAATTGCATAAAATAATGAATATCTAAGTATCAGTAACTTAGTGGATTAATGTATTAATAGTCTAGTGCTTAAGCGCTCGCGTTCGAGACCGATAGATCCTGGATTCGAATCTTGCCAGGCTTGATTGTGTATTCGCACTGCCGAGGAGTCCCACAATGAGATGAATAGGCCGTCTAGTGTTTCTAGATTTTCCATGGTATTCTAGCTTCAATTAACTCATGATTTCAACTATTGAAATTACTACAGTTTCCACAAATCCCCCTATGATATTAATCTATTATTGTTTAAGACGAAAGATAATGAATGTGAATATCAGTATTGAAATGTGGATAGATTCAATGGATCAGTCCTAAATAATACAAAACCCATTTTTCTAAACTACACTACTTACTATTCATTATCTGATTTAATAAATAAATAAATAAAACAGGATTATTTACTTTTTAGTTATTTACATAAACAATAAAATAATTTACAAAGAATCATTTATTAGATCATTTCAATAAATGATGTAACAGGTGTTGTTATATCTTGTATAAAGTTTAAATATATAGAAATAGAAGGGAAAAAAAGCATTAAGAATATCAAATGTATCTATAGTTATATATGTGAAAATATTCTAGAAAATTTCATTGACTTATTTTACAAAAAACATCACTGTATCCATGGTGATTGAACTAAGTTACAGTGAACAAACTCTGAGATTATTATTATTATTATTAGTAGTAGTAGTATCAGTATTAGTAGTAGTAGTATAAAACATCTTATTCATACTAGATTTATTATTTAGATATAAACAGATTATGAAGTGTTTATGAACTGTGAAATAACATTTAATTACATATAAAGCAAAACTATATATATGTATTTTCTTTAATATTAGATTCTTTATTCTTTAGTTGTTCTTTTTTTCTTTACATAATTTTAGTATATTGGATCAAAGTGAACATAAAATGTTAGACGATACTTTAAAACGTTTTGATATTTCATTATCAAAATTTATCAAGTTTTTTTTATCAATACAAGAGATAGTGTAAGAGTATTCATCAGTAGATATCCACGATCATGATCACTAGATTTGAACTCAGAATCTTAGATCTCTCGTGTAAACGCTAAATCTCTTGACTATTGTGCCTGAGTCCAACAGTGTTAATGTTTAACTTCAAACAATCTACGACGTTACGCGACCATCTATTATTGTCTTCAATGAGTAACTGCCTCACACTGAAGATAATGGAAGATCGTCTTGTGTCATTGTGGATTGCTTGAAGTTAAACATTAACACCGTTGGATGCCGATTCAGTAGTCAAGTAGTGGGGTGTTCAAGCGCGTGACTGAAGATCCTGTGTTCGAATCCCACGTGTGGGATCGTGAACGCACATTGTTGAGGGTTTCTATACTAGGATGAAACGACCGTTTAGTGCTTTCAGGTTCTCAATGGTCGTCCAAATTAGATCACTTCATCATTTTGATGAAATTCCATAATCTCTGCAATCCCAAAATCACAATAAATAGTGTTTATTAATGCATTTTTTGCTTTAGAAGTTGTCTAATTTAGACAAAAAATTCAAAAGTGGTTAAAATAAACAGCTAACTATACAGTTACAATGAATGTGTATTTACAATCATAATTGGCAGTGAATTAAAGAAATTATAGAAAATATTAGACATCAGAAATATAAAAAATAGTTATGAACTTAATAAAAATAAGTCAGTCAGCTACATCGTAGGACCAGGCACATATGTACATCGGTCCAAGTTGCCATAGCTCATCAGGATCCTGTATGTGTGTTTTGAAGACACAGCATACATCAATGGTATGAGATTCTAGAGTCTCAGCCGAGGGGGTCTGCTGGCCGATCTGACATACGGTTTGTACGTTAAAGACTCCAATGTGTAGTTTGGAGCGAGGTTTCAGTAGACAGTGTTTTGTACACTAGAATCGTTGGCTATGGTGAAACTTGAGGAGGAAGCGAAAAGAGGAAGTTTAAAGTTGAAAATCAATGCAGGAGAAAAAAATAAGAATTGAAGAGGGAGGTTGATTTTGAATACAGTGGTCTTGAGTGTTGTTAGAAGTATGAGGGTGGTTATCACTTCCCGGTCATTAACACCGTAGGAAGGTTTTTCTGGAGGTACCCGAACAAGAAATTGGATTAGAGGTGGTCTTAGTGGCCTGAAAGCGTGACCGCAGTGCCTAAGGGACAACTGCTTGAGGTCAATCACACACGACCTTTTAGTGGGTAATTTTCGTGTTATCTCCGTACTTGTCGTGACCTTACCGCCGGAGACGGATATCCGTGGGATAAGGCGAGGTGTGCATTTTTAAGGTCGACCTTTTCTAACCCCACCCCTCCTTGTGGAAAGGCAGCATTGCTGTTTCGCGGGTTGTCTGAAGGAAACACCTTACTGGCGTTACAATTCTGTATAGTCAGCAGTACGACTTCGCTATCAGACGTCGGGTTTGTTGCCTTTAGTCTTACCGTTCTTCAACTGACCTGTCTGGCATCGTAGGACCTTGAGGGACGATTGTTTCAGCCAGTATAGCTCGATTGGTTCATCACGATAGACAAGTCCGACCGCCACATCAAGGTAGCAACAACGGCCAGGTAATAAAAATAAATATTTTTGGGGAGAAAAATAAAATGAGAAGTAGAATACACTAGAGACTCTAAACAGTTATTTAAATGAAAGGTAATAAAACGTAAGATAAATCATTCAATCAATGATTACACTACGGTTCACTGATGAAATTACAAAGATATGAAATGTTGAGTACATTCACTGCCATTACTTCATTGAAATTTGGTATTACGAGTGTTTTACATTATACCTGATTAATTAAACATTTTACCTTATTAACATCATCATTTTAATTCGTTATTATAAGAAAGTGTATAAAATAATGGATTACTTTAGAAAATCAATTTAAATCAGTACGTTATGCTACAAACCACAACACATATAAGGAAAAACTGATCATAATAGTCTTTTCTTCTCATTTCCTTACCTTTTTCCTAGTTATAAATGATTAAATAAACTGTATAACTTTGTTGTGAACCAACAACATGCAGCTTTCATGACTTGAATGTGACATCTATCATTTCAAAACATGTATGAAGTTGTGTCCATCCCATCTCTATAGAGTATTTATGCCTTTAAAAAAAACACTAATTGTTCAAGATAATTCTATAATTACAAGATTTATAACTATTATGATGCGAATCCCTTAAATAACTTCATACTCTAAAATGACATCACATCTGATCTTACGTATCACATCACAATTATTCATCAAAATCATTTATGAATCACGCCTTTTCAAGTAAAGTACTTTTAAGGAATGCTGATACTTTATTTATTTCAACCAGAAAATATCTCTTGAAATTGGTGTATATATGCTGAATGCTACTTATGTTGACAGATATAAGTAGTGTATGACACAAATCAGAAAAGGGAATGCCTTGGCATCAGAAGAATGAGAAGAACAGTAATATAAAAAGAGAATAATTGTAATGACAACAGAATTGAAAGAACAATGACGTTTGTAAGAGACAATTAATAGTTGATATACAAATGATGTATTTATCATGAAATCAAACTTTTAAATATGGTGTTCCTTTTATTCAATCTATGAATGTGCCTAATCACACATTATTAGATGAAGAAAACAAAATGAAATGAAAATCAAAACAGAAAAACTAATACAAAATTGAAGAGATATGATTTAGTGAAGTATACTGTCATTCAAATAATTTATTTGTTTACCTGATATGATCCATAAACAATGTGTGCAAGTGTATATTTACTTTGATATTATCTATTAGATTAAATCTATGATAATTAAACTCACAAAAATAAAACAGAAAATATATCCATAACAAAGTTCAACAAAGGAGTAAAGACTTGATGATCTAAGATTATTTCTGTCTAAGTTAATCGATGAATAAAAAGGATGAGATCCTTCATCGGTGTGCATCTATGATCATGCACGTAGGACTCGAATCCCAGACTGTTTATCTCGTATGTGAACATTTCACATCTAGATTAATGAATCGGCATTCATTGGTGTTAATAACTCACATCAACCAGTCTTCGATATTGTATAACCATCAGTTGATAAATGCCTCGAATCCGGGTGTTAGATGGTAGATACGCACTGTTGGGATGTCTCATACTAGAATAAAACGGTTGTCCAGTGCTTCTAGTTTTTTAATAGTGATCTAACATTGGTCAATTCATCATCTTAATCAAAATTCAACAATCTCCACGCCTCTACACAGAGAATAAAAAGTAGTTTGGATTTCAATAACTTTCCTATATATTTTTAAGATTGTGATTAAAATATATGAACACATTTAACAGTTAATATTCAAGTTAACTATCAATGATTTCATTGATTGATATAATGTTCTTTAGTTCATAGGCCTACACTAAATTTATTATGAATTCGGTATCATATAAACAAAATGATTTGTTTTAATACATCTTCACAGTTATTTATATGCTTACTATATATATATTGGTACTTTTGATGAAAGTCATTTGTTTCTTTAAAACATATTAATTCAATTAAAAAGACTATCCAGCCTACTTATTGGTTGGTTTGTTTTTATAATATTTTTATATTTACCTTATTTAAAACTTTGAAGATGGATAGATTAAGTGGAGGAATTAAAAAAATTCTTTTTAATTCATAGTATACATTAAAAGTAAACTTCCGTTATTTTTGTATTAGTTAATCTATATAAACAACTGACCATTACTAACAGTTTTTATCAATATATAGTAACTTTGTAGAGTGAAATAAAGTTTACAATTACTATCACAAATTGGCTTTAGCTAAACAATCATTAAAAACTAAGAAACATTGCCGAACTATTCAGGATTGGGTACTACAGAACTTACTGAGAATTAAACCCATGAACTTCGTGTCTCATGGTAGGTTCTTAAATTTAAGATCACCAAGTTGATATATTTTGGAACATATTTTAAACTTCAATCACACCTGGTGTGATTGAACTTCACTCATCAAGGTTCGTCACTAAAGTTTCGAACATTATCTCGTGAATTCAGTTAACTTTAAGCCTACAATTATTATTAATATACAGGATTTTCTGAAATCGAATCTTAACCATTTTTAACAGATAACTAAGTTAGACATTAACATCGTTGGATGCTGGCTCAGTGGTCTAGTGGTTAAGCGCTTGCGTGCGAGACTGGTGTTTTCTGGGTTCGAATCTCATGAGGCGGGATCGTGGATGCGCACCGCCACTGAGGAGTCCCTTACAAGGACGAAACTTCCATTCAGTGATTCCAGATTTTCCATGGTGGTCTAGATTCAATTGACTCATAATTTCAACTATTGAGATAACTAATAATTGTTATTTTTTAAATTAAAACATTATTTTAAACAAGGTTTGACTAAAAAAAGTCAAACTAGTACATTTTTAACCCTTTACAACAAAATAGAATTCGTAAAATCTATATGATTTACATGCTTGAACAAAAATACAATGTATAGTATAATAAGTAATGAAGAAATTTGTTTAATATTTTTCTATACTCAGCAATATCACAGTTGGAGACTATATATACGGGTAAAAACGTCATAGTAATCAGTAGATGTCGATATTTATTAATACAATATGGCGACAATTGAAATAACTAGACAATATTGATTCAGTGGTTAATATGAATTAATGATAGAAAGAAATGTTGGTTACTTTTTAAAAAATTAAAAAAATAACAGAAATAATTATTCTTTTCTGTTAGGATATTAATAACATTTTACGTCATTTTAAAGATATATATATATATATATATATATATATATATATATATATATATAGAGAGAGAGAGAGAGAGAGAGAGAGGAAAAGAGAGGCATCTTGGAGATCGACACAAATACATACATATCCACGTTGTTAGACTTCTCGCCAACACGGCGAGATATGTCAGTAATTAACAAACCTTTAACAGAATTTGAGCTCCACATAACTCACCCTGATTTCCTATTGTTTTAACTGTTTTCTCATTTGACTTTTCTTTTGTTTGGCTTTCTAAGTTATAAACTGAGTTTCTTAATATAATTTGGAACTATTAATGATTCAATCCTGTGTCGAATATGACAGTATGCTTCACATGGTAATGAACTTAGAAGCTTTTGATATAGATACATGCTATACCTTTGGAACATACCTATAAGACTAATTGTGGTCAATCAAACAAAATGAAGTCATTTAGTTCAATCAGTATTTGTTTTTAAGTTATCATTCAGTCAAATGAAATGAAAAATACCAATCACCTGGTATAAATAACTAAATCTTATATTTAGGTTTGATAAAGAGAGTACTAGATCACGAATAATCATAGTTTCATCCCTTTATTTCAAACTGATGATTAATTTAAACCCATCTCTCTTCAATGAGAATTAAGAGTGATAGCTAGGTCTTAAGTCTATTGACACTCATTTACCACTTTGTATATAAACATGTTGCTTTATTAAAAGAAATCCTGTTCGTCTAATTCATATAATTTTATTAAGGTGTTTGAATTAATAATCCCATATCGTGAGAAATCATTTCTCAGTTTCATCACATCAGTATCATCAAACCAACAAATCCTAATTCATAACAGTAGTGATAAGCTATTTAGCATTTTAATAAATATGATATTGCTAGATACGTTCAAGTTTACGCAGGTATAATGTTTAGCAACAATATGATATTTCAGAAAACAGAATTAATTTGAAAATTATTTAAATTAGAGCAGTTGACAAATGTCAATCTAACTCATTAAACAAGATTATAATTTTATTCACTCAGCTTTAAGCTATACACTTTTTTCTACAAGCTAACAACAATAATGCTATGAACAAGAACAAAAGCGCGGACAACCAAGTGTGTCTTAGTTCAACATAACAGTATATCTTCATAAAAGCTGAAAATCATACAGTAGATATTTCATTTTCAAAATGTCAATAAATTGTCTAAGACTTTGTTGTTCCTTCATTTCCACACCAATCACTCTCTTTTCTCGTTCTCTTTTCTTCGATTTTCTCAACCTTCTGCCACCAAGTATTCCACTTTTGATTAATGATACATCCTACTTATATCTATCGACATCGGTAGCATACACCACAGTACCCATTTGCTTAAATAAAGTAGTTTGAACGAACTTTAAACCTATAATACAGTGATCAACGATTAAGTTGTCATTCTTAAATTTATGTAGGGACATAAAAAGAAAACCTCAATGTATATTCTTATTTTGGGTTAGCTCATTCACTTCATAAAAATTATAAACATCTTATTGAACAATGTAACTGAATGGTTGATAAAAAAATTTTTGAAAAGAACTATATAAACTCAGGTTTTCCCACTAAATTTCTCATGAATGACTAAGTATTATAACAAGATATTTCGACCCAAAAGTAGATCATGAAAAAAAAACAATATTGTCAATAATATTTCAAAAGCTAGTGGCTATCAGGACTCAGTAGCTAGGCGGATAACTCGATGGACTTTGAAATGGACGATACTAATTTCCAGTCCTAGGGTGAAAATTAACTCTGGAATGCAGGTACATTCAGCTGACGAGTCTCAAATACGATGAAACACGCGTCCTAGATTCTACTGCTAACCATTATCCACCTTTGCTTAATGTAATATCGAGGCAATACGCACAGTATGCACATATACCAACAAAAGACTGATCAATTCCAGACGTAAACATCAATGGGATGATTTAAATAGATAATACAAAAATAAATTAAAACTGTCAATAACTTTCTTTCACACTTACTTACATCACATGAATATTCAATAGTTTGTTTAAGTTTACTATCAGTACATTTCTCATTTGTTATTTTATTCGCATTTTCATTATCATCATAATCCTTTACTTTATTGTTCGAAGTTTTATCATGTTCTGTATTATTGTTGGATAAAGTTGTATTACATGAATTACCTTCAATTTGTTTTACTTTCATTGACTGCCTTGCATGAGCCAAACGTCTAGCTGATGGGGAAACACAAAAATGTTTCCAATCTGGTTTACAACCATAACCAAATGCATTTAAAGCAGCATTAAGGTAAGTCGGTTCTAAAGTTGAAAATGTAAGTAAACATGTATTCTATGAGAATAACTATACTTATTAGAAATATTATACACTATAAAATAGTAACTTACTTGATAAAATTTGAAAATTAATATAGCTCTATTCTAAAGGTTTGTAGTTATTCAATTATTTACCTATTTTCAGAAGGGGTTTGTGGAGATTTTAGAAGTTTCACAGATTGAAATCATGAGTCAATTGAAGCAAGACCACAATGGAAAACCTGGAAGCACTGGATAGCCGTCTCGTCCTAATATGGGACTCTTCAGCAGTGCATATCCGCGATCCGGCACCTCGCGGGCTTCGAACCCGGGACCTATCAGTCTCGCGCCAGGCACTTAACCAACTAGATCACTGAGCCGACACCCAACGGTGTTAATGTCTCACTTCAACTAATCCACGAAGTTGCGCCACCATATACCATTGTCTTCAGTGAGTTGATATCTCACAACAGACCTGGTCAAACTTCACTGGTAACGGCTTCTCATTAGAACTCCAGGAGTATTTCTTGAAGTCAGTCACTAGTGAGCAGATGATTATTATCAGAAGGGGTTCGTGGAGATTTTAGAAATTTTACAGATATTTACTTATTTCTCCAAATTATTTTTATTTATGTTATATTTTCTCAAAATTTCGAAAAATAGAAAGATTATGCTACGTTACCTAGGATACAGAAGACTCTTTATAAGGCTAGTAAATAAGGTCTTTTACCTGGTTTAAATATGGCTGTGAGTACATGTTTAAAATCCACACAAAAAATAATAATCAGTACTATTTTATCAGCTAGAAAGCATCCAGTTTACACTTTATTTTCTTCTCGGTTAATTCAATGAAAGAACAAGGCAGAAGTACATTAGAATGAATTCGTATAAAGTTCAATACTATAGTTCCACAACAATTTACCTCGCATAAACTATGGGACGTAAACATCGAAGGAACAGAACAAGCCAACACTACAGCACCTCACATGCAATTGAGTTTATTCTCATTTAACTCAGTTAGGCCCTTGTATGAAATATGCATGTTTGAACATTACTTACCGCCTACGCATATATTCATTCTGTTAACTTTATTATTAGCTGCTTAATTGATTCGATGATACAATCATTTTCCAATACATATACATGTACATTTACACTCTACACACACTCTTGGTTCGCCAACTCACTCATTCGCCTCACTGCTTTGTGATCTGAGTTATCTGCTACTAAAACTGTAGTCACTGCTTCTCTTTGCCTTCTGAGGATTATATGGTAACGGTTACGAGGGTGATTGGTCAACGAAGCACAGTCACTACAAGACATTTCGTAGTTGAAATTTAACAATAATCAGCCAACTGTTTTAAAGATATATATTTTATGATACATAAGTATGCAAAGAGATTTAAGGTAACTTCATGAAATATATTATAAAATTAATTTTTCGACGGAGCTCAAATCAATTCCTTTCTCTTACTTCTTATCTTCTAAAATCCATCTCACCTTGTGTTTACATGAAATGTAACTTAAAGTAAATACAACTATTAGTTATATGAGTATTTATTCAGTTTCTTTGCAATCTTCATGATAACACAAAAGTACAGTGTGTAAATAAAAATTTATCATGTAAAGTTTTAAAACTATCAACCAACATTGACAATATATGAATAATATTTCTTTTATATATGAAATATATATTTACCTGGACGATCACCAAAAGTCAAATGATCAAATTCTTTAGTTTTCAAAGTGTTATTCTGATTAAGCTGACAATTAGTTTGTAATTGATTATACGGTGGAGATGTAATTTCATCATTTCTATCCTTGTCAACTGGCAAAGCGATACTTACAGGACGTGACTGTGGTTGCTTGTTAAAATAATTTTCATAATAACGTGAATAATACTGATCTCGGTGATGATCATGAGACAAGGGATAAGATTGTTGATCGATCTGTTTGATTAAAGTATAGATAAGTTAAAAGTGAAACAAACCTATGAATATATAAGTCTAACTCATTTACAAAGTTATTAGCACGTGGGATTTGTGAAAATCGTAGTGTATTCACAATCGATCTGGAAACACTGGAAAGCCACTTCATCCTAATGTAGGACTTCCCAAAAGTGGCTATCCACGACCCCACAATGGCAAACCGAATCCAAGACCTGTTTCGTGTGGAAACGCTCGACCCCTAGACCACTGTGCCGGCATCCAACAGTTCTAATGTCTAACTTCAATCAATCCATAATCTTGAACGACCCTTCATCCATTACCTACGATGTATAACTGTCTCATACACGACACGAATTGGATACCATTGGTCATGGCTTTTCACTGAACCAGAGAAGCTTAGATTTTATTCTATTTGAGACTATTAAACTGTTTGTATCTATGTCACACTATTGATGTTCAGATTGAGACTCGAACCCAATACCTACCACTTCAAGCTCCAATACACCATTGAATAATACATGCCTTCAACGCTCGAATATTGTCATCGACTTAAATCGCGTTAGTGAGTAACAGAATTAAATAAGATTGGATTCCGAATACAAATATTTCGTACAATTGTTGATCCAGACAGACAATCAGAGAAACGAAGCAAAGGAAGCGGGGAGAAGAGAGTGAAGCAAAACGAAATGATGCGCTGTGGAGAAGGCAAGCGACCTAACTCGATTTAACCAAAAGTGAATTGAAATTTATAGCCAAACAAAAATATGTTACAGATACATAATCAGTAAGGTAAGTAATTAACACAGATACGATAATATAAAAACAGTCAGGGTTGATTAACGAACGAGTGAAAAGATCAAAATGTAGCTTGAGAAGAACGAATAAATTAGTCTGTCCAGAGGCACCTACACACTTGTTGAGAGTGTTAATTGTTACCTTAACTTAGCACTCTGATCGATAAAAATTTATTTTCTGATGTGAAAAGATTTAATTTTCAACATGGAATTCAACATTGAGATGCAGGTACTCTCAGATGATAGGTTCCAAAACGCGTGTCCTGAATTCTAATGCTGCTCGATGTAGAAGTAAACATCCCAGCTACTGTATAGGTGTTATATCTACATGAAGTAGGCACTGAAGATTTTGCATAAAGTGATCAATCTCAAAAAAATACTTAGTTAACTACTTGAATCCTCTATTCTTTCAACTCAGTGTATTCAATGACGCATCAAATTGCATAAAGCTTAAAAAGATGTCACATAATAGATTTTACGATACTAATCGACAAATCAAAAGAAAACTAAAAGGTAAATTCATAATCTCTTACTGTCACGAAATTTATTTTCAAATGTTTATTTTCATTTATGTATTTAAAGGCATAAATGTTGGTACAAAGACGCACCAAAATATAAATGCGCCACACAAACAATTCAATTTATATGCGGGCTGGAATACTGTCTGGGCACCCAAGCCGAAGCAAATCGTTTTCTTAGCAGGCCACTTCCTGAAAATTTCACCCATTGGCCTATTTTACAAGGCAACCCCTCTATGAGAATGTAATCAGTAGAAGTTACTTGGAAGTATTAATATACACATTGCCATATGAGAGCATTTCGAGTGGGAGAATGGACTTTTAGTGAACGAGTACTCAAGTGAGGACAGCCAATCTATTTTAATACAAAATTACAGCGTTCTTTGGTCAAATGTATAATTCATACGTTAAACACTTCACTTGAGAATCCTCCACTAACTGTCTCAAACTTCATCGTTCCTTCATTGCCGTAACAGTTGTTCTCCGTTCCCGTTCTCTTACATTCGATCTCCCTACCCTTCTGCTGCCGGGCTTTTCACTTCTGATTGGTGTTACACACTACTCATTTTCACTGAATAAATTAAGTGAGTTAATGTTCCTTTCTCAATTTTGTTGATAATATATCGATCATAATTTCTAATTAGAGCTATAAAACCTTCGTTTTGAAAATTATTCATTAATGACTATGTAATTACTAATTATCATACTTAATGGTCATGATTAGTCGAAAGGAATTCTAAATCAAGGTTTTGTGCTCTCAGCACCTGTTACTATCATGAACCTGCAACATTTGTGTGAAATTTATACTCATATTCACTTCGTTTTAGATAATGCAATTTATATTAAGTCACTTAGATTGATTATCACAAGTCTAATAAATAACAAAATTCGAATAAAGTCAAGAATGTTGTAACAAAAACTGCACAAAAAGGAGTTAAACCAAAATACATATAACGAAAATGATTACATGTGTGTATGTGTATATCTCTGTGCGAAGATAACAGATGACAAACTGAATAGAATTAAATAATATTTTTGTCAACATTTCTTGTTATTTTCTTTTATCAATAACTAGTCAAACCATTAAACAATCTACTACTTTTTGGAGTAGGTGTTCTTCCGTATTTGTTAGTGGTTGTTTTGACAAATTGATCACGCAGTTGTTTGTGTTTTCTTCCACGGGTGGTTTTGAGATCTTGATCAGTTTTTCTTTAAGGCGTTTCTCTGTGTCTTTTGCATGATATCTCGATTGCTGTTGTCAAGATTTCCAAATGTTCTGACGTAAGTGTCCTTTGTAGCTTCATCTTTTGGTCTTCTATGACGTGTTGGTATTTGCGGATTCTGTAGTGTGCATCCGTTATCATTAGGTGTACCATTTTTCTTCCACTTTGCTCAGCTATTTTCCATCCTAATGGGCAGTTGATTGGAGGTCTATATCTTACACTTGTTGGTAGAACGTCTCACAATCTACTATTATGCTTAATTAATTTAACTGTATTTGATGATCGACTTAAGAAAAAAACATTTTTCACAACCATCATTACTAAATAATCCTATTACAATACTTGTCAATATATATATATATATATATATATATATATATATATATATATATGTCATCCTGAATACGAACACGGAGAGTCCATCTAGGAGAGTTGGAAAACCCTGATTACAAACCAATGGTGCATATAGGTTTCAGTATCCTGATGAAACAAATGACGTATGAACCAATCGTTGGTCACCTGCTAACATGAGACTGCATCTCCAGACGTTACTCCACTGCCTTGTGGATTAGACCTTTAGATTAAAGGCCCAGGATGTAGCGTCCTAAGAAAACCATCTGCTTCGGTTAGGGCACCCGAGCAGTATCCCAGACCTCACATAAATCGAATGATTCTCGTGGCTCATATCTATTTGGTGCCTCCTTGTACCAATGTTTATGTGTTTAAATAATAATAATTTTAAACTGAACAAATTACCTACCATCAATGATTTGATGTAAACAAAATACTTTCTTGTAATAATTCATAAGATATGGATTATATAGCATTAAACTAACCGTAATTACCTCTGATGAATTGTTAGATTTCTTATCTTCATCTGTTGTAGTTTTATTTGTATCACTTCGCATAATATTAGTATTCAACGAATATGATGGAATGATTTGAGTATTTTCTATAAAAAATTAAAATGCGTAAGATATTGTTTTTCAAGAAGTAGAGTAGTAGTAAATACCAGCCGAAACACTGAGCTAAAAAAAATCGATATCTATATCTATTTTCACTGGAAAAAGTTTCAGGAAATCAGGAACAGAGGTATAACCTTCAACTAATTAGTGCTTTAAACAGACTATCGAGATAAACCTAGAAAATAACTGATTAAGCCTTTCTTATTTTGATTGTTTGATTATTGAACCTGTTAGCAATTTTAGCATGTTTTTTCAGGAGATTCTACAACCTCTAGGTTATACAATTCTATAAATACTCTCACTTATTATCCCCAGTTTAACGTTTAATGTATAGATCCATCAATACTTCTTGCCTGTTGACTTTTGTTCGGCATTCATATGTTGAAGACTTCTGGGGATTAAGATACAAGTGAGAATTTTGTGTCTATGGATTCAAGTATAAGACTTACCAATCCAAAGATCTTTTTTTATCGCGGACTGACCTCGGCTGGACAAAATCTGTGAATAAAAGATATTTTACACCTACTTAATCTTAATCAAACCCGAGACGGTATATTTCAAGCACTAAGCAGAGATTAAATAGTTAAGATCTTTAACTTAAACCGATTTTTGATATGGTTTAGTCATCGTCGAATATGGTTGCTATCATATCTACCCCATTTCTTCTATAGTTTAGGTGTTTTGACTTGTTAAATCAAATAAACTTAAGGTGAGACAATAGGTCGTATTGATATGGATAGTAGTGGTGCCCAAATGTGAACTGATTAAATATTGAATTTGAAAACCACTGAATTTCAATATAATTACTTGAAAGTGTCGTGCTCTTTGTATAACATATTGGGTTTCAACATATTCAACAGTTGTTATAGTGAGGGCTTTAAAACTTGTTGAATTTAACTTTACATAGAACAAAGTAGCTTTTGTTAGATAAAGATTGAGAAGCAGATAATACAGGAAAGGTATTTCGTCCTAATATGAAAATCCTTGGTAATACTCATCTATGATCATATTGAGGACGTTTCAGATCTCATAATGAGCGCTTAACATCTAATGAAACATTGTGACTGGTAGAGATTATTCATATCACGAATAGCAATAGATAGTGGAACCCCCATACTGAGATAAATTAAGTGTTGAGTTCTTTCTAGTTTTTAACAATACAACGTAAAAATGCAAAATTATTATTTTATCAGATAGTTTGTGAACATACCGAAACAATGTGAATCTATAGTGAAATGATAAATTCTATAACACATGTTATTCACATTGTTCCAAAAAGCTTTTTTTGTTTAGAGAAAAGAATATATGTCTTCATAAATAAATACAACTCAAGAATAGCTAACATTTTCATTTCAACAGAACAAATTACATAATCCATTACTGAATACCAATATAAACTCAGTACTAGAAATCTAAATCCACATTTAAAAATGTAAATCAAACACTTTGGGGGTGAGGTTTCAATGGAAAAGTAATTTCAACAACAAAAAAAGTTTGATTTGATACATCATATTGGGTACACTACCAGATAAATGAACCAAAGAGTTAGTGAACACCTTATTACGTGATTAGGAAAAGGTACTATCAAGTCAATATACAGTTCGGTTCTATCAAACTTGAACGATAGTAGTCATGTAGTAGGCAGAAATAAGTCATTTAAAGTTATTTATCGTATTCTTAATAATCAGTTTAGGGGTTGTGGAGATTGTTAAGTTTTTGATTGAGATCATGAATCGATTGATGTTAGACCACCCTTGTATGCCTGGAAGCACTGGACGGCCGTTTCGTCCTATTGTAGGACTCCTCAGCAGTGCGCATCCACGCTTCTGCTCTCGGGATTCGAACCCAGAGCCTTCAGTCTCGCGAGCGAACGCTCAACCTACTGGACCACTGAGCTGGTATCCAATGGTGATAGTGTCTAAAATCAACCAATCCATGAAATTTCTCGACTATCTTCCATTGTACTGAGGTATACACCTGTTTCCTCCCGACACGGATTAGCTCCATTGGTCACGGCTTCTCACCAGAACTCCGAGAATTTTCTCACAAAGTTAGTCACTAATGAGTACATGTTGAGGAGTCTCACAATAGGACGAAACGTCCGTCCAAAGCTTCCAAGTTTTCAATGGTGGTCTAACATCAATCGTATTCTTAATAGTTCTCCTCATGGTGTTCGATCTCATCAGTTGCACAGAACAGAAACTTTAGAAATTCGAGCCAACAATCCAAGTCATTGTGTTCATAAGTAATTTGTAACACCCTTATCTCTCTCTTGGCCTTGATAAGTGACTTTATTTATCGCTTTATTACCTTCCATACTTTCTCTTCGTTTATTATTATTTCTCTCCTCAACCCCTTCCTCCATTTTAACTTATTTTCTATCAAATATACGATTCATGGCCCAATTATCTGAACACTTCTCATTACGTAATCTTATGGTTTTTATGAATGTTATTTCAGTGTCTTAACTGTTTCTAATCACTAATCTCTTTCCCGTTATGTAACATTAATTCAAGCCTTTATTATTCTTATCACAACTAAGATACCTAACATCACACTATCAATTTGTATTTTTCACTTATTTATATAATCTATTGCATTGTTATCATCATTGACTGATAAACTACCTTGATTAGTTTAATCATTTCATATTTGTATATAAATATTAGAGTAAAGCCTAACGAGGATCTAATTGTCCTATCAATTAAAATGAATTGACAAGATCATATACAATGAAACTTCTTTCATATACATTACATTATTTAATTGTATGGATAATTAAGTGATGTTTCTCTCTCTTTTATTACAAAAAAAAAAATCAACTTATTGATGATATAGTGGATCTATCCAAAAATTAGTTTTTTTCTTTTAATTAGTTAATCTAAATTAAAAATTAAAAAAAATTTTTTTTTATTTTTAATAAACCTAGAAATACACTGGATCTAGATTTAGGAAACTTTTGCTGAAAACTTTTTCTCTCCTAAAATTTAATTCATTTTTTTTTGGATAGTTACTATTATAATTTCAGCAGTTTAAAAATCCCCATAGAATAGTTGAGCGAACAATTAAGTTTCAATAACTTCATTATCAGACTGTACAGTTATAAGTCTATAATTATGATATTTGGATCAACTCCAAAAGATTAAATTTATGTGTTCAGAAAAAAATATATCCAGCCTTTTTGTGTTACCTTGGCTTACGACTGGATCACTGAATACCTAGACTGAATATTATTAACCTCTTACCCCTTTCCTTTATTTTTATTTTTATTTATTAATTTTCTTCCTTATTATCATTATTTTTGATTAGCTCTACCTTAGTCTTCACATCTATCATTCCCAATTCGTTTATCGTAATTACCTTGATAACACCATCCTTATTACATATTATATTCACACAACAATCTATTGTTATTATTATTATTCATATTACGTAATCTATTATAACCTTTTTATTAACTATGTTCACATTTCCTCACGGAATTAGTACTTTTACAAAATCAAAAATTTTTTCATATATATACGATTGTACAGCTTGATAATAAATTCGTTGAAAAGAGATCCCTTCGCTGAAATTCGTGTTTTAATCTTATTATTATTATTATCTCAATTGACAAGATTAGATTCTCTTACTATCCATTTTATTTACACAATGTTTTTTGCATTTTCATTTTTGTTATAATACTATTCTACTTATTGTGACTGAACACTTTACTCCAAATCATCCTGACCTTGATGGAATGACCTTTCTAATTTGCAAACAATACAATTTCGAAGTATATAGATATATCGTAACAGATGTAAACGTGCACCATTTTTAACATATAACATTGTCAAATTCATTAATACCATGCCTTATATTTGGTCTTTGTAAAATATCATAATAATTATGGACTTATAACTGTAGAGCCTAATGATGAAGTTATCGAAACACAATTGTTTGCTCAAATATTCTTCATTTTTGACTATCATAATTGTACCAAAAAAATGGAATGGCGAATTTAGTCCTCAGAATTAAAATAATAATAATAATAATAATAATAATAAACATAATGAACCCAATCAAATAAACTGATCATATTGTAGTAATGATGATTGGAAATGAATAAGAAAACAAAATGTAAACATTGAAAATGTAATACCTTTTTATTATCTACTACATAGTTGATAGATACTTGACCTTGAGTGGAAAAATTAAAAATTTAGGTAGAAATATAGAAGTATGAAGATCATTTGAAATCTTAATTCATGAATTAAATTGTTAATCAATATAATACTGAACTTGTATTACAAATAGACATTGAAATTTTAAATCTTACAACAATGTAGAGATTATGCTTTCAAATTCTTTGTTTCTTGATCATATAAAATTCAATGTAATTAATACATAATCAAATAATCATAGTTATAACCAAACTATTTATGTCTAGTCAATTATCACAATTAGATTTGAAGTACTGACAGCAAAATGAATATAGTAATTTTTTCGATTTATATGAATGCTACACGTTTGCAATCATAAATACACAAAAGGTTTTCTTTATGTAAGAGTTCAATAGTTTAATTAACTTATCCCATTAAATTAGCATAAAGATGTCTTTGATGATACTCCATGTTTGTTGCATAATAACTCATTCGTTTTATTACATAATTTATTCACATATACTAGCTATGACGTGTTTGCTTCTGAAGAGTCTCATAATAAGAAGGAACACATGTACACTTCCGTATTTCTCAGTAATACCCTATAGTAGATCAATATGCAGTGAATACAATCTTTCACTGGTCTCTCAATATCGTGGATCAATTGAAATTGAAGAGTGACACCGATGGATGCCAACCCACTGGCCTAGAGTTTAAGCATTGTCGTGCGAGATCGAAGGTACTGAGTTCAAATCCCACGTGCGAGATCGCGGATGCACAATGTTGAAGAGTCGTATACTACTACGAAATGACCGCCTAATGTTTCCAAATTTTTATTGGTGGTCTAACATTGATCAGTTCATGATGTTAATTAAAACTCAACAATCTCCACAATCCTGTATTGATTGCGTACTTTTCATTTTTTTATTTTTGTTGTTATATTTATGCAATTAATCCAGTGACTGATTTTTACATTAAATTTGAAGATTATATGCACATATACTGTTAGCTGACCCGTAATTGCTTGGTGGATATCGATTTCATGTTGACTCTCTCTCCATATATATAATACTACAATGAGTGGAAAAATTAAATTTCTGACGTTCTATGATTTACCTTGGGTCACTTTTTCATTTTCTGGATAAGCTATTTCTAGTCAGCTATGAAACACCAGAAACTCAGTTTTCTGCCGATTGAAATATTACAAATATTTTTATAACTTTTTCAATTGTGAACTATCTACCCAATACTAAAATGATTCGTAATTATCATGTTGAACCATGATAATGACACCTACAAATTGATTGATATCCGAATTCATAAACTTGCTCATGTTCAAGATTATATCATATATATATATATATAAACACAACAATGTATTTGCTTATCATTCACTAAGTTATGTAATCAATGCATAAAAGAAATGACAGAATTATCGATAAGCATTGAATTACACAGTTTATTCATGTATATCACTTTCATGGGGGATGGAGCAGAGTTTTCAATGAAAAAGATACAAGCTTTCCTCTTCTTTTTTTTTTCTTATCTCAAACAAATCACTCAAAAGAAGAAAAAATATTTAATAAACATTTTATCTGAAATGTAAATTACATTTTAATTCATTTTAAGTTTATATATGAACACAAAATGAAACCAAACAAAATTAAAAACCATTTTGTTAAATGGTGCATTATCTCAATGTTTTTTTTATTTATTAAAAGCTAGTTCAACCATTGTTATTTTTGGTTCCCTTCGATCAATAAATAAGTATGTAAACAAATTTGTTGAGAAGCACTTTTTTTTACAAACATTTTGAAGAACACACACTTACCTTTTTGCAAGAAAGAGCATGTTTATTAGTTTCAAACTGAGAATAACTAGTGAAAATCTTGTTGTAAATATTGATTAAATCAAATATTGTAAACAGGTTATTTATTATTTATGATTGATTTATAGTAAAGGTTAATTCAGAATAATGAATGAATAGTTTTTTTCTTCATTGTATTGTAACGGTTATTGAGATTTAAATAAATAGAGATATGGTATATTAATAGATCAGTTTAAGTTGAATCGTAGCTGATACCTTGACATGATGATCAAGCTTTATATCGTGCTGACTCCATTGAGCTGTATTGTCTTGAAAATTTGTTTTTTTTAATTCTAATGTACCGGACAATTTAGGTGAAAAATAGTAGGACGCAAAACTCCAATTTAAGATTCGAGGGAGAAGCTATACTGCTAAATGTACATAGATGTGATAATAGTGAGTTGTTTCCTTCATACAACCAGTAACAACAATAGTGCTACTTTTCTAGAATGCAAGGAGGTTAAAATGTCGACTCTAAAAGTATCCTACCTCATCTTACTCTATAGATTTTAGTTATCTACAGTAAGATTTTTAAATTTCACAACTAACACATGAAATGTTTCTCACAAAACGATGGATCCAAAGTAGTTGTCTTTTGAGCTCTGTAGTGATCCTCCCATGTTTTGAAGACCTCTTCTGACCCTAATTCGTTTCAGATAGCTTAGAAACTATCCTTCTACTATATGAGCGACTGGAAAGTGACATATACCTTCAAACGTGCGACTGACTTATTATGAAATATGCGGACAACGCAATCAGTGTAATAATATCGAGGATCGAACAAAATTAATATGACAAAAACGCGTAAACGGGATTAGAAGGAACTAACTAAAATTACAAAATAGACGTTTATACGGTAATATCGTGCTACAATTTTGGTTAAAGGTAAATAGTATGTGGATTTGCATGGCTAAAACCAACTTCTAACAATACCACCTAAAGTCTTTGACAACTGAACATCTTCATTTCGGGGACCACAACGAGGGTATATTTGCCAACCTAGTTAAATTCTGCTGAGAGCAAATGAACCTATCCACCGGTTTTTCCACATTATTCTTCTGAGTTTTCGCTACTTCATAGCCTACTTCTATGCTAAAAAATATTGATCCATAAAAAAGTTACGTGAGAAGGCCACTCCTCGTTGGTGGAAATTAACCTGACAGATCAATAAAGTTAATTCCTACAAAAATTTTTCAAAAGCCCTGCAAAACGTCAGATTTTGCCAACTAACTTTGTTAGTGAGACAAACTGAAAGTTTACAGTGCTAACACCATTGTCAGAAACAAGTAGATTGAACAATTTCTTGGAAAAGTTTCAGTTTTATGATGAAATTTCACAGACATGTTTATACACAAGATGAAAATACCATAAATTTCTTCATTTATTCATTCAAAAACTGAACGGCATTCAGAACTCATTCATCCAGGAATTAAAAATAAGAATAACTTCAACACTAAATCAGAGAATATTTATTTCAATACCTGGGAAACTAAATAGGTTATAAATCAATATTAGTGATTATTTGTGAATTACCTAAATGAGATTGAAATAGTGATCATTAATTAAAAAAATAATTATTTAAAAGATCAATAATATGGTAAGTTATAAAATAGTAAAATTTACTGAAAATGAATATCTAGAACATGAGACTGAGATTCTAACAGAACAATTTGCTGCTAATATCTAGAAAGATATTATTTGCAAAACGTTTATTTTACATTTTTCTTTTTTTTTTACTAATAAGGTTCAAATACTTCTCACTATACACCTTAAAATTTTGAATATGCATGAGTGTTCAGTCATTTTGAGATCAGTCAACGTACTCGGAGTTAGCATTTTAAAACCAATTCTAAACAAATACTTTTTAGATGGTGGTTGGAGGTAGTCAACAGGAAACCCTGGACCCGGGTTTCGTGCTACTTGGTACTCGTCAGCAAGGTGTACCTGTAATCTTGAGGGAACTGGTGCTCCCTGGCGGACTCGAAACCCGGGTCCAGGGTTTCCTGTTGACTACCTCCAACCACCATCTAAAATCTCAATACATAGTGCCCGCAGTGTCGAGTCACCTAGACTGGTGGCCACATTGCAACATGATCGATAGCATTCGATCTGCACTAATAAGGACTAGACAAGCATGACATTGATCACCACCCAGTGATCAATCAATTGTAAACAAATACTTGTTTATTTTTAAGGACTTGAAGTTAAGATATCACATAGCTACATCTTGAAACTTTGAATCGTTCCAGATTATTCAGTGAATGAAGTAAGCAACTAAACTATGAAGTAAATACAAATTTCATGAAGGATAGGTCCCTTCAAGCTTTTAAAAACTCTTCAATTCATATTTTAAACTTTGAAATCTATATTTAGAAAGGAAGTTAGTTAAATTGAAATGAAACCTAACACACCCAAAAGTTGTTTCATATTTTAATCTTCTCACATTATACTCTCACTTTTGTTTACATTCAATTCGTTCAACCCTGTTAAACAAGTCACCTTAGTAACCTAGTATTTTCCAACTTATTATTTTAATAAGCTAGTATTTGATCATCTATTTTCTTTAAATATCTTTTTATATTAAATAACCCTTAATTCTTATTAACCTTAGTAGCCTCAGTGGTCTAGAGGCTAAATGTATGCGCGCAAGACTGAAGGTCCAGGGTTTAAGTCCCGCGTCAGGGATCGTACAAGAGCACTGTTGAGAAGTCCTACACTAGGACCAAATGACCGTTCAGTGCTTCCAAATTTTCAATGTTGGTCTATCTTATATTAACCTATGAATTCAACTATTAAAACTTTAACTGTTGTTCATAATAAAATATGAATTTCATTTTCCGTTACTGGAGTAAATGTTATAATTATCTGAAATGATACTCCTTCAAAACACTAATATTGGGTAAAGGAAGATTTCTTCATTGAGTCTTGTTTATATTTTGTGACTAAATGATAGTTTTACAGATTTATTTATTTAATTCATTGAAATAATATAGTATGATAATGTTACGACTTTTAAATAGAATTCACCCTAGTTATTTAATTGATATTTATTACAATCTATTATTTGTATATGTCTATTTTGGTATTTAAATTTTCATTATTTTGTCTTTGTTTTATCAACTGTGTTGCATACCAGTTGTATAGTTGTGTGTTTTTCCCCTAGAATATGATCAAGATCAATTAGGAATGAGGAATAAAAACTTCGGTATTCGAATGCAACGAAATAAGTTTTTGCATTATGACAGAAGGATTTTTTTTTACTCAGAATCTGACTAGAAATTCTAGGATTTCTAAATTTAATGATAAAAACGCAAGACGATCATTATAAATAGCGTGAATTCTAAGTTTTTTTTCCTAACGACGTGCTTAGATATTTACTAAGATGAAATTTTATTATAAGATGAAATAGTTATTTAATGTCACCTGGTGATTTAGCTAAAAACTCTGTTATGTAAACCAACTTCTAAAAAAAGGAATTTCACTTATATGGCGAGACTCTAATTTATAGACGAGCCAATTATAAGTGATTTAGAGATTTCAAGGTTGCAGCGCCAACTTCAGTGCTTAATGCTAACGTACGATCGGTTCACAACGAATTTTGTACAAAACGTGATAATTGAGCGGCTATAACAAATAAAACGGCGAGACTATAATTTGTGAACGAATCAATCAGGTATAAGATAATAGATCTTGGATTTTAACGCGAAAACCTTTCATCTTTTTGGTTAAATAAACTGCTGGTACTATAGCTGATGTCAGTTCGTGATTAAAACCGCATATAGTCCCTAACTAAGGCAAATTACGACAACTATCGCGGACTGGATAATAAAAACACCAGTAATAGTGGTTGCAGCCAGCTAATACAATATACAGGGATGTTTGGAGAGCGTACAGACTCCTACATAGGCTCGGTTATATGCATCGTGTCGTTATTCACAAGTAGCATTTTGTGTACTTAACAGCCGAAGTACACATAAACAATATTGGAACTATGTAGTCGAGGCTGAAAGAGTTCTTGAGACTTTATCATGGCTCCAGAGGCTGACTATTCTGTAGGCGTATGAATGATTTCCTCTACCACATGCTTTACGATTTTACAACCTCGGAACCTCTCTCTAACCTTGATAAGTTTTTGACCCACGTATAAGAGGTGTATCCACTTTATTTCCTTGGTTTTTTATAATATATTTTTACTCTGCACTGACTGTTTTGTGATTGGCTAATATTTCTCAAGGTCACTTAAGAGTCGTTCAAAGGTCGTCCATAAATTAAAGTCTCGCCAATTATATTTCAAAAATGCTGCAGTTTCACTCTAGAGATGTTCTGATTAGATGGCCATGAGTACAAAATAATCAAGATCGAAATTGTAGCTGAATTTATGAAGTACAGAAGGAATATTTTAAAAAAAAACTTGGGGTTATTAAAATCAAACTAAATCTTACAATACCAGTAGATTAATAGAGCTACTCAGCGGATACAACTGCAAATCGTTTTTGATTAGACGAACTGCCGTCAACAGTGGAGTTTCGAACATGCGTTTCGTTCTTTTTAATAGTCAGTTGACTGTATCTGTATACTAGTGTTGATTTTCACAGAGTTTCTAATACCGAAGTTACAATCATTCACAAAATTTATTGAATTAGCATAAACATATATCAAGCTTTGTAACATCAAACCATATCTTAACAAAATCTCGATTATTATATAGAAAATATTAGATTTTATAATTTTATTAATAACACACTACCTTCTGTAGTTGAGATCTGTTTCCTTTTACGTTCTTTTGAACGACTTGAACAACGTGGAATAAATCGAAGAAGTGATTTTTTTGGATGGATACGTTCTGATTTACAACGTTCAAATGAATTAGAAGAAGGTTGAAGATTATCAAGATTATCTTGATTTAGTTTTTGATCTTCACATTTTTTTCTACTAGAAATTCTTGATAAACTACGTCTTAATTTTGGTGATATATGACGTAGAAATTCTTTAATAATTCGACTACCTGTACTATTTGGTCGATTTTGTGATTTGATTTGATTATTATTAGTTAAAGATGAATCAACTCGAGATAAATGAGTTCTATGTCTTGAATCGGTAATTTTTGAATGATTTAAAGATGTTGAATTTGTTTGAAGAGTTGTTGTTGTTGTATCCTTTTTAGATGAACTAACATAAGCTGGATTAGAAACAATAGTTGATATTTCCAATGTTAAAACTTGATCCAAATCAGCTTTAGGTAAATTTGATTCTGAACATGGACTATTTATTGATATTAAACCTATGAAATCATTTAAAAAGTAAATTATTGGCATTCATTTTAAAATAAGTTTAATATAAATGAAGGATAAATATTTTTTCGTATCACAGTCTATTATTATAAGTTCATTTGATTAGTCAAACAAAATATTTTAACAGTATACGGTTGTGGAGATCCCGCTTGCAAGATCGTGGATGCGCTTTGCTGAAGAGCTCCACAATAAGACGAAACGACTTTTCAGTACTTCCAGGTTTTTAATGGTGGCCTAACCTCAATCGGTTCATGATCTTAATCAAAAATATTTTAATCCATATATTTTAGGTTTCGTATAATGGAAATATTATTTTAAAAAATGAAAGACAATCATTTCATTATTTAGTAAAAATTTTATTTTTTTAAAAATCGTATGTATTTTAACCAAACAAACACTTAGTTACTAATTTCTATTATAATACGACTTTTACACATAAAGTCTATATCTTCCTATACAACTTGTAAAATGATTTAAAATGTTGTATAAATTGATAATTGGTAAGTTAAAAATATCAATCATCAAAATGAAGTCAAGTTAAAGATGATACACATGAAAGTCAAATACATTTACTGACAATAGCTATCATAGCAACTAATTAGAATGTATTTCAATAAAGCATACATGTATACACAGGAAGCAAGAACATTTGATATTTACTGTTCAGCTAATTGTTCCTTATAAAAAATCAGATCTCTTCAATCTACCAAGTAAAACTATACAAATGAAACATACTGATAATTTCCATAATTAGAAGAATGTTAGATGAATGATATTATGATTACTGAATGGTATAAAAGTTTAATTGTTCTCGATTAACTATGGAATGAGTTCTACACCAGAATGTAATAGATTTCAAATAATTTTTGGTCTACAACAGTTTTCTTAACTGATTTCATTTTATCATGAAAATCATCTTCAAATTATAAAAAATCTACACAAAAATCAAAATAGTTTCAAATGAAACTTTCAGGAGGATCTACTAATTATTTTCAATGAATGATATTCACAGAAAATCGAGAACTGACTAAAGTAAAAAATGAAAATCATTGGATACCGATTTAATGGTCTAAACGTCAAATCTCTATCAAGATACCCAATGTTTCGCATTCCTATCCTAAGTGAGGTCATTGGACGCCTACTCAAGGACCAAACAGTTGCCCAGTACTTCTTGGTAGTTTAAACAAGGTCAACTTATGCGGTAAACTACAAAACTCTAAATAAATTCACAAATCAATAGATCCTAACACACTAGTGTCTTAAAAAAAATAAATGAACTAGATACATCTTTAAATATATTCAAGAAGCAAATAAGTGGATATTTAACTTACCATCAACATTACATTGTGAAGATAGTGAACTTTTACGTTTCATTTTTCTCTGATGATGTAATAATCCAATTTCATAAGCAATTCTATCAAGCTTCACTGCTAATTCTGGATCATTTTGATTATCCATGATTAATTTATCTGTTTGTTTATATTCAATTAATGATTCACATGTACTACTACTATTATATGGTTCACTATAATGATCTATTTCAGATAAATTAACATTATATATACAATGATCAGTAGAGATTACATTTGGTAATGGCATTGATGGTGATGTTGATAATTTATTGATTATTTTTCTTGTTGATATTTTTTGATTAGGTAATGAAATAAAACCGATCATATTTAAATCATTATTATTTAAACTATCATCGGTTATTAAATTTCTTTGAAGTGTCATTGTTTTTGTCTAAGAAAAAAAGAAAAGAAAAGAGTTCTATGTAAGAGAAATGATTTCTTTAGAACTAAACTAACAAATATAGTTTGTATTGATGACACAATCTAACCTAAATTAAATAATTTATAGTAACAACATCATAATGGTGTTATATCGGGATCGCTCGTGCTTCTGGCTGCTTGTGGAATATATTTTACTGTTTCGAACTTGATTAGAACTCTCTTGAATCTATCCACAAATCTTTCTACTTGGCCGTTTGATGGTGGGTGGTAGGGTGGAGAGAAGAAATGCTTGATGGATAGTTGTTGGAAAAAATCTTGGAACTAAGTTGAAGTGAACTGCGAACCATTTTCTGATACAATTACGTCCGGTAACCCGTTGCGGGCGAACATCTCCGTCAAGAGTTGTATCGTTTTGGTAGTCGTTGGTGGCATGATGGGAACAATTTCTAGCCATTTCAAAAAGGCATCAACCGCGACTAGATAGGTGGCTCCATTGATTCGACCAGCAAAATCGACATGTATCCTAGACCAGGAATACTCAAGCTGTAGCCATGGGATCGGCGGCACTTTCGCGATACAGTTTGCCGCTTGCTGACACTGCGTACATTTGTTTATTAAATCCACGATATGTTGGTCCATGCGGGGCCAATATGCATAGCTTCTGGAGATGGATTTCATTTGTTTTACACCAAGATGACCAGTGTGAAACTGCTTTAGCACCCTTGTTCGTAGAGACATACGGTCGTGATTGCTCGTGCTTCTAGCTGATTGCGGAATATATTTCCTCGTATCGAACTTCGACTTCTCTCTCTAGTTAGCGGGGCTGGAACGCATCAGAACAACCACCTTGTTGGCCTTTGGTCACCGATTCTTTGTTTCGTTCGCAGACCAGGTGAACTCGTAATCGCTTCAACCATAGCAAATGGATACAGTGATATAATTAAATTTTAACATTCGAGAAGAAAAAAGAATGTAGGTGTTTTATTATCATTTCAACAGATAGTGATAAAGTGAAAAACTTATGTGTATTAATAAACATTTTTGGTGTATCATTAGAAATTGATTAATTCTTGAGTAAAGGGAGTTGGCTTACACGCCATATTTACTGCGCGTCTTTTCACTTCGCTCTATTCCATTCGCTTCATATACAAAATATATGTGTTTAAAAGTCCATTCTCGTTATTTAACTTATTCAATTCCGTTATCAACTAATGCAATTTAAGTCGATGATTATATACGAGGATAGTCAGCATATATATTTCAATAAAAATCATTCATGCGATCTACTTGGAGTCAGATCCCGGGTCACTAAACCGTATACAATTACATATATGTAACATTTAAATTGTTTAAAAGTGACTGATAGAAAGCTATAAGATTTATATTTGAACTAATCTGTACTCACACAGTAGATATCTATTTTAAATCAACAAGAAATTATTTTCAATTGAGTCTTATATCAATTTAGGAATTTAATATACCCTTTAAGTTATTTATATAATTCTCTGATCAATATATCAACAAGCTTTATACAACTACTTTCAGAAATTTACATTATTTAATATTTAAATACATAGTTAATATTCATACTGTATTTGTATTTAAAGAGTGGTATAAAAGCAGACAAGAAACTATTTAAGAAAAATATGAGTATATTATTTAAAAAGATATGATCCATAAATTATTTTGATTGAATATTTGTGATAAAATTGTTTATAATATGAAACATAAGATGCATTCAAAACATTTCATCAAAGTGAACATTATTATAGAGTTATTCACATGATATACACCTAAATTGTCTTCAATTTAATACGGATATATATATATGATTTATAGTAATGAAATAATACTCATCGATTGGATACGTCACGTAATAATCGTTTAATGACATATCGATTATATAGTTACTACGTAACGTATTCACTCGATGAGTATTATTTCATTACTGTAAATCATTAGTGTAGAGCCATGATGAAAAACTAATTAGAAAGTAGTTTGTTCACTTGATTCGTTCTTACTTTATATATAAATTTGTTTAAAACTAACTATGAATTGTATAATAATCTAAATATTGGTCAAACTGAGGAGAAGAAGAAGAAAAAAAAGTTAGAAACATTGAAAAATAATAATCCATCAGTCATTATGGATTGACACAGAACTGTTAATAATAATAATAAATTATTATTATGTTTCGAAGGCAACTATTTATCTATTAATTCACCTTCTTCAATAAATAAATAAACAAAAAAAAACATCAAGTAAATAAATTGAATAAGATAAATGGTTTGAAATCAATTATAAAAGATAGTTTATACGAATATATGAATGGTAAATATTGGGTATGGAATTATTATTATTATTATTATTATTATGAATTATTGTTTGTATGTACATGTGATCGAAGAAAATAAATTGACAGTGAAAGGTATTTTTGTTGTTGTTGTTGTTGTTGGTAGAGTAACTATTTAAATAGAAATTTTTCAGTAAATAAATCAATGTAATATGAACAATCTTAATGATTTTAATGTTTAACTCTTACCTCCCTTTTATTGTTTGTTTACTTTTAAAGATTTTTATTTCTTGATAAATAATATGACAGATAGATTAAATGGTACAAATCTTTCATAAAGTAAATTGTTTTTAAGTTAACACATTTTATAAACCACAAAAATTATAATCGCTAAATTCAACATAACTAGGAAAAACCAATGATTATTATCAGAATGGAGGTTTGTAGAGATGGTGGTCATTTTAATAAATGAATTCATGAATTGTTCCAAGCTAGATTATCATTGAAAACCTGGAAGCACTGGATGTACATTTCGTTTTAGTATGATTGCGCAAGCTCATAAGTCGATTTAAATTAGACATTAACACTGTTGGATGCCGGCTCAGTGGGTTACAGGTTTAGCGTACATGCATGAAACTGAAGGTCCCAGGTTCGAGTCCCACGTCAGGGATCGTACATGCGCATTGAAGAGGAGTTCCATACTAGGATGAAATGACCGTCTAGTGCTTCCAGGTTTTCAATGGTGGTATAGCTTAAATCGACTCAAGCATTCCACCATTAAGAATCAATGGAAAAAGCGAGAATGAATAACAACTAAGATGGTGGAGAGGGTTTATTATTCAAGCGGATGATTTTGGTTGAGTTCTATCCACAAAATAAAGAAGTAGATAACAGAGACTTAAGACAAATAATAACCATTCAAGATCGAGGTTGACAAAACAAGCTGTAGGTCATATGTGGAGAAATTTGAAAACTCCACTTTCACCTACAGTTTGTTCTCATGATGTTGTTCAGAAGAATAATCGAAGCTCCACAACCAAAACATCCAGCCCAAAGAACAAAACTCTACCAGAAACAACAACCGAAGCAGATCGTTAAATAAATTTATATTTCATGAATTATCTTTAAATGAATGCACCCTTAGATTTTATTGAAATGTAACTCAATATATTAGGAGAAGACATCTTGTCAGTGCCAATCAATATTTCAAATAGAAATATTCCACGATATATACCCCAAATAACTGATTTATAAACTTATGATACCACGTGACATATATATATATATATATACATTGATGAAAACCCTTATCATTTCAATTATTCAAAGACATTATTTTTGGTTATAGAATATTACTTCCTTTCTCAGTAAAAACATATGGGCAGTCAACCAGAATCTCTGAAGATAATCAATATATTATAATTCACCCTGGTTGTCGTTTCGTATTTATTCAATTTTTTAAAGAAAAAAATTTATATAATAATCACCGTGAGGGGGGTTGTGGAGATTTTTGAATGTTATTGAGACCATGAACCATTCGAAGTTAGATAACTAGTAACGTCCAGGAACCATTGAACAAATGTACCGTCCTGGTATGGGACTCTTCAAGACTACGCATCCACGACCCTAATGAGAATTGAACCAAGGAACTTAGTATCTTGAATCGAGTGTCCAGCTTCTGGACGACTGAGATGGCATTGTGATGTATGCTAATTATGCTGACAGTTATATGTAGTGTGTACTACCAGTCGGAAGTCGAATTCCTGGTAGCAGAAGATTGAAATGAAGTGAAGTGAAAGGAAATCGGAGAGCGGTTGAAATAACAATAGAATTAGAAGAATAATGAATTATGTAAAAGAAAATACAAAGATGTGAAAATTATGTAATTAATGTATGATTTTCATATTTTACTGAGCCACTGAGTAATTTGCATTAAAGAATAAGTTAGTTTTCATATCAAGTCTTTTGTTCGCTACAGCATCACATAGTGTAAACAGTGTATAAAAACTAATAAAAAAATATGGCTTATGAGGGAAAATAATATTTTTTTTAGCATTTAATGAAATAACAATCATCTGTCAATCATGCAACTTATATAGCCTCTTTGAGACTTAACAATTTGCGTGATGGCAACTGTCGAGTCGCTTTGCAACGTCATGTAATTGAAATAAAGAGAAAAGGAATGTTTTAATGCAGTGGAGACCTTTACAATCTTTTTAAAAAAGACAACATTATTTTATAACACGTCAGTAATCAAGATCTACAAGTAAAGTGATAAATTAAAAGATATAGTAGTTAATGAAAGAAAAATAAACATTGTTGAGACAGATAGATATTTTGGATAGACGATTTATTTTTGCCATGCATTTCCATCATTCATTAATATCTAGTCAATGGGATAAGCTAAATTCTATGACAAATAGCTAAAACTGTGCTTTTGCAATTACTAAAAAAGCATCATTAAATCAAGAAACTACATAATTTCGATGACAATATACATTATATCCCATTACATATCTACTACATGGATATCGTTTAATTAATACCCTAAGATTTGAATCCAGTGAGTATATTGAAGAATTCGATTGTATTATTAAAGATTTGTGTTTACTTAAGTGTGAGTAGTTTGATGTGAAATATCTTTCTTGAATTCATTCTTGACTTGTCGGTTTATAAATCACAATAATAAGTAAAATGATACTATTTAATAGGAGGCTAAACTGTCTATCATCGAATGTAAAGAGTGATACTTTTTTTAATTCACTGTAACTCGGGTAACCATTAAGTATATTATTGAATAAAAACAAAGAATATATATAAATCGTATAAAATTACTAATTTCCGGGACCGTAAAATATTTTATTGCTAATATCAATAAAAACTGGGTCATTCACATGGTGCGCCTCCCTAATCAGTCGGTCAAGCGTGAATTGCAAGATCATGAGGTCTTACTATCCTTATAACATGATCAATAATATCCCTGTTAGAAAAATGTCTACAAAATACATTTGAAGTAACCACTCAACACAATTGTTATTCACCACACATTGTAAAATATTTTTTTATTTTTTTTCAACCTAACATCTTACCTTAAGCAGGCTAACTAGAAGAAGATGTCTATCATTTTACCGTGTTTACGAGTTATGTATGTAAATTTCGATTTTCCTGAAGATCTCAACTTTTCTAGGAGGAGGATTCTAAGCTTTGAATGAACTTACTAAGAATTATTTATGGTAGTCAATAAATAGAGTTGCTTCAAGTAGATTTCGGAATAACCCATTTATCTCTTTAAAAATTTACAAAAATAATGTTGTCGTGTAATTAACCGGTATTCATACAGGTGTTATATCAAATAACGAAAAAGACCCATTTTTCCATTTAAAATAATAGAGAAAATTCAGTGATGAAAATTTTCTTACTAACGATTTCATTTACTTAAACTGTACAATTTTATTTATACAATTACTGCTGAGGAGTGCCATGCTAGGACGAAACGGCCGTCCAGTGCTTCCAGCTATTCCATGGTGGTCTAGCTTCAATTAACTCGTGATTTCAACTATTGAAATTGTATTTATAGTTAAATTGTTTACCAAAGATAGTCTACAGACTACCCGGTTTGGATCCGCGGGACGATAGCAACCGATTGCTACAGACCTTGAATGACATGGCTCAAAATCGTTCGCAATGGCACAGATGCATCCATTCTTTGTGTTCTCCCGAATTCTAATCTTCTAAGTTCTTCATGTCCCTTTCATTTTTTCTCTTTCTAAATTTATTTCGCTGTATTATACTCCTTGAATAACATCTCCAAACCCTAATCTTTTCGATTACTGCTTTATACCTCTACCACTATGTGATTTGAATCGACAACTGCATCTCTGTGCTAATGTGGTATGGCAACTCGAACTGATGTACATACATACGAAGTTCTGTGTTGTTATTGAATGACTGACTGCAGAAAAACAGAATAGTGTTGAGTAATTTTATAAAGTTAAAATGGTGTCGTTTGCGAAAATCAGAAATTGAAGGGAAGTTATGCCATAATCCAATGGTTAGTGAAACATTTTAAGATCAAGATAATTGCTCACTTGACAAATCTTAAGAATGGAATAATTGACTGTTGTAATAATGGTTAATTAATATATTAGAAAGGAGTAGGAAAAGGCGGTGGGTTATAGAAAATAGAAAGGAAGGTTGGGACTACGATAGAGTGAAAGAGCATATTGTCTTTGTACACTAAGATTAGTCTTGAATTAGTGGATAGCTAGAGCCTCGGCTGTATACGAGTTTTTAGTTTGTATTCCTTTAGAAACAACTTCTCTAATTGTGTATATGATCTCGAAGGAGGATTCTGGCGAAGTTTAATCAGAATCCAATAATTATCTAAAGTTGATCTTACACCTAAGTTGTAGTCCTAACCTATTGATTTCCTCAAATTGAATGCAAAATTTATTATATGGTTTAATTATCATCAGACATAAGGAGTTTCAGTTATGCACTGATTAAATAAATAAGTTAACATCACGTTTAAATGAGGCTTGTCATGAAACTTCAGTCATTCATCCATTAACTTAATTCAACTTACAAATAAGCTAATGGTTACTAGTATATTCGATCACTGCTATCTTGTGATGACTAGAAAAGTGTATTAATACTTTATCCTTAATTTTCAATTACTTTCAAGATGGATTTCCCGGAGTCCTAGTGAGAAGCCGTGATCAGTAGAGTCCAATTCATGTCGAGTGTGAGACACTTATCCACCTCAGACAATGGATGAAGAGTTGTGCAGGATCATGGATCAATTGAAGTTAGACATCACCACTATTGGATGTCAACTCAGTGGTCTAAAAGTTAATCACTCACGCACGAGACCAAAGGTCCTTAGTTTGAATCTTGGTTGCAGAATCGTGAATGTGCACTGAAGGGACAAAACAGCCATTCAATTGTTCCATGTTTTTAAAGGTATTCTAACATTGATCAATTCATAATCTCAATCAAAACTTAACAATCTCTACAATCCTGATACTCAATACTTTCAAAAAAAGTCTTAATTTCTCAGAAAATAATAATTTTATTTTCATAATGTAACTAATTAATCAATTAATCAATCAACTCACATGAGTTTCTATGCCTGATTCAATACATAATCTTGTTCTTGGTCTTGAATCAATCAATTTAATTTCTGGTTTTAAATTCATTTCATTTTCATAATTTAATTTCATTTGTTGTTGTTCATATTGTTGTCTATTCATAATTTTATTAAAATTTTTATGTTTATATTTAACTGAACGAAATGAATTTGTTTTAAATGGATAAATAGGTTGTTTTCGTATTGATATATTATCATCATTAACTTCAGTTAAATTAATATTATAGTTAATATATGGATTTTTTTGATGATTAACAAAACTGATCATTTTCTCATTAGTTTTATTATTATTCATTTCAATTTGTTTATTAGTTGATAAATAATCTCTTGGATCAGTTATTGATGTTTTGATAGATGAGTCCTAAAGAAACAAAGAAAGAAAAATATTAGAAATTGTATTTGAAGCTTTTGAAATGGTGAGACTATCATTTATGGACAAGCCAATCAGAAGCGTGAATGGGATTTTAAGGTTATGGCGCCAATTTCAGTAATTGATGCTGATTTTAGAGAAGACGTGATAATTGAGCGGCTACAACAAATGGGACTACTAATAGACGAAACAGTAGTCAGGAAGCGAAGATTTAACGAAGGACGTAGTATTAAAGAAAGCTTGGTAAGTAGCACTTCCATAACTATACCTCACACGTCTTTGGAATTCACGATAAATCAATGCAAAAGGGACACTTCCAAAGGGTCAAAAACCGACAGGTAACGACAATAATACCAATTATACCGGAATATGGGCAACCAGGCACTACAATATATACAAATTATTGATGAGCGTATAGATGCCCGCATAGACTTGGTTATGTGCATCATGTCGTCACCCACAAGCGCCATTTTGTGAGCCCTACAAACGGAGTGCATACTAACAATATTGAAGTTATGTGGTCGAGGCTGAAGGAGTTTTTACTACCTTATCATGACTCAAGAGGCCGACTATTATATAGATGAGTTCCTCTACTGTATCCATTACGATTTCAGAACATCCGAACCTCTTTCTAACCTTGACAATTTTCTGAACCATTTAAAAAATTGTATCCACTTTAATATTATGGTTTTTTATATATTTTTACTTTATTACTAACTGTTTTATGATTGGCTATTATTTGTCAGAATCATTTAAGATTCGTTCAAGTGTCGTCCATAAATTATAGTCTCGCCGAATTTAGCTGTATTTTCTACAGCAAATTAATATTATTAAATGTTAAAGAGAGAAACTTTGTGAAACTGAGGAAAAACATCTAATTGAATTTATTTAGACTGTTTGTAGTTAAAATGTATTGTATTTACCTTTATATCTAGCGTATCTACACCTATTCACGACTCCATTCATTAATTTAGTTAAAGTGAATATGACAATGGAAACATCATATAAAACTATGAAAAGATAAATTGACTGCGGATAAAACAGTATCTATTCATCTTTTTTATATGCATATTTATTTGTGTAAATATACCGTAATATATGATGAAACACTAATGTGTGTATTGAGTGCTTCAGTTTGTTTCATGTCTATATTTCACAACTCATATATAAAAGGTTTGAGATCCTCAGAGATATCTTCGGATATTACATTCTTTTGTAAACTAATGATTTTACATATCTTCAATTATCTTTATTCGTTCATACAGATTTCTCATATACAACTTTTGAACAATATACAAACTGCCTTCAGACAAAATGTGATGTCTTTTTTTTAACTGAAATCTCAGGGAAACTTGGTATAAACGATAAACAAAAACATACTACCTCTGTCATCATCAGCTTTAAATAAAAGCAAGCTTGAATAAACATATAGTTCTACTCAATTAAATATTGTTGTTTTTATCTAGTCACCAAGCTACATTTTAATAAGTTTCATCCTTAAATTTGAATGTTTATAATAGTAAGTGTAACAATCATACAAGTTACTATAACATTGAAAATCAATTATAGTATGAATCGAAACAAATTTAGTATCCATATCGATTCATTCACAGGCAAATAATGATACCTAGACGTTACACGTAGTCAATTATTGGGTTATGTTTATGTCTTTGATGAACCGACAACAGTAAATACAATATACACAGTTTTTTTGATAACTTGTACCAGATCAATCGAACAAGATATTGTAATACCTACATCATATTTCAATTAAAATACTGTGTACCATTAAACGACTGATTTGGTCATCGTTACAACTTGTGTTTTCACTCCTTCTTTAGCGATAAAATTAAAACTGTAAGTTATTACTTTTCCATTTTAAACTAAAAGAGAAATCATTATTAATGACATGAATAATACTTCTAAATTATACATGATTTGCAAAATTATGGAATTTATTCAAATTATTAGTAATATGCATGAACAGTCAGCCAAGTAAGTTCTTGTCTATCCGTATTTCTTTATTTTGACTATGTAAACATAAGAAAACATTCTTACTTTTGGATTTTATCATAACTTAATAAATTATATTACTTATTAGTTTACAATCTCGTTTACAATGGGCATGTGTGGGATAATTATGATAATGGCCTAACTTCAAAACATATGTAGGACCTTATATAGATTCTACAACGAATTGTTAAAAAAAAATCCATTCCAATTGTCATTATTACTAACAAAAATACCTAACTAAGACAAAAGAAATCAAATGTAGGCGGTTTAGCACTTATTTTTTTAAAGAAACTTTTACTTTTAATGAGACATGTTGATATATTTGATTGATTAAAAGTGACCACCTGACTGCTATCAGCCAATCATTTCATATTAATCATATCGTCATTAACAATCTAGCTTCATTCATCTAGTTACAATATAAGTAGTCAGTTTAGGAAATTTGCAAACTTAGGTCGTATAAATTTTATTTCATAAAACAGAGGCGACAACAGTCTTATTTTTTTTAAAATACTTCAGATTTGTGGCAGTAAAAGTTTTTTTCGATAACTTAAAAGTAGCTTGAAAGTTTCTCATTTATCCACCTTTTATGTCTACATGTTGTCCCTCCGGCTGATTATATGATGAGTCTGTGTGGTTAGTAGCTACGATAATCTAGCTTGGTGATCGTATTACTGATCAGAAACTAGCAAATAATTGCTGATTAATGTACAAGTGCCCTAGCCACTCATAAGTATCACACAAATTTCATCGCACACAATCTCAAAGCCTTGGAAACCTACACGTAAAAGATAACACATACTGTTTGTCTTTGAAGAAAAATCACACGTTAAATAGCATCATTATATCACAAAATTCAATGTCTAGTTCACATAAGTATCGGGTGTGTTAGAGTTATTCACTCCAGAAATAAGAACGGGAACTTCAAAAAACAACATAACTAGCCCTTGCTTCACACGAAAGTCAGCTGTTTGCATCAGTCCATTTGCGCTAAACACTGTGTTTTGACTTGCTTGCCTGAAAATTACTGAATTTGACAGATTTTTCAGCTTCTTTTTTATATTCACTGCTTACTGTCGTTTTTTGTTGATCTATTGCCACAAAACCAGAGAGCATTTTTCCAGAACACTAACGAAGATATTGTCCTGTTGTCCAAATTAAATTAGATTAAGTGAGATCTAACTTGTAATTAGACAAATTGAAAGTCGAATACTTTGACGAACATTATTTTTTAATCTTGTTAAATCTTAATAATTAGCATGAGAGTTTGTGATTTTAGTATTTTATTAGGTGAATTCATGACTTCCCGTTCAAAAAATAATCATGTGCTCACTAGTGACTAGCTTCAAGATGGTTTCTATGCAATTCTAACGAGAAGCCATGATCAGTGAACTTCAGTCCGTGTCAGATGTGAGACAGCTATCCACCTCAAACAATGGATGAAGGTTTACGCAAGATCATGGATCGATTGAAGTTAGACATTAACACTGTTGGGTGCCAGCTCAGTGGTGACTTCAACATCTGGGGGTAAGCATAGGATACAGTGAACATCTAGGATGAAGCTGGACGATCTAGATTTCGCAAATGATATAGCTCTTCTATCGCATACGCAACAACAAATGTATGAGAAGACGATCAGTGTAGCAGCAGCCTCAGCAGTAGGTCTCAACATACACAAAGAGAAATGCAAGATTCTCTGATACAACACAGCATGCAACAACCAAATCACACTTCACAGAGGAGCTTTGGACGATGTAAAAACATTTACATATCTGGGCAGCCTCATTAATGAACACGGTGGATCTAATGCAGATGTCAGGGCGTGGATCAGCAAAGCAAGATCAGCATATCTACAATTGGAGAACATCTGGAACCCAAAACAACTGTCAACCAACTACAAGGTCAGAATTATCAATACAAATTTCAAGATAGTTCTACTGTGTGCTGCAGAAAGTTGAAGAACTATGAAAGCCATCATCTAGAAGATACAAGTATCTATTAAAAGTTTTCTTCGAAAATACTTCAGATCCGTTGGCCAGACACTATCAACAACAACTATGGAAGAGAACAAACCAGATCTCAGCAGAGGAATAAATCAGGAAGAAACACTGGGTGTAGATAGGACACACATTGAGGAAAGCCCCCAACTGCGTCACAAGGTCAAAGGAGAAGAGGACGATCAAAGAATACATTACGACGAGAAAGGGAGAGAGACATGAGGATAATGAACAACAATTTGATAGAACTAGAAGTGAAGGCCGAGGACGTGGTGGGTTAGAGAATGCTGGTCGGCGGTCTATGCTCCACTGAGCGTAACAGGCGTAAGTAAGTATAAATCATATTCATAATTCATAACCTAAATAACATTAAAATGAATAGTTTCTTTACGATACTACTACTGTTTAGAAAAATTATAGTATTAAGAAGTTATGATCACATGTTTTTTACTAATCATACAATTTACTTTCTATATTGTTGAAAAGATTACATTCAAAGATAATCATCCAATCATATTATTTGATCAAATATTCGTATTGTTTGATAAAGATTTAGTATCATCAATAATCAAGTATTTATTATCAATGGTTAAGATCATGAGTCAGCTGAAGCTAGACCACTATGGAAAACCTGGAAGCACTGAACGGCCGTTTCATCCTATCGTGGGACTCCACAGAAGTGAGCATCCACGGCCTCGCCTCCTGCGAGATTTGAGCCCAGAACCTACTGGTTTCGAGCGCGAGCACTTAACCACTAGACCACTGAACCGGCTGGTATCCAATGGTGTTAATGTCTGACTTCAACGAATGCATGAAATTGAGCGACACATCCACCATTGTCCTCAGTGAGTTACTATCTCACAACAAACCTGGTTGAACTCCACTGGTCACTACTTCTCACTAGAACTCCAGGATATACCTCTTGAAGCTTCAACTGACTCATGATCTTAACCACTGAAATTACTATAATATCCACAAAACCCAGTTATTTTCTAACACTAAAATTGATTGAAAGATTTTATATGAAGTTAATTCATGTCAAATCGTGTATATTTAGTACAATATAGATATAAGCGAACAATATTGTTTTCGATTAGATCCTCATCAGGCTTTACTCTAATGTACAGTAATGTATTTATATAAAAATATGAAATGATTAAACCAATCAAGGTAGTTTATATGTCGATGATGATAACAATGGAAAAGATTACATAATGAGAGAAAAGTACAGATTGATGGTGTACTAGTTTTGATAAGAATAATAAAGGCTTACATCAGTGTTAAATAATAATTTCTTATATCCATATAAATATTACTGTATATTAGGGTAAAGCTTGATAAGGATCTTATCGAAAACAATATTGTTCGCTCATATCTATGTTGTTCAAAAATCGTGTATATAAAATAGTTTTGATCACAGAATGAATTTCTTTAAACAATAATATAAAACTATATACTACTAAAAGCTTATTTTATTTCCAGTTACGAGAGACCTTAGCAATGAATATTAACCACCTTACCAAGAGTAGGGAATTTAGGCTTAATAGTTTACTGTCATTCACTAATTTACACTTCCAATTTCAACCAACTTATGGTATAAGTTATCTGTGTAAATATCTCATTCTTATAAAATAAATGATGAAATGAAAACCTCAATTATTTAAAACTATTTTACTTATCATAATGATATCCTTACTGATATATCATTATACAATTTTTTTCCAATAAACTAATAATATTAACTAACCGTTTAGGGCTTGTGGAGATTGTTAAATTTTTGATTGAGATCATGAACTGATTGATGTTAGACCACTATTGAAAACCTAAAAACACTGGACGGCTGTTTCGTCCTATTGTGGGACTCCTCAGAAGTGCTCCCAAGTTTTCAATGGTGGTCTAACATCAATTGGTTCATGATCTCAATCAAAAAAATATATATTAATTAGTTTGTTTTATAAATAAATTGTACACCCTATATTATTTGTATTTTAAATGTCATTTCATTTTTCATATTTATAATCTTTATGAATCTTTTGCTTGTTATGTAACAACAAGCCCAAATATAAGTTTATGATGATGATGATGATGATGATAGTTGATAAGTGAACAAAAATTAATTGCCAAATATCATACTCATGAGAAAATTGATAATCTAACTAATCTATTCAAATTTACTACACTTAACAAGTCTATGCGAAAAAAAAAGAAAAGAAAACAACTAAAGAATTCAAAATATGATATTTAGATGTTACTCAGATTATAAATTATAATGTGAATAGTTTGACATTATAAATAACCATAAGAATTTTATTCAATCAATCTTGTCACTTAAAAGAAAAGAAAAAAAAAGGAAAGATGATATTTGGATAAATGATAAATAGAAACTAATCGTGATACGATTAGTAATAAGATAAATAAAAATTCAACATAATAAGTATTAAAATAATATTTTAATAGTTGAATTCATGAGTTAATTGAAGCTAGACCACTATGGAAAACCTGGAATTACTGGACGGCCGTTTCGTCTTGTTGTTGGACTATTCAGCAGTGAGTATCCACAATCTCACCTCGCGAGATTCAAACTCAGGACCTATCAGTCTCGCTTGCGAGCGTTTAACCACCAATCATAGATACGACAATAAGAAACATAATTAGTTTAAGATTTTTGAGGAGACTGCGGAATCTTATAGTTTACAATATGAACCAATCCTAGTTAGATAAGCATTGGTAACTAGGGAGATTTCGAAAGATGTTTCTTCTTGATTTGGGACTGAGCACCAGTAAGAATCTGCAAAGATACTGTGGATCGAGCTCAGAACATCCAAATTTGGTAGTGTACGTTTAATCTTTAGACCACAAAGTCAGTATCAAGTGGTTTACATGTTTAACATTGTTTAACTTATGATAATGTACAATCATCATCCAATGTTGTTTGTGTGTCACTACTGGCTGGAATCCACCAGTTAACTATTGAAATTCGGTTCTGTGGCCTAAAGGCTAAGTATATGCCATGCAACCTGAAGTTCTTAGGTTCGATCCCTAGTGGAGTTGCCGATCCGCACTGATAAGAAGTCCCATACCAGGACGAAATAACTGTTTAATTGTTTCTGGTTTTAAACACCTATTTAACTAGAATCAGTCTTTATTTAAACTGCAAAATAGGAATTATCTTTTACCGCACGGACTAACTTGAACTACACAACCAGCAAGGATTAGGGGAATAATGATAGGCATACCCTCACAAAAGTGGTTAACTTTAAGATAAATTCCGAATTTCTACTCAGAAACCATAACTGGTGAAGTTTTTGTATGTCAGATGTGAGACAGGTATCATCGACAGCAATGGTTGATGGCTCTCTAATAGCATAAACCAACTCAAGTTAAAAGTGTAGAACAACAGTATTCTAAAGACAATTCACTCGTATCAAAGGTAGAAGGCTGTGCGTTCAATCCCTTGTACAGTCATGGTCGTGCACTGTCAAAGAGTCCTCCAGCTAGGAACAAACAATCCAATGCTCTTTGGTTCCTAATGTTTCTCCAGCCAACACTCATTTCTAATGTAAATTACCTAAGAAAGATACAAAAATATTCAGCAACCATCCAATTTAAACAATTTTAACTACTAGCCAAAATAGAAACATTAAATAAAACATATAAAAACCTTATATATTAATGTTTTTAAGCATAGAAATGATTGTCAATGATATAAATAACTGAAAACATGAAATAATTACTCTAATACTTCAATATTAACGATATGCTTAAAAAAATCAATGTCAATACATAAATGCCTTTTCGGTAAACTGACATTCTATTTTTCTAAATGAATTACATGTAAATAGGAGTTAAATCATATATAAACAATTTTGTACTACACAATCATTTTTATATAAGACTTCTATATCGATTATTCAATAATATTTCACTTCAATCTATATTTTATTAAAGTGTAAAATGTGAAATCATGGGTTAATCAAATCAACGAAATATTGGTGAATAAAATACCGTCAGTAATTTTAAAAAGAATGCTCAATAGTCTAGAGGTTGAGCGTTGATATATGAGATCAAAGGTCCTGGGTCTGAGTCCTACGTGCGGTGTTGTGGGTGCGCACTTCTGAGGAGTCCCTCATTTCAGTGCTTCCAGGATTTCAATGATGACCTTACATATATCGGTTTATGATTTAAGTAAAATTTAGCAATCTTCACAACCCTTTACTGAAATTACTTAAAATTTGGTATGAGTTTTAGAAGTTTTCCTAAACCTCATTTGAAATATACATAACACCTCACATATTCATCTGGATATTACAAATATGTATCAATTAATTTACTTATTTATACATTAATTGATATCAACAGTGATGTAATAAGTAGTCAAAAATACACAATGACAAAACAAATTTTCACAAGATAAATATATCAGAATAAAATACTAGATTTAATATTGTAGATAAGTAAAGTGAATACGCATTAATGAAATGTTAATAATTTCTATACACGTAGATTGTTTATGATGAATGACAACAGTTGAAGTATTGTATGATGAATAAGACCGCTAGTCACTAATCATATTCCTTGATCGTCATGTTTTCTTTCCTGAATCGATTCAAGTTAAACATGTGAGCTATTGTGAACAGAATCACTTGCTCAGTGTTATCATGTTTTTTGTCAGAACCAAAGATTTCAATTTTATTTCTTTGTGTGATTGTGAATTCAGACTTATGAACTGTAACTTAACAACTGCTCAATCAATATTCATTGTTATTAAATGGTTTCCTAACTAACGTCACTCATCAGCATATGTTATCATCAAAGATTTAAAATTTTGGACGGTTTTTAAGATATTTCTTTAGTAATTTTATTCGCATGTCATCATTTGGACAGGTTGGGTCAGCTTATTCAATTAAACTAGTTTTTATAAATAAATAAGTGAAAATGTTCAATATGAGGTTAAATAATTAAGTAATATAAACTTGGAATGTTCATTACCGAGAAGCACCTGAGAAATATTTTCTGCTGTAGGGAGATAAGAAGGGTTGTTGAATCTTGTGGTTCTTTAACTTACTTACTTAATTACTTAAGCCTGTTACTCCCAATTGAGCATAGGCTGCCAACCAGCATTCTCTAACCCACTACTTCCCCGGGCTTCCTTTCCAGTTCTATCCAAGTTTTGTTCATTCTTCTCATATCTGTCTCCATTTCTCGACGTAATGTGTTCTTTGGTCTTCCTCTTTTCCTTTGGCCTTCAGGATTCCAAGCAAGGGCTTGTCTTGTGACGCGGTTGGGTGCTTTCTTCAATGTGTGTCATATCCACTTGCAGCACTTCTTCCTGATTTCTTCCTCCGCTAAGATGTGGTTTATTCTCTTCCATAGTAAGTTGTTGCTGATAGTATCCGGCCAACGGATCTGAAGTATTTTGTATAGCCAGCTGTTCAGAAACACTTGTATCTTCTAGATGATAGCTTTCGTAGTCCTCCAAGTTTTCGTCCCATACAGTAGAACTGTCTTGACATTTGTATTGAAAATTCTGACCTTGGTCATATAACACCGGCTTACTTTAATTAAAAAACTAATGAAAACCTGGAAAAATTTGACGAATATTTCGTATTGGTATGAGACTCCACAGTAATCACAGCATGCTAGATGTGACATCAATATGTTTTTAAATAAGTGGACGCCTCAAAGGAGTCTTATGCTAACACGTAACCTTTGTTTAGTGCTTTCTGATTTGCAATAGCTATTTAACTAAAGTGAGTTCATAATGTTAATTTACACAACTGAAAACTATATTCTCATTCAACATTTATGACGTCAAACACTATTCGTTGCAATAATCTATGATCTTAGTACCCGCCTATTATTAAACATTTTAACCAATCTTCAGATAAAGAAAAATAATGATTGACACGATAACGATTTCCTATTAATATCTAATGAATCTCAACAGTTGAAATCATGAGCCAATTGTAGCTAGACCACCATGGAAAACCTGGAAGCACTGGACGGCCGTTTCGTCCTAGTATGGAACTCCTCAGCGGAGCGCATCCACGACCTGGCCTCGTGGCCGTCCAGTGCTTCCAGGCTTTCCATGGTGGCCTAGCTTCAATTGACTCATGATCTCAACTGCTGAAATTACTACAATCTCCACCAAACCCCTTGTGAATCTAATGAATCAACAAGTAATAAATAATATATATAAATATGTGAAAGAACTTTTCAGATAGCTTTTTATGTATATATTTACATCATTCAGAATAAAACTTTTATTTAAGCAGCAGAATAAATAAAACATATGAATTAAAACAAACAAACTTCCGAAATAAGTAATATACACTACTTATTCATGAAAAACAGTAGTGTATTTATTATTTTAATTTGCCATAAACTATATTTTACTGGGTTGCCTTTCAGATTGGTTATTAATTGCTAACCGATATCAAGTTTATTTCATTCGTATTGCTGATATAATATGATTGATCAAGTTACAATATAGCCATTAAGTGTATCATATTTTATTGCTACCTGGATAATGATTTCCAGTCAACTATCTTCAATCATTTAATATCAGGTTATTATATAATATACATTTTTAAAATAACTGATGTTTAAAGTGAGGTGAGAAGAAGATTATTTAAGGAATATATAAACTGTTAGAAACTCCACAATATTAATAACTCACGACTTCATAATGGACTGAAACAAGGACCTTAGATGATCTTAGTAACCATAATACTATTTAACCATATAGATTGAATTTACTAATAACCACATATATTACCACCTCTGAATTAACTACTTTTATGAATCCGGTGTCCATCTTGTGTTGATGAGGTATGGCAACTTGGACCGATGCATATATGTGCCTGATCCTACGTTGTAGCTGACTGACTGACTGACATGACGCCAACTTCATAAAATTAAGACAATTTTTTTTTATTTTCTCAGAAAATTTATCACGGTAAAGCTATACTATAATTTTTTAATAGTTGTATACTCTTAAAGACTTCTAGAGTATAGTTCAAATAAAAAGGGGTTTAAACATTAATAAAATATCAATTCATTATTATTTGGTATTGTACTTGACCTATATGTCTAATCCACAGAGTATCAGCATTTCGTCAAAACATTCAACATGTTGCAGTTGGTAACCAAAGTGGGTTTGTAAGTTATTCATCCTCTTAAGATCTTTTTGGTGTTGTTTTTTTTTGCAGCACTAGTTCAGTATTAACGTCTTCCAACTCATTCATGTATAGTCTCTCTACTTACCAATTTGGTTTAAACATTGAGCATCTGCTTTATTAGTGAATCATCAAAATTTGTTACCGATTTATATGTTATTTATATCGCTTTTTTATTGTATTCATCGATAAGTATCAAGATCAGTATTAGCTATTTAACTTCCATTCTTTATTACTGAAGATGAAAATGTCCAGGATTATTTAATCAATTTCGTTTTTATAGTAAAGCAATTATTTCATATCACTACGCACTGGTAGTGTCTTCAGTTATTCAATGAATAATATTATTTACCATGAAAGAAGTAATTACTAACAATTATAGTTTAAGAATAATCAGAAAATAAGTTTAAAAGTAGTCCTTTAACAGTAAAATACATTTAATTTGAGTCCACAAAATATTCATTAACAAAATCGTTCACTCAAAATCTATTTTATATCATAAACTGATGTACATTGAAGAACTATCTAAAACCTTGAAATAATCAATAGTGAACATTATCAACACCAGGAGACTTCGACCTGATCTGTAAGGCGGTGAAGCGACGTCAGAAGATTCAGTCCCTTGGTAACCGGTGACCAATAATTGGTTCATACGTCAATTGTTCCCTCAGGGTCATGGAGCCCATGTGCACCATCGGTTCGGAATAAGGGTTTTTCAACTCCTCTAGGCCGATACTTCATATCCACCAACCCAGTTAGAGCGTCAGACATTCGCTTTTCATCCTTTCAATTTCGCAAACAACATCCCCGCCGCGAGAAGTCAGTGAGTAGAACTTCTGTGGCAGTGGTTGTATGCACATGGCCATCTGAAAGCATTTCGAATGGGACAGTTGACTCACCCCACTCTCGGCCGTACTAGGGCATTTGGAGATACATAAAATCCCATAAGCAAAACCTATTACTACTGGTAGTCATTTAAACGCGAATTTTTTCAATTAAATACGATTGTTTGATAACTGATATTTTTACTTAGGAAACATCTAAATTTATAATTATACAACTCATCAAGGTTATTTCATTAAACATGAATTTATATATCCGTTTGTAGTTATTATGTATTGACACTAAATAATTAGCATAACTTCAGACCGTCTAAAATAGTCCACGTATATACATATTCACGGATTAAATTAAAATCCACTGCATTTCTATTAAATTTAGTAAGTCATATGTCCCTCAAGGTCAGTAAATGATTGATTGTCTCTTTTTACTGTAACATGCTACATATATGCAAATATATATGAATTAATTTGCATGTTATTTATTAGTAGTCATTTGTTTTGAGTTCACACAGTCCACTAAATCTAGTATATCAAGTATAGATTATTTGTAAAATAATAAGAAGCATTTTTATTTGATGATAATATGTAGTGATAGAATGGTATGACTGATCATGAAGTAAGCGAAATTTCTAAGGGGAGCTATAGATATTTGAAAAAAACAATTATTTCCAATAATTGAGATCGTGAACAGGTCAATGTTAGATCATCATTGAAAACCTGGAGACCCTGGACGACCATTTCGTTTTAGTATCGGATTCCTCATCCGTGCTCATTTACGATCGCGCGAGCGGTACTCGAAACCAAAACCTTCGATCACTCGACCACTGTACCAGCACTCAGGAGTATCAATGTTCAGTTTCAACCAACTCACAATATTGCGCAATCATTCTATTTAAATATAATTGAATCAAATAATTTCATCAAATGTAAATCTACATAAATTGTTAATTCATTAGGAAGATTGTTTCACCAACACAGCAAAGGTTCATCTCTTTCCCTAATGTTCTCCGTCATACGTCATAATAGAATCTGGATCTTCATACCATTGAAAGCAAAAATAAAAATTTCGTTTTGTTTAAAACATACTAGTTGATGATCATATCAAAACTCGAATCCAATAGCTATTGTTATGAATATCACAGCTTCAATGATTTAGTCCTAAATAACAACAGTATAATAAAAACACCCACAAGATATTGGAAACTGTCATGATTTATCAACCCTATGGATAACACCATCTAAACGTTGATTACTATGTTCAAGTTTCATTAGTAGCATTAAAATCGAAATACAAATACATTCTTCAACTAACAAGTTCTGAATAGGCCCCCAAATGTTTATCTTGAATTCAACCTCTAGTTACCATATTTAATCGAATCAACTTGTTAGTGTTTCATTTGAAGAAGAGTTGGGTCTTTTTAGTTGTACTTGCAATTTAGTATCAAAGAAATTGTAGAAAAAAAACTTACAACAATAGCAATCAAATTGGAAGGATGAAAAACAAAACAAAAAACTCAACACATTTTAAAGAACAAACAACAATTATTCATCATTATTCAAAAGAAAACTTACGTAATTCACATGTGAATTATGTTTGTCCCATGTTTGTTCAACTTCTTTTTGTGCAACAATACAATAATTAATTGTAGATTCTAATCGATCATTACTACTATTGTTGGCGTCATTAGATACAGTATTATTATTATTATCATTAATAGATTGAGATATAATTGAATGTTGTTGAGATGATAAATTCAATTTGGAAATTTCTGAATACGATAAAGAAGTTGACATGGTATGGTTTGAAGGTGCTTTAAAGCAATAAAAGAGAAGAAAAAATGACTAGTTACGAATGAATAGTGCGGTGAGAATGTTACTGTAGATAATAGTTACTCAGTGATATAATTAGTTTGGTATCATATCAAAGACAATTATTAAATCTAAACTATCTTGTAAAGAAAATTAACTATGATATCGTTGAATGCTTCTACGAGAAGAGGAGATTCAAATATAAACGAAAAAATATGACTGTCTTACCGTAATTACCAATACGCATTCCTGGTACCTACTGACAAGCATGAACTAAAAGGTAATTACTTCTGATTAACATTTATATATAATCTACGACCAACTGTTTAGTTATTTGTTGAATAACTGTTAGATGAATACTATGAGATCTTCTTTTTCATTCTAAACCAATTTTAGAGTAATTTACACAGTGAAAGAATAATACACAATGAGCACAGATAAATTAGTTTGATATCAACAAAAATTAATGTAATATGTAAAAAAGTTACTAATTGACTGAATATTAATGCTCAAAATATTTAGTTCCAGTATCCGATCGTATATATATGTGTAATACCTCCATGATCGTTTACTTTAATTGATTAAGTATTACTGGAAAGAAGGATGTCATTTTCGTTTTGTTGAAGTAGGATAAAAGACACCAAAGAATGATATTTATACATAAGGCTACTAGTTACTGATTTTAAACTTAAACCTGTCTCATGATAACTACTATTAGTAGTCGGAGGCTTGGAGTGACGTGGTCCAGAATCATTCACAATAGCTATTTTTACTGTTTATTTTGTAAAACCTGAATTCCAGTATTACTTTATATATATCTAGCCAATATATCTTTTTAAATGTCATTCTTAATGTTTAGTCTCTCTCTCATCACTGTCACCACATTATTCCAATCTCTTTTGTTATTCACCTTATCAATTTTTTCTTGTTGTACTAATAAACTGTAGTAGATTGAGGTAATGAACATCTATGTCAAACTCTACGTTGATGATGACAAACTAATTGACTAGGATAATCTGTGAAACATTTTGATGACTATAAACTTAACAATAATTCTGATAACGTGTTGACATTACCCAAGAATTTATAAAAAAACTAAGAATAGCTGGTGACAACTTTCATCCTGAATTGGAATTTTTCAACAAATTGCATCATCGATTATTTCTCCTACGAGCACATTTCCATTTGTTACATCAGTCAGATATAGTGATTCAATCTCTCAAAGAATAACAGCTACTTGAGCATTTACATCTCCACGAATTTAAGTCATCTACAAACGACCTAGTCTCATTAGGCTTATATCATAATAAAGATATCAGTCTATCAATATGTAAGACAGTTTAGAACCTATCACAAACATATAAATTACTATTAGATATTAAATGACATAACTCAAAATCAGTAACAATGGTGAAATCACAGTACATTTAATATTCATCAGAAATCTTGAACTCATTATCATTGTTTACTAATATTCAACAATTTTAATTGTCCTTTTGGTAACATACTTCTTATATTTTTTGAGTTTTCCATATACTTTTTTTTCTGTTTTTTTCTTTTCTCGGATTAATTTTTTACTTCATTATTTTATTATTTATAATGTATGACAACTTAAACTGATACGTATATTCATGATACATTTTATATTATCTATGACTGACTGACTGACTGACTAGCTAATTGACATTGTGATGACTTTAATATTTTCAATAATAACTAACTATTATATATAAGCAATTATGATCTATCAAAACATACATACATTAAAAAGAAACAAAATAAGAATATAAAATGAAATGTTTGTTTGATTGTTTGTTTATTTATTTGTTTTTTTCTTGGCATGAATTAACCGTAACTGTACACTTATTACTGGGGTGGGTGGGGTGAGATAGTGTCTTTACCTTGAAATCTTATAATTTATTTACATGTATAAATGTGTATCTACATAGTATGACATATAGAGAATTATAGCTGTTTTGACACTTTTAATGTCAAGGCATTAAAACAAAAACTTTTAAAATTTGTATTGTACATCAGAAAACTAATGTTACTAGTGACTACAACAATTACAAAAATATTTTTACTAATATAGGAGTTGTGGAGATTATTAAGTTTTTGATTGAGATCATGAACCAACATCAACCAGTGGAGCTAATCCTTTTTGGGTAGAGACAGTTATCTACCTCAGTACAATGGAAGTTGGTCGCGCGATTTCGTGAATTGGTTGATGTTAGAAACTATCACCATTGGATGCCGGCTCAGTGGTCCAGTTGGTTAAGCGTTCGCGCGCGAGACCGAAGGCCCTGGGTTCGAATCCCGCTCGCGGGATCGTGGATGCGCACTGCTGAGGAGTCCCACAATAGGACGAAACGGCCGTCCAGTGCTTCCAGGTTCCCAATTGTGATGGTCTAACATCAATTGGTTCATGATCTAAATCAAAAATATTTTTCTTATTATTTAGTTAAAATATTAATAACTGATACCATTTTTTTAAAAATCGGAAATAATAAGGCTGACAAATTGTTAGTTTCAGAAGGGATTGTGTGGATATTATAGTAATTCTAATAGTTGAGAGATCATGAGTCAATTGAAGATAGACCACTAGGGAGTACCTGGAAGCACTAGACGGCTGTTTCATCTCATTATGGGACTCCTCAATGACAGTGTGCATCCATGATCCCGCCTCGCGAGATTCAGATCCAGGACCTAACAGTCTCGCGCTCCCAGGTTTTTTATGGTGGTCTAGCGCCAATTGACCCATGATCTCGACTATTAAAATTGTTAGTTGTTATCATCGAATGAAAAAAAATATTTTATGAGGAGACCTTTGTATATCTTGGGAAAGTAATTTATATAACCATCAAAATGATAATGATTGATGAAACATTGAAAATTAATGAGCACAGAACAATTGTTTCAAAATTCTGATTAAATTTTTCAACAGCATCTACATTTGATTTTGAAAGTAAAACTATTAATTTTCCATTGGCTTTTAGAAAATATAAAAGAAGGCTTCATTTAATTTAGAAACAATCAAATTGTATCACTAGTGTTCAACTATCAGATAAAGTTTTTAAACTTCTGTTGTGAATTGTATGATCAATCAAGTCGAATGTAAAATAGTAACTCATAAATAACAATGTACATCATGAATTAAGTTTCTGGGTAAGTTATTTAAAAGGATCATGTTCAACGCTAGACGCGATCTCATTTGAAGTCAGAAGTGTGTATTCCTGAATGATTTTATATGAGTTTTCAAACAGCCTTTCAGTCAAATTCAGTTTGCGATAAATATTACTGTAAAATCGTATACCGTTGACAAGGACAATCTACTTAATGAAACATATTTTACATAAAATTAAGTAAATTTCCCTTATAAATCTTTTTTTCGAAATAAAAACCCAAAGTCAAGCAAATAAATAAACACGTCCGTTTACAACATTACTGTTTATCCCCTTATGATGTTCCTTGATCCGCACTTCTAATTTACCACATCTACAGGGGATCAAATACTTACATAACAATTTAAATGACATGGTAGATTATTAAATCTCATTTGCTATAAATAATTTAGTTTTCAACCATAATAATAGTCAGGATGGATAGTGGCTAGAAGTGGAATCCAGGATGCGCGTTTCGTCCTATTTGGGACTCGTTATCTGGACGTACCTGTATTCACTCCGGGACTCGAGCCCAGGACCGTTCGCTTCAAACGCAATCGTATTATCCACTTAGCTACTGAGTCCTAACAGCCACTAGCTTGTGCAGTGGGGTGAATTTAAATTCACTTGGTATTGTTTGACTTGTATCTTCCCATTGTTATTTAGGATTTCACTGCTAGCCAATATCCATCTTAGCCTAAGAAAGCTTGTGACTTAAGGCTATATCGAGGCAGTTCGCACAGGATTCAATTATGCCAACAAGAGATTGACCAGTTCATTCCTAAATAGTAATGGGAAGATACAATTAAAACAACGCCAAATTAACATAATAATAGTTATTGTTATTATTTAAATATAATTGGATTTGATTTTATATGGTTCTCAAAGTTAAATTCATGAGTCGACCTAAGCTAGATAACCATTGAAAACTTAAAAGCATTGGACTGTCGTTTTGTCCTGGTATGGGACTCCTCAACAGAGCGAATCTACGTCACCTCACCAAAGGGACTCAGAACTGGGACCTTATATCTTACACGTGAACACTTTACCTGTAGACCACTGAACGGGCACCCGACGATGATGATTTTCAACTTCAATCCAACCATGATCTTCAGGAACCCTCCATCCATTGTCTGAGGTAGATAACAGTAAAGGTGTCTATGAATATGGAAAAAAATACATAACTCGTAGCTACACTAGGCTAACTTAACAATGCCATCAGCAAGTTATTACACATACGAGCTTTCTTCAAATTTATTGTATCAGGTAATTTTTGGGCAATAAAATCAGATTTTTTCGGAGGAAAGTTAAATATTCTATAGTAATAGATTGAAAATCTGTTAAATGAAAACTTTCAATGATTTTATTCTTATTATCATAGAACTCACTTGTTAATCTTCACCATAATCTTACTCAACCTATTATTATTGGTACACTTTATATATATATATATTCTTCTTTTCTGGTTAGTATTTTTTAGCGAGCTAGTTTTCTACGGGATGGGGCAGCTAACCCCATGCTCAACCCTACTCTTTTATTCGAGCTTGAGACCGGCAGTAGCCTCCGGAGGGACTCCAGGCGGAGTATATATATATATATATATATATATATATATATATATATATATATATATATATATATATCAAACTAAAACTGATCCAATTTTATTAGAATATCTTTATTTAACGTGAATAAGAATGCAATGAAGACATTAATATAATAATACCAATTTGAACAATTAAATCCTTGTTACTAATCTATATTTAAATGTAATCTATGATCAGGGCTAAGTAACAATTCGGTTACATAAAGTTATTTCATGTTTCAACGCAAAAAAAACTAACTACATATTGTTCTATGTATATCGAACTTGATTTTATCTTTGCAACTAAAATGAATCTGTAATAAAATTTCGAAAAAATCTACAGTGATTACTAACTACAGAGGAAACATTGAAAAATAGTTAACCAAGATATTAACTTAGTGTATTTAATCTGTCTAATAAAACAATGTTCATTGTTAATTCAGTAAAAAATTATCTCGCAGAATGAAATCATGAGTTAGTTGAAGCTAGACCACCATGGAAAACCTGGAATCACTGGATGGCCGTTTCGTTCTAGTATGGGACTCCTCAGCAGTGTGCATCCACGATCCCGTTGGGTGTGGGACGAATCAGCCGTCCAGTGCTTCCAGGTTTTTCATGGTGGTCTAGCTTCAATTGACTCATGATTTCATTTTGTGAAATTTCTAAAATCTCCTTAAATCCCTTCTGATTAAAAATGATCTATTTTATGAAAATATTGATTGAATAAAACTCTTAATCACAATAGATACTCATTATATAGTTTATAACTAGTATAATATTCATACTAATAAAAAGATGCATCACATAATATGAATATCTATTCAAGTTAATAAACAAAATAAATCAGTCCAGTTTAGCTACTTCATAAGTTCTAATAATTATTTAACTGACATATAGAAATGCATTCTTCGTTTTCTTTTTTTTTTAAAAAAAAATGAGATAGAAAAGCCTTATCGAGGTAAAATGTTCATGTTCATTTACTTTAATATATATATATATATATTGTATTCCATCTCTGTTGTAGGTAAACATTCCAACCAACTATTTCTGTGTTTGCATAACCACAGAAAAATTACTTATTCCATCATTCGCCTATTTCTTTTCACTCTTCGCTGTAAATAATGATCTTCTAATGTTCTATTTTCTTTTAGTACTATCATAATTTATCAATAAAAAATTTTAAGTGGTAATTTGTTTGTTTGCTTGTTTGTATTATTATTATTGTTGCTATGTTCCTCATTCCATTTTTCTTATATTTTTATTTAACATTAAGTAATAATGAAGGTTTCTTCTCTTTATATTCACTAGTTTTTGCAGATTAAGTGAATTTCCTTTTTTTTTTGTAAATAAGGATGACAGAGAAATAATGGTATTAGAGAATATAGATGGAAAGGAAGTAAATTATCGTTTATGTATACACAGGCGAACAGGTGATTAATAAAAGCATATTAAAACAACAAACTCTATACATGTGAAAAAGTAGAAGAAATAATGTAGAGACTTAATATTAAACGAAATTTACCCATAAACTATGTACATAAACAAAAGAATGTTGAAGGTTTACCTTGACAATATGATGAATAAGGTTGGTCTGGATGAGAATTTCGATGTATTAATGGTTCATTTGTATAAATGGTAGAAGAAGGAGAAGAGGAACAAATTAGGGATGTAGTAATTGGTGTATGATGATGAGATATTTTTACAAATGAATTGGAATTATGATTAAGAGTATTACTGTATGTAGTTATATGATCAGATGAATGTCTTCCAATACTGTTTAACTGATCACTGTTTCTACAAATAAATTGAAGATAATAATAAAAATGATCAGTGTTGATTTGTTTACAAAAAAGTAGTATTTAATTCTTTCATTAATAAATATATTCAGTAAATTTATTTATTTACTTATTTATATCAAAAAGGTTTTTTGTGAATATTATTGTAATTTGAGATCATGAGTCAATTGAAGCTAGACCACTATGGTAAGACCTGGAAGCACTGGACAGCCGTTTCGTCCCATTGTGTGACTCCTCAGTAGTACTCATCCATGATCCTGCCTTGCGAGATTCAAACCTAAAACTTATCAGTCTCCCAATGGTGGATGTTCCGCTCAATTTTGTGGATTAATTGAAGCTAGACATTAACACCGTTGGATACCGGCCGGCTCACTGGTCTGGTGGTGAAGCGCTCGTGAGTGGGACTGATAGGCCCTGAGTTCGAACCTCATGAGGTGGGATCGTGAATGTGCTCTGCTGAGGAGCCCCATAGTAGAACGAAATGGCCGTCCAGTGCTTCCAGGTTTTCTATGGTGGTTTAGCTTCAGTTGACTGATGATCTCAACTATTGAAATTATTTACTAATTTTCCAACTTCAGGGGAGTCCTATGCTGGAGTGAAAAATTAGTTTAGTGTTTCGTGATGTTTAATGATACCCCAACTGACAGCAATCTGTGATGAATATAACTTGAAAATTAAACAATTCCCCACAAAACCGCTTAGACTAAATTTTCATTTATTTAGATAAACACAATATGCACTAAAAATATAATTTGGATATTATAGTCAAACGTTTTTTTAGCAATAATTCACTAATCGTATTTAAATCAATATCAAAGCAATAGAAGTTTTATGGAAAATATTTGTATTCTTCATCATATTGATTTTGTGGATATATAAGAATTAAATGTAGTTTTCATCAAGAACTGATGTCAATCTAGAAAGCGGCAATCTGCGAAAGTAAACAACTTTTAGAAATGAGATACTAGTGTATTCATAGAAGATATTGATTACGGTCACAAATGTATAAAGCAGGAAAAAGAGTTAACAGTTATGCTCTGTCGTATTAGGTAATCGTATTGGCCTCAAAACATGAAGTTTATAAGGTTCACGCCTGTATATGTGGGAGGGGGTGATGAATGAGCACTTGTTAAGTGGTTTGAAACTACGAGGAATCTATTGTTCAATGCTCTCTAATTTTAACTAGTTCCTTAACAGACGCCAGTTTATTGTAAATTATGGTTCAAAGGCTACAAGTAGAAATATAAAAGAATAGCTATCATCCTATCACTTTGTTAGAAAAGATAAGGAATAAAAGTGATAAAGTCAAATTAAAATTACGATATGCTATCTAGAATACCAACCGGATCTAGATTACTAGTAAACACTCAACATTTTTTTGTAAGTGAAATAATATTACGTCGGAATAATACAATATAGGAGTATGTACCACATAAACTTGACCCGATATAAGATTGATTTTGTTCAAGGCTATTTGTTAAACTACCAACATTATTCACATAGTTAAAAATGAACGTTATCTATGTTCGTCTACATTAGTATAAGATCTGGAATAACAGTAAAGTGCTCTAATTTACCCGTATAATCCACTTATTAATGTCGAACTTACATACTAATGTTAGTTAGGAGGAATCAAAATAAATCAACATGTTATACTTACCTTGTCAGCAGTAATCATAAAATAAAATAATTTTGACTGCATAACTATGAAAAATAACAACGAAGACATCATTTGGTAGCTGACTGATAAATAACAAGGGATTGTGTGAAAATTTCAGAGATTTAGTCTTCAATTCACTGAACAACTCTAACTCACTGCTACAGAACTAACCTGACTTGATTAGTGGTACTATAACATTTAGTTCAAAACAACGTGTAAAATACCATCTGAAACTAGATCTGATTCCAATGGAGGACATGAATCACATACACAAACCTAAATCAGACTTTTGACCGGGTACACAAAGTATATTAGTCAGTTGTTCTTTTTTCGGTTATATAATGATTCCATATCAAACAACAAAAAACCGGATGTAATTCAGATTTTGAACTTTTAAGAAACAAATAGTTTGTGAGATATCAGTAACTGTTATTGAAATATCATCATAATCTTTACTTTTATTTATGTTAGTGATGTGAATCTAGTCAAAGCAACTTTGTTAATCAACACTTTTGGTCAACATGAAGGATTTAAAGCTGATTACATTATCTGATATCATAGGTTATTTACCTTTGTACTTAAATAATCAAGGTTATCAGGTTGATCATTTATTAAGATCTGAACACTTAGATTCCAAATGAGTAAACTAATGACTCCTCGCACTTCTGTTTTGCTTGACTATGTTTCTTTTTAACTTCAGACTGTAAATCCCACAAATAGCTGATTTTTAGCTTACCGTCATAAATAAATATTTGTGAACTCAAAACTCCATCTTAAAGGAGCCTGTTCTATTATTTTTTTCTACGTATTAACACGATGAAGTGATTCTACACCAGTAAAACATGGCAGTCACCCGTTAAATAATTCAATAGGTAATAATCAATAAAAAGTCCTCATTTTATTGTGAAAACAAGATCATTCAAGACAAAACTGATCAATTTGAAAAGAATTTAAGTAGTCGACAGAGAGACGATAACTTTCAATGTCGAAAATTATGATGTCACTATATGTTATTATGGTAAAACGTGACTTTAATAGACTACAAAAGTATTTAAATGTGTTTGAAATGCACTTGTTCCCTTGAAATTCATCTTGATAAAGCCGAACATATTGGTATTAGTGTCAAAAGCCTTTTTTGTGTGCATAAAAATGATTTCAAATCTGTGCTTCATTAAACTGCGGGAGACTATCAGAACTTATCGAAATATATGAGATAAAATTTTATTATTTATCACGACGATCAAAAGTTTTGTAATTTTAATCGTTCTAAAGGAAAATAAGATACTGGCATTCCCCCAACATCGAAAGTGAAAGCTGTCACAAAATTTATCCACTTTACAATCTTGAGTACCAAGATTTTACTAAACAATTAAGTTAAACAAAGTATGCATACATATATGTCATAAGCAAGTTTATTTTGCGAAAGAAACAGACTTGCAATGGAGCGTCCTAGAGCCTTTACATGGTTCATTATACTGCTTTGCATACTGAAAAGCAAATATTTTCCTTTCAGTAGTCAAACTGTTTTAAAACTACCTGACCAATTTTTAGTTAGTAACTAATCCTTTTAAATTTTGTATAAGGCCGATTAAAACGAACATCTATGTATTAAGAGACCTCTCACAGATTCAACATCTATATTAATCTAACTTTGCCAACAGTCAACCATAATATCAGTATTAACCTGAAGTAGGGATTTAGCCAGTGCACATTTCTGTCAAATTTACAAGCTTTTGTGCTTTCCTGCTCTTAAGCCAAGCCATAGAATATTTCTACATAATGATGATTACATCACTCCAAGTCCCATTCAACTTGCAAAACACAGTGTCTTCAAGTGTGGTCACTGCTTTCTCTTCAACTTGTGAGCCGGCTCACTGGCTGGTCCATCACAGTACATATTAGGCAGTCCCGAGAATCACTAGCCATTATACTGAATTTCAGTGCTTCTGATCACTACATAGCCATTCGAACACAATGTTTAGTCTGCACTGGAAGTGATACGTAAATGACTTTAACTTGTATGTATTTCACGCTAGCTAACCTGATAATTTTAACCAACAAACGTCAAGAACAGATCCAAGATCCTACTGTATTCTCAACCCATCAGGTTGTTAGAAATAGTTCATACTTATCATCAAGTTGGGTGATATGGATTAATACTAATTCAGACTAATTCAAACGCATTAATGCTTTATTCTCAAATTTTGAATGCAACAACACTTCATTCCGTAGCTTGGATTTTGTTGGCCCATTTCTTACTTTTATTCTACAATGCTATTTTGAATACTGATTTTTATTTGTTGCATCTCTTCGCGTTACTCTCATCTGATCATGATAATATAAATGTAGACAACCTGAAAAGATTGATATTTTTGACACTACTTTTATCTGTCTAGTTACAAACAAAGCAAAATGGTGTCATGTCAGTCTGGATATATATGCCATATAAACCACAATATGAATTCTTTCTATCTATCCGTTTGCAAGCAATCCAAGATCTAACCCAAACAAAAATGTATTCGAAACCACCAAGTCTAAATTAAAACCAGTTTAAGGAAATAAATAATACAAAGTTGTCAGTCCAATAGAAATTCACCATAGAAAGACCTAATGAGCATCTAAAATCAAAATTCTCTCAGAATTCAGGCCAAACTTGCTGCACATCCTGTCTACATGCAATATTTTCTTGAAATGCCTTAAAATATTAAGGTATTCAAAGATATAATGTGACTCTGCTTGTTAGGGAAACTTTTTAACATAATGTGATGGAACTGTACATTATGCATTTATAAAGTGTAACCAGACAATCAGAAAACTTGCAAAAATTAAGTTCTTCTTACACATAGCCCACTGGTTGATTTCTAGGAGATACTTTCTTGGCACATATGGATGATATATATTTATCACAGCATCCGTCACCACCTTGAAGAGGTAGTTCTTCTTGATTCTTGACAACATTCATATCCAGGGATTTTGAGGTAGACATGGAAGATGTAACTTCATTCAGTGAAGGGACTGCATACGAAGAAAAACTTGTTGGCATTGTTGAACGGAGTTTCGATCTACTTAAATTAACTCCATGGTTTTGTGAATACCTAAAACAATAGCTCATGAAAATATGTTGTATATCCATACCTGTAAGCCCTATAAGAATCTAAAAAACTTCTTGGGGCATCACGAATATCAAACCGATTTGGGCTTGCATATCTTGTAATTCGATCACTCTGAACAGAAGGACAACTGTTTACAATTTCATGCATGCTAGCTGATCTCATTTCTGAAGAACTCACATCAAACGTTTTTATATGTTCCGCATTACTGGCATTGCTTTCATGCTGCATAATTTCTATGACGGAATTAAAAAACCCTTTTTATCACAAGAATAAATCTGTTCTTGTAGTCTCACTGATGTTAAAATCATCATGAGGTTTCGAGTAGTTATAAAGCAATTTAAAATAATCCATCCATATTTTTGAAGTATTCGGAGTTATACAACCATATATTCATTTACATGACCGGAATAAATGATACAAGAGGCTGCAGTTTCATAACTGAGTGTCAATAAGTTACTGTTAAAAAGTGGTACGAAAAAACAAACATTGAACTGAAGCTGATTTCAATTTCACTTTAAAATGACAGAAATTCGAGTGATCTATTTTAGTTATGACAATAGGTCTTTCATGTAATCTAATTTTCCTTTGAAATTTTTGGCAGATTGGGCACAAACTGCGTCTTAAGCTGGTGAATTCCATTCGTTGATTATTAGATGACAAATAATTTGATATAGACTTGTGAACCATTTAAGTGTCCCCATAAATTCTTTGTTTTATAAGATAGGGAAAACGAGGGAATATCAGGTGCAACTTTACTTCCAAGTAATTTAAAGACTGGCCACGTCACCTCTAACTCTTCTATATGGTACTAAGAATAGGTTTAGTTTAACAAGTTGAGTTTTGCTATTCTGGGAATTGGCTAAGTTGCGGTTTGCTGGACCGTTTCTAACGGCTTAATGTCTGTTTTCACGAAGGGATCAGCCATTTGCACGTATTACTCGAGTTTATGACGAACGATACTCTATACAAAGTCAAAAAGGTTTTAACGTCAGCATGGCTAAAGGCTCAACATATTGACCATAAGTTCATGGAAACTTTGGTGGCTATACAATTGCAGTGTGTAATAGGTTTTAGACCTTGGCTAACGATGAATTCTAGATCATTGCGTTTATGGACAACAGGTAGCTCAATTTCGATAGAACAATCAGAAGACGAAGTTGATCTGAAAAATGCGACGAACTGCTTTTATACACATAAGAGAAGTCTAAATTGACGAGTGACCGAGGCTCTATAAACCTGAGAATTCGTCCTTGACCACTTCTATACAACATTTTAAAGGCCGCATTGGTGTCAATCCTGCGTCCCGTTTCATTTATATCTTTTGTTACTGATGAACATAGTTTCCTGATTCTCGCACTGATCGGAATGTTTGACATTAAGATTTATGGAACATGTGCCTGGATGACTTCAAAATCAGTTGACTTAAAAAACAGCCGGTTGTAAGGAACTTTGCCAACGGCCTTACTGAATTCAATGTAGGCTACATCTACAGGTAGCTTTTGAACTTTAAGAGCGCATCAACTTTCATGGGCTACTAATAAGTTTGTCAGACACGAATAACCTACTTTAAAGCCATTCTGCTTTTCAGAAAGAATCCAGATTTCGTAATGGTATTCAAACAAATACTTTCGAATAGTCTTTTCTATAATTTTAACAACCACATTAATTAGACGTACGGGTCAGTATTTATCAGGTTTGTGTCACGTGTCTAATTCAGAGATAAAACTTACTATGATATTCTTCCAGCCCTTTTGTATTCTAACCTGGGTTGCGGATAGATTAAAACATGCCTAACAGATTTGCGACAAAATGTGCTAGTTCCTGAAGTAAAATACTACGCATTTCATGAACTCCCATGGATTTGCCTATATCAAGCCCATTCGGCAGACCTAATACATCGAGTTATTTAATGGCCACTGTGTCCATAGTGTATGTGAGGCGCTGTATGAGCTGAAGGGGAAGGTATCTCTAGGGTAACTCGAGAATACCTGAGATCCACCATAATCATCCTCCACTAATGATGCAGTACTACTGTCTCCCCATAGTGCTAGGACATCTCCTCTCCTCTTAGTAATTTGGTTAATGTATAAGCATAAGCGTTTAAGGTATTCTATAGACTCCTTAACAAGTTTTTCTTGCTAGAACCTTCTAGACTTGCGGAGGGTTGAAGCACAAATGTTTCGAGCTCCACCATATTGAGATTCTGTCTCGTCGGTGCCCACTAACTTAAATATCTACCATTCTACTCTTACAGAGTAGTTCATGAACCTATTTGCTGAACCATATCACGCAAAGATAAAAACTGATAACAAGAAAATGGTGAAAAATCGTAAAATGTTAGATATATAGTCAAACAAGTGAAAAAGCGAATGTACTCAAAAAGTACGGATGATAAATTGCATTCTGAAATCTTACTCGTGATGTCATCTTAACATGTTTTTGTCATAACTACATGATAGTTGCTTGATACATCATTAAATCTTTATCCTTATTGACTAGAAGCATTAGATGAATTAAAAGTTTCTGATCAGAATGAATGAATTAAATTTAAGTGTTTGAATCTTGTCATTGGTGAGCCATATATGTTCAAATGTGGAAACGCCTTACTAACTGGTAAGTCCCCAAAAAAGCAGAATATCATGCCCGAAAATAATTTTTACTGCTGGTCTTTTTACTTGCAGTTTATAAAAATGTTTAAGAAAATTGCTACAGTTATTTCAAAGCTACGAACTACTATATTGAATTTCCTGATAATGCTTACGCGAGTAGCATTAAATTTGCTGAGGTTATCAGGTTTATCCATAGGGGTAAAGTGGTAAACTGTAATATACCATTCTTCTTGCTGTGTTGCATGGCCACTCTTATGATAAGTTCTACTGCAACAAGATCACGTCACAGAAAGTGTAACTAATAATAATAATACTTCATTCTCAAATGACAGTCTGTTATATGAGGCATGCCAAGTACGATCAAATTGTGATAGTCTTCACTGTAAGGGGTTACTCAATTAGGTTGATATTTCATAAGCTAAATTGGACATAGAATTACGGGGAATAACACTTCTCACATATGAATGTAAACAATATTAGTAAGACTTGAATTGTCATTATGACAGCGTTGTGTTGCGACGTTCAACTGATGGTCTGGATTAAATCCACAAAAAGTTAAGAGTTTCTAGAGACCATGACCTTATATTCCTCTGAAATATCTGAGGCCTTGATGACGGCGCAATGCAAAGTCACCCGTCCCATATCTCGAGAGGGTTGAAAACGAGAGTAAGAAAAAGGAAGGACGAGAAGCAGAGCAGACAATTTTCATGCCTACTGAAGTTGAGTCATTTGTGGAGGGATAGTTTCTTATGACTACTCAGTCTTATTCTCTTCTGTTAAAGTACTTTTGAAGCAAGAGCTTTCTAAGAGATTAAAGAAAACAAGCGTAAATAAGCTATGAGTGGATAAAGAACTGTATAAATCGAGTTGGTTTCGAAAAAAGCCGAAATTGTAGGATTGTGTGTAGTTTTAAAATATAGTACTGAAAACAGTATTCTGATACACAAACAGCAAACCCTCCTTTGTGTCGAAACTATTTCAGCTCATTTTTATTTTTTAAATTTTATAGGGTCATGAGCCGACGATGTTTTTAACGAATTGTCTAGTTTTACTTTTAATAGGATTACTCGGTAGGAAGTTATGCCGATTAACCGTCACAATAACAATTTACAGAGGTATTTTACATTGTAAGTTAGAAGTACAGAACACATTAAGTCTAATAGCTGCTACTAGAGTTGAAAACAAATTTCACGCTTTTAATCATACTGTAAATCTAAGTCCATGCACTGACCAAATAAAAGGAAAATTACTAACAACAAGTGTAAGATAAATGACAACATAATATCCATAAATTTACCGGAACTCGGTGACTTCCCTCTAGATTTCAGAAGAGAACATTACTTCGTGCAGTGGAAGTAATGTGATAACTAACTGAATGTTTCTTCGCCATCGTCATAATTATTATCCGGTTTTCCTGCAATATTATCCACTGGTACCGATTTCATTGAGTCACTACCGAAGTCAAGTGTCTTAACTCAGAACAGACTACCTGTAAAAAAATAAAACTCTGAAACTTCCACAAAGTGTTTGTCATTTCTCCATTCCTTTGCTCTGTCTTTTATCTCAAGCTTTACTCAGAACTCTTGCAACCGTGTTCCATACGTTCGTAAAAATTTCGTCCAATCAGGAGTGAGCGGAATTCACCTCGAAGCTTCTAGAGAGATGATAGACCACACGCCACTACTGTGATTGTATAATTACATTCTTACTGATATATTTAACGTACTCATAATACTTTCTAGACCATCAAGGTCACGCTAAGTGAGTTAAATGTTCACGAATTCTTATATATGTCCTAATATTGGCGCAATGCCAATTTTGCACTTGACAACTTTTCTCTTGTGTTCAAACTGCTGCATATATTTAGTCCGCACTTATTAGTGGTAGCTTAGAAATCGGGTCTAACATTCAATCGGCAGACTCATCAGCTACTCAGATCCTTTCTCATGCATATTTAACCTCACTTGAAAATGCAGTGTTATTGGTTCTCAGCTACATGATCCTTGAAGCCATATATGCGAGCATACTTTGTCGTATCTTAGTGATGATTAGTATTCACAGTCAGTTTACTCGCTTCACCAATACCAATGACTGTTCAACTGAAATAATGCTTAGTCATAATGATACATTAACATATTTTAGCAGCACTTGCTTCAGTAAAATAGGTTTGTTAAGACACCGGTCACTAACAAATATACCGCCTAATCGGCGTGAGTACACATAGGTTGGCAATTAATGTAAGCAAGGACTGGGTGACTATCCGGATCTAAGTCTTCACATTTCTTCTTATATAAACACATTACTTTGTTTTAAACTATAAACTATCTCTTAATATGTTTCGACGATTACAATTTCTGTAGTCCTAAAATTTTGTATTAGATCTATTATTCTAGTAGCAAAGATAAATGCGCTTAATAACGATCTAGACCACAATTCTTTGAGAATGCACTTATTGATTCTCAGGTACGGAACGAATGTATATTACCTATTCTTTTCGGCTTTTGGTACACTAGTTTGCGCTTGAGAAACCTTTGACTGTGTAGTAGAAGTAGCAACGCTTGAGATATTTCCTACTTTTGCTACATTTTGTTTTCTTCGTCAAATTGGAACCAATTAAATTAAGTGCAAACTTCTGCTCTAATATAATTGAATTCAAGTAACTCAAAAATGCTTTTTATGGCACACAGAATAACGTGGTTCAATATAACAAGACACACCTTGCTTGTTTGTCCTCTGCATTCAGACCAAATATTGGAACTTTAATAGTTACAATATCAATGTCGTAAGACTCTCCACAAAATGAACTCCACTGTTTAGGCATGTTCTTCACGTAGATGACACAGCATTTTACCTCTCCTGTTTTCATTTCTCTTTCCGAATATTAACTCTCTCTCTCATCCAGGTCAACAACGGGATTTCCTTCTGTGGCAGAGAATCATGTAAGAAGTGGTACTATACAATGTTTTACACCTAAATTTATTTTTCTTGAATACGGTTTGTGCAAAATGAAAACGTTATTTTTAGGGTAATAGTGTGCTTTGTAATTTAACGCAGTCGAAAAGTCTTGAAACTATAGTTCTCTGGATAGTGCGCTTGTCTTGGATCTGGATTTTTACTGTCAACTGCGTTTTTCCAGTGTACAGTCACTAAGTTTTTTCGGTATAACTGATTGCATTCACTTATACACAGTTCTCTTTACTCACAATACAATCAGATAATTATGCTTAACCTCCGTTCCCTTTAGTGACAATTTACATACGTATACACATTCACTAATAGTTGACAGTAACTAAAGACTCCCGTCCAATATGTCATATGGGCATAAGAGGCTATTTATGTGCTAGGGAATGCAGTGTGTACTCTAAATGGTTTTACTTTTCATGCGACACTCTCACATCCATCATCAATAATATGATTTTGTTATGATGTACATTCACGTGAGATGTCACCCACACACATGCTGCGAAACCCAAGGCAAACGTCAAATAGAGGTCCTGTTAACTAGGTTTGGTTCAAAAGGCTGTTAACTTAACATATCCATACAGAAACCCTCTACCCTATGAATTAACAGACAATCCCAAACTTTTTGGGTTTAAATTACCACCAGACAATAGAAACAGTACAAAATATAATGACTCCTTAAAACGTCAGTAAAGGGAAGAAATCCTCTCCATGGAAGCAATGTTCCTAGTACTAAGTCCTTAAATTTCCAAACAATATAAAAGTAAACTCAACCGTTGTTTCTGATTCTATTTCAAATCGCAAGCCTCATAAAACTGTATGCAGTAATAACCTGAACCCCACACGACCTGTTAACTCAACCCCAAATGTGGTACCCGACCCCAGGCACATATAAATCTAAGCATAGGTGACAAGCACATGAGATTCTAAAGCAGAACCCATGACTTATGTTACCTAATTAATCAACCCAGATTAGAATGCAAAAGTGAGGCCCCTTATTTTGTCCAGCGTCAAGGAATGTGGCTAAACACTACTGATGGCAGGGGAGAATCACGAATAATCTCATTGGTTTGTAACCTACAGGCTCAATGTTATTGATCCAGGCCACCCCATAATTAAGCCTAAAGCATCCAGTAATCTCTCTGTTAATTAGTTTTCTAGAATACAGTTCTAAACACTAGAAACTATTAAAAAATTAGAATTAACACTCTAGGCTGTTCATTAACTATTTATCAAAATTCTTTCTACCATTAAAATAAAAATAGACCAGCAATCATCATTTAGACTATCGCTCATAAAGTATGCTGCCCCGTATACTGGTGACCCTAAATGTTCACGTATTGTTTACACAGTCGCCGAACTAATGACGGAATCCTTAGACATTATGCTGAATCATGGCACAGACCAATAGTGATACTTTGGGCATAGATTAAATATGGCCAGTGTACGATCTAATGAAGTCACAAGACTCCTCAGGCCAGTATATAGCATATAATCACCCCTACTCAAGTTACTCAAAGTAAGACTGAGCCTTCTCAAACCTGGACAAGCCACTGATACATCTCAGTAATAAGTCACATTGTATAGAACATCTATTCAGGATCGAATGCAAATGTGTACGCACAAAAAATCTGTGAAAACGTTTTCACAATTCAAATTCGTAAGCCAGGGGATTCCCTGTTGGAATCTATAGTAACAACACCCTCGGCTGAGTCTTTAAAAAGAGGGCTCGACAGCTACTTTAGTTCATTAGTTTGTGGGGAGGATTACTTCAAGTATTACTCTTTGATCACTTCTATTACTGACCAAATTGATTTGCCTTTCAGTTTCTAGAAGGTATATAACAATATTGATTACCTAAATGTAAATCATAAGGAACAAACAGTTCCCTAATTCTACTATTTAAAGTTGAAATTGATCCGGCGATATGGGTTATTCTCTAATGATCTCCTAACAACATTGAACAAACAATGAATTACATCTTCCTTATTTTATGCACTATTGAGAAGGAAAACGAAGTGTATGATTGTAATTTCATCTGTTAGTAATCGTACAGTCTATTAGATACTGAGACAGTATTTTGATCCCATTGACAGATGATTTAGTTTAACATTTATCATTAACGAAGATGCAGTATTAACTCTGTTGTTTTGTTTGAATGCATAAAGGTCCTATCCCTTGACTGCGAATCTTACATGATGACTCTGGCCTAGTCGAGTATTTTATCTGGAGTTCCTTCAGCACGTAGTTGGAGGCGAGTGCTAGGCGAAATATTAAATTAAAGTAATTATCCTATTCTTGTCAATATATTCTAGCAGACAACGTAAATAACACTGCTGGTAAGTAAATTCAATTGTCATTGCTATATTAATTTACTCAACAAATCTAGCGGTGGCTCGCGAGAGAAGTTAGCTAATTTTTCCTCGCTTCTTTATGTTTGGAAAATAAACTCTTCGTATATAGAAATTCAACTCCGCCTGTAGCTCTTCTAGGGTTACTGCCGGTCCCAAGCCCTGGTAAAGGAGGAGGGTTGGGCATGGGGTTAGCGTCCCCATCCCGTAGAAAACTAACTCACTAAAAAAACCCTTACCAGAAAAAATCATTCAAACTATTTTAACTGTGCCCTGAGAGTTAGAAGGTCTTCATTTAGAAGAATTATGACGCTTCATGGTGAAAGCCGAGTTCCTTCGGAAGCCACGAGGCCGATACTCCTTCTAACAACAAGAGCAAAAATTTTTATAGGTACATGGAACGTCCGAACAATGTGAGAGACCGGGAAGACCAATCAAATAGCAACGGAAATGAGGAGATACAACTTGGCAGTACTGGGAATCAGCGAAACCCATTAGACCCAAGCTGGACAACAAAGGCTAGCTATGGGACAGATGCTACTATACTCCGCTCATGAAGAGGAAAATGCTCCACACACTCAAGGAGTCACTCTAATGCTGTCCAAAGTAGCACGAAATGCACTTGTAGGATGGGAATCTCACGGATCCAGAATCATCAAAGCATCATTCAAAACAAAGAAGGACGGTATCCCAATGAATATTATCCAATGTTATGCACCCACCAATGATTGCGACGACGACATTAAAGATCAATTCTACGAGCGGCTGCAGTCAATCATAGAGAAATGCCCAAGAATGGACCTCACCATTCTAATGGGAGATCTAAATGCCAAAGTCGGAATCGACAACAGTGGATATGAAGATATTATGGGACGGCATGAACTGGGTGAGAGAAAGGAAAATGGAGAAAGATTCGCAAATCTGTGTGCATTCAACAAATTGGTCATAGGAGGCACAATATTTCCACACAAGCGTATACACAAAGCTACATGGATCTCACCGGACCACACTACAGAGAACCAGATAGATCTTATTTGCATCAACAAAAAATTCCGAAGGAAAATGGAAGATGTGAGAACCAGGAGAGGAGCTGACATATCTTCAGATCACCATCTAGTTGTGGCCAATTTAAAACTGAAGCTAAAAATGAACTGGACAAGTGGACAAACAGCATTACAAAGGTTCAATACAGCTTACTTTCGAGATACTGACAGACTCAATGAGTTCAAGATAGCTCTCAACAACAGGTTCCAAGCTTTACCAGATCTACTGAATGAAGAAGAAACTACTATGGAGGGCAACTGAAAAAGTATCAAAGAAGCATTAACTCAAACGTGTCAAGAGGTTCTGGGCCTAAAGAAACATCATCCAAGGGAATGAATCTCTATAGAAACACTGGACAAGATCAAAGAAAGGAAGAACAAGAAGACAGCAATAAACAACAACTGAACACGAGCAGAGAAAGTCCAAGCACAAGCTGAATACATAGAAGCAAACAAGCAAGTGAAGAGGAGCATTAGAGCCGACAAGAAGAAATACGTGGAAGAACTAGCAACGATGGCGGAAAAAGCTGCAAGAGAAGGAAATATGAAACAGCTTCACGAAACAACGAAGAAACTATCAGGGAAATACAGTAAACCAGAGAGACCGGTCAATAACAAAGAAGGTAGGCCAATCACTGAAATTCAACATCAGCGGAACAGATGGGTAGAATACTTCGAGGAACTCCTGAATAGGCCGGCTCCAATGAATCCACCGGACATCGAAGCAGCCCACACAGACCTTCTTATAGATGCCAATCCACCAACGACAGAATAAATCAGAATGGCCGTCAGACAAATCAAGAACGGGAAAGCAGCAGAACCTGACAATATACCGGCTGAAGCACTGAAGTCAGACATCGAAGTAACTACAAATATGCTTCACCTTCTATTCAAAAGATTTGGGAGGAGGAACAAGTACCGATGGACTGGAAAGAAGGACAAGTCGTCAAGATTCCAAAGAAAGGAGATCTGAGCAAATGTGTAAACTACAGAGGAATCACACTACTGTCAGTACCAAAGGACGTCTTCAACAGAGTGTTGTTGAACCGGATGAAAGATGCAGTAAACACCCAACTTCGAGATCAACAAGCTGGATTCCGGAAGGATCGGTCGTGCACAGACCAAATTGCGACACTATGGATCATCGTCGAACAATCGATTGAGTGGAACTCGTCACTGTACATCAACTTCATTGATTATGAAAAGGCATTTGACAGTGTGGATAGGAGAACGTTGTGGAAACTTCTTCGACACCATTTGGTTCCTGAGAAGATTGTCAATATTATCCGGAACTCAAACGTCAGACTACAGTGCAAAGTCGTGCATGGAGGACAGCTGACAGATCCATTCCAAGTAAGGACCGGAGTCAGACAATACTGTTTACTCACTCCCTTCCTTTTTCTTCTGGTGGTCGACTTGATTATGAAGACCTCGATATCTGAGGGAAAACACGGAATACAATGGACAGCTCAAAATCAATTAGACGATTTGGACTTCACAGATGACCTGGCCCTCCTATCACGTACACACGAACAGATGCAGATGAAGACAGCCAGTGTAGCAGCAGTCTCTGAATCAGTAGGCCTCAGCATACACAAAGGGAAAACCAAGGTCCTCAAATTCAAAGCGGAAAACAACAATCCAATCACTCTTGATGGTGAAACTCTGGAAGATGTAGAATCCTTCACATACCTGGGAAGCATTATCGATAAACAAGCGGATCAGATGCAGACGTGAAGGCGAGGATTGGCAAAGCAAGGACTGCATTCCTACAACTGAAGAACATATGGAACTCAAAACAACTTTCAACCAATATCAAAGTGAGAATCTTCAATATAAACGTCAAGGCAGTTCTACTGTATGGAGCTGAAACTTGGAGAACTACAACAACAACCATCAAGAAGGTACAAGTATTTATAAATAGTTGTCTACGCAAGATACTCAACATCCATTGGCCGGATACCATCAGCAATAGCCTTCTGTGGGAGAGAACAAACCAACTTCCAGCTGAAGAAGAAATTAGGAAAAGACGATGGAAATGGATAGGACATACATTACGCAAGTCATAAAACTGCATCGCGAGACAAGCCCTATTTTGGAATCCTGAATGGACGTGGAAATGAGGAAGGCCTAAGAACACATTACGTCGGATAATATGAGCCGATACGGAAAGGATGAATAACAACTGGAAGGATCTGGAAAGCATTACCCAGGACATGGTTGGATGGAGAATGCTGGTGAGCGGCCTATGCTCCTTCACGAGGAGTAACAGGCGTAAGTAAGTAAGTAATATGACAATTCTAGAGCTCCCAAGTACATGTGCAATGTCCAGTAAGTGTTCTAGTAGCCAAAAATGAACTAGAACTTAGGTCAGACAGAGTATAACGAATACGCTTGAAAATAGTAACTTTTAATTTGAATTGGAGCGTAATAATGCACAAAGCAATTGTCACTTGGCAAAAACATCACGAAAATTTTTAACTAAATGTATACATCTAAAAAGATGTAGTGAGTAATCTTCGTTTGACTTAGTGATCTATTGTATAACTTTTATTGCTTCTTGTTTCTTGTCTGAACTTCAATCAGCTAATCAGCTTTATTTCATTTTAAGGTAGTACATAAACCATTTAGTGGCCCCTACATCTGACTCTAGATCAGAAGGCTGCCTGTTCGTATCACATCGGGCTCACTATATTAGTGCCCCGTGATATGATTCCAGTTAGATCGGACAAATGATCGTTATTGAATGACTGCTGTCGAAATATACATCCTGACCATTTTCGTATATTTTTATCGACTTAGATCACGTTGGTGAATAAGGTAATTAAATAAGTCAACTGGATTTTTGAATACGTATATTTCGTACAATTGTTGATCGAGGCAAACGATCGAAGAAACAAAGCGAATAGAGAGAAGCGAAGTGACGTTCAGTGGAGAAGGCGTGTGAGCCACCTCGATTTGATCAAGCGTTCATCAATATTTATAATCACACAAAAGTAAGCTACAGACATGTGATGAGTAGGATAAGAAATACACATACGTACGCTCATATAAATGCAATCAAGGTTGATAAGTGAAAAATTAACAAGTTCATAACGTGACTCAAGAAGAATGGATAAATTGACCTGTCCTTAAGCTAGAATAAGTTATATGTATGTCAGACACAGTTTCGATCAAGACTTTTCCCAAATAAAGTATGTAAATCGTTGCGTTTTTTTAAATAATTAATATTATTGTCTCTAGGTTTTGAGTAGTCAAAGTGATTCTGTGGATTAAATAACTTTTGTTTACTAATAAGTCATCTAATTGGACACTAGATTCAGTTCCTAAACTCTTCTTCCAGGCTAAATCTACACAGCAACATGAACACGAGAGAAAAGGGAAAAAATATGGGAGAAAACGCTTTATTATAAACGTTCGTTTATGTATAGAAAATCTAGGGGTTTTATAGTATTTTAGATATCTTCGGGTTTCCAGAGAATTCCAGAACGCTACTAAAAATAGTATCAGTATAGGCAATCATTCGATCAGAAACGCGACATGTGACTTTTCACTTTCTAGATATTTTCGACAAAACTTCTAATAAATACTAATTGGATAAGATGTTTCTAAACATTTTCAAAACCCTTTTTTGCTTTTTTGGAGGAGTTTTCTGGATCTCCCCAACATTTATCGCAACAATATTATTTAAAATAAACTTAAGACCTTTGAGGTTTTTTAATACTTTAGTGGCACAGTTTAATACTTCACCCGCATCATACAAAACCATCATACATAAACCAACCAAAAACTCTTATAACACCTGATGTCGTTAGAATATCCTTACACCAAAATAGGATAGTTTAATGCTTGAGGTATGTGCTTTTCAACTGTAATACTATAGATTTAAACTCCACTACACCTATTTAGGTTTAGGTAGATAGTTAGTATCACTACCCTTTACATCCTTGGTAACTAAGTTACGTTCATTCGAAAACCTGAATAGTGAACGTGAAATAAATCAGAAAACAAGCTATAATGTATGATAAATACTCTGTCTCACAAAGAAGTGTATGTTATTTTACGTCAATCAGTGAGTTACAACCAACTAATTGATTGATAAAATACGCATATTACAATCTCGAAGTAGTGAAGTTAATCTTGGTAAATACCCAACATTGATCTGTCAACTGGTGAACTTTCAGAGATCCTTTCGTTTGCTCCTAATCACACTTGGAGAAATATACTTTAGGAGAATAACGTAATGAATAAATTTGTAACAGAAATTATTTGAATACAATTGAGTATAACACTAAAATAATTATTGCCTAATCACAAGGTCCTGTGTTCGATTCCTGACAGGGTTTTAAATTCATACCACTGTGAAAACTCATACGAGGACGAAACAGCTTTTGATGATTCCCCGGTTTTCAATAGCAGTTCACAACCCTTTATACTAACGAATTCTAGATTTAATACCATGTGTGCAATCACGGTTAGTCGCTCCTAAAAAGTCCAAAGCTACGACGAAACATCTAGTTCAATATCCTTTGATCCTTAGTTGTTTGTTCTTCGGCTTATGTAACTTAGTAACGAACACTGTCTTCAGTCATTATGAAATTTGATTTCTAATTAGCTTGCACACATATATACGTTGTGAAATTTATGCTACTATCAGGAGACACTCCTGGAGTTCTAGTGAGAAGTTGTTACCAGTGGAGTTCATCCAGGTCTGTTGTAAGATAGGACCTCACTGAAGACAATGGTGTACGGTGGCGCAACTTCGTGGATTGGTTGAAGTTAGACATTAACACCGCTGGATGCCGGCTCAGTGGTCTAATGGTCAAGTGCTTGCGCGCGAAGCCTGTGGGTCCTGGGTTCGAGCCCCGCGTGGTGTGGGATTGTGGATGCGCACTGCTGATGAGTCCCGCACTAGGACGAAACGGCCGTCCAGTGTCCACAGGTTTTCGATGGTGGTCTAGCTTCAACTGACTCGTGATTTCAATCTGTGAAAATTTCTAAAATCTCCACAAACCCCTTCTGATAATAATAAATATAACCCATCGTGTCATTGAATAGAAATAAAGAGAATTCAGCAAAGAGAATTTTGTTTTTGACGAAATTACTTACTTAAGCTGTATATTCGTATTTATAGTTGTTTAGTAAGTATATATCTATATAAGGATAAGAAAGATTCCCATCCGAAATGGTTATCCACCTAAATTCGACGATAGGAACTTAACACCAAGATAATATCCTGAAAAGCACCAACAGTTCGGTAGAAAACTCTTTTTATGAATAACAAATTTAGAGAAAATACCGCTACCAAACCCTTGAATAAAAAGATTTCGAAATCCCTGAGTAAAACCTTCTACTCATCTAAGCTCCGTATCGTTTTCTCAAGCCAGCGTATCATTCACGAATCTGTTAAGAATAAACTTCCACTTTGGGCCACATTGATGTGTATCTATTAATTCACTCGCCCCTGTGGGACAAGGTACATCAGCTTCGCAAAGAGATCACCTTCTAAATGCATTTCAGAACACTATTTGATGTGGCTTTCAAAAGGTGAATTCAAAACTGTTACCAGTTCAATACAGGAGCATCAAATTAACTCTGAACACGTCGCTCCGAAGGAGTCTTCCTTTAAAATAATCGATCCAGTCAAAGGAACTGGATCGAATGGAGGTCGAATCAAAAAATTGTGCACTACTAAGATGTTGGCGATCCACCAATCCATGCCCTAACTCTCCGTACAAAAGTGATGAATCCAACCTCTCATCCTTCTTTGGACCTAATTCTCATTTAATATTTAGAGACTCGTATCAATTCATGATGAAAGGACAAACACTTGGACCAAATAAATGATTTCATTAATAACTCACCAACTTCTTAATAGTCTGATATGAAAGTATAATGCAATACAAAATAAATATGGTATCATTTCCTAAATATTGTACTTTGTATGCATAAAAATAAGCCCACATTATTCCATAGTAAAGAATTGATAAGTAGTATTAATTACTTAGGTCTATCATCCTTTATGAGGCATAGACTTCCGATTAACAATTGATAATCAACTCTGTCTTCAACTCTTCTTTTCAGTTGTTGCCAAATGCTTTTCATAATCTTGATATCTATCTTCATTTTCCGGTGCTGTAAGTTATTTCGTTTGTCTTTTTTCAATTTGATCTTGATGATATTGAGTTAGAGCTTGCCTGATGATGCAAGATGTGTCCTACCCAAGAGAGATATCAAAGGCCGGATCTAAGATTGGGGAAAAGTGTTTAGTCAAACTTATATTCCAACTACATATTTGGCGGTATTATATTCTCTGAGCTAGATAGTGTAATCTTGAAGCTTTGTTTGTCTTTCTGCACAATATCGTCAGCATTTATTTTAAAAATAAGTTAACCTACATTATATGGTCTTGGGGATTTTTAAATTTTTTTAGGACTTTAGATGGTGGTCACTAAAGGAATACAGGACGACTGTTACGCCTTGTTTGGGATCCGATAGCTGGATGTGCCTGCACCCCAGGGTTGATACTCACTATGGAATTCTAACCCAGTACCGTTCGTTTTATACCTGTTATAGCTCATAGCCGCCAGTCAGAAGCAGCAAATTATTGATCGGATCAATGACGCATAAAACACGTGCGATCAGCCTAGAGTCCTGATTGGTCCTTCTTTCCGCTTAGCCCAGCCAGTTAAGTCCAGAACACCAGTCTCAGTCTCTGCAATATGAATCATTATATTTCAAACATACTGAGTTTATATACCAATCAAACAGACCACATCGAACCGTAAAATAGGAAACAACATTTGTACAAGATTTGGCCAAATGTGGCTATGAATGTGGAAGGCAGTGACTAATAGACAGGGCATAATTCAAGAATGGTAAAACGTATAATAATGGTTCATAAGTCAAAATAAAGTTTATAATAATAGGAGTATGAATAATTTAGTTACTTAACAAGTATACGATTAAAGTATACGTTTAGGATTGGTCCATAAAAGGATCCCAAAGTTACCATTCATTATGTTTATCGGGACCTAACAATAGCATAACTCGTTTTCCCACTTATTTAATGAGTCCAGATAGCCAATAACCTTTCCAGTGAAGTGAATTTGAATTCACTTGTGTTGGTTGTTTGAATCTTTCCATTAGTGTTTATAACCCAAATAATCAGTCGCTTTTAGCATATTTACATCCTGTTTGAGTTACCTCAATATTACCATCAAGTCCCAAATAGAATGGAGTGCATATTCTGAAATCTACCACCAGCCATCATCTAATTCTGCTTAAAATGAAATACTGATTCACGAATACCCTTGGACAATCATTAATTTTATAATATTTTACATATATATTACCTGAAATATATAAACTACTACTCTCCGTTCAAATCTGTATCATTATCCAAAGAAATGTATATACTGTTGAATATAAATAAATCTTCTGAAGTCTTTTTAATAAAAATGAATAGATACTTCAGTGAGGAAACTTTTACTTTCCATAATATTATTGTCTCAATCTGAGTTTGTCTTACATTGTTCCACTCGCTCCCTTTCCACTCTTTTGGATATTGTTTTGTACTACTTATTTATATTCAGTAAGCAGATGTATTCCCAACAATTTTTAAACCTGTGTTGTAATCCATGTTGTATTGTAACATAGTGAAATGTTCACATTACACTTATAACGTTTATTGTACTTATCATTGTATTTATCATTATAATTACCATACCTTAATCACTGTAGCGGTTATCCACAGTTTCGTGCATTTGTTTAAACGTAACAGTTTCCATATTCATTATATGTGAAAATTATATTTGAAATATTCTCAGTAATTGAAATTTAACTAATTCAAACGTTTCGTCCAACTAACTTGTCTGGACGAAACGTTTGAATTAGTTAAATTTCAATTACTGAGAATATTTCAAATATAATTTTCAGATATAATGACTTCTCTATACTCGGCGCTCAATTACTGTCAAACTATTCGTTCTAATCTTGACGAATATTCGTATAAGTTTCCATATTGTTTTGCTCTTGTTCCGAAATTCGGTTGTTCATAAACTGTTATCAAATATAGACACAGCTATCAGCTGTCTTTTGTACTATTGTATGTTATATTTATTCTTTATGTTACTGTTACAGGGAGCCTTTTTATTTTCATGCTTGAAGGACGTGTTTAAACGCCCCAGACACCTCACAAGTTAAGGTTTATAACTAAATTTTGTGTATTATTCAATGAAGAACAGCTATTGCAGACGAATTGTTGTTTTGGAACTTCAGTTTTGCGCGTATCTCAATCGGGTGACTTGGACGCTTCGATAGATCTAACAAGTATTTAAAAAATAACAATTTTACATAACTATGGTGAAACAGAAGAGTACGTTAAGACTAGTGATTGACTGGTTTGTTCATAAATTACATTCTCACTATTGATAATAGTTAAGACATAACACATTACTGCTTAGTATAGTCAAAAGTTTAAGACTAGTATAGAATGAAATATTCAACAATTTTAGACATACATATATCATCCAAAAGGAAAGAATTAATTTGATGATTAAAGAAATCGAATTATGATAAAGTACAACTCTATGTGAACTAGGTCAAAAGGTAAATAGATTGAGTTACATTGTTTGATAATCGTTCAGTATCATGAATGGACTTACTTATAAAAAATATTAAAAAAGATAGAACATTAAACTTAAACTAAATAGGCTACATATAAAAGGTTAACTCTAAAGTTTACATGTTCTGGATTCGTCTAGTAATTTCTAGTTTTCACCGGTTGTCCAATTGAAATCAAACCACCTTGGATACGATCTTCAAATATATACATTAAGGGGAGTTAATAGTACTATATATAATGATACACTTAGTCACTAAAACACTACCCTCCTAGTATGCTATCAAAATTTATTGAGGTTAATTGTCAATAAAAGAAGCTAAGAATGTTATAAATAAATATTTATGGTCCGATTGTAAGTACAAACAACAATTCATGTGATATAATAATAATTTAGTAATTTATTAGTTGAGATCATGGGTCAATTGAAGCTAGACCACCATGGAAAACTTGAACGCACTGAAAGACCACTCCGTCCTATAGTGGGACTCCTCAGCAAAATCTCTTCTGATATAAATCAACATATGTTCACCAGTGATTGGCTTCAACAGGTATTTCCTGGAGTTCTAACAAGAAGCAATAACAAATGAAGTTCAACCGGGTCTGTTGTGAGATAGTAACTCACTGAAGACAATGGTTGATGTGTCGCTGAATTTCAAGGATTAGTTGAAGTTAGACATTAACACCGTTGGATTCCAGCTCAATGGTCTAGAGGTTAAGCTCTCACGCACGAGATTGATAGGTCCTGGATTCGATTGTCGAAAGGTGGGATCGTGGATGCGCACTGTTGAGAAGTCTCATACTAGAACGAAACAGCCGTCCAATGCTTCCAGATTTTCCATGGTGGTCAACTACTAAATCACTATAATATCCACAAAACCTCTCTCTGAATATAATAATAATGTTTATTTCTCCTTACAGTTTTCTTTAATTCTCTTTGCATTTCACTCAATCTTTTTATCTTAGTTTTTACCTTTTACAAAACTTCAAATAAATCATTTTATTAGAATAAAATTGAATAAAGCTCAAATGATTTATGATATGAAATGATATTACAGATAGTAACAAAAGTAATATTTAGGTGTGTGTGGGGGGGTGTCTGCGTGGGATGTGTGTGTGTGTGTGTTTACTAAGGTGTTTATTCTCTTGATGTTTCTTCATTCTTCTTTACAATAAAACTGAAACATACAATAGATAATTTGGAAAATCCTTCCTCTATTCAACAAACAGGTGAATGAAATAGGAATCAGAAATAATAAACAAGTTAATAGTGAACGAAAATTCATTCATTCTTTCGTGAAAATGTCAAAAGTATTATTATTATTATTATTATTATTATTATTATTAGTAGTAGTAGTAGTAGTAGTAGTAGTAGTAGTGATAGTAGTAGTAGTAGTGATAGTAGTAGTAGTAGTAGTAGTAGTAGTAGTAGTAGTAGTAGTAGTAGTAGTGGTAGTAGTAGTAGTAGTAGTAGTAGTAGTAGTAGTAGTAGTAGTAGTAGTAGTAGTGATAGTAGTAGTAGTAGTAGTAGTAGTAGTAGTAGTAGTGGTAGTAGTAGTAGTAGTAGTAGTAGTAGTAGTAGTAGTAGTAGTAGTAGTAGTAGTAGTAGTAGTAGTAGTAGTAGTAGTAGTAGTAGTAGTAGTAGTAGTAGTAGTAGTAGTAGTAGTAGTAGTAGTAGTAGTAGTAGTAGTAGTAGTAGTAGTAGTAGTAGTAGTAGTAGTAGTAGTAGTAGTAGTAGTAGTAGTAGTAGTAGTAGTAGTAGTAGTAGTAGTAGTAGTAGTAGTAGTAGTAGTAGTAGTAGTAGTAGTAGTAGTAGTAGTAGTAGTAGTAGTAGTAGTAGTAGTAGTAGTAGTAGTAGTAGTAGTAGTAGTAGTAGTAGTAGTAGTAGTAGTAGTAGTAGTAGTAGTAGTAGTGGTAGTAGTAGTAGTAGTAGTAGTAGTAGTAGTAGTAGTAGTAGTAGTGGTAGTAGTAGTAGTAGTAGTAGTAGTAGTAGTAGTAGTAGTAGTAGTAGTAGTAGTAGTAGTAGTAGTAGTAGTAGTAGTAGTAGTAGTAGTAGTAGTAGTAGTAGTAGTAGTAGTAGTAGTAGTAGTAGTAGTAGTAGTAGTAGTAGTAGTAGTAGTAGTAGTAGTAGTAGTAGTAGTAGTAGTAGTAGTAGTAGTAGTAGTAGTAGTAGTAGTAGTAGTAGTAGTAGTAGTAGTAGTAGTAGTAGTAGTAGTAGTAGTAGTAGTAGTAGTAGTAGTAGTAGTAGTAGTAGTAGTAGTAGTAGTAGTAGTAGTAGTAGTAGTAGTAGTAGTAGTAGTAGTAGTAGTAGTAGTAGTAGTAGTAGTAGTAGTAGTAGTAGTAGTAGTAGTAGTAGTAGTAGTAGTAGTAGTAGTAGTAGTAGTAGTAGTAGTAGTAGTAGTAGTAGTAGTAGTAGTAGTAGTAGTAGTAGTAGTAGTAGTAGTAGTAGTAGTAGTAGTAGTAGTAGTAGTAGTAGTAGTAGTAGTAGTAGTAGTAGTAGTAGTAGTAGTAGTAGTAGTAGTAGTAGTAGTAGTAGTAGTAGTAGTAGTAGTAGTAGTAGTAGTAGTAGTAGTAGTAGTAGTAGTAGTAGTAGTAGTAGTAGTAGTAGTAGTAGTAGTAGTAGTAGTAGTAGTAGTAGTAGTAGTAGTAGTAGTAGTAGTAGTAGTAGTAGTAGTAGTAGTAGTAGTAGTAGTAGTAGTAGTAGTAGTAGTAGTAGTAGTAGTAGTAGTAGTAGTAGTAGTAGTAGTAGTAGTAGTAGTAGTAGTAGTAGTAGTAGTAGTAGTAGTAGTAGTAGTAGTAGTAGTAGTAGTAGTAGTAGTAGTAGTAGTAGTAGTAGTAGTAGTAGTAGTAGTAGTAGTAGTAGTAGTAGTAGTAGTAGTAGTAGTAGTAGTAGTAGTAGTAGTAGTAGTAGTAGTAGTAGTAGTAGTAGTAGTAGTAGTAGTAGTAGTAGTAGTAGTAGTAGTAGTAGTAGTAGTAGTAGTAGTAGTAGTAGTAGTAGTAGTAGTAGTAGTAGTAGTAGTAGTAGTAGTAGTAGTAGTAGTAGTAGTAGTAGTAGTAGTAGTAGTAGTAGTAGTAGTAGTAGTAGTAGTAGTAGTAGTAGTAGTAGTAGTAGTAGTAGTAGTAGTAGTAGTAGTAGTAGTAGTAGTAGTAGTAGTAGTAGTAGTAGTAGTAGTAGTAGTAGTAGTAGTAGTAGTAGTAGTAGTAGTAGTAGTAGTAGTAGTAGTAGTAGTAGTAGTAGTAGTAGTAGTAGTAGTAGTAGTAGTAGTAGTAGTAGTAGTAGTAGTAGTAGTAGTAGTAGTAGTAGTAGTAGTAGTAGTAGTAGTAGTAGTAGTAGTAGTAGTAGTAGTAGTAGTAGTAGTAGTAGTAGTAGTAGTAGTAGTAGTAGTAGTAGTAGTAGTAGTAGTAGTAGTAGTAGTAGTAGTAGTAGTAGTAGTAGTAGTAGTAGTAGTAGTAGTAGTAGTAGTAGTAGTAGTAGTAGTAGTAGTAGTAGTAGTAGTAGTAGTAGTAGTAGTAGTAGTAGTAGTAGTAGTAGTAGTAGTAGTAGTAGTAGTAGTAGTAGTAGTAGTAGTAGTAGTAGTAGTAGTAGTAGTAGTAGTAGTAGTAGTAGTAGTAGTAGTAGTAGTAGTAGTAGTAGTAGTAGTAGTAGTAGTAGTAGTAGTAGTAGTAGTAGTAGTAGTAGTAGTAGTAGTAGTAGTAGTAGTAGTAGTAGTAGTAGTAGTAGTAGTAGTAGTAGTAGTAGTAGTAGTAGTAGTAGTAGTAGTAGTAGTAGTAGTAGTAGTAGTAGTAGTAGTAGTAGTAGTAGTAGTAGTAGTAGTAGTAGTAGTAGTAGTAGTAGTAGTAGTAGTAGTAGTAGTAGTAGTAGTAGTAGTAGTAGTAGTAGTAGTAGTAGTAGTAGTAGTAGTAGTAGTAGTAGTAGTAGTAGTAGTAGTAGTAGTAGTAGTAGTAGTAGTAGTAGTAGTAGTAGTAGTAGTAGTAGTAGTAGTAGTAGTAGTAGTAGTAGTAGTAGTAGTAGTAGTAGTAGTAGTAGTAGTAGTAGTAGTAGTAGTAGTAGTAGTAGTAGTAGTAGTAGTAGTAGTAGTAGTAGTAGTAGTAGTAGTAGTAGTAGTAGTAGTAGTAGTAGTAGTAGTAGTAGTAGTAGTAGTAGTAGTAGTAGTAGTAGTAGTAGTAGTAGTAGTAGTAGTAGTAGTAGTAGTAGTAGTAGTAGTAGTAGTAGTAGTAGTAGTAGTAGTAGTAGTAGTAGTAGTAGTAGTAGTAGTAGTAGTAGTAGTAGTAGTAGTAGTAGTAGTAGTAGTAGTAGTAGTAGTAGTAGTAGTAGTAGTAGTAGTAGTAGTAGTAGTAGTAGTAGTAGTAGTAGTAGTAGTAGTAGTAGTAGTAGTAGTAGTAGTAGTAGTAGTAGTAGTAGTAGTAGTAGTAGTAGTAGTAGTAGTAGTAGTAGTAGTAGTAGTAGTAGTAGTAGTAGTAGTAGTAGTAGTAGTAGTAGTAGTAGTAGTAGTAGTAGTAGTAGTAGTAGTAGTAGTAGTAGTAGTAGTAGTAGTAGTAGTAGTAGTAGTAGTAGTAGTAGTAGTAGTAGTAGTAGTAGTAGTAGTAGTAGTAGTAGTAGTAGTAGTAGTAGTAGTAGTAGTAGTAGTAGTAGTAGTAGTAGTAGTAGTAGTAGTAGTAGTAGTAGTAGTAGTAGTAGTAGTAGTAGTAGTAGTAGTAGTAGTAGTAGTAGTAGTAGTAGTAGTAGTAGTAGTAGTAGTAGTAGTAGTAGTAGTAGTAGTAGTAGTAGTAGTAGTAGTAGTAGTAGTAGTAGTAGTAGTAGTAGTAGTAGTAGTAGTAGTAGTAGTAGTAGTAGTAGTAGTAGTAGTAGTAGTAGTAGTAGTAGTAGTAGTAGTAGTAGTAGTAGTAGTAGTAGTAGTAGTAGTAGTAGTAGTAGTAGTAGTAGTAGTAGTAGTAGTAGTAGTAGTAGTAGTAGTAGTAGTAGTAGTAGTAGTAGTAGTAGTAGTAGTAGTAGTAGTAGTAGTAGTAGTAGTAGTAGTAGTAGTAGTAGTAGTAGTAGTAGTAGTAGTAGTAGTAGTAGTAGTAGTAGTAGTAGTAGTAGTAGTAGTAGTAGTAGTAGTAGTAGTAGTAGTAGTAGTAGTAGTAGTAGTAGTAGTAGTAGTAGTAGTAGTAGTAGTAGTAGTAGTAGTAGTAGTAGTAGTAGTAGTAGTAGTAGTAGTAGTAGTAGTAGTAGTAGTAGTAGTAGTAGTAGTAGTAGTAGTAGTAGTAGTAGTAGTAGTAGTAGTAGTAGTAGTAGTAGTAGTAGTAGTAGTAGTAGTAGTAGTAGTAGTAGTAGTAGTAGTAGTAGTAGTAGTAGTAGTAGTAGTAGTAGTAGTAGTAGTAGTAGTAGTAGTAGTAGTAGTAGTAGTAGTAGTAGTAGTAGTAGTAGTAGTAGTAGTAGTAGTAGTAGTAGTAGTAGTAGTAGTAGTAGTAGTAGTAGTAGTAGTAGTAGTAGTAGTAGTAGTACTATATTAATTCCACTTAAAATTTTAAACAAAAGTTATCTTCAAATCCTTTGAGAATGAGAATGAGAATGATTAAGTGAATGAAAGAAATAAAGAAACAACAAAATTAAAGATAAGGCAACAGTTCACAAAGTTCAGAAGGCAACAATCTATCAAAATGACCAAATTAGGGATAACTAGATAAACAAAATCTCAGTTAAAATTAAATGAAGCATATCTAAACATACTCTATCTTTATTCCTTTTATTATTATTATTATTATTATTATTATTATCATTATTGTTTTGCTCCCCCTTTCCTCTTTCTTTTCCTGCTAGATACGTATCATATATGTGTTCATTTTGTTTATCTTTATATCAAACAAACAATAAGATACGAAATCACCTTTTTTTGTAAAAAAAAATATGGTCGAATATCTGCTTTTTTTACTTAAATATTCTTTTCAGTATCTGTGCGTGAGTACGTGCATGTGTGTGTATATATTTATATAAAAATACACAATTGTGGACAAGTGGTAAAGAATAACATTTTGAATAGAACAAGAACAAACATTTAAATTCATAAAGGGAACCAATTGCATAAAATAACATTTAAGTCATCTAGGTATTTAATACACAACATGAGTCAGATGAAGGAGGGGAGGGGGAGAAATTAATATTAAGCATCGAATTTGAATTAATTGTTCGAATTTGTTTTCCTATTCTCACGAACAATCGTTGGGATTTTTGTTGTCAACGTTTGTTTTATTTTTCTTTTCAGTCTCATGAGATATCTATTTTTTTCTTTGTGTCTAATATCACATTTAAATGAAGGAAATAAGATTGAGTATATCTAAACAGAATATGTTGAGTATGTAGTTGTGTGTGTATATGACAATATAAAACAAGAAGGTAAATGAACAGTAGATAGAATTATAATGACTAACTGAAAAAAAGTAACTATTTAAGAGAGGAGAAAATCTATAGAAATCTCACCAACTGTTACTCCTCATGGAAGAGCATAGGTCGCTCACCAGCATTCTCCATCCAACCCTGTCTTAGGCAATCCTTTCCAGCTCCCAATTCCTATTCATCCTTTTCATATCTGCTTCTATTATCCGACGTAATGTGTTCTTAGGCCTTCCTCTTTTCCACTTCCATTCAGGATTCCCAGTTAGTACTTGTCTCGTGATGCAGTTTGACGATTTGCGTAATGTATGTCCTATCCATTTCCATCGTCTTTTCCTAATTTCTTCTTCAGATGTAAGTTGGTTTGTTCTCTCCCACAAAAGGCTGTTGCTGATGGTATCCGGTCAATGGATGTTAAGTATCTTGCGAAGACAGCTATTTATAAATACTTGTACCTTCTTGATAGTGGTTGTTGTAGTTCTCCAAGTTTCAGCTCCATACAGTAGAACTGCCTTGACGTTCCTATTGAAGATTCTCACTTTGATATTGGTTGAAGGTTCTACATCTTCCAGAGTTTCCCCATCAAGAGTGATTGGATTGCTGTTCTCTGTGTTGAATTTGAGGACCTTGGTTTTCCCTTTGTGTATGCTGAGGCCTACTGATGCAGAGACTGCTGCTACACTGGCTATCTTTGTCTGCATCTGTTCGTGTGTACGTGATAGGAGGGCTAGGTCATCTGCGAAGTCCGAATCGTTTAATTGATTTCGAGCTGTCCATTGTATTCCGTGTTTTCTTTCAGATGTCGAGGTCTTCATAATCCAGTCGACCACCAAAAGAAAGAGGAAGAAAGAGATTAAACAGCCTTGTCTGACTGCGGTCCTTACTTGGAATGGATCTGTTAGCTGTCCTCCATGCACGACTTTGCAATGTAGTCTGTCGTGTGAGTTCCGGATAATATTGACAATCTTCTCAGGAACCTAATAGTGTCGATGAAGTTTCCATAACGTTCTCCTATCCACACTGTCAAATGCCTTTTCATAATCAATGAAGTTGATGTACAGTGACGAGTTCCACTCAACTGATTGTACGAAGATGATCCATAGTGTCGCAATTTGGTCTGTGCACGACCGATCCTTACGGAATACAGCTTGTTCATCTCGAAGTTGGGCGTTTACTGCATCTTTCATCCGGTTCAGCAACACTCTGTTGAAGACGTTCCCTGGTACTGACAGTAGTGGGATTCCTCTGTAGTTTTCACATTTGCTCAGGTTTCCTTTCTTTGGAATATTGACGAGGTGCCCTTCTTTCCAGTCCATTGGCACTTGTTCCTCCTCCCAAATCTTTTTGAATAGAAGGTGAAGCATGTTTGTAGTTACTTCGATGTCTGACTTCATTGCTTCAGCTGGTATGTTATCGGGTCCTGCTGCTTTCCCGCTCTTGATTTGTCTGACGGCCATTCTGATTTCTTCCTTCGTTGGTGGGTTGACGTCTATGGGGAGATCTGTGTTTACCGCTTCGATATCCGATGAACTCATTGGAGCCGGCCTATTCAAAAGTTCCTCGAAGTATTCTACTCATCTGTTCCGCTGTTGTCGAATTGCAGTGATTGATTTGCCTTCTTTGTTATTGACAGTTCTCTCTGGTTTACTGTATTTTCCTGATAGTTTCTTCGTTGTATCGTGAAGCTGTTTCATATTTCCTTCTCTAACAGCTTTTTCCGCCATCGTTGCTAGTTCTTCCACGTATTTCTTCCTGTTAGCTCTAATGCTCCTCTTCACTTATTTGTTTGCTTCTATGTATTCAGATTGTGTCTGGAATTTCTCTGTTCGTGCTCGGCTGTTGTTAATTGCTGTCTTCTTGTTCTTCCTTTCTTTGATCTTGTCCAGTGTTTCTATAGTGATTCGTTCCTTAGGATGATGTTTCTTTAGGCCCAAAACCTCTTGACACGTTTGAGTTAATGCTTCTTTGATCCCTTTCCAGTTGCCCTCCATAGTAGTTTCTTCTTCATTCAGTAGATCCTGTAAGGCTTGGAACCTGTTGTTGAGAGCTATCTTGAATTCATTGAGTCTGTCAGTATCTCGAAAGTAAGCTGTATTGAACCTTTGTAATGCTGTTTGTCCAGTTGTCCAGTTGTTCTTCAGCTTCATTTTTAAATTGGCCACAACTAGATGGTGATCTGAAGATATGTCAGCTCCTCTCCTGCTTCTCACATCTTCCATTGTCCTTCGGAATTTTTTGTTGATGCAAATATGATCTATCTGGTTCTCTGTAATGTGGTCCTGTGAGATCCATGTAGCTTTGTGTATACGCTTGTGTGGAAATATTGTGCCTCCTATGACCAATTTTTTGAATGCACACAGAGTTGCGAATCTTTCTCCATTTTCATTTCTCTCACCCAGTTCATGCCGTCCCATGATATCTTCATATCCGTTGTTGTCTATTCCGACTTTGGCATTTAGATCTCCCATTAGAATAGTTAGGTCCTTTCTTGGGCACTTCTCTATGATTGACTGCAGCCACTCGTAGAATTGATCTTTAATGTCGTCGTTGCTATCATTGGTGGGTGCATAACATTGGATAATATTCATTGGGATACCGTCCTTCTTTGTTTTGAATGATGCTTTGATGATTCTGGATCCGTGAGATTCCCATCCTACAAGTGCATTTCGTGCTACTTTGGACAGCATTAGAGTGACTCCTTGAGTGTGTGGAGCATTTTCCTCTTCATGAGCGGAGTATAGTAGCATCTGTCCCATAGCTAGCCTTTTCTGTCCAGCTTGGGTCTAATGGGTTTCGCTGATTCCCAGTACTGCCGAGTTGTATCTCCTCATTTCCGTTGCTATTTGATTGGTGTTCCCGGTCTCTCACATTGTTCGGACGTTCCATGTACCTATAAAAATGTTTGCTCTGGTTGTTAGAAGGGGTATCGGCCTCGTGGCTTCCGAAGGAACTCGGCTTTCACCATGAAGCGTCATAATTCTTCTAAATGAAGACCTTCTAACTCTCAGGGCACAGTTAAAATGGTTTGAATGATTTTTTCTGGTAAGCGTTTTTTTAGTGAGTTAGTTTTCTACGGGATGGGGACGCTAACCCCATGCCCAACCCTCCTCCTTTACCAGGGCTTGGGACCGGCAGTAACCCTATAAGAGCTACAGGCGGAGTTTTATATAGAAATAGTGATTACGTAATTTATTATTTATTGTTCACATTGTAGTTATTATTATTACTAATTTGAACCATTGTTGTCATTATCTTGAAACACTGGCTTCGGTTACTTGAATGTTTTTTTATGGGTAGCCTCCTAGCATCTTCCACTTCATCGATTATTTACTGACGTCGTACCTGGATGAAAAAGACGGAGCGGTGGTCAATTTGAATAGGACCGATATTTATTACTCCTTTACACCTTCCCGGATGGAGTACTAGAAATGATATAATTCAGTGTCTTGAGACGCTATCATACATAAGTCAGAATAGAAACCAATGGCTAACCTACCATAGTTTTTTTACTCTGTTCATAAACGTAAGGTACTACACTAATCTTATTCACTTATTTTCATCCATTGATTTATTTTTAACTATACTCTTCTTATCCCTTCACCATCTTGAATATTTCATCGTTTCATGTGTTTGTTGCATATGTATTCTGGTGCCAAGTTTTGCCAATAATAATTTGCATTAAATAAATGAATCAATAATGGTGCAAATCTTGTTTCATTTTCAGTGTTTTTACCCCCTCATTTTTTTTGCTCAATATATTTTTTATAAAATGATCATATATTTCTATAACTATTGGTTGAAGTTAGACATCAAAATTGTTGGGTGCCGGCCAGCTCAGTGGTCTAGAATTTAAGCGTTCGGGCGCAAGACCGGTAGGTTCTGGATTCAAACCTCGTGTGGATGGATCGTCCATGCGCACTGCTCAGGAGTCCCATACTAGCTTTTCAACGACGGTCTAGCTCAGATCGACTCATGAACTTAACTTTTAAAATACTATAATTGCCACAAATCCCCAAACTGATATGTTATTTATGTTTTCATAAAATTGGTAATATCTAAACAAATAACTAAACCTCTTCATGTTATTTGGAACGAAAAAAATAAATTAGTGTAGATGTTTAAAAAGTTTTCAGTTTCATAGTTATCATTATAGGATAATCACGAGCTGGTTGGGATCAAAAATATAAACCATTGGATACCAGATTAATAGCGTGAGAGTTTAGCGCTCACCTCAAAGTGTAATTGTCTTTGGTTAGATTTCCGGTGGCAGGATCCCAAACTCACACTGCTGATTATCCCTACACTAGAATGAAACGGTTGCTTAATACTTCGTGGTTTCTCATAGTTGTTTAACTATAGATATTCCATAATGTTAACTATGAAATAAGCAAATAACTATCAAGATTTTTAAGCAAAGATGGATAGTGGTTAGTAGTGGAATCCAGGACTCACATTTCGTTCTATTTTGGACACGTCAGTCGGATGTACCTGCATCTCATAGTTGATGTTCACTCTGGGAGTAGAGTGTTGTACCGTTCACTTCAAACACCATCGTGTTATCCACTTAGCCATTGAGTCGTGATAGCCACTCGTTTGTGTATCCTGTAGGGATTGCCTCGAGCTTTATAATCAAAGATAGATACAGTAGGATCCAGGACGTACATTACCAATAAGAGACTGATCAATTGTAGTCTTAAATAACAACGGGAAGATACAAGTGAAAATAACTATCATTTTCCCGACTATTTAACCATCTGTGTCTTATTCAACCCTATGGAAAAACCATTTATTTAAGATGATATATTCAAGTTTTGATTTTTCTTTTCTTTTTCCTGTCTACAACTTGATCGTATCAGATAGCTTCTTGAAATAAACCTATCTCCATCATCATCATCCAACATCATCATCATCATCCAAATCATCATCATCATCCAAATCATCATCATCATCATCATCCAAATCATCATCATCATCCAAATCATCATCATCATCCAAATCATCATCATCATCCAAATCATCATCATCATCCAAATCATCATCATCATCCAAATCATCATCATCATCCAAATCATCATCATCATCCATAATCTTATCATTATCCCTATACCATCAAGCTTAAACAATGTATCATCTATTTGTTTTTCTTCTTTTTGATGTTCATTTACCAAGTTTATTAAATTAACACTTTCCTTTCTATTGTTAATATTAAAACTTTCTATTAGATATTTACTAGACAGTTGTTCAATTTACATCAAATACAATTCAGTTTCTATAAGAAAGAAATAGATAGATATATACTACTATTTTATAAAATTATAGTAGCAACTGTTCAGTTTGTTTATATGAAAACTGAATTCTAAAAAAAAGTGCAAAGATCATTCAATTTCATTCAATTATTAGATAGGTGCTTTGTGACAGTTAATAGAATAGTAGTAATAGTACTATCACTACTACTACTACTACTACCATAAGTACTACAACTACCATAACTACTACAGCCCCTACTAATACGAATAATAATAACAATACTTTATTATTATTATTATTATTATTATTATTATTATTATTATGACAACATAAAAGAAATATGAACAAATAGAATTATTCTAGGTACTTTATTTCTTCAGACAAAACATCAAGATAAGACAATAATAGAAAGTTAACTTAGCCGATAGAAAGAAATATTAGAAAGATCCAGTAAGAGATAAATAAGGGAAAGAGAGGTAGAGAGAGATGAAAGATGAAATGTCATATGAAACTTGTGATATGCTTAAATTCTATGATAACTAAATGTTTAAATAGAATATTTATTCACAGCTATATACTGGATTGTTATGCTTATTATTTGTCATCATCTGTAAGATGATGGAGAAGATTTATAGCTCAGGTAGATGATTTTGATGAAGTTTTGTCCTATGAGCTAGATGGTTTGGCCATGAAGCTTTCATCATTCTTCTGAACTACATCATCAGCATAAACTTCAGTTAGACTCCTACCATCATCTGTCATCATCTGCGTATATTCTCTTTAATAGTTATATATATAAACACTCATTATTCACAGTTATCTATGATCATAGTATTGATATAATTTTCAACAGGTGTTAATGTTCAATTTCAACCAATCGATTATACTGCATGATCATCCTTCATTGTCTTCGGTGGGTAACATCCTTACATCCAATATGAATTCAACTCGATTGGTCATAGCTTCTCACTAGAACTTTGGGAATCACCACTCTCTCTCTCATAATGAATGAATGTTAACAGAATTAATGAAAATCTAAGGAGAAATTTAAAGTTTTCGGTTTTTGATTGAGATTATGAATCAGTTGATGTTATACCACCATTGGAAACCTAGTAGCAATGGACGGGCGTTTCGTTCTATTTTGGAACTCCTCAGAAGTGCATATCCATGATCGCACTAGCGGGATTCGAACCCAGGACCCTCGGTCTCTAGCGCGAACACTTAATCTGAGACGGCATTCAATGGTGTTTATGTCTAACTTAAAATAATTCACGTAATTGTACAACCATCTTCAATTGTACTGAGTTAGATAACTATATCTACCCGACACGGATTAGCTCGGCTTTTTCTATTATAAAAAAGACCATCTTACAAAAATAATAAAATATTATTCAATCTGTTCAACAAATGACACATGATCTATGTATTCCATATATAATCTATTGTCGCTTTTGAATTGGATCCAAATGTAATAAACAGAAATACATTTAAAATGTAATCTATAAGTGTGAACAATGTAATCCAGGATTCTGAATAACCTTATATATTGATTCGTATATTATAATTTTGACTAGTAATTGGTATTCACTGTTATAATGTTAGTGCCTGTAGTGGTTGGTCATATGTTAAGCTCATATAGCTTATTCTAGCTTCTGGACAAACCAATTTATTCATTCTACTAAAGCTACATTTCCGAACTTGTTAATTATTCGCTTATCAATCTTGACTATCGCTATATGAACGTACGTGTGTACACTTTTTATCCTATTCATCACATGTCTGTGACTTATTTTGGTTGGACTATATATATACCAATTCATATTTGGCTAAATTAAGTTAGCTCATACGCCTTGTGCGTTATTTCGCTTCACTTTCTCCTCACCGCTTCTCTGATCATTTGTCTAGATCAATGATTGTATGAAATACATGTATTCGAAATTCATCCTCATATTTGCCTAATTTAAGTCCGTTATACACCAACGCGAGTTGAATCGACGATTATATACGAGAGGAGTTAAGATGTATAGTTCGACAAAAATTATTTGTTAGAAATCAGAAACGATGCAAATGGAGACAGATATAGGGTCACTAAAATGTCATCCGTAAAGTTACTGAATTACGATAGTTGGCATTTGTTAGACAGATATAAAATTGATTAAAATTATTAATTATGAGAGTCTTTAATTCTCTATTTTTCATATCCAGGAAAGAATTTGACTAGTGTTGACTGTTTTAAATCAACAGACCAATAAGTAATGCTTTAATATTGATCCTTGGAATCGCTTGTTTGAATTTTTTAACAAATATATAGGACTAATCAATTACAGTAATAAACATCAGTGGGAAGATTCAAACAACCAATATAAATGAATTAGACTTCACCCCATTCTGTAGGTCCCTGGCTATCTGAATACAATAGCTAAGTGGATAACGCGATGGCGTTTCAAGCGAACTGTACTAGTTTGAAGTCCCTGAGTGAACTTCAACTCTGAGATGCAGGTACATCTATGTGATGGGTCCCAAATAAGATGAAACACGCATTATGGAGTCCACTGCTAGTTATCATCCATTTCTGCTTATAATGACGGATACCGGTTTTTGAGAATCATTGAAAACATCAAAACTGAAGTACATTTATCTCTAGTTGGATAATTATCAAACAGAACTTGACATGTGTCTTAAGTTCATTACTCGATCAAGAATAAAATTCGGACCTTCCAGATGATAGGCAGAGATATTCATCAGCAGTAGACAACGTCATGATGTTTTTATAGCCTTCAGTGTAGATGGAACTTTATCAACCAAACCGTAATATGATCATCAATTTAATTAATTCAATATCAAGTCTTACAATAAGAACAATATGATTTAACGAATTCATCGAAATCTGATAGCTATTACCTTACCTTTGAGTCGATTTTATTGCTAATCTGACATTATTAATTTACAGCCTCACTTTTAATTTGATAAATTATCCTCAACTCCTGAAAAATCTCTACAAAATCACTGAAATAAATTTTAGTATTTAAAACCAGTACTCAATTGGAAAACTAACAGAAGTACTAGGTAGTCATCTGTGATGAATAATTATTTCAAACGGAACAATTCATATCGATCATTTATTTAACTAGTAATCATGTGGACAGTGGTAATTAGCTCCGACCACAATTACCGAACTTGTGGTTAGTAACCATAGTCGGTGATGTAAGGTGGTGATTGGGGGTAGTCAACAGGAAACCCTAGACCCATGTTTCGTGCTATATGTCACTTGGTTCTATAACAGGCCAGTTGAGGCTTGAATATCTCAATGGTAACGTTTTCAACTTTGAAACTGGATTACACGAGATTAAATCAGCCATACAAAAGCAACAGAAATACCAAGAAGAATTGACATAGTTAGTACATCCCGGCTTAGAACTATATGGTACATTGAAATCAGGATCTTGTAGCTTAACAGTGAATCGCTGTATCTGAATGCATTTACCAATATGTCCAGTTTCAATCAAATATAAATGTGATGTGGCATGGTAATTATTCAATCCCATGAATAATAACTATCACATTGTTGAAATAGCTGAATGTCATTATTAACAGTTTCCTATTTGAAATTTATGAATTCTTCTTAGAATTAGTCATTAGTGATTATGAAATCACTACTTCTAAGTGAAAAATTAATTTAGAACGTCATTTAGAACATCATTTAGAACAGAAGCATCATCAATGAACAAGCAGGATCAGATACAGACACAAAGGCGAGGATTGGCAAAGCAAACACACCATTCCTACAATTGAAGAACATATGCAACTCAATAAATTCCAACAAATATCAAAGTCACAATCTTCAATACGAACGTCAACACACTTAGTTCTACTGTACGGAGATGAAACTACCAGCACTACTACAACAATCATCAAGAAGGTACAAGTATTTATAAATAGTTGTCTACACAATATACTCAACATCCATTAGTCGGATACCATCAGAAACAGCCTACTGTGGGAGAGAACAAACCAGCTTCCAGGTGAAGAGGACATTAGGAAAAGACGATGGATAGGACATACATTACGAAAATCATCAAATTGCATCACGAGACAAGCCCTAACTTGGAATCCTGAATGGAAGTGGAAATGAGGAAGGCCAAATAACACATTGGAATCAGATATGAATGACAACTACAAAGAATTTTCATGACAGGGTTGGATGGAAAGCGGTGGTGGTTGGCCTATGCCCCTTCACGAGGAATAAAAAGCGTAAATAAGTAACTAAGTTATTTAGAACTTCTTATCAGTAAATTAAGTAGTCTACATATTTAAGTCAGAAATATTCTTTCTTTGTATTAAAAGAAACTAGACATTATGAATGATAAAGCAATGCATAAATCCTATACTAAACATGTATCTACAGTTTATATTATAGAGAGACGAGCACAAATATACATACACTTACAATATCAGAAATTGTCCTTATTACAAAAAAATGCGGGATAGTGTGAAACAACAACAACAAAAAAAGCAACCAACAATAATCTTACGGGTTTCTTCTTTTTGTTGTTGTTCTTGTTGTTGTTGGTGGTGGTGGTGTTGGTGTTTCTATTTATTAATATTTTCAAATGAAACAATACACTTTGTATTATATATGCATATTCATAACAATCAAAATAATAATGACAATAATATTTAAACTTATATTACCTTTAATGGTGCATTCTACCTTTTCTTTTGTAACTTGGATAATCAATTTCGATGGTGTTTCCTTAACATCTACCATTATTATTATTATTATTATTATTATTATTATTATTATTATTATTATTATTATTATTATTAGTAGTAGTAGTAGTAGTAGTAGTAGTAGTAGTAGTATTTCGAATTTTACGCATTATATGATACCACTTGTTAAACCATTGACCAAAAACAAACAAACAAACAAATAAATGAACGAATCGACAAAACTTGAAAAACAATAATAATGTTATTGAAGAACCCGTATCTATTTTATCTATGCAGGCAGGAAAATATTTAAAAAGAGACTATCTATATTTTTCTTTGTGACTATCATAGTAACTAACTAGTTAGGCTAACTAAGTCATTCATAATAATAATAACAATAATAATAATAATAATCATATAAGTTTACAAGCAGTCTGACTTATGATTTATATTATCGTATATTATTATAACTAAACTTAATCAGGAAGTGCTCCTGGGGAGATTAAATCTACATAATTTGTACATTTGATTATGAACATAAGTGAATTTAACCTTAAATGAAAGAGAGAGAGAGAAAAAGTACATATATATTTTGTTTACCTTATTTTACATACTTTTATCAAGGTCATACAAAGTTAATAATCATTTGTATCTTTTGATAGAAAATATAATAATGTATTGGCTATCTGTTTCATACTTGATTATAAAAGACTATTATTCTGTTAAAAGAACAAACTAGGAACTTTTAAGTTTCATGATGATGACCTCAAATGTTTTGATTTGGTCGAGGGTGGGGGAGAGTTAGTTCTCCCACTCGAAATGCCCTCATATGACCACATAGAAATAACCATTGCCAGGGAAGTCCTACTCACTGCCTTTTCGCCGAATTACTGTTGTTTATGAAATTGAAAGGACGAAAAGCGAATGCTCTACACTTTAATTGGGTTGGTGGACACAGAGGATTCACCTAGAGGAATTGGGAAACCTTGATTCCAAATCACTGGTGCACATGGGCTACAGGATCGTGAAGGAACAAATGGCGTATGAACTAATTATTGGTCACCGACTACCATGGGACTGCATCTCCTGACGTTGCTCCACTGCCTTGTAGATCAGACCTTTAGGTTCCAGGAGTGACCTCCTAAGAAAACCATCTGCTTTGGTTTTGTCACCCGGACAGTATCATAGCCCACACACAAATCAAGTGACTTGTGTGGTGTATATGTATTCGATGCCCCTTTGTACCAACATTTATGTGTTCAAATAAATAATTTCCATGATCGGTACATTATTTTCATATCACTGAATTCAATTGAGTTCGACTGGTCATGACTTTTCCCGCAAAACTTCAATAATTCATCTTGCATTCTACATTAGGACTAATCGTAGAAACCGTGCTACAAAGATTTGGGATTATATTTCTACAAATAATCAAACTAAAGATTTGGATTACTTACTTACGCCTGCTACTCCAAATGGAGTATAGGCTGCCGACCAACATTCTACAACCCACTTCGTCCCAGGCCTTCCTTTCCAGTTCTATCCAATTTTCGTTTATTCTTCTTATGTCTGTCTCCACTTCTCGGTGTAATATGTTTTTTGGTCTTCCACTTTTCCTTTGTCATTGAGGATTTCAAGTGAGGGCTTGCCTCGTGATACAGTTTAGTGCTTTCTTCAATATATGTCCTATCCATTTCCAGCGCTTCTTCCTTATTTATTACTCTGCTGAAATCTGGTTTGTTCTCTCCCACTGTATTGATTGATGCTGATAGTGTCTGGCCAACGAATCCGAAGTATTTTCCGTAGACAGCTGTTAATAAACACTTGTATCTTCTGGATGATGGCTTTCATAGTTCTCCAGGTATCCGCCTCATACAGTAGAACTGTGTTAACATTTGTATTGAAAATCTTGACCTTGGTGTTGGTTGACAGACAGTTGTTTTGAGTTCCAGATGTTCTTCAATTGTGGATATGTTGCTCTTGTTTTACAAAGATTAGGATACATTATATATATCACGAATTCATTATCTGGAATACAGATAAACTAGAAATAACTCATGAATTGATCTACAACATTTTAGAGGATATCAAATTTACGAGGGAAGAAGAAGAATAAGAAGTAGAAAAAAAATTGGTTCTTTGATGTTTTAATCGATCGAAGAAATACAAGAACCTTCGAATAACAAGTTTACAAAAAAACTAAGACACAAGGATCAAATATTAAACTACAATAGTTGCAACCCAACAGCACAGTAAATAGAACTGTGATCGAACACTAACCAAACCTACAAAGTTAATCACGAACAAGACCAATAGAATGAACCAATGTAACACTTATGAATTAACTAGAAACCTCAATTTTACATGAAGTAGACGCTGAGAATATTATACAGAATGACAATATAAACACCAAAGTAAAATAAACTATCTTGTAGAACTGAACACCATAAAAATATGACTCTTTTCTCAGCTTTACATCCTAGCTGATAATGACGTAATACCTGGCATTATCATATATAAACTCATGACAGCAATATAATTCACAACCTAAGTTTAAGCATACAACCCTAAGCAACTGATAGTTTAGCAATTAAAGCAAATAGACTTCCTACCATAACGGGGAAAATTCAAATTACACTTTGGTTTGAACAATCCAAGCAACAGTACTACCCATCAAATAAAAAGATAGAACTTAAAAAAAGTATATTTAAGCTTGTATTTTCCCAAAAATTCAGCTAGAATGAAATGAAAATATGTATCCCTTAAAATTACTATTTTGATGTTTTCGAACTATACAAATATAATTTGATCGAATATCATGAAACTCTTATCCTTAATGGTTAATTCTCAGGGAAACTTCAAATTTATCTATACACACTTGCACATTTCATACTGCATCGTTGTCTGTCGGAGTTTATCTTCTTGATTATTGAAAGGTGGGTTAAAGACGGTTAGTAGCTAAGTGATATACGCTTCTATTGTGAATGTCATGCTCCATTCAGAATCACATAGCCAGTTTGGTGTTGAAGAGAATACAAAAAAATTACTAAATATTCAGTGTTTAGTTAGTTGTGAATATCTAAATCGAACAAGTCAGCTGAGATCTAAAGACTTCAGTTGCAACGTTTCTAACTGTAAAATTGGATTGAAAGGGATCATTTCTCATGGCGAACATCAGTTTCCTGAATATTGCAGGTACATCTTGTCGACATATGCTAACCAGTATGAAATCTTAGGCATGTAGTGTTTCCTGTCAATTATCTTTAACTCTTAAATATAAATTCGAATCAAATGCATTATTCGATAAATTACTGATCATGTTCCCCTTCAGCCCGAAAAAAATATATTTATTACTTTCAATAGTTGAGATCATGATTCAATTTAAGGTAGACCACCATGAGATAGTAACTCACTGATGACAATGGTGGATGTGTTGCTCAATTTCGTGGATTAGTTGAAGTTAGATATTAACACTGTTGGATACCGGCCTGCTCAGTGGTCTAGTGGTTAAGAGTTCTTGCGCGAGATCAATAGGTCTTGGGTTCGAATCTCGATAGGCGGGATCGCCGATGCGCACTGATGAGGAGTGTCACAGTAGGACGAAACGGACATTTAGTGCTCTCAGGTTTTCCATGGTGGTCTAACATCAATCGATTGATGATCTCAATCAAAAAACCTGATAATCTCCACAACACTATACTGATAATTAATTATACATTTTGACCCAAAATTGTAAATAACAAATATTAGAAATCATAAGTAAAGTATTCCTTGTCAAATATTATATTGTATAATACTACATTTTAATCATACGGTAGATAAAATTATTCTATGATTGATTTGTGTCAATATTGAGACAATATAACAACGAAAAATGTAGTAGATGAGAGCGACTAATCGTATTAGAATTTGCCGCCAGTATATGTCATAAATTGACAGGGTTTTGTAGAAATCTATGTGAATATATACAAAATATATAGTGTATGTGTACCATTCCCTTCATTATTTTATGGATATATGTACATTGTATGAATAATCCCAGAGTAATATACAAAGTTTACTTATAATGAAGGGAAAAATAAATAATGATACTTTTATCATGACTATGATTAGATGAATAAATGGATGGATGGATGGATAGATGGATAGTTAAATAGATTAATGACGGAAAGTACACTACATACAACGAGAGATAAAGAATGAAATATGTAAAAGCATATTTACTATAAAAATCATTTACTTTTTCCTCATAAAAAGAATTGGGGGGGAGGGGGGAATTATTTATTACTGTATATTTATTAATTCACATTTCAATTTATTATGTAGTTCTTTATTTACATATTGATATGAATTGTGTAACAAAGATATTTCGAAATATATATGAATATGTAGAATATGAGAACTACTAATCTCTAGAGGTAACCAGTGAATCATGGCTGAACCAGTATTCCTGGAATGCTAGTGAGAAGCAGTGCCTAGTGGAATTCAACCGGGTCTGTTTTGAGATAACTCACTGATGACAATGATGGATGTGTTGCTCAATTTCGTGGATTAGTTGAAGTCAGATATTAACACTGTTGGATACCAGCCAGCCCAGTGGTCTAGAGGTTAAGCGTTCACGCGCGAGACTAATAGGTCTTGGGTTCGAATCTCGATAGGCGGGATCGCCGATGCGCACTGATGAGGAGTGTCACAGTAGGACGAAACGGACATTTAGTGCTCTCAGGTTTTCCATGGTGGTCTAACATCAATCGATTGATGATCTCAATCAAAAAACCTGATAATCTCCACAACACTATACTGATAATTAATTATACATTTTGACCCAAAATTGTAAATAACAAATATTAGAAATCATAAGTAAAGTATTCCTTGTCAAATATTATATTGTATAATACTACATTTTAATCATACGGTAGATAAAATTATTCTATGATTGATTTGTGTCAATATTGAGACAATATAACAACGAAAAATGTAGTAGATGAGAGCGACTAATCGTATTAGAATTTGCCGCCAGTATATGTCATAAATTGACAGGGTTTTGTAGAAATCTATGTGAATATATACAAAATATATAGTGTATGTGTACCATTCCCTTCATTATTTTATGGATATATGTACATTGTATGAATAATCCCAGAGTAATATACAAAGTTTACTTATAATGAAGGGAAAAATAAATAATGATACTTTTATCATGACTATGATTAGATGAATAAATGGATGGATGGATGGATAGATGGATAGTTAAATAGATTAATGACGGAAAGTACACTACATACAACGAGAGATAAAGAATGAAATATGTAAAAGCATATTTACTATAAAAATCATTTACTTTTTCCTCATAAAAAGAATTGGGGGGGAGGGGGGAATTATTTATTACTGTATATTTATTAATTCACATTTCAATTTATTATGTAGTTCTTTATTTACATATTGATATGAATTGTGTAACAAAGATATTTCGAAATATATATGAATATGTAGAATATGAGAACTACTAATCTCTAGAGGTAACCAGTGAATCATGGCTGAACCAGTATTCCTGGAATGCTAGTGAGAAGCAGTGCCTAGTGGAATTCAACCGGGTCTGTTTTGAGATAACTCACTGATGACAATGATGGATGTGTTGCTCAATTTCGTGGATTAGTTGAAGTCAGATATTAACACTGTTGGATACCAGCCAGCCCAGTGGTCTAGAGGTTAAGCGTTCACGCGCGAGACTAATAGGTCTTGGGTTCGAATCTCGATAGGCGGGATCGTTGATACGCACTACTGAGGATTTCCATAATAGGACGAAACGGCCATTTAATGCTTCTAGGTTTTCTATGGTGGTCTAACTTCAACTGAATCATGATCTCAACCATTAATATATATATATATATATACAGTTTGAATTTCTTAGGTAGTTGGCAAGAGATTCTATTTGGCATTCACTAACAATGTGTACGTATAATCTTGAGAGGACTGATGATGATTACGAGTTCGGAACCCGAGTCGTTCAGTTCCACACTCTAAGACGTTACCATAGACTTATTCAGACGTTGAACTGAAATATACTTTCAAATGATTAATCACGTTGTATTCGTCTAATCTTTTAATACTGATTGGATTTTATTGATAAAGTTTAGACTTATCATCCATAAGTCTAACACTTTCTTCACTAAAAAAGCTGGTTAGCTAAACCGAATTCATGCAATAAAATCCTCTAATATAAGGTAATCAGTGAGATGATTGATGATTTTAGAGAATGTTCAGTTTAAGATTATGAACCAACATAATTTAGACAGCCGCCGAAGACCAATAGGTACTTAGCATTTATTTCTCCCTACCATGTGAGTAGTCCTCACTAATACTTGTCCATGACACCACCGTGGAACAAATGAAGGACATCCAGACCTCGTGATAAGCGTCTAATCTTCAGGTGGATGAGTAAGCAACCAATGGTTTACATTTTTAATTTTACAGAATGTTCCCAAACACTTATCAGTATGGAGATTTTTTAGAGATTGTAGTATTTTCACAGTTGAATCCACGAATCGATCTAAGCTAGACAACCATTGAAAACCTGGAAGTAATGGACGGCCGTCTTGTCCTAATGCGAGACTCCTCAGAAGTCTAGAAGTTAGGCTTTCGAGCACGAGACCGAAGGTCCTGGGTAGATGTGTACTGCTGAGAAGCTCCATGCTAGGACAAAACGGCCGTTCAGTAATTCCAGGTTTTCACTGGTGGTCTATCTTAGATGAACTAGTGAATTCAAATGTGAAAAGTTATACAATTAACACATTTTCATTGTTTTTGACTGATAGTTCTTTGTAGAGAGAATAGTTCATAAATAGAGACCGACTCAAAATCTTAAACTAAATTTCAAATTATAGATCAATGTTATTTGAAGAAACAGTCGAAAATGGAAAAGAATGAATGGTTATTTCGTTTTAACGTAGAACTGTTCAGAAATATTTGTTCATTTATGAACTTCACGTTGGATTGAATCCATGAACCAAAATGAGATATCACTGATGATATTGGAAGATTGTTATATTATATTAAAATACCTTGTAGATTCCTGAGAATGTTCCGGTCAAATTCAACTCATACCTTAAACACATGAACTAACGTGATCGATTAGGTTGAGATTAGGCTCAACCCTACTCCACTCTAACTGATAAAGATCGGACTAATCTCTTACCCTATCACGAAATATTTGAAAAACTTAAAGTACAGATTTATGAGTTATGCAGTGAGGAACTGAAGAAATAAATCATTTCTTTAAGTGCCTGACCCATTAGGTCTGGTGCAAACCGTAGTGATGGTCATACATTGTACCGTAACCAGTGAACAGGGGTCGATACTGAACTTGTTTTTAGTGTGAGCGTAAAAGAACAGATCGTCGATAAACGACTTTTAATTCACTGATTTGAAGGCAAGTATTTCATTCATTTAACACTAGTATCGGGTTCTGGACTAGTGTGTCAAAATCGAATCGCATCCATACCCATATGTACTATAGATTGTACAAATCTCTAACTTATACATTCTCTGTATACATATGAAGTATGCTTGCGATATTGTATATCTACACCCCCTACTAGTGTACATATAATTGCTCTGAGCGCCTTTGGGTTCCTATAGCGGAAAGTCTGTAGTGCAGCTCTATAGAAATATACTAGTAACGTGTTCGTTTGCTCCACATAGTACATTTGTATCGAAGTCCATAAATGAAGCAACTAAGTAAACCGCTAAAACACCCGTTTATTTTTGAGCGCATCATGAAAATTTAAGTGCAAAACTATTGTGCTCAATGTAAATTACCCAGCTTAAGTACTGTGCAATTTATTTATCCGAGCGCAGTAGTCTTGTAAATCTTTGCTGGAGCTTTCCTCTTGCCTAAAAAGGTAATAGACTTTCCAACTTAGGTGGGAGAATAAACTAAACCGAAATTCTTGAGAATGTACAACTGGGGGAGTTTCAAACCAATACAATACGTCTTGGTTTCCAATGATATCCAATGTTTATGCGTCATGAATATCAATAACACACTAAACTAATCCAATCAAACTTGGTAACAATTTTTTTCCAACCACTAAATAATAAGTAGTTGTGTCATCCCTAGTATGAAACTTCTAAGAAGTGTCCACCTTCAGGCTACACATGAAATCAAGAGTTCAAACCATTCAGATATCACAATGAGAACAATGCAGTTTAAGCATGAAATAGATATTACCAACGTTAATGAATGACTGTCGCGTATTAACTAGAGTTATAAATATAAATCATTGAATACCAACTCAATGATATACTGGTTTATGCCTCATCTCTAGGCCTGATGGTCCTGGATACGACTCTTAATTGAGTCATTTATCCACACTTCTTCTGAGTCCTATGTTAAGAAGAAATAGCTGTTCAGTGTTATTGTTTTTTCTTATTCCCAGTCATTATAAAATCAGTCCATAATGTTCATATATTTATGAATATAATCATAAAACACTCCAATTTCACACACATTCATTAATCCATTACATTGATAAGTTTATTATTCATGCATTAAACCAATAGGTAAAATGAAATCCAATCGACACATGATACTAAAACTGGCATACCTTTTCCAAATTAAATTCATGCAGTTGGATAGATCATCATTATATTTATTTCATAACTATAATATTTAATTTGTATCTAGATTTATATAAATATACATAGTGTTTATTTGTAAGTGAGGTTATAGTGGTACTAGTCCCTAATCACACGATCTTCGGAGTTGAACATATAACTACTCAAAAGATTCATTTTCAACATGTAACATGAAGAGTAGGTCAAAAATGGTGAACGCGGAAACATTCAGTAATCGGATGGCATGAATCAACCTTGTAAGCATGGTCATCATTGTGTAACTCATACATTTCCAGATTAAATATATTATTCTATCCCCAGCGAAAATGTATTCTTCCTAAATACCAAACATCATATTACTGATTGTCATGATTCGACAAGTCAGTGTAGACAATGATGTAATTTTCAAATAAGATTATATAGATTAGGTAGTCACATTATGACCAATCTACAAATTTGGGATGAGGTTTATAATTAGAGTAGTACTAATACCGAACTAGATTGTATTTCTACATGGTTACCTTTAAATCTTTGACTATTGATAAATCCTTCAAGCTACTTTCGTATTCCCTTTCAGATTATTATTATTATTATTATCATTATTATTATTATCTAAAATTCACACAACTGTATATGAATATAAGTGTTGCAGAGAAGTTTTATTGAGCCTTGGAACTATTACTCGCTGCTACTTTCTTTTTGTTCTATAATAATTTCAGATGTAAACACATACACAAATACTCACACGTACATATACACACATACATAAAACTCCGGAAGATGTGGATTCCTTTACGTATCTGTGAAACACTATCGATGAACAAGGAGGATCAGATACAAACATAAAGGCGAGGATTGGCAAAGCAAGCACACCATTCCTACAATTGAAGAACATATCGAACTCAAAATAACTTCCAACTAATATCAAAATCACAATCTGCAACACGAACGTCAACACACTTAGTTCTACTGTACGGAGATGAAACTACCAGCACTACTACAACAATCATCAAAAAGGTACAAGTATTTATAAATAGTTGTCTACACAATATACTCAACATCCATTGACCGGATACCATCAGTAACAGCCTACTGTGGGAGAGAACAAACCAGCTTCCAGGTGAAGAGGAAATTAGGAAAAGACGATGGAAAGGGCATACATTACGAAAATCATCAGAATGCATCACGAGACAAGCCCTAACCTGGAATTCTGAATGAAAGTGGAAAAGAGGAAGTCCAAAGAACATATTACGTCGGGAAATAGAATCAGATATGAAAAGGATGAATAATAACTGGAAAGAGCTGGAAAGGATTGTCCATGACAGCGTTGGATGGAGAATGCTGGTGGTTGGCCTATGCTCCTTCACGAGGAATAACAGGCGTGAGTAAGTAACATATGTTGTTATTGTTCTAATCAAATTTATCAACGGAAGTAATTGTATAAATAATGTAACACTTAGTTGTCACTTCCTTGATCCATCTCCTCACAGAATTTGTCACAATCTAGTTTAAGGTATTAAAACGATAGGCTACCCAGTTCGACCTTGAGACTAGTAATGCATGAGTACGAAATTGGATCAAAGAGATGAAAATTATACTATCATCTGATACATTGACAAACAAAAGTATATAGATGAAATGACGAAAGCATTACTCGATCTTTTTCCAAGTTAGATTCATGCAAAAAGATACATGAATGAAAACTATCAAAATATTGAACTAGATCACGTTAATATATAGAGTTATTCATTAGTTTCTTCATCAATCGAAACTTTATATTTTACGTAAATAAATGAAAAGCTTTGTGTGTGTGTGTGTGCATGTATGAATACGACAAGTGGTATATATCCCTATTTTTTGTACTGTACAATGATGAATAAAAGTAGTTCATTAAAGAATAAAATAAAATTTAATTTTGTAAATGAAAAAACTAGAATAGAATAGAATAATAATTACGAATATATATATACTTAGATTGATATACCTATTCGTATTGTTAATCTTTATTTATATCCAGGTGTTCATACTTATTTTCCCCCTTACCATTCCCCCCTCTCTCTCACTCTCCCACTTTTTACTCGTTTACTTTCCTCCATCCTAATCACACACCCCACCCACCCCTGCATTCAGATGATTGTTCACTCATGTTTATATCCATTACAGTGAATTTTATTCACATGTATAAAAAAAAAAAAGAACACTCATTCAGAAAGCATATTTATATCTATCAGTTGTATAGATGATATTAATGGGTTTCTTCAGTTCAATTTTATGATTACTAATTATAATTCCCATAGTGAAGAATATCTGAACGCGCGCACATATATACACGCACACACGCGCACGCACACACACGCATTATGATGACGAAGATAGAATTTTTCTAAATAAAATTGTAAAACATATTTTAGAATAAAAATAGGAAAGCGACAAAGTGAGAGTAGTGTGTGTGTGTTTGTATGTATGTATGTAGGTAGGTAGGTAGGTAAGTAGGTTTGTTTGAAACGGGAATACAATGACTGGAAATAATAAAGGGAAAATGAAATGGAATATATCATACTTTAATCTTTTTTTTTCCATATATATTCTACGTATATAACATTAATGTACATACTTGTTCATAAATGCCAGTGTTGTCTAAAAATGGAATAATGGGAAATGACTTTTAAACATTAATTCAAATTAGCTTTTAAATCCAAGAGAGAGAGAGACGGGGGGAGGGAGAGATAGAGTATTAGTAGTAGTAAACTGAAATAGCGAAGATGGAATAAACATAACTCTTTTAGAGATAGACTATATGAATACAATTATATATATATATATATAATGTATTCAACTTTTGTTTCTCGTTTCAATAAAGGTTAAGACTTACTGACTGTTACTTTTTTGTCAGGTCAAAACACTTAATGGATATGAGTCTAGTTTTAACGATGATTGAATTGTCTACTTATTTGTGTACGTGTAAGGCAAGATGTATAATAGTAGTGGTGAAGGGCGTAAAGTTTACCACTTACATTTGGCTATCATACAAATATCAATAATTAAAATGTGTTCTAAAACAGGTGATAACGAAAAATATATACATATATAAAACAATCTAGAAATTATACATATGAAAACACTCATGAAAGAAATCTTCATTTATAAGTTGATTTCTTATTATGACGTTATTGAATAGTGGTACTTGAATTCATTTAACTGATAAACAAATGAAATACTTTATATAATTATTTGTTAAGATTCCAATGAATAGTTCTGTAGAAGAAGGTGTATTGTGGAAATTTTTAGTAATTGGGTTCGAATCCTACGAGGCGAGGTCATGGATTCACACTGCTGAGGAGTCCCACAATAGGACAAAACGACCGTCCAGTGCTTCCAGGTTCTCCATGGTGATCTAGCTTCACATTGACTCATGATCTCAACTATTGAAGTTCTGAATAAACTAATTCTTTGTTTCAACCTTATAAGGTTTAAACTGGATAGATGATGAAAAACACTAGAAAACATTGAGACCAATATATAATGAACTGTATGATATCATAAATTAAGATCCTATCACTATCCCATGACAAATGTGAAGATGTCACAGGTATTTGTAGTTTGACAACACTTTAATCAGTAACACCTAATATAAATCGTACCCACCTAGTGAAATCAAAAGTCAGAAGTGAGGAGGTTTGAAGATATATTTGATAGGTTATCAGCGTATCAAGAAGCCACTGATTTAAATTGGCTAGTGGTTGCAGGAGAATTTGAGCACGGTGTTCCCACTTGTAATTTGATGCGGATGCACCTTCAGCTGGGTGAGTCCATTAAAATTAATATGGTCAACATCAAATATCGAAGAATTGCAGAGGCATTGATTTTGGGGATTTATACGAACATTATATCGAATTTTACTTATCATAAAATATTAATGACCTATTTATTCTTGGATTTATTACTGAAAGATTTTTAAGAAATCTATGCTAACCTATCGAAAGCTCTTTATGTGAACACTAATGGTCGTGTTAAGCCTAATGGTGAAATTTCATCAGAATGAGCTCTTTACAGTGACTTTTACCAGGAAATATTACGCTTTCAGTTTTCAGCTAATTTTATCACAGAAATTATTTTATAGATGCCCTTACTGCTGCTTGAGTGTTCAAACACTACTAACCTTTTAACAGGAGATCCATTTATCGAATTGGAATACCCCTCTAATACAGTTCTGGTTAATGAAGATGCTGACAAATTCAAAATCTTATCATTATATTTATCAAAATTCCAAGGATTTTAGAAAGAGTCTCTCCTACTTCCATCATAGTGCAAAACGTTCTTTCATGACCAGTCTAAATCAGTGCATACATTAATGATAAAGTGTGAAGCAGTTGAGGTCGTTGACCACTTCGTTTTTCTCAAGTCTCTTCAGCACCAGTGGGTTGGTATCTGACGATAACCTGATAAGATTTTAAAATTTGTTTAGTTATTAGTAACTCTTAATACTTGTGGAGTAGTCGAGACTTTCATCTACAAACCAAAGGGTGAGTATACTGTATAAAAGCTCACTCTATATTACTCAATAGAGGTGAAACACGGTTTATGAAAATAGATAACAACATCCATAGGTTATAAACTTTTCTATTACGGGTGTTTGAAAAGTATTACTCACGCATTGTGCGAAGACGGCATGAATACTAAACAAAGATGACAAACGAGTTAACAGAATAGTGAATCTTTATCAAATAAGGCGGTTTCAACATGAGTTATCTAACTACAATCACCACCTACTTCAACATGCAATTTTCGTTGGAATAGAATTAGTTTTAAAAAAAAATTCAATGCAATCATATCAACATGTAGCCGAATTCCATCACATAAAGTGAACTGTGTTGCTAGACCCTGATAACCTGATTTAGTACTACAAGGTAAACATTTGATGATATAGCTGAGAATCGGTCACAATAACATAGATATCTCCCCAACCCTTGAATTTCAGTATGATCTAATACATTCTATTCTTCAATGATTAAGATCATGAGTGAGTTGAAGCTAGACCACCATGAAAAACTTGGAAGCACTGGACGGTCGTTTAGTCCTATTGTGGGACTCCTCAGCAGTGCGCATTCACGACCTTGCCCCTTGCGAGATTCGAACCCAAAGCCTACTGGTTTCGAGCGCGAGCACTTAACCACTAGACCACTGGGCCGGCATCCAACGGTGTTGATGTCTAACTTCAACTAATTCACGAAATGTAATTAAAAGTAGTAGTAGTAATAGTTGTTGTTGTTACATTTCACAATATATTAGAAACTTAATTTCAGTTTTGAGAAATAGTTTTCATCTTTATAAGACATTAAAAACAAAAGAACATTGAAATACAAACAAAAATTATTGTCTATTACACAAGTTTATTTTTTGGATGCAAAAGAAACAATTTTCGTTGTTCATATATGTATATATGTATGTATGTATGTAGTGTGTGTGTGTTCATATGTCTGCGTATCGTTAGTCATAGTAACAGTAATAATAGTAATAGTAATCATAGTAACATGTCTGATAATTTTACATAATTTTTTTGTGATTTAAGAGAGAAAAACTTAAAAATAATATATATGTATATATATATATATATATATATATATATATATATATATATGGCAACAGTAAACTTCGATCATTCGATCAAAGAATAAAAATTCAATCAATAAACATTCCTTTTCTTATATCCAAATTATTATTCACAATAGTACCAGTAACAACACATTACTAGTAGTAGTAGTAGTAGTAGCAGTAGAAGTAACATTAAAAAGTATCGTTTTTTTGTGCACTTGAGTACACTGATTCTGTGTACAGAAAATTTAAAAGAAGGGAGGGAGGAAATTTAAAGATGTGTTAGATGAGAAGCAGATGGGAGTCCCAGTGATGATAATAATAATAATAATAATAATAATAATAATTTTTTTAATTACATTATCTTCAATCAATCATTGTAGTGAGGAAGAGTTTACCAACAATGATGCAACAAAGTATTAATGTATCCACTGAATATATTGTTAATAGTGTAAAATACGCAATTGTTCTCTAAGGAGCATATTTGAACTTACTGGAAATTTGAATAAAAAACAACTATGAATATCTTATGTATAATAGAGATCATTTGGTATTTTATCAGAAAAGTTATTGTTCCATATGTGGATAGTAATAGTTTACAGGTGTATGAATATAAATAACGGAAACCGAGAGAGAGAGTGGGAGTGAAAGAGAATAGGGAAAGATTCATACCTATTAGTGTATCGTAAATATTTCACAAATAATTAGAAATGAACATAATAGTCATAATAATGATAATGATTCACATTATTTTGGCATATACATACGCTGTACTTATACAGCAGTTCTGTTTTTTAAAAAAGTCAACAAAAGCGGTTGGGGTGATGATGGTGATGGTGAGGCAATCAATGGATGATTCAATATTGAACTACAAAGCTGATGATTAGCTTGTTAGATTCTTATTTATTCGTTTAATTCATTGAAGTTAACACTTTCATTCATATATTACATAACTAATGACAATTTGAATATTACAAATACTATTAACATTGTTGTAATAGAATGGATATTGTCATTATTATTATTAGTGCTTTTACTATTAATGTTACTATTATTATTACTAGTATTATGGTCATTATTGTAAAAATATAATTACTGAGAGGAATAAACAACAAAACAAGAGAGAAAAAAATACAAACAAATCAAAAAAATGAAGGAAATTACGCAACATTGATTGTGTTAATGACAAGATAGTGAGTTGGTTAGACAAGCAGATAGATGGTAAGTAATTATGTGGCTAGGTAGGTAGGTAGGTAGATAGGTAAATAGATTAGTAGTATAATGAAAAATTCAAATAATCAATCAATAAATGACTAGGTCAAGAATAGTGATGGGGGTGAGTGGGCGAATGTTATTACTGTTGTGGTGGTGGTGGTGACAATGAAAATACTCATCGGATATTATCTTATATAGAGGAATATACAGGATGTAAATGAGTTTCCATTTTGTTCCATTCCTAAACAAACAATCCTTTCAAAAAAATTAACATCAATACCATTTTTTTAGTAAATCATAGTGTTTATCATTGAAGAATAAATTAAACAGGAAAGTAAATGAAGAATAGATAGAAAATAAGCTGCCTAGAAACAAACAGATTAAGAGAGATGAATGGGACACTAGAAAACTTATGTAACACCAACTTGTTACAAATATCATTTCTTGACCCTTTTAAAGCATAAGGAATTGAAGTAAACTGAGAGTAATTGACTTCAGTAATATATTTGTACAACAGTAAATATAGTCAAATTATATTCATCAATATGTCTTGTCCATTGGATATTATGATTATGATCATTGATTTGTGTATTTCACAAGAGTGAAGAGAATGTTATTCTACTTGTAAATATATATATATATATATAGATGGATGAATATTTTAACTAGTTAGAAAAAAATGAAGTCTATCACTGTGTTTTATTGTAGGGAAGATGGGGGAGGACATGAATCCACCGGGGTTTAAAAGATGGTGCGTAAAATTTATAGGAAGTTCTTATACATATATATTCATAATCAAATAATTATTTCCTGATCAGTAGATCTGTTTCCATCTGCTTTTCTGTATAGATTTGTAAATGTACAAATTTGCAGTGCATATATATATAATGTTAACCTGCATGGATATCTTGTAATGATGGTTGGGGTATTGTGTCTTGTCCACCAACGGAAGGTAAGAACCCACCACTACTATGATGATGATGTGAGTGATGATGATGATGACCAGTTACATGATTTGTATGATGATTATAATTTGATAAATTTAAATTTGTATGTCTATTCAACACTGGGAATGATGATGGTGAGGATGATGATGATGTCGGTGAACCAGCAGTAGGATTATTTATTGAATGTTGTAAATGTGCAGATGGAATGTTATTCATCACATTATTAGGTCCATTAAAAATTGAATTATCATTATGTGTTGGAGATAATGGTGTCGGATGACCAGATGACATAGAATGACCGTTACTCATTCCTCTATAATTAGGTGAATTATAACCTGTAGTGGATAGAGACAGTGTAGAATTATTACTTAAACTAGGATTATGATTATTGTTAGTAGTAGTGGCAGTAGTTGTATTAGTTGCAGAATAATTACGTTTCAAACTTTGTTGTTGTTGTTGTTGCTGTAAGGCGAGTGCTGCCGCGTATTGAGCAACAGCTAAAGTTGCCTTTTGCACACTGTCCACATCAGCAGCTGTACGCATTTTCGACTCATTCGTTGTATAATTATAATTATTGTTTTCCGAAATGTTGTTACTATTATGGGAATTTTGAAACAAACCAAACTGTCCAGGGAATTGATTAGAATGTCTTCCAGACATATGATTAGGAGTGTTCGACGGTGGAGTTGGTGAAGGAGTAGAATAAGGACCATAGGGAAGATGACCACCTAATATTGGTGGATAAGCACCTCCACCCCCAACACCATTTCCAGAATTAGGGAATAACCCACCACCACCACGCTGATAGTTATTTGGATTTGAGAAATCAGAGTCTGGTAGACTACCACCGCCTAAGTAATTTGACATATATCCTCCCCCACCAGGAAGATTGGGACGTCCAGAATTCAAATGACCGTCTAGATCACCAGCTGACGCGTTATTTCCAACTGCAGCGGCTGCAGCTGCCGCATAGAACTCTTCAGGACGAAGAGATGATGGGTGAAAGCCTAAAGGAAACAATTATTTTCGGGAAAAAAAATCAGAAAATAGATTAAAGTTATGATGAAATAATAAAGAAAAAAGTACTGTATGAGCCATTAATAACAAATGTAGGTTTCTAGTGAAAATAAATACGTTTCGCTAGATCTCAAATAAATTTTTATTGATGACTAATAGATTGATGTATACTCCTATTATTCTAGACTAATCATCGGTCTGGAACAATACATAACCTCTATTTGAGTACTGACGTAACAAGTTAATTAGTCAGTCGGTTATCAGTAATGTGTGCATTGATTCAATTTACCACATCATGCGAGGACACTTCGAAGAACTTATCAAGATAAATACCAAAGAAGTAGAGAAGTCAAAGAGTGAATATATCTATGTCAATGTGACTAATTCTGAACTATTTTAAGCATTTTTAATTAACCATGAGTTACGATGAAATTACTTTGAAACTAAAGATACACTTTGCCGATATTTAATTACTAACACAAAAGCTACATTATATATGAAATTACTTGTCGATCAATTACTCATTTGCCCCGTCTCTCTCTCTCTCTCTCATTCTCTCTCTGTTGCTTCCCATTTTCATACTCAAAATAAAAATACTTCCTCTGAAAAAACCAATGACTACTTATTGATTAATTTTCACCTACCCCCCTCTCTCTCTCTTTTACTTATCCTTACTATTGATAATGATTTATATATTGTCAAATGACAAAAATAAAGAGAAATTAGGGTGAGTCATAAATGAAAGAAGACAAATAGAAGTAAATAAATAGACAATAATAACAACAACAAAAAAAAGAGATATTAACCCATCTATGAAAGTCAATTCATATGACTATTACCATTATTATTATTATTATTATTATTATTATTATTATTATTATTATTATTATTATTATTATTACTCGTCTTCTGTTACTCACAGCAAAGAGATATAAGAAGCATTAATAATAAACATTATTAGTCATATATAAATCATAATTCATTTATTTGATCAGCGATTATCTGTATATGTGTGGGTATGTTTATAGTGGTATAATTTTGTATACACTTGTATACAGACACCCCTAACATGGATAAGAGATACATATAATACATCTATCTTCATTTAATGATGATAGTTTTATCATTAAACTTTTAATATTCATTCCGTCTATATTAGTTTTAATAAATAAATAAATAAAAATGGATTTTTTTTTCAATTAAATTTAGAATCATTACTACTATCAAAATAGTAATAGTAGTAGTATCACAATGGCTTTTAAACAGATTGAAAAATGAAAGAAGGACAATATAGATTTCATTTTATCTGTATCATGTCAATATAGGTTAATATGTCGGTATGTATATGAGAGGGAGTTGGTTTGTGGGTGGGTGGGTGGGTTTTGTATGAGCTAAATATGTCATTTCCAGATAAAATTAAAAGTGACTTGTTTTTCGAAAAAGTAGATTCATATTGGTGAAAAAGTAATACACCTGGAGCATTAAAAGATATCATTCCTTACTATAGCATGGTCGCTATGATTTTCTACCAGTAATACTATATATATAGGTTTTGTATTCAATCAAATGTCACCTTGTTGGTATATACAGTTGATGAGACCTTTAAAAGTGAAGTAGGACGAAACCTTCATATAAAAAAATAGTATTGACTAGCAATCATATAATCGATTGCATGAGAAAAGTTAAAAATATCAACCATCGGATATTCAGTTTATAGTCATCTGTATATTAAAATATTCACTGTTAATTCTTAAGTTTCTGAGTTTGATTTGTATAAGAGCACAATTGAAAATGAACAACAGTCTCTTATATATTTCTTGATTTACAACGATTTTCTAGCTTGGCTCTGATGGAAGATATGAAATGAATAATTTCAATAGATCGCTTATGCCGATAGCATCAATTCATCGCTGAATAGCTGGTAACTTGTATAAGTATTACTTAATCGTTTTCCTCTAAAATATCATATTCATTAATCGAATGAATTGGTGTATGATCAAGTTGGAAATACAATCGAGAATATTGGTGATTTAATGAGTTCATCAAAGAACATTAGGATAATGATTCGATAATCAAGCGATTGATATACCACGTCATTCGTAGGTTTTAGAGTAGAACATAGATGATATTTAAGTAATCCCTGAGCGGTGGACTATTGGTTAAGGTGTTTAAATTTCAGCCATTAATTCCATCACACTCCATTCATTTCTGTTTGGACAACCAGGCAGTATTATTAGTCCTATCACTTAATGTATGGTTCATAACCAAGTACATAATGAGTGATTTAGTTTAATTCTTATTAATGATCTCGATTCAGTAGAAGAACTGGTAGATCCTCTTTTTCAAATAATACCAACAAACTACACAATAAACTAATATATTAACTACATAGTTATTTAAACCCAAAGGGTGGTTAGCAATGAACACATGTTCGATTTTAGTTATATAGTCTGTAAAAATATGTGGATTCTGTATCGTCTTACACAGAGTCGAACCTAGAACATTCAGACCCGCTAATGTGTAAGTGAGTTTTCAGTGATTCACATTTTTCCAGTACTATCAATCACATAACGCGATCATCATCATCATCATCCGAATAACAGTTAAATATACAGGTGTTTACCAGTGTTGTAAATACTTCCATTGGCTTATGAAATGTTACTACAACATGAATGAAAAATAAATTTAAATTAAATAATCTCCATAAAATTCTTATCCTAATAAATATATATTACATTTAATCCATTTATATGTTACTACCCACCTGGACGACCATAGGCAGCAAAATGTTGATTATCCATATAAGGTAAACATCCTGCAGCATCGTGTGGATAGCCGTGTGGTCCTATTAATTTGTAATTAATGAAATTTAATAAATGTATGTATAATTAGAGGACATTAGCAGTAATAATAATAATAATAATAATAATAATAATAATAATAATAATAATAATTGCACAATAAGTAATAATGAATAGGCAATCTTATTGGAATATATATATATATATATATATATATATATATATATATATATATATATATATAATGTGAAAGGGGGAACATCGTTTATTTAAATCCACTCTAATCTGTCACAGTATCAATAAATATATAGCAACATGCACAATCCATACATGTACAAAATACATTGTGGCTAGACACATATTGGATACAAACAAATGACCAGGCAACGAAAAATTAAAAAAAAAATTTAACTGATGATCAAATTACATAATTAAAAATAGATAAGAAATGCTTTTTTTTAATAATCTCAGTCAAGCTAATGTTATTCCAGTCTACAATAACACAAAGAGCTAAGTGTAAGAAGGAAATCAGTGAACCATATCTTAAATTGGACATTAGCAACTGTTTTATAGCATTTTAAGACTACAGTTCTATTCGTCTCTTTCCCTCTGTGCACACACATGTGTGTGTACATAAACAAGCATTTATAAACAATTATGTACACAATATACTCAATGTCCGTTAGTCGAATACCATCAGTAATAGCCTGCTATGGGAGAGAACAAACGAGCTTCCTGATGAAGAAGAAATTAGGAAAAGATTATAGAAGTGGATAGGATATACATTACAGAAATCATTAAACTATATAATGAGACGAGTACTAACTTGGATTCCTGAAGGGAAACAGAAAAATGGAAGGCCAAAAAACACACTGAGTCGAGAATTAGAGGCAGATATCAAAAAGATGAATAGCAACTCGAAAGGATTTCCCAGGACAGAGTTGGATATAGAATGCTAGTTGGTGGCCTGTACTCCTCGATGAGGAGTAAGTAACCAAGACATAAGAGAATAACTAGAAGAATTTTATATGTCAAAACATCTTTTATATTTTCTCTGATTTTCCACCTGCTGGTCATGTAACTTATAGGGTGTGAATTTGATCGATATTAGTGTCAATGACATATAATACTAAGAACATTCATACTAGGTCGAAACCATTGTCCAAGTCTCCCTAATTTTCAATATTACTCCCTTTACTGATGTTACTCTATGATAAATGTGGCCTATAAATTAAATCAGTTTTTATAAAACTATCCCCAAATTCAGTGAATGCCCAATAAACTTAAGGATTAATTGAATAACTGAAGACTATCACGATATTCATGTTCAGTATGTCTGATATTCATGCACGTAAACATATTTATTGTAAGTGAAAACAGATCATTTTTCCTCGGTAAGTTATTTAACATTTGACTTCCATGCAATTAGAGTGAACTCTTTTACTAGCAATCCGGTTTCTGTGAATAATTAAATATAACCATAATATAGAATTTAATCAAAAGTGATATCAAAGTAACCTTATGCATTTATAGCCACTTTTTCAGCTAATCAACAGGGAGTTAGTATAAATTGAGAATCAATGAAACCGATTAGAGTATGAATAGTTTGGAGAGTAAAGAACTAATTATTTCAAATATCATTTCCTTTATAGTAAGAGGACAATATACAATCATCACATTGGCAGTTGAATCCACCATTCAATCTAAGTTAGACCACCATTGGACATCTGGAAGCATTGAATGGTCGTTTCGTCCAAGTATGGGACTCCTTAGCAACATGGGACCGTCGATGCACATTACTGAGGAGTCCTATACTGGGACGAAACGGCCTTCCAGTGCTTCCTGGTTTTTAATGGTAGTTTAAAATTAATCCATTCATGATGTCAATTTAAACTCAAAAATCTTCACAACCCTATACTGATAAAACATTGTAATCTAGAAGTGTACAGTACTTACCGGCTCGATTTGACTGATCAATCATTGGTTGAACAATACGTCGTCGAGCATTAATAAACCTATTTAGAGAAAAACATGTAGAAACCAAATAAGCATTTTTCGATAACTTTGTCAACTCATAGTTATCATGGTACAACCAACAAAATAAATCAAGTCTAAATAAGTATTTAATAGTCTTGACTATGCAATGCTGTGATTAGATACATATAAGAATAAACTGAATGGTCGATTTTCAATTAACCTACTATTATGTAGCTTTTCCCAACCTACTCTTATATCGTGAAGTATTGAAGAGTTCGAGTAAGAAGTCGCTCAGCACCTATACCTGGAAATCGACATTAAAATCAAATCTTTTATCAACCAGAGATAAAACATAAAATCCTTCAAGGCTTTCCCAGAGTCCTTAACCGTGAACCAACTGAGTTGGTATTAGATGGCTTATATTTATGACTTCGAATAATTATCAATAATATATAACAATCTTCGAATGGGATTAGTGGAAATTGGCTTCATACTTGTCATAGTTGTGTCCCCTTCGTCACCGCTTCAAGCTAGATATTTGAGAATCGCCTTTCAAAATTAGTCAATAGAAACTGAAATATCTTGGGTTCAATCCCCAGTGGAATTTTAAGTGTGCACTGGGACTAAACAGCTATCCAGTACTTCTTGGTTTCCAATGGGTCAGTCTGTGATATAAATTATAAATATGAACTATCGATTAGAATTAGTTATCTCCCTATTTGTACCTTTTTTTTCTAGAAATACTGATTATCAGCCTCCTTATCTTTTTCATCACAAATAAATTCATATCGCTTTTATTCACTCTCCGCCCTCCTCTTTCTCCACAGTCTCTCTTCAAACATTTCATTATTGTTATCTTAATTCTTTGTGCTTTTTTGTTGTTGAAAAATTGCCTCATTTTCCATTTCTTTTATTATTTTAAATAACAAAAATTAATCTTCAAAGTCAGGAAATATTTTAAATTTTAAAAGAGACCATATTGTCCACCTTTTTATTGTTGCTATGCCCTCAAGATGTGAACAAAAGGGGTAGGTGGGGGGAGGATAGATGAAAGAAAATTAAACAGAGTAAATAAACATTAAATCAATTGAGAAAAGAAAAAGGTTTTAATCTCTTTTTTTATTATTATGCAATAACAGTTATTCATACTTATTATATTATTGTTAGTATTATCATTCCTAGAAATACTACTTAATATATATACTACTTAATATATGTCATTCTATTGCCTAAAGGCTGAATAGTAATATCATTCCTTTTTAGAATTTAGGTTATTTACATATACAAAGAAAATAATATCAGTACTAGATACTGAAAAAAAATCTTAGACAAATGTAAATAAATATGAAATGAGAAATATTAGCATAATGATTAATACTAATGATAGATACAATATTGTTATTGTATTCTCTTTTAAATAAACAATCTGTTATATTTTTTAAAAACTAATAATTATTTTAATAGCTGAGATCATGAGTTAATTGAAGTTAGATTACCATGGAAAACCTGGAAGCACTAGACGGCCGTTTCGTCCCATTGTGGGACTCCGCAGCAGTGTATATCCACAATCCAGACACGCGAGATTCGAACCTAGGACCTATTGGTCTCACGCGCGATGTTAATGTCTAACTGCAACTAATCCACGAAGTTGAGCCACTGCCCACCATTGTCATCAGTGAGTTACTATCTCACTCGGTTGAACTCCACTAGTTACGGCTTCTCATTAGAATTCTAGGACATGCCTCTTGAAGTCAGTCACTAGTGAGCATATGATTAATATACTTCCTATGAAATCCAAACTTAAATCATATTAAAGATTAAATATGAATCACTTTGCTGATAAGTGTCAACTAACACGAAACCTTAATAAAGGAATTCTTATAGATTAACACTATTTAATCATCCTAACGTTAATAACTAATGCTCTGACATGTCAAGTCATTTAAACTAGCAATCAAATAGAGTTCTTTCAGCAGTATTATGAATCGAAAAGACATGTGTAAGTTCAAGGAAATAACAATGAACTTTGATTGAATCAGTCTGTTCAGCTAGACGTTTTTCGACATGGAAAATATGGTCATTTAGACGTTGAATTGTTTATAGTAACTCATCAAACTCAAGGATGATTAATACTAATTAATCAATAGATGAAATGGAACAATTACTTTCAGAATTTTTATGAATTTTTGTCCATGTTTCCACCTTATTCTATATACATTTAGATAAGAAACTTTTGGTAAAACTACAACTGTTTTCGAAGTAAGTTATTAAAGCAAAACAGCCTGGCTACTAGGATGGTGTGAGTCAGACTAGATAGTTATTTGATGGTGTAGCTTCAGAGTAAGACTACGTAAGTTAAGTAGTAACGCTGTTCCAGTTCAACACAATTTGATTGAGATTATTAGTTCGATAAGATAAACAAGTTCAGTGTGTCAAACACAAATTGAAATTTTTACAACAATTCAGAGATCAATAAACTTAGATATATCGCTTTCTTTGTTGGAAACTGACAAAAAATGGATTCAATCGATTCTACACACATTCATATGAACACAAAACACATGTAAATACACGATTGCTTACCAGTTATTTACTTGTAGAATTGTTAAACCAGTATCTGTAGCTAATTGCTTTTTTTGTTCTTCCGATGGATAAGGATGCTAGTTTTAAAAGAAAAAAAATTTTAGAAAACAATTCACGTTTAATAATGATGATCACCAATAAAGTTATTTTCCAAAACAAAAAAGAAAGTACGGCTTCTCAATTTATAAATCTCCCTAATGGAAGACCAATAGAACCAAATGAGTACTGAATATGGTCACTTTATTTTATTGTAAGGTATCTCAGATCTTACGTAATCTCTATACTGCGGTAAGTACAACATCATTTAAATCCAACAACTTGTGCCTGATGAAATAAAATGACAATTATTCAATATCATTATCAGTAACAACTCTATATATCACAATTCCAACATGGGTGATTTGATTTGAAGTCGAAAAAGATATGTATAGCTTAGAAGTTTGTACACTACTGAAAAGCCTCTGAACTAAAATGAAGTAGTTTTCCAATAAATTCCCAGTTTTGCAATACTATTCTAAATAGTATTATTTGATAGGTGATAAAGATAATTTTCAGATTTTAATATCATTCATGAAGTATCAAAGTAAGTCTAGTTAATGATAGCCTACTCATAAATAATTATAAGTAGTCTGAATATTTTTTCATTAAAAAATGTCCATTTTATTAATTTCACCAAACTGAGTGGATAGGACACATATCGAGGAAAGCACCCAACTGCGTCACAAGACAAGCCCCCACACGGGATCCTGAAGGCCAAAGAACACATTATGCCGGGAAATGAAGATAGACATGAGAAAAATGAACAAGAATTGGACAGAAATAGAAAGGAAGGCTCAGGACAGAGTGGGTTGGAGAATGCTGGTCGGCGGCCTATGATCCATTGGGAGTAACAGGCGTAAGTAAGTAAGTAAGAGTGGTTATATGAGGAATGCTTTTTGTTGGTGACAAGTAAATGAAAACAAAAACATAATGACCAATTTATATCATTGGATAAAGATTGTTCCATTAGAAACTAATTGTGACTAAAGATTATGGGTATCACTTGTGTTTTTTGTTCTGACAGTGTGATAGGATGATTATAATTCCATAGCTAATGAATTCCTAACTCAAGTGAAAGAACAATCTGAGATTCATTAGTGACTTTCAATGATTATGTAGATGAAATCATATGGTATGGTTTACTTCCAGTATTTTACACTTTTTAAGTGATCATGTATTTTTAAAGAAGATTTTATTTTAAACTAAAGATATTTGTTTATCTTATACATACACTGAAGTTAAAAATATACCCGAGTAACTGTTAACAGTTAAACTATGTGAATTCGATGAAATCAATGTGGACATATTAGGTGAACACTATTGAGATGTTACCAAGCTAGAAGGAAAACAACTATGTATTTTACTACAAAATTTTCTATGACTTTCCTTTCAAGAAATTGTCATGGATCGATTTAAGTTAGATATTAACAACGTTGGATGTCTGACGGCTCAATGGTCTCCTCTGTCAAACCGAAGGTCCAGGGTTCCAGTCCCACTTGAGTGGTCGTGGATGTGCACTATTAAGGAGTCCCATATTAGGACAAAATAGCCGTCCGGTGCTTCCAGCTTTACAATTGTGGTCTAGGCTAGATCGAATCGTGACTTCAACTAGGAAATCTGATAAGATCATTGTTATCAAAAGATTTATGCATCTTCCTTTATCCTGGATAATAACCTTGATCTGATTAAGCACTTGTACAACATTATATTCCACATCTTTTTTTCCATTATAAACACTTTTCATTCCGTTCTTATTTATTGAATTTATCTAAAATCAATTGTCGTTTACACTTCATAATGAGATAACTTATGTATAACATTCCATTTCTAAACTCGTATCATTATACTGAAGAGAAATTAATGATAAATCTAATTGACCTACAATGATTCTGTTTATGTTCATTTAATTGGATCATTATATCGATTTATTAAAGAAATGATTTACACAACACTAAAGAATATCAAAACATCTAACCTTCTATTGATTAGGATATTATAAATTCATTTATTTAGAATTAATTCAATGGTCAATTCATCAGAACAGATCAAGTCAAACCTTAAATTGATCATACTGATAATTATCATTCTTGTTTAGATTAAGTTCTTATTAGGAAAAGATGATGAAAACGAATATGACATACATTACGCAAATCATCGAACTGTATCACGAGACAAGCCCTAACTTGGGATCCTGAATGAAAGTGGAAAAGTGGAAGGCCAAAGAACATATTACGTCGGGAAATAGAATCAGATATGAAAATGATGAATAACAACTGGAAAGAGCTGGGAAAGATTGCTTATTACAGGTTAGGATGGAGAGTGGCGGTGAGCGGCTTATGCTCCTTCACGAGTAACAGGCGTAAGTAAGTTCTTATTATATTTAGTAATGTTATAGTTAGATTACACATCTACACACACATACACACATGTATCCATACTTACTGATAGATGTTGAAATAGCCAAGCTCGCATAATATTTGTAGCAGCTTTAGGGAAAATACCACGTTTTTTCTGACGTTTTATTGATTTTTCTTCTAAATCAAATTCATCAAAATTTTCACCCGATCCAATTGAGTTGTCAATTCCATCACCTGTAAAGGTATATGTTTGTTTATGTTTATAAAAAAAGATAGAATGATGAAAAAAACAAAAAAACTAACAGTGGAATGTAATGCACATATTACCCATTGAACATGTTAGTAGTTGTCTGGATTGTGTAGTTTGGTAGAAGTTAAAATATTGACATTTAAAATGATAGTTACCGGATTAAAATCTTAAATCATGAGGAGAGAGTTAAAATAGATTGATCTCAAAAATAAATCTTTTGTCTATATGAACTATAAAGTACTCATTAAAAAGGTCAATATATAACTAATATCAAACAGTTGTCATATGAATTCCGTAATCATGACCTCAAGTCGACAAGATCACTATGAATCCAGTTTCTTTTTGAGATACCTCAAGAAATGATAGTCTCGTTCTACGTATTAGTATAAGTGTTTCAAATTTTGAAATTACAAAATAAATGGAATTTTACTATTGAAATAAACTTGTCAGTACTACTGTGGTGCGTGCTACTTATATTGATATAAGTAGTATATGACGCAAGTCAGGAATATAATGTCTGGCAGCAGAAGATTGGAAAGATCAGGAAAGGAAGAACGGGAATAAAAAGCAATTAGTATAGAAATGCATGAACAATGAAGTCTGAGACAATTATTGAACATTTTGCAAATTAATTATTATAGTATGGTTTTTCTATTTTACCAAGTAACTCTGTATTGTTGTGCTGAATATAATTCAGTTTTCCCAACCCGTGTTATCCTTCACTACACTGCTACCTCATAAACAACAACTAATCAATGGCATTCCTAGAAGAATTACCATGAACTAATAAAAATGAAATATCTCTACAAGTATTTATCTATTTATCGGACGTTATTATACGTAGTAAAAGTTACTATTATTTTATTAAAAAAAGAAATAAAGAAAACATACAATCAGATAAATAACATTCCAACATACCCGCTTCACTGTTCATATCTTGACTGGCATTACCATGACTACGAGACATTGGTGTATTGGACTGAGATAAATTTTGTGACATGTGATTGAGTGAATGTGGATGATGATTATGAGTTTGGCGAACCAAACTATGATCAGCAATATGTTGAGTGTTGGAAATTGTTGTACCAGAAGCAGTACGTCCACCCCCACCAGAATTGTCAGATGACCGTCCACGGTCACCACCACCACCGCCACCGCCGCCGCTGCCATCCCCACCACCTCCTCCATTTCCATCACAACCTCCACCACCACCACTACCACGATTGTTGGAGTTTCCACACCCAGATGTTCCATTTCGGTGACATGTGTTTCCACCGCCATTAGGACTAGTCCGATCATCTACATCCGGTGACCGCCGACTTCCAACACTTCCAAGTAAAGGGGAAGAATTCTAAATTGTTTTCAGATTGACAAAAAAAAAAGCAGGCGGAAGTATGAATGTAGCATTACATATATTGTTTTGTTGTTATCGTTAATAGTATTATTGTCATTATTTTGAGTATTACCATAAATCACAAAAAAACTAATCAAATTAAAGATCAAAGCGAATGATAATCAGATATATGTATATATTGTCGGGCTATGTGAACAGACGTCAATGGACATACATAAATATATGTATGTATAAAAACATTGTAAAAAAGAAACGAAGAGAGAATAAGTGTATGCTGCTGTCCATACACTGATTATCAAATATCCCCATATATACATACATATATATGTATGTTTACACACATATCTCTATATAGATTGAATCGGAAAGAATATAGTCTATATAGATATTCTAGTTTTATGCTTAATAATAATTTCCAAAATGACAATTGTCAAAATTATTAGAATAAAAGAACTTTTTAGGAAAAGCGAGTTTTAAAACAATATTCATTTCCTGATTTTGTCAAAAATCACTTATGTATTGTTGGTATTTATAATGTTTCATAGGGTATATGCATGGAGTGTGTGGTATTGTGTATGTATTTGTTACATATATACATAGTTTGCCCATGTATCTAGTATATTGTCCTATATAACATATATATATATGTGTGTGTGGGTGTGGATACGAAACTATATGAACTACTACTGAGTGTATGTACATTAATATACACATACATATGTAAACATACATCGCTGTCAAAACAAGAAATGAGAAATGGAGACAGTAGGAAAAAAAGTAAAGATTAAAGGAGGAATGACAAACAATGGAAGGAATCTAGAATGACAATAATAATAAAGGATGGTAGCCTAGTAGCAATGATAATATCGACCGAAAACAACGATCAGCTATTTGTATACACCATACCATTGACAAAAAATGTGTACAGGAAATGTATATGAAAAATTTTTATTGGTATATTAGTTATAAATAAATTTCATCTATTGAATAAAGTAATCGAACGGTTAGTAATTATAATCCAATATATTGGTAAAGTATACACTATTATATATTACAATTAAGTGAAATAGTTTAGAATATTTAATTGTCAAATTTGAATACTACTACTACTACTACCGTGGTGTATACTACTTATATTGACAGATATAAGTAGTGTGATGTACTAATCGGAAGAAGAATACCTGCCAATAGAAGATTCAGAGAGATCAAATTGAAGGAAACAGAGAGCAATTGTAATAAAAATAGAATTGAAATAATCATGAAGTATGCAAAATACAGTTGGAGAAAGGTGTGAACATAATGTATTTAATGCATGGTTTTCATATTTGATGAATGCACCCTGTAATTTTGAGTCAGTGAATAAGTTGGTTTCCTCCACCTGAATTCTCGTCCATCAGACTACTATTACTACTTATTTGCAACGATCGGTGTATAGTCACCAAACGTATGTTTGCTTCCCTCCTCCAGGTTTTGCTAATAAAATATTATTGGTCAAGTTACAATGTGGCTATTTGTTTAAGTCACTAGATACGACATTCATCATGTTGGGATGCAAGGGTGTTAGCATTAGTCAACAGGAAACCCTAGACCTAGATATAGACATTGAAGCGAGCATCAATTCCCTCTTACTAGTAAATATTACCCGGATTGAAACTCAGGTATAGTGTTATCTATCAACTATCGCCAAACACTAACACTACTGCTAATTAATAATGGAAATAGTAGTATTATAAGGAAATATTAGTAAAGTTAGTATTCTATTACTTCAAATGCTAAAATATATTTAGATGATGTTTTGTCAGTTGATATCGCGGTTTGTAAAGCTAAATGATTTACATTTCCTCAATAGCAATCATGAATAACCATTTACAGCTTTAACGAAGAACTGAGAATAATAAATGATTATACTATCAACTGAATTACTGTTTTGTCTAAAAAGTAGCTGTTCCGAATAACAGAACACAAAATAGTCACTAGTTGAACTCCAAACTGATAGGAGTCGAACAGCTACAAACTCAAATTAAAGAAAATATACCAATTTAATATTCTTTAGAGTATGTGGATTTGTGGAGATTGTAGTATTTTCACAATTGAAGTCACGAATCTATCTAAACCTAGAAGCATTGACGGCGGTTTCGTTTTAGAATGGAATTCCTTAGCAGTGCGCATCTACGACCCCGCTCATTGAACTCGAACCCAGAACGTTCAGTCTGGCTCACAGATGCTTAACTTGTAAACCACTGAGCCAATATCCAACTGTGTTAATGTGCAACTTCGATCGATCCATGATCTTGTGCAACCCTTCATCCCTTTTCTGAATTCAATAACTGTCTCACACCCGACACGGAATGGACATCATTGGTCATGGTTTTTCACTAGAACTCCAGGGAATTCACATCCTGTGTAACTCAGGTGGATGATTTCGATGGAGTTTTGTTCACTGAGTTAGGTGGTTTGGTCGTGGAGATGAATGTCGGAAAGAAACAACAATTTCCTTGTTATATACGTAGATGTAGTATACATTAGTTAAAAAATAGCTTAATCCTACTATATATGAAGTGATTAGCATTACATAATTTCTATAGATCGGTCTGTTAAAAGAGAAACTAATTAGGATGGGATCAATCATTTTATGTTATTTATTTTGAAAATAAAAAAGGTGGATGATGTTGGTGGAGTTTTGTTCTCTGAAAATTATGCACAAAAATAGGGACAAAAATCAAACCAACGAGAGTCACAACCAAAACAAATGAGTAAACAATGACAGTTTTAAGGTCAAAAAGAACCAATCAACATCGAGGTGTACAGTACAAGCTGTGAAACATATGTGGAGAAATTCGAACACCTCACTTCTATCTGAAGTTTGTGATGATGTCGTTCAGAAGAACAATGAAGGCTCCAAGACCAAACCATTCAGCTCAGAGAGCAAAACTCCGTCAAAAACCTAAAGACTTCATAAATTGTGGTTATATTTTTCAAAACCTGCTTCCCATTCGAGCGATATGTCTTAAGAACCACTGTCAATCCTAGTTTTTAACCTCACCAATAGGTTTATCCATTCACTTACTCCTTCTGTTACTATAACTATTACTACTACTACTGATGAAAAAATCTACAATCATTTATTCAAAAAACGGTTAACCTAAATTATATTCCCGAACCAATCAAGATAAAGTAGTCGACTTCACAGTCATAGTGTAAATATCAAAATAGACTTAAAAATTACAATTAGAAATAAATGTCAGGATTCTTATCACACACTAACATCAACTATTATGCAATAATTTTAAAATCTTTATACTAATCCCAAGTCCTAGCAATAATAAATCCTTCGTTTTTGATTGAGATCATGAACCGATTGACGTTAGACCACCACAATTAAAAGCCTGGAAGCACTGTATGGCCGTTTTGTCCTATTGTAGGACTCCTCAGCAGTGCGCATCCACGATTCCGCTCGCGAGATCTTTCACAAAGTGTTTCCTTTCATTGAGTTTCTTCAAAATGAACTCATAATGATTACCAGTATAGACGTTAATACCAATGGGTGCCTGCTCAGTAGTCCAGTAGGTTAAGCATTCGCACGCGAGACTGAAGGCTCTGGGTTCGAATCCCGCGAGCGGGATTGTGAACGCACTGCCGAGGATTCCCACAACAGGACGAAACGGCCGTCCAATGCTTCCAGGTTTTTAATGGTGATCTAACATCAATTGGTTCATGATCTCAATCAAAAACTTAATAATCTCCACAACCCCTATAATAGAAATCCTTCGTTTATCTTTCTTAACTTCTAATTGGTTAAAATAGTCTAAGCACTCAAGATCATTCAGTAGTATACTTAAGGTTGACCAAAATTATCCCATGAAGTAATTTTTTCAAATAAATTCATCATAGATTTTTTTTCTCGCCACTTCTTTCTTCAAGTATCTTATTGTTTGAAAGATGACAAACGTGAATAGTAAGAAAGTAGATAAAATATTTATCATTATGAATGATTGCCTAAGGCAAACAAAATAGGTGTTTTGTTTGCGTTTTTCATGTTTACCCTACCTAACTGTATACATCAAACATTATACATATACAAATAGCTCAAATCATTAATTAATCAAGTACTACTTCTTTACATACATCATGAGTAGTATTTAAAGTAGTAATAATGTAGACAGTACTACTACTACAAGTAGTAGTAGTATTATAAGTAGTATAAGTCAGCTATTGTCAAGTATTTTCCTAATTAAATAGTAATAATAATAATAATAATAATGACAATAATGGAACTTTCAAAATAAATGAAATAATTCTTTGAGTTAACTTTCAACTTCACTCTTACTGAACTCTAAATTGTATCTAATATTCTCTTAGTTTACTTCTAAGCACTTATTATAACTGTAATTCACTTGATATACCCCCCCACTCGCTCATTCACGTCTATTTATTATTGTTATTATTATATATTCTATGAATACATTCCAATATAAATAGACGCACATAAGTAAATGAATAATTAATTCAAGTAAAATGGGAGAGAAATCGATTTCGAGTCATTATTATTAATGTTTTGATTGTTTCTGCTCAGCTTTTTTTTTCCTCTTTTCAATTCTGTCAAAAACACTTCCATACGCTTCATTGCTTTATAATTAAATTCAATAGAGAATGGGATAAGAAAACTCATTCATTCACTCACTCACTCACTCACTCACTACTAAACAAAATAACTCAAGAGAAAACACATTAAAAATAAACAAAACAGAAAGAAAGAAAAAGATGAGAAACGGATTGGAGAAAGTGAACTTAATGTACCCGCTAATTCTATAGCACGTATTAAAGTATATAAGATGTATGTTCATGCATACACCAACATACATTTGATGTATAGTGAATGGTGTTTGGAATGAACAAGAAAGAAAGACAGCGAGCGAGCGAGCGAGAGAGAGAGAGAATGAAAGAACTAAAAAGAAAAAGTTGATCGAGAACAAAATGAAAGTTATTTTTCTCTTGTAGAACAAGAGAGAAAAAAAACATTAAGATAAATAAGAATCGGTAATAATAAATGGAAGAATATAAACGAAATAAAAATCATAATAAAATAGGTTTTTCTTTCTTTTTTTTCTTTTTTTTTTTTGGAAAAAGAACAGAACGAAATAAAATTAGACACTTGTATTATTAGACACAAAAAACAAACAAACAAACACACAACTGAATTAGGCAAAAAATAAGTGGGTGATTAGGTAAGAGGGAGAATGTACAATGGTATTTAAGTAGAGCTTATGGAAGAAAGAAAGAAAAAAGAAAAAAAGAAGTTTGTTTATGGTCCATTAGATCTAAATTTGTAATAATATGAACTGAAGAGAACAAAAAAAAATCAGTGTTCCATGCAATTGAGCACGAGAATAGGTTTGTATAGTTTTTAAACATACATACACACACACACACCTATACATAGAATTACATTAATACAAATGTTTATTATTACTATCAATATTCACGACGATAAATCCTTTAATCTCTAATGTCCATGAGATAACAAAAGATGACGTTAATTGGATACAAATAAATCAACAATCAGCCGTATTATTAATAAACACTCATTAGAAGGGATACATTAATGAAAATCAGAATACAATAAATAGATATTACATTCTAATACAGGATATTGTTAGAAATATTCTCATGTCAACTGTTTAAATTGCAAACAATCGAATGATCCATTAATAAGGATTGATCAAGTTCAACTACATTTAATCAATTAAACTAATCGCTTACTCAAATATACCTTGAAGGTACTCAAATGAAAATCTTGTTTTCTACTTAAAAGAACATTAAATACTATTCAATATACCGTAGAGTTATATTAGAAAAGTCTTTCATCATTAATTATCAAAGCAACATAACCAATGAGATATTGATATGTCCAGTTAATGAGTGTTTAAAGTGAAAAAGGAAAAAAAACACCATTTAGAAAATATCCAGTCAAAGACAAATGAAACCGATACTTATTTCCATATTGTTTTCATTGTTACCTATGTCTCTTATCCATCATTTTAAAAAAAGGTCTCTTTTATGATAATTATGAGGTACAGTGACTTGATTGTAGTAAGGTAACAGATAGATACTAAGTGATCTAGAAATGAAATGGAAGCAGATAAGTTAGAAAGTTCTGGGTTTGATTCATGGCAATGTTATAGATCTGTTAATTTGGATAATCCTATACTAACAGTTTACCATTACTTCATGGTTTTTAATGACTGTATAACTAAATGTCAATTTATGATATACAACTTTTTTAAAAAGTAATAACCTTACATTATCTATATCCCCATCATACTACTCCCTATCTGCACTAAAAGTCATAGATCTTAAATGAAACAACAAAACACGCAATTCATTCATTAATTCTGTTTGTTTCTTTGTTTGTTTTTTCTTTCCCAATAAACAAAACAAGAATATTGTGAATAAAGTGTTTAAATTAAAGAGAATAAGATAGTGGAATTACTATTTCAGTCTTATAACTAAGTTTATATCTGTCTTTGTTTGATTAAATACAAGTGTAAAGTACACATTTCAAGAATTTTCAGATATCCTTCCTCTCTCTCCCTCTCTCTCTCTCCATCTGTCTTCCTCGCTCTCTCTCGCTCTTGGTCTCTGTCTCTCTTGTTTAGCTCTAACAACGAAATCCTATCATTTCTATGGATTATTTGTAATTTGGTATATTATACCCGGTGATAAATGAAATGAATACACGCAAATTAAATATTTATATATGGATTATTTATCATACAGCTGAATTCATAAAAACAATAGATGATTAAATATGTTAATGATACATTGAATTAATAATCTATTAATCATGATCCTAGATCAGATATCATAAACATTGTCATTCAATTTATCTTAATGATGATATTTCTTCTAAACAATTCATTGTATTGATATTTCTCTATTCTAAGCATATACGGTGTCTAGTAATCAATATAAGTCAATGAATAACTGTTTACATTTCTATGTAGAGTGAATCTTGTAGGTCATATTAAATAGAAAGTAGGTTAGTGTTGCTTTGTTTGGAATTACACTGATTGTTCAAGTTACATTACAATATGTGTTTATATTATAAGTAAATATTACATCATGAAACAGTCGTCCAGTGCTTCCAGGTTTTCTATGGTGGTCTAGATTTAATTGACTCAGAAACTCAACTTTTAAATGTTACATTGCCGCTACAAATACTACTTAAATACTTTTCAACTGAATGTTGCATAACATGTTAGGTAATCTCTTTAAGATATATTGAAAGTATTTTTTTATTTAACTCATGAACCGATTGATGTTAGACCACCATTGAAAACCTGGAAGTGCAGGATGGCCGTTTCGTCCTATTGTGGGACTTCTCAGCAGTGCGCATCTACAATCCCGCTCGCGGGATTCGAACCCAGGGCCTTCAGTCTCGCGAGCGAACGCCTAACCTAATGGACTACTGAGTCGGCATCCAATGGTGTTAATGTCTAACCTCAACCAATCCACGAAATTGCGCGAACATCTTCCATTGTACTGAGGTAGACACCCATTTCTACTCGACACGGTTTAGCTCCACTGGTCACGGTTTCTCACTAGAACTCCGAGAATTTTCTCATGAAGTTAGTCACTAGTGAGCACATGGTAATTATCAGTATAGTGGTTGTGGAGATTGTTAAGTTTGTGATTGAGATCATGAACCGATTGATGCTCCACAACCACTATACTGAAAGTATTCTGTTGAAAAATTCGAGTCAATCATATTCGATGATGATTAAATCCAACGTATCATATAACAATTCAATAACATCTTAGAAATATTACGTTGGTAAAAGTTAGATCAAGTTATATGTAATGTAATTTGACGATTATCATTAGTTCAATTTAAATATATATATATATATATATATATATATATATATATATAAATACACTCTTTTTATTTGTGTTTAATTTCGAGAAGAATAATTTAGGTATTGGGGTATCTGAGTTAACCACAGTAAGTAACGTTTGAGACTTCTTCAAATACGATTCAATATACAGTCAGTCATTCAGTTACAACGTAGGACCAGGCACCTATATGCATCGGTCCAAGTTGTCATACCTCATTAACACAACAAGACGAACACCGGATTCATAAAAGTAGTTAATCCAAAGGTGGTAATATATGAAAGAAAGATCGCATTCAATATATAGAAATTCGAATAAACCAGAAATCTGTCACACGACAAATAAGGCGGGACTATCAGGATAATGTTATATTTTTTACGGAAGTTATATTTATAACAGAATAACTCTGTTTTTATAAGTAACAAGAAATGACCTTGAGGTGCATCAGGTTAGCGCAAACTGAAAGTGAAGACAATCAATTAGGTAACAGCAAATATCATTGTGGAAATATGAATTGGATGAACTTCATCAAGATTATTCTTGACAGAAAGAACTAACATGTTAGAAAAAATAACCTTGATAGCCTAATTGCTTCTTACTAACAGAATAACGATTTTAGACAATTATAAATACACACCACTTAAACTTTTTTTTTCTTTTTGTAGGAATAAATTAAATGATCACAGGAAGTTGACATGAAGCATTTGGTTCTCGGTAACACAAGTGTTTATACGCATTTATAAATTAATATTTATTATAGGTGTATCCTTCCGTATCTGTGTTCATGTTTATCCTGTATGGTATCTCAAATGCATAATGAAAAATAACAAATACACATTTTGATGAACGACCTAATTACCAATAAATATTCATTCATACCATCAGATAAGATCCCAGTATATTATGCATAAAAACACACCTCACCACCATCCCGACAACAAGAATAGTTGAACAAAATAGATCACATGTTCTGCTTGATAATACAACAATTTATGCTTATAAAAATCTAAATATCCCTACTTTTTATATTATCATAAATGATAAGTTTTATATATCTATATCTTGGCAAACACATTGAGATATAGATAGATAGATATACAATCCGTACAACAGTAAATGGTCATAACAACAGTGACAAGTTGAAAGTATGATATTGAACAATCGTAGAACATGATCTAACCGTCATAATTATGGTCACTATTATTATTATTATTATCCACTAATAGTATTGTTATTATTATTGTTAGTATCGTTATTACTGTTGCTATGGTCCAATATATGGATATTGGGGAACCGTGTTTGATATGGTTAAAACATGAAACAGTGACAAGTTGAAATATTTAAACTCTTAATAATATTCATTAAGGTCAGTAGACAATATTATCTTAGCAACTATCTTGATATATATATATATATATATATATATATATATATATATATATATATATATATATATATATATCTTATTTAAAAGCAGGACCTTAATTACATATACATGCTGATAACAAATGATTAATAACTAAACTTATAACTGATTAAATGAACAAGGATACTAATCTTTATATGTATATACTACTGACAATGGTACACTATGAAAAACACTATACATGATTTTGATTAAGACTACTATATCTATTTGAAATATTCATGTTTATAGTATACAAGTATAATGTTGAACAATAGTGGAGTATTTTAGAAAGGATTGTTAATACTCAAGTTTACTACTGATCAATCACTGTTTCCATATACATACGATCTAATGAAATGTCCTACACAAGTAAAGATGGTATTCCATTATAGATCAATGATAGTAGTTATTGACACAATGATACTAAAAAGTTGATCATATTATTTTACAAATGAAATGAATTTTGAAAATTCACATCATTGAAATTCTTCATTATTGTGATTGAATTGTAATGTGTATGAAATAATAGATGATCACATTTGTTGAATATCAAATATGGATGGAATAACTGTTCAATACTCAGTTGTTTGTTGTCAATAAGTCTTCTTAAGTTAAGGTATCTATCTTTAGGAAAGGGAATGAACAATTTTACAACTTTGTATACAATTTAAACGGGTCAGTATATTAAGTGGTCAGCGTCAAATCATTTGTCCTGAATAACTTAAAGCTAATATCTGTGTATTCGAACTACACTAACAATAATATGGTTCCGTTAAAAAAGGAAACACTTGCTACTCATTAAGATCGACTACTATAAGACTCATATCAAGTAGTAAACATTACAGATCACGATTTTGAGTCTGTATATGTTTTAATCAATTCACTTAATAGAAGAGGTTTGTAAGCTTACAAATTGATCCAACTTTCTAAATCTAGTATTCCTGACACTCAATGGTTTTATCTTAATTAAACAAACCGTAAAGTAAATTTATAATTGAATGCTTATGATAATTATCTTATATTTTTTCCCTACATTATGATGATAACTCAAAGTAGGCTGTTACCATGTATATTAACTCCATAACAGACAATTTTATATCAACTTAAATCCGACCCAGTAATCAAACGTTGAGTTTGATTTTCTTTTAAGCATAAGAACTATTACACACAACTACTCAGATTAAATGAAATGGAATAATGTAAGGAGTGTGTAATCTAAGGATTGAAAATGAATGACTACATTCATATATAATATGAATATATTTATCTTATATTGTAAGATTAGAGATTTATGAAGATTGTTTACATTGCAGATTGAAATGGACTTTTTTTAATCGTCAAATGTGCGCGAGATCGAAAGTCTCGAGTTCGAGCCCCACGTGAGGGGTCGTGAATGCACACACACACACTAGGATGAAACGGCTGCCCAGTGATTCCAGGTATTCAACGGTGATCTAGCTTGGATTGATTCATAAGTTCAATGAAAAACAAGACCAATCCAAATAAAAACGAGTTTTAGAATAATTGCAGTAATTTCAAAAAGATAATTATTTACATTGCAAATAAGTATGTAATAGTTTAATGACTAACTGCTTTGGTTAAGGAGTTTCATAAAAATAGGATAAAACTAAATGTTCAGTACTGTCATTGGTGCAGTGATAGATTTACCAAGTAGAGTTTAGCAGTAAATGGTTTTGTGGAAATTACAGGACTTCCAAAGATTTTTAATCATCAACTGACATCACATGTGAGACAGTCATCCACCATAGACGATGAGAGACGCTTTCCAAATATTGCGAAATGATTGTAGTATTGGATTAACACAGTTGAATACTATTACAATATTCTAGAGGTCGAGCTGCCATGTGAGACCGAAAGTCTTGGGTTCAATTCCTGAATTTGAAGTCGTAGATACTCACTTCTGAGGAGTCCCATACTAGGACAAAACGGCCGTCTGGTGATCACATGTTTTTAACGGTCATTCAACTAAGACTAGTTCGTTATCTAAGATCTATAAGGAATCGCTGTTTATCCTACTTTGTGATAAACTCTTTGTATGTGTACAAGAACTAGTGGGTCCTCACAAGTGACGTGAGTAAAATCAATTTTGAACCGAAATTTGTCTGCTTCATTAATATTGAATAATCTCGTTCACTAATTTAGTTGACAGGGTTTTTTTTGTTAAGAAACAAACTAACGAAGTTTACACTTATTGGTAGTGAAACGATCATCACAAGTTGTTTTAGATAATCATTCCTTTATATCACAATTAGATTAAAGTATGAATTGTACCACTGAACACGAATACAGTGATTATAATAGATAAACGTTCTCAATCGGATATGATAGTTACGGGTTACACTCTAGAATGAAACTATTGTCTAATACTCCTTAAGATCAATCTATAATAAGTGTAATTAACGCATTAAATCAATAAATATTTCTCATCATACCCATCAACTTCAATTTATTTAAAGATTGAAGATTAAAATACATTACCTAGTTACTCATTTAAATTTAACCTACTTAAAATTATAAAAAAAACAACGTAAATTGATCGGAATCGAGTTCATCACTTTCAAAATTGAATTCACATGTCATTAAATAATCATTAATTGATGAATCTCTTAGTGGAATACTTTAAAATGAGTTCAAAATAATCATCAAAGAGTTTTCTTCTCTTTTTTTTAATTACCGATCATGATAATTAATAATGAGAAGTTTTCTTCTCCATCCCTCTCTTTATCTCTCTCTTAATAATTAATGTTCGGATAATTTATGATACAGACTACAATCAGAAGGGGTTTTTAATAGTTGAGATCATCAGTCAACTGAAACTAGATCACCATGAAAAACCAGGAAGAATTGGACGGCCGTTTCATCCTAGTACAAGAATCCTCAGCAGTGCATATTGGCGATCCCGTATCGAGAGATTCGAACCCAGAACTTATCGGTCTCGTGCGCGAGCGCTCAAACACTAGACCACTGAGTGGGCATCCAACGATATTAATGTCTAACTTCAACTAGTCCTTAAAATTGAGCGGCACATCCACCATTGTCTTCAGTGAGTTACTATCTCACAACAGACTCACTTGAACTCCACTAGTCACTGTTTCTCACTTGAACTCCAGGAAATGCCTCTTTGGAGGAGTCCCAATATAGAAAGAAACAGCCATCCAGTGTTTACAAGTTTACCATGGTTGTGTAGCTTCAATTAACTCATGATCTCAATCTGATATGTTGTCACTTATACGTACTATTTAAGATTCACAAGCTATTAAAATATAAATCTTCACTATTCTCTAGTTTATGTGGAAGACTACTTTTAAAGTCATAAAAACCTCTTGAGTAATTCATGAAATGCTATGAGTTCTTATCGATTATATCAATCTTTACAATAAGAATTATAAAGATTAAAACGATAATGTAACACATTGATATTCTTCTATACTCAGTAATGATTGTTCACCGGTTTCTGATTCATAATTTGATCACCACACTAAATCATCAAGATGAACATTGATGACATTTTTTTTTCAGTCACTAATATTTGGGACAATAATTGAATGAACTACAAAGTAGTGAAATTATACTAAACATTAGAACTTCCATAAGATAATTGAAATTGTTTTGTTCATCGACTAATATATACTACTGAAATATTCCTTTTATTAAAGAATTATTTACTTATATTTACATTTGTAAAATGTATATTTATTATTAGAATAGAAATTGATATACAGAATAAAAGAAAGTACAATCAAGATAAATACCATATGATTAATAATCGTATCATCTTTGAAAAGAAAATAATAACACGATAACAATCCTAATGAAAAGGTCATCTTTAGTAATATTGCCGACAAATGATAGACAGTTACTTCTCTTTAACTTTATAACTAGACACAATCTCTTGTCTACAATTGTATATGTGTATGTATGTGATAGAAAGATTAATATGCCGTAGATTCATGTTATCTATTGAAGTTTATTATTATTATGATGATGATAATAATAATAATAATAATGATCAGTTAAAATATTAACAACAAACTACAAATCGTTCGATGGACTATTTTCTTCCATTTGTTATTTTACAATATCTTATTCACTAATTCACTGAAATTCATTCATTTATTTATTCCGTTTATTTGTCATTTTATCGTCCGGTATTATTTATCAAAATAAAAGTTGAAAAAAAAAGAGAACAATAGTGAACAAAACAAAATGATCAAACGGTTTTCTATATATCACACTTTTATTTTTAAATCATCCGCTCTCCCCCCCCTTCTTGAAAGAGGTTTTATTTTTGTTTAGTCGAATACAAAAGAAAATACCGTCATCTATTTTTCTTTTTTGATCTTGTGTTATCATATCGGTTCTTACTTTTAGTTATCTTTTATTCCATTCATTATCAATATCATTAAAATAATTTAAGGCACTCACTATTAGCCAATACACATACATACATTCACACATAGATAGATAAATAGACAAATTGACATGGATGATTATTATCATTGAAGATACATAGAAATAAGTATCTATGTGTATAGGTATAATATTGACAATCAAAGTAGTATCTTATACCAATAATATTTTTCGCGCCTTATTTGATCTAATTACATTACATTATTCTTGTTTATTTGTTGATTATTGTTAGTTTTATCAAAAGAGAAATATAAAAAGATTCTATTATATTAACAGTATATGAATTGATCGACTGATTATTATAAGTAAACTAGAAGAAAGAAAACATATACTGTTGTAGAAGAAGAAGAAGAAGAAGAAGAAGAAAGAAAGAAAGAAAGAAAGAAAGAAAGAAAGAAAGAAAGAAAGAAAGAAAGAAAGAAAGAAAGAAAGAAAGAAAGAAAGAAAGAAAGAAAGAAAGAAAGAAAGAAAGAAGGAACAATCTTGAAAGATAAAAGTGTTCCGACAATTTTTTTTTGAAATTCCTTTTTCAGAATATTTATTTACATCAAACCTATCAATCATTACTAATCAAATCGATATGATTGATTGATTGATCATGCAATGAATGTAAATGATCATCAATAGTTATTTACATAGATAATAAGTATTAAATAAACAGTGTTAACTACGAATTATTATCAGTATGGGATTGTGTAGATAATCAAGTTTTTGATTAGGATCATGAATCGATTAACATTAGACCATCATTGAAAACTTGGAAGCACTGAACAGCCATTTCGTCTTAATATAAAACTATGAATTATTGTAAATATTCAAAATGAATTCAATCCATGAAAACTTTGTTATTTCATATAGTTTGTTATTCATAGGATGTATTCTACTCCTAAATGAATATGGAGTCGATCAAATCGGAAGTTAGGGAATAGTATATTGATAACATTAAATGGAAAAAAAGGAAATATATTTATTTTTAATGCGTCTTAACTGAATTCCTATCAACAGCCCCCAACTACTTAACAATATAAGACGATATTACATCATAAATTTGAGAATATAAGTAAGTATTAACCTAACTGTCTAAATGGTATCATGTTCACCAAGTATATAGTAGTCAATAAACATTATTAAATAGTTTCAAATTAAATATCAACTAGGTATTCCGTGTTTTGGTAGTCGGTCATAAACGGTGTAGAAACTAATGAAAACGTGAGTTAATCCAACTTTGCATATCACATCAATACAACGAGACGTAACTAATAAGATGAATATCAAAAGAAACTGAATAATCTTATTAATGATCATAATGAAAAAGGCTAATTATTATGATTTTTGATTAAGATCATGAACGGATTGATGTTAGACCACCATTGAAAACCTGGAAGTGCTGGATGGCCGTTTCGTCCTATTGTGGGACCCCTCAGCAGTTCGCATCCACAGTCTCGCGCTCGAACGCTTAACCTACTGGACCACTGGCATCCAGTGGTATTAATGTCTATACTAATAATCATTATGAGTCGATTTTGAAGAAACTAAATGAAAGGAAACACTTTGTGAAAGAAAGATAAAGAGCAAATCCATTTGCATTATTTTCTGATCAGTTCTATACCATATCCAAATCATAACTCCAAACAATGATTGTAATCATCAGACTAATTCCAAACAAATAGTACTCTTCATTGATCAACATAACTCTCTAGTTTGTAACAGTTTTCCATTTGACAACCGTTTATAATTTTTAAAAAAAAATCAAATTATCCAATTTGATAATTAAACTAATGTAATCTCATAAATCACTTACAAACTGTTAAAATGTTTAAGAAAACATTCATGTGACAGCCTTAAAAGAAGGAATATAGGAGTATAGGCTAGGTGTTTAAGAACTCCTTAATAACTTACAAAAAAATGTCTTATTAATTCATGTAAGATGAACATATACTTAGCGAATTCATTCACATTCCATTTTTTTTTTTAATTAAACCGCTTCATAACCTTAAAATCTTTCGATAATTTTCTTTGAATTTACCCAAAATACTTCAACATTTTAAAATAAAGAGAAAAAAGCTTATTCACAATAATCTATTTCAATAGATCAATATCTTGTAACCCTCTCCCCCTCCCTTAATGTAAAAGTAATAATTATGTATAGTTGCTGTAGGAACAAAAATTAATTTTTCCTTAAAAGTTGATTAATTGTACTACTTTTTTTTAGAAAAAAATAATATTCTTTAAATTATGTTTGAAACTTGAATGGTACTATTGAATATTGGACATGTTGTTAACAATATGAATTTAAACTATCCGTTAATAAACAAAGATGAATAGTGGTTAGCAGTGGAATCTAGGACGCGCGTTTCATCTTATTTGGGACTCGTCAGAGTTTATGTTCACATCGGGACTCGGATTCAAAACACCACCGTATTATCCACTTAGCTCTACTGAATCCTGATAGCTACCTGTTTATGTAATGCGGTGAAATTTCAAATTCACTTGATGTTGTTAACTTGTATCTTTCTATTGCTATTTAGCATTGCACTTGATCAGTCTCTGATTGGCAACACGCGTCCTGGATTCCACTGCTAACCATTATAATCGTTGTTTATAAAGCTTGTGAATTAAGGCAATATTTAGGAAGTCCGCATAGGATACACATATGAGAGACTAATCAATTGTAATTCAAATTAACAATGGGAAGATACAAGTAAACAACATCAAGTGAATTTATCCGTTAACAACATTATAATGTAGATATAACACACTATCGTATTATTATTATTCGTTCTTAATGTTAGAATATTTAGTATTTCAGATGAAGAAATATAATTCAAAAAAAGATAACAATGTTCTCTAGGATTTGTAAAAGCGGTATCTATAAACGATTTTAAGCTTATATCGTATAAGCAGATGGTCAATGAATTGATAACTAATACAATAAGTTTTTCTTAGGACTAAAATGGATTAATACCAATAAAGTCTATACACGATTAGTTGAAAGTTACATTTGTCCGCCTGGAGCCCCTCTGGGGCTACTACCGGTCCCAAACCCGGATAAAGGAGGAGGGTTGGACATGCGTTTAGCAACCCCATTCCGTAGAAAACTAACTCGCTAAAAGAACGCTAACGAGAAAGCAAGTAACGATGAACGAAAATGTCTCATTACACAGTTTACATTTAACGCATAAATCAAATTGAAAATATAGCTATACAAAGTTATTATATTTTGATTAGATACATACACAAATCGGTACAAGTATATATATATTTTTTTTCATTATTCAAAATAAATATTACACTTTTTTGCAATTAATCACTCACTTTTGATCGTCCAACCATTCCAGATGATGAAGATGATGATAATGCATCTGCAGATAATTGATGTTGACCAAATCCTGTTAAATTTGTTCCACCATGCCCACTTGGTAAGTGTCCGATAAAATTTTGTGAATTACTATTAGTATTATTATTAAAATTGCCTGATAACCCAGATGGATGATTTGTATAAGGTGAACCAAGATGTGGTGGTCTAAGTTCACTACCACCTCCAAACCCCGATGGATTTGAATACAATCCAGGATAGTTTGAATGATTACCATGATGTGGATGGAGTTGCTGTTGATGGTGATTATGATGTAATTGTTGTTGTTGTGCGTAATAACTTGAAGAATCTGAAAAACCAGACATTGGGGAATTATGCGGATTAGGATTATATCGTGGATCACCACCACTACCACCACCTCCAAACATTGAATGGAATGCATTACTGGATCCAGCAGGTAAATTCGAACATGGATACATACCGCCTAATCCTAATAATCCACCCATTTGTGTTACAGACGATGCTGCAGCAGCGGCAGCAACTGCCGCATAGGCAGCTGCTGGATCACCATGAAATCCTGAATGATGCTGATGATTATTATTATTTGCAAAATTTCCAATATTTGAATGAGATAAATTATGTTGCATATTCAATCCTCCATTTGAATCATCAATTAAATTATTAAACAGATTCGTTGTTGGTGTTGTTGTTGTTGTTGAATGACCACTGGGAAGATTTCCATGTTGTAATCCTAATGATGTATTTGAATTAATTATTGATTGATTCATTGAACAATTAACAGGTTGGGGACTATTGCCTGAACCAGTTGATCCAGCAGAATCTCTATCTTCAATCACTAAATCAATTGGCATTTTACCGCGTAAACATGTTATATAACGAGAACAGAAGTTATCACAGAGTTCATGAACCTATATTACATTGAATAATAATTAAAGATATATACATATTATATAAATATATATATTTATGTATATATGAAGAACACATTAGAACGTAAATCTAAAATTTATAAATAATACGTGTTTATGATAAGAATACTTTATCATCTATTATTGATTTATTTGTTTATACAACCCAATCATACTTGATAAAGAAACGCTGGAAGAGGTGGAATCTTTCATTTACCTGGGAAGTATCATCGGTAAGTAAGGAGGATCCTATGCAGACGGAAAGGCGGGAATCGGTAGAGTTAAAGCAGCATTCCTACAGTTGAAGAATATATGGAACTCAAAACAACTTTCTGTCAACCAACACCCAAGTCAAAATCTTCTATATGAACATCAAGTGCACAGAGCTGAAACTTAGAGAACTACCAGAACCATCATCAACAAAGTACAAGTATTTATAAACTGTTGTCTATATATGTACTGAATGTCTGTTAGTCGGATACCATCAACAACAGCCTACTACAGAAGAGAACAAATCAGCTTCCATCTGAAGAGGGAATTGCGAAAAAACGTTAGAAGTGGACAGGGCATATATTACGCAAATCACAAAACTGCATCACGAGTCAAACCCTAACTTGGAATCCTGAAGGGAAACGAAAAGAAGGAAGACCAAAGAACACATAGTGTCGAGAATTGGAAGGAGACATGAAAAGGATCAGCAGTAAATGGAACCAACCGGAAAGGATTGCCCAGGACATAGTTGGATAGAGAATAGTGGTGGTCAGTTAGTCAGTCAGTAACAAAGTAGAACTTCGCACGTACGTACATCAGTTCGAGTTGCCACACCACATTAGCACAGAGATGCAGTAGTCGATTCAAATCCCGTAGTAGTAGAGGTAATAAGAGTATAAGCAGCAATCGGGAAGAGAAAAAAAAGACAAGGAGGAATGAGGAGATCAAAATTTGAGAGAACATAAAGAGTGTATGCACCTGCGCCATTGCAAACGATTTTGAGCCATGTCATTCAGGGTCTCTAACCATCGGTTGCTATCATCTCGCTGTCCCCAACCAGGTAGTCTATACCTACCGACATGACTCAGACCACTTGTCAGTGACTTCATGGACTTGTGCCATGTTTTGGTCTGGTCGCCCCTAGCTTTCTTCCAACCTGCTCCTATACCACTGAACATCGCACGTCGAGGCAGTCGGTGGTTGGGCATACGTAACACGTGTCCCAGCCATCTCAACTGATGAAGTTTCACCATTTCATCAATTGATTTGCAGTCCTTACCTAGTACCTAGAATAGTGGTGGGCGATATATGCTCTTCCACGAGGGGTGACAGGTGTAAGTAGCAAGTAATATATCTTATAAAGTATATAGGATTTGCGGGGATTGTTGAATTCCATAGTTAGCATAATAGATTGAGCCTGATGGGGGTTTTATAAATTGTGGACGATATCTGAACGATGGTTATGTGAATTTGTGAATGGCCAATTACTTGCTACGGTTAAATAAGAGCTATAAATTAGTGTGAGGAATTAAGATTAAGATTTACAATCGGACGTCAGGGTTAAGAATTAGAGTTTGGGTTTTCATCACAATAATGAAATCCAAGTCATGCATTTAATACTATTCGGGACTTATCAGGTGAATGTACCTGGATTTTAGTGTTAAACATGAGTGTAAACAAAACGATCTTCCTAGAGTTTTCTGCTAACCACAGATCACGTCTTACTAAAACCTGCTACTTAACGTTATACTGAGATGATTTTCTAAGGATGCCAATTTAACAACAGAGATTGATAAATTACAGTCCTGAATATTAATAACAGTAAGGTACGAACCGTTACTGGAATAAACAGTGTGCTTTGTGATGATTTACTTCAATTCAAAACTTACTTTCATCACACATCGATATTAGCTGGGGGGACTATTGAAAATCGGTAAACATTGAACAGTTGTTTTGTCCTGTTTAACAGTGGATGATCACAACACTACACGTGGCGAAATGTAGGGTAGTGTTTTTAAACGTGTCTTAGTGAACTCGGTACTTACTTCATTGACTTTGGAACATAATTTAAGGATCATGCAATTCTCTCTTTCTTGGTAATTAATATTATTATGGTATATGTTTATGTATTCAACTTAGATCTTGACTGATTGTATGTATGGTCTAGCAACACTAAAATCAGTCTAAATCAAACTAAGTGAAATAGGATTTGATTGCATAACATACTGGTCGAAAGTCAGTCAGATGCTACAACTTCTATAAAGCTACTATTTAACTTTTGATTCATAATGTAAAGTTCGCAAAAGATGATATCATCTCAAAATAATAGATGATGATATAATTTAAAGTCAACTATTAACTGATCAGAACTGATCATAGGATATCGTATTTCTATACAATGATTTTACAACTGAGTAAAATGAAAATATCAATCAGTTTTGAGTATGAAGGCAGCTATCACTTCCCGGTAATTAACACCGTAAAAGGGTTTCTCTAGAGGTACTCAAAAAAAGAAATTGTGTTAAAGTTGATCTTAGTGACCTGACAGCGTGGCTGCAGTACCCAAGGGATCAGTGCTTGAGGACAGTCACATACAACCTTTGGTAATTTTCGTGTTAGCTCCGTACTTGTTAGGACTTCACCTCCGGAGACGGAAATCTGTAAGATAAGATGTGTGCAATTTTTGAGGTCGACTTTTTCTAACCACATCCATCCTTGTGGGAAGGCAGCATCGCTTTTATGCTGATTATCTAAAAGGACCATCACATCTCTGTACAATCAGCAGTACGAGTTCCTCCTTGAATTTTGTGTTTGCTGATTTTAGTCTTACTGCTCTTCAATCGACCTATCTGGGATGGGAGGACCTTGAGGAACGATTGTTCTAGCCAGTATAGCTCGATTAATTCATCACGATAGAAAAGTCTAACCACCACATCAAGGGATGCAGTAACGGTCGGGAATGAAAATATACAGAGATCAAAGATAAAATGTCAAATAAACAAATAGCATTGTAATTAGATAGACTAAATCAATCAATTAACAAATAAATAAATCACACCACACATATCACTTACTTTTTCTATTTCAAGAAGATGAAATCGGAGAACTTGAATAGCTTGGATTATCTAAATGTTGTATTAAAGCCAAAAAAAAGAAAAGAAAAAACAATGGGTGGATGGATGGTTGTTGGGATGGTTGAGTAATTATGATAGAATATTAAACAATTAATTTTTATAAAATAAATTTCATTTCGAATATTTGTGTGTATGTGTACATTTCATACACTTGAATGTGTGATAATAATGACAGGAATTAACAACAATCTAATACACAAAACATAGAAAGAAAGAAAAAAGGTAAACGTCTAATTGAGGAGAAAAATATGATATATGAGGTTGTTGTTGTTGTTGTGTGTGTGTGTGTTTTACTGTAGAAACATTCTTAGATCATATTACTTAGATGTGAGTATAAAAAAATAACGAGATATGCCAGAATTGATTTGTGTTTTTTTTCGGTTTTTTTTCTCGTTTTTTTTTGCTTTTTTTCTCTCGAATAGGTGTAATCAGAATGAAAATTTATTGGAATTAATTAACCTATGAAATAAATATTTTTCTCTCTATATATATATCTCTATGCCAAATATGTGTATGTATGCATGTATGTATAATATACATGTACAAACACACACGCACCCTCTCCCCCCTCTTTAAATATCAGTTAACAACACATACATAATTTTACAAATAGATGTAGTTTTAAAAAGAGAAAAAAATGGTTATCTTGTCTTTTTTTTTCTATCCAAAAATCAAAAAAAAATTTGAAATGAAGTTACAAATTTGTAACTTTTATTGTTCTTCAAGGGAAATAATGTTTAATAACATGGCGCCAAAATGAGAAAATGTGATCGATTATATATATATGAATGTCTAGTTTGGATTTGTATTATTTATAGTCTAGCGCTTCAAGGTTTACAATGGTGGTCTAGCTTAAATCGATTCATGAATTCAACTATTACAATTATTACAATCTTCATAAATATCAATTCTGATAATCATCATCATGTGATTAGTTTCAAATTGAATGTTATAGAGTTTTAATGAGAAGCCTTAATCAATGGAGTCTAATCCATGTTATGTATGAGACAGTTATTTAACTCAGAAAATGGATGAAGGGTTATGTAAGATCATGAATCAATTGAAGTGAAACATTAACATTGTTCGATACTAGCCGGCTCAATGGTCTAGAGGTTAAGTGTTCGTGCACGAGACCTAATATGTCAAATTTGAATCCCATATACAGGATCGTGAATGTGCACTGTTGAGCAGTCGCATACTAGGATATGACAACCGTCCAGTACTTCCAGGTTTTCAATGATAGTCTAGCTTTGATCAATTTATGAATTCAACTATTAAAACCAAAGGAATGAGTAACTCTGAGTGGTCTTATTTCAAGAAGAATTAATCATTCAGAAGTTTAAAAGGTATACATAAACAAAATAGATGATAATTGGATATCATATCTCTCAGTATGTCCCATTATGAGGAACAAACCAGTAAGAATCCTAGCCATAATAGGGTAAAACAGCAATTTCGTTCTTTTATTTGTAACTCATGATGATATTTCAATAGTTAAAGTGAATGCTACTTCGTCTAGAACTAATTTCAAATGAAAAATATCAATATTAATTTAGAAAAATATTAAAATTTGAAGTTCAGTATGATAATTATCTACTTCCACAGATGACAGTTATTTTACCAGCGATGTGCTCGGAATCAATCAGTTACGACTTTTCAGTAAGGCTCAGAGAATACCTTGAAATTACTAGTAGATTGACTATTATAGTTTAGTTGAAGAGAGTTTGCTGGAGATCTGGTTTGATTTGCGGGGTTCCCGATTAGATCGACCTCAACTAAGGTATAGGTGAAACATTAGATGGGTTTTTGTCCTATTTTCGGCCTCCTCGGTAATGTTCTACTACAAGCGTGCCAGAGTTCGAACACAGGATTTTCAGACCGTTCTGAGAACGTCCAACCCTCAGAATCACTGGATTTACGTACACTGATACAATTCTAATAGAAATAATAGAAAAAATAGTTAACTTACCAAAGAATCTAACTCGGGATCACCAGTGCGAATAGTTTTTTGGGAATTAACTAACTATAAGACAAAAAAATACAGAAAAAGCGAAACAATCAGACACCATTGATTAAAGGCTGAATTTTTTATTCAATCTTAATCTAAAGGGGTATTTTTAAGGAAGGCATTGTTGTATGAACAACCATTTTTACATTCAATTAGTTAAATATTTAAAGAGCAGTACAGGACAATCATTCTAAATTAGTCACGTGGTTAGATGCTTAAAGAGAGAGAGCTTTCAATTGTCTATTTGCATCTTTCAGTGTGTACCGCCATCTGAACCGTCTTCTTGTCTAGTCTCTAAGTGTTTTACCAATGTTATACTTTCGCTGACTGAAACCTCTCACTTTGTCGAAAAATTCGAGACCACCTTCCAAAACATACTACTTTCAAGCAGTCATATGAGTAGCGTCCATCACATTAGTGCTACAAAAAAGAGAGAAGTTTCCTTTACGTGGTATATGTGCAAGTAAACTATTCTCTTCATTTGCCTTATCTCTTCTTGCTTTGTCATTGAGGTATTACTCTATTCCATCTTTTTATCAATGTTATTTATATGAAACAGATGTGGACCAATTTTTAAATCAGAATTGCTATCTAATATACATTTTTATTTGTCCTATTTCTTGCTCTCATTCTTTTTCTCGCTCTCTCTCACACATACATACACACTATCTCTCTCCTGCTGATGCTGCTAACAAATTTTAAAGGAAATTCAAATGAGCGGTTCGTATGTATTTATATGTGACCGTGTTTATGTGGGCACTTGGTTCAACGTATATATTCGTAACATACATAAAGGGATAAAAAACATAGTGAATAGTTGATTATCCATATGCTCAGAGTATATATATATGTCCCACGTTCATAAGAATACATCGAAGGAAATTGATACTTTAAATTTTACAGGCGTAATAATAAAAAAGGTGTTCTGTGTTATTTTTTTTTACTATTTTGGTCGTACACTAATAAAATATGGGCCCAGTTATAGACTGTACCAGATAGTGGACTATTTAAAAAAATGAGGGTTCAAATAATCGTTTTATGTGTGCTTGTATGTACCAGTAATTTCATTGTTAAATAGTATATATATGTATATGTACAGATCGTGAGACACAATGATGAGTGAGACTGTTTTAAGACCACGACCCTATCTCATAGATATTTTCACTTCAAGTTATTATAATGGAACACAACACCTTGCATAATAATGAAAGATGATCATAGTTGAATGTCATTGTTTTTAAAGCAGATAACTGTTACAATTATGAATTAGAGTTATTTAATATTAAGAACATTGATACAATTCATATATGTAGACTAAACAAGCCAATTAAATACTAAGTCATAAAATACCATCTCAAGATTACATATACACCTGGCTGGTGAGTGACAAATAGAATGAATCCTGGGTTCATCGTTTTCTATCAACTACCACCTTACATCTCAGCATCATGCACCCGATGTTAAATCACTTGAACTGGTGACTAAATCCCACTTTAAACAATTGAATTCCATTACCATGAAAAAGCATTTGATATGTATGACATTACACACTATTCACTAATATTTCTTTAGGGATTCACATTTGTAATCATCATAGTTTATCACAGAGGTATTTACAAATATTGATTAATCTTCTCATCGATTAAGTTATGAGTACACTAATGGATCACTATTATTCATAAACATTGTATATATCAATGATAATAATCTGTTTGTTTATTTTTAAGTGTTATCAACAGTTCATCATCAAATCAATAAAATTTAACCCAATAAAAACCATTATACAATAAGTATATGTAAAAAGAAAGAAAACTAATAATGGATAGTGATATCAACTAGAATATCCTTTTATTTCGGAACACAACAACGTAATAATGACAGATCAGCGAAAAGGAAAATAAAATAGGACAGATGTCAACTTTATAGTTTCCCTCTCTTCCTCACTGTTTCTTACCGATAGCTCTAAGAGATAAGTGAACGGATATATTTCTGTGATTATCGTATAAACGAATGTATATAAATATATATATCAGTGTGTTGAGTTTGTGTGAGTGTACAATGTATATAGTTGTGTATACATAAAGGAAAATAATCATTAATTAATTAAGTCACATTAACTACTAACTGAAATAATTGATAAACTGAACCCTAGAAATTGAAACAGTCTATTCAATTAAAGTTAAAATCCGTTTGTTTGTTTGTGTGTGTGTGTGTGTACGGACATATTCATATATGTACACGAGTAAATAAAAGTAATAAATTGAATGATAAATGGAAAATAAGGAAACAAACATGGTAACAAGGTTCATTTACTTCATAAAATGATTGAGTATTTAATATCAGTTGTATATCAAGAATTGACTTTTATTAGATAACTATTACATATTCTTAAAGATTACATAACAATTTTGTCCTAATAGATAGACTCATCAGTATAGTGTATATATATCTATAAAGTTAGTTTGTGATGTACAATTATAAATTTCAATACCCCCCAACTTATTAAAGAATGGAATTAAATTGAGAATGTATTCATTAAAAGTTCTTGTCCTATCAACCATCATCATTAGGCAAAAAAACACAGCTCGGATTCTAGTAAACTAATAAATAGGAAACATTAACAATACACTTTTAAAGATACCAAGTAGTAATACTTGGAATATTCAACAGAATAATGAATAAATTTGTTAATTAATAACCATGAACTTACTTCTTTCGCAAATACAATAATATCTTCATTAAATGATTCAGATGACCATACTTCCATATTACCTGTGTTTGTATTACCGGAAGCTGAAGCAGCAGCAGCTGACATTGGATCTCGTGGTGTACATGTGGCTAATTCACATTTTTCAAAGATTAATGCCAATAATGGAAATAATGGATGTCTAATAAAGAAATGAATAAACAATAAATTATAAGTTGATTTTTGTTTTCAATTTGAATAGTTAAGAAATACTACTTAAATAAGGAGAGGAAAAAATCGAATAGTTTCAAAGCCTATTATGATTTATGGAATGATCTACTTATCATTGAATAATTGGTTCCGTCAATATTCGTTTAAGATAGACAAATAGAGTGTATATATGTGTGCATGTGTGTGTGTGTGTGAATCATTTCATAGTTCAAGTAAACATAACTATCAAATTGGTTTTCACTTTGAAATTGTTTTTCTAAATAAATAAATATCTATGTCATTCTAGATGAAAATCTATAACAAAATACACTGTCACATTAATTCATTTCTAATATAAATGATAACTCATAACTATTTCATAATGATGAGTATATTTTGTTACTAGACACTCATGTAAACATACGTACTCACCTACCCATATGTATATATATGTGTGTGTTTGTGTGTGAGTGAGTGTGCGTGTGTGTGTAAACAATTACCTAAACAACTTACACACAATATCTATTCACTTTACCCAAAAACGATATACAATAAACAAAGATGAATTGAATTAAAAGTTAATTGTATTTTATTTTTCGTCGACAACACAAATAACAAATATTGTTAAGTGTAAGAAAGAAAAAAAAGAGCGCCATAAAACTTTTAGATAATTAAAAACAACACACATACACACACACATAAATATTAATGTAGCTTTGAAAAATAAAATGAAATATTATGCAATAGGTTATATGTTTGTAAATTTGTAATTTATTCGTTACTCAATCATTAATATTATCTAATAGTTAAGCGCTTGCGCGCGAAACTGATAGGTTCTGAGCTCGAATCTCGTGGGAAGGGGACGGAATTGTGGATGCACACTGATGAGAAGTTCCATACTAGGACGAAATAGCCGTTCAGTGCTTTCAGGTTTTCTATGGTGGTCTAGCTTCAATTGACTCATGATTTCGACTATTGAAACTATTAATATATATGTTGAATCAAATAATTACATACCCTATTACCATACATTCAGTTGATGAGTACTTCACATAAAAGTATAGATTACATTGAATATTTCATTCCTATCTTTAATCTTCATATCCGACAAGTTGAAGTGTACTATAATGGTGTGTTCATAGAAGATAATCTTTAGATAATTTTAAATGATTCGAATGAAATGCTCAATGAGCATTATAATGTGATATACAGAGTAATACTCAAAAAATGCAAAATATTTCACATTTCTGAAGAAAGAATGATCAATTCCACACATATAAGTGAATATATACATCATTCAACTGAGTGTGTACGATATTTAATTTAAAGGATAAGACTTAAATTGCTTGTTATTTATAGTCGGAAAATATTTAATTTAGGTTAATAAATATAAACTGATTAGTTGTTTTTACAGTTTTATCCAGTATATGTAGATGACAAAATGAATATTAAATCGAATCATTTTTAACATTTGATCATGTTATATTATATGTTAATCATCAGTGATCTAGAAGTAAAGCGTTCACATGCGAAACCGAAGTTCCTGGGTTAAAATCCAAAGTGTTGGATCATGGATGCGAACAGTTAAGGTGACTTGTAGTGTCAGTTATTATGTTAAGCCCATATACTTTATTCTAACTTTCGGACAGTCCAATCTATTCATTCTACTAGAGTCATATTTTGACCTTGTTAATTATTCGCTTATCAGTCTTGACTGTTTTTATGTGAGCATATATGTGTGTAAACTTCATATCCCATGTCTCATCACATGTCTGTAACTTTATTTTGTCTGCTTATAAATATTGAGTAACGCCTGGCTAAAAATGTGTTGGCTTACCAGCCATCTCCACTGCGCGGCATTTTGCTTTGTTCTATTATATTCACTTTGCATACAAAATATATATATTCAAAAGCCATTCATGTTAATTGACTTATCTAAATTCCGTTATTGACTAACGTGATTTAACTCGATGAATGTATACGAGGATAGGTGATAACAAACATTCATACAACCTAAATGGAGTCAGATCCACTGGCTACTAAAGACTCATACTGGGATGAGATGGCTGTTCAGTGCTTTCAGGTTTCCAATGGTGGTCATGATCCTAATCAAAGCAAAATACGTTAATCATGTTTTCAAAAGTAATTTACATGAATAAATGATTATCAAAATTTAAAGGTTGAAAATGCGTATTACCGTAGCTGCCCACAGTTTAATAGTAATATTTTGCTGATATTAATTTGTAATCAATATTTATTGATAATTGAATGGTATCAATGAATTCATTTTGTTTGTTTTAAAGACTTACTTACTTACTTACGCCTGTTACTCTTCGTGAAGGAACATAGGCCGCTCACTAAATTACACATACTAGTAATATGAAGTTATGCTTAAAAGGTATAATGTATCCGGTTACTTATAGATCTTAATCTGCTTCGGTTTGGGCACCCGGGCAGTATCACAGCCCTCACACATATCGAATTAGATTTGTGTGGCGCATATGTATTTGGTGCCTCTTTGTACCATTATCTAGGTGTTGAAATAAATAATAATAAATAAATAATAATAATAGAATGGGAGTAGAGATATATATTCCTCGAAAAAGTGATATTAATATACCTTACTTCCAGTCATTCATCTAGCCTAGTTGAACCGACAGAGTTATTATAATACTATTTATCTACATGAATCAAACAAGGTGAAATGAGATTCGAACACTTGACCTCATGGTTGTAACTCAACGAAATTCATAGCTCTTATTGTAAAAAATTATGACAATTTCATCAAATGGTTCATTTGGGCTATTAGTCTACACTATTCAGATTTACTTTCCAATATAAATACCATGGTTACAGATGTACATTAAGGAGCTGTTCCATACAAGAACTCAAGATATATCCATTCCTTTCAGGTTTTCGAAGATAATAAGCTTGAGCTCTTTTCATGATGGATGTCATCAACACAATCTAATTTTATTATTTTTGCAAGAACGTACATATACATAAATCTATTAGTCACTCCATACTTAGTAAACATATAAATAGCAACAGTCATCAACAGATTGACTACTAATGGATAGATAAACATTACAATTTACTACTCTACTTAAATAAATATAATTGAATTATTCTATTTTTTATCAGTATAGGGTTGTGGAGATTATTAAGTTTTTGGTTGAGATCAGGAACCGATTGATGTTAGACCACCATTAAAAACCTGAAAGCACTGGATGGCCGTTTCGTCCTATTGTGAGACTCCTCAGCAGTGCGCACCCACAATCCCGTTCGCGAGATTCAAACCCAGATTTTCAGTCTCGCGCGCGACCGTTTGACCTCGTGGGCCACTGAGCTGGTATCCAATGGTGTTAATGTCCAACCTCAACCAATCCACGAAATTTCGCGACCCTCTCATTAAAAATTCAGTATTCGATCATCAATGTGTACATATTTATTTGGTTCCGCTGTATGTTCATTAATTAAACAGTCAACTAACTGTTTATTCACTTAATTGTATGAATAATTAAATAATTACATTATTCTCATTCCACCTATATTTTGAATGAATCGATATGTCAAATGAAAATACCACCATCATCATTAATTTGAATTAGCGTCATCAATATCAACTCTTAATGTGACAGGCTACACGTCATAGTGATATATGTGAGAGAGAGAGAGGGAGAGGGAGAGGGAGAGAGAATGATCAGTCAACTAAATAGATGAATAATTTCTAGGTGAATAATAATAATAATAACTTACCGGTGTAATCAAATTCAATATCGTTATGCATATGTTTTATATCTTCGATATTGTACATTTATTGTTTATGTAATAACTAGTTATATTGATTAGACTAGTCAAATCGAGGTGTAATATGTATATGTAATGGGATTTTATTATTTATTAGTTGAATGTTTAATTCATCTATCACTTATAATAATTTATGGAATAGATTTTAACTTATTTATGTTAATATACAGTTTGTTCATTTAAACCATTGTAAACATCTACTTGTATATATATGTCATTATTAATGACTGACTTGATTAGGATTATCAGTATGAGGATTTATAGAGATTATAATATATCAGCAGGTGAATTCACGAGTCAATCTAAATTAGACCATCATTGAATATCTGGATGTATTGGATGGTCGTTTCGTCTGAGTATGGGACTCCTTAGTAATGTGCATCCACGGTTCTGCACTACTGAGGAGTGACCCGAGTTCGGACTCCAGTTAGATCGAATGAAATATACATATCGCTAATTCTCGTATGTAATTATCAACTTAAATAGTGATGGTGAATAACGGAATTAAATAAGTCAAGTACGAGAATGGATCTAGAATATGTGTAATTTGTAAAATCGTTGATTGAAACAGACAATCAGAGAATTGCAGCGAGTTGAGCGAAACAAAAGGACGCGCAGTGGAGAAGGCATGTGTACCAACTCAATTTAATAAAGCGTGAATCAATATTTATAGTCACATAAAAATAAGTTACAAACATATGATGAATAGCATAAGAAGTGTATACACACACTCTTGTTTATATAAAAACAGTCAGGGTTGATAGTGAATAATGAACAAGGTCAAACCGTAACTCAAGTAGAATGGATAAATTGGCCTGTCCAGAAGCTAAAATAAGTTATATGAGCTTAACATAGTAACCGACACTACACCACATTTGAACGAATAGGCCATCCACTGCTACCAGATGTTCAATGGTGGTCTAACTTAAATTGACTCTTGAATTCAACTGCTAATTAAGATGAACAAATACGCCAATATAATGGTTGTATGTTATTCTCTTACTATAAATGAAATGATATCTAAAATAATTCGATTTTCCCTCTCTAACCTACTCAGTATATAATGTAAAATGATCATTTATAAATTGACTGATCAGATTTGAGATTGTGCCTCTTCAATACAAATGAGAAATACAATCATCCATAACATTCTGGTATTATAAATAATATTAATGTATGATAATAAACTCTAACGTTCATTTCAAAACCTTAATCGTGATCTTAATTTATCACACTACTTTATAATCCTTTTCATTGGTTGAAGTTTCCCAAGAGAACTTTCTTATCACTTAAATATCATTGACAGATTGTTATAGTTACTCCTGATGATGCCACAGGTATTTGTAGTTTGACAACACATTAACCAGTAACACCTAATATGAATCGTAACCACCAAGTGAAATCAAAAGACAGAAGCGAGGAGGTTCGAAAATATATTTGATAGGCTATCAATGTATTGAAGATCGTCTGATCTAATCTGGCTAGCGATTGCAGGGAATGTTGAGCACGGCGTTCCCATTTGTGATCTGATACGGATGCATGGCCGAGCGCCTTCAGTTAGGTGAGTCCATTAAAACTAATATAGTTAGCATCCAATCTCGAAGTTTTTTTTTAATATTTATTTTAACACATAGATATTGGTACAAGGAGACACCAAATACATATGCGCCACACAGATCTCATTTGATATGTGTGAGGGTTGTGATATTGCTCGGGTGCCCAAACCGAAGCAGATGGGTTTTTTAGGGGGTCACATCCGGAGCCTTTGACCTGAAGGTCTGATCCACAAGGCAGTAGAGCAACGTAAGGGAATGCAGTCCCACGGAAGCTGCTGACCAACGATTGGTTCATACACCATTTGTTCCTTCAGGATACTGGAGTCCATGTGCACCATTGGTTTGTAATCTGGGTTTTCCAACTCCCCTAGGTGGACTCTCTATGTCCACCAACCTGGTTGAAGCGCCGGATATTCACTTTTCGTCTTCTCAATTTCGTAGACAACACCGCCACTAGAAGGCAGTGGTTATATACGCGTGGCCATGTGAGAGCATTTCGAAAGGGAGAACGGATTCTCCCCACTCTCAGCCGTACCAGGGAATTTAGAAGCTTACAGAGCTACTTATTCTGGGGATTTATTTATCGCTACACTCCATTAAGAACAGTAATTGACTAAAAATTATATTGAATAATTTTTGTTACTAATTAAGATTCTACTCTTTTGTAATCATTCCAATACAATTTAACCCTTTCTAATTTTATTTTGTTTAAAAAAGAAAAAGAAAGAAAATAACTAGATAGACGTCTGAATTAGTCTATTTTAAGACCTACATAAATAGTTGACCTATATGCAAAAGGTAATTAATAAGATTTGATAATATTGACTTATTATGATCAATAATATGGAGTTCACCGGAAGATTTAAAGTTTATTCCATGGTTTATAATTATCTTCTTGGGAGAATTATGATGATATACTAACTGAAGTGTATTAAACTAAGATGAAATAATCATCTATTACTACTCCATAATGGAAAAAATCGTTTTCATATTAGAAACTTGTGAAAAAGTCACACGAAACTAGACCAGGTTGTCTGAATCTATGAACATGGATCAAACAAATAGATGATGACATAATAAATCGATGCACATGTTTTGGCTTGACTACTTCTAGTTTACTGCTAAACTAACTAATATTTCACCTCGAAGTATGTGGTAGTTCGAGATACATAAATCATGTCTCAACCTGAAGGTCCACAATCTTATCAATCAACTTACCAAATTTATATTGTACTCTATATTTAATCTTATAATTACTTATTCAGTCGTTCCACAATGCACAAGGAATGTTTTGAAGATAAGTATAATTGAAAACCTGAATCATGTCTTCTAATTTCATGGATCATATTCCATAACCATAAATGAATATACAGAGTAGATTATTGCTTCTTTTTGGTTGACAGTCATACAAATCCTGGTACAGATGTATATTAGTTCATAACAACACAGTCAAATAAAACAAACAATATTTTTAATTAAGAAACTGATCAAAACAAAGAGATTAAGGTTGAAAATAAAGTAACTAAATAAGAAAAGAAAAATGTATAAAGTAAAATTGAAGCCTAAAATTTAGGTAACAATGATAACAAAGCACACTTTCATACGATTGTAACCTATTTTGACTTATATCAATCTTCATACTTGAACTATTGAATGACGACTATAATGTGAATACTAACCAGTGGTCTAGTTAGTTAAGCGCCTGGCGCGAGACTGATAGATCCTGGGTTCGAATCTCGCGGGGTGCGGGATCGTGGATGCGCACTGCTGAGGAGTCTCATACTAGGACGAAACAGCCGTCCAGTGCTTCCAGGTTTACCATGGTGGTTTAGCTTCAATTGACTCATGATTTCAACCAGTGAAATTACTAACAAAGTAGTTCGTATTCACCACATAACCCCGTTCCAAACTAACATGAAACTGTTGTTTTATCAATAAATATACGAATATTAATGAGATTTTTTGGAAGTAATGGAGGAGATGGAATATATATTAGTTATTTTTTCCAATGAAAATATATCGATTTAAATGGTAATCCAATCAAATTACCAATTTCTTCATTACGTAATTATTTTTGATAGTTAAAGTATTACCAGATGGTGATTTCAAAATAAAATACAAAATTCATAAAACTAATTTAAAATACACTTATTCATTTTTGATCATTTATAATAGAATGTTATTATGCCTGTAACAAAATGTCAAACATAGTTACTAAGTATTAGTAATGGTTTGTAATGACTCCTTGTCGAAATTCAGTACTTTGACTAATCGATTCACTGTTGTCATAATTGATTATAACCCTGAATATCAATAAAGTGAAATGCCCCCAAACGCTGTGGTACGGCCCAGAGTGGGAAGAGTCAGCTCCCTCCTCTCGAAATGCTCTCATATGGCCATGTGTATACAACCATTGTCAGGGAAGTGTTGATCATGACATTCAGAGGACGAAAAACGAAGGTCTGGCACTTTTACCGGATTGGTGGATACGGAGAGCCCACCTAGAGGAGTTGGAAAACCCTGATTCCAAACCAATGGTTCACATGGGCTCCAGTATTCTAAGGTGAAAATGGCGTATGACCTAATCGTTGGTCACCAGCTTCCATGGGACTGCATCTCCTTACGTTGCTCCACTGCCTTGTACATTAGATCTTTAGGTCAAAGGCTTGGCGTGTGGCCACTTAACAAAACCATCTGCTTCGGTTTGGGCACCCGGACAGTATTCCAACCGTCATATCTGTTTGGTGCCTCCTTGTATCAATGTTTATGTGCTTAACTAAATAAAATTTATTAAAATAAGAAAGATTGACTCAGCGAAGAGTTCTTTTTTATGATCAACCACACGTCATATCATGATAATCATTATTCAAAAAAGAAAAAAGAAAAACACCCCTAGCAATCAACCAATGTCAACATATCGCATTTCATTTATTCATTCTGATATACACTTGTGTCCAATTTAAAAAATTTTCTGAATTCCATCACTTATCAACAATGATCTGAATGAATGAATGATCAATATCAAAGATTAGAAAAGACAGTTGATATTTAATGTTTAAACGGACACAAGAAGTCAGTGATCATCCTAGCATTGTATTATTGCAGATATTCAAAAAAGAGGTTCTCGTTCTTAGATTTTAAAACGTCACATTTAAAAAATACGTTTTTCAAAAATCTTATTTCAAGTACATACTTAGTATATAAACCACGTAGTCCCCCTAACACAATCATAATGGTAAATCCAACCCCCCACCCACAAATCTGAGATCCTATATCCATGTATGTTTATTGTTAAACATAAATCTTTATTTTCTTAGTAATGATTGTATCAATAAAAGAGATTTTCTTTCACTGTTCATAATTTCATATTGTTTTTGGTATCTTAAATTACTTAGAATGAAACTGTTCAGATTGTTTCGTTGGGTTTTCTTGCCTAGTAGTTTGTTTGTTTCTATATCTTGTAGTTTTCCACATTTCTCACCCCCAACCCGAACCTCTATGTTTTTAAGTCTAAATATTATTTATCTCTAAGGTATATTTCTTTTTATTCTAAGGAACACCAAGAACTGATCGATTCCAGTAGCAAAAAAGTCAGGCAAAACACAAGCATAATGCCTATAGAATGAATGAAAAATAGAAGAAAAAACACGAAAGAAAGAGCGTGGAAAATAATGATAGAAACTAATGGATATGAAAGAAAAGAAAGGTGAGGGAAGAGAGAGAGAGCATCAGAAGATAAATGATTAATGGCTTTATGGATATATATGGATATATACATATATAATAGGGTTTTAACTTAAAAAGAATGTTAACCAGGAAAATTTTAGTAGAAAAACGAATTATCTTGACATAAGATCATCGGAAAAGAACGCAATGGGAAGAAATTATAAAAGTAAACAAGGAAATGGAAACGCGCCAATCCTATTTAGAATAAGATCGAAATAAATAAATAAATAAGTGGAAGTGTCGATATTTGTTATTGCTCTAGTCTTCTGTCTTTTTGTGACTTTGTGTTTTATGTGTTATCTTTGTGACAAATGCATGCACATACATTTATACACATACACAACGACATTATGTTATTCTGTATCGGTAGGATGAAAAATTAAGAAAGAAATTTTATGAAACTAATTTCACCTTTTTATTCTGTTAGTAGCTAAATTAACGTGACTAGATGAACAAGTTATGAGAACAAGTTATCATATATTAATAATAACTAAGATTACTACTACTATTATTTTCAAGCGGAAATACAACAGATTTGAATAGACATAAATAAGCTAACTAACGAGTAAACAAACAAACAGAATTTAGAAATGTTTACTACACAGGAAGACAGAAAAGAATAAGGGAAACCGAAAGGGAAAAAATTATGTATTATCATGATGAATTTCTTTCTCTAACCTACATGTATACGCATATGCATACGTAAATACCTATGCAAAAGCAGAAGCAATAAGGAATGTTATATGATACCAAGAATAACCATCACAGGTGAAAATGAAAGGGGACCATACCGATATATATACATACACCTACAGCCGTACATGACCAATTCCTATTTATGTGCATAGAAATTTCATATAAGTTAAACAACATTGTAATAGTCTCTTGTGTAAAATAGTTTAATTTTGACAGATTTGATAAATGGAATTTTAGAATTTAAAATAACAACATCCATAATGGTAGAAGCAACAACGCCAACATATAAATAAGCACATATCCATCTATGGTGTTATCGTTTGAATAGCTAAACATCAATGTCTTATCTTTTTATTTCCCTGTATCTATTTATATATTCGACTATACTATTTTATATATACACATACATATGTATGTGTATATACAAACGGTATGAAAATTTCTCTACACTACACTTTAAGTCTGATCTTTATTGTTATGACGATGATATTTTGTATCTGTGTGTGTGTGCGTGCGTGAAATAAAGTCACAATCATTAAATATTGACAACAATTTATGGTATCACAAAGTCAAATCTTTAAATATCATACCAGATTATGAAAGAAGATAGAATTTATAAATTCTGTTCAGTAGTTAAATCTAAAAAAAACTTTCATTCGTTTGATAAATAACAACTAGAGATAGGATTAAGATAACATGACAAAGATTATTCTTTGTCTATAGGTTCCATTTTTCAAAAGAAATTCCTGAATTCCACTGCTAATCACTATCCATCTTTAATTATAATGGTTTTAAGTCAATTCACACAGGATGCATATATGCCGAAAAGAGACTGATCAATTACAGTCCTAAATACCAATGGGAACATTAAAATAAACAATACAAAATAAATTTAAACTTCACCCCATTGAACAAACAAGTGGCTATCAGGATTCAGTAACTAAGTAGATAAAGTGATGGTGTTTGAAACGAATGGTACTGAATTCGGGTCCCGAAGTGAACGTCAACTCTGGGGTCGAGATACTAACCAGTCACTCAGTGAGTAAATCAGTCGATAAATTGTTATCAGTGTAGTACCGGTTAAAAAATGTGTATCCATTCAACTTTACATATATTAACATCAAATACAGAGAAATTTAAATTTATTACAAGAAGAATTAAATGAGAAGAGGATTTAATTTTAAATTGAACACGAACAATATCACACTAAAGAAAGCATATAAGGTAGAAGAATACAAAATTAAAAATAACGCATAATTTAAGATATAGAAAAAGACAGAAAATGTATACTACGATCAGCTTCATTCCATTTCACTAACACTATACTTTTCCAACGACTGGTCACAAATATGGAATACGATTGGTTCATACGCCGTTTGTTCCTTCAGGATACTGGAGCCCGTGTGCACCATTGGTTTGTAATCGGAGTTTTCCAACTCCCCTAGGTGGACTCTCCATGTCCACTAACCCGGTTAAAGCGCCAGACATTCGCTTTTACTCCTCTCAATTTCGTAAACATCCCCCCCGCCACGAAAAGGCAATGAGTAGGAGTTCCCTGGCAGAGGCTATATACGCGTGGCCATGTTAGAGCATTTCGAGAGGGAGAACGGACTCTCCCCACTCTGGGCCGTACTAGGGCATTTGGGGTCACCGGCTACCATGGAACTGCATCTCCTTATGATGCTCCACTGCCTTGTGGATCAGACCTTCAAGTCGAAGGCTGAGGGTGTGGGCCCCTAAGAAAACCACCTGCTTCGGTTTGGGCACCCGTGCAGTATCACAGCTCTCACACAAATCAAATTAGGTTTGTGTGGCGCATGTGTATTTGGTGTCAATTCGTACCAATATCTATGTGTTCAAATAAAAAAATTAAAATATGGAATAGATCCTACAATATGTCAGTTTGTATTTACCAATATAAATTAGACCAGAGAATAGTAACTTCATAAACTGATGTCGTATCCTACAGTAAGCAGTTCCTTAATATTAGTTGAATGAATAAAATATAACGATCCATCTTCCTTTTACCTATGGAATTTCATTTTCACCGTCTACCGGTTGTTAATGTTCATGTAAATATTTTGATTGATTTTGGTTATACAATGATATTATCTTTAAAATCACTAAGATAAACGAGGATTTTTGATCCTTTTAAACATAAAGTAAACTTAGATTGATATCATGAATGGATGTATGTTAGATCATCATTGAAAACCTGGAAGTATTAGATGGTCATTTCGTCTCAGTACGGAACTCCTCGATGGTACACATCTACGGCACCGCACGCGGGACTCGAACCCAGGACCTTCTGCCTGTAAACCCAGTTATATTATATCAAGTAAATCACTGTCATTTCATATGTCAAGTATAATATTGCATAAACTATGGGTAGAATTCAAATAGTACACCATTTCCAACCGTTGTTAATGTATGAAACATTAAGATGAATAAATAATTCTTATTCCCCCTTTAGGATAATCTTGAATCACCTACGAGTATCATTATCAAGTACAAAGATTTTTACCAATTCTCCAGTTGATGTTTGTGGTAACCGACAACTGATCTACAATTAATGGTTATATTTTTAGCAACATTTAATTTTACTTTCCCAACTCCAAGCTAAACCCGTTAAAACATAATTCATAATGAGTAAAACTATTATTGATATGATTATAACACTAAGAGTATAAGAGTTGGATCTCAACTTTACTATGGAATGAAATCATATAATTTGACTCTTTTGATAAGATTACAACAGCGAAATAGTTTTACCATTCAATACTTAGGATAAAAGTAGCTATGAATACATCTTCCCTCTCAGCTGATTTCATTGACTAAATAAACATGACTGAACTATCCATAAACACTTAATTAACTATTGAATAGATGAATGTTTCTATGGTTAAAGTAATAAGTAATTTGAAAAATCAGATGAATATAATATAAGGAATATTTGAATACATATGGAAATAATGAGAAAACCATCTGAATTTTGAACCAATCACGTAATCCGATCATTCTGATTGGTTGACTAAGCTGATCTCAACCAATCAAGTAATAGATGATAGATCGATTTTAGTGAAGCATAGGTAAATAGATCATTTAAGTCAGTACAAAATGGATCTAATTTGACTCAGAATAGATTGAGCTCCATAGTGTTTATTCAATTAGAGTACAATATTTGCAGAACATTTACACAACAATAGTTGTACGACTCTTTTTAAGTTTACAGTTCTCAAGATAAGGAAAATGTACCTATGTTAATAAGAAATTGTTAGAAATAGTAGAACAGAGATTGGTAGTGTAGAGGCTAATTTCCCCTATAACTGACTCCAATAAATAGTATCCCGTTAACTGAGTATTTAATGCAGGCTAAATCTCTAAGTGGAATTATGGATTTACTCGAGATTATTCAAAAGCCCGAACATCAGTTATAGAGATAGTTTATTGTCAAAGATTCGTAAAATGCGCAAGCGTACAGGAAGCAAGCACACAGGGAAACCAAGAATGTGGTTTTGTGTGAGTGTGTGTTAAAAATCCATATATATTTTTGAATGTTAATCAAGTATGGATAAACTATTGATTGTCTGTGTATTACAACCAATGGGTGAACACATTAAAAATTGACATGTGCTCAATCAGAATCACACAGAAAATTACATGGTGGATCAAGTGTCTAAATTACAGTGAGCAGATAAATAATACAATAGTTGAATGGGACTACTACAATAGTTCCATAAGGCGTTGGAATCACTTAGTATTTTGGGAAAATTACATTGTTTGAAACGCCCACTAGTGTTGTGATATATTTACCAAGGAGTTTATGTAAGTCGAAAAGAATGATATTCTTTCATGTAAAAGTGAATCATGCATATTGTTTTAAACAAGTGGTATCACAATGTCATTTCTTCTCACAAACTATGTATTTATGTAGATCTAGGAAGTTTCAGTTTTGCTTAATTTAAAAAGTATATTAATTGTAAGAAAATACGTCGAATCAACACTAAACCTAAAAGCCCTGAATGCAACAAATGATGGTGTTTTGGATCCATATTCCTGTGGAGCTCCATACTAAGACGAAACATCTGTCCATCGTTATTGTTTTACAATACTTGTCTAACTAATTTCAGTACATGATGTTAAACAACACATTTATGAAGTCCTTACAAATGGAATATGTATTCAGTAGCAGAATGGGATCATACAGAAAATAATTGGGATTCAAGAAACACTGAATAGCTAGTTTCATGTTCATGTATATTGACTAATTTTCAAAACTAATTTAAATATTCAGAAAATTCTATTCCCTAGATTCCATTCTGTTTGGGATTACTGACGAAATTCAGACAAGGACGAAACGCTTTTCCAATAATTTCAAATGATTTTGATGATGCCAGTCTATGATATATATATATATATATATATACAACAGACAGACATATTTTTGATCTTTAAAAACCACAATTTATACTTACTCATATAAAGCTGATCTTGCTTTATGAATAGTTGTTTCAGCATTGTTCGTACCATGTCCAATATTTACAGCATTATTTAAAGATCCTGAATTGACTCCACCTGGTATACTTGCTGATCCAGTGGAAGCTGTCACTGATGCTGTTGAATTAGACAAATTCGACTGTGACATATTATTACCTACATGTCTTGAATTAATATCAGAATAATTTAAATGGGAATGTGTTCCACCAGTAACAGGATTATTTGAAGGTAAACGATGGGAATTATTATTATTCATAGTACTAGTGTTATTGTTTATTCCACCGGTTGAGACAGAAATTCCACTATGCATCAAACTATTAGATCCAGCTATTGTTGATGTATTTGGATATGTTGTGGAATAGTATGATTGTATATTATTATTATTATTACTATTATTTGTATTGGCGGTAGTTAAATCATCTTCAGTAGTTGTTGGACTATTTTTGCGTTTTGTTGCACTATTACTACTGCTAACATTATTATTAGTAGTATTGTTGTTATTATTTGTTGTCGTTACTGAACGATTAGGAGAATTTACAATAAGATTAGATGTTGTTGAATCACATGATCTTGACGATAATGAATTAGATGATTCATTTGTCAACAATGCTGGTGTTGTTACTGTTGACTGATCTGTACCAATACATGTTGTATTTAAATTAGACATCGTTACCAAACCGGGATCAATAGATGAAGTGGATAAGGAAGCAGTGGAAATAGACGATGATGTTGAAGATGACAAAGTTGTTGTTGACGACACATTGGCAGGATGATATGGATGATGACTATGAAGGTTTAATGTTGAAGTAGTTGTGACAGAAGTAGGAATAGTATTTATATTAGAATTATTATGCTCATCACAAGTAGAATTTATATCAGCTGGTGATGTTTTAGTATTAGTCATATTATTACTAAGTTGTTTATTAGTTGAAGAAGAAGAAGAATATACAGATGTATTTCGATTAGTTGAAATACGAGGCATTGATGAATACGTATCAGGAGAGTTCTGAAAAAAAACACAAATAAAGAAACACAAGGATCACAAAGTGGAAGAGTATGATTGACCAATCAATTAGAATTTATAAATGTTAATAATAAAATAATATCGAAAACCTTTAATAATATGAATTGTTATTATTATGAAGTTTAGTGTACTTCTATGTCAAGATGGAGTTGTGGAGATTGTTGAGCTTTTTATTGAGATCATGAATCGATCAATTTTAGACCATCAATGATAACCTGAAAGCACTGGATAGTCTTTTCGTCTTAGTATGGAACTCCTCAACAGTACACATCCACAATCCCACATGCGGGAGGTTGTGTTCGCATGCGAGACCAAACGCTCCGGTTTCGAATCTCGCATTCGAACTCGTGAAATCATACAAAATCGTAAAAATGATTACCATTATTAAAATTTTCCCCCATTTATACTTACACAAAATAACATCCTAACCAACTTAGTTGATATGGATCCTATTAACTAGCTGTTAAGTGTCTTGTGTTTTTCTATCCTATGTCTAACTTTAAAATTTCTAAGTCAATGATTGTATTATACGTGAATAATGCTTCCAAGACATTCTGTAATCAAATACTAATAATAGTAATAATCAGTTCAACAGTAATATATCTACGTAATGTCTTCAAATTTCATAATATGTGTTATATTAAAATTATTAAGGTGGAATTTTCATTTATTTCTTCGTTCACAAATATATACTACTCATAATGTTTCTTTACCAGTTAGTATTAATTTTAATGACAATATACTGGAAATCTTTTGTTAATCACTGAGTTGATCACATCAATATACGACAATAATAATAATGAAAAAAAATGGGGAGAAACTAAATCTGGGAAGATAAATATCATGTACAATGGTAGGAATAATTTTTCTCTCCTTTAAAAACAATCGATTTCCTTAATTATTTTTTATTCAGTTCTCTAAGAAAAGGAAACAAATAGAAGGCGGAGAAAAAGAGAGAGGGGGGAGGGAGAGGAAGACTTACAAAAATGCATACAAACACATAACCTCTAAAAGGAAATATATTCCAGGAGGGAGTATGAATAAAAATATTACTACATTGTTGTTATTATTGTTGTAACAGTTGTTATTTGGTTCCGTTTAGATTTCTCTATCCAACCTCATCAAAAACCAACGCAAATCAAGACATACAAAACATGACCATTTATCATATATTCATGTCTATTTTGTATTCAAACATACATCCATCCATAGTTGCGTGTACAACTTCATTTAACTAGTATCCTCTCAAGAACAATATAGAACATATGTAGTTATAGTAATTTATCAAATGTATATAAACATGCATGTATATCATGGTACAACACATATATACGCACCATTATTTGAATGTATATGAAATTGGTTGGTTGATGATTGACCCCGAACTGTCAAAACGTATTAAGTCAAATAAACAAGAAAATAGGCAAAAAAATATTTTGGAAAAAACAAAATTCTTTCATCATGAGTTCGATTTTCTTTACCCATTTCTTCAAGAGTCCTTTTCTTGCCTTTCTTACTCGATGTAGTTCTTTTTGTTATTTATTCCTTTGTTATGATTACTACTACTAACTAAGTTTTTGATAAGAGAAATAGTATGAATATTATTAATGGTAGTGTATGTTCACTAATATGTTAGTTTCTATGATTTTATTGTAATCTGGTCGATTGGCTTAATGGTTTCTTCTATAAAACTGACTTTGTAAATATGATACGAAAGTTTGTATATTCGTATATTTATTGTCTGTCCACTATTTTTCTCTTCAAATTATCCGTACCCATGTACGTGTGTATAAAGAAGAGTGTACATGTATCTATATATATATCGATAATATGCGTATTGCGAATATGTTTGAAAAGAAAATCATAAAAGATGACAGTTCATTATTCGATATATTAGTGTATTCATTCAGTAGCATACATTCACTAAGTCAAGTGCCCACTCACTCACTCTTACATACATACACACATATACACACGAGTATATATATGTTTATACTGAAGGTGAATTGGCTATCATTCCGAATAGAATTATTTATCCCATTCTTTATTCTACAAAATACCACTCTATACAGTAACATACAAAATACAATTAACTAAGAAAAAGTTCGCATATTTTACTTATTATATTGTTAGAAACATAAAAGACCAAAAACAAAGAATTTTTCAGACATTCGGTGCCTCATCAAAAAGAATTACAAACACTAGATTAATTGAAAAATAAGATAAATCATGCTTAAACTACATTTAAAAAGCAACAACAACAAGAACAACAAGAACACAGAATTGAACAATATGACTAGCCTTATGTTTTCATAGTACACACATTAAACTAGATAAACACATTGATAAAATTAGATAGAACTGATAAAATTACAAGAAGATATCTGTCTTAGATTTATCTAAATTAAATTGATGTATACATATTGCTTTACAAACCATGTAATATGTGTGTTTCCATCTGTGTATTTGTGTGCATGTATGCGGACGTTAACTGAAGACTACGAATAATAATAATCATATTGGGTGATTTCGTATTCTGATTGATCAATCGATATTTAACAAATTGGGAAATAATTAGTTAAAACAAGTTAATTATATAATTGAATTATTATGAATAATTGAACAAAAATATTATTTGATTATTTTCAAGATTTCAATTTTTCAGAAAGGGAGTTTTGTGGAGATTGTAATGATTTGAATAATTGAATTTATGGATCGATTGAAACTAGACTATTATAGAGCCCCCGAATGCCCTGGTATGACCGAGAGCGAGGTGGGCCCGCCCTCCCTCTCGAAATACTCTCACACGATCACGCGTATATAGCTTCTGCCAGAGAAGTCCTACTCGTTGACTTCTCGTGACGGGGGTGTTGTCTACAGAAATGAGAGGACGAAAAACGAATGTCAGGTGCTTTAACCGGATCTCAAACCAATGGTGCACATAGGATCCAAGATACTGAAGGAACAAATGGCGTATGAACCAATCGTTGGTCACCGGCTACCATGGGACTGCATCTCCTCATGATGCTCCATTGCCTTGTGGGTCAGACCTTTAGGTCAAAGGCTCCGGGTGTGGCCTCCTAAGAAAACCACCTGCTTCGGTCTGTGCATCCAGGCAGTATCCTAGTCCTCACACAAATCTCATTAGATTTGTGTGGAACATATGTATTTGTTACCCCCTTGTACCAAATTCTATGTGTTCAAATAAGTAAATACAGACTATTATAGAAATCTTGGATGCACTGAATGGCCGTTCTATCCTAGTATGACACACCTCAACAATGTTCATTCATAATCACGTGAGCGAGATCAGTATAAACTTTGTATATTTTTCTTTTATAATTAATTGGACGAAATTGATGGAATAATTTACTTGACAATAGTTTCGTTTTTTAAATAACATTCATCAGCTGCCTATAGTTCTGTTGAGGTATTAATGCATTATTTATTTTATTATAAAATATCATACGAAAAAATTAAAAGTTATGAAATCAGTTGATGGAATTTTCGCGAGATGTTTTTTGCTTTTATGTTGATAAATATTATAAACATATATCCTACCCATACTCTCTCTGGTTGCTTGATGAACAATGGGACTATGAACGAACAATGGAGATTAGCCTAATCCATTACTCTATCATAATTCCGGATTAACAATATTTTACTCACTCTGGATACAAGAGCAAATATATACCTATGAGATTCAAAGGTCGATATGATCTATGTATTTCAGACATACATGTAATGTGTACTTGAAATAGAACAGTCAGTATTTCTGATCAATAATAATAACAAATCTAAAATATGGGAATGGAGACCATTTTACTCAACTAACAATGACGTTTATCCTTAAGTGTATACTATGGAGTGCATATATTGATCTATCTAATTATTTTAGGTGTAAATGTACATGTGAAGTAAAGAGAATTCAATTTGTTTAAGTTTTTTAACTTACGGTTTCCAACCAAGAACATATTTCCTGACCCAGATATATCTGTACCGCTCGGGTAAATCATAATATCCAAATAAGTCAATCAGATGCTTCAAAAGGCCTTATCATCCGATATAGCTGAAATGTAGGGGTGTTATCATCTACTTCTAATAATTTACTCTTTTGACCTACTTATTAATGTATGTAAGTAATATTGTCTTACAAATATTTTCATTGTTTATATAGGGAGAGAAAACAATCTAGTTAAAGACATTCACCATTGAAGAGAGAAGAAACGAAAAAAGAAATCAGAGGGAACTATTCTTTCATGTCATTATCATCATCATATATTATTCTATCCCATTTATTTTCTCTCTCCCATCTATCTTAATTTCCTTTTTCATAAGATCCTATAATGTTATGTAATCATCATTTTCGCTTTTATTTCAATCAACTTTGTAAAGTTGTCTACAGACGTATTGCATCAATACCGTTCTATTCCTTTTTAGAACATTTTTTCTATCTAAGATAAATATTGACCATTAAGAAAGAAATGATAAGCGGTAATGAGAAGAGTAAAAATGGTGCCCATTTACATCAATGATAATGTTACAATAATTATTTAAAAAATTAACAATGTATTATGATTATTTTCATTGTATTCAATGTTACAACTTTGTTTTACTAAGATACTAAATCTTACTCTCCCTCTCTATCTTTCTATAATTTTGTTATATATATATATACTTTAGAAAAGAAAGAGTGAGCATATATATATATTCTAATTTGATTCCGTATTCCAAATCACCTATGCATGTATGTATGTATCTATGCGTGTGTGCGTGCGTAAATAATTCATATCAAGATGAAATATGTAATAAGGAAACACTTTTATCAATGTATTATTATTGAACAATGACACAGAATAACAATGCGTGACTACTTTAGATCCAGATGTACTGATTTGACTGTTTCAATTCATTTCTTGTTTTGTTTTTTTGGATTACATTCAACTAACTTAATTTTATGTAGAATTAGTTGGTGCAATGTAATACAATTTATGCATTTCACCCTGTTTGGAACTCGTCATCTGGATGTACTTACATCTGACAGTTGATGTTCGAACACAGTGCCGTTCGCTTCAAATACCATAGTGTTATCTACTTAGCTACTGAGTTCAGATAACCATTAGCTTGTACAATAAGATGGATCTTCATTCATATATGTATTGGTTGTTTGAATCTTTTTACTGAAGTTAGACGTCTTATTATTCATTATCAGTTCAATCAAAACTGATCCAAATAATGGCGGTGTGAATACAAGAAATGACTTAAGATCGTAATGTTATAATGAATGTTCTTCTCATTAGTTTATCGATTGATAAGATTTTCTCATTTTCGTTCCCTTCATATTTATGTAACTGTTAGAATTATCTGTTTTGCATCCCTATTATACATTCTCTGTTTTAATGTTTGCATCTTAATATATAGATTATTATTATTATTATATTTTCCCTACTTCTTCGTTATCCATACTTGTGTCATTTTATATTCTCGTTCAGAGTTTATTTTTTTTGGGGGGGGTATTTTACTACTCAACTCAGGGTTATTTATAGTCATAAAAATATATCAAGTTTGTTCATATGTATCTGTGTTTATATGTGTACCACTTCAACAAATGGTTAATGTCTAGTCAAGCAGATTGAAAATGACAGACCTGTCAAAAAATAATTAAGGCTTAAAAACAATTTCTTAGGTCATATATAATAAAATATAAATATATATGCTTTGATTGATTGCACAAGGGGTCAGGTGACAAACAAAAATGAAACGAAACGTTAGAAAAAAACGTTTAAAGCATCATTGCATTACATGTATGTGTGTAAGTAGGTGTGCTTACATAAACAGATAGGTACATTGACGACTGATAATCAACCTATTATGTTCATCTAGAGTTACCTTAACGATTAAGCGGACATACGAACAAGCATATATATATATCAAAATATAATGGTATATTCATTTATGTGTTTAGAGAGAAAGATCAATTTTTCCCATCTGTTAAACTTGTTAGTTTTGTGAAAACGACCTCAGACGTTGAGATATGAAATGAATTAAGGTATCATACATATAGATAACTAAGAGTGTGACCTCAAGAATAATTTGACTTTATTAATTAGATTGTCTAGTCAAATGACTCAGTATATATATAGAACGGGATTCGAACTAGAATTGAATAAACAAAATGTTTATAAAATTATATCAACATATAGAAATAATATGGAAAATGAGAACAAACAAAATCAATATGAAGCAAACAAATGAATGACTCTAATAACTAATGGGATAGTAATAGGTACTTACTTGAAACCGTATAAAACAAGTTAAAACAAATAGGTATTTAATAGTTTAAACTAATCACTATCAATTCAGGATGAAATTAAATGGTTTGTGGAAGTCATGCAGTTTTGAGGTAAATTCTCACTACTGACTAACATTATTTATACGGTTATTAAGGATTACAATTGAATTATATTGTCTCCATTTAGAGACACATCAAGAGTGTCTATTCATGATCTCCAGATAGGTATGGGATCTAAATCATTATCCTTTAAAACTAATAAGTTTGAGGTATATCTTGACTATCGACTAATGTCATTCGTGATACTTGTATAGCTTACATCATAAGTAAATTCTATCAATTATAACTTCTTATAAGGATTTCAAGAGAATTATTCTCAAAGCTCGTGTCACTACAGATCAAACGGATGTAATAATATCAGTTAGTTTGAAGGAATTGTTCATCTGTGAAATGGATATTTTTCATATGACAGAGGAAATACAACGTGATTTTGGACATACTCTAGTAATGATTGCATCCTCATGCAATAAACTCTGAAACATAGTTTATTAATATATCTATGCAAGTATGAAGATGGTTATACACGAAGTTCATGAAATTGTGGTTCCAAGTTTCGTAATAATTCTCTTTCAATTAATAATATAATCTAGAATAAATGATAGAAGGTTAATCATGCACCAAACAGTTCATTGGTAACATATAAGTCTATGACATCATGTTGAATCACAACGAGTGTATTTGTTCCTATAACTCTGTTGATACATTTTCCTAATGACAAGTGACAAATAGAATTTCTTGTAAACTGCTTTTGACTAATTAAAATTACAACTCTTAGAAGGGGTTTTGTGGAGATTTTAGTAATTGCAATAGTTGAAATCATGAGGCGATTGAAGCTAGACCACCATAGAAAACCTGGAAGCACTGGACGGCCGTTTAATCCTATTGTGGGACTCCTCAGCAGTATGCATCTACAATCCCGCCCTCCACGAGATTCGAACCCAGGACTTATCAGTCTCGCGTGCAAACGCTTAACCATTAGACCACTGAGCCAGCCAGCATTCAACGGTGTTAATGTCTAACTTCAACTAATCCACAAAATTGAACGACACATTAATACTAGGACGAAACGGCCGTCCAGTACTTCCAGGTTTTCTGTGACGGTCTATCTTCAATTGACTTATGATTTCATATATTAAAATTACAATCATCATTCCTTTATTAACAATTGGATAGATTGACTGAGTGTCATTTCAATTTTAGAACACAATAACTATGATATCGAGTCATATGATTGTAAACTTTTAACATAAAATATAAACCAAACTTTATTATCTATTACCATCATTCCTTTATTTTCATACTTTCAGTAATAAAAGAAACAAAAACAAAAGTTTACAAAAATATAGAAAATAGAGATTTAGAAATAAAAGTTTGTTTATAAATGGGTACGTTGTGAGTGTCTAAGTGCATCATGTCTTACGCACGCACGCACACACACACACACATAAGTAATATAATGAGAGTATGCACACATTAAAAAGGTTACAATAAGATGACAATTTTTAACATATGTCACTAAGCTTTATAAAATTTTGTTAAACACTTACTTCTCATTAATTACATCATGATGTCATTGTATTTTGACCATCTATTAGATTGATAATATTATTTTAATTAACTGACCTTTACTCAATTTTATTCTTAGATATTGTTATGAATGCATGATTGGTTCATGATTTTAAAGAAATTTAGAAAATCTTCACAATCTTATATTAATAATTATCATATACTTGCTAGTGACTGACTGGATTTCTTGGAGTTCTAGTAAGAAGTCGTAACCAGCGGAGTTCAACCATATCTATTGTAAGGCAGTTACTCACTGAAGACAATAGTGGATGGTTGTGCAACATCCATAATTAGTTGAAGTTAAACGTTAACACCATTCAATGCCAGTTCAGTGATCTAGAGATTAAGTATTTGTGTATGAGATCGAAGATCCTGGATTTGAGTCCCGCGTACGAGATTGTGGATGTGCACTTTTGAGGAGGAGTCTCATACTAGGATGAAATGGTGTTTGTAGATTTTCAATGGTAGTCGATCCATGATATCAATTTAAACTATCCTTATTGTAAAATGTTCATTTACATAAGGTATATATTTACAATATTTCATTCAGTCTGTTAATTATATTTACATCCTTGCTACACTATATTGATGTGTCTTCAAAGTAACTTTCAACTAAACTCTTTCATGTAAGTAATTTATACCCATTTTGTAGATATAATCACTAAATATCACAGATTGTAAGAAACTAATGCGAACTAAATGAAATAAAATGTATTTATGATATTCTGACTATATTTGTATTCTTGCTCTCTTCAAGATGATAAACGGAACTGTACATATAAAAAAAATTATGAAAATGTTCTGTTGAAGTTCAGTTTCCCTAAATCGATACTAGAGAAATTGATTTGTTACACAAGAAAATTAATATTTCCTTAGCTTATATCCTATATGATATGAAAAGGATGAATAACAACTGGAAGGAGCTAGAAAGGATTGCCCATGACAAGGTTGGATGGAGAATGCTGGTGTGCGGCCTATGCTACTTCACGAGGAGTAACAGGCGTAAGTAAGTAAGTCATATCCTATACAGAATATTATCACTATTTTAATGGATATACAAACAATTAGGAAAATAAGACAGATTAATCAGGCTATTAGAATAAGCAGATTATATGGTTGGGATATTTTACCTGTCAAAAGATTTGAAAGTTGTTAGAATATAATATATATGGATTGATGGGAGATTTCAAAACGACAACGAAAATTCGTTGATTGTACGCTAAAATGATGTTGATCATGAGTGATACACATGTTCAATCATCCTTCATCTTTGCGATTTTTTTGACACCGTTCACTAAAAATAGTTCGTACTCAGTAGATATGCTTATCCTCCAACAAATTAATGTATGATTGTCATCTATTATAGATTGTTGTTTTCACTAAACATTGTTTAATATCAACGACATTAGATTGGAATGCACAGATCTTCAATGAAAACTTCTTTTCAGTATATCTAACCATTGAATGAACGGGGAAAAATCACAGTTTTAACACAATTGGTAAACATTGAACAAAATGTAGATATTTCAATAGTTGAGATCATGAATCAATTGAAGCTAGACCACCATGGAAAATCTGGAAGCACTGGAAGGCCGTTTCATCCTATTGTGTGACTCCTCAGCAGTGCGCATCCACGATCCCACCTCGCGGAATTCGAACCTAGAACCTATTGATCTTGCGCAAGAACTCTTAACCACTAGACCACTGAACCGGCCGGTATTCAACGGTGTTATTGTCTAACTTCAACTAATCCACGAAATTGAGCGACACATCTACCATCTCACAACAGACCTGATTGAACTCCACTGGTCACCGCTTCTCACTAGAACTCTAGGATATCCCCCTTGAAGCCAATCACTTATGAACGTATGTTAATTAGTATCAGAAGGGGTTTTGTGGATATTGTAGTAATAATGTAGATAGTTTTTTTTTCGCCTAACAAAACATTCATGAAACTATCCTAATAAGGATATGTGATAAAACGTTAACAATTCCCATATATTCTTAATCTTAGTATTAATTGAATATCATAGACAAAGTATTGACATAGTAAGAAAAAAATTCATTCACTATTTCAATTTGTGTCACAATCACAATGATTTCTAAGATGATAACCATTATATAATCACATAAAATGAATGAACAATATTATGCGATGATGAGGGGGGATGTTTTGTTTGTTTGTTTTTTGGAAAATTTAATTGGAAATAACCGCCTTTTTTGAAAATTTTTTAAAAAAAATAAGAAAACAGACGATAAATCATATTGACATTGATACTTTACAGACCTTTAAAAATTAGGTAATTGAAGTGAAAATGTTATAGAGAATACAGATTTTGAAATCATGAATTTTCTTTATCTCCCCCAGTACATTCTAACATCTATCCTCACCCACTTTGACATTTATGTATATTTCAAACAAAGGGGTCAGTATATAACACACATATAAATATACAAACGTATCTTTATAGATATCTACATTCCCGTCCCCATCTTTTGCATACATTATAACAATGACATGTAGGCTTAAAATTGATGTATATATATGACGATGATGGTGGTCAGCAATAGAATCTAGAACTCGCGTTTTATCTCTGCTTAGAATACCTGTGAATAAAGACAATATCGAGGCAATCCGCATAAGATACACATATGCCAAAATAAGAGACTAATCAATTACAGTACTAAACATCAATGGGAAGATTCAAGAAATCAATACAAAAATGAATTACATAGGTAATGAACTGAAATTCTCACGAATATGAGATGATAAGTCGAACATTCTATAACTAATTGCATGACAGGAACCTACGTTGAGATACGGTATAGGGATGCACTCGACATATTATTTAGAGTTTAACGATTTTCATGATTTTTAGGTAGGAAATTCTTTTTCGATTAGATTTTGGGATTAGGTAATGAATAAAAATTGACGATTAAAAGAAATGGTTGGATTCCCGATTTCGAGATTACGACTGAGCATTGCGGAAGAGCCCCTTACTAGCATGAAACAGTTACCCATTATTTTGGGTTGTAAATGGTTGTCAGTTCGTGATCTCAAAAGAAATAGCTCAGTTTTCGATATCCTACATGTTAAACTAGAATCCGAACACTCTCAGTAGTCTGAATACATTTGGATAGATTGTAAACATGTGGTTTATAACTTAACAGTAACATATTCATTAACCCCTGCTACTCAACTGAGCATAGTTCATGTGATGTTGATTAAATTACACAACTTGATCGATAGAATTCGATCAGCACAATTATGATATCAATCACTACTGAATGATCAATCATTATGAACACTATGGTTACTAAATTATAATAATAATAGAACCGAATTCTATAGAATATCATTTAAGATTAATGTATATTCACATTCTTATTTAGGCAAAATGAACTGTCAAACATTTACAACGTGAAAAACACACAAATTAAACTAATATCATCTAGACAATGTATAACTACTATTGTCAAAATAGACATCCCATTTTTAATGAATAAATCTCTCATATAAATTAGACATAACTTTGAAACGTAGTATAAACTAAACATGTATTTGATGTCTGATATCAAATGTAAAAAACTGTTAAAAATATAACAATTTATATTACCATCTTTGATTATTAAATACATTCTATTTAGATCTAGACCACCATTGAAGACCTGGAATCACCGTCCTGGTATAGAACTCTCCAGCAGCGTTCATCCACGATCTTACATTCAGTACTTGAACCGAAGACGGATTTCTTGAAGTTCTTGTGAGAAACTATAACCAATGGTGTCCAATCAGTGTTGGATAAAGACAAGTATGAATAGTTGCTCAAGATCATCGATCGATTGGAGTTACACATGAACACTGTTAGATGTCGGCTTAGTTGTCCACAGATTAAGCATTCAAACACAAAACTGAATATCCTGGGTTCGGATTCCGTGAGTGAGATTGTAGATCCTCACTTCTAAGGAGTCCAATACTGAGACGAGACGACCGTCCAGTGTTTCCAGGTTTTCCATGGTGATCTAACTTAGATCAACTCATGAATTCAATTATTAAAACTAAATTGTGTTAAATCTTAATAAGGAAATCAACTGTTAGAAGAAATCTATTACTAATCAACGTATTTACAAATTATTTTCTTAAGTGTAAATATTCCAGAATCAACCAATATTTAGTTTAACCTAAGAATTAATACAAGTAAAAATAAACACTACTTATATGATTTAATAGTAGATCTCTATTAGATATTGACAAATAGGGGAAAAAATACGATCATTAGTTTTCAAATGAATTTTTAATTGTTTTAATGAAAAATTATTATTGAAGCATGAGATAGTTTCCTTCATCCATCTATCATTAATTAGTATTCTAATGATTGAGTTTATATGAAGTCAAAAGGAAATCATATAACCGATTAAAAACACTTGTAGTAGTAATAATTATCATTAATAAATTCTATCAAAGGAAAATGAATCTAGCAATCAATATTTTGGTTTGGTGTTCTTCGTATTGAAGCAAGATCCTCAAATTCAACACTGAGAACACCACCCAACACAATCGCACTTGATGGCGAAACTCTGGAAGGTGTGGAATCCTTCACGTACATGAGAATCATGATTGATGAATAAGGAGGATCTGGTGCAAGGCAAGGACAGCATTCCTACAGTTGAAGAACGTATGGAAATAAAAATAACTGTCTGTCAACCAACATCAAATTCAGGATCTTCAATACGAACATCAATACAGTTCTATTTTATGGAGCTGAAATTTGGAGAACCACCACAATTATCTTCAAAAATGTACAAGTATTTATAAACAATTATTTACGTAAGATACTCATTATTCGTTGGCCGGATACTATCAAGAGCAAACTACTATAAGACAAAACAAACTAGCTTCCAGCTGAGAAGGAAATTAAGAGAAGACGATGGAATTGGATAGGACACACATTACAGAAATCACCAAACTGCATCACGAGACAAGCCGTAACCTGGAATCCTGAAGGGGAGTAGAAAAGAGGAAGGCCAAAGAACATATTATATCGGAAAATAGAGGCAGATATGAAAAGGATGAATAACAACTGGAAAGAGCTAGAAAGGATAGTTTCGGACAGAGTAGGATGGAGATTGGTGATGGTCGGCCTATGCTCATCCGCAAGGAGTAACAGGCGTAAGAAGAAGGATTAATATTTCGTAAAATGTAACAATAATATTGCCTTACACTAATAATTTGACGAATGTGTCTATGATTTACACTAGTTAGATTGACAACCAATAATGATACGTTACTGTCCAGTAATTTTATTACAATTTAGCAAAGAATTATTTAATGAATTTTGAAAATTATTCAGTTCAGTGAATCACATTTACCTATTGGCCGAAAAATTCGACTCAACGACACCACGTGGCGCTGCTGAGTAATGAGGGCAACCTTGCTAGTAACTTTGGGCAGTCGATGGAGATCGGAATAATCCAATACTCTGATGTAAACCGGATTATTTGAGTTCAAATGTTTGAGCTCATTAAATCTTGTAGGCTGTTCGATGTGTAATGCTAAAGTCTCCCCTTGTGTACTTGTATATGCATATGCAAAGGGCACATGCATGAGTTAGGACAAGGAACGTAAGCTGGAAAAATGCCCGCCCCATTGTCCAATGAAATCAGCAGCCTAACACAACAGGTCAAAGAAATAATAAAAACATGCGGTGGTACATACTATGAAAAAGTGACCATCAATCCTCACTGAGAGTACTTATGCTTGTATGTATGTCAGGAAGTGTGATAGCGAGTGTCTTTGTATTAGTAATGTGCAGATAATGCGTAAGCGACGTATGTTCGCAAGGAGAGGTGACCATCTACTCTCCTAGGTGAATGAATATACCTTTATGTATACTATGGGATGCATGAACGAAAACTTGTGTGTTAGCGGTATGCATGTAATATATATTTGCTCCATGGTGCGATACTTGCTCTCCAATACCCGAGGGTACCGTTTTCCTTATACGATCACATCCACTCTATGGGGTTGTGAGCCCTGAAAACACGGAATACAATTCCAGAAAAAGCCACACCGACCTCACCAGACTTAAATAGCTGGAACACCGTACCATATCTACCTACTGGATTGATTTTCACTGTGACGAACTGTTGTTTCTGCGCATGTAAATTTTATTTTTGATAATCCAATAAATAGAATATTATTTAAATAGCCGTTTATTTATGTGAGATCATGTTTTATGATCTGCGTAGAAACAATACTACCATTTTCATCAACAGCAGGTTAGAAACCCAATTCAATACAAGTACCTGATACCCTATGGAAACAATGTAGCTCAATCAATACTAAGTACACTAACCTCGACTTAACACAGTTAACTCCTTTTACGTGATGTTTCTAATTAATAATCTATTCTTACCAAAGAATACTGTGTGTGACTGTACTATTAATTGCATGAATTGTTGTCAATTCTAACTGGAACCAGAATTATCTATACAATGTCCTCAAAGTGAGATATCAAAAAGACTAACAACAACATCACTGAACAGAAAACTGATTAGCTAAATGACACGTATTTATATATTTAAAAAAAAATAACTAACAAACATAGCAACATGAGTAATTATGAATTTTATAGTTCATTTATTCACTGACCAATAAAATTAAAATCTAACCATTAGGCCTAATTCTTGCCCACATATCATACTGGATCAATGAAAATAAACTAGACGAAATATAATGGTTTAACAATATCTCTTTAATTGAATTCTATTCATACAACTTAATTTCAACTATTGAACACTTTTTTAATGGAATTTAGATTGGTAAACCAGTGAATTCCACCTTAATGGTTTAAAAGTTAAAGAGGTCACAGTAAGATATTGGTTCAGTTCAAGAAAGAGGAACAGTGTAAATCTTTACAGTTGAGAAGTTTAAAGAGGAAAATTTTGAAAAAAAGTAATAAACCTTACAATATCTATTTGTAGATTTGTAAATATGAATGAATTGGCTAATTCAATTAATCACTCAACAACGTAGAACTTCGTACATACGTACATCAGTTCGAGTTGCCATATCATATTACATTAGCACATAGATGTAATTGTCAATTCGAATCACATAGTGGAAGAGGTAGTAAAAGTATAAGCAGTAATCTGAAAGATTAGGGTTTGGAGATGTTATTCAAAGAATATAATCCAGTGAAATAAATTTGGAAAGAGAAAACAAAGGGACATGACGAATTCAGAAGATTAGAATTTGGAAGAACACAAAAAGTGGATGCATCTGCGCAATTGCATCGGTTCTTATCGTTTCGCGGATCCTAACCAAGTAGTCTACACCTACCAACATGGCTCAGTTCACCTGTCAGTGACTTGTGGATCTGTGTCATATTTTGGTCTGGCCGTCCCTAGCTTTCATCCAACCTACTCCTACACCATAAAACATCGCTCGTCGAGGTAGTCGGTGGTTGGGTATACGTAATACATGTACCAGTCACCTCAATTGATGTAGTTTCACTTATTCATCAATTGATTTGCCATCCTTACCTAATAACCGTTTCCTAACAACTGAATTACTTACTCAGTGGTCCCAGGATATACGAGTAATGCTTTGAAAACACCTATGATCGAATACTAGTAACCTACGAATATCCTCTACTCTTATCGGTTAATTTAACCAACTAATCGATAATCAATAATTATATCTTTAGTAGTTGAATTCATAGGACTAATCAACCGTTCAATATTTCCAGGTTTTCAATGGTAGTCCAGCTTAAATTGACTCATGAATTTAACGATTAAACTTATTACTACAATCTTCATAATATCCCAATTTTGATAAATAATTCTATCTTAATCATCATGAGTTTCTTCTTCATCATCATCATCATCATCATCATCATGATTAATGAGGTAAAAAAAGAAAGTTTGATCTTCATTTTATCATCATATGACTCTTACTATTTTCTTCTTTGAATTGAGAACCAAAAAAAAATTTCTAAAAAAGGAATATATCTTAATTTGTAACGTTAAAATTTGAATTTAATCATGACTTAATGATCTCATTTAATCGATCATTATAGATGAGCATAATGGAACATTTATTTACTTTTTTGTTTGTTTGTGTGTGTGTGTACTTACGTATATCACATAAGTCAATGTGTTCATATTGAATAATTAAAGAAATAATTATGGGGATTTGTGAAGATTGTAGTATTTTCACAGTTGAATTTATGAGTTGTTCTAAACTAGGCTATCATTAAAAACCTGGAAGCTTTGATGACAATTCCGTTCTAGTATGGGACTCCTCAACAGTGCACACTCACGACCCCTCACACGAGGCCCGAACTCAGGACCTACGGTTTTGCGCTTGAACTCTTAACCCCTATGCATCCAACAGTGGTAATTTCCATGATACTGATTGTGTAGCTTAGATATTAATATAATTAAACAATGCTCACAACACCTATACTGATAAATAGAAATTATTGTTTAGATGTAACAAATTAAATTTGGGGGGGGGTAATGAACTGTATAAATTAGGACAGTTGATTTAGTAATGTTAAAGTAAGAAAATTTTCATACATATCACTGAGTTGTCGAATTTATTCAATATTTCTAGTGTTTGGCTACCTTAAGTTGCCTTCTAATGAATTCCAGTGCTAACCAGGATAGGTGAATATATGTGTCAAGTTTTTTTTTAATCTTTAACTCGATAAACATCTCTGCCTCCCTTCTCATCTCCTTCAATCTCCTCCTCTTTACATTATCATCATCACACCAATTGTTCTGTTTCCTCATTTATTTACACATTATTTTTTGTCGAATAATATACACTGATTAACTTTCCTGTAACTTAAAAATATCAATCATAAACAAGAGAGTAAATATTCTAGTGACCAGTGTTAATGCAGACTATGCTTGAAGTAACTGTTTTCTTTCTTTTCTGTTATAGCCTTTAGAATAATTATAATCAAAACAGAATACAATCAACAAACAGGATGTTCAAATAAATATTAGTAGTAAATAGATATTTATTTGGATTGTTTTGACAAACTATAAACAGTTGCTGTTAAAATGGTATTTTTAAAGTCAAACTACTTAATATATACGTATATCCTACATGTAAATGATCCTTTTCAATCCTTGAATTGAGTAAACATAACGCGCCAAAAAAAACCCAACAGATATGTGTTTATCTACGCGTGTACATATACATGCACATACATATATAGATATATACACAATGTGGGAAATATTTGTTAAATGGTAACTGAATGGCACATGACATTTAGAGTAAATTTTGATATCAATTGAAGAAACCAATGAGAGTATGAAACGTAAAATTATTGAACAGTTGTTTAATCAATAACAAGTTTTTATGAATACACTTAGATTTATAATTGATAAGAGATATGTACAAGATATCTGTTCTGTTATTAATATTAGCACCCCCAGTGATGGGTATCCACGACCCTATGTATATGCATAAAGTCGAATACATAGACTTCAGGTTTTAATGCTATACACAATAATTTTATAGGGTAATGTGAAGGTAGTTAGATTAAACGTTTCAAGCAATAGAGTGACTTTGGTTAAACTACCATTGAAAACTAAAAAGCAATGAATAACCGTTTCAAACTAGTATAGAACTCCTTATCAGTTCACATTCACAACTTCAGGAGAAGCAGAACACAACAATAAATTTAGACTATTTTCTAAGTTATAATCCATCAGTTTGAAGTTTACAAATTTAGTCGATCCTAAGCTCAATCATACATGAGAAGGTAGTAAATGGACACTTCTGAATAGTCCTAACATGGTAATGAGACAAATGTGTCAGTACTGTGTAGTTTTCAATTAATGTTATTTGATCATAGCAACTACATAAATCCAACTGTACAATAAAATGTGTAATCATCTGTATTTTGTAACAATTACTAATTTTATGAAAGGGCGATTTGAGATCATAGAATTTTCAAAATTTTCAATTACAAATTGATCTAAGCTAGACTACTAATGAAAACCAGAAAGCACTGGACAGTTCCATTATAATCTAAGACTATTCATTAGTACACATTGATGACTCTGGAAATCGAACCCATCTTCTGTCCTACTTAGTAAAGCTTAATTTGTAGACCATTGAGCCAGAATTAGAGAATGTTAATGGGTTCGATTCCCTGTGTACAGTGTTATTCTATCTAATCGTAAGTATCACAATTATTATCACTGAATATCAAATGAACTTTAATAGACAAGCAATTGATTACGAATCATAAATTGGTTTGTATGAAATCATGTAAACTGATTAGAGTGGTGAAACATTAAAAAATAATCTCTACAATATCTAAAGAATTTCCATAGTTTAAAAGGATTGATATTTTGAAATGTCATACTTTCTATGAACTATATAATTTATGCTGTTTACAATTCTCGTGATCTTTCGTAACCAGGGTGTAACCAGATGTAAAACTTATTTGAAATTTACCAAGGTTTTATTAATCAAGAGAAAAATGAGACCTGGAAAGAGCACAATTAATTTTTTTTTTATTGTCACAACTGTAATCATGTAACTTATGACTTCAGCGTTAATTACACTGTCACGTAACATAATTATTGATTATTTGTGATCTAATTTCTTATGTGTATATTTTATAACCATGAAATATAAGTTTAAATTTTTACTAACTTATCCCCACCTTTATTCAGTCAACTAGTTGGTCCATGACACAACGATAGAACTTAGCACATATCCACACAACAAGATAAATTAGGGAAAGATGATGGAAGTAGATAGGACATACATTGAAGAAAACATCCAACTGTATCACAAGGTAATCGCTACCTTTAAAGGAAAAGAGAAAGACTAAAGAACACACTGCATCGGGAATCGGAAACAGACATCCAAAGGATGAATAGCAACTGGAGACAACTGGAAAGGATTGTTCAAGATAGAGTTGGATGGCGAATGGTGGTGGTCGGCCTATGTTCCTCCACGAGCGATAATAGTCGTAAGTAACTAAGTGGGAAACACTAGGTATAGACAATATTATTCGAAATAAAAAATGAATACATGGAATACGTCTACACCATTACAACACACCTTATTAGGACCAAATTTTAAAAACTCAGATATTAAGTTAAAATAAAAATGAAATAGCGATCTGATTATCTCATTTAGCCCCCAAATACCCTAGTATGGCCGAGAGTGGAGTGGGTTCGCCCTCCCTCTCGAAATACTTTCACACGGCCACGCGTATACAGCCTTTGCCAGGGAAGTCCTACTCACTGCCTTCTCGTGGCGGGGGTGTTGTTTACGAAAATGAGAGGACAAAAAGTGAATGTCAGGTGCTTTACCCAGATCCCAAATCAATGGTGCACATGGGCTCCTGTATCCTGCGGGAACAAATGGTGTATGAACCAATTTCTTGGTCACCGTCTACCGTGGGACTGCATTTCCTCACGATGCTCCACTGCCTTTTGGGTTAGACCTTTAGGTCAAAGGCTCGGGGTGTGGCCCCCTAAGAAAACCACCTGCTTCGGTTTAGGCACCCGGATAGTATCCCAGCCCGCACACGAAAACATGATAAACTGTCTACTTGTGAGAAAACATTGAAATATACTATTATCTAGTAACAGACTGTAGTAAGTAATTTATATTAATTAGAACCTGTTTACCGGATATTCCATCTATATTCCAATATTAAATCATATTTGTTACTAATCGTTTCACTTTTTAAAAAAAATAAAGAAAACAGCAACAACAATATTTCGCATAGAATTCAACATATCTAAATGGGTCATATAACATTAGATATAAGAATATATAGTAACGGAATTAGTGGATCCGTTTACAAAAATAAAAAACAAAAAATAGTTATCTGAGTATATGTATATAAATAACACATAGTGTATATAGATATACATGCAGAAACCATAGCAACTTTTTTTTATAGAATAAAATTCAGTGAAACATATTTTTTTGACAAAGAAAACAGAAACAGAGAAAGAAAACAAGCTTAGTTATAGAAGAATATAACAATGAGAAATTAAAATAGAAGTCAATCATTTAATTGGTTCTAATTGAAATCTATCCAATTGTACTCATAAATTGTCAAGAAAAAACAACGACAACAACAACAACAGACAACTAGACTTGGAACAGATGGATGAGTATATCATAAAAAAGAAGATATCTATATTAGATCAATTAATGTTGGCTAGTAACTAATATGTATATACTTAACTAGTTGTATGCTTGAGTATGGATAAGATATTAGAAAAACAGTATCACTTAGAGGAAACAAATAAGAAGGTATGAATAAGAAAGTGAATAATGGAATATAATGTTGATCTTTTCAAACTGGAAATGGACTCAGCAACGTGGATAATAACAAAGATGAGAATAGTAGAGTTCAACAAATATAATAATATAAACACATATGTGTGTTTTGTACACATTATAATTGGATGATGAACAGGTGTGACATACACAACTTTATTTAGATGATAATTATGCTTATATAAGTAGTTTCAATAGTAGTATATGCATGTCTATACTTGCTTAGGAGAGATACCATTTATATTAACATATTTACTTTAATATCCTCATTAAAAGGAATTGATCACATTATTATTATTACTATTACTATTATTATTATTATTATTATTATTATTATTATTATTATTATTATTATTATTATTATTGTTATTATTATTATGCACAGCTATAATCATCAAAATTATGAAGGGCCAAATTGCCAGAATACATTACCAAAAGAAGATGAATACCACATAAGTAATAGTATTGTTAGTGGTAATAGCAAAATGATTCGTATCGATAGAATGAATTGTATATTGATCTAAAAAAACAATGAGTGAATGAACATGCTTCATCGTAACAGATTATAAGCCAGATCACTTAACAATGTATCTATGATCCTTCTATAGGACTGAAAACATCATAACGATTAACATATAGATAGAATGAAAGAAGGATAATGGTGGTCATATTAAATTATGGCATTCATTCAAGAATTCATCCACTGTCAAGTCATAGAGAAGCTCTAGAAGAGGTGGAAACTTTCATCAATCTGAGCAGAATCATCAGTTGAAGAATATATTGATCTTTAAACAACTGTCTGTTAAACAACATAATAGTCAGAATCTTCAATATGAACGTCAAGATAGTTCTATTGTACAGGGAGATGAAACGTGGACAACTACCACAACGGTCAACAAAAATTTACACGTACTTATAAGCAATTGTCTACTCAAGATACTCAATGTCCGTTAACCGGATATCATCAGCAACAGTCTAGTGTGAGGAAGAACATACCAGCTTTCATCTGAAGAGGGAATTAGGAAGAGGAGATTAAGGTGGATAAAACACACATTGACGAAATCATCAGACTGGATCACGAGGCAAGCGCTAACTTGTATTCCTGAAAGGAAACGAAAAAGTGGAGGACCAAAAAACACGATACGTCGAGAATCGGAAGAAAAGGATGAATAGCAACTGGAAAGGATTTTCCAGGACAGAGTTAGATGAAGAATGCTGATAGATGACCTATGCTCCTCGACGAGTTGTAACAGGCGTAAGTAAGTAATTAAGTAATTTGGGTCATATGAGATAATATAAATCTTTCTAGTCGATCTCCATGAACTAGTTATATAACTTATGAACGTACATAATCAGTACAAATTTGTATATTTATCTTTAAGATATGCCTTTTTTCATAAGGATTACTCAATCAGTTAATGGGTTAGTTACTCACAAAAAATAATACACAGTTTTGTACCGTTACGTATCAACCAAAGTTGTAAACTATTCATGTAAGTAAATTAAGAAAAAATTTAACAAAGCTAATAATCTACTTAAATCAGAAAAACGAGTAATAAGGTCATGTTGTTAGTATAATAAAAGAAATAGTACTTTAAAATAAGCCAGTAAAAGATTTATACATCTATGTCTCATTAAAACTAATTTCACACAGTTCATGATCATTTGAAGATCTGGAAGAACTATAGCTATTAACTTAAAGACTTTATTACATTAACCAAATCATTAGTAATATAAATTAAGAGAGGATGACAGTTATTTTTTCAGCACTTCAAAATGTAAATTATGTCTTAACTATTGAAAGGAATGTGGAATAATTAATTTTAATGATCATTATCGTGTGAAAACAATGAAAATTGTTGATGACGAATGTGTTAAAACAATGTGACTATTATAATTAAAGTGGATTACTATAAGAAATTAAGTGATTAGTTATTAAGATAAACTATAAGTGGAAAACGAGATGGCATCTGAAGAGAACGGTACCGGTTTTGAGTCCCAGAGTGAACATCAACTCTGGCATGCAGGTATATCTAGCTGACGAGTCTCAAATAAGACGAAACGCGCGCCCTAGATTTCACTGCTAGTCACCAACCATCTCTGTTCATAGTACTTTTGAATGAAGGCAATATTGAGGCATTCCGCACAGGGTGCATATATGCAAATATGAGACTTATCATTGCCCCCAAATGCCTTGGTACGGACGAGCTTGAAAAGAGTTCTCTATCCCTCTCAAAATGTTATACATGGCCACACGTATACAGCCACTCTCAGAGAGGTCCTACTCACTGCCTTCTCACGAAGGGGATGTTCTTTACAAAGTGAGAGGACGAAAAGCGAATGTCCGGCACTTTAACTGGGTTGGTGGATACGGAGGATACACGTAAAAGAGTTTGAAAACCCTGATTATCAACCAATGGTGCACATGGCTTCAGGAATTTGTGTATGAACCTATTGTTGGTCACCGGCTACCATGTGACTGCACCACCTAATGTCGCTCTACTACCTTGTGGATTAGATCCGAGGGTCAAATGCTTGGGGAGTGGTCTGCTAAGAAAACCATCTGCTTCGGTCTAGACACCCTCACACATATGGCGCATGTATTTGGTGCCTTCTTGTACCAATGTTTATGTGTTTAAATAGATAAAATATATATTGAAATAATTAAATGGGGTATTAATTAGACTACTAGTAAAATATTAGTAGAAAGAAATTCGTATTATTTTTACAATCAATATAAACAAACATAGATGATTAGTTAGGATTTTTTGGAATTCGAGTTGCAGTGTGAAAATCAACACATAAATTCGAAAGACGAGTTCTAAAATAAAATGAAACACTGTTTGTCACGGCCTAACTTTACCAAATAAAAGAACAATTAAATATTCCAAATTGTATTTCTTGCTTAAAAGCCCTGTAATTGTATATATGACAACGGTAAAGTCTAAATATACATATTTAGAGTGATCTAACCAAGCTAGATTGTTGAATTTTCAATGACTGAATGAAAACTATACAACATTATTCTGTTTGATTACAGTTTCTGTTATATGCAAGTACAAATGTAAACTGGTGTACATAGATTTCAGTCATAATGAAACATGTTCCCTTAAACCAAAATAAGTAAACCTATACGAAAACGTAAAAACGGTAGAACAGAACAAATGGCACTGTGAATCGGAGTCAGATATCAAAAGAATGAATAGGACTTGGCAACAAATGTGAAAGACAGCCCAGGAAAAAGTTGTTTGTAGGTTCCTGGTTAGTGGTCTATGCTGCATACTTAGATGTAAAATAGTAATGTGCAAATCACGTAATCTATATAACCACTGATTTAACTGTTTTAAAAGTTCAGTCAGTCATCTATAACGCAGGATCAGGCACATATATGCATCGGTACAAGTTACCATACCTCATTAATACAACATAAACAACAAATTCATAGAACCAGTTAATTCAGTGATAGTAATATATTAAAAGAAAGATTGCATATAAAAATATGATACAAGGAAAAAGAATTAGTTCGTAGAAAGAAAGATATGAAGTGAAGAGTGTATACACCAACGCCATATCACCTAACCATTGGTTACGATAGTCACACGAACCCCAAGTAATCTACATCTATCAACATGGCTAAGGTTAGTAGTTAGTGACTTCGAGGACTGATGCCGTTTTGGTTTGACCCTCGTGCAATAACTAACACCATATAAAACTTAGATAATTACAATTAGTAAAAATCATCAATCCTCATCGAATTTGACTGAACAAAGTTGAATAAATTTCTAATGAGCATTTACATAATTATCAGTGAAATATTCCCTCATTTTCGGTTTTTGATAAAAATTACGATTAGAATTAAATTAATTGATTTTGTGATTATACTAGATCACGGGTACATGTGTGATGTATACTATTTATATCTGTAAATATAAATAGTATGTAACACAAATTGGAGGTGGAATGTTTGTCAAAAGAAGTTTGAGTAGACTGAATTGAAGAAAGCAGAAAGAAATTGAAAGAGTCATGAAGGATGTAGAAGACAAATGATAGGAGATGTGCAAATGAATTATTTAACGTATGGTTTTCATATTTTACGAGTTTTTGTTCACTACATACATACTGTTGACTAGTTTCCCTTTAATAAAACACTAATTATACAATAAACAATTGCACTATAATATTGAATTGACTAATATCTAATTAACTATACTTCAATTGTAAATAAATATTTACTACCATTTTCCTGAAATAGTTGTTTACATATATTTTACAACAAGAATTTCCGATTGATTAGTGAACAATAAGTGATGTAAATCAGTATCATTAGTCAAAGTTGAATATCAGTTCAATTGTCAATTCTAAATGATTAATCACTAATGAATTGAGGTAAATAATTAACATTTAAACTATGAATATCTCTATTTTCATATGTACTCATAACATGAATAAACTGATTATGTTTTCTTTGATAGTTTTTCCATGAAATAAAGTTAATTAGCTAGTTATAGTTGAGAGTGATTTGAATGAATAATGAATAATCATAGTGATAAATCATTTACTCAGGGTACATAACATTTTAAGAAAGAGAGAGAGGGGAGAGAGAGAGGAGGAAATCGAGTAATATGACCTATTGTATATTGATCATTTTCAACTTAGATAGTCCAATTTTTTTTAAATCAACCTAATGATAGCCTGCCTGACTTGTTGAATAAACTTCACTGATTCAACACAATGAATAACAAGTAGAATATAAAAAAATTTTTACTTACCTGCCGAGGTTTACTATTATTACTAATATTATTGTTATTACTTGAATTCATTATTGTACTCGTGTGTAGATGTTACTTTTCAGATGTTGGAATAAATTAAATCCACAGTTAATGTCTGATACTCAATATTATTTTGTTTTATTATTTAAAAGACGATGGTATATAGTGAGAATACTGAACACCACAAAAAAATATATAAATCCGAAATCAATAATGTATCTTTTCAAGTTTAAATATAATCAGTTTTCACAAAGAAATCCATTAATATTGATTTGTATATCAATTTCATATTCCACAATATTTTGATCTTCTCATAAGGAGATACAATAATAATCCAATGAATTCGAAAAGTTCCAGTGAATAAGATTTGATATTGTATTTCCTGTAGAATAATTAATCGATCAATGAAATGGGAAATATCTATCTATCTATCTATGTAGTTATTTGTGCGTTCAAATTTGAATAATGTGCGTCACAAATAATGATTATCAATCAATTTTGGGCAATCGATCAATAATGGTAATGTTTTAATGGATAATATTGTAACAGGATATTCTTTTTGTTGTTGTTGTTTTCTATGGCGATTATTATGATGTCGATGATTTTATTATTATTATTATAATTTGATAGATAAATCTGTCAACTTGAAGGCCATATCAAAAATTGCTCATATCATTTATTACTGGATATCTTAGAAATAATAATTTCACACACGAGAGTAAGTCACGCAGTATTCTTGACGAGATAAATTAGGCTAGTTTATTTGGTAATGCCGTCAAACTGTCAAAAATTGTCAGAAATTTATCGCATTGAATACTAGTGAAATTGAATACCTGTACTTGTGTAATGACCTGTCAAACTGTCTAAATTAATAAAAAAAAAATGGGGGTGGATATAAAATTTATTTAGGGGTAGAGAATGGAAGAAAAAAATAAATAAATTTCAAGGCCTTCTATATGATGATTATGTGGTTAAAAGGTAGACAGATATAAACAAGCATTCTATATACAATCCTTTTTAGATTCAATATTTCCGGTTGGCCTAACATACTTCTAACGGCCGTTCGACCAATCAAAATTTAGAGACCTCACATACCTATACAATGATTGGTTATTAAAGCGGACTAATAAACATCAAATAACATTCATTTTATAGTTATAATCTAATTGACTAAATTTATTGGTTAATTGAATTATAGTTTATGGAGGTGGGACAGTCAACTTTTCAACCAATCATTGATGAAACATACGTAAATGGAAGCCCTGATTATTTTTCTATGATATGATTGATCATCCTTAATTTTATTAAATAGTGATAAATTAAGAATGTCAGATATTGGCCTTTTATTTAGTTTTTACAATCTGTTCATAATGGTTATGATGATTAATGAAAAATTTCAACGGTTGAAATCATAAGTCAATTGAAGCTAGGCCATCATGGATAACCTGAAAGCACTGGACGGCTGATTCATCCCATTGTGGGACTCCTCAGCAGTGCGTATCCACGACCCCGCCTCGTGGGATTTGAACCCAGGACCTATCGGTCTCGACCACTGAGCCGACATCCAATTATTATTGATTGATGTTATGAATTAAGAATATGGAATTTTTACAGAGTAATAAAATATCAGTATTTTAAAATATTGATATGCACAGAAACACATTATGATTACCAATAGTGATGTCTATCGAGTTATCTATGTAAAAGCTTATCAAACAATTTGTGAATGATAAGACTAAATGCGCACTCCCTGGCACTTCAGTCTAATTTAGTATCGTTGAGGCATCAATATCTTAAACGTACAGAGTTAAAACTCACTTCTGTTGTATATTTAAAATGTGTTAGCCTTATTCGTAATTTTGCAAATATGAGAATTTATTATTTAGTAGGCTGATTGTTTTCTTATCGAAAGCCTAAATTATAGAAAACGAGAAGCTTTATTCTCACCCACTTTATATGGTCAAATAACTTTTAGCAATGAATAGCTGAAATGATATAATACAAATGATAGAGAGAACTTACACGAAGGGAGTATGAGTCGTATTGAAAAATGCAAAATCATAACATATATCTTTAGACTATTCACTGGGGTGCTTTAAAAAAAAATCTGTTCCGTTTAAAAGGAAACCGATACATATGTTAAACATAATTTTTCATTATTACTTAAAGCGTTCGCAAGTACCTGTATTCAATTAGCATCATCGCGAAACCGATCTTTGTTATCTGTACACTCTAGGTCGATAAATGTTTTTTTCAGGTATATGATCAAACCCCTAAATGTCAAACTATGAAATTTTTATCTTTAAAAGTAGGTATCAAGCAAAAATTTAACGAACTATAGAAAAAATGAGCAACCAAAGTGGGTACCAATGAAAGTAATCATTTACGGAAAAAGCTGCAAATATATTAGTTTGCTTTGTTGGTATGTCATCCAATTTTTGACACTACTGTAATCATTAGTGATGAATGTTAAACACTCGATAATAGTAATACGTATTGGTATAGTACAAAGTGAATAGTTTATTCCATTGATATATAATCAGTGTACTCAATAGTCATTGACGTATATTTATAATATGATTCTTCATTAATGTATATAACTCATCCAAAGAATATACCAACAACTACATCAATAACGATACTGACGTTATGATTAAAAATAATCCTTTATATAAGACTCTGAAGATTTTTGAATATTACAAACTGTATTAATTGATCAACTATTAAAAAAACAGGAAGCACTGGACAGTCGTTTCTTCTTGATATAAAACTTCTCAGTGGCCGTGCATATATACAACCTCTTAACAGAGGTCGAATCCAGTACCTTCAGGTCTTACAGAGAGAATCTGCATTTCAGACCATTGATCCTGTATCTTGTAATTTAGGTGTTTACTTTCAATTAATTAGCAAGTATTTAAAGAAATTATCTTCTAATCCCATTTGCGGGAAACCGTCTCATATCTGATATATTCTAATCCCATTGAAACATATTTTTTTGGATATTCCTCTCATGCTAAGACCAATAAGCGCTTTCAATTAAGAAATGAATTTATTTATTTATTTGTGTTGTTTGTCCATCTGTCAAGGTCAGTCGAATTCACTATATGATATCTAACTTGTAAGCATTTAGCAACTAAGTATAAGTTATTATTTGTATACCAGAAAGTGCTTTCTAAATCAACCATATCTCTCATAAAACCATATATGTTTATTATTATTTGTAAGATAGAAACATGTTAAGGACAAATGTTAATATTATATCTGTATATTAATCGGGTTAGCCAAAACTGAACGTTAACATGTCAAGTTATAACATGTTTTTTCTTCTTCCAAATATATCTAGATATCTACATTCAAAATATGACTGATTCTATAATAGATGAATAAATATACTCTATTTTATTATATTTAATAAGATGATTTCAATAGCATAGATATGAATAAACATTAAACTACTCTCTACTGTGTTTTTTTTAAAAAGAAAAATGAGTCAGCACTAATAATTATCCTACGAAAAGTCCAAATCATGTTGTCATTACCATTTACCGATATAATACAAGTGGGTTAGAAACCAAAAAAGAAAACGATCAATAATGTTTCTATTATTATCAATATTAAAATTATTACTGAGATTTATTATAAAACAATAAAAAAAAGACCAAGTTTTATGATCATTTATTCAGTCTATTTTAATTGATTGGTTGAATGGATATTGTAACAGTTCAATTGAAATATTTATATCCATTTTATTCAATTAACTGTCATATTGATTAGTTAATTAGTGGTAATTGAATGTCCACATCATGATGTTATTAACCAATAGTAAATGTTTAGTAACCATAAGAGCATCAGTGTATTCTTTCTTGATGTATTAAAAAAAAATAAAAACAACGATGCAGATATTATCATGAGATTTTCCGTTTGGAAAGGACAGGAGGCTTGATGGCCTGTGTTAGTCCTGGCAATGGTGGTTCCTCAGTTGATCCAACTTTCTTTTGAAAGAGTTGATGGATGAAGCCTCAATCACGTGCTGAGGTAATGAATTCCACTCGTTGATGATTCAACGGGAAAGTCGATAGTCAGCTGACAGGTAATTTGTTATGGGCTTGTGAACTTTTTTGGAGTGTCCTCGTAAATTCTCTGTTTTGGAAGACAAGGAAAATGAAGGCATATCAGGTGCAAATTTATCACTGAGCAATTTGAAAACTGTAATCAAGTTGCCTATAGTCCTACGATATGACAATGGGAAAATGTTTAGCTTGGCCAGTCGAGCATCATACAGAAGGTTCGCAATTCCGAGAATCAGATTAGTCGCTGTTCTTTGAACCTTTTCCAGAAGCTCACAGTCTTTATTTAAGCAGGGGCTAGCCGCTTGTATGCAGTACTCAAGTTTAAGACGTACAAACACTGTATACAAAATCAAAAACTTTTTAGCGTCGACATGACTAAAAGCCCTGCGTATTGACCATAAGGTTCTAAAACCTTTTGCGGCTATTACACGGCAGTGTGTAGTAGTTTTTAAGTCTTGGCTGACGATGACTCCTAAGTCATTGTGTCTGGACGACAAGTAGCTCAGTGTTATTCATCGTGTATTTTACAGGTTCTCCTAATGATTTAGTTTTGTTATGTTGTGGATTAACTACTGTGAAGATGCTTCACATTTTATTGAAATAACTAATCATAATTTCCTTTAGTTTTTAACATTTATATTATTCAATGATAAGTATTTCATTTAAACGTCTAGGTATCGTTTTTTTTCTTTTTCCATATCTTCTTATTCCCCAGGAGTAGTTTTGAATATTCGAATGTCGAACAGAGAACAAAAGAACAAAAGTTAATTAACGAACAGTTCAGTGATATCATGAATCAATCAATATTAGGCAACTCCTGAGAATTTAGAAACACTGGACGGTCGTGCCGTTATAATATTGGATTGCTCAGTGGTATGTACCTATGACTCTACCACAGGAAATCAAATCCAACACCTTGCGTGTGAACTTCTAACATCCTGACTATGACCCGGCAATCAACAGTGTTAATGTCTAAATTCAATTATATTGAACGATCATCTTCCATTGTTTTCGTCAGATATCTGCCTGATACCCGATAGTGTTAAACTCTACTGGTCACAAGGTCTCACTAGAACTCTGAGAATTACCTTCTGAAGCTAGTTATTAATGAAAATACTAAGACGAAACGACCATCCAGTGCTTCCATTTTTTTTAACGGTTAACTTAGATCGATTTATAATTTCAATGAAAATCACAAATCATCACAACTTCATACTGATAATGTCTAGAATATCACAGTCACAATAGGTCTGTATATGACCTTGGAATTTTACAAGATATAAGCAGAGCTGGATGGTGTATAACAATGAAGTATAGAACATGCACTCCATTCTATTTAGGACTTGTCAACTGGATATACCCGCATCTCAGAGTTGATGTTCACTATGGGATCGCAACCTAGTACAATTGACATAAAACGCCATCGTGACATCCGTCTCGAGAAACAATGATTTTTAGCATCATTAACCCAATTTGGTTATCTTCTGAAGACATGGCTTACACTAAGTCACAAAACGTCAGAAAATCTAATTTTTCTACTCACTGGGATATTACAAATATATTATTTATTTATAACAATCTACCCAATGCTCAATTTATTCGAAATTATCAACTCAAACTTTGGTAATGATACCTATAGATGATTTGAACTTTACAGATGACCTGGTCCTTCTATCCTATACACATCAAGAAATGCAGGCCAAGACAAACAGTATAACAGCAGTCTCTGCATTAGTAGGCTTCAGTACACACAACGGAAAAAGCGAGATCACCAAATACAACACGGAGAACGCCACCCAACCCAACCGCACTTGATGGAGAAACTCCACGTATCTGGACAGCATCATCGATGAAGAAGGAGGATCCAGTGCACATGTTAAGGAGAAGATTGGCAAAGTAACGTTCTCATTTTTACAATTGAAGAACGTATGGAACTCAAAACGATTATCTGTCAACCAACATCAAATTCAGAATCATCAACACCAACGTCAAAACAGTTCTACTGTATAGGTTTGTAGAGATTGTTGAAACAATGAACCAATCTGAATTAAACTACTGTTAAAAGCCTGGAAGGACTGGAGGGCATTTTTGCCACCAGTGAGGATCATTGCTTAAGTACACACAACTCAGTTATTAATGAAAGAAAAAATCCCAATCCAACGGGGAGTCAATCTTTACTCGAATGGTTCCCTGGTAATGTCACTTTCAAACTTTCAAGCTAGTTAACGCCCGTTCGAACCCCAAGGGCAGCATAAATCCACCGAAGTTTTCATGAACTCCATACAGATAAGCACAAAACATAGGCAAAATAAAGCTACCTCATCGACTATATTTACCCATTTAATACAACTTACTTTCAATAAATTGATCTTATTTCTATTTACTTACACTTATTAAGTAGATAATTTTAGAAAATAACAACAATCTAGTGTTTCTCTTCAATATCTCCTTACTTGTTTACATTATCTGTTTGATGCATTATGTATTTCGTTGAATCGATTTTTCTATTTATCATTTGTTCTGTTCATTCTTATCCTTCGATTTCTATGTTATGCTCATTATCACAGTTATTATTATTATTATTATTATTATTATTATTATTATTATTACTGCCCGCTTCCTCTATGGACCCAATTGCTTTGATTCATCTTTGTTCTAGCAAAACTGTTACTGGTGATTCTGGCGAAAGGAATAGAAATTGTTATTGAATTATTTGTTTACATTTTGAATTGTTTATAAATATTCTATTTAAGTTTTTATTATTTCCTTATAATATAGTGATAGCATTTAAAAAAAAACAATAACACCACCATGTTTAATAAGGCTTTTAAGCAGTAAGATATAAAAACGGAATAACCATCGATTTTATTGAAATGGTTAATGATCATATTGATCATGTTTTATGATATTTTGATGAATGATTGCTGATCGACTAGACGTAGGGAGGATTAATGAGTGAAGAAAACAACCGGTAGTATAAATATTTCAGTTCTATAAATGATAAACGACATACAGAATAGCTAAACAGTTTGACTTTGAAATTAAGTGTACCGATCATACAATGCTTTATATTCTCTAATTTCAATCAAATGCGAATATTGTGTGATCGTTTTTCAATATCAATGGTGTGTGGCTGTTTCACAACTGGTATGACTAAATTCCACTTATCACGACTTTAAGAAATACCTATTAAAACCAGTCACTAAAGAGCATATAAATACTATTACGACATATATAGCTTTCAGAGATTGTTGAGCTTCGTGGTTAACAGCATGGGCTGATCTTAATCAGAAATCTATCAGCAATTTGAAGAATAAGAGTTCGCTACGAGAGTTGAAGGTCCTAGTTTCCATTCATAGTAGGTTGGTGTATGGGTGCTTCTGAGGTGTCCCTCATATATCAAAATAGCTGACCAGTTTTTTGTTTAGGGTTACACCATGATGCAAACTATAAAACATAACAATAGTATAATGGAATGTGACAAAAGAGATTTTTATATTATATTATATTATATTAAATAAACTGTGAATTGACTAAATTATATGTATTTAATAGTGAGTAGTTTTGAAAGGAAATTCCCTAAGAAGTCGTGATCAGTAGAGATCAATCATCTTATGTGTGAAGAAGTTATTCATTGAAGACAATGAAAGACGGTCATGTGATATCATGGATTGACTGAAATTAAATTTATACACTACTAGGTCTCATCTCAATCGATTAGATGTTAAAACGAAATGACTATTGAAGGCAGTTAAATTTCCAATAATTGTCTAATCTAGATTGACTCGTGATCTCAATTAAATTGTATATCTATCAGAGTATATCTTAAACAATAATCAATAGATCCAGATATTATATAATGTTGTAAGAAAACATTTCATGTGTAACGAAACCCGGTCATAAAAATCCAGATGCTTACTAAAGTACATTCTATTAGAAATTATGCTTCTGATGACAAATCATTTGAAGTACATGACAAGTGTACCTTCTTCATAGAAGACTATTGTATTCTAAATTGATAGTTCAAATTATGTCTTATTTCCCATGATACTTGAATGTTCTAACTTCAAATAGGATAAGAGGTGATGATGGATACATATATCACTGAAATGCATCAAAATTAAACTGATCCAATGTCTTAATGTTCGTTCTATCTTATAACTATAGTAACTATATTTACCAAGTGAACTTCTCTTTATAAATACACATCTAATTGTATATTATTATTTGTGATAAGTACTTGTATTATGAGTGAACTCCACATAGTTGTCAATTATACCGTAGTTTTCATTAATCTTCCTTCATAACTGATCAATTTCCTAAATTTTCAAGATAATTTATGTCATAAATATCGGTCTGAGAATTTTCATTATAACAGGGACAGCTTTTTTTAGTAGTTAAAACTCATCAACAGACTGTACACATAACGTCATATAGAGTGAATTTCTATCACTGTTCAAATCTGGGATCAGTTATGTTAGCTTAGAAACTCTTTACTTTTCTGGTTTCGTGGGAAAAAAACACCCAGTTGAGTGATCTGCTAAAGCAAAGTCGAATTTAAGTATGAATTTCATAAAGCCAATTGTCATTAAATGAGAAATCAGACATCCGTTTAATACGATACTTTCCTAACAGTCTAACATAGTGGGTTGAACCTAAAATTCTTAGGTCTCATAATGAGTATTTCATTTATTCCGTAAATTTGATTGAAGAATAAGATCACAAATGAGATAACCTAATTAATTTCGAGATAAAATGATGTCAGTGTTTCAGCATATTTGGTACGTAACTAGTAAAGAACTCAGGATTTACTTTTCGTCCTATTTGGAAGTCGTTAGTTTGATTTACTTATGTCATAGTGTTAATTTTTAGACTTAAACTGTAACCACGTACACTTTGCATAAAACTCCATTACATTACTAAAACCGATGACATCACGCTATATTATTATGATTCAATCGGGCCTGTTTGAATATCTTAACTATTTGTTCCTGTCATCTAGATATTTCAACAAGTTATCTGTTTTTTTTCTGTTTTAACACATCATTATGCCAATTGCATAACTTATTCAGGAGCGCTTATGAAAAGTTTTCAACATTTCGCTATATAAATTACAAAAGTGCCCAATCAGAGACATGGTTGTACATTATTGTACATTATTCAGATGTCAATTCTTGAACTGCTAACATCTAACTGGCGATCATCCAATATTTATCGCAAGGGTCGATCAAGAAATAAGAAAGGGAAACTTGTTACAATACTTTGTGCTGAGAATTCTATATTGTACCAAAAATATGATATTGAATAAATCCATCAATAATAATAATAATAATAATAATAATAATAATAATAATAATAATAATAATAATAATAATAATAATAATATGGAAACAGAGACCGATCAATTAAAGTCATGAATAGCAACAGGGACGAACTCTAAATCTTTTCTTATAGTACTTTGATTTAAATTAATGCATTTTATGCATAACACTCATAGCTAACACTTAACGTCTACCCATCACTTTCTTTGAAGCTAACACTAAACTGTTTATAGACGAACTAATCAGGTATAAGATAACAGTTCTTGAATTTTGGCGCGAAGTTCGCCCATCCATTTGGATAAATAGAGTTTTGGCATTATAGGTGATGTCAGTTCGTGATGAAAACCCTAAGTCTAATTCTTAACTTTAATCACCAAGTGTAAAACATAATTCTAATTCCTCACATAGGTTTATAATCCCCATTTGGTCGTAGTTATTAAGCGGACACTCTCAAGATCACTCTAGCGTCGCTCAAAAGTTGACCATAAATTATAGTTTCACCTCAGAAGTTACTTATTTCGTTAAATTATTCAACAAGATTATTTATTATAGATAAGTGTTGTTGAATGCACAACCACAGATGTATATTACAGTGTTATACAGCTAGAAAGTTCTCAGTTTAAATAAGATTAACAATATCTTAACACATTCTTGTCAATAACTTCTAATGAATATTAATTAATAAAATGTTATTTTGTTAGTAAATTTCTTAATGTGAAATACTGACAGTGATAGATCCAATTCTACCATATTGTCATGGATATGAACTGCACAGATGTAACGAGTCCCGCATGCGGGACCATAAATATACACGGCTGAAAAGTCCCATAATAGGACGAAAAAGCTATCCAGTACTTCTAGGTTTTCCATGGTGAACTAGTTTAAATCAACTGATGAATTCAACTATTGAATTAACATAAAATCATTTATCTACTGATATCTAGATTCCATAATTCTGGGACAGTGGATATGTACTGTTGAGGAGTGCTATAGTAGGACGAAAAAGTTATTCAGTACTTCTAGGTTTTCCATGGTGATCCAGCTTAAATCGACTGATGAATTTGATGTGATGGAAAGAAAAGTCAATTTTCGATTGATTTACTCATTATGAGTTTAGTTCAAGATTACTTCCATTTTGATTCAATGTAATGATTGCTCAATGTAGTATTTGTTTTCTTTTCTCGTATGATATTTTATTCTGTATAATATGCGATATTCTTGTATTCCATTGACATAAACTATGCTCAGTCTGTGATTTGTCATAACTCTAAGTATTTTTCATATCACGTCGGGCTCAGTAATGTAGAATTATGGTCTATTATGATATTAGTACTGCTCTAATAATAGACCTAATCGTAAAATGGCAGATTTGTCATGATATAACTGCCTAATCTATAAGATCTCACGTGGAACTCACATCATCGTGTACACCAACTCAGTACATTGTAACAACTACCAATACATGATGAAGAACAAGCTTAGGCTAGAGAAAGAACAATATATTGAATATGAATAAAAGATATAAGGTAATATTCCGCATGGACCACGCCTGTATGCCATTCCATCAACTCCAATTCATTCAATATATTCTTCCCCCTTCTCCATCGTTAGGTATTTCTCCGCGTTAAATATTGAATATCTATTTTCTGAGTTGTCTCGTGTTCAGCTTTGAGGATTGTGTGGTTATAGTCCAATGCCACTACAATTTTATTCTAATTATTAATCAAAATGGGTGTACAATCAATATATAACTGAGTGTATTTTCTACTAGAGTTATCGTCGTCATGGTGTTTTGGGGTTAATAAATCATCACTTATACCAGTCTTTATGTTTTTACTTTTGCGTTGTTGGAATTGCAGAGGTCCCTTGTTCCGAGTATAAGTGATAAGCGTTTCCGACATAATAATCAGCAACGATCAGATACCAAAAGTAGCATTAAAAGAGCCAAGACAATAAACATTCAAACGACAAGTTATAACAGAATTCAACTATTTACTAATATCTAGTTCCCATAATTCCATCCTATTTGAAATTATCATCAAATGTACAATGGAATACCATGAATATGAACCATGTACAAATGATTTATTATACATCATATAAATATAAATGTTATGTACATTTTGTATTATAAATGTTAATCTATGTCTAATATTTAATGTAAAGTTAGTAACAATAATTAAATTATTTATTCATTGAATGATAAATGTACCTCAAATGAAATGCCACATTTTTACATTACTGATAGATCTTGAAAATATTATGTTTTTCCTTCTTTTGTTTTTAGTAGAAAATAAATAAATATTCACTTAAGATTAATTACTTACTATTTATAGGTTTGTTACCATGGTGATACATGAATGTTAGTTGAGTCAAACAATTTTCAATTAGAATGATTCGTTTATTTATTGTAAATTAACCGATTGAAAAGAGAGGGGAAAAATATGGTTAATGAATTTAAAACCTGAGATTCTATTACCTAGAACAATTGGTAATATGTAATGAAGATAAAGAATTCCACGATAGAATGAAACAATTATCTGATTTGTCTTGGTTTAAATTATCAATGGTGTTAATGTTTAACTTCAACCAATACGGTATATTGTATGACCATCATCTATTTGCTTTGATGGATTGAAGTTAGATATTAACATAGTTAAATGCCGACTCAGTGGTCTAGAGGTTAAGACCTAAGGTCCTGCGTCCGAATTACGCATACGAGATTATGGATGTACACTGTTGAGTAGTCCCGTACAAGGACGAAATGGCCATTCAGTGTTTTCAGGTATTCGATGGTGGTCTAACTTAGATCGGTTCATGATCTGAATCAAAACTTAACAATCTCTGTAACCACATACTAAAAGTAATTATCTTATGAGTATCAACCAGTATTGATCAGTTTGCAAAAAAACCTAACGATATTTTATTCTTTCTTACACCGGATTCAGATAAGAGTTAATTGAATTTGTTATTTGAAGCTATTAACGAAATTGTAAAGATTTAGATTTTATTGAAATAAAGGTTGAACTTAAAAAAAATTCATTTAAATCAGTGTAGGGTTACGGTTTTTCGAACTCTGTTTGTAGCACTTCTAGGGCTACTTCCGGTCCCAAGCCCACACGAAAGAGTAGGGTTGGATGTGGGGTCGGCAACCCAATCCTGTAGAAAACAAACTTGCTAAGAAGGCGCTAACCAGAATAAATTAATTAAATCGTGTAAACTCTGCCTTAGGAGTTGAAGGAAGAATTATGACGCCTCATGATCAAAGCCGAGATTCTTCGGAAGTCACGAGGTCGACGCCCCTTCTAACAACTAAAGCAACAATTTTTATAGGTATACGGAACGTCCGGACAATATGAGAAACTGAGAAGACCAATTGAATAGCAACGGAAATTAGGAAATACAACTTGACGGTTCTCAGAATCAGTGAAACCCATTAGACACACGCTGGACAGCACAGATTAGGTACGGAGCAAAAGGAAAATGCTCCACACACGCAGGGAGTTGCTCCGACACTGTCCGAAGAAGCACGTAATGCATTTGTAGGATCGGAATCCCGTGGATCCTTGATCATCAAAACATCATTCAAAACAAAGAATGTGGGAATCACGATGAATGTTGTGCAATATTATGCACTCACCAATAATAGCAATGACGACAATATAGATCAATTCTATGAGAGGCTGCAATCGATTATAGCGAAGTTCCCAGATAAGAACCTGACAATTCTAATGGGAGATTTAAGCGCCAAAGTCGTAATGGACAACAGCGGTTTTGAAGATATCATGGGACGGTATGGACTGGGAGAGGAAAACGTAAACGGGGAGAGATTCGCAAACCTATATCCGTTCAACAAAATGGTTATAGATGACACAATATTCAACCTCGCATAAACGCATACACAAAGATACATGGATCTCACCGGACCATACCACGGAGAACCAGATAGATCATATTTGCATCATTAAAAAATTCCGAAGGACAATGGAAGATGTGAGAACCAGGAGAGGAGCTAACACGGATTCACGTCATCATCTAGTGGTTGTCAAGATGAAACTGAAGCTAACGAAACACTGAAAAATTGGGGAAACAGAATCATGAAGCTTCAATACAGTCATCCTTCCACATACTGACAAACTCAACGAATTCAAGATAGCTCTCAACAACAGGTTCCTAGGATTACAAGACCTACTGAAAAAAGAACAGTTTACTGTGAAAGATAATTAGAAAGAGATCAAAGAAGCACTAACTTCAACATGTCAGGAGGTGCTGGGCCGCAATAAACATCATCATAAGGAATGGATCTCAATCGAAATTCTAGAACAGATTGAAGAAAGGGAGAACAAGTAGACAGCAATTAACAACAGCCTAACAAGAACAGAGAAAGTCAAGGCACAAGCTGAATACACTGAAGCAAACAAGCACGTAAGGAGTAGCATTAGAACTGACAAGCAGAAATACGTGGAAGGTCAACCAATGACAACAGAAAAAGCTGAAAAAGAAGTAGATATAAAACAACTATATGATACAGCGAAGAAACAACTAGGGTATTGTAGTAAACCAGAGAGATCGGTCAAGGACAAAAAAGATAAGCCAATCACCGCAATTCAAGGACAGAGGAACAGATGGGTGGAACATTATGAGGAACTATTGAATATGTAGGCTCCATTGAATACAACGGACACTGAAGCAGCACACACAAACCTTCCTATAGATGTCACTTCACCAACGATCGAAGAAATCAACATGGCCGGTAATTAGACAAATCAAGAGATGGGAAAACAGCAGGACCTGATAATATACCAGCTGAAGCACTCGATTTACACATAGAAGCAACTGCAAATATGCTCCACATTCTATTCAGGAATATATAGGAGGATGAACTAGTCCCACGGACAGACTGGAAAGAAGGAAGGAACGAGGTCTGAGCAAATGTGAGAATTACAGAGGAATCACACTATTGTCGGTACCAGGAAATGTTTTCAACAGAGTGTTGATCAGCAAGATGAAAGACTCAGTATACGCCCAACTTCAAGACCAAACAGGTCGGATCCCATAAAGATCGGTCGACAGCAAAACAAATCGCGACACTACGGATCACCGTTGAACAATCCATTGAGTGGAACTCGTCAATATTGCGATTGTCATATAATTAGAAGATACAAGCTAAAATCAAATATGAGTAATTATATGATCATCTAACTCTAGTCTCGTAAGTATCAGACAACTGTTTCCTGTTAATATCCGAATCCGCATATATGTCACATATTAGTGACTTATAATGTCACCTTAGTTGTATCGATCGATTATTCACTGAATTTTTCTCATAGACTATGTTTGTTAGGTTAATCTCTGACTATGTCATTCATTAATCATATCCTTATAGAAGTTGATAAATTAAATCTATGTCACCCCCTGAAAGTGAAACTTTTAGAAATTTTTTAGTTTTCTTAGATTAACATAAATGACAAAATGTTGATATTGACTTAGTTAAATATGTGTATGCAATTATTTATATGTACTGATAACTGATGACAACTTGTATAAGTTTTAACGTAGCTAATTTTATCCATTAAAAAAACACTTTCCAATGAATGGTCAACTGAGAAATATCAAAACAATTGACGGAGCCTTTGAGAACAACAAGCTTTCTTTTAAATTTTCATAGATATCCACTGAAAATTAAATAGCATTGGATAAGTTTTCAAATTCATTTCCGATCCTGAATTTCTAATGATAGACCGTAACCAGTGGAGTTTCTCTGTGTCCGATGTAAGGCTTTTACTTACTGGAAACAATGAATAATAGTTGCACGAAATCACGGATTGATTGAACTTGTACACCATTGTGTTCTGGTTCAATGGTTAGAAGTCTCAATGTTTGGCCCTCTAACGTTTTCATGTTTTCAGTGATTGTGTAAATTAGATCTGTTCGTGATCTCAAGAAAGTTCACTATGGGTTAGTAAACACATTTATACATACTTGGGCACATACACACACACACACCTGACATATACACACCTGATACCAAGCAATTCAGTATTATAACAAAAGAATAATATTGTTCTAACTATTCAGCGGAAAGTTTTTATAATAAAATTTATTCAAACTTATGAAGTAAACGTGGTGAATAGTGAAAATTGAAAGAAAATGAGTAAATTTTGACAACTTCCGGCCAGTTGCTAATGTGCGACAATGGATTTTATACAGTTTACATTTATATATGTATATGTAAGTCATTGTTTGCAATCTATACATTTCTGCCAATATTGCTCAGTAATTCATCTGTTGTTTACATTATTCACAAAGGAAGTCAGTGTACCGGAATTGGAAAGAAAGGGTTATTATTATTATTATTATTATCATTATTATTACTATTATCACTTTTATTCATTATCTTTAATTTTTATCACTGTTGGGATTATCTGCCGAACAAACAATAATCTTTATTGTTTCCTTACTGAAGCAATTCATAGGTTGTCAAATTATTTGTACAAATACACACACACAAACAAGCACTCACGCATGCACATACATAAACACAATTACATGTATACATAAACGTACACATACGCATACAATACTCAAAAAAGAAATATTTTACAACCTTATTTCCTAAATAAAATATATATTATTATTTTACAAACTTTGTAAAGGTAGGGAAAAAAATTATTTGTATTTCCTGTGTTCAATAAGCTGATTTAGTGTGATATATATATGAGAAGCCGTGACCAGTGGAGCTGTACTGTGTCGGACGTGAGGCGGTTACCCACCGGAAACAATGAATGATGGTTACATTATATATATATATATCTTGGTTTTCAACTTAGTAATGATTTTAATAGTTGAATTCATGAGTCGATCCAAGCTAGACCACCGTTAAAAACCTGAAAGTACTAGACGGCCGTTTCGTCCCAATATGGGACTCTTCAATAGTGTGCATCTACGATGAATTCAATTATTAAAACAATTACAATCTCCACAAACTCCAATTTTAATAATTACTAATGATTATCGCTTAGATAGTTTTCCTGAAGTTTTGGAAGTGTATTTTGACTTGTTAACTCAACTATTTTAAGATGGTAAAACATTAGTGATGAAGATGATGACGTTACAAAATGAATTGATAACTACTCAATGTGTCAATTGTATCATGTTAATCACTTTCTTTAAAGCTTAATAGTACGATTCAGTGCAGATTAGTATGTGTGTGACATTCTACATAATATTACGTCATAGTGTAAACTACTTTTTACATAAAAGATATACCTGAAGGAAAGAATATTTATGATAATCATGTTGCATTGGAAGAATTAATTGTCAATGCAAGACTGAGAATAATGAAAGCAGTTGTAAATTAGAAAATAACCACAACATTTCCGTGAACACTGATTTCGAGAAAAATGTGTGGAAATTCAAAATCAACATTTTTAGAACATTAAAAAAAACCCTGATTAGATAAATGATTGGATGGAAAGTAATGGTGGGCGGTCTATGCTCCTCCACGAGGAGTAACAGGCGTAAGTAAATAAGATAAAAGACATTTAAAATCATATTAGATTTGTCAAAATCCTTGTGACATTCCACTTGTGAGTTTAGTCGGACCTTCTTTATTAATCACTTCTCATAATTTTAAAAAAAACCAATTTCAGTAACAACAACATCTACCCACCATGTTCTCCTATCTAAACTATTGGATTGGTTAAATTCACTTGGTGTTGTTTACTTGTATCTTCGCATTGATGTTTAAGACTGTAATTGATCAGTCTCATGTTGGCATATGTGTATCCTGTGCAGATTGCCTCGATATAGCTTGTGACTTAAGACATTATTGAAGCAATCCGAACAGGATGCACATATGCCAACATGAGACTGACCGATTGCAGTCATAAATAACTATGGGAAGATGTAGGTAAAACAACACTAAGTGAATTTAAACTTCGCCGCATTGAAAAAGCAGGTAGCTATCAAGACTTAGTAGCTAAGTGGATAACGCGATAGCGTGTGAAAAGAACGGTACTGGGTTCAAGTCACATAATGAACATCAACACTTGGATGCGGATACATCCAGGTGACGAGTCCCAAATAGGACGAAATGCGTGTCCTGGATTCCACTACTAGAAACTATCCATCTTCGCTTATTAGATTGGTTATTTATTAAATTATGAAAATAATGTTAAATGTATTTATTATGAGATAATTACTCGATGACTGTTAGAATAGATCAGGACACGTGTTTCATTCTACTTGAAACTAGTCAGTTTGATGTCATTACATTCAAGTTTTGAAGTGTATAGTGAAATTCTGCTTCCAAAGGGTATATCTTGGGTTATTTATTCACAATAGTTGACTTGAATAATAGATATGGATTTTATTTCTATAAATTTGTAGTCTGTAACATTGACGATGGAAAAACTGTAAATTTGGCCAATATACCCCTTTTTTCTATTTTGAATATAGTTTTTAAATCATTATAGTTACCATGCATATTTTTTTACTTTTGTACTTCTAAAATAACCTTATAAATTATATGGAGACGAATACTGTAAAATGCAAAATAGTTCAGTTACACTGGTTAATACATTTTCTTCTTTAATTCACTTGATATTGTTTTATTTGAATCTTCCCATTGATGTTTTAGGACTGAAGTTGATCAATCTCTTATTGGCATATGACGAGTCCCAAACAGGACGAAACGCGCGTCCTGGATTCCACTGCTAGCCACTATCCATCTCTGCTTATAATTTTCTTCTTTGTTTATTATGACAGATACGAGAGACTAACACATTAGAATTTTTATACATAAAATATATTTGCAATGAAGAATATTATTAAAAAGGAATTGGTTGCAATATATGTTGTTCTATGCAGAAAACTATTATCACCATTTATATTAAACACAAACCTCTTGAAAGTGAAACTAGTCATTAAATGTTATCATTAATGATCCGATAAGAAAGAACCGCTGAATATTTTTAGCCATTCTTCAGATATATAGAAAAACTTGATCCATCCTCCTCCATCTCCAAGGTTACCCCTTGATACAGTCGAGAGTGAGGAGAATCATCTCTCCCTCTGGAAATACTCTGCATAGCCAAGCGCACACAGCCACTGACAGGGAAATCCTACTCACTAACTTCTCGCGGTATTACTGCTGTTTATGAAATTCAAAGGACGAAAAGCAAATGCCCAGCGCTGTAACCAAGCTGGTGGATAAAGAGGATCCAACTTTGGTAGTTGGAAAACCCTGATTCGAAACAAATGGTGCACATGGGTTCCACGATCCTGAGGAAACAAATGGCGAATGAACCAGTTTTTGGTCACTGGCTACCATGGGACTGCATCTCCTTACGTTGCTCCACTGTCTTGTGGATCGGGACCTTTATACCAAATGGATTTTTTTACTGTACTTACTTACTTACGTCTGTTCCTAATTTCCTCTTCAGATGAAATCTGGTTTGTTCTCTCCCACAATAGGCTGTTACTGATGGTATCCGGCTGATGTATGTTGAGTATCTTTCGAAGACAACTATTTATAAATAATTATACCTTCTTGATGATGGTTTTAGTAGTTCTCCAAGTTTCAGCTCCATACAGTAGGACTGTCTTGACGTTCGTATTGAAGATTCTCACTTTGATATTGGTTGAAGGTTGTTTTGAATTCCATATGTTCTTCAATTGTAGGAATGCACCCCTTGCTTTGCTAATCCTCGCTTTTACCTCTGTATCCGATCCTGTAGGTTGGTTATAAATATAATTTTTATACAGTTATTGATCATCAGTATATAACATTGAAAGTTTGCATGAATCCATAGTTTTAATTAATTTTCATCATTATTTAAAATGAAACTGGTCAACATTGAATAACTGTAAACAATTTAGGTGAATGAATAATAAGATTCCCACCTATACACATACATACATCATATATACATGTACATTTACATGTACAAACATACACCGACAAGTTAGATTAATCAGACAATTTCATATAAGTTCAGAAAATACAATCAGTTTACAAGTGATCATATTGTCTTTAATTCCGGTTTGTTTGACATTTCATTAATCAGTGTCATCTATACTAAGGGTATATAGATATAAACAGATTGCTTGTAACACAGAAATGATCTAGTTCATAAATCAAATAGTTAAGTGTTTTGACTTATTCTATGAAATACATCAATTTGAAATTCACTTCAATACAGTTTTGATGATCACTTTGCATGTGTTACATAGTGTATGTAATTCGGCATCAATTTCATATTTACTGATCTTAATATTCATGCCGGTTCAGTGGTCTAAAGCTTAGACGTTCTACAAAAACCCCTTTCTGATATTAATACATACATTCAAACCATATTACATATAAATAATGATAATATTAATAATCGACTCAACAACATTAACACCATTGGATGGCCATTCAATGGTCTATGGGTGGAGCCTTCGCGTGTGCGACAGAAGGTCGTGGGTTCGAGTCCTACATGCGGAACAGTGAATGTACGCTGCCTAGGAGTCCCATAATCAAATGAAACGGCTGTTTAGTGCTTCCAGGTTTACAGTGTTGGTCTAACATTGATTGATTCATGATCTCAGTCCAAAATAAGATGAAAAATAAAGTTCAAACATGTTACTATTTTTAATTAATAATTGTCAACTAATAAATGCCAACCCATTGGTCTAATTGTTAAATTTTCATCTCGAGATGTTATGGATTCAAGTTGAGACACGATTCTAATTGTGTAGTTCTGTGAATTTAAATATTAGAAGAAAACGGCTTTCCAACTTAATGATACTTCAAATATGATCAATTTTGATATGAATACTACCTATAAATCGAAATATTATTAACTAGAATCATATCATGTTCATAATTTTCTAGCTTTCCAAGAATATTTGTGAACTATCCTAGTGATAAGTTGCGATCTATGAAGTTAACTATGTTGATAATTAAACACTAATTCATAACAATAAATAAGTACTATTCTATAACATAAACAGAATTAAGCTTTCAATTTAACTCACTAACTCAATCATGTTATGTATGACAAAAGATTTAAATGTGTTAGAATTAAACTTGGTGTAAAATAGTAGAGGGTGTACATTATTATTGAATCATCAAAATATGTATAACCACTTTTCAATGAGTTACAACAATTTTCCAGTAACTAGCCAAGTATGGCATTGAGTATTACTTAATGATCAATCAGCATAAAAATTTCTGCACCACAAATAGCTTTATTATAATATATCATTAATATATCATTAGTGAAGATCATGAGTCCATCGAAGTCAGACCACCATAGAAAACCTAGAAGCACTGGACAGCGGTTTTATCTTATTGTGGGACTCCTCAGTGATCTAGTGGTTAAGCGCTCGCGCGCGAGATTGATAGGTCCTGGGTTCGAAGTTCGTGAGGCGGGATCGTGGACGCACACTGCTGAGGAGTCCCACAATATGACGAAACGGCCATCCAGCGCTTCCAAGTTTCCATGGTGGTCTAGCTTCAATGGAATCATGATCTCAACTATTGAAATATTTATACATATATATCTAATGACAACACTAAATCTAATGAAGCCCTATTTACTTCCAAGGATGATAATATTTAATGAATGGAATTTAAGTTCAAAATACATCAGAAAAATTTCCGTTTCACTAGTCATAAATGTTAAGTAAGAGTCTACATTAATTCTATTCCCAATTAGTCTTGTCTTCATAACACTTGCAATATATTGTCATGTAAATACACAAATATATATTCATACTCTTGACTAGAATAATCATAGATAATGTCTATGTAATTACTAACTATTGTATTACATACATGCACATATAGATAATCCTTAGCTAATCGGAAAATTCTGTTTCATTTAGATAACTAATAAGAGGTTTAAATAAATCATTCGTAAACTAATGATAATACTGATTTCAATATTTCACAATCCTAAGTGTATAAGAAAATCAACAAGGAATACATGAAGTAATTCTTCATTTCTACTCAGTACACTCACATATACTAAAAGTTTCAATCATTTATTGTTAATCATCGTAGTGGTATGAATAGGTATCTAATCTGTATTAATCCTGACTGATTTTTTGTTGTTGTTTTTTTATACTTCCAGGGATCAAAATCAACCACTCGCCTTTAGTCGATGCATACACTCCACACACACACACACACAAACACATTCATATAAGCGAAATGATATCGAGAAATCTAAGATAAATATAAACAAACAAAGCAAATCTTACTTTTCTTTTTATTTCATTCGTAAAATGGTACATAGAAAGGAAGTGAGTAGTGAGATAATAGGCGGGACTTGGAAGTTAAAGAAAAAAGGATTAAATATATATATCTTTTAAATATAAGTTGAAATTTGTACAGGATTAAACAGATCATATTAGAGTTTTCACTATTGATATTACATATCATTCCGTTACAAATTTATGAATTCAAACATATAATCAGGAAATAATAAATAGGCTAATTGAGATTAGATGGTGGTTGGAGGTAGTCGAGAGGAAACCCTGAACCCGGGTTTCGTGCTACTTGGTACTCGTCTGCAAGGTGTACCTGTAATCTTGAGGGAACTGGTGCTCCCTGACGGATTCGATCCCGTGTCACCCAGTTTCACAATCAGAGACGTTACCACTGAGCTATCCGGGACGCGACTGACCTCCTGTAGGACTGAGATGTAATCACAATTGATTGATCACTGGGTGGCTAATTTCTTCATTTTTTCTTTCAATCGTCCAACTTAAAATTTCTCCGGCTAATTTCATTTCATGCTACGGTAAATCATTTAAGCACATTTAATATTCTACAACCGCATACTGATAATTATAATGTGCTAACTAGTGACTAGCTTCATGAGGGAATTCTCAGAGCTTTAGTGAGTAGCCGTGACCAGTGGAGTCCAAACTATGTCGGGTGCGAGGTAGTTACTGATCGAAGACAATCAGAGATGGTTGTGCAATATCATGGATTGATTGAAGAAAGACATTAACATTGTCGGATGTCTGCTCAGTGGCCTACAGGTTAAGCGTTCACGCGCCAGATCAAATGTCGTGGGTTCGAGTCCCACACTAGAGGACGTGGATGTGCACTGTTGAGGAGTACCATACTCGAACGAAACGGTCTTCCAGTATTTCCGGACTTTTAATGACGGCCTTACATCAATCAATTCATGATCTCAATCAAAACTTAACAATCTCCACCATTCCATACTGATTATTCTATTATGTTTATCTTTTTGTTATTTGTGTCGATATGTAGGCTCACAAATGTATGCATGCATATATATTTAGTTATGGATATACATTTACTCATTTTGAATGCACGGAAAACTTGAGAATGTTGACTATTTTTGTTATATAATCATATTCAAGATAATTAATATTGGCTTAATATCGTTTTATTTATTATCTAATAATGTTCTGAACTAATATGAATAATTATTAGAAATTGTCAGTATGGGGTTGTAGAGATTATTAAGTTTTTGATCGAGATCATGAATCAATTGATGTGAGACCACCATTGAAAACCTAGAAGCATTGGATGACCATTTCATTCTACTGTGGGACTCCTCACCACTGCCCATCTACGATCCCACTCGCAGGGTTCGAACCCAGGGCCTTCAGTCTCGCGCACAAACGCTCAACCTCTTGACCACTGAGCCGGTATCCAACGGTGTTAATGTCTAACCTCAACTGTTGAGAGCTTATGATCAATGAATTTAACTCTTTGATTGAACACAAATGAAATTCATATAACAATTTTCTGTCTAATCAACCGATGTCATTATAGTTCGCAAAATGTTAAATGGGATAAGACACACATAAGTTGACTCTGAAGAAGATGATAATGATTAGGAGAAGGAGGAGAAGGAGGAGGAGAAGGAGGAGGAGGAGGAGGAGTATGGTGATATAACTAATCATATAGGATTTACATGATTATTATTGTCAATATAAGTATCATCTGTGTTTTATTTAGAAATATACATAAATATGTATAATATGCACATGTTTTTCCACGTGTCATTTGACATTTAACTAATTGCTCATTTGTTTTATTATTTATCAGTTTTCTTTTCTAGAGAAAGAGAGAAAAAAGAAAGAGTTAAATATTCAATGTGAACTATACATAAAATAAAATTATCATGATACCCTTGTTTTGTAATGATAATCGTTAATTTTAAACGAAGGAGGGGGAAAGTGACACACACACACACACAGAGAGAGAGAGAGGAACGAGAACAAATAAAATAGCTGAACATATCGTGAATAATGATAATGACGATGGTAAGGGTAATAGGGATTGTGATGGTGGAGGTAGCGTTGATTGTTTTGATGAGTTTTTTTTTTTTTAAAAAATTTCTTATGTTCAAACTTCTCTTGTATTCTTGTTATTAGTTTTGCTGTACATATCCATTTTTCTTCAAAGTTAATCATCTATTTTTCAATTCTCTTTGTTTTGTTTTGTCTTGTTTTTTGTGTTCGGAGGGAAGATGGTATTCCCTATTTTTTTTTAGTCAACAGAATTTTATGACTTGAGAAAATAAAAGGAAGAAATTAATGAAACAGTAAGTTAGTTTATCCCTTGTTATCATTTTTCTTTTTGTTGTTGTTCTTTCTCTAATGACTTTTTATATTCGAAGTGTTTGTGTAGATATAGAGAGATAGATATATGGATAAATAGATAAGGAGATAGATATGATAGGCCATATAAACGTACGTGCCTGAGTCCTATGTATATATATTTATAAAGTGTGATTTATAGGGGGAAGACACATGTTAATTCATTTGCATCTATCTAACTATCTATATATGAATGTATGCGTGTATATATGAGATTGTTCATAAGGAAACAGGCAAAAGGTATATGTAATATATCACAGATGAAATATTAACAATGTAAAGAAATTTATCATGAAATATTCAGTTGAGTATAAAAAAAAAAAGAAAAATTCTTTATACATAAATGTACATAGACAAGATAAAAAAAAAGTTAAACATCTGGCAGAATGTATTGGCATCACAATTTGTCCCATTTAAGGATATCATTCATAGAAATTGACAGTTATCTTCCTAATATAACACATAAATAACTACGTATACACATACGTCCGCATTCTCTCTCTCTCTCACACACACACTTACGCACAATCACTAGACATCTACGTATGCGGACACTGTTCATTCATTGATGTATATATATAAATGATTTACACTAAAAATATGTGGGTGAAATAAATATCCAGAACGTGCTCCAATATTTACTCAATTGCCCTCTCTCTCTCTCTCTTTCACTCACACACACACACATACTCTTTCTATCCACCTTAGATGATTCGAAATATTCGATTACAATTTAATGTTAATTTTTTAAATTTGTGGTACCATGGGATCTTGGAAGAATTGATGAATGATAAATTACGTATGTAGTTTCCAAATGATCATTTTCAAACAATGAATGCTATGTAATTTTAATTTACTTAAATGAATGGTACGAGTTAGTTGAAGTGAAGAGTTCTGGATGCAGGTACATCTAAATGACAAGTCCCAGACAGGATAAAACGCGTGTCCTGAATTCTACTACTAGCCATTATCCATATTTGCTTATAATATTTGTAACTTAAGTTAATATCTAGGCAATTTGAAGAGGATGCACATTCACTGATTAATTGCAGTCCTGAACCTTAAAGGGAAGATTCAAACAAACAATACAAAACGAAGAATTAATCAATTCCTTTTTTTCTTTAAATTTAAATTTTACTTAGAATTTATTGCATTCACTAGAATGTCATGAAACAAGTGTGTTGTTTTTGATGAAATTTGTGCTGATGATGTCGTTCAGAAGAAGGATAAAAGCTTCACGATCAAACCATGCAGCTCAGAGGACAAAACTCCATCAAAATCATCCACCTGAGCTACGAATCTTCTCCACCATCTCAGAAGTGTGTTATGTTTTCTTGTATCTTTCCCAATGATTAAACGCTTGTTACCAAGATACGATATTAAAACTATTTAAAAGTAAACTTTGAATATACATAAATCAATATCGATATGAACTCCATTAAATTATTATAAGAATCTGTTATTTTGTATTTGAGAAAGGAAGATAAATTAGATAACAGTTGCAGTAAGAAACAATTAAGTACTTGATTTGGTATTCAGTAACTTTGAATTTTACAGAAATAATACACTAATGGTGGTATATAATTTTACATCAGTGGTGGCTTGTTTGAATAGTTGGGACTGTCTGTTCCTGCCACCTAGATATTTAAACAAGTTATCTAATTTTCTTTATGTCAATACTTCATCACGACTATTTATTGTATAACCTCTTCACGTGTGTCTCTGTAAAATGTACAACCTTTCGTCCAATCAGAGATATCGTGGTTGCTGACAATATGAAATGAAAACAATATACAGATATTCACATGTCGATCGACTGAACTGTTGGTTTCTAACTGGCCATCATCACTCAATACGTTATCGTTAAGATCGACCAAGAAGTAAGAAATGGAAACTTGTTGAAATACATTGTACTGAGAATTCTATATTCTACCAAAAATATAATATTGAATGAGGCCAACGATAATCATAATAATAATAATGCTTTACGAATTCTCTATAGAAAATATGCTAGTTTGGCATAAAATATGAGGTTGTATCTGAATTCAGTGTGATATTGATTCACTATAACATTCTTTTGTGAGCGGTATTCGTTCAGTAAAACATACAGCGTTTACTCTGTAATAATTCAGTGAAAATATTCATTCCTTGATGGTCACTATATTTTCAGTTGCTACGGCGAATTAGTTGTCCAGTGCTACCCGGTTCTCAATGCTCATTATATTTAGATCGATTCTATAATTCAATTATATTCACCAATCTCTAAAACCCCACACTTATAATATAATGTGATATGCAATGTATTGCATTACTTTCATACCTCTGCTTGTGTCGATAGATTCTAATGTATTGTCATCTCGTTTTACCAGAAGATATAGAAGGAGAAATATATGAAAGAATGAAGAGGCTAGTTACTTACTTACTTACGCCTGCTACTCCTAATGGAGCATAGGCCGCAGACCAGCATCCTCCAACCCACTCTGTCCTCCGCCTTCTTTTCCAGTTCTATCCTATTTTTGTTCATTCTTCTCATATCTGTCTGTTTCCATTTCTCGACGTTATGTGTTCTTTGGTCTTCCTCTTTTCCTTTGGCCATCAGGATTCTATGTGAGGGGTTGCCTTGTGACACCGTTGGGTGCTTTTCTCAATGTATGTCCTATCCGCTTCCAGCGCTTCTTCCTGATTTCTTCATCCATTAGGATCTGCTTTGTTCTCTTCCACAGTAGGTTGTTGCTGATATTGTCCGACCAACGGAATCACAGTATATTATGTATACAACTGTTAATAAACACCTGTATTTTCTGGATGATGGCTTTCGTAGTTCTCCAGGTTTCTGCCCATACAGTAGAACTGACTTGACATTTGTATTGAAAATTCTGACCTTGGTGTTGGTTGACAGATAGTTGTTTTTAATTCCAGATGTTCTTCAATTGTAAATATGCTGCTCTTGCTTTGCCGATCCGCTCCTTCACATCTGAATCAGACCCACCATGTTCATGTTCAACAACTCCACCTGGAGTCCCTCCGGGGGCTACTGCCGGTCCCAAGCCCGGATAAACTAGGAGGGTTGGGCATGGGGTAAGCGTCCCCATCTCGCTAAAAAAACGCTAACCAGAAAAATAAGAGGGTAGTTAGTACATGATAAAATAACACTTCAGGCGTTTGTAAAAATTTTAATATCTATTCACAACTATATACATAACCACTTCAAAAGCGTCACCACATACACACACACACACACACCTTGTTAACCACCTTCAACACTGTTCTCGATTCAGGAAAATCTCTTTTCAAAAGTCCAGCAACAAATGATGTAGAACAGCTAGGAATAGTGGGTAATATACAAGCATTTGTAGATCGTGAATGTCGAGTAATGCCGAAAGCATGGAACCTCTTTATACAAAAAATTAAATGGACAACTTCCTCTAATATCAGTAAAACATGAGAAAAAATTAAGAGAGATCTGAGGAGAAACTTACACCAAGATAAATAACCTTTGACATTGTTTTCATAATAGAATCTCCAATAGTAGAAAGATTATGGAATTCCAATGGAGTGTCTAAGTGTTGTTTATCTCTTCGACTATAATTAAGTCTGACATTTAAAACGATTAAATATGAGATCATTAAAAACAGACCATCGTTCACTGAAAGACAAGAACCCATACATTTCAAGGGAATGTGAAGGAAAAAAAAGTCACTGTACATACAGTGAGATCATTTGCATACTTAACAAAGTTCTTCTCTGTAGAAGATGATAGATTATACGGAAAAAAGATAAACGAAAATAATAACTAACAGATCCTTGTGGTACATCGTTTCAAGTTAGTAGAGATATTGAACACTTTTCTCTTTCAGAGAGGTAAGAAACATAGCCAGTTGGTTAGTCATCCGTCAGTGCTAACTCTGGCAATTTTTTTCATTTGTAATGGTTTTGGAATAGAGTCAAATACAGCGATATAGTCTAGAAACGAGGATCGATAACATACTTTTTATCCTAATCCAAGCTGAACACTTTATTATGATGCAGAACAACAACAGCATCTAAGGTGCTTTCTTTTGCATTTGTAAGCAAACTAATACAGATAAGTGTGTTCTTTCAGTGTAGGTTGAAGTTTTGAGAAAAGGAAAATTTATAGCTGTGGATCTAAATCTTTCATTCTTATCTCCAGATACTTTCTTTGTTAGTGAGATTAACTTGTTCTTTACATTTTAGGTATAGAATTAGTTGAGAATGATTCTTTGAAGATACTTGTGAATAAATGATACAAAACGTTAGCACACTTTTTTAAATAGGAAGTTTAGAATTTCATCTGGTCCTAAACGTCGGGATGAGTTAAGCAATTTAATTGAAAATGGAAACACAACCTTTTGTCAAACTTGTGAATATTGTAAGTATGACTTCAAGTGCCTGAAGTACAAAAAGTTTACTTAAGTCATAAATATTCACTTGGATATCTTCACTAATGAGTTTTCCATGTGTAACCTCTTTAAATAATTTTAACATATTTTAAGAATGTTTACAAGATAGGAGTTTCTGATTAAACATCGAATTCAAACGTTTAATTCCTTGGTAATATTAAACTATTTAACTTTTGAATTTCAATGGAGTTTTTGTTTTACCCTCCATAATCGTTTTAGTTATAGAGATGTAAATGTTTTAAAACTTAAAAAATAATATTGGGTGAGACTATAACTTATGGAAGACGTAGAATCCTTCACATACCTGGGAAGCATAATCGATAAACAGGGAGGATCAGATGCAGACGTAAAGGCGAGGATTGGCAAAGAAAGGGTCGCATTCCTACAATTGAAGAACATATGGAACTCAAAACTACTTCCAACCAATATCAAAGTGAGAATCTTCAATACGAACGTCAAGGCAGTTCTACTGTGCGGAGCTAAAACTTGATCTGGCCCTTCTATCGCACACACAACAACAAATGCAGGAGAAAACGACCAGTGTAGCAGCAGCCTCAGTAGCAGTAAGTCTCAATATACACAAAGGGAAATGCAAGATTCTCCGATACAACACAGCATGCATCAACCCAATCTCAATTGACGGAGAAGATTTGGAAGGTGTGAAAATCTTTACATATTTGGGCAGCATCATTGATGAACATTGTGGATCTGATTCAGATGTGAAGGAGCGGATCGGCAAAGCAAGAGCAGCATATTTACAATTGAAGAACATCTGGAATTAAAAACAACTGTCTGTCAACCAACACCAAGGTCAGAATTTTCAATACAAATGTCAAGTCAGTTCTACTGTATGGGCAGAAACCTGGAGAACTACGAAAGCCATCATCCAGAAAATACAGGTGTTTATTAACAGTTGTATACATAATATACTGTGATTCCGTTGGTCGGACAATATCAGCAACAACCTACTGTGGAAGAGAACAAAGCAGATCCTAATGGATGAAGAAATCAGGAAGAAGCGCTGGAAGTGGATGGGACACACATTGAGGAAAGCACCCAACGGTGTCACAAGGCAACCCCTCACATGGAATCCTGATGGCCAAAGGAAAAGAGGAAGACCAAAGAACACATAACGTCGAGAAATGGAGACAGACAGATATGAGAAGAATGAACAAAAATTGGATAGAACTGGAAAAGAAGGCGGAGGACAGAGTGGGTTGGAGGATGCTGGTCTGCGGCCTATGCTCCATTAGGAGTAGCAGGCGTAAGTGAGTTAGTGAGTACTGAAGTAATCCATATAAAAAGATTTAAATCAAATTTATGTATCCAAAAAGATTCAAGTATCCATCTTGTTTTCTCTGAGGAGATCTTATTCATAAACGTTTGTTACTTATTTATTCTTTTCATAACATCAGTTATTAATCTTCACTTCTTATTGGATCAACACTCAGTTAGTCAATCGTATACCCTTAATTTTTTAATTTTAGAATATACTTATATTCAACTCATAAATAGTCATATTACATCTATTATGATTCTGCTATACTGGACAGTTATTTCATCTTTGTATGAAACTTTTCAACAGTCCAAATCCAAAAACCATTTAGAATTGAACCTAGGATTTACCATTTTGCACATGACTAATTAACAATCAAACCATTGAGTCAGTCTAATTTCAATCAATCTATGATATTTGTTGTCGAACTTAGATTACTTCGTGATATTAGCTAAACTTAACGATCTGAACAGCGCCATTATTGACAATACAAGCAGTGACCAATGGAGCTAATCCGTCTCGGGTAGAGACAGGTATCTACCTCAGTACAATGGAAGATTTTGTACAATTTCGTGGGTTGGTTGATGTTAGACAATTACACCATTAAATACCAACTCAGTAGTCCAGTATGTCAAACGTTCGCGCGCGAGACTGAAAGCCCTGTGTCCAAATCCTGCGAGCGGGATCGTGGATGCGCACTGCTGAGGAGTCCCAAAATAGGACGAAAAGGCTGTCCAGTGCTTTCAGGTTTTCAATGGTGGTCTAACATCAATTGGTTGATGATCTCAACCAATAACTTAATAATCTCCACAATCCTATACTGATAACAAGCAATTTAGAAAAAAAGATGGATAAGTAAAGAAATGAATTCATATTTTAAATGAAAATAATTTTTGTTTTCAAATCAATAATACGTGTGTGCGTGTGTGTGTATGTGTGTGTGTGTGTAAATGATCATCCGTTAAATTAACCATTAAGTATAAACAAATTTGCCATGGTTATTGTTCTTTTTTCTTCTTTTTTTAGCGGTTTAAAAAAATACAATGAAACGTATTCATACTAAATACATTTTTTATTACTATTTTCTTTGTAATTCTGTCATGACTATTGCATATTTCTGAATTAATTCAACAAATGATTAACACGTCACTAGAATCATGAAAGAATAGCAGTACAGAGAAGAGAAACAATAATCATAAGACATTAGTAATAATAATAATAATAATAATAATACATGTATAACCATGGCGTCAATGGCAAGAGTAGAACTATGCATGAATCAATGCTTAAAGATTATGAAACAGTTTAGTCGTAATGTGAGTTTGAAAGTAGGTTGTTTTTTGTTGTTGTTGTTGTTACAGACTAATATTCTTTAATTGAGATAAACATTGAAAATTAGATAAAATATGAAAGTGATTAGTATTTTGTATTGATGTAGGACTATATCATATTAAATAGAATTTGTTGAAGTTAAAAATTAACACCGTTGTATACCGACCGGCTCAGTGGTTTATAGGTTAGGCGCCCGCGAGCGAGACTGATAGGTTCTGGGTTGGAATTGCGCGGGGCGGGATCATGGATGCACACTACTGAGGAGTCCCATACCAACTTGAAATGGCCGTACAGTGCTTCTAGGTTTTTCATGGTGGTCTAGCTTCAATTGACTTATGATCTCAACTATTGAAATTAAATAGAATTGTTAGCTTTCCTATTTCATGATTAGTATAGCATTATTAGATCAATACCATTGAAGTTTCATTTTACAATATGACATGACTATTTAAAAACAACAATGTGATTTATCTGTCTCATTTACTCTTGTTTTTTATTTCTGTCAGATGATGTAAGAAAAATAGCACAAAATTGTGTATGCACAATCGAAGATCGGTGTACCTACAATTTGAATTTTTTATGACTTAAATAGGCTACATTGCTACCAGCCATTGATAGAGAACCTCAATAAGAGATCCATTCATTCTGTAGCATATATTTGAACTTTAATTATACTCTAGTACATTTTACGCCAATCGTACATGATGGAGAACTCTAAAGCAACTACAGATTTCACGTATCTGGATTTCCTCAATGAGTATCCTATCCAACTCCTTCTTTAATTGTATAAATGAAGACGTTATTTTGCTAATCGTCTCTTTCACGCGTGCACCGGATCCTCATTATTAATCGATGATGTTATCCAGATACGTGAAATCTGCAGTTGTTTCAGAGTTTCTCCATCAAATGTAGTTGGATTGGGTGGTGTTATTCTTGTTTTATTTAAGGATCTTGCTTTTTACATTGTTTATGTTGAGGCCTGTTGATACGGAGGCTGCTGCTACACTGTTTGTCTTGACATTCATTTGCTGGTGTGTATGGGATAGATGAGTTAGTTCATATGCGAAGTCCAAATCGTTTAGTTGCATCTAAGCTGTTCATTTTATTCCGTGCTTCTCCACAGATGTGGAGGTCTTCATAACTCAGTTAACCACTAGAAGAAATAGAAAGGAAGACAGTGGGCAGCCTTATCTAATTCCGGTCAACTGTCCTGTTTGAATGAATGCCAAATATAAAATAGTACTGTGATCAATCAAACATATGATAAATAAAGAAATGTACGAGGAAATAAAACACACAATATACCAAGACAAAACACAAAATTGTCTAAAGACTCCTTTAAAATTTCTAAAATAGGCAGATAATTATATGTAATACTTACTTACTTACTTACTTACTTACTTACTTACTTACTTACTTACTTACTTACTTACTTACTTACTTACTTACTTACTTACTTACTTACTTACTTACTTACTTACTTACTTACTTACTTACTTACTTACTTACTTACTTACTTACTTACTTACTTACTTACTTACTTACTTACTTACTTACTTACTTACTTAATTACTTACTTACTTACTTACTTACTTACTTACTTATGCCTGTTACTCCTCTTAAAGGAGTATAGACCGCATTTATATGTATACAATTTGTAAACTCTTGTTCCACTAACTGTAGATATGATAAACATAGAAGTAAATTTAACTAACATATCAATAATAATAATAACAATACAAAATAAACAACCTATATGTTGAAAGACGTTACTTTCTTTAAGATATAATTGAGTATAATAAAGTAACTTTTATTGTTTCTATCAGTTGTTGTTGTTGTTGTTTCTCTTTCTCTCTCTCTTTCTCTCTCTCTCTCTCTCAAACAGACTTTGTGATAACAATTGATTTGATAATATTTATCTATATATTTACACGCTTAGACATGAAACTATAACGATTGATGTAAACGTACTTCATATATAGATATATACAATTATGAGGATTGATTACGAAGAGAGGTTAAATTCATAGATAGATAGGTAGGTAGGTAGGTAGGTAGGTAGGTGAGTAGATAAATAAGTAAAATCTAAAGATAAATTTAACATTGTGATAATTCACAGTAGGACTATGTACACCTACATATATGTATACATCTCTTTATTATTTTCTATATCGATAGAAGTACATATGAAAATAAATAAAACAGATTTATTTTCATCATCAACATTTTGATTCTTGTTACTAATACCTTTATGTTTAATGTAGCAACTTAAAATCTTTTTTTAAATTGTATATATATATATATATATATATATATATATATATATATATATATATATATATATATATAAAGATGTTGTCCAGTCTCAACATGTCGATAACATGTTTCGAAATTTGTCAACTATTCATGTAAATAATGTGTAGATATATATATGTAGAGAATCATCTAAGAACAGTGATATATCCATCTATCTATCCATCTATACGTATGTATATCATGGAATAATTAGTCTATACATTCAGTTATATATAAACAGATCTAATTAAGTATAGTTAACTTAATCATAAAAGCAGTTGAATTTGTAAGGATCTAATTGTCGTGATTGTTTAACTCAAGTCTTTAAATGTTATATGTAACTTAAAGTTAAGTTAAGTTGTACTTTTAATGATAGAGTTCAAAAGTTCATTATTATTATTATTTAAAAAATCAATGAAAATTCAATACCTCTTTTACCGCTTACACTCAAGCATTTGATAGCTCACAGAAATTAATGTTCATTTATTCATTATATATTTTGATTGAAATCATGAGTCAATTGAAGCTAGACCACTATGGAAAACCTGGAAGCACTGGACGCCTGTGACTAGTGGAGATAATCAGTGTCGGGTAGAAACAGGTGTCTACCTCAGTACAATGAAAGATTTCGTGGATCGGTTGAGGTTAGACATTGACACCATTGGATGCCAGCTCAATGGTCTAGTGGTTAAGCGCCTGGCGCGAGACTGATAGGTCCTGGTTTCGAATCTCGTGTGTTGCGGGATCGTGGATGCGCACTGTCGAGGAGTCTAATAATAGGACGAAACGGCTGTTCAGTGCCTTCAGGTTTTCCATGATGGTCTAGCTTCAATCGACTCATGATTTCAATTAAAAACTTAACAATCTCCGAAACACATAAACTGATAATTATATTTTCTTTTATTATAGTAGTATAAGAGAAAAGTAATGGAAAACAATTTCGACAGTTTGTAAGTATCTCAATGATAAGTAGTTATTATAAATAATAATCGTTGAAGCTTAGGGTATATACCACTAATTCAGTATACATTCAGTTCAACACAAGGCCAGGTGCATACCAAGCAAGCCAATCTGGATCGCTTCAACAGTATAAGATGTTTGAAATGTTTCAATGATATAGAAGCCTCTGCATCAGTAGACTTCAACATATACATAGGAAAAAGCAGGATCCTCAAATACAACACTGAAAACACCAACCAACCCAAACACTTGATGGCAAAACTCTGGAAGATGTAGAATCCTTCACATACCTGGGAAGCATCATCGATAAACAAGGAGGATCAGATGCAGACGTAAAGGAGAGAATTGGCAAAGAACCGTCTTCATTTATACAATTGAAGAAAATATAGAACTCAAAACAACTATCTGTCCTGTCAGCCAACATCAATGTCACAATATTCAATACGAACATGAAGATAGTTAGTTCTATTGTACGGAGCTGAAACTTGAAGAACTAATACAACTATCATCAAAAAGGCACAAGTATTTATAAACAATTGTCTACACAAAATACTCAACATTCATTGGTCGGAAACCATCAATAACAGTCTACTGTGATAGAGAACAAACCAGGTTCCGTGTGAAGAATAGAATAGAAAAAGACGATGGAAATAGATAAGGCATACAATACGGAAATCACGAAACTGCATCATGAATCAAGCACTAAATTGGGATCCTGAAGGGAAGCGGAAAAGAGGAGGGCCAAAGAACACATTACGTCAGGAAATAGAATCAGATATGAAAAGGATGAATAACAACTGGAAGGAGCTGGAAAGGATTATCCAGGACAGGGTTGGATGGAGATTGCTGGTGAGCGGCCTATGCTCCTTCACGAGGAGTAACAGGCGTATATATATATATATATATATATATATATATATATATATATATATATATATATATATATATATATATATATATATATATATATATATATATATATATGAATTTATGTTTACTGTCTTTGTTGGTTGGTGTAATCATAAGAAAAATCACATTAGACGAGGTGAGCGTCCCTTCCATTTACTCTTAAATGAACATGGATTGACAGTAGGGTGATATAATATGTTATTACTGACGTCAATATATGCACACAGCCACAGATACGATTTCGATGAACAAAACATCAAAACTTTAAATCTATCAAAACTCCAAAAATACCACGAGATTTTTTCTGAAATATGGCATTCATATTAATTAAAAATTGACAGACACATCGACATAGATCCAACGTATGAACCCATTGGTCAGTCAATCACAAAACCGGACTTAAACTAACAAAGATAGTCAACATGAGTTGAAAGGCAAGTGAAGATAACAAAACCTATGAAGACAGCTAATTAAAAACAAAACCATTAGGATGAACAGGTATAGCACTTTTAAGAGAACTAGAAAATTCACTTTTGAATGAAGTAAGCTGTGAAGATATTATCCAGACTGATGAAATAAGCACTAAAATTTAGGAACGATTTAGTTGGATGATATTTTGAAGATTAGTTTAATTTGAAGGTTGTATTCATCCACAATTGATCTCAGTTGAGGTACGATTGGAAACAAAGGGTACTGAACAGCTACTTAGTCCTAGTATAGAATTCCTTAACGGTCTAGATCCATGATCTCACGGCTTCCCAAAAGAACCGAGAAAGTTTTAAGCAATGGCATTTCATGATCGTCGAGCCATATTGCAAATTGGTTGGAGGTGGGGTTATACTACTTGGTGTCTTTCCAGTAGCTTTAATGGTTTGACGTTCCTCACTAGATCTAAAGATGGGATGAACAGTGAATATGTACAGCTGAACAGTTCCATACTAAGACGATACACCTATCCAATGATTATGGGTTGTTTTTTTTACTTTAATCCTCTGAGTTGATTGGTTTAATCGTGAAGCTTTCATTGTTCTCCTGAATAAAAACATCAAACCAAACTTCAGGTAGAAATGAACTATTTGCATTTCTCCATACATGACTCACAGCATGTCCAGTTGACATAGATTTTGACTGGTTATTGTTAACCTTAATCCTATTATTGTCCACATTGTTATTTTGGTTACATCTCCCATTGATCTGAACCTTGGTTGTATACTAGTCTACAATTTTTATGATTGTCGGATAGATTGGATCCAGTTCAATGTGTTTGCTGAATGGTAATCGACCTGAGTGATAAGCTTCTAAAAATCCATGGTGGTCTTAGTATTCCATCTAGCTAGGATTTCAACATTTTTCCAGTCGGATATATGTTCACAGTAGTCCACATCCATCGATATAAACGAAGGTATGTCATGGCGTTTGACGGCTAATTAATGAAAAATTATGGACTAATATAGGACCAAGAATCAGATCAAAGGAAAATGCAACCAAAATAATGGGGTAGTCAATAATAGGATAAATTTTAACAATGTCGAAATGTCAAAATCTATGTCAACAGGACATGCTGTGAGTCATGTATGGAGAAATGCAAATACTTCATTTCTACCTGAAGTTTGGGTTGATGTTATTGTTCAGGAGAACAATGAAAGTTTCACGATTAAAGACTTCAACGCAAACAACAAAACTTCAACAAAATCATCCATTTAAGCTATAAAGTATTCTAATTTCCAGTAGTTTTGAATTCGACAATTACCCTAATGTTATATCTTAAGAATAAATTGTAACATGAGAAAATTGCACCTATAATTTTCCACTAATCTTAATTATGAATAAAATAAAGCATTATTTCGAACGTTTATGACCTCTTACTTACTACATCACTACTACTACTACTACTACTACTACTACTACTACTACTACTACTACTACTACTACTACTACTACTACTACTACTACTACGACGACGACGACGACGACGACCACCACCACCACCACCACCACCATGCATGATCATATATGTATTTTACCAATGAAATGACCTTTGGAGAAGTGATAAAATACATCATAAGTACTTTATATTTCACAAGTACGTCAATCTAATAAAAAGTACTATACACAGGATCAATCATGAGTCCTTTTTTATGAAAAAAAGAACATTTCTCTCAGGAACCTAATAAGACAAGTTTTTTTAAATCATTTTCACGGTAGATTTTACAAGTTTATTCATGTTCTTAAGTATTGGTTTGCTAAATGTTTACATATAAAATTAACCGATTACAATGGTGTGGGATAATAAATAGTTTATAAGGTAAAATCAATTTTTCTTTTAAATAATAGAATTATATTCATTGAGAATAATTATGAACTTGGTAAATGAAATACGAATTAATTGTGGGGGGGGATGAAATTACCAACAGCGTTTTCAATGTTTAGCTATTTTAATTCCCCCTGAAAGCCTTCTACAGTTATTCCCAGTCCAAAGATCAAGTGGGGGGGGGGAGAATTAGGGTTAGGGATAGTAACTGTACCTTATGAAAAAAAACTGCTAACCATAGAAATTTACTTAAGACATTTAAATTCTGTCTTGGAAGTTGGAAGGTCTTTACATAGAACAGCTATGATGCCTTATGATGAAAGCCGAGATTCCTTTCATTCAACAGTTGGCTGAGTCCTTCATATTAAAGTGTGATTTTTATTCAATAATTTCATTTTAAGCCATAATTTTTATTATATTTAAGTTTTTCCTCTATGATGTTAAATTATACTACATCGTATGGGTTCATAATGGATATTTATGGTTAATTCGATCGTCTTGGACGGAAATCTTTGGTGAAATTACATTATAAGATACAGCACTTACTCACTCGATGAATGGTGTAAAGAATCCAAATGCTAGATACGACACGAAGTTTAATCTCAACCTCTTCATTCGTCCATACATAAATGGATAAATCAAACCATAGAAATTTTTCATGGTTTACTGCTCAAAATAATAATATTCTATTACTTGTGATTTTCATTCTCTTGAGTTTTATTGCAATAATGAATTGATCTAAGTTAAGAAACCAACGAAAATCTGAAGGTATTAGACTGCCATTTTGCTCTAGTGTGAGACTCCTCATCAGTGCACAACGATGATCCCACCATAGGACATTCGGTCCCGATCACAAACCCTTAATCTCTAGACCACTAACCCAGCATCCAACTATGTTGATGCCTAACCTCAATCAATTCAAAATTTTGTGTAACCATTATCCATTGATGAAGTGGCTAACTATCGCTCACTCCACATGATTGAACTTCACTAATCACGGCTTTTCAACAGAATTTCAAGAGTCAAATATTGAAGTTAATCACTAGTGAGCACATGATAATAATGGACGTCCAGTGCTTACAGGTTTTTCAATGGTGATCTAACATTGATCAGTTCATAATTTTAATAAAACTCAACAACTTTAACAACCCTATACTGATAATTTTCATTTTGTTAAATTTTTTATTAACTGCTATGTTATAGCAACTATCCTACAAGCGATTTCGATTATGGTTAATTTTGGTTAAACCCTTTTATTAACTTGCTTAACAATGTTATTTGAATAGTAACAATTCGCATATTTCTTTGTACCGTTATGATCACTAGAGAACATGATAGACTCTAGTTACAATGTTGATTACTTAAATATCACTCGATGATTCATCCTCTCCCCTATGTATATATGTAACTCAAATCCTATTATTAGTCCTCGCTTTGTCTTTCTGCGCCCTTATGCAATTTGACTATAAATCTGCTTATGTGTTTGCTCTCTTCTCCGTTTCAAATTGGCTCGATGTGTTTGATCTCTTCTATCTCCTAATAAACTGTATTTACCGCTTCTCATTACCTTCTAATTTCAAACACCATTCAGATTTATATTATAACAGTTATTGAGGCTGATCGATTAACGAAGCAAAGCTACTACATTGTTCACAAGGTTTACCAGTGAATAATGAATACTGATCGATTGATTAAAAGAAAGAAAAGAAGAGAGAAAAAAACTAAACAACAATGAATCTTTAATCAACTAATCAAATGAATCGACACTAATAACAACCGATGATAATGAATTCATTGAAACAAATAAACGACTACTATTTTATACGGAATCATAAAAGAATATAAACAACTGTTTTATTTATTAAACTTTGATTTATGATTGTTTCAGACAATAATGATTATTTTCATATGAGATTGAAATCATAGACAACAGTAGTATCAGTAGTATTGAGTGTAGTATGAGTATCATTAGGGGAAGTAGTAGTAGTAGTGATAATAGTAGCAGTAGTAGTTAAAGTCAATGTGAAATTCAACTTATAGTAACATTATTTGTTTATCCTAATCATTGATATTGTATCCTGTTAATCTGTGAAGCTTATTAATCGCTTGTTTGTTTGTTTGTTCCTTCTTTCCAAACTGTTGAGTGATTTATTTATCCGTCTATTTATTTACTTATCTGCTTATTTTATACGTATTATAAGATGATAAATACTGCGTCGTAATTAATACCATATACATATGCATATATATGTAGGGATATCGTCGATAATTGCAATTCGGTATACAACGGATATCGGAATAGTTTTGTAGACTATACAAAAAAGGGAAACAGATGATTTCATTCTTCATCTCTTTTTTTGATCTCTATTTATAATAATTATATACAATTGAATGATTGTACCCTACTCACTCATTCAGTCACACACACACACATGTATACATATGTATAAACATGTATTCATATATTTGCTTATATACTTTTCTTGATAGATAGTGTATATAAACATTTGGCGCTTACAAATCATAGTACTATGTATATGTAGTGTTACGAATTAATAAACGAGATAAATGCATTCTGTACACGTATAAACACGTTTATTTACTTTCTATATTCGTGATATGAATGGATCGATTAAGATGAATACTGATACCCCCATAACACTAAACATATCCTATTTATTTTGGTGGAGTTTTGTTCTCTAAGCTGGATAGTTTGGTTGTGAAGCTTTCATCGTTTTTCTGAATAACATTATCAGCACAAACTTCAGATAGAAGTGAAGTGTTCGAATTTCTACACATGTGGTTCACAGTTTGTCCTGTACACCTCAATGTTGATTGGTTCTTATTAAGCTTACACTTATCATTACTTGTTTCTTTGTTTTAGTAATGTCTCTTATTGGTTTGATTTTTGTTCTTACGTTTGTGCATAATTTTCAGGGAACAGAACTTCTTCAAAAACATCCATCTGAGCTACAAATCTTCTCCACCATCTCAAAATGATATTTCTTATTCTAATTTTAACGGTTGAGATCATGAGTCAATTGAAGCTAGACCATCATGGAAAGCCTGGAAGCACTGGACGATCGTTTCGTTCCACCACGGGACTCCTCAGCAGTACACATCCACGATCCCGCCTCTCAAGATCCGAACCCAGGACCTGTCAGTCTTGCGCCAGGCACTTAACCAACTAGACCACTGAGCCGGCATTCAACGGTGTTAATGTCTAACTTCAACCAATCCACGAAATTGAGCGATACATCCACCATTGTCATCAGTGAGTTGTTATCTCAAAACTGACCCGGTTGAGCCCCACTGGTCACTGCTTCTCACTAGAACTCCAGGATATACCTCTTGAAGCCAGTCACTAGTGAGTATATGTTGATGAGTATCAGGAGTGGTTTTGTGGAGATTGCAGTAATTTCAATAATTGAGATCATGAGTCAATTGAAGCTAGATCATCATGGAAAACTTGGAAGCACTGGACGCCCGTTCCTTATTCTGTCGGATATTGTTCGATCTCTTTCTTTTTATAATTAGTATTATTATTACAAACAACCAGATCTGTTGTGAGATAGGAACTCACTGAAGACAATGGTATACGGCGGCGCAACTTCGTGGATTGATTGAAGTTAGACATTAACACCGTTGGATGCCGGCTCAGTGGTCTAGTGGTTAAGTGCTCGCGCTTGAAGCCAGTAGGTTCTGGGTCCGAGCCCCGTGTGGTGCGGGATCGTGGATGCGCACTGCTGAGGAGTCCCATACTAGGATGAAACGGCCGTCCAGTGCTTCCAGGTTTTCAATGGTGGTCTAGCTTCAACTGACTCATGATTTCAATCTGTGATATTAGAAAACGCTATGAAAATTTTAATCAAAGAACATTAGTGTTTTCTTTTTAAATCAATCATGATGCTTCGATTATTGAAAACATAAATAACATAAATACCAGCTAATTATAAATAAATAACATACATTGATTGATCCCATCCTAGTTAGTTTCTCTCCTAAACAGATCGATCTATAGAAATAATGTAATGCTAATCATTTCATATCTAAATAAGATGAAGCTACTTTATAAAACTAATGTATAATGTATATGCATATGTCTATATGAAATGGATTGTTATGTTCTTTCCGACGACATTTATCTTATTTTTAACATCAAAACATTCTTTTACATTGATCTACTATTATATTGTAGATGTTTGGTTATAAATGATAAACAACATGTAAGATTATTCGAAATTTTTGACAGATCAATGAAAATAAATGAAGTATTTAATGATTAAACTATAAAAAAATAAAAATAAAAACATGCTGTTCTATGTATAGACAATGAATAAATTTCATGATCATAAGATTGAATTTGACTAATTTACACTTATGATAAGAATTATTTACAATGGCCCGATTGAAAATCTGGGCTATATGTTTCTATCATCAAGACATTTCAATAAATTGAAATCATGAATCAATTGAAGCTAGATCACTATGGAAAACCTGGAAGCACTGGACAGCCGTATCGTCCTATTATGGCACTCCTCAGCATCGCGCATCCACGACCCGCGAGATTCGAACCCTGGACATTAACACCATTGGATGCCAGCTCAGTGGTCTAGTTGGTTAAGTGCCTGGCGCGAGACTGATAGGTCCTGGGTTCGAATCTCATGAGGTGGGATTGTGAATGCGCATTGCTGAAGAGTACGATAATAAGACAAAACAGTCATTCAGTGCTTTCAGGTTTTCTATGGTGGTCTAGGTTCAATCGACTCATGATCTTAACTATTAAAATTATGGTTTGTTGTTTGTTTGAACACACCAATTCTGTTTTCTAGTAGTATAACCTATTCAGGCACGTATATAAAAGGTTTACGATCTATAGTTTTACAAAATACAAAACAATTACATCAGAGGCATATCAGTCACTATAAATATGTATTGAAAACAATGAACGTTAACTAGATGTCAATTCTTGAACTATTAACTTCCAACTTTATTATTTATTTATTTGAACACCACATATATATGCGCCACACAAATCTCATTTGATTTGTGTGAGGGTTGAGATACTGCCGGGGTGCCCAAACTGAAGCAGGTGTTTTTCGTAAAAATCCACATCCAGAGCCTTCGACCTAAAGGTCTCGTCCACAAGACAGTGGAGTGACGTTAGGAGATGCAGTCCCATGGTCGCTAGTGACCAACGATTGGTTCATGCTCCATTTGTTCCCTCAGGATCGTGGAGCCCATGTGCACCATTTGTTTGGAATTAGGGTTTTCCAACTCCCCTCGGTAGACTCTCCGTGTCCACCAACCCGGTTAAAGCACTGGATATTCGCTTCACGTCCCTTCAATTTCGTAACAACACCCCTGCCACGAGAAGGCGGTGAGTAGGACTTCCCTGGCAGAGGCTATATATACGCGTGGCCATGTGATAGCAATTCGAGAGGGAGAGCTGACTCTCCCCACTCTCGGCCGTACCAAGGCATTTGGGGGCCAATCATTAATTGGTAACATGAACTATCTTTAATTCCTATTAAGTCTAAACATGTATTGTAATCACAATTTAAGAATACAATCTTACATCAGACCAAGAAAGTTAAATACAGGAATTACTCAAAAGAAAATATGTTTCGTATGATAAATTTGGATTTATTTACAAATGAATTCATTATCAAACATTGTTAATATTGTCATTTATTTTCTTAAATTCTGTGTTGATGTTTATTGTCCCAATGAAATAATTTTTGGCGAGACTGTCATTTATGGACGAACCAATCAGCTATAAGACAAGTTGATCTTGGATTTTGGCGGGAAATTCACTAATTCATTTGACTAAATAGAGTTTTGGCATTATAGCTGATGTCAGTTCGTGATGAAAACTCGAAATCTAATTCTTAACCCTAATCATCCACTGTAAATTATAATTATAATTCTTCACACATGTTTATAATCTTTATTTGGTCCTCGTTATTAGGTGAACATTCTCAAGGTCAGTCTGTCGTTCAAATGTCCATAAATTATTACTTACTTACTTATGCCTGTTACTCTTCGTGAAGGAGCATAGGCCGATCATCACCATTCTCCATCCAACCCTGTTCTGAACAATCCTTTCCAGCTCCTTCCAGTTGTTATTCATCCTTTTCATATCTGATTCTATTTCCTGACGTAATGTGTTCTTTGGCCCTCCGCTTTTCCGCTTCCCTTCAGGATCCCAATTTAGTGCTTGATTCATGATGCAGTTTCGTGATTTTCGTACTGTATGCCTTATCTATTTCCATCGTCTTTTCCTATTTTACTCTTCACACGGAACCCAGTTTGTTCTCTATCACGGTAGACTGTTATTGATGGCTTCCGACCAATGAATGTTGAGTATTTTCTGTAGACAATTATTTATAAATATTTGTAACTTTTTGATGATGGTTGTAGTAGTTCTACAAGTTCCAGCTCCGTACAGTGTAACTGTCTTGACTTTGATATTGAAGATTCTCACTTTGATATTGGTTGGAAGTTGTTTTGAGTTCCATATGTTCTTCAGTTGTAGGAATGCGACCCTTTCTTTGCCAATCCTCGCCTTTACGTCTGCATCTGATCCTCCTTGTTTATCGATAATGCTTCCCAGGTATGTGAAGGATTCTACATCTTCCATAAGTTATAGTCTCACCCAATATTATTTTTTAAGTTTTAAAACATTTACATCTCTATAACTAAAACGATTATGGAGGGTAAAACAAAAACTCCATTGAAATTCAAAAGTTAAATAGTTTAATATTACCAAGGAATTAAACGTTTGAATTCGATGTTTAATCAGAAACTCCTATCTTGTAAACATTCTTAAAATATGTTAAAATTATTTAAAGAGGTTACACATGGAAAACTCATTAGTGAAGATATCCAAGTGAATATTTATGACTTAAGTAAACTTTTTGTACTTCAGGCACTTGAAGTCATACTTACAATATTCACAAGTTTGACAAAAGATTGTGTTTCCATCTTCAATTAAATTGCTTAACTCATCCCGACGTTTAGGACCAGATGAAATTCTAAACTTCCTATTTAAAAAAGTGTGCTAACGTTTTGTATCATTCATTCACAAGTATCTTCAATGAATCATTCTCAACTAATTCTATACCTAAAATGTAAAGAACAAGTTAATCTCACTAACAAAGAAAGTATCTGGAGATAAGAATGAAAGATTTAGATCCATAGCTATAAATTTTCCTTTTCTCAAAACTTCAACCTACACTGAAAGAACACACTTATCTGTATTAGTTTGCTTACAAATGCAAAAGAAAGCACCTTAGATGCTGTTGTTGTTCTGCATCATAATAAAGTGTTCAGCTTGGATTAGGATAAAAAGTAAGTTTTCGATCCTCGTTTCTAGACTATATCGCTGTATTTGACTCTATTCCAAAACCATTACAAATGAAAAAATTTGCCAGAGTTAGCACTGACGGATGACTAACCAACTGGCTATGTTTCTTACCTCTCTGAAAGAGAAAAGTGTTCAATATATCTACTAACTTGAAACGATGTACCACAAGGATCTGTTAGTTATTATTTTCGTTTATCTTTTTTCTGTATAATCTATCATCTTCTGAAGAGAAGAACTTTGTTAAGTATGCAAATGATCTCACTGTATGTACAGTGACTTTTTTTCCTTCACATTCCCTTGAAATGTATGGGTTCTTGTCTTTCAGTGAACGATGGTCTGTTTTTAATGAACTCATATAATCCTTTTAAATGTCAGACTGTTAATTATGGCCGAAGACATAAACAACACTTAGACACTCCATTGGAATCCCATAATCTTTCTACTATTGGAGATTCTATTATGAAAACAATGTCAAAGGTTATTTATCTTGATGTAAGTTTCTCCTCAGATCTCTCTTAATTTTTTCTCATGTTTTACTGATATTAGAGGAAGTTTACCATTTGACATTTTATATAAAGAGGCTCCATGCTTTCGGCACTACTCGACATTTACCATCTACAAATGCTTGTATATTACCCACTATTCCTAACTGTTCTACATTATTTATTTTTTGAATTTTGAAAAAGAGATTTTCCTGCATCGAGAAGAGTGTTGAAGATGGTTAACAAGGTGTGTGTGTGTGGTGAATGTTTTGAAGTCGTAATGTATATAGTGTGGATAGACATTTAAAATCTTGCAAATTCCTGAAAAGTCTCATCTTATCAAATACTAACTACCCTCTTCATTCATTCATATATTTCTCCTTCTATATCTTCTGGTAAAACGAGATGACAATACATTAGAATCTATCGACACAAGCAGAGGTATGAAAGTAATGCAATACCTTGCATATCATATTAAATTATAAGTGTGGGGTTTTAGAGATTGGTGAATATAATTGAATTATAGAATCGATCTAAATATAATGAGCATTGAGAACCGGGTAACACTGGACAACTAATTCGCCGTAGCAACTGAAAATATAGTGACCATCAAGGAATGAATATTTTCACTGAATTATTACAGAGTAAACGCTGTATGTTTTACTGAACGAATACCGCTCACAAAAGAATGTTATAGTGAATCAATATCACACTGAATTCAGATACAACCTCATATGTTATGCCAAACTAGCATATTTTCTATAGAGAATTCGTGAAGCATTATTATTATTGTGATTATTGATGGCCTTATTCAATATTATATTTTTGATAGAATATAGAATTCTCAGTACAATCTATTTCAACAAGTTTCCATTTCTTAATTCTTGGTCGATCTTGACGATAACGTATTGAGTGATGATGGGCAGTTAGAAATCAACAGTTCAGTCGATCGACATGTGAATATCTGTATATTGTTTTCATTTCATATTGCCAGCAACCACGATATCTCTGATTGGACGAAAGGTTGTAGATTTTACAGAGACACACGTGAATAGGTTATACAATAAATAGCCGTGATGATGTATTGACATAAAGAAAATTAGATAACTTGTTGAAATATCTAGATGACAGGAACAGACAGTCCCAACTATTCAAGCAGGCCACCAGTAATTTGTCCCATGAAGTATTATGAGCGGTAAACTGAGTGGTTTATTTTTCTGGTAAGCGTTTTTTTTAGCGAGTTAGTTTTCTACGGGATGGGGACGCTAACTCCATGCCCAACCCTCCTCCTTTACCCGGGCTTGGGACCGGCAGTAACCCTATAAGAGCTACAGGCGGAGTGGGAGAGAACAAACCAACTTCCAGCTGAAGAAGAAATTAGGAAAAGACGATGGAAATGGATAGGACATACATTACGCAAATCGTCAAACTGCATCACGAGGCAAGCGCTAACTTGGAATCCTGAAGGAAAGCGAAAAAGAGGAAGGCCAAAGAACACATTGCGTCGGATAATAGAAGCAGATATGAAAACGATGAATTACAACTGGACGGAGCTAGAAAGGATTGCCCAGGACAGGGTTGGATGGAGAATGCTGGTGAGCGGCCTATGCTCCTTCACGAGGAGTAACAGGCGTAAGTAAACTGAGTGGTAGAGATCAGACTACCACTAGCTAGCACAGCTTTAACTGCAAAAACAGCTATCCCTCTCTGGTAGCTATGTCATGCTTCAATGTAGCCACTTCTCCAGAAGGGCCTACTAGGCTTCACCAAAATCATTTTCTGGAAGGGGCCAGTGGGGGGTATTCAAACCATTAACAAGAAAGGTATATCTATTAGACTATAAGATTTTGTTCCGTCTTTGTTAACACAACTTTCCAAACAGTATTATTTCCAAGTGTATTTATACATTAGAACAAAAAACGAAATCAATTATACAGACATATGATTACAAGAAATAAGGTAGAATAGAAAGAAAAAGTACTTGTATAAAGAAATTATATTAGACCATTGAAGTTATGTGTGCTCGTTTTTCTATTTTTCTTTTTCTTTCTAGAAACGATTACTGCATTCTTTTCTTTTATTTATCTATATAAAACGATTTTTGGCGCCTTTTTTCTTGGTTGTTGTTGTGTAGTGACATTTTATAAAATAAAATTGAATAGTAAATGTTTGATTGTTTGTATTTGTTTACATCTATGAATGACGATGATGATGATGATGATGTTTATTGTTTTACGCATTTATACTGTATCATTATGATGAATAGTTCATTTACTGATACAATAAAATTTACACATTTCATTATAAGTTTCATGAGTATTCTGCATTTATTCAACATATCTTGTTGTTGTTGTCGGTGGTGGTGGTGTTGGTGCTATTCATCCATTAGAAATGTTACCTGTATCAATCACATAGATTGTAGATTGTATAATGATTTAAAATCAATTTTTATTGTTGTTACTTATTACCTATATGTGAAGGTGTTTGTATGGTAGTAGACAAGTAAGAAGAATGAAAAAGAACAATCAATAAATAAGAAGTATGTCGGTGTATCTAGAGTTTTATAATAATACAAAATATATTAGACTCGAATTTCACCTTGTTTATGTATATAATTTCTAGTATTTTTTTTGTTCAATGACTATGTTGAAATGTTAAGTCGTTTTTTATACGTTAAATTATACCATAGATTGGGTAAATAATCCCTTTACTGAATATGAATAACGATGATGATGATAATGATGATTTCACTTAATCAATCATCCAATTTAACAGTTGAATTCATGAGTTCATCGAAGGTAGACCACCATGGAAAACCTGGAAGAACTGGAAGACCATTTCATCACATTATGGGACCCCTTAGCAGTGCACATCTACAATCCCGCCTCACAAGATTCGAATCCAGAATCTCTCAGTCTCGCGCACGAACGCTTAATCCCTAGACCACTGAGCCAATCGACATCCAACGGTGTTAATGTCTGACTTCAACCAACCCACAAAATTGGGTCACCGCCCACCATTTTCTTCAGTGGGTTACTTTCTCACAACAGACCCGGTTGAACTCCGATGGTCACTGCTTCTCAATAGGACTCAAGGAAATACGTCTTGAAGTCAATTGCTAGTTTGATTACAATCCCGCCATACAATATTATAAATGTTGATAGTTGGAATGATGAGTCAATTGAAGCTACACCATCATGGAAAACCTGGAAGCCCTAAACGGCAGTTTTATTCTGTTATGGTAATCCTCAGCAGTGAGCATCCACGATCCCGTCTCACGAGATTCGAACCGAGGACCTACCAGTCTCACTTGAGAACGCTTAACCTCTAGTCCACTGAGCCGACCAGTACCCAACGGTGTTAATATCTAAGTTCAGCCAATCCGTTAATTTTCTATTAAAGTTTTTCTTAGTGTTATTATCATTATTCACAACAACTTTTGTACCGTTCAGTTCAACTAAACCTTTCAGCTATATTATTTGACATTTTCTCTCTGTAAAATAAAATAGTTGACTGAATTATATGAATCAAGTTTTAATGTAACCAAAAGTCTGAGTGACTCAACCAGGCTAGAATGCCAGATGATTGGAGGTAGTCAATAGCAACATATGGACTAATGTTTCGTGTTTGTAGGTACTTATTAACATGGTATATCTGAAATTTTTGATGAAACTGATGTTCCTTGTAGGATTCGAACATACTCACTTTCGTTGTCTGAAACTTTTCTTACCAACTATTTCCAACCACCTAATATCTCTATTCACTCTAATTAGTTATTAGGTCGAAAGTGGATAATTTTTTCTGATTGGTCTTTTTTAGCGAGTTATTTTTCCACGATATGGGGTCACTAACCCCGTACCCAACTCTCCTCCTTTATCCGGGCTTGGAACCGATAGTAGCCCCAGAGGGGCTCCAGATGGATTTTATTGGGTTGAAAGGTGTATAAAAATCAAGCGGCGAGAAATGCAAACTAGAATACATTGATGTGTTCGTCTAAGTGTAGCCTACTCACTATCTAGCTTAAAATTCTTAATTTTAACCCCTGACATAATTCGTAATGTAGACTATTGAAGGGTTCAATATTATTGTCCAGTTAGAATGTATACACTGGCTTACATTCACTTGGTATTGTTTTGCTTGTATCTTTCCATTGAGGTGTAAGACTGTAATTGATCAGTCTGTTATTAGCATATGTGCATACTGTGCATATGCTTCGATATTGCCTTAATTCACAAGCTTTTATAAACAAAGATGAAGAGTGGCTAGCAGAGGAATCCAGGATGCTCATTTCGTCGTATTTACTTATCTAGTTTAAGTTAGTAGTCTATGATACAGCCCATAAATATTTGTTTATCTTTTGTGTAGAACTATATGATCATGGTAAGCAACAAAATAATAACTAACAATAGTTTAATCATATGAATTAGCCGATTGATATACTGCTACCAGGTGAACTTCAGAATACTCGTTAGAGAAAGTATAAATTGTTATGAAAAAATAAATTAATAACAAAATTAACAATAATAATAATAATAATAATAATAATAATAATAATAGATAAGACAACAACTTGATAATGATATTGATACCCGCTTAATCATGTCAATTTCTCTTCTCATATCTCTCATATATCTTGACTTTGGTTTATTTATTTATTTATCCATCTGATACAAGTCAGAATATATTTATATATATTTTATATAAATGAACCCTGATATATATATTATTAATGAATTTTATATACCCTTAGGGGGTGGGTGGGAAAATGGGGTACAATGATTGATTTATGACACATATATACTTAGGCGGTATTAATTGAATTTATTTTATTTATACGTTTGTTGTATATATGTAAGGGTGAATGTGTGTATCAATGGACCCCCTATGGCAAAATGTAATCAATCAACTTATATATATATATATATATATATATATATATATATATATATATATATATATATATATATATATATATACAAGCATATAAAAATTCATTGTTGACATTTAGTTAAATTCAAAATGATTGTTCACTAGAGTTATAATTAATTACAACTTCACTTCTTTACATGACCAATTGTATATATATATTTGTTTATACTTTCTTTATAGCATAAATATATTCTTGTTACATGCATTGACTACTAGTTTCCAATAATAATATATCGTTTACATTTGTTTGATAGTAACGAAACAGCGATAACCAAATACTAAGAATAATCTGTTTTATTAAGATTATAAATCCAGAGATTAAGCTTTCGTACATTGATCCGATAATCTTGGGTTCAATTGTTGCCTGTGTGTTCATCAATGTATAATACTATTGAGGAGTCTTATAATAGAATGAAACAGCCATTCAATGCTTTCAAGTTATTTAATTTTGATCGGTTTGTGATTTCAGTGAACTTCGGCCATTATTAGAGCAATAATTTTCTTGGTTTTATAGAAAACAAAATGACTGAAGTGATGCTTAATAGTTTTAAAACTTAAAAAAATTTAATGTGTCCTACATTTTCGATTATTTTGCTGTTCATTTAGTGAGTACATGATGGATATTAAAGGGTTATTTACATTGTTAGATAGCAATTGAAGCATTAAATTTCAGTACATTTATTATTTTTTTATCTGGAATCTTGAACTACTCTGTAATGGATATCTTTATAACAGAGGATTAAGGATTTTTATAGAGTTTTGTTCTCTGAGCTGGATGGTTTGGTCGTGGAGCTTTCATCGTTCTTTTGAACGACATTATCAGCATAAACTTCAGATAGAAGTGAAGTGTTTGAATTTCTCCATATGTGTTTCATAGTTTGTTCTGTGCACCTCGACGCTGATTGGTTCTTACTGACCTTAAATTTCGTCCACTAAAACTGAAACTTTTTATGGAAATAATACTCTCATATATACTGCTCACTCACCAAATAAAAAGTAAAATGACAAAAAATGCTAGACACAACATCGTTAGTGAACATTGAAAATTTCGCGAATAACCTCAGTGAATATTACTTATAACCTACTATATATATATATATATATATATCAGAAGGGGAGATTTTAGTAAATTAATAGTTAAATTCATGAGTCAAGTGATGCTAGATCACCATGGAAAACCTGAAAGCACTGGACGGCCGTTTCGTCATAGTATGAGACTCCTTAGCAGTGAGCATCCATGATCCCGCCTCTCGGTACTCGAATCCAGGACATATCGGTCTAGCGCGTGATTACTTGACCCCTAGACCTCTGAGCCGACCGGCATCCAACGGTGTTCATGTCTAACTTCAACCAATCCACAAAATTGCACCACCGTCCACCATGATGATCAGTGAGTTACTATCTCATAACAGATCCAGTTGAACTCCATTGGTCGTCCAGTACTTCCAGGTTTCCTACGGTGGTCTAACTTTAACTGACTCATGAAAACAACCATTAAATCATATATATCCCAATATTTTTGAAATGTTTAGTGTACATTTTAACATTCAAATACAAGATGTCTGGGAAAAAAAGGGTTAATCCGAAATTAGTAAAAATCCGGTGTGCTTTATTTAACGCATCATAATTAGTTCTGCATATCTCTTTCGCTCAGTTATGCAATGATTACTTACGCCTGTTACTCCCAATGGAGCATAGGTCGCCGACCAGTATTTTCGAACCCACTCTGCCATAGACCTTCCTTTTTATAATTCTTTTTATGCCTGCCTTCATTCCTCGGCTTCATGTGTTCTTTGGTTTTCCTCTTCTCCTTTAACCTTGAGGATTCCATGTGAAGGCTTACCTTGCGACGCAGTCAGGTGCTTTCCTCAACGCATGCCCTATCCACTTCCAGCTTTTTTTTGATTTCTCCCTCCGCTGGAATCTGGTTTGTTCTCTCCTACACAGGGTTGTGCCATGATGATGTCATTAAACATAAATTTTCAATAAGAAATCCTAACTAATCGAATGTTTTACACTCATTTTGTCCCGATCAGGTTTACTTTGGCAATGAGTATCAATAAAGTCTTGTAGATACAGACTTCTGAACGGGATTTTATTCTTTACGTGTATGCACTAAAACTATGAAAGATTGTTTATAGTCGCGTATCGATTATTTCTCCGTTCAATTTAGAATTGGATGAACAACTAACTGGCACTTCAGAAGTATCTGACTCGAATTCAGAGTTGGGCAGGCAACAACGGACTTAACTTTAACACTTCAAAGTATAAAGTAGTCCGTCTGAAACATGTTGCAGACTACAGTTACAACTTAGGCAACTTCCCTCTAGAGGTATTTCAAGTTGAAAAAGATCTAGGAATGTTTTTAAGTCTTACTCTAACTGTGACAAAAATGGCTTTCGAGCAAACCTTGCACTGGTAACATTAAAGCGCATTTTGGACAGTTTGATGGAAAAACAATCCACATAATTATCAATATTTTTATTTGTCCCCATTTAGAGTACGAAAACATAGTATTTCCTCCCTCACTCCAAAAGGGTAAGGACACTTTGGAACGTATCCAATGGCGAGCCACGGAATCAGTTCAGAGACTCAAATTCAAGACTTATGAAGGGCGACTTTCATGAACCTTTGCCCATTAGAATACAGACGTTTTAAAGATGACTTTCCGATGGCGTACAGTATCATAAATACTTCTGGACATTCCCTTAAACACCTACTTGAACTTAGTTCTAATACAAAACTTAAGGGTAACACCCAAAAACTGGAGATACAACACAGCAGAACGGACTGTAGACTTACCTTCTACTTCTTAAAAGTAGTCAAATGCTGGAATTTGCTGTCGACTGAGTTAGTCCAAGTGACTTACCAGGGGTCCTTTAAGAGAAAACTTAACATATTCTTATAGACTTAGGATAGTGTCCTACTATAATTTACCATTTTTTCTTCTTTTTCCTCTTTTATCGATAATATACCTAGGTACCTGCTTGAAGCCCATTATGCGAAAGCTTCTTCTATTCCGTCCACAACCATTTGAACTAATAAGTTTCTCATATCTGTTGATCAAAATTTTATACACTAATGGGATATATATATATATATATATATATATATATATATATATATAGAGAGAGAGAGAGAGAGAGACTGGTATGATGTCTCGACAACAATTAATATCATCCTATCGAACTAATCATGTTAATATGTTTTATAAAAAAGTGGATAGTGGCTGACGAGTGCCAAATGGAACGAAACGCGCGTCCCGGATTCCATCTTTGCTTACAAAGCTTATGACCTAAAAAAATATCGAGGCAGTTCGCACAGGATGCACGTATACCGAAAAGAGGCTGATCAATTGTAGTCCTAAATAACAATAGGACGATACAAGTAAAACAACACCAAGTGAATGCCAATATGGTGTTTATTTACTAACATGAAACTAGAACAGTTTCTATTTACTTCTAAAATAGCATCTTTCAGTTGTTAATTAAAATTAATGTCAGAAGGGGTAATTTGTGGATATTATAGTAATTTCAATAATTCAGATCATGAGTCATTTGAAGGTAGACCACCATAGAAAACCTGGAAGAACTGGGCGGCCGTTTCGTCACAGTATGGGACTCCTCGACAGTGTGTACCCACGATCCAGTGGACCTATCTCATCAGTGGAGTTCAACCGGGCCTCTTGTGAGATAGTAACTTTCTGATGACAATGATGGATGCGTCGCTCAATTTTGTGGATTAGTTGAAGTTAGACATGAACACCGTTGGATGCCGGTCGACTCAGAGGTCTAGAGGTCAAGTGTTAGCGCGCTAGACTGATATGTCCTGGATTCGAATCCCACGAGGCGGGACCGTGAGAAGTCCCATACTATGACGAAACGGCCATCCAGTGCTTCCAGCATTTCCATGGTGATCTAGCTTCAACTGACTCATGATTTCAACTATTGAAATTAAAATTAATGTGTTTAATAGAAATGAATTCTTAAATCATAACAGTCGGAAAAGAAATTAGCGTCTAAAATCTATTTGGAATATATTAATTCTCTGAAAATTCAAAATATATCTGGTTTAGATTAAAGTAGCATAAATTTGAATGAAAATTCAGCTAATCACAATTCTTAACTATCATTAATATTGTCATTAAAGAATTCTATTCCATGAATGTTCCTCTCTTCAAATCCTTTTTAATCCCATTCTTGTCGAAAAGAAAATTTTAATATGTATATATTCTTTTAATAATGAATAATCATTTCATTGTTGTTAATCTCTGTCTCTCTCTCTTCCTCTCTCTATGTTTCCTACTTTTCTTTATATCCAATACAAAGAGCATTAGAAACTACCTGTCTAATTTTGACCTAATCTAATCATTATTAAATAAGCCTTGTCATTTGCACAACTTACCATTTATTAAATATTCTTTCTCGTTTTTTTATATTGTTTGTATAATGTTATAAACAGTAATGTCAGTAACAATAGGAATAGTAGTTGTTGTAGTGAAAAAAAAGTGAAGAGGTTTAGTTTTCTTGAAGAAAAACATAAAAAGAACATACTATACAAGTTTTGTTCATTATTCCCATGTTTTCAATTAATCTATCTATTGCATACTATATACATTAAGGCTTGTAATCTATTCAGACTTTATGGATGTATCTGTGTATATGTGCGTGTGTGTTTCGCTCTCTCTCTCTCTCTCTGTGTGTGTGGGTGAGTTTGTGTTTCTACATCAGTATTATCATCATTATAATGAAGTAATCACAATGAGAACTTGAATACTATACATATTTTTCCTTCTTTTTGCTGTGATTATATTCTAAGCGCTAGCACTTAAATTACTTTGTATGATATATATACATGCATATATGCTTACCCATCTAACTAACTATCCTACCTCTTACATGTACACACATATTTATGATGTTTCTGTGTGTTTAGTAATATTGAACAGGAAACTAAAAAAAAAGATGCCAAGCCTTAGAGATTAATAGAATATTTGAAAAGTAAAGAACATCCTATTCCATTCATAGCATTGCTTACCATTTCTATTACCTATTCATTTTACTTAGTCATGTCACAATTCAAACATAACATAAGTGATTTTTAACAAAATAGTAGAAGAAATTAAACAAAGATTAAAATATGTAAGTGTTATTGATATTAGTTATAGTGTTCATAATGGTTCATCAGGCGATAATCTCTAACATAATTTACAATAATGTAATTGATCATGCTGTTTTTTGAAGTGTTTAAATGTATGGATGTAAGTAATTAAGTAAGTAAGTAAGTAGGTAAACAGTAAACATTAAACATTTACATATTTTCTTTAATAACAACATTAATCAAAAGAATGATCCTAATGTCATAAAAATCATTAAAAAAAATTAAGGTTGAAGAAATGTTAGTGTAGCGGTAAATAAATCCCCAAACTAAATAGCTCTGTAGGTTTTCGACATTAGATGCTGACCATATGTTTTAGTGGACTCATCTAGCTGAAGGCGCTCGGTCATGCATCCGCACCAGATCACGTGTTGTAACGCTGTGCTCAACATCAACCGCAATCACTAGTCAGATTAGATCAGAGATTCCCGACATATTGGTTATCGCCAAATACACTCTTCCGATCTCCTCGACTCTGTCTTTTGATTTCTCTCGGTGGGAACAAAGCATATTAGAAGATGTTACTGGTAGAAGCGTTGTTAAACAATGAATACCTGTATCATCCTTCATTAGAAAAGTCGTCAAAAATCATCATCATCATCATTATTATTTATTTATTTATTTATTTATTTGCTAGTGTTTAGGTAGCGCTGTTTGAATTGTCAAGGTTGATGAAGCCTTCTGAAGAAACCAATTTTCATGTCTGGATAATATTTTATTTATTCGAGCAGTACACATACTTGTGATAGGATAAATATTTTCAGTGGGGAATCGTATGTTAATGGAAACCTAAAGGATGAGCTGTTAGGATTTTCTACCGTTAAATGGGTAAGATACACTTCTGATTTTTCTTTTCTTTTAACAAGTGCACATTGTATCCACACATGAATTACATCAATCAAATCGGTCAGTGCATCTTATAGGTATTTCCAGCATGAATAAAACAGTTAATCTGAAATTACGGTAGAGTAGTAAACTAGGCTGATCTCCATTGACTGTTAATGTTAGTTTGTAGGATACAGTTTCACTATTCTTTGAGAATAGTATGAAGATGTATGTCAGATTTTGCCGAGGAGTGACTAGGTATAAAGAAAATTATTAAAATTGTGGTGAGAAGTCGTAATTAGTTTCTAATGATGTAGGAAGTGATATAGAATTACCCAATGACACTAGTTCATGGATGAAGTACGTAACTATTCGACCGAAATGAGAAATATAGACTATTGGATTTCAGCCTTAAAATTTAACGGTAGTACACTTAATTGCTGAACTTTGAAAATCTTAGAATAGATCAGTAGTTGAGTAGTGGTATGTACACAATAATGATAAACCCTAAAATAGAATGTAAATGATTAGTATTTTTTAGATTTCAGTGGTTATCAATTCATGACTCAATCGTTGAATCATATGATGACTGTGGTAAGAAATGTGAAAAATCATGCTTTGAGTTTGGTGTTTAATGGAAGACAAATTAAAGTATTGCATGATAAGTACGTTTGAGCGTTAAAATATATTTGGTGACAACAGTACAAATAAGAATCCTATGATAAGTTATCCTGTGTAACCAAAATAATAGTTGCATTTGAAAATATAGTTAGAAAATGTTTAACTTTTCACTTCAGTCAGTAAGTTAACAACGTAGAACTTCGTACGTACATACATCAGTTATCATACCACATTACATTAGCACAGTGATACAATTGTCAATCCAAATCACATAGTGGTAGAGGTAGTAAAAGTATAAGCACTAATCGGAAAAATTAGGTTTTGAAGATGTTATTTAAGGAGTATAATCCAGTGGAATAAATTTGGAAAAAGACAAAAGGAACATGAAGATTTCAGAAGATTATAATTTGGGAGAACACAAAGAGTGGATGTACCTGCGCCATTGCAAACGATTTTGAGCCATGCTATTCAAGGTCTCTAACCATCGGTTGCTATCATCTCGCGGATCCCAACCAGGTAGTCTACACCTACCAACATGACTCAGTCCACTTGTCAGTGACTTCATGGATTTGTGTCATGTTTTGGCCTGGCCGTCCCTAGCTTCCTTGCAACCTACCCCTACACCATAAAACATCGCTCGTCGAGGCAGTTGGTGGTTGGGCATACGTAATAAATGTCGCAGCCATCTCAACTGATGAAGCTCCACTACTTCAATTGATTTGCCATCCTTACCTAGTACCCGTTTCTTAACAACTGCATTACTTATTCGGTGGTCCCAGGATATACGAGCAATATTTTGAAGACGCCTATGATCGAATACTAGTGACCTACGAATATCCCCTATATTCGAACCCGAGACCTAACAGTCTCGCGTGCGAAGGCTTAACCATTAGACCACTGAACTGGCTGGCATCCAACAGTATTAATGTCTTTAACCACATTGAGATATCATCTTCTTGGTTAATAAATAACAGCAAGAACATATAAACAAGTGGATATGCATACACCTAGTTGACTAAATCCTATTCAGAATAAAACTTACATCGTGAAATACATTTACCAACTATAATTTACTCTAAAATTTCAGAAATTAAAGAAGAATTTTGATATTCTGGTAGGTCCTGTGTTCGAATCCCGTGAGGCGGGATCATAGATGCGTACTGCTGAAGAGTCCCATACTAGGGTGAAACAGTTTTTCAATACTTCCAGATTTTCCATGGTAGTTTAACTTCAATTTACTCATCAATTCAATTATTAAAGAATTCTTTGTTTGTCAAAAGAATGAATTCAGTTTAATACTGAATATCAACTATGGGAAAATATAACTGTTTATAAATAATGACAATAATATACTTCAATTGTTGTAATTAAGTAATTCTGTTTGTTGTTGTTGTTGGCTTTTAATTTAAAAAATCATTTATCTAAACTATTTATTCCATTTAATTTCAGCCGATCAGATAAACAAAGAAATGGATTTGTAATTGGTAATAGGACGAATTCACCGCTGAAACGTAATTCATTAGATTAGATTACTTTGTATTACTATAAATACTAATACCAATGCTATTACTATAATAATAATAATAATAATTATTATTATTATTATTATTATTATTATTATTATTATTAGTAGTAGTAGTAGTAGTAGTAGTAGTACGGTTACAAATAATAACTAGAGTAATGATTAGACTTACCGTTTATTAATCCCATTAATGTATATACAGAATTGTAAAACAACAAATTGCATAATTATCAGACAGATTACATATTATTTCATCAAAACTGTAGATAGAAACTAATTGGAATTAGTCACAAAATAATATTGGATGGTTAATCAGTGATAAGTAGTTTTTAAAACTCATTAGTTTTGTATATAGATATATTCTATTCTTTAAGGTGAATAAGCATTCTACAACATGTATAATTTTTTGATTGGGATCATGAACCGATTGATGTTAGACCACCGCTGGAAACCTGGAAGCACTGGACGGCCGTTTCGTCCTATTTTGGGACTCCTAAGCAGTGTGCATCCAATAACACCATTGGATGCCGACTCAGTGGTCCAGTAGGTCAAACGTTCGCGTGCGAGACTGAAGGCTCTGAATTCAAATCCTGCGAGCGGGACTGTGGATGCGCACTGATGAGGAATCCTGAAATGGGACGAAATGGGCGTTCAGTGTTTTCAGGTTTCCAATGGCGGTCTAACATCAATCGGTTTATAATCTCAATCAAAAACTTAATAATCTCCACAAACCCTATATCGAAGATGTATAATTGTGCGTACAAGCTTGTACAGTCATTTGGGGGGGTCACTTTATAGATAATTGAGCATTACTATTGCTGTTGTTGTTGTTGTAAAGTTGATAGTCGATGATTATCCATTATATGTCTTAAATGATAAATTCTTTCTATGATAAATCGCCTTACCAACTTTGTATAGCTCCTGCATAGATAATAGATAACTGGAAGAATATTCTGTAGACAAACTAGATCAGTGACTCAACCAGTCAGCTACAACGTAGGACCAGGCACATATATGCATTGGTCCAAATTGCCACACCTCATTAGCACAGCAAAATGAGCATCGGATTAATAGAAGTAGTTAATTCAGTGGTGGTAATATATAAAAGAAAGATTGCATACAAGGATATAGTACAGGAAGAAAGATTTAGTACGTAGAAAGAAAGATATGAAGCGACTTTAATCTCATAGTTTAAGGAAAGACAGATAGTGTATACACCTACACCATCGTGGTCGATTCTGAGCCATGTCACACAGCCTCCAACTATTAGTTACGATAATCACGCGGATCCCGACCAAGTAGTCTACATCTACCAACATGGCTAAGACCAGAAGTTAGTGACTTCAAGCACTGATGCCACGTTTTGGTCTGGCCGTCCCTAACTTTCTTCCAATCATCCCCAACACTATTCAGCATTGTGCGTCGTGGTAATCGGTGTTCAGGCATACGTAACACGTGGCCCAACCATCTTAGTCGATGAAGATTCACAACCTCATCAACTGATTTACCATCATTTCCTAAACCATGAGTCTAACTTCACTATTACGTACCCAGCGATCCCAGCAGACTCCAGAAATATTACTAAGGCATCTGTGGTAAAATATTAGTAGCTCACGAGTAATTTCTACTCTTAACGGCCACGTTTCGCAGCCGTGAACTAGAACAGAACGAGCTACCGCGTAGTATACTCGTCTCTTAATTGACAGACGGATATCTCTCCTTCGCCATAGGTGACGTAAGTTGGCAAAAGCCAATCGAGCTTTTCGAATCCGTTCTGAGATTTCGTCAGACATCAACCCATTAGCGCTGATCAGACTTCCAAGATAAGTGAAGTCGTCAACGTGTTCGAATACTTCACTTCACTTCAGTGACTACATATTTCATAAGAAGATGAGTTAGAATTAGTGGAAAAGCTCAAGTATCTAATTAAATAGATGTGAAAAATACAGTGAATAGATGCTAATCTAAATTTACTTTTTTTTTAAAAAAAATATTGGCATGAAACATGAAACATTGATTAAAGAAATTAGCTTATGAAATATTGATACTTCTATCTGAGAATATTCTGTTGATATGAACATCAGTCAAGCTTTAATTTTAATTATATTTAGGTCTAGTACAATATAGTTTATCCTAAAACATGTTCGACAGTATATAACATCAACTTCTAGTTTTAATTAATAAATTGTCTTCATTTCACTTTGATCCTATTTCTAACTGGTTTGTTCCAGTGTTAAAATGTAAATTCATTTGATATGTTTACCAGATCGTTAACTGATATGTTCTTAATTCAAGATTCTCACTTACACCGTACTCTCTCTCTCTACTCATCCTTCTACTGAATACAATGAACCATTAATTAGATGTCATAAGTTTTAAGGTAACATAAGGTTAACCATAGTTTTCTTTTACCTTCTTATCGTTTTACCTTGTTTCTTCTTTTTTTTTTCAAGGGGGTGTATTTTCCTCGACTTCTTATTGCTTGTTTTACATTTCTGTCTTTTTTCGATACAACTTTCTTTATACACTTGACTGACAGTCAGAAGGTGTATATATGTACACACACGTACACATACACTCACATACCAATATTCAATTAAAATAGCTATTCAAGCGTTATATACACATTATATCATGCATAATCTTATGTAATTTCATAGATAATGAAATCAGCATAAATAGCTAACCATTATCATTACTTTCTTTATTTATGAAATTTTTTGTTTGTTTTCTTATCAATCATAAAATTCGTCTTCACTTCATTTCAATATCTTTTGTGGAAAATTAAATTAAATTTAGACTTTTACACTATTGGATTGGAACTCAGTGATTTAAAGGTTGTCGGATTCATTGTGAGATTGAAGATTTTGGGTTCGATTATTGATTAAATAGCATGAATATACATGGAAGAGAAACTTCATCCTAAGACGAAACCGTTATCTGTTACTTTTATTTTTTTAATGGTTTTATTTGCATTTTATACTGATGTAATTTGAAATCCCGTGAAACGGAATCATGGATGTGCACGGTTGAGGAGTCCTACACTGGGACGAAACGGCCGTCCAATGCTTTCATGTTTTTTTTATAGTGGTCTAGCTTCAATTGACTAATCAATTCAACTATAAAATTACGGTAAATAATCAAAATTTAAAAAAGTAAATATGTGAAAAATCAGTATGCTGAGAAATGTGTTTTGATCCCATCACTTGTTATTAACTTGAATCATTGATACAGATCAATTAAAGTGAAACTCAGATGTTTTACTCATAATTAATCTAGAAATATTATGTAATGAATATTTTGAACTGTTGTTAATGAGTTAAAACTATACACTGAAAAGGATAGAGTAAAATAAATCAATAATAGGATACATAGGTTAATCAATTAATCAATTACAAGTAATATGGTATCTGGTATGTTTACACATTATATCAAGTAAGCATATGATATTAGAACAAAGTATTAGAAATGGTAAAATTATTAATGGTAATGAAAAATGTTAGCTGTAAGCAATGTGATTCGAGAAGTGATGATTTCATTAAATAAAATGTATAACTTTAATAGTCATGATATATGAGAAGATAAAGAGTGAATGAGTTTAAGCCTTTGCATGACCCAACATTGACAAACACTGATTACCATTATCATTAGAAACATACCAAGGTTATCTGCATCTAATAATATCCATCAGTCGAACAGTGATTAACTTCATAGAATGGTGCTATTTCATAAATTGACTGATCATATTCTTCTTCAAACTTATTCCTAAATCACCAGAAACTGTGTATTGATATAGTTGATGAATGGATACGAGTAAAATATGTACTTTCAAATGACGTTAACTACAAAACAAAATTATTTTAATTTTTTATTTAGTCACATACCATATAAATTATAACCGAAAACTAATTGGCCACAATAATGTTTATTCAGGAAAAATTAGATAAGTAGATAGATAGATAGATAGATAGATAGATAGATAGATGTCGAATCGAAATTTAACTTCGATACATTTTTCTCTAAGAAACTGTTTTGTTGTGAATGTTGGATTTTTTTTATCAATTCACATGCAGACATATGTAATCCTATTTCTTTTCAATTCAGTAACACTGGCACCAAGACTATTTAACTAACTATTCTATTTACGTCTTCGTAATTATCATCATCTTCACCATTATCATGTGTTCAGTGTCTATGACGTATAGTGAATCACGTGTTTATAGACTTGTTTTTTCTTTGTTTTTTGATGATCATCTGTCAAGTAGCAACAATAATCACAAGTATTTTCAAGAAAATATTGATTTTTCTTTGTGTATAGGAGTGTTTAAAAAAAAGAAAATATGAGTGCTAACAGCTTATCTTAACTGTTTTCGTATACGCAAAGATGAATGGTGGCTAGCAGTGGAATTCATGATGCGTATTTCATCCTATTTGAAACTTATCAGTATATAAATCTTGTGATTTAAGGCAATATAGTAGTAATCTGCACAGGATGCACATATGCCAACAAGAGACTGATCAAAGTGCAACCCTGAACAACAATGAGACGATACAAGCAAACAACACCAAGTGTGTTTTTGTATACGTAAAATAAAAACTTGATACATTAGACGGTGGTTGGAGGTAGTCAACAGGAAAACCTTTACCCGGGTTTCGTGCTACTTAGCACTCATCAGCAAGGTGTACCTGTAATCTTGAGGGAACTGGTGCTCCCCGACGGATTCGATCCCGTGTCACCCAGCTTCACAGTCAGAGACGTTACCACTAATAAGGACTTGACACACATGACATTGGTCACCACCCAGTGATCAATCAATTGTAAAAACTTGACGCATAACTTTTTATTTACATTAATGAATATGACTTTAAACAAAAAAATTAATTTTTTAACGAAAATTACACATGTTACTAATTAGATTCAATTGTAAATGAAGTATATAGATGATCCCTGTTTCATTTATATCAGAAATAAACTTTTTGTGCGAGACTATCATTCATGAATGAACCAATCACGTATAAGATAACAGATCTCGGATTTTGGCGGGAGATTCATTCATCCATTTGACTAAATAGAGTTTTTGCATTATAGCTGATGTCAGTTCATGATGAAAACTCGAAATCTAATTCCTAATCTTAATCATCCACTGTAAATTATAATTATAATTTCTAACATACTGGTTTATAACGCTTATTTGGTCCTGGTTATTAAGTGGACACTTTCGAGGTCAGTCTGGCGTCGCTCAATTATCGTCTTACCACTTTTTGGAGCATCATAATATGACTTGAACAGTTTAATAATGTACATTACTAATTCGTTAATTATTGGTTTTTTCACATGATTAAAGTTTTATTAGAAGAAGATATCATGACAATTCAGTGTATTTGATGCTATTTTACTTAAATTCTTATTCAACATAATAGTTACAACACAAGATCAATCATAGTTAATTAAAATATTAAAGTATGTGAAGAAGTGATAATCATTTTAGAAAGTTATAATCTAGATCACAACTGAAAACCTAAAAGCGTACTATGGCAACTGTTTCGTCCTAGTATGGGATTCCTTAGAAGTGCGCACCCACAATCGTAGACGATAGACTCGAACCCAGAACCTTCGGTCTCGCAGGTAAACGCTCAACCCCTAGACGATTAAGCAGACATCCAACGGTGCTAATGTTTAACTTCAAAAATACCACAAACTCCCATACTAATTTTTAAAAATGCTTGGTATTTTAAAATATGTCATCAGAAATGGGATAATACTCAAACAATTATTGAAGACTAGGAACCATTAAAAAGCTATTTTGTCCTAATAAATGATTCCTTAGAAGTGCCTATGCAAGACATTATCAAAGTTCATAGGTTTGGTCATAATGCCTCATAACAAATACATTATCTTTAGACTACTAAGTTTAGATTCATGGATTCACACTTCCGAATTCAATCAATTCTCCATATTATACGTCATAATTGAACTCATTACTTACTTATTTACTTACGCCTGTTACTCCTCATGGAGGAGCATAGGCCTCCCACCAGCACTCTCCATATAACCATGTCTTGGTCAGTCATTTCTAGTTGTTTCCAGTTCCTATTCATCCGTCTCATAACTCCGCCTCTCGCCCTTCTAGAGTTACTGCCAGTTGCGAGCCCAGGTAAAGGAGGAGGGTTGAACATGGGGTGGGCAACCACATCATGTAGAAGAAAACGCCAACTCGAATAAACAAATTAAAATTGAACTCATGGTTGAAGATAAATTCTTATATTTGTTTTCTAAATGATAACAACATCGTCTTAGAACCTTTGATCATCGACAAAGTCACTTGATTCATGAAGATGACTGTTTAGTTAATGAGGAAAGACTAAACAAAGTGTAAACCGATCCGGTTTATAATCATAGTTTTATATATGTTGTACACTCATAAGTATCAAAATAAATTCCGAATTATGCAATCAGTACCACAATAACAACAAATACTATTTTTACTGATATTACTATTAGTATATTGCTATATACTACTAATATAGTACTATCACCACTACTTCTACTCCTCCTCCTTCCACTACTACTACTACTACTACTACTACTACTACTACTACTACTACTACTACTACTACTACTACTACTACTACTACTACTACTACTACTACTACTACTACTACTACTACTACTACTACTACTACTACTACTACTACTACTACTACTACTACTACTACTACTACTACTACTAATCCAATTGATTAATGAATTCATTACACATAACCAGATAAATACGTCTAATTTTTACCGTTAATTAACTTTTATGTTCATAATACGTTTGTTCTTTTTCCATTGAGTTTAACAAGCTACCTATCTATGTATATAATAAACTTATTGAATGAATCATTGATTGATATCAGTTTAATTTATCAGTACAAACAAAATGCATGTTATTTGAATTGAATGGTCAAGAAGGAGAATGAGTAATAGAGAGTAAAGTTTATTCATGATAAGTTATTTGTGATAAGCTTAAATCACGAATTTATGTTCATTAGACTATTGTAGAGAAGTAAGAAGCTTTGAATAGGTGTTTCGTTTTAGTATGGAGCACCTGAGCAGTGTGTATCCATAATTCTGCCATGGGGAATCGGACTCAGGATCTTCAATCAAGCAGATCAAGACTAACCTCTGTAATAATAGATTTCAATGATGACTTATGTAAGATCAGTTTATGATTTAAAAAACATGAAATATCCTAAAATTGACAAGAAGTTTCTATTAATTTCTACCAGCTAATTAATCATTCCATAAAATTATTCATTTTCTTGATAGATTATTTATAAATGAAAAAGTATAATTAGGAGTAAAATAACACGTATAACAATATAATTTATAAATATTGAATTCATTATGCCCAAATGATGACGATGATGATGATGATGAAGATTATCATGAACTTTATAAACACTGTTACTAATTGCACATGATATGCCAATGTTGTTACGACTGTTTTTTGTATATATATATATTTCTTTTGTTTTGTTTGGTATTGGTGCACAACACACGAGCACGGAGAGAGAGGAAGAGAGAGGGGGGAGGAGATAGAGGAAGAAATTCGGTTGTACTTGATAATTCACATCATCACTTTAGATTATAACAATAATAAACATACAATTATATGTAGATACATGTAATTCTACACTTCGTGTATTCCAACTAATAATGATCATTTGAAGTTGTATTTTTTCTTTGTAATATGTAGTTAATGATAAATTACAATAACATGTGTTGTTAACATACAGGAATTATTATTATTATTTTTTTGATTTTGTTTTTACATTCAGACTTGTTAAAGGTTGTTAATACTGTAAAGAATGGTTACATTAGGTTATTATTATTAGTAGTAGTATTATTACCACCTCTGATTAGTGTTATCTAATTCAAATGGAATTCTGACAACAAAATCTAAAACATGAATGATTAGTTTTGAAAATGACAAATGCATTCCTTTTTACTTTAAGATAGTTCTAACCTTTCAGTTGTACATATTAAAATACACAATGTATTAAAACTATGCATCTATACGCACACACACCTACACATATGCTCGCTCGCTATCACTCTGTTGGCACGTGTATGTTTTCTTGTTAAAGGTCAATATATTGATAAGAAAATTTATTGAAAAAAAAGTTAACTGAACATATACCCCCTCCCCAATCATCTTTATACAACATATTAAACTGTCTGTTTTCATTCAATATGGTGTAGAGTAGAACAACAACAACAAAAAACGAGGGATATTGAGAAACCAGAAACTGACTAACGGAATTCATTTCGATGGGAAATAGATAAAAAGAAAGAAAAGAATGAATAAAGAACAGTGAAAAGGTCAATGGTATATTTCAAATAATGACAACTGACATGATAGGAGGGTTTTTATACTATTCATCATAAGTATATAATTGCAATGAAGTGATAAAAACAATTCAATGTTCAAAAAGTGGAGAAGGAAATTGTGTGAGGATGTCGATGACGATAATGATGTCGATGATGATGATGATGATGAATAATGATTATCACTCTAAGTGAAAACCATGTAACATCCATGTGTTCATAATGATAAATTGGTTTCATTATTCTAATTCTACATACATACATACAAACATAAAGACACACATAAACATACCCACACATATACATATATACAAATACATCTAAACATACTTTTAAATTACCTAATTATATCTTTTAATCTTATAAGATAGATGTATGTTGTAAATGATTGATGATGGTAATTTTCATATTTATATTCATATAAAATAGATAAAATGTATATGATAAAATGTGAGGGATATTAAAAGGAGGAAAACAAACAAACAAACAAACAACACTAGTGAATAGGTAAGTGACAAGGTTAAGGTGTATAACTTTTCCAATGTACATGTGTAACATAGAAATTAACAAAAGCTATCTATGATTGATTATTATTTGTCTTTTTTAAAAACCAAGAAAACATGGTATTTTTTCTAGAATGTAATACATATTCATGATACACATTCTCATTGTCGTCGTCATCATCATCATCATCAACAGCAGGGAATAAAGGTATTTTCAAGAGAAAAGTTTATTTTTCTACTAAGTAACTACAAAAATCATATTTTAACAAATACAGGATAGTAACAATATGTATAGTTGTGTTTATAGTTAACATAACACAATGATATAATATGAATCATAATCATATACTCAATAGCAACAAATTTCAGAGGGTAATTCATGGAGTTTTAGTCGAAATGCCTTGTTCAATCGGCTTCGGTGATATTTCCTGTAAGGCGAATAGTTATCGACGGAACTTACTAACTCACCCACTAAATTAATTAATTAATTAGTTAATTAATTAATTACGCTTGTTGCGACTTGTGGAGGAACAGATGCCGTCTACCAGTATTCGCCATACAACTCTGTCCTCAACAATCCTTTCCAGTTCTTTCCACTTGATACACATTTTCTTTCATATCTGTTTCCAATCCCCGACACAATGTGTTTCTAGGTCTTTTACTTTACCATTTCTCTTTAGTATTCTATGTTAGGGTTTGACACGTGATGCAGTTTAGTGATTTCTTCAATGCATGTTTTTTATCCACATCCATCGCGTTTTCTTGAAGCAGGTTTATTCTCTCCTACAGGAGGTTGTTACTGATGATATCAGGCAAATATACATTCAATATCTTATGTAGGAAATTGTTTAGAAATACTTGTAGTTTTTTTATTATGGATGTGGTAATTCTCCAAGATTCAATTCTGTATAATACAACTGTCTTGATGCACGTAGTGAAGATTTTGATATTGGCTGAAAGTTGTTTTGAGAACATATAGGACGTGCATCAAGACAGTGTACCTGTATCCTATTATTACTGTTCATATTCAGACTGGAACTCATTGGACAGTTTATATTATGGTAATGTTATTCCCTTGAAAAATATTTTCCATTTGTTCTAATACACTTGATTAATTAAAAGATCTCCAGAAATAATCAAGCTATTTATTCCTTTCTCTGGAATTTCATTTCCACATTGTACATTGATAATCATGCACTTTCCTAAAATTCAGATAGTTCCTTATAATCGTAGGGACAGAAAATATCCCGTGAGCGGGATTGTGGATGTACACTGCTGAGGAGTCCAACAATAGGATGAAACGGCCGTCCAGTGCTTCCAGCTTTCCATTGGTGGTCTAACACTAGTCGGTTCATGATCTTAATAAAAAACTTAATAATCTCCACAACCACATACTGATAATTATCATGCGCTCACTGGTGACTAGCTTCGTGAGGGAATTCTCGGAGTTTTAGTGAGAAGCCCTGACCAGTGGACTTAATCCGTCTCGGGTAGAGACAGGTATCTACCTCAGTACAATGGAAGATGGTTGAGTGGTTACGTGGATTGGTTGAAATTAGACATTAACACCAGTAGATCTCGGCTCAGTAGTCTAGTAGGTTGAGTGTTCGCGCGCGAGACTAAAGGCCGTGGGTTCGAATCCCGCTAGCGAGATCGTGGATGTGCACTGCTGAGGAGTCCCAAAATAGGACGAACCGGCCGTCCAGTGCCTCCAAGTTATCAATGGTGGTCTAACATCAATCGGTTCATGGTCTCAATGAAAAAATATATTCAGTTTACCTGAAATCAATCCAATTACTATTACTGAGAGACATATAAGACTTTATGTTCAATTTCTCTATCTGTCTAGAGTTGACATTCGCACAATGGTAACGACATATGATACCAAGCTCACGTATTTGTTAGACAGATCATGTAGTTGGTACATCTTCATATTGACCGAATGAACATTACTGAAACCATATTTATTAGTCACAGTAAGATTCAAATCACTAGTCTAAAACGCTACTCTTACATTTTTTAAAACTGCAATAACTGGATGTCAATAAAGTCAATGTAATATTATTAACCGATAACGTTGAAAGGATTAATTAAAATAAAAATATATTGGACAGTTATATTGTTATCGGCCTAAATATCTTGTCAATACACCTTCCTGACTCTACACGTGATTGGGTGGATAACATTTATTTACTTTGTTGATATGCTAGATAGTTTGAAGGAGTCGACAGGAGAATCTCCTTGACCAAAGCATCTTTTCATTTGAGTTCTTTTTGAAAGGTGTACCTGCAATCTTGAGATAAGTGATATTACCTGTGTGATTCGATCTTGCGTCACCCAGTTTCATAGATTAAGATGCAGAAGTACCTTGTTGACTAGTAACGGCTATCATCAAACCCAGATCCAAAGTTTTCTACCAACAGCTTTCAACACATGTTATATATCAACTTAGAGTAGGTAATGTCGAATTACTTAAGCTAGTGACTACGTTGCGATGAAAACGATAGAATCCGATCATTACCATAGGATTAAACAAACATCAATATATATCGAAGTATTTGTCGATAGGCATTTCACATCAAGACAATATCCTGAAAAAATACCATTACAGATTTGTTAGAAATATTCATCATAAATCTTTATTAGAATCTAAATAGTATCGTGTCTATTATGAAATCTTTAAATATTGAATATCTTTGAATGACTCATGTGGACAATTCTTACTGAACAGTTTCAATCTATAATACTAATGAACATCAACTCTGTGATGCAAATACATCCAACTGACGAGTCCCAAATAGGACGAAACGCGCATCAAACTGGATTCTACTGCTAGTCACTATCTATCTATGATACAATTTATGCAGAAATATTGATCAAAAGTTCTCATTTTATAGAAAAAGAAAAAAAATTAGTAAATTATTAATAATCTACATACGTAACAATTTTTTTTTGTACATACTGATAAATGTTGACAAATATTGCGTAATTCATATAGATATGCATACGCACACACGCACACATACACACTAACAATGGATCATTGTCAACATATATGACCTATACACCAAGTTATCTATCATTATTGATTGAAATATGAAGCAAAATAATGAAATAATCAAATCAATAGATAAACAGTTACAAACCCTTATTGTTCTCTCTCCTTCTCTCTATCTCTCTCTTTCTCCTTCCAGAAAACACTGACAAAAGTGAGTTATAAAGTGAAATCATTATCATTCTTATGACTTTTGTTTTTTTATTTAACTGATGGTGTAAAAAGTTTGATTTTTTTTATGTACACATCGTATAATATTGTTGATACTTTGTTAACTCAAATTGTCTTTTTTTCTTTACATTAGATTGATCACTGGATGGTGATCACTGTCATATGTGTCAAGTCCTTCCATAGTGCAGATCGAATGCTATCGACCAAGTTGTAATGTGGTCACTAGTCTAGGTGACTCGACACTGCGTGTACTAGGTTGGGTTAAGATGGTAGTTAGAGGTAGTTAACAGGAAAACCTGGACCCGGGTTTCCTGCTATTCGGCAATTGTCACTATGGTGTACTTGTAATCTTGAGGAAACTGATGCTCTCTGATGGATTCAATCCCATGTCATCCAGCTTCACAGTCAGAGAGGTTAGCACTGGGTTATCAGGGCCACGACTGACCTTTAGGACTGACATTTATTTACAATTGATTGATCACTGGATGGTGATCAATATCATTTGTGTCAGATCTTTTTTAGTGCAGATCGAATTCTATCAACCAAGTTTTTTTTCATTCATTTATTGTTGTGTAAACAGCTCTAATAAAATAAGACTACAGGTTTGAAACGTTATCCTTATTCTAGTAGAAAAGTTTGTCTAGTTTATCATACTAATCAGATTTCGCCGATCATAGTCATGATCATGATCATTAGGTTAAATGACTAAATATTGACAATCCCATCGAAACTCAATTGTTCCATAGAAGAAGTCAGTCGTAATATCGTAGACTATTAAGTTGAGTCGAGATGATGCGAATCCCACTAAAAGAATCATCACTCCTTTAAAATAATATATATATATATATATATATATATATATATATATATATATATATATTTTTTTTTTTTTCTAACGATTGCCAACTAAACCTGAACAAAGCAGAGTTTCCCACCAACTAACAAACCCTTATCACCAAATATTATGATATACCGGTAGTCTCGATAATATTAAGCTATTATCGTTCAAAAGTTGAATAACATTCTTTAGCTTCAACAAATTTATCTTCATGAAGACACTTATATACTATGTGATAGATAAAGATCTTAATGAACCGAATCTTCCTGTGAATAATTTCTATTTAACAAAGAATATTTCAACGGTTAAGATCATGAGACAGTTGAAGCTAGACCATCTTGGAAAACCTGGAAGCACTGGACGGCCGTTTCGTCCTATTGCGGGACTCCTCAGCAGTGGGCATCCACGACCTCGCCCCCTGTGAAATAGTAACTCTCTGATGACAATGATGAATGTGTCGCTCAATTTCGTGGATTAGTTGAAGTTAAACATTAACACCGTTGGATGCCAGCCGGCTCAGTGGTCTAGTGGTCAAGTCCTGGGTTCGAATCTCACAGGGGGCGAGGTTGTGGATGCGCACTACTGAGGAGTCCCACGACAGGATGAAACGGCCGTCCAGTGTTTCCAGGTTTTCCATGATGGTCTAGCTTCGATGGACTCATGATCTTAACCATTGAAATTACTATAATATCCACAAAACCCATCTGATATTAAAGAATATTTCAATTAAAAAGTTCCAATTTTATACATTTAATGTTGTGTTTTTTCTTAATTTCAAGTATGACGCAATTGTTAGAAAAGGAATTTTTTGGCTGTCTAGTCAAAAATAATAAATACTCATCGGTGTAATATCGAATTGATCTTATTTCTGTCGCCGACTTTCTTTTTTTTCGGTATCACTGACGTAAAAAATACACTTGTATATACAGATGCAATAATGTATGTATGTATCTATATAAATATGTGCGTGTATACGTGTGTAAGTATGTATATGTGTGTAAGTATCCTGCTTAATGACGATTGTCTCATTTGTTTTCATGTTAATCTAATTACGTATTTGTAAATTAAACTATTAACGAATAACTGTGCTAAAACAAAATCTAATCATACATTGAACTAACATGTAATATATCAGGGGGAAAAAACCTTAACACATATGGGTGATTAGTATCAGAATGGGTTTTTGTGGAGATTATAGTAATTTCAATAGTTTCCAGGGTTTTTTTAATGGTGGTCTAGCTGGAATTGACTCATGTACTCAACTATTGATATATAGGTGGATAAATTCCCCCTCCTCAATATATACAAGATTTCGGTTTTGTATTATTCTAATGATTATCATTTGTGATATACATTATTTTCTGTGTAACACCTTAGATATCGGTTTTGTTTACAGTGAAGATTGTATATGAATGGTTTTTTTAATTTTTAATAATCCTCTTTATTTACTGTGTTATTATTATCATTATTGGCTTTAGATTTTTGGTACAATATAAAATTCTCAGCAAGGTCCCATTTGTTACTTCTTGGTCGATCCTGACGATAACGTATTGTGTGATCGCCAGTTAGAAGTTAGCAGTTCAGTCAATCAACATCTAAATAATGAACATTTATTTCGCTACATCTTGCGAGCAACCACAATATCTCTGATTGGTCTCTTTTGTAACTTGTATAACGATAGGTTGTACACTTTTCAGAAACGCACCGAAATATCTAAATGGTAGGAACTGGTAACTCATATGTTCAAACAGGCTGCCATTTTTTCTATAGCTAGAATTTGATCTTATTTCGGGATAGTGATTATTTATCGAGTTTATGAATCCGAACATTTTTCAGTTTGAGTTTAATCACTGAAAATGTAAGTGGGCTGTAGTATTAATGTTCATAATTGAATATAAACCCAGCTGATAAATCCCTTAATAGGATAAAACAAATATCATATATTTCTTTGCTAGCCACTATCTGAAAATCTCATTCAGAGTGTATAATCTATATATTAATAAGAAGAAATGTTATCAGTATGTACTGAGAAGTCCATATTCATAGCACCTTAAACGGGGCTAATCATAATCATACATTCAGAGGTTCAAATCTAGTAGTGATTATGTTGAATCCATTGATAAGAAATCTGTTACTTATCATGTCACAACTATAATTGATTTGTATGATGTAACCAATTTATTTGACTACGAATTTCTTTTTAAACCAATTCAAAGGGAGGGAGGGAGAGAGAGAGAGGAGGGAAATAGACATGACATAATAGTTGATAATCATTAATAACTTACATAATTTATCTAATCACTTTACCTGTTAAGTATCAGATAATACAATAATAAATAATCTAGAAATCTTGATCTGTTATGTGTTTGTTATTTAATAATCTCATTAAAAATGTAATTAGTAATCTAGGCGTAATAATTATGAGTATAGGGTTGTGTGGAGATTGTTGACTATTTTCATCATTCAAATCATCAATCGATCAATGTGATATATGGTAATGATAGATTATATGTTAGTTGCGTGGAAATACACTGCACACAAAGATGAGTATAATGATGAAAATGGGGATGACATTGGCAAAGGGGATTCGAACCCGGGACCTTCTATCTGATACATAAATACCCATCCTCTAGACTATTTATTGTTAAATTATTCCACTTGTTAGCACGAATTTTACTGATGAATTTTGTTAGTTTAGTAAATAAACGTTATTCTGTAACACTAAATTTCAAAGTTAGTTCCAACATTGGTGGATGTGAATATAATTTGAAGATAGAATTCCATATTTTTTGTTACTAAGGTTGTAGATTGCCATCACTGAGCAGTGTTATACTGTGATAAAATAACGATTCACTGATCACTCTTCAAGTGTTGTTGGCTTATCAAATGATAAGTAAAGAAAATGTTAACTGATTCCAATTATCTTGATTCTAAACATATTTTCACTAATTCACGGTTAGTTCAATTCGTTAACATATAGGAAGGAAAAAAATAGATCAACAGAATGAGGGTTTGTGGAGATTGTAGTAATTTGAATAGTTGAATTCATGAGTTGATCAAAGATAGACAATCATTGAAAATCTAGAAGCACTGGACGGTCATCTCGTTCTAGTATGGGATATCTCAGTAGTAGGCATTCATAGTCCCTCACGCGAGATTTGAACTCATGACCTTCGGTCTTTTGCAAGAACGCTTTACTTCTAGACTACTAAGCTGGCATCTAACGATGTAAGTGTCTAAACTCAGTTAATAATGTGCAACCATTCATCCATTTTCTGAAGTAAATACCTGTCTCCAACCAACGTGGTTTGGACACTGATGATCACGGCTTCTCACTAGAACTCGATGAAATCCATTTTGAAGCTATTCACCAATCAGCACATAATGATTATCATCAGAACGGGAGGTTGTGAAGATTCTAGTAATTTAAATAGTTGAATTCATGAGTCAATGTAAGTTAGACCACTATCGAAAATCTGGAAACATTGAACGGCCGTTTCGTTCTATCATAGAACTTGTCAGCAGTGAGCATCCATAATCCCGCATGCGAAACAAAACAGCCGTCTAGTGCTTTTAGGTTTTCCATGGTGGTCTAGCTTCAATCGACTTATGATCTCAACTATTAGAATTTCTATTCAATAATGATGATTGTCATAGAAATATTGTATCGTTTCAAATGTAATGGAATCAAAAATGAAATAGATGAGGTCAAGTGGATGACATATTCATAAGTGTGAATATGTGTTAAAAAGGGGATGAGAGCTAAGAAGAAGAAAAGTCCAACTATGTAATGTTTTACAATTATCTAACGTACGTCATTTACTTTAATATACATTGGTTAGACATCAAGTGTTATAGTACGAAGCCCTTTAAAACCGGGTAATCTTTTATTGAATTTTCATGAAAGTTTTTAACAATGATATGTTTGACTATTAAGAAAGTTACAAAGAATAAACACTTATTACATTATAAATAAAACTATAGAACTTTATATGCAAATGAAGGAATCAACAAGATAAGAACGATTAGAATGACTATAATACTTGATCAAGAGAGGGAATAGTATATGAAATTATTATGACCATTACACTTGTATTAATGCATTATCACACATATATATCACATTTAACATTCTTTGACCTAAAACACTTTGGTAATTAATCATGCATATGAAACTTCTTTTCCAGAATGGAGTTTTGTAGAGATTATAATGATTTTAACAGTTGAATTCATGAGTCAATCTAAGCTAGACCCCAATTGAAAACTTGGAAGCATTGGTTATCCATTTCCTTCTAGTATGGGACTTGTCAGTAGTGCATATCTATGATCCCGCACACTTAGTAGTTCAGAGGTTAAGTGTTCGCGTATGAGACCGAAGGTCCTGAGTTCAAGTCACACATGTGCGGTCGTAATACACACTGCTGAAGTGTCCGATACTAGGACGAAATGGCCGTCTAATGCTTCCAGATTTTCATAGCGGTCTACCTTCAACTATTAAATTACTATAATATCCAATTAAAAACGCCTTTCTGAAAATATACTTACTTACAGTTTTTGTTTTGTTTTGACAAATCTATTTTTCTTTTTAGATGATTATTGTTTTCTATATTAACAATCATTTGATTATATAAGGTATATCATATGATATAACTAATTGAAATTCTGGTTATCAATATTACAAGGTCAAGCCGAAGTTAATTCTTTACAAAACATAGAAGAAAAAGTTTAAATTTATTATGTTTAGTTGTTTTCAAGATTAAAATATGCCGACAGTTGCTTTTTTCGCCATAACATACAAAACTTAATTTAATAGTGTAATAATACTAGTAACTAATTAGTTAAATGTAAGACGAACAAAAGAAGAAGAAAATACGAAATAGAGACAGATGCGTTTTAAACACGTGGAATACTTACTTACGCTTGTTACCCTCAATGGAGCATAGGCAGCCGACCAATTGTTGTTCATTCTTCTTATGTTTATCTGTCTCCATTTCTCGGTGTAATATGTTCTTTTGTCTTCCACTTTTCCTTTATCCTTGAGGATTCCAATTGAAGACTTGCCTTGTGGTACAGTTTAGCGCTTTCTTCATTGTGCGTCCTATCCACTTCCAGCACTTCTTCCCAATCTCCCCTTCTGCTAGAATCTGGTTTGTTCTCTCCCACAATAGGTTGTTGATGATAGTGTCTGACCAACGGATCCGAAGTATTTTGTGTATACAACTGGCAATAAACACTTGTATCTTCTGAATAATGTCTTTCGTAGTTCCCCAAGTTTCCGCTTCATACACTAGAACTCTCTTGACATTTGTATTGAAAATTCTGACGTTGGTGTTGATTGATAGTGGTTTTTAGGTCCAGATGTTCTTCAGTTGAAGATATACTACTCTTTCTTTGCCAATCCGCCTGGAGCCACTCTAGGGCTATTGCCGGTCCCAAGCTCGGATAAAGGAGGAGGGTTGAGCATGGAGTCATCGACCCCGCCATCCCGTAGAAAACTAACACGCTAAAGAACGCCAACCAGAAAAAACAATTCAAACACGTGGAATAACAATACAATAAGGTGATTGTTGTAATTCGGAGAAAAACGTGGTTATCTGTCGTTTGATAATCATATTTCAACTTTTTTGTTTAACTCACCTAAGTAACTATGAAAAGCGCATTGGTTTGTCGGGAAAATCTTTATTAAAAATATACGAGAGTGGAGCAATGGAGAATGAAAGACAAACTTATACGCCGACAATATACTTTGGTACTATTGTGTATAGGTAGAGACTTCGATTTAGTTATGTATTATGTGAGACAGACGAACACATTATCAGCCCACTTCAGTGCAGTTGTAGGTTTCAATCACATGCAGAAACTTTGTAACAACCCAAAAGCATTGAGAGTTATAATAAATACGCTAACATGGAACATGGATAACATCGAAAGCATGCACTACATGCATGTATAGAGTGAACGATTTGGTGACCTATACACTCTATAGTAGACATATAGGATTAAATGTGATTTACATTTTGTTTCGTTCAGGTGGGAAGCCAGTAGTTGTAGTTAATAGATGAATTACTAACCTTCAAATTATTTAGCATACAAGTCATATATTGAAGATCAGCCTCTTTGCGCTCATAAAACAAAGCAATTTAGTGTGGTTACGGCACAATTTATAGCCACTGCTCTAGTTTACATCAAACCTAATTGTCCTTCCAAAAAATAACTCAGTCAGGCACCACAAGATTGAAATCCTTTCTCGAGTTTTGCATTTCACATTTATGTATACCATACTACCCTTTCAGGTTATCCATTTTTACGATAGAGCGAGGGACTAGTTCAATCTCCATTGATGTAAGTAGAGTGGACAATTAGCCCGATCTCCACATGCCCTCTAACTTTAGTTCATTATACCCGAGGCACTATAAGAAAATTTAACTCGGACGTGTCACTTCACCTCAATCAATAAACAGTTTAATTAGCTATCATGTAAGTTAGTGGTATTATTCTTATCACAACTGATTATGTTAACCACCAACCCATATATTCTTGTTCCAGCTAGAAATTAAGTCAATTATCACAGAGCGAACAACTGACTGGTAACTATCATTAAAAATATCCCGTGCTAACCATGCTCATTTGCATATTAGTGACTGACTTTGAGAAGTATTCCCAAAGTTCCATTTGGAAGGCGTTACCGATGAAATTCAACCATACTGAATGTGTGATAGGCACTAATGGTGAGTGATATTTATGCAATTGACTGAAGTTAGAACTGTAGACCACTGGATTTCATCTTAGTTTACTAAGGTAAAAAAATGACTATGAAACTCGAGTGTATTGTGTTCTAGTTATTGTGAGACTTTCAGTTCACACATCTGTTGAATTCTATGCTATGACAAAACAACGATCCAGTGCTCTCTAGTTTTAATAGTCATTATCAATAGCTTAAATGCTTTTCATAAAATCTATGACTATTACTATTGCCTATAATAGAGTTCATTGACAATTATTGTGATAAATTGTAACAGTTGAAAACTTTCTTTGATCACTGTCCAGTTTTGATCGTAAGATTGTCTTGAATTCAATCGTATGTGCTTGATAATTGTTGTCTAGTGCTTTCATGTTTGAACATAGATATATTATGTGTGCTTAGTGAATCGTTGAATGATTCACTTTACTTACCACTGCCTTCCAATGGCAAGGACAACAATCATACATCTTCAGTGTAAATCCAAACACATAAAACGTTAAACAATCTAAATAAAATGTAGCTAATTATGGCAATCTGTTTAATTTCAAAATGACTTTCATCACATATTGATATACGCTGGAAAACTATTGAAGACCAAGTAATATTGGATAGACATTTCTTACTTAATGAATAACTCTTCAAGATTGTAAGAATCAGACAGAGGATCACCATTTTATCTGATAAGAACATTTGACATAAATCACAGGGTTAGCCTCCAATAGACTATATTTCCGATTTCGTAATATAACGCAACATTCATTCAATCATAATGAAGGGTAACTGCAATATTCCTCATTTAGTTAAACATCTACAATCATCACTTCTGACCAAAATTTAGAAAATCCATCTTACTGGTGAATAAATATATTAGTTAAAACCATGTGTAACGTAGTATCGCTCTATACCACTTTAAGCATAAATCTCAGAACTGTCACTGTTCTCGAAGTTTTCAGTAATTCTTCAGTTGACATCAGTTTATGGTGAAAATCATCTTCGCATACACATATGTATAGAATCTCAGTCAGTCAATAAGCCAGTCAGCCCGATAAAATGTAAGACCAGGCAAATATATGCATTGGTCCAAGTTATCACACCTGATTAGCACAACAAAATGAACACCAAATTTATAGAAATAGTCACTACAATGATAGTAATATATGAAAGAAAGATTGTGTATAAGGATACAATACAGGAAGAAAGAATCAGTTCATAGAGAGGAAGGTATGAAGCAATTTTAATCTCGTGGTTGGAGAAGATAGATAGTGTATACACCTACACCATTGTGATCGATTCTGAGCCATGTCACACACAGTCTCCGACCATTGGTTACGATAGTCACGCGGACCCCAACCAAGTAGTCTGAATCTACCAACATGTTTAATACTAGAAGTTAGTGATTTCAAGGAATAATGTCACGTTTTGGTTTGGCCACCCCTAACTTTCTTCCAACCATCCCCAACACTATTCACCATGTATATAATCTAATTTTTTTATTAAAAAAATTCATGTATGGACCAATTAATTTTGTTGTACACAATACCTTTTACATTAACCAAGTAAATATAACCAGAATAAGCAAGATTCTAAGTTAATCAGTTAAAATCCAGTAAATATTAACCAACTAACAACTACCTACTACTTTCATATTAAATTTATGGGCGGGAAATCACAAGGAAAAATGTGTACTAGATTGACAAAAATTTTCTTTAAGCAACAAAGACAAAATCTTTATTCTTAATCTCATCATTCAATCTTATGCCGAAAACTATTTATCCTTCTATATATAAATACTTATCCAGTATTTCTATACAGTCATATACATATACATATAAAAACATGTTGATTGATCAATACACTAAAAGAAATACAAGTTCGACTTGGATTACTCCTAGATATCTATCTATTTAGTATCCCTATATACATATCGGAAACTTGTAGTGTGAAAAAAAGACTTTCGTTTTCTTTCCTTCCCTCTCTCTCTCTTTCCATCCCTTTCTTTCTGTCTGTCTGTTACTGTGTATTTCTGTCATTTGGTATATACATTTCTAGATTCAAAGAAAGTGATAAGTTTTTATGTTGCGTTAAAGATAAACATCACTTATTGAAATGTTACCAATTAAATATTATTAACTTAATGTATATATATATGAAAGATAGATAATAAATGAAAGAGTGAATGTGTGTATGTATCTGTGTAATATTAGTAAGTGAAAATTAGTTATAATAAGCTTATATTATAGTATTATAAGCTGTTAATTAATGGGGAGATTAATTCAAGAAATGTAATCCTTACCCCACCCCCAATCATTGTAACTATTTCATAGTGAGAATGAGAAATATTACCATGGTAATATATATATATATATATATATATATATATATATATATATATATATATATATATATATATACTTGCTTAGTATCACAATATTAAACTAAATTTATGAAACTATAATTTATTAAATAGGATTAAAGAAGCTTCAATGAATTCCTTATAAAAACAGTATAAAAATCATTTAATTTATAATAATCACCAAGTTTATTTTGTTGAATTTATAAATATTAATAGTTTATCATGACTCTATTGTTTATAGGATCGTTTTGATTTCCCCCTAATGATATGTGTTCATTAGAATTAGTTTTCGGTAGAACCTAATTTTCTAGAAGAGAATGATTAGATAACAGAATGAAAAGAGTAAAATTTAGTTAGTTTATGATATTACAAAGTTTGGAAACACTGAATAGATATCTCGTCCTAGTATGAGACATCTCAGCAATGTTCATTCACAGTCCCGTACGAGGGACTCGAACCCGGGACCTTCGATCTCGTGTAAGAACGCTTTACCTCTAAACTAGTGAGCCAACATTCAACAGTGTTAGTGTCTAACTTTACCTCATCCATGAATGTTTGCGCAACTATTCATCTATTGTCTGAGGTAGATACCTATCTTTACTCGACACGGATAGGATTCCAATGGTCACAAGTGAAGTAAGCTATCAACACCGTCGGATGCTGGTTCAGTAGACTAGAAGTTAGGCATTCTTGCGCATGACCGAAGGTCTCATATTCTAATCTTGTGAGGCGGGATCGTGATTGAGTCCTACAATACGACGAAACGGCCGTCCAGTGCTTACAGGTTTACCATGGTGATCCAGTTTCAATCGACTCATGATCTCAACTATTAAAACTAGTATAATATCCAAAAAACCCTTTCTGATAAATTCTGTTTTTCATTATTCACTTTTATATTCTTAATATTAAATCCCTTTATTTCCGTATTGAACAAATTTTTAAACTTCACTCATCTTACTCTGTTAATTTATCCAATTTTATGGTTATTATTACATAACTATAACATCATTCAAACGGAAAGGATTGTCCAGGACAGAGATCGATGGAGTGTAGTGGTAGGTGGCCTATGCTCCTTCACGAGTGGTAACAGGTGTAAAGAAGTAATGACATTAACATTCATACCCTGGAAACATGTCTTCACATATTTTTTTCGAAAAATTTTCTTTTAGAATAATTCTTGAGTAACTATTGTCATTATTCTATCAATTTACATTAATATGATATAAAGTATATACATTAATTATAAACATTTATTCCATTGCTATCCACTATCCATCTTTGCTTACAATGCTTATGAATTAAGGCAATATCTAGGCATTACATACAGTATGCATATATGCCAATAAGAGACTAACCAATTATAGTCCTAAACAACAATGAGAAGTATAAAAAAACAATACCAAGTGAATTAAAACTTCACTCCATTGCATGAGCAACTGGCTATCAAGACTCAGTAACTAAGTGAATAACACAATGACATTTAAAGAGACTAATGTGGAGTTCGAGTCCTGTGAGTGAACATTATCTCTGAAATGTAAATATATCCAGCTGATAAGTTCTAAACAGGATAACAGAACGCGCGTCTTGGAATCCTCTACTAACTACTAATGAATTCATATCATTCGATTAACTTTAGTCAATTGTATACCTTTTTTTATTCACTTAGAATACATTCAGAAATCTTTGACATTATTTATTGAAATGTTACATATAAAGTAATCTGATTAAAAATGTCATTTGTCAACGAGAATAGATTTTCTAGATCTGATAAGTTTTCAATGAAATTAAGTATTATTACATAATCACTTCATATAAGAAATATGATAATAACTTGTATACTTGAGTTAAACAATTCATTAATCACTACTTAGTGATTATATTAAATAGGGTAAACTATGAATGCTTTTATAATAATGAGTTAACTAAATGTCTTTAATAAATTTCTCAAGGGACTGAATATATAGAAGAAGAAGAAGGAGAAGGAGAAGAATAAGAAAAAGAGTTGATCATTAAGATAATAAATTGTGACGAGAGACAATGAAATGAACATGTTTCTCATATCATTAGAAATAATCTTCCTAAATAGGTTGTAGTATACACAGTTAAAATGATCTAATCATATATGATGATTATGTAACATAATTGATTTTTCGTTATGATTAACTAATCTTTAATGATCTTAAGTAAAATTTATTGATATTTATAACAAATTAATATCACTATGGGGATTATGTGAAGATCTTAGTATTTTCACAGTTGAATTTACGAGTTGATCTAAGTTAAACCCTTATTAAAAAGGTGAAAACACTGGATATATGTTTTGTCCTAGTATAAGATTTAATGGTGATCTAGATCAGATTGATTAGTGAATTCAATTGTGAAAATGAATATCAATCAAAAGTGTGTCAATGTACCGTACAATTTCGTGGATTGGTTGAAATTAAACATTAACACCGTTGAATACCGGCCGGTTCAGTGGTTCAGTGGTTAAGCGCTTGCGAGCGAGACTGAAAGGTCCTAAGTTTGAATCTCGCGAGACGGGATCGTGTATAGACACTGCTGAAAAGTCCCATACTATGAAGAAACGGGCGTCCAGTTCTCCCAGGTTTTTCATGGTGGTCTAGCTTCGACTGACGCATAATCTCAACCATCGAAATTACTATAATGTCCACATAAATCCTTTTGATATGAAAAAAACAAACAAAAAAAACAATTAAATAATTATTTCAGTTGATTATAATCATCTTTAACGTTGAATATCCATGACTATGTTTGTGAATAAATCTTATAACATTCAGGAATAAATTATGACCACAATATCAATCATCTGCTGAATTCACCAATGTCTGCTAATGTCTAAAGTGTCATTAAAAAATTCAGTATCTAGAACATGTTATTCGTATTCCAAAAAATTACCAGTCAAAAGCTACCCATATATATATAGTCATCATTGATTTCAGTAAGGCTTTTGAAAGTGTTCCACATAACTGGCTGTTGTCTAAGTTAAGTGATATCGGGATTGAATGTAACTTCCTAGTTGGTTGTCAAAAAACAGTACAGGTTAACTCCAAGTTATTTGTCTTAATAGCTATGCTTTATGGAATGGTTCAAGGCATAGTTTTTGAGAGTGTTATTCCTACTGCATGTAAATGACCTTCTTAGTCTCCTGTCATCATTGCTTTTGTTACATGCTGACGATGTCAAGACATGGAGAGTGATAAAAAAAGTGATGGTGATAGGTTTGAGCTTCAAAATGACCTGGTAAAATTATCTGACTGGCCTAAAATTTAGCAGTTGCAGATAAATGTTCCCAAGTGCCTTGTGATGCATGCTGATCACCAAGGTAGAGATACATGTATTTGAATAACATTGAGCTACCTGTTGTCCAAATGGGTAACATCCTAGAAGTCGTCGCTTGCAGGACTTGAAAACTACTGCACATCGCTATGCGTTAGTCGCAAAAGGTTCCAGAACCCTACGGTCAGTACATAGAGCCTCTAGCCATATTGATGCTAAAACCTTTTTGACTTTGTAGATAATGTTTGTGCTTTCCAAACCTGAGTATTTTATACAAGTCGGCTCCTGCTTAAAAACTGACTTTAAACTGTTGGCAAAGCTTCGGAGATCCGTAACTGAGTTAATCCTCAGAATCGCAAATCTGCCGTATGACGAGAGACTGGTTAAACTGAATTTATTCATCTTGTAATACAAAAGAATCAAAGGTAACTTGATCACAGTTTTTAGACCACTTAATGAAAATTTATGTCTGATATGCCCTCATTTTTTTCGGTCTTCAAAAGCACAGAATTTATGAGGTTCACAGGCCCAGAACAAATCACTCATCGGATGACTACCGGTTTCCCAGCCAATAATCAACCAGATGGAACTCGTTAACTCAAAATGTGATTAACTCTTCACCTATTGACGCATTAACAAGAAAGTTCGATCAACGTTCAGGTTCAGTTTCAGTCAGTAATAAAAAAAATGTCATCCAATTTGTACAAAATATTCATGATCGTCTAAGATGATTCTATTCTGGGAATTACAACATTACTTTATTAATCCGAGCGTATATATCAACAAAATCGTGAACCGATAAATGTTTCGTTTTTTTATGAGTCACGAAACAGTCATCCAGTGCTTCCAGATTTTCAATGCTGATTTAACATTGGTCGGTTCATGATTTCAATGAAATTTAACAATTTACACAACTCCTTACTGAGGTTCGAGTCTCTTTTCACTTACTATATTGTGGGTAACGAGGTAGTAACACTGGCTATCATATATAGTGTTTGTATGAACTAAAGATTCTTTTGTAATTGATAATTGCCTGATTTCGAATTCTAAATACAATACATTAGTTCGTGCTCATCTAGTACTTCTTGGTTAAATTGCATTATGTCTGGGATTTCTCGTTTGTATTATAATTTAAATACTTCTTCATGTCCCTTTTTTCATCTTTCCAAATTTATTTCACTGAATTATACTCTTTAAATAACATCTCCAAACCCTAATCTTCCCGATCACTGCTTACACACTTGCTACCTCTACCACTACGGGATTTGGATCGACAACTGCATCTCTGTGTTAAGGTGGTGTGGCAACTCGAACTGATGTACGTACGTACGAAGTTCTACGTTGTGACTGACTGACTGATCGACTGACTGACTCAATCTATTCCACCTGTATAGAGAAATAAACAGGTTATTCGGATAACATATACACGTTTCGTAAACACCATCCAAATTAAAAACCTTCTATTCAAATTCATCATATTACGATTCTTACTGACCATCGTATATCAATTTTATGGTTTACGTCATGGAATCAAATTAGATATTCAATGAGAAGCATGAAGATGTAAAAACCAGGAGAGGAGCTCACATATCTTCAGATCACCATCTGATGGTTGCTAGAACGAAACTAAAGCTAAAGAAGCATTGGACAACTGGATAAACGGCAGCACTAAGGTTCAGTACAGCCTTCCTTTCACATGTTGACAAACTCAATCAATTCAAGATAACTCTCAACAACAGCATCTAAGCCTTACAGGACGTACTGAAAGAAGTCACTATGGAGGACAACTGGAATGGGATCAAAGAAGCACTGACTTCAACATGTCAGGTTATGGGACTCAAGAAACGTCATTATAAGGAATGAATCTCTATCAAAACCCTGGACAAAATTGAAGAAAGGAAGAAAAAGAAGACAGCGATTCACTACAGTCGAACAAGAACAGAGAAAGTAAAGGCACAAACTGAATATACTGAATCAAACAAGCAAATGAAGAGGGGCCATGGAGACGGTAAACAGAAATACGTGGAAGACCTCGCTATGACGGTGGAAAAGCTATAGGAAAAAGTCATATGATACAACTATATGATATAACGAAGAAACTAGCATGGAGATGTAGTAGACCAGAAAGACCGGTCAAGAACAAAGAAGGCGAGACAACCACAAGACATCGGAATTGGAAGCAATCATTGAAAGAATTAATAACAATTGGAAACAACTGGGAAGGATTGCTTAATACAGAGTTCGATGGAGAATCATAGTGGGTAGTTTATGCTCCTCCGCCAGAGGTAACAGGTGTAAGTAGGCAAGTAAGTTACCTGACCAGTCACAAAGGGCAAACCCTACATCATAAATTCTCTTGCTAACCACAATCCAAATTTGAATCTTATCTTCAAGATATAAGATCAGTTCATTAGAAACAGATCATCTAAACATTATCATACATAGATAGTTAATGAATTTTAGCATTTTATTTCGTTGTTTCCATTACAACACATCAATTACATTCTTTTTCTATTCATTTTTATATTCATTTCAACACTTGATATATTACATAATAGTTACATGTTATACCCTAGTAGGCCAAGGTAATTTTACTTTGGTTTTCAGGAGAACCAAACACCATCCAGACTTTCACGTGACAACTCAAACAGTAAAGCTCAATTCCGTTTAACAGTATAACTAGACACCGCACAGGTTTAAAATTTATAGCTCAAATAGTATGGCTCAATTCTGTTTCCAAGAGAATCAGACACCATCCAGGCTTAAAACTTATGTCCCGAATATTAAATATTAATTAAATAATAACAGTTGAAATCATGAGTCGATTGAAGCTAGACTACCATAGAAAACCTGGAAGGACTGGACGACCGTTTCGTCATAGTATGGGGCTCCTCAGCAGTGCACATCCACGATCCCGCCCCTCCCGCGTGATTCGAACCCAGAAGCTATCAGTCTCGCGCTCGAGCGCTTAACCCTTCTGATAAACGGTAATAAAATTATGATTTGCAAAAGATAAAGAAGAGAAAAAAATACATAATTCAATCTTCATTACTTTTTTGGCATTTAGATTAATTCAAAAGTCAATTTATTGATTGATAAGTTGATAAAGTTTTGCTTAAATATTTCAGCAATTTCTACTTTCTTTTCTTCTATCAGTAAGAAAAAAAAGAGAGTAGAGATTTTTTTAGAAAAACAAACACAAACAAAACAAAAACAAAATACAATCAGGTTTTCCATGATGGTCTACCTTCAAATGACTAATGATCTCAACTATTAAAAATTACTATAATATCCACACAAAAATCAACCTTCTGATATTAATTAACATATGCTCACTAGTGACTGGCTTCAAAAGGTATTTCCTGGAGTTCTAGTGAGAAGTAGTGACCAGTGGAGTTAAATCAGGTCTGTTGTGAGATGGTGGATGTGTCGCACAGTTTCATGGACTAGTTGAAGTTAGACAATAACACTGTTGAATGCCAGCCGGCTCAGTCGTCTGGTGGTTAGGCGTTCGCGCACGAGACTGATAGGTCCTGGGTTCGAATCTCGTGGGGTTGGATCGTGGATGTGCACTGTTGAGGAATCCCACGGTGGGACGAAACGGCTTTCCAGTTCTTCCAGGTTTTATATGGTGCTCTAGCTTCAACTGTCTCATGATCTCAACTAATGACATAGATATATTGTTAAAAACAATTCATATGATAAATACGTCAACAACAACAATAACCACAAAATAATATAGGAGTAGACATATGTAATGATGTCTATATATTATCTATCAGAAGGGGTTTTGTGAAGATTGTAGTAATTCCAATAGTTGAGATCATGGGTCAATTGAAGCTATACATTATCTGTTTATTTTGTATATAATTTAAACAAAAAAAGACAGCACTGACCTTCATGTATTGACAATATACAATTTTATGAGTGTAAGATTATATGATCTATGTCAAGGATTGATATTAGTTAAATAATCATTAAAAAATATGAAAGTACTAAATGGCTATTTCATTTTAGTATGAGATTCTTTATCAGTATACATTCATTACTTCATATTTGGTAATCACTCAAGTTCATATGTCGCACACACAAACACTTAACCCCTAGAACAATGACTCGATATCCAACAATTTTAATCTCTAGTGAGAAATCGTGATCAATAGGATTCAACCGTATCGATTGTGGAGCAGTTACACATCGAAGACAATACAAGACAATCGATCAATGTTTTAGATTGATTGAAGTTAGATCGCAACACTGTTTGATGTCGAGTCAGTGGTATAGATATCATGTGTTCGTGTGTGAGACGGAGGGTTCTGGATTCGATGTCCTGTATTGGACTTATGGATGTCCACTTCTGAGGACTAATGTGGAGTCCCATACTATTCTAGGACGACTGTCCTGTGTCTCCGTGAATTCCATAGTGGTCTGACTTAGATCAATTCATGATTTCAATAAAAGTAAACAATCTCCACAACCCTATACTGATAACCAATGGTATTGGTTGAACATTATCACGAAGCAAATGAATTTAGTGAACGTATGCCATTAGATACCGGGTCACTTAGTTTCATCAGTTCCTAAACGTTTTCAATTATTTTCTGTCTTAGATCGACTCATGAGATTGAATAATCGATTAACTCGTTGGTTAAACGATTGAATAATTTAATGATAATAACTCAGATATTGAATCTGAATGACACATGTTCAAACAATACGGATAATATCAATTTCACCAACGTTGTAGATAAGCCAACGAATTCGAAATCTAATTTAAGAGTTTGTTTATTTTTCTACTGCCATCAACCGTTTGAAATTCTTAAGTCTTAATCAGATTCCATTCTTATCCACTTTCTAATCAATGAAAACAATTGTGAATATAGTTCACTTGGTATTGTTTACATGAATCTTCCAATTGATGTTTAGGACTGAATTTGATCAATCTCTTATTGGCATATGTGCATACTGTGAGTATTGCCTTGATATTGCCTTAATTTACAAGCATTATAAGCAAAGATGGATAGTGGCTAGCGGTGGAATGCATGACGCGCGTTTCGTCCTATTTGAGACTCGTCAGTTGGATGTACCTGCATCTCAGAATTGGTGTTCACTCTGGGACTTGAACCCAGTGCTTTTATTGAAATCATGAACCGATCTCGGAAGGTCGTCCCAGAATAGTATGGGACTCTACATTAGTCCTCAGAAGTGGACATCCATAAGTCCAATACAGGACATCGAATCCAGAACCCTCCGTCTCACACACGAACACATGATATCTATACCACTGACTCGACATCAAACAGTGTTGCGATCTAACTTCAATCAATCTAAAACATTGATCGATTGTCTTGTATTGTCTTCGATGTGTAACTGCTCCACAATCGATACGGTTGAATCCTATTGATCACGATTTCTCACTAGAGATTAAAATTGTTGGATATCGAGTCATTGTTCTAGGGGTTAAGTGTTTTTGTGTGCGACATATGATCTTCAGTGTTATTAGTAAATGTGAGCTGGTCAGTCACTCACTCAGATACAACGTAGGACCAGGCACATATATGTATTGATCCAAGTTGTCACACCTGATTAGCACAACAAAATGGACACCGGATTCATAAAAGTAGTTAATGCAGTGATAGTAATATATGAAAGAAAGATTGTGTATAGGAAAAAAAGGATCAATTCATAAAGAGGAAGGTATGAAGCAATTTTAATCTCGTGGTTGAAGAGAAGACAGAGAGTGTATACACCTACACCATTGTGATCGATTCTGAGTCATGTCACCAAGAGTCTCCAAACATTGGTTACGATAGTCACGCGGAACCCAACCCCGTAGTCTATATCTACCAGCATGGCTCAGACTAGAATTTAGTGACTTCAGTGACTGATGTCACGTTTTGGTTTAGGCGGCCCTAACTTTCTTCCAACCATCCCCAACACCAGTCAGCATTGTGTGTCATAACAATTGTTTAAGCATACGAGGTGGTGAATGTGAACTGAGGAGGAATCTCACACTAGAACGAAACACCTGTTCAGTGCTTTCATTTTTTCATCAATAGTTTAAGATTGTTCGGTTGATGATTTCTATAAAAGGTTTTTTCTTTAGGTCGAATATCGCATTGTTTAGTCAAACCATAACACTTGGAAAAACATTATCATTGCACACAAGTACGCATAGACACAGACACTTGATTCTACTCATCATGCGATGAGATCTGAAGTTGAAAAAAATTATGTTGTATGTATTCTATTTTGACTTAGTGAATACATGTTATTGTACTCGCTAGAAAACATGAGATTATGTAATCACATCATATTGTTTATTAATTTGAACATTGAGAATTACTATTTAGTTCGATAAATACTATACCTTTTCCATAATATAATGATAATGTTCTTTGGCCTTACTCTTTTCCTCTTCTTTTCAGGATTTCAAGTTAGAGTTTGCCTCATGTTTCAGTTTGGTGATTTGCGTAAACTATGTCTTATCCGTCTCCATCGTCTTTTCCTGATTTCCTCTTCAGCTAAAAGCTGGTTTGTTCTCTCCCACAGAATGGTGTTGCTGATAGTATCCGTCCCATGGATAGTAAGTATCTTGCGCAGACAACTATTTGTAAATACTTGTACCTTCTTGATGATAGTTGTGGGGTTAACCAAGTTTCAGCTCCGTTCAATAGAACTAACTGCCCTGACGTTCGTATTGAAGATTCTCAACTTTGATGTTGGTTGACAGACCGTTGTTTTGAGTTCTATATGTTTTTTAATTGTAGGAATGCTATCCTTGCTTTGCCAATCCTCGCCTTTAATTCTGTATCTGATCCTCCTTGTTCATCTATGATGCTTCCCAGGTATGTGAAGGACTCCACATTTTCCAGAGTTTCTCCATCCAGTATGATTGGGTTAATAAGGGTATAAGTAAAAATATATCATAGTCTAATTGACCTTTAAAGTAAAAATATGATCTTGGATACAAATATAAACTTATATTACCATTATTCAATAAAATAAAGAATACACCTGTTAAATTTAAGTACTTTAAAACTTGGTAATTAGAATGTATCCGCTTTTTTTCACTAAACCATCTGGTTCTTTAAGTATCTTTGTATAGATGTAATGATAAGTAAACATGTGGAGGAAAAAGTCGATTGTTTACTAAATTATTCTCTTAATTTATGTCTCTATATTTATATGAATCGATGTCTATTGTCTATTAACATGATGAATATTAAAACAGTAATAGATATCTGAATCAATATTTGTGCAATAATTAATTTAGGTATTATTGTTACTAGTATAATTGAGATCGATTAGTTGGTAGCACTTGTACTCTACTTAAAATTGATTGATCACAGGGTGGTGATCAATGTCATATGTGTCAAGTCCTTCTTGGTGCAGATCAAATGCTATCGACCAAGTGACATGGGATCGAATCCGTTAGAGAACACCTGTTCCTTAAATATTACAAGTACATCTTACTGACGAGTGGCAAGTAGCACGAAAGTCGGATCCAGGTTTTCCTGTTGACTACTTCCAACCACCATCTTATCTCAACTTATACCCTACTGTTTATCTCTATACTAAGTTACACATTGAAAAATTTAGCAGGGAACTGATCTCTATAGCTTAGTGAATAACGTGTTGATATTTGAATAAAAATAGTATTGAAATTAAGTGTCAATGTCTGCTTCATCTAATTACAATTTCATTCAGTCGTATAGGTCATGATTTTTTGATTATCAATTAGATGAATCTGTCTTAAATTTACCAATTTGTAAGGAAATAAGAATTCAAAGAATAAATTCACTTGGTTTTGTTTTACTTGTATCTTCCTATTGATGTTGAGGATTGTAATTAATCAATCGCTTGTTGGCCTCGATATAGCCTTAAATCACAAGCTTTTTAGGCAAAGATGGATAGTGGCTAACAGCGGAATCCAAGACTCAGTAGCTAAGTGAATAATACGATGACATTTAAAGTGAACAGAATTAGGTTCAAGTCTCGGAGAGAACATCAACTCTACGATGCAGGTACATTCAACTGATGAGTTCCAAATAGGACGAAATGTACTATCCATCTTTAGTTAAGAATTCAATGAGTTTTTCTTCCACTTACTTCTTTGAAACACTTCTCTTCTATTGTATAATTGTTATGAATTTTATCTTTATGTATCACTTAATAAGGTATACCATCATCTAATATTATATCAAAATCATTTCAATAATGAAATATGATAAAAGACTGTCCTTTCTCTCGTTAGTTCATTCATTCATTCATTTGTACTTTTATGTTACTTTTCTTTTTAAAATGTCTTATTTATTTATTTATTTCTATAAGAGTCTATTTTACACTGTTGTCTTTCCTTCCAATTCAATATTCTTCTTTCACAAAAGAAAAAAATAGAATGATTTTCTTACATTGTAGCAAAATTTGAGGTAAACTCTCTCTCTCTCTCCCACGCACACACACACACACACATTCTCTATTTCATCAAAACAGTTGTTGCTTTTTCAGTATACTAATCTTTTCATATTTCATTATGGTTAATATATTACTAGTAGTAACAATAATAAGTAGTATTAGTAATCTTTATCAATGTAATTATATATACACCATTTGATGTATCAAAAATGCATGCATGTATGTATGTATGTATGCGTTGATGCATATAAGCAATTCGATTGCTTATATACATACATTTGGTTCCATATATATATATACAAGAACTATATAATGTGTATATTTGTATTGAAATATCAATGTTACCAAGGTTGATAAGATTTATGACATGACAGAAATTATTTAAATACCAAAAATGAACAGTTTTCACTTTATATTTCTCGTTTTAAAAATCACCTTGAATGTGCATTCTTGTTTTAAACTCCAGTTTTCCTTCTATATATGATAATGTATCGATCAGTTTCTATGAAAATGTATCATAACAATGTGATGTTTTTGTGTTTGTATATTTCGTCTTCTTTTTCTTTTTTTCTTTTTCTTCTTTTTTCTTTTTTCTTCTTATTCATTTGTCAGTTAGTTATAACTTATTATTCTTGTGTATCACATTCATTGACTTCATAACAGTTTGTAATGCTAAAATGTATCTGTGAAATATGTTATTGAATGATTGTTTGTTTGTTTTGGGTATGATTGAAACTACTCAATTATTCAGTGGTCTAATCAGTAGTTTCTTTTTTTTCAAAAAAAATATTTTATTTAATTAATCTAATATGAGTGTGTTTTAAATTTATGAATTTGATCATTTCTATTACCAAAGTTCTAACTAGGCTATTAGAATTATGAGGTTTAATTCTATTGTTTAGTATTATGATGATTGGGTTCCTTTATAGATTGTTGAGTTTTATAGTTTACATCATCGGAGGAACTTTCCAACATAATTGTTGTGAACTAGAAAGTTGTAAATGGATTGTGGATATTGTACGATCCATTATGAAGATTTTCTGTATGAAAATCCCTTCATGTATACATTTGTAATTTGCTTCTATTGATTCCTTTAGTTGTACATTTTGTTAGTCTACTTGATTCCATTTGAAATGGTAATTTTTGTATTTTATTGTAGTTTTTGTTTTTCTTGCGCTTTCAACTAGTTTTCATGTTTCTTCCTAAACTGCATTTATGTTGTTTTGGTTGATATTTAGTCTTGGTAGCAGCCATATTTATTTGTTTTTCACTTGATTGTGTTGCTTACATTGACTGGAATTGTGCATTTTTGATTGTGAATTGAAGTACTCTTCTAGAATTGTAAACATTCTGTATTGTAACACAACCAAATACTATCTTTCGAACGAATCTGTACGTGATCTATCCAGAAAGGATGGACTAACATTTATATGTTGCGATTGATTTGATTAATTGAACAAATAGTGGTTCAATACCTGAGTGAACCGTCATTTACTCAATCACCTTGTTTTGGTTTTAACTGGGCAATAGCGGGTATCTAAACTACCTAGACATTTATTCTTCAATGCAAACCTTAGTTTGGATTCTAAATATACATACTGATGAATATTCAAATATAATCATAGAATAACTGTTAAATGATTTTGTAACTAAGGTCATTTCGTGATATAAGTTTGCCGATTAAGTTGAATGATTAGAGGCGTCACAACAAAATGTTACTCACTCCAATTTAATGTAGACTAGTATTATAGGCTTTAAAAAAGTTCACATTATTATTAGATATTTATTCTAACTAATCATTTAATGATATCAGAAGGGGTTTGTGGAGATTTTAGGAATTTTCACAGATTGAAATCATGAGTCAGTTGAAGCTAGACCACCATTGAAAACCTGGAAGCACTAGACGGCCGTTTTCGTTCTAGTATAGGACTCCTTAGCAGTGTCTGATGTTGATTCTGATGGCAGTCCTTTTCTGGTATGGCTAATAATCTTTGGTTCGTTTCACTTCGTATCAAGGTAAAAATGACGGCAAGCTCGTATAGACTTTAATTCTATCATGATTGTCATTTCAGCATCAAGATGTACCTTACTTACTTAAATAATTAATTACTACTTACTTACTTACTTACTTACTCACGCCTGTTGCTCCCAATGGAGCATAGATCGCCCATCGGCATTCTACAACACACTCTGTCCTGGACCTTCCTTTCCAGTTCTATCCAATTCTTGTTCATTCATCTTATGTCTGTCTGCCTCCGTTTCTCGGCGTAATGTGTTCTTTGGTCTTCCTCTCCTCCTTCTTTGGCCTTGAGTATTCCCTGTGAGGACTTGCCTTGTGACACAGTTGGGTGCTTTCCTCAATGTGTATCCTATCCACTAAGATGTATCTATAACCATGAAGAAAACACCTGTGATCAATGAGATGAAGGTTTTCTATTACTCAGTGTTATAATCGTATGGTAACTAGCAGAAGAATTCAAAATATGTGTTTAATCCTATTTGAAACGAATCAGCTGAATGTATCTAGATTCCCAGTACTAATGTTCATATCGAGACGGTAACTTAAATAATCAACGCATAATCCACTAAGTTTATAAATTCATACAGAATGCATATATGACAAAAAACGGGATATTAACAACAGGAAGCAACAAACCTCTAGATATATAATCACCATCATCATGTTTACATTTAAATAACAAAATAAAGATAAACACTTACTACTTATTACTTTTGAGTAGTTTCTAAACGTTTATTACTCATAAAAAAGAAAATGTAAATATCTTCTTTTCTCTCAAAAGAGAAAAGTAGTTTAGACTCAATAAAAGAATATAAAATAACTAAGTCAATGAATTACAGTTTAATCATGATTTTAACCAATTAATCATATCACATAATTGGAAAGAAGTAATTTATTCAATATTTTGATAGATTAGGTCAATTATACAAATAAAGAATTCAATTTCATTTTGATTTCTATAATCTAAAATATAAAAAAATAAAAACCTATTTTATTTTTAGAAAAGTTTGATGATTGTACGAAAATCTGGAATTTATATGAACCTTAATCTTTAAACATCATCATCATCATCATCATCATCATCATCATCATCATCATCATCATCATCATCATCATCATCATCATCATCATCATCATCATCATCATCATCATCATCATCATCATCATCATCATCATCATCATCATCATCATCATCATCATCATCATCATCATCATCATCATCATCATCATCATCATCATCATCATCATCATCATCATCATCATCATCATCATCATCATCATCATCATCATCATCATCATTTATTTGATAGTGACTAGGTAGCGCAGTTTGAATTGTCAAGGTTGATGAAGCCTTCTGAAGAAACCGATTTTCATATCTGGTTAATGTTTTATTTATTCGAGCAGTACACATACTTGTGATATGATAAATATTTTCAGTTGGGAATCGTATATTAACGGAAACCCAAAAATGAGCTGTTAAGATTTGCTACCGTTAAATGGGTTAAATACACTTCTGATTTTTATTTTATTTTAACAAGTGCACATTGTATTCACACATGAAATACATCAATCAAATCGGTCAGTGCATCTTATAGGTATTTCCAGCATGAATAAAACAGTTAATCTGAAATTACGGTAGAGTAGTAAACTAGCCTGATCTCCATTTACTGTTAATGTTAGATTGTAGGATACAGTTTCACTATTCTTTGAGAATAGTATGAAGATGTATGTCAGATTTTGCCGAGGGTGACTAGGTATAAAGAAAATTATTAAAATTGTGGTGAGAAGTCGTAACTAGTTTCTAACCATGTAGGAAGTGATATAGAAATAACCGATGACACTAGTTCATGGATGAAGTACGTAACTATTCGACCGAAATGAGAAATATAAACTGTTGGATTTCAGCCTTATAATTTTACGGTAGCACACTTATTTGCTGAACTTTGAAAATCTTAGAAGAAGAGGAAGACCAATGATCGCATTACACCGAGAAATGGAGACAGACATGAGGAGAATGAATAACTATTAGATAGAACCAGATAGAAAGGCGCAGGACACGGTGAGTTGGAGGATTCTGGTTGGCGGTCCATGCTCCTTTAAGGGTGACTGGCGTAATTAAATAAGTGATATTTAACTCAGCTCCTTAAATATCTGTAGCCACTGAGTATTGAAGATATTAAAAGAATATTGAAAAATCATATAGTATGATTTTTTTAAACTCTAGACTCGTATTTAAAATTGATAAGTTAAGACTTTCATTCTTTAATATTGTTCCAGTTAATAGCTTATTCGAGTGAAATGTATGATGATTAGTTCAATCTTTCAGAAATAATTCCATTAAAATTGAATTAAAGGTTTAGGCACAAATTCTGGTTCGAACTTTATAACACTTACTTTACTCTAACAGTCTAATATTATCACTAATACTTATAAAATGAATGACTCAATACAGAATAAATAACCTTGTATTATATTATCATCAAATACTGGAATAACAAACCAATTATTATTCGATTCTTATTATTAGATCTGTTGTGATAAATAGATGAGGGGTCAAACAATAGGACGAAACGAGTGTCCAGTCCTTCTAGGTTTTCCACGGTGGTCTAACTTTAATTAACTCATGATCTCAATCATTGAAATAGATGTTTCATTAAGATTTTAGTACAAGTATAACATATATCAATGAAATAGACTTATAAATAACACTAATTTAATATTTACAAAAGCCATACTTCAATAAACTCGAATAATTTTGATATGTAATGCCTAGAGATAATTGACTAGAAATTCTAGATCTAAGACTCATTACAATTCATACTCATCAGTAAAATGAACCTGTACTTTTAAGGGAACTTATTCTCTCTAGCAAATTCAATATTTTATCGATCACCTTCATACTTACTTACTTACTTACTTACTTACTTACTTACTTACTTACTTACTTACTTACTTACTTACTTACTTACTTACTTACTTACTTACTTACTTACTTACTTACTTACTTACTTACTTACTTACTTACTTACTTACTTACTTACTTACTTACTTACTTACTTACTTACTTACTTACTTACTTACTTACTTACTTACTTACTTACTTACTTACTTACTTACTTACTTACTTACTTACTTACTTACTTACTTACTTACTTACTTACTTACTTACTTACTTACTTACTTACTTACTTACTTACTTACTTACTTACTTACATCTGTTACTCACAATGGAGCATAGATTGCCGACAAGCATTCTCCAACTCACTCTGTCTTGCCGCTTCCTTTCTAATTCTCTCTGTTCGGATCATAACTGATCTCCTGTATGACTGAGTTGTATATTCAACCGAACCATGAAATTAATATCAGAAATTTCTTTTTTTTTATTATATCAATAAAAACAAATCAAATGAAGTTGATGAATAACACAAAAAAATTATCATAAACATTAAAATATCATCAACATCTCATTATCAGTTTTTTTATTATTATTATTTTTTGTGTGGAGAATATTTTTTTTGCTGTTGAAAGAAATCATTAATCCGATTTATTTTCCTGATTGACACCCCCCCTCCTATTACTCACAATATATTTAACTTAAAGGAAAAGAATTATCTATTGCGTGAAACTGATTACATGTATAGATGTAAGTCTATATATATATGTATGTATGTATGTATGTATGTGCGTGCGTGCGTGTGTGCGTGTGCATGTGTACGTACGTACGTATATGATGATGTATATTCATGCCATCATGAGCACAAATCTGAGTGTATACACGTCAATTTTATGATTTACCAATTCATGGGAAAAAAGATAAACATAAGATAAGTTGTTCTTTTGTTTTCTTGAAAGAAAAATTGATTCAGAAAAGGTGATCAACACCGAATTAGGCACAACTATTATTATTATTATTATTATCATTATGGATACTTAGTATTCATATCATAAACATTACCACTATCATTAATATGGACATGTTTTTTTTAATACCTAACTGATGACAATAGTAATAAATTTGTATATAAAAAAAAGAACAAAACAAGAAAAGAAAAAAAAGATCAATCACTGAAAGTGTACATAAAGGGAAATAAAGATTAAGATTATCTACTTGCTTTTAACTATTGAATAAGATGAACAAAAGACTAATCAAATCTAATATTCAATCTTAATATCTTTATCTATTTATTATGTCAATGGATTACAACACTTTTAAACTAAAAAAAAAAGAAAAGAAAAGAATAATGATAGGGAATTCATGCAAAAAGAAATAATTGAAGCAAAGTATTATTTTAATAATTAAGGATGAGGATATGAATAAAAAAGAATAATGGATGGTACTGGTACTTGTATTACTCCTCCTGTTCCTCCTGCTCCTCCTCCTACTAATACTCCAGGCGAGATATCCATCTACCAACCAAAGGTCGGGTTTATTGCGCAGCACTTCGTTCCGTCCTAATTTATGGCTGTGGTTATTCGTAGGTTACTAGTATTCGATCATAGGTGTCTTCGAAACATTGCTCGTATATCATGGAACCACTGAATAAGTAATGTAGTTGTTAAGAAACGGGTGCTTGGTATGGATGGCAAATCAATTAATGAAGTAGTAAAACTTCATCAGTTGAGATGGATGGGACACGTAATAAGTATGCCCAACCACCAGCTACCTTGACGAGGAATGTTTTATGGTGTAGGAGTAGGTTGGAAGAAAGCTAGGGGCGACCAGACCAAAACATGACACAAATCCATGAAGTCACTGACAAGTGAACTGAGTCATGTTGGTAGGTGTAGACTACCTGGTTGGGATCCACGAGATGATAGCAACCGATGGTTAGAGACCTTGAGTAACATGGCTTAAAACCGTTTGTAATGGCGCAGATGCATTCACATTTTGTGTTCTCTCAAATTCTAATCTGAACTATTCATATTACCTTCTTTTTTCTCTCTCTCCAAATTTATTCCACTGGATTATACTCCTTGAATAACATCTTCAAACCCTAATTTTTCCGATTAGTGCTTATACTTTTACTACCTCTACCACTATGTGATTTGGATTGACAATTGTATTACTGTGCTAATGTAATGTGATATAGCAACTCGAACTGATTTACGTACGTACAAAGTTCTAAGTTGTTTTTTAATTATTACTATTATTATTATTAACAAAGATGGATAGTAGCTAGCAATTGAATCCAGGAAGCGCGTTTCGTCCTATTTGGAACTGGTCAACCGGATATACATGCATTTCAATGTTGATTTATTGGGTTCGAGTCTCAGAGTGAACATCAATTCTGAGATTCAGGTGCATCCAACTGATGAGTCCTTGATTCAACCACTAAGTACTATCCATCCTTGCTTAGAATGCTTGTGAATTAAGGCAATATCAAGGCAATATGCAGAGTATTAACAAATACCAACAAGAGACTAATCAATTGCAGTCCTAAACATCAATGAGAAGATTCAAATAAACAACACCAGTGGAGTTCAACCGCGTCAATTGTGAGGTAATAACTCATTGATGACAATGGTGGATGTGTCGCTCAATTTCATGGATTAGTTGAAGTTAGACATTAACACCATTAGATGCCGGCTCAGTGGTATAGTTAGTTCGACGCCTGGTGCGAGACTGACAAGTCCTGGGTTCGAATCTCACGGGGTGTGGGATCGTGGATGCGTACTGCTGAGGAGTCCCACAATAGGACGAAACGGTCATCCAGTGCTTCCAGATTTTCCATGGTGATCTAGCTTCAATTGTCTCATGATCTCAACTGGTGAAAATATCAAGTGAATTTATTATTATTATTATCCAGAAAATGTTACGATTCAATAAACAATAGAGAAACTTAACTAAATGACAAGTTTTAATATATAATAACATATTTGAATAAAGTTTCCCTGTCTTCTTCATTTCATAATCATTTTATATTATCAAACTTCTTACTTGAATTCAAATGTATCATTTCATCTTCCTTTTTTTTTCATCATATTTATCACTTATTTAACTTTTCTCTTCATTACACATTCTTTTTTACTACTTAAATGAGTGTATATTATTAGCATAATTTATTTATATCATGCTTTAATAATTATCCGATTGTATCATTTAACCTAATTCACAATCTATTCATTCCTACTATCATTCATTCATTCATTCATTCACATGTAAACTAATGATGACATATTCATGATTAAAAGGAACTAAGTTTAAGGGTATATTTCTTTTTTATTGTTTTCATTTTTATATTTGTACACATATGTTATTGGGAAAAAGAAGTGGGGTTGTGGTGGTGGTGGTGGTAGGGCGGTGGGTAGGGGTGGAGATCTGTTTTTTTGTCGTTGTTGTTGTTGTTATTTTGACAGGTAAATAATGGCATCCTCTTTTTTTTATATTTTTTTTATTTTTTTCAATCTTGTTTCAAAAAAAAAGAAAAAAAAATCAATTTTTATAATTACACTCGATTAAACAAAAGTCATCATTGATACAACAAAGAAATTAAACTGATGAAGGTGTATATTAGAATGAGATGTGATTTCCTAATTATTATTATTAAGATTCATTTCTAAGTCAAGTTCATACTAGTTTGTTTGTTTGTTTTTTATTGATGATTGATAAGGGTAAAAGTTGAATGGTTATTTTTGACTTTTCAATTAATTTTTATGGAATACAAATGGAAAACCCTCTTACCAAAACTTTATTAGGTGTTATATTATGGTAATTATATAAAAGGATATATAACACTCAAATCAATAATGTCAATATTGAAGTTAAAAGAATTTGTAAAGATTACTTAATTTGAAGTTAGTCTATATCATAGCTTACTTACTTACTTACATCTGTTACTGGAGGAGAGGTCAACCAACAGCACTCGTCATCCAACCCTGTCCTAGGCAATTCTTTCCAGATCTTTCCAGTTGTTATTCATCCTTTTCATATCTGATTCTATTTGTTCTTTGGCCTTCCTCTTTTCCACTTCCCTTCAGAATTCCAAGTTAGGGCTCGCATCATGATGCAGTTTGATGATTTCCGTAACATATGTCTTATCCACTTCCATCGTCTTTTCCTAATTTCCTCTTCATCTGGAAGCTGGTTTGTTCTCTATGTAGTAGGTTGGTGTAGTATCAAGAAGGATCAATAAAAGCCCATTGAGTACTAGGTAACAGTTTTATGTTATAGTTTAAGTTACAGTTCGAGTTTAGTTTTTTTTCGAAAAAAAAATCCATTAAAAGCAAGGAAAGTTTCTTTCTCATATGAGCATTATCAATAGAGTGCATTCACGATCATCTCTCAACATAAATCGAACTAAGAAAATTTAGGTTTTATGGTAAACGCTCAATCTTCAATTCACTGAGTTGGCATTCAATGGTTTGCATTCCTAACTTTAATTAAGTTGTGAAATTACATAACTATCTTCTAGTGTCCTTGGTGAATAAATGTCTCAAATTTGATATGGATGAACTCTACTGGTCATGATTTCTCATTAGAGCTCCTAGAATTGCCACTAAATTGGTCACTACTATGTTATTAATGTTAACATGGATGATCTATAACTAATGTTAAATTTTGTTGTTTACATCTTGGAGCGAAATGATAATGTCACTAGTAAAGTACTTATTAATGACTGTTTTTAAGAGGTAATTTCCAGAGCTCTAGTATAAAGTTATTCCCAGTGAAGTGTAGTTGTATCGTGGGTGGTGTAGACTTCATTGATAGAACTCAATAACTATCAAAGTGTATTATAAATTAAGTGGTATTAGAAACGTGTACTAGTAAATACAAATTCATTAGTTTATGAGTATCGTGGTCACCCCAATATAAAAAAGTATTTAACTAGATCTCATTTCTGGTTTATTTTCGCGTTAATACAAAGCAATTGGACGTGGTTGCTAGAAAATATCGAACACATATTTCCTACTAGTTGGCACTGATCGGGGAGGTATACACGGAATTCTGAGGGGAAATGACGCTCCTTCCAGGAGTGCAACAAACTTTTATAGTCTATGTTATCTTTGAGTTAACTTGAGCATGATTGATTTCCTTTTGGACTGGTAAATTTTCACCGATTGATCACTGATTAACGACTAATTTTATGTTTGTCTAATCCTTTAGTGCTGATCGAATTCTATAGATCAAGTTGCAATAGATCGACCAGTTCAACTCAGTTGACATTGTGTACACTATGTTTTGATATAAAACTGTTGTGTTTTTGCTGATGAAGAGTGATGACATAGAGATAGATAATATATAATATGTAAAATAGTTCCATTTTAACGACCAATTCAGTCAAACACAAGGTTATTATCACTTTTAGTAGATGGTTACGTAATATATTTTCTAAAAATGAGTTCTCCTCCAATTTGAAAAATACTATACATTATGAAATGGTAACTTTTGACAACAAAACAGTTGAAATAAGCTGTGTTTTTTGTATATACACGAGTGTTAACTTATTTCAGATATCGTTAAATGATAATAATTTTAATGTCCCATTATCATTGATTAAGATAATATCAATGAACTGTTGAGTTCTTTAAATGAAAAATATAAATACGTAATCAACTGGTAATGTTAAAACCTTTTAAAGTGTTGATTATAATGCTCATGACGTACAATTGAGAAGAGATAAAAAGTTAATCCTTAAAGATAATCTATTCAAACTTAAACGTTTGTTTGTCTGCCCCCAAATGCCCTGGTACGATCGAAAGTGGGGAGAGCCAGTTCTTCCTCTCGAAATGCTTTCACATGGCCACGCGTATATAGACTCTGCCAGAGAAGTCCTACTCACTGCCTTCTTGTGACATTACTGTTGTCTACGAAATTAGGAGGACGAAAAGCAAATGTCCCGCGCTTTAACCAGGTTAGTGGATACAGAGAGTCCACTTAGAGGAGTTGAAAAACCCTCATTCCAAACAAATGGTGCACATGGGCTCCACGATCCTGAGGGAAAAAATGGAGTATGAACCAATCGTTGGTTACTAGCTACCATGCGACTGCATCTCCTGACGTTGCTCCACTGCCTTGTGGATCAGACCTTTAAATCAAAAGCTAAGGGTGTGTTCTCCTAAGAAAACCGCCGGCTTTGCTCTGGGCACCTAGGCAGTATCATATACCACACAAAAACCAAATGAGATTTGTGTGGCGCATATGTATTCGGTGCCCCTTTGTACCAATATCTATGTGTTCAAATAAATAAATAAAATGTCTGTCTAATGTAGCAAAGTAATTTCTCGATTAAATTGTTCATAAGTGCTTTGTTATAATTTTTGAGCATATGCAACAAGCAAATGTAAATGATTTCTTATTTATTCTTACATAAGATTGTGGTATTAATATTGTAATCTGTACACATTTGTACTCAAGTGAAAATCCTTCAGTTAATTCACAAGTAATATAAAGTTGTTCCTGTTTAGATCGGTACCATATTTACTAACAATCCTACCAATACTAATACTACTACTGTAGTGAACGAGGACACCAGTGGGGACAACTAAATGTATTTCAGTACATCTTAGTAAAATCTGAGAATCACAAAATAAATACGTCATTTGCAACATGTTAATCAATTGTCTCACACTTCATTGTTCTTTCGTTTTCACAGCAATTATTCTCTGTTCTTGTTCTCTTTTCTTCTATCTTCTTAACCTTCTGCCTCCAGGCATTCCATTTCTGATCGGTAATGGACACTACTTATATCTGTTGAAATCAGTAGCATATATCACAGTTGGAAGTTTACAATATAAGTGATAAGTGACATAAATATATAGTTTGTTTCTTTTCCGATTAGCCAAATTGTAACAGTTTTCTACAAAGATAACATTTAGAATAAAGTAAAATGAAAGAGGAATTGGAGATTACATAAATAAATTGAAATCATGAGTCAATTGAGGCTAGATCACCATGGAAAACCTAGAAGCACTGGAAGGCCGCTTCGTCCTATTATTGGACCTCTCAGCAGTGCGCATCCACGACCCCGCACCTCGCGAGACCCGAACTCAGGACCTATCAGTCTTGCGCCAAGCGCTTAACCAACTAGACCACTGAGCTAGCATCCATTGGTGTTAATGTCTAACTTCAACCAATCCAATTCCAGGTTTTCCACGGTGGTCTAGCTTCAATTGACTCATGGTTTCAATCTGTGGAATTTCTAAAATCTCCACAAACCCCTTCTGATAATAATCATCTGCTCACTAGTGATTGACTTCAAAAGATACTCCTGGAGTTCTAGTGAAAAACCGTTCAACCAGGTCTGTTGTAGGATATCAGCTCACTGAAGACAATGGTATACGGTAGCGCAACTTCTTGGATTGGTTGAAGTTAGACATTAACACCAATGGTCTAGTTGGTTAAGCACTTGGCGCAAGACTGATAGGTCCTGAGTTCGGATCTTGCGAGGTGCGGGGTCGTGGATGCGCACTGCTGAGAGGTCCCATAATAGGACTGAACGGTTGTCCATTGCTTCCAGGTTTTCCATGGTGATCTAGCCTCAAATGACTCATGATTTAACTCTGTGAAATTTCTAAAATCTCCACAAACCCCTTCTGACTACATAAATAATTCCTTTTTTATTGGGAAGTATATTCTAGGTTAAAGTAGATTGATGGATAACATTCTGAGATACTAAATTTAAGCTTCAGTAAAATTAATAACATTTCTTCAAATGGGTGAGATTATAATTTATGAACGACCTTTGAGAGGCTCCTTAGTGACTTTGAGGATGTCTGCCTGTTTACTGGGGTTAAATGAGGGTCGTAAACTTGTGTAAAGAATAAGGATTATGATTTACAATTGATGGTTAGGGTTACGAATTAGATTTATGATTTTCATCACGAACTGATATAAGCTATAATGCCAAAAACTGTATTTAAGCAAATGGATGAATGAATTTCGCTCCAAAATCCAACATCTGTTATCCTAAATGTGATTGGTTCGGTCATAAATTATATTCTCTCCCTAAGATGTTAATAATCAAACTATAAAAAAAAAGATTTATTAGATATAACAAGAAGCATACACTTTAGATTCCTCTATTCAATATCATTCTTGATAAAAACAATGTATTGCAAAATTAAGTGAAATGAATGAAATTGTAGAGCCAGTGTAATGTAACTGAGCCCTAGCCAACTCATCCGGCAATCGGGTCACAGAATATCGAATAGATCATCGATCCCTGTTAAAAGTCAAGGATAACCAACGTGTATCACTTAATCGTATGCCATGGACTGGCCAATGCGGTGGTGGTTTCATTATCTTCTCTGTACTCATTCTTACTCATATATTTCCGTAATAACGTCCTTTGTGCTGTACAGTCTTCAAAGCATCCATAGTACCTTAACACGACGAAGGAATAGTCCACGTTAAGTGCTGATTGCGAGGTGTGGTTTCGACGTTAGCTTTTAATCACACTATTCCCATCTAACTCGAGTAGGCCCCCAATCATTCGAAATAGATCATCTACGTTGGTGATCTACAACATTTCAAAATAGTTTTCCTATGAAGATTATTTTAGCTTTAAGACTTGTTTTCTAAGATTAAAAAGTTTTTTCTACTTCAGTAAAAGCAACATATACTATGTGGAAGAATTGACTTACAGTTTAAAATTTAATTGATTTAAGTAAACCATGGCTAGAGGAGTTTAATCATGTTAGGTGTGAGGTAGTTGCACACTAAAGGCAATAGAAAATGCTGATATAGTATTGAGAATTGGTTAAACTTAGACATGTACAATGTTAGATGCCGCAGCAGTAGTCTAAATGTTAAGATCTCACCGTGAGTCCTGATGCTCCTGGGTTCAATCGTTGGTGGAGACATGGATGAACACTATTAAGGGATCTTATACTTGAGCACAAAGTTGTCCAATACTACATGGTTCCCATTAGCACTCTAACTGGGATTAGTCTGTGACGAATGCTACTTATAAATTAGACCATTATTACACTTTGAATGGTAGGTATATATTACTGTATAACATTAAATAAGAAATTTGGCTGATTGTAAATGATGAGAACAGAATGGTAAGATTTGTGCATGATCTTTAGAACCGTGTACCTCCCCTTCATAAATTGAACAAAAAAATATCCAAGTCACACAATGTGTATTGTATCAGTAAACAGCGAAGTTGAACTCGATAATCAGTATTTTCCAAATCCAGCTAATTCACACTATATTGCTATTCTCATCTAAATTAATATCTGGGTAACTGTCTTATAGCTACCTTGGCTGACTTTATAGATTATGACTTTTTAGTAAAATTATATATGCTGAGGAGTTTCAATCAAAATTCCTTGATTTTTAAAGTTTATTCACAAGTGGCCTTAGTTTATGGAACTACAAACAGCAACCTTTGAAATTTCATCAAATCTCTGCAAGCTAATTGATATAATAAGTGTGTTGTTATTTGCTAAATATGAATAGGATTGTCAGTTTAAAGTATGTAGTGTTTATAAATATTAGAAACGTTAAATCACAAGTACTAATACAGTTAGAAGTCATAACAAGCGTTGGTACGCGAGATCGAACGTTCTGGGTCCGAGTCCCATGTGCGAAATTGTGAATGCACACTGCTGAGAAGTTCAATACTAGGACGGAACGGTCTTCCAACGCTTTCAAGTTTTCAATGATGGTCTAGCTTAAACCGACTCCTGAACTGAACTATTAGATAGATAGATATTTAATAAATTGTGTAATACGTGAAATCATATAAAGAAATACATTAGAGTTGAAGTGGTAAATGAATCCCCAAAATAAAACAGCTCTGTAAGTCTTCGACATTGAATGTTGACCACATTAGTTTTAATGGGCTCACCTAGTTGAAGGCGCTCGGTCATGCATCCACACCAGATCACGAGAGGGAACGCCGTTCTCAACATCCCCTATAACCGCTAGCCAGCCTAGATCAGTCGATCCGCAATATATTAATAACCCCCTCGCTTCTGTCTTTTGATTTCACTTGGTGGGTACGATTCATATTAGGTGTTACTGGTCAAAGCGTTTTTCAAACTTCAAATACCTGTGGCATCTTCATAGTTAACTAAGTTTTGTGTTCATATGAAAGAAATAATATGAAAGGAAATAATAGATGTTGAAATTTAATAAGTTTCTGTTAACAAAATATAAATGGAACAGGAATATGTGCAATTCATTGACTATTGAATAGTGTCGTGTTTGTCTAACCGTTTAGCATTGTCAGTATAGGGGTTGTGTAGATTATTAAGTTTTTTATTCAAATCATGAACCGATTGGTGTTAGACCACCGTTGGAAACCCAGAAGCACTAAATGGCCGTCTCGTTCTATTGTGGGACTCCTCAGCAGTGCGCATCCACGATCCCGCCTCGTGGGATTCGAACCCAGATTTCCAACGGTGATCTAGCATCAACCGGTTCATTATCTCAATAAAAAAACTTAACAATCTCCACAACCCCATACTGATAATTATCATGTACTCACTGGTGATTAGCTTCGTGAGGGAATTCTCGGAGTTCTAGTGAGAAGCTGTGACTAGTGCAGCTAATCCGTGTCGGGTAGAGACAAGTATCCACTTCAGTACAATGGAAGATAGTTGCGTGGTTTTGTGGATTGTTTAAAGTTAGACATTAACACTTTTGGATGCCAACTCAGTGGTCTATAGTTTAAGAGTTCACTTGCGAGACTGAAGACCCTGGGTTCGAATCCGGCGAGCGAGGTCATTTAGTAATGATTGAATTTTATGGATCAAATCGTTATGTAATTAATGGTCTACTAAATTCAATATTGTATACACTTCAGTGTGATATTAGATAGTGTACGGTAGTTGAGTGAACAGCTTGAACCTAAATTTCATGCTAGTTAGCATTCGCCAACAAGGCGTACCTAGAATCTTGAAAGAAATAATTCTCTCTATAGGATTTATTCACTTTTAATTACCAAACAAATTATGATATTGTTGATTACTCGGTGCTCAATCAATATCTCAGTCCTACAAGACGCTATTCATAACCTGAATACCTCAGTAGTATAATCTCAGTGCAATGAAACTTAGCTCCAGGTTTCCTTATAGGTTACTTTCACAACATATTGTAGGAGATATCAAATAACTTATAAAAGTATCCACATTTAAACCTGATGAATAGAATTTAATCAGAATTAACGATTAAACAAAGTTGAAATTAGTTAATACTCGATGAATAATCAACATGGAGACTGAAACTTGTCTTACTGTCTACTATGAAAACGACTACCTAGGATTCAGTTATATTAATAATTTCGTCTTTTACATTCATTAAACTTGTCAGGATCTCGTTTTCTATTTACTAATATGATTATATATTCTTCATTTATTTATATGTAAGTTATTGATTCCTTCAAATATGATAAATTATAAGTAAAAGGCTATATCGAGACTATTTGAGTCAGTCACTTACAAGGCTCAGATAGCTCAGTGGTAACGCATCTGACTGTGAAGCTGGATGACAAGAGATCGAATCCACCAGGGAGCACCAGTTCCTTTAAGATTACAGGTACACCTTGCTCACGAGTGTTAAGTAACACGAAACCCTGGTCAAGGGTTTCCTGTCGACCACCATCGGGATATAGTACAAGAAGAAAGAATTAGTTGGTAGAAATAAAGGTATGAAGTGATTTTAATCTCACAGTTTAAGGGAAGACAAGGTGTGTATACACCTACGCCATTGTGATCTATTCTGAGTCATGTCAACCACATTCTCCAACCATTGGTTACGATAGTCACATGAACCACAACCAAATAGTCTGCACCTAGTCCAGAAGATTTGTTCACAGTTCGCATACATCAGCAATAACTGATCAACGAAAGTCCATGGTTTATCAGAAAAAAAATGAGAAAGTATAAATCTTTACATATATCAGTATAGGGGTTGTGGAAATTATTATGTTTTTATCGAGATCATGAACTGATTGGTGTTAGACCACCATTGAAATCCTGGAGTCCCATAATAGGACGAAACGGCCTTCTAGTGATTCCAAGTTTTCAATGGTGGTCTAACATCAATCGGCTCATGATCTCAATAAAAAAATCTTTACATATAATTGAATTCAGTTTAAATATTGATTTTCTTTTCTACATTAAAATATAAAAGTTAGATAGTATCCTAAATACTATTGTTCTGTCCTATCTATGGAAACGATTAAATATACATCAGTTCATTGTAAATTGATACTTGGGTTCCTCTCTTAATATTTACCGGCTCAGTGGCCTAATGATTAAGCGCTCGTGCACGAGACTGATAGGTTCTGGGTTTAAATCTTACGAGGCGAGTTCGTGAATGGATCCCCTAAACCCTTTCTGATATCATAAATAGATTTTAAAAATAGTAAACAAGAATTACTCAAATACAACTAGTTTTTACACTACACATCTATATACATAGATTTAGTTTTAAAATTGCATATTCCAAAACTTAGGTCATATTTCTAGATTAAATTCACCTAATTTATTTATTTTAATGCATAGTGAATTTTGAATTATTGTAAGTAGTCAGAGAGGCTAGAGCTGACATGTGTGAGCGCACGTTGGCGAGAGAGAGAGAGAGAGTTGTCATTTCTGATTGTTCTTAACAATTCATTCTCTATCTCTCGATATCTCTCTCTCGAACACACACATATATATATCTACACATACACACAAATTCATTTATTATGCACACAATATCCAATAATTGAAATGTAGTTGTATGTGAATATCGTTCATCTATTCGCATTCTAGGTATCATTATACAATTCGGTATATATATATATATATATATATATATATATGACAAGTGATTTCTTCTTGAAACTAGTACACCGTTAGAAACCAATGACCTTTTATTGACAATCATCAATATCATTTGAATGCCAGTTTTTGGATGATATTTAAATAATTTAAACATTGAAACAAAAAAAGAGATAGTTATGGTGTACATATTTAAAGTGAAATAGATTATCTTTTTTATAGGATTCATTAATTATGCTTTCTAGTACTTATTCTGACATTTTTTATGAACATATTGTATATTTTAATAGTTGAAATCATGAGTCAATTCAAGCTAGACCACTATTGAAAACCTGGAAGTAGTGGACGGCCGTTTCGTCCTATTGTGGGACTCCTCAGTAGTGCTCATCTATGATCCTGCTTTGTGAGATTCGAACCTAAAACTTATCAGTTTTATAATGGTGCTTCTAGGTTTTCCATGGTGGTCTAGCTTCAATTGACTCATGATTTTACCTATTGAAATTTATAAAAAATCTCTATAAAACCCCTTCTGATAAAACTGTATATTAACAAAATACTGACTGACTAATAGATATAGAGTAGAAAGATTTATACCAAAGTTGATATGTTCAATGAACTTACCATTGAATAATGACAAATGATTTATTTATTTAAATCTGTAGTACCGATCAAATTCTTTCATTGACATTAGAAACTGATTGATGTCAATCAAAAACTTAACAATCTCCACAACCCCTATACTGATAATTACCATGTGCTCACTAATGACTAGCTTCGTGAGAAAATTCTCGGAGTTCTAGTGAGAAGCCGTGATTAGTGCAGCTAATCCGTGTCGGGTAGAGACAGGTATCTACCTCAGTACAATGGAATATGGTTACACAATTTCGTGGATTAGTTGAAGTTAGACATTAACATCGTCGGATGCCAACTCAGTGGTCTATAGTTTATGAGATCACGTGCGAGACTGAAGACCCTGAGTTCGAAACGCGCGAGGTGGAGTCATGGATGCCCACTGTGGCGGAGTCCTATAATAGGATGAAATGGCCGTCCAGTGCTTCCAATTTTTCAATGGTGGTCTAACACCGATCAGTTCATGATATCAATCAAAACTTAATCATCTCCACAACCCTATACTGACAAATTCTTTCAATTAAGTCGTTATATTGGCTACTAGTCTAACCTAGGTTCAAGGTTTTCTGCAGAATATTTTTAACCACCTAACTAAAGAACAACTAATAAATCACAGAGAAACTGATAATTCATTTTAGATTTTTACTGATATTTTATAGTATTACAACAGAAAACATTATAGCATGGTTATCTGGAACTTTATGATAACAATAGAAATATCCCTCTAAAGTAATTGATTGATTCATGGATTCTCTACTTATACCAGTACCATTCGAAGCATACTCGAAAAAAGCTTTGTGAAACCTATCTTAGTTAATATAATTGTTAAGATAACAACTAAATCACTGATAATTTGTCATGTTTTGATCAACTAGTTTGAATGCTGAACTTGAAGAGTATTAAATCTCCCGATCCTGTAAAAATAAATAATGTTCCTTTATGAAACTAAATCTGACTAACTCTTTTCTTTACGTGATAGATTCTGAAAAGAACAAGAAATTATCAGCTGTAATCACATAATTGTGAGTTGTTTCAATATAAGTAACTGATTCTTCAGAATTGGGCCTCTATGGACATCATTCAACAAATGATGGATACTATTCTATCTGATTTTTTCCGAGAATTCAAAACTCACATTTTATCCTATCTATAATTTATCAGATGAATGTATTTGCATCCCAGAGTTGGTGTTTATTTAGGCATTCGAATGTAATATCATTAGCATTATCAGCACCGAGATGCTCGCAGATTTAGATGACGTCCCAAATAAGACGAAATGCACATCCTGGATTTCATTGTTAACCACATTTCATCTATTCCATAGAAACGTGTGACATAATGGCTATGTTGAGTAAATTCATACAAGATGAACATAAGTCAATTAAGATTGATTAAAATTCAGTCAAAATATCAATAATGGGTTAAGCGTAAACCATTACGAATTGAAGTAATCACTTATTCTAATGGTATTCTTATTAGTGTCATATTCCAAAAGTAACTTGAAATTCAAATCAGATCAAATGAAAATGAGTTTCAGATTTATTCTGGGCAATGTCACATTTTTATGTCTGTAAAATACATGGAATTGAATTCTAGTACCAAATAGAAGGATATTCTTATTTTATCTATCATCAATAGTAAGTTGACATTATTGCACATAGTATATCAGCTAAGATAACTTTACCATTCAAAATTGAAAGGATTGTAAAACTTCTGTAAAAGTTATTTCTAAACACTGATCATCTAAGTGGACTAATAAGCTAAAATGAATACAGATTTTGTTATGTAAAGGGTAATTACATATTCAATTCAAATTATATATCTTATATTAATCAATTATTAGTCTCTATTATCCCCCCCCATACAGATGATTAAGCTGTGCTTACTACTGGAAACCATCTTCATTAAGTAATTCTCGGAATTTTAGTGAGAAACTGTGACCAGTGATATTTAACCACGTCGGATATGAGATAATTGCATACAAAAGACAGTGGAAGATTCTGTCACAATATCGTGAATTAATTAAATATAAACATGTACACCAATAGATACTGTATGAGTCGTTCAAAAGTTATACTTTCACCAAGAAACATAAACTTTCTGGGTTCAACCTGCAATAGGATAGAGGATTTATATCACTGATAAACTAGTTGTTCCTCAGTTTCTAGTTTTCTATAGTTTCTATGGTCTAATTTTGTTCCTAAACTTTCCATAAATTCACATTATTATCATTCTCATCATTAACATTATATTTATATAATATTCAATCAGAATTGATTTAGAACACAATGTGAATAATACTTCATATCATTGAAGAACTTTCGTTTAAATTTTGATTGAATAGTTTTAAAGTATTTGGGCGCCAATTTAATGTGAGACATTAAAGAGGAAGAATATATGTATTCTTGTTCTTTAATGTCATTGGTAAACATTTGCAGAACTATAAACTTGATCAATTATATAGGTCATGGTTTACTACTAGAAATTTAAGGAATCGATCTTTAGGTCATTCATTAGTAAATGAACAATTGTGAATATTTACACAGATGCTTTTATTGTGTATGTGTGCGTGTGCGTGCGAGAATAGTAGCTCCATTATGAACTAATATCAGTCTAGTAACTTTCATATTCTAGTAATCTTTGTACTTACTCTTCTTTATACTACTTATGAATAGCATAAGTTTTTCTAGTGAATTACTATGTTACTAATTGTCATTTAAAATTTAGACAGTTATATAATTTATCGGTGAGACTATAATTTATGGACGACGCCTTCGTAACCCTGAGAGTGTCCATCTAATAACCATGACCAAATGAGGATTATGAACGTGTGTAAGGAATTAGAATTATAAATTACAGTTGATGATTAAGGTTAGAAATTAGATTTAGGGTAAGATGGTGGTTGGAGGTAGTCAACAGAAAACCTTTAATCCAGGTCTCGTGCTACTTGGCACTCGTCAGCAAGACGTGACAATAATCTTGAGGGAAATGATGCTCTCTGATGGGTTTGACCCCGTGTCACCCAGCTTCGCAGTTACAGACGATACCACTGAGCTATCTGGATCGCGACCGACCTCCTGTAGGACTGAGATGTAATCACAATTGATTGATCACTGAGTGGTGATCAATGTTATGTGTGTCAAGTGAATTTCGCATTAAAATACGAGATCTGTTATCTTATACCTGATTAGTTCTTCCATAAATTATAGTCTTGCCAATTTATCTCTTTGAAAAACAAACTATCATCTCTTGAATAAACGTAAATAACAGAATGATAATGATATATTATTGGTTCGATTTTTAGCACTGAAAATTAATGATATCTTACTAGAATATGTGCATATATTAGTTTCTATGCTTTGTTATATAACATTTGAATTGGCGTCAACTTAAACAACATGTTGACCTTGAGAGAAGTTTGGTAATTAAATGTCCGATTCATCATCATCATCATCATCATCACCATCACCATCATCAACATTATCATTATCTATTTTATGATCATTTTACATGCTATTTAATTTATCTATCCATTAAATAAATAATAAAACAAATATGAAAGTTGGGATACTTTATTCGAGTATTCAAACCAAAGCATCCATCAATATACAACTAACCAATCTTAATAGAATTCTATCATAGAATAAATTTTATACAACATATGTTAAACAATGAATGAATGAATGAATGAATGAAAGTACATTAAATGAATTGACCAAAAGTTGTATAACTGTAAACGGATAGAATAGGGTGGGGTGGGGTGGTGGGGATAAGGTAAATCAACAAGAAACAAAAGAACAAAATACAAAAACAGCAGTAAAATAATGAAATCAAAAACAAATAAATAAATGTTGCTATCATAAAATGAATAATTCATTTAAGTAATATCATATATATATATATATATATATATATATATATATATATATATATATATATGAACTAATTGTCGGTAAATATAAATAAATTTCTATTCTATTATCATCTATTCGATATTCTCTTGATTATAACATAAACAGATTGATTATCTTTATAAAATACAAAATAGCATCAATTTAACTTTATTATATTATAGATGGTTGTTAGTGTAATAAAACAAATAGGACAGATGCTCAAATAGTATAGTATATAGTCATAACTACTTATATAAGTGACTATATCCATATATATATATATATATATATATATATATATATATATATATATATATATATATATATATATATATATATATATATGCATGCGTGTATATTATATATATGTGGGTGGGTGGGTGGCACTATGTTCCCTTTTGTGAAGTATACAATTTTGTTACTAACACCACTTTGTTCCATTTTAATTTATTGCTGTCGTTAAATATTCATTGTTAGTTTTATTCATTGCTTTCTCTTTTTGTTTTCTTTTTCTTCTTTTTCCGAATTCAATCAGAAAAAGAAAATGAAGGACAGATTAATTATTTATTACATGATGTTTATTTTGTTTATTTATCTCTTATGATTAAGGTGATTGTTATTTTCCCCTTTATGAAATATAAGAAAGTTGAATAAATGATATTCTCTCTCTATCATTAATAATAGAAAAATGAACAGTAATGACTGTGTGCGTGTGTGTGTATTAGTTTTATACGAAAAAACAAAACAAAACCTTGAAATTGGGCGGTTTTTCTAAAGACGTTTAAATGATATATATATATATATATATATATATATATATATATATATATATATATATATATATATATATATATATATATCCGTTGGCCGGAAACTATTAACAACAACCAACTGTGGGAGAGAACAAACCAGATCCCAATGGAGAGAGAAATCAGGAAGGAGCGATGGAAGTGGATAGAACACACATTGAGACAAGCACTGAACTGCATCACAAGACAAGCCCTCACATGGAATCCTTATGGGTAAAGGAAAAGAGAAAGACCAAATAACACATTACGTCGAGAATTGGAGACAGACAGACATGAGATGAATGAACAAGAATTGAATAGAACTGGAAAGGAAGGCCAAGGACAGAGTGGGTTGTGGAATGCTGAACGGCGGCCTAGGCTCCATTGGGAGTAACAGGCGTAAGTATGTAAGTAAATATATATATCAACTTTTTGAATGAGATTATCAAAAGTAATTTCAAAGTTAGACTTGTAGATATCTGTTTTGAAGGAAATGGAGTTAATAACCACAACCAAACACATTTGATGAGTACAACTGATAATTATACGTGGTACTGAATAAAAAAAAGATATTAGATATTTACATTGGTACAGTCAAGAGTGGGGAGACTTAGCTCACTTTCTCTCGAGATGCTTTCACATGGTCATGTGCATACAACCACTACGAAGGAAGTCGTACTCACTACCTTCTCGTGACATTACTGTTGTTTACAAAATTGAGAGGACAAAAAGAGAATACCAGGCGCTTTAATCAGGTTGGTGGATACGGAGAGTCCACCTAAGAGAAATGAAAAACCCTGATTCTAAACCAATGGTGCACATGGACCCCCAGTATCCTGAAGGAACAAATAGAATATGAAACTATTGTTCGTCACCACCTACCACGGGACTGTATCGCCTAACGTTGCTCCACTGCCTTGTGGATCAGACCTTTAGGTTGAAGGCTCCAAGTGTGTCTCTCTAAGAAAACCATCTAGTTCGGTTTGGGCATTCAAGCAGTATTCCAGCCCTCACACAAATCGAATGATGAAGTGTGGCGTACATCTATTTGGTGCCTTCTTGTACCTATGTTTATGTGTTTAAATAATAATAAGATATTTGTTACAGTTAGGGTATAAACTTTACAATTACAATAATAAAACAAATCACATACGCACATAGAATGAGAGAAAATATTTTTAGTATAATAATGAGATTGTGTAGTTCTTTTTTTTTTTAAAAAAAGAAATTTATTGACATGAATAAGAGAGCGTTAAGGTGTAAAACTATTTTCGTCATTCACATGCGAGAATCCATATAACCATGGAAACTAAATTTGAAATTAGAAAGAGGGACTAAGATTTAAACGCTGTAGAGATGAAATTTGTTAATTAAAACTCAGTAGTTTAATGATCAAATATACTCATATTTTGACTTCAGAAAATGGATGAATGGTAACTCAAGATCATTGGTCGATCAAAGTTACACAATAACACCATTGGATGCTGGTTCAGTGGTCTAGAGGTTAAGAGTTCTCGCTTCAGACCAAAGGCCCTCGTTTATCTCATTCGTCACAATACTATATATATATATATATATATATATATATATATATATATATATATATATATATATATATATATATATATATATATATATATATATATATATATATATATATATATATATATATATATATATATATATATGATATCAGCAGAAGTATCCCTTTGAATTGAACCTAACTTTTCAACTAGGCTCTTTTGTTGTTGTTGTTGTTGTTATTCTCAGAGTGAATTCTATTTAATATAAAACTTCCATAAATTGTATAATATAGACATTTTTCAACTATATACCTCCAGTCTTATCAGCAAATCTAACCGGTCCATTATTATTACGACTATTATTGTTATTATTATAAATTATCTATAAAAAGCATTTGCATTGTCTCCATGTATGCACTCTCGTTTCCTCATTCTATCTCTTTGCTATGTTGACTATTATAGAGATATGTACTTATCTACTTACAAATTAATGTGTCTGTTAGTGTAATTGTGAATCTTATTTCAAGCAACAACAACAACAACAACAAAATAATAATAATAATAATAATAATAATAATAATAATAATAATAATAATGTATGCCGAAACTATGAAACTTGAATTGTCATACCCCAGACTCTACCGAAAAGATTATATATATATATATTCTTGTCTATACATGTATTTTTACTGTCATTATTTATGTATACTTGGACACATACATACATACATACATACACACATGTATATACACACATATATAAATCCTTAATGTAGTTGACATACATACAAACACAAATTATGCACTTTAAAAAGAAGATAAATACTGATTATTGTACAATGTTGTCATCTCCATTTATAGTCCAGATGACAACCGGAAAACAAAGACTGAAAGAGAGTTTGCTTTTAAAGTTTTTTTTCTTTTTTTTCTCTTCTTCTTTTTCTTCTCTTTCTCTATACAACTAACAAAAATTATAGACAACATGGCAATGAAATATACACATTATTAGTCCAGAAACAGTAACTAAGCTATTAATATGACAGAATAGATGCTTTAACTGTATATATTTGTGTAGGTATCTATGTGTATTATATAAATGAATGTTTTAATTTTGGTGTATAGATTAGTATTCTTTCTTTTATATTACAGAAAGTAGACTAACTATAGTTACAATCATTTGTATAGACTATACACAGAAAAATAATAATAATAATTGAATACATGGAGATTTATGTATTATTATTATTATTATTATTAGTAGTACTGTTTGTTTCTTTAAAATAGATAATAATGAATAAGTCAGTAGTATTTGTAGTAGTATGATGAGAATTAAACAATATGAAACAAACTACTATAGTAATCTAATTGACTTCATGTTCGATACATCATTTATGTTTAGTAAAAGTATGTAAATGTACTGATATAGTCGATACACTCAGAAGTACATCTCTAAATATATGTGTGTGTATGTGTATAATTGAATGATTGCATATATACGTACGTACGTATGTGCATATGTGTGTGTTTATGTATGTACACATTTTCATTGAAAAAGTTAATTCACCATGAAATCCGTGAAAAGTTTCCATTCATTGAATAAAACAGAGAGATGTAAAAAGGAATAATAATAATAATGGTTATGCTTATATTAAATTAAAGGAATATAACAGAGAAATGATTAGTTGAGAAGTAATATCTGAAATAAAACTTTTTAAAACAGTATTATTATAATTTCAATGGTTGAGATCATTTGTCAATTGAAGCTGGACCATCATGGAAAATCTGGAACCAGTAGACGGTCGTTTTGTCCTAGTATGGGCCTCCTCAGCAGTGTACATCTATGATCCCGCCTCGCGAGACTATTATAAAGTTTGAATTCTATGAGGAGAATCAGTTTCTGTAAGACCGCAGATATACTGTGTTTCTGTGTGCAAATCAATCAAAAATTTAGGTTCAATACTTTTTACTAATTGTCAATGATGATTTAACAATGTAAACATATTTGTGTAGTCATTATTGCAGTATACATTTCAAGGCGGAATGTCATTTTAATGCATATTACATCAACAAGAAATTCGAATTATCCTCTTCATGAAGCTCAATACCTTACATGATGTAAGAACTAGTTATATAATGTTAACCGGTTACTTACTGGAGATGAATACTATTTATCTTTGATTCATTAGGTTTTTTTGAGTTGTACTAGTAAAAAATAGGGGTAAATGAACAGTTATTTCGTCCCAGTATTGAAGCATTCGTCAGTAGGAATGTTCAATCTCTTTCGATATTGAATCAACACTAATGGAGAATATAGTGGATTTAGACCACTAAACTGGAATAGGATGTTCGGGGAAAAGTGACTAGTATTCACCAATGGCGTTTTTTGGATGATTCATGAAGTTCTAATAAGAAGTCATGACTTCTCCAGCCTAGTTACATTGGAATCGAGAAATAATTGTCAGTATGATGGAAATGATAATCATTCAATTTTGACTAAACGGCTGAATACTATCGTTTTCTTCACTAAACTTGAAGCTTTTATGGATTTATGAAGTTCATTTAGTGTGGTTATACAAGTGAGTAGTTAATAACTAGAATGAATCCTCTTTTCAATGATCTCTTGTTTTCAATAGTTTTCCAGCCAATGAAAAAACTTCTCTTGAAATATATGCTAATTTATATGAAAGCTTACCAACTTAGAGATCATAATGGTAAAGTTGAGGTATTATATACCATAGAGTTTACATACTGGTATGATAATTCACTTATAGATAATCAAATGGTTCCCTAACGTGGAACCTATTGATTAAATAATTGGAGACAGACATCAGAAATATGAATAATAGTTTTGATCAGGTGGAAAGGAGAATCATGAACAGAGTAGGTTGGAAATTACTGATTGGTGACCTACACTTCACGAGAGGTAACAGGAGTAAGTAAGTAAGTAAGTAAGTAAGTAAGTAAGTAAGTAAGTAAGTAAGTAAGTAAGTAAGTAAGTAAGTAAGTAAGTAAGTAAGTAAGTAAGTAAGTAAGTAAGTATGTAAGTAAGTAAGTAAGTAGGTAAGTAAGTAAGTAAGTAAGTAGGTAAGTAAGTAAGTAAGTAAGTAAGTAAGTAAGTAAGTAAGTAAGTAAGTAAGTAAGTAAGTAAGTAAGTAAATATTTCTACAAATTTCATCATCAGTTTTAAATGAAATTGCATTGATATTCTATTCCTGTTTTCTGTTTTTATACAACGTTCAATCCCCTACTGTTATTATAGCATTTCGTTGCTTGCTTGTTGATGACTGTAATTGTATTGGGAATTTGTGAACCAAACCTATTCCGAGTAGCCCTAATAACCAGCTTATCATCCTGAGGATGTTCTTCATATAGAACAGAATTATCCGTTTTGTCGATTTTCATCTTCAACTGGAGCAAGAGTGAACATCAACTCTGAGATGTAGGTACGTTCAGCTGATGAGTCCCAAATAGGACGAAACGCGTATCCTAGATTCTACTGCTAGCCACCATCGATCTTTTCAAAAAAACCTAATGTAGTTCAATTTTTCGCTTAAATCGACTTAATAAACTGCATTTAAGTTTCAATGATATTAGATAGCTATCATAATTAAACTAAAAAAATGATTGAATGCATTAATTTCGCTGATATACAGTTAATATGAGCTGAAGTTATTATTATTATTATTACTTACTTAATTACTTTCGCTTGTTACTCCCAATGGAGCATAGGCCGCCGACCAACATTCTCCAACACACTCTGTCTTGGGCCTTCCTTTCCAGTTCTATTCGATTCTTGTTCATTCATCTCATGTCTGTCTGTCTCCATTTCTTGACGTAATGTTCTCTTTAGTCTCACTCTTCTCCTTTAACCCTAAGGATTCCATGTGAGGGCTTATCTTGTGACGCAGTTGGGTGCTTTCCTCAATGTGTGTCCTATTCACTTCCAGCGCTTCTTCCTGATTTCTTCATCCATTGGAATCTGCTTTGTTCTCTCCCACAATAGGTTGTTGCTGATAGTGTCTGACCAACGGATTCGAAATATTTTATGTATACAACTGTTAATAAATACTTGTATCTTCTGAATGATGGCTTTCGTAGTTTTCCAAGTTTCCACCCCATACAGTAGAATTGTCTTAACATTTGTATTGAAAATTCTGACTTTGGTGTTGGTTGACAGACAGTTGTTTTGAGTTATAGATATTCTTCAATTGTAAATATGCTGTTCTTGCTTTACCGATCCGCACATTCACATCTGCATCAGATCCGCTGTGTTCATCAATGATGCTGCCCAGTGAAATTATTAATAACTGTAATTTATTAAATAATGACATTACATTTTACAACAGAATCAAATTTGGACAAAATTCCAAATAATCAGTTAATAATCAGAGAGGGGTTTTGTGGATATTCTAGTAATTTTTTTTAATAGTTGAATTTATGTGTCAATTGAAACTAAACAACCATGGTAGGATAGTGGATGCGCACTGCTTAAGTGTTCAATATTAGAACGAAACGATCATCTAGTGCTTCCAGGTTTTCCATGGTGATGATGGAATAAAAACCCAATTATTAGCTAGATCCTAATCAATAAACGTTAAGTTATCAATAAAGATGTAACGAATAGGTTCGACCAGATAAAAGTAAAGTTTCACTGATCGTTATTGTTATATCCGGATAAGAATAAAGGAATGATAACTGTTAGGAATTATTTATGAACTAATATAATAAGAATATTTTTTATTGTATGATTGTTAATTAACTATACTGTATGTATATTCATATTACTCTCATTATAAGTTTTCATTTGATCTATTGGTTATCGTTATATGATTTACTAAAGTTCTCAATCTATTAGTCACAGTTTCTCATAATCACAATCACTTTTGGCTTGATCGTGTACATCTGTTACTTTCTGTTTTATAGTGTGATGTGGTCTGATTTTGCTTGTATATAAACCCTGTATATTTGAAATATATGATTCATATCACGGAGGCTGAGATTGGCGTCCTGGACTTAATGTTGAGTCGGCTTTCCGAGAACTGCAACGGAGCCTCTAGAGGCCCTAAAGGAGCCGAAGAGTCCTAGCCAATCAGAGCATGATGGAGCTTTCTAGAATGTCAACGTGGAGTGCTAGGCAGGAAAAGGATCACTTGGAACACTAGCCTTCTTGTACAATGCATAAGTCATTAGTTTGGTCGTTTAAGTTAGCATATCTAAATTGGCAATCGTATTTCACAATAATTGTATAAACATAAGGATATAACAGTTATGAATTAGTAAATATCCTTAAATATCACCTAATGTTTCGCTTCAACAAACATATCTCTTATCGACTCTACTTTACCCTACTAGTAAACAACTTTATGAACTGATATCATACGTTAATACAGTTATACATAGCCTTCTTCCTACCTATTAATAAGTGTTAGTTTTTAAGGGTTAAATATACTTAACAAATACTCTAAATAATTAATACCAATGGTCTTATCAATCGACTTATCATTATTCATTGGAACTCTAAATCTGATCAAACCATTGAGAGTCCCCATAAAAAATCTTTTGTTCATAATTATAATAGTATTAATAATAGAAGTTATCTACTATATCACTGTTGTGTGTTTAGGTCATTTTCGAAACTGTGAATATCATAATTTTACACACAAAAGAATAAAATCAATGACTGTAATATTGAGTCAGTATGATCCTTAATTTTATGTCGGGAAGTAGAAGCAGATATGAAAAGGATGAATAACAACTGGAAAGAGATGGAAAGTATTGCCTAAGAGATGGTTGAATGGAGAGTGCTAGTGGGCGGCCTATGCTCGTCTACGAAGAGTAACAGGTGTAAGTGAGTAAGTATGATCTTTAATTAATTTGAATTAAGACAACTGTACTTAATATTTTACCGATGAAATAAGGGAAAAAAACAAGGAAATTCATCCGTTTTCAAGTATATCAAGCTGTAACTTATTTTCATTCGTAAATCCATTTTTGGTTCAGTAATATGCTTCATACCATCCATGGGGTATCACATAATCTCAAGCAGCATTACAGTGTCACTTCGATAAATTTTGGGTTAAAAAATAAGTATAATAAAAAATGTGGTATTTTCTCTGTCCCTTTCTGTAAGTCTTGGATGAAAATGAAAATTTGGAGTGATAGATCTTTATAATAGATGTAAATAAATTAAAAAAACACTTAGGAATTATTCTTTACTTACTTACTTACGCCTGTTACTCCTCGTGGGAAAGCATAGGCCGCCCAACAGAACTCTCTGTTCAAAACTGTCCTCGGCAATCAATTCCAGTTGCTATTCATCCTTTTCATATCTGCTTCCATTTCCCAACGTAATGAGTTCTTCGGCATTCCTCTTTTCCGCTTCCCTTCAGTATTCCTAGTTATAAAACCTATCAATCTTAACGTTCATTCATAAAGGTTTTGAGTATCAATAATGCAATTAAATAAATCTAATCTCAAGTGTATATATGGGAAATGTCGCTATAGAATTTCGCTTCATACTCTTATTCTCATCTTAGTATATAAATTATTCAAGTGTTTGATTCCAAGACCCAATCTGTTTTTCCATAAAATATAGTGAGCTACTAATATTATATAAGTAGTATAAATAGATGACTTGATTATAACTTATTTGTTTTTAATTGATTATCACTTACAACTTTATCCATCTCTTCCTTTTTTGTGTGATTTCATCTCCAACATTATAAATCCTACTCAATCTCATCTATTATTTTAAATCTGTTGTTCCCTCTTGTTCCCTTATGTTGTTTCAAACCAAACTTCACCGATTATAGTATGTAATAATATTTTCTTATAAAAATATTTATATCATAAATTTACACCGTTTACAGCTGATGAGAAGCGTTGAAGTATAGTGAATTCATGTTCTTCTGCAAATGTTGTTCATCTTGCTTTACTAAAGTTCATCAAGGGATCAAGATGAATGTAATATGACATTGTTTTGTATTGAAAATACACTTTGTGTTTCAGTTCACAAATTTGAAAATTCTACATTTGTAGGGAGGAATCAAAAGATTTTCTTCATTCCGATGGTCTAGAAAACATTCTGGAGTTATTGAATGGAGTTCAGTAATCGTATCACTCTGTTATTAGATGTGAATAGAAACCTTTTGACAAAAATTATTGATTTTTAAATGAGTATTTTAGGTATAGATACCACTTTGATCTTTTATTAACAGTTGCCTAAGCAAAATACTTCGGATCCGTTGGCCGGACACTATTAGCAATAACCTACTGTGGGAGAGAACAAACCATATCCCAGCGGAGGAATAAATCAGGAAGAAACGCTGGAAGTGGATAGGACGCACATTGAGGAAAGCGCCCAACTGTGTCAAAAGACAAGCCCTCACATGGAATCCTGAATGCCAAAGGAAAAGAGAAAGACCAAAGAACACATTACGCCGGGAAATGAAGATAGACATGAGAAAAATGAACAAGATTGGATGGAACTAGAAAAGAAGGCCTAGGACGGGTAAGTAAGTAAGTAACCACCTTGATCTAAAATTTAATAACACATGTACATAATACTCTGAATGATTACTTTCACGTTAAAACTATCAACAATGTATACTTTCATTGTCCTGGTACAGTTAATAATAGTCATATTTTTCCTACAGGGTTTTGGAAATTATTTGTAATCTAGAGTGCTACAACACACAGTTTATTTAGCATTACCTGTTCTTATAATTTCCTTGCCTCTAGACTGTGAATATTCTTTTAGAAAGATCAGTTTCTTGTTTTATTATCCCATGTTTCATTGATTATGACTGTTTTATTAAAAAACATCTCTCTCGATATATATTAGGTATGTGTTAAATCGCCCCCAAATGCCCTGGTACGGTCGAGAATGTGGAGAGACAGCCCTCTTTCTCTTGAAATGCTCTCACATGGCCACGTGTATACAACCACTGCCTTCTTGTGGCATTACTGTTGTTTACGAAATTGAGAGGACAAAAAGAGAATACCAGGCGCTTTAATCAGGTTGGTGGATACGGAGAGTCCACCTAGGGGAATTGAAAAGCCCTGATTCCAAACCAACGGTGCACATGGGCTCCAGTATCCTGAAGGAACAAACGGAGTATGAAACTATTGTTCGTCACCACCTACCATGGGACTGTATCTCCTAACGTTGCTCCACTGTCTTGTGGACCAGACCTTTAGGTCGAAAGTTTCGAGTGTGTCCCTCTAAGAAGACTGCCTGCTTCGGTTTGGGCACCCAGGCTGTATTCCAGCCATCACACAAATCGAATGACGAAGTGTGGCGCATAACTATTTGGTGCCTTCTTGTTTAAATAAATATGATGAATAAATAATAATATATTAAGTTCGAATTTAATCTCTACTATCTCTAATATAGACCATAACAGTTTTAAACAATTTAGGTGGAATTAGGTATTTTGAGCTTAAGTTTGTACTGATAATGTTGTTCAGAAGAACAATGAAAGCTTTAAAACCAAACCATTCAGCTCAGAAAAAAAGACTTCACCTCAGTTATTCACCTGAGCTAAAAATCTTTTCTACCATCTAAAGATTTAAACGATATATAGTAGATTTAACTAACTATTTGGGCACCAATTATACATACATTCAAATCTATAAGGTAAATAATTCTTCTCGATTCTTGTGACGTTATAAACTGTACTGCAGGGGAAAAAAAGAGTTATCAAAATCTATTCGAATTATAACAACATTAAAGCCTATCATCCGTATATATATATTCATTTGTACTCTTGGAATAAGATTGGATACCTTACCAGTTAATAAATGATTCAGGGTATCTACCATTTTGTAGCCTACTCAATCTGTACTTTTACGGTAAGATGTCAGAGAATTCATGAAAAAAAGTTTTCATACAATGTCTTATTTTAAATTTATTGTCTTGTAGTCAATTTTATGGAGGATAAGGGTGTTATGTTTGAAGAGATTACGAGTCCACTTAGTCTGCGAACGGAACAAACACTTGTGACCAAAGGCTAATAGACTAGCTATTCTGATGCGTCCCAGCCCCGCTAACTAGAAAGAGGAGAAGTCGAAGTTCGAACGAGGAATTATATTCCGCAAAAAGCCGGAAGCACGAGTGATAACAACAGACACAAATCAAAACGTATATATACAGGACAAACCGTCCTTGGGAAGCGCTACAAAATAGCATACTAAAAGACACAATAGCGTTTAAGATTCTCTCCAGTGGGAAATACGACCTCAAGGTAAAAAGAGCGCTTTTGGTGCGAAAACAAAGAAATTCAAATTTTCAAAATAAAATTACAAAATTAGGTCGTTTTCCAAGTGAGTTCTGGGGATCTAACGTCCCCGACAAAGGGTGAATTCATTTCTGTAGATAGTTATACTGTAGTGAATGAGAACACAAGTGAGGACAACCGATTATATTTGGTACAATATTACAGAGTTACTTGATAAAATGGAAAAACCATACTCTAATTCTTCATTAATTATTTCAGACTTCATTGCTTCTGCATTTCCATACTAATTACTTTTTGTTCCCGTTCTTTTCTGTTCGATTTTCTCAACCTTTAGCTGTCATACACTCTATTCTATAAACTACTTATGTTGACATAAGTAACACACACCACAATAATTTTATGCTGATTATTAGTTCGATACCCTATCCTACTAATTTCTGAATGAATTTACTAACAACATTTTATTGTGTATACGAATATTCGTCAATATTAGAACGAATAGTTTGACAAAAACTAAGCGCTAAGTATAGAAAAGTCATCATACGTGAAAATTATATTTGAAATAATCTCAGAGATTGAAATTTAAATAATTCCAACGTTTCGTTCAGTAAACTTTTCTGAACTTCTTCAGGGTTATAAATCAAATCAAAATTATCTTTGATAAGTAAGTTCAGTCTGTGTGATCATTTCAAAATTAACTTTGACATGTAATGTTTCGTAGAATGTTGTTTAACTACTCATAAGTAGTCAAACTCTGCGACACAAATTTAGGTCACCACTTTGTTAGACAACTGTAAACAAACTATAGGAAAATGTGGTTCTTGCTTTCTTGTTGACTAGATTTATCAGGAAGGTATGATGTAGTATCGATTGCGGGATTCAAACCAGCAAGACATGTTAAAGTTAACCATTAAATCCTGATTGTGAAATAAAATGAAACGGACCTCGTTCACCAGAGGATTACTTAACTTATCAGTTCCAAATATTCTTTATTGATGTGTGTCAAACGAACCACTTCAAGATGTAGATCTAAAAGAGACTAACAAAAAATGAACTAAGTTAACAATAGAGACAATAAATACATTTTAATGAAACTGTTGTTAGGAGTGAAAAAGCATAGAAAGCTGAATGAAGGAAAAATTATGAACGACTAGATTAGAATGCTCCAAAATCTTGTTGTAAATGAACTAATTCTGTATTGTCTAAAAAATGGGTAAAACGTGTTACTAGGTAAAATATCTAGTCTAAAGCATATCTTGGTAAAGGTACACTTGATTATGATATTATTAAATTAGTTGATCATACAATTAAAACAAATACCTCTATTTTCTTTACAAAGTTCTAGTTTGTAGTCACTGGTCTGGTTGACTCAAAATAGCAGTACGTTTTGTATGGTGTAAGTTGATCAGAGACAGTTTATAAGAACCTAAAGAATTAGGTTTGATGTCCGTTTGCTCTTTTTGACGGTGCATTTATACAGTCTGAAGGGAACTTACGCTTAAATGCACGATTGAAATACCCGTCATTAAACTCTAAGACCATGACAGACTCATTTACTTACTTACGTCTGTTAACCCTTGTAGAGAAGCGTAGGTCGTCCACTAGGATTCTCCATCGAACTCTATCTTGAGCAATCCTTTCCAGTGGTTTCCGGTTGCTATTCACTGTTAGGATATCCATTTCCGATTCTCGATGCAGTGTGTTATTTGAGCTTCCACTTTTCCGTTTCCCCTCAGGATCCCAAGGTGACGCCTGCATCGTGATACAGTTTGATGACATCCATAATGTGTGTTGTAACCCATTCACCTACATCGTCTTCCCCTATTCTCCTCTTCACTTGCAAACTAATTTGTTCTCTAACACACCATATCGCTGCTGATTGAATCCAAAATACAAATAACGAGTGTCTCACATAAACAACCATTAATATATATCTATACATTTCTAATGATGACGGTGGTAGTAGTTCTGAAAGTTCCCACTCCATACAATATCACCATCTCAAATTTATATTGAAACTGTGACCAGGTTGTTGATTGACTGACAAACTGACAGGCAGACAATTGTTTTGAGTTACAGATCTTCTCCAATTGTAGGAATACATCCCTCCTTTTGTCGATCCGTGTTTTCACATCTGCATCAGATTCTCTTCGTTTATCAACAATGTTTCCCACATTCGTGAAAGTGTCCACCTATTCCACAGTTTTTCCATCAAGTATGATTTGTTTGAATGGTGCTGACAGTGTTATATATTAGGATCTTGCATTTTCTCTTGTGTATGTTGAGGCTAGTGCTGCTGTGTGTTTCTACATTCGGTGTGTTCACCTACATTTGTCGTTGTTTGTGTGATAGAAGAGTGAGATCATTTGGAGAATCCGAATGGTTTCTCTGCATTCAAGCTATGCATTGTATTCTGTGCTTTCCCTTAGATGTCGAGGTCTTCATAATCTAGTTGACCACTAGAAGAAAGATGAAGGGGAGAGTAATCAGAGTTATTTGACATCGGTCTTCGTCTGGAACGCATCAGTGAGCTGTTATTGATGTACGACTTTGCAGTGTATTGTGTAGCAAGAATTCTGTATGATAGTGACAGTATTCTCAATTACACCACAATGTTAAAGAAGGTTCTATAAGGTTCTCCTATCCATACTTTCGAATGCCTTCTCATAGTCAAGTAAGTTGATGCATGGTGACGAGTTGTATTCAATTAATTGTTCAAAGATGATCCGTAGTGTGGCGATTTGGCCTGTTCACGATCTATCCTTACGGAATCCAGCCTGTTTATCTCAAAGTTGGATGTCTACTGAGTCTCTCATCCGCTTAAATACCACCCTGTCGAAAACGTTTACTGGTATCCATAGTAATGTGATTCTCCTGTGGTTCTCACATTTGCTCAGATATTCTTTCTTCGGTATCTTGATGAGGTGATCTTCTTTCTCGTCTGTCAGTGGCACTCGTTCTTCTTCTTAAATTTTTCTGAATAGCATGTGGAGCATGTTTGTATTTGCTTATATATGTGACTTCAAAGTTTCAGCTGGTATATTGTCAGATCCTACTGTTTTCTCACTCTTAATTTGTCTAATTATCAGCCATCCTGATTTCTTCAATCGTTGGTGGAGTGATATCTATTGGAAGGTCTGTGTGTGCTGCTTCGATGTTCAGTGTATTCAATGGAGCTGGTCTATTCAATAGCTCCTCCCAGTGTTCCAACCATTTGTTCCTCCTTCCTTGAATTCCAGTGATTGTCTTTCCTTCTTTGTCCTTGACCTGTCTCTCTGGTTTACTATATTTCCTTAACTGTTTCTTCGTCGTGTCATACAGTTGTTCCATATTTACTAATCTTGCAGCCATTTCCAATGGCGTTGCTAGCTCTTCCACATATTTCTGCTTGTCAGTTCTAATGCTTCTCTTAATTTTCTTGTTTGCTTCAGTGTATTCAGTTTGTGCCTTGACTTTCTCTGTCCTTGTTCAGCTGTTGTGAATTGCTGTTTTCTTCCTGAATCCTGTCCAGCGTTTCGATAGCAATCTGTTCCTTACGACGATGTTTGTTGCGATTCAGAACCTCCTGACATGTTGAAGTTAGTGCTTCTTTGATCTCTTTCTAATTGTCTTCTATAGAAAATTCTTCTTTCAATAGATCTTGTAATGCTTGGAACCTGTTTTTGAGAGATATCTTTAATTTGTTGAGTTTGTTAGTATCTCAAATAAATGCTGTATTCAACGTTTGTACTGCTGTTTCTCCAGCGGTCTAGTTTTTCTTTAGCTTCACTTTCATCTTGGAAGCAACCAGGTGGCGATCAAAAGCTATACCAGCTGCTCTCCTGATTCTCACGCCCTCCATTGACTTTCTGAATTTTTAGTGATACAAATATGTTCTATATGGTTCTCTGTAGTATGTTCCGGTGAAACCCGTATCGTTTATTATATGTGCTTGTGTAGGGGGAATACAGTATCACCTTTATTCATTTTGTTAAATCCACATAAATTAGTAAACATCTCACCATTTTCATTCCTTTCACCTAGTCCATACCGTCCCATGATATCTTCATATCTGATGTTGTCAATTTCGACTTCGGTGTTTAAATCTCCTAAAAGAGTGTCAGGTCCTATCCCGAGCACTTCACTATGATCGGTTGCACATCCTTGTGAAAATGATCTTTATCGTCCCCTGCTTCTTTGTTTTGAGGTATGCTTTAATGGTCCTTGATCCATGAGATTCTCATCCTATAAATACTTTTTTCTGACTCTTTGGACAGCATTAGAGGAACTCTCTGGGTGTGCGGAGCACTTTCTTCTTCGTGACAGCACCATCCCCCCGAATCTAACTTTTGCTGTCCAGCTTGGGTCCAATGGGCTTTACTCATTCCGAGCACCACCTACTTGTAACTGCTCATTTCCGCAGATATTTGATTGGTCCCCCAGTCTTCCATATCGTCCAAACATTCCATGTACCTATATTAATTGTTGTCATGGTTATTAGAAGTAGCACCAGCCTTGTAACTTCTAAATAATCTCGGCTTTCACAATGTGTCATAATTTTTCTAAATGAAGATCTTTCAAATCCCGGGACGGAGTTTAAATTGCTTAAATTATTTTTTCTGGTTAGCGTTTCTCAGAAAGGTTATTTTCTATGGGATAGGGTTGCCCCCCTATGTCCAACCCTTCTTCTTTACCTTGTCACAGGACCAGCAGTAACCCTAGACATGCTACAGGAGTAGTTACAATAAAAATATGGATACTAATAATCCAAAAAAAATAGTTCCAGATGTTCCAACTTTCTCGATATATCGATTTTACACTCGTGTGAATGAAATGGAATGAATCAGTTCATTAATATTCTTACTTGTTAATGGTTATTTTAAAATTGATTTTGTTTTCTTCAAATATCTGATCTTAATTTATTTGGGTGTGGTTTTACTGACTATTCACCATTTTTTTTTTGGTATGTAGATTTGAATAGACAAAAAATACATGGAAATGTAGATATGATCAATGTTGCATAGTAATTTTAAAGTACTCAAATTAACAGAAAGCAAATTTTTATACTCCAGACTTACTCTTGTCAGGATTTACTGCCAAATGTATAGCTAATGTACAGCAAAGAGTATTATATATCCGAAAGATATTCCTGTGATCCTTCATATAATTGTGCTAAGGATCATTAAGCTCAGTTAAGACCGCCCCACTTTTACGTCACTGAGATGGAATTTAATCTTTGACACCTTCATTTGTCTTAAAACCTACGTGAGTATCTAAGCCATGGCTTTGCTTATGAGAAATATATATAAGTTTTAATCAACGTGATAAGCTTTAATCAAAAGATAATTTCACAAGAAATTCCTTTGTAAAATATGAATATTAAATATATATGTCAAAAAATGTATGAAATTACAGTTTGTTTCAAATCCCTGATTAACGTTAGTTAGACAAGGAAACGCTGAACAGTTGTCTCACCCTAGAACACAGGATCTTCAAGCCTTGAAACAAGCTCGTAATCTAGAAAACTCTGGGTTGCCATCCAGGGCAATATACTACTTATTTAAGTTAATAACAATCATCACCTGCTAACTGGGGAAACACTTCGTGATGAACCGAACAAGTACATATATATAACGTTACTAATTAAGATAAAGATGTGTAAGCAATGACTATAGCTTGATGAATAGTTCGATAATACCGACACGTTGACGCGTTTGTACTTCTCATTCAGAGACAACCTTCTGACTTATGGTCTTTCGAACCTTCACAAAGTATGGTCCACCCATACTTGTTCGGTTCATCACGAGGTATATATATATATATATATATATATATATATATATATATGCAGCTCCTTAAAGTGTTCGGTTTATCGGTAAAGTATCATAACTGCTCTGCCACCTCGCTTCCAAATTAGTTGGACTAACCGCGCAGGGAGTGCGTGGGCACTGTTACAGAATCGGATATCGAGAATGGTAAAACTTTGATAGATAATTCTCGGAGTTCTATTGAGACGCTGTGACTGGTGTAGCCCAACCACTTCAGAAATGAGATAAATATCTCCAATCGCACTAAATGATGGTCGAGCGGTCTTGTGAACTGAAAGAAGTAAGAACTGGAGAACCCCGGCTGCTGATTCAATGGTCTGTATGATAAGTGCTCGTTTCGAAACCCGAAGGTTATGAGTACGATTCTTGTTGGGGAGTTGTGAATATGAAATGATGGGTTTCATACTAGAAAAGAACAGCTACTCAGGACTTCTTAGTTATCAACGGTTATTTGGTCGAAATAAGTCTGAAATATAAAACTCCAAATTTGAAAACTTCCATAACACACTCTAATGACTAAGTTGACCTTTGGATACCTTATTTTCACGTTCACACTTTCGTTAACATGACATTAGAACTTTTTGTTTTACAATTTAGCAAATGCATTGATACATTTTACTTTTCCATATTAACTTGTTTATCAAATACAGTCATGTAATTCATTTCGAAACACTAACTATTATATAGTTGGATAGTATTTCAAATTAAAATCAATAGATTTCATGTGATTCTCTTACAAATACTGCATTTATATAAATAGAGTAGTGGCTAACAGTGAAACCTAAGAAGCGCATTTCATCCTATTCGGAACTTCCAAACTGGATGTATTTGCATCTCAATGTTGATGTTCAAAGTGAAACCCGAACCTAGTACCTTATATTCCTAAAACTAACGGGTTTTCCTCTGAGATACTGAGCCCGGATAGCTAATATCTTGTTTAAGCAGATATGAATTTGACATGAAAGAATTTATATTTTACTTTGCAGCTGACAGATGCATTCCAAGTAAGGACCGGATTCAGACAAGGTTGTCTAATCTCCCCCTTCCTCTTTCTTCTGGTGGTCGACTGGATTATGAAGACCTCGACATCTGAGGGAAAACACGGCATTCAATGGACAGATTAGAACTAATTAGGCAATTTGGACTTCGCACATGACCTAGCCCTCCTATCGCATACACACGAACAAATGCAGGTGAAGACAACTAGTGTAGCATTAGTCTCTGGATCAGTAGGCCTCAACATAAACGAGGTGAAAATCAAGGTCCTCAAATACAACACGGAGAACATCAATCCAATCACACTTGATACCGAAACTCTGGAAGATTTAGAATCCTTCACATACCTAGGAAGCATCACCGATGAACAAGGAGGATCAGATGCAGACGTAAAGGAGAGGGTTGGCAAAACAAGGATAGCATTCCTACAATTGAAGAATATATGGAAATCAAACCAACCGTCTGTCAGCCAATATCAAAGTGATAATCTTCAATACGAACGTCAAGACAGTTAGTTCTTTTTTACGAAGTTGAAACTTGGAGAACTAATACAACCATCATCAAGAAGGTACAAGTATTTCGAAATAGCTGTCTACGCAAGATACTCAACATCCATTGGCCGGATACCACCAGCAAAAGCCTTGTGTAGGAGAGAACAAACCAACTTCCAACTGAAGAGGAAATTAGGAAAGGACGATGGAAATGGATAGGACATACATTACGGAAATCATCAAACTGCGTCACGAGGCAAGCCCTAACTTGGAATCCCGAATGGGAGTGGAAAAGAGGAAGACGAAATTACGTCTTAAATAGAAACAGATATGAAAAGGATGAATAACAACTGGAAAGATCTGGAAAGGATTTCCCAGGACAGGGTTGAATGGCGAGTACTGTTGGGTGGCCTATCCTCCTCCACTGGAAGTAACAGGCGTAAGTAAGTTTGAAAATCATCTGTGTTTATCAGTTTGCTTAAAAAAAAAGATAACGAATAATGAAATGGGTCATTCCAATTTGTATACTAAACAATAATTGAAATTCTACACCCAGAAACACAGTAGCTTAGTCAAATATCGTATATCATACAATCAAAACATTTTCATGATAACCTAGTGAGTCATATTTGCTAAAATAATCACTTCAAACATATAACAATCAGTTCTGTTGATAAAATACCTTTGCAAAAAATAAATTGCTTTCAGGATATTTTAATATTTTACAGTTATTGAATTAATGTTGGAGTTTGACCCAATTCAATATTATGACCTATTGACATATTGGCATAGTAACAGTTGTCATTGTAACCTTTTATATTTCTATACTATTTTGACTCATGTAATTTTACACCAGGATGTAATTCATACCTATTTCTATTGGTTATTTTGTCTTGTACAATATCATGTATACGTTGTAGAATAACTAGATATATACCTAGCAGTGAAATCCAGAATGGTCTCGTCAAATATATCCAGCTGACGAGTATCAAACAGGATTCCATTGTTAGCCAAAAATCCATCTATTCCACACAAAAAAAACTTGTGAAAACTGGCTATATCAAAGTAATTTCCATAGGATACACATATGCCATCAAAGACTGATCAAAATTTAGTTAATATTGTGAACGATAAGGTCATTCAGATCGTTTCTAATAATGATATATGTACACTTTGATATTTTCTTCTCTCTCTCTCTCTCTGTGTGTGTGTGTGTCGTTTCTTAAGTCAGAAATGTATATTAATCATTCAATCTATTTAGATTCAGTAGATTTATTGCATATTAGAATAATTCCCAGTCCATATTTTTGTTCAGACTCCAATGAACTAACAATCACTAGGCATTATTATGTTTTCTTTCAAAGCATACACTGATGTAACTTATTCAGTTCAGCAATTATTCATCTAAAACACAAGTATTATTATTATTTACCATTAGACACAGAAATAAAGTTAAAAAAGAGTGATTAAATGTTGTTTTAAATCTAACATCACCTTACCATTTAAAGGTGATTCAAATTGACTTTTTATTGAAACAATGGCTTAAATCAGTCATCAATAAGACATGTTGTACAGCAAAGATCATTATTAAGAAAACAACACGGTTCATATTTCATCGAAAACCTGAAAGACAAGAAAAGTATTACATCACATTCTACTGTGTTTAACAATTTAAATGTATCAGAAGGGGTTTTGTGGAGATTGTAGTAATTTCGGTTGTTGAGATCATGAGTCAATTGAAGCTAAACCACCATAGAAAATCTGAAAGCACTGGACGGCCGTTTCGTCCTGTTTTGGGACTACTTAGCAGCGCGCATCCACGACCCAGCCTCGCGGGGTCATACATACATAGGGAGGAGCAATCGTGATCTCGAAATTAGGGTATTTGAATGTGTACATAAATGGTTGCACAAACAAATGACCCAATAAGAATAGAGAATAGATATCCATCATCCTCTATTGCCAAACACATAATTGAAACAGGTCATAAGATTGATCGTAACTCAGCTTTTGTGGTGTTGCACAAAAGTGTAAACGGGAGTATACTAAGGTTTATTGAAGCCTTAGCCATACGATAATCCGAACCCCCTTTTTGTTTATTCAAAAACAGTTTGTTCTCATCCGAAATCTACCCTGGTAATATTAGCTTATTATCCAAAGTGATGAGGTTTCAAATTGTTTTCACATTATTTCTTTATTATCCTTGTCTCCTCTCACCTTCCATTTCTAGTCTAGTTGACCTTTTATTTCTTATATATAAATGTTCTTAACAAGTATATTATGAATGATCAGATGGTTCGAAATGTAATGCACTAACATATCCACATAGTTCTGATAATCTTCTTATTACACTATCGAAATTTATCAAAGGGACTAATTGTTTTAAATAACATTTGTTGATTACTGAGTAAGTAATATTGTGAAAATTTATTTACTTTAATAAAATTATTGAAATGAAACCTAACGGATAGATTGTTTGTGACAGATACTGAGCTATATTTCACTCCTTCAACCATTGGTTTTTCCACTAGTGAGAACCTAAACCTGAAAGTTTAGACCTATTACAACACAACTCTGTACAACAATCAATGACTTCATGGATTGATGTCAGGTCTTGTTTTAGTCGTATATATATTTCTCTTTATTTTCTATCACACTATTAAACTTCACATGTCGAGGTAAGTCCGATCAACGTAATGTGACTCAACAAACAAAAAAGGGTTTTGTAGAGTAATTAGTTTATTTCAAAAGTTGTTTTTCCCACCAAATGAAGCATTACAAAACTAAGAAGTATCATATTGATATCTGTCTTACCATGTCACGAACGTTTTAGAAAACACGACACTAGCCAAAATTGAACACATATGTTTACGACACGATATCCCCATTAAGTCATGAATACTATGAGCAGAGATGCATAGTGGCTAATAGTGAAATCCAAAACGCGCGTTTTGTCCTATTTGGGACTCATCAGCCAGATGTATTTGAATTCCAGAGTCGATGTTCGCTCCAGCACTCAAACTTGGAATGTGTTAATTTTTAAAATATTTATTATGCAATCATTATGTAGACTATCCCTCCAGTTTTATAATTCCAAATATCAAGAATAACATTGTAAGCTGCTATAATGATGGTATTTAAGCACAAAATATCATACATAAAAATGCCTTGAAATAATGTAGAAGTTATGTAACTGAAATGATTCCTTTTAATTGTGTTGTATTATCGAATCTTATTAATTTAATTCTATAGCTTTCAATTTCATTCTGGACAACATGATCAAACCCCAGAGAACAAAACACAAACAACGATAAATTGTATATCTCTATTAGATTTTGAACTTAATTGAAACATATTGATAGGGAAAGATTATATATATAAGTAGGTAAAATGAAAGCTTCAAATTTCTGAAATATCTAACAGTTACAGTAAGCAAACCGGTAAATAAAGAAATCGAACAGACAACAATAGGGTGTTAACATAAAGAAAGAAATTCATATCACCTATGTGTACAGATATACAAATACATATATATATTTAATGCTTTCAAGTTATTAAACATTTATACATACAGTTATTCATGTTAATAAGTAGATTTGTGAGGGAAGAGGGCTGGTGATGGTAGGAGGGGGGTGGGGTGGAAAGTAAGCATTTCAATCATTCACATTTTATCTTTCCAACTTATATTATGTTTTTGTACAATAACTCTAATTGATAATTTAAGACAAAATAAAATTACATAATACATAGATTGAAAATAAAACATTCAATGAAAATCAATATTTGCACAGTGAAATCAATAAATTAATAAACAAAAGAATAGATAATAATAATAATCCATAAAATAAAGAAAATGGTACCTGTGTTATTATTGATTTATTTAATATTATACAGTAAATAATTTATCTTTAAAAATGGAATCAGTTAAGGAGGGTGGGGTGAGGGAAGGAGTAATGGGAAATAATAGAAATAAATAATGAATTAATGAGAAAATACTATCATCAACAATGATAATAAGTTAGATGGGAAAAGAAAATACAAATTATTTGTTGCATGTTATCATTCACTCCTATTACATTGATTCAATGAAGGTGAAATTGAAAATAGAACAATATTTTATACTGATGATGATTGTGTTCAATTTAAAAAGTGATTAACATAATGGGTAATTGATTAAAACTAGTAAAATAATTACTGACAATTGAGAAGTATTCAATAGAACACATGTTTCGTCTTAGCTTAAGATTCCTCTTCAGTAGTAGTAGTAGTAGTAGACAATTTAACTAGAATGATGCATTTGTTCAGTTGTCACATTTCATAATGTAAACAATTTTCAAAGAAAATAACATTGTTATAATTAAAACAACAACAACAACAAATAAACCAAATAAGAACATACAAAAAAAAAGAAAACTTTCCCTAAGATAAAAGAAATCAAAATAAACTAATAAATAGATAAATGAAAAAAAAACAACAAAAGAGTGTCAATCCATAAATAAGTAAACAATAAATATTATGTAGAATTTCGATTATTTCTTTTTCTGTAAACAAAATATACACGGCATGTTACATTATTTAAAATACTCAATAGAAGGCCAATGACGGTGAGGTGTATAGGTGCAAGAAGGGAGGCAGAAGGGGGGGGGTAAACAATAAGGAGCATGATGATGGAGTATATGTAAGTGTAAATAAACACAGAAATAGTTGCGAATAGTTTTTTTCTTTTTTTTTTTTAAAAAAGCAAACAAACAAACAAAAAGCATATAGAATGAAATATACGATAATTAACTCCCTTATTGAGAGGGAAAAGAAACTTCTTAAGCTTACAATGAATATACTTGATAAATATTTCTAATAATTGAAAATAATAAAGCAAAATAATAAAAAATAAATGACAATACATGAAAAAGAAGCAAATTATAAATAAATATAATTAATGGATTCATCATCAATTGCATAATATTGCACATCATATATACACCGGATTTATTCGTTTTTTGTTGTTGTTCGTGATTGCATAAAGCTCACATGCACAAAAAGAAAGAAAGGAAGAAATAATGAAACACACAAAAAAAAACAGAGGTGATAATACAATATTTAACTGTGGTCTATTACTACCAATAATACTATTTATTACTCATATGATTAGTAGTATTCATCTTCTAATAACTCTTGTTTATTGATCATATCATTTGACTTTCCAGTTAAAGGGATAACATGAACATTGGATGAGTGTACAGTAGTAATGGTAGTAGTAGTAGTGGTAGTCATAGAAGTGAAAGGATGAGAAAGATGTGTAGATGTACTATTATTATTATTATTACTATTAATAGTATTAGTATTGTCATCGGTTGTGAATTGTGTATTCAACGCAGAAGTTGTATTCATCATTACTTGATTGGTACTAACATTCATAGATTTACTGTCAACATTTAATTGTTGTTCATCAGTTAATACTGATTGTATATTTGTATTTGGGATTTGAATAAATTTATCATTAGTTGTAGTAGTATTAATGTTGTTATGATTATGATGAATATTTGCCGGTTCAATTGGTATAAAACGATACAATTCTTGATTAAATTGTTCCAATTTATGTAGATATTCACAACTTGTAGCGTTGTCTATTTGATTTAACTCATTCATAGTATTATCATTATTTTTGGAAAACAACAATTTGCCAACCACTATTTGTAACCATAACAATTTAGGAAGAAACAAAGGGTGAAACAATTAAATTAATCAATATATTGGATTGCTAGGGTTATCGATGAACCTAGTACAAAAAAAACTTAAGAAATTCATAAACTATTAAAGAGTCTTCATGGAAAAAAAATGAACAAAACAACTTTTTTCAAGCTGATCTAGTGTTTTCGTGAGGACTGTGAAGTTTGAGAGGGTGACTGTCAACCCGTTGAAATAAACCCAAAAAAATAAATAGTTCTGGAGATCTTCGATACAAGTGTTGACTTCATTAGTTTTACTGGACACATCCTAGCTGAAGGCGCACAGTCAGTCAAGCATCCATACCAGAGCATCATTGGGTATGCTATTCTACGCATCCCTCAAAACAACCATTTAGCTTAGATCAAACACTTCTCGATATATCGAATACCTTCCGAATGTATATTCAAACTCTTTCATTCGTGATTTTTGGCTTGAGTGGATTTGAGGTCAGTCAATTATAGAGGTGTTACGAACAAAAGCGTTGTCAAACCCTGAATATCCGTGATATCTTTAAAATCTTTAATTATGAGTGGTTTCTGAGCTTTCCGATCGCAATCTCAATGTCTTGATGGTTTCTGACTAACTGAATTAGGAGCAATCATCTAAGTACATAAACCGAGAAAAATGTAAGATGAGGCAGCTAAAAAAACGGATTGATATGCGAGAACCTTCATAAATGTTATGGAATAATGGAGATAACCCCATAAATATAGGTAATTTTGATCAGAATAAAATTAATGTACTCTAAATTTTCTAATATAAAACTTTAATGACTTCATTTTGCGTACTTGTTCAACCGGCTACGTATGTACAAGCTCTGTATGACTTTCTGGTCAAATTATTGAATTGGTAACATAATGAGTTGAAAATAGTACTATAATAATAGGTCCAAAAAGCTTGTTAACATCTGCTAATCACTACTTTTTGGGTTCAACTGATGACTACTATCGATAAAACTGAATTAGTCGGTAAGCCAGTCAGTCATTAACCACACACATAGGATTATACTTAAGTCCTGAATGAGGGTGACGCAAACATTTCGTATATTCATGACACAGAACCCTAGAAATCTATCAAAATCTATATTTTGTTCGATTTGACACAATTTTAAAATAGTGAAATCTTCGCAATATAGTTCAGAGTTTTTTCAAGGATAATAGGCATAATATTTTCTAGACTCAATTCAATAACATTAGCTAAACATACAAAGCAAAAAGAATGCATAGTAGATAGATGAGTGACTTCATCAAACGTATACATGCACACAAGTTGATCCCATTACGAAATTCTGTGCAAAATATTAACCAGATACTATTCGAATATTATTAATATCAAATCATTTAATCTTCTTATATAATCAACAACAAAAATTTTGTTGTTGTTGATTGAAATCATGAGTCAATTTAAGCTAGACTACCATGGAAAACCTGGAAGCACTGGACGGCTTTTTCGTCCTAGTATGGGAACCTTCAGCAGTGCGCATCCACGACCCCGCAAGATTTGAATCCAGGACCTGTCAGTCTCGCGCCAGGCGTTTAACCAACTAAACCACTGAACCGCCATCCAATAGTGTTAATATCTAACCTCAACCAATCCACAAAATTACACGACCATCTTCCATTGTACTGAGGTAGATACCTATTTCTACCCGACACGGATTAGCTTTTAACGTTTAACAGGAATGAAAACCAAAAAATAGTTTATTCACCTTGAAGTTGTTGATTAACTGCTTTCATATTTTCAAATGTATCATGTAAGGCATATTTTGTTGATGATTGTACATCATCTCGATTCTGTTGTGTAGATACAAAACGACTATTTAATTCAGTAGTATTACTTCCACTCGCGTTAGTTTGTTGTTGATTATGACTTTAAATAAAAAATTAGGAAAAAGAGGTCAGAGGAGAAATTGTAACCAAATAAAAATACACTACATTATCAATTTAATATGAATAAATAAAAATGACTACTTGATGTGTAAATTTCAAGTTAAGTATGGGCTTACATTACGTATTAATATATCATTTGAGAAGGGAAACAATATAAAGAACCAAAGAGTAATGAACAGATGTTTCACCAGAGTATGGTACTATTTTTTAGGATTGCGCACGAATAAAACAAACATGGATCGAATCCTGAACTTTCAGACCTCGTAAGTAGCGTGGTTTGAAATCGCATAGTTCATAATTCAAATTTCAGTCAATTCGTGTTTTTATTGCAATAATCATTCAATGAAATTCGTAAATAGCTCCCTTACTCTCGACCTGATTAGCCAGTCATAATTTTTATCACAATGAAACTTTGAGATGTATTCTTAAAGTTTTTTATGGGTGTGTATAAGATCATTATTGGACGAATGGTTATGGATATCTACTGTGGAGTCTCAGTCTAAGGTTGGATAAATGTCTAGCACTTCCTGGATTACAATGCTTCCTTGATTGGTATTAGTTCATGGCGAATAATAACTTCAACATCAAATAATTGACACAGACTACCCAATAAAACGTTTTAATCTTAGTAGACAGGGTAACTAACTACAAATCCGTGTTTTCAGCGTTGAGGTCCAATTATTGTGCATTCAGGCTAATGACGTTATCTAGCTATCCAAATTTGAACAGACAAAAAGAAAGATTCCATATTGAAACCTAATAGATCCGATTCGAGTTGTTTAGTCACTTAGTCAATGATTGATACATAAATCCTCAACGTACCTAATTTTTATGTAAATCCAAACTTATTTTTGTCGATCAATGTTCAGGGCAAAAATGGAATAGACAAATTCCCAAAGCGTGAGAGTAGTGCTAGATACTCTCTCGACCAAATGGTGAATTTTCAAAGTACAACACTACTACTATAATGTATTATTTTATTAGTAAATAAATAATAACTACAAGTGGGGCATGATTGGAGGTAGTCGACAGGAAACCTTGGGCATAGGTTTTGCGTTAGTTGGTATTCATCAGCAGGTCATACCTATAATCTTGAGGGGACAGCTGCTCTCGGTTTCACAGTCAGAGATATTACCACTGAGCCATCCAGATCACGACTGATACCCTGTAGGATTATTACCATCTTACATCTCAATATGGTGCACACGATATCGAGTCACGTGAATTGTATTAGGACTTAGTAGAACTTAACTTATATAATATTGGTCACCATTCAGAGATTAAATCCATTGTAAATAGTAACTGCTTTAACACAGTATGAGATTTTTAATTATTGCTCGAAAACGTTCAACGCTCTCTAACTTAAGCACAGTGAAACAAATATTTATCGTAAATTTTACTCTAGTTATTGAACATCACACCATTACTATTAGCACTATTAGTTAATACGTTACCACTAGCAATTTTATCCCGTTTTCCATGCTTATTTTTCCACTTCTTCATAATTATTGGATATGATTATTTTCACTCTTCCAACTGATATGCTGAAACTAAGTGTGAATCGATAGACATTTGTATTGAGTTCGAACATTGTTCCATCATATTAGTTTTATTTATAAGATGAATTCAGTAAATTATCTGTCACATAAGTTTTATTTATCAATATATGTTTGAAAGCCAAAGATGTTATGAGTGTGTGTGTGTGAAAAAGAACTTATCTCATCGTACCAATTGAAGAAGCTGGAGTAAAACTAAAAAATACATTCTCTTAAATGGAATTGTAAGTCATTAAAACAATGAAGATCAAGAGAACTGAAAACATTCTACAATAAGATTTCACGACAAGTGTAAGTTTTTCAGTTCCCTATTGTGGACTGATTTTACCTATATAACTATTGAAAACCAGCAAGCACTCGATAGTATAAGACTCCTCAGAAGTAAATATCCACAATATCACATGCGATCGGGTCGAGAATATTGTGTTGCATGTATTACAGCACAACTTCAACGAACACCTTAACATCTTAGCACATATTAATAATATGCTAATTTGAATGTTGGCTTAGTAGTTCAAAAATTCAACTTTTAATCAATAACTAGCAGATCTGAAATATAGTTTACCTATTATGACTTAAATAAGCAATAGGGTAATATGGTTAACCTTCAGACATAACTCATGACTAAAAGCTGAATAAATAAATCTATATTTGATAAATGATTTTCAAATGTATATACATGAATTAGATTTCATTTGATTTGCTTAGAAACACATGGAAAACATTTTTAAGGTGTTATTATTCAATAAAATAGATTATATTATGGAGTTATTCGTACACCTACCATTTTTGTTGTTATTCGAATGATTGAATGCTAAGAGATTATGTGAGTAATAAGTAAATCATTATTCAATAAAGAAATATACTGATCAATATGTTTAGATGAGAAACAAACAAACAATCAATCAATCAACTAATATATTTACTTATTTACACATATATGATCTGAATTATTTTTATGAATTAATTAATATTACCTTAATCGATAGGCTAATTTATCAGAGAATTGACGTAGTTTTATAGACAGATACCGGATTGTATCGACCATAAGTGAATAGTAAATCTATATTTTAAAGGAAAAAGAAATTCAAGTAAATTCATATAAAGAAAAGATCTAGATTATTATATAGGGGGATATGTAATCGCCAAATACATTTTATGAGGAAATTGGTACCAGGATACTTATCCAGATGACCATGATCGACTTATCAGCCAATCAAGAGACAGTGTTCAGTTCTAAATTATTTATTTATTTATTTAAACACATAAACAGTGAAGAAGGCACCAAATAGATATACGCCACACTTCATCATTCGATTTGTGTGAAGGATGGGATACTGCATGGGTGCCCAAACCGAAACAGGTGGTTTTCTTAGAGGGCCACACCCTAAGCCTTCTACCTAAAGGTCTAATCTACAAGCAACGTAAGGAGATACAGTCCCGTGGTAGCCGGTGACCAATGATTGGTTCATACTCCATTTTCTTCTTCAGGATACTGGAGCTCATTTACACCATTGGTTTGGAATGAGGGTTATTCGACTCCTCTAGGTGGACTCTCTGTGTCCACCAGTCCGGTTATAGCGCTGGGCATTCGCTTTTCGTCCTCTTAATTTCGTAAAAAAAACACCCCCTCCACGAGAAGGTAGTGAAAATCAACTAATTAACAATGAAAACCTCCCATAAAATTACACTAGAATAATCGTTTTAATTAACCCAAACATGTTGAATTATTCTTTACAGTGAAGGAATAACATTGAAACTACATATTAACAGTTGGGTTAGCGTTGTGAGTTAGGTCTGAAAACTAAAGATTTTTTTTGTCACTAACTGATACTAGCTATAATGCCAAAGGTCAGGGTTAAGTATTCGGTTTTAAGCTGGAGTTATGAGTTGGGATTACGAATTAGGGTTAGGGTTTTCATTGAGAAATGACATCAATTGTAATACAATGATCCGGTGACACCATTGTGTTGACAGATTTAGGAAACATAAAGCTGAGATTTATTATCCAGTTATAATATTATCTAGCTATACAAATACCAATTACTCACTGAATCAAATCAAGTACCTGAACATATAATTTGCATTCAGAGAAGGTTCTTAAACATAGTGCACTATTTACTTCTTGATTGCATAACAGATATTTCTTTATTATTTCCAATCATTCTAAGGATAAAATATTGCCAATTTCGCTTGGTTTACAATTACATAGAAACTATTTATCACAACTCTCCCTATTTCGTGAAAAACATCAACAAGGTGTCATTTTCATTCTGACTGATTCGTTCAAAGTTACTAGTATAGTATAAGATTACAAAGAAACCAATATCGATTATGATGAATTCCCATTACGCTAAATTATTCAGAGAAGTAAACTCTGATCACAGACTTACAATACATTTTTACTATGATTTGTATTTTAGTGCCAAATGCTTAGTTCATAGATTCTAAACTTTGAAACTAACGCATAAACGACTAAGTTATATATATTTACAATTCTATTGTTGTCATAATCACCACAACTTCTATTATTACACTCGTCTTTATTATTTTAGTTAACCAGTCAAAGAATAAAAGGATACAGATAGTTTCATTTACTTGGTTTAAGCCAGAAATCCGAAATGTTGGCATAGTGCATGTACGTAATATAAGCTCTGATAATAAAACATTGCCGGATCATTGTGGAACAATCAATTGAATGAAATTCATCACTCTAAATCAACTTCATTGACTACGAGAAATCATTTGATATTGTGGACAGAACAACACTATGAAAGCTTCTTCGACATTACGGCGTGTCTCAGAAGATAGGCAATATCATACGGAATTCCTATGATGGATTAACCTGCAAATTCGTACATGGAGGACAGTTGAAAGACTCGTTCGAGGTAAAGACCGGTGTAAGGCAAGGTTGCTTACTCTCACCCTTTTTTTTCTCCTGGTGATCGACTGGATCATGAAGACGTCAACAACTCAGGGGAAGTATGGGATACAATGAACATCTACACTTTGTAGATGATCTGGCTCTTCTATCGCGCACAACAACAAATGCAGGAAAAGACGACCAGTGTAGCAGCAACCTCAACAGTAGTAGGTCTCAACATACACAAAGGGAAATGCAAGATTCTCCGATACAACACAGCATGCACCAATTCAATCATAATTGACGGAGAAGATTTGGAAGATGTAAAAACCTTTACATATTTCGGCAGCATCATTGATGAAAACGGTGTATCTGATGCAGATGAGAAGGCGCGAATCGGTAAAGCAAGAACAGCATATCTACAATTGAAGAACATATGGAACTCAAAACAACTGTCTGTCAACCAACACCAAAGTCAGGATTTTCAATACAAATGTCAAGACAGTTCTACTGTATGGGGCGGAAACGTAGAGAACTACGAAAGCCATCATCCAGAAGATACAAGTGTTTATTAACAGTTGTCTACGCAGACTACCCCAGATCCGTTGGTAAGACACTATGAACAACAACCTACTATGGAAGAGAACAAACCAGGTCCCGATGGAGCAAGAAATTAGGAATAAGAGATGGAAGTGGATAGGACACACATCGAGGAAATAACCCAACTGCGTCACAAGGCAAGCCCTCAATCTGAATCCTCAAGGTCAGAGGAGAAGAGAAAGACCAAAGAACACATAACGTCGAGAAATGGAGACAGACAGACATGATAAAAATGAACGAAAATTGGATAAAACTGGAAAGGAAGGTCCAGGACAGAGCGGGTTTGAGAATGCAGGTTGGAGGCCTATCCTCAATTGGGAGTAACAGGCGTAAGTAAGTAATTAAGTAATAAAACAGTGCACAAAATTGTAAATGGAAGAATGATGAAAGAGATGAAGACGATAGGAAACTACAAGTTGATGAAATATTTTCACCAGAACTAAACACATACACAGTGTGTACAACCACTATGGATTTACAAAAGAAATTGATAATTTGAATACAAGAACGAAAAGAATTTAAATTTTGAGTTCTAATGTTAACGAGAAATGCATTATACAGCAGAAAAAGATTTTGAAAATTTTTAGACCACGCTTGCTGTTAAATTCGGAACTATGAAACTAACATTCTAAAAAACAGAATCAAAAGTTTAATAAATACTTAAGTTGTTTACGTTTAGTCTGAAAGAACTTGATGAAAATTTTACAAGTTTGAGCTAAATTAATAAACTTCATTCTACCGGAAAATAGATACGAAAAGTAAATTAGCCTGTTACATCTGATAGAGTATAAGATGGCAAAAAGCAATTTCCAACTAACTCTATTCTGCGATCTCTCCACCTGATCAAAATCATGATTCATACAATCGATGTCTGCCTCCAATCCCATGACCAATCTGTTACACAGTCTGCCTTAAGGATTCCAAGTTAAGACTTGCTTCGTGATGCAGTTTCATGATTTCCACAATGTGCATTGTGACCCATTCACCTACATCGTCTTCCCCTATTCTCCTCCTCACTTGCAAACTGCTTGCTTTCCTGACACACTATTTTGCTGCTGATTGAATCCAAAATACAAATAACGAGTGTCTCACATAAACAACCATTCATAAATATCTATACCTTCCTAATGATGACGGTCGTAGTAGTTCTGAAAGTTCCCACTCCATACAATATCACCATCTCAAATTTATATTGAAACTGTGACCAGGTTGTTGATTGACTGACAAACTGACAGACAGATAATTGTTTTGAGTTACAGATGTTCTCCAATTGTAGGAATACATCCCTCCTTTTGTCGATCCGTGTATTCACATCTGTATCAGATTCTCTTCGTTTATCAACAATGTTTCCCACATTCGTGAGTGTCCACCTGTTCCACAGTTTTTCCATCAAGTGTGATTTGGTTGAATGGTGCTGACAGTATTATGTATTAGGATCTTGCATTTTCTCTTGTGTATGTTGAGACTAGTGCTGCTGTGTGTGTTTCTACATTCGGTGTGTTCACCTACATTTGTCGTTGTTTGTGTGATAGAAGAGTGAGATCATTTGGAGAATCCGAATGGTTTCTCTGCATTCAAGCTATGCATTGTATTCTGTGCTTTCCCTTAGATGTCGAGGTCCTCATAATCTGGTTGACCCCCAGAAGAAAGAAGAAGGGGAAGAGTAGACAGCCTTGTCTGACACCAATCTGGACTTGGAATAAATCTGTGAGGGGTTCAGGCGGAGTTAATAGATGCTAAGAACATCAAGGAAATGCACTATTCTTTAGATCAATGAAGACAATAAAAGTATACTTCGCTGACAAACCAATCAGATTTTTGGGTTGAATTCAAAATATGATAATGGACAACTTGTACATTATATATGAGCTAGTGAAATCTTACCAGTATCTAGTTACTAAGACACTAAAATCTGATAAACATTAGAAAGACTATAAGAATGACGACAAGCCCAAGTCATTCGTAAAATGATATCAAGAAAGTGATTAGTCGTATACAGAAAAACAATAATAGAAAACAAGTAGAATTAAAATGTCTATGACATCTTAACGTGAATTTTTAAGCTTTTCAAGATAATCTTAAACATAGGCTCCTAACACTAACTGTTTTTTGGCTTTTGTAAGGTAGAAGGTTGATCATTTATGACGTCTGCATTTTGATTGGTTAATAATTTTATAATTTTCTCAAGGTCACTTTTCAATCAGTCGGGTTCATCGGCAAATTATATTTTCCTCATAAAATCAAATAAATAAACTTGATATCAGATGGGTTTTGTGAATATAATAGTAATTTTAATGGTTAAGATCATGGGTCAGTTGAAGCAAGACCACCATGGAAAACCTGGAAGCACTGGATGGCCATTTCGTCCTATTGTAGGGCTCCTCAGCAGTGAGCATCCACGACCTCACCCCCTGCGAGACTCGAACCCAGGACCTTCTGGTTTCGCGCGCGAGCACTTAACCACTGAGCTCCAATTGACTCATGATCTCAACTATTACATTACTACACTCTCCACAAAACTCCTTCTGATACTAATCAACATATGTTCACTAGTGACTGGCTTCAAAATGTATATCCTGGAGTTCTAGTGAAAAGCAGTGACCACTGGAGTTCAACTGTGTCTGTTGTGAGCTAACAACTCACTGAAGACAATAGTGGATGTGTCGATCAATTTCGTGAATTAGTTGAAGTTAGACATAACACCGTTAGATGCCGGCCGGTTCAGTGCTCTAATGGTTAAGTGCTCGCGCACGAAACCAGCAGATCCTGGGGGAGGGATCGTGGATGTGCACTGCTGAGGAGACCCAAAATGGGACGAAACGGCCGTCCAGTGCTTCTAGGTTTTCCATGATGGTCTAGCTTCGACTGACTCATAATCTTAACCATTTAAATAAATTTAAGGTGAAAAATTTAAAAAATGCATCACTCACAGCAGATTCATTTGGATCAGAACTATCCGGATCAAAATTTGGATTTAATTGGAATGATTGAGATGAAAGAATGAAATCAGTAAATTTTTCATCTGTACCATTTTGTATAATAGGAAGATATACTTTCTTAGTATTATTACGATTTAAAATAGTTTGAGAAAATTTTTGAAAATTTGATAAATTTTCCGGAGCAACTGACAACATTGTTTCTAATGTATGATGAGGTAATGGTGTAGTGAAAGCGGAACATTCAACAATTTCAGATAGACCTGGATCTGTAGTACTATCTGGTAATGTAGGTATAGTTTGTGTATTATCATTTATTAATGGTAAATTAATTGTTCCAACATCTGGATACAATTTGTTTATTGGTTCAAATTCATTTTTATTCTCTTCACTACAACTTCCATCAGATTGAAATAGCTATGATTGACAAGAGAACATAAATGAATATATGATTGTATTCTATAGTGAAAATTTATTTTTATTTTTCTAGACACATCAATTAAGTCAGAATGAGTTTTGTGGAGATTTTTTAGAAATTTCACAGATTTAAATCATGAGTCAATTGAAGCTAGACCAAAATGGAAAACCTGGAAGCACTGGACTGCTGAGGAGTCCCATACTAGGACGAAATGGCCGTTCAGTGCTTCCAGGTTTTCCATGGTGATCAAGCTTCAATTGACTCATGATTTCAACATCAATTACACGCTGTATAGAAATTGGAATATTATTTGTTTGTAAGGATTTGAATCATCTTGTTTTTGATGTTTTCTGAATTGAAATTTGATTCGTTCCCATTTTGTTAAAATAAAATATCAACAAACTGGATGATCCAAATCTTTATGAATAAAAATGATAGTTACTAAACAATTAGTTGATATTTGAACTCAATAGAGTAGTGAATTATTGGAATGATTTTTGAACCAATAGATAGTGATTTTTGAGTATCAGCGTTACTGATCAATCTAGGTGATGTGTGTTATTAGTTGAAAAACTCATTAATACGTAACGGGTTTATTCTGGTGTTATAATGGTTGAAAACGATTGACAGAAAGTCTATAATGTAGGTTTCGTGTTATTTTGTACTGATCAATAATGGAAGTAGATATAATAAACATTCAGTAACCTATTGGTGTAAAGGTTTCAATCCTGAAGGAAGAGAGATTCAGGATGATGAGTTCACTCAACGAATTGATTATTTCGAATAAAATCTTTGACAGATCGACTGAGTAGAGAAATGTTGCATCTCTGAGCCCATATGCCAACTCAAGATCAAACGACAGGAGAGAAGTTATAAACGAGGGTCAGAAAGATGAATATATATATATATATATATATATATATATATATATATATATATATATATATATATATATATATATATTCCAATGATTTGTGTACTTAATTACTCCACTAGTCAATTACTGCTTCCTAATCACTTCTCAGTTTACTCACTCGTAATGCTGGTTAGAATTTCAGAAGAGTGCAACTGAGACAGACGTCGCAGATTGTAACAATCCTGAAGCATCAATTAAGCCCAATGAAATTACTCTAAAGACGTATCATCATATATAATACTTACCGGTTCTTTAGCTAGACTATTAAGACCTTGAGCAAGTTCGGACATTCGAGCTACCCAAGTTTGATAAGATTCAGCATCTAACGTAGTCAAATATTTCTGTGGATCTAAAAAGTTAAAATAAAGATGGTGGAAAAATCTACAGTCATTGAAGCGAATTACTCATAACAGGGAAAATATAAATAGAAAAATAAAGGATTTGTGAATGTTATTGAATCTCACAGTTCGGATTACGGACTGATCCTAATTAGACAATTATTGAAGGCCAAAATACACTGAACAGATGTTTAGTTTTAGCATAGGACTCCTAAACAGTCCACATCAACTCCCTGCCATTACTACCCGGAGTTCAAACTAGTACTCTCAGATCTAGTAGCGAGTTCTTGACCTTCAGATTTGGTTGAATTAAATCAGTTCTTAATGTGTATTCATTTTACAATGCTATGAGTAGATGAAGACGCTGACAAAATGCAGAGTCTTCTGACCACAATAAGCAACAATGCAAGCATGTTCGGGATGCGATTTTCTCCCTCGAAATGCAAAATGTTGTTTCAGGATTGGGTTGCATAGACACCGGAACTAATGATAGGGAGTGAATTAATTGAGCGTGTCGACCGCTTCACTTATCTTGGAAGTCTCATCAGCCCTTGTGGCCTAGTGTGTGACGAAATCTCAGCACGGATACAGAAGGCTCGACTAGCTTTTACCAACTTGCGTCATATATGGCGTAGGCGAGATATCTGTCTATCAAACAAAGGACGTGTTTACTGCGCAACAGTTCACTCCGTCCTACTTTATAGCAGTGAAACATGGCCGGTAAGAATAGAGGATATTCGTAGGTCACTAGTATTTGATCATAGTGGTCTTCGAAACATTGCTCGTATATCCTGGGACTATCGAGTAAGTAATTCAGTTGTTAGGAAACGGGCACTAGGTAAGGATGGCAAAACAATTCATGAAGTAGTGAAACTTCATCAGTTGAGATGGTTGGGAAACGTGTTACGTATGCCCAACCACTGATTGCCCCAACGTGCGGTGTTTTATAGTGTAGGAGTAAGTTGGAAGAAAACTAGGGGCGACCAGACCAAAACATGGCATAAATCCATGAAGTCACTGACAAGTGAACTGAGCCATGTTGGTAGGTATAGACTACCTGGTTGGGATCCGCGAGATGATAGCAACCGATGGTTAGAGACCTTGAATGACATGGCTCAAAGTCGTTTGCAATGGACCAGATGCATCCACTCTTTTGTTCGCATAAATTCTAATCTTTTGAATTCTTCATGTCTCTTTTTTCCGCTTTCCAAACTTATTTCACTGTATTATATTCATTGAATGACATCCTCAAACCCTAATCTTTCCGATTTTTACTTATACTCTCACCACCTCTACCACTACGGGATTTGAATCGACAACTGCATCTCTGTGCTAATGTGGTATAGCAACTCAAACTGATGTACGTACGTACGTACGAAGTTCTACATTGTTAATGAATGACTGAGTAGATGACTAACTCACTCTCGACACCGTTAAATAGCTGGCCACAAAGCTTGAAGGTTTTTAACTCAATTACCAGTGGGTTCGTGGGAATGTACTCTCGAGAAATTTCATACTGAGACTATACAGCTATCCAGTGTTTTCTGGTTTTCAAAATCAATGTAATATAAACTCTAATAAAACGGTTTTATCAATGGCTAAAAATAAAACAACCAAGATAATTCCAAATCATTATATCACAGAGCTGATAATGGACAAAATTTTTAAGCATTAAAATAGTCAAAGTAAACTCAACGGATTAATCAATTTATAGTACAGTCGAGAAACTTTTTTTCTTTTTAAAGTAATTCAAAATTCGTTTATTCATCATCAATAGAATAAAAGGTAACCTCTCATGATAAAAGGTCGTTTCTAGGTGTCATTACCAAGGTTTGATTTGATAATTTCGAGTAAATTGAACATTGAATAGATTGTCACAAATAAATAAATAATATATTTGTAATATCCCAATGGGTAGAAAAATTAGATTTTCTGATGTTTCGTGATTTAGTGTAAGTCACTTCTTCAGAGAATAAATAACCAAATTAAAATTAATCCAAGTTTGTCAGTTAGATTTGTCTGAATATCAATGTTAATTTTCATATTGGGATTTGAATCCGACACTTTTCACTTTGAATATCAATGCATCTATCTAAAGATTATTGAATTTAAACTGACTAGATAATTTATTTTATATTGGACAATTTTAGGTAGTAGCATGCTTGTTAACCTTTTTACAAATAAGACAGATGTTATACATTGTAGTGTTTTTAGTGATTACTTATACTCTAGTACATTATTTGTGTACGATTTTTTTTACTGTTACTATATCAGGAAAGACAACAACTTGCATGTCTGTCTCTAAGGGATTAATTTAACATAATAAGTTTACAAATCATTAAATTACATTCATAGTTTGTATATATTTACAAAAAAACGACATAGAGATTAGTATGTGTCTTTGTAAGTATATAGAATATATGTAAAAATCATGTATACAAGATATTGTTTTTACTTGAATCTTCCGATTGATGTTTTTTTTTAGGACTGAAATTGATCAGTCTCTTATTGGCACAAGCAAGTGGCTATCAGGACTCAGTAGCTAAGTGGATAACGCGATGGCGTTTGAAGCGAACGGTACTGAGTTCGAGTCCCAGAGTGAACATCAACTCTGAGATGCAGGTACATCCAGCTGACGAGTCCCAAACAGGACGAAACGCGCGTCCTGGATTCCACTGCTAGCCACTATCCATCTTTGCTTATAATGCATGTATACAAGGTTGATTCATTTAGTAGTTAGAGTTAAATAGAAAATCACTATACTCTAATTGACGAATTATACTTATCTAATATGGTTCAATCAATTAACTAATGTAATGAAAACAAAAAAAGCTTAGAGATAAATTTAAAAGTACAAATTTTGAAAGAAAGAAAATATGAAAAGAATATTCATTTTTGTATTAGTTGTTTGAATCTTTCCATTAATGTTTAGGATTGTAATTGATCAATCTCATATTGTCATATCTCGTTTGGTTTTTGCCAAATTACTGCGCGGTAGTTCGTTCTGTTCTACTTTACGGCTGCGAAACGTGGCCATTAAGAGTAGAAAATACTCGTAAGCTACTAGTATTTGACCACAGATGCCTTAGAAATATCGCTCACATCTGCTGGGATCACCGGGTAAGTAATAGTGAGGTTAGACGCAGGGTATTAGGAAATGATGGTAAGTCAGTAGATGAGGTTTTGAATCTTCATCGACTAAGACGGTTGGGCCACGTGTTACGTATGTCTGAACACTGATTAAAACAACACAATGCTGGCTAGTGTTGGAGATGGTTGGAAGAAAGTTATCTATTTAACTACTGAGTCCATATAGCCACTAGTTTGTGCTCGAGTCCCAGAATGGACATCAACTCTGTGGTCCAGGTACACCTAGCTGAAAAGTCCTAAATAGGAAGAAATAAGCGTCCTGGATTCCACTGCTAGCTACCACCATATCTGCCTATGTGTACACCTTGTGAGTGTACGTAAAAGTACATATCAATCATCGGATTTGAAGAACATGTTCAACATATAAGATTTAAAAGAAATATAGATAAATAGATACGAAGACAATATGTTATTCAGGATAAATACGCATCAATCTACATTGTCACGTTGTACATCAGTACATCGGGAAAAATTTGACAAGGTGGAAAGTTTGTAAATAAAATATTGATACATTACAATAGATTACAATAAATGGCATGGATGAGATATTTGAATATCTAACAGAGGACCCTAGTTGACAGAGCAGAACCTTGGAATCAAAGAAAAAAACTAACACAACAAAACAAACACATACCACTTTCCTCACAAACATTTAACCATAAAATATTTTTTGGAAAAAAGTTCGAGTTACCAATTGATTTCTTAACAAACACTAATTAAAATGTATCTGAATTATGTGTTCCGTATTAATTTGAATTACATAGCTTAGTTGAAAGAAAGAAAAAGGTGATGATCAAAGCCAATACAAATTACATTGGCAAGTTGCAGCCTGTGCAAATAAAAAGTAAACTAATCAATATTTTTTTAAAACACTTTTGGAGTTGAGAGGAATGGTTATCTCTTCCACTTGTTTAACATTTTTGATATGTATATGTACATATACTGTTGTAACTTGTGACCACCTATTAGAGAGCAGCGAATTATCGACCGAACCAGTGACGCATGAAACATGTGCGAACAACTTAGAGTCCTTATTGGTCTCCCTTCCTCTCTAGCCCAGCCAGTTAAGTCCAGAACATCAATCTCAGCCTCTACAATATGAATCATTTATTTCAAGCATACTGAGTTTATATACCTATCAAACCGACCACAACGTACCATAAAATATGAAACAACACTTGTACAATATTTAGCCAAAAGTGGCTGTGAATGAAGGAGATAGTAATTAATAGACAGGCCATAACTCAAGAATGCTAAATCGTATAGTAATAGTGTATAGGTCAAATTAAAGTTTATAATAAGAGCAACATGAATATGAACAGTTTAGTTACATAACAATTACGCGATAAAAATATACTCATAGCATTGGTCCATAAATGGATCCCAAGAATTACTATTCATTATTTTTATCGGGATATAACACATACACACAGAAGTACATATATATCTGAGAATATTTTTTATTTGATAAAATACTACTTATATGTATTTATAGGTCATATACTTAAGTTGTATAGATTTTATAGAATTTTCGAAAAAAATGTCAACTTTTATAAGAAGAAATAAATGGTGGCTATAAGTGGATTTCAGGACGATTGTTACGTCCTATTTGGGACTTATCAGTTAGGTGTACCTGGATTCCAGAGTTGAATGTCAGCTTTTATTATAATCAATGGTAGAATAAATCAGGCAGAAAGGTATAAACAAGAACAAACATAAAATAATAATTGAAGCTAGAAAAAAACTGTTAGATGTAGAAAGACAAATTAGACCAAGAATTTGTTTATATTAATAAGAAGAATATCATTGTTTTAGTTGTCTTAATTTATATTATTATACTGACTGTAAAATAATACACGTTTGGTTGGTCCTAAATATTCATATAAATTTATTGGTGGATAATAATGAATAACATGGTCTTTAATAATCAACAATAATTGAATTTTCACTAATTACGTTTGAAATATGATCAAGAAAGTAATTTTATCAGAATGGCAGTATTCATTGTAAACTAACGGTACTCAAACGTATAGAACCTCACAGTCGCAAAGTCAGAAGATAGAAGAAGTGATTGTTGGGTAAGAATAAAAAATGTACAGAAAAATATAGGTATTTCTGGTTATTAGCGTTATCTATAACATCATTATAATCCAGCCTATTCTCAAGGAGACAAGTTATGCTGCTGTTCAATCATAGCATGCCAAGTTGATACTCTAGAAAGCTCCATCAGGCTCCGATTATATGGAAACTCTTCAGCTCCTTTAGGGCCCCTGGAGGCTCCGTCGTGCTTTTCAGAAGTCCTTCCAACAAATTCAAGAAACAATAACTATTCATGTCCATTTACGTTTGTCCAGACTGACCTAGACAGTGATATGTAGGTGGGGAAAATTGAAACTAAAAGTCATTATATGTGCGAAACTCGACTGTTCGAAGTTTTATGTATCAACTGATGCCTGCATGGAAGACTGACGTTTGTTATTTATTGACTTCAATTTACGATAGATACTTTCCTACTATTTGCAGTGAACAACTTGCTCTCCTAAAGAATGCTTTTACTGAGAGAACTCAGCTTTATTTATCTAGCTTGGGTATTAGCCAAAGAAGAAATGGGAGTGAAAGATAAAGATAAATAACAAATGATCTATGTTATAAAAACATAATTTGTTATGTTCTTTTGACCGTTCGAAATCCAAATGTACAAGTAAAGAATCTGAGTAAGGCGTTTGCGGAGATTATTGAATCCTACAATTCACATCATGAACTAATCTTAATTAGACAACGATTTAAAGGTTAAGCGTTCGCCTCAATAAGTGAAGTTCCTGGGTCTGACCCTGCCAGAAGGTCGCACAATTCCCGACAGTCTCATAAAAGGACAAAACATCTGTCAAGTGCTCTTTGTTTTTATGGCTGTCCAGCCAAGATCAGTTTGTAACGTAATCTATACAGACAAAATTGTTATAACAATTCGATATTGTGTACAAAGAGTTCCGTGCTGTAACGAAACATATCATTGAATAAACGGCTATTATTAAAAAAATAACACAGAATCTTTGAAATCTTACAACAATGAACTGGTCATACAATTTAACGTTGGTTAAAGATAATTAGAGTAACTTTACGGTTTAAAGAAGGTACATTGAGTAGAGAGTAGGCGGTGACATTTAAAAACTTATGGACTTACCATTCTGATCATTAGAACGAGAATGCTTTCGACGTGTATATGTTCGTGAATCGATTTCACTTGATTTTTTAGATTTTATATCTTCATTATATTGTGATAAATTTGTTGTACGACTATAATCATATGAATTGTGGAAATGATCAGATTTCTTTTCTCTGTGAAAAAATATCGAATATGAGTACACAGCTAAATAAAGATAATGAAATACAACCAACTAAATAAGCATTGAGAAGAAATAAAACATGACTCCAGAGTATTTTATCGATTATTTATGATATATTGAGGACATCAATGAACCTGATTGTAGGACCTAGAATCTATTGGTTCGTAAATCCTTCAGATAATATAAATTAAATGGTCACTTACGTGTTAAATAAGTCTGAATCCCATAGGTTACATTCATTACAACGTGGTCTGATTTGGGGTACGAATAAAATCCAGAGAACACAAGGAGAGATGTTACGTTCTGGTATGGAGTTCTTCAAGAAGTCTTGGGTTCGATTCCTGATGAGGTCGTGGTGGGGGCACTGTCGATGAATCCCATAATAAGACGAGATATCTGTACGGTACTGCATGATTTTCAGTAGTACCTCAGCTGGGATCAACTTATGACTAATACACACTACAGCTTAAAATAGATGAAAAATATAGGTATGTCTCATGTGTGAATCATGGGTAAATAATCTACTACTGATCTTAAAAAGACTTGACTTCAAAAAGAAAATCTTACAGGTATGTTGAACTGGAGTTCTGTGGCAACGGCTTGTTTGTATTCAATGTTTTCATTAAATAACTGGTTTCAACAAAACCGGAATCAGTTTGATCATTCAATTGTTTACGGGATTTACAAACAATTCGATTTGTTAAACTGTGCTCATTTCCGGAAGATATAGATGACCATGAACGAACAGGAGATGCTGGATCTGGTACAGATGCTGATCCATGTGAGTAATATCGAGATTTTCCACGACTGCATGAATGTGTACGAATTACATTTCGGGATTGATCAGGTCGAGAATAGTGAGTAGTAGGCTTATAGACAGAAAAAACAAGTAAGAAAATTTCGAAAGTAAATAAGCGAGCAAAAAGTTACTCGGTTGCTTCTATTAAATTTCACTCGGAAGTAATCAAACTGAGCTCTAAGGTAGTTTTAACACTTTGGGCTAAATATATTCAATTACATCGTTGATATTGGTAAAGGAGGGCACCATATATATATGTGTGTTCAAATAAATAAACATCATTGATGCATTTGATCCAACAAAATAAAATAATTGTTGAGTCGTGCTCCTTGGCAAGAAAAAAGAACTGTTGTTGTTGGAATTAGGCAATATCATATGGTGTACATTGCAGATTGATCTCAGTTAGACCACCGATAAAAATCAAGAAGTACTGAACATATGTTTTGTCTCAGTATAAAGATTATCAGCAATGTGCATCCATAACACTACCGATGATCGAAACCATGGAGTCCAAATCTCGTAATGAGCTGTCGAACTTCGAGTCACTGGGTCGGAGTTCGATGGTTGACATTTCTAGCTCCAATCAGTCCACGATATTATACAACTGTCTTTCAATGTCATTGTTCGGCAACTGCCTTACATATAACATAGTTGGAATCCATTTAAGGTTGTTTAGCAATAGAATTCCAAAAAACTACCAAAATTAATCACTAATGAAGACATAAAAATTAGTATGCAGTATGTTTGTTGACTCATATTTTGCATCATGGTCTGACTTTACCAATATCCTGTAGCTTTATTGCTTTAAACTACAATCAACCTGAAAGTTTCCATCATTGACTGACATCAACTTGAGGAACAAATGAAATTACGGAGAACCAAACAGCTATATAATCTTAGTTTTGAAATCAAAAGAGATGCATACCCACGCAATCACATGGTAGACTGAATTTTAAACCTTTAAGATAAAAAACGAGAACGATACCATCGAATTAAAGAGTCCAGTGGTTCAAATATTTCAAATCTATTCAATTCACGATCTTCCTTCAGTGCTATCTGTTGGTATGTATCGTGATTTCCTGAAGTTATTATGAAAATCCGTGATTTTTGGAATCAGTTATATAGGTAAACTAGTGGTCATCTGTTGATAACACTGGATGAAGACCATGCTTCGTTTTTTCGGTAGTGAAGTTGGAAAATGTCGAACATTTAACAATGACTTAGTTGTATTTGGGTATCCCTGGAGTTTAGTCTGTCATGAGAGTTGGAATGAGCGCAGTCGATAAGTCTCAAACTACGATGAAAACTTTACCTTTCCAAATCCCAACGAAAAGCCTTCTTCAAAACTGACCCATCTCTGTTCTCTTCTATTACATCTGTTAAAACAATACGACTGAAGTGTTATGGTCGTGTAGCCGTAGTATGAACTAGAAATATATATTTAACAAATTAGTGTTCAAGTCTATGTCTACTCAGGTAGAATGGTTTAAATCTACGGAACAACTTGAAATCAATTGACATTTGTTTATCTGTTGATTCTTTCAGATATCATCAGTTTCAATGTGAATATTGTGAAATAAATGTAAGTACAAATTCACTTGATGTTGTTTTACTTGTATCTTCCCATTGTTATTTAGGACTGCAATTGATCAATCTCTTGTTGGTATATGTGGATCCTGTGTGGATTGCATCGATATAGCCTTAAATTACAAGCTTTTTAAATAAAGATAGATAGTGGATAGCAGTGGAATCCAGGACGCACGTTTCTTCCTATTCGGCACTCGTCAGCTGGATGGTGGCTATCAGGATTCAGTAGCTAGGTGGATAACGCGATGGAGTTTGAAGCGAACGGTACTGGTTTCGAGTCCCAGAATAAACATCAACTCTGAGATGCAGGTACACCCAGCTGACGAGTCACATATAGAACGAAACGCACGTTCTGAAATCCACTGCTATCCACTATCCAACTCTACTTAAATGTAAGTATATTGCAAAAAAAGTAGTTTTAATATTTTATTAAAAATAAACACCTTATTCAATCATTAATAAAAGATTCAACATACTATAGAATTCAGTCTTGTTAATAATTGATTCATAGTATTTGAATCACGAAATGATGATGAAAATGGTGTAGTAGATGTTATTTTTGTACAATTACTATTGTTATTTATTGACTGTAAATTTGTAATTGTTGCATTATCTCGACGTTTGCTAATTGTTATATGACAATGATTTCCAATAGTCTCAGATACATTGAATAATTGATTCCCAGTTGTAGATGGAATGGCATTATTATTATTATACAAAAGTTTTGAATGTTCATAGTTTTCGGAATTTCTTCGTTTTATATAAGTATTATGAGCGAAATTATGTTCATTCAAGTTGTTATTATTTTCGTTATTTAAATTATGCATTAAATCAAAACGTTCAATGTTCTAGGAATCATAGAAAAACAAACAAACAAATAGATGAACTAGTAAATAACACTGCTGAGGAGTCCCGCAGTAAGACGAAACGGCCGTCCAGTGCTTCCAGGTTTTCCATGGTGGTCTAGCTTCAATTGAATCATGATCTCAACCATTAAAATAATTTTACAGTTGGATTCATGAGTCAATGAAAGCTACACTACCATGGAAAACCTTGGAAGCACTAGACGACCGTTTTGTCCTAGTATGGGACTCCTCAACAGTGTGCATCCAAGATCTCACTCCGCGAAATTCACAAATTCAACTATAAAATTACTAAAATCTCCACAAAACCCCTTTTGGAAATACACAATAGAGTATGGTCAATTTTGCTTACCGAAAGACCGATATAAAAACTTACATTTATATTGGTTAATTTTAGAATACAAATTAAAATTACGTAATAAGTGTATAGGTGGTCAAAAGAAACAGGAATAGCACAAATCAAATAATTAAGTAAATTATTTCATGTTTAAAAGTAAAGAAAGAAGTAATAATCAATATTACTGTTAAGATTAAGCAAGAAGGAGGAATATGAATGCGTAATTGACTGTATAAATTAGTTAGGAAAGATTATTTAGTTAGTTGATTTAAACATATGTTTATTTGATTATCCAAAACTTAAACATGGATTACGAGAATATTTATAGGTAATATTAATAATACATAGTAGAAGTCAACAGGAAACCATGAATGTAGACCTCGTGTTGGTTGGAACTTACCAGTAAGTTATATCAGGAATCTTACAGAAAAATAATGCTTCCCTTGGGATTCGATAAGCACTAGTAATTGGATAAATATGGCATTGGTCACTATTCAGTACCCAACCAATTATAAATATCTTAGCCATACAGGATTTTATTTGGGGCTTGAATAGCCTACTGATGATGTCTTAGAGTGTCAAACCGAGTGATCTGATCTTGAATACATTAGGGTATATCAGTTTCGTCAAGATTGTAGGTACACCTTGGTGATAAGCGCATACTAATAAGAAACCTAGGTGGACTAGGATATTCTTTCGCTTATTTCCAACCAAACATAGTGCACCCGACATCAAGTCACTTAGACTGGCGGCTACATTGTAGAGAATTCGATCAATATTAAGGGATTAGACAAATCTAACATTACTTAGTGATCAATCAATGTAAGTAATAGTCACCACAGATCAACATAAGTTGAAGAACCACTTCATTTCAGTTTAGGATTTCTGGATAATGTCAATTCAACATATTTAAGTCTCTTAATGAGCGCGTTACATTTCGATCAATCAGTCGAAATCTGATGGCTTAAATTTACAATATCACTCGGTTTTAGATATATTGTGACGGCCATTTAATGACGTCAGTGATGACTACCTCACTTATAATATCGCTGAACTCCATTGGTTGTGATTTCCCACTCGAATTTCGAAGTCGATCAATAGCGGTTATACGATTAGAGCATGGTTGACCGGTTTCATGAATTTACATAGATTGATACAGATTAACATATCACTAGATCAAAGGAGAACTGGACAGCTGTTTCGTTCAACGCGCATACACTATCCTACTAAGGATTGTGCATTTTGATACAGTTATTCAACTTTTTTTTGTAATAGACAGTGTCACAGTGAAATGTTAGTGAAGGTCTTACCTGGTTGTTTAGATCTAATTCATCAGTTAATTCTCTGTTGTACTTCAAAATATGATTTGAACATGAAGATGATGTAGATGAATTGTTTGATGAAGAAGAACTATCAGGCAATTTCAGACTAACCGTTGTTGGAAGAGAAACTCCATCATTTGGTGGAACTTGATAAATACATACAAAAAACAGATATAAATAGTCACATCATAGAAGGTGAAAGCACAATTATTTATGAATAAAATAAAACTCAGTATCAAACAAATAAGATTAATAATTTTTTTCTTTAAAGAAAAAGGGGTAACAAAGTAGAGAGATCAATTCTTCATGACATAAAGTTCAACTGAACAGGATACATGTGTGTATATAAAAACAAAAGTTTTAGGTTTCTCGTATTGACAAAATAAAATTTGACAGAAGATAAACGTTATCAGTAGTCATGAGTGCGGTTATCATTTCCTGGTTGCCCTTGCCGAGGAAGGGTTGTTCTAAAGGTACCTGAAAAGGAAATTGGATTAAAGGTGGTCTTAGTGACCTGAGAGGGTGACCGCAGTGCCCAAGGGACAACTGCTTGAAGTCGGTCACACACGACCTTTTAGTGGATAACTTTCGTGTTAGCTCCGTACTTGTTGAGACCTTACCGCCGGAGACGGATATCCGTGGGATAAGGAGAGGTGTGCATTTTCAGGGTCGACCTTTTCTAACCCCATCCCACGTTGTGGGAAGGCAACATCGCTGTCATGCTGGTTGTCTGAAGCAAACACCTTAATGCCATCACACCTCTATGAAGTCAGCAGTACGACTTCGCCTTCGTACCTTGGGTTTCCTGCTTTTAGTCTTACCGTTCTTCAACCGACCTGCCTGGCATGAGGAATGATTGTTCCAGCCAGCATAGCTCTATTAGTCCATCGTGATAGGCAAAACTGACCACCACGTCAAGGTAGCAATTTGAAACTGTGAGATTAAAATCGCTTCATATCTACGAAGTAATTCTTTCTTCATGTACTATATCCTTATATGCAATCTTTCCTTTATATATTACCAGCACTGAATTAACTACTATGAATCCGGTGTTCATCTTGCTGTGCTAATGAGGTATGGCAACTTGGACCGATACATATATGTGCCTGGTCCTACGTTGTAGCTGACTGACTGACTGAAGCCGTATCAGCATTAACCTTTATAAACAATAATTGTCACTTTGGATTGAAGATCATGTTTTTACCTTGTTATTGATACATTGAAAGTCATTGTTAACGGGTTGTAAATTTGGTTTATATAACTTCAACTAAATATTGCTATATTTGCTAAAGACTATGATAAAATGTAACATCAAAACTCTAACAATACTCTGTCTGAAAAAAATGTGAAACATTCATGTGCAGTAAGATATTTAACTATAGCCAACTACTGTAACATAATTAAAAAGATTCTTTTTTTGTGTTATACCAGCGTGATAAAAAAGCATTGTTTCAACTGCTGTGTAGGCAATAAATGATGTAACCTATTGATCAAATATAGACTTATAGGCAAAGTGGATAGATGTAATCGAAAGGATTTCGTGGTTAACCTAGGTTTCGCGCTAGTTCACACTCATCAATAACGTATCTACAATCTTAAGAGAATTGATGTTTCCGCGACCTGAGTTTCGAACTCGCGTTTTCCCAGTTCACAGTTTAAAATGTTACCATTGAGTAGTTGAGGTAGATATTGATCCCCTATATGATTGAGATATTTATATCGATAGCCTACTGAGTCGAAACCAATGATATTTTTGCTAAGTCCTTGATGCTGACAATTAGTCAGTGGTCAAACAATGTTAATAGGTTCAAATACTCGTCTTTGAGCCACATATTATTTATGTAAAAGTTACTCATACTATCCAGTACCCTAAACTGAAATATTTAGGATAGATTATGAAACTGGAACCAATAGTTTGAAAGCTAAATGTTTTGACCAATGAGTCAATTAGTGTTCCATAACTAATAAGGTATGAAAACAGTACAAAGTAAAGAAATCCAAGTTCAAATATTTTAATACATGTTCATAAAGCTACGAAAATGAACAGTAAAGATTGAAAGTCTCCAAAGCAGTACAAAGTTTTGAATGCTTATTGAATGAAATCATAAAAGAAGAGTGGAAAGAACATTCCTTCATAAAAAACGTAGAACATTGTACTAACAATATTAAATTATATTTTTATTTCGTTGGTTCTCGTCAGCTGCTTACAACCTCTGATATTTAAAATCATAATTAATGGGTTTAAATTACTTACATAAAAGAGTTTGATTGGAAGTTATATTAAAGACATATTCATATAGTATAGCAAGGGTGTAAATAAATTTAATAGACTGAATATTGTAAATATATACCTCATGTGATGAAAGAACATTGTGATAACAGTTCAAACGGTTAGAAACAAATAAACCTTGATAGGAATAAAATGAGTAGAGTTTAGTTGATAAAATAATGATGTAATAAATGCAAGAAAGAGTTTAAAGAAAAAGAAAAAAAATTATTAAGATATAACGAAGGAATATTAATCACCAAGGCAAGGAAAGATTAATAACCATCTCCTTTTGAACACATAAATCAGGCTTTTGGCACCTGATAGCAACTGCTTCAGCAAACTTCAGAAGAATGGAGTTTGGCTGCTTACTAATCACCTTGAATGATTGTAGGGTATCGACCTGATGTCCTGTATCAAGAAGATGTTTGGTGATTGCACTATTTAGAGTCTTTCTTTCTCTTGTTCTGAGGCTTTTTGGAACATGCTCAAAAAATCTGAGATATGCCCTCCTTTCTGTTCAGATTTACAATATTCAGTCTATTAAATTTATTTACACTCTTGTTATACTATATGAATATGTCTTTAATATAACTTCCAATCAAACTCTTTTATGTAAGTAATTTAAACCCATTTTGCAATTATGATTTTTAAATATCACAGGTTGTAAGCAGCTGAGGAGAACCAACGAAATAAAAAATGAATTCATGCTATTCTGCTAAAATGTTTGTTCTTGCTCTTTTCAAAATGATAAAGGGAACTATGTGTATCAAATTATATGTAGTTCATGGAATAGAAAATGAAGATCTAGATCATTGTTTTACTATATTAATTAAAATTAGAAATATGTAAACTATATGTTTACTCAAACAGTTTACCAAAATACTTTATAGTTGGATGGATTGAACAATATTCTATATTCTTTTTAAGTTAAATAACTAATCAATAAAATATTTCAGACAAAATTAAGAATTTATAATAAATTTGAAAGTGAACATTATTAACACCAGGATGTGGTAGGTACATGCCATTGAAGATTCTTACATGAAAAAAAAAACGAGCATCTTAGATTTTACTGTTAGACACTATCCAACTGTGCTTAGAAACATTTGTGACTTGGTAGAAATATCAAGATAATTCAATTAGAATAAACATATAAAACCGATCAATTTCAGTTTTTAACATTAAAAACAGGAAAACTCAAAGGTGATTACAAATGGAATAAAATTTCAATAATCCAGTATTTCAACTCAGCTAATCAATCGAAAACAAGACAAAGAATTATCAACCTTTCATTATTGAAATTATTTCAAAATAATTCTAATTCATTTATCCATACTTAACTGCTTTGAAAACCGAAATACAGTGTAAACTTATGATGAAAATGGAAATATTCTTCTTGAGAGGTTGTTGATAGAAATTCTTGGTAAAGATTCTAGGGGATAATTGATACAGTGTCTCATAATCAAATGAAATGTTACCTAAGATTACTTTTGGTTTTCACTAATTCTACTGTTTCTCTTATCTCAAAATTCCAGTGTAAAGCAGTCAATGAAAACAATGATCAAATAAAGATTTCTGTCATAATCATTATTAAAATTTTATTCCCAGAATGGGGTCTTGCGGAGATTGTAGTAATTTAATAGTTGAATTCATGAATCAACCTAGGCAACACCATCATTGAAAACCTGGAAGCATTGAATGGTAGTTTCGTTCTAGTATTGGACTCCTTGGCAGTGCACATCCCCGATTCCTCACCAAAGAAACTCGAACCCGACATGGATTGGACTCCACTGGTCAGGGCTTCTCACATTAACACCATTAGATGCCTGTTCAGTGGTCTAGCGATTAAGCGTTCGCGCGCGAGACCGAAGGGTCTGGGTTCGAATCCCTTTGGTGAGGGATCGTGGATGTGTACTACCAAGGAGTCCAATACTAGAACGAAACTGCCGTTCAGTGTTTCCAGGTTTTCAATAGCAGTTTAGCTTAAGTCGACTCATCGATTCAACTATTAGAATTTTTACTCATTATTCAAAGTCTAAAGATGCTTATGATCTGAGTGTTCAAATAGATGTGATTTATGAGAAGAGATAATTTTGAATCTATCATGTTATAATTAAATAGATTGTATAAAGTATTAATCATATACAACTAAACATATTTGGGATTAAAAATAAACATACAATATGAACGTATTCATCAAACATAGTTGACACGTTATTAATTGTATATACAGCCTTTATTTAAAAAAAAAATAGAAAAACCATCTTTACAAGTAGAACTTTGTCAATAATGGAAACACATAGAGAATACCAAAACTGAACAAAATTTGAACATAAAATATATAATATATCAGTTGAAAATATGGAAATTTATCCTTGAAAAAAAAGGCACACAGTTGAAATTTATTGTTTACATGAAAAAAAAACTCCAAAAGATTAGAGTTGTGACAACTTAGGGAAACATTATATATGTTGATAAATAGAGAGAGAGAGGAAAACAGAAAATAAGCAAATATTTAATTCTAATGTAAATTAAAGAAAAGGATGTATAAATGAACTTATCACTCAGTTAGCTACAACGTAGGACCCAGGCACATGTATGCATCGGTCCAAGTTGCCATAACTCATTAGCACAACAAGATGAACACCGGATTCATAGAAGTAGTTAAGTCAGTGGTGGTAATATATGAAAGAAAGATTGCAATAAGGATATAGTACATGAAGAAAGAATTAGTTCGTAGAAAGAAAGATATGAAGTGATTTTAATCTCTTAGTTTAAGGGAAGACAGAGTGTATACACCGACGCCATTGTGATCGATTCTGAGCCATATCACCAAGTGTCTCCAACCATTGATTACGATAGTCACGCGGACCCCAACCAATTAGTCTGTATCTCCCAACATGGCTCAGACTAGAACTTAGTGTCTTCAAGCACTGATGTCACCTATTACTAAATATCATTTGATGTAAAACTAAGAGGATAATGTCAATTATAAAGATAAATATAAGTAGCATATGAAATATATATGAGAGAGATAAAAGATTATTTTGGAGAGGAGGAAAAAAAAGTAGAGACATAATTATAAATCATCATAAGTTTAGAAGTTCTTTGAATAAGAAGAATAAAAGTTGTGAAGGTTATATATATAGAATAGATTTCTTTTGTGCAACATTGAAGGATATGTATTACTTAATAATTCAATTATGTATAAGACACATAAAACCTGGTATAAATGTACTTCGGTTCAAGTTTTATTCAAAGTTATTAAGGGATCAGAATGTATTATGTAGTAATTCTAAGTAATAACCAAATATACTTTTTAAATAATGCAACAAAGCTTACAGAATAAAATCCAATATACTTCATGGGTTTTCATCAACTGCAGACGAATTAAGATTATAAGGAAGCTATTTTCAGCTGATAAAACTCCATGAAGAAGAATGAATTTATTCTATTCTGTAATCATTTTTGTTTTTCCAGTGTTTACAGATATCATGTGTTACGTATCTTCACCTACTATCTACCTCAAAGGGCGATTTTGTCTAGTATGAGAGTAAACCGAAAGGTGGGGGCGGCGAAACTAAAACATGGAATCAGTCCATGAAGTCAATGATAATTGAACTGAGTCATGTAGGTAGATGTAGACTACCTAATTGGAGTCCGCGTGATCAACATAATCAGTGGTCAGAGACTTTAAATGATATGGCTCAAAATTGTTTGCAATGAAGCAGGTGCACTTTTTGTCTTCTCCTATATGCTGAACTTCTGAACACTTCATAATTTTTTTTGTCTTTTTATCTTACTAATTTATATTTTCTTGAATTGTATCTTCAATTCCTAATCTTTTCTATCACCACTAATACTGTTCCTACCTCTGCTATTCTGAGATTTGGTCTGACAATTTCATCTCTCTGTTCTAATAGGGTGCGACAACTTAAATCGATGTACATACGTATCAGGTTCTACGTTGTGATTGACTGATCTAAATCGATCACAGAAACTGATTGTATGAAATAACTGAGCTTAAATTTATTTTATCCTCCTTTATCATCAGCCTTTGCTTATTACTTAACCACTTGTTTCTAATACTTTGCTTACTCTCAATATTGTAGAATGTTTCGTTTACATATGATATATGAATCCATTTGCAATTTTAAATTAGTCTCTAAAATTTATTTACATCTTTGATATTAATATGCTGATATGTGATCCCAATAACTTCCAACCATATTCAATTACCTAAGTAATCTCAACTCATTTTCATTTTAAATAATACAGATGATAAGTAGCTGATCAAATAAAATTTAACGAAACAAAATGAATTCAGATTATTCTGGTCAAACCTTTATTCATATCCTCTTCAAAATAGAAATAGTTTGGGTTCATAAATAGTCCTAAATTAGAAGTGATTTATCTACATATGAATGGGTAATTTTTCATAAATGATCCAGTCAATTAAAAAATATATATATAAGATCCTATTCAGTGCTATACTAAAATATTTACAGATCGAGTTACATCGATTACGATCGGTTGATTCAGACAATCTCAGAGACATATACATATTGTATTATCTCATATAAACATTTTTATGTATTGGGAAACTAATTATAATGAAATAATCATATTAATTATTGACAAATTGATCAAAGTAGAGATGTGATTAAACAAAGAAACCTACCAGTTATTGTTTACTACTTGAAAGGAAATAAGAATTATCGCTGTACTGACTATTTGATCTGTCAATAAACAGATCAATATTCAAAACAACATATATAAGTGAACAATATTGTTTTCGATTAGATCCTCATCCAATATTGTTCGTTTATGTAATGTTGTTTTAAATTTACAATATGGGAATATTTCAGATTGATATTCACTTAAATATAAAATGTTTATTCATTTGATCTTTATTACAACGGAATGAATATTGTAAAAGTTGGAACTGGTTTTACTGATGATTATTCATTATAATTTTGTTGTATAACTACTAAGTAACAAGATTACTATGTATATGTATTCATTTTATCATAAGCTTTCGGTTAACTAATGAAATACTGTCATACGAACCGACCATTTGTATTTTGTTACTCGCTTGTTATTTACACTCTCCCCCTACTTACAGCCACTTTCACCTAAGTCATATATATGATTGCTACTTCTGGACCAAAGGCAAGGTATAGAGAGGAGTTAGTGAATAGTGGATCTATAAAAACCTAGTTACCAGCTCAATGTCAAAAGTTCTGGTTGAACGTGTAACAGAAGAAATCGGCGGCACTAAGCTATAGAGTACATAACAGACAGAATTAGAATTAGGATCTTGATTGGTAATGTGATGTTCACCAGCGGTTTCAAGAAATAACAATATTTAACTAAATAACTTCATATACTATACTGTAACTCAGTAATCATACGAAACTCAAGGTACTGAGCTTTGATTCACGCAATTTTATTTCCCTGTTGTGAGCTTTAAAAAAGTACTATCTAGACATGTTGAGTTCGAACTTGATTATTTACCGAAAAAGTGAGTATTTTTACAAGCTAGTTTATAATAATAAATACTGTTACGTTGAAACTCTCAACTATTGCAGAAAATGAGCAAAAGTAAAATGCACATAATATGCAAAGATGGATAGTGGCTAGCAGTGGAATTCAGGAGGTGCGTTTTGTTCTATTTGGGATTCGTCAACTGGATGTACCTGCACCTTAAACTTTATATTCACCCTGGGACTCGAACTTATTAACATTCGCTTCAAATTCCATCGTGTTATTCACCTAGCTACTGAGTTCTGATGACCACTTGCTTGTGCAATGGACTGAAGTTTAAATTCAATTGGTGTTGTTTTACTTGAATCTTCCCACTGATGTTTAGGACTGCAATTGATCAGTCTCTTATTGGCATGTGTGTATACGGTACTGAGTTCGAGTCCCAGAGCGAACATCAACTTTGAGATGCAGGTACATTCAGCCGACGAGTCCCGAATAGGAAGAAACGCGCATTCTGGCCTTCACTGCTAACCATTATCCATCTTTGCATATAATGCTTGTAATGTAAGACAATATCGAGGTAATACGCACAATATGGGAAGATTCAAACAAACAATACCAAGTGAATTTAAAATACACATAGTTTTTAATTATCATCTTAATGATATGTGATTTTAGAAAAGTCAATGAATATAAAATGTAAATTACAATTACAATACAAACTGCTTAATTTGAAGTGTTACTTTTATCAAATAAGAACAACAAATGAAATGAATTCATTTCATTTCACATGAGTTAAATCGTTCGAAAATACAATGATTTGATTTACAAATATGGTTTTATGTGAAACATGAATAAATTACAACGTTCTATATATTATATGCATTGATTTTATAATAAGGATTCGAATCCAACAGGGAGCATTATTCCCCTAAAGATTATAAGATATAACATTGTCAACTATCAGAAAACCTAACTACATCTAGAATTTCTAACCGTTTAACAGTATAATAATGATAAACTGATCGTTGTCTTATATAGAAATAAATAATGTTTATATTTAATTCAGTATAATTTACCATTATAACTGTAAAAACGGAAGTAAATGTTAAAACAATAAATTCATGCTTAAAGTAGAACTATTTTGTTATTTACTTTTAAAGAGAAAACTGATCATAAAGAAAACTACAGTTTTGAATGATAATCATGAAAAAAACTTTTACATTAAAATAAACAACCATAATTTACTCTACAACATAAAGCAGTACAGAGGTTATAATGTAGTATGTGTGACTTATACGGACAGATGTAATTGTTATGTAGCAAGAATTGAGAATGGAATGTTTACCAGGAGATTAAAATAAAGAGAAGGCGGAAGAAAATGAAGATCGATAAGAATAATAACATGATCGGAAGGATGATGAAGTATGCAAAGAACAATTGAAGAAAGATATGTAAATGATGTATTTATTGTATTATTTTCATATTCTACAAACACACTGTGTAATTTTTCATAAACCAATAAATTGGATTTCCCCACCAAATCTTATTTCTGTACAATAACATTTACAAGTTTTAATCCTAGTAGATTATGATTATAATGTAGAGATAAATAGTTAATGAATAAAATAAATATAACTGTAGTGAACGAGGATGCAGGTTGGGAAAATCAGTTTGTCGTTTAGTGCAAAATTATAGTGTCTTCATAAATTATGAATACAAGCATTAAATATTTCATTTGCACATCTCTCATCAATTGTCCATTACATCCCTTCATGATTCTTCCAATTTTCAATTTCTTTATGTTTCCTTAAGTTCAATCTTCTCAACCTTCTTTTGACAGGCACTGCACTTCTGATAACAGTGTTACATACTACTTATAACTATCAACATAAGTAGCATACACCACGAAATAACTGTTGCCGATATCTTAAGCCAATGGAAATGAAATTGAAAGAGGAATATGATATTTCACGGTTAACAGTGATCAGTAAGACACTTTGCTTGATCTAGTTAACTACTTAGTTTGCACTTGTCACCAACACATTCACAATCACGTGACCGATGACAATACACATGGAGTTTGAACTCATATTGTTCAGTATCACTGAGTCATTCGAGCTGCGGCTAGACTCTTGTAAGAATGATATATTATTATTATTATTTATTAAGAATTAGTTATTTATTCTCTTAAGTAACCATTGTAAACTGAAGCTTCATATGGATTTCGTAAGTGTTATACAACCTAAAGGAATTATTACCTTACTTATGTCTGTTACTCCTAATGGAGCATAGGCCGCCGACCAGCATTCTCCAACCCACTCTGTCCTGGGCCTTCTTTTCTAATTCCATCCAATTCTTGTTCATTTTTCTAATGTCTATCTCCGTTTCCCGGCGTAATGTGTTCTTTGGTCTTACTCTTCTCCTTTGGCCTAGAGGATTCCATATGAGGGCTTGTCTTGTGACTCAGTTGGGTTATTTCCTCAATGTGTGTGCTATCTACTTCCAGCGCTTCTTCCTCCGTTGGGATCTGGTTTGTTCTCTTCCATAGTACGTTTTTGTTGATAGTGTTTGGTCAACGGATCTGGGGTATTCTGCGTAGATAACTGTTAATAAACACTTGCATCTTCTGGATGATGGCTTTCGTAGTTCTCTACGTTTTCACCCCATACAGTAGAACTGTCTTGACATTTGTATTGAAAATCCTGACCTTGGTGTTGGTTGACAATTGTTTTGAGCTCCAGATGTTCTTCAGTTGTGAATATATTGCTCTTGCTTTGCAAATCCGCGTCTTCACATCTGCATCAGATCCACCATGTTCATCAATGATGCTGCCCAAATATGTAAAGGTTTTTATATCTACCGAATCTTCTCTGTCAATTGTGATTGGATGGGTGCATGCTGTGTCGTATCGAACAATCTTGCATTTCCCTTTGTGTATATTGAAACCTACTGCTGCTGAGGCTGCTGCTACACTGAACGGAATTGATTATAGTCATGCATTAAAAAATAAAATACTGATATTTAGCATAGAAAGGATTAATTAACTTATTTAAGACCACTTCATAAGAATAACACAACTAACATATTTCGAAATGATTATTAAACTCATATAAACATTAATAAATCTAATTGTATGAGGTTTTATGAAGTATAACAACTTGAACCGATGCATATATGTATATGTCTGCATGATTCTACCTTTGTAAATAACTGATTGAATAGGTTATAAAATTATGACAAAATAAACACTTAAATAAATAGATAAATAAAATACTTACTATGAACACTAGAATATTTTTCATTATTATGTGTATATGTATTGTGAATAAGATTTTGTTTCATAATTAAATCATTTTGAAGATTATTTGATACTAATAATTCAGTAGAATTGATTGATTTAGGTTTAACAAAATAATTTCTATGTTGTAATGTAACATTTGAAGGATTCACTAAGGGAATTATTCGATTAGATTCTTTCCCTTGTACAAAATGTGGATTAATTGTTTTCATTTGTGATCTATGAGATTCAGATTGCTAATAGAAAGAAAGAAAAATTGGACAATAACGAAATATATAAAAAAAAAGAATGATTCAATTTAATCAATCTTGTAGTATTTTTGTTATATCCTGATAGGAATAATGAATGGTAATTTTTGGGATCCATTTATAGATCAATACTATACCTATATTTTTTATCGTATAATTGTTAATTAGCTAAACTATTCATATTCATGTCCCCCTTATGAGCTTTATTTTGACCTATAAAACTATTATTATACGATTTAACATTATTGAGTTATACCCAGTCTATCAATTACTATCTTCCTTATTCACAGTCACATTTATCTAAATCTTGTATAAATGTTGTTTCCTATTTTATGGTACGATGTAGTCTGTCTGGTTGGTATATAAACCCAATATGTTTGAAATAAATGATTCATATAGCAGATGCTGAGCTTGGTGTTATGGATCGATAAGTACTCTAGACTGCTCGTATGGGTTTTATGTGTCATTGGTCTGATCAATAATTCACTGCTCTCTAATTGGCGGTATTATTACGTTATACATCAAAACAGGGCACCCAGGCCACAAGCTATAACAATTTTGATGCTATCTTGAAATTACTCAGTCAATTAGTCATATGCAACAAATAACCTGCCTCATAAGTGCATTAGTTCATGTTATCATATTAATATCAGCACGAGATAAAATTATCAACGAAGTAGATATAATTAAAATGAGTAAATGGATCTGCGATATCGCAACCATTTCTGAGTGTGGTATGTGCTACTAGTATCGACAGATATAAGTAGTATGTATCATCAGTTGAAAGTGAAATTCCTGGAGGCAGAAGGTTAAAAAGATCAAAGAATGATTGGTGTGAAAACGAAAGAACAATGAAGTCTGAGACAACTGACTGATATTTGCAAAAGGAACAGTCAAGTTTGAGACAATCGATTGACTGTATGGTTTTCAGATTTTACTAAGATGTTCTGCAATTTTGTGTTCAAATAAATTCGATTGTGTCCACTTGTGTTCTCGTTCACCACATAAGGAGTATCATACAACGTCTTCAACCATCGGTTAAGATATAAGTGAGGACCTCATTCTGATAGTAGCTGACCTAACAAAACAGCTCAGTTCAACAGTCAATGACTCTACGAACCAACGTCGCGTTTTGGTTTGAAATTATTGTTTAGTAGCATTCATTTACTAATACGAAATAACATTTAAATGTCATCAAAATATTGTAGATTAATTTATTAGATTTATTCGAATGTGATCAACAATTAATTCAATTTAGAATTGGTTAACTGATTAACCACTACACAGCGACCAATATCATGTATGTTTAATCCGTAGTAGTGATCGAATTCTACCGAGCAAGTAACAGGTATGGTCACTACTCTATGTGATTTAAATCTAAGCAAAATAATACAAGACGCATAGACAAATTAAATGTAATAATAGCATGCACGATATTATCATTGTTATTACTATAATCACAAAATGGAAAAATGTAGATGTCAGGCAGCATCAACTCACCGCATTTCGACGATTAGATATAAATTTTAGAATTCCTGTAAAATCCATTTTAATTAACTAAATTATGCCTGATAATATTGTGAAGAAACAATGACACATGGAAATTCTTTTGTTTTGTTTAAGTTCAATATTAAAATCACAAGACAACAGATTTCATAATAATGAACCCGTAGAGTGATTATGTAATCACAGAAGGTAAAAATGACGATGACAACAATGATAGTGATGATGATGATGATAAAAAATAATCCAAAACATATGGTTGTGAAGAGGAAAATTGGAATTTCGAAGATGAATAAGGAGTACTTGTCATGCATACACACGCACATAAGTGAAGAAGGAAAATGACGACAATCATAGAAACCATTGGCTAACAAAGTTTATTTACTGACTGACTGACTGACTGACTGATTGAAACCAAAAATATTTATACTCAACAATAAATCAACCAACCAGTAGTAAATACGTACAAGAAGTGGAAAATAGAAGAAAAAATACAGAGAAAATAAAAATCAGGCAAACATAACTTAATATTTTAAAGCCAGCAAGATAAGGTAGATCAGAGGAAAGTTAGAAAGATAGCTAGGGAACTTGTACAGAGGTTTCTTCAAATATAATATTGGCTAGTAACTAGTACCGGGACCTAGGAAGTGTATTTTGTTTCATTTCGGATGTACCTGCAGTAAAGTTTCGATGTTCACAGTAAGACTCGAACCCAATACATATTACTCTAAATGCAAACGCGTTAGAGCGATTAAAAATGTCTGTGATTAACGCGAATCAGTAGTCTAATGGATAACGCATTAGTTTCAAGTGATAGATACTAGTTTCGAATTTCAGTGCGAGCACCAATACTGAGATGCAAATACATGCAGCTAGAGTCACAAATTACAACAAAATGTAAATCCTGGATTCCATTGCTCCCTACTACCTGAAAGTATAATAAACTTGTGACTACAGATTCTCGTATGAGAATAGAAAATGAACAGTCATGAATATTGACGACCTAGTAGTCGAAAGCCCAAATTAGACTATAAATAAATTGACAAAACAATTCATCAACTGTTGTATACAGAACTATATGCTTGATTTACAGCTTTACTTGTCTTGGGATGACTAATTGAACAAATTGTTAGGAATGATTAAATTACAAAGAGTGTATACAGTTGTATAAATTTGAGCACAATAAAAACTACAGATGAGTATATCATTTCAAGGTATTCACTTAGCTTGTAGTCAGAATATTTTCACATGTTTTTCGAGAACTCTTATTTATAAAGTTAGGTTTACAGTGAAATTTATAAACATTTATCATGAGCTGAAATTCATATAGAGTTAGACTATTATTAAACCCACGTTTGGGACAAGGTAGAAAAGTAAAAACGGACATATATGAGTTCAAGTTCATGTATGATCCTGGGTATTTGTTTAGGGGTTGCAAATTGGAAAAAATTAGCTATCCAGTGCCTTCTAGTTTCGTAATGTTATTCACTTATTTCAGTCTATAATGAAAAATGTACTCATATTCTAGTTATTATTCATGGTTTATTAATGACATAACTACTTTTCAAATTATTACAGTTAAACTTTAAGTCACAATGCTTATGTGAAAGTTTATTGATACTATTAGACTGATTTAAACGAAAAAAGTGAAATAGGGTTTCAACGTAAAACTTAATGGTAGACAGTCAAGAAATCTAACCACTAGGTCACTGTACCATCTATCTTCTGTTCAGATTCTTCTTGCTTTTAAATCTTTTTAAACAAGATTATTCCCATAGAAGCCCACTTCGTCCCAATTTAGGACTTGTCAGCTGGATATCACTGCAACTCACTACTGTTGTTCACATTAAGACTTAAACTTTGTACCTTTCGCTCTAAACGCTAACACATTATCCAATGGAACAATTAATCCACATAGCCACTAAATTTTTCAACGGGTATGTTTTTCATCTTACCTTTAGTAACGCTTGTATCAACCGTAATAAGTTATTATTAATTAGTAATCTTGTTTTAATTAAAGCTTAGGAAACTACTTAACATATATTTCAAAGTAAGAATTAAAGTTCGGCATACGAGAAATTTTTGACAATGCTTGAATTCAATGAAATTTGACATATTCCACTTCAAATGAACATACTAACAAACAACTCAGAATTGAGGATGTCAGTCAGCAACAATGTAGAACTTCGTACGTACGTATATCAGTCCGAGTTGCCAAACTACATTACATTAGCACAGAGATACAATTGTCAATTTAAATCCCATAGTGGTAGAGATAGTAAAAGTATAAGTAGTAATCGGAAAGATTACAGTCTGATGTTATTCAATGAGTATAATCCAGTGAAATAAATTTTGGAAAGAGAAAAAAGGAACATGACGATTTCAGAAGATTAGAATTCAGGAGAACACAAAGAGTGGATGCACCTACGCCATTGTAAACGATTTTGAGCCATGTTATTCAAGGTCTCTAATTATCGGTTGCTATCATCTCGCGGTCCCCCAACCAGGTAGTCTACACCTACCAACATGGCTCAGTTCACTTGTCAGTAAGTTCATGAATTTTTGCCATGTTTTGGTCTGGCCACCCTTAGCTTTCATCCATTATAGTTCTACACCACTTGATAAACAGCAAAGGATAAGTATAAAGAAGCATAATAATAAAATAATTACATATATACATGTTTAATTTGACAATAGGCGAAAAAAATCTTACCGGTATTGATGATTCCACAATATTCATACTGTTACCACTACTATCAGTACCATCAACAAATTGATTAGGTGATGGGAGTAATTTATACGTATCTTCAAATTCAGCTCTTAACGACTCGATTGTAAATTGTCCAGTTAATTCGTTATCACAATTATGAAATGGAATATTGTACGGTCTACCGCTTTGATTAGATGTGACCAGCACCAGGTCTTTGTCTCTACCTTCATCATCATTATCATTTTCTGCAATATGCCATAATTTCTCTTTTGAAATGGGACTACCTCTGGGTGTAATATTTTCTACAATGACGCCATGTGTATTCATCGCTGATTCAACATTTAGACCAGAATCGATTGTTGTTACTGAAGAAGCTAAAGTTTCATGGCTACGAATAATGACAGGTAGGACACCTTGTGCAATTAATGTATCATCTATATCAAGAATATAAGTACCTGTGTGACTTGGTGTTAAACTAGTTAACGAGGTCCCAACATGATCAGAATCTTCTAAGTTATCGATTACACGTGATAAAACATCTTTTTTATTTTTAGAATCCTGTAGTGTATTGTCATGAGTTTCAGTAAGACATACAGTTGAACTAGTTATGCATAAAGGTTTCTCAATTGATGAAGTTTTAGTTAAATCTACTGTAGAAATGGAATCATTCAATCGTTTATTCCCAGAATATTGATGATGCGCTGTATGTGTTTGTACATGTTCAACAGATAACATGGAGTTCTAGATAAATGATGAAAACAAATTGGAGTACATAATTAATAATGACTTTTTTATGAATAAAAATTAAACCAAAATACATTTTCAGTGCACGGGAGAGTATAAAACAAAATTTCATAATACTACGACAATAATTAATTGACAACTGCTTCCTTTCGGTATGTGTCGAATAGATTTGAATTCTTTGACACTAACCGCTCCCCATTAAGAAACAACAACGTTATACAATTTTATTTGTTAATTACCTTGAGCGGTATAAAAATATCAGTAAAATTATTGTATTGGGACGAACGAGTCAATCTGAGTCGTGAGCACAGCTTCTAGGCCGTTGCGTGAAATCAAAATATGGTAGTATAACGAGGGGTAAAAATACCCTAATTGCTAGTACTTAACGGTTAAGTGATTACAATGTTAACAATTTAGGCATTTAGGAATATTAATTTATTTGAGACGATATCCATTAATGCATAGTACATGTACCTTTCTATTTGTTCTTTTAATGTATGTGCTGTGATGTATGAATGTAGTCGATCGGAGTTAACATAAAAATGTCATATTTTGATTTTAGAGAGTGGTTCATTTGATACGAAGTAATGTGATGATATTTCAATCATTAGATTTAACTATTTTACCGCAAATGTGTACTTTTCATTATAGGACAAAACTGAATGAAGAGGAAGAAGTCATACAGGAACTGTATGCGTTATAAGACGTTAAAACTAATAATCTTTGACGACAATTAAGTTTTTACTTTCACTGCTCAATCTGATTTGTTACAAGGAAATCTTGTATTGTTCCTATGTATTTATCGCTCGTTATTGTTCATTATTAACTGGGCCAGCTGCATTCATTTTAATTTAAGCGAACACATAATGAACAATCAGACCACATGTTGTAAAGTAAATTCGATTGAGTTTACAAGCGATTGACTAGAATTGTTTTTCTTGCTTTAAAAAACTGATTTTTAATACCGAAAAAAATGGGCTACGACATAAACTAACGATAAAAGTGGTTTGTACCTACTAGAAAACATCACTAACACTGAGAAAGTAGGGCAGTATATTTTTGCTGTATTGTAGTGGACACTACCCACAAGACTGTTTGCAAGTAGTATGTAGCGAAACGTCGCGTCGAAGTTGCAACTATTGTTAGGCGGAATGAAGTGTTTCAGTCCATCGAAAGCACAGGGTAGGCAGAACACTTGGAGACCAGACAAGGAGATAATTCAGATAGCAGAATACACCAAAAGATGCAAATGAGCGATTGAACGCTTTGTATACGTATTATGTGAATACTTTGTAACTTCCCGTATCAATTATGAGATTATTCCTGCCTATTGTCATGTTTTACAGTAGAAGAATTAAAGTGTATGTATGCTAACGTATTTAAATTACGGGATAGACGTTAGAGCTTGAATGCTAGAATTGAATACTACGTTAAAATATTAATAGAATATAATTATTTGTCTAATATTAAAAGAGAAACTTAACAGATTTTTACCTCAAAATCTTTTGCAAACTGTTGCAATTGTTTTGTTTGTTGATTATTCGACAAATGATTGGTAGACTGACGATTCAGTACTTCACCCGCTGCCGTAATATCTCCTATAGGACTTCCACGAGGTGTTAATAAGTCATTATCTTTAGATAAATGAATATTTTGCTCATCGGAATGCTGTAAGAAATCTTGATTTGTATTATTAATATTATCTTCATTATCATCATCAATACCATCGCCGCCATCAATTACATAAGTTCCTGTTTGACTTGGTGTTAAACTAATGACAGAAGTACTAACAAACATGGATAGGTTCATTGATTTTAATGTTGGATCCATTGTTGCATCATCATTCTCGTGTATTGTACAGTTAATTTTACTATTGGATACAGTTGAAGATTTAACGATATTTTGAGCTTGATCTGTCGGGATTTCATTTGTATAACGTTTCGATAAATACATTGGAGTTTTTGTTGCTAATGTCCTACTGTTTGAAGTTGATATGGTTGTTAAATCGGAACGATGAGAAGGAAGATTTTGATAGGGTGTTTCTTCATCATCAATCGAAAGTAACGCAGAATACTGTAAGGAATTTAGATAAGTGAAAATTTGAAATAAGCTTTAGTTATTAAAGTGAAGCGAATTTTCACTTATAGACAGTGTGTTGAGCACATGGATACCGATCATTCATGACTCATTTATAATACTAACAAAACCATCGTGCTGCAGTAGTTTATTGATTAAGGAAATCAGCTAATCGGAAATAAAAATAGGGTTTTGCACAAATGTACGTTGGCCTAAGTTCCTATTAATGTATTGGCATGACAAGACGAAATTAACAAGATGACTAGGAAAGAAATCGGACACTGTCCAATCATTGAGTCAACAATTCGGAGACAACTCCTCACTATTCAATGCGCGCTATCGATGTTTGAAGTTCACTATGAACGAAGATGCTGATTTTCCCACACATGTGTTATCGTCAACCGAGAATGCGAACGCTTCTGGTTGAAGTCGTTCACTGAAGACCAATTTAAAGGCCTCATCTGTAGCCTTCAATCGCAGAAGTTTAGTGACATTAGAACACGCTTGCTAAGTCGATTGGACCAAGACCCAAAACTAACTCTTTATGATATTGAAAACGAATATCAACGTCTAATCAATCTGCAGCGTAACACTACGATGGTCGAGCGTGGTGGTTCAGATCATATCGAAGTTCATGTAGTCTAACAACCACCCAACTCACATAAATCTGCCCCAGCAACATCTAGTTCGGGTCAACAGACAAAAACAAATCCACCTGCCCCATTCTGGCACTGCGGTGCATGGCATTTTGTTCGAAGCTGTCCATATGAACAACATCGGTGCAGGAAGTGTAAAGCTGTGGGTCATAAAGATGGTTTTTGTCAAAAAAAGCTAAGCAGCTCCAGACGTACCAGAAAGCCTATCCCTAGATCTGATACAAATTCGTTGAGTCTAGTAGCAACCTGTCAGAACTCAACCCCAGATGAGAGGAAATTTATTACCCTTAATATTAATGCCATCCGTTTAAGTTGCAAATAGACACTGCATCTGACGTAACAATTCTCTCACGAAAATACTGGATCAGAATGGGAAGACCACTCACGGTGCCAACGACACAAAAACTGCGAACCGCATGTGGTAATTATCTGCGTTTGTTGGAACAACTAGGTTGTAAAGGTTCTTTTCACGATTCGACGTTTACCGGGGTATGTTAAATCACACCAGCTGGTCTTAATCTACTTGGGTTAGACTGGTTTGACCGGCTACATTTAACTGACGTTCCGTTAAGCACCATATGCCATCTGATGAAACAACCTCATGAACCTGAAGCATATTCGAAACAACTAATGACGGAGTTTTCAATCATTTTTCAGCCTGTATTGGGTCAATGCACTGTTATGAAAGCAACACTTCGGTTAAAACCTGGGGCTAAACCTGCCTTCCGTCCAAAGAGACCAGTGCCGTACGCAGCGTTATCGAAAGTTGACGAAGAACTTAACCGCCTTCAACTACAGGGAGTTGATACAGATGTTTCTTATTATGCCAGGGCAGTACCCATTGTGGTTATTAAGAAGGTTAATGGCACAATCCGAATATGCGCAGATTTTTCCACAGGTATTAACGCAGCTCTCGAACAGCATCATTACCCACTGCCAGTCCCTGAAGATTTGTTCACAATGCCAAATAGTGGGAAGTTATTTGCAAAGCTGGATCTAGCTGATGCCTATTTACAAATAGAAGTGGATGAAGAATCCAGAGAGCTACTGACCATCAATACTCATCGTGGCTTGTTTCAGTACAATCGCCTACCATTTGGTGTTAAGACAGCTCCATCTATTTTTCAGCAACTAATGGATACCATTCTATCGGGTATCCCGGGGGTCGCAACTTATCTCGATGACATCTTAATTGTTGCCACATCATTAGAACAGCTTCGAGAACGCACAACACTTGTACTAAGACGCGTCAGCGATAACGGATTCCGATTACGCCCAGAAAAATGTCAGTTTTTCTTGAATTCAGTAAAATACTTAAGATTCATCTTTGATGCCGCAGGTCGCAGACCAGATCCTGAAAACATCGGAGCTATAAACGTGATGCCGACTCCCACTAATATCTTCGAATTACGATCATTCTTGGGATTAATTAGCTACTACTCAGCTTTTGTTCCGTCGATGTATGACACACGGGCTCCACTATATCTGAATAAGAATACTGTTTGCAACTGAACAAAAGAGTGTGAAACTGCATTTTGCAGGCTGAAAACTATCATTAGTTCTGATAATAATCAACATATGCTCACTAGTGACTGGCTTCAAGATTTATATCCTGGAGTTCTAGTGAGAAGCAGTGACCACTGGAGTTCAACTGGGTCTGTTATGAGATAGTAACTCACTGGTGACAATGGTGGATGTGTCGCTCAATTTCGTGGATTAGTTGGAGTTAGATATAAACACCGCTGGATGCCAGCCGGCTAAATGGTCTAGTGGTTAAGTGCTCGCGCGCGAGGCCAGTAGGTCCTGGGCCCGAATCTCGCGGGGTGCGGGATCGTGGATGCGCACTGATGAGGAGTCCCACAATATGACGAAACGGCCGTTCAGTGCTTCCAGGTTTTCCATGAGGATCTAGCTTCAATTGACTCATGATCTCAACTATTGAAATGTAATTTATAAAATAACGGATCATTAGATGCAACCCATTCAGTCATGGAAATTGAGAGTACGACAGTAAATAAATGACCATATTGACTAAAGAACTCTATGTATTAAAAAAAGTACTTGAAATTGGCAATTCAAACTAATGCATTTGAGTTTGATGTCCGAATATTATTGTGTACATCTTTGAAAAGTCTGAAGCCTAAGAGCTTGTTTCCCTACAGGGTTATTAACATGAAATACTGCCGAAGAGCCCTTCGATCTACAAAAAGAAATTTTTAAAAAATTCTAATCAAACATTAGAATTAAATATTTTATAGCTTCTAAGGGCTTTCCCTAGTCGATATTAATTAATGAGAGAAGCTATTCTTGTAAAATATATACAGATTTTTCCATGAAAAATCATTTGCAGAAAGTTAGAGAATAAATACAATCACTAACTTTATTTTGTATATTCGAATTAGTTTGAAAATTTTGAAATTTTTCATCGATACCATAACTATGTAAATGATAATCTAATTGTTCATTTGTATCATTGAATTCAGATGAAAAGTGCTTTTGAAAGTCCACTGATGAATATGGTGAAAATGCTTGAAATATACCATCAGTCGTTGTTGTTTCAATTTCTTCTACACCTTGAAACATTCGATAAAATAAATAAGCTTTTGGATCATCGTAAGCTTCAATGGTAGAAACTACAGATGCTATTCGATCAGAAACACATGATGAAGATTTATTAGTGCTCGAGTATTGATTAATATTATCAGTAGATGATTTACGACAGATTCCAACACGTCCTTGAGTAGTACCACGACGTAAAAATGTACTTGTTATGGGTTTTTTAGCACTATTCCCTATAGGTGATTCATAGGTTCGACGAGAATCACATTTAGGCGATGAAGAGATTGGACTTTCATTTGGCATTGAACGAATAGATTCTCTTGTTTTTACTTGTTTTGCATCGGAACTTGTTGTCGGTGTCATAAAGCTACGATTAACACCACGATGTTGTACAGTCGCTAAGAAAAATCAAGATGATAAAAATAAGATTTTTTTTCAAGGATTTAATAATATGACACATTTAGTACAGCAAATACGATCATTGGCAACTCAACGTGTATTAAATCAATTATTGTTAGGAACCGACTGAGATTGGAAACATGGATCGCTGGATTTCAACTCGGTGATTCAAAGAGATGATGGTCGCCTGAAGATCTGGTGGTCTTAAGTTCAGTCAAAAATGAGGTCGTTAGGGTGTAGAAATGTACTCAGTGCACGCTGATTTTCTAGACGATATTAGTCAATATCGAAAACTTCACAAATTGATTAGAAATGAATAATGACGAGAAACAATACAAACCTGAATGCAGTATTAAAATCTATGGAAAATGTATATAAATCTATCTGACAATGGGTTTAACTATGTAGTATTTTTCTCATCACCATCTGTTCGCCAAATAAGTTAACTCATTAACACAATCAATACAATTTACAGTAGTATTATTCATTTCAAAGATTAAAAAACCATAAACTCAAACACTTCCGCAGTAATGAGCACTAAAGGATTAAACAGCCGTAGCCCGGATAGCTCAGTGGTAATGTCTTAGATTGTGAGGTTAGATTATCCGAGTATGAAAGCACCGATGAACATTAATTTCCTGAATACTGTCTACTAGCCAACTATCAGCTAGCACCAAACCTAGATGAACTAGCGCATTTTTCTAACTAACTCTAACCACTTAATTTCAAAACATAGTGCACATGATGTGAAGTCAATTAGACAAGCAACCATATTGAAACCTGACTGATATAATTCAATCAACATTAAAGGACTAAGGAAACATGACATTGCATAAGACTAAATGATCAATCAAACTATATAAAAATATACGTTTTGAAAGCTTGAAAGTATTTCAACGAAATTAAAAGTTGGAAGCTATTACTTGGAACTGGTTTGAATGACTAATTAGATTAAATTAAAAGGCTGTTAAATGATAAAATAAAATTAACATTTTCTGATTGTAAACTATATTTTGGATAAGTAAATAAACCTCAATCCCAGTATTTTCTTTCTATTCTCTCAACAAAATATAAAGTAGACAAAACTGAGGTAAGAGAAAATTTACAGTGTCTAGTTGCAGACGATGCCCCACGTAGATTAGAACGAGAATCTGTTAAACCTGTAGTAGACAAGTGTACTGAACCACGTGTTACCACTGAAACTTTGGATCGATTTAATTGGCTAGGAGCTGTACGTTGACTTGTTAGTGATGCAGCACCGGCGGAAATTCGACGTCCACCAACCGAGAATGGAGGTTTAACATTTGTTCTGTTCGATTGTGTAGGTGCTGAAATATTTTATGTAAATGAAATATAACATGGTGAAATATATAATAATCACGAGGTATTATGCAAACTAAAATGATCACGTTTCTGTGGAATAATAAACTTAATTGCGGTAAATCAAAAGCATCATGTTTAGAAAGGGACATACTGTATCAAAGTTTGCATTCTTGCTATAATTATTGCCCATTAGTTATTAACTTTAAGATAAGTTACAAAACGTATGATAGACAGTTGTGACCAATGAAGTTCAACAAGTTTAACAGTAAGGAAAATATCATGCGAATAATGAATGACGATTGTAGTGTTTAAAAAATCGATGGAGGATGGAAATATGGATCAGTATGTTCCAAATTGGTATTGATTAAAGTTATCTGTTATATCCCGACGGGAATAATAAAAGGTAATTGTTGGGATTTATTTGTGGACTAATATTATACGTATATTTTTATTGTATAACTATTCAGTAATTAGATTGTGTATATCTATATTCCCCTTATTATAAGCTTCATTTTGACCTATAAACTATTATGATACGATTTACTATCCTTAAGCCATACTCAATTTATTAATTACAGTCTCCCACAATCACAACCACTTTGTACGAATGTACGAATGTTATTTTCTATTTTGTGGTGTGATGTGGTCTGTTTGGTTTGTATATAAACCAGGTATATTTGAAATAAGTGATTCGTATAGTGGGAGCTGGTATTGGTGTTCTAGACACAACTGGCAGGGCTAGGAGGATAAACTACCAATAAGGACACTAGACTGCTTATACTGGTCGATACATCATTGGTTTGGCGCAGTGCTAAGATTGTATAGGTCGTACTCCGATTGATGAATAAGTCACATCATAATTAGCCGGGCTAAAAACACAACAGTATCGTTTTCATCGTGAAAACCGAAGTTGTGGGTTCAATCTTTGGAGGTGTCAAGGTTGTACACTACGGAAAAGTTCTAAATTAGAACGAAACAACTATCAAGTGCTAACTGTTTAAAAACGTTTTTCACATGATATCAGTTCCGAGTAACAGTCCCATTCATATTCAGTTGGGCTCTGCAACACAATGAATAACGGGATGATAAGTGTTATATTAATAGTAGTTATAAAAATGGTAAGAACGGAATATTAATGAAATAAATGAGAATATTCGTATCTCGGGATTATGATTTTGATAGTATCCAGTGCTCAGAGGTTTTCGATGATTGACTAACTTAGATCAGTTTGGTGACCTCAATAACATTCAAAGATTTCGATAAATGGGCGAATTTAGACATGCATACTACTTAACACTGGCTCAGTAGTCAAGAGGTTGAGCGCTCGCGTCCCATACTGAAGATCCTAGGTTTGATACTCTTAAGAGGAACTGTGGATGCACACTACTGAAGAATCCTATACTATTATCAAACAGCTCTCCCGTGCTTCTAGATTTTCAGTTGTCATCAAACTTAAATCAATTCATGATTTCAATGCAAAACCTATATAAGTTTAATACATTTGGATTGTGATTCACAGTAGAATTCAAATCGTAAATCTCGTCCTATTCAGAACTTATCATTTGAATGTACCTGAAACCTTTCATTGATGTCTACAATGTGATTCGAACAATTAACCATATATATTGATTCGACTGTGTAACAACTAAAATAATTATAAAAAAGGACTTATATTTACTCAACGAAATTTCAATCAACACATTATGACGTGTATTACGTCATTAGTTACTACTAATAACAATTAGACAGTCATGAATTCACTAGCAACATTCATATTACTTGGGAACATAATCGCCGACAGATGAAACTTTATACATTCTTAATTGTTCAAAGTAACAAATACTTTTTTTTATTAAAAAAAGTCAAGATGTTTACAAAACAATTGTAATTTAATAGCTAACAAACAATTTTTGAAACCATCTATTGGTTGTTCAATAAATGTATTGTATCCAGTATTTATGAATATTTTAGCATCAATTTAACGGTTTGGTTTCGTATAATAGAATGTAATGCTTGAACACGCGCAATACTGACTAGTGTTGGGAATGGTTGGAAGAAAGTTAGGGGCGGTCAAACCAAAACGTGGCATCAGTGCTTGAAGTCACTAACTTCTAGTCTGAGCCATGTTGGTAGATGCAGACTAATTGGTTGGGGTCCGCGTGACTTTCGTAACCAATAGTTGGAGACTCTTGGTGACATGGCGCAGAATCGATCACAATGGCGTCGGTGTATACACTCCCTGTCTTCCCTTAAACTAAGAGATTAAAATCACTTCATATCTTTCTTTCTACGAACTAATTCTTTCTTCCTGTACTATATCCTTATACACAATCTTTCTTTTATATATTACCACCTCTGAATTAACTACTTTTATGGATCCGGTGTTCATCTTGTTGTGTTAATCAGAGGTGGCAACTTGGACCGATGCGCATATGTGCCTGGTCGTACGTTGTAGATGAATGATGTAATTTTCGCTAAAAAATTGTTTAAAGCTCTAACTTTTGTCATATTTTTCTTTTTTTTATTAGGTATGTTGAACTGCTTCATTCACAGTGATATGTTCACAAGGGGTAGGTTATGAATAATTTCAGTCAAAATTACACTCTGATATGCAAATAGTCTTTCAATAAAGGGACGAAAAGATCATAAGAAGTGTTGGGATGCAACATAATTGTTGAAAATTGAATATGTTGCGGATATACTTAGCTAACCTATTTTTTTCTATGGAAAGTTGAGTAATATTTGTCAGTATTTAGTCTCTAATATGGTTAAAGTTATGAATCACGATAGGAATATGAATCGTAATTTGTGAATATTTAAATGTAACTTAAAGGTTTTTCATATTTGCTGCCTATGAACCAACTGTATAAATAAGTATTTTTTTTAAATCTATTAACCCTTAGTTTTAGCCATAACTTCTAATTTTCAGTTTGGGATTATGGATATTGTTAAATTTCATTGAAATCATGAATTGATCAATATTAGACCACCATTGAAAACCTGGAAGCACTGGAAGGCTGTTTCGTCCTAGTATTGGACTCCTTAACAATATGCACCCACAATATTTCACTCAGGAATCGAACCCGAAATCTTCAGTCTTGCATGAGAACGCTTAACCTGAGTCGGCATCAAACAGCGTTAGTATCTAAATTCAACAAATCCACGATATAACGCAACCATCTTTCATTGTCTTTGGTGGGTAACTGTCTCATACCCGATACGGTTAAACTCCATTGATCATGGTTTCTCACTAGAACTTCAAGAATTCCCTCTAGAAGCTAGTCACCAGTGAGTACATAATGTGAGAGTATCATAACTCTTAAACATAAATCCCAATCCTTAATTCTAATCGTTATCCTTTTTTTAAGTTTTAAATTAACAAATTAGTCATGTATATCATTTGAATTTTGATTAGCTACAAACTGATCTTACTTTCTCAAGGTTATTTTATGAATATTTGAAAGACTTCAGTGAACTGTATTTTCATCGTAAACATATATGAACAGGCAGTGGATAGAATTGAAACAAAATAACACTACTAAGTTAATAATGCTATTCTGTTTGCGAATACAAATTAGTAGTACATTAGAAATGCCATTATTGTTGATCTGTTTTAATTTAAAGTGGGATTACTTATTTTAACAGACTTATTATTGATTATTCTATGTTGTACTACGGTTCGTTTTTCTCACCATTGTCACAGTAATACATAATGAGAGTTGTATAGAATAAAATTCATACAAAAATATACGATCCGAATTTTATATTTTTCAAGCTATTCGTTACCATTATTCCACACACACACACACACACACAAATACATCCTCCGTCTCCTCGACTAGACAGATGATGTATCATATATATATGATATACAGTATGTTCCAAAATTGTATGTACACTTAAATGATAATTTATGAGCTCATTGAATGATTACCGGTCACTTAAGAAATTTTACAGTATATAAGCTCCTTATAAAAAAAAGTCTGACAGAAAAAGTAAGGAAAAACGAAATAGATGTAATAAGGTAGAGAACAACTAGAGGGTTTTTTTAGGGAATTTATTGACATTTTTTACATAGGCTGAGTTCGCTGAATTTAATGATTTAATTGTGAAGCTTTTGTTTTCTTTCTAGACAAAATCACCAGCAAATATCTTCGATAGAGATGAGGTTAAGAAACAAGGTAGTCGAAATAAGCATGGGAACAATGACGGCGAAACCACGGATAAAAACTAATCAAATAACATGACAATAGAAACAAGATTTGGAAAACGTCGGATAGGTTGGTTTGTTTTTTGGAATATATACTAATAACGCAAAGGCAAGGATGGACAAATCAAGGGCATAATTCCTACAGTTGAAGAACGTATGGAAATCAAAACAATTGTCAACCAATATCAAAGTCAGAATCTTCAATACGAACGTCAAGACAATTAGTTCTACTGTAAGTAACAGAAACTTGGAGAACTTGTACAACCATAATCAAAATGCTAAAGGTATTGATAAACAATTGTATACCCTAGATACTCAGTATTTGTTGGCCGGATACCATGAGCAACAATTTACTGTGAGAACAAACATCTGAAAAGGAAATTGAGAAAAGACGTTGGGGGTGGATAGGATACACATTGTGGAAATCATCAAACTGCATCACTAGACAAGCCCTAACTCGGAATGATAAAGGAAAAAAACCCAAGAACACATGGGGTAGGGAATTTGAAGCAGGTATCTAAGGGATGAATAGCAACTGGAAGAGATTATCCAGATGAGAGTTCGATGGATATTCATGGTGGGCAGAGTATGCTGCTCCACGAGGGGTAGCATGCGTGAGAAAGCAATCTATTTTTGAACGACATTAAAAGCTCCACGATTAAACGACATAGCTGAAATAACAGTAAATTCTTAATATTCTCCTCCTTATGCACCAATTTTCTCCATCATCTCAAGATATTTTTCTGTCCTTTGTAAAATAATGTCACAGTACAAACAAAAAAAGCATTTTGGATATGACATATGGAGAAACAGAAGTAATCAATAGAAGTATTATTATTAAAACTGCTAACCTTTAATGTTAGTTTGATTAAATAATCTTCCTCTAGAACGATCAGTAAGATTAGATCTTGAAGCATTTGTACTACTAGAAGTGAGATTTGTTGTACAATCTATCCGTCTTGTACGTAACGATGGGTCAGGTTTACTAGTTATTCGCTTGTCTAATTTCGTCACAATGACTTGAGGTTTCTTGTTTATGGTTGTACTGGATGACCTCCCAGAAGTAGTAGTCGTTGTGGCGGTGACACTGCTGGTGGTGTTTGAAGTACGTACTGTAGAACCTTTAGCAGATAATGATGCACCACGAGAACGGATCTTCTGAATTTCATTCATATTTGTCTTGCTTTGTATTGTTGTAGTACTGGATTTCAAATTTGACATGGTAGTCACTGTATTCTACACAAATGTAGTCAGGTTGGAAAAAAAACGGTAATGCAACACATGAATATATAGAGAATAAAGTAAACTGATGTCAAGTTTTCAGGAAAAAAAGGGAAAACTGATGAGTTGTGTCTAGCAGTGGAATCCAGGACGTGAGTCTAATCCTATGTGGGACTCGTCAGATGGATGTAACTGAGTCCCAGAGTTGATGTTCACTCAAACCCAGTATCGTCCACTTCAGACACTAAAGCGTTATCCATTGAAATAATGAATTCAAATAGCCACTCATTTGTGCAGCGGGTATGAAATTTATTTTGATTTGTAGTGATTTGGATCCGCGTAGGAGAATGATGTATCTTTATGAATAATAAAAGCTAAATAAAATAACTTATTTGATCAAAACGATAATATTTATTTGGTAGAAACAACGTAGGACCTAGTATGGACATGTTTATCTGTTCAAGTTGTAACAATTTATATTACTAGTATAGTGTGAGGTAAGTTGACAAATTGAAAACTAACGGCGCTGAAACAATAGTAATACCAATAGTAGTATTGTTAAGTTACACATAAAAGACTCTGGGCTTAGATCTCGCGCTGGTTGATAGTTTTTAGAAGTGTATATCTTCATTTTCAATGGAAATAATGGACACTATGGGATTTGAATCCGTATAATCGAGTGTCATAGAGACGTTAACAGTGAGTAATTTTGGCTACGACCAATCTTCTTTAGAACTGAAATACACTGATTAGTCACTGAATCATTACCAATATCCTTTGTGTTTAGTCCTTAGTGCTGATCGAATTCATTTGATCAAGTTGTAATATTGTCACTAGTTTACGTTACTCGATATAGAATGTTTCAATGTTAGACGGTTGGTTGATTGCCGAAATTCAATCAGTATTAAGGGCTAGACAAAAACTGTATTGGTCACTAATATCTACGGCCCAATCAGTAAAGATTTGCAAATCATTTTTCCGATCTATAATACATCAATCAATAAATCAAAAAAAAATGAGATGAAGGTTCTAAACACATTGCTGATAAGTAAAAACAAGAATCATCCAGTGATGTATCGAGTAGAAATATCAGATCATTATACATTTAATTTTCAACTATTTATATTTAAACACTAGTCGTGAACTACCACCATAGTGTAATTTATGCATCCAAAATACTCATTTGGAATAAGGCCAAATTATACATTATTACTACAAATACACAGTATAAATACATTCAAAAATTGAACTTTATTGTAATAATAACAAAAATAATGTTAACGATCTTGTAATAAGTTAGAAAGTATTATATGTATGACGATGATGATGAAAGAAAACAACCATTCATTAGGTCACATACAACATCTTTTCACATCAATTACAAAGTATGATCATGTAGCACATTAAACAGTAGTACCCTGTTAGATTTGTATGAACAACAAGTAATTGAATTATAAACTTTTAATGATTGACATCTCTTTTAATCGGCGATTAACTAACTAACCAAGCTACTGCTAATCGACAATAATAATAATAATAATATTAGTGATACCAATAATCACTGATTACATCTTTTTATTAACATATAAACAAATGTTTCCCACATTCTCACAGGATCATTCATTAAGTTTCACATTAAATACTAAACTTATTTATTAAGTAATGATTAAGTACAATTAGCTAATCATTATTTTCGACTGAACGAACATGTGCATACACGCACATGAAGACACAGAGACACACACACAATGTACAGATGCACATATCTGTTTTAGTTCTCAGCATTTTGTACAATCCTGGTAATTGATAGTCTAAAATTAATTGCACTTGCATAATACACAGAAATGTGATTTTATAAGTAGTAAATATATAACACCATTTTAATTTGTGTACACATATGTGACTGGAAATAAGAAATAATTTAGGAAATTTCATTCTTATCAATCCCGTCGTTTATCCCACTTAAACGTAACTCATTCAACTAAATACACTGTTATGTACTCAATCTGAGCCAAATGTTTAGTTGAAAGGCTAATGATACTACCCGACTGTCTAAAACGAAGTAGAGTTTGTGAACAGGTAACTTAAAATTAATATGAAATAAATGGAATGTGGCTAGTGATGGAATTCAGAATGTACGTTTAGTCCCATTTGGGACTCATCGGCAGAACGTATATGCATCCCAGAGTTGATGTTCACTCCAGGACTCAAACCGCATACCGTTTGATTCAAACATCATCGCCTTATCCACTTAGCTACTGGATTTAAACAGCCATTCATCTGTGCAACAAGCATGAATTTTAATTTAATTTGTAATGATTTGGATTATCCTGTTGTTGATATTTTGACTGAATTTAGAGGTAACTCAACGGTTAATAATAAATTGATGTTATTGCTAAGCAATTTGTTCAACAGAAACGTGGAGAACTAATAAAAACTATCATCAAGAAGATACAAGTATTTACAAATAGTTGTCTACGCAAAATACTCAACATCCATTGGCCAAATACCATCAGCAACACCATTCTGTGGGAGAGAACAAACCAACTTTCAGCTCAAGAGGAAAGTAGGGAAAGACGATGGAAATGGATAGGACATACATTACGCAAATCATCAAACTGCATCACGAGGCAAGCCCTAACTCGGAATCCTGAAGGGAAGTGGAAACGAGGAAGGCCAAAAGACACATTACGTCAGGAAACAGAAGCAGATATGAAAAGGATGAATAACAACTAGAAAGAGCTGGAAAGGATTGCCCAGGAAAGGCGAGTGCTGTTGGGCGGTCTATACTGCTCCATGAGGAGTAACAGGCGTAAGTAAGTAATTTGTTTAACAATATTAATTATCAATTACTGATCAGCTAACAGTTGAAGACCTTATATATCATCAAAAATGCAGAATAAAAAGATGTCATGGATATATTCATGATAGAAAATTTTCTTTGAGTAACTGACCTGAATTACGATTAAAACACCCTTCCTTTTAGGAGTTTGTCCAAAATTTAGATGATCGTAAAGCTCACAAGGAATGGCGCGATTACATAACCGACCGTAATGTCGATGTTCGTTATCAAGAGTATTTTTATCAATGAATGTATAACTATAGTACACATATTTCATACAATAGACTTACAATATAGTTTTAAAAGTATCCTATAAAAACTACCAATTTATTATGTTTCTAGAACTAAGGAAGTGTTTTAAAGACAAAAAAGAATCCCGCCATGAACTTCCTTTCATAGAAATTATTTTTATTTTCATTCAAAATAAGATGTCGAAACCTATTATTAATTAATTTTCATTGCTGATTTCTTAAGTTGTGGATTATTTTAATTGATTTCGGGTGAGACAATAATTTATGGATGAACTTTGAGTGACGCTAAGTGACCTTGAGGGGGCCACTTAGTAACCAGGATTAAATGAGGATTAGAAACTAGTGTGAGGAATTAGAATTATGATTTAAAGTTGATGGTTAGGGTTAAGAATTACATTTAGGGTTTTCATCACGAACTGACATCAGCTATAATGCCAAAACTCTATTTAGCCAAATAGATGAGTGAATTTCGTGCCAAAATCCGAGACCTGAATGGTTCGTCCATTCCACTTTTCGCTATAAAATACCAGTACATGTATAATTCTCACGAACGATTCGAAATACATAATTGTTAAAAGTAAATATTGTAAATAAACTTATTCCTTATTTGTAAGTGGTACTTTTTTATGGATCAAATTCAGAGTAATAGGTTTACAATTTAAACTAATCATCGAAGAAAAACCCTTCATCAAAACAGTAATTGTCTAGTCATTAGTAACTTATGTGGAGGTGAATTTTTGAAGTCATAGTTATAACTAGTAAAAGATGGAGGTCAATGATGCAGGGAGTGAAATATTCGTTCCAAGTAGGATTGAATGATTGTTGCATCATGTCACAAAATATGTACTATAGGACAACAACTAAGCAGTTTTATAATTCATCTGTTACCACGAAACCTTAAGGTCCTGGGTTCGAGCTACGGCGAAATTGTCAGTGAACACTCCAAATAAATTCTAAACTAGGATGAAACAGCTGTCTAAATACACCTTAGGTTTTAACGATAATTTGTTCTAAATATTGATGAAATATTAGACTCTCTAAAAATCTTTATTGAACTTATTTAAATACTTTAGAGACTGGTTAATAAACTTTTTTCGTTTATTAGCAGAACACTGAGGGTTCCTATTTGCTTAACTCTTGAGTTTCGCATAAAAATAGATAAATAAATGAATAATTTAACATACACGTCTGGTAGATGAATGAAAAGAAACTCGATATAATTACCAACTGCTTGTGTGTAGTTCCGATTGTCATATAATTACAATTTTAGAAGAAAAAACTTGACAGTCCAATAGTCAGTGAAGTAATATGAATAACTTAAAATCTATTCACTTAAAAGATAAAATAAGATAGACTGTATAGTCTAAACAATTAGATATCTGTCCAACTACATTTCTTATCACAGACTGTTAACAATTTTAAAAGGATTAATGAAAAACAAGGAGCATTGAATAAACGTTGAGAATATAATTTGCAAAAAAATAGTATGAAAAGGTAGGTTTAGAGAAATTTTGGAGCTCAAGACCTAGCGTAATATTAAGGGTGAATTCATCTGCATCGTTGTGATTGATTTCAAACCACATCACTTAACCTATCCAAATACTGACTGAGGTTATTTCGACCAAGTCTATGAACAGAGCTCCAATCATCAAGTTCATGAACTGATGTCGTTTTTTTTTTGTTTGCTCGCTATTAGTTTTATTCTAACGTATTCTTACACAAGCGTTAACATAACTTGTCTAGGAAGGTGGCAGTTATGCATACGCAACACAATGTAATAAAAAAGGTTATAAGGATAAAGATATCAACAAAGATCATATGATACAATAATAACAACAACAACAACAAAAACTCAATACGGATTAACAAATAACAGACAAAACATAAAGTTTGTATGAAAGAATTAAAGTTGTACGGTCGATGTTATTAACAGTCTATATTTCACATATGTGTACATATAACCATACACTAACACTAATTGTAATTAAATCGAAGCAGAACAAACGTATAATGAAACAATTGAATTTTATAATATGTTAACAACTTAAATATTATTTATTATTAATAATTAACAGGTATCAATTAGTTCATTTATATAATCAATTTTCTACAAATCTATACATATACTAATGCAAACAATTTTACTGATTATTTTCATATGCTGAGAAAAAATATATGTATTAAGTGAAGTTTGTAACAATAATTACAATATAGGCAAAAATAGATGGTGGCTAGCAGTGGAATCCAGAACGGAAGTTTCATCATATTTGGGACCCGTCAGTTGGATGTACCTGCATCACAGAGTTGATGTTTACTCCGGGATTCGAAACCCGTGCTGAATTCCACTGCTATCTACCATCCATCTTTGCTTATAATACTTGTGACTGAAGACAATATCGAGGACAGCCCGTACAGGATGTTTATATGCCAATAAGAGACTGATAGATTGCAGTTCTAAACATCAATCGGAAGATTTAAACAAATACAAAAAAGGGATTATAATATTTACAATGCTTTATTCAAAATTAAGTGCCTATCTTGATGACCCAATATAACTATATTAGTTGAAATACTTGTTCTTTAGATCTTACCATGAAAAGTCTTGTGGTCTTGGGTGCTGTTAGAGGTATGAGGGCGGTTATCACTTCCCGGTTGCCCACACCGTGGAAGGGTTCTTCTGGAGGTACCTGAAAAGGAAATTGGATTAGAGGCGGTCTCAGCGACCTGAGAGCGTGACCGCAGTGCCCAAGGGACAACTGCTTGAGGCCGGTCGCGCACGGCCTTTTTGTTGAAGGTTTTTGACGTGTTAGCTCCGTTCTTCAAAGAGCCTTACCGCCGGAGACGGAAATCCGTGAGGTAAGGTGAGGTGTGCATTTCTAGGGTCGACCTTTTCTAACCCCACCCCTCCTTGTGGGAAGGCAGCATCGCTGTCATGCTGGTTGTCTGAAGGAAACACCTTACTGCTGTCACACCTCTGTACAGTCAGCAGTACGACTTCGCCTTCGGACCTTAGGTTTGTTGCTTTTAGTCTTACCGCTCTTCAACCGACCTGTCTGACATGGTAGGACCTTGAGGAACGGTTGTTCCAGCCAGTATAGCTCGGTTGCTTCATCACGATAGGCAAGCCCGACCACCACGTCAAGGTAGCAACAACGGTCAGGACCATGAAAAGTAGATCGGTTGAAAAAACAGAAAGAATAAAAGTAGGTCCAAGGCCAAGGTCGTACTGCTAACTGTACAGAGGTGTAACAGCAGTAAGGTGTTTCCCATATATCATTGGAATCTTCAGTAATGATACCTTCTGACAACACGAGGAAGGAGATAGAAAACGTTGAATGGCACACCTCATCATGCTTCACAGATTTCCATCACCGTCTGTAAGGTTTTTAAGGTACTGAGATGACACATTAAAATTTTCTCCCAAAAGGGTGGTTTGATTGCCTTCACGTACTTTTCCCTTCGGGCTGTACAGCCAAGCCTCATAAGTTTCTTTGATCATTAACACTTCAGTTGACTTTTCAGGCACCTCAAAAAACTGCCTTTTTGCGATGTGGGCAACTAGGACATGACAATTAGTCAAATACTTCTTAACTTATTTGAAATTAGAAACAAATAAAGCAGAAGAATGACACAATTTTGCACTTCAGATTAGCAAATTCATCTATCCGTTTAATGCAAGAAGAATGACAGACAAAACAGTAAATTTAGATTGCAGAATTCTTTATATTTCCTACTGATATAACATATTTACACCGCATCGAGGGTACTAAATACTGGGTAAAGGTGGTAAACAAGATTTTAAAACCTCGAACTACCTATCTTGGTGCATTATAGTGTGTAAGATAGCCTGTTGTTCCATCAAGTCGATGATTGCTGAACAACGTCATACAATTTACCAAGTGCAAGTTTATGTACTCAGCTTTGAATGACAAAGTTTATATAGAGTATTAGTGATGCTAATAGGAAGGATGGTTCGGACCTACAAACTGGTGATATTACACCCGCTAACGGAGGAAGTGGTTCGCATTAAGATAGATGTCATCATGAGATGACACCTACTAAGGATTTAAAGATAATATATATAAATAACTTGAACGGTAGTATTCAAATTGACTAAAGTATAAAATACGTTTTGATAATGTCTAGATGTTTTTTACAACTCGCTAATCAATAGCATTCAGTTAGCAGAAATCACTATTTATAAGTAGCTTATGTGAATATTTTCACACAATGAGATTCATAATTTGAGAAAAAAACAGCCAGAATTCATTAGAGAATTAATTAAAAATTCACATTTCTGATAAAGTAAGTTTATATATAACTATGAAGCGGTAACTAGATCAATAAAACAAGATACATAACGATTGTGGAAAGAAAACGGAAACATATAATAAATCGATCTAATTCATTACATGTTTCATCAGTAAATTGATGAAATATCAACAATGGTAGAATGCAAAATTGTAGAAATATTAGTACTAACAATAATGAAATAATAGAATGAACAATTGGCAGCAACATCAAATCAGCACAATCAACCGAATGAGGCATGACGTATTTCAAATACTCCAAACGCTTTTTAATTACAACCTAATTAATATGCAGCGCATGCTAGTTATACTGACAGATATATGTGGTATGTAGCAGTAGTTGCTTTTTCCCACCTCAGTTCTTCGTTCACTATATATATATCCACCTTAGTTTGAATTCTTTTACCTACCTGAGTGAGTCAAAAAGAAACCTAAGAAAATGAATGTGATATCATGATCCTCTTACTTTATTTACTATTCCGGATGTAGATTGTTTTCTAACTTCTAATTGTTTCTCCTTTTTCTTCCTTTCCCTTTCATCTAAACCTTGACGAAGCTTCAGAGGAACACATTGGCTAAGACTACCAGATATTGATGCAGGTCTTTCCAAACGAGGTTTCGAAGAACTAAAATCTATAACAAATGCTTCAGCAGGGGGTCGAGTAGAATTTTCCTTAGATGTTAAATTAATATCCGTTTTCATACCTGTAAACAAACAAAAACAAAAGAGATAAACAAGAAATTAAAGACTAATGTTAACTTTATGCTAAAACTAAATAAAAGCTTACAAAGTATTTTCGTCTATTTCTGTATAGACAAAATATCAGTTTATTAACAATACAAGTATCTGAAACAAGAAAAGTGGTACAGTGAGGTAATCAGAAATGAGCAGCTGGTAAGTGCATTTGATTGGCTAAGAAATGGCTTTCATTTTCAAGAGGTGAGACACAGGCCACTGATAGTTTTAGTATCCTAAAGGACATCTTTTCTCACATTTTACCTTTCCTCTCGAATAGCCGTATTCATGTGTAGAATTCGTGCCTCAGAATGGATTCTTCGACAGCATGTGTCACGAAAGGAGACGATAAAGTATTTAGCATTCACTATAAGTTCTATCAGAAACATCTAGAAAGCGAAGAGTCATATGTCGAATTTCTGATTGAATGATTACCTATACTGCTATTATGTTACAGTAGCGTTCTAGAATTTTTCGGAAACCCAAAACCATCTAAAATACTATAAAGACCCTAGATTTTCTGTACAGAAATGAACGTTTGGAGTAAAGCGTTTCTTCTATATTTCACGCCTTTTCTCTCGTGTTCAAGTTGTTGTGTACATTTAGCCTGGTGGTTACTAGAAGAGCTTAGGAACTAAATCTAACGTTCAATTAGAAAACTTATCAGTAAGTATATGTAACTCATGGAATAAATCAAGAATCGAGAAATGTGAGTTGAGTGAAGCTAGAAAATAATATTCACTAGAATATAACTTTGTATGAGAACGATATCTTGAATACTATGTACTCTAACAATCATTGACTTTATCAAAATGTGTTATCATTAGTGTGTAGTGGATGATTTGTTTGCTTCAATAATGTACAGCCTACTGTTATTATTTCAACACATAGATATTGGTACAAAAAGGCACCAAATACATATGCGCCACACAAATCTCATTCGATATGTTTGAGGGCTGTGACACTGCCCGGGTGCCCAAACCAAAGCAGGTGGTTTTCTTAAGGGACCACTCCCTTAACCTTCGACCTGAAGGTCTGATCCACAAGGCAGTGGAGCATCGTAAGGAGATGCAGTCCCATGGAAGCCGGTGACCAACAATTGTTTCATACGCCATTTGTTCCTTCAGGATACTGGAGCTCATGTGCACCATTGGCTTGGGATCCGGTTAAAGCGCCGGACATTCGCTTTTCGTCCTCTCATTTTCGTAAACAACACCCCAGCCACGAGAAGGCAGTGAGTAGGACTTCCCTGGAAGAGGCTATATACGCATGGCCATGTGAGAGCATTTAGAGAGGGAGAACGGACTCCCCCCACTCTCGGCCGTACCAGGGCATTTAGGGGCACAGCCTACTGTTGCTTAGTAATATTCAAGATGTGCCCTCGATTTTTTGAAAAAGAAATTCTGTAACCGCCCAACTCACTATAAAGTGTTATTTCAGTGTGATAAAATAACCAATCAAAATTTCGAAAAAACAATAATTTAGTTATTTCAAGAATAGAATACATTGTGTAGGTGTTCCTTCACTCCTTATATTTTGATTACAATTAGTAAACAATCTATTTTATGTGATTACTAACCAAAACTTTCTCATTGTGAAAAAAAGCTGAAACTAATGTTGTGTTTTTGGTTTGAATTATTTTTTCTAGTTAGCGCTTTTTTAGCGAACAAGGAGGATCAGATGCAGATTTAAAGACAAGGATTGGCAAAACAAGGGCAGCATTCCTACAGTTGAAGAATATATGGAAATCAAAACAACTGCCTGTCAACCAATATCAAAGTGAGAATCTTCAATACGAACGTCAAGACAGTTAGTTCCATTGTACAGAGCTGAAACTTGGAGAACCACCACAACCATCATCAAGAAGGTGGAATTATTTATAAACAATTGTCTACGCAAGATACTCAACATCCATTGGACGGATACCATCAGAAACAACCTACTATAAGGGAGAACAAACCAGCTTCCAATTAAAGAGGAAATTAGGAAAAGACGATGGAAATGGATAGGACATACATTACGCAGATCATCAAACTGCATCACGAGGCAAGCCCTAACTCGGAATCCTGAAGGGAAATGGGAAAGAGTAAGGCCGAAGAACGGATTATATCGGGAAATAGAAGCAGATATGAAAGGGATGAATAACAACTGGGAAGATCTGGAAAGGATTGCCCAGAATAGGGTTGGAAGACGAGTGCTGATGGCTGGCCTCTGCCCCTCCATGAGGAGTAACAGATTTTGTTTAGTAAATCATAAAAAGTGATTTTATAGGAAAAATGTTACATTACCTTAGAATTTAACTAGTATCAAAAGAAATTTCAGTTATGTAGTTAATTACGATCATTTAAAAAGGATGGGCGAATAATTCTCAAGGTCATGTCTAATATGATTGTCTATGCATGTCAAAGTGTTATGTTTATGCTGTTAGAGAGTAGTGACAAGTATATTTCACAATGTTGACTTGTCCTCTAGAATTATGAGGGTTTAATAACAAGAGTCGTTCATTTGAATTACTTAGCCATTGTTCCGTAAATGGTAGTAAATTTACACCAAAAAAAAGAAACAGTAAAATAATTAGAATGAGTTTTGTGGAGAATTTAGGAAATTTCACAGGTTGAAATCATGAGTCAATTGAAGCTAGACCACCATGGAAAACCTGGAAGCACTGGACGGCCGTTTCGTCCTAGTATGGGACTCCTCAGCAGTGCGCATTCACGATCATCACAAAACTCATTCTAATAATCAACTGCTCATTAGTGACTGGAGTTCTAGTGAGAAGCCGTCACCAGTGGAGTTCAACCAGGTCTGTTGTGAGATATCAGCTCACTGAACACAATGGTGTTCGGTGGCGCAACTTCGTGCATTGGTTGAAGTAAAATAATTGTAAAATATCTATGTTTATAAGTTTGAATAAAATCAACGTTTGTATTGTTTATTTCTCAACTGCGAAAATAGCCCAATAGATTTTCATATTTTACATTCCTAACTAACTAATTATTGACCGTGTTATTCATTCGTAAGCTTTGATAAAGGGATTAAAACTTAAACAATACGAAAACAGTAAAACATAAAGGGAGAAATCGTATTGATTGATTTTTTTGTCTCTCTTGTAAACCATCTTTCAGCGGAACAAAATGAGACAAAACAAAAATTCATGCATGGAAGACTCAATACAAGTACGCAATAAACACTAAGAAAAATATTACACAATCGAGAATGTTTTTTGGATAGAAGTTTCAGAAAACTTCTTCACAGTTGATGATAAATGCAGTAAAAACTTGACTGTTTACCACTAGAATGGAATGCATCACAATACTTTATATTTTGTGTGGAGAATTTCTTTGTGATTAAATGTATAAAATAGTTTTAATCAGGTAATTAAAATGTATTTAATTTGACTAGCACATAAACGTCTCTGTGAGATTTCGATATTATTCTGTAATTCAAAACCTATTAGATGAGCGCAAATCTAATCTCTTCCCTTTACTATTGTATTGATAACCGAAATGAAAACTCGTCAAATCAATTCAATCCTTTAATATGCTGATATTAGCAGGTCTATCGTAAGCTGTAATTAAGCTCAAATTGGAACTAATCAGTACTAGTAGACGAATTAAGTAGATGCTAGGAGATTCTTGTGTAAATTACATCTAAGTTCGAATGTTTAATAATATTTTTGATTGACATCATGAACCGATTGATGTTAGATCACCACTGAAAACCCGGTATACTATGCACGAAAACCAAAATAATTATCATTAAACAACCAATATTTGAGTTTAAGAAAATTACTGATTTCAACCGCTAAGTGAATAGACAGTAAGTCTATCGTTTTTTTTTTCGCACTTAACAGTGATTTAATCTTGGTGTTTTCAAACTTCTACATTCATAACTTTCAATAAATTAATTCTTGTTGTTACCAAGATCGTCATTTATTTAACCTTCCAAAGCTTTACGATGTTTGTTAAAAACTCAAGCTAATGGAATATTAGTGGTAGCTTTTAGGTGCATTAAAAATCAGTTTTTCTTGTCAAGACCATTTTTGAGGCTTTACAGATGTATGAATGTCATTAGACTGAATGTTTATATATAAACTTAAGAGAATGGAGAAACGTGATATCTTACTGCTTATTTCTAGTTAACATAACCGCTGAATATAATGCAGATCAGAATAAGTTTTATTGAATAAAAGTATAAAGGAATCTGTTATAGGTCCTAACTTCATTGTATATAACAAGAAGCTGAACTCAAAGAGGACAGTATTCAGAAAGTACATTCTGAACTTGAACTATACAGATGAATAACTTTAATCATCTCATTTTCGTCACCAGATTCAGAAATGAAGGAAACATTACCTGAATAATGAACTCATACCAGCATCTCAATGAATACGAGTCAGTCAAAGTGCCTACTTGAATCTTGGCTATACTTTAGCTTGAGCACATATATATTCGATAAATTCTAATGCATCTCTAAAATTTTGTTAAAACTGGATAAAGTGAGAAATAAAAGATTCTATGAAGAGCACTGGAATTAAACTACAATAACTTCAAGCAGTAATAGTTGGCACGAATGGGAGAATTGAAAATAATAAGTCGTCAGTAAATAATAACTTACTCAAAATAGATTAAATAACAAGAATGTATTTGTTTGTTGCAGTCGTTTAAAACAACTTATTCATCTAGAAATATCATTTGTGTTGATATATCTTCTTCTAGTGACTAGGCTTAGAATGACAACTTATCAGCCAAACAAATCAGCATAGAAATTAGGGCACCCCTAAAAAAGAATCTACCTGGTCTATACAACCAGCTTTTATCATTTTTTTTCACTGTCTGTCGATGTTTTGCAATAGTGTTGAAAAGTTTCACAATTTGCACTATGGTGTTACCATCCGAAACCTTGCATTATTGAATCCGATCAATTTAAACATTTTGTGTAAGATTTCGAACAGGGATTTCTTGTTCCTATCAGAAGTCCCAAACCAAAAAGAAACCTTCGCACCTAAACAACATTTGAGTTTAATTACCTCTGCAGATTAAATTGTTGACATGTTTCAAGCTTCATCAATGTAACTCAATGGTTAACTTCTAGTATTCCTGTTCTGATAAACTAAGGGTCTTCCCACCAACCACTATAGCAAAGTTACGAAAAAAGCTAATGGTTGATTTCATTGTTTGACAAGGTTTGTGCGTGGCTTAGATGGATTGTTAAAGATAGTGACAGACAATGATGAATGAAGATATGAATAAGAGCCTTTCATATAGATAAAGTTTGAATTAGTAAAATTTAGAAAATCTCCTAGGAAAAAAACGAAAATTCAATTTAATTAGATCTTAGATTCACTCGGTGTTGTTTTGTTTGTATCTTCCCATTGTTATTTAGGACTGCAATTGATCAGTTTCATGTTGGCATATGTGCATCTTGTGCGAATTGCCTCGATATAGCCATAAGTCACAAGTTTTTTAAGTAAAGAGTGAACATCGACCCTGCGATGTAGGTACATCCAGCTGACGAGTCCCAAATAGAACGAAACGCGCGTCCTGGACTCCACTGCTAGCCACTATCCATTTTTGCTTAATTAAATCTTGTTTATATAAACCCATTTATAGAATAGAAGTGATTATCTAACAATAAAAACGATGAGTGTTTTTTTTAAACATTTACACGGGTAATTAATCATTACCGACAGTATATATAATCTTTCTTAATAACATACTTTTTACAGATCAGAAAACAATAGTAACAATTATGTGTGCTTATGTGATATTTCTTTATAGTCGCCGATTTAAAAACAAATCAGATAATGTATCACGTGGCTAGACTTTACTTCATGTCCAATACGAGTTATTAAAAGTTGCAGAAACTTAAGACATATCATACACGTATTATAATCAACTCTAATAACATAGTAACACTGATATAAATTCCAATGGAATAGTATGAATCGTAAGTGAGTAAATGAAATAATATTGATCCGATCTTTTTATCTTTTAAAAGACTTTAAATAAACAATAATAGTAAAATATATGAAGTACGTTAAAAAGAACTCAGAAGTAAAAAAAATTTTATGTATAAAATTGTTATTTAATGATAACAGCATAGATTGATTTAAATGAAGCATAATTGCCAAATGCATACAAAAACTATATCTAAATAATTCTATCACTGTCGTGTACTTGGCTTTTAACCATATTATAAGTGTAAGGACTAATGATACTACTTGGTTACTTAAACAGAAGTAAGCGGAACGAGGTAGATGAAATTCGACAACTTTATCCATATTCAAACTATTTGAATATTAACAGAAATGCAAATGAAATATATTGTAAATTAAACAGGCGTTTTTAATAAATTCACATTTCTTTGAGAGTAGAAACAACTGGGGACATGTATTTCTATGTCCATAAAGGTGGAGAAATTATTAAACTTGAAAACTCACTGTATTTGCGTGAAGCGATAACAGGATGCACAGTTTCTTTATTTCCAAAAGAAGAGGTATGTGGATAGGAATAGTCGCTATCACCATCACCCCACCAGCTTGGTTGTCCATAAAGTTCTGTAAAATACAAAATTATTTCGCATGAGCAGGAAATTTGACCTTCAATGATCCTTGAAATATTTTTGATATCCATTAAAAATGAGACGTTAACAATCGAAATGATGATTTTGACTTCTTGAGTTCGTTTACTCTCGAGAAACCGGAGTAGATTAGATGAGATTGAATATTTATATCATCCCTTATACAAACAACTTATCTAAATGCTGAGAGTGCATCAAACATGTACTAGAAACATTAAAATTACAATTTAACTACAAATCATTTCTAGTCTAGATCGGTTCATGATTTCAAAGAAATTCAAAAATCTACACAACCTCATACTGACAATTATTATATGCTCATTAATCACTAGCTTCGAGAAGAAAATTCTCTCAGTGCTAGTGCGGAGCTATGACCAGTGGAGTTCAACGGTGTCAGGTGTCAGGCAATTACCAACTGAAGATAATTGAAGATGGCCGAGCAATATCGTGGATTGGTTGGAGTTAGACATTAACATAGCTGGATGCCGACTCAGTGGTTTAGAGGTTAAGCGTTTCGGAGCGAGACAGAATATCCTGCGTCCGATTCCCTGTGGTGGGATCATGAATGCGCATATCTGGGGAGTCCTATACTAGAACGAAACGGCCGTCCAGTGTTTCCAGGTTTTCAGTGATCACCTAAATTAGAATAATTCATGATTTCAATGAAATTTAACAATCTCCACAACCCTATACTGAAAAATACCTTTTAATCTTTTGAATATATGCATGACCTGTTAGCGGAATCAAGTCGCAGAACTAAGAGATACTTAAGTTATTCTTTGGGCTAACTAAATATTACCACAAATCCTTACGCAGTAATTTCAGAACTTGACTAGTCATCTATAGTACTTTTTACTTGACATTAATTACCTGGTTGTTGACTTATCGTATGAATTAATCTTTCATAATTGTTTTCACTTCAAAGATTTAGATCAATAGGTTTCACCCTAATAACTAAAAAATTATTATCCTGAAAACAAGAAGCCTTTGATGAAAAGTTATTAGGAGGATTCTGTACTTAATGGAAAGATTTGGAGCTTAAGTGGATACTTTTGGTATTGTTAAGTTCTCCGAGCTGACTGTTTTAATTGTGGAGCTTTCATTTTCATTCTGGAAAACGTCGTCACTGCTTACTGTATGAATGTAAGCGATGACGATGTTTCCCGGAACGACAATGAAAGATCCACAATCAAACCATTTAACCCAGAGAACTCGACAACACCAGGAGAATTCTGTATTGTTATCAGAATGGGGGTTTGTGGAAATTGTAGTAATTTTAATAGTTGAACTCATTAGTTGACCTAAGCTTGATCACCATCGAAAACCTGAAAGCACTGGACGGCCGCGTGAGGGATCGTGGATGCGTACTGTTGAGGTGTCCCATACCAGGAAAAAACGGCCGTCCAGGTTTTCAATAGTGGTTTAGCTTTAATTTACTTATGAATTCAACTATTAAAATTCTATATTGCTTGATCAGATGACTAAATTAGATATATGGCTAAAATGGGAATTCGCACTATATTGGATTAAATATACCTAGCAATTGAAGAATAGTAAACAGGCTATGACGTTTAGATAAAAATTACATCCCTCGTGAACTTAAAAATGTGGAGAATAATTTCAAAGATAGAACCGCACTTTATTTCATTCTTTTTTTAACGTGTAGTTGCAATTCACTAGATTATTTTTAAATGAAAAGATGTCCAAAACAAGCATTCTCGAAATAGTGGTAGTACTTCCTTTTTTGAACACTAAGCTTACCAATAAAAAAACAGTAGACATAAATAATTCGAAAACTAGCACACCGTAAACCTTTTACTCATTTTATCATAAAAATTTATTTTCCACACAAATAAATAAGTGATCCTAGGAATGCTAATGTGGTGTGGTAACTTAAACCGATGCATATGTATCAGGTAATTATTATTGGCCTTATTACATTACATACGACTGACTGAATTTATTCACAAACAACTTAATTTAAGTGAGCCACAAAATATCAAAATATTATATGATCAGAAAATTTTCGTTTGATTGTTTCTGAGCATAGAAGTTCTAAATAATACATCAATTGATACAGTATTGACTAGTTACTTTAGATGAATGACTTTCAAAGTCAGTAACTTGGATAGTCGGTTAACGTTATAAGCTTTTATACAACATGTAGTTTGAAGCACAAACCTATGAATAATTGCTGGGCTGAATTTCAAAGAAAGTAATGATAGGTATAATTACGCTAGACCCAACTGCTGTCAATATCCCTGGTACTTTTCCCTTGTATCATATCCTTATATAATCTTTTATTTACATATTGCTATCATTGAAGTAAACGCTTCTATAGATTTGATTTTTATCTTATTGTGCTAATGAGGTGTGGCAACTTTGACCGATGCATATATATGCCTGGTCCTACGTTGTAGATGACTGAATGACTGGGTTTTCATGAAAGTTTTGTCTCTCAAACCTGCCAGCCGACTATATCACATCTCAACGATGTATTAGAAGTTGAGGTACATAGATCACTCTTTAATTAGACACAAAATGATTAAAAATTGGCACCTAAACTTATGAACCATGACCTGTCCAACTCCCAGTGGTATAATCATATGGAACTTCAAAATGCCTTTAATATGAATCCAATAGATAATCTTAAAATGATCAAGAATGAAACTACCATACCACTCATAAAAAAGTTATTTAGCTATGACTACCTTTTACACTCTTCCTGGATGCTATTAATGATAAGTTAGTTTCTCTGGTTGTCAAAGAAAAAACAGGGTCTGAGCTTCCAATAGTTGAGGCAGAGATGTAATCTGTAATGGGTTGTTGTGAAACGCTATCACGTAGACTGTATTTCGGCTTTCGAAAACTTCCCGCTACATCTGAACAGTTTGGATTTGATATATCACCAGAGACTGAGTTTGCTCTTTCTGATGGAGTCATATTTTGCAGATCAGGATTACGTACATTTGTGAAAGGGGCAAGTTCGCGTTTTTGGTCAGCAACAGTGGAATCAATTTCGGGTAGGTTGATTAATGTTTGATTGTTTGAGTCAATAAGTAGATTCAAAAACAGATTTTCGGGAGAAGCAGAATCCAACTGATCGTTTTCAAAAGGTGGGCTTTGAACTAAAGAGAAAACACCATCTTGTTGAAGTGACAAAGGACTAGGAGGTTTATCTTCAATAATTTCGGGTTCTGAATTATGACTACTACTAATTTCGCTGCTAGTGGATACACCGATAATCACTGAATTACATGAATGTTCATGCCTTCTCTGTAAATTCGAAGTACAACACAAGAGTATGTGAAGTTAACAAAGTATTAATACATCATGATATCTAGCAAAAAACGTACTGTGCAAGTAAAAGTACCCAGTAAAAATGAACCCACCTACAAAGAAGAATGATAATAACACGGTTAACATTCATGTAAAAGTCGCGTAAAGCTATACAGCAAACATTACACAGAAGTAATAATAGAAGGCAAACCAGTTCAAAAATATGGTCCACGAAAATTTAAACACGGCATAACCTTGTTGTTGACGATTAAATGGAAATCGCCCTGAAGAAAAAGCACAATGTTGACAAATACCTGATATATGTTGATACATTTTGGGTTTTGTAGATGTAGGTAACGTTTTATTGTCCTCTAAACCTATTGGCGCAATATTTTTAGATAATAATTGGTGTTTACTAAAATTATATGTATTTAAAACAAGAAAAGTGGAGAGTATATTTTTCAAAATGGTAAATGTTGGAACATGTACTCACTTTGAATACAGGTAATCTTAGATGGTGGAAGCTCTTATGAGGATTGCAAATAAAAGATTACTGACGTGTGACAACACATTTCGTCCTTCATTACGATAAATAAAATGGCAGACATTAGGCTGTTTTTGTGCCTTAGAAACGTCAACCTGACAGCAACTATCAGATAAGTGCGTCGATTACAGATGGAGCACTACTTTGGTCAGAGCTTGATTTCTTGGGCTGAAGACATTTTAATTCTTTGATTTTTATTAATGTCGTGATGATGGTGTCAACCAATATTTGATAGTAACGTGATACGATCAATTTTGATGTCAATATGGAGTATATGGTTTCAGTTAAGGATGAGATCTTAACGAAGAAAATTTTCATGGAACTCAGGATTCCAAATAAGTAACCGTCATACTGATTATGACCTTATCGCTAATAATGGACGGAAGCCCAGATACGAAAATTTCGTAGTATCTCAATCTCCCAATTTTGGGGGAAATTTGGCCCGTTTTTGGGGAAGACACTGTAAAACATTTTGTGGGAACGGTACCAAAACCCCAATATTTCTCCTAAATTTCCCCAGAATCTTATTACACTTTGAGGAAGTTGGTTTGTATTTAATAATAAAAACCACAAATTTTTTACATAAACACTGTTTATTTACTGCCTACATTTTCTACATTATTTGTAAAAAACTGAGTCATCTTATTGTTCGCTCAGCTGGTGCATTATCTAACTCGAATGCTTTATATGTACAGTGCATATATCACTGGCTAATCATATGAAATTTAGCACATCTCAAATCCAATTATATTAACACTGATAGTCGACAAAATATATATGAAGTAAATTGGATATGTATTTCATTGACATCAAAAGTTTTTGGTTATTATGGGGTCAATAAAGGGGACATACAACAGGTACCTCTAAGATGAAGAATTACTCCTGAAAAACCATTTAAAGATATGTTCCAAAGTTAGAACGGCCCATAATAAACCAACTTCTAGGTTAGATCAACACATTTAGACCGTTTTCAAGCAGTGTCAAGTACTTACACTATCAGGTTGGCTTTGGTTACTACAGCTTTTCCGCGGGCTAAGTGAATGATGACTCGACATCGTAGGGTCAATGTTGAGTTACACAGAGGAAAAATTCAGCTTGCATGGTGTATCATTGATAACTCGAAATTGATTTGGTAAGCCGTCATAGATTCTAATATCATATTCTCTGGAAGAATGCAAGATAACGATGTAGGTGACACTAACACATTGCATATAGCAAACAATAAGTACCGCAACATTGAAAAAAAGTGCTAAATAAGTAGATGACATGAGATTGCTTAAAACACACATCAAGTCAAACGAATACCTATAAAAAAGCTCGTATTCAGTTACTTTTTTTTTCCAAAAAGAGTGTTACATGGACATTATTAGTCAAATGTTGGAAATGATTTTTATTGCTACTTGAAAAATTAAGTGTTTTGATAAGATTTATGAAGTCAAGATGAGTGTCCAAAAATCATGCATTTTGGCACACAATTTAGTTTCTTTTTCTTTGTGAAATGTGAGGAATGAGTCGTCAAGGTTCAAACGTGAGTTTGTAGTTGTATTGGTTATCAAACAAACGATCCATAAAGCAGAACAGATGATAACTGGGAAGATGTATATTCAATATCAATATTTAATGTCATGGAGAAGATCGGAATTGGTGAACGCGGGAACTAAGAATCGAGACGGTATGGCTCAGTCGTTCAGGTGTAGTCATTGCATTTAACTCATTTCTTTTCAAATAAATATATTATCTATCTTCGGCTCAGACGTGTTCTTCAGAAGTACTAAACATAGTATCGCTGACAGTTACGGTAGGACAAGTTAGTATACGCAAATGTGTGATTTTTACGGCAAACATTATTTATTAGGTAGTCACATAATGGTAAATCCACAATTTTGGGAATACGTCTATTATTCTAGCAACGGGTAAATGCACTTAATACCGAAACAAACCATTGTTTTGCAAGTTTGTGGTCCTCGTTCACTCGTTAAGTATCTTACCAAATGGCTTATTCAGAATGAGTAGATGGAACAAACTGCTATCACCTTAATGTATGCATAAAAATTTTCAGGAAGAGTTCTTTCTTAAATGAAAAGTTTAATTTATTTCTTCGGTGCTTCTGGAACCTGAAATAGTGAAAGTTCAGCTACAAATTGAAAAATAAGTGAAGGAAAGTACGATAATTAGAGGAAATCAAATTAATATACTAACTAACAATTACCGAAACAGTGCAATTCGAGGCAGCTAGAACTAGATGATTATATAAGAATATATTATATTTAGAACTCGTAGTCATCGGACAATCAGGTACATAGGAATCATTTGTTCGTAAAAATGACACAGACAACTCAAGAAATAATTCAAATCAAAGTAAATGTCAAACATTCATTTAGACATATCTTCGGAAGTTCCCATTTTATGCTCATCAAGAAATAATTTTACGGTTTTCGGAATGCTATCACAAAATATTTCATATATATATTGTACATTGTCTTGTATGACAAGCTCTTAAAGTCAAGCCGTTTTAAACATTGTATGACACCAAATTATATTACAGATCGGTAAAGTTGAAGAAGATTGAACACATCATTCGCAACCCGATTGTACTGCGCATGTCCTAATCTAAATTCTTCAGGTTGAGATCAGAGGATCTTTCTCCTGATTCAAATTCCTATCAAGGTTGGTCTACTCGAAAATTGCCCTAAGAATTATATTTTTGATTTTAAAAATTCTTGACACAGTGAGCACCTTTTTGAGGGTTTTTAGTCATGTACTGAAGAAAGTCCTGAAAGATTTAAAGTGACGCTACGTAGGCTTCTGGAGATTAGGTCCATGATAATCTGAACTGCGGGGATCTAGTGTTTCCCAAGCAAATATATTGTAGTGACTCACATTTATCACGAGAACACGACTGGTTTAATAAAAACAATTATTATCATAACCAATTGTACCAGTGTTTGTTTTAATGTGCTTTTGTTTGACTGTGCTAATGACAGCTATATTGTGCTTCCATTCTTATTCTTACACTTCGATTGTAACTTCACGCGAGTTCAGTTACGTTCTGTAGCCAAGCTTGTATCCTGGCACGATCTCGGTATCCTTTCGATGCCACGAGATCGCCAGCAAATAAACCTCGATTCGGTCCATTAATTGCCTTCTGATATTTGGCTTCTCGGGGATTTTATGGAGTCATTTGGCACGAGCATCTTGGTAGCGGTGTTTATAGTCAATCTCCACTCGACACCACGCTACAATACATTGGTAATTTTCTTCAAGTTAAAGATAGGATACTCGAACCTCCTTCAAACTGTGAGGTAGGTCAATACCTTCATTTTACTAGCAAAATCTTTGTCTTTCTATCTATAGGAAAATATTTTTCAGTTTTACAACCTGTTACTATTTTAGAATAAAATTGAAGGCGGAAGGTATCCATGGAGATGCAAATTTGAAACTTATTGGATGTGATGACTTTTAATCATCACAATTTAAACATTTGACTGCTCCCTGATTGTTATTTTCAAAGGTCGAAGTAGTGCCCGACCAATATTGTCAATTTTATACTATAACAGACATAATGAGATCCTCTGTGTTATCTGGTTTTCAGTTTCACTTGACTGGAACAACGTTACGACCGAACTTATCTATTAAATCAGTGTTGGTTGTTGCTTCTCACTTCATAGAGTGAAACCAATTTACGCCCGCCGGTTGTCAATGGTATCGATGAAGGTTGACAAACTGTTTGATATTTGGTGATCTTGTAACAGCTTAGGTTGGTTGGTTAAGAGCTCAGCTCAAAGAACTAAGCATATGATAAAACAGTAAAGTTCAAGTATTCACTCACTTCCTTATTTTGTATAGGTGTTATATTTCCTATTATCTTATAATGAATGTTGAACGGCTTTGTTTGTCTGAACAAATAATCCCACGCTCCACTGTGACTGCGCGAAAATCTAAATAAAGACCTATTCACCACTTTTCTGGTTTCTTCTATCAATAGCATGAGGGTTATCTAGAGGCACAAAAATCTCACTGGCGGATGATTTGGTCACGGCACAATAACATTTCACTGACCCTACAACAATTACCAGTTATAACAACTGATATGTAACTTTAGGCCAAAAATCTTTGGAAGCTAACAAAGGCTTTTACTGTTTTTGTAGACCACCTGAAGTTCAAAATATTGTTGCGAAAAACGACTTGAAGAGCTAGACCACTTTACTCTGTTTGGTCACAGATTAAGAGGTGACCTGATTTTGAGGTAGTGAATAATAAGAAATGATTTTGGACCTAATATATCCTTTCCTTTTCTTTCCACTATATCGGGACATCTCAGAGGACGTAGCAGGTGAGTAGAAAAACGGAGAACGAACAGAATACCCATGGCATTCAGGTTTTCATAGTGAGTCATCAATTCTTGGAACCTCTTACCAAAAACAGTGCTGTTTTCTGCTTCAATCGACTCATTCAAGAGAATATTAGACAGAGAAGGTTGTGAGAAAGAATAACGGGCCTTAGGCCTTCTGTCCTTACTATACAAATCTGAATATGGTTAAATCATACTCTAAGATGACGAAAGTAGTCAAGAAAGAAACGAACAAAAATTAGTCACAATATCTACCATGCAAGTAAACCGTGTACAAAACGTTTCAGTTCAGGTGCAAATGGAAAGCGGAGCTATTTCATAGTAATATAAAAAAGCTATTTCCCTCTTTAAAATTAATAAGGAAACCTAGAGGCTGTTGAAGCGTAGGGAACACTTCTGGGAACTATTCTTGTTGACATGTCATGCATCACTTCAGCGTGAGTACCGAAAATTCCGTAGCTAAAAACCATAGCTAAATCCCGTACTTCTTACGAATGATATTTGGTATATGATAGCAGTACTTGTCCGAAACGGTTGTTTTCGTATTTTAGACGGCGAATGAAAGATAGTGATGGTACTGTTACACGAAAATTCAGATTTACTAGCTGAATCAGATCGGGCAAAAGCTGATACTTTTTCAAACTAACTTAATGAAATATACTCTACGTTTATTGTAACAAATACTTATGCCACTCACATTGAGATACCAGCCATTGAGTCTGTACAAGTGACTGAGAAAACTGTCTTTCCCTACCGTTGTTGCTACCTTGACGTGGTGATCGGGCTTGCCCTTCGTGATGAAGCAATCGAGCTATACTGACTGGAGCAACCGTTCCTCAAAGTCTTACCACGTCAGGAAGGTCGGTTGAAGAGCGGTAAGACTAAAAGCAACAAACCCAAGGTCCGAAGGCGAAGTCGTACTGCTGACTGTACAGAGGTGTGACAGCAGTAAGGTGTTTCCTTCAGACAACCAGCATGACAGCGATGCTGCCTTCCCACAAGGAGGGGTACGGTTATAAGCAGTCGACCCTAAAAATACACACCTCTCCTTATCCCACGGATATCCGTCTCTGGCGGTAAGGTCTCAACAAGTTTGGAGCTAACACGAAAATTACCCACTAAAAGGTCGTGTATGACCAACCTCAAGCAGTTGTCCCTTGGGCACTGAGGTCACGCTCCCTGGTCACTAAGACCACTTCTAATCCTATTTCCTTTTCAGGTACCTCCAGAAGAACCCTTCCACGGTGTGGGCAACCGGGAAGTGATAAGCGCCCTCATATCTCTAACAGCACTCAAGACCACTGTATTCATAATCAACCTCCTTCTTCATTTCCTATTATTCCTCCTACATCAACTTTAAACTCTAAACTTCTTTTTTCAGCTTCCCTCTCAAGTGTCACCATAGCCAACGATTCTAGTGTTCAAAACTCTGTCCCAGGTCTACTGAAACCTCGCTCCACACTACCCATTGGAGCCTTCAATGTACGCACCCTATGTCAAATCGGCCAGCAGGCTTCCTTGTCTAAAACCCTGGAATCTCGTACCATTGATGTATGCTGTGTCTCCAAAACACGCATACAGGATCCCAGTGTGGTCATTCATTTGACCTCACATCGGCAAAACGGAGAGCCAACGAGATACACCCTCCGTGTATGTGGTGACACGATGGCCAGTTCTCGTGAACTGGCAGGAGTAGGGATAGCACTAAGCATGAGGGCTGAGCAAGCACTTTTAGAGTGGATCCCCATCAACAGTCGTCTATGTGCTTTTCGGCTAAACGGCTCCGTAAGAACTCGGAAGGATAGGGACACACGTCGTTGTCTTTTTGTCGTTTCTGCCTACGCTCCCACCGACTGCAGCTCAGATGAAATGAAAGATGAATTTTACAGAAAGCTATCTGAACTTCTTCAGAAAGCTAAACGTTCAGACATAGTACAAGTAGCAGGTGACTTTAATGCTCAAATAGGTAGTCTAAACCAAACAGAAAGGCATTTAGGTGGGTATTTTAGTATACCGGCACAACGAACAGATAATGGTGATCGTCTGCTGCAACTATGCTCCGACAATCGTTTATTTTTAGCAAACACAAATTTTAAGCATAAGGAGAGACATCGTCTAACATGGCGACCCCCTACACCAAACCAACGATGGACTCAAATAGACTATATTGCCATCCGTCATCGTTGGAGAGGGTCGGTAGAAGATTGTCGCTCATTCTGGAGTACCTGCTTGGACTCCGACCATGCCCCAATACGGGCACGCATCTGCTTGCGCCTCACTGGACGCAAAAAAGCCACATTAAAAAGACCCATTAGAACTGAATTGACTAACGAGAAAACCAAAAGTAAGTTCCAGGAACAACTGAGGTCACAAATAGGTAGTTCTGAAAACGAGGCTGACCCAGATGTTGCTTGGAAAGATATACAAACAGCTGTGGAAACAGCAATGAAATCTATTAGTGACTTAAACCACAGAGTTACAAAGAGCCAGTGGATTTCTTCAAAGTCTATCCCACTGATGGATTCTCGCAAACTCGTCCCATCAGGTTCCGAACATGATGAAGCGCGACAACAAATCAGATCTAGGTTAAGAAAAAGTCTAAGAAACGACCGTGAGCAGTGGTGGGCAACGAAAGCAAAAGAGATGGAAAAGGCGGCGGCTAAAGGGAACACAAGACAGCTTTATAGACTAATAAAAGAAACTGGAATTAATAAGTCAAGTGTAAGTGAGATTATTTCAGAAAAAGACGACACTCTCATCTACTCCTAGTCCAGATGTTTAGAACGATGGGCGGAACACTTTAGGGAACAGTTCAACTGGCCTTCAGCGACTCTACAACTATCCTCCATTCCCAGACAGTGTGAATGGAACATTGAAGTAGGTCCCCCAACTCTAGCAGAAGTTCAAAAGGCTATAGTTAATCCGAAACGAGGAAGGGGAGTTGGTCCAGATGGTTTGGCTACAGAAGTCTTTAAGGATGGTGGTCCAATTTTAGTGGTTAGGTTGACTAATATTTCAGCTAAGATCTGGGATGTAGATGTTATTCCATCTGACTGGTCTCAAGCACTTATCGTCCCAATATATAAGAAAGGATCAAAATCATAAACCTTGTAAAGGCTCTTTATTCGAACACTACTCGTCGAGTCAGAGCTTATGGCGAACTGTCATCTACTTTTGCAACCTCAAGTGGTGTCCGTCTAGGCTGTCCACTTTCTCCATTTTTGTTTAACTTCATCATAGACCTACTGATGGAAATAACATTCTCGTCGACTGAATTCTCTTGGACAGCAGCCTTAGACAAAGGTCTGTTTGTCGATGTGATATTCATAAATTTTAGCAAAGCATTTGACAAGATTTCACACGAGGTCTTATGCAGAAGCTCACGAGCTTCGGAATAATAGGTGCTGTACAGAAGTAGATAGGAAACTTCTTATGTGACCGCAGACAGAGGGTGAGGGTCAGCGGAACGCTATCCGATTGGAAGCCGGTCAAAAGTGGTGTACCCAAAGGCACCATCTCAGGCCCTCTGCTCTTCCTTCTCTACGTTAATGAGTTACCGCTGTTGCTTAGCTCGTCGACACTATTGTTTGCGGATGACGTAAAAATCTGGAGAACAATAAAAAGTGAGGCTGATCATTTGGATCTTCAAGCTGACTTAGACGAGTTAGTTAGGTTGGCTTGATGTTACGGCTTAGAAATCGATCCTAGGAAGACTGTGCAAATGCACATCGGTCACGGTAATAGTTACTATTATACTATTGATGGTAGACCTCTTCCATGCGTTCAAGAACACAAATACTTAGGAGTAATAATAAGTCATGACTTCAAAACAACTACGCAGTGCAACGCAGTCACTGTCAAAGGTTTTCGTGCGTTATAGTCACTTCGCCGAGCGTTCAAATCTTTTGACGAGGAAATGTTTCGAATTTTATATCCCATCTATGTAACACCACATTTAGAGTACTGTATCCAAGCAGCTAGCCCATGTCTGGTAAAGGATACTAGTTCACTTGAGCGTGTCCAGCGTGTGGAAACGAAATTATCGAAGGGTCTTTCTAAACTCTTTTACAGTGAGCGTTAAAAACGCCTAAACCTTTTCCCCTTGTCGTATCGTACGACGCGAGGTGACCTTATACGGGCATTTCGTGTCTTTAATTATGATTCGGTTGTTAATATGTCTTATGTTTTTGCTCCCTCTAGCACTAATAGTCTCCGAGGTCATAGCAAGAAGTTTCATAAACCGCGATCTAAGAAACTTAAAGTAGGGTCCCGTTTCTCTCACCGAGTAGTCAATCATTGGGAAGTTTTACCCGAACAAGTGGTATCAGCCCCGTCAGTGAATACTTTCAAGGAGAAGCTGGACCTTCACTGGAAGTCAATCTGTCAGGATGAACACAAGTTAACTAACCTACTACCCTTATTACTGAAGACTGAAAATGCTCGACAACTTGATCACCCTGAAACTTGAATAGAACCACATTCACTCATATTCAATAATATTTAAATGTCGAAAAAGAAGTTTACTATTTCTGAGGAATGAAGTTTAATATGTGTTATGACATTGTGTCGTTCTTTAACACTTCGTAAACATATTTGTTTCTCTATGCTATGTTGTAGGTCGAAACACAGAGCGGTAGATACACCAAATTCTGAGATGGTGCGTGTTGTAATTAAGAACCAGGTTTTTGAAGTATCCCCTCGTTATACTGACCTAAATTATATTGGGGAAGGAGCGTATGGAATGGTTGTGTAAGTATTATGAGTTATTTTTCACTCACGGATCAGTGATGCTTTTGACACCGTAAGAGGTGAGAAAGTTGCCATTAAGAAGACCTCACCGTTCGAACATCAAACGTTCTGCCAGCGAACATATCGGGAGTTGAAGATTCTTCTTGGATTTTCTCATGAAAATGTACGTTTAGCTATGGCCTATTACTGTTTTTGTTAAGAGCACTTGGTAATATGTAGTAATCTAGTCTTCAGAGAGTTTGCTTATATACAAGTACGGATAAACTTTACATTGCACTAAGATACTAAGCTTTTGCACTTTGACCGTCTTTTATGGTCTCGTGGACATTGTGTTTATTGTCCTGAGCGCCCAAGTTTGGGGAATTCTGGGAAGTATTTGCGGAAATTCCCGAAGCCAGACGACCTTGACCAAAGCTAAAGGGGAATTTCCCCCGATCTGGCGAAATTTAGGGGTTTTTGCGCCATTTCCTCAAAGCTCACCATAGCGGCTTCCACAAAATGGGTCAAATTTTCCCCAAAATTGGGAGCTCGGGATCATCTTCGATCATGTTCGCCTTCAAATGAGAGCTAACTCAAAACGTTTTGAAGGCTTGTGTATTAAAACCATGCTACTCAGCAGCATTTACAACAACTATCAGAAGCTTCTGTGTTTCTAAACTTGCTTAAGCAACGTCTTTATGTTATGTCTGTTGGAAGTCTGAAGTCTTTAAATAGCGGTCAAGAGTTCTCCAAAATAAATCTCATTTTCCTCCGTCTCTAATTTTTCTGGTATTTAATAAGATAAAAAACTTTTTTGATGTAAATATAGGTGTCTTAATAAAGCCGGATATTGAAGTAATAAATCCTTTAATGTTGTATTCTCCCACTTTCCCCACACAATACTTGAAAATCGGCTCCTTAAATACAAATGTTCGACGGTACCGCATATTTTGAGTTCGTTCAGTGTTTCCCGTATGTTTTCAAGAGATAAAAGATAAAAAGCGATTTGGAAAAATGATAACGAAAGTAGAAATCTAAAGTTTAATTGATAGAATATCAGGGGACTCCTCAGCAGTGTGCATCCACGAACCCAGGATCCTCCTTCTCGCGCACGAACGCTTGGCCTATAAAGCACCTAAATGCCCTGGCACGACCAAGGGTCTGGAGAGTTAGCTCTCCCTCTCGAAATACTCTAATATGGCCACGCGTATACAACCACTGCAACTGAAGTCCTACTCACTGCCTTCTCGCGGCATCACTGTCGTTTGCGAAATTGAGAGGACGAAAAGCGAATCTCCGGCGCTCTAACCGGGTTTGTGGGCATGGAGGATCCACCTAGAGGACTTGGAAAACTTTGGTCCCGAACTAATAGTGCACATGGGCTCCAGGATCCTGAGGGAACAAATGGTGTATGAACCAATCGTTGGTCACCAGCTACCATAGGACTGCATCTTGTGACGTTGCTCCACCGCCTTGTAGATTAGACCTATAGGTAGAAGGCTCGGGTAGTGGCCTCCTAAGAAAACCACTTGATTCGGTCTGTGCACCCAGGCAATATCACAGCCCACACACAAATCGAATGATGAAGTGCGGCGCATATGTATTCAGTGTTTCCTTGTACCAATGTTTGTGGTCAAATAGATAATTAAAAAATACGGTGGTCAACCAAGTTTTAAATGGCATGAATTAGAATCACTCGAAACTGCTACCTATTTCACGGTTTAGTGTTTACGATTAAAGAATTGGTAAAATGCGTGGTTTTAGCCCCTAGTTTTATTCAGCTATTATAACCGTGATTTCCGTTACCTTATATCCCCTTATTTATCTCACAGTCTGACATAAACTGTCTGAACTTGAACTTTACGAAATTTCACTTAAATCTTTTGGGACTAGTTGTTGGTTTCATATAATATAATTCAAAACCGGTCATAACAGTGCAAATATATTCATCTTTAATCTTGCTTTTGAGTTCCGGTATTCTTCCATACATACCTTTCAAATCGTATTTTCAGTGTCCGGCCTTTCTTATTGTTATTATTCTTGCTACATTATTTCGATTCGTCATTCAATATTCATTTCTTAAAATTTATCTCGTCTTCCTGTCTTAGCTTGGTAATGGACCGACCCACATATATGCCGAGCTTTACGTTGACCATAACTGATTCACTGCCTGTTTGTTTGCCTCACTAAATAATCATTTTATGGGTTTTACAATTGGTATAAAAAGTGTCATTTTCATCTGTCACCAAAGTCACAATTATCTGTTTATTACTCGTAGTAGGTCGGTCGTTGCAGTAAACTATATATGAAGGTTGTTAGATTAGTATACATTAACTTTTACCAATTTCTCTAAGATTTCCATTGATATCAACTGTTGCAAATTATTTAGCATTTTTCGTGAACATCCAATTCTATTGTTGATGGACATGATCCATAGTTAAATTTTCTTGAAATTCATCAATCAAAACTCAATCTCTTTTTTGTCTTATTATCTAGATAATTGATATCAAAAATATTATACTAGTCGGAAACACATTAGAGGATATGAAGGATGTGTAAGTTTGCTTTATCTAACCTTTCCCGTCTAAATTTCAGTTATATCATTCAAACACTAATGGATACTGACTTGTATAAATTACTGAAAACACAGGAGTTGTCAGGAGAACATACTTGCTATTTTTTGTATCAAGTACTCCGAGGTAAAAAGAAATCGCTATCCGAGCTAAATTTACTATTTTCGTATTTTGTTTAGGTCTCAAATACATTCATTCTGCAAATGTTCTACACCGTGATTTAAAGCCATCTAATTTATTGCTAAATGCAAGCTGTGATCTAAAGGTGAGCAATCTATGCATGAATAGCAGTCATCCTGTAACCCAATAAGCACTCACAGGTTTATGTATTAATATTTAACGGTAGGCACATTCAATTGATTGGTCATATACGTTGGAATCAACTAGTGAATAATAACAACTGACTTGAATCAATAAATAGCAATCGTAAGTCAGTTGATGAAACGACAAATCTTCGTTTACTAAAGTTGCTGTAAAATATGTTGTCTGCCCACTCACCACCCGTCTCGATTTGAAAGTATGTTCAGAGAAAGTTAGATGCACCCAAATCAAAACAAGACATTAATTCAAAGTCATTGATTATTAATCTAGGACTTGCAGTGAGAGGCAGACTTCCCGACAATAGTAACCAATATCTGACGACCCTAAGTGATGTAACGCAATCGGTTGAAGTGGAGCAAATATGTATTCGATTTTATCTTACTTTGGACCTTGAGATTTTATGTTGTTTTGTACATTTTATTTCTCGATTATATGAGCCAGTATTAATATTGCTACCCATTTGCTTCTCATCGCATTAATTCCTCTCATTGTGTTGATATAACATGGTCATTTAAATCGCTACATATCTCTGCGAATACCGCCTTCGTTTGCGATTGACTGAATGCCTAAACAAGCTATGTCATATACATAGCTTGAGAGTCATTCGTAAAATCTCATTGCCTATGGCCTAATGAATAAAATAAGCCTCAAGTTCACTAATAGTTACGAGTTTTGTGACGTAACCAATGATCCACAGCTTTATCATCCTAATTAACTATTCTGGGTAGCAATTCAGAAAGCGTTGCAGTATATTGTTTATTTTTGAAGAGCTTGATGATGGTTTATCATAAACTCAGCTAGATTACCACCTGTGAGTAGTGGTGGTGGTGTCTTCGTTAAAGCTTATTTCAGGTTCTCGATTTGGGCAATCGGATAGTATCATTAGCATTTATAAAAATAGCTCAAAATTGAGTAGATTAATTTGTCAATAAGTCATTTTATTTAATATTGCTAGTTAGAATTTTCGGGAGGGTTGTATGCATTTATGTAAAGTAAATAAATTTTTATAGAATAGTAGAGTAAAATAAGATGCTTTGCTGTAAAATGCACTTTTAAACTCAATTATCTAGGAAAGAATTAAACCACTTCGACTCATGAAACATGTCTATCAAAATGGAATTGTCACATTTTAGTATTTCTTGTTTGTTTTTAAAATAATTCAAAATTCCTGGTATCTTTATTGCCGTATTTAATCCCCTTCAAGTATCCCATTTACATTTACGTGTTTCATACTTCCCCAAAAACTACAAAAATCTAGTGTCTTCTTGTTGTGCTTAAATCATTAGGTCGCCGCTTAACAGTTGATTATCATTTATTATTTATTTATTTATTTCAACACATAGATATTGGTACAAAGAGGCACCAAATACATATGCGCCACACAAATCTCATTCGATATGTGTGAGGGCTGTGATACTGCCCGGGTGCCCAGACCGAAGCAGGTGGTTTTCTTGGGGGGCCACACCCGGAGCCTTCGACCTGAAGGTCTGATCCACAAGGCAGTGGAGCATCGTAAGGAGATGCAGTCCCATGGTAGCCGGTGACCAACAATTGTTTCATACGCCATTTGTTCCCGCAAGATACTGGAGCCCATGTGCACCATTGGTTTGGAATCCGGTTAAAGCACCAGACATTCGCTTTTCGTCCTCTCATTTTCGTGAACAACACCCCCGCCACGAGAAGGCAGTGAGTAGGACTTCCCTGGAAGAGGCTATATACGCGTGGCCATGTGAGCGCATTTCGAGAGGGAGAGCGGACTCTCCCCACTCTCGGCCGTACCAGGGCATTCGGGGGCAATGAGCATCATGTTATTTGTGTTTTTTTAAGTGAAAGCTTGTTGGAGGCTCCAATAAACACCATAGTCTTTACAATCTTTTTGTTTGTCCCCAATTTTTTCAATCAACCTAATTTTTAGAAGATATGTATTCAGACGCCAAAATCAGCTTCAAAGTATGCCACTTTTAAGTATTTGGGTTGAAACCTCAATATCTACAAGGCAATAAAGCAACATGAATAGTCATATGTTAATACTATCCAATAATTCTGTTATAATTGTAAGTTTAAGGTTGTGGAGATTGTTAAGTTTTACTGAAATTATGAACCTGTAAGCATTGAACGACAGTTTCTCCGGAGTATAGGACTCAGCAGTGTGCATCCACGACCCCATCACAGGGGTTCGAACCCAGGATCGTCGGTCCCTCGCACGTACGCTTAACCTCTAGAACACTGAACTGTCATCCAACTGTTAATGTTTAACTTCAACCAATCCTTCATATTGCGTGACCACTTCCATTGTCCTCAGTGAGTTTTGCCTCACGCTGGATACGGTTGAACTTCACTGGTCATGGATTGAAGTTAAGGATTAACATAGTTGGGTGCCGACTCAATGGTGTAGAGGCTATTTATTTATTTGACCACAAACATTGGTATAAGGAAACACTGAATACATATGCGCCGCACTTCATTCGATTTGTGTGTGGGCTGTGATATTGCCTGGGTGCACAGACCGAATCAAGTGGTTTTCTTAGGAGGCCACTACCCGAGCCTTCTACCTATAGGTCTAATCTACAAGGCGGTGGAGCAACGTCACAAGATGCAGTCCTATGGTAGCTGGTGACCAACGATTGGTTCATACACCATTTGTTCCCTCAGGATCCTGGAGCCCATGTGCACCATTAGTTTGGGACCATAGTTTTCCAAGTCCTCTAGGTGGATCCTCCATGCCCACAAACCCGGTTAGAGCGCCGGAGATTCGCTTTTCGTCCTCTCAATTTCGCAAACGACAGTGATGCCGCGAGAAGGCAGTGAGTAGGACTTCAGTTGCAGTGGTTGTATACGCGTGGCCATATTAGAGTATTTCGAGAGGGAGAGCTAACTCTCCAGACCCTTGGTCGTGCCAGGGCATTTAGGTGCTCTATAGGCCAAGCGTTCGTGCGCGAGAAGGAGGATCCTGGGTTCGTGGATGCACAGTGCTGAGGAATCCCATATTACGGTACTTGCAGGTTCTGTAAGGTTGTCTAACACTAGTCGGTTCATGGTCCCAATGAAATTATGTCGCGTCTCTCCAAAGGACCTAGATGCTCTATTTACAGTTTGGGTTTAAAATTTATGTTCCTTCAGTTAAATGGCTTCATTCACTTATTTGGTGTTAGCCCATGTATATCCACTTTCTCCCTAATGCTTTTGTGAAAAAAATACTTTTAACGTAAATATTGTCACTAAACTATTAGTAATTTCATTTATGAATAGTCTAACTGTTCTTAAAACTTGGCAGCCAGATTACTGGATTTTATCGTGGAAAATGGCTTGGAAAGCTCTCTCTTGTTTTTTCCATATAGTAAAATAACGGTGATTTGCGAAAACGAATCTGGACTCGTCATAAATCTTTTTTAACTTTTTCCTATTATTTAGATCTGTGATTTTGGATTGGCTCGAGTTAACGATCCCGAGCATGATCATATGGGCATGCTCACCGAATACGTTGCTACACGATGGTATAGAGCCCCAGAAATTATGCTCAGCTCAAAAAGCTATACAAAAGCTATCGATATTTGGTCTGTAGGTTGCATTTTTGGCGAAATGCTAAATCGTCGACCATTGTTCCCCGGGAAACATTGTATCCTTTTTTTATAATTTTTTTACACTTTGTTCACCTCATGTCGATGAGTATAACTAGTGTTTCCATTTACCTTGTCAGATGATATATTTGCATTCAAGAAGTGAAGTAAATTTTTTGATGGGCTTTGATAGTCTATTTGAACTCATGACGTGTTTTTTGTTAGTTGAAAGGTTCTATTTGTTGTTGCTAAATAATAACAATGAATATTATTTCAGTTATCTTAATTCAAGCGCACGTACTATTGTACTCGACTTTTTATGAATCTAAAATATTCTAAATTACAAATGGTGAGATAGTATAATTGTCTTGATAAAAGCTCGTGAATAGTAGTATATTTTAATAGTTTATCGACTGAGTTTTCTATGTTACCATACAGATTTTGAACTAAACTGTAAACAAAAGTTTCCAAATGTTTAATCCAGTTATGTAAGTTGTCTAGACAGTGATTATTGATTTCTTCATAAATGATCCGTTATCTCAATATCATTTGTATAATAAGAAAAATTCACTCAACACAAGTAGTAGATAATATCTGAAAAATTGATAATCTATACAGTACATAATTAGCTGATTTAGAATTTAGGTTAACAGTAAGTAGTGCAATGGTTAGCGTTTTTTTAGCGAGTTAGTTTTCTACGGGATGGGGTCGCTAACCCCCATGCCCAACCCTCCTTTATCCGGACTTGTGACCAGCAGTAGCTCCAGAGGGACCCCAGGCTCATCAGCATATTTACAACTGAAGAACATCTAGAACTCAAAACAACCGTCTGTCAACCAACACCAAAGTCAGAATTTTCTATACAAATGTCAAGACAGTTCTACTCTATGGGGTAGAAACTTGGAGAAATACGAAAGACATCATTCAGAAGATACAAGTGTTTGTTAACAGTTGTCTACGCAAAATACTTCGGATACGTTGGCCAAACACTATCAGCAACAACTTACTATGGGAGAGAACAGACCAGATCCCAATGGAGGAAGAAATTATGAAGAAGCAATGGAAATGGATAGTACACACATTAAAGAAATGACCCAACTGAGTCACAAGGCAAGCCCTCATATGGAAACCTCAAGGCCAAAGAAGAAGAGGAAGACCACAGAGCACATTATGTCGAGAAATGAAGACAGACAAACATGAGGAAAATAAACAAAAATAGGATAGAACTGGGAAGGAATTCTCAGGACAGAGTGGGTTGGAGAATGCTGGTCGGCTGCCTATGCTCAGTTGGGAGTAACAGACGTAAGTAGTGTACTAGTTGTACCTATTCAATTTCGTGATATCCCTAGGATTTACCAGCAAACAAGAAATAGGTATATGAAGAGAGTTATGAGGAATTTGAATAGTTTAGTATCTGAAATTACTTATCTTATGACTTCCACTAATTGCGTTATTCATGACATTGTGATATATATATATATATATATATATATATATATATATATATATATATATATATATATATATATATATATATATATATATATATATATATATATATATATATATATATATATATATATATATATATATATATATAGACTTTTTCAATTATGACAATAATAATGGGACTAAAATGAAATAATTATTATAATATATTTGTGTATTTGCAGATGAACAAGCCATTGCCATGTGATTAGATATATTATTTTAGAATTACACTTGATTAGAAAATAAATATTTTACCATTTACATTTATAACTTAAAGGTAGTCTTCGTTATGGACTAGCGTCAACTAAACAACCCTTAGGAATTAGGGATTATTGAACTAAAGGCATTCCATCTGGGTTTACGATATATCATCATTGCGTACCCACTATCCTTCACGAATTATCGGGATCAAGACTAAAGTTTTTGAGCATGTAATTTAGTTACCATGATCAGCAGTTCAGAATGCAGTAATCTACATTTTTTAAACTTCAATCAATTCGTAATTCAGCGCAATAACCATCTATCGTCATTTTGATACTTGATTCGTTCTTGATGCAGTTTTCAGTCCACAACAAAGTTTGATGTCAAGCTAAATCAGTCCCTACAAACTACTCAAATTATATTTTTATTAAAGTCAAATTATAGCTAATAATGCGATCAGGAACTCACGTTTTGTTTTATTTGAGATTCATCAGTTGGATTTAACTCATATCCCTGTGCTAATGTTCACACTGAAACTTGAATGTAGTAACTTTCGCTTCAAATTGTTAAACTCCTTATCTTATACTTCTACCAGATGTTGAACAACTAACCCTTATCTTAGGGGTTTTAGGATCACCAAGCCGTGAGGATCAAGTTTGGATAGTAAATGATAAGGTCAGTTTTTTCTCTCATATGCTTACTGGTTAGTCATGTAAATAAAAGCTAAGTTATCATCTATTAATATGATTTAACTTTATTCAATCATATTAGATATAATTTATGTATCTTTTGTTTGATGCAGATAACAGGATTTTTTGGTTTCATAATTTAATTATTTAAATTTCACTCACCAAAGACTACTTTCTCTACTCTTTATTATGATGTTGACAACTTTATAGCAATATTTTCAACTGAATAGCTTAATTTTTTGTGTGACTATTCCATTGCAGTCATTAAATGATAACTTCATACTATAGAACAAATATATATCTATTTAAAGGGGGTTTTGTTGAGATTTTAGTAATTTCAGTAGTTGAAATCATGAGTCAATTAAAGCTAGACCGCCATGGAAAACTTGGAAGCACTGGACGGTCGTTTCGTCCCATCGTGAGACTCCTCAGCAGTGCGCATCCACGGCCCCGCCTCGCGAGATTCAAACCCAGGACCTACTGGTCTCGCGTGCGAGCACTTAATCACTAGACCACTGAGCCGGTATCAACTAATTCACGAAATCGATCGACACATCCATCATTGTCATCAGTAATTTACTATTTCACGACTGACTCGGTTAAACTCCAGTGGTCACTGCTTCTCACTAGAACTCCAGAATATACGCCTTGAAGTGATTGGCTTCACTGCTGAGGAGTCCCACAATATAATGGAACGGCTGTCTAGTGCTCCCAGGTTTTCCATTGTGATCTCGCTTCAATTGACTCATGATCTCAACAATTGATATATATATTCTTTATTGTCTGTTTTGTTATCTCAGTACAGAAACACACATACGTGTTTGATAGATATAAAGGTTGATATATTTAACATCTTTAGAATGCGTGTTACACATACTTAGTCAATCTATTCAGAAGCACTGTGCTGACCAGCTTTAAGGTTGGTTGTCGATAAGGTTAAAAACTGCTAAATATGTGGTTGATAGAACGTATATACAATTGTGTCAGGTTCTACATTGATTATGAGCAACTGCCTGAAGAGTTGTAGGGGAATGATGATTTCGTGATTTTTAATTCGTCATATTATCTTACTGTATTATCGGAGATCTTAAGTGACATAGTTGTAGACCAGTGGTAACGAACCAGATTCACACATTCTTAATGTTTCCCTAAACTTCTCAGTTTTGTATTATCCTATTCACTTTATTTAGTTTTGTTGAATACATTTACCGATGTTTCGTCTTCCAATACATCATTTTAGCAATTTATATAAATATGAATAAAATAAATAAACTATGCTTATTATCAGTAGCTTCTCTCCCTTATCTAGATATTTGTTTGTCTCTTAAATTATTGATTCTTCTTTCTTTCTAAATAATTTAATTTTTTGCATAGGCTCGAAGCTTCGTGGAGAAGTTTAAAAATAATCCTCGTAAATCATGGAAAGATATTTATCCTTCGGCGGATGCTAAAAGTAAGTTTTTTGTTATAATCTTCATATTCATGCAACCATATGATCACCTATGTCTTCGAGATCCATCTTAACATGATAAATCAGGTTTACGTTAATCAATATCACTCAATAAGATTCACCAAGAAGAATTTTGTAGTGTTTCTATACCCCAAATGTATTATTTCATCTATAGTCTAACATCCTAAGCTTTGTCTGGTTGTAAGCTTGAACTGGCACAATTGATGTTGAATTAAACCCGATATAAATCTTAACGCTTATTTTCCATGGTTCCGTTTGTTTGGTCGATAACTAGAATGGAACAACAAAACACCAGGCAGTTCCAAAAGTACAACTTTGTTCAGTATCCGCCCCGTTACAGCGCTTAGTGTATTAAACACGCCCACGGATATATGTATATAAATTGACGAAGTGTAAAAATGTTTCTCCTACTAAACACTCTTGCTAAACATATCCGGCCACACATTTATTATTATTGTCATGTAAATTGTCATAATTTCATGCGACACAGTCTGAAGTATTTTGAAAGGTTTATTTTTTTTTATTATATTGGTTGATTTAATGCTATGTGTCTTACATATGACGTTTTATCAATTTCAACTATTTTACTGTATAAGTATATTACAACGGAAAAACGATCAGGACACCAGTGAAATTTTAGGTCACGTATTATATATGCATATATCACACGTTACTAACTAATTGTACTTATATCACAACAATCAATGAATCTTATTCTCTTTATTTCGCATGTATTATGCTTGTGAATTTCATAGTATGATTTATGTATTAAGTTGCATCAGCGTACAACGTGACTTCATCAAGCTTATATAACTTATTTATCAGCTAAATATGTGTAGATTCGCCTTCGAACCACACTAATTATTTAAGGTCTAGTGCTAATATCCGAAAACTCAAGTCAAAGTATATAAGTGAAGACCGAATATACAATGGATTTGTTAAAACGTAAATGTTACTAACTCCCGAACCACTCCTTCATTGTCATAATCGTGTTTAACTCTTTACAGGTATTAATATTACGGTATATTCGTAAAAATTATTTGAAAATGTTTTCAAAAGTTGGGAAAAGATTGAAAATATTTCGTCTAATTCAGCATTCAATAGAAACTTCCTTGGCAGTCCTAAAAAACAGCAATGCATTATATATCATATACTAAGCTATTCATGTCACAAATACACATATAGGTCCTCTTGTTTTCTGTTCCTTAATATTGAAAGTAAAACTTATTTTGATGCTTCTTTCGCCTTTTATCCTCTGCTCAGGGCTCCAATGTAAGTTTTCTGGAGGATTAAAAGGTAGTTAGAAAGTCAAGTGTCCAGATATTAGATATATTAAATATCTTTTTGGCATTCATCCTTTTATCTCCATTTTACATTCTTTTTCCTTCTCTATCTGCTAGAATGTATAGGGAGTAATTTCACTAAATTATTTATCAGTTTTTATTTAAACTGTTATTGTAATTCATTTACTAAAGGTAACTTCATATACTCACCTTAAAGTCTTGATTTATTTTGTGTTTACACAATATCTGTGGTATATAGTACACGAATAAGTCGATGGTTACTAAATTGTACTATTATATTGCTATTGTAGTTCAATTCGTATACAATTCTTCAATGTTTTATGTAAATGTCGTCAGTTCAAATCTTTTCAAAACCCAAATTTTCTTCAAACTCTTATCATTTACCTAGTGTCATTAACTGAATATATTAAAAGTGTCTTAAGCTTACGAGTTGAATAATTTTTTCTAACTTAACTGGCTACAATTATTGTAGCTTTTCTATATGAATCAATTTTTTTTGTGGCATCGCTTTGGGTGGCGCAGGTACATTCACTTTTTTTCTTCCCTTAAATCCTAAGTTTCTCAATCCCGTATAATCTGTTTTTATTTCTCTAATTTACATGTCAAATCGTATCTTCTAAGCCTAATATGTTCTGTGACCATTAATACTGTTACTACGTCTACTGGGATTTGATCCGACAATTTCGTCTCTGAGCCATTGGGTATTGCGACTTGAATCAGTGCATACATGTGCCAGTTTCTACTTTGCGTTTGACTTACTGATCATCACTTTGGATTCTTTTGTTTGTAAAACTCATTCTTTTGACTTCTATTTGTTTTTTATTCACAGCAATCGACCTGCTTGATCGTTTATTAACATTCAATCCAACCACACGTATCACCGTTGAAGAAGCCTTAGCTCATCCTTATTTTGAACATTACTATGATCCTAGTGATGAGGTAAGATCGTTAGTGTTATAAGTAAAAGGTTGTCGTCCGCAAACTTTTGTTTGGCACTTATTTTTTTAACCCTAAACCCCGGTGATAATCAGATGTGTCGACACTTGATAAAGGCATGGTTTCTTTTCAGCTTACGTGCCATATCTAATAGGTTGCTCTAAACAATATTTGATTTTCATGTTTGATGATAAGTAATTTCAACGCTTTTTTTATCTGTGTTATAACTGTGAGACAGTAGCTGATTAAAGGGTAGCGAATTATCGATCGGACCAAAGACGCACAAACACGTAGAACGACCTAGGGTTCTGATTGGTCCCGCTTCCCTATCTAGCCCAGCAGTTGAGTCCAGAACGCAAGTCACAGCCTCGGATATATGAATCATTATATTTCAAACATACTCTGTTTATATACCAATCAAACAAACCACATCATACCATAAAATAGAAAATAACATTATACAATATTGGCCAGTAGGAAAATGACACGTTAAATAAGTATTGACCAATAAGAAAATAATACCATGTCCAAGTCCAAGAATAGCATTAGGCTAAATAGGATAACTTCTGGGATATTTTCCTGAATATCCCAACACCTCCCCTTTTTTTGGAGATCCGGAGTTGATATCCGGATTTTGGATTTCTTCGCGTCTATCCTCCCCCCCGGAATAATGTTGGGTCCTCGTATACCCAAGTAACAGTTAGTGTGACTCTATTTAAAGCATATTTCCCGCATTGAATAGAGAGTCCACTAGAGCTGACTAGATGCTGAGGATCAGCGACAGTAGATATGAGGTCATTAGAGTTTGATTCTTGTGAAACATTCCCATCAGATCTCTTCGAAATTCCATTAGTGGATAATACGTTACCAAAATAAACAGCATCTATCAAAATTGTATTAGATTTCTGACCATTGTTTGATGCATTTGACACATTCTCTGGCAAAACAAGAGAACCTTTTCGTGAGCTGGATATGCTACTGTCTGTACATGCTGTTTCGGGGATGATGGAGTTTGACTCCATTACCGGGCATGTTTCTGGAATAGAAAGTACTGGACCACCGGGCGCATCATGGACGACTGTTTCGTTTGAAGTACAGTTCATCGAGGATTCATGGAGGCTGTCATTTTCCAGCTCACTGTGAAACTCAGATATCAATCCGTCCACTTCCGTCGCATCTTCATAGCGTGACTGATTTAGCAGCTGCGTGCGGAATTTGACCAATAACTCCAAATGTCGTTCAAAGAGCAGCTGTAATCGATCGGAAGGGAGAGTCATTTTTTCGAATCAGCACCTGTGATGAGAATTACTGTGTGAATAATGACCAATGTCGTTGAAGGACAGTGACGACAATCTGGATGCTGATTGGTTGAATAATTAGACTGGATTTCGTCCAATTACAGAATGACTTTGGATTGTATTTTTTTCACCCCGTCGCCAATTGTTATATCTGTGAGACAGTAGCAGCTGATTAGAGGGGAGCGATTTATCGATCGGACCAAAGACGCACAAACACGTAGAACGACCTAGGGTTCTGATTGGTCCCGCTTCCCTATCTAGCCCAGCAGTTGAGTCCAGAACGCAAGTCACAGCCTCGGATATATGAATCATTATATTTCAAACATACTCTGTTTATATACCAATCAAACAAACCACATCATACCATAAAATAGAAAATAACATTATACAATATTGGCCAGTAGGAAAATGACACGTTAATAAGTATTGACCAATAAGAAAATAATACCATGTCCAAGTCCAAGAATAGCATTAGGCTAAATAGGATAACTTCTGGGATATTTTCCTGAATATCCCAACAATCTGACAACTCACTTTTTTAGATTGTACATCTAAAATCAGAATTGTTTTTAACATAGTCATTGTTATGGCTTTCCCTGCAATAATATTCGAACTTGTTGCTAATCCAGTCACCATCATCATTGTTTGAATGCGTATCAGTTCAAGTTGTTACATCTCTCATATCAGCACCACAGAGGAAATTATCAAGATCTAAAAGGTAATAAAGAATTATAATCATGACACATAACCTAATCAATGGGAAATATAATTCAAGAGAAGGAAATGTACACAAATAGTGAAAAATTAGGAATTAAGTTTAAATCGAGTTTTCAGAGAGAGATCGAATGCAATTGCATCCCTGAGACTTGAACTTCGTTTGTGACACCCAAGTCCAATCTTTGATGATGAGTTTTCACGGACCCTGACCAAGAAGGTGTTTCTGTTTGCTTCGAATCCTTTCTTTTTTAATTTGAGACCAATAGAATGAAATATTGCGTACAAGGAGAATACTAAGCAGTATAAGACATAATAAAAACTTTTGAAATGGATTTATAATTTTTCAGTGCCTAAATTATAGGAGTCCATTTAAAAATCAAGAGATAGGCTATGTGTCCGTGCAGCTGGTGCAGCTGTCTTTCTATGCTCCACATGTGTGCAATATCAAGTATTTTCGTAGATTTCTCTATTCATTTAGTGTGTAATTACTACAGATAAATGCATAATGTAATCTGTTCACAAAAGGCTAATATAGATTGGCGTGAATGAAATTTCCAGTGAAAATCATGCTCTTATGTATATTACTCAACTTAACAAACGAACGGAAAAGAAACCTAGATATTTATTTATTTATTTTAACACATAGATATTAGTACGAGGAAGCACCAAATACATATGCGCCACACAAATCTCATTCGATATGTTTGAGGGCTGTGATACTCCCGGGTGCCCAAACCGAAGCAGGTGGTTTTCTTAGGGGGCCACTCCCTTAGCCTTCGACCTGAAGGTCTGATCCACAAGACAATGGAGCATAGTAAGGAGATGCAGTCCCATGGAAGCCGGTGACCAACAATTGGTTCATACGCCATTTGTTCCTTCAGGATACTGGATCTCATGTGCACCATTGGTTTGTGATCCAGTTAAAGCGCCGAACATTCGCTTTTCATCCTCTCATTTTCGTAAACAACACCCCCGCCACGAGAAGGCAGTGAGTAGGACTTCCATGGTAGAGGCTGCAAACGAGTCGTGGCCATGTGAGAGCACTTCGAGAGGGAGGGCAAACCCACCCCACTCTCGGCCATACCAGGACTTTCGGGGGCGACCTAGATATTGTTTCTTATTGAACATTGAAAAAAACCGATGCTTAATCTCACACAAAAATTTGTTTGTTATAATTTTTTTAAAGATTAAACGACATTTTCTGTTCATTTTGGAATTCTTTGTTGAAATTTTTCTCTATCTCTTCACTTTAGCCTGTTGCTAAAAAACCATTCAGTTTTGAAGAAGAATTAGATAATTTACCTGTTAGACAATTGAAAAAAATGATTTTTCAAGAAGTCAGTCAATTTCGTGAACCAGATTGAAATCCTCTATCGCCTATATATCTATCAGATGTTTCATATATCCTACAAGCTGTTTATTTGATTGTTTATTCATTTAGTCAAATGTGTTGTTTACCACTGATTCGATTTAGTAAAATTTGTAAACATTCCACCATATATATATATATATTCCAGAGACTACTGTTATGTGAAAAATGTCCTTTAAATAATACACTTGCATAATTCCTTCATCCTACCCCTCTCTTTGCTGCTGTGTTCCCATAATAAATTACATCTTTCTTTTTCATTTCGTCCAACAGATATGTATTTATCTTTCTTGCCTGTTGTATTTCATGCATGTTCACGTGTGTTTGTTTGTTTTTACGTTTTTCTGTTGGTCGATTATGTTGTCATTTTATCTTTTATCGTTTTGTTTATTTGAATTGTTTTTCAACAAAAAAAATAAGGGACTTCATCAATTTGACCTAAAAACTTTTTATCCTAATAATAATAATAATGATAATTTTTCCTAACCGAATTCATCTTGGTGTAATAAACAAAAAATACCGTTGTGTGAAAATTGTGCCTTAATTAAACGGTTATGTTGTATTTATACTATTGTTCTGTTCAATCCGTTCCCTATTGTGAAAAATCACATTACCAAACAATCTATATTCATTCTATAAAAGATTCTTTTACGCGGATGTATTTTGTGTGTATACAAAAAACAGTTATCAATTCTATTGAACACGTATTATTCCTTTTTGTCGTGTTTGATTTTGTATCCTTATTTTTCGATTCTATTGTTTATTCTCTATTATCATTGTAGCTCTTTGTGTTCGTTTTGAACAGCTGTGTATACACTGATACATATATATGTTATACATAGCCACTTCTTTTACAGTTTGTTTGTTTTAATTTTTCGATATAAACATTCATCAACTCGTATTATTTCACCATTTGTCTTTCCGTGACTTCTATATGGGGTGGTGGTGGCGGCTCTGGGCCAATCGTATTACTTGTGAATGGGGTAATTCCTCATTTGATCCTTTTATTTGAGAAAAAGAAACTTATTTATCTTATCAGATCGTACGGTTATCCTCTCCTTATCATCATCATCACTTCTCGCAGTTGACTATCATATTTGTGGTTTGTTTTGTAATTCACTGACTCGTCACCTAGTGTACACATAAACAAATCTGTCTTAATTTTTATCCTATCAGCTCCTTTCTTTTTGTTATTTTTGTTGTCATCTTCCTTGTTTACTGTTTTTCTTAATGAATACAATTATCATCCTTGCTTCGATGCCCTACATACACAAACATTTTTATATATTCTCATTCTTATCACAACCAACAAATATTGTATCATTACACCATTTTATAAAGTTGTTTAACTCTTCTGATGTATTTATTTTTCCTGAATATACTAACTGTATTGATAATAGACGTTTTATCTCATAGTGATGGTGTGTGTGTATGCTTGTGTGTGGATATTGGTATATCCACCACACACATACACACAATATCATATCAACCAACCTACATGTTGTAAATTCTTATCATGTCATATGTCTATACCTTCAGTTGTTGTTTTCGATTATTTTTCTTGGTTTATCTCTATTTCATTACTACAAGGTATGTTTACATACATATGGTTTCGACTCAAGCGCTAACATTACTATTATTATTATTAGTAGTAGTACTGACGAAGAATCCCTTCTTAATACTTAACACATTTGTTCACTGTTGAATCAAGCTAGTAATTGGGTTACACCATTAACCTATCAGTCAAAATGTATACTAACCATTACATACTTGTTAAGATACATCTTATATATATCGAATTAATCTGATTTATGCGTATGCGATGATACTTGGATGTTATATTAGCTTATTTATTTAACTATTTTACATTTTGTATAACATGCTTCAATATTATTGCACCTTTTTTTTAAAAAAGAAAAAATATACAGAATAAACTATCCATAAATGTTCTTTATATTTCTGTTTATAATACCCCTATGCTGTAGAATATATATGTATACAATTTTTTTTAAAGAGTTGTAATGGTATATTGTTGTGTGTTGCTATGCTTATTGATGATAATCAGGAGGGTGTTAGTATTAGTTATTTATAGACTGGTTGAAATAATTCCTCTTTTGAAGTATAATTGAGAGTTTTGTAATTCATGTATAAGTAGGTGTATTTTTTCTTCATCTGCTCATGAGATTGTCGCATGTTATTAATATTATATATAAATTGATCTAAATTAGAAATCCATTGAAAATCAGGAAGGATTGATCAATTGTTTCATAATACTATAAGACTCCTTAACAATATATTCATCATCCTACCAGAGATTGAACCCGGAGCATTCATTCTCACAACGAATGCTTAACTTTCAGACTATTGATTTGCATGTCTAACTTCAATTAATTCATGACATTGCAGCTCAATGCTTGGTTTTACTGATTTCTCTTATTATATATCTCTACAAAAGTGTCAAAATGTTCCTTTTCAAGGAAATGCTGTTTTGTAGACTAATTTTTCACTGAAGTTGTGTGTGTATCGCTAAATTGTCTTACAATAGATCCATATTTTTCTTGAGTTAACATCATTTTGGAAACTTAACCACCTTCAAACTATGTACATCCTTAGATTGGTCACTGAGTGGTGGCCAATATCATGTTTGTTTAGTCCTTAGTGCAGATCGGACTTTATCGACTAAGTTGCAATGTGACCATAGTCCAAGTGATTTAATAATGTGTTTTGAAACTGGGTGGTTAAGGGTATTTGGCATTGATCGACAATGTGTACCTGTAATCCTGATGGAATCGATGCTTCTTGTTGGATAACAACCCAGATCACCTAGTTTTATTATCTGAAACTACCACTGAGCCGTTCGGATCGCGAATTAAATTTTGTAGGGTTGCGATATTTACATTGGTGATTGACCACTGAGTATCGGCTAATATCATATTCTTCTAGTCCAGGACCAGCTTTTGGATCGCATTAGGAGCACCAGTCCCGTGAAGATTGCAGGCACACCTTACTGATGTATCCCAATTAACACAAAACCTAGGTTCAGGGTTCGCTGACGATTAACCCTGAGCACTCAATATCAAAATGTAAACAGACTTTTCTCCGAAACATATTGGTAATTAGTTGTATTTGTGGCACCGAGATATCATGAATATTCCAAAACAAACGTAACTGTAAAAATAGTTCTATCACATGTGCATGACTAACCGAAATATTTTCTACCAAATAGTTTGTTTGACACTTCATATTTGACTTATTTACATTTTTCCTCTGTTAATTCAATAATATGTCATGAAATCAATTGATTCATCTATACTCTACTGGACTTCTAAGATTTGAGTCTTGTTTTTAACGTCCCTTGATTCTTTTTTTGATTTGGAGAAGATACCATTTAGGATAAAGGAACAAAACAGGAAATATACACCGCACATATTAGGTTGTCATTATTTATCGATATTTATAAAATGATTGTCAGTAAGGGACTGTGGAAATTGTCGCATTTCATTGAAATCATGAACTGAATAATGCTAAACCACCTTCAAAAACCTGGGAGTACGGGACGCCCGTTTTGTCTTATTGTGGGATTCCTCAGTAGTCATCTATGACTTCGCACTCAGGATGCGTTCAGCTGAGGAGTCCCCTATCACGGGTGTCTAGTGCTTCCATGTTTTCAATGATGATCTGTCTTTGATCGATTCGTGATCTCAGTGATACAAAAAAGATTACTTGTTAACGTTGTTAAAATCACTTCCAATAAAGTTTTCAAATATATGCTTGTGTATATACGTAATTCTGTTGTTTCAACGTTGACTTGCTAGATGAGGCCAAAATACATCAGTTTCATTTGACAGTAGCTAAAATAACTTTCACAATATTTTTGAACTTGATTCAATCACTAAGCCTTACGTCACACTTACTGATAGGTTGATGTCCAGTCACAATACTAGATCTAATAATTGTTTGATTACCTACTGCGATGAAAGATGAGTTTATCAGATACTACATCACTATACAAATCCGATCAATACTCTAACAGTTAAATACACTCAAATCTTTTGCTAATTGTAGTATGATCTTTTTAAGCCCTGAAATAAATGTTAATTTGACGACGTTCAACACCTCATGAACTATTTCTTTGTTCCAAGTGTGTGATGACGGAAAGTTTTGTAACAAGCAGAAAATCACAGCACACAATATGCTTCCACCAGTTTATTATTTAGCGTTACAATATCCGTTGAGTAGGTTCACGGTGATAGTTAATATATTTCCTGACTATTAGTCTCACTGTATTTAGTTATGCGTAACTGTAGATTTCTCTATGCCGAATCACCTAAATAGTTCCTTTTGTTACATCTGTCAACTTGTACTATTTTCTATTGGCTTAACCAAAGTTAACCTCATTCTCCAAGAGCTATTTCCTGAAAATTCTAGTAGGAAGCCGTGGTCAGTGGATTTCAACTTGGTCTGTTTTGAGATAGTAGCTCACTAAAGACAATGGTGGACGGTGGCACAACTTCGTGGATTGGTTGAACTTAGATATTAACACCGCTGGATGCCGTCCAGCTCAGTGGTCTAGAGGTTAAGCGCTCTTGCGCATGACTGACAGGTCCCGGGCTCGAATCTCGAGAGGCGGAATCGTGGATGCGTACTGTGAGGAGTCCCACGGTGGGACGAAACTACCGTTCAGTGCTTCCAGGTTTTCCATGGTGATCTAGCTTCAAATGACTCATGAGTTCAACTATTAAATTATATGACAATACTTATTAATTATTTATCAATTAATTTTCTCTCTGAATTATACTTAATAGTCAACTTCTATCAATCATATCATATAGGTCAGATTAAGGTGATTTTTCAGTTTTTCTTCCCAAAAATGAATTTTCATGAAATGAGATTAGAACTATGGTAGAAGTCCACGCATATACGTGTTGATCAATTGGCTTAAATCACTTAACGACGAGGTTGTTTCTATTTTATCTGGATAGTTGACTTTTGATAATTAAATCATAAGTTTAATTTTCACTTTTTATTTTTGTTTGAATAGATGGTTGTTAGTATCTTTAGCAGCAGTTTAGCGGTTTAATTGCTTATCTATTTAACCGATATGTGATAGGTTCTAAACTGTATTATTAATCAGTTATCTGTATTCTGTGCTGTATGTCCAAATCAATGGTTTATCATAACCTCCTTTGCACATTCAAATAACTAAAACCATTTGGCATTGAACTGTTGGGATAGATCAATAGGTAGGACTCTGTAAACCTAGGAAGCAGGGTATATTTGTAATCCTGATGGAACTGGCGCTGTATTGGAGATTCCAGCTGGTGCTATGTTGGGTCACTATCACAAACGCCGCTACTAATGTATGGGGGTTGTGACTCTCGGATTAGGGGTGGATTTCGATCCACAGGATTCAAGTCTCAGTAAGAGAACTAAACCTATCAAGATTATACATTTAATTTGATTGTGAACGCCAACTAACACGAAACAAAGGGTTTCTACCAGTTTTCTTCGAACAACGAATTCAAATGCTTTCAGATGTCAAAGCATCACTCCTGTACGAAGTGAATAATCTTGAATTTAAGCTTACAAAAGGAAGTTATACTGTTCGAATTATTGATGATAATTATTACAGATCTCTAGCTACCTCTTTCGATTTATTGTATTGGTTAGAATAAAGGGACCTTGGGAGATTAAGGATGGTCATATAGAGTATAGGCATCAACCCGAAATCCACTAGTTGTTTAAATGAGATTTTTCTGTACAGACTTCCTGGTAAGGGTCTAAGATGATTTTAGTCAGTGACTAAATTTCTGAACCCAGTATGGTTTAATATCGGTTTTGATGCTTAAAATGTAATTAGTTGTTTTCTAGCTATATTCTCATAGTTTAATTTTCACTGTCAGTACTATTATAATTTCGATTCCGTTCAACGAGTGTTTGTTGTGACAAGGTTTGAGAATTCGAATCAATGGATATGTTAAATTATTCAGCCTATATCTAGAATAGATGAAGTGACACTCTGATACCTGGAACTCAAACGGGTATTTCATTTAAATAAAAAAATTTAAAGTAGTAAAAGTATAGTGATGAGCCAATTAGAATTAGGATCGAAACGTTTGGGCTTTTGCACGAATTTCAGATAGCAGTAAAAAAATACCTTCGTACGCTGCTCGAAATGCTTAAAACGATAACGAAAAATTACTTTTTTTATCAATACAGAGTCAAAGTTATAGCGTAAACACAACAGACGTTCAGCTCTAACCGTCAATTGAATATAACTGGTGTGTCAACTCTATAATGTCGATAGAGTTATATTTTTGAATTCTATCCTTGTTATGTCGTTTGCCCTTGTCAATTATCACGTGAAAAAATCGCCAAACAGAGCACTGACCTATACAACCTTGTTCCTGTCCTCAACCAATGATGCATTAGCAGTTTACAGTCAACTCTGAGTCCTTATTGGTCCTCTGTATAGCAACTTCACGCCCAAACCAATACAGCCCGCCACAGTCAGTTCAGTTCAGAACACAAATATCAGACTCCATCATATGAATCGTATATTTCAGATATACATGGTTTATATACAAACAGACCAGACCTCACCAAACCATAAAATGCAAAATAATAATTGTACAAGATCCAGTCGAATATGGTTGAGATTATGGGATACTGTAACCAATAAACTAAGAATATGAATGGTAATTGGTATGACAGTAGACAATAGGTCAAATGAAATCTTATGATAAAAGGAAAATGAATATATGTATAATCTAGTTAATTAAAGGTTATACTATATATATAATAACAGTCTATAAATAATTTCCGGAAGTTAAACATAATTAGATCTTCGTTACATACAACAACCCCTAAAAGTGTAATTCTAAAAAAACCCTAACTTGGTGGGATTATATCTTATGGGAAAACTAATCGGATAACTCATCTTGCATATTTTTGCTCGGAGTTCATTCACATCAGTTTTTGATTTTAAAAAAAAAACCCCTAAACATAAACCTCTAGTCCTAAACCTAACCAAGAATACTGTGGAGTCCTTTCAAAGTTAATTTCACTTCTAATAATAGTTCAGAAAAGTGAATATCCTTTAGCCATAGATACGAATGTATATGTGATTTTTCTTAATTTACTGATAAATTAAGCTGTAGAGGATTTACGCAGATACATTAAATATGCAAAATCTGCTTACATTTCGTAATATTATTGTTACATTTTCTATAAAGTATCCAATTACAAAAAAGTGTTTTCTTACTGCTCTAAAACTATCGGAAAATTTGTCGTGATTGTTTTAAACTTATCTCTATACGATTGCCAAAAAATGTGTTCTAATTATTACAGCTGTATTCCAGGCAACGCAAAATCCATTCCTAATATCATAAATGCGGTACTATAGAAACAAGTACAACCAGAACGATAAATTAACAAGTCTTAATTATCCCATTTCTAATTAAGAAATTCATCGAAACTATGAAATCCATAAAGATTCAGAAACGACAGCAAAAGCTGACAAACGTCATGACCAAACAACTATACCAAGATTCCCTTAAAGGCCAAAACGCAAATGACTAATTGATGTCTATTTTTTTAAAATGAAAAGCAGAACATGCCAGCGAAAATGATCATCTTTACGTTTATTGGTCGATAAAAGTAAACTAAATTTTCTAACTTCAAGAGTTAGTAGAAGCGTAGTAAACGAACAATTAGGTGCTAACAAACAATTTATTGTTTAGTGTAAAATTGAAGAGTTCTTTCGGTTGCGGATGTTAGATCCCTCGAACTCACTTGGTAAATGTCTTCTTTTTGTAATTTCATTTTGGAAGTATGAATTTCTTTATTTTGAGCCAAAAACACCCATTTTCACCTTCATGTCGTATTTCCCACTTGGGAGGACCTTAAAAGTCATTGGTCCGTTGTCTCTTTTAATATGCTATTTTGTAATATTTCTCAAGGATATTCTATGCTGTATAAATACGCTTCAGTTGTGCTTCTTGTTGATCGTGCTTCTGGATGCTTGTGGGATACATTTTGCTCTTCTGAACCTGGACTTCTTTCTCTAGTTAGCGGGACTGGGGCACATCGGATTATATGGTTTGACCTACAAAGGTGTGTCTTTCTACATTCCATATCTAGTTACAGCTTACTTTGACCGGACACCATAGTATTATTGTATATCATACAACTTATATGAAGCCCAATATCGATCAAATAAACACTCATACTTCGTTAATGATTTGTACTGATTGACAGATTAGAGAAGCTAAACATGTAGACCTTATGGTAAAAAAATATAATGACCGGATCATAAATGTATATTTTTACGAATATCAATGATTGACCACCTACATATATAAAAACATCTTCATTTCTTTCTGTATCACTTGTTAGCTGTGAAACATGGTTTCTGAAGATAGAAGATTAGTAGATTGGTAATATTTAATCTCATGTTCTCTTGAAACATTGCTATGGTATGGTAAAACGATAAACTGAGTATTACTAAAATTATTTATATGATGTTAATTCGATTGATGAGTATGTTATTCTTCATAATTAGAATTTTTCATAGTATATATGAAGTATACCGAGACAATTACATATACCATTCATTCATAACATGTTGTCCTGTACTATGAAAGTAGAATTCGGAACATTGAATATAAGAGAATCTTTGCTGAACTCATGTGTATTGAATGTTTTTTTTTTGAGCGTAAATTTGCTTATTGTCTATGTCCAAGCCCCCCTCCCTCTCTATACATATATACTTCATCTCTGGGAAATTAAGATATTTTTCAAGTTTTAGGCAAATCGTATTTATAATATTCGCAAATTTAGAAAAAAATGTAGTAAACTGAACAAAACAGTTATGGTTTTTCTCTAAATAAACGTTCATATTCTTAACTAATTAAAGTCTCAACAAAAATGTGGAGTTTTACAAATATAATCTAAGATTATATTAGTTTATTATTCACTTTATTTTACTTACTTACTTTTGCCTGGTACTCCGAATGGAGCATAGGACGCCAACCAACATTTTCCAATCCGCTCTGTCCTGGGCCTTTCGTTTCTAATTCTATCCAATTTTGTTCATTTTCCTCATGTCTGTCTGTCACCATTTCTTGACGTAATATGTTCTTTGGCCTTACTCTACTACTTTGAACTTGAGGATTCCATATGAGGGCGTGTCTTGTGACTCAGTTGGGTGCTTTTCTCAATGTGTGTCTTATCCACTTCCATCGCTTCTTCCTGATTTCTTCCTCCATTGGGATCTGGTCTGTTTTCTTCCATAGAATGTTGTTGCTGATAGTGTCTGGTCAACGTATCCAAAGTATTTTGCGTAGACAACCGTGAATAAACACATGTATCTTCTGAATGATGTCTTTTGTAGTTTTCCAAGTTTCCATCCCGAACAGTAGAACTGTCTTGACATTTGTATAGAAAATCCTGACTTTGGTGTTGGTTGACAGACGGTTGTTTTGAGTTCTAGGTGTTCTTCAATTGTAGATATGCTCTTCTTGCTTTACCGATTCGCGCCTTCACATTTGCATCCGATCCACCGTGTTCATCAATAATGCTGCCCAAATATGTCTTCCAAATCTTCTCCGTCAAGTGTGATTCAATTTTTGGATGTTGTGTTGTATTGGATAATCTTGCTTTTCCCTTTGTATTATTTATTCATATTTGGAATTATTAAACACTTTTCTAACTAACCAATGATTAAATTCACTTGGTATTGTTTGGCTTGTATCTTCCCATTGAGGTTTAAGACTGCAATTGATCAGTCTGTTATTGCCATATGTGCATACTGTGCGTATGCCTCGATATTGCCTTAATTCACAAGCTTTGTAAGCAATGCTGTATAGTGGCTAGTAGTGGAATCCAGAACGCAATGGCGTTTTAAGCGAATGGTACTGGATTCGAGTCCCAGAGTAAACATCAACTTTCTGAGATGCAGGCACATCCAGCTGACGAGTTCCAAATAGGACGAAACGCGCGTCCTGGATTCCACCGCTAGCCACTCTACATCATTGCTTACTAACCAATGATTAGTTAATATTCGAAATTTTATTACTATTTTTTGTTGTTGTTATGCCCCCCCCACAAAAAAAGAAGTTCGTATTTTAGTTACATAATATGAAAAGATACATTTAACTAAACGAGACATCACACCACATTTTTTTGCAAAAATAATTTTTTTTTTCATTTGGCAACTCTATTTATATACACATACATGAATCCAGTGGAAACGATCATGTGATTTCCAATAATAACCGATTTTCATAATCGATCAAAATTATCTTAGTTCAATGTCAATTTACTTGTTGTACAGTGTGTACATACATAGTTTATTGATTGATTCGAATAGAATAATTCCTAACTATGATAGGTGTGTGTGTATGTGTATGTGTGCTGGTATGTGGGTGTGAATGTGATTGTCGGTATGGGTGTTCATAGATGAATTTCAATTGTGCTGGATTTAAATATTATGTTTCTATGGCATTTTTTTTCTCCATGTACTTAAAATAGTAATAATAATAATAATAATAATAATAATAATAATAATAATAATAATAATAATAATAATTTAGCTAAAAATAAACGTACCTGGTTAAGTGAATAATTTGTAGTCTCACTTACTATTCATGTTCTTATATTCTCATGACATCAGAGAATACCCCACTTAACAAGGGATAGTAAGGCAATGATTGTAATGTTAATTTATCAAGATACATGAGATTACTTATTCAGTATTTTAATTTATTTATAGTAAATAACCTTTAAATTATAATAGACTTATATGACTGGATATTTCAGGCTTTTGTTTTTTTTCTATTTAAAGTACATAGTATACAATTTTACTCGAATTTCATAAACTGTTCATTATCAATATTTAATACAAGTTCATACTGGTTAATAAAACAAATTAGCTTCAACTGACTCATGATTTCAATCTGTGAAAATTTCTAAAATCTCCACAAAACCCATTCTGATAATAATCAACTGCCCACTAGTGACTGACTTCAATAGATACTCCTGGAGTTCTAGTGAGAAGCCGTTACCAGTGGAGTTCAACCAGATCTGTTGTGAGATAGGAACTCACTGAAGACAATGGTGTACGGTGACGCAACTTCGTGGATTGGTTGAAGTTAGACATTAACACCGTTGGATGCCGGATCAGTGGTCTAGTGGTTAAGTGCTCGCGCGCGAAGCCAGTAGGTCCTGGGTTCGAGCCCCGCGTAGTGTGGGATCGTTGATGTGCACTGTTGAGGAGTCCCATGCTAGGATGAAACGGCCGTCCAGTGCTTCCAGGTTTTCAATGGTGGTCTAGCTTCAACTGACTCATGATTTCAATCTGTGAAATTTCTAAAATCTCCACAAAACCCATTCTGATAAATTAGTAAATGATTGTTTTAAGTATATAATTTAAATGGAAAACTTTAATTATAGATACTGAAAAACTAGGATTAGTATATAGTTGTATTGTTTTAGTAAAGTACTCTTTATATTAGTTAGTACTATTGTTATATTCGTTATCTTGAATGCGACTACTGATTCGTTTTACTCAGAACGGAACGAACAATCAAGGATTCAGAGACTCGATAGGCTATTCTGGTCCGTTGTCCCCGATTCAGCTAACTCGATCCAGAAGTCTTGGATAAGATTTAGAAAAGTGTATCCTGCAGGCAACCAGAAGATACCAGATCCTTCAAGAACACAAATCAAGCGTATTTATACAAATATATATAATCGATTTTGCCATGGAAGTTTTTAAACATTTGATCGATAAGTTCGTCAATCGACTATGTGTGTGGGTGGTAAGAAATGCTCAAGCATACACTTGCATACAAGCTCCACATAGATAAAATGACAAAATATGAGTTTTGGGGATCTAACGCCCCCAACAACTAGCAGTGTGAAATAAGTATTCTTGGACTATTATAGAATTTTAATAGTTGAGATCATGAATCAATTGAAGTTAGATCATCATGGAAAACTTAGAAGTAGTGACCAGTGAATTTCAACTGGGTCTGTTGTGAGTTAGTAACTCAATGTCTCTCGATTTCGTGGATTGGTTGAAGGTGGACATTAACACAGTTGGATTCGGCCGGCTCAGTGGTCTAATGTTTAAGCGCCCGCATGTGAGACTGATAGGTCCTGGGTTCGAATTTCGTGAGACGGGATCGTGGATGCCCACTACTGAGGTGTCCCACAATGGGACCAAATGGCTGTCCATTGCATCCAGGTTTCCCATGGTGATGTAGCTTCAATTGACTAATGATCTCAACTATTAAAATTACTATAATATCCACAAAACCGCTTCTGTTATTATAGAATTTCTTATTGCTTATCGATAAAATCCAATATTTATATTAGTGACTAGAATCACAGAATCTTCGAATTTCCATATCAATGTACATAATACCTTGTAATCAACAAAAAAATAACTTGTCACAACCCTGTGATATTTCACAAGTTCCTCGTTTATTGAACATTTGAACGTGTAATACAATTAACTAAATTAATTTTCACTAAATATACTTTCTCAATAGACGTATAGAAACTAGTTCATAAACCCGATATAAAATTATGTTGTTATCTATTTGGATCCAAAGAGAGTAATGAGTAATTATTTCATCATTGTTCTAACTGAACTCTTGAATCAATTCCCTAAACTCTTCTTATAATCCTCAGTTAAATCTACACGACAACATGAACACGAAAGAAAAGGTGAGGTGTGTGCAAAGAACACTTTACTCTAAGTTTCGTTTATGTACAGTAAATCAAGGGTATTTATGGTATTTCAGATGGCCTAGATCTTCTTGAAGGTAGTTGTACGATAGGTAATAATCTAATCAGGAATGTGACACGTGATATTTAGTTTTCTAGATATTTCTGAGAAAGTTCTATGCAACACGGATTAGACGAAATGTTTACCTCTCTTGACTTTTTCGAATAATAATTTGAATCTACCGAACACACCATTGTTTTAAAAAATAAGACTTTTTTCTTTGGGTATACTTGTCGTATTAGTTTACAAATAGTGTACAACATTTACACTCCATAGTGAATCAAACTATAAACTAAGAAATCCTGTCGACAAAATCAAATAATCTTTTTGATTGAGATCATGAACCGATTGATGTTAGACCACCTTTGGAAACCTGGAAGCACTGGACGGCCGTTTCGTCCTATTATGGGACTCCTCGGCAGTGCTCATCCACGATCTTGCTCGCGGGATGGTGGTCTAACATCAATCGGTTCATGATCTCAATCAAAAGCTTAATAATCTCCACAACCCCTATACTAGCAAATAATCTTTGTTATTTTAATCCCTTCTGTCACCAATGTCTGTTGCTTCACAAAATATCATACCCCCTATGTAACACTTGAATATATATATTATCAGAAGGGGTTTGTGGAGATTTTAGAAATTTTCACAGTAATGTTATAATATTTGGATAGATTGTATTTAATTCATGAATCTTATAAAGTCTTTCACAGGTTATTCTAACAGCGACATATAAATTCATCCTTACAAATATAAGTTATCTGCCTTTTTTGAACTTTAAAAAGACCAGAATAGATTCTTGACTACTTTCACAATGTTACTGGTTAGGGTTAAGTATTTAAGGTTGAAGTTTTCATCATGAAATGACATAAACTACAATGTAAATGTTCTCTGTAAGAATATGGATGAATGAATTTCGCACTAAAATCTAGAAGGTTCTATATGATTAACTTATCTGTAAAATATAATCCTATTAGCTTAAGGTTTGTCTAAGGACTAAGGTTTTAGGGTTAGAATTTAGGTTTAATGTTAATTAATTTGTTATGTATAAACTATGAGAGAAACATTAAACATATAATTTGTTTAACTTTACTTATTTATTTGAACATATTGATTTTGATACAAAGGAGCACCGAATAAGGAGGCAACACAGAAGTCAGTTGATTTGTATGTTGGCTGTGATACTGCTCAGGTGAACAGACCGAACCAAGAGCCTCTGACCTAAAGATCTAATTCACAAGGCAGTGGAGCAACATCACAAGATGCAGTCCCATGGTAGCTGGTGACCAACGATTGATTCATGAGCCATTTGTTTTGTCAGGAAATTGGAGCTCATGTGCACCATTGGTTTGGGATTAGGGTTTTCCAACTCCCTTAATAGAAGCCCCATATCCACCAACCTTGTTTAAGCTTAAAAAAATTTGCTTTCCGTCCTCTCAATTTCATAAACAACACCCCCACTGCGAGTAGGCACTAAGTAGGACATCCCTGACAGTGGCTTTATACGTGTGACCATGTGAGAGCATTTCGAGAGGGACAGCTGACTCTCCCCACACTTGGCTGCACCGGGGCACTTTTAATTTTAAATGTCCTGACTAGTTTACAGTAGTATTTCTACTTCTCACTATACATAATATTTGAATTTTATACAAAACCCTATATACACCTCAAACCTGATTGGTTTACTCCCATAATTGTAATTTGACTGATAAACTTATCAAATACGAAAAAAATTATAAAATTTACAATAGAAGAGTAAAATGTGATGATGTAACTAACTGATTTCATATGATTATCATTATAGTTTTGAAAAACAAAACTGTACAATAATGGGAGTAATTAAAAACAAAACAATTTCATGTCTATTAGATTATCAAGATGATAGTAAAACTGTTTTCGATTAGACTATCGTTTATGGACGAACTAATCTCGTATAAGATAATAGGTCTTCGATTTTGGCGCGAAATTCATTCATCCATTTGGCAAAATACAGTTTTGGCATTATAGCTAATGTCTGTTCGTGATGATAAACCTAAATCTAATTCCTGACCTTAACCATCAACTGAAAATCATAATTCTTCTTCGTCACACTAGTTTATAATCTTCATTTGGCTCTATTATGTAGGTAGACATTCTCAAGGTCAATTTGGCGTCGCTCAAAGGTCGTCCATAAATATATAGTCTCACCCTTTTTTTTCTAATCAAGTTTAAAATATGACTTTTTTTTATCATAAACAACTTGTGACTATGGTGTCGTTCATTATTTGATTCGGATTGGTTAACAAAATGACTGTTGGTTTCTCTTTTCAATTTGTTTTATTTTATTGTGGAGTCACTGAATTTAAAAATAAAATTCTAAATTCTAACCCATTTGGTATTGTTTACTTGAATATTCTCATTGATGTTTAGGATTGCAATTGATCGATTTGTTATTGACATATATGTATCCTATGCATATTGCCTCGATATTGCCTTAATTCATAAGCATTTAGCTTCACCTCATTGCACATGCAAGTGATTGTCAAGACTCAGTAGTTAAATGGATAATGCGATTGAGTTTAAAGCAAACGGTGCTGATTTCAAGTTTCTAGGTGGATATCAGCTTTGGGATGCAATTACAACCAGCTGACGAGTCCTAAAGAGGACGAAACTCGTATTCTGAATTCTACTTCTAGCCATTATCTATCTTTACTCAAAATTCCAACGTTCAAAATTACTACATATTGCTGTAAAGATCTAAAAACTAATGATGCATCTTGCGTCTGGCATATGAATAGAAAGTAATAAACATGATTTTTATTAATAATAGTAATAAATTTTTCTAAAAGTTAACAAAGAATTTGTAGTGTCAGTTGCTATGTTAAACCCACATAGCTTATTCTAACTACTGGACAGGCCAATTCATTTATTCTTCTTGAGTCACAATTTGACCTTTTTAATCATTCGATTATCAACCTTGACTACATTAATGTAAGCGTATGTGTATGCACGTCTTACTATAATCACCACATGTCTGTAACTTATTTTTGTCTTAATATAAATATAAATTCATGCTTGGTTAAACTGAGTTGTCTCATACACCTTCTTCACTGAACGTCTCTTCTCTTCGTTTCTTTGATCTTCTGTCTGGATCAACGATTGTATAAAATATACATTTTCAAAAATCCATTCTCATATTTGACTTATTTTAATTCCGTTATTCACTAACACGATTTAAGTCGATGATTATATGCGAGGAATTGGTAGAGTGTATATTTTGTCAGCAATCATTCGATAACAATCTGAAATGATCAAATTAGAATCAGATTGAAGGACACGAAAAATTCATGACAGTTTACAGGTATGATGAAGTTAGTAAAAATTACTGAGTAATAATAATAATGCCAAAACGAAATTAATTTTAAACTACCTGGAGAAGTATGATTCTACAGGCATAAATATTGTATTCAATATACGAACTGCTAGCAAATATAGGAATACTAAGGATGTGTAGTGACCTACTTTTACCAAGAGAACGCGATTGATGGAAACAATCATTATTATAACCAATTGTACCAGTGATTGTTTTACTTTGCTCGTTTGTTTAACTAAGCAAAATACAGCCATATTACTGCTCAATTATCCTTCGATTGATTATGACCTTGCACGGGTTCGGTTACGCTCGGTAACCACGCTTGTACTCCTTTGGCACGATCTCGGTATCCTTTCAATACCACGAGATCGCCAACAAATACATATCGACTACAGCCATCAACTGCCTTCTGATATTTGACTTACTGGGGATTTTATCGGTTAACTGGCACGTAGTCTTCTTGTAGTGGTGTTCATAGTCAATCGCGACTTAATTCCACGCAACAGATGTCATGTTAATATTAGTATTATAGTAACTCACGTGGAATTGAGATGGTTCACATTCCGTTGACTTATTAACGAGCTGAGTTATCCATACAACAACAACTTATCTATATCATTTTATCTTTATTATTGTTGCCAATGTATGAACAGGTATGCTTGAGCAGTGCTTACTGCCTACACATTTATTCACGCTGCTAGCCTTACTACTAACCGCTTAATTGATTTGATGATTCATTCATTTCACTATGTATATATATGTCCATGTTATTCATGCCCATTGCTCTCTCTCGCTTAATTGTACTCGCTTACTCGTACTCATATTCTCTGACTCACTCTCTCGCTCGCTTACCTGCTTGCCCTTCGGCACAACTCTTTCATGCTTGTTTGACGCACCTGTAATTTTGGATATCTGTGTGTAGTCCCATAACAAACATAATCAACACTTTGTATTTGCCTTTTGATTAATATACCGCTGGGGCGTTATCTAGCGACAGTTATCAAGACGAACCGTATATGAAGTTTAAGGATTATATATAAGTATATAAAATAGTGCATACTATTCAAAATAGGCAAATGAAAGAGTCCAATCACTTAAAACCTTCAGCTTGTTTATTCACATCAATTTAACAGATCTTTTTGAACCATTCAATTCGGGGGTGAGTTGACTGATACTTTTCTTCAGAGGATTTCTTGAGATGAAAGTACAACAACGCAGAAATAATATGAACGATAAAGCTCAAATCGAGTACTGTCTCATATTTATATACCTAATAGCTTCTTAAACTTTACGTAAAATTAGGAGGCCAAAACTAATTAAAAAAACATATTCAACTTATAAGTGGAAAAGTTATCACAATTATGGAAGGCTGGAGTTCCGAAGTAAGCTAGTGGTAAGGCGAGAACACGGTATAATTTGATTTCTTTCCATTTATAATAGGTATAAGTCTAATAACATGAAATGGTATATCTCATGAGAACCTTAACAAACAACCAGACTAAAGCAGTACCATACAGTTCAAATCAAGAAGGAAATGCATTGATATTTATTCCATAGAAAAACAAAGTAGGCGAATATTCTTCAAATGCTTGCATAAATGTTCAAGAATAAATAAAATATGACCACTAAATGTTCTTGTTTGTGTAGACTGAAGAAAATTTTAAAAATGAGTTGTTGTGCTCTTTTCTCTTTTTGGTGACCTTTTGTTTAAAATTTTTTTTTATGTCCTCAGGTTACTGAATTGACTTGGTAAATGGCGCTGGGAATTGTGGATCGGACGAAACAAGTGGAAAACACACAGAAGTTAGATGAAAATCTATTTGAACCGCAAAACACATCAAAATTATATCTGAATAGGCTACTGTCCATCTGATTTATTCACAGTCACATTTGTATACATTCAATTGAGTAGTACTTAACACTACAACCCCCAAATGCTTCGGTACGGCTGAGAGTGGGGAGAGCACTCTCCCCCTCTCAAAATTCTCTCACATGGCCATGTGTATACAACCACTGTAATAGAAGTCCTACTCACTACCTTCTCGCGCCATTACTGTTGTTTGCGAAATTGAGAGGACGAAAAGCGAATGTCCGGCGCTCTAACCGGGTTTGTGGGCATGGCGGATCCACCGAGAGGACTTGGAAAACTCTGGTCTCAAACCAATGGTGCACATGGGCTCCAGGATCCTGATGGAATAAATGGTGTATGAACCAATCGTTGGTCACCAGCTACCATGTGACTGAATCTTGTGACGTTGCTCCACTGCCTTGTGGATTAGACCTCTAGGTCAAAGGCTCCGGATGTGACCCCTGAAGAAAACCATTTGTCTCAGTCTGTTCACCTGGGCAGTATCACAGCCCCACACACAAATCGAATGATGAAGTGTGGTGCCTATGTATTCGGTGTCCCTTTGTATCAATATTTATGTGTTTAAATAAATAACAAATAAAAGTACTTAATATCAAGTAGTCAATAACCTATTGTATGAACACATTTACAACATCATATAATAAAGCGTCTATAATTAACAGAAATAACTAATTATCAAAGTTATATCATTACTCCTTTTCAGGGTTTGGTTACGTCACAGACGACTTAAAAAATTTAGTTACTAGTACTCTAATCAATTAATTACTAGCTCATCATAATGGAAATACCTTCTTTTAGTACTGGTCAAATAGTTCTTGATCAGATCGAATTCCAATTATTCAAAAAGATTTATGCTACTTCACCAAATCATTATGAAATTGATTATCTTGATTCTAAAACATTATTAATTGATATCCATTAAATAACGATTCAAAAGTATGATGTTCCCAGACACTACTGACAATATCTGAAACTGAACATAAAGTGTTATGTAAATCAAAGTTGAAATCCAGTTGTAAGATTGTTTATTGTTACTTTCTAGACAGATATGTAAGATCCAGCATTCTAAAAGTCCCTTAACATTGTAGTTACAGCTTCCTTTCAATGTACCCGTATTTGTCACACATTATTATATATTAACGATATCTATAGTTACACGATTAATGCCTATTACACAATGTCTTGTCTATTCCGAAAATAATCATTTCTCACAAAATCATATGACTGTTGGTTGAATAATTTTGTTGTATCGTATTAACATTTCTGTTCAGTCTATATAATTTATAAATACTGAATGTTCTGTTGTATTAAGCTGATTAGGTCTGTCAGTTGTTGAGACCTCTGCTTTCACTTTCGAAATACAGATACAAAAAACTATTTTTACAGTTGAGTAGCGAAAACAACTGTTGATTAGTTTGATGGGGAATTGATTCGCTGATACAATTGTTATCAGTAGTAAGTGACTAGAAGAAAAATCTACTCTGCCAACATAAGAAAGCATTGATCATAATGAGATATCATATAAACATTTAAAGAGAACTCATCATTAAGATATCATTCTGTTCGTTTTCTTTTCATTATATAATTTAGGTGTAATTATAGCAACTCTCTTACAATCAATTTCAAGTATGGTTAGATTTTGATTAAGCCCTTTTATTGACTCAACAGACAATGTTATTCGAACAGTAACAATTCTTATATTTCTTTGTACTATGATGATCACTATCATGTCTGTATAAATGTGTACGCTTGATCACATATGACAGCTTATGCACTATCTCTCTAGCTTAAATATTAATCGCTGAAATATCACTCGATGAATCATTCTTTTTCCCATGTTCAGATGTACTCAAATGAATCACATTATTAGCCTTTGCCTTACCTTACCTAGCTGAACTTTATTTGATTAGGCTATAAATTCGCCTACGTATTAGCTCACACACACACGTTAGCTTCTCTGCTCTAAATCGTTCGGTATGCTCGTAGATTAGTTATCCGTACTGTCCTCTAATAAACTGTAGTCTTCACTTTTTATTGCATTCTGAATTCGAACACCGTTGTGATTTATATAATAACGATTATCAAGGTGATTGATTAATGAAGCTAAGCCACTACATACTGATAATATTAAGAGAAGATTAAAAATAATCGTTGAAATGTCCTACATAACTAGTTTTTCATACTAAAAGACACTTGTTATCAATCTGCATCAGGGATTCTGTAAGGGAAGAATATCTCTTATGGGAATAACACTCGTTTCAATTAACGTCATAGTCAGAGACAATACTAGTGAATTAGTGATGTTGTGATTGATTTCCTGTCCTGTAACATTCAGATATAGTTAACAATCAATCAGATTGTATTTGTATCTTGTTTGTCTAGTTTTTAGTACGGATCGTTTAAAAGTAGTTAGAATAAGATAGAACTTGACCTTGATCTCATTTTGATTGATACTCTAGTCAGGTAGGTACATCCATAATAATAAAGAACTGATATTCACTATGAATACTTATTCAGTCACTGAATAGATATTCCCAAGATATTCTAAAATTCACTGTTATTCACTCATAATTAATCCACTACCCATTAAATATACATTATTTGTGATCTGGATTGAGATATGGATCTGCATCGACATTATCGAATTGTTTTCTTTTCTACCTGTTCTACAAAAAACACATTCATGAACTTGTCTCTAAGACAAAACTTTCTTATGTGTAACGACGAGTGATATTACTCGGTTGACTAAACTGAAATGTGCAGGACGAGATTCCAATAAACCATCTAGTGGTTTAAATATGAATAACTCAACAACTAAATTACCTCTCAAGGTAGACAAATGAAAATGTTTGGAGTAGTGATTATATCTATCACATTTTCTCAATACTAAATATAACAATCTATGATATTTACCTCTATCGATACTCTAAAAGATTAACTTGACAAAATTCACATGTATTTCAATGAATCGATTATTGTCTATCGAATATCAAACGATTGATGAGAATGAGCGTAACTATTTCATACATTCAAAGATGAAATTCTTCACTCACATTACATGTGTATAATGATAAGAATCAACTGAATTCATCAGTTTGTTATTTGTGTATACGTCGTGTATTATTAAGTGTTCATTTTATTTTCATTAAGATCATGAACCGATCAATGTTAGATGACCATTGAAAACCTGGAATCACTGAATGGCCGTTTCGTTTGCGTATGGGACTCTTTTTGTCTCTATAGAATTGAAGTATCTGCTTTAATATCACTCTTATCTCGTATTTCCGTTTTGTTATTCTCTGTCAACTTCTCTCTCCTTCTTTTATTTACCCTATCTCTTTCCGCTTCTCGTTTATCTCACTAGAAATCTAAAACAATAATTTCGGTTAGATTGTTTATACAAACTAGAAAATCGATATCTGTGACAGATGAATATCGTACATGTTTGCTTATATGTTTGCTTTTTTATCATACAAATGTTTATGTAAATATTCTATAGTTGTACATGTAACACTGCTCACATTGATGCAATGAAATTTCAGTTACATAAATAAATGCTGAGATATAACTAGCACAAACAAATAAATCAATAGTTGGTTACTGTATAGATTTTTCTTTTTAAATCTTATAATTTATTCCCAACACAGTACAATTATGTATTTAGTCGATACTATTTATATTAGTTTCGACGTAGTAACTGGCTTTCAATAGATTTCTTGAAGTTTGTGACTGGTAGAATTCAGTCCTGTCAATAGTGAGTCTGTTACTCACCATTCATTATTCTCATCGGGATATAATAGAGTACTACGAGCAGGATCATGAATGTGCATGGATGAGGAGTCCCGTACTGGGACAAGACGATCATACAGTGCTTCCAGGTTTTCTATAGTGGTCTAGGTTTAATCGACTCATGGATTCAACTATTAAATGAAAAATTGTGTCATGAATACTTTTACAATTCTATATAACATTTTAAGTAATTTGTTATATACATTTTAAAAAATAAGACAAAATAACTAATCATATGTCGATGATACTATAATAAATGGACGACCCTGGAGCAACGATAAAGTGACCTTGAGAATGTCTACCGATTAACTAGGATCAAACAAGGGTTTTAAAGCAAATGCCAAAAAACTATTCAACCAAACGGATGAATGAATTATGCGCTAAGATCAAAGATTTGTTATTTTAAATTTGATTGGTTCGTCCATAAATAATAATCTCGCTATTGACATTCATCAATAAAATCTAAACACAATTCTGAACAGAATTAATGCTTCATAGGTGTACGAGTCATTCAGTTCCCTCAAGATTCTAGACAAGAATGTTGATGACGTTGATCGAACTGTATTTCGTATTGATTACTTCTAATCATGTAATACTATTATGTGATATCAAGTCACGTAAACTAGTGATTTCATTACAATTTGATCAATAAAATTCAATCATCACTGAATAGTGCATGAATATAATATTCTATACCATTCAGTGATTAATCAGTATAAGAATTACGATATTTCTTGGATATTGTTCAAATCAATGATGAATATCCGCTCGGTAACTGAATTTTTTTGATCTTATAGGAAGTGTTTTGGATAGTGTTATTTAACTGTGAAATCAACTAAGTGAAGAATGAAACAATAACTCACAGATGATATTAGATAGTGATAATACAAAATCAAAGGTTGTCTGAATCTAAAATAATTTTTTGTATTTTAGGAAACTATTTACTAACTCGTATTGCAAGTCGATGAGACTAATTTATGGTTGATGATTGAACTTGTACTTACTTACATAATTACGCCTGTTACTCATAGGCTAACCACCAGCATTCTCCATCCAACACTGTTCTGGGCAATTCTTCCCAGTTCCTATTCATCCTTTTCATATCCACTTCTATTTCTCGACGTATTATGGTCTTTGAACTTCCTCTTTTTCGCTTCCATTCAGGATTCCAATTTACCGCTTGCCTCTTGATGTAGCTTGGTGATTCTCCCACTAAGTGTCCTATTCACCTCCATCGTCTTTTCCTAATCTTCTCTTCAGTTGGAAGCCAGTTTGTTCTCTCCCTCAGTAGGCTGTTGCTGATGGCAAAGGATATTGAGTATCTTGCGTAGACAACTATTTATAAATACTTCCACCTTCTTGATGATGTTTGTGATGGTTCTCCAAGTTTCATCTCTGTACAATCGAACTAACTGCCTTCACGTTCGTATTGAAGATTATCACTTTGACATTGGTTGACAGACAGTTGGTTTGATTTTTATATGTTCTTCAATTGTATGAATGCTATCCTTGCTTTGACAATCCTTGTCTTTACATCTTCATCTGATCCTCCTTGTTCATCGATGATGCTGTCCAGGTACATGAAGGATTTCACATCTTCCAGAATTTCGCCATCAAGTATGATTTGGTTGGTGTTCTCTGTTTTATTTGAGGATCTTAATTTTTCTATTGTGTATGTTGAGGTCTACTAATGGAGAGACTGCTGCTACACTGGCTGTCTTCATGTTCATTTGTTCGTGTGTATGCGATAGGAGGGTTGGGTCATCTGAGAAGTCCAAACCCTCTGACTGTTTCTGTTTGTATTCCATGTTTTCCCTCAGATGTTGAGGTCTTCATACTCCAATCAACCACCAGAAGAAAGAGAAAGGGGGAGGGTAGACAGCCTTGTTTGACAATTTAACTTAAAGTGAAACCTATTAAAAGTTTATTCCTGATGACCAATAGATCAAGTGTTTCGATTTACTCATATAAACGGTTTACGCTAAACAACATAGATGTGTAAACATTATGGCTACACTCATGATATTGTATTACGTTTTTGTCTACCTCTTTATTTTAATTGTATTTCCTTTCTGTTTAATTCTTGTTCCAAGTAGTAACCAATTTCATGTTTGTTTAGTCCGACAATAGGATGAACCGGCCGTCCAGTGCTTCCAGGTTTTCAATGGTGATAATAAGTATTTAACTACTATACAATGGTTCAAAAAGGAAGAGAATTTATGAATCATTATCAGTATCAAGGTCGTGAAGATTATTAAGTTTTTGATTGAGATCATGAACCAATTGATGTTAGACCACCGTTGGAAACCTGGAAGCACTAGACGGCTGTTTCTTTCTATTGTGGGACTCCTTGGCGGGATCCGAACCCAGGGCCTTCAGTCTCGCGTACGAACGCTTAACCTACTGGACATCCAGCATCCAATGGTGACTGTGTTATCAATCGGTTCATGATCTCAATCAATAACTTAATAATCTTCATAACCTTATACTGATTATCTTATAAAAGTTTATCATTTTCCTAACCTTTGTTTATCTGTTTGATTTGTTTCAAAAGGCCAGTAAACATTTTATTGAACATCATTTGAATATGAAAAGAAGTTTGTTTATTATATACTAATTTCTTATTTACTTATTGTAATGAAATTTTAACCAGTAAGAATACTATCTATTGTTATATGATCAAGAACAAATTAGTTTAAGTATATATATAATACATAAATGAACATGTGGGTGTATTTTGTCCATTCCTCGATAATGAACTATTATACATAGAAGCTAAACTAAAGTTTGGATTGAAAAATAAATGTCTAACTAGTTTAGATATATGTTATTGTCTAGTTGAAACCAAAACAAAGTGATTAAGTAAATAACAGTTCTAGATTATTATTATTATTTTCATGTATTCTGATCAGTAGCCTTCTTTATGACCAATGTGATGACATTGGCAGCAGTTGTGATTCTTGAACGGACATAATATCACAAAATGTCATGCTCCGCAAGAGCAACATGGTGATGAAGGTTTGACAGAAGGTTGGTGTGCGCCTGAGGTGCTTTGTTTGGACTACCTAGAGAATCTCAGCGCATTTATTGAACTGAAATCGGAAGATTTAGCCTTCTGTTGCAACATAGCGGTATCATGTTTAAGATTTAACAACCGCTGACACTCGGTTGTGACCATTTGTAGTGTTATATTCGGTTCCTGCTCAATACGTGCTAAATTCCTGATAGGGAAATCGGTATCTTCTGGATTATTTAAACCACAGATAAAAATCAAACATTTAAATTTGTCTACTGTAATTTCATTTATTTTAAATCGTTCGCATCCTCGAATTACTCTTCCAGGATATGTGAGATACTTCAAAACATTGATAGCGAATGTTGAATAATGAGGATTGTTCGCCAAAAATTCTAAATAAAATCTGAACTGTCTCATCGAAAAATAAATCTCGAGGATTTTGTGGCAGAATGATATTCACATATTTGCTATATTCACATGTTCTGAGTCTTCTCAGGAGTAGGCAAACTTTAGCTGCATCGTTGAGATTTGGGCATTCGACGCAAAATATGTCTTCAAAATGATGAAACCATGAATCGAAAATAATACCAGATTTAGAATCATAATTGAATTCACAAACAGAATTTTCGATGCTTTCATACTTATCTGATTGATAAGTTGAAAATGAATGTCATGAGAACTTCTACGTCAGTGCATCCAAAAGCTTCATTTGATTTGCGTCATTCTGAGCTTGCTGAATTTGTAGAATAGTTTCAAGGTCGTCCAAAGATACAGACATGAGCTCCAAATGGCCAAACATCACAATTAGTTATACCGTTATACACAACGTTTTTCCTATCTTAATCAACGTAGTCGAGTTAAGAATGGAATAGAAAATAAAATATAAGAAAGATGAAGAGGAAATAATATATATTTGACATAATACTCACGATTCATCTATGAGTCATTGTCTCACTCTTCACTTAGTTAATTCCACAGTTAAATAACATAACCCAAAACATCTTCTAGAATTCATCTTGAAGTTGTTAATTATTGAGAAAATATTCATAATTGATTTAGATGACATTCAAGAGATTGTTGATTTTAATTTGATCGTTTTTTGAATACATCAATTCTTATGTAGAGGTTCCAGGTAAGTACTATTTAGTTACTACAGATACCATAATTCTTTGAAGAGTATAATCATATACTGATTGATCACTGAAAAAGTAACTAATATCATGTATTAATCTAATTCTGTGTTGATTAAGCTATGATGTATTCATAATTCTAAATAAGTTTGGATCTCTTGCATCAAGTCTAGGTGAACCTATTTTTAGTGTTAGTTAAAACTCGTCATCTGACTTAGTATACCTACTCTTGTAGGTTTAAGAACTCATGTTTCTGTATACCTTCTAAAGATGTGTTAGGTGAATAGATAAGCCTTTCTAATTAATATCGACAAGTGAATATATAATTTTCATATAAAAATAGTTTTAAAAATTTTAAGTAATTTATGCATTACTGATGAACCGATGAAATCTAAATTATCGGCCATTAAACTTTGCACTAAAGTTTAAATGGAATGCTGTATAGCCTGTTTTTTTGTTATAAATAAAGTGTAACCTACTAATAATTATAAGCAGAGATGGATAGTGGCTAGCAGTGGAATCCAGGACGCGCGTTTCGTCCTGTTTGGGACTCGTCAGCTGGATGTACCTGCATCTCAGAGTTGATGTTCACTCTGGGACTCGAACTCAGTACCGTTCGCTTCAAACGCCATCGCGTTATCCACTTAGCTACTGAACTCATAAAGATGATAAAATTGAAAATTGGGGACCATAACTTGTGAGTTTTTTTTACTTACTTACTTACTTACGCCTGTTACTTTCAATGAAGTATAGGTCGCCAACCAGCATTCTCCAACTCAATCTGTCCTGGGACTTCCTTTTTAATTTTATCCAATTTTGTTCATTTTTCTCATGTCTGTTTGTCTCCATTTCTCGACGTAATGTGTTCTTCGGTCTTACGCTCCTACTTTGACCTTGAGGATTCCGATTGAGGGCTTGTCTCATGACTCAGTTGGGTGATTTCCTCAATATGGGTTCTATCCACTTCAATTGTTTCTTCCTGATTTATTCCTCCATTAGGATCTGTTATAGTCTGTTTTCTTCCATAGAAGGTTGTTGCTGATAGTGTCTGGTCAACGTATCCAAAGTATTTTGCGTAAACAACCGTGAATAAACACTTGTATCTTCTGAATGATATCTTTCGTAGTTCTCCAAGTTTCCACCCCATCCAGTAGAACTGATGCTGCCCAAATATGTCAAGGTTTTTACATCTTTCCAAATCTTCTCCGTCAAGTGTGATTCGATTGTTACATATTGTGTTGTATTGGAGAATCTTGCATTTCCTTTTGTGTATGTTGAGGCCTACTGCTGCTGAGGTGGCTACCACACTGGTCGTCTTTTCTTGCATTTGTTGTTGTGTGTGCGATAGAAGAGCCAGATAATCTGCGAAGTCTAGATCGTCCAGATGCATCCTAGATGTCCACTGAATCCCATGCTTCCCTTCAGATGTTGATGTCTTCATGATCTAGTCGATCACCAGGAGAAAGAGAAAGGATGAGAGTACGCAACCTTGCCTGACACCGGTCTTTACTTTGAGTGAGTCTGCGAGCTGTCCTCAATTCACGATTTTGGAGTTTAATCCATCATAGGAATTCTGTATGATAGTGACTATCTCCTGATGCACGCCGTAGTATCGAAGAGGCTTCCATAGTGTTGTTCAGTTCAAGCTATCAAATGTTTTTTCGTAGTCAATGAAGTTGATGTAGAGTTATGAATTCCATTCAATTGATTGTTTCACAATGATCCGTAGTGCTGCGACTTGGTCTGTACACGATCTATCCTTACAGAATCCAGCCTATTGGTTTCGAAGTTGGGCATCTACGGAGTCCTTCATTCTGTTTAACAACACTCTGTTGAAGACTTTTCCCGCTATTGAGAGAAGAGTGATGACAATGTGGTTCTCATACTTACTGAAATCGCCTTTCTTTTTTTAAGGCAAATTAAATGTTCCTGATACTTAAAATCAAAATATCAACTACATAATTATTCATCCATAAGCTTAATAATTGTTCCTCTACTCCATTCTTAACCCCTACTCTCAACTACCAAATCAAACTCCTTATTTTAGATTCTAACTTAATGTCATAATCCAATAAATGCTTACAAAATTGGTATCAGTTTTTCAAGGTCACCTCAAAGTCATTGGTAAAATATGTTTTCAATAAGATTTTCTATTATTTAAATTGAAAATGCCCTATTCACTATAACAACTACACATATAGGATGTATAAATAATTCTTTTCATGGATGCGCACTGCTTAGGAGTCCCATTCTAGAATGAAACAGCCCTCCAGTACTTCCATGTTTTCTATGGTGGTCTAGCTTCAATTGACTCATGATTTCAACTATTGAAATTACTATTATATCCACAAAACCCCTTCGGATATTAATTCTTTTATATACAATAAATGTTTCACAAACATTCTATCTTTTGGAAACTAGGGCAGTAATTATAATATCTTTCTTTTTGTATTTCAGGATATTTCATACACTATATAATTAACAATAATAATCTATAGTTTCTATAATAATTATTACCTTTTGTTTACAAGACCTTGGAATTTAAAGAAAAGAGAACTTTATTGAAAAGAAGAATTCTTTTATGGTTATGTTGGAAACAAAAAAAATGGTATGCAAATAGTTGACAATGAATAAATGCTGCTTAATAAAACAATGGAGGTGATAGTTAGTCATATTAATTAGTCTACGTTATTCATTGATAATATATTGAAACCGAAATGAAGCATAAGAATTGAATTTTATGCACATATTAAGATTCAAGTACATTGTCTCCCCCTTCCAACCAAAATGAATTTGGTGAAGCCTAGTAGGCTTTTCTGTAGAAGTGGCTACATCGAAGCACAGCACAACTACCGGAGCAGGATTACTGTTTTTCTACAGTTAAAGCTATGCTATTTTTCTTTGTAATACTTGTAATGGTTTATGGGTATCGATAGAGTGGTTGATTAGTCGGATCTCTCCCACTCAGTTTAACGCTCACAATAGTTCATGGGACAAGTTCCAATATCCAAGAGGAATGACGAGGATGTGTGAGTCGGGTTTTACCAAGTACATTGATAATGCATGTAATAAAGGAGTTAGTGTACACATCCACGACCCCAAAACGAATTGAACATAGAACATTCAGTCCCTCGATAAACGCCTAATTTATAGACAACTGAGTTGAAATTCACTGGTTTTCATGTCTAACTTCTATCAATTTGCGACATTATACAACTGTCTCACATTCTATTTACTGGATAACTTCCTGTGGTGTTTGTATAAACTAATGACTCCTTTGTACATGATGAATGCCTGATTTCGAATTCCAAATACAATACATTCGTTCGTGCTTATCTAATACTTCTTGATTAAATTGTGTTATTTCTGGAATTCCTAGTTTATACTATAATTCAAATATACCTAATTATCATGTTGCCTAACACCAGACACATTACAGCTACACGTATTGATTCTTGTCGTTAGTTATTCAAATCAATAATTTTAACCAAGATGGATAAACATAGCCACATGGCCAAAAAACGAGTGCGAAATTGTTGTACTCGATCTCTTATGGTTGATTTAAGTGGTTTGTAAAAATCATTTGTGATAATTGCCCCTGTCACGAAGATACAATCAACGCAGAATCAGAATATTATGAACATCTGTTTTATTCTGGCTTCATATCCATCATGGATAAGCACTCCCGAACTCATTACTAGACAGAGCATAGAAGCATCGAATTAAGTGATATGTACAATATCATACAGTCATCGATGTACAGTTATAATCATATCCAATTACGACTACAAGTGTTTAAAAAAATTTCTCGAGTCACTTAATGAAACACTGAATGTATACTGATTCGCCGTAGGTTATTGACGAACCATACTCAGTATATGAATAAAAGAACACTTGGCTTTAAAGAAATATAAATATGTTTATGTGCTCCATTTGTCGAGCAGTATATTTTTGACTAAAATAGAAATGCTAATCACATTATTTTCTCAATTACTCACTTATATAACAAAATTACAGCATTTGATCATGTCTGAAAACGTCAGCAACAAACATTACACTGGTCAACAATCAGTTTGCATTCGTTCATCCTGTAAAGAAGAAAACACTGTTCATTTGAAAATTCATTCATTCATTATAAAATGAGTATATATTATGCTAGAACTAATTCTCATATTGACACAATTTGTCTAAATGTTTTCACTGATGAAGACGTATCCAAATTAACCAATGTTGATGTGTAGATACATGTATTGAGGTTAGATGATGGTTGGAGATAGTCGACAGGAAACCCTGGACCCGGGTTTCGTGTTACTTGCCACTCGTCAGCAAGGTGTACCTGTAATCGTGAGGGAAGTGGTGCTCCCTGACGGACTCGATACCGTGCCACACAGCTTCACAGTCAGGGACGTTACCACTGAGCTATCCGAGTCGCGACTGACTCCTGTAGGACTGAGATGTAATCACAATTGATTGATCACTGGGTGGTGATCATTGTCATGTGTGTCAAGTCCTTCTCAGTGCAGATCAAATGCTATCGACCATGTTGCAATGTGGAAACCAGTCTAGGTGACTCGACAATGCGGTCACTATATATTGAGATTAGATCGTGGTTGGAGGTAGTCGACAGGAAACCCTGGATCGGGTTTCGTGCTACTTTGTACTCGTCAGCAAGGTGTACCTGTAATCTTGAGGGAACTGGTGCTTCCTGGCACTAATAAGGACTAGACACGCATGACATTGATCGCCATCCAGTGATCAATCAATTGTGGTAGATACATGTACTCTGACAAATAAGTGGATATGAAACAGCAAGTAATTTGTCACAGTGTTTCATATTTTGTACAGAGAAATATTTTAATATACATAAATATTATCAGAATGGGGGGGGTTGTGCACATTGTGGTAATTTTTAATAATTGAATTCATGAGTCGATCTAAGCTAAACCATCGTTGAAAACATAGAAGCACTCTTCGGACATCTCATCCTATTATGGGATTCCTTAATAGTGTTCATCCATGATCCCACAACTAAGGGACTAAAAACCAATACTTTCACTTTCGTGCTTTTCAATGATGGTCCATTTTAGATCGACTCATAAATTCAACAATCAAAAGTACTCAAATATGTAAAATCGAATGAAACAAGTACTAAAATTATTATTACTTATATCATTATTACTACTGTGAGTATAACATGCCAATAATATAAGAGGTTAATTTAATATTGATATACAAAAGTATGCAAACTGATTATGCAAAGTATGTTTACATAAATGTCCAAAATGTTCTTTAAATAATGTAACAGATGCCTAGATCGAGGTCAAAACTATGTGACAGAAACAACAACTGAAAAATAATTAAATTGCCATATTGTGTTATTGAATAAAAATGAATCATATTAACGGAAGCTTTACATTTGTATTTACAAGTGTTTTATGAACATATAAGTCCATAGTAAGACAGAAGAGATTGTATCAGATGGGTTTTGTGGATATTATAGTAATTTCAATGGTTAAGATCATGAGTCAGTTGAAACTGGACCACCATGGAAAACCTGGATGCACTGGACGACCGTTTTGTCCTATTGTGGGACTCCTCAGCAGTGCGAATCCACTGACTGGCTTCACGAGGCATATCATGGAGTTCTAGTGAGAAGTAGTGACCAGTGAAGTTAAAGTGGGTCTGTTGTGAGATACTAACTCACTGAAGACAATAGTGGATGTGTCGCTCAATTTCGTGGATAAGTTGAAGTTAGACATTAACACCGTTGGATATCGGCCGGCTCAGTGGTCTACTTGGTTAAGCGCCTGGCGCGAGACTGACAGGTTTTGGAATCGAATCTCACGGGGTGCGAGATCGTGGATGCGCACTGTTTAGGAGTTCCACAATAGGACGAAACGGCCTTCCAGTGCTTCCAGGTTTTCCATGGTGGTCTAGCTTCAATTGACTCATGATCTCAACTGTTTAGAGAGACTATATTTTGAAGTGATCAGTGAGTTCAAATATCGAGAGCGGTTATGTAATAATCAGGAGGTTAGAAATGAATGGGACGAGGAAAGATTTTTTACTGATGTGAAATACGAGAGATAATCGTTCACTTGACAGATATGAAGAAAAATGAAAAATGTTAATTTCATAATAACAGTTGAATAACAATTATAACTGATTACCTTTTAAAATTACAAAATAATGCTAAAAACGAAAAGAGACCAAGACATACCGCAGAAGGAAATTAGGACCAGGGAAGAATGTGAATTTGAATCTATAAGTTTTGCACATAAAGTACGGGCTTAAATTGGCGGATTTCCAACGCTTCAGTAGTTCATCAGTCTTTGATTTGACCTCCTTTTTATCCAGTTCCTTTGATTCTGTAGATCATTCTAAAAAATGACTGTTTCAGAGCAATGTATCTGAAGTTGCTCAGGTGTTCCTGTATTGAACTAGTAACTGTTTTGTAATCTCCTTTTAAAAGCCACTCCGATTTATGTTCTGAAAAAACGTTTGGAAAGTGATCGTTCTGTGCAGACAATTTAACCTGCCCACAGAAGCAAGTGAATTGATGAATGAACATCGACGTGATCCAAAGAGGAAGTTTACCTTTAATATATTTGTAAATGGTCGGCCGGCTAGAAAGTATATTACGAAACTTAGGTGAATAGGTTTTTTCCAGGGATTTTGTAATCCATTTAATTAAGATTTCTTTGGCTGTTTTTCTTTTAAATTAGATAATCATAAAACGTTTTCTTTTGAAATACTAATTCTTTTTCGAGATATTGCCTTGGCTTCAAGTTCATATAAACGAATCCAGGTGAATAACCATTTCTGATGAGTATCTGTCGAAGCTTGAGTAGTTTTTCAACTGTTATGTCATTAGAAGACATTCAACTAGTCCTCGAAGATAAATAGTGAATTAAGCTTTTCCTTTTACTCAGTGGGACCCAGATATGGAAATTCGTATACTGACAGTTTTAGGTTGGTTTTTCAACCAGACATCAAGAAATTGAAATTCCTCGCTCGCTTCTGTTTTCAACGTGATTTGATTTAAGTGATGACAATTGTTGAATTGATCTAAGTTTCCATTGAGGTCTATATTTTCTTCACAAATGATTCAAATGTTATTCAAATATAGCTCTTATATAAATAAAATCTTTCAATTATTGGTTAAAGTATCATATTTTTCATATTGTCCGTGAAATAATTAGACCCAGTGGTGAACTCATTGAAACTCAAACAATTTGTTTATAGAAATCATTATTAAATCTGAATTAGACTTTGAGATTACATTATAGAAGTACTTCCTCTTAATAATATTTTGGGATTGATTGAGATCTTGAACCGATTGATGTTAGATAACCATTAAAGACCTGGAATCGCTGAACGGCCGTTTCGCCCTATTGTGTGACTCCTCAGAGGTACGCATCCACGATCCCAAACACGGGATCCGAACCCAGGGCTTCCAGTCTCGCGAGCGAACGCCTAACCTACCAGACCACTGAGCCGGCATCCAACGGTGTTAATGTTTAACCTCAACCAATCCACGAAATTGCGCGATCATCTTCCATTGCACTGATACAGATTAGCTCCACTGATCACGGTTTCTCACTATAATTCTGAGAATTCCCTCTATAATCAATCGATCAACCTCTCAATCACTAATTAATAATCTCCACAACCCTATACTGATAATATTTTGGGATACAAATATCAAAGTTGTTATCTTTAATGCGATAGTTTACATGATGACATATAATACATATGATTATAAAAAGAGAAAAATGTCATTTGCAAAGTACATTACATAAAATTAACTTACACAGTAATGAGTACCATCATTGTAAATTAATATTTTCGGAAGAAAATTATGCATAATATTTTACTTACTTACTTACTCCTGTTAACCCCAATAGAGCATAGGCCGCCGACCAGCATTCTCAAAACCACTCTGTCCTGGGCCTTCCTTTCTAGTTCTGTACAATTGTTATTCATTCTTCTCATGTCTGTCTGTCTTCATTGCTAGACGTAATGTGTTCTTTGGTCTTCCTATTCTTCTTTGTTCTTGAGGATTCCAAGTGAGAGCTTGACTTGTGACACAGATGGATGCTTTCCTCAATGTGTGTCCTTACTTATTTACTTACATCTGTTACTCCTCGTGGAGGAGCATAGGTCAACCACAAGCATTCTCTATTCAACACTGTTCTGGGCAGTCCTTTTAAGGACTTTCCAGTTCATATTCATCCCTTTCATATCTGATTCTATTTGAGACGCAATGTGTTCTTCGGCCTTCCTCTTTTACGCTTCCCTTAAGGATCTCAAGTTAGGGCTTGTCTTGTGATGCAGTTTGATGATTACCGTAGTGTATGTCCTATACATATCGAAGTTAAATGTGGATTCGATATCTATCTATCTATCTATCTATCTATCTATCTATCTATCTATCTATCAACTTGTTTGTGAACATTTATGGTACTCATTATTGTGTGCTTTTTAATTTCACCTAATGTACTTTATAAGTGACATTTCTCTTTATTTGTAATTATATGTAAATTATGTCAACTTGTGGACTTTGTCATTAGTCTTATCAACAATGTCACTCACATTTTAAGTTATCGTTGTTGTTCCTGTCACATAGTTTTGACCTCGATCTAGGCATCTGTTACATTATTCAAAGAAAATTTTGGACATTTATGTAAACATACTTTGTGTAATCATTTTGCATATCTTCACTATATCAATATTGAAATAACCTCTTACGAGATGGTGGACAAGATTTGTAGCTCAGGTGGATGATTTTGATGGAGTTTCGTTCTCTGATCTGGGTGGTCTGATGGTGGAGCTTTCGTCGTTCTCTTAAACGACATCATCAGCACGAATTTCAACCTAAAGTTTGGCTGCCATGTCGACATGAGTCGTATACCCTTGTGTGAGAGATTCAAATTAACTTCTTATGAAGTCACTATTCACTAAGAAATCAAACTTTAGGTTTATAAATTAGTTTTTTTAATAATTATGACAGTTATATTAAATAATCGAGAAATATGAATATTGATCGACTTATGTTTATCATAAAAATAGAAAACTTTGTACGTATTTTTTGACCTCTACTCTTATTTCTTAGGTAGAACTACAACAACGGTAACAACAATGACAACACTGACTACTACTAGTGGTGATGATGATGATGATGATGATGATGAATGTTACAATATTTTTTCTTGTTCAGCATGTACCTGATGAGTAGTTGAATACCAGAAAGATAATGTACAACCTAATGAGCCTGTTTCTTAGTTGCATTCGTATTTTAAATAACTTTTGATACTGAATATTTTTGTGTCTAACACTTAGCACATATATTTTCATTTTTACTTGAAAAGAAAAAAACTGTCTCTCTGGTAATTCTTCTCTCTTCTGATATCTGCTCAATTATTGACATCGTACCAATCGATCACTAATCGTGAATATTCTTCAAATGGATAGAAAAAAAAACATAAGTATACTCCAAGTTCAAGAATTGCTTTCTCGCTTTTCTATATATCCTAACAATTGTAAACACTCTTCTAGTGATTGAATTCACATAAATTTGCCTAACGTTTGATAAACTGATCGGATATAAGTTGTCGACAGTATTTTAAAGACGAGGTATCTGAGTTGTGTAATCTAAGGTATTGGTTTCTAGCCGATAACTTCCAGCTAACAAACATCAAACTCTGATGTGTCCAACTTTGGATCATTTAAACTAGTAGTTACATTGTAATTTAATCAATAGAATTCAATCTGCTGTTCAGTAGTCAACCGATGTAAGTATCTTAGTCCAGAAGAAGGTCAATCAGCTAGCTTACTGATAAACTTTCCGGTTATAAAATTAGTTAACATAATTATGAATCCCTTGGGAAGAATAGGATCCATCAAAAATTACAGTTCTATAATCCAGTCAAGTATTGTGATCATAACTTTTATGATGAAATTAAACGTAATATCACCCAGTAATTTTGTCACATAGTCTCATATCGGTCATTATTCAATTATTTCATTACGATTTTCTTATGGACGAATGTGTTTGTCTTATAGTCTATTAGTAATAGAACAAAAATCATTATTCTAACTATTATCAATAATTTTATTTAATGACATTATTATTTATATCCTATTGTAAGATGAAATAAGATTACGTAATGTTAATTGTTTAGAATTCCTCTTTTACGCATTGACCATTCGCAAAACAGTTTAAGCTTCAGTAGTATGAAGATGTTGATACATATATAAAGCGAATATAAATCTACTTGGTATTGCTTACTTGAATCTTTCCATTGATGTTTAGGATTGCGATTGATAGCTAAGTAGATAACGCGATTGCATTTGAAGCGAACGATACTGAGTTCGAGTCTCAGAGTAAACATCAACTCTGAGGTGCAGGTACATCTAGCTGAAGAGTCACAAACAGGATGAAACGTATATCCAAGATTCTACTGCTAACCACTATCCATCTTTGCTTATAAAGCGAGTATATTTTAACTGTAAACTTATACATAAAAGAATATTTTGGTAATACATATTCTTAAAATGTTCAGTCTTGAATTATATTTAACTTGATATATTGTTTTAGACAATAGATTATTTATATTTAGTAGTTAAAATGTTTTTCGATATACAGATCATACGATCTTATCGATCATGAAATCAACATATTCTATGAACCCTGTCTGATGGATACTGTATTTGTGATTTATATAAGTCACAGAGTGATCTGCGTTAAGATTCCATAGAAAGTTGGGCAATATTGAGCAGCTATCTTGTTTTAGTATGAAACTTTAACAGAGTGTATCCACAATTCTATATGTAATCGAATATATATGAATGAACAATCTATCTGTCTAAATTCACTTGGTATTGTTTACTTGGATCTTCTCATTGATGTTTAGGACTGCAATTGATCCGTCTGTTATTAGTATATGTACATATTGTGACTATTGTCTCGATAAAACCTTAATTCACAAGCACTATATACAAAGAAGGATAGTGGCTGAGATGCAGGTACATTCAACTGACGAGTCCCAAGTAGGACGAAACGCTCGTCCTGGATTTTACTGTTAACCACTAACCATCTTTGCACATAAGGTTTGTGAATCTATCTGTTTTTTTTATATTAATATGATTGCTTAATTTTAGATGAAATGAACTGATTTTAATCGGTACTCTGGGTGAATAGTAGTTACAAGAATGAAATATCTTTACAGTATTCTCAGATTTGTAGTTTATGTGATTTTTTAAAATGAGATCACCCATAGTTAGATGGTGAAAATATTGTGACTTGCTTTATTTTTTCAGTATCATAATTCAATGGAATAATTTATGGGTGTGCTTTTGTATTGATCTGATTATTATTGTTTAGAGTACTTGATCGTTATTGATATTTAAGTATAAGTTGGCTAAACCCAGTTAACAATACAGATCCGTTGAATTATTGTATTTAAGTAGCAGTTACACATAGTAACTAAGATACACGTGGAAAACGTTGATCAGCGAGACGATTTATTAGATTTGGTGTTTAGAACAGTGAGTATTTTGGTCTACTCACATAAAGGAAGATTTGTGGAGATTGTTTGATTTCAAGATAGTCTATGAGACGGAATGGTTAAAGTCAAATAATTATTAAAAACTATGGATTATCAGATAGCTATTTCGTCATAGTGTGTGGAGCCAAATAACAGTGCACAGCAGACGATTTCTTTAAGGGTTGAACTCATGATCTTTAGGTCTTGAGAAAAGTACTTCACCTACAAATCGCTGAATTACTGCCTATTGGTTAATATTTAAAACTTTAGTCGATTAGGGATATTGTACTACATTTGTCCATTGCTACTGACAATACAGACATGTTTTAAATCTCCTGACTGACATGAAAGATAGCTCTCAACATTCTAACGAGAACCCGTAATCTCTTAATTGAGAACGGCGAAGAGAGCTTCAATTAACGTCAACTCCAACCTGTTGAACAGATGGATTCAAAGGTCGTAAAGCTCAAAAAACCGTTTTATGAAAAACGTTTAGGTTTATCGATTCAAGTTTGAACACAATTTTCAGAAGTTTCGTGTTCGACTCATTATTTTATCATCGTTTCTTCGAAGTTTTTAGGACTTTGATACTTTTCATTACGTTCTAGACTGTTACATAATGTTTGTTTGGTATACGAATTCTCGAATCATTGTATTTAATGACGCAGAACCTGTATATTCTACAAAAATACTGTTATGTTGAATCGTTATAGAGACTGTTTGACAGGGTTAATAAATGTCATCATAGGAAAGATTGTCTTTTTGGTCACATAACTTTTGGATAGTATTTATTACCTGTGAAATCCATAATGTATACGTGATTGAAGCTCCATCAGTTGACTTATTTAAAAAGTTGAATCACCTAACAATACCTAACACTATCAAAACTAACACATACAATTTAGCCGCTTATCCTTCTAATACTGCAACTAAGAAACTTTAGTTATCCTCTTAATTGAATTTGAGCATTACTTAATCCCAACAACCACTATTGCACTTCTCAGTTACGTTCAGTTTTAATTTTTCATTCTATCCTTATGTCACTTGTTATAATGATCTGAATATTTAATTTTCTTTTCGTTTATTTTATTGATTGCCTATTATCATTTCGATATATGATAGAAAGCCATCATCCAGAAGGTACAGGTGTTTATTGACAGTTGTCTACGCAAAATATTTCGGATCCGTTGGCCGGACACTATTAGTAATAACCAACTGTGGGAAAGAACAAACCAGATCCCTATGGAGGAAGAAATTAGGAAGAAGCGATGGAAGTGGATAATACACACATTGAGGAAAGCACCCAACTGCGTCGCAAGACAAGCCCTCACTTGGAATCCCCAAGGCCAAAGGAAAAGAGGAAGACCAAAGAACACATTACGCCGGGAAATGGAGATAGATATGTGAAAAATGGATTAGAAAGGAAGGCCCAGGACAGAGTGGGTTGGTGAATGCTGGTCGGCGGTCTATGCTCCATAAGGAGTAACAGGAGTAAGTAAGTAAGTAAGTATATGACACAAACTATTTACATTCAGTACAATGGATTGGTTGAGGTTAGACATTAACACCATTGGATGCCGGTTCAATAGTCTAGTTGGTTAAGCGCCTGGCGCGGGACTGATAGGTTCTGGGTTTGAATCTCGCGAGGCGCGGGGCCGTGGATGCACACTGTTGAGGAGTCCCACAATAGGACGAAACGGCCGTCCAGTGCTTCCTGGTTTTCCATGGTGGTCTAGCTTCAATTGACTCATGATTTCAATTGAAAATATTTACATTCAATTGATTAATTTTAAACCTACTCAGTTCCTATTTATATTCTTGCGTAATTAGTTACGATAGCAAATCGATTGTGTAACTTTATTTGAATTTTACATCCGTTAATCTACTAACTGATTATTATCATTGGAAGAACTATCAAGATATATCGTTAGACTGATCCATCACTAATTATTCGGTACTGATTTTATAAGTAAAACTTTAAAATGTGTATACTAGTATAGAGTCCGAACAAGAGACTAATTTAGAAGTGAATATCTCTTCGATCAACTTGTATTTTTAGTATCTTAATGGAAATATTTAATATAAAAGTGAATACTCTTACTCTCCTTTTTAAATGATATATTCTCGATATAAGAACTCACTATTTCAATCTGTAACTATTGTGTCTTTAATGGCACGCTAGTTATCACGTAATTTATTTGCCAATCAAAATACGACTTATTCGTCTTGGTACTGTACTAAAACAATGAAGTTCGTTTGGTCTGATCAGCCTAGCGTCTTATTTGTCCGTTGCTCGCCTAGCCCGTCCAGCTGAGTCCAGAATGTCAACAACAGCTTCTACTATGAGAATCATTTCCAACATATTGGGTTTATATATCAACCAAACGGACCGCAACGTACCATAAAATAAGAAATAACATTTATACACAATAAAGCCAAAATGTGGCTATGAGCGTGAGAGATAGTCAGTAATAAACTGAGTATAACTTAAGAACAGTAAATCGTACAATAATGGTCTATGGGTAAAATGAAGCTTATAATAAGAGAAATATAACTATACATAATATAATTACTGAATAGGTATACCATAGGAATATATAGATAATATTAGTCCATTAATAGGTCTCAAAAGTTACTCCTAATGTAACCTTCACAAGGATATAACAGTAACATTGTCTATTTATGTACGAAAATTATAGATAATGAGTGATAATTGAAGAGCGTGATAAAACTACTGTGAGGGGTTGTTTAATTCACAATTGACTGATCAGTGGGTGGTGATCAATGTTATGTGTGTCAAGCCCTTCTTAGCGCAGATTGAATGCTATCGACCAAGTTGCAATGTGGCCACTAATCTCGGTGACACGACATTGCGTGAACTATGAAGAGATTAGATAGTGGTTAGAGGTAGTCAACAGAAAACTCTGAACCCGGGTTTTGTGCTACTTGACACTCGTCAGCAAGGTGTGCCTGTAACCTTCAGGGAACTGGTGCTCCCTGACGGACTCGATCCCATGTCACCCAGCTTCACGGTTAGAGACATTACCGGGCGACGACCGACCCCTGTAGGACTGAGGTATAATCACAATTGATTGGTCTAATCTCAACATAGTGCACGCAATGTCGAGTCACCGAGATTAGTGGCCACATTGCAACTTGGTCGATAGCATTCGATCTGCACTAAGAAGGACTTGACACATATGACAACGATCACCACCCAGTGATCGATCAATTGTGATTGCATCTCAGTCCTACAGGAGTCGGCCGGATAGCCCATTAGTAACGTCTCTGACAGTTAAGCTTAATGATTAGATGAAAACTTGGGCAATGTATATTTCCATTCTAATTTTCCAGCCTTATAAAATCCCTTCATTCAGTATAATATCGGTTTATTAGTAACTGATTTTTAGAGGTAATTCTACAAGTTCCTGTGATAAACCGTCATTTTTGGAGTCCAACTATGTCGACTATGAAACAGATAACATCAATGTCAATGTATGATAATCGCTCAAAGTCACTAATTGACTGAAGTGAGAAATGTAGACCATTGGTAGCTAACTCAGTGATCTAAAGCTCTGCAGGCCCGAATTTGACTCTTTTTGAAGGTCCACGGATTCATATAAGACGAAAATACTCTTCCAATTGTTTCTGTTTATCAATGGTTGTATATAGTATGTAATTATAGAATTCCATTTTTAGCTGTAAACAATACAGGTCTGGGCTAAATAAGGAAATATGAAACTTTTAATGACTATAGATTTATATATTTCAACAGCAGTAATTCTGTAATATTAGTCTCATACCGCACCCATATTTTTCTAATATTCACTAATTTCTTTAAATGATATCTAAACAATGATTAGTGAATAGATTCCCCTTGTCTACATTTTCCCCTATTTTAATCACTCTATCTATAATTCAATCCAGCTATTCTCATAATGTATTGTATTTCTTAAGGCTTATCAAAAAAAATATTAGAGGACACTTAGGTAAATGAAACCAAAATTAGTTTGTTGTAAGTAAACACATGAATATGTGAACAGTACAAATAGGAACAAATAATATCTGATATGCATATATAATGGATGAAATGATGAGAAAGACAACAATGAATACATCCAGTAGGGATATTTAATTTTAGTTTACTAGCTATAGTTCACGAATTTTAATGACAATAATAGTAATAATAAGTTCATCAGTAATCTTGATGTTTACTCTTCCCCTTCCTCTTTCTTCTGGTGGTTGACAGGATTATGAAGACCTCAACATCTGAGGGGAAGCACGGCATACAATGGACAGCTCAGAACCAATTAGACGATTTGCACTACGCAGATGACCTAACCCTCCTATCGCATACACACGAACAAATGCAGATGAAGACAGCCAGGATAGCAGCAGTCTCTCCATTAGTAGACCTCAACATACACAATAAAAAAACCAAGATCCTCAAATAAAACACGGAGAACACCAACGCAATCATACTTGATGGCGAAATTCTGGAAGATGTGGAATCCTTCATGTACCTGGACATCATCATCGATGAACAAGGAGGATCAGATGCAGATGTAAATGCGAGGATTGTCAAAGCAAGGATAGCATTCTCACAATTGAAGAACATATGAAAATCAAACCAAATGTCTGTCAACCAACATCAAAGTGATAATCTTCAATACGAACGTGAAGGCAGTTAGTTCGATTGTACAGAACTGAAACTTGGAGAACTACTACATCATCATCAAGAAGGTGGAAGTATTTATAAATAGTTGTCTACGCAAGATACTCAATATCCTTTGCCCGAATACCATCAGCAACAAACTGGCTTCCAACTGAAGAGAAAATCAGGAAAAGACGATGGAGGTGAATAGGACACATAGTGGGGAATCATTAAGCTACATCAAGAGGCAAGCGGTAAATTGGAATCCTGAATGGAAGTGGAAAAGAGGTAGTTCAAAGACCACATTACGTCGAGAAATAGAAGTGGATATGAAAAGGGTGAATAGGAGCTGGAAAGGGCTGCCCAGAACAGTGTTGGATGGAGAATGCTGGTGGTTGGCCTATGATCCTACACGAGGAGTTACAGGCGTAAGTAAGTAATTTTGCACACATGCAGTCAAAATCAATTAGTACTTACTACATTTAACTTTTACCTCTTCAATGGATAACACATAATAGATTATTTTACGTTAAACCAAGTATTTGATCCCAAATTTAATTACAACATTATCTTCCTTGTTCAATTTATTTTGATTAGTCATCTTCCAAAGTCAACTGATGTATTAACTTACTGTAAGCAACATTATACTATTAATTTATTCAGAATTAAAAATCTTATTTTATCGAATTCATTTACTGGTTAATGTTAGACCACCATTGAGAAACTAGTATTGGACTACCCAGAAATATGCATCTACGATCCCATAACAAGAGAATCAGACAAAAGATATTCTATCTCGCTCCGAAACGCTTAACCTCCAGATCGCTGGGTCGGCATCCAGTTATGTTAGTATCTAACTTCAACTAATCTAATATATTGTTCCGCAATCTTCGATTGTCTTCAGTTAGTAATTGCCTCACACCCAGCCCGGTTGAACTTCACTGGTCATGGCTTCTCATTAGAACTCCGAGAATTTTCTTCTCGAAGCTAGTTACTAGTGAGCATATGATAATTGTCAGTATGAGGTTGTGGGTATTGTTGATTTATGTTATGGTTGCTGATGATACTCTGATCCCGCTCGATGATTAAAACTGTTTTCATGCTAAATACATTTAAAAATCATCAATATAGTACCATGTTTATGTTTAAGTATACATCGTTCAGGTAATTACAGTACTTCTGTGATATTTATAATGTAGTTTAGTTACAGATAGTTCTGGTGAGATAGCTCTCTCTGTCTCATTGTCAGCTGACTAGAGTTACATCACTCTACATTTAAGTTCAGTGATATTTTACTAATCAAGAGATTGAAAGATTTCTGCGACTGATTATTTCTGTATCCCGTATGAATATGCTGGTATGACCCAATTATGGTCTTTTATCAAATAAACATAGAAAGTTGCTTTTATCACATAGGCATTTGAATATGCATTTTTATAAACTTCAGATTATCATCATCATAAGCATTAGTTAAACAATCCTCAGAGAAGAGCACTGAGAAGACTACTATTGCTCATTATCCCGTTTAAATAATTATTCATTAGGTATTTTTGTTTATCTTTTTATTCGAAAAATTCATTTTAGCATATATAAAGTACCATTTCTAATGAAGTATAGTTTGTATTTGAAGTATTTTAAAAGATTCCAGATTTCATTAAGTCCATTTTCAGAGGTACTGTTGTTCAGAACCATTTTTACGAGTCAGTTTTCACTTAAATTCCATCGTTATGTTCATATTAACAGTTGTATACATCATAAGAGTTTTTGTGGATATTATAGTAATTTCAATGGTCGGGATCATGAGTCATTTGAAGCTAGACCACCATGGAAAACCTGGAAGCACTAGAAAACTGTTTCATTATATAATGGGACTCCTCAGCAGTTAGAAGGGAAATGATTATGTATTACTCACTGAATCACATATTTAGAAAGTCTCCAAAAATCTGACTTTTAGGCCAATACAATCCGTATGCTGTACTCCAGGTGTACTTGAACTGAATTACATACCAATCCATTGTATTTGAGTTCTGAGGTTATTGTGCATCAATCCTAGTTGATCTTAATATATATAACATGGATTAGTATCATTATGTATTCAAAAAAGAGTTCAGTCACCTCCATTTATTTATTTATTTATTTATTTGAACACATAAATATTGGTACAATAGAGCACCAATATATATGCGCCACACAAAACAATGAAAATTCGAAGAGAGATAGAAAAAAAAACTAAGAAGCACAAAAGAAAAAGAGAACGATAACGAAGAGATTGGTGTAAGGTAGTGTGGTCGTAACGATGGAACGGAAAGGTACAATCAGAAGAAATCTTTCAAGTAAGGGAGACACAACCACTTTTTATGAAGAAAGTAAAAGAAGGTTACATCAGGATCGCCACTGGCTTCTATTCTGAGCCATATCTGATAACGTCTCTAGCCACTGTGTAGCACCATCTCTCAGACCCCAACCAGGGAGTCGTGAAGGACCGACAGAAGCCAGTCCTTTGCAGCTTTCTTTCATACCACGACACGATGTCATGCACTGACCACCTCTCCGCTTTTTCCAACCAATCCCAGAGTCGGCAAATAATGCACGACGTGGAATTCTCTGGGACGACATTCGTAGAACATGTCCAAGCCACCGAAGTCCGTGTTTCAAGATGGTGACACTAATTGAATTATCATCTCTGTGCCCAAACACACGATGCCGAACCTCTGCATTACTGACATGGTGTTGCCACTGAATGTCAGCAATCCTTCGGAGACAGCGATGATCAAACACAGAGAGTCGTCTAATGTCCTCAACTCGGAGAGGCCAGGTTTCACAAGCATAGAGCAAAACTGCTCTCACCGACGCGTTGTAGATCCGACCTTTTACAGCCAGACTAACATCACGAAGGCGCCAAAGGTGGCCCAGATTGGCATAAGCCGCTCTGGCTTTCACTATACGTGCATTGATCTCATCACTCGCACCCCCACCAGCACTTATCCAGCTACCCAGATACGCGAACTTCTCGACTACGTCTATCTGCTCACCATCCAGGGTGAGTACAGGATTGGAATCCTGCCAGTCTTGTAGAAGTACTTTGCACTTCGAAGGTGCAAAGCACTTACCATACCTACGGACACTGATTGCCAACTGATTAAGTGCGCATTGCATGCCTTGGGCATTATCGCACAGTAAGACAATATCGTCCGCATACTCAAGGTCGAGAAGTCTTTCTCCAGGCAACAGATCCACACCATCATTACTTACATTCATCAGAGCTGTTTCCAGAATGTCATCGATGGCAAAGTTGAAGAGGAATGGTGAGATTGGGCAACCCTGCCTAACCCCACTACTCGAATGGAACAATGGAGAGAGGTGGTTGTATGCCCTCACTCTGCCTGAGGTGTTTTTATAAAGGGCTTTTAAGATGGTAATAAACTTCTCAGGCACACCCTTCTTCAATAGACAATCCCAGAGAACAGTCCTGTCCAACGAATCGAAGGCAGCCCTGATGTCAAGAAACACTACGATTGTTGGCCTTTGATAAGTGTGGCGATGTTCTAACATTTGGCGGAGGGTGAAGATATGATCAATACATCCTCGACCAGAACGAAACCCAGCCTGCTCCTCGCGAGTCAATCTTTCTCGGGTTTTGAACAACCTCCATTACAGCTGAGTGATAAATTATCAGACCGTGAAGCTAGAGGACTTATGATTGAATCTCACAGGGAGCATCCATGTCCTCAAGATTGTATCTCCCAATTACTTGCGAGTGTTAACTATTTCCAACCACCTAACATTCAATGATGTAAACTGAAAGTACACTTGATTCTAAAAAATATTTTGGTCAATAGATTTTTACTGATTAATTTAAATTGAAGTAAATTTTTATTTTCAAATTGATTTTAACTAGAGAAGCTCTGGAAATCAGAGGTAAGGTAGATTACTGTTTTGTCTGAGTATGCTACTTCTAAAAAAGTCTTGGACCATCAGTGTGATATGGATGTTATCGATTAGAAATTTGATCATTTTGCTATAATAGTGAAACAACTATTCAGCGTCACTGGTGAGTAACAGACTCACTATTGACAGGACTGAATTCTACCAGTCACAATCTTCAAGAAATCTTTTGAAAGCCAGTTACTACTGGGGAAACGAATACGGTTACTAACTATAGAAGTTAACTTATTTCACGTCGAAACTAATATAAATAGTATCGACTAAATACATAATTGTACTGTGTTGGGAATAAATTCCAAGATTTAAAAAGAAAAATCTATACAGTAACCAACTATTGATTTATTTGTTTGTGCTAGTTATATCTCAGCAATTATTTATGTAACTGAAATTTCATTGCATCAATGTGAGCAGTGTTACATGTACAACTATAGAATACTTACATAAACATTTGTATGATAAAAAAGCAAACATATAAGCAAACATGTACGATACTCATCTGTCACAGATATCGATTTTCTAGTTTGTATAAACAATCTAACCGAAATTATTGTTTTAGATTTCTAGTGAGATAAACGAGAAACGGAAAGAGATAGGGTAAATAAAAGAAGGAGAGAGAAGTTGACAGAGAATAACAAAACGGAAATACGAGATAAGAGTGATATTAAAGCAGATACTTCAATTCTATAGAGACAAAAAGAGTCCCATACGCAAACGAAACGGCCATTCAGTGATTTCAGGTTTTTAATGGTCATCTAACATTGATCGGTTCATGATCTTAATTAAAATAAAATGAACACTTAATAATACACGACCTACACAGAAATAACAAACTGATGAATTCAGTTGATTCTCATAGTCATACACTTGTAATGTGAGTGAAGAATTTCATCTTTGAATATATGAAATAGTTACGCTCATTCTCATCAATCATTTGATATTCGATAGACAATAATCGATTCATTGAAATACATGTGAATTTTGCCAAGTTAATCTTTTAGAGTATCGATAGAGGTAAATATCATAGATTGTTATACTTAGTATTGAGAAAATGTGATATATATAATCACTACTCCAAACATTTTCATTTGTCTACCTTGAGAGGTAATTTAGTTGTTGAGTTATTCATATTTAAACCAATAGATGGCTTGTTGGAATCCCATCCTGCACATTTCAGTTTAGTCAACCGAGTAATATTACTCGTCGTTACATATAGGAAAGTTTTGTCTTAGAGACAAGTTCATGAATGTGTTTTTTGTAGAACAGGTAGAAAATAAAGCAATTCGATAATGTCGATGCAGATCCATATCTCAATCCAGATCACAAACAATGTATATTTAATGGGTAGTGGAATAATTATGAGTGAATAACAATGAATTTTAGAATATCTTGGGAATATCTATTCAGTGACTGAATAAGTATTCATAGTGAATATCAGTTCTTTATTATTATGGATGTACCTACCTGACTAGAGTATCAATCAAAATGAGATCGAGGTCAATTACTGTCTTCTCCTAACTACTTTTAAACGATCTGTTCTAAAAACTAGACAAACAAGATACAAATACAATCTGATTGATTGTTAACTATATCTGAATGTTACAGGACAGGAAATCAATCACAACATCACTAATTCACTAGTATTGTCTCTGACTATGACGTTAATTGAAACGAGTGTTATTCCCATAAGAGATATTCTTCCTTTTCAGAATCCCTGATGCAGATTGATAACAAGTGTCTTTTAGTATGAAAAACTATTCCTGTATGCTGCCTTGATGTACATAGATTCTGAAATGATTTAGGCATTGTAGTGTCAGTTATTATGCCAAGCTCATATACCCATTCTATTAATTCTACTTGAGCCATACTTTGACCTTGCTATTTATTCGCTTATCAATCTAGACTGTTTTTATTTGAGCGTATATGTGTGTGCCCTTCTTATCCCATTAATCACATGTCTGTAGCTTTATTTTGTCTGACTATAAATATTGAGTAACGCTTGACTAAAATGGAGTTGGCTTCCCAGCCATCTTCCCTGTGTGTCGTTTTGATTTGCTCTGTTTCATTCACTTCATATACAAAATATAGGTATTCACAAATCAATTCTCGTTATTCGACTTATTTAATTCCGTTATTGGCTAACGCGATTAAGTCGACGATTACATACGAGAATAGGCGATAACAAACATTCATACGATCTAAATAGGAGTCAGATCCACGGGCCACTAAAGTATATATTACACCACTCTCTATAGCCATCATATAAAAATTTATTATACAAGTGTATTAAACTTTCAAATCAACACTTTCTTCTCACCACACATTCGATATATTGTTTTTATTAGTTTAAAGTTATCATTAAAGTCATTTATATGATCTCGTTCCTCATTTTAATTTGTCTTCGTTGCAATGTCCAAATTCTTGAGATTTGAGTTTTTTGTAGACCCCGATGATAAGTTAGTTGCCAGTGCTTCCTCAAAGTTGGAATTAAAACACTATAGGTTAGGATAAGGTACCTGTTAGATTGAAACTGACACGAGTTCACTTGATCTGCGAACGCGACCAAGACCAGTAAGCTAGCTATTTGATGCGTCCCAGCCCCGCTAACTAGAGGGAGAAGTCCAAGCTTGGAATTGGAAGTATATTCTGCAAATCAGCCAGAAACGAGCGATAACAACAAACACAATTCAAAACGTATATATACAGTTCAAAACCGTCCTTGGGGAGAGTTACCAAATAGCATACTAAAAGACGCAACGGACCAATAGCATTTAAGATATTTCCCAGCGAGAAATACGACATGAAGGTGACAAGAGCGCCTTTGGCGCGAAAACAAACAAATCCAAATTTTCTAAATAAAATGACGAAATTTTGTCCTTTCTCAAGTGAGTTCTGGGGATCTAACGTCTCTAACAGTACCATTCAAACTGATTATAAAATTTGATTTATAAAAAACATATTTAAAGATATAGCATTACTAAGCTATACAGTTATTGAATTATTCAGCAAAATTTGTTCGAGGACATCTAGAATTCATCAAAGGGATACATTACTAATACACAGTAAAGGTTACATAACCGAGAAAAAAACTGTTTCCCTGACCTGTAAAAAATGTAATACTAACGGTTAGTGATTAGAAAATTATATCACTTAAAAATAAGAAGTCAACAATTTGCGCAAACTTTGTACAATCTAAAACGAAAAACATTCATTAACTAACTTTTAGGGAATATAAACTTGTTACTGATCAACAGAAAAAAGAGACACTCCAAACAATGAATCAATTGAATCGATTCAAGTATCAACCAATAGAACATGAAGAAACAAGTATAGTAGTTGCCAAAGAAAAGTAAAACAAAATTGTAACAAACAGTGATATACTATATTGAGATCAGATGGTGGTTGGAGGTAGTCGACAGGAAACCCTGGACCCGGGTTTCGTGCTACTTGACACTCGTCAGCAAGATGCGCCAGTAATCTTGAGGGAACTGGTGCGTCCCTGACGGATTCGATCCTATGTCACTTAGCTTCACTGTCAGAGACGTTACCACTGAGCTATCCGAGCCGCGACCGACCTCCTGTAGGACAGGGATATACTATATAATAGTATGGAAATTAATGAAATACAAAACTTTTTAAGAAAAATCAATGGTATCTATCTTCTGCAAGACCAAAGCATGAAATGACTACACAAGAACAAAAGTATCAATGATAATAAATTTACATTTAAAAGAAGACAAATAGTTATTATCAGAATGGGTTTTTGTGGAGAGTTTAACAAATTTCACAAGTTGAAATCATGAGTCAGTTGAAGCTAGACCACCATTGAAAACCTGGAAGCACTGGACGGCCGTTTCATCCTAGTATGGGACTCCTCAGCAGTGCGCATCCACGATCCCGCACCACGCGGGGCTCGAACCCAGGACCTACTGGCTTCGCGCGCGAACACTTAACCACTAGACCACTGAGCCGGCATCCAACGGTGTTAATGTCTAACTTCAACCAATCTACGAAGTTGTGCGATACATCCACGATCTAACTTCAACCAACTTCGTGGGTTGGTTGAAGTTAGACATTAACACCGTTGGATGCCGGCTCAGTGGTCTAGTGGTTAAGTGTTCGCGCGCGAAGCCAGTAGGTCCTGGGTTCGAGCCCCGCGTGGTGCGGGATCGTGGATGCGCACTGCTGAGGAGTCCCATACTAGGATGAAACGGCCGTCCAGTGCTTCCAGGTTTTCAATGGTGGTCTAGCTTCAACTGACTCATGATTTCAACTTGTGAAATAGTTATTACATTAATGAAAACATACAAGAGGGATTTTCCACATCCTCACTTATATACACGCACACACCTACATTTACATGCAATAAGAGGATATTACGTTAGTTTCGAATTTACAAAGAATAACAATTGAATGAATCTTTATATAAATCATATTGTTGAAAGTCAATTCGCACATCTATTATCTCCTATGATCCGTTAAAAACTTACGTGACAAAATCGTGAATCAGAATACTGACGCAAACGACCCTGTCTCTGTGCTAAACCGATAATGCGTTAACAAACACAAACAGTCTAGAGTAAACTATGACTTCTCATTGATCCTCCGTATAGCAACTTCTCAACTAAACTAGTTCATCCCGTTCAGTCCAGAATACAAATATCCGACTTCGTCATATGAATCTTATATTTCAGACATACATGGTTTATATACAAACAGACTAGACCTCATCACACCATAAAATGCAAAATAATCATTGTACAATATCGAGCTGAATATAAATGTGAGTATAGGATACTGTAACTAATATATTGTGAATAAGTTAAGAATGGTAAATGGTATAACAGTAGCCAATAGGTCAAATGAAATCTTATGATAAAAGGAATACGAATATCTGTTTATATAATCTAGTTACTCCTTAATTATACAATTTGAATGTGTATACTAATAGTCCATAAATAATTCTTATCAGTTATCATTCGTTTGGATAGAACACTATTTAAGTGAAAACTCCATTGTTCCTTATTTTTCTATCTCTAGTGGGACATTTCAACACCGTTTGAATCATTTAGCTGGTTACTTATTCAATGTATAACATAACAACATTCTCACTAAACTTCTCTTTTATCCAGATAAGTGGTCAGTCAATTTTGTTTTTAGTAGTTATTTTACACAAAATTAAAACGTTGAAATCACGATTGTTTTTAGTGGCCCTTTATCTGACATCAGTTTAATCGTTTCTGATTGATATTGAAATATTTATGTTACCAATTCTTGTATATAATTATCGACTTAATCCACCTTAGTGAATAACAGAATTAAATTAGTCAAATACGAGAATGAATTTTTGAATACATACAATAGTTTGTAAACTCATTGATCTGGAAAGACAAACAGAGAGACAAAGAGAAGGAAGCGAATAGAAGAGAATGAAGCGAAATGACGCGTAGTGGATAAGGCGTGTGAGCCAACTCCTATTCAAGTGTGAATCGATATTTATGGTCACACAAGCATAAGTTACAGACATGTGATCATTGAAGATAAGAAATGCATACATATATGCTTATTTAAAAATAGTCAAAGTTGATAATCGAATAATTAACAAGGCCAGATTATAGCTTGAGAAGTATGGATAAATTGGTTTGTCTAGAAGCTAGATTAAGCTATGTGAGCTCGACATGAGAACAGTCATTACATATTTGATAAGTATCATTTACATAGTTTCTTAAAATATAAATAAGATGAAATCTGCAAAATTCTACACACATTTCTTTAATATTAGATTGATAGATAATGAGTGGTTAAGCGCTGGCGCTCGAGATTGATAGATCTTGGATTCGAATCTCGCAAGGCGGGATCGTGGATGCGCATTGTTGAGGAGTTCCATGGTGGGATGAAATGGCCGTTCATTGCTTTCAGATTTTCCATGTTGGTCTAGTTTCATTTGACCCATGAATTCAATTATTAAATTTGAATTGAATTTCTGAAGGTGAATATGAAAGAGGAATTTTAATAGTTTCTAAACCTAACAGACCATCATACATTGGTTATAATACTGAAAAAAGTAGTATATAATTATAATTATAGTTATAGATGGATATAAATGGAATATAATTGCAGATAATAAAATTTTGTAACCTGGATAAAATAAGTTTTTTTTTCTGTTCTAGCATAGTTTCAAATCAGGTCAACAATATTCTTACTTATCAGTGAAATCATGTGATCCTCTCTTTTACCTTGATCACGTATGATTATGCATGTATGTGTGTGTGTGTGAGTGTTTCTGGTAGATTAGTACTTTTAGTTAACCTATAGTCTGTTATGTTTCTGACACATTTAGTTTTTTTTTTTTAAAACAATATAGTTCTAGTTTGTTTCAAAGTTAAATTGTGTTTTAAAAAGGGGAAAATATTGTTTGTTGATAATACACGAACTCTGTTTGATAATGTGGTTTAATGAAGAGATAACTCTTCTATCAATTGGTTGGTTTTACACTAAGATTTGAGCTAGATTGTTTTCATAATGGTTAGTGAAACTATTCACTTGTTTGAGATACAGTTGAAAATCATAATCAATTGAATGAAAGGAAAAAGTAAGATTCTCAACTACAACACAGAGAACACCAACGCAATCATACTTGATGACGAAATTCTGGAAGATGTGGAATCCTCCACGTACTTCGACAGCATCATCGTTGAACAAGGAGGATCAGATGCAGATGTAAAGGCGAGGATTGGTAAAGCAAGGATAGTATTCCTACAATTGAAGAATATATGGAAATCAAAACAACTGTCTGTCAACCAATATCAAAGTGATAATCTTCAATGCGAACGTGAAGACAGTTATTAAAAAGAAGAATATATTTGTAAAATCTCAGCGAATGAATTTTAAGTAAATCCAACGTTTCGCCCGGCAATCTGGTCCAAGCTTTTTCAAGGAAAATATAATCAAACAACAAAATTATCGAATATAAATAGGTACAAGGTTCTTCGGTTTGCTGTATACTGAATAAGTTGGATTTACTTAAAATTCATTCGCTGAGATTTTACAAATATATTCTTCTTTTTAATGTCTCAAATGAACTCGGCGCCCAAATATTGTGAAACTATTCGTTTAAATTTAGACGAAAGTTCTTATTTGTGAAGACAGTTAGTTCCATTGTACAGAGCTGAATCTTAGAGAACTACTACAATCATAATCAAAAATGTACAAGCATTTATAAACAGTTATCTACGTAAGATATTAAATGTCCGTTGGCCGGATACCATCAGAAACAGTCTACTGTAAGAGAGGACAAATCAGCTTCCAACTGAAGAGGAAATTAGGAAAAGACATTGGAAGTGAAAGGGACACACATTGAGAAAATCATCAAACTGCATCACGAAGCAAGGCCTGACTTGAAAGAGCAAAAGAGGAAGGCCATAGAACACACTACGTTGGGGATTGGAAAGAGATATGAAATGGATGAATAGCACTTAGGAAAAACTGGAAAGGATTGTTCAAGACAAAGTTGTGTGAAGAATTCTGATGGGTGGCCTAAGCTCCTCCACGACAAGTAACCGGCTTGAGAAATAAGTTATGATCATAAAGCTATTTTTTAGTAAACGGAGATGATATACTTGACTGTTTTTCTCTCATTATCCATCAGAGAAAATATCTTTTAAAGTCTTCTATGGGGTTGTCAATGAATTTAGATTGTAAAAGCCTGTATAGACTACATGTTTTGTACTGATCCGTCTATTCTATAGATTAAAACCTGTTTCATTCTAATTTTAGTGTTTTTATTTGAAAGCTATTTGGCGAGTTGTTAGATCCGAAAATCCATTTTGATGCTGGTTTAAATGAAGTCTTAAATTTAGAATAGCATCCTTTGAGAAAATGACGAGACTATAAGGTATGGACGACTTGAGAGAGAGTGAAAAAAGTTACCAGTTGATGGTATGCTGATAGGTGTACGGGTTATGATGGGGTTGTAAATAACAACTTAAGTTTCTGTTATCTTAAGAAATCTGTAAAATTCTCATTTCTTCATTGTCCGAATAAAACTTAGCAAACGGTTGTACTTATTATTATTTTTCAGATCGTTTTTCTTCTATTTTTCACCACCCATTTTCCATACATATTTTACTGATTTCTGAATGTTATAGAGATCACTAACCGATCTAGGTTGAAAACATAGTGGTACTGGAAATCCATTTTGTTCTAGTATGGTAATCCTCAGGAGTGCGTATCAGTGATCCCACAAGGGATCGAATCCTAGATATTCGGCTCAATAGTAAATGCTTAATAACTCAAACCATTGAAAGAGAATCCAATGGTATACGAATTTAACTGAAATCAACGAGTGATATTGTGTCATCACTTTTTGTGTTTTCTGTCGATATCTTTCTCCTACTCGTCACCAATGAACTCTACTGCCGAGGGCTTTTCGCTGGAGCCCTGAAAGTTTACTGTCGCAGGTAGTCACGTTTGAATGACATTTATTCTGGAATAATTAATTTGTTGAAAAATGTGAGGTGGTTGCAGGTAGCTTGTATGAAACTCTATTTAATCTAGGTTTGGATGATATCTGGCGTAAGTGTAATCTTGAGTAATCTGATACTTCTTGGTGGATTCGAAATTGGATAACCCAGTTTCACAGTTTAAAGTATTACCACGGAGCTATTCGGTTAATCACTAACTACTTGTGAAACCACTGTATTGTGACTGACTTTATATTTTTCTAATCGTTTAGTACTAATCAAATCTTATCGATTTAAGGACGAAATTCATAACATTACTTATGCTAGTTACTCCTCGTTGAGCATAGACTAGCAACCAGCAATCTCCAACATACACTGTCCTGGATTCTCCTTTCCAGTTGTTCCTAAGTTCTATTCACTGTTTTGATGTTTATCTCCTATTCCCAGGACAATGTGTTCTTCTGTCTATTTCTTTTCCGTTTCCCTTCAGAATTCCAAGTTGGAGCTTACCTCGAGATACACTTTGATGATTTTCATAATGCATTTCCTATCTTCCTGCAGAATCTTTTCCTAATTTCCTCTTCAACTGGAAACTAATTTCTTCTCTCCCACAGTAGGTTGTTGTTGTTGTTGGCTTTGATGTCAATTGTCGGTTATTTTGATTCCCATATGTCCTTCAATTGTAAGAATGCTGTCCTTGTTTTTTCATTCCTGACCTTAACATCTACAACAGATCCTTCTTGTTTCCCAGGTACATGAAAGATTCCACATCTTCCTGAGTTTCTCCATCAAATCTGATTAAGTTGATGTTCTCTGTGTTATTATTTTGGGATTCTAAAATTCATAGCATAGACAAATCAAATCATAATAATGTTTCCAGCTTAGACAACAACACCACCACCACCACCAACAACATCAAAAATTCTCAACTCAATTTTAATCACATTAACCACGTTTCTATTTGGAACTTGGGATTTAGATTAATGGAAACTCCTGTTTTTGGATTCATACAATCCAGCTGACATTTCAGTTATCCTAATTTTGTTTTGCTCTTGTTTTTGTTTTTCTTTTTGATAAAAAGTAAATAAAATTTAAAAAAATTTATTTATGATTTACATCATTATTTATTCTTTTTAATTCACATGATTTACTTATTAAACAATGAAACTAGTAAACTTCTATTAAAAATTATTAGTTCAATGATGAACAAATAGAATATATCACTAGTTGCAATCATAAATCAATTGAAGCTAGATCACTATGGAAAACCTGGAAGCACTGGACAGTCATTTCGTCCTATTGTGGGACTACTAAGCAATGCGCATCCACAATCCCATCCCTCGCTAGATTCGAATCCAGGACCTATCAGTCCCGCGCCCGAGCGCTTAACCATTCGATCACTGGGTTCGAATCTCGCAGGGGGCGGGATCAGGTATGCGCACTGTTGAGGAGTCTCATACTAGAACGTCCAGTACTTCTAGGTTTTCCATGGTAGTCTAGCTTCAATTGACTCATGATTTCAACTATTGAAATGACTAGAATCTCCACAAAACCTCTTCTGGAAATAGAATATGTACTGAATGAAAATTGAGTAACTAAGCGATAAAGTAACGTTTATTTTTTGATATTTTTTTCCTTTTTCCTTTTCCTCGATAAAAGAAAGAAGAAAGAAAATGAGTGTGAGCCGTGTTATTCACAAAGAGTTATGGATACTATTCACTTATTTACTGAATGTAACAATATTGAAATTGGGAATAAATGAATATTTATAGGGTTGTTGTTGTTGTGGTAAATTAAGATTTATGCATAGATAGATCAGATGATATGGGTTTGTGACAACGATTGTAAACAGTGGTTTATATAAATAGATAGATAGATGTATATAGTCAGAAGAAAACTCAGTCTCATGACCTCCGAAGTCTCTTTTGCTTTTATTATGAAGAATCATAACTTTTCTGTATGAAAACTTTTCATTTCCTAGTTCAGATTCTAATAAATTTAATTAGTTTTCTTTGCGCTTAGTGTTTTTGTAAAAAGATTGTAAATTATGAGGTGAAATTGTTAACTCTACTCACAACCGTTCTCGATGATCCGGGTGTTATATCCCGATGAGAATAATGAATGGTAACTGTTAAGATCTATTTCTGGATTATTACTATACGTATATTTTTATTGTATAATGTTTAAGTAACCGAACTATTCATATTTATGTCCTTCTTATTATGAGCTTTATTTTGACCTATGAACTATTATTATACGGTTTAATATTCTTGAGCTATACCCAGTCTATCAATTACTATTTTCCACATTCACAGCCACGTTTGGCTAAATCTTGTACAGATGTTATTTTCTATTTTATGGTGAGATGTAGTCTGTTTGGTTTGTATATAAACCTAGTATGCTCGAAATAAATGATTCATATATCGGAGGTTGAGATTGATGTTCTAGACTTAACAGGCAGGGCTAGGCATGGAGAAGTGCTGATAAAGACTCTAGACTGCTCGTTTGGGTTTTATGCATTATTAGTCCGGTTGATAAATCACTGTTCACTAATTGGTATCACTACGTCATACATTGATAAGGGCACAAAACCACAAGTTATAACACTGGGTTTGGAATTGGCTGTCACCCTAGAGAGGCTTCCGGAATAGGTATGCATATGTATAAATATAATTTCACTGAATTTTTAGCTTGCCTCTTTAAGGAATTATGAAAACTTAAATTTGACCTAAGAATTTGAAAATATTAGAAGTAAGGATTCATCAACATCAAGTAATGTATATCATAATCATTCACAATTAGATTTGTGCACATAATGAAATGAGAATTTATAGATTGTTCAGTTTGAAAATGCCTTCCATTTGTTTTCACTGATAAAAATTAATTTAATCCTGAATATTTCCCACAAACTTTGACATTTGATTAGTGATTGTGTCCTATTCAGTGATAAACAGGTTACGCTCTAGCAATGACCTCTCAAATCAGAAGTGAGACGGATATCACCGACGCTACTGAATGATAATAGCGCTACTACGTTAATTGACTGAAGTTGCTTAAAGTTGTAGCGTGGCGTCGAGTTGCGTTTGACTATAATCACCACTACAAAAAGACTACGTGCCAGTTAACTGATGAGATCCTCCGTAGGGCAAATATCAGAAGGCAGTTGATGGCTGTAGTCGAGATGAATTTGTTGGCGATCTCGTGGTATCGAAAGAATACCGAGATCGTGCCAAAGGAGAACAAGCGGATACACTGTGCAAACGTAAGTTCGTGCAAGGTCACAATCAACGGAAGGAAGAATGGAAGAATAATGGATGTCTTTAGTACAGTTAAACAAACAAGTACAGTAAAACAATCACTGATACAATTGATTATAATAATAATTGTTTCCATTAAACCAATCACGTTCTCTTGATAAAAGTAGGTCACTACAAAGTCATGCACTATTCGTATATATTTATGTCAACATACATTAAGCTAGAAACAGTACAACATTACAATATTTTGATATTTCAACGTATTTTAAAAAAATTAACTTAATCTTTTGAAAATCTAAAAAAATTCCTTAGAACGATTACATAATTTATTTTACCACAAAATAAATTGAATAATTTGAAGCAGAAGAAGAAGAAGAAGAAGAAGAAGAAGAAGAAGAAGAAGAAGAAGAAGAAGAAGAAGAAGAAGAAGAAGGAGAATGAGGAGTAGAAGGAGGAGGAGGAGAAGTCTATGTTTATTTGACTAAAATGAAAAAGATTTGTTACTAATTGTATGAAAAAAAACCCAGACGTTCAATAAATTAAATTATTTCTAGCCGGTGTTTGTTACTGTATTATTTATTTAAACACATAAATATTGGTACAAAGGGGCACCGAATGCATATGTACCAGACAAGTCACTGTTTTTGTGTGTATGCTGAGATACTTCCCAGGTTCCCAAACCGAAGCAGGCGGTCTTCTTGGGGAGCCACTGCCCGAGACTTCTATCTATAGGTATAATCTACAAGGCAATGGAGCAACGTCACAAGATGCAGTCCCATGGTGGCTGGTGACCAACGATTGGTTCATAAGCCATTTGTTCACTCAAGATTCTAAAGCCCATGCGTACCATTGGTTTGAGATCAGGGTTTTCCAAATCCTCTAGGCGGATCCTCCATGTCCATAAACCCGGGTAAAATACCGGACATTCGCTTTTCGTCCTCTCAATTTCGTAAACAACAGTAATGCCACGAGAAGGCAGTGAGTAGGACTTCCATGGCAGTAGTCATATGCATATGGCCATGTGAGCGCATTTTGAGAGGGAGACCTAACTCTCCCCATTCTTGGTCGTACCAGGGTATTTGAGGTAACATCTGAAATTATTTAATATATCACTGATTATTGGTTCATATTACGAGTTGGTCTAATTTGAAACTGTGGATCATTGAATTTTGACTCAATTTTCAACAGACAATGCATTTGAGAACATACATAAGTGTGTTGAATTTCATCTCAATCAGTGTCTTGAGTGTACACAGTAGAGAAATTCGATTTCTGGTATGAAATAGTTTTCTAGCATTTTCTAGCATATTGTTTGTTTGTCTTATTGGTTTTATTATATTCCACTGGGTAATATTCTGTTTTATATTCCAATGACGAGAGACAAATCACATTTTTTCTATTTATTATATACTATTTTCGTATTTTCCTTTCTAGTTATAAATGATTACAATTACTGTCTAACTGAACTGGACTGGACTGGGATTGCCTTTCACTACACTATTGATTTTACCTTATCACAATGGTGATTTGTCAGTACTCCTATTAAGAAAATGTTGATTCAAAAACTGTACTTCTAACAGGTAGCAAAAGTCGATAAATTTGCATCTATCTTAATGCAACTCAATTATTTTATTGAACCGCATCGTCTGAACTAATACTAAGTCAATAAACTTTGTTCTTAGCCATAAATTAAACGTATAATGCAATTTCTCAACTCATTGCAGGACTAGAAAGTAGACAGTTACTTACTTACTTACGCCTGTTACTCTCAATGAAGTATAGGTCGCCAACCAGCATTCTCCAAACCACACTGTCATGGGCCTAACTTTCTAGTTCTACCTAACTGTTGTTCATTCCTCTCATGTCTATCTGTCTCCATTTATCGACGTAATGTGTTCTTTGATCTTCCTCTCCTCCTTTGACCTTGAGGGTTCCATGTGAGGGCTTACCTTGTGACTCAGTTGGATGCTTTTCTCAACATGTGTCTTATCTAGTCCCAGAGATTCTTCCTGATTTCTTCCTTCACTGGAATCTGGTCTGTTTTTTTCCCATAGTATATTGTTGTTGATAGTGTCTTGTCAACGTATCCGAAATATTTTACGTAGATAACTGTTAATAAACACTTGTATCTTTCGTAGTTCTCCAGTTTTGGCTGCCTACAGTAGAACTAATTCGACATTTGTATTGAAAATTCTGACTTTGGTGTTGGTTGATAGACAGTTGTTTTGAGTTCCAGATGTTCTTCAAAGACAGTAGACAATTAGTTTTAGTTAATTCTGAAGGCTAAACGGTGTGTGACACCAAGTTGTCTAATTATAGGATAAATTGTTCAAAATATATATATTCCTTGGGGGATCTATGATGCTTATAATTCCAAAACTAACTTGATGTTGTAGTGATAACACTTCCACAGCGTATTTGTTTTCTACATACTACTTACTAATGACAAGTACTATTCTGACAAGAATCATAACTACTACAATGTATTCCGATAATATTCCTGTAGTCTAATATGACGTCACCGTTGATTATTTATTTTGCTTATATCCTATCCTTCACATTATTAATATTTCGTTGACAAGTGTTTAGTCCATTTAGTTTATGATATGTAATTCAATGGTGTATACGTCATAATGTGATTCGTTAGGTTCTTGTGAGAAACTATGATCGATGGTGTTCGATCGTGTCAGGTGCGTGAGTTTACGCCCCAAACAATGATTAGGTAGTATCGTGAGTTGTTTGAAGTTTAAAATTTACAACAACGAATCCTGCGTCATTGGTTTGAAGGTTAAGCGTTCTCACGCGATATCGAGGTCGTGAGTTTGATTCACAATGCTGGAGTTATGTAAATCCCCTGCTAAGTAGTTTCATATTAGGACGATACAACTATTTATTGCTTCGTGATTTTCAGTTGTGATCTAGCCAAGATCGGGTTGTGAAATAAAATACTCTCTACAAAACCCCCTGTACTAGCAATTACATATCTTGCTCTCAATTATGGAATATTTTTTAGATACTTCTGGAATCTCAAAGTCGCTTTAGAATACTATGTATAACCTTACTATTCATACATAAACTAACCTAATGTTGGATTTACTTCACTATTTGCTAAATCATTCAACATTTAGTCGTCGAGTCAATATCTTATAAATCTATTACGACTATCTGGTATCTTCTAGATACTTGATAGAATTGTATTAAGTTTTCAGTAACTGAAATGAATTATTTTAATAGAATGGAAATCATATATTTTTCTATTCTAATGTGGTTTGTCCTACTAATGTCGACAGATATAATTAGTATGTATGATTGATGGAAAGTAAAATACCGGTAGGTAGAATGTTAAGAAGATCAATGAAAAGTGAACGAGAACAGAAAATAATTGGTATGGGAACAAAAGAACAATGAAGTCTGAGACGATTGATTAACCTTTTACGAATGAAATATATTTAATGCACGTTTCTTAGAGTCTACTAAAATATTCTGTATTGTTGTATTCAAATACATTCGATTGTCCTCATTTTTGTGTTCTCATTCACTACATTCAGACCGGTGTTAGGCAAGATTCCTTACTCTCATCCTTTCTCCTGGTGATCGACTGGATCATGAAGACATCAGCATTTGAGGGGAAGCATGGGATATAGTGGACAGCCAGAATGCAGCTGGACGACCTAAACTTCGCAGATGATCTTGCTCTTCTATTGCACACACAACAACAAATTCAGGAAAAGACGACCAGTTGAGCAGCAGCCTCAACAGCAATAGGTCTCAACGTACACAAAGGAAAAAGCAAGAATCTCTGATATAACACAACATGCAGCAATCGAATCACACTTAACGGAGAAGATTTGGAAGATTTAAAAAACTTTTACATATTTGGGCAGCAATGTTGATGAACAGGGTGGATTTGATGCAGATGAGAAGGCGCAGATCGGTAAAGCAAGAGCAGTGTATTTACAACTGAAGAACATCTAGAACTCAAAACAACCGTCTGTCAACCAATACCAAAGTCAGAATTTTCTATACAAATGTCAAGACAGTTCTACTCTATGGGGTAGAAACTTAGAGAACTACGAAAGACATCGTCCAGAAGATACAAGTGTTTATTAACAGTTGTCTACGCAAAATACTTCGGATCCGTTGATCAGACACTATCAGCATTAACTACTACAGTGGGAGAGAACAGAGCAGATCCCAATGGAGGAAGAAATTATGAAGAAGCGATGGAAGTGGATAGTACACACATTGAGCAAATCACCCAACTGAGTCACAAGGCACGTCCTCATATGGAATCCTCAAGTTCAAAGTAGTAGAGTAAGACCAAAGAATACATTACGTCGAGAAATGAAGATAGACAGACAAGAGAAGAATGAACAACAGTTGGATAGAACTAGAAAGGAAGACCTAGTACGGAGTGGGTTGGAGAATGCTAGTCAGCGACCTATGCTTCATTGAGTAAATTCACTACACTAGTCCAACTTTATTGATCATGTTCATAATATTTTTTTAAATATCTAAATAATCAAGTTACAGACTATAAGACCAAATTAATTAATTCAATAAAATCTCTATTGTATAGTATGTTCAATTGATAATGATAATAATATTCCTTGTGATTATAATGTAATCACGAGCCTAATAGCTAAATTTATAATTCTCTATACATTGTGTTCATCTGTTTAATTTTAATATTTGAACAATAGTCATCAGAAATAATACGATAATTATAATATGAAATCATGTGTTTGTTCTTTCCTTTTCTTCAATTTTATTATACAATTGAATCAACCCCTATGATAGTAACAATGATCAAAATATAATTATGAAAAGATGATAAATGAATCGTCGAGAAATAGGAAAGATCTTGTTTATATATCTGGGTATTATAAATATATTGTAGTAATTAAGTACCATGACAACATTGGAAAAAACATTTGTGTTAGACAACATTTCATTCTGTTATTTATTTTATCTTGTCATTATGGAACATAATTCAATTCATTAATAGATATTGTTAATGTAATGTGTGCTACGTATATAGATATAAGTAGTATATAACGCTAGTGAGGAATAGAATGCTTGGCAGCAATAGCTTAGGATGATCAAGGAGAGAAGACTGGTAACAGAAAGTGATTAGTATGGAAATGCAGGAATAATCAAGTTTTATACAATTAATGAACATTTTATAGAGTATAGTTTTTTCCATTTTATTGAGTAATTCTGTAATTTGTGATAAATATGATCGCTTGTTCTCACCTGTGTTCTCCTTCACTACATTACTAGTTAGATATTCGTTTTCATTTGTATTCGGAAATGTCAGTTAAGTACATACCATTGTCAATAATTGAGATCATGAGTCAATTGAAGATAAAACAATATGGAAAACCTGGAATCACTGGATCCCCGTTTCGTCCCACCACAGGACTCCTCAGCAGTGAGCATCCACGATCCCTCACAAAAGAGATTCAAACCCAACACCTAACAGTCTCGCGCGCGAACGCCTAACCACTAGACCACTTAACCGGCTAGCATCCAACGGTGTTAATGTCTAACTTCAACTAATTCACGAAATTGAGCAACACATCCACCATTGTCATCAGTCAGTTACTATCTCACAACAGACACGGTGGAACTCCATTGGTCTCTGATTGATGGTCTAGCTTCAATCGACTCATGATCTCAACTATTGAAATTACTACAATCTCCACAAAACAAACTTATTCTAAACCATCTCTTTATATGAAATACTTCACCTGTAAATTTTCTAGACTCTGGAATAACCTACTACAATCTATCCGTACGATAAAATCACTCCCATTATTTGTTCGCTGCATCGATGCATACTGCTCCTCTGAAAATGCATTGAATGTTCTAGCACCTGTAAGTGTATCTCATTCCACAAGTAGTATTATAGGAACCTTAAATATTTAGCCATATTTATTAGTGCATTCGCCAAGTAAAACCACTTACTTGCTGTCACTTTATGGTAACATCGTCCCTAGCAAGTCTAACTAATTTGAATAACATCAACAGTATATCACTGTGTCACACACGCATTTAGGTAGACCTGACTGGCATATTTTGGTGATTATTGCTTTGTTGTTCCATGCTCTCTGTTTTCTTTTTAATTTCTCTAGTTGTAGTTAATTATCATTAATTCGATCTGGCACACGAATTGACCTTAATTACTCCGTTAATAAATCGACAGGCTGTCCATTTAAGAAATATTAAAAATTCCCGGCTGATTCATTGAATTACTGTAATACATGTACTACTTAAACAACTACTGAACTAGTATGCTTAAAACTTTCTTATATCACATGTCGTTCTGTACATCTAATGTTCCTCTTTATATCAAATTGATCATGCCTGTAAACTGGCGTGATTTCTGTAATTATTACTTTCAGAATATAAATTATTATTAATTGTAATCTCAGTCTTTACTGTTAAAAGTTATTTATTTCTGCTAAATGTGTCATAATTGATAAATAGATAATAATCGATTAATACTTAACTCTAAATAAACGTGATTTGGGATTCTGCGTGACTATCGTAACTAATGGTTGGAGACTCTAGGTAACATAGCTCAGAATCGATCACAATGGTGTAGGTGTAGACACTCTTTGTCTTCTGTTAAACTATGTGATTAAAATTATATAATATCTTTTTTTTACGAGCCAATTCTTTCTTTCTGTACTATATCATTACATAAAATCTTTTCTTTATACATTACACCATTGAGTTAACTGCTTCTATGAATCCGATGTTCATCTTGCTGTGCTAATGAGGTGTGGCAACTTGGACCGATGCATGTATGTGCCTGGTCCTACGTTGTAACTAAATGATTGACTGAAATAAATGTGACATTGGTAACTACTCAGTGAAAAGCAGAGTACTTCTTTGTAAGCAAAGATGAATAGTGGCTAACAGTGGAATCCAGGACGCTTTTTTTCCTATTTTGAACTCATCAGCTGAACATATCTGCATTTTAGACTTGATGTTCACTCTAGGACTTAAACCTAGTACTGCTCACTTCAAAGCCCATCACGCTATCTACTTAGCTATTGAATTCAGATAGCCATTAGATTGTACAATGTGGTAAAGTTTAAATTCATTTTTCACTGAGAATGATTGAAAATATGATAACATTCAATAGGTATTTCATGTTAGTTTAGATTGATTCCAAAGAATGTACTCATGACATCTTCAATGACTGAACCTGAAACCATCAAGCCTTCAATGGCATTTATTACTCCAATTTCACCGATTACGCAGAGTGGTAATACTAGAACAATTTCATTGGTAAGTGTTTATTACACTCGTTAAACTTTTAATTCACATCATAACCATTGTCTAACACTTTCTTGTTTTGTTTATTCTTTGAATGACTAAGATTATCTTCGAATTACATGAAATCTATCCATATGATAAAGATGACTTGTCTGATTCATTTCAGTGTGAACTTTTATACTTTCATTTCATGTATTTTGTTTAAGAAATGCAAGTTTGTGTAATTTATGCTAATAACATGTAAATTAATTGAAAAAGTATGAATCAGCAATTGTATGAACTGAGCATTTGTCAAAGAAATGTTATTAATGTGAAGGAATAGATTATAAACAAAATACATTGTCAATGGTGACAACATATTAGGTTTTACAGGAATATTTTCGGAATATACAGTGTAATGATTATCAGTCTTGTCACAGTAGTACTAATTATCAATATGCAATATATGAAGAGCATACAATCAGTTGACAGGGAGTAGATTTGAGGAATTGAAGCATAAGATTGTGAAACAAGTTTTTATTTTAGATTATGGCGTTTTACACGGTATTAAAGTATCATGGCTTTTTAAATCAATATTTATATTTTCAGACAGGAGTTTTGTGGAGATTGTAATAATTTAATAACTGGATTCATGAGTCAACTGAAGCTACACCACCATGGAAAACCTGGAAGCAATGGATTTCCGTTTCGTCCCACCACGGGACTCCTCAATATTGAGCATCCACGACCCCTCACAAAAGAGATTCAAACCCAACATCTATCACTCTCGCGCATGAATGCTTAACCACTAGACCACTTAGCCGACCGGCATCAAACGGTGTTAATGTCTAACTTCAACTTATCCACGAAATTTAGCAACACATCCATCATTGTCATCAGTGAGTTAATATCTCACAACAGACACGGTTGAACTCTACTGGTCACTACTTCTCACTAGAACAATTTATATTTTCCATAGTTTAGATCACCGTTAGGCTACTCTATCAGTACAGGTATTCAGTGTGATAAAGCTTCAAATGTGACTAAAACTGCATCCTAAATTTTGATTCTCGCAACTTCAGAAAACGATGCTATGCATATGCTACAATTTGTTGAATTCACTAAAATTAAATAGAAGTTCATTAAGATAAATTCAATCTCTTATGAGATGAAGAAGATTTGTGGCTCAAGTGGATAATTTTGATGGAGTTTTATTCTCTGAGCTGTATGGTTTAATCGTGAAGATTTCATTGTTCTTCTTCTGACGATTGTCGTTCAGAAGAACAATGAAAGTTCCACGACCAAACCATCTAATTCAAAGAACAAAACTTCATCAAAATCAATCTCTTTTCTTTATTTTGATCAATAATTATATCATTTATAAACTAATTAATGAATCCATTTTCATTGTTGTAATTCTGTTAAGATATTTACAAGTATATTTGCATCATTTTGTAAATGATTTAATTCATGATTCATTTTCAATGCAATATTACGCCAATAATCTGCTTCAAGATTTGTACAATAATTTGGATTAGTATACATTTCATTCATGTATTCTCTACATAGAAAAATTAAAAAGACGAAAGACTTTAAGCAATATGTAGACCATATACAGAAATCTTAATGTTGTTGTTCACATTGAGACTCGAACCCAACATTTATCTTTGATAAAACAAAGAAATAAACTGTTAATTTATTGATTGAGATCATAGGTCGATTGATGTTAGACCACCATTGAAAACTTGGAAGCACTGAACGGATGTTTCGTCGTATTGTGGGACTCCTCAGCAGTGTACATCCACGATCCCAGGACCTTCAGTTTGGCACGCGAACGCACTGCTGAGAAGTCCCACAATAGGATGAAACATCCGTCCAGTGCTTCCAGGTTTTCAATGTTGGTCTAACATCAATTGGTTCATGATTCTAATCAAAAACTTAATAATCTCCATAACCGTATACTAAAAATTGTTAATTATCAAACTATTGAGTCTCTATATCCACATACACATTAAACATGTATGAAGTTTGATTTTAATACATGACATAAACTTGTAACAAATAAGTAATATCAAGTTATTTCAGGTGGTTGGAGGTAATTAGAAGAAAAACCTTATTGGCTCACGTTTTGTATTAGAGGGAATTGTTGCTACTGTTCACAGAGTACATATGTCAATGAGGATCGATTCTAAATTTAGTTTTAAATATGAAAAACAGAATAATGCGATCTGTTCGATGGAGAATGCTGGTTGGTGGCCTATGCTCCTTCCACGAGAGTTAATAGGCGTAAGTAGGTATCCTACGTTTTAGGAAACTTCACTTTTATTGACTAACCAATTAGAAAAAAACTTTTATTTTCATTAACGTTTTGTGTGAATAAACTGACAGTCCTAACCGGTCAGTAAATCTTGTTTTTTACTAGTACGAGTTTTAATTATCCCGTTGTTTATATTCATGGGAAAATTTCTAATCAACCTTTCCTGGTATATACATATATCGTGAGCAGATTTCACTGTTAGCCACAATCCATCGATTTCAAAAAACAAGTTCTGACAAAGAAAATTCAGTTTTGAATATCAACAATGGAACAATACAAACATTTACAAATAATGATATAGATTTGTTACAACGGTTGGTTTTCCACGTTTACACGAATGAGACGTCAACTTACCTTAGACAAATGCCTTCACTAGATTCCCTCCCAGTATCTATTCTACAGGACCTCTACACAACTCAAATCAAGAACACGTGATTAGCCTGACCACAACATACATATATTTCCACACCAATAACCCGACACAATCCAACAACAATGAACAATCAATAATAATTAATTATGAGGATAGGGGAATATATATAAAACTCATCTGATAGCTGTCAAACTATCTACGTGTTTGATTAAACAGACAACCAATCATTCTCATTCTCGCTCACGCATCAAAATTACAATACATAAATATTTGAAAGATCGAACAAGCACATTCAAAGAAGTTCACCATATTTATTGGGATCAAAGGAGATAATTCATTTTTAAAAAGAAAAAGAAATGAAAAGCTTAAAACAGTTCATAAATGAAACGCTTACCAGATTACATTATCTTAATGGATATATATATACGAAAGGGTTTTGTGAAAATTGTAGTAATTTCAACAGTTGAGATCATGAGTCAATTGAAACTAGACCACCATGGAAAACCTGGAAGCACTGGACGGCCGTTTCGTCCTATTGTGGGACTCCCCAGCAGTGCTCATCCACGACCTCGTCTAGCGGGATTCAACCGGGCCAGTTGTGAGGTAGTAACTCACAGATGACAATGGTGGATGTGTCTCTCAAGTTCGTGGATTAGTTGAAGTTGGACATTAACACCGTTGGATGCCAGCCGGCTAAGTGGTCTAGTTGGTTAAGCGCCTGAGGCGAGACTGATAGGTCCTGGGTTCGAATCCCGCGAGGCGGGGTCGTGAATGCGCACTGCTGAGGAGTCCCATACCAGGACGAAACGGCCGTCCAGTGCTTCCAGGTTTTCCATGGTGGTCTAGCTTCGATTGACACATGATCTCAACTGGATATATATATATATATATATATATATATATATATATATATATCATCATGTTATAATTGGTATTCAATTGTCCTGTTAGAATCGCATTAGTTTAAAAGTTACTTAACGGTTACTTAGAGTAACACATTTAGTATGAATTTGATTAAGAAAACGATGGGTTATATACTAGTCCTAGATTAATCTTAGTTAGGAATACATTGAGAAAAACAGTTTTCACTAGACAAATGTATCATCTTAGTATGAATCCAATCTTCAGGAGTTATACCCTATTGATCTAATTGGAAAATGAACTCATAACCTAGAATTTTGGCAGTGAACACTTATTCATTGAACCATTGAAATCACTGAGATCAGTGATAAGTTAAGTGATTTTTCATTTAATCGTTTCATTAAGTTAACTCAATTGTTGAAGATTGTAAATAGGAGAATCAATTACGAGAAATCAATAAATCTATATTAACCAGGATTAATTTCCTGATAAGAATATAATGAAACAGTTAAACAATTTAGTAAAAACTCAGTAGGTTAGATAACATATGGATCATAACTATTAGGCATCATAGTAAAGTGATTTAAAAACGTATGATAGTGATCTATTTAACAAAGAATAATTGTGCTCAGTATTAAACAAGGAGATAGGTAATGTAAATTTCATTTGATCTAATTAAAATAAATGTTTTGTCCTATAAATACTAATAGACATGGTTTAGGAGTACATCTGAGAATATTTAGGTAACACACTTTGATGTCAAGTAAAGAATATTGCTTAACCTGGTTTTCGTGCTAACTGGTACAAATCCTTAAAATGCTTGTATAGTTTTGACGGAACCGATACTTCCCTGTAAGACTCAAAACTGTATCACCTGGTAGACTATAATCAGAGATGTTACTACTTGATTATTAAAGTATCAACCGACATTTTGTAAAGTTGAATTGTTTTGCACCATGGTCAATCCCTTAGTAATTATCATTATTGCTTGTCCAGTCATTAGTATTGAATAAATTATCCCAAGCGATTTTCGATTCTCCAACGAGATAAAAAATGGTGATACATTGAAGTAAACATTGTCAGGTATTGGATTATTGAATCCACACATCAGTTTTAGGTGGAATAATGATTTCCTCTAAGAATATTATTCCAAATTGACTAATCTACTTCAGAGAGCAAAATATAATTGATAATTCTTGTTGATTTGATTTTGATAAAGATGTGTACAACATGATTGATGACAAGTGATAAAAGAACTTATCTAAATTACATCTTTTGAATTTAATATTCCTTTTGTCAGACGATTCTATAGATCTAATATAACTGAGATCATTTTGAGATTGTATGACTGAGTACCATAATTAAAACTTTTAGAATTGACTTGTTTGTATTGCACCGGATAATATCTATTTAAATCCCAGGTGAAAATTCGTTCTCAAGGACTTCCATATGAAACTTTAAATTTAAAACGGAAATGATTCTTAAATGATCAAATCAATTCATACTTTCATGTTGTAGTTTAGCACATTTGAAATCAGAAGGGGTTTTGTGGAGATTTTGGTCATTTCAATGGTTAAGATCATGAGTCAGTTGACACCGTTGGATGCCGAACTCAGTGGTCTAGAGGTTAGGCGCTCGCGAGCGAGGCTGACAGGTCCTGGATTCGAATCCCGTGAGGCGAGGTCGTGGATGCACACTGCTGAGGAGTCTCACAATGGGACGAAACGGCAGTTTGGTGATTCCTGGTTTTCCATATGGTCCAGCTTCAATCGACTAATGATTTCAACTTTTGAAATCAGTGATAAAATGAGTGATTTCTTTTGTTAACAGCCAGAAAAGTTTTTTATGAAAAACAATATAATACACACGCACGCACATATTATACATCCCTAGTTTTAACTTACTCAATATAAGAATCATCTTCGATTTGTAATAATGAAGAGGGAATGTTTTCATTTGTATATTGACTTGTATTCAAATCATATTCACTTTTATCCCCGTTGTGCAAATGATGGTGAAGATGAGGATGATAATGTTTATTTCGATTAGTCATTAATTTTTTCAGTCGATTTAATTCTGTTTGTCTGGACACAATGGTATCAATTTGATTTTTAAATTGCCTCTGAAATGTAATGAATAAAACAAGAATTTGTTTTTAATACGTTAGGTGATTGGAGGTAGTCAGTAGGAAAATCTACTTCACTCGTAAGTTGGGACTCGCGATCTTGAAGAAATTGATACTTACTGTGAGATTCGAATTCAATTTTAAAAGCTGAGTGTGACCCTACACTACTGAGGTAATTACATTTTGACTGCTTTACAGGACTGAGATGATGATCCATCAGTTGTAAATGAGTCAATTAGCTAAATATTGTTAATTCACAGCGCAGATATTCATTTTGAAGCTTAAAATGAACGCTAGCGAATTTTTCAGTAAGAAACTGAGTCTAAATACTCAATAACCAGTATACTATTTATAAAATTCTCACTGTTTACATTCAGGACTGAAATTGATCAACTTCTGTTGGCAGCTATGTATGACCACAGGATTCCTACATATTAATGTTTATTTGCAAGTTATATTTTAAGAAAGTCTTTTAAATAAACAGGAATATCAATAATAAATCGTTAAATACTAGCTGGCTTATGAGATACATTTATCGAAGTTCTATTAAAAAGTCAAGACAATAACAAATCATCAGAATGGGTTTTATGGAGATTTTAGAAATTTCACAGATTGAAATCAAGAGTCAGTTGAACCTAAACCACCATTGAAAACCTGGAAGCACTGGAAGGCCGCTTCATCCTAGTATGGGACACCTCAGCAGTGCGCATCCACGATCCCGCACCACGCGGGGCTCGAACCCAGGACCTACTGGCTTCGCTCGCGAGCACTTAACTGACTCATGATTTCAATCTGTGAAATTTCTAAAATCTCCACAAAACCCATTCTGATAATAATTAACTGCTCACTAGTGACTGACTTCAGGAAAAACTTCCGAAGTTCCAGTGAGAAGCCGTTACCAGTGGAGTTCAACCAGATTTGTTGTGAGATAGGAACTCACTGAAGACAATGGTGTACGGTGGCGCAACTTCGTGGATTGGTTGAAGTTAGACATTAACACCGTTCGGTGCCCGCTCAGTGGTCTAGTGGTTAAGTGCTCGCGCGCGGAGCCAGTAGGTCCTGGGTTCGAGCCCCGCGTGGTGCGGGATCGTGGATGCAGCACTGCTGAGGAGTCCCATACTGGGATGAAACGGCCGTCCAGTGCTTCCAGGTTTTCAATGGTGGTTTAGGTTCAACTGACTCATGATTTCAATCTGTGAAATAACAAATCAGCCTATTTTAAAATCAAATATTATTACATAAATTTCCATTTGACCTATTGACTACTATTATAAGATTTGCTATTCTTAAATGATTCCCAATTGATTAATTACAGTCTCTCATACTCATGGTCACTTTTAATCTGGTCTTGTATAATTATTATTTTCTATTTGATGATATGTGATACGGTCTGATTTGTTTGTATATAAATTGAATATGTCTGAAATACATTGGAGGCTCATATTTATGTTCTGAACTTAAATGAATAGGACTAGACGAGAAGAACTAATAACCATTCATAATTGACTTTAGGCTGCTTGTACTGGTTAACACGTCATTAGTTTGGCACAATGCCAAGGTTGTATAAGTCGATGTTTTGACTGGCGACTTAGTCATGTGATATTTGACGTGGCTTAGAACAATAACATATATTGTATATCGTCTTCCAGTTTCTTATATTCTTCCATGCCAGTTCAAATTCAACTTCATTGGTTAAGATATGTAACACATTATTTAAAATAATATAACTTATTGTAACTTTGAAGTGTTTTACAACGAAATATCATTTAACTGAATAGTTTGTAAAGGAATTTTATAATAATAATGCAAAAAATCAAAGGGCCAATTAACCAATAAGGAACTGATTGGGTCCATTCCACACTCTTATAATTTGGTAAACTGTTTAACTATGTATAATATCTAGAACGTATCTTTCATTCATTAAGGAAAAATCGTTACATTTTTTGATCAATAAGTATAAGAAAAGACATGAAATATGACGTGACGTTTAATGATAATAATAATAGTGGAAGACCAAACTTTGAATACTATACATGTATTATGTGAAAATGCTTATGATAACAATAATCTACTTGAACCATCAGTATTAAGTTGACTAACTGTCCGTTGGTCTGAGCCTTGTTGATAGATAGAGACTATCTGGTTGAAGTCTGTGATATTAACGTGATCAGTGCTTAGAAATTTTAAATGAAATGTCTCAGGATCGATCACAATAGTGCAGAAGCATTCACTTTCTATCTTATTCAAGATATTAGTTTCAGTTTGGGAAGGACAGGAGGCTCGATGGCCTGTGTTAGTCCTGGCAATGGTGGTCTCTCAGTTGATCCAACTTTCTTTTGAAAGAGTCGACGGATGGAGCCTCAACCACGTTCATTCATAGGTGTTTTTTTATTATGTCTTTTCGAATTGAAGCTTAGTCAATTCGATTTATGTCATATCTTTTCTGTTCGTTTGCTGCTCAACAATTTAAGCTCATCATGTTCATATATAGGCCAACACTCATGAGTGTCAGGAGCTACGTTGATCATGACTGAATGAGAGTGGCTCCACAAAATTTGGGGATAAATTTACAGAAATTTTCAGTGTTAATGACGAATTTTTTATTTCGAAATTAAATCCCTCTCCGTAATGAAAAAAGCCCGTCTGTTGGAAGATCATTTTCCTTTCAGATTTTCTTCAGAAATTAAAAAAAAGTTTCGTTCATACTCTTAGATTCATCCTTACAAATTACGGGAGAATTAACCTTATTAAACCGACAAAACGAAGTCACAGAAGAACGTTCTGAGTACTGTGTATGATAGATATTTAGTTCTGTCTATGTATGTGTACACCAAAAGTGCCTAGGGTGGAGTATACCACTGAAGAGCAATTTAGTAAAAACCGAACTGAATCCAGTTATTATCAATGTGCTCCTTGAATACAGATACCATTGGTACAACAACTATGATGTTTACGTGTTTTTGAACGCCTCCTACACAATTTCTACCTATTATTAATGAAAAGTAACTATCCTGATTACCAAACCTTTATAAAAACCCAAGCCCATTTTATAAGAGTGAATTATTCGAGGTTAAAGATTAGAATTATGATACATGTAAAACTACTCTGTAGTCATACAAACGAACGAATTTCGTTCAAAAATATAAAAGACGCTATATGAATAGTTTAATCATAAAGCAAAGTGTCACTAAGTCAAAGTTTCCGTCTGAATTACAGATTTAGGGTTAGGATTTCGGGATAGTGTCAAGTTGCCTATCATATTACAGTCTATATAGAAAGAATTAGACAATTAACATTTTAACACCATTAGTTTTGTTCTGTCTGCGAAAACGTTTTTGCTATCAGATTAAAGATTTTAAGCCGTATACAAAAATATTTCTATTGTACGTTACATATAGTATTTGTAGTTCGAACAAGAACTTAAAAGTCGACTACTTGGTTCTGATTACTTCGTCCCTAAAGTATACTTTTACCAAAAGTGTTAACTTCTTTCAAACAAATGCTCAGCCTAGTAACCTCTGTTTTGTTCTATAGGGAATTCAGCAAATGTATCATAAACATATTCAACTCTCAAAAAATTTGGATGTACGATGTGTACAGTGACTGCAAAAGTATTATTATTATTATTATTATTATTATTATTATTATTATTATTATTATTTATTACTGGTTACTATTATTACTAGTTGAAGTAGTAAAAGCGGTAGATTTGAGAATTTCACGTGATTCAAACCTTTACTGGAAGATACCAGGGCCAATAAGACAAGATAGTTGAGATTCTCTAAAACAATATGACTAATCAACTGACATTGATTATAAGCAAAAACAATTTTAATTATAAAAATTAATGTAATATCAGACCTCCAGAATTTTGATATATGAATCATCAGTTCTTTCAGTGAAATCTGTGTTTGTGGACGCATCACAAGTTACTCCAGATTTCACTGATTCCTGTGATTTTTTCAGCTCAATTTCAAGTTTAGTTATACGACTCTAGAAAAAGAACATGAAAAAAAGAATAAAACATTTTTTGCACGAAAAAGTTATTTATTTTAATGCCATTCAACTGTTATTTGATGTAAAGTAGACTCTTAAATGGATTAGTTTTGTCAGTCAGTCAGCTACAGCATAGAACCAAACACATATGTGCATCGGTCCAAGTTGCCATACCTCATTAACACAACAAGATGAACACTGGATTCATAGAAGTATTTGATTCAACGGTGGTAATATATAAAAAAAAGATTGCATACAAGGACCGTTGTTGCTACCTTGACGTGGTGGTCGAGCTTGCCTATCGTGTTGAACTAATCGAGCTATACTGGCTGGAACAATCATTCCTCAAGGTCTTACCATGCCATATAGGTCGGTTGAAGAGCGATAAGAGTAAAAGCAACAAACTCAAGGTCTAAGGGTAAAGTCGTACTGTTGACTGTACAAAGGTGTGACAGCAGTAAAGTGTTTCCTCCAGACAGCCAGCATAACAGTGATGCTGCCTTCCCACAAGGAGGGGTACGGTCATAAGTGGTCGACCCCTAAAAATACACATCTCTCCTTATCCCACGGATATCCGTCTCCGGCGGTAAGGTCTCAACAAGTATGGAGCTAACACGAAAATTACCCACTAAAAGGTCGTGTATGACCAACCTCAAGCAGTTGTCCCTTGAGCACTGCGGTCACGCTTTCAGGTCACTAAGACCACCTCTAATCCAATTTCTCTTTCATTTACCTCCAGAAGAACCTTTCTACGGTGTGGGCAACCGGGAAGTGATAATCGCCCTCATACCTCTAACAGCGCTCAAGACCACTGTATTCATAATCAACCTCACTCTTAATTGATTAGCTAAACAAAATTTTAAGTAGTGATTGAGTAGTTCGTCGGTTAAAGTAATCCATTTTAAACTACTTGGTAGCATGTTTATACCTGACTCTACATATTTCGGTCTACAAAATTTTGTCATATCATTTGCCTCCATATAATAAGCCTTCAAGTATCAAATTCATAGACATTAATAACAAACTTAATAGGTTGGGAGAAAGATAGATGTAGTCATACGAATTCATGATACCAATCTATAAAGTCATTGACTTTTGGTCTGGAGCATATTGGTAGGTGAAGACTATCATGGCTGAGATCTGTGTACTTGTAATGTTACTAGTATGTTAAATAAATTAAGCGGATATACTTATATAACAGAAACTGACCTGTAACAAGTTTTTAAGTGTATTATGTTCTTTCAAACTAATTGATTCTTTATCGTTGATGGAAACATCTTCATTGTTTTGCTCTTTTGAATTGATTATTTTCTTAAAGAGTAAATATCAAGAAGTAATGTAGAAGAGAATTTAAACCACGAATATTAAAATTATTCCATAAACTGTATATTCAAAAATAATGAATCGCTGATATAATAAGTAAATGGAATATTCTAACTAAATTGTTGCACTTTGACCAATTATGATGACAACCAATCATTTTTATGATTAATGTAAAGGAATGCCAGTCAGTCAGTCATACGCAGTGTAGAATCTGGTACATGTGCATCCGTTCCAGTTGCTATGTTATACAAGTACAGTGAGGTAAAATTAATTCAAGAGAAATCTCGATGTAGTCAGGGTAATAAAAGTTTCAGTGGTAGCGAAAAGATTAGATATAGAAAAAGAAACAAAAAGGTATAAGGTTTTCGGACTCGGATTCTAAAGGGAGACAATGAATTAATGTGCCTACTTCATTACAAATGATTCTTAGCCATGACATTCAAAGTCTCTAATTATTGATTACAACAACCAGGTAGTTTACATCTATCTACATGGCTTAGTTCAATTGCCAATGATTTCATGAACTGATTCCATATCTTCGTTTGGTCGCCCTTAGCTTTCTTCCAGTCTACTCCTAAACCAGATAACATTGAGATCGTTAAGGTAGGCGGTGGTCAGGCATAAGTTACATATGTCTTAATCACCTAAATTGATGAAGACTCACTACCTCATTAATTGAATTTCCATATTTACTTAGTACCCTATTACTAACCTCGGTACTCGGTCGTGATAAATGTATGGGAATGAATTATTATCCAACATTGATAAAAAACTAAACACTTCAATCATTCCAATTATATTTGTATACAATTTTACGACATGTGATCTCACATACAAGTCATACTTGTCAACTTGAAAGTGATGAAAGTATTTTACAAAAAGACATGTTTAAGCCGTAAAAATAATACTTTGCCCCTGTTCCTACATTGACGGTCTTTAATTTTTATTATATTATGTTTTTGATTGAGATCATGAACCGATTGATGTTAGACCATCTTTGGAAACCTGGAAGCACTGGACGGCCGTTTCGTCTTATTGTGGGACTCCTCAGCAGTGCGCACTCACGATCCCGCTCGCAGGATTCAAACCCAGGGCCTTCAGTCTTGTGCACGAACGCTTAACCTACTGGGCCACTGAGCTGCCATCCAATAGTGATAGTGTCTAACATCAACCAATCCACGAAATTAGGCGACCATCTTCCATTGTACTCAGGTAGATACCTGTCTCTACCCGACATGATTATATTACTAAACTGAATGTAGAAAATATTTACAGATAACCATCATGGTTATTGTATTTGAGATCATTTAGTGATTTTTGTTTACACAAATTACGACTATTAAGTTTATGAGATCAGACTAAAATGTATCACAAACTTGTACATTACACATTACATGTAATTATTGTCTTCTTCAGTCAGTCAGTCAATAAATAACAACATAGAACTTTGTACGTATGTACATCAGTTCAAGTTGCCACACCACATTACATTAGCACAGCGATGCAGTTGTCGATTCAAATCCAATAGTGGTAGAGGTAGTAAGACTATAAGCAGTAATCGGAAACATTAGGGTTTGAATATGTTTTTCAAAGAGTATAATCCAGTGAAATAAATTTGGAAAGAGAAAAAAGGAGCATGAAGATTTCAGAAGATTAGAATTTGGCAGGACACAAAGAGTGGATGCACCTGAGCCATTGCAGACAATTTTGAGCCATGTCATACAAGGTCTATAATCATCGGTTGCTATCCTATCTTGGATCCCAACCAGGTAGTCTACACCTACCAACATGGCTCAGTTCAATTGTCAGTGACTTCATGGACTTAGTCCATGTTTTGGTCTGGTCGCACCTAGATTTCTTCCAATCTACTCCTATATCATTGAAAACATCACACGTTGGGGTAGTCGGTGGTTGGGCATAAGTAACACGTGTCCCAGCCATCTCAAGTGATGAAGTTTCAGTACTTCATCAATTGATTTGTCTTCTTAGAACATTGTATGGATTTATTTATGTAAAATAATTGATAACTGAAATGATGATAAGTGCTTAATGTTGTCAGTATCCATCTGTCATAGTAGATGTGATGGAGAGATAAAACTTTCTTACGGGGATGTTCTATTATAAATTCAATTAACAAACTGATTTGGTAAAGAAACCATACAATTCTCAAGCAGTGAAGTACAATTGTAAACCTCACTAGACTTACTTTAGTTTCACTACCAGGATCACAAAAATAATTTTAACCCTAAACCATAGTGTACTAACATGTACATGGTTGATGAGTCAAACGAACACGACAGTGGTTACGTAGCTATCTGAAAGATGTACAAAGTTTTATTTCATTTGTTGAATAGGTTTTTTGCAAGATAAAATATTTCATCACAACAAATGATTTTGATTAAAACAATATCATCTTATTACTTAACTGAATCATTCCATTGGAATGAAATTAATAAACGTCTGTAAAAATCTTACTTACTTACGCCTGTTACTCCTCGTGAAGGAGCATAGGCCGCTCACCAGCATTCTCCATCCAACCCTGTCCTGGGCAATCCTTTCCAGCTCCTTCCAGTTGTTATTCATCTTTTTCATATCTGCTTCTATTATCCAACGTAATTTGTACTTAGGCCTTCCTCTTTTCCGCTTCCCTGCACGATTCCAAGTTAGTGCTTGTCTCGTGATGCAGTTTGATGATTTGTGTAAAGTATGTCTTATCCATTTCCATTGTCTTTTCCTAATTTCTTCTTCAGCTGGAAGCTGATTTGTTCTCTCTCACAAAAGGCTGTTGCTGATGGTATCCGGCCAATGGATGTTGAGTATCTTGCGAAGACAGCTATTTATAAATACTTGTACCTTCTTGATGATGGTTGTTGTAGTTCTCCAAGTTTCAGCTCCATACAGTAGAACTGCCTTGACGTTCGTATTGAAGATTCTCACTTTGATATTGGTTGAAAGTTGTTTTGAGTTCCATATGTTCTTTAACTGTAGGAATGCTGTCCTTGCTTTGCCAATCCTTGCCTTTATGTTTGCATCTGAACCCCCTTGTTCATCGATTATGCTTCCCAGGTATGTGAAGGATTCTACATTTTCCAGAGTTTCGCCATCAAGAGTGATTGGATTTCTGTTCTCCGCTTTGAATTTCAGGACTTTGGTTTTCCCTTTGAGTATGCTGAGGCCTACTGATGCAGAGACTGCTGCTATACTGGCTGTCTTTGTCTGCATCTGTTCGTGTGTATGCCTGTAAAAATCTTATTCTCTTTAAAATTAACTTGCAACTAATTGAGCGCTAAATAGTGATCAATTTTACATTTTCAGAATTGGGGTTTATGAAGACTGTAGTAATTTTAATAGTTGAATTCATGAGTCGATCTAAGCAAGACCACTATTGAGAACCTGGAGACACTGGACAGACGTTTTTTCTTAGTACGAAAATCCTCGGCAGTGCGCACTGACGGTCGCAAATGTGAGACTCGAACCCAGTACTTTCGGTCTCGCACGTCAACACAACTTCTAAATCACTGAGCCGGCATCGAACGGTGTTAACCCATGATCTTGCGCAACCCTCCGTCCGTTTTCTTGGTGCATCATTATCAGAAGATGGGTATGTAGAGATTGTAGTAATTTTAGTAGTAGAACTTTATATTTGTCTAGTTGTTGAGTGCTGACTGGATCTTATCGATCATGTTACAATACGGCAAAAAATCAAAGTATCTTGACATCATACTCAACATAGATACATAGATACTGTTTCACATTAGAAGATTTATTTATTTATTTAAACACATAAACATTGTTACGAGGAGGAATCAAATACATATGCGCCACAAAGATCGTTCGCTTTGTGTGAGGGCTGGAACACTGTCTGGGTGCTCAGACCGAAGTAGGTGGTTTTCATAGGGGGCCTTTACCCCAGACTTTGACCCAAAGGTCTAATCCACAAGACGGTGGAGCAGAGAGATGCAGTCCCATGATAGCTATTGACCAACAATCAGTTCATACATCATTTATTCCCTCAGGATCTTGAAGCGTATGTGCACCATTGGATTGAAATCAGGGTTTTAAAACTCCTCTAAGTAGATGCTCTGTATCCATCAACCTGGTTAAATTGCTGGACATTCGCTTTTAGTCCTCTCCATTTCGTGAACAACCGCCCTAACCGCGAAAAGGCAATGAGTAAGACTTCCCTGATAGAGGCTGTATACGCGTGGTCAAATGAGAGCATTTCGAGAGGGAGAGCTGAATCTTCCCATCTTCAACCATACCACGACATTAAAAAAATCTCCTAATCAATGGTATTATAGAATTACTGTGAACATCTGAAAGTATAACCTATCTATTTCTCTTCAGAAAATGAGTTTATTTTAAATATTAAGTATTGAATGTTTGTAACTGATATTATATCAGTGTGTTGAGTTACTCTCTCTTGTATTAGGTATATACGTAAACACTCATTTAATATTATGATATTAGTGCTACGAAGCAAGAGAAACATATCTACAACTGAAAAACATCTGAAACTGAAAACAATTTTCAATCAACACCAAGGTCAGTATTTGCAATACAAATGTCAAGACAGTTCTACTGTACGAGGCGGAAACTTGGAGAACTATGAAAGCCATCATCTAGAAGATACAAGTGTTTATTAATAGATGTCTACGCAAAATACTTCGGATCCGTTGACCACATACTATCAGCAACAACTTACTGTGTGAGGGAACAAACCAAATTACAGTGAAGCAAGAAGCGCTGGAAGTGTATAAGACACACATTGAGGAAATCACCCAACTGCGTCACAAGTCAAGCTCTCACTTGTAATCCCCAATGTCAAAAGAGGAGAAGAAGAACACCAACGAACATATTAATTCGAGAAATGGAGTCAGACAGACATGAGAGTAATGAACAACAATTAGATAGAACTAGAAAGCAAGTCTCAGGGCAGATTGAATTGGAGAATGCTGATCGGCGTAAGTGCTATGAATGACCTACTACTTAAAAATAATAATAACAACTGCCCATGGAGAAGATTTCTAGCTCAAGTAGTAGATGATTTCAAAGAAATTTTATTCTTTGATCTGGATGAATTGGTCATGGAGTTTTCATTGTTCTTCTTCTGAATGTCATTCAACAAAAAATAGAACAATGAATGCTCCACAACTAAACCATTCAATTCAAAAAACAAACAAACAACGACTCATTTCAATAGTCAATCACAGTTACTTAGAAGAGAACAACTTACATTATTTCTCAAATTTATCTTATCATTAATCTTATTTATTTGTCTAGATTGAATTTCATATAAATGTGGATAATGAAATCGTTTATTTTTATGTATTGAAGATTTGAATTTATGATTATGATTATTATTGTTGTTTAAATGGTTACTATTCAATTGTGCAAAATGTTTCATTTGTTCAATTGTTTTTTGTCGTTGTTTTAATTGTATTTTTAAATTGGTTATTTGACCGCGTAAATCATCTAATAAATTTGATAGGATTATTGATTGATTACCATTTTTGAATTGTTTTAATGATTTTTGTAAAATTTCTGGGTTTTTTAAATCATTCAATTTTAAAATAGAATTTTCATTATTCGATAATAAAGGTGAATAAGTTTGATTATGAATACAATATGAGTTAATATATGATTCTAATGATTGTATACGATCTTCATACTATGGTGATTGATACATAAGAAATAAATGATAACATTTGTTAATTTATTAATGAAATGAATTAAAAGTTCTATTTGAATTCAATTTCATGTTTATTGGTAAGACTTAAACATTAAATGCATCGTTTCACATATCATGGGACTAAACTTACTTCATATAGTTTCTGTTATAATTTATGAGTTTGTGCTCTTAACAATCTATAATATAATGATACAGCCAATTATTGAATAGTGATTTATCGACCCGACTAATCTAGCATAAAACCTATACAAAAAGTCTGGAGTCTTTATCGGCACTTCTCTATGCCTAGCCCTGCTTGCTAAGTCTAAAATATCAATCTCAACCTCTGCAATATGAATCATTTATTTCAAATATAGTAGGTTTATATACAAACTAAACAGATCACATCGTACCATAAAATACAAAATAAAATCTGTACAAGATTTAGCCAAATGTGACTGTGAATGTGGGAAATAGTAATTGATAGACTGTGTATAACTCAGTAATGGTAAATCGTATAATAATAGTTCATAGGTCAAAATAAAGCTTATAATAAGAAAGACACAAATATGAATAGTTTAGTTACTTGACAATTATACGATAAAAATATAGGTATAGTATTGGTCCACTGGACGGTCGTTTCGTCCTACTATAGGACTCTTCAGCGGCGCTCATCCACGATCCCCCACGAAGGAGATTCGAGCCCAAGACCTATCAGTTTCGCGCGTAAGTGTATAACCAATAGACCACTGAGTCGGACGGCATCAAACGGTGTTAATGACTAACTTCAACAAATCCATAAAATTGAGCGACACATCAACGATTGTCATCAGTGAGTTACTATCTCATAACAGACCCAGTTGATCTCCGCTGGTCAATGCTTCTCAGTAAAACTCTAGGATATCCCTCTTGAAGCTAGTTACTAGTGAGCATATGTTGATTAGTATCAGAAAGGGTTGTCTGGAGATTGTAGTAATTTAATAGTTGAGATCATGAGTCAGTTGACTTCTGATATTAAATTCCAATTTGATTAACAGAACTCAATCAGCTCTAAAGACCAGAAAACAATTATGTTATTTATTCCTGTTAGAAGTTCAAATAGTTATATTTAATCAAAATGATTTTTTGCCTCGGGAACCGTTGATCAGTGTCTCACGGACTAAGTTACTACACAAAACTCTGATTCCAGCTAGTTCTATTTCGTGTTTACTATTCACTCTATAACTTATTGTCGATGACTTAGCCAATTACTCGCTCGACCAGCATCATTAACATTGAACCGGCAAGAGGTTCCTTATTTTATTATTCGTTTTAACACATAGATATTGGTACAAGGAGGCATCAAATACATAGGCGCCACACAAATCTTATTCGATATGTGTGAGGGCTGTGATACTGCCCGGGTTCTCAAGCCGAAGCAGGTGGTTTTCTTAGGGCGCCACTCCACGAGCCTTTGACCTGAAGGTCTGATCCACAAGGCAGTGGAGCATCGTAAGGAGACGCAGTCCCATGGTGGCCGGTGACCAACGACTGGTTCATATATCATCTGTTCTCTCAGGATATTGGAGCCCATGTGTACCATTGGTTTAGAATCCGGTTAAAGCGCCGGACATTCGCTTTTCGTCCTCTCATTTTCGTAAACAACACCCCTGCCACGAGAAGGTAGTGAGTAGGACTTCTCTGTCAGAGGCTTTATACGCATGGCCGTGTGAGAGCAAATCGAGAGGGAAAGCAGACTCTTCGCACTCTCGGTCGTACCAGGGCATTTGGGGGCTACTGTTCACTAGTTCCTCTTTACGCTTTGCCTTGAATTCAGAAAAACTATTTGCATAGTTTCTAAAAAAGGTTATTCACTTGACGGATAACGTTTTTTTATTATAAAACTAAATATTTAACATTATTCGATAGAATATAGATGCTCAGAATACTTTGAAAATTTTAAGTTGACTAAATGTTTCTCAAAAATGTTTGAAAGATATATTTGTCAAACTGTCATTATCATAGAGTTGGGGGGGGGCTATATGAAGCCATCAAAGATGAAATATAATAATTGAATCAAACTGTAGTTTATTGGTTATATCACTTGGATTTTACACTATTACATTATAGAATTGAATAGTTCTCCACCTATTTCGTTTTAAATGGAGGAAAAGAGTAAAACCAAATACTCGAATCTATAATGGATTTCAGTCAGTAAATCACAACTGACGTAGGATGTAGTATAGATGAACAGTCGGTTTTAGTTGTCACATCATATTACCACGATGAGTTTTAATTCACATACATGTACAACAAAAACTTTGAAATGACAAAACTACTATTAACAGTAAAGAACAAAAAATATAACGATGAGTTTTAGTATTTTGTGTGTTGTTAAAGAGATGAGAGCTGTTATCGGTTCCCCACATAGTGAAAAGATATTTCTTGAGGGATTTACAAGGGTGTTATTGACTCTATAAGTGACCACAGAGATGAAGAGACAACTTCTCGATGCCAGTCACATATGTCCTTTTTTAACGGATTTTTGATGTTTTAGCTTTGTACTTCAGGCTTTAGTGGAAGAGATGGTGATCCATTTGATAAGGTGAGGTGTGACATTTACAAAGTTAATTTTTTCTTGTCTTTTACTTTCATTATGAAGAGACAGAATATTTACACTTGGTATATGGGTAGTAATGGAATTTGGTACTTGAGTTGAGTCTTATTTGGACTTCTCAAACCTGATATACCTGTACCCTAGTGTTGATGTTCATAGTGCGAATTGAACCTATTATCTTTCACTTCAAGTATGCTACTCATCATCCATTGAGCCTCTGAAATTTGGATAGTCATTTTTCCTGAGGATACTGGAGCCCATGTGCAACATTGAATTAAAATCAGGGTTTTCCATCTCCTTTACGTAGATGTTCTGTATCCACAAACCTGGTTAAATCGCCGGATATTCGCTTTTCGTCTTCTTGACTTCGTGAACAACCGCCCCAACTGCGAGAAGACAATGAGTAGGACTTCCTTGACAGTGGCTGTAAACACGTGGCCATATGAGAACATTTCGAGAGAGAAAGAAAGATAACTAACTCTACTCATTCTCGGCCGTACCACGTCATTCGGAGGCATGATACCCATTTATTCTAATATGTTGTTAAACAGTTTAATATGGAAACCATCATAAACATTTCTTATTCTGAAGTCAGTATCCTGTTTTATAAACATTTTAGGGAAATATTTCTATATTAATTAATTTTGTTTATTGTTGAGAAACATATTTGTTTTAATAATGATCTTATTGGAAATGAAGAAGTAAGTTCTTCTTGACCGTAACAAAAAAATCGGTTTAAAAAAATGCCAATATTAATAATTGTTTCTATATCCAGTCCTCAAATGCCCTGGTACTGCCGAGAGTGCGAAGAGTCCACTCTCACATGGCCACGCGTATACAGCCTCTGCCAAGGAAATCCTACTCACTGCCTTCTCGTGTCATTACTGTTGTTTACGAAATTGAGAGGACGAAAAGCGAATGTCCTGTGCTTAAACCGGGAGTTGGAAAACCCTGGGCTACAGGATCCTGAGGGAAAAAAGGATATATGAATCAATCGTTGGTCACTAGCTATCATGGGACTGCGTCTCCTTACGATGCTCCACTGCCATGTGGATCAGACCTTCAGGTCAAAGGCTCCGGGTGTGGACCCCTAAGAAAACTGCCTGCTTCAGTTTTGGCACCCTGGCAGCATCACAGTCCTCACACATATCAAATTCGATCTGTGTGGCGTCTATGTATTTGATGCCTCCTTGTACCAATATCTATGTGTTAAAATAAATAAATAAATAAATCCAGTAAAATCAAATCAAATGAAACATAGGCTTTATTATGTCACAAAATAAATAAATTGACTACTACTACTTTTGATAATTGAGTAGTATGTATATTTCTAATGACAATATTATGTGTATAAAGTGTACAAAGAGTAGTATGTTAGTTAAAGGTCGTGATTTAAAACTTTTCATTTGTAGGTTTGAGTTTCCTTACATCTATATCAGTTTAAATAATTAGTGATTGTATTTAATTAGTGTCAAAAATTCCAGTACAGAAATTTATACATAGTAAATTCTACTGTATATAATTTAGGATATGAGAAGTTTATTGGTTTCTGTAATGTATCTTAGTAATTCTATCTGTCTTCCAAGTTTGTTCAGCTGATTCAAATACAGAAGGTTTGGAAAACTCTTTAATGGTAACAGTTTATTGTGCTTTTCCCTTTTTTTCCTAGGGCATAAGTTACGTATAAACAGTGATCTTAGGTGATTAGGCCGAATACTATGAATCTAAATTCTGCGTTGACTAACTGTGGTCAAAAACCTCTAAATGGATTCATGAAAATACGTTTATTCACCGTGATATTTGAAACCATGCAATCAATTGTCATAGTCAGTCATTTTACTTCTGAACTTATCAGTTTATGGTTATGTTAATGATTGATAAAAACGATTACGTTTTAGTTACCTGTCACCTTATACACTTGAGAATTGAGGAATGATTAAACTACTCTAATAGAAACGGGTTAATTGGGGATACCATAACAGCAGCTGGGACGAAAAACCTCAAACATTTGCCACCAATACGGATAAATATATAATGTGCGGAAAACCTGATATTCAAATATAGCATTTTGAAATAGTATAACTCAGTATACGTAGTAACGGGGGGGTGACCTTAAACTATACATTAAATTAGTGAACCAAATGTAGTGACAGCCAATCAGAATAGGTAAAAGATCATGTGAAGAGTTTATTTAGATGATATGTGCCCCTGATTATCATTACTATTTAAATTGATTGAAATTAGACTTGGAAACTACTGAATCCCAGCTAAGCGGTTTATAGATAAAACGTTTGTAGGCAATATCGAAGATCCTAAGTTCGATTCTTGCTTCTGAGTTCATGGACACACACTGCTGAGGAATCTCATGCTAGGACGAAACAGATGTTAGCGCGCCCAGGCTCCCAATAGTTGTCTAACTTAGACCTGTTCGTGATTTTAGTGGAAAACTGAGTAATCCACTGATCGCATTGACAGCAGTAAGATTCGTACTCGTCTAGTTTTCAGTGGTGAGCGAATTTTATTTATTATGTTTCAATCTAGCCTAATTCTAAGTAACTTGGTATGTTTTAGTGTTAGATAAATTGTTCCTATGACTTGTAGATGTGTTTTCGCAATTGGTATATTCATATGATTTAGTTCTTAAATAGTTAAAATGTTTAAAAGTTCCCTTGTTTTTCCTTGACTCAACTAAATCTCGATTAGTATAAAAGTATTTGATAATACAGACAAAAGCTGAAATATGAGACATATTAGTCATATTTGTTTCATTGTCTCGACTAATATTGTAAATGGGTATGGTTTATTAGAAACTAAGCGGGTGGTTGCGCAATAATCAACTCAAAAAGCTTGTCTTATTTATTTGATGTTCACCCTTAACTTCTAATATTTAGTTGATGATCTGGAATATTACATGATAAAAATAGTTTAGAATAGTAATGTTCGAAAAGCAGAAAAAAGTAATGTTTTTTCGATTCGACAGGTGAACTCGATCGATAGAGCTCAGTCGGCACTGGGAACTAAGGAAACATGGTATTTATTGACTACTACTCAGTGATAAATATTGTTAATATCTCAGTCATATAAGTGGTCAACTCACGCCTAAACAGCACAGGGACAGCGATTCGGACGGTAAAACAGAATAACTCTGATCCGAATCCCATTGAAACCATCAGTTTCCCCAAAATTCCAAGTACGTCTTGTTGATGAGTTCCATGTAGTACGAAATTTAGGTGAGGTAATGCTTCCTGCCATCGACCTTGAACCATTTAACACCCCTAACTCTTGAACATTGATTGAACGTTACATTTTAATAAAACAAGAAAAAAACGGTAAATAACACTAATGAATCAATTACCTGTAATTTAACTCGTTCATATTGTTGCTGAAGTGCACGAATAGCTCGTTTCTCATTTTCATGAGCTCTGTCTAATTCTGATTCAAGAAATTTAATTCTTTGAAGAAGAAATGCTTGTTCACTTTCATTTGATAAATCCTTTAATTATTTAAAATAAAATTAGGAATAACGAGAAAAAAGGGTAACATTGAATTAACAAGTAAATTTATAGTGACTGATTTTAGCAAGCGGATGTTCTTTGAGCTGGATGGTTTGGTCGTGAAGCTTTCATCGTTCTTCTGAACGACATCATCAGCACAAACTTCAGGTAAAAGTGAAGTGTTCAAATTTCTTCACATATGGTTCACATTTTGTCATGTAGACCTCGATGTTGATTGGTTTTTGTTGACATTAAACCTCTCATCGTTAAGAAGAATGATGAAAGCTCCACGACCAAACCATTCAGCACAGAGAATAAAACTCCATCAAAATTATCCACCTGAGGGATTTTCCATTTATTTAGTGGGTTGGTACAATGTTAATTAGAGTGTAATTTCTACTCAGGATTTCATTGAAACCATGATCTGATCTACGTTAGACAACCGTTGAAAACACATAAGCATTGGAAAACTGCTTCGATTTAATTTGAGACTCTTCACCAGTCAACATCCACGACCACACAAGCAGTAATCGAGCCCGAAATCTTCGATCTCGCGCACAGACGCCTAACCTATAGGGCACTAAGCTGATATCTAACAGTGGCAATGTCCGAATTCAATAAATCTACGAAGTTAATCGAGCGATGTCGTGGATTAATTAAAGTTGCGCGTTAACACTGTTGGATTTCAGCTAAGTAGTCTAAAATCTAGGCGTCCGTGAGCGAGATAGGTTTTGAATTCGATTACTGCTTGTGTGGTTGTGAATGTGAACTGGTGAAGAGTTTCAAATTAAATCGAAGCTGTCGTCCAATGCCTACATGTTTTCAATGGTTGTATAAATCAGATCGGACCATTGTTTCAATGAAATCCGACATCTAACACAACCACATACTGAAAGTTCATGATTTCGTTTGAAGTTATAACTTTTAGCATATCCGTGTTTTTCATTCACCATGTTAGACAGCATTACTTTGAACACATTCATAGCAGCTGATAACTCGAGCTATTTGTCATCTATCTTAAAGTGTACTGTTTTACTCCATTGCTAGGCAGACTTCAATGGTAAAGTTAGCCACCATTTTAACAACCATACATTTGCCAAGTGTAAAATTGTCTACTTTTTTTTGAGGCACACGTTTTGTATGAGTGTTAATAACGCTACACGATTACCGTAACTGAAGTACCGGAAATTGGGGTTCGAACCACTCATTCAGTGATTGAATAATTAGTATATTAACCACTAATTTACCAATCCAGTTGACTTTTCATCCTTCTCTAATCGGTTAATCCAAATTATAACAGACAGCATAATTTATAATGATGATAATTTCAATAGTTTTGAACAGCCAAAATTGGGAAATGGCGTCAAACATTTAACTTTATGATCATTATTACAATATGGTAAATTTTGAATGTTACGTCATGTCACTTCAATAGTATAATTAACTTTTAGGTAAATACAGCCAAAAGACAAAACTCTCACAGTCTAGACTTCCAACTTATCGGCTCTCATCAATAACATCTGTAATATGTAAGTAATTGATGCCACGTCGAAGACTTTCAGTTTATCCTAACAGTATTGGTGACGTTACGTAACGAATATCAGTCACACTGTAAAGTAGTGATAAGTAACTTAGCGTACAGATGAGATCATATTTTTAATTGAAATAATTAAATGCGTATAAAATTTATTTCTACGAAATTGGTAATTGCCGCATCTAATTTCTTCATACAAAAGAGCTTAGTGTGTTCTGTACGCTTTGCCTTAATATTGCTCTAATTCACAAGCAATATCGAGGCAGTGTGCAGAGGATGCACATATGCTAATGAGCGACTGATCAATTTCAGTCCTAAACATCGGTGGGAAGATTCAAGTAAACAATATCAAATGAATTTAAACTTCCCCTTATTGCATAAGCAAGTGGCTATCAAGACTCAGTACCTAAGTGGATAACGCGATGGCGTTTGAAGTGAATGGTACTGAGCTCGGGTCCCGGGGTGAACATCAATTCTGGAATACTGGTACATCCAGTTGACGAGTCCCAAATAGGATGACGCTCGAGACCTGGATTCCACTATCAGCCACCAACTATCTTGGCTTATAATTCATTCATTAGTGAAAGGGGAAATTCAATGGAATTATCGCAGAAACAATCGGAAATAAAATAATTAAAGAAGTCTAAAATATAATCTAAAGAGTGAAAACATTAAAAATGGACAAAAAACCCTAGATTATCATAAAACTAAATTAGAATTACGGTAAAAACTGTTAGTGATGAAGAGGAGCATACCAATAATTATCATGTTAAGTTTAATAGTGTCCTTGGACTTTAAATGTACGCTCCCTATTGGTCGATATTTATTTCACTTTTCAAATATTGTACAAATGTTGTTTTCTATTTTACGGTACGATGTGGTCTGGTTGGTTGATATATAAATAAAGTATGTCTGGAATATAATGATTCATAGCGACCCTAAAGGGACTTTGAGAAGATCCACATACTAACTAGGATTAAATGAGGGTTGGAAACCAGTATGAGGAATTAGAATTAGAATTTAAAGTTGATGGTTGTGGGTGGGAATTAAATTTGGAGTTTTCATCACCAAGTGACATCAGCTATAATGCCAATTCACTATTTAGCCAAATGTACGCATTAATTTCGCGCCAAAATCCAAGACCTGTTATCCTACATATATCATTGGTTCGTCCTTAAATTATAGTCTCACCGTAATTTATGGACCCACCAATCAGGTAAAAGAAAACAGGTCTTAGATTATAACGCCAAATTCGTTCATCCATTTGGCTAAATAGATCCTTGGCATTATAGCTGATGTCAGTTCGTGATAAAAACCTCGAATTTAATTCCTAACCTTGACGATCAACTGTAAGTTCTAATTCCTCACACAGCTTTATCATCTTCATTTAGTCCTAGCTATCAAGTGAACCCTCTCAAAGTCATTTTAGCGTCGCTCAAACGTTATCCATAAATTATAGTCTTATCTCAGTTACTAGTCAATAGATAAATCTTTTTTTTTAATGGAAAATGAAAAGAGAGAAAAAACGACCAGAGAGTAGAAAATAATAAATAAAGAAATAAAAATATATTTGTTCATAAATATAAACAAAGAGAGAAAGAAAATTCAATATTCAATTAACTGATTTGTTGTCTTCAGGATAAAAATAAAAATAAACAATGTCACATTCTTGTTGTTATATGATCAATTTACACGTTGAATAAACAATATTGATCGAAATAATTAATTTAACCGTTACTATAAGATTTATTTTTTTATTTTTTTTCATTGGTATCAGGGATTGAAATAATCATAGTAACTAATTGAAAACAAGGGGGTGGATAGATAATAAAACACTTTGATGTGGTTAAAATAATAAATAATTGATTAATTTATTCATTGTAACAAATTAACATTATTAGGATACAAATGAATTTAATTGATCAGTTAGTTGTAGGAAGAACTATATGTTTCAAACGGTAATATTTATCAAGGCAAACATTGCTAATAATGCTAATGTTGTGAACAGAACCCGGGATGGGACAACTGAATGTATTTAGGACAAAATTACAGAGTTACTCAGTAAAATAGAAAAACACCATAGTAAATCGTTAGTTTGCAAAATATCAATCCATCATATCAAACAGGACTGTTTCTGTTGTAATCATCAATCCATTTTCTCATATTTCATTGTTTATCTGTTTTCTTACAAATAGCAATGTGTTCCCGCTCTTTCTTTCTTGATCTTCCCTCATCTTCTGCTGCCAGACATTACGTTTTTAACTCGTGTCATATACTACTTACATCAATATAAGTAGTACGCACGACACTACTACAATGTATTTATGTGAATGACTAAATACAATATATTACATTTCATTCTATGACACTATTCAACAAAGTTTCAACTCAACAACTTATTCAATTGAAAAACATACTACATAAAATGAATGATCTTACGAAGATTACGATTACCAGGTATACTGAGATATAAAATCAATCAGATCATTTGTCGACTCAGAGATAACGTAATATATAAAATTATATCAGTTATGTGTGATTGTTAATTATAATAAATGAATCAAATTAAAGTTGTGGAATTAGACCACCATTGAAAACCTGGAAGCACTGAACGGCCGTTTCGTCCTATTGTGGGACTCCTCAGCAGAGTGCATCCACGATCCCGTCTCACAAGATTTGAACCCAGGAATTATCAGTCTCGCGCGCGAGCGCTAAACCCCTAGACCACTGAGTCGGCAAACAACGGTGTTACCATGTGCTTACTAGTGACTAACTTCGTGAGGGATTTTTTGGAATTCTAGTGAGAAGCCGTGACCAGTGGAGCTAATTCATATCGGGTAGAGACAGGTATCTACTTCAGTGTAAAGGGAGATGGCCGTGCAATCTGGTGGATTGGTTGAGGTTAGACATCAACATCGTTGAATGCCGACTCAGTGGTCTAGTGGTTAGGCGTTCGCGCGCGAGACTGATAGTTCCTGGGTTCGAATCCCCCGAGTGGGGTCGTGGATGTGCACTGATGAGGAGTCCCACAACAGAATGAAACGGCCGTTCAGTGCTTCCAGATTTTCCATGGTGGTCTAACATCAATCGATAAGTGATTTCAACCAAAAACTTATTAATCTCCACAACCCTATGCTGGTAAAGTTGTGGAAACCGAGAATATGTCAATTCGGATTACCTCGTAATTGTGATGATTACTGATTTATTGAGCCCGAGGTTGACCAAAGCTTAAAGTTGGATTTAATCCCTGAAGAAGATCTGAATCCGTACTGCTCTTCAATATTAAAACAAAATAACCATCTAATGCTTCCTAGTTCTCAATTATTATCTAGCTAAGAGCAGTTCGTGATGCAAACTTGAAAAAAGAAGAAACTGACTATAGTCCTTTTGAAAATAGAGTATTGATAACATTGTGTAAGATGTTCATTTTCTTTTACTTCAAACTGGCAATAAAGTGATAATTTTGAAAAGAGCATGAACAAAGATTCTAGCAGAATAGCATGAATTCATTTTATTTCGTAGGTTCTCGTCAGCTGTTTACAATCTGTGATATTTAAAGTCATAATTACATAATGGGTTTAAATTACTTACATGAGGGGGTTTAGTTGGAAGTTATATTGCAGATATATTAGTATAGCAAGGGTGTAAATAAATGTAATAGACCGAATATTGTAAATATATACCTTATGTGAAAAAACATTCGTCAACATTGATTGAGTCAACAATTCAAAGGACCAGAAACAATTGACTACATAATGAGCAAACGTTGATAGGAATAAAATGAGTAGAGTTCAGTTGATAAAACAAGATTATTAATTTGGAAGATAGTTGAAATAAAACTCAATGATGTAATAAATGCAAGAAAGAGTTTAAAGAAAAAGAAAAAAAACATTTTGAGATGCAATGAAGAGATATTTATCACTAAGGCAAGGAAAGATTAATAACCATCTTCTTTTGAACACATAAGTCAGGTTTCTGACGCCTGTTAGCAACGGCGTCAGAAGACTGGAGATTGACTGTTCACCAATCACCTCGAATAATTGCAAGGTATCCACCTGATATCCTGTATCAAGAAGATATTTAGTAATTGCACTGTTTATAGTCCTATAATTTTAAATATCACAGGTTGTGAGCAGCTGACGAAACCCAACAAAATAAAATGAATTCATACCATTCTGCTAGAATGTTTGTTCTTGCTTTTTTCAAAATGATAAAAGGAACTGTGTGTATGAAAGTGATAATTTTCCTGATGTATTATCTTATGCTGTACAAATTTTTTATATTCGGAGTTCACATCACAAATTGACTTAAGTTGGACAACCATTAAAAAGATAGAAAGTATTGAATGGTTGTTTCCTTATCCTATGAAACATTGCAGCAACGTACATAGTCATAAACCCAATAATTATTAAAAAAAATTGATTTCTATGCACAAATGATTGTTCATCATTTTCCCAGTATTAAAGTCAAACATTCGATTCATTCGAAGGGACTTGGATATTCTTCCCTTTTGCTCTGAGGAAAATTAATTGTCCATACACAGAATTCTTCTGAAAGACAGATTCCTTTCAAATTGTAAGAATATTTGCTATATCACATCATTCATGATCTTACGACTTCCGATTTATTCTGTCCTATTCTATTCAAAGTCTATGCAAGAAAGTCACTTTAGTAAGTTGTACTTTAAATTCATAGTTAGAAAAAACTAATCTGACCTACTTTACTGTTATGTGGCTGTTTTGATTCATTTGACTTGGGACCAGAAAATTGTTTACTTTTAAAATATGATAATTCTGCTTGCAATTTTTCCAGTTCTCTAGCCTATACACGAAAAAGAACAAGAGACAACTATTGAGAAGTAGTGCAAGTCAAGATAATCGACTCAGGTTCCAATTCGAGGCCCACTCAACCGCACCACGTCATCTGATATGTATGCTTATGGGACTCCTCAGCAGTGAGCATGCACGATCCCCCACAAAAAAGGTTAGAACCCAGGAATTATCAGTCTTGTGCGTGAGCGCTTAACCACTAAACCACTGAGCCGGCCGGCATCCAACAGTGTTATTGTCTAACTTCAGCCAATCCACGAAACTGAGCGACACATCCATCATTGTCATCAGTGAGTTACTATCTCACAACAGACCAGGTTGAACTCTACTGGTCACTGCTTCTCACTAGAACTCCAGAATATACCTGTTGAAGCCAGTCACTAGTGAGCATATATTGATTAATATCAGAATTGGTTTTTGTGGATATTATAGTAATTTCATTTGTTGAGATCATGAATCATTTGAAGCTAGACCACCATAGGAAACCTGGAAAATTAGCATACTATTAAAACACGTAATTCGACCAGAAAATCAATTTTAAGAAAAATCATGAAGAATTTCGAAATTGTTTTTTCCTAATATAGAATTCCTCAGTGTTTTGTGCACAGGACCCCCAAACAAAGATTGGCAGATTACATAATAAATAGATCCTCTTTAGATCCCTCAATCGGAATCTAACAACTTATATTTGATTTTATTGATAACAGTTTCACATTTGACATATTGTTGAACTTCATCGATAATCAATATGATGCCTTCATTTGTCCAGATAACTTTTTATCAAAGAACATATAGCAACTCACGAGCAATTGAGTTGGTTCACATTCGGTTAAGTCATTTTGTTAACTTATTAACGAACTGAGTTATCCATACAACAACAACTTATCTATATCATTGTATCTTTATTATTGTTGCCAATGTATGAACAGGTATGCTTGAGCAGTGCTTACTGCCTACACATTTATTCACGCTGCTAGCCTTACTACTAACCGCTTAATTGATTCGATGATTCATTCATTTCACTATGTATATATATGTCCATGTTATTCATGCCCATTGCTCTCTCTCGCTTAATTGTACTCGCTTACTCATACTCATATTCTCTGACTCACTCGCTCGCTCGCTTACCTGCTTGCCTTTCGGCACAACTCTTTCATGCTTGTTTGACGCACCTGTAATTTTGGATATCTGTGTGTAGTCCCATAGCAAACATAATCAACACTTTGTATTCGCCTTTTGATTAATATACTGTTGAGGCGTTATCTAGCGACAGTTATCAAGACGAACCGTATACGAAGTTTAAGGATTATATAGAATACCGACCACCACAAATACTTTTCAACTCTAATCATAACCAAGTATATGATAGTTGTTCAGCGAAAAAAATCAATAAACGATACAAATCATCTTTAAACAATTTATTCCACATAGAAATAAATTTGTTTTAATCTACTTGATTTTGTAATTTCTTTGAATCTTTAATGATGCTTGATTGATTTTCAATATACCAACGTAATTTCTTTTGAAGATCTTCTATTTGACATAAATATGTTTCTTTCATATTTGTACAATCTGTTTGAGATTTTTCTTTAAAATTTTCATATTTTTCTAATAAATCATTTTTCTCACGTATATGATTATTCATCTAGAAATAAATAAAAAGGATATATTAAGATGGTGGTTAGAGGTAGTCGACAGGAAATCCTGGACCCGGGTTTCGTGCTAATTGGCACTCGTCAGCAAGGTGTACATGTAATCTTGAGGAAACTGGTGTTTCCTGGCGGATTCGATCTCAAGTCACCCAGCTTCACAGTCAGAGACGTTACCACTGAGCTATTCGAGCCGTGACCGGCCTCCTGTAGGACTGAGATGTAATCACAATTGATTGATCACTGGGTGGCGATCGATTCCATGCGTGTCTAGTCCTTATTAGTGCAGACCGAATACGATCGACCATGTTGCAATGTGGACACCAACCTAGGTGACTCGACACTGCGTGCACTATTGTGAGATGATAGTTGGAGGTAGTCGACAGGGTGTATTTATTTATTTACTTATAATAACTTAAAAGTAGTATGTATATGTGTGTTTGGATGGAGTTTTGTTCGTTGGGTTGGATGGTTTGATCATGGAATTTTTATTGTTCTTCTGAACAACATCGTCAACACAAATTTTAGGTAGAAGTTTATTTGATGTTTGTACTGATGATGTTTTTCAGAAGAACAATAAAAGCTCCATGATCAAACCATCCAGCTCAAAGAACATAAATTCCACTAAAATGATCCACCTGAGGTATAAATCTTCTCTACCATCTCAAAAGTATATGTGTGTATATAATTTGAGTTAAGAGTAGAGGATATTCGTAGGTTACTAGTATTTGATCATAGGTGTCTCCGAAATATTGCTCATATATCCTGAAACCATCGAGTAAGCAACGCAGTTGTTAGGAAACGGGTATTAGATAAGAGTGGCAAATCAATTAATGAAGTAGTGAAACTTCATCACTTGAGATGGATGGGACACATGTTACGTATACACAACCATCGACTCCCTCGATATGCGATGTTCAATGATATAGGAGTAGATTGGAAGAAAGCTAAGGGCGGCCAGACCAAAACATGGACCAAGTCCATGAAGTCACTGACAAGTGGACTGAGCCATTTTGGTAGGTGTAGACTACCTGATTGAGATCCGCGAGATGATAGCGACCAATGATTAGAGACTCTGAATGAAATGGCTCAAAATCGTTTGCAATGGCGCAGAATGGTGCATCCATTCTTTGTGTTCTCCTAAATTCTAATCTTCTGAAATCTTCATGTCCCTTTTTTCCTCTTTCCAGATTTATTTCACTGGATTATAATCCTTGAAAAACATCTTCAAGCCCTAATGTTTCCGATTACTGCTTATACTCTTACTACCTCTACCACTATCGGATTTGAATCGACAACTGCATCTCTGTGCTAATGTAATGTGGTGTGGCAACTCGAACTGATGTACGTAATTATGAAGTTCTATGTTGTTGAAGTAGAAAGATATTATTAAGGAATATTGTTAACTCAAGGATTTTGAAAGGGTTTTATTATAAGAGAACAAATCACCTTCGAAATTTCATATACTTTGGGAGGATATTGTGGAATCATTCTTCTCATTGCTGAATGTTTATTTGTAGAAGTACCTAAGTGAAATAATTTGTTTGGTGGTATGATTTCTATTTTTAAGCTTTTTATGAACTAAGTTTTTGAACTTTACTTTTAAAATTTGTTTATAGAATTGCAATGAGATGTTTATGATATAAACATTGACTTTGAAATACGTTTTATTACTAAAATGGTCTAAATAAGATGAAAAATGTCTTGATCATTGAAACCCTTGGAAACTTTTTTAATAAACTGGGTTCGAATTCCACCGGCGGGATCGTGGACGTGCACTACTGAGAAGTCCCATGCTAGGATGAAACAGCTGTCCAGCGCTTACAGGTTTTTCATGGAGGTCTGGCTGATGAATTCAACTATTAAATAGATAAACTGCGTTATTTGTAACCAAGTATTCATGTTAACTTAGTTTTGTCAAGAGTAAATATTTCATTTTTTTTTAAAAGGTTGAAGATGGTCATCATCCAGATTAAACAAAATCAGTTTTAAAAAATAAATGCATTTTGATTCGTAGTGGAATCTAGGATACCCGTTTCGTTTAGCCCGGGACTCGTCAGTTGGATGTATCACCATTTCATTGTTTATGTTTACTTTAGGACTCGAACCTATTGAACAGGTCATTGTCTATCTGGACTCTGGATAACGCTTTGGGATTTAAATCCAATTGTGAACATCAACAGTTGTATGAGATGCCCTGGATTCCAATGTCAGCTACAATCCATCTACTCTAGAAAAAACTGATAAAATGACTATGTCGAGGTGATAGGCAAAGATGCACAAATACCGACAAAGACTGGAAAAAAATTTGAATCTGAATATCATCGGCGAGATAATTATTATCTCAACTAATAATTACATCAGAAGGTTAGGTTGAAAATAATTTTTATTCCAGGCTTACTGGGTAGTTATTTCGCCAGCTGGTGATAGATAACAAAAGACATTGGAAGTGAATAGGACGAAAATCATCAAACTACATCACGAGGCAAGCCCTAACTTGGAATCCTGAGAAGAACCAAAAAGATGAAGGTTAAAGAACACATTGCGTCAAGAATTGGTAGTAGACATGAAAAGGATGAATAGCAACTCAAAAGGATTGTTCAAGACAGCATTGGATAGAGAATGCTAAGGGGTGGCCTATACTCCTCTACAAGGCGCAAGTAAGTACTAGTAATTAATATTAAATATCTGCCTAGAATTCACTTGGTATTGTTTGGCTTGTATCTTCCCATTGAGGTTTAAGATTGCAACTGATCAGTCTGTTATTGGCATATGTGCACACTGTGCGTGTGCTTCGATATTGCTTTAATTCCCAAGCTGTTTGTAAGCAATGATGGATAGTGGCTAGCAGTGGAATCCAGGACGCACGTTTCGTCCTATTTGAGACTCGTCAGTTAGATGTGCCTAGAATTCATTAATTTTCAATAGTTAACTAGTTAATCTCAAATGGTCAGTACTCATATTCATCTACATACATCTTCACACAAACGCGCACACATGCACACACATTTACAGGCGAATAAAACTGTACGAATTTCACAGGATATTCACTTACTTTTAAATTTATGTTTGTCAACTCTAAACGTGTATCATTTAATTCTTTTGTTAACTTATTTCTTTCATTATCCAATTGTTTATTCAATTCTTGTAATTCATTTATTCGATTTTCTGTCATAATTATAAGACGAAAAATTAAATATATATAGTCTGATATGATCAATATTATCATGATCATTATTATGATTGTTATGCTCATTATTCACAATTTACTGTATTATAATGAAATATTCATAAAATTCCATACTAATTATTATGATACAGAAGTAAATTTGATACATAGTTTTCATACAGAGATGATGGTAACTTATAATGGAATTTAGAATGTGAGTTTCATTCTATTTGGGATTCGTCAGTGAAATGTATCTGGATCTCAAAGTTAGTGTTCATTCTGGGACTCGAACTCAGTAACTTTTGCTTCAAACGCCATTGTGTTATATACTTAGCTACTAGATTGTGCAATGGGGTGAAATTTAATTCATTTCTTCATTGGTTTTTGAAATCATTCCATTGATGTTTGAGAAGGTGATTGATTAGTCTTTTACTGATGTATGTGCGCATCCTGAATTCTACTGCTAGTCACTATCATCTCTGCTTATAGTGTTTGTGAAGATAGGAAATACATCGTGGAAATCAACAAACTACATCACGAGACAATCGTTAACTTGGAATCCTGAAGGGAAACGGAAAAAAAGAAGACCAAAGAACACATTCATCAGTTAAGATGGCTGGAACACGTGTTACGTATGCCCAACCACCGACCAGACCAAAACATTGCAGAAATCCATGAAGTCACTGACTAGTGGACTAAGCCATGTTGGTAGGTGTAGACTACTTGGTTGGGATCTGCGAGATGATAGCAACCGATGGTTAGGGACCTTGAATGACTTGGCTCAAAATCGTTTGCAATGGCCAGGTGCATACGCTCTTTGTGTCCTCCTAAATTCTAATCTACGGAAATCGTGAAGTCCCTCTTTTTTCTTCTCAGATTTATTTCACTGGATTATACTCTTTTAATAACATCTTCAAACCCTAATGTTTTCGATTACTACTCATACTTTTACTACCTCTACCACTAAGTGATTTGAATTGACAATTGTATCTCTGTGCTAATGTAATGTGATATGGATACTCGAACTGATGTACACACATACGAAGTTCTATGTTGTTACTGACTGACTGACTGACTGACTGAAAGAAAGAACACATTGTGTTGAGAATTAGAAGCAGATATGAGAAAAGTAAATAGGAACTGGGAAGGATTGCACAGGACAGGGTTGGATGGAGAGTGCTGATGAGCGCTCCATGCTCCTTCACGAGAGGTAACAGGTATATATATATATATATATATATATATATATATATATATATATACGGTCGTTTATTGGAATATAGGATAGTTATTATGGATTCACAAAACTGTTAGTGAACCTGAAAGGACTATCATTTTTCATTAGGTATTTGTTTTTTATTTATTCTGCTCTTTTTTCAACGCATCATCAGTGCAATGTAAGTCACTAATTGAATGTAAATTATTGTACTAAACTTCGAGCTACATGTTTTTTACATTAGAATTTATTGGTGTCACTCGTATATGCAAACTAAAGTAGGTTCAAAAATGTTTTAACAAATAAATTGTACCTTTAATCACAATGGTATTTTATAAACTTGATTACCTATGGAAAAAAAGGAGTCAACATAACAAAGAATTATTTTTGATTGAGATCATGAACCGATTGATGTTAGACCACCTATATTAGTAAAAAATTATATACGGAAGAAGTATATTTCTTTTGAAATATGAGCATATTTACTTACTTACTTACTTACGCCTGTTACTCCTCGTGGAGGAGCATAGGCCAAACACAAGCATTCAACATCGTTCTGGGCAGTCCTTTCCAGGACTTTCCAGTTCCTATTCATCCTTTTCATATCTGCTTCTATTATCCGACGTAATGTGTTCTTAGGCCTTCCTCTTTTCCGCTTCCGTTCAAGATTCCAAGTTAATGTTTGCCTCGTGATGCAGTTTGATGATTTGTGTAATGTATGTCCTATCCATTTCCATCGTCCTTTCCTAATTTCTTCTTCAGCTGGAAGAAGGTTGGTTCTCTCCCACAGAAATCTGTTGTTGATGGTATCCGGCCAATGGATGTTGAGTATCTTGCGAAGACAGCTATTTATAAATACTTGTACCTTCTTGATGGTGGTTGTTGTAGTTCTCCAAGTTTTAGCTCCATACAGTAGAACTGTCTTGACGTTCGTATTGAAGATTCTCACTTTGATATTGATTAAAAGTTGTTTTGGGTTCCATATGTCCTTCAGTTGTAGGAATGAGACCCTTGCTTTGCCAATCCTTCCTTTATGTCTGCATCTGAGCCTCCTTGTTCATCGATGTTGCTTCCCAGATATGTGAAGGATTCTACATCTTCCAGAGTTTCGCCATCAAGAGTGATTGGATTGCTGTTCTCCGTTTTGAATTTGAGGACCTTGGTTTTCCCCTTGTGTATGTTGAGGCCTATTGATGAAGAGACTGCTGTTACACTAGTTGTCTTTATCTGCATTTGTTCATGTGTATGCGATAGAAGGGCCAGGTCGTCTATGAAGTCCAAACCGTCTAATTGAGCATATTTGCTAGATCGAATTTATACAATTTCGGTTACACTCTGATAATGAATCTTTTTATTGATTATAAGCAAAACTGAACTTTTAAGAGAAACTAAAAAAAACGGGACTTCAACATTCAATATATTTTCCCATAAATTATAGGGTAACTACTGTTGTGTGTTAAACGTACTTTTATAAAAAGTATTTACGATTATTTACCTTGATTCAATCTTGAATTCCCAGATAACATGGTACATATTTGTTGACTTCGCAGTTTCAATTCTTTATTTAATTGTTCAACTTCAACTCTTAAAGAAAGATTTTCAGTAGTAAGACGTTTTGCTGTCTGTGAATCTTCGGTTTCAGTTGGCTGATCCTAAATTTAAATGAAGGGATAAGAAACAAACTAATATGAAATGTATAAAGAGTTTTTTGAAGATTGTAGTAATTTCAGTAGTTAAGATCATGAGTAATTTGAAGCATAAAACCATGAAAACTTGGAAGCACTGAACGGCCGTTTCGTTTGATTGTGGGACTCTTCAGAAGTGTGCATCCACGATCACGCTCGCGGGATTTGAACACAGGGCCTTCGGTTTCGGGCGCGAGCACTTAACCTCTAGACCAATGAGCCGGCATCCAACGGTGTTAGTGTCTAATCTCAACCAATCCACGAAATTGATCAACCATCTTCCATTATACTGAAGTAGATACCTGGATCTATCCGACATGGATTGGCTCCACTGGTCACGGCTTCTCACTAGAACTCCGAGAACTCCCTCAAGAGGCTGGTCACCAGTCAATACATGGTAATTATCAGTTTATAGGTTGTGGAGATTACTAAGTTTTGATTGAGGTCATGAACCGATTAGTGTTAGACCACCATCGAAAACCTGTAAGCCTTAATAAATTTATCAGGATAAAGGATATAACAATAGACCACATACTTTTGACAGGAAAAACACAAACTAACTTTATGTAATTTTTTAATAGTTGCATACAACTTTTCATTTTCACGTTGATAACCTGCAATTAGTAATTCTTGCTTTTCATATTCTTTTTTCAGTTCATCCATACTAGTGAAATTTCGCACAGGTTTAATACACTTTTCAGTATTTGATTCTGCATCATTATTTCTTCTGAAATTCAGTTCTTTAACTTCTGTATTTACGTTCATTAGTTTTTCATCATCATGACTTATTTTATCGTTATAATGTGAATTGCCCTATTTCGTAAAAGAAAAGTTGAAAAATATTCGAAAAACATATATAGTCAGTAAACTTTCGTGTGCAAAATTGTACTACTTGTTTTTTATTAAAGTAAAATATTATTATTGTCAAAAAATATTTCAACCAAGAAGATCGATTCACACGTAATTGTACATATGATATAACCAAGATAAACGAGTGCAAAACAAATAATGTAGCTTTAAAAACCCAGATTTTATGTGGGATTCAAACACCTATACATTCATTAACATAAATAACAGCTAAGAATGACAACATTTCATATTCAGTCAGAAGTGAAGTATATTGGAGCATTGATGTGCAAGGTAAATATACTGGTATTTAGTAGAGTACTTAATTGATTGAATTGCAAGAATATCAACTATGACATTAAAATAAAAGTAACTTTAACTAAAAGCTAAATTATTTCCAAGTAAGGGCTTGGAAAGACAATTGCAGAATAAGACGACCAGTGTAACAGCAGCGTCAACAGAAGTAGGTTTCAATATACACAAAGGGAAAAGCAAGATTCTCCGATACAACACAGTATGCACCAATCGACTCACACTTGACGGAGAAAATTTGGAAGATGTAAAAACATTTACATATTTGGGCAGCATCATTGATGAACACGGTGGATTTGATGCAGATGTGAAGTCGCTGATCGACAAAGCAAAAACAGCATATCTACAATTGAAGAACATCTGGAACTCAAAACAATTGTCTGTCAACCAACACCAAAGTCAGAATTTTTAATGCAAATGTCAAAACAGTCATACTGTATGAAGCGAAAACTTGTAGAACTACGAAAGTCATCATCCCGAAGATACAAGTGTTTATTAACAGTTGTCTACGCAAAATACTTCGGACCCGTTGACCAGATACTATCAACAACAACCTTTTGTGGGAGGGAACAAACCAGACTCCGGTGAAGGAGGAAATCAGGAAGAATAGCTGGAAGTAGATAAGATACACATTGAGGAAAGCACCCAACTGAGTCACAAGGCAAGCCTTCACTTGGAGTCCTCAAGGTAAAAAGAGAAGAGGAAGACCAACGAACACATTACGTTTAGAAATGGAGACACACAGACATGAGAAGTATGAATAACAATTGGATGGAAATAGAAAGGAAGGCCCATGACAGTGTGGTTTGGAGAATGCTGGTCGGCGACCTATGTTCAATTGGAAGTAACAGGCGTAATTAAGTAAGTTAATCATTTCAAACAACCGCACGAAGTAATGTACCATGATACAGCATTGACCGAAAGGGATATATCTTTATTTACTTTGAAATAAGGAATTCAATTTACTTATAAAATCTGGTTTTAATTCAAAGAGGACTATTGAATAAGGTAGAACAGAAAAAGTAGATTATGTATAAACTGACCATAAATCTGATGATATTTGTTACAAAAGTGCGTTGACTCAATATTAACCATCATTTTAGAAATCTAAGCATAAATTAAGTAGATTTGAGATTGGATAAGAATGAAATAACATTAAAAGGGCTATGTATTCTAAAAGTAGTAGGATAAGATGAGTATGCTTTGATCGTTAGGAATAGCTTTGGTCTACATCAAAAAGTCTTATGGTTTTTGAGAACATAAACAACTGAATTTTATTTCTTTAGAATAGGATACTCGTAGTTAACTGACTTGCTCAACATTATGCTGATCAGACTGACCGACCGGACTGTAAGATAATAAGGAACTGATTGAAGTGTACCTCTTCTTTTCTCTTGTTTTCTACATGACCTGTCATCTTTCATAGAAAACACTTGTGAAATATACGGATAATTTTACTATACGTATGCCGATTTCTACCTCTTTACATTCCGTACAAATGAGTTTTTGTTTCGTATTGAATGGTGGTCTGTTGATAACGGTCTCATACTTAATCCGTCTAAATGTCAAACTGTTAACTTTAGTACGAGACATGAACTGCATCTAAACAACATTTTGGGATCCCATAATGCTTGTGCCATTAAAGACTCTGATAAACACGGTGTTGAAGGTTAATTACCTTCGTGTTACATTTTCCTCTGATCTCTCTTGATCTTCTCATGTTTTGTTGTTACCGCAGAAAGTTCTCCGTTTGACTTACTACATAAATAGGCTGCTTACTTTCGGGATTACTCGACATTTACGCTCACAATATGTCAATTCCTGCATATTACGTATTATAAATTACTGTTCTCCATTATTTTTTCCCGGGGACTTTGAGGAAAGACTTTTCTGTGTGGTGAATCTTTCGAGGTCATTATTAATATGGTCGTGGATAAACATCTAGTCTTGCAAATTCCTAGCAGGTGTTACCTTATCAGATACTAACCATCCCCTTCACTCATTTCTTTCTCCTTGTACATCTTCTGGTAGAACAAGACGTAATCACATTAAAATACATGCACACAAACAAAAGTATAAATGTTCTATAATACCTTATCTAGCAAATATACTGTGTGTCGAACAAGTGGTTAGAGTTGAGATATTCAATAACCTGTATCTTTAAACATGTCTCTAATTGAGAAGCTGAACAGTTTCAAATCTTTATTTTCACCTTTCTCCTTTATTTTCTGTTTTTTTCCGTAATAATAATAATAATAATAATAATAATAATAATGTGTATTATTTGGCCTTTCGGTACTCAAGTTATGTTATGATGATAGAGTTTTCACTCATCCATTGACCACAGATGTCTTAAAAATACTGCTCGCATCTTCAGGCATCACCGGATAAGTAATAGTGAGGTTAGACACAGGGTATTAGAAAATGATGGTAAATCAGTTGATGAGGTTGTAAATCTTCATCAACTGAGATGGTTGGGTCACGTGCTACGTATGCTTGAACACCGATTACGACGCACAATGCTGATGTGTTGGGGATGGCTGGAAGAAAGTTAGGGGCGGCCAAACTGAAATATAACATCAGTGCTTGAAGTCACTAACTTCTAATCTTAGCCATGTTGGTAGATGCAGACTACTTGATCGGAGTCCGCGTGACTATCATAATCAATGGTTGGAGACTCTGGGTGACATGGTTCAGGTGTATACACTCTCTGTCTTCCCTTGATCTATGAGATTAAAATCACTTCATATCTTTCTTTCTACGTATTAAATCTTTCTTCCTGTACTATATCCTTATGTGTGATCTTTCTTTTATATATTACCACCATTGAATTAACTACTTCTATGAATTCAGTATTCATCTTGTGATGCTAATAAGGTATGGTAATTTGTACCGATGCACATATATGTGCCTGGTCCTACGTTGTAATTGACTGACTGAATGAATGAATGGCATCCATTATCAACAGTCTTATTTCATCATTGTTATAAGCACAGTACAATTTACTTAGACTTAAATAGAATCAGTATTTAGGAAAGATATACAACTAAAAAAGAAAATATCCATTTAAATACTGTATCTAATCATCATAAATAGCTGAAATAATTTGACAAAAATAGATCTGGAAAAAACAATTTTTTTGTTGTTTGTTTTCATTTTACTTGTAAACGTGTTATCACATTTTGTAAACGAAATACTTCAGCTTCATAATTGGATCGTAGATTAGAGATTTGTTTTTCATATTCAGTTTTATTCATTAATTCAACTTTTAGTTTTGCATTCTAATAAAAGAGAACAAAACAAGAAAATTTTTTATGAGTTTATATCCGGTTTCTTGTCTTGTGATTTATTCATCAATCAAAATACGACTTATACAATCTTCGCATTGTGTCAAACCAATGACGTTCGAATGGTATGAGCATATAACGACTCACGTGCAAATGGGTTTATTCTCATTTAACTCATTTAAGCCCTTTTGCTAACTTATATGGCGGACAAAGTCATCCGTACTATAACAATTTATTGTACCCTTATTATTTTGTGCTTGTATGAATTACGTATGCTTGAATATTGATTACTGCCTACGCATTTATTCACTCTGCTAGTCTTACTACTAACCGCTTATTTGATTCGATTACTCATTCATTTCACATGGTATATATATGTCCATGTTATTCATACTCACTCACTCACTCACTCACTCACTCACTCACTCGCTCACTCACTCACTCACTCACTCACTCACTCACTCACTCACTCACTCGCTCACTCACTCACTCACTCACTCACTCACTCACTCACTCACTCACTCACTCACTCACTCACTCACTCACTCACTCACTCACTCACTTACTCACTCACTCACTTACTCACTCACTCACTCACTTACTCACTCACTCACTCACTCACTCACTTACTTACTCACTCACTCACTTACTCACTCACTCACTCACTTACTCACTCACACGCTCTCGTCACGCTCTTGCTCTGGCTCTTGCTCTGGCTTGCTTGCCTTTCGGCACAACTCTTCTATGCTTGTTTAACGCATCTGTACATTTGGATATATGTGTGTGGTCTCTCAATAAACGTAATCAACACTTCGTATTTGCCTTCTGATTAATATACCGTTGGGGCGTTATATAGAACTGTTATCAAGACGAACTGTATACGAAGTTAAGGATTATATCGGATACCGACCACACAAGCAACCTAGCGTCCTTAATGGTCCTATGTCCACCTAGCCCGTTCACTTGAGTCCAGTACACCAATACCAGCTTCTGCAATATGAATCACTTATTTCAAACATGGTTTATTTATATATATTAACCAGACAAACAACAACGTACCATAAAATAGAAAATGTGGCTGTGAACGTGGGAGACAGTAGTCAATAAACTGAACATAGCTTAAGAACAGTTAATCGTACAATAATAATATACAGGTCAAAATGAAGCTTATAATAAGAGGAATATAAATATACATAATCTAATTATTGAATAGTTATACCATAAGAATGTATAGATAATATTAGTCAATTAATATGTCTCAGAAGTTACTCGTGATTTAATCTTTACTCGGATATAACACAATTTTTTACTTCAAAATGAATATCAATTAAGAATTTGTGAAGCCTTTATCTAACTCCCAACTAGATCTTATGAATAATTCTTAATGAAATATACATTTCGCCAATGCTCTTATGTATAATCATCAACTTAAATCACGTTAGTAAATAACGGGATTAAATAAGTCAAATAACGAGAATAGACTTTTGAAAACGTACACTCATTGATCTGGACAAACAATCAAAGAAATGAAACAAAGAGGGCGAAACGAAATGATGCGTGGCGGAGAAGGGATGTGAGCCAACTTCATTTAGTCAATATTTATAATTACACAAAAATAAACTACAGACATGTGATGAGTAGGATGAGTTGTACACACACATATATGCTTATATAAGTCAGTCAGTCAGTAACAATGTAGAACTTTGTACGTATGTACATCAATTCGAGTTGCCACACCACATTACATTAGCATGGAGATACAATTGTCAATTCAAATCACATAGTGGTAGAGGTAGTAAAAGTATGAGTAGTAATCGGAAACATTAGGGTTTGAAGATGTTATTCAATGAGTATAATCCAGTGAAATAAATTTGGAAAGAGGAAAATGAAAGGGACATGAAGAATTCAGATTATGCTCATATAAAAACAGTCAAGGTTGATAAGTGGATAATTAACAAAGTCAAAAATGTCACTCAAGAAGAATGAATAAATTAGCCTGTACAAAAGCTAGAATAAACTATATGGGCTTAACATAGCAACCAACACTACATACTTTTATAGATCGTATTTATTTGAAAATATAAGCTGGCCTAAAATATTCCTATAGCTATTAATTACAATGTCTGCCAGATTAGAATTTATGGACGAACCAATCAGATTTACGATAACAGGTCTGAGATTTTTGTGTGAAATTCATTCACCTAATTCGCTAAATAGTTCGTGATGGAAACCCTGAATTTAATTCCTAATCCTCACCATCAACTGTGAATCATAATCCTTATTCTTCAAACTGTTTTATAATCCTCATTTAGCCCTAGTAAGTAGGTAGATACTCTCAAGGTCACTTTGGTTTCGCCCAAATATTGTTCATATATTATATTCTCACCATTATTACTTCCAAAACGTTCTACCGTAGAGTTTCTCAGAATCCTACCCATCTTTTTATAAAAACCAATCACAGTCAATCTCTTCTATTTGTTGTAATTATAGCAAAATAAAACAGAACAAGAAAAGGAAAACGAATGCAGCATTTCAACTATGTTTCGATACTAAGGATGAAACACAATGTTTAGTATGTAAGTAATTGTATTCCTATTCGAAATTTCTGCTTATTTTAAATTATATTCTTAGTTTACATAATACTCATTATCATTGTCTGGTGTTGACAAGTTTGTAATTCTGAGACTGAAACATTTCCTTCATAACAAATAAGATAAGCGCATTGCAACAAAAACAAATCAGTTTATCAATATGTTTAGGTACTACTATAAGTCATAAACTAGAATGAAATTAGTTTTCAAATGATTATTCATTTGATGATGTTTTATGATATGAAACACACTTATGATGTGTAAAATCTCATGATAACCAAACCTTTCAAGTAAGTTGTTATAACCCAGTGAAGATTAAGTTATAGGTAACTTCCGAAGACTGTTAATAGACTAATATTCTATAAATATTCTTGTTGTATAATTATTCAACAATTACATTACGTATATTTATATTCCTCTTATTATAAGCTTTATTTTGATCTATAATTTATTATTATACGATTTACGGTTCTTAATCTATATTCAGTCTATTAATTACTATCTCCCGCGTTCACAGCCACTTTTTGGCTCATTTGTGTACACATGTTATTTTCTAATTTATGGTGCGTTGTGGTCTGTCTGGTTGATATATAAACCGAGTATGTTTGAAATAAACGATCTGCTCTGATTCGAAGCTGGTATTGTGTTCTGGACTCAAGTGGAAGGGCTCGAAGGACATAGAACCAATAAGGACGCTAAACTGCCCACAACGGTTGAACGTCATTGGCTGGCCTAGTGTGAAGATTCGTATAATTCGTATTCGGATTGGTAAATAATTCGTGTGATAGAAAAAGGCAGACATCCAAGGTCATAACATAAGTCATACATATTATGAGATTAATGGTGACATACTAAAAGATGAACTTTTTGAAGTTCTAATACCAAGTTTGTAGTCATGTCAGATTTCAGGCGGTAATTTGCCAATGATACTTACTTACTTACTTGAGGCTGTTAACCCTCGTCGAGGAGCATAGGTCGCCCAACAGTATTCTCCATCCAACTCTGTCTTAAATAATTCTTTCCAGTTGTTTCCAGTTACTATTCATCCTTTCGATACATAGGTGGTACTATTTAAACTTGGATTAATTTTAATTTGGTCATTTATTCTCTGAAGAAGTGACTTACACTAAGTCACGAAACGTCAGAAAATCCAATTTTCTACTCATTGGGATATTACAAATATATTATTTTTACTTTCGATACATACTTTCAATTCCCGACGCAGTGTGTTCTTCGGCCTTCATCTTTTCCGCTTCCCTTCAGGATTCCATGTAAGTGCTTGCCTCGTGATATAGTCTGATGATTTCCGTAATGTATGTCTTATCCACTTCCATTGTCTTTTTCTAATTTCCTCCTCCCAGAGTTGGTTTTTGTTGATAGTATCTGGCAAATCGACATTTGAGTATGCTGCATAGACGACTGTTTATTAATACTTGTACCCTATTGATGATGGTTTTAGTGGTTCTCCAAGTTTCAACTCGATAAAATAGAACTAACTGTCTTGACGTTGGTATTGGAGATTGTGACATTGATATTGGTTGACAGCAGTTTTGAGTTTCGTATTTTCTTCAACTGTAGGAATGCGGCCCTTGCTATACGTCTGTATCCGATCCTCCTTGTTCATTGGTGATGCTTCTCAGGTAAGTGAAAGCCTCCATTTCTTCAAGAGCCTCTCCATTAGGTGTGATTGGGTTGTTGTTCTCTTTGTTGTATTCGAGGAACTTGCTTTTTTCTTTGTGTATGTTGTTGCTAATGATAAATATGAGTAAATATTGTGTTGCTTTACAAATTGACTGAAATTGGAAACTATAAAGCGTTAGGTTTTTATCTAATAGTTAAAAAATATAATGATCGTCATGTACCCTGGAGGTCCTAGGTCCGATTCCTTAGAGTCATAGGGATTCATTGCTTAGAAGTTCCCAAGTAAAATGTGAGAACTATCTATTGCTCCTTGATTTATGATAATTCTCTGGTCAATAATAGTTTGTGATGAAAAATATCTACAGCGCTATTTAATCTCCATAAACTGTTTGACCAAAGAATAAAATATATGATGTAGAAAATGATGAAAACCTTGCTTTAATCGTATATAAAACATTGCCTAAAAGTTAACGGAAAATTCTATAGAACCTGGGCCCCAATATAATAATATTTGAAGTAATCACGAATATTGAAATGTGAATAACTTGAACGTTTCGCATGGAGAACTGGCTCGAGCTTCTTTATCAAAATAATTAGAACTAAAATTATCAAAGATAAATAAGGTTCATAAAATGTCATCCAGTCATGTTGAAATCGAGGTTTGAACAAGATTTGACGAGTTTAGTATTGACATTTAATGCTGTACTTATCTTGTTCATCACAAAATGATCTATTCACACAGAACTGTTTCCATAAAGTCTAGAGCCTTCAAAAGAATATAAATATTTAAACAGCACATGAATGTTTTACTTTTATAATGGTTACTGCATACTAACTTACGGCTTTTCTCTCTTCATCCAAATGTCTTTCAAGTTTAGATAGTAAATCAAAAAAGATACTTTGGTTAGATTGTGTGTCATTACATTGTTCATGTTGAAGAATACTACAATTGTCTATATTAATAGAATTTAGTATACATTCTTTTGTATTATCATCAGAATTCATATTCATTGAACTATTCTCACTGTTACTACTAGGAATATTATCCGGTTGACAAATTTCTGAAGAGTTTTTACTAGGTGTTTCATGTCTAAATAAAAGAAAAAGTGTGACATATATTTATTTATAACAAACGTGATTAGACTACACAAATGTACACTTTAGTTTTACTTATGATCTGTTGAAATTCGAGTTTCCTTTAATTTGGTCAATTGTGAATTATTAATATGGAATAGAGATTTTATTTATTTGAACACATAAATATTCATACAAAGGGTCACCGAATACATATGCACCACACTTCGTCGTTTGATTTGTGTGTGGGCTGTGATACTTCCCGGGTTTCCAGGACGAAACAGGTGGTTTTCCTGAGGGGAAACTCCTGGAGCCTTCGACTTAAAGGTCTGAGGTAACGTCAGGAGATGCAGTCCCATGCTAATCGGTGACTAACAGTAAGTTAATATGCCATTTGTCCCCTCAAGATATTGGAGCCCATGTGCACCATTGGTTTGGAATCAGTGTTCTCTAACTTCCCTAGGTAGACCCCCTATGTCCACCAACCCGGCTAAAGCGCTGATCATTCGCTTTTCGTCCTCTCAATTTCGTAGACAACATCCCGCCGTGAGAAGGACTTCCTTGACAGTGGTTGTATACGCGTGATCATGTGAGAGCATTTCGAGAGAGAGGGAGAGAGCTGACCCTCCCCACCCTCGGCCGTACTAGGGCATTTGTGGGCTTTGTTATCAACAATGAGATCAACTTATCAACAAACCTGAGACAAATATTCTTTACAATGTCCAAGAAACTGTGTAAACAAAAATTGATTTAATATGTGGAATGGAATTACAAACTTCTGGTAAAGTGAAATATTCTGAATCATGCTTCAAGAGATTAGCACAAAATAATACAATGAGAACAGGGTTTGATAAAAACTGCTACCAACCATAATTCTCCACGAATTTATAACCTTAGAAACTGGTCTATAATGTTTTATGAAATTCACTCTAGGAGATTGTAGCCTATATATAGATTAGTTATTTATGATTTTTTAAATTTTTCTTTCTTCCTTGTTTTATTTTAGTGAAAATAAAATGGTATGGCTTGGAGGAGTGCATGTTCAATTCGTGCTATTTGATATAAGTCTGTAGAGTGAAATCGAGCATTTGGTGCTTTGAGCAAAACCAATAAATATCAGAGGAGATCAACATTAACTACTGCATCAAAAGTGACTTAACTGCAAACATATGTAGCATATCAAATTAATGAAAACTAACTTCCCAGTATCCTTTTTATGGCATATCTTGGACGAGAGTTTCATTCTTCCAGTCCCATGCTTCTTGTGACATTTAAATGGTGATGGGGGTTTAAAATGGCTACATGACACTTCATGTGTGGAACAAGGATAGGAACTATCACATGCAACTGGTCCTCTTCGGATACTCTCACGCATCATGGAAATGTATGAGCCAACTGATTCAATTTCTTTGAACTTGACTTCAGTAACAATGAAGGTGTATTTAGATTTATTAAATTTTATAAAGCATTAAGGTTCTGTAAACAGAAAATAGGAAATAACTTCAAAATTTAAAAGAATTCATTTGTAGACATTATCTTTCAACAGGCAATAATCATTGAAAAACAATTTACAGAAAACGTTTATCTCTTTTTTCTTATGTTGAATTTTACACCACTAAGAGATAACAAAATAGTAAACCAGTTCTTGTTGATAAACTGTACTACCTAACACAATTGAATCATTCCCTACACTAATGCATTTAATAAAATGTCATCAGCATGACATGTAGATAGTTGGAAAAAATAATTGTTATTAAAGTGACCAAGTGTTTGGTACTCTATGAACTGCTAATAAGAATCATTCAATCACAAGATGTCAATAGAACACTAAGTAAACTTTTTATTGTGCTTATAAGTAAATTAATCGTATTATCTGTATATTTTCTTCATCATTTTTTGCCAACAAATGAGACTCGGATGAAATGTGAATAGAATTAGTTAAATAAACATTGAGGACAACTGGGAAAAGTAATATATGATTATTTATTGAGCTATTGTAACTGTTTTCTCTTATCTTTCGTGTTGTTTTAAATTTTCATATACTGGCTACAAATCTTAACAATATTTCTCTTGAGATACATATTAAGAGATAATGAGTTTGCAACTCGTTATCTATTTGAAATCATATAAACCTAAGATGCTATACAATGGTTGAATAAACGTTCTTTGTGGTTCTTGATAAAGTTAATAGTTGGCGGTTTTCTTAATTATTACTGAAAAATTCATTAAATTTACGCATCAACTAGAATACATGATCAGTGCAACATTCCAAGCTAGTGAACTTAAGCCAGGACTTTAAATTTGACTTCATAAACTGAAACGATGAAAAGTGTTAGATTTGACTAAAGCTACTTTCATGAGAAACTCAAACTGTAGCTCTTCTAGAGTTGCTGCCGGTCCGAATCCCACACAAAGAACGAGGGTCGGGCGTGAGATTGGCAACTCTGTGGCATATACAAAAATCTTGATAAAAAAGTGAAGACCAGATTAATCATATTAAACTATTTAAACTCTACTCTCCGAGTTGAAGCAGGAAATATGACTCCTCATGATGAAATCCGAAATTCTTCGAAAGTCACAAGGCCTATGCTCCTTCTAACAACCAGGCCAACAAATTGGTTATAGGCAGTTCAATGTTCCCGCACAAGTGCATGCACAAGACTACGTGGATTTCACTAGACTACACTACGGAAAACCAGACAGAACATATTTGTATCAATAAAACATTCAGAAGGACAATGGAAGAAGTAAGAACTAGGAGAGGAGCTGACATAGATACAGATCACCACCTGGTGGTTGCCAAGATAAAACTGATGCTAAAGAAACATGATAAAACTAGACAAACAGCATTACAAAAGTTCAATACAGCCTTCCTTCGAGATAATAACGAACTCAGCGAATTCAAGATAGCTCTCAACAGGTTTCAAGTCTTAAAAGATCTACTGGAAGAAGAAGAAACTAATATGGATAATAACTCGAAGGGGATCAAAAAGGTACTAACATTAATGTGTCAGGGAGTTCTGGGATGCAAGAAGCATCATCATAAGGAATGGATTTCTATCGAAACTTTAGACAAGATTGAACAGAGGAAGAACAAGGACACAGCAATCAACAACAGTCAAACAAAAACAGGGAAAGTCAAGGCACAAACTGAATACCCTAAAGCAAGCAAACGAGTGAAGAAAAAAATTTGAGCCGACAAGCAGGAGAGATTGGAAAAGCTGGAACAGAAGGAAATATGAAACAACCATATGACACGATGAGAAAGCTAGCAGGGATATATAGCAAACCAGAGAGACATATCATGAAGTTAGTAACTCCTAACATCCAGGGCAAAGATTACTAAAATGACAGAGTAAAATCTTTGACAACCAAAGGTGCTCTTCAGTTACACAGTCAAGAAACCGCTCCAGATAGTTGCATATTTAATAAAGTTACGTAATAATAACTTCCGCACTGTTTTTGTCTAGGTTTCAGTTTATCAAAAGTTCATTTCAGGAGTTCAGCATATTAGTCCTTTACATTCTAATTACCAAGGACTAGGGACTATCTTCAATGTATGATATGTCAAGTTTGTATAAAGATAAGCTCGCACTATGCCTCAAATAATCGTTGAATTGAATCAACTTCCCAGAATCCGGAAATTTTAGTTCTTAACTGTATGACTGAACTACATCTTACTTTTTAAGGTGTAAATGTGATTTAAGAAGACTTTTTGCTATGCTTGGTAATCCATCATTCAATTTTCGAATGTTTGTGGACTATTAGACTTGAAGACTTTTTCATATGGTAATTATTTCAGAAAAGCATTATTCCAAACTTATCAATTGTGTTTCACCTTACAAATGATCACTAGAACGGAAGCCATGGTGAAGACGGACTTTTCATGCTCTACTTTTGTAGGAACTATTCGTGTGCTGAGTTTTGTAAGTAAATCTTTTTCACACTAGATTGTTTTTTCAGTATACATGATCACCAATATGCACTAATATTATGGTAGGGCGGTAGAAATGATGTCTAGAATCCTTGAGTAAGATTAAGATGAAAGTCAAAAGAAAGCAATCAGTTTATAATAATTTGCCGCAAAGGTATTATATAAAGAGTATCATTATTCTCCTATGTGTGCACACAAAAACGTTTTGGCTTTAAGTTTAGATACACATACACACAAACTCAGCCTTTATATTTTTCATGTCACAAGGGTTCGCCCCATCATACAGTCTAATTAAACATGTGATACTTACGAACAAAAACATGTCATTGATTTTCCTATGTTACAGATTTCCGATAATAATCATCTATAGTTTGGCAAAACCACTAGTAATGGTTAGATTTTCTGTCTTGACATAAGGATAATTCGGCGAGAATATAATTTCTCAAGCTACCAATTTTAGAGAAAATTTGACCCATTTTGGGGAAGCCGCTATAGTTAGCTTTGGGGAAATGGCACAAAAACCCGAAAATTCCCCAAAGTTGGAAGCTTGAGTTATGGACGAACCAATCAGGTAAAAGGTAACAGGTCCCAGATTTTAGCGCAAACTTCATTCAGCAACTTGGGTAAATGGAGTTTTGGCATTAAAGCTGATGTCAGTTCGTGATGAAAACCCTAAATCTAATTACTAACACCAACTACTAACTGAAAATCATAATTCTAGTTCCTCAAAATGTTTCATAACCCCCATTCGGTTAGAGTTTCAAAGAGAGATGGCAGAAATAACTACAAACGGTATATAATGACGAGACAAAGTAGCACGAAGAAAAATGAATACGATTCATGAGAAAATCTGAAGTGCCGCGGATAACCATAAACTTATTTGACCCAAACATGAATGTTGGTGATACGCTTAAACACAAAAAATAACTTATTTCATGGTTTCATTTAAGTTCAGAATACGAAATAAACATGCGGTTACTAAGGTTAAATTGTAAATGTATTATCTGTCTGCTAGATCTGAAATGTTCTGGGTTCTTTAAACAATTTAGAGTTTTTAAATATTTCATATTGCACCAGTTATAAGAAGCCAAACTGTGTCCTCTGTCTACCCAGTTATTCCACAAAAAGTAAATGCTCATCTCACGTGAGCTTGCTCACTTGCTTGCGTACACAAAAAGGAAAAGTGAATAACTTCTGTACATAATATTTTTATTCTAATAACAGTTAACCTTTATCTACTAGAGTAGTTCCTCCCAAAATCAAAATAGGTAGGAGTTCTTATTTGGTAAATTTGAAAATATGCCAGTTCAACAACTACAGAAAATGATATATCGCTGCAAGTGCTTTCGAGGCGCATTTAGTACTTGGCATTGATACATTATTCATAAATAACAAGTAATGTTCATCTAGAAGTACTCTATACTTGACACAAACCTTCCTAATACGTTATGTTCTACCTCAATAGTATGTTTCTTCTTTTTATGATGTGTTACAAGTGATTTTCTGTACTCTTCGCCTATGCGAGGAACAAAGCTAGTAAGGAAATAAAGCGTAGATCGAACGAGAATATCTGGGAAAGTCCCACCTACACAACACCATTTCATTATCAGTCCAATTATCATGGAGCATATTCTTATGTTTACTGTGACATCTTGACGTCAAGGAAAAAGAAGAAACCTGCCCCTTAAGCGACGAAAATAACTACATGCAACCAAACTTCAAGAATTACTCCATCACCCTTATAAATCAATAAATGCAGAAGAATGTAGAGCTACGTGTAACAAATGCTCTCTCTTCACACGACTGTTCGTTCTTGAAGAAACTACTGGCAATATAGAAGGAAATATGTAAGGAGTAGATATTATGGGAATAAGCATGTGCCAAAGTATCGAGCCACATGGAAGTAATATCATTCTAAGCTCTTCATAGGTTAGATTCGTATCTGTGACCTTGGGGCCGTGTAATGATATTCACTGACCAGGAATATCCAAACTGGTTTTGCGCCAATGAAACCATAACATGTCAAGTACACAGACATTGTTAATCATTGATCATTCATATTATAAAGCTTAGTTTCCGAAACACTGTACATGATTGTTGTGAGTCAGAACAACTCATTTCTCCTGTTATAATGTCCAAGCATCTATCTGGAAGCCGAGTGACTTACGTGGTCAAAATAATCTCAAGGCATAGGAATATATGCATTCCACGTTTTATATTCCAACATCAAGAGGCACACAAGGGTAACGTTGAGCAGCAAAGCTTCTACCATTTCATTAGACTTCGCTTTCAAAATACACATTTTTACTATAGAATCAAATAAACTCTTTAAAAGTGGTGAATTAATCCGCGCACTGTAAAATAACCACCCTTCATGCGTGATATTAATCCGTATATAATGGTACAGAATACGCATTCCGACGAAGATATTAGCTATATGGCAGGTAACTGTGCCTTGACCACTAAAATTTTATAATCCATAAAAGTTAACAAACGTGACTGTCAGTTTACTTACACAAGAATATTTCGTGCCTATAGGTAACCCTCGTGTTATTGATAGAAGAAGCCAGACAAAAATTGAATTAGTCTTTATTTCGATCTTAGCGCGGTCACAGTGGAGCGTGGGATTATTTGTTCACACAAACAAAGTCTTTCAACATTCAATATAAGATAATAAGGAATATAACGCTTATACAAAATAAGGAAGTGAATGAATACTTGAACAATACTGTTTTGGCATATGCTTGGTTGTTTGGGGTCAACTCTTAACCAACCAACCTATGCTGTTACATTAGCTTCCTCCTAGAATCGACTTCCGTAGGAACGTCGGTTCGATTAACCTATCTATCAAAAACACCTTAGTTCTATTTCTCATCCCAAGGGAAAATTATCAACTCACTCAATGTTTGACTGACAATCAGTGGCAACTAACGCTGTCAACGGTAGTCCATGGATGTCTCTTCATTTACTAGCTTGTCATCTTATTTTGTAGCATGTGATTTCTTCTACAACTATAGCTGACGGTTTGCTGCGTGCTTTCATGAGAAAGTGTTAGACTGTGGAATAAGAATACCTGAGGAAGTGCCGCGTATCCTATTAGAGCCTAGAAGTTTAGCCAAGTTATTAAATATTTCGGATTCGAATTGCGCTCCTCTATCCGTCGTTATTGTTATGGGTGTACCAAAAACGGTTACCCAGTTCTGCATGAAAGCTTTGGCTACTGTTTCCGCTGTGATGTCCGCTATCGGGATGGCTATAGGGAATCTGGTAAATCGATCTATGCATGTAAAAAGATAATTAAAACCATTTGAACGGGGTAAAGGACCTACCAAGTCGATATGCACATGTGCAAAACGTGCATCTGGTTGCGAGAAAACACCTATGGGTGAATTTGTGTGACGATTAATCTTTGATTGTTGGCATGCTGAACACTCTCTAACCCATTTGTGTACATCCTTCTGTAAATTCGGCCATATATATCTGGCATTGATTAGTTTAGTTGAAGCTTTTACGCCAGGATGAGACAAAGAATGAAAGTTATTATATATCAACTTTCGCATATTTTTGGGAACGAAAGGTCGCGGCATTGCCTTGGTCGTGTCACAGTAAATTAGAATACCATCGATAGGTGATGGGAACTGTTTTAAATTAAGACTTGAATTGTTTGTTTTGAGTAGGTTTTGTAATTCTAGGTCCTGCTCTTGTTCGTGTCTCAACGTCTCGACGTTTACTGTAGACTGCTGTAGCACGTTCATTTCTAGTCTGGATAAAGCATCTGCCGCCTGATTGTCCTGACCTTTGACATGTCGGATATCGCTTGTGAACTGTGATATATAGTCAAGGTGTTGGACTTCTCGAGGTGAGTACTTATTGGCTCTCGCTTTTAATGCATTCGTCAGTGGTTTGTGATCCGTAAAGACTATAAATTCCCTACCTTCTAACATGTGTCGGAAGTGTTTAATAGTCAGGTAGATTGCAAGAAATTCTCGCCCGAAGGTAGAATACCTTGTTTCAGCTGGAGCGAGTCTTTTCGAGAAGAAAGCAATTGGTTTCCAGGCGTTCTTGACCAGTTGGTTAAGGGTACCGCTTACTGCTTTATCTGAAGCATCCACCATCAAAGCAAGTGGGGAAAGAGAATTCGGATATATCAACGTAGTTGCTTGAGCCAGTTTATCTTTAAGCTGTTTAATAGCTTCGAGGGCGTCAGAAGACAGTTTGAATTCTTTTGGTTTTCCTTTAAGTAAATCTGTTAAAGGTTGCATTAATTGTGCACAACCTGGTATGAATCTGCGATAAAAGTTAATTAGACCTAGAAAACTTCTCATTTGTGTTAGAGAGCTAGGTATCGGGTATTGTTTGATGGTATCCACTTCTTTTTTTATATGTTTAATCCCTTCTGGGCTTATTGTGTGACCAAGAAATTCTAAAGTTTGAACACCGAAAACACACTTACTTTGATGTATGTTTATTCCATGTTCATTCAATCTTTTCAACACTGCTCGTACATGCTCTTCGTGTGATTGCGAATCGGGGCTGGCAATTAACAAGTCGTCTATATACCCCTGCGCAAATGGCATATCTCGAAGTAGGTTATCTATGAATCTTTGAAATGTCTGTGCCGCAATTCTCAGGCCGAATGGCATGCGTACAAACTCGAATAAGCCAAAAGGTGTTGTAATAGCTGTCTTAGGGATATCTTCATCAGCCACCGGGATATTGTGATATGCCCTGACTAAGTCAATTTTAGTGAATATGTTCATACCCTGTAAACCGTTTGTGAAATCTTGGATATGCGGTATTGGGTACCTATCTGGTACGGTTTGACGGTTGAGGGCTCTGTAATCCCCACACGGTCGCCAGTCACCTTCATTCTTCTTTGGAACCATATGCAAAGGGGATGCTCATTGACTATCAGAGGGACGGATAATACCCAGTTGTAGCATATAATGAAACTCGGCCCTAGCGATTTTGAGCTTATCTGGTGCTAGTCTCCTGGGTTTTGCAAACACCGGTGCACCTTCGGTTTTGATAGTGTGACTTACTTTTAGTCTGTCTTTGGAAGGCTGTGGGTTTGGTTTAGTTAAGTTTGGAAATTCCGCGAGTATATCTTGAAATTTTGCTGTTGTTACTGGAGGGGTTTGAATCAAGTTAAGAGAGCTGATGTGACTTTCTTTGCCTTTTGTATAAAACGAAGTTTCTTTTAGTGTTAATCGCCGTTTCTTGGTGTCCACAAGAAATTCGTATCTCTCTAGAAAGTCCATCCCCAGTATTGCCAGATCTAAGTCGGCTACCGTGAAAACCCAAGGGAATTGCCTTCTGAACCCCAAATCTAGGGTTAACGTTTTCTGCCCAAATGTCGCGATTGTAGTTTTATTTGCAGCTTGAAGTGTAATCGGGGATGTTTCTCGACTAATCTCAGTTTTATTTCGAGGGATGATGCTAAGAGCAGCGCCAGTATCCACCAAGAAATTCAAGCCAGAGTTTCTGTCTCTGACATAAAACAAGCGACTATTTAGGCGCCCCTCCTCAGTTGTCGCGACCTGGGGAGGGGTTACTCGTTTCCCGCTGTCTTGGAATTATGCTTAGGCCAGGCGCATGGTTGCCTGCACTAGTGTTTCACCTTGAAAAAGTCTTTGGATTCTTTGACTATCTGATAATGATAAACGGTTCATTATCTCTCGTCTTAAGATGGTGTACGGTTGTGGTGATGGTGGATCTAAAATCAAGTCACAAACTTCTTTGGCGACTGAAGGAGGAAGGATAGAACACAAATCTCTATAGCGAATTCCTTCAGATTTGATATTGTGTCTCGTGAAATAATGCTGTAGTTGAGCAAACCACAACTCAGGATCACTACGATCAAATTCTGGAAGTCGAGATTTCGTAGTCATAACAGTGTCTATCTCCACTGGTGACAAATCCTCCAGATTATGGGTTTCTTTTAAGTCTGACATGAGGTATGTGACAAATATAGCAATAAAATTAGCACGAAAAAAATGGTTTCTATGACACGAATAACTTAAGATAATTAAAAAAAATAAACTATTTATATACCCAACTTAGTTTACGGATTATCAGGTCTACTTTTACGATTGAGTAAAAAAAACAATATTAACAACAAAAATGAGGTTAATTTGTGTTCAAAAAGGGCTCACCAGTTTCGTGCCTATAGGTAACCCTCGTGTTATTGATAGAAGAAGCCAGACAAAAATTGAATTAGTCTTTATTTCGATCTTAGCGCGGTCACAGTGGAGCGTGGGATTATTTGTTCACACAAACAAAGTCTTTCAACATTCAATATAAGATAATAAGGAATATAACGCTTATACAAAATAAGGAAGTGAATGAATACTTGAACAATACTGTTTTGGCATATGCTTGGTTGTTTGGGGTCAACTCTTAACCAACCAACCTATGCTGTTACAAATATGCCTATTAAATGGGTTTGTAAATATGTTTTGCTCCAGATTTAAAAAGCAATAATTCGAGTGCAATAATTTTATTCAATAAACGCGGTCACATGTTGCGTTCGCTAGTTCCGAGTGACGTAAGGACAGGAATTGATGTAGATATGTGTACGTTTCGCCAGAACAATATTTAAAGGGGAACGACATACTTTTAAAGTAAATCCTCAACTGGCTTTACTTGAATACACAATAATATTTATACGCATACATGAAGCTAATAAGTCAACCATGGCAGTTTATTAGTCACTGATAGAAGTGAAATAAATCAGTCGATAAAATTTTAAGTAAAAGTACAAATTGACAGTGTGATGACAGATGTACTAGTTGAGACAAGAATAATAAGGGCTTGAGCAGACGTTTCACAGTAGGAAGTTGGTCAGTGAATTGAAGAATATAGACTCTGAAGTGACATGCATTCAAACTTACAAGACTGCGCAATAAGAAGTGTTTAGATTATTCGACGGTAAAGCGTGTGTCGGAAAAACGGGGTGGAATAATGATAACAGCGAGGACGGAAAATAACAAAAAAACAAGATATTTTGTTCAGGCTGATTCAGCAAAAGGAGAGGTGGAGGTCTAGCGAATTTTTTATGAATACGAAAGCGTGAGTTGTTAGTTCTAGTCCCACTGGCTTCTGCTATATGCAAGAGACAAGATTAGGTCTCGAAAAAATCGTAGATGCACGACAAATCACTCCAGATAGCTTCTTCTATCTACTTGTCGAACGCTGCTCTGGAGAAAGCTGTAATGGGTGCATAATCAGGCAAGTGAGCCAATTAGTGAACATTTCCATCCGTGAAATTAATATACAGCTCTGTCTATCACAATCGATCGAAAGCATTTATGTAATAGATAATATTAGGCCATTTGAGGCAAATTATAGTACACTAACCAGTTTTCTTAAATTTTTATATTTTGCTGGTTATTTGGTCCCTGCAAACTATTACACTGTTAACACTGACTGATAAAATGCCTTGAGTAGTCTAACAATTTCAAACATGAATATAAATATTATTGTATATTGGAGTGAAAGATGATGAAGATTGTACATTTATCCATGTTGGTCTATTTAAACAGGTCAATTTTTAAACCAGTGTATCTTCTGGGCCAAGTATACTCGACTTTCCATTCATATGCTAGACAAAACGTTAACTACAATATGATTGCAAAGACACGCTTTTTAGATTTCAGCTTGCACTCCAGAATAGTTCTGTCAATAATCTCAAACATCACTCAGCAATCTGAATACTAATATCAATAATTATCATTAGTACATTTAGGTATGCAACATGACAGGTCTTAAATTTTAATGATACGGAAGATAAAGCTGGATGTGCATTTATTCTATATGCGTTTTAACTGTATAAACACAGGTTCCCAAAGTGCAGGTGTTAAGAACACTGAAATAAGAGATTATGCGAGAAATAATTGCTTAAAATTTGTTGTGGGAGTCAACTTTAATTTCATCCTTTGAATTACCTTTCCGGTCGCGCTCTAAAATCGAAATAATTTTTATTTAAAATATAAAGTGTAATCACCTTTTGATCGATTTTCTACTTCAACAATATATAAGAAAACTCTGTGTCAGAAAACTATCCAGTATGATGAATAGACATAAAATTATGGACAGTTGTTTTCTGTAGCTTTTTGTTTGTTAGCATAAATAAAGGCTCTACTCACTTTACTTAATATCCAGACATTTTTTTTGCAGTTCCATGAGATGAGACATCTAAGGACATGGGTGCATAGCTCGGCACCTACCATTATTCTACTGTTCTCTTCCTAACATGGCTTTGATAAGTTTCTTGAAAGGAAGTCTATTTTAGTATTCGAAGTAATAAGAAGCATATTTTTTAAAAGAAAATTTCTAACATTTGCTTCATGGTTTTATATATTATCAGTTTTGAGCTGAACTTAACTGCTGTGCTCAGACATAGTGTGTGTGCTTCGGAACATCCCCCATCAACATATTGCCCATTGCGTGATGATTGTCAGATTTTCATTGGATTAAAGATGTTGTACGCCCAGTGACGTTATGTTCTATAGAATAAGAATAATGTATAAAACGACGTTTTGTCTTCTCATTGTTGTTTGCATTTCAAATACATTAAGGTGAGAAAAACTACCAGCTTTCTATTCTAGACATCCTGATTAGTAGGCGAGATGATGTTTTCATTCAACGTTCTAAATATAGAAGATCAATATGGATAGGGCGATATATTAATTTTCATAGTCACTGCCCATTTCATTACAAACGTGGATTAATAAATGGCTTATTCAATAGTTACTTACTTACGCCTGTTACTTCTCATGAATGGGTATAGGCCAACCACCAGCATTCGCCATCCAACCCTGTCCTGGGCAATCCTTTCCAGCTCATTCCAGTTGTTATTCATCCTTTTTATATCTGCTTTTATTTCCCGACGTAGTGTGTTCTTTGGCCTTCTTCTTTTCCGTTTTCCTTCAGGATTCCAAGTTAGAGCTTGCCGCGTGATGCAGTTTGACGATTTGCGTAATGTATGTCCTATCTACTTCCATCGTCTTTTCCTAATTTCTTCTTCAGCTGGAAGCTGGTTTGTTCTCTCCCACAGAAGACTGTTGCTGATGGTACCCGGTCAATGGATGTTGAGTATCTTGCGTAGATTTATTCAACAACTATGTATAATACATCATCAAGGAGATTGACTTTTGAAGAAGGGAATTGTGATTCATTGGTTTATTTTCATAGATTATATGTTAATACTGAAAGGCTGAGTGAACAATAACATATTAAGAAGAGATGTGATCGAGTCCAAAATTGTAGTGAAATATAGATTATTCTGTAGTTAGCAAAATTTCTCTAATCAGCATAAAACAGTAATGGGAAAACGAGGAATGTGTTGCAAAATATCATACAGCTGTGGTGTATACCACTTTTGCCTGAAGACATATGTGGTATGTAACATCGATCTTTATCAGAAATCGTTCATTTATAAAGTCAATTTCAGAATGCTTCTCACAGTTATACATACTCAATATGTATTAGTATATAAACTGGAAAACAGACGACGTGGAGTAATAAGACAAAATACAACAAGACAATCATGGATGGAAATAGTTAACTATCTTAGTATTCCTACGCTACTGTAATACGGACGTCCATCATACAATAACACGCCATCATAATTGATCCACATGTTAACTTCGAAGACAGGACTGTTAATATTAATTTACATTCCATACAGAAGTAGAAAACACTGAAAAAGGAATAATCTTGTCTCTATAGTAACGTGCGATTATCTTGACGACTACATCATACACCGGGTTTCTTTGTCATTTGTCGTCCCAGCTATAATAGTTTATTATTATTATTATTGGAACAAATGCTTTTTCACTATTTTAACAATGTCAACAATTATTATCCTTTTTTTCTATTCAATTTTATATTTACGTATTAAAATAACTGTCTATCAACTGATTGAATAAATAAGAAGTTTCTCTTCTTAATTTTCCAATTCCGTTAAATGATGTCATGTTTGTTTCTAGGTTGTTTTTTTGTTTTTTTTTTACAGTTTAGTTTAACTGATTATGTGAGGATAATTTAATAGAAAACTGTTAGGTTTGAAGCTTCACTGGTTCACTGAAACTGCGAATGAGAACAATACTCAGTGACCAAAGACCAGTGATCTAACTATTGACGCGTCCCAGCCCCGCTATCTAGAAGGAGAAGTCCAGGCTTGGTATGGAAATTATATTCTGCAAACAGCCAGATAACGAGCGAGCAAGGAAGCAGCAGCCAAAAAACATAATTTCAGACATATATATATATATATATATATATATATATATATATATATATATAATCGATATTGTCATAGAAAAATTTTAAACACTAATCAATGAGTTCATAAATTGACCTATTTGACCATTGAATCGATAATTCATCTATTGACTACTATTCAAATATTTAATCGATCAGTTCATCAATTGACCCTGATACAAATATTTAACCACTTAATCAATAAGTTGATCGATGCGATAAAATTTAAAAAAAATATGAGTTTGGGGATCTATCGTCTACAACAAAAACATAATGATCATTTGAACTATCACAAATGTTTGTTTAAATGAATCACTTCAACTTGTAGCGTTGGGTCGAGTCGAGATTGACTATGAGCACCGCTACCAAGAAGCTCGTTCCAAATGACTCCATAAAAACCCAGAGAAGCCAAATATCAGAAGGCAGAAAATGGACCAAGTTAAGATTTATTCACTGGCGATCTCGTGGTATCGAAAGGATACCAAGATCGTGCCAGGATAGAAGCTTGGTTACAGAAGGTAACCGAATTCGCGCGAAATTACAATCGAAGTTTAAGAACAAGAATGGAAGCCCAATATAGCTGTCATTAGCACAGTCAAACAAAAGCACTTTAAAACAAACACTGGTACAACTGTTTATAATAATAATTGTTTTTATTAAATCAGTCGTGTTCTCGTGACAAATGTAAGTCACTACAAACTAAGTGGCATCAATCTATAATAGAAAAACTAAGATGAAAGATACCTATGAAGAATCGAGGAAAATTTAATTCAATTTCAATAGTTTTTACCTGATGAAATTGGAATATTGATGAAATGATTTTGTTGATTAAATCAGTGATCTCATGGAAATGTGTTTTCTATTTTACTTATCTGAGTATTTCAAAAAAGTACCGATAACTAGTAAGAATATTTTCAATTCACTTTGCAAAAATTATCCCATAGATAATTCTAATTTTCTAATAAATAAAAACAAAAACAAAACATGAAAGACTTCTCATCAGTGCGCATCCACAATACCTAACCACGCCGGGCTCGAACCCAGGACCTACTGGCTTCAACTGACTCATGATTTAAATCTGTGAAAATTTCCAAAATCTCCACAAACCCCTTCTGATATAACATGAAAGAGCATTTTCATCAGATCCGATCAAAATCAAATCAGTTTTGTTATGTACATCAGATTTGAAAGGTTTTAAACATCAAGTTATTTTGCCAACTTGCCTAGGTTTTTTTAAAGCATTGCCTCTCAATATTCATTAATGAAATGATGATGACACAGAGCTTAGAAGAAATATGTTCATTTATTTACTTCGATAAAACTTAGAAACGTACAAACCACTCATTCATTTCAATTTCTATGGTGCTATGAAGTGCTTTGAAGTATAATTACTCAGTGAACAATTTACTTGTTTAATTATTACTATATATGATATAACATGACTTATCAAATAATCCCAACTTCTAAACACTGTGGTTGAAAGTGTACCTCATACTTTTTTTTAATGATGAAACGATTTCCTGATTAAATGATACTTCAATTAACCATATTGAAATGGTAATTTTCTCAATGGATCAATAATCTCTCATTTGATAAGTTGTCAGGCCATTAGAGCTGTTGCTCGTATGAGTAATATTTAATTATGTCAAAATGACGTGTCAGATTGCAAGTGATTTATCAAGGATGGACGCAAATGTCAGAAAACACAACACAGTCTTTCACTTATTCCTGTCATTGTAAACTACTCTTTATTCAGTCGACTTCTGTACACTTTGATATCAAGAAGAACTTCTAACACTGAATACCTTGGTCAATTGACATAGAAACATTTCTATATTCTCAATAGACTTGACTAAATCATATGGGCATGTCAGATTTTGACCAACACATTTATTAATGTCGTCATTGCAGATCACTTAAGCGTATAGCTTTTGCATCACCGCATCCCTAAAAATAACCTGAATATTTCTAACATTTGAAGAATAATGGTGAAAACACTTTAAATTCAATACTGGTAAATTCGTCGTCTGTGAAAAATGAACGACATCCTGATAACTTTGATGAGGTTTTTATGAAGAACTGACTAGCTCAATAAAAATCTATTTCAATGACATTTATGTAACTAAATAATGCAAATTCTTACGTAAACATTCGGTCGTTAAAAAGGGTATATATATATATATATATATATATATATATATATATATATATATATATATATATATATATATGCGGTGACCTTCACCCAAAGCAAACCAACATGTTATCTATCAAGTGTTAACATGTCTAACAAGTTTGTTTGTGGTATCATTGTGTAAACACACGTGATACATAAACGTACCCTGAACGTATGTTTCTTAGTCTCTTGACTAGGTTTTTTAACTTTATAAAATATTTTTTTATTAAATTCATATCTTGACGTAGTACCTCTCTCATATTATTCTTTACTGTCGTCGTTGTTGTAAGTCATAGAATGAATATGTGAAGCAAATATCAAATTACCAACGTGTATAAAACGTGCGTATATATATCCTATTCAGAAGAACTATGTTCGATGTATTACTTCCTCCATCCTCTTTAATGCTTAACTATAATTGATTTGGAGGATGACGGAACAAAATGCATAACAGAAAGATCTTACATTATACATTTCCCTTTTATTATGTGACGTGATTGTAGACAATTTTAACAGATATCGCCTCCGCCGTTTGATTTACCACGAATTGATCGCTTACCAAGAGTTTCACTCACTGACCTTGAATATGCAAATGACATCGTTATATTCAGTTAGCTCTCTGACAAAGATTGCCATGAATGAAAATGCAGTGATGTATAAGATTCGTCCTCTTCCTCTTAGCGTAAAATGTTACCTCACGATTGTTGGTCTGTGTCAACTCGACTCATTATAAGGAGTGAATTAGTGGGATTCATCGACCTATTCATCTACCGTAAATCCCTTGTCAGTTTTGAACTATTTGTGTCACATCGAGTCTTAACAGGACTTCGAGAAAATGGATTGGCTTTTGATCACATGAGTTATCTACGGTGTAGACGATATTTCCATCTCCCAATTAAAAGATGAGTATTCTGATCACCAGCTCACTCACTCAGTTCTACTTCACAGGATTACGGTGGGATCCTCAAAAACAGAGCACATTCGAAGATAGCATTATTCCGATCATAACCTCATCAAAGTATTTCTCAACTCTATTGGAAAAAACCAGTGAAAAGTGGTGAGCGTCAACATAGGATACCAGAAAACATGCCACATCGTCTGACGAGGTTGTGAATGTTCATCAACCGAGATGAATCAAACATCTCATATCTGTGCACAACCAACGATGTTTGCTGATCTAGAAGGAGTAGATTGGAGGAGGAGAACTAGGAATGGTCAAACATAGTCAATGACTGTTGCAACGAACCATATTGATAAGTATAGACTACCTGGTTGAGACATTCACTCAATCACTCATTCATGGTTATTGCAATCAGTGATTAAGCACGACGATTGACGTAGTTTGGAATCAGTCGCAACTGTTCATCTGCATTCACTCTTTGTCTACTTCTACCCAGATGTTTTGTGATTTGAATTATTTTACACTGATTTTCGTTCCACAAACTCCATTCTTCCTTGTTGAACCATATTTTCTATGCGTAGTTGTTTCTACTACATACAAGTGATACTGTACCTACCTACCTACTTTTGGTAGTCTCCAATTTATCTTGATATCTTTATCTGGTTGTTCAGAATTGATATATCAACGTGAACCGGTTCATATAATATATGCCTTATGACCGACTGATTGATGATTTTTGCTTACATGTTTTAGTGTATGTTGTACTTATCGGTACATCTTGAATTCTGTAAATGAAAGAACAAAAATTCTCTAATTAATTTTCACCGGAATACTCACTTTATTGCCCTAAAATTTAGTTGTTATTGATTATTCTATTCCAACAAATAAATCGGCCACATGCTGAGTATAAAATACACTTGGTTATATTCAGTTCTTTTTTACCCATCCCTGACATTGTCCAATTTCATTCATTAAAATAATCAGTATTTGGTATGTATTTGGATATGTATACTTATGTATATGTACACGTCCATACGGCCACATCACATATTTATTATACTACTACTACTACTACTACTACTACTACTACTACTAATAATAATAATAATAATAATAATAATAATAATAATAATAATGGTAGTAATAATATAGAATGCAAACAATAAGTGGAATGGCTCTAGCGGTGTTATTTGTCTTATTATTTTGTTGTTGTTGTTGAATAGTTGACCTTCTTTATCCTTCTTTTCAAATTTTGTTTTATCTTAATTGACCTTTTATTGAAGTAATAAGAAGATTGTATTACATCAGTTACAATATTGATACTGTTTTAAAAGGTAGAATTGGTTTGATGATTAGAAATTTTACTTTGTATTAAAAATAAATGAGCTGAATTCAGGTAACATATTGTATCTTCAACATATTAAAAGATTATGAATTAAATTAATGTTAGTGATAAGAACATCTTAATAGAATTTGATGTAATATTCCTTTTAAATATGGATGTAACTCACTTATCAAGTACAGTTTCGATGTAGATTTTTCTCTGTAATTTTTCTTACTACTACTGCTACTGATGTCGACAGATATAAGTAGTATGCAACATCAATCATAAGTGGAATGCTCGATGGCAGAAGGTTAAGAAGATCGAAGAAAAATGAATGAGAACAGAGATTGATTGGTGTGGAAACAAAGAAGAAATCAATTCTGAGACAATTGATTAACACTATGAAAATGAAGTATTTACTATATGATTCTCAGATTTTATCAAGATATTCTGTAATGTTGTATTGAAATACATTCGATTGTCCCCATTTGTATTGTCATTCACCACACTAGAACTACGGCCGTTTCGTCCCAGTATTGGGTGCGCAGCACTGTGCATTCAAGACAGAATAGACAGTTGATAGAATTATTTTGAAACTGACACTTGGGTGGAATTACGGCCACACATCACAAAAGCGTCTAGATTGAGATTTGTGTCTAGATAAACCAAATAGTATTTTAGCAGTAGTTACTTGTAATTTGTAAGTGCACATCTTTCAGGTCTGTTATCAAGAAATATTTTGACCCTCTTAATCTATACAATATATCTTTTTTCTCTTCAGTGGTACAACCCAGTTTCCATAACCGAGCATTTCCCATCAGGTAGTAGTCGCCACGAAGATTAGGTGATTTGTCATCCTGAAATTTGAAAAACCACTATATTGTAATTTGGAACAACATATATAGGCGAACAGTGTTGTTTTCGATTAGATCCTCTTGAGGCTTTGCTCTTATATACAGCAATAGTTATATGCATATTAAGCTCATCAAAGCAGTTTATGAGTCAAGGATCACAGCGGAATAGATTGCGTAAAAAAACATAATAAGTGAATAGTACAATTTGATAAAGTGGTGACAGGTGTACAAGTTGTGATAACAATAATAAAAGGTTGAGTCAACGTTTAATATTGCGAAGTAGATCAATAATTAGAAAAATAAAGACGCTGAAACAACATTCATAAAAATTATAAGATTACGTAATAAGAAGTGTTCAGAAAACTGGGCAGTGAAGCGTATATAAAAATAGGTGAAGAATTATCATAGATCGTGTTGAGTACGATATAGATAGGTCAGCTGCGTCAAACGTTCTTTTAATTGCTCTAGTCAGTTTATCCTATAGCCCGTGACGATGCAGCTGGTAATTAGCTAGGATAGCCTTTTTTAAGGTATCGTAAGGTTCAGAAACATGCAAGGTGTAACGTACCTTTTCAACTCGTACAGTAGCGCCTTTAATGCCATGAGAAAATTCTCATGTGGATCTGTCACTGCGTGTTCATGGAAGTTACTTTTACGAAGCGGAACCAGGTTTCGATGTTATTAGGCCAGAACGGAATGATTTGAAAGGGAACTGTCGTTAGAGTTTAAATATTGAACTGTTTTGGTTTTTGCTCCGTCATAATGAAGATAAAATACAACCAAACGAATGTCAATAAATAATCAAAGAACAAAGCATTCCCGCCTTCTGAATGAGTTGGTACTTATTGAATCTTATTACATTTCTACAATTTAGATAAAATGTGTCGCAAATTTTCCGGTTGAAATTTCTTTATTTGAATAAAATGTCTAAAATATAATTTAAAATACTCATGATCGTTTGCATTCTAATTTTATATTTGTAGGGGTTCAATCTGTAACATCGAGATTTTTCATCAAAAAAAAAACATTTTAGTCTACCAAAAGTGGCATGATTTCATATATAAATATGTACGGATACATGTAGAAAAGTGTCCATTTCTTTGTCATTTCAAATAATATTTCTGAGTTAATCCATCTTAATATTCAGTTATTTATGAAGCAATGTGGTTTACATATTTTTATCATGTTAAATCTCAGTATAAATGCATATTCTTTACTTTATGATGATTGAAAACATTTCAAAATAACTAACAACAGACAACAATTTAAACAACAAAAAAAAACTGTAGATACTTTATTAGTTTTTGCTGTGACTACACGTTGTTATTTTCAAAAGAAATAAAAGTGAATGGATGGTTTTGTCAGTTAGACTAAGAACATCATTTCAAGTTACATAGAGATAAAAAAGAATAACCGGAAATATTGTATAGTTATGTACTTGATAATAGAAGCAGATATGAAAACGATGAATTACAACTGGACGGAGCTAGAAAGGATTGCCCAGGACAGGGTTGGATGGAGAATGCTGGTGAGCGGCCTATGCTCCTTCACGAGGAGTAACAGGCGAAAGTAAGTAAGTATATACTTGAAAAAAAACATTTTCAACTTTCTTAAAGCCTAATTTATCCTGCCAAATGATTTAAAATATTCTTACATCACGACATCAGCATGATATTTGAGTTCAATACTTTGTGTTTACTTACAACTTAGACTGTTGTACACATAAAACATTAGTGCGATTTCTAGAACGATGTTTTTTTTTGTAACTGAAAGATGGGAAGTTAATTCGAAATATGCTGAACAATTTAGATTAAAAACTAAATAGCTCAGGTTATTAGGATTCTGTTAAACTAATTGGTATCATTAACTTTACACAAAGTAAGTAAAGAAACTATGAATTACATGCAAAATAAGCTTGTAATAGCTAAATATACTATAACTGTGTAGTACATAAACCACACCACAAAAATGTAGAAATGTTTTCATTCAAAAGTTTAATGACAAGTCAGAATTTGTAATTTTTATCCTAAAGATGTCGAGATTTTGATTAACTATGAAAACTGGTTGTATAGTGACTTATTTACTGTTTTGTTTCGAATGACATAAGGCTATTGAAGACAGGCCTATGAAGCAAGCTAAGTTTATCAGATTTTTGCTAGTAACAAAAAAAACTTGAAACTACTTTGGGAACGGTGTTTCAATTGAAATCAATTGATTGAAAATGTGAAGCTGTTATGATGATCTAAAACTACGATGTTATCATGTTGTTCTTTATTGATGGATCTGTCGATTTGTGTTAGAATTTTATTTTTTGGCTCGTTTTCCTTAAAATGAAGGTGCTGCACAAGATTCATTTCTTATTTATACCAAACTTTGATTTTTCATGCAGGTTTTGATGGAAATATCAGCAAAATCATCCACATAAAATTAAGGCTTTTCGTCACAATAGTGTGGCAGAATTTTTATATTTTTTTGATTGAGACCATGAACCGATTGATGTTAGAGCACTGTTGGAAACCTGGAAGCATGGTAAATTGAGTGTGTGAGTGAAAAATTGATCAATATTAAAATTCCAAAAAGTAGTATACCATTAAATTTGCCAATGTTTTTCTCTGCTACATTTTACACAGGATTAAGAGCATCTGTTAGAAAACTCTCTATTATCGATGATGTGCAACTAAATTCTCCATTTGGTATCTTTAAAACAGGATTAAGAAAGTCAAGTGAGTAAACAGTTTATTTACGCTACCATCTTGATTTGTTAATGGTTGAGTGGGTAACCATTAGAAATTCTCCGCAATTTAACAAGTAATTTCTGACGTCAATTGAGAGGGTAACTTGAACACATAAGATTTCTGACTAACATTGAAAGTTGAATGTTTTGTCCTAAAAACCCCTTGGCATTAAAAATATTTTAGTGCAAACTATACGGTTTACTGAGTTTGTATGTATCATTACCAAGGTTTGATTTGATAATTTCAAATAAATTGAGCATTCGGTAGATTGTTATAAATAAATAATATATTTGTAATATCCCAATGGGTAGAAAAATTAGATTTTCTGACGTTTCGCGACTTCTTCAGAGAATAAATAACTAAATTAAAATCAATCCAAGTTTAATTTGGTTATTTATTCTCTGAAGAAGTGACTTACACTAAGTAATGAAACGTCAGAAAATTTATTCTTTTTCTACACATTGAGATATTACTAATATATTATCGATTTATGTATGGTTTAATAATTTACTCTTACCATTTCGCTGAGTCAAACTCAAAATGTTAATCGGTCTAGAAACATAAGATCATGTATCTTACTTAACACAGCCGCAAGTAATCAATGGATCATTGATCGCTAACTAACTAACTAACCAGCTCACTAACTAACTAACTCACTCACTCACTAACTAACTAACTCACTAACTAACTAACTAACTCACTAACTAACTAACTCACTCACTCACTAACTAACTTACTGAAATCGCGTACAAACTCATAATTAGCTATTGGTTCGTCTTATTGTATTTTCATATGTGATTGGCAAAATTGAACTATTGTTATTATTATTATCACTATTTTATATAATAACTATGTACAATTTAACTTAAACAAGTTTTCATTGAAATACATGAGGAATTTCATCAGTCAATTTGTAAATGGTTAATGGCTATTTATGGCGAAAACGTATCAAATAGAATGATATCACTTTCTATGTAGATTAAATGTTTCCATAAGAACTGTAGAAATTTTAAGGATTAAGTAAGGCCAAAACTATTGTCATATACAAATGGCAATGAAAATGTTTGGTTGATGCTGTATTGTAGTAAAGAATCTTAATTTTTCTCTTATGTAAATTGAGGCTTGATGAATCAGAGGCTGTTGCTAAAATTACTGTCTTCACCTGGATTTTTTGTAGCGTATGAGATAGAAGAGCTAGTTCATCTTCGAAGTTCTAAACGTAATATATCTGGATGATAGTGTGAACTTAGTTTGTATTGAATTCATTAAAAGCTCAAAACTAATGTATTCAGTAATCCAAATTATTAGATTAATTGGTCAAAAAATTTCCTCTTTTGTTCATTTTTTAAATATTAAACTAGTGGAAAATCTCATAAACAATTGCAACAAACTACTTATCTTGTATTCAGCAGTATATTCTACATTAACTGAACAGCTAATAAATATTTATATCTATTTCTCTGTGTTATTCTTTATAGATTACTTAAAATTAGTCTATTATAAACTTTTTTACCTTTCTAAACAATAAAAAAATGGTATGGTTGTGCTTGTAGATGGTAATCTTATTTGGTTGCAGTTCATGGGACTTATGAAATTGAGTTTTTCCCCATTGTCTTTAATATTTAATCACACTTTAATAAATGGCAATTTCATAACATTATTAATTAGTTATATTTGTTAATTTTAACAGTTCACTTTTGTGACTGATAGGTTCTGGGTTCGAATCTCGCGAGGCGCGATCGTGGATGCGCACTGCTGAGGATTTTCATATTGGGACGAAATGCCTGTCCACTGCTTCCAGGTTTTCCTTGCTGGTCCAGCTTTAATTGATTCATGATCTCAACTAGAAAAAATCATTGCTAGAACACCATTGAAAACAAATAATCACTGGACAGCTCTACCGTGCCGACACACGACCCCCTAAAATGGTACTGAACCTAAGAACTCCAGTACTTAATGTGAACGTTTGACCGCTAGACCACTAACTGTGCATGTCTAAACTCAATCTATTCACGATATTGAGCGATTATCTTCTATTCCCTCACACTCGACATAGTTGAAATCCATTTAAAATTGGTCACTATTAATATCATAAGAAAAAATATATCAGTTCACCAAGTAACTGAATCACGAAAATCCCTTGTAAACGAAAATACAACTATAAATAGACGAACAAATATTTTTCTACGCATCAATTTTCTATTTCTCCTATTTAACCATAATCAAATAATCAATAATGATTGACTAACATACATTTTTTAATCACTGATGGATGGTGGTTTCAGTGGAATCCAATTTGACGCGCGTTCCATCCTATTTGGGACTCGTCGGCTGGATGTACATGCAACCCACAGTTGATTTTTACTCTGAGACTCGAACCCAGTACCGTTCGCTTGAGAGACCATCGCGTTATCCACTTAGTTACTGCCAACAAGAGACTGATCAATTGCAGTCTTAAACGTCAATGGGGAGATACAAGTGATACAACACCAAGTGAATTTAACATTCAATTTATTTGCAGTTTTGAGTTATATCCATATCCTATTCCAGCTCTCTATGTGTGTGTATGTATATATATAAGTTTATTTCATTTATGTTCTGCCCCTCTTCCCTTTTATTTTTTTCTATCCCTGTCTCTTTAAATTTCTGTCTTTCTCTTACTAGTGGCCACTTCGTAACATGATCGATAGCATTCGAACTGCACTTATAAGGACTAGACAAGCACGACATTGATCACCACTCAGTGATCAATGAATTGTGATTACATCTCAGTCCTACAGGAGATTAGTCACGGCTCGGATAGCTCAGTGATAACGTCTCTGACTGTGAAGCTGGGTGACACGTGATCGAATCCGCCAAGGGGCATCAGTTCCCTCACCTTGTTAACGAGTGCCAAGTTGCACAAAACCCGGGTACAGGGTTTCTTGTCGACTACCTCCAACCATCAACTAATTTGTTGTTTTTCACAGCATTCAAATGTATACACATGTATATGTATATATAAATATATGTTGTGAAACAGAATGAAAAACGTTTTTTTTCTCCATAAAAAAACCTCAACTAAAACGAATGGATAAAAGGAAATACTGTTACATTTCATAACATGAATTAGAGAATAAAAAATGAAATAGCGGGATTTTCTTGTTTTAATTTCCATTCCCTATTTCTTCTTATATAAACTATTACAGCAATCGGTCATATTTCTTATTTGTTATTATTGTCTCTTTATGTATATAGAAATTAAATTAACCAATCGTTAATCAGATATTATTGACAAAAATTATGATTGGTCAATTTCGATCATAATAATATGAATAGTCATAATAATAATAATAATAATAATAATAATAATAATAATAATATAGGTGAATTTTTAGTGGCCCATGGATCTGACTCCAATTAGATCGTATGGATGTTTGCTATCGCCTCTTCGCGTATATAATCGTCGACTTAAATCAATAACGGAATTAAATAAGTCGAATAACGAGAATTGATTTGTGAATACATACATTTTTGTATATGAAGCGAATGAAATAGAGCATAGCAAAACGACACGCCGGGAAGATGGCTGGGAAGCCAACTCCATTTTAGTCAAGCGTTACTCAATATTTATAGGCAGACAAAAAAAGCTACAGACATGTGATGAATGGGATGGGAAGTGTGCACACACGCGCTCATATAAAAACAATGAAGACTGGTAAGCGACTAACTAACAGGGTCAACATATAACTCAATTAGAATGAATAGATCGGTTTGTCCGAAAACTAGAATAAAGTAAATGGGCTTTAAATAATAACTGACACTACAAATTACACCCAGTAAATCTTTCTTCCTTTTAAGATTCAATATTGAAGAAATATTTATGGTTTGAAAATTTTAGGTGGCTAATTTAAATTTCCTTGGTCTTATTATTATCTATGAAAAGAAAGTACAATTTTAATCAACGAAATACCCCGATGGAGATACGCGCAAAATCGAAGTTCCAAAACAACGATTTGTCTACAAAAACGGTTCTTTATTAAATGATACACAAAATTTAGTTACAAAATTTCAACTTGTGAGATGTCTAAGCGTCTAACCGCGTCCTTCAAGAATGAAAATAGCAAAGGCTTCCTGTAAGAGTAACATAAAGAATAATTATAACATACGATAGTATACACATAACCGATAGCTGTGTCTAAATTTGATAACAGTTTATGAGCAACCGAAACTTGAACCAACAGCAAAGATGAATAGTGGTTAGCAGTGGAATGCAGGACGCACGTTTGGACTCAGTAGTCAAGTGGATAACGCGAACTGTAATGGGTTCGAGTTCCGGGGTGTAGTCAACTCTGAGGTGCAGGTCCATCCATTTGACGAGTCCCGAATAGGACGAAACGTGCGTCAAACTGGATTTTACTGCTAACCATTATCCACCTTTGTTTAAAAATAGTTTATGTTTAGTTATATTGTCTAAAAAATAACTATAGTGACAATCAAATGAATATCTCTTATTATTTGCAATCAACCATAGTCCATATTATGATTATTTCACATTAGACATTAAACATTCATCATGTAGATCCATTTAAATTTACTAATCACGACTAAGTTCATAGAAAATTTTGTGAATATTTTTCTTCTTGATGTCGATTATGTAATTTACATAAGTGTGTTAACAGAAATACCGAAGTTAATTAAAAATCACTTTATCCAACATTGTACGTTATCTACAATATGAAGTTGGTATTTCAGTAAAAGAACAATGATTCATTACACGTATGGTTGATGATCACTTATGATTTTTTTATTTATTACATAATGCATGTACCAGATATAGTCAGTTTATTTTACTTTCCTCTATCCGTATCAATTTCAATGTATCAATGTCCAGTTCTATCAAGATATTTGACTAGATTGGATAATATAAGTTTTTGATAAAACAATCATTCGTTAATTATCTGCAATATTTTAAATGTCTATACAAAACAATATTCATAATAACATTAAATGGTTTACCATTTATAGTATTAATAGACCCTAATATTAATAATAATTTATTCCCTATTTATAATTCCTGGTGACATATGTCAGGTGGATAGTCAGTCAGTCAGTCAGTCACCTACAAAGTAGGACCAGGCACATATGTGCACCGGTCCAAAGTTACCATACTTCATTAGCACAAAATGAACACCGTAGTTAGTTAGTCATAGTTAGTTCAGTGGTGGTAATATATAAAAGAAAGATTGTGTGTAAACATATAGTACCGAAAGAAAGAATTAGTTCATAGAAAGAAAGATATGAAGCTATTTTAATTTCATAGTTTCAGGTGTCAGCTGGACAGCTATAACCTCATTTATAAAACATCTTTCAAAGGGCAAGGAACTCATCCAACTAACATTTAATTAACTAGTATTGTTATAGACTTCAAAGAAAAACTTAAAATTCAATTCAAGATGTTTTCGCTTATTCAGATACTTACCATTTTCGATATCTTCCCTATTAAACTTTAGAGAATTTATATCATTTATAAATCAGATAAATACACTATATTCTCTCCAGATGAATTAATTTGTTGAATCAAAGCAACTTCTACATAACTACATTCATACAAGAGGAAAAGGGTTAAGCAAGGTGAAAGTATAGTTAGTATTCGACCAAGAAATCAATCATTTCATGTAACCAATGTATTGAATTGATCAATTAAGGCTTATTTCGTACATTAACTTATATTTTCAATGGTATATAACTATCATGGGTTTTCTATTATTTAAAATGAATAAACATTAGTGTGTATTATAACAAAAGAAAAACAATGAATCTTTCAGTTGTGTTGCAGAGTTTAATCATTGAGGCTTAATGAACAATGAATAACTTTCAATAATAATTAAATATTGATTAACCATTGAGTAATCACTGATGTTTTGTTTGTCTGGACCTTTTTGTAGATTAAGATGCAACAGATTCATCAGTCTAGATAATCTATTCAAACGCTGAAGTGATAATCAATTCTCTCAAAAATATATGACACCGGGCATACCGTCGATATTATACGCGTGTTTAAAATTATCAATAGACAAAGAACTATTACCACTCTCCGCTTTGCTGAAGCCATTGCGATTAAGAAACTGAAACCGGACTTATGCATCCTAAAACAGACTTTAATAAACTTATCACTACCCTGGTAATCTTTTTGTTTCTGTTTGTTTTGTGTTTTGGTTATTTTACTTATTCTAAGATATTTTATACTCCCGCCCCTATTACCTAACTCGTAAAATAAATTTTATTCACACATTTCCACCACCTGATCCTCTTAAAATATGTTGACTTTCCAAATTCTATTTAATTATTATTACGTAATCTACCTTATCATTATTGAATTTCATTAATCACCACAATTATCACATAATTTATGAAGTTCACCAAATTATTACACCACCCACTCTGGATTACCCTCCCTATTTTGACCTCTGACCTGTTTCTAGCATATATATGTATATATAGTTATCATTGTAATCCAGTGATTTACACTCATTTATGTCAATTATTTTCACACTATCTCCATGTAACACAAATTCTATCACAATTTTGCTTTGTAAGCAGCTGACGAGAAACCTCGAATTAATATGAATTCATACTATTCTGCATCAATGTTTGTTCTTGCTCTATTTATATTGAATAATTGCTGACACGTCTTAACTAGCCTAAAATTTAGATCGAAGATTTCCTGCTTGACTACTTCCGATCGTTTAACATATGACTGACGTTTTATATATTTTAATTTTAAAGGATTTAAACTATGCGAATTAGTATAACTTAAAAAAAAGCCCACTAAAATCTAAGAAGCAATAAACTACTGATTTGTGAGAGTATAAGATTCTTATTATAGGAAATTGTAACCAATAGAGTTAACTAAATCACACAGAGAGACAGGACCAAATGCTGATATCATCATTAAGAACTGTGTTACATCAGTAATGAATAAACGATGAACCATTGAATTTAAACTCATTGATTTCAATCCAACCTGTTATTCCAGATTATATAATATTCTAGATTTCCAATTGTGGGTATGTTGTGTTGAATAGTTTTCAATTCACAAGTAAAAGTTATCTATCGGTTGATTATATTTGAAATGAAAGTTCAATCTTGAACTATTCTATATCTTTCTTTTATGTTTCATAAAACGAAAAAGTAACATCTAGAAAATTATATGAAGTTTCATTATCAAAATTTATATTTCTATGAAGGTACCGTTCGCTTCAAACATCATCGCGTTATCCATTTAATTACTGAGTCCTGATAGCCACTTGCTTGAGCAATGGGGTGAAGTTTGAATTCACTTGGTGTTGTTTTACTTGTATATTCCCATTGTTATCTAGCACTACAATTGATCAGTCTCTTCTTGATATATGTGTATCCTGTGTGGATTACTTCATTATAGCCTTAAGTCAGAAGCTTTTTAAGAAAATATAGAATCCTTGGGTAAACATCAACTCTGCGATGTAGGAAAATCCAGCTGACAAGTGTCAAACTGGATTCCACTGCTAGACACTATCCATCATTGCTTACAAAAATCATGTGAATTAAAGCAATATCGAGGTATATACACAGTATGCACATATGCCAACAAGGTACTGATCAATTGCATTCTTAAACGTCAATGGGGAGATACAAGTGACACAACACCAAGTGAATTTAGTAATAAACAATGTCTAAACATCCTTTAAAATCTATCATCTTACTTCCTAATCCAACTAACCGTACTGCATATGAACTGAGAAAGTTAATATAATTGCATCCACATAATAAATGAATCTATAAATGAATGATATATCTATTGTGTATGTTGTTTAATACATTTCATTCTTTGCAATACATGATACGTTAATTATTTCTATCATACGTTTACAGAAAAATTTTAATGTTATTTAAGGAGTGTTGCCTTTATAAATAATGGAAGACATCTTATCCTATATTCATATATTGCTATGTAGGTGAATACAGTTACCACCATTAATGTATTTATTTATTGTCATTAAATAAACACTTGACTAGTGAACTTCAATCATATCGGAACGAAGATTTGAGTCCTCAATCTTAGTAGCTAATAATATGTACAGTATACTGGAAATTGACTGAAATTAGAATTGTAATACCCTAAATATTAGATCGGTGATTTATAGGAGACTAGTTTGACTAAAGTGTTTAAGGTTCCAAGTTCAAATAATTATGTTCCTATGAGTGGGAGCCTCTTTAAAATCTTATAGCACGTTGAAACGTTAATTCAATACTGTCTAGTTTTTAAAGTCTGTTCTGTTCAAGATAATTTAATATGTAAATTGTGCATAAAATCCCACCCTAATATAACAGTTATATGTATAGAGTTGCAGAGATTGTTGAGTTCGCTTATGGAACTCTGTAGCAATGCCCATCCACCATCCCACACCATAAGTATTCGAACCAAGGACCTTCGACATCGCATGCGAACGTTTAACCTGTAAACCACTGAGCCGGTATCCGACAGTGTTAATGTCTAACTGAAACCAATCCACGATTTTGGGCAATCGTTATGTGTCTCACTTAATAGAGATTCTTGATAACACCAAATAGTCTCTAGATTAATAATGACAGTTATTGCTTTCCCACTAGATATTGTTGAAACTTAATCATCTTAATTAAGTGAATAGTTTTTTTGTTTTGGTGGGGTTTTGTTCTCTGAGCTGGATGGTTTGGTCGTGGAGCTTTCATCGTTCTTCTGAACGACATCATCAGCACAAACTTCAAATAGAAGTTTATTTGTCAATAATTTCATTTTGTGTAAATGATTCAATAGTACAGTACTCGATATAAGTTTACAATATTGAAATTATCTGGAAATCAAAAAGAAAACAACTGTGTTCATACCTTTCTATTTTTTCTCCCAACATTCTAAGGATTTAAATGTTTCCTTTAACTTGACTGTTTATGTACTCCTACTAGGATGACTTTTGAACTTTACCAATGACAACTATTTATACACATAAATACTTTATTATTTTGATCTATAACACTAACAAATTCAACCAGGCTTTATGATTATAGTCTTACATTGTATAAGAAGCATCTAATGTTCCATCTCTTACCTGGGTCATGAACATGTATTACTGAGATATCTCATACTAAGATGAAACAACTCCCCAGTGCTGCCCAATTTTCAACAGTCGTCTAACTAAAGCCAGTTTTTTGTGTCAGACTACAAGCTAGCTAATGTTAACGACTTCCTCTATACTTATGATTTCTCGGAGTTCTAGTGAGAAGCCGTGACCAGTGGAGCTAATTCTTGTCGAGAAGAGACAGGGATCTAGCTCAGCACAAGGGAAGTTTGTCGGATGATTTCGTGGACTGGTTGGTGTTAGAAACTATCATCATTGGATGACATTCATGTTGTTAATCAAAAACTTAATCATCTTCACAACCCCACACTGATAAATATATCATCATTCAAAATAATAGAAATTTTATTTTATTGACTATACGATTTACAACACTCATCTGATCATATCAAATGACCAAGTGATTGCTTCATTACTTTATTTTCTCAGTAATAAAACAATGTAATCTATTAACTAGAATAATTGTGACAAACCATTTCAAAAATTGATCTTAGAAATGTTCCAATAGTATAATGCCAGTTTCTAATAACAACAACATCTACAACAACAAAGTTTCTCCTTCTCAATATTTACAATAACGAAACAATTAGTTTCTTATAAGAAAAAAATATAATTCAATTTAGATTTGTATTATATTCCCTTTATGCATTATTATACCAATCAAAATATCCTACATTATTGTATACCGCTATTCAAAGACAAAACTAAAACTGATTTATAATTCATTAGTTTGCTTCAATATATATTAGTAGCTAAGTATATAACACGATGGCGTTTGAAGCGAACGGGTACTGGGTTTGAGTCTCAGAGTGAAGATAAACTTTGGGATGCATGTATATCCAGTTGACAAGTCCCAAATAAGACGAAACACATGTCCTGGATTACACTACCAGCCGCTATCCGTCGTTGCATATGATGTGAAATTGTTATTCATTCTCCTCATGTCTGTCTCCGTTTCTCGCTGTAATGTGTTCTTTGGTCTTCCTCTTCTCCTTCGACCTTGAGGATTTCAAGTAAGGGCCTGCCTTGTGACTCAGTTCGGTGTTTCCTCAATGTGTGTCCTATCCACTTTCAGCGTTTCTTTCTGATTTCTTCCTCCTCTGCAATCTGGTTTGTCCTCTCCCATAGTAGGTTGATGCTGACAGTGTCTGACCAAGGAATCCGAAGTATTTTGCGTAGACAACTGTCAATAAACACTTATATCTTCTGGATGATGACTTTCGTAGTTCTCCAGTTTTACGCCCGATACAGTAGAACTGTCTTGACATTTGTATTGAAAATTGTGACTTTGGTGTTTGTTGACAGTTGTTTTGAGTTGCAGATGTTCTTCAATTGTAGATGTGCTGCTCTTGCTTTTCCGATCTGTGCCTTCATATCTGCATCAGATCAACCGTGTTCATCAATGATGCTGCCCAGTTATGTAAAAATTTTACATCTTCCAAAGCTTCTCTGTCAATTGTGATTCGATAGGTGTATGCTGTGTTGTATCGGAGAATGTTGCTTTTCCCTTTCTGTATGTTGAGACCTACTGCTGCTGATGCAGCTGATACACTGGTCGTGTTCTCTTGCATTTGTTGTTGCGTGTGCGATAGAAATGCTAGAAATAATTTCATGTTATGGTATTTACTACAATCTACATCCAAATATGATTGGATTAACCTATTATAGATTTGATCTGATTTGATTGTTAAAACAATAGATATTTCTTTGATGATATTGATTTCGATTATTCTACCGTGAAGAAGTTCAGACAACGTTGCTGGACGAAATTTGGAATTATTTCTAAAAAAATTTGAATCACTGAGATTACTTCAAGTATGATTTTCATATATATTGAATTCTGTATACTCGGCGTTCAAACTATTCGTTCTAATTTTGACGAATATCCGTATAAATTTAATATTAATTTTTTCTTAATAGAAGTAATAACTTGTCCATAAGGTAATAGAGAAATGTTAGGATATTCAGTCCCATGGTAGCCGGTGACCAACAACAGGTTCACACTCCATTTGTTTTGCTCAGGATCCTGGAGCCCATATAACCTATTGGTTTGGAGTCAAGGTTTTCCAACGCCCGTAGATGTAGTAGTCTTAGTAGTAATATTGGCAGTAGTATTAGTATCAGTATGAGCAGTAGTATGGTATTAGTAGTAGTATTAGTTGTAGTATTAGTAGTATTAATATTAGTAGTCTGAGCATTATTATTAGTAGTAGTTTTAGTAGTAGTATTTATGGTGGTATTAGTATTATTATGTGTAGTAGTATTATTGGTAATATTATTAGTAGTAATAGTATTAGCATTAATGTTACTATTGGTAGTAGTATTAGTAGTGGCATTAGTGATTTTATTAGTAGTATTATTAGTATTAATTTGAGTTGTAGTATTATTAGCACTATTAGAACTAGTATAAATATTTGTATTACTAGTAGTATGGTTAGCAATATTATTAGTAGTATTAGTAGCAGTATTAGTACTAGTAGTAGTAGTATGAATAGTAGTATGAGTAGTAGTATTAGTAGTAGTAATAGTATTAGTATTTGTAGTAATATTATGTGTAGCAATAGTTGTTATATTATTGGTAGTATTATTATTAGTGGTATTAGTAGTAGTATTTGTGTTAGTATTAGAATTGGTATAAGTAATAATATGAGTATTAGTATGAGTAGTTGTATATTTATTAGTTTTAGTAGTAGAATTAGTAGCAGTATCAGTAGTAGTGTGAGCAGTAATATTGGTTATAATATATGTAGTTGTATGAGTGGTAGTATGAGTAGTAGTATTAGTAGCAGTATTAGTAGTATTATTATTAGTAGTATGAGCAGTACTACTAGTGTTAGAATCAGTAGTAGTATGAGAATTAGTAATACTCGTAGTATTAGTTCTATTTTTATAATTGTATTAGTAGTATTATAATTAGTATTATTATTATTACTTTTAATAGTAGTATTATTAGTAATATTAGTAATATTAGTGGTAGAATCAACATTATTATGAGTAGCATTATGAGTAATACTATGATAAGTACTAAGAGTAGGAGTAGGAGTAGTAATATGGGTAGCCGTATTAGTATTAGTATAAATAATAGTAAGGGTAGTATTAGTAGTTTTGGTGATTGTAGTAGTTGTAGTAGTAAAATATTAGTAACAGTGGTAGTAGTAGTAGTAGTAGTAGTAGCAGTAGTAGTAGAAGTATTAGTAGTACTAGTAGAAGAAGTAGTATTATTATTAGTAGTATGGGAGTAGTATGAATAATGTGATTATTAGTAGTATTATTTGTAGTATTAGTAGTATTAACAGCAGTATGATTAATAGTATTGGTTGTATTAGTATTAGTATCAATATTTGCAGTAGTATTAGTATTAGTTGTAATATTAGTAGCAGTATTGATAGTACTATTGGTAGTATTATTAGTAGTAATATGAGTATTAGTAAGAATAATGGTATTAGTAGCAGTATTAATTGTCGTACTAGTAGTAATAACAATATCAGCATTAGTATTCGAAATATTATTAGTAGTAGTATTTTTAGTATTAGTAGTATTAGTATGAATAGTAGTATTATTGGTAGTAATATTTTCATTAGTACTATTAGTGGTATTAGCAGTAGTATTACTAGTAATTTTAGTAGCAGCAATAATAGTAGTATTAGTAATATGAGTAGTGGTATTGTTTGCAGTATTTTAGTAGTATTAATATTATTATTACTAGTAGTATAATTAGTAGATTTAGTAGCAGTATTAGTAGTAATATTGGGATTAGTAGTAGTAATATGAGTAGTAGTAATTGTAATATTATTACTAGTAGTTTGAGTAGTGGTATTAGTATTATTAGTAATATTAGTAATATTATTAGTGATATTTTTGGTAGTAGTTTGAGTAATTTTATGAGTAGTAATATGATTATTAGTATTAATAGTGCTATTAATACTATTATTATTAGTAGTACCCGAGGTAGTATTAGTAATGGTGTTACTTGTAGTATTATTAGTGGAGTTAGTAGTAGTATTATTTGTAGTACTATTAGTAGTAATAGTAGTAGTATGATTAGTAGTATGAGCAGTAATACTAGTAATACTATAAGTAGTAGTATGAGTAGTGTTATGTGAAGTAGCATGGGAAGTATTGTTATCAGTATCATAAGTAGTAGTATAAGTAGTAGGGCGAGTAATATTATTAGTAGTAGTATCATTATTATTGTGAGTCGTATTAATAGTAGTTGTATTATTAGTAGTACGAGTACTTGTATGTAAAGTAGTATTAGAAGTAGTACGGGTAGTAGCATAAGTTGTATGAGTAGTATTATTAATAGTAGTATTAATAGTTGTGTGAATAGCAGTATGAGAAGTAACATTATTAGTAATATGAGTAGTAGTAATAGTAGTAATATGAGTAGTAATTTTAGTAGCGGTATTAGTAGTAGTTTAAGTAGTAGTATTAATATTAGTACTAGCAGTTGTTGTATTACGAATAGTATTGGTAGTATTAATAGCATTTAAATTAGTATTATTACTACAATTAGTGTTATTAGTAATATTATTAGTATTAGTAGTTTTGGTAGTATTAGTAGTATTAGTAGTGATAGTAGCATTAGTAGTATTCGTAGTATTTGAAGTATTATTATTATTAGTAGTTTTAGTAGTATTGGTAATATTAGTAATATTATTATTATAAGTCGTTTTCGTAATATTAGTTATTTTAGTATTATTAGTAGTATTATTAGTATTACTAATATAAGTATTATTCGTAATATTAGTAGTATTATTAAACGTAGTGTTGTTATTTAATTATTATTATTATTACTATTATTATTATTATTAGTGTTAGTATTAGTAGTAGTAGTAGTAGTAGTAATAATAATAATAATAATAATAATATTAATAGCAGAATTAAAACATTTTTCCACCATGAAACTAGGGAATATCCAATGAAGTGATATATGAAGTATCTGCATTCTCTATGTTGCATGTAATTCTGAGTGGCGAGTGTGAACTGAGGAATAATTTCTGTTTCAAGCTACCTGCCCGATCCCTTCAACCATCTTAAATCTGAGTCTTTCATAACGACGCAAACACATGGTTGATTGTAGTAGATGTCTACCAGAAGTGACTGAAGCTGCAATTCATGTTCATCTTCACTTTATAATAAATTATTTGCTACTTTGCGGTAGATCAAATAGACTTTTTTGAAAGAGCCCTGATCACATATGCCGCCACAAACCTTCCGAGAAATCTTCCATATCAATTCGTGAATCTCTACAATACTGAAGTCTGTAGCCAGTTACGACCAGACTAATTTTTCTTCAGAACTGTTCAAGTGAACAAATAGACAGAACATATTGTGATTTCGGTGAAATAATATGATGCTGTATCACATTAGTTTCATAAATGGTACGATGTTTCAGGAATTGAACTACTATTCAACATATTGTTGATTCAATCAGACACTTAGATGAGTGAATAGCAAACTATCACAACACTCAGTCTGTGCAGTTTTCATTTATTTAGGAGATAAATCAAAATGTGCACATCCATTTTGTAAAACACAAAAACAACTATGTATAATACATCATCAAGGAGATTGACGTTTGAAGAAGGGAATTGTGATTGAATTGTGATTCATTGGTTTATTTTCATAGATTACATGTTAATACTGAAAGGCTGAGTGAACAATAGCATGTAAAGAAGAGATGTGATCGAGTCCTAAATTGTAGTGAAATACAGATTGTTCTATATTTATCAAAACTTCTTTAATCAGCATAAGTCAGTAATGAGGAAAACGAGGAATGTTGGGCAAAATATCATACAGCTATGGTGTATACCACGTTTGTCGGAAGACATAAGTAGTATGTAATATCGATCGAATCTGAAGAACCTGACAGTTGAAGGATAAGAAGATCGAGTTGATGAGAATAGATGGGAAAAAAGAAAGAAATTTTGAACTGAAAGAATCATGCAGAATGTGATGGACAAATGATGGAGATTCGCAAATGAAGTATTCAATGCAATGGTTGTGATATTTGATGAAGATTTTGATGAAACAGCAATTCGGATAATTGTTAGTTGAGTGATTCTATTTCAAACGATAAATATTACCATTGTAACTGCAATATGGAGATTCTTCATATGATCTGATGATTTAGATCACTATCAGGCTAATCACATGTTCCTCACAACAGAACTGTAGAAACCGGATAGAGACAGATGATTTCATGTAATCGATTAGGTTTTCAAGGCTTATGACTAAATCTCCCATTCATACACACTGAAAATATAGTATCACATAACCCCACTGATCTTTATCAGTAATCGTTCATTTATAAAGTCAAATTCAGAATGCTTCTCACACTTGTGCATAGCTTTATTGACAATTCATCTATACAAAATTCAATATGTATTAACATATCCATTTGAAAGCAGATAACGTGGAGTAATAAGACAAAATACTACAGGAAAATCATGCATGGAAATAGTTAACATCTTAGAATTCCTACGTTACATCATACAATCGATTGTATGTCATTACTCAACTTCAAGAATCTTGATCGTGCTATGCCTGAACTATGATCAAATAAGTTTTGTCTGGGACATAAAAATAATTATTACATGCGATAGTACAAAAGACAGCTGATAGCTGTATCGATATTTGACAACATTGTATGAACAACCGAAAACCGAACAACGAGCAAAACAATATGGAAACTGTTGCACTTAAACAAGTGCTTGAAACTGTGGATAACCACTGCGGTGATTAAGGTATAGTAATTAAAATGATAAATACTCTGATAGGTACAATAAACGTCATAAATATATGTGAACATTTCAGAATATTACACCACAACTTGCGTGACAACATAAATGTGAAAATTGTTGCGAATACAATTGCTTACTAAATGTAAATAAGTAGTACAAAACCATATACAAAAGAGTGGAAAGGGAGTGAGTGAGTGAATGGAACAATCTAAGACAAATTTAACAGATATTAAATATAAAAACAACAACAACGGCAATGTGAATTGGACGATGAATTCTATACATAGAGAGGAATATAACTAGTGTCAATTTTATGCATAGAGACTAAGATTGAAAGTATATGAATTACTAATTCCTGTGTGATTTATGAATTATTCATTGAATCTCCTTCCAAACAAACAAACAAACTAATGTCTGATTGTATAAATGAGTTTCAAGTGATGTATCCATTGAAGCCAAGTATCCGGAGTCCACAAACTGTTCTAATATTGAATTGTTCATTGATTTCCATGAATAAGTGATCATGATTCAATGTAATCAATCCAAATTATTTCCATAATTGACTTGTTGAATAGTGAATATTACACCACAACTTGCTTACTTACTTACTTACATTACTTACGCCTGTTATTCCTAATGGAGCATAGGCCGCCGACCAGCATTCTCCAACCCACTCTGTCTTCCGCCTTCTTTTCTAGTTCCATCCAATTCTTGTTCATCTTTCTCATGTATATTTCCATTTCCCCGGTGTAATGTGTTCTTTGGTCTTCCTCTCCTCCTTTGGCCTTGAGGATTCCATGTGAGGGCTTGTCTTGTGACGCAGTTGGGTGCTTACCTCAATGTGTGTCCTATCCACTTCCAGCGCTTCTTCCTGATTTCTTCCTCCGCTGGAATCTGGTTTGTTCTCTCCCACAGTATGTTGTTGCTAATAGTGTCTGGCCAACGGATCTGAAGTATTTTGCGTAGACAACTGTTAATAAACACCTGTATATTCTAGATGATGGCTTTCGTAGTTCTCCAGGTTTCCGCCTCATACAGTAGAACTGTCTTGACATTTGTATTGAAAATCCTGACCTTGGTGATGGTTGACAGTTGCTCTGAGTTCCAGATGTTCTTAACTTGTAAATATACTGTTTTAGCTTTATCGATCCACGCCTTCATATCTGCATCAGATCAACCCTGTTCATCAATGATGCTGCTCAAGTACGTAAAGGCTTTTACATCTTCCAAATCTTCTCCGTCAATTGTGACTGGAGTGGTGCATGCTGTGTTGTATCGGAGAACCTTGCTCTTCCCTTTGTGTATATTGAGACCTATTGCTGCTGAGGCTGCTGCTACACTGGTCGTCTTCTTCTGCACTTGTTGTTACGTTTAGGATAGAAGTGTCAGATCATCTGCGAAGTCCAGATCGTCCAATTGCATCTTAGATGTCCGTTGTATCCCGTGTTTCCCTTCAGATTTTGACGTCTTCATGATCCAGTCGATCACCAGAAGAAAGAAAAAGGGTCAGAGTAAGCAACCTTGCCTGACACCAGTGTTCACTTCGAACGACTTTGTCAACTGTCCTCCCTGCACAATTTTGCAGTTTAATTCATCATATGAATTCTGTATGATATTGTGTTGAAGAAGCTTCCATAGTGTTGTTCTGTCCACGCTACCAAATACCTTCTCGTAGTCAATGAGATTGATTTAGATTGATAAATTCCATTTAGTTGATTGTTCCACAATGATTAGTGGAGTTGCGATTTGGTCTGTACACGAACGCTCCCTACGGAATCCAGCCTGTTGGTCTCGAAGTTGGGCATCTACATAGTCCTTCGCCCTGTTGAAGACGTTTCCTGGTATTGAGAGAAGAGTGATGCCCCTGTAGTTATCACAGTTGCTGAGATCGCCTTTCTTCAGTATTTTTATCAGAAATCCTTCTTTACAATCTGTTGGTGCTTGTTCCTTAACCCGAATCTTGCTGAAGAGAATGTGGAGTATCCTTGCAGTTGCCGTTACGTCTGCTTTCAGTGCCTCTGCTGGAATGTTGTCCGGTCCTGCTGCTTTGCCACTCTTGATTTGTCTGATGGCCATGCTGATTTCTTCAATTGTTGGTGGGTCAACGTTGATTGGGAGGTCCGTGGGTGCAGCTTCGATGTTAGGTGGGTTCAATGGAGGTGGTCGACTCAAGAGTTTTTTGAAGTGTTCTACTCACCTGTTTTGTCGCTCTCCAATTTTGGCGATTACCTCGCCTTCCTTGCTTTTCTCTGATCGTTCCAGTTTACGGTGATTTCCAGAGACTATATTTGTCGTGTCATACAGTTGTCTCATGTTCCCGTCTCTTGTAGCCTTTTCCGTCGTCGTTGCTAAATCTTTCACATATTTACGTTTGTCGGTTCTGATGCTCCTATAGAGACTCACGTGAAAAAAAACGTTTATTCTCATTTAACTCAGTTAAGCCCTTTTGCTAACTTGATCATCCGCACTATAACAATTTATTGCACCCTTATCATTTTGTGCTTGTATAAAATACGTATGCTTGAATATTGCTTACTGCCTACGCATTTATTCACTTTGCTAGTCTTACTACTAACCGCTTATTCGATTCGATTACTCATTCATTTCACATGTTATATATATGTCCATGTTATTCATATTCAACACTCACTCACTCTCACTCACACGCTCTCGTCTCGCTCATGCTCTGGCTTGCTTGCTTGCGTTTCGGCACAACTCTTCTATGCTTGTTTAACGCTTTATGTTCATTTGGATATATGTGTGTGGTCTCGCAATAAACGTAATCAACACTTCGTAGTTGCTTTCTGATTAGTATACCGTTGGGGCGTTATATAGAACGGTTATCAAGACGAACTGTATACGAAGTTGAGGATTATATCGGATACCGACCACCACATTCCTCTTCTTTTGTTTGTGTAATTCTGTGTATTCAATTTTTGCCTTGGCTTTTTCCGCTCTCGTTCGACTGGTATTGATTGCTGCTTTCTTGTTCCTCTTTTCTTGAATCTTATCCACAGTGATCTATTTATTATGATGGTGAAGTGATTGCCTCTTTGATCCCCTTCCAGTTGTTCTCCACAGTAGTTCCTTCTCCATTGAGTAGATCATGAAAGGTCTGGAACTTGTTGCTGAGGAATATCTTGAATTCGTTGAGTTTGCTAGTATCCTGAAGAAAGGCCGTATTGAACTTTTGTGATACTAATGTTGATCTTACTGCAACTAATATTAGGTCTTGTAATTCTGATTCTACGGAGTCGAGTATTCATAATGATGATTTATTTTTATCAACGATTGCAATAGACAGTACAGAGTCACAAAGCGGTTCAGAGTTAAATGAAATTCAGAATTCCTGCGAAACAACAGTTTCTCACCAATCGATTTATCAGAATTCTCACGCTATTGTACCAAGTTTGGTTTTTCCAAATGATTCACATATTTCCGATTAAATTCCTGACAAATCGGAAGAAAATATGTTGAGTGAACATAATTATGATCGAAAACCTGATGTAGTTTTGATAGATGCTAATTTTTCTAATGGTCCATTACTCTGCAATGGCATTCTTAATGAATTTCATAAGAATATTTCAGAAGAATTAAATCCTTATCTTATATCATATATTACCTATCCTTATAATGCATTTGATCCTTGTGAAAAACCTGTTCAATGCGAAGCACGAGTATTAAGTGAGCTCAAATTTGATTACAATTCGGATGATTTCATACCAACTGCTCTTCATCCTTATCACAAATCCACTTCCAATGTATACTCTAGTCAATGTAAGAAATATGTTCTAAATGAAATCACATTATTTATAACTTGGAGATATAAAGATCCAACATTATTTCGTGGGGGAGGATAGTGTTGAAAAATATATGGTTCCAATTCTAGATAATAATGATTTCGGTACAAAACCGACATGCTGATTGTATACAATTCCAGGTTAGTCTGTTCCGATTTCGTTTGTTAATTCCAATACTAATGAGCATATTCTAGATACTACAAAGTTTTTATTCAATATAATGTCGGACAGACTCCGGATGAACTTAACAAGAAGACATACAACCGATTACAAACACCTATGCTACTATTTAAGCTGTGGCGGATGTGGTGTTTGAATTGACTAATGATACCTTTGTACATGTTGAATGCTCGATTTCGAATTCCAAATACAATACATTCGTTTGTGCTTTTGTCTTCTTAATTCAATTGCGTTATTTCTTGGACTCTTAGTTCGTGTTATAATTCAAATAATTCTAAACATTATAATGAGTAGTAATATAAGTAGCGGTATTAGTAGTAGTTTAATTAGTAGTATTATTGTTAGTACTAGTAATTGTTGTATTACGAAAATTATTGGTAGTATTAATATTAGTAAAATTAGTAGTATTACTACCATTAGTATTATTATTAATATTATTAGTAATAGTAGTATTGGTAGTATTAGTAGTATTAGGAGTGTTAGTAGCAATAGTAGTATTCCTAGTATTTGTAGTATGATTATTTGTAGTATATTTAGTAGAATTGGTAATATTAGTAGTATTAGTATTATAAGCACGAGAGGAATTTGGATATGAGGTCTATAATATCCAGTTCAGGTGTCTGGTGATCCTGCCGTTGACCACCCTAAACAGCGATGCTGGAGAACCTGACAGCAGAAGGCTAAGAAGATCGAGTTGAAGAGAATAGATGGGAAAAAAGAAAGAAATTTTGAACTGAAAGAATCATGCAGAATGTGATGGACAAATGATGGAGATTCGCAAATGAACTATTCAATGCAACGGTTGTGATATTTGATGAAGATTTTGATGAAACAGCAATTCGGAAAATTGTTAGTTGAGTGATTCTATTTCAAGCAATAAATATAACCATTGTAGCTGCAATATGGAGATTGTTCATATGACCTGATGACCTAAGCCACTATCAGGCTAATCACATGTTCCTCACAACAGAACTGAAGAAACCGGATAGAGACATATGATTTCATGTAATCGATTAGGTTTTCAAGGCTTATGATTAAATCTCCCATTCATACACACTGAAAATATAGTATCACATAACCTCACTGATCTTTATCAGAAATCGTTCATTTATAAAGTCAATTTCAGATTGCTTCTCACATTTATACGTTGTTTTATTGACAATTCATCAATACAAACTCAATATGTATCAACATATCCACTGGAAAGCAGACAACGTAGAGTAATAAGACAAAATATTACAGGAAAATCATGCATGGAAATAGTTAACCATCTTAGTATTCCTACGTTAATGTCTCAATCATTATTTATTGAACAGTAGATAAAGTAGCTCTTTGAAGTTAATGGTCGTTCAGCATGTACAGTGATGAATGTTAACAAACCAATTGTTAGCAAAGATAGATTTACATAATGTATGCTTCAATAATCCAATCATACAATGAAAAGCATGTAAATGTGTATTGAAATGGTTTATATATAAGAAAAGACGAATCATAAACTGAAGTAAGGCTCCTTCAATAAATGAAGTTTCACACTGATCTTTGTTTTCGTCAAAAGATATACTAGTCTATAAACTAAACAAGAAAAACAATCTAAAAGGTTTCGCTTCATCATCGAAACATTTGGTTTTTAAGGATCTCTGGAAATGTTTTCCGTTTACATTGAATGTTCATGAACAAAATGTTCTTTAGAAAGTCAGAGTTTCGTTTCGTTTGATACGCTGGTTTAAGAATACTGTCACTACATCAAGACGAACGAGATGTCGCTTAAGTAATTGTGTTCTTCATTCATATTCATGTAAGACGAAAAACGAGAGAATCAATTTTATGTTTTGCAATAGTCAATGGCAATCAACTGTGGTGGTTGGTAAAACCCATGTTCCACATTACTGTTCTTTTAATAATTATGGGCGAGAAGCCATCTGGTTTTAGTTTCAATGAAAGTTTATTAGATGAATTTTTTTCTCTTTTCAATCGAATTAATTAACATTTGATAAAATGGTTTTTGTGCACATTGTAATAATCTGTAGCATGGCGTCGAGTTGCGGTTGACTATGATCGCCACTACAAGAAGATTGCCTACCAGAACAGACTAAACGTTCGGGTAAACCGAAGCACCAAAACGACGATATGTCTACAATAGCCGGTACTTCATGGAATAATACACAAAATTTAGTTACAAACCTCAACTTGTGAGGTGTCTGGGACATAAAGAATAATTACATCATACGATAGTACAAAAGACAATTGATATTTGTGTGTATATTTGACAACAATTTCTGAACAACCGAAAACCGAACCAAGAGCAAAACAATATGGAAACTGTTGCATTTAAACAAATGCATGAAACTATAGATAACCGCTGCAGTGACTAAAGTAAAGTAATTAAAATGATAAATACAATAAACGTCATAAATATATGTGAACATTTCAGAATATTACACAACAACTTGCGTGACAACATAAATGTGAAAATTGTTGCGAATACTATTGCTTACTGAATGTAAATAAGTAGTACAAAACCACATACAAAAGAGTGGAAAGGGAGTGAGTGAGTGAGTGGAACAATCTAAGACAAATTTAACAGATATTAAATATAAAATCAACAACAGCAATGTGGATTTGACAATGAATTCTATACATATAGAGGAATAATACTTGTGTCACTTTATTGCATAGAGTGTAGGATTGAAAGTATATGGATGACTAATGCCTATGTCATTTATGAATTATTCATTGAATCTCCTTCCAAATAAACAAACAAACTAATGTCTGATTGTATAAATGAGTTTCAATTGATGTATCCATTGGAGCCATGTATCCGGAGTCCACACAAAAGTTCTAATATTGAAGTATTCATTGATTTCCATGAATTAGTGATCATGGTTCAGTGTAATCAATCCAAATTATTCCCATAATTGACTTGCTGAAAGTGAATTTCAATAAGTTACTTTTTTGTCGATCACAATCTAAACTCCGTTCACCCATAGAGGTAAAGTGTCTAAAACAATTCAACAACTTTGTGTTTCTGTATTCTTCCATTATTGATATGCAAGACTATTGACAGTAATGTGAATTAAGTAATGGATACTTAAGTATCAGTGCATTCATAAAACGGTTATTTCTTGAATAATGGACGGTGAAGAAAATTCAACAAACACATCTGATCTTTTGTGAAGCTATTCAGCCAGATGAGTTAACATTCTACTGTTAACTCCTTCATTCACATTTGAACTTAGTGAATAATCCACTAGACTGATGAGAAAGAACTCAGATAACCCACGTTGTTTGCGTGGACTGCAAATAATGCCACTAGATGTCATTCATTGTCGTTATATACAGAGAAATCATGTACGAAGAGAAAAATGATATGCAAATATTATTGATTTTCTTAAGACACCCAAATTAGTCGGTCCGTTATGTAGAACTACAAACATTCAAGTCATCAACATGTTCTCTTTCACCAAACTCATACTCCTCGTCATTGCTTAAAATGCTTATCTGGATTAGCAGTACGTCTCTTGACAAGAGGAATAGTTACATCAGACAATAATTTGGTTCAAACGAAAAATGATTAGTAAGTGAATTTGTTAACGGACTCCATTTTCAGCCCATCCTTGAATTCACATGAGATGAAGTGCATAACCCTCGAGTATTTCCATGAGCATGAATCTGCTCAGTTGTCGGTCCAGGTGCTGGCGAAATCACCAATCTCATCAAATATGATCGACGAATAATTGTATCAGTTCCTGAGTTTTGCAGTTCATTCTTGGTCGGATTTATTCACCTGATATGTTTAATAACTTTGTCACTTCACATTTTCACTATTCAATTTATTCTTATTGAGCTGTACTGTTTATCGATTTGTCATTGAAAAGAAACAGCTAACACTATGTGAATGAAAATCAGGTCATATTATTCTTCATATCTAAAGAGTGAAACTATGTATCGTTATGCAGTAATCAATAGCCGGAAATTTCTCATTTCTGTACTTTTAAATTCCTCACTAATAATTTGCTGAAATCTCGAAAGTCTGCTGACGTGTTCTTTTGCACAACGAATAGGTTGAAATTATGATGAAAAGTACAACAGCCGTCTATTTAATCTCCTTTGACTTAAGCACGAGTGACACATCTCACCACATCGAAGAAATCAAAGGCAAGATACTTGGATACGTTAAAGCGTTTGATCGCTAATTGATATTCATGCAGGAGAAGATGAAGAATCCATCCGCTTTTTACGATGTAGTGATGTTCACAGTTGTCACAATTGATTTTGCAGATGATGTTTGAGTTTTCTTTCGTGAATTCGTCCTTTGGTTTGCTTAGTATTTGTTGTAGTGTTCATGTTGGTTTGTGTATAATGCTTATTCTGAAAAGCCTCAACAATCTCATTGTAGTTTCTTTATGTGGACCATCGATAACAGAAGAATAAATTACAAACCGTTCTCTATCTACAAACAGTTTATTTCATTCACTTAATGATTGTGTAAACTGCTGTTGTAGCAGATCTTGTACTTAAGTAAAGAGAACATATGAAACTTCCATGAATTTTGGTTTCTACTGGTACTACTACTAATACTACCATACATTTAATCTTGTTGTATAATGATTGAATATCCAATCTTGACACAAGTTTCATATTGGCTAGTACTCATCGTCAAGGCCTACTTGTAATGTTTTTGGGAGGACTGGTGCTCTCAATAACACCCAGCTACATATTTTCATACTCCACTATGGAGATATTCGGGGGACGATAAATCTTCAGTGAAACTAAGATATGTAAAACTGATTGATTAACCATCAACGTCTAAAATCTCGTTTGTTTATTCTTCCAAGTATTGACTAAATTCTATTGACTACTATTATACGATTTACTATTCTTTATTTATTCTCCCTATTCTCACTTAACCTGTATAATACTTATTTCATACTATATGGTGTGATGTGATCTGGTCAGGTTCTATATAAATTGCGTATATCCCAGTGCTGTATAGAATGTAAACTTTTGAAATGAACAATCAGTAATTCCGTTATCTCAAGAAAAGATCACAGTGGAGAGGATCAAGTATAGAATGAATCAAAGCATCTGAGAGAAGAGATCATCGTTTCACTGCATAGAAATAGAGAAGAAACAGTTTCAATGTATGAGAATGAGATAGTTGCACTGGAAGTCATTAGATGGTGTCCCTTTTGATTCTTTTCTTATTCAGCGGAGTAAAAATTGTTACATGCGGTTAGTTAGTGATTTATTTATTAAACTATTTTACTAATGAAACGGTTTCTTTGGTCTTTATAAACGACCGTAACTGGAAATATGGGATTTGGTAATGAGAAATGAATTCCTAAGTGGAAATTGGATAGCAATGGGAGTATCGAATTGTTCGATGACAGAAGGTGCTTATCGGAAACAATTGAATATCATGATGAAGCTGCATATTTGAATGAAGTTTGCACGAATATTCGTCAAGGTTAGAACGAATAGTCTGACAGAAATTGGGCGTCGAGTATAGAGAATTCATTATACGTGAAAATTATATTTGAAATAATCTCAGTGAATAAAAATTAAATAATCCGTTGAAGTCAGACATTAAAACCGTTGGATGACAGCCGGCTCAGTGGTCTAGTTGGTGAAGCGCCTGGCGCGATGCTCATGGGTCCTGTGTTAGAACCCCACGAGTCAGGGTCGTGAATGCGCACTGCTGAGGAGTCTCACAGTAGGACGAAACGGCCGTCCACTGCTTCCAGGTTTTCCATGGTGGTCCAGATTCAATTGATTTCATGATTTCAACTGTTGCAATAAATAAAAGTGTGAGTTCAAGTTTGAATCATCGAAGTGCATGTCAAATTTAGGAATCAACAAATACATAATTGTATTGCTAAAAACTCATTGAATTCAGTCAAAATAACGATGCATGTGAAATAAACAGATTGAATAGAGGGTTCAAATTACTTGTCAACGAAAATTTGTCAAGTAGTCGCTAGTTGAATATCGTCCTTTTGGTGCACGCTGTTCTTGTTCGCTCATATATACAGAGCTTCTGCTGTCAATGTTTCTTTATGAATGTTGAAACTTTTCTGAGGTACTTTGGTCCACTCGAAATTATTCTTGTGTCCTGTTTCTACGCATGTAACGCTATCGCAGACTTATTCTCAAGTTTCTTCAAATCAATCGAGGATTTTGGAACATTTTTCAAAAATTGTTTGTGTTCCTTCAACATGATAGGCACTTTATTCCTGACTGGCGCTATATACTGTGGAAGTCAATATAAGTAGCGCAAAACACTGTATTTTCATTGTGAACGTATGTTGATTTAATGGTTGAATTCGTCAGTCGATTTAAGCTAGATCACCACGAAAAACCCGGAAGCACTGGTTGGCCGTATCATGCTATTGTTGAAGTCCTCAGAAGTGTGCATCCACCATCCCTCTCTCGGGATTCGAAATGAGACTCCTCGCTCACACGCGCAGAATCTTAACCTGTGGTCAACTGAGATGGCCGACATTCAACGGTGTTAATATCTAACTTTAATCAATCCACCATATTGTGCGACCATACATTATTTTGTCCATTGTGTAACTGGGTGGATTAAGAAAGATTTAATCACAAATAGAATTCGGATAGGAGGTTTATAATATCCAGTTCAGGTGTCTGGTTATCCAATCATTGACCACAGTAAATATCGATGCTGAATATACCTCTTCTGGATACTTCAATTCGGTTTTCAGGAGTTCATCCAGATGACTTCAGCTATGTAGAGTGAGAAAGAATGTGGCTGTTAACCGACCTAGTGAATTATTTCCCCAACCATCCTAGTACACGTTCACGAGCACACAAGGATAAAACGTTCGAAGTACGGCCTATGTAACTAGGTCAACTGAGGCATTTGAATTTGCATGCACACATAAAGTAGCAAATCATCGATAACCTATCCTTAGTTTGTTGTATAAGTACTGACTTAACTGAGATTATATGCAACCTGACGGTGGGAAATGTCCTTTCAATAGGTCTTTCTATTCGACCTGTTAAAATGTCACCTGTTATGTCACCATTGAAATAGTGTTTTGATAGAGGGGTTTCTTTACTGACCACGTCATGTGTGGATTTCCTCAAAATGACTTTAAAATTATCTTAATGACAATCTAGCTAGGATGGTGTATTGATGAAATGCTTGAAGCTACTGATATTTGTATAAGTAGTAAAGAAATCAGTAATGACAATAACAATGTCAATTTAAGCTCTAAAAATAAATTAGCAAGTTCAGATTATATTAACAGATATTTATACTTACTTAGGTAACTACCAATACCGAGAATACAAGTCACTCAACATGGATTATTTATCGGTATAAAGGTGTCAGTCATAAAAGAGGTTAATCGTGGAATTTATAGCTGAATTACAACATTTTTCCACCATGAAACTAGGGAATATTTGTCCGAGTGATATATGAAGTATCTGCACTCTCTCCTCTGCATATAATCCCTAGTGGCGAGTGTGAACTGAGGAATAATCTTGGATTCAAGCTATCTGCCAGATCATTTCAACCATCTTACATCTTAGTCTTTCATAGCTTCGCAAACAGATGGTTGATCGTAGTAGATGTCTACCAGAAGTGCCTGAAGCTGCAATTCATGTTCATCTTCACTTTATAATAAATTATTTGCTAATTTGTGGTGGATTGAATCATCTTTTTTGAAGAACCCTGATCACATTTGCCGCCAAAAACCTTCAGGGAAATCTTCCATATCAATTCGTGAATCTCTACAATACTGAAGTCTGTAGCCAGTTACGACCGGAACTGTTAAAGTGAACAAATACACAGAGCATATTGTGATTTCGGTGAAATTATATGATGCTGTATCACATTAGTTTCATAAATAATACGATGTTTCAAAATTTGAACTACTATTCAACATATTGTTGATTCAATCAGACATTTCAATGAGTGAATAGCAAACTATCACAACACTCAGTCTGTGCAGTTTTCATTTATTTAGGAGATAAACCAAAATGTGCACTTCCGTTTGGTAAAACACAAAGACAACTATGTATAATACATCATCAAGGAGATTGACGTTTGAAGAAGGGAATTGTGATTGAATTGTGATTCATTGGTTTATTTTCATAGATTATATGTTAATACTGAAAGGCTGAGTGAACAATAGCATGTAAAGAAGAGATGTGATCGAGTTCTAAATTGTAGTGAAATGTAGATTGTTCTATAGTTATCAAAATTTCTCTAATCAGCATAAGACAATAATGGGAAAACGAGGAATGTGGGACAAAATATCATACAGCTGTGGTAAATACCACTTTTTCCTGAAGACATATGTGGTATGTAACACCGTTCTTCATCAGAAATCGTTCATTTATAAAGTCAATTTCAGAATGCTTCTAACAGTTATACATACTCAATATGTATTAACATATCCACTGGAAAACAGACGACGTGGAGTAATAAGACAAAATACAACAAGACAATCATGCATGGAAATAGTTAACTATTTAAGCATTCCTATGTTACTGTAATACGGACGTCCATCATACAATAACACGCCAGCATTATTGATCCACATGTTAACTTCGAAGACAGGACTGTTAATATTAATTTACATTCCATACAGAAGTAGAAAACACGGAAAAAGGAATAATCTTGTCTCTATAGTAACGTGCGATTATCTTGAGGACTACATCATACACCGGGTTTCTTTGTCATTTGTCGTCCCAGCTATAGTAGTTTATTATTATTATTGGAACAAATTCTTTTTCACTATTTTAACAGTGTGAACAATTATTATCCTTTTTTTCTATTCAATTTTATATTGACGTATTAAAATAACTGTCTATCAACTGATTGAATAAATAAGAAGTTTCTCTTCTTAATTTTCCAATTCCGTTAAATGATGTCATGTTTGTTTCTAGGTTGTTGTTTTTTTGTTTTTTTACAGTTTAGTTTAACTGATTATGTGAGGATAATTTAATAGAAAACTGTTAGGTTTGAAGCTTCACTGGTTCACTGAAACTGCGAACGAGAACAATACTCAGTGACCAAAGACCAGTGATCTAACTATTGACGCGTCCCAGCCCCGCTATCTAGAAGGAGAAAGTATATTCTGCAAACAGCCAGAAAACGAGTGAGCGAGTAAGCAAGCAAGCAGCAGCAGCCAAAAAACACAACTTCACATATATATATATATATATATATATATATATATATATATATATATATATATATATATATATATATAATCGATATTGTCATAGAAAAATTTTAAACACCAATCAATGAGTTCAGAAATTGACCTATTTGCCCATTGAATCGATAATTCATCTATTGACTACTATTCAAATATTTAATCGATCAGTTCATCAATTGACCCCAATACAAATATTTAACCATTTAATCAATAAGTTGATCGATGCGATAAAATATGAGTTTGGGGATCTATCGTCTTCAACAAAGACACAATGATCATTTGAACTATCACAAATGTTTGTTTAAATGAATCACTTCAACTAAGTGGCATCAATCTATAATAGAAAAACTAAGATGAAAGATACCTATGAAGAATAGAGGAAAAAATAATTCCATTTCAACAGTTTTTACCTGATGACATTGGAATATTGATGAAATGATTTTGTTGATTAAATCAGTGACCACATGGAAATGTGTTTTCTATTTTACTTATCTGAGTATTTCAAAAAAGTACCGATAACTAGTAAGAATATTTTCAATTCACTTTGCAAAAATTATCCCATAGATAATTCTAAAAACAAAACATGAAAGACTCCTCAGCAGTGCGCATCCACGATACCGCACCACGCGAGGCTCGAACCCAGGACCTACAGGCTTCGCGCGCGAGCACTTAACCATTAGACCATTGAACCGGCATCCAACGGTGTTAATGTCTAGCTTCAACTGACTCATGATTTAAATCTGTGAAAATTTCTAAAATCTCCACAAACCCCTTCTGATAAAACATGAAAGAGCATTTTCATCAGATCCGATCAAAATCAAATCAGTTTTGTTATGTACATCAGATTTGAAAGGTTTTAAACATCAAGTTTTTTTTGCCAACTTGCTAAAGTTTTGTTTAAAGCATTGCCTCTCAATATTCATCAATGAAATGATGATGATGATGATGACACAGAGGTTAGAAGAAATATGTTCATTTATTTACTTCGATAAAACTTAGAAACGTACAAACCACACATTCATTTCAATTTCTATGGTGCTATGAAGTGCATTGAAGTATAATTAATCAGTGAACAATTTACTTGTTTAATTATTACTATATATGATATAACATGACTTATCAAATAATCCCAACTTCTAAACACTGTGGTTGAAAGTGTACCGCATACATTTTTTTAATGATGAAACGATTTCCTGATTAAATGATACTTCAATTAACCATATTGAAATTGTAATTTTTTCAACGGTTCAATAATCTCTCATTTGATAAGTTGTCAGGCAATTAGAGCTATTGTTCATATGAGTAATATTTAATTATGTCAATATGACGTGTCAGATTCCAAGTGATTTATCAAGGATGGATGCAAATGTCAGAAAACACTACACAGTCTTTCACTTATTCCTGTCATTGTTAAATACTCTTTATTCAGTCGACTTCTGTCCACTTTAATATCAAGAAGTACTTCTAGCACTGAATACCTTGGTCAATGGACATAGAAACATTTCTATATTCTCAACCGTCTTGACTAAATCATATGGACATGTCAGATTTTGACCAACACATTCATTAAGGTCGTCATTGCAGATCACTGAAGTGTATAGCTTTTGCATCACAGCATCCCTAAAAATAACCTGAATATTTCTAACATTTGATGAGTAATGGTCAAAACACTTTAAATTCAATACTGGTAAATTCGTCGAGTGACATCTGTGAAAAATGAACGACATCCTGATAACTTTGATGAGGTTTTTATGGAGAACTGACTAGCTCAATAAAAATCTATTTCAATGACATCTATGCAACTAAATAATGCAAATTCTTACGTAGACTTTCAGTCGTTAAATAGGGTATATATATATACATATCCTATTTAAAATGTCAGCTATTTGATAATGTCAAGATGCCTACAGTGAGAAATTCAGAATGATAACTTGAAAGTCTGGTCTTATAATTAGGCTACCATGAAAATAAACTGTTCCATCCATTACATTGCAATCGAAATAGTCATATGCTCTTACTATTATTTTGTTAGTTTCCTTGAACAATGGCAATATGGTTCGCATATCCAACTTCATTCGCTTATCATTCAAGACACTTAACTCTATAATGTAATGAAATTGTTGAATATAGTCAGTACGAAAAGGTCGTCGATACGTAATCGTCTTTGAGGGATCTGGATCTTGTAGTTGAATCATTTACTTGGGATTGTTGGGGTTTAATCCGAATTCCGGATTCATTACTGGACTTAATTTAATGTAAAATTGTATTGCAGAATTCTTTAAATTGGTTAGTATTCTTTTAGTTTACGTCAAGTCGTGCAATAACTTTACATGGGCGCATATATAGAAAAGCTCCCTAAGTGAGCGAATTAATGTAATACATCAAATCAATTTCAGCATTATTTCAAACTATTCGAATTACCATACTTTATGATCGGATACCTTAGACATACTACTAGATTGGAAGAATCTGTATCTATATCATTATATCTCTTATCATTTCACTGGACGATACAACTCAATTTAACACTAGTAATCTTCAATTTCATCTTTCATGTTGAAAACAATGAGTTGTAATTAATCTTCTCCACGAAGTGTTATCACTTACCTCTTCAGTATAAGCAACTAGCACGAAATCCCAATGTTTTGTATAAGCATAGACTTTAGTAATCATCAGTCAATTAGGTATTGACCGATTGTACAACCTTTCTGATAAACTAACTTTGCTAAGTATTGAGACCACCCTCTTTTCAATATAACACTAAAAGAAATTGAATGGAGACTAGAACAATGAATTAGAATTGTGCACAGTTACACAGTAACGATATCATGGTTTTCATATATTCACTACAATAGTTAAGCTTCAGATATACTTCTGACGATGTTAAAGATTTCGCTGGATTATCGACAAAAATAGACTGAAACACGTACACTCTCGTATTCCTTATTGACTTCTGAATTCAAACACCATTTCGATTTGCATAATAACGGTTATTAAGGTGATTAATTAACGAAGTTAAGCCACTACGTCTGATCGTGTTATAAGCTTTAACGAAATTAACCTGTTTTATTGTTTGAATGAAAGTCATAGCTATTTTTGTAGAATAATACCCTACTTAGTCATCATCGAAATTCAATTAGTGCTATAGATCACCAGAATTTCTGTTATGTACCGCAATACACATTGACGAGATAATAATCACGGTGACCAATTACACTATATGTATTCAAGTTATCATATATATATATATGCGGTGACCTTCACCCAAAGCAGACCAACATGTTATCTATCAAGTGTTAACATGTCTAACAAGTTTGTTTGTGGTATCATTGTGTAAACACACGTGATACATAAACGTACCCTGAACGTATGTTTCTTAGTCACTTGACTGGGTTTTTTAACTTTATAAAATATTTTTTTATTAAATTCATATCTTGACGTAGTACCTCCCTCATATTATTGCAATCAGTGATTAGGCACGACGATTGACGTAGTTTGGAATCAGTCGCAACAGTTCATCTGCATTCACTCTTTGTCTACTTCTACTCAGATGTTTTGTGATTTGAATTATTTTACACTGATTTTCGTTCCACAAACTCCATTCTTCCTTCTCGAACCATATTTTCTATGCGTAGTTGTTTCTACTACATACAAGTGATACTGTACCTACTTTTGATAGTCTCTACATATTATCTTGATATCTTTATCTGGTTGTTCAGAATTGATATATCAACGTGAACCGGTTCATATAATGTATGTTTGATTCTATATGCCTTATGACCGACTGATTGATGATTTTTGCTTAAATGTTTTAGTGTATGTTGTACTTATCAGTACATCTTGAATTCTGTAAATGATGGAACAAAAATTCTCTAATTAATTTTCACCGGAATACTCACTTTATTGCCCTAAACTTTAGTTGTTAATGATTATCCTATTCCAACAAATAAATCAGCCACATGCTTTTATACTCTTGGTTATATTCAGTTCCTTTTTTTCCCATCCCTGACATTGTCCAATTTCATTCATTAAAATAATCAGTATTTGGTATTTTATGAAATGATATGATTGTTTGCTCGTTGTTTTTTTCTTTTGTTTGACGATGTAGTATTTATCATTCGGTAGTCGAATAGATGCTGGTTGAAAATAACAAAATCTCCTTAGGTAAATATGTTCATTATTACACATTACTTTTTACGTGACATATACCATATGGGTAATATAACATTATCATTATCATCAAAGTTGTCATGAAATATACTGCTTAAAAGGTAATTGATTAACTAGTTGAAGGTTAATTTGATCCAATTACATAGTACCATAATGAAGTCTGAAAGTGTTTTAGTATTCTAAAACACTTATATATGCATTCATACTGATGTATATGTACACGTCCATACGGCCACATCACATATTTATCATACTACTACTACTACTACTACTACTACTACTACTACTACTACTACTACTACTACTACTACTACTACTACTACTACTACTAATAATAATAATAATAATAATAATAATAATAATAATAATAATAATAATAATAATAATAATAATAATAATGGTAGTAATAATATAGAATGCAAACAATAAGTGGAATGGCTCTAGAGGTGTTATTTGTCTTATTATTTTGTTGTTGTTGAATAGTTGGCCTTCTTTATCCTTCTTTTCAAATTTTGTTTTATCTTAATTGACCTTTTATTGAAGTAATAAGAAGATTGGATTACATCAGTTACAATATTGATACTGTTTTAAAAGGTAGAATTGGTTTGATGATTAGAAATTTTACTTTGTATTAAAAATAAATGAGCTGAATACAGGTAACATATTGTATCTTCAACATATTAAAAGATTATGAATTAAATTAATGTTAGTGATAAGAACATCTTAATAGAATTTGATGTAATATTCCTTTTAAATATGGATGTAACTCACTTATCAAGTACAGTTTCCATATAGATTTTTCTCTGTAATTTTTAATATTACTACTACTACTACTGATGTCGACAGATATAAGTAGTATGCAACATCAATCAAAAGTGGAATGCTCGATGGCAGAAGGTTAAGAAGATCGAAGAAAAATGAATGAGAAGCGAGATTGATTGGTGTGGAAACAAAGGAGAAATCAAGTCTGAGACAATTGATTAACACTATGAAAATGAAGTATTTACTATATGATTCTCAGATTTTATCAAGATATTCTGTAATGTAGTATTAAAATACATTCGATTGTCCCCATTTGTATTGTCATTCACCATACTAGAACTACGGCCGTTTCGTCCCAGTATTCGATGCGCAGCAGTGTGCATTCACGATAGAATAGACAGTTGATAGAATTAGTTTGAAACTGACACTTGAGTGGAATTGCGGCCACACATCACAAAAGCGTCTGGATTGAGATTTTTGTCTAGATAAACCAAATAGTATTTTAGCAGTAGTTACTTGTAATTTGTAAGTGCACATCTTTCAGGTCTGTTATCAAGAAATATTTTGATCCTCTTAATCTATACAATAGATCTTTTTTCTCTTCAGTGGCATAACCCAGTTTCCATAACCGAGCATTTCCCATCAGGTAGTAGTGGCCACAAATATTAGGTGATTTGTCATCCTGAAATTTCAAAAAAACCACTATATTGTAATTTGGAACAACATATATAGACGAACAGTGTTGTTTTCGATTAGATCCTCTTGAGGCTTTGCTCTTATATACAGCAATAGTTATATGCATATTAAGCTCATCAAAGCAGTTTATGAGTCAATGATCACAGCGGAATAGATTGCGTAAAAAAACATAATAAGTGAATAGTACAATTTGATAAAGTGGTGACAGGTGTACAAGTTGTGATAACAATAATAAAAGGTTGAGTCAACGTTTAATATTGCGAAGTAGGTCAATAATTAGAAAAATAGAGACGCTGAAACAACATTCATAAAAATTATAAGATTACGTAATAAGAAGTGTTCAGAAAACTGGGCAGTGAAGCGTATATAAAAATAGGTGAGAGGGGGTGAAGAAAAATAGACGAACAGAGTATAGAATGTAATAATGAATAAAATTACTTACTGAGGCCAAGGGAGAGACAAAGGTGTTACGAAATTCTTATGAACACAAAGATTTCGAGTTAGCTGGAATTCCTATAGCTCCTCCTATGTGTAAGGGACGAGATCGAAACTCAGAAGAGAAACCAGTAGGGATATGATAAATCATCTCAAATGATCTATTCTGTTTGCTCCATGTCTAGTATCGATCAGGTGTGATAGATCAGAGCTGCGTATTGTCATGACTGTACCCTCCCTTAACCACGAAGCGAAGTATTCACTTGCTCGTTGGCTCAGTGTAGCTTTCTCCACAGGAGAAGCTGTATTGGCAGATACACATATATGTGGCAGAATAAAGTAACTTATATTTTTATTGAAGAATTATCATAGATCGGGTTGAGTACGATATAGATAGGTCAGCTGCGTCAATCGTTCTTTTAATTGCTCTAGTCAGTCTATCCTGTAGCCCGTGACGATGCAGCTGAAAATTAGCTAGGATAGCCTTTTTTAAGGTATCGTAAGGTTCAGAAACATGCAAGGTGTAACGTACATTTTCAACTCGTACAGTAGCGCCTTTAATGCCATGAGAAAATTCTCATGTGGATCTGTCACTGCGTGTTCATGGAAGTTACTTTCTACGTAGCGGAGCCAGGTTTCGATGTTATTAGGCCAGAACGGAATGATTTGAAAGGGAACTGTCGTTAGAGTTTAAATATTGAACTGTTTTGGTTTCTGCTTCGTCATAATGAAGATAAAATACGAAAATGAGAAAACATTCAAGGGTACTAAAATAATATCACTACATGTAAAAGTAGAAAAAATAAAAAGTATAAAATCAGAACACAGAACAGACAAAGTTTGTCGATTAGAATATGAGATCACACCAAGCTCATGAAACAGATACCCACCTATTGACGTTTTCTTCCTTGATGCCTTTATAATCGGAGGACAGAAGTGAAAGGTTTAGAACGTATGTTTGGAAGGTTGTCAGTATACTAAGAAGCATATAACTCAATTTGGCTTGTGAAGAGATTGTAGTTTTGCTTTTTGATGTCTGTTCTGGTAATTGTTTAGTTACACTGTTGATCAACATTTTAAATTTTAAATTTGTTATCACTTGAAGTCATTTGATATTATTTGCATTCATAGTTTACACACTTCACACTGTGTTTACAGAAAAGTCAATAAACGTTTAAGGATCTCAGCCAGAAAGTAAGTGAAAGAACTTCACTTTTTTTTCAAATTTACTGACTAAGAACGAAGGAAATTAACATTTTAAGTTATTTTACTTGCTTTACAATACAATTAAAGATGATAATACCACACATTAAGGCAAACCATTGTATGTTTATTTCGGGGATTTGATTGCTTAGTCGACGATTTATTTTTATTTGAATAAATGTGATCTCTGTTCTATGGATGTCACTGAAAATTTAGTGAACTGAGAATATATTATTGTTAATCTGTAATTCCTCCGGCCAAGTGTTCAATTTTTTTACAGTAATTTCAGTTATTTTTTTGCAAACTACACTTACAACGCTGACAATGATGTTAATCATATTGAGGCAAGCCAATCGGCTTCAATCCCAGATTTATGGTTGAATGTGATTTAAAGCGCATAGCTAGTTCGTAGGTTTTCCCTACGCCTGAAACTTTTTCATGAGTTTAATATAAGCCAATCAAGTGCTTGAAACACGAAGGGTTGTTTTCACTGTCCGTGTGCATAGACTTCAGATACATCAAATCATTTTAAGGATGAAATACGACATTAAGCAAGCGCTTATGTCTTATTCGCCTAATTAATAACTTCATATCAAGTCGGTAACCTAGTTGTACTGCGTGGCAGCCGGTATATTCATAAAAGAACTTTTACTAGCGATCAAAATTATGAAATATTAGCACCCACACATAAATAACACATTGATGAAAACCGCCTCGCTTAGAGCGGGATCATGGATACGCACTGCCGAGGAGTTGATGCGCATCCAGCATTTGTCACCTTTGATGTAGCATTATAAGTGCTGATATTATTTACATATAGGCTTAGCCAACCATGAAAACGTGATAGGTTATACATACTGGCCGTAAAGTTGAGCCATAAGATAGTTATCGATTAGGAATAACTACTAGAATTTCGCTTTAAATTATTTGCCGAACTCCGTTAAAGTAGTGTAACAATAAAATTTACAAAAAAATAAAGTGTTATTGCTATCTTTGTTACATATGAGCGGAATGTTAAAATCAACAAACTAACGAAAATTATTATGGAACCACATGTACTTTTTTAGCACACAAACAAATCTGTAATAAAATGGATTGGATGGATACCTTTTCGTTACCATTGTCTCCCTTACTGTTCTCAATAGTGCTAATAATCGTAATGTACACTATCACTACTCAGTACTGTGGACAAATAAAAGTCAAACAAGTTCAAATCACCGACAATCAGTCTGTTATCATTGACGAAAAGGTAACCAGTATAAATGCATATTCTTTACTTTATGATGATTGAAAACATTTCAAAATAACTAACGACAGACAACAATTTAAACAAAAAAAAACTGTAGATACTTTATTAGTTTTTGCTGTGACTACACGTTGTTATTTTCAAAAGAAATAAAAGTGAATGGATGGTTTTGTCAGTTAGACTAAGAACATCATTTCAAGTTACATAGAGATAAAAAAGAATAACCGGAAATATTGTATAGTTATGTACTTGATAATAGAAGCAGATATGAAAACGATGAATTACAACTGGACGGAGCTAGAAAGGATTGCCCAGGACAGGGTTGGATGAAGAATGCTGGTGAGCGGCCTATGCTCCTTCACGAGGAGTAACAGGCGAAAGTAAGTAAGTATGTACTTGAAAAAAAATTTTCAACTTTCTTAAAGCCTAATTTATCCTGCCAAATGATTTAAAATATTCTTACATCACGATATCAGCATGATATTTGAGTTCGATACTTTGTGTTTACTTACAACTTAGACTGTTGTACACATAAAACATTAGTGCGATTTCTAGAACGATGTTTTTTTTTGTAACTGAGAGATGGGAAGTTAATTCGAAATATGCTGAACAATTTAGATTAAAAACTAAATAGCTCAGGTTATTAGGATTCTGTTAAACTAATTGGTATCATTAACTTTACACAAAGTAAGTAAAGAAACTATGAATTACATGCAAAATAAGCTTGTAATAGCTAAATATACTATAACTGTGTAGTACATAAACCACACCACAAAAATGTAGAAATGTTTTCATTCAAAAGTTTAATGACAAGTCAGAATTTGTAATTTTTATCCTAAAGATGTCGAGATTTTGATTAATTATGAAAACTGGTTGTACAGTGACTTATTTACTGTTTTGTTTCGAATAACATTAAGCTATTGAAGACAGGCCTATGAAGCAAGCTAAGTTTATCAGATTTTTGCTAGTAACAAAAAAACATTAAAACTACTTTGGGAACGGTGTTTCAATTGAAATCAATTGATTGAAAACGTGAAGCTGTTATGATGATCTAAAACTACGATGTTATCATGTTGTTCTTTAATGATGGATCTGTCGATTTGTGTCAGAATATTTTTTTTTGGCTCGTTTTCCTTAAAATGAAGGTGCTGCACAAGATTCATTTCTTATTTATACCAAACTTTGATTTTTCATGCAGGTTTTGATGTAAATATCAGCAAAATCATCCACATAAAATTAGGGCTTCTCGTCACAACAGTGTGGCAGAATTTTTATATTTTTTTGATTGAGACGATGAACCGATTGATGTTAGAGCACTGTTGGAAACCTAGAAGCATGGTAAATTGAGTGTGTGAGTGAAAAATTGATCAATATTAAAATTCCAAAAAGTAGTATACCATTAAATTTGCCAATGTTTTTCTCTGCTATATTTTAGACAGGATTAAGAGCATCTGTTAGAAAACTCTCTATTATCGATGATGTGCAACTAAATTCTCCATTTGGTATCTTTAAAACAGGATTAAGAAAGTCAACTGAGTAAACAGTTTATTTACGCAACCACCTTGATTTGTTAATGGTTGAGTGGGTAACCATTAGAAATTCTCCGCAATTTAACAAGTAATTTCTGACGTCAATTCAGAGGGTAACTTGAACACATAAGATTTCTGACCAACATTGAAAGTTGAATTTTTTGTCCTAAAAGCCCCTTGGCATTAAAAACATTTTAGTGCAAACTATACGGTTTACTGAGTTTGTATGTATCATTACCAACGTTTAATTTGATAATTTCAAATAAATTGAGCATTCGGTAGATTGTTATAAATAAATAATATATTTGTAATATCCCAATGGGTAGAAAAATTAGATTTTCTGACGTTTCGCGACTTCTTCAGAGAATAAATAACTAAATTAAAATCAATCCAAGTTTAATTTGGTTATTTATTCTCTGAAGAAGTGACTTACACTAAGTCACGAAACGTCAGAAAATCTATTTTTTTTCTACACATTGAGATATTACTAATATATTATCGATTTATGTATGGTTTAATAATTTACTCTTACCATTTCGCTGAGTCAAAATCAAAATGTTAATCGGTCTAGAAACATAAGATCATGTATCTTATTTAACACAGCCGCAAGTAATCAAAGGATCATTGGTCGCTAACTAACTAACTAACTAACTAACTAACTAACTCACTCACTCACTCACTAACTAACTAACTAAATCACTAACTCACTAATTAACTAATTCACTAACTAATTAACTAACTAACTCATTCACACACTAACGAACTAACTAACTCGCTAACTAACTAACTAACTCACTAACGAATTAGCTAACTCACTAACTAACTAACTAACTAACTCACTAACTAATTAACTAACTCACTAAATAACTCACTCACTAACTAATTAACTAACCCACTCACTAACTAATTAACTAACTAACTAACCCACTCACTAACTAATTAACTAACTAATTAACTAACTCACTAACTAACTCACTAACTAACTAACTAACTCACTCACTCACGAACTAACTAACTCACTAACTAACTCACTAGCTATTGGTTCGTCTTATTGTATTTTCATATGTGATTAGCAATATTGAACTATTGTTATTATTATTATCACTATTTTATATCATAACTATGTACAATTTAACTTACACAAGTTTTCATTGAAATACATGAGGAATTTGATCAGTCAATTTGTAAATGGTTAATGGCCATTTATGGCGAAAACGTATCAAATAGAATGATATCACTTTCTATGTAGATTAAATGTTTCCATAAGAACTGTAGAACTTTTAAGGATAAAGTAAGGCCAAAACGATTGTCATATACAAATGGCAATGAAAATGTTTGTGTATAGATGATGAATCATGAACTTAATTTGGCAAGACTATCTGTACATACATAAAATGATGGGGTAGTTGAAAAACTAATGGATGTACCTTCACATTCAACTGTTAGTCACCATCCAACTAGGATAAAAGCTTGATACTAAAAGTTAATATTCAAGTATTCAAATCAGGGTGCATATTTGCCAATAGAGGCTGATAAGCTGTAGTTCTGAACATTAATGATAGGAAAATACAAATTCTATGAAATAAAGTAAACTTGATTGGGATTGATTGATCACTGAGCAGTGACCGTTGTTATGTATGCTAAGTCCTTCATAGTGGTAATCGAACTCAGGAGAACAATCACAGCATTAATAGCTAGGTGGTAACGTCTCTGACTGGGAAGATTCATGATATGAGATCGAATCCGCTACAGGGTGTCAGTTCCCTCAAATTTATAGGTACAGCTTGCTAACGAGTGTCTAATAGTAACAAACTTAAGTCTATAGTATGCTGTTGCGTAACTTTAACCGTTACCATAATACTAGATTCGTCATTATATTGATTCATTCTAGGATTAATTTTCTGTGTGAGAACAATATTATTCATTTCACTCACTTATGAGTGCTACCTGTTGTGGAGCATAGGCCACCAACCAGGGATCTCCAACAAGACTCTCTTTTTCAGTTGCTTCCAACTGATGTTCATTATTTCGTTATCCGCCTCCAACCCCCTAACACAATAAGTATATTTTTGCTCGTTCCTCTTTTCTTTTCAGGATTCAAAGTTAGCATTTTTTGTGATGTGTTATGATGATTATCGTAATGTGTGCTCTATCTGCCTGCATTGTCTTTTCCTAATTTTCTTTTTATCTGGAAATCGGCTTTCTCTTAACCACAGTAAGTTCTCACTGAAGGTATCTGGCCAGTAAATCGAGAGTACCTCGGGATGACAATTGTTTACAAGTACCTGTACTTCTTTGATGATGGTTGTTGTAGTTCTCCAAGTTTTAGCTCCATACAGTAGAATTGTCTTGACAGTTGTATTGAAAGTTCCGACTTTGATGTTGGCTGACAGTTGTTCTAAGTTTCAGATGTTCTATAAATGTGGAAATGGTCCTTGTATTCTGCCAATCGCTGCCTTAACATCTGTATCACATTCTCTTTGTTTATAGATGATGCCATCTAGGTATATGAATAATTCCAGCCCTTCCAGAGCTTCTCCATCACGTGTGATTTGGTTGATGCTGTATTGTAGTAAAGAATCTTAATTTTTCTCTTATGTAAATTGAGGCTTGATGGTTCAGAGGCTGTTGCTAAAATTACTGTCTTCACCTGGATTTTTTGCAGCGTATGGCATAGAAGAGCTAGTTCATCTTCGAAGTTTAAAACATAATATATCTGGATGATAGTGTGAACTTAGTTTGTATTGAATTCATTAAAAGCTCAAAACTAATGTATTCAGTAATCCAAATTATTAGATTAATTGGTCAAAAAATTTCCTCTTTTGTCCATTTTTTAAATATTAAACTAGTGGAAAATCTCATAAACAATTGCAACAAACTACTTATCTTTTATTCAGCAGTATATTCTACATTAACTGAACAGCTAATAAATATTTATATCTATTTCTCTGTGTTATTCTTTATAGATTACTTAAAATTAGTCTATTATAAACTTTTTTACCTTTCTAAACAATAAAAAAATGGTATAGTTGTGCTTGTAGATGGTAATCTTAATTGGTTGCAGTTCAAGGGATCTATGAAATTGAGTTTTTCCCCATTGTCTTTAATATTTAATCAGACTTTAATAAATAGCAATTTCATAACATTATTAATTATCTATATTTGTTAATTTTACCAGTTCACTTTTGTGACTGATAGGTCCTGGGTTCGAATCTCGCGAGGCGCGATCGTGGATGCGCACTGCTGAGGACTTTCATATTGGGACGAAATGGCTGTCCACTGCTTCCAGGTTTTCCTTGCTGGTCCAGCTTTAATTGACTCATGATCTCAACTAGAAAAATTACTATTTTGTACACGAAACTTCTTCTGACTTTACAAATCACTGTTATCAATTAATTTATTGACTGTTAACTGTTATTCTACTTGATTTTTTTTCGAAACCGACTGATGATCGATGTAAATAAAATATTTTAAAATCATTGTGATCAGTACAGTTTCGATTTTTATTTAGTGTCTAGTAAATCCTCCGCTGTTATCTTTGTATTCTTCTCTGAATCATGTTGAATCTTTTGGCGAGTACTTGTCTTTCATGGTTATATCAGTCAGGAGTATAAGTAGCTCACATCTTCGACTTTAGTCATTTACTGTCCATATACAATGCAATTGATCAGCTATTATTTCATTTCTGATTTGGTTCACTGCTTAATTTTATAGGCTTTCAGTAGAACGTCACAAACGCATTGTAATGTTACTGGCTGGTCGGCAGAAAGGATCTGGTTGCGAAGGGTTGATTTTTTTCTTGTTAAGGATGTGTCAGTGGTTTTCGCTTTCCTGTCTTCAACACCATTGAAAAATAATTTTCCTTGGGGTACATGAAATGGGAACTATTGTGACAGTGGTTATAACTAAGTTTGAGCCTAACAGACAACAGCGTGAAACACGTCACATACAGGGTTTTGTTATGGAGTGAAGCCTAACCTCTGGAGACGGAAATATGTAGAGCAAAATGAGGCGTTCTATTTTTAAGACTGATCTCTTCTTGCCCTTTCTTCCCGTGATAAAGAAACAATATCGATGTCGATGCTGGTTGTCTGAGGCAAAATAATATTGACAATCACATCCCTAAGAAGTACTATCCTTCTCATACATATCTTAATTTGTTAGTGTGATTTTGTGATAACGCAGTAGGGAAAGATAATAAGACATCATATTTTATGATTAGTAGTTTCTAAATCACAAACTGATCATTGCCAAAACACCATTGAAAACAAATAATCACTGGACAGCTCCACCGTGCCGACACACGACCCCCTCAAAGGGTAATGAACTTAAGAACTACAGTACTTAATGTGAACGTTTGACCGCTAGACCACTAACTGTGCATGTCTAAATTCAATGTATTCACGATATTGGGCGATTATCTTCTATTCCCTCACACTCGACATAGTTGAAATCCATTTAAAATTGGTCACTATTATTATCATAAGAAAAAATATGTCAGTTCACCACGTAACTGAATAACGAAAATTCCTTGTAAAATAAAATACACTTATAAATAGACGAACAAATATTTTTCTCTGCATCAATTTTCTGTTTCTCCTATTTAACCATAAACAAATAATCCATAATGATTGATTAACATACATTTTTTTAAGCACTGATGGATGGTGGTTTTCAGTGGAATCCAATTTGACGCGCGTTCCGTCCTATTTGGCACTCGTCGGCTGAATGTACATGCATCCCACAGTTGATTTTTACTCAGGGACTCGAACCCAGTACCGTTCGCTTCAGAGACAATCGCTTTATCCACTTAGTTACTGAGTCCTGATAGCCACTTGCTTGTGCAATGGGGTGAAGTTTGAATTCACTTGGTACTGTTTGAATTTAAATGAGTCCCGGAGTGAACATCAACTCTGCGATGAAGGTAAATCCAGCTGACAACTCCTAAAGAGGACTAAACACGCGTCCTGGATTCCATTGCTAGCCACTATCCATCATTGCTTACAAAAAGCTTGTGAATTAAGGCAATATCGAGGTACAGTGATTATAATGATAAATACAATGATAAGTAAAATAAACATTAAAGATATATGGGAACATTCCAGAATGTTACATTAGAACTTGATTTACGACATAAGTTTGAAAATTGTTGGGCATACAGCTGTCTACTGACTGTAAATAAGTAGTATAAAACAACATACAAAAGAGTAGAAAAGGAACAAGTAGGAACAATGTAAGACAAACTTAACAATTATATATTATTCAATGAACTCTTTCTATCCGTCTATTTATTTAAATAACTAGATAACTGACTAACATATAAATATACATTGATTTGTTTTTATTCACTTGCATCATTGTTCAATGTTTATTTTGTTTAAATATTTTAATACTTAATCGAATGTTATTTCATTCTGTGAACTTATTCATTGATTCATCAATTCATTCATTGAAATAACTAACTAATCAAATGAAACTAAATGAAAACCTTCATGAATCTATCAATCATTCAATTTCTAGTTAAATGAATTGAAAATCTAAAATTTAAAAAAAACATACATATATATATATATATATATATATATATATATATATATATTAACAGAATGGGTTTTGTGGAGATTTTTTAGAAATTTCACCAGGTCTGTTGTGAGATAGGAACTTACTGAAGACAATGGCGTACGGTGGCGAAACTTCGTGGATTGGTTGAAGTTAGACATTAACACCGTCGGATGCCGGCTCAGTGGTCTAATGGTGAAGTGATCGCTCGCCAAGCCACTTGCTCCTGATTTCGAATCCTGCGGGGGACAGGTCTAGCTTAGATTGACTCATGAGTTAAATTGTGAAAATACTACCATCTCCACAAATCCCCATACTGATAATGATGTATAAGAATTTAGAAATTTTAAATGTAAGTCTTAGTTATTGTCAAAAACATGTTGCCTCTTTATATAATTAGTTGGATGGAAAAATTTATTCCCTATTTATAATTCGTGGTGACATATGTCAGTAGGATTGTCAGTCTGTCACTCACCTACAACGTAGGGCCAGGCACATATGTGCACCAGTCCAAAGTTACCATACTTCATTAGCACAAAATGAACACCGTAGTTAGTTAGTCGTAGTTAGTTCAGTGGTGGTAATATATAAAAGAAAGATTGTGTGTAAACATATAGTACCGAAAGAAAGAATTAGTTCATAGAAAGAAAGATATGAAGCTATTTTAATTTCATAGTTTCAGGTGTCAGCTGGACAGCTATAACCCCATTTATAAAACATCTTTCAAAGGGCAAGGAACTCATCTAACTAACTTTTAATTAATTAGTATTGTTATAGACTTCAAAGAAAAACTTAAAATTCAATTCAAGATGTTTTCGTTTATTCAGATACTTACCATTTTCGATATCTTTCCTATTAAACATTAGAGAATTTATATCATTTATAAATCAGATAAATACACTATATTCTCTTTACATGAATTAATTTGTTGAATCAAAGCCACTTCTACATAACCACATTCATACAAGAGGAAAAGGGTTAAGCAAGGTGAAAGTATAGTTAGTATTTGACTAAGAAATCAATCATTTCATGTAACCAATGTATTGAATTGATCAATTAAGGCTTATTTCGTACATTAACTTATATTTTCAATGGTATATAACTATCATGGGTTTTCTATTATTTAAAATGAATAAACATTAGTGTGTATTACAACGAAAAAAACACAATGAAACTTTCAGTTGTGTTGCAGAGTTTAATCATTGAGGCTTAATGAACAATGAATAACTTTCAATAATAACTAAATATTGATTAACCATTGAGTAATCACTGATGTTTTGTTTGTCTAGACCTTTTTGTAGATTAAGGTGCAACAGATTCATCAGTCTAGATAGTCTATTCAAACGCTGAAGTGATAATCGATTCTCTCAAAAATATATGACACCGGGCATACCGTCGATATTATACGCGTGTTTAAAATTATCAATAGACAAAAAAGTATTACCACTCTCCGCTTTGCTGAAGCCATTGCAATTAAGAAACTGACACCGGACTTATGCATCCTAAAACAGACTTTAATAAACTTATCACTATCCTGGTAATCTTTTTGTTTCTGTTTGTTTTGTGTTTTGGTTATTTTACTTATTCTAAGATATTTTATACTCCCCACCCCCTATTACCGAACTCGTAAGATAAATTTTATTCACACATTTCCACCACTTGATCCTCTTAAATTATGTTGACTTTCCAAATTCTATTTAATTATTATTACGTAATCTACTTTATCATTATTGAATTCCATTAATCACCACAATTATCACATAATTTATGAACTTCACCAAGTTATTACACCACCCACTCTGGATTAACCCCCCTCTTTTGACCTCTGACCTGTTTCTAGCATATATATGTATATATAGTTATTATTGTAATCCAGTGATTTACACTCATTTATGTCAATCGTTTTCACACTATCTCCATGTTACACAAATTCTATCACAATTTTGGTTTGTAAGCAGCTGACGAGAAACCTCGAAATAATATGAATTCATACTATTCTGCATCAATGTTTGTTCTTGCTCTATTTATATTGAATAATTGCTGACACGTCTTAACTAGCTTAAAATTTAGATCTAAGATTTCCTGCCTGACTACTGCCGATCGTTTAACATATGACTGACATTTTATATATTTTAATTTTAAAGGATTTAAATTATGCGAATTAGTATAAATTAAAAAAAAGCCCACTAAAATCTAAGAAGCAATAAACTACTGATTTGTGAGAGTATAAGATTCTTATTATAGGAAATTGTAACCAATAGAGTTAACTAAATCACACAGAGAGAGAGACAGGACCAAATGCTGATATCATCATTAAGAACTGTGTTACATCAGTAATGAATAAACGATGAACCATTGAATTTAAATTCATTGATTTCAATCCAACCTGTTATTCCAGATTATATAATATTCTAGATTTCCAATTGTGGGTATGTTGTGTTGAATAGTTTTCAATTCACAAGTAAATGTTATCTATCGGTTGATTATATTGGAAATGAAAGATCAATCTTGAACTATTCTATATCTTTCTTTTATGTTTCATAAAACGAAAAAGTAACATCTAGAAAATTATATGAAGTTTCATTACCAAAATTTATATTTCTATGAAGGTACCGTTCGCTTCAAACATCATCGCGTTATCCATTTAGTTACTGAGTCCTGATAGCCACTTGCTTGAGCAATGGGGTGAAGTTTGAATTCACTTGGTGTTGTTTTACTTGTATATTCCCATTGTTATCTAGCACTACAATTGATCAGTCTCTTGTTGATATATGTGTATCCTGTGTGGATTACTTCGTTATAGCCTTAAGTCAGAAGCTTTTTAAAGAAAATATAGAATCCTTGGGTAAACATCAACTCTGAGATGTAGGAAAATCCAGCTGACAAGTGTCAAACTGGATTCCACTGCTAGCCACTATCCATCATTGCTTACAAAAAGCTTGTGAATTAAAGCAATATCGAGGTATATACACAGTATGCACATATGCCAACAACGGACTGATCAATTGCAGTCTTAAACGTCAATGGGGAGATACAAGTGACACAACACCAAGTGAATTTAGTAATAAACAATGTCTAAACATCCTTTAAAATCTATCATCTTACTTCATAATCCAACTAACCGTATTGTATATGAACTGAGAAAGTTAATATAATTGCATCCACATAATAACTGAATCTATAAATGAATGATATATCTATTGTGTATGTTGTTTAATACATTTCATTCTTTGCAATACATGATACGTTAATTATTTCTATCATACTTTTACAGAAAAATTTAAATTTTTCAATGAGTGTTGCCTTTATAAATAATGGAAGACATCTTATCCTATATTCATATATTGCTATGTAGGTGAATACAGTTACCACCATTAATGTATTTATTTATTGCCATTAAATAAACACTTGACTAGTGAACTTCAATCATATCGGAACGAAGATTTGAGTCCTTAATCTTAGTAGCTAATAATATGTACAGTATACTGGAAATTGACTGAAATTAGAATTGTAATACCCTAAATATTAGATCGATGATTTATAGGAGACTAGTTTGACTAAAGGGCTTTCGCGCGCGAGATCGAAGGTTATGGGTCTGAGTCATTTTGGGGCGGGATCATGGGTTCTAACTGCTGAGGAGTCCCATAGTAGGACGAAACGGTCACACAGTACTCCTAGGTTATTAATGATGGTCTAACTTAAATCGACTCGTGAATTCAATCGTGATTGTTATGTCATTTCTGAACTTTAATTATAAGAAAACGATGGTTTACTCAAAATTGACGTAATTTTCAATTTCCTACTAGCATTATTATTTTTTGTTGTTGACAAGATAACTGAATTTATAAATCTGTTAAGTGATATATAGGATTCTATTTATAGAATGAAGGTTTTGGTGTTGACTAACAGAAGGAAAGTTACTAGTATAGGGGTTGTGGAGATTATTAAGTTTTTGATTGAGATCACGAACTGATTGATGTTAGACCATCACGATTGGTTTGGAGTCAAGGTTTTCCAACGCTCGTAGATGGATCTTCCATACCCATGAACCCGGTTAAAGCGCCGGACATTCGCTTTTCGTCATCTCAATTTCGTCAACAACAGTAATGCTGCGAGTTGATGAAACCTAAATGAGACGAAATGAACATTCCGGATTATACTGCTTGCCATAGTCTATGTAATAAAAAAAATACAATCTATATGTATAACAAATATACACCTTCGAAAATGAGCTCACTGGAGAGGATTCTTAATCTGAACTCATTGTTCTTTAACTAAATAGAAAAATATTTAGAATAATATTTTAGTTTGCATGAAGTCATAAATTTCCTAACTATTAAATAACATACCAATTTTGTCAAAAATAATTCATTTATTTGATGTCTTAAGACTACTTATTTCTAATAGTTTACCACACATACATATAGATATGGACATGGATGAATGAAAGATGGTTGAGATGGTGGAGAAGATTTGTAGCTCAGGTGGATGATTTTGGTGGAGTTTTGTTCTCTGAGCTTGATGGTTTGGTCGTGGAACTTTCATCGTTCTTCTGAACGACATCATCAGCACAAACTTCAGATAGAAGTGAAGTGTTAGAATTTCTCCATATGTGTCTCAAAGCTTGTTCTGTGCACCTCGACGTTGATTGGTTCTTATTGACCGTAAATTTGTCGTTGTTTGCTTCTTTGTTTTGGTTGTGTCTCCCATTGTTTTGATTTTTGTTCTTATGTTTGTGCATGATTTTTCTGATTGATTGATAAATTGAATTGATTTCAATATGCTTGTTGATTGACCTGAGTTCCAGGCTTCTAAAAATTCTCTGGTGTTTTTGCAGTTTCCTCTGTCTAAGATTTCCACATTTTTCCAATCGAATGAGTGTCCGCAGTTGTCCACGTGTATTGATATAAGTGAAGAGATATCATGCCGTTTGACTGCTAATTGATGTTCATGTAGGCGAAGGTGAAGGGGGCTTCCGCTTTGTCCGATGTAGTGTTTTTCGCAGTTGGCACAATTTATTTTGTAGATGATGTTTGATTTGTTTTCCTTTGTTACTTCATCTTTTGGTTTGCATAAGATTGATTGTAGTGATTTTGTCGGTTTGTGTGCCACACCTATTCCGAAGGTTTTCAGCATTCTCGTCGCGGTTTCTGATATTCCTTGTATATATGGTAGGGTGATCCTTTTGTTGATTTTTGTGCTTGACTTGAGTTCTAATGCTGCTTGCACCTCGACGTTGATTGGTTCTTATTGACCTTTAATTTGTCGTTGTTTACTTCTGACACTTACGTCAGAACACTTGGAAATCTCGACAACAGCCATCGAGATATCATGCAAAGGACACAGTGAACAAAGAAGACACACCTCAAAGAAAAAACTGATCAAGATCTCAAAACCACCCATGGAAGAAAACACAAACAACTGCGTGATCAATTTGTCAAAACAACCACCAACAAATACGGAAGAACACCTACTCCAAAAAGGATTAAACTAAAACACAAGCGATGCCTCAAAGCTGGAATTCTTCGCAGCACTAGAGTCATCACTCAGAACTTCGGGAATCAGTGAAGAAACACAACAAGAAATAAGGCAAACTATAATACCGCTAACTCAACAGGCAAAAAAACAACCAACTGACTCCACAAAAACGAAAGGCCTTAAAAGAACTCAAAAATAGAAAAGATATTGTCATAATACCAGCGGTTAAAGGACGCACCACAGTAATCATGTACAAAGAATAATACGTCAAAAAAGCCGAAGAACTACTGGAAGATAAGAGCACATACAAACTGATAGATACAAATCCCGTCAAAATATTAGACAACCAAATCTCAAAGACCGTAAACAAGCTAGTCAAAGCAGAAGAAATAACAAAACAAGAACAATGGAGAATGAAATCCAATGGACCAGTACTTCCTCGATTCTACGCAGACCCAAAATACACAAACCAAACATCCCACTACGTCCTATTGTAGCACTCCCCGGAACACCAACGTACAATTTGTCAAAAGAAATTTCAAGAATACTGAGACATTTAGTAGATTCAGCCAACACAAGAATATATTATCGATGGAAATAATGTTTAATGATGACGATTGTTAATGATTATTAAAGCATGACCATATTTAATGAAATATGGTTGGTACAATTATTGATATGAATGAAAAAAAAGGAAGAAAAGAAGAAGAAGAAGAAGAAGCGGTAACACAAAAAATGTAACCATGAGAAAATAGGCGGGAAGAAAGAAAGTGGGTGTATGTATGTATGTGTCTAGGTATCCATGTATCCATGTATGCTCGTATGTATGCAAATACGCATACGCACAATGCAAAACATCAGTAAGCTAACTCAGGAATGCACATTTTATAAACTTATGAAATTTTCATGTCTCTAAGGTTTCCTAGTTTGTAAGAATTGTAATACATGTGATTAGTTAGAAGGGGGAACAGCTACACTTATTAACAAACATGTATTCATACAGACACAGAAACGCATGGTCTACTATTTACATGTTACAGAACAGTCTTGAAACTTAATTTTTTCTGTTTCATTAAAGTAAGAACTAACGTGATTATTTGTAATTATTAACAGATATTTTACAAGAGGTTGTAAATTGTCATCGAGAATATTTGCACAAACACTTTTGTAATCTTAGAAATTGTTTCATTTTCACACATTCATGTATATATGTCCACGAGTGTTCTATATGTATATGGCCAGTATTTCAGTTGACATTTTCCTAGTAATATTGTCGTGGATGAAGACTAAGTGACGATGATCAATTTATGAGTTCGTACAAAATTACAGAATATCTTCATAAAATATAAGAACTATACACTGAATTCTTCATTTGTAAATCTTCTAATAATTGTCCTTCACATTCTGTATGATTCTTCTTATTCACAATTCATTTCTAGTTCCCTTTTCTGTTTTCTTCAAGTTGACTTTCACAGCCTTCAGCGGTGAGGCTATAATGTATGGACGACCTTTATGCGACGCTGAAATGATTTTGAGAGTGTCTACCTACTTCCTAGGTCTAAATGAGTGTTACAAAAAGGTGCGCAGAATAAGGATTTTGATTTACATTTGATGGTTAGTGTTAGGAATTAGACTTAGGGTTTTCATCACGAACTAACATCAGCTATAATACAAAGACTCTATTTAGCCAAATAAGTGAATGAATTCCGCGCCAAAATCTAAGACCTATTATCGTAAATCTGATTGGTTCATCCATAGTCTCGCCCCTTCTGCTGACATACATTCCTTCTCTAATTTGTGTTACAAACTACTTATGTCAGTCGATATAAGTAACATAGATTATTATTAGTTAATATTTATAGATCATTGAATGAAACGGTTATTTTCATTATTTCTCTTTGATACATTTTGTTACAGCTATTTTTTTGTATGTTGAGTAAATATTGATTTTCAACGTGATAATATCAATGAGTGAAATAGAGAAATAGAATAAAAGTATTACGTAATCAGGGAATAGTTTCTATTTGATGTCAAGTAGATGACATTTGAAAGCAAAAACAAAAAAACGGTGATTATTACCATGATTCTTAATGGTTTTATTCAGTATTGTTTTTTATGTTACAATATAGAATTCTTAGTCCAAAGTATTTCAACAAGTTTTCTTTTGTTATTGCTACATCAATCTTGACATTTTATAGTGATAATGAACAATCATCTGTTGGATGAATACGGAAAAGTTTTTTCAGTTACCGTTTTTTTAGCGAGCCAGTTTCCTACGGGATGAGGTCGCTAACCTCATGCCAACCTCTCCTCCTTTATCTGGGCTTGGGACCGGCGGTAGTTACAGAGGGGCTACGGAGGAGTACATAATACTAATTAGTTGGGTTTTCCTGATTTGTTTTCGTTTTAAATTTCCTAAGGAACTAGAATTTGAACTCTTAATTAAATATAACAGTTTGTTCCCATTGTCACTTTTCACTAAAATCTTGTTGAATAGTTTATTAAGTAGTACATTCATCAGGAGAACTTCAGGTTTTCAGTTTTATTCCGTACTTTTCTTCTAAATAGTTCACCATATACCATCCATCTGTATTGACAATATTAACATTAAAATAATGGGAGGATATATATATATATATATATATATATATATATATATATATATATATATATATGTTGTAGCGGAAAATAAGTCTTCGACATTTGATGCTGACCACATTAGTTTTAACGGACTCACCTAGCTAAAGGCGCTCGGTCATGTATCCGCACCAGATCACGAGTGGGAAAGCCGTGCTCAACTTGCCTACAATCGTTAGCCAGTTTAATTCAGGTGATTCTCGATATATTGATAGCTTACCAAATATATCTTCGAACCTCCTCGCTTCTGTCTTTTGATTTCACTAGGTGGACACGATTCATAGTAGAAGGTGTTACTGGTTAAAGCGTTGTCAAACTCAAAATACCTGTGGCATATATATATCGGTAAAAAATGAATTTTACCTTGATCGAAGAAATAATGCTAGTTGGTTGATATATATTCTGTCCAACAAACAGATTAATTGAAGTAAAGTCTTATTTTGTGACGCTTTGTGTACACTTATGCTATCCCTTTCAAAATAATTTGTATTTGTTGCAAAGTCCATACTCTATATCCATTTATATTGGTCATAATATTTACTGAAGTTAGATATTTCAGTCGATTTGTCATTTCACTCATTATATGCTCCTTAGATTTTATATTGAAACCATACGCACAAATTCAGTCTATCAATAATCATCCAGAAAGTGAGTAAAAATTGTACTTTACTTTATATGTTCATCAACACAAGAGATTAACAAATGTCATAGCCTCAATTTCAGATTACATAATAATCATATATTTTCACATTATCGATTGAGATCATGAATCGATGGATGTTGAACCACCATTGAAAACCTGGAAGCACTAGACAGTTTTTTCGTCCTATTGTGAGACTCCTCAGCAGTGCTCATCCACGGTCTCGCTCGCAGGACTCGAACCCATGGACTCTAGTCTCGCGAGCAAACGCCCAACCAACTAGACCACTTAGTCGGCATCCAATGACGTTAATGCCTGATCTCAACCAATCCACGATATTACGTGACCATCTTCAATTTACTGAGGTAGATACCTGTCTCTACTAGACACAGATTAGCTCCACTGGTTTAACATCAATCAATTCATGATCTCAATCAATAACCAAATAATCTCCAGAACCCTATACTGATATTTTTACATTAATCAAAATGGAAACATTCTTGTTCCTTTGTAGTGGAATCTATTGATCAAAATCATGTAGTCTATAAAAAGGATCATATGAATTTTAAGTTGTTCTAGAAGCCATGAATAAAATAATCTGTGGTTAACCCATATAATTTGATACTTCAATCTAATGTGACAGATTCATATACACATAGTACAATGTTACAATTATTATTCTATAAGGTTATTTTTATGCTAATTATTAGTATTGACTATAAAGGTTAAGATAATTTACTGTTACATCTAAAAACAAGATACAACTAAGTGGCTTAGATCATAGATATCATGATTTCAGATAAACCATATTTTGTAAAAGTCAATATTTATAAACTGTATTCATTTCTTTCTATACTATATCCTAACATAAAATCTTTCTTTTATATATATTACATTATAGCGACTCACGTGCAAATGGGTTTATTCTCATTTAACTCAGTTAAGCCATTTTGTTAACTTGTTCAGCGGACAAAGTCATCCGCACTATAACAATTTATTGTACCCTTATTATTTTGTGCTTGTATGAAGTACGTATGCTTGAATATTGATTACTGCCTACGCATTTATTCACTCTGCTAGTCTTACTACTAACCGCTTATTTGATTCGATTACTCATTCATTTCACATGGTCTATATATGCCCATGTTATTCATACTCACTCACTCACTCACTCACTCACTCACTCACTCACTCACTCACTCACTCACTCACTCACTCACTCACTCACACGCTCTCGTCACGCTCTTGCTCTGGCTCTCGCTTGCTTGCTTGCCTTTCGGCACAACTCTTCTATGCTTGTTTAACGCATCTGTACATTTGGATATATGTGTGTGGTCTCGCAATAAACGTAGTCAACACTTCGTATTTTGCCTTCTGATTAATATACCGTTGTGCGTTATACAGAACGGCTAGCAAGACGAACTGTATACGAAGTTAAGGATTATATCGGATACCGATCACCACAACATCACTGAATAAACTGCTTATATGAATCTGGTTTTCGTCTTGCTATGCTAATAATGTATGGCAACTTGATCCTACCTTGTTACTGACTGATTGACTTTTAATGAACGTATTGCTCTAATTATCGATCATTTGACTATCTTCTTTTTTCTTTACTTTGAGATGAGATAAAGGTATAGTTTTATTGAATCATTCTATCAAATTGTTATAATATTTGGTTGATTATTCACTAATAAGATAAATGACTGTCTTAATTTACTGATAACTAATCATCATTCTTTTTATATATTACACTACAATGTTAATGATCTTTAATAATCGAAGGAAGAATGATTAGTTGAATATTCAGTAATAGAGCAATTGTGAATTAGTATCTAATTTATATGAATAATTAATATAAAAACTTTTTAAATTTAAATATCCGTATTGAAAGCGAGCTATAGCTATGACTTATGTATCTTACACTACAGGAACTCGTCCTATAAGAGCAAATAGTAAGCTGCTAGACTTTCTGTCTTCGAATGTTTGATCAACTTCAAACATTCAACTACCTAAGATTTTGATGTAAATGTTAAACAGTAAAGTCCATGTCATCTTTCATGATGAAATCAAATGATTAAACTCTACCATTCAAAATTCATTTGAGTGATCTAATTAGTATTCAGAAATGAATTACAGTTTGAGTAATTGACTAATATTTTGATAGATTACAATCACTATATTCATATTATATATGGATTATAGGTAGAAGTCAATATAAAGATCAGTGTTTCAGCACATATATTAAGCTTCATTCCAATTCACCAGAGTTCTGGTGTTCATGTTCACACTGAAAATCGAATCTAGTATCATAAGCATTAAACATCTATGTGTTATCCACTGATCTACTGAATTCAAATAATTTATAGATTATATAACATATATGAATTGTGAATTGTTTTTTTTTATGTCGAGTTGTGAAATTGATGAATCCCCGTTAGTATATCAACATTCTAAATAGATTCTCTCAATGACGACACTTATTTACAAATATCACTGTGAAACTCCACATTGGGATATAGGTACATTTAAATGACGAGTCCCGAATACAACGAAACGAATATCCTGACTTTAACTATTAGTCACCACATAACTTAAATGAGATCAATATGTCAAATTGAACGGTTCGAATTTAATCGAAGATTCTAAACCAATTCACTTTAGATAATTTTGATTGAGATCATAAATCGGTAAATGTTAGACCACCATTGAAAAGATGGAAACATTGTACGTTCGTTTCGTCCTGATGTGAAACTCTTCGGTAGTGAGCATCCATCATCTGTCACCTAAGAAACACAAACCCGGAACCTTTGGTCTCGTGCGTAAGCGCGTCACAAAGCAAGGAAAAAATTGAAGATTATATATAAACAAATAAGCATACAAATATAATAATGATAAAATTCATTAGAATTATTTGAATAATTCGACTAATTTACAATTGATATTATTATTATGTTTATTATCCTTATGTTAAGTCATGCATTCACTTTGAAGTCTATTTCTCTTCTTGACATTCTCTCTTGAATTTGTTCAGTTTTTTTATTTTCTCAATGAATAAAATATAAGAAAAGTATAAGGATTGACAACTGGCTACTAAATAAATGCATCACTATAACCAGAAATGTTGCTCATGTTCCCATTTGTGTGTGTGTGTGCGCGCGTGCGAACCTGCTAACAGAAATAAATGTAGCTGATTATATATTCACGAGTAAATCACTAGACAACTCTTATTTTCTCTATACACATTCACAAACACACATAAATTCGATGGGGGAAAAGAAAGTTTATCTAAATAAGTTAAATGTTGGCAGGTAGAAAACAACTGAAACTACCACAACGACGACGATCACAATAATAAGAACAAAAAACACAAAAAGAAATATGAAAAACAGTTGAGTGAGACAAATGAAAGAAAACAAGAAAAGAAAATCAGAAACAGTTATAAATGGAGCATAACAAATTATCTCATACAAGAGCACTATATACATAATGCTTGAAAACAAGATGCTAGATGGAAACAACTTAGAGAATGTATGGCATAATAATGAATAAATAGATGTAGAAATATCTCCCTACATTAGTATTAGTAATATAATGAGTAGTAGTGTTAGTTTTAGTATTAGTAGGATTATGAGTATTAGTATGACTAGTAGCAATAATAGCTGTCTGAGTAGTAGTATAAGTATTGGTACTAAAATTAGTATATTAGTAATAATAGTAGTAATAGTAGTAGCATTAGTAATAGTATCAGTAATATTATGAATAATAGAACTAGTATTACTATTTGTAGTATTAGGATTTGTAGTAATATTATTAGTATTATTAGTAGTAATAGTAGTATTATGATTAGTATTATTATTAGTAGAATGAGTATTAGTTATAGAAATAGTAATAGTATTTGTATTATTGGTAGTTTTATTACTAGTATTAGTTGTACTATGAGTAGTAGTATGAGTATTAGCATTAATAGGGCTATTAGTACTATTATTAGTAGTAGCACTCATAGTAGTATTAGTAGTAGCATTAGTAGTAGTATTATTTGTAGTATTATTAGTAGAGTTAGTAGTATTATTAAAAGTAGTACTATTAGTAGTTTTAATATTAGTATTAGTGCTAGTGTGATTAGTAGAATGAGTAGTAGTATGGGTAGTGCTCTTAATAATAGTATTAGTTTAGTGTTTGTAGTATTATTCGTCGCAGAATTAGTAATAGTATTAGTAGTGGTATTATAAATAGTGTGAGTAGTAATATTTTTAGTAGTACTAGTAGTAGTAATAGTAGTAGTATGATTAGTAGTATTAGCAGTAATACTAGTATGAGCAGTAATGCTGGTTATAATATAATTTGTAGTATGAGTAGTATTATGAGTAGTATTGTTATCAGTATTATAAGTAGCAGTATGAGTAGTAGGACGAGTAATATTATTAGTAGTATCATTGTTAATATGAATCGTATTAATAGTAGTTGTATTATTAGTTGTACGAGTAGTAGTATGTGTAGTATTATTATTAGTAGTATTAGAAATAGTACGGGTAGTAGCATGAGTAGTAGTATGAGTAGTATTATTGATAGTAGTATTAATAGTAGTGTGAGTAGTATGAGAACTAATATTATTAATAATACGAGTAGTGTATGAGTAGTTGTATCATTACTAATACGAGTACTAGTGTGAGTATTAGTATTATCATTAGTAAAAAATGTCGTTTTAATGGTACTATTAGTAGTAGTTGTATAATTCTCAAAGCAACTGTCAACCAACACCAAGATCAGGATTTTCAATACAAATGTCAAGACAGTTCTACTGTATGGCGCGGAAACCTGCAGAACTACGAAAGCCATCATCCAGAAGATACAGGTGTTTATTAACAGTTTTCTACGCAAAATACTTCAGATCCGTTGGCCAGACACTATCAGCAACAACGTACTGTTGGAGAGAACAAACCAGATCCCAGTGGAGGAAGAAATCAGGAAGAAGCGCTGGAAGTGGATAGGACACACATTGAGGAAAGCACCCAACTGCGTCACAAGACAAGCCCTCACATGGAATCCACAAGGCCAAAGGAAAAGAGGAAGACCAAAAAACACATTACGCCGAGAAATGGAAATAGACATGAAAAAGATGAACAAGAATTGGATGGAATTAGAAAAAGAGGCTCAGGACAGAGTGGGTTGGAGAATGCTGGTCGGCGGCCTATGCTCCATTGGGAGTAACAGGCGTAATGTAATTAGTAGTAGTATTAGTAATAGTATTAGTAGTACCATTCATAGTAGAACTAGTTGTAGTATTGGTAGTAATATTAGTAGTAGTATGAGTGTTAGTATTAGTAGTACTATTAGTAGTAGTATTTGTTGTGGTATAAGTATTACTGAGAGTAGTAGTATTATTGGTACTATTAGTAGTTGTAATAATATTATTATTAATGTTATTATTAGTAGTATTTGTAGTAGTATTAGTAGTATTATTAGTAGCAGAATTATTAGTAGTAGTCTTAATAATAGTCGTATGAGTGTTAGTATGAATAATGGTATTAGTATTAGTATTTGTAATAATACGAGTAGTAGTTTTAGTAGTAGTATTAGTTGTAGTATTTGTAGTAGTACTTGTAGTAGTATTAAAAGTAGTATAATTATTAGTATGAGTATTAGTATGAGTAATTGTACTTTTAGTAGTATAAGTAGTAGTTGTTGTTGTATTATTAGTAGTATGAGCAGTAATGCTGGTTATAATATAAGTTGTAGTATGAGTTGTATTATGAGTAGTAGTATGAGATGTACTTTCAGTAATATTATTTGTAGTAGCATGAGTAGTAGGATGAGTAGTAGTATTAGTATTTGTCTCAGTAATAATATAAGTAGTAGTATCAATATTAGTATGTGCAGTAGTATGAGTAATACTATGAGTAGTAGTAAGAGTAGTAGTATGAGTAGTGATATTAATAGCGGTATTAGTAGTTGTTTAATTAGTAATATTATTATTAGTACTAGTAGTTGTTGTATTACGAATAGTATTAGTAGTAACAATATCAGTAAAATTAGTATTATTACTACAATTAGTGTTATTAGTAATATTATTGGTATTATTATTATTGGTAGTATTAATAGTATTAGTAGTATTATGAGTGATAGTAGCATTAGCAGTATTCGTATTATTTATAGTATTATTATTAGTAGTAGTTTTAGTAGAATTGGTAATATTAGTAGTATTAGTATTATAATTAGTATTCGTATTATTAGTAAGTATTATTATTCGTAATATTAGTAGTATTATTGGTCGTAGTGTTGTTAGTAATATTAGTATTATCAATAGTAGTAGTAGTAGAAATAATAATAATAATAGCTGAATTACAACATTGTTCCACCATGAAACTAGGGAATATTCGTTCGAGTGATATATGAAGTATCTGCATTCTCTATTCTGTATATAATTCCGAGCAGCGAGTGTGAACTGAGGAATAATCTTGGATTCAAGCTACCTGCCAGATCATTTCAACCATCTTACATCTTAGTCTTTCATAACTTCGCAAACTGATTGTTGATTGTTGTAGATGTCTACCAGAAGTGACTGAAGCTGCAATTCATGTTCATCTTCACTTTATAATAAATTATTTGCTACTTTGCGGTAGATCGAATAGTCATTTTTGAAAGAACCCTGATCACATATGCCGCCACAAACCTACCAAGAACATGATAGCAGAATGCTTAGGAGATCGAGTTGAAGAGAATTCAAGGGAAAAAAGAAAGAAATTTTGAACTGAATGTATCATGCAGAATATGATGGACAAATGATGGAGATTCGCAAATGAACTATTAAAATGCAACGGTTGTGATATTTGATGAAGATTTTGATGAAACAACAATTCGGAAAATTGTTAGTTGAGTGATTCTAGTTCAAGCGACAAATATTACCATTGTAACTGCAATATGGAGATTCTTCATATGATCTGATGACTCAGACAACTATCAGGTTAATCACATATTCCACACAACAGAACTGAAGAAACTGGATAGAGACCGATGATCTCATGTAGTTGATTAGGATTTCAAGGCTTATGACTGAATCTCCCATTCATATACACTAAAAATATAGTATTACATAACCTCACTGATCTTTATCAGAAATCGTTCATTTATAAAGTCAACTTCAGAATGTTTCTCACAGTTGTACATAGGTTTATTGAAAATTCATCAATACAAACTCAATATGTATCAACATATCCACTGGAAAGCGGACGACGTGGAGTAATAAGAATAAATACAACAAGACAACCATGAATGCAAATAGTTAACCATCTTAGCATACCTACGTTACTGTCTCAATCATTATTTATTGAACAGTAGATAAAGTAGCTTTTTGAAGTTAATGGTCGTTCAGCATGTACAGTAATCAATGTTAACAGACCAATTGTTAGCAAAGATAGATTTACATAATGTATGCTTCAATAATCCAATCATACAATGAAGAGCATGTAAATGTGTATTGAAATGGTTTATAAATGAGAAAGGACGAATCATGAACTGAAGTAAGGCTCCTTCAATAAATGAAGTTTCACACTAAGCTTTGTTGCCGTCAAAAGATGTACTAGTCTATAAACAAAGCAAAACAAAACGATCTGAAAAGTTTCGCTTCATCATCGAAACATTTGGTTTTTAAGGATCTCTGGAAATGTTTTCCGTTTACGTTGAATGTTCATGAACAAAATCTTCTTTAGAAAGTCAGAGTTTCGTTTTGTTTGATACGCTGGTTTAAGAGTACTGTCACTACATCTAGACGAACGAGATTGCGCTTAAGTAATTGTGTTTTTCATTCATATTCATGTAAGACGAAAACCGAGAGAATCGATTTGATGTTTTGCAATCGTCAATGGCAATCAACTGTGGTGGTTGGTAAAGCCCATTTTCCACATTACTGTTCTCTTAATAATTATGGGCGAGAAGCCATCTGGTTTTAGTTTGAATAAAAGATTAATAGAAGAAATTTTTTTTCAATCGAATTAATTAACGTTTGATAAAATGGTTTTTGTGCACATTGTAATAATCTGTAGCATGGCGTCGAGTTGCGGTTGACTATGATCACCACTACAAGAAGATTACCTACCAGAACAGGCTAAACGTTCGGATAAACCGAAGCACCAAAACGACGATATGTCTACAATAGCCACACAAAATTTAGTTACCAACCTCAACTTGTGAGGTGTCTGGTACATAAAGTATAATTACATCATACGATAGTACAAAAGACAGCTGATAGTTGTGTCGATGTTTGACAACAGTCTATGAACAATCGAAAACCGAACCAAGAGCAAGACAATATGGAAACTGACGCATTTAGACAAATTCATGAAACTGTGGATAACCGCTGCAGTGACTAGGGTAAAGTAATTAAGATGATAAATAAAATGATAAGTACAATAAACGTCATAAATATATGTGAACATTTCAGAATATTACACCACAACAGGCATGACAACATAAATGTGAAAAATGTTGCGAATACAATTGCTTACTGAATGTAAATAAGTAGTACAAAACCATATACAAAAGAGTGGAAAGGGAGTGAGTGAGTGAGCGAGTGAGCGAGTGAGTGAGTGAGTGGAACAATCTAAGACAAATTTAAAAGATATGAAATATAAAATCAACAACAGCAATGTGGATTTGACAATGAATTCTGTACATAGAGAGAAATATTACTTGTGTCACTTTTATGCATAGAGATTAAGATTGAAAGTATATGGATTACTAATTCCTGTGTGATTTATGAATTATTCATTGAATCTCCTTCCAAATAAACAAACAAACTAATGTCTGATTGTATAAATGAGTTTCAAGTGATGTATCCATTGAAGACATGTATCCGGAGTTCACACAAAAGTTCCAATATTGAAGTATTCATTGATTGACATGAATTAATGATCACGGTTCAGTGTAATCAATCCAAATTATTCCCATAATTGACTTGTTGAAAGTGAATTTCAATAAGTTACTTTGTTGCCGATCACCATCTAAACTCCATACACCCATAGAGGTAAAGTGTATAAAACTATTCAACAACTTTATGTTTCTGTATTCTACCATTATTGATATGCAAGACTATTGACAGTAATGTGAATTAAGGAATAGATATTTAAGTATCATTGCATTTATAAAACGGTTATTTCTTGAATAATGGACAGTGAAGAAAATTCAACAAACACATCTGATCTTTCGTGAAGCTATTCAGCTAAATGAGTTCACATTCTACTGTTAACTCCTTTATTCAGACTTAAAGTTAATGAATAATCCCCAACACTGATGAGAAAGAACTCCGATGACCACCGTTGTTTACGTGGATTGCAAATAATACCTCTAGAAGTCATTCATTGTCGTTATATACAGAGAAATCATGTACGAAGAGAAAAATGATATGCAAATATTATTGATTTTCTTAAGACACACAAATTTACTCGGTCCGTTAAGTAAAACTACAAACATTCAAGTCATCAAGATGTTCTCTTTTACCAAACTCATATTCCTTTTGATTGCTTAAGGTGATTATATTGATTAGCAGTAGGTTTCTTGACAAGAGGAATAGTTACATCAGACAATAATTTGGTTCAAACGAAAAATGATTAGTAAGTGAATTTGTTCCCGGACTCCATTTTCAGCCCACCCTTGAATTCACATGAGATGAAGTGCATAAACCTCGAGTATTGTTATGAACATGAATCTGCTCAGTTGTCGGTCCAGGTGCTGGCGAAATCACCAATCTCATCAAATATCTTCGACGAATACTTGTATCAAATCCTGTGTTTTGCAGTTCATTCTTGTTCGGATTTATTCAGGTGATACGTTAAATAACTTTGTCAATTAACGTTTTCACTATTCAATTTATTCTTATTGAGCTGTACTGTTTATCGATTTGTCATTGAAAAGAAACAGCTAACACTATGTGAATGAAAATCAGGTAATATTATTCTTCATATCTAAAGAGTGAAACTATGTATCGTTATGCAGTAATCAATAGCCGTAAATTTCTCATTTCTGTACTTTTATATTCCTCACTAATAATCTACTGAAATCTCAAAAGTCTGCTGACATGTTATTTTGCACAACGAATAGGTGGAAATTATGATGAAAAGTACAACAGCCTTCTTAATAATCTTCTTTGACTCAAGCACGAGTGACACATCTCACCGCATCGAAGAAATCAAAGGCAAGATACTTGGATACGTTAAAGCGTTTGATCGCTAATTGATGTTCATGCAGGAGAAGATGAAGATTCCATCCGCTTTTTACGATGTAGTGATGTTCACAGTTGTCACAGTTGATTTTGCAGATGATGTTTGAGTTTTCTTTTGCGAATTCGTCCTTTGGTTTCCTTAGTATTTGTTGTAGTGTTTATGTTGATTTGTGTACTATGCTTATTCTGAAAGGCCTCAACAATCTCATTGTAGTTTCTTTATGTGGACCATCGATAACAGAAGAATAAATTACAAACCATTCTCTATCTACAAACAGTTTATTTCATTCACTTAATGATTGTGTAAACTGCTGTTGTAGCAGATCTTGTACTTAAGTAAAGAGAACATATGAAACTTCCATGAATTTTGGTTTCTACTGATACTACTACTAGTACTACCATACATTTAATTTTGTTGTATAATGATTGAATATCCAATCTTGACACAAGTTTCATATTGGCTAGTACTCATCGTCAAGGCCTACTTGTAATGTTTTTGGGAGGACTGGTGCTCTCAATAACACCCAGCTACATATTTTCATACTCCACTATGGAGATATTGGGTGACGATAAATCTTCAGTGAAACTAAGATATGTAAAACTGATTGATTAACCATCAACGTCTAAAGTCTCGTTCGTTTAGTCGTCCAAGTATTAACTAAATTATATTGACTACTATTGTACGGTTTACTTTTCTTTATTTTTTCTCCTTCAATGGGTTACTATCTCTCTATTCTCGTTTAACCTGTATAATACTTATTTCATACTATATGGAGTGATGTGATCTAGTCAGGTTCTATATAAATTGCGTATATCCCAGTGCTGTTTAGAACGTAGACTTTTGAAATGAACAATCTGTAATTCCGTTATTCCAAAAAAAATCACAGTGGGTTGGAAGGAGGAGATCAAGTAAAGAATGAGGCAAAATAATCAAAATATTTGAGAGAAGAGATCATAGTTTCACTTCCTAGAAACAGAGAAGAAACAGTTTCAATGTATAAGAATGAGATAGTTGCAATGAATTATTTATCGGTATAAGGTTGTCAGTCTTAAAAGAGGTTGATCGTGGAATTTATAACTGAATCACAACGTTTTTCCACCATGAAACTAGGGAATATTTGTACGAGTGATATATGAAGTATCTGCATTCTCTATTCTGTATATAATTCCGAGCAGCGAGTGTGAACTGAGGAATAATCTTGGATTCAAGCTACCTGCCAGATCATTTCAACCATCTTACATCTTAGTCTTTCATAACTTCGCAAACTGATTGTTGATTGTTGTAGATGTCTACCAGAAGTGACTGAAGCTGCAAATCATGTTCATCTTCACTTTATAATAAATTATTTGCTACTTTGTGGTAGATCGAATAGTCTTTTTTGAAAGAACCCTGATCACATATGCCGTCACAAACCTTCAGAGAAATCTTCCATATCAATTCGTGAATCTCTACAATACTGAAGTCTGCAGCCAGTTACGACCAGACCAATTTCTCTTCAGAACTGTTCAAGTGAACAAATACACAGAGCATATTGTGATTTCGGTGAAAAAATATGATGCTGTATCACAATAGTTTCATAAATGGTAGGATGTTTCAGGAATTGAACTACTATTCAACGTATTGTTGATTAAATCAGACATTTCAATGAGTGAATAGCAAACTATCACAACACTCAGTCTGTGTAGTTTTCATTTATTTGGCAGATAAATCAAAATATGCACATCCATTTGGTAAAACACAAAAACAACTATGTATAATACATCATCAAGGAGATTGACGTTTGAAGAAGGGCATTGTGATTGAATTGTGATTCATTGGTTTATTTTCATAGATTACATGTTAATACTGAAAGGCTGAGTGAACAATAGCATGTAAAGAAGAGATGTGATCGAGTCCTAAATTGTATTGAAATATAGATTGTTCTGTAGTTATCAAAATTTCTCTAATCAGCATAAGACAGTAATGGGAAAACGAGGAATGTGGGACAAAATATCATACAGCTGTGGTGTATACCACATTTGTCCGAAGACATAAGTAGTATGTAATACCGATCGAATCTGGAGAATCTGATAGCAGAAGGCTAAGAAGATCGAGTTGAAGAGAATTCAAGGGAAAAAAGAAAGAAATTTTGAACTGAATGTATCATGCAGAATATGATGGACAAATGATGGAGATTCGCAAATGAACTATTCAATGCAACGGTTGTGATATTTGATGAAGATTTTGATGAAACAGCAATTCGGAAAATTGTTAGTTGAGTGATTCTAGTTCAAGCGACAAATATTACCATTGTAACTGCAATAAGATATCTGTAGCGATTGTAATTCATAAAACATCACTTGCCAAATTATATTTCAATAGCTTTTATTTATCAGTATGGGGAAGTGTAGAGATGGTATTATTTCGAAAGGTGAGTTCACAAGCCGATCAAATTTTGACCACCATTGAAAACCTGGAAGCAGTGGACGGCCGTCTTGCTCTTATACTACTAGGACTACTGAGAAGTGCGGATCCGTGTCGAGTATGAGAGTTAACTACTAAAGAAAATGGATGAAGGTTAATTTTACAGCGAGTAGGTAATTAGAAAGTTCGTCACTAACAATTTTTCTAATATTCCTAGAGATAATTGGAGTAATGTTTATGGGCCGATAATTGTTCATGTCAATCTTATTTCTAACGTGCTGCAATAATATGCAGTTTCCCAACAGTAAGGATAAATGCGTGGTTCCATAGTGAGAGCAAACATTTTTTAAAGAAGAAGAAGGGCACAATCGCATTTGAAGAGAAAGTACGAAATTCCGTCTACCAAATGACCGCTCAAAACCTTGAGGGTACATATAGCCTTCTTATTTTTCAAGCACATGAACGGGATAGATTAGTTGACACCAAATACTTTGAGACGGCCGACGGTAGAGAGAGTCCATTCGGTTTCCCGAAATGCTCTCACATGTCCACGCGCATACAGCCACTACGAAGGATCCACTTAAGGGGTTGTAAAATCCTGATTACAAACCAGTGGTGCACATGGACTCCAAGGTCGTGAGGGAATAAATGGTGTGTGAACCAATTATTGGTCAACAGCTACCATGGGACTGCATCACCTGACGTTTCTCCACTGTCTTGTGGATCACCTAGAAAATCAGCTGCTCTGATCTGTGCACGCAAGCAGTATCACAGCCCACACAATGAACAAGTAAATTGTGTGGCATATATGTATTCTGTGCCCATTTACCAGTTACTAGTCACCCACATAACTACTGACTCAGTGCCACTCAGTAATTATTACCATTCGTATGAATACCACTGAAGGGGTCTGTTATAATTTTAGTGGCGTATATGAAAGTGCTGTTATACAGGATGCATCGCAAATGAAAATGTTGAGTTGGTTTAACGCGTTTATTGAAAAGGAGAATTACGTTTTGTACTTCTTAGCTGGCATTAATTGCTAACAGCAACTCAATAACGGCTTTTAACCTGTGCTTCTCTCTAATTTTGTTAAAAACTATTGTTATTTGCTCAACTGTCGCGAGCTGACGATCAGATAGAATGTGTTTATGGCATCCTAGAGACTTATAGATGGGAAAAAGTTATCCAATTCTGAGAAGTTAACCAGTGGGCTCACGATGTCCCAGTCAGCATGCTTATAGTACGTATATAGACGGATTATTGTCTGGCTCGGTTATGAAAGGGATGGACAGGGAGGGCACAAAGAAATACTTTAATTTCACTGTTTTCCAACTCATTGTATACTTGTACAGGTGGTGGGATTACATCTCTGTTGAATAATAAATCAAGTATATTATCACTTCCACTGCGACCAGAAGTGTATGATAATGGTTTCCGGAAATTCATCATGACTGGCAACTACCGGTAACCCAGTTCATTCTAGGGCAACATGAATCCCTTGAAGTATTGTAGTTTGGAGTGGATGCATGTGTAAATGCATTGACTATAAGATCATCCACATTACCCAAACTTTTGGAGACACGTTGGTATTCCGTGGTCTTTGCAAAATCAGCCTTGCTTACAAGACAGTGGTGGTGTCCGTCTTGTACGACGTTCGAATGAATTCCGATCACATTGCCACTTCAATTATTATTAAGGTAAAACATGATGTCGGTGTGCAAATTATTGTACGGTAGATACATTGTAATATTCTTGCGATTAGGTCTGGAACCAGACGGTTCTGTATATACTTTCTTATAACATGATATAGACATTTTAATCTTCACTGTTTTTAAGAGCTTTCACGTTAGAACTAGGTAGTTGGGCATGAGTTTCTAATGTTTTACTGAAAGATTTCTAATTAATGTCGCCATCGTACATGCATTGGTTTCCTGAGGTCACTAAGTGCATAAGAAGCAATTTAGCATTCTTCATTGGTAATTCAGAGCGCTTGCGAACATGAGACAGTTTAACAGCATAAGTGGGTCCACATGCTGATGAGGAAGGATTTGTTGTAATCTCAACAGCATTGTTTTCGTTTTAGGTACGCTTTTGCGCGAGTCTTTGATCAGCGATTTTGTCCGAGACGATACGACCAATCCTAAACTTCGTAGGTGTACTGATTAGCCGTTCGGATCCCTTCAGGTGTTCAGCAAATAAACGTGAATCGAATTTAAACAAGGTAGGTTACTAGTACATATGGCGCATTACATTAGGACGATTACATTCAGAAGGACTGTGTTGAAATTAATCTGTTTTCAAAATCGAATTCCTTACACACTCACACAAAATTCCGAGGGTGATTTCGCTAGGTATGTTATAGATAATCACGTTATTTTGAGAGACAATAGACTTAGCAACTTCGCCAGCGAAAAAGTCGATAACAGATTTTAATTTCATCATGACTTCAAGTTCCACAGGAATCACATACTTTAACACTGAGCTCACTTTTGACTCCACATTAAAACGCATAATTGCTTATAGATATTGTTTCACTCTTAAAATAATCAGTGCGTGGATCATCAATACCTCCAGGCAGGAACCAAGGTATATAAACAATAATAGAGGATAAAGTAATTCGAAAATCATAGTAAGATATTAATTTTATTGCTTAGGAATAAGTTTAGTTGTCGCTTCAACGACCCTTGCAAAAGAGAAATAATGTGTCACGAAAATTAGAATTGCGTGAAAAACATTTCTCAGTTCGTCATTCAAGGGAAGGCTATGTCAGCAGCTGAATCTGTTGGAAATAAGGAAGGATTTCACTAATCATTGACATTTGTTAGTTACTTTCATTAACAAAATCTTAGAAATTTGCACAACTATGCATAGAAGTCGCCGTTGAGTGTCATGATACTCGGGCAAGCTGATAGTTAATTCTCATATGATATGAGTTTGGATCACACGAGGTGTATTGGATTCTTCAGAAGCGCAGATAAACTGAATTGACCTTACCAAACACTAAGAAACACACATTCACGGATTTCTCCCAACAGACTACAAACAGCGAACACTACCTACCCTAATCAAAATATCTACTCAATAACGTCAACTAAAAGTGCAAATTGGGATACATCGACAGAGACAAAGAATCATTAGTAAGCGACATTCCTTAAGATATTCAAGATTTATATCAGGCTCATCATACAAAAGAGTAAATCATATGGTTTAATTAATTAGTTAGAATATTGTGGTAAACAACAAAAACTACATTCATTAACATTTCTACATACCACAACTGAGGTCATCAGACTGATGTTTCTCAAAATCACACTCTCACATAGTGTACACTATTATTATCATCATCATCATCATTTGTGTTTATCTTGAGAAATATTTGAGAACGCATATTAGATCAGAAGAACATAAATGGTAAATGTGATAATTCTATGTGATATTCAAACACGTATTCCTGACTGAATCGTCAAGTAACAGTCGTTTATGTGAACAGATTTGAAAGGATGAAAGTAGTGCATGTTGTGTTCATGCCGAAGTAATACGGTTCATCGAGAATAACATCTTCTTGTTGGACATTATTATCTACTGAATCACTTCAATCATACTATCTAGCTGTGAAACACACTATGATCTTGAGTTAAATAGAGGTGTAAAAGCTGAGTGTCCAGTTGACCATAATAGATATGACAAAATGATAACAATTAATGCAACAAATAACCAGTGATAATGATTATGGAACTGAAATCACTCACCACAATCTCACTTAGTATCACCAATTCATTAGCACTGAAACGAATGACGACGTTTAAATGACTCAAGTTTTCTTCCTGACGATATGGATCGATGAAGCTGTACAGTCGATTTCATGTGTGATTTATTGGACGGTTAGTAGTCTATAGTTAATCAGAGAAGATTTACAAAAATAGTAAAGATATTCGAACTCATTCAATTAGATGAACTGATATGACATTGAGTCGAAATAATGAATAACATTCTATTATGTGAGGTAATAATTAATAGATAGATTAGTGAAATTTCAACTCATACTTCAGAATGGTTTGTCGGATTATATTCAGCTCATCATGAGTTTTTTCTTCAGTGCATACCCTCCTGTCTCCTGAGGATAGAGGACGTGCCGAATTACACTCCATACTCACAGCATCAAAAACTGATTTTCTCAATTTTGCCTGTTTCACTTCGTTTCAAAGTTTTTTAAAAACCCTGTATTTCGCCACAGTGTAGTACTACTTCCTTTCAGATTTCAGTGGAAATTGAGCAAAGCTATCATTTTCGAGCTCAGCTATCAACAGGTCAGAACAGAAATTTCATGTACTCCATCACAGTTCTCATTATCCAATTGTTTTTTCTATAAAATAAATTGACCGGAATGTCAACGATAAAATTGAAGACAATTAAGAGGCAGAAAGTCGGAATAATTTTCGTAAACACACCGTTCAAATGCGACCGCATATCAAAACCTCAACGTCAATTGCATGTTTACACTTCTTGCAGCGAAGTTGTAGGGCCACACCTGCTTAAGAACGGCAGTTCAACCCGTTCCAATACTGCTGAATGTTAGTGATGAGATTTATCAAACATTGTCGTTTTGAAACGAACTGAATCAAAATCAGTGTTTGTATCGTCACTTCAATATTTGTGACAATTATTTACAAAATTACTATGTACTACTGCTGAATCAGTGCGAAGTTGTGTGTACAGGTGAGGTTAATTTGAAATCTAATCCACTAGAGATTATTAAACCTCAGACTCATTGCATGTACATTTATAGTTTCTATTATAGAAAATTGAGTTTAGTTATGACCGTCTAAACCTCCAAAATATAATCACTTGACATCTCCAGATAAACAAATTTTTATTCTGTAACACCATAGTTCACCAATAATGAGGAAGCATTTCGTGCTGATAATAATATAAATTACTAACTAATATCTCAGGTGAATAATGAAATCCTGTCAATGTCACTTAAGTTGTTTGCTTTATAATCACGAAAACGACTTGTTACATAATTGAATATATCCAATGTCATCTAGACTATTCTAATATTTTATCTGAAGTTCAACGCAATCTTCTCTTAGAATTCAAATCCTATCACTATTTGTTACGAAAGTGAACGTCTAATTCAAATTGGTTTGATAGGCAGATTGTATTAAAGTGTTTGGTTACTTTGTTCAGTATGATTCTTGAGCTACGGATTTATGAAGTAGGTACACTAATTGATCAATGAGCAGCAGTCAACCCTATGTTTATCTAGTTGGCAGTGTTGATTTAATTCTATCATATTAGATATAAAGTACCAAACTAAATATTCTCTTAGAATAAATATGTTGATTTGGTTGGAATGGGGAAACGTGGAATCAATTTAAATTTGATGATCGGCAAACAAGTGAATGTGTCAACATTGTTTACAAACGGTTCACAGACTTATATAGTTGCAAGTATCCTTATACTTATTACCGATATGTGAATATTTTAATGTCGAACACAAAATTGTGCTCCACGCTTCACTGAAGAAACAACTCATGATGAGCTGAATATAATCCGACAAACCATTCTGAAGTATGAGTTGAAATTTCACTAATCTATCTATTAATTATTACCTCACATAATAGAATGTTATTCATTATTTCGACTCAATATCATATCAGTTCATCTAATTGAATGAGTTCGAATATCTTTACTATTTTTGTAAATCTTCTCTGATTAACCAGAGACTACTAACAGTCCAATAAATCACACATGAAATCGACTGTACAGCTTCATCGATCCATATCGTCAGGAAGAAAAATTGAGTCATTAAACGTCGTCATTCGTTTCAGTGCTAATGAATTGGTGATACTAAGTGAGATTGTGGTGAGTGAATTCTTCCATAATCATTATCACTGGTTATTTGTTGCATTAATTATCATTTGTCATTTCATTATGGTCAACTGGACACTCACTTTAACACCTCTATTAACTCAAGATCATAGTGTTTCACAGCTAGATAGTATATTGAAGTGATTCAAGATAATAATGTCCAACAAGAAGATGTTATTCTCGATGAACCGATTACTTCGCATGAACACAACATGCACCACTTTTGTCCTCCTCAAATCTGTCCACATAAACGAATGTTACTTGACGATTCAGTCAGGAATACGTGTTGAATATCACATAGAATTATCACATTTACCATTTATTTCTCTGATCTATTCTATCTGAAGTTCAACGCAATCTTCTCTTAGAATTCAAATCCTATCACTATTTGTTACGAAAGTGAACGTCTAATTCAAATTGGTTTGATAGGCAGATTGTATTAAAGTGTTTGGTTACTTTGTTCAGTATGATTCTTGAGCTACGGATTTATGAAGTAGGTACACTAATTGATCAATGAGCAGCAGTCAACCCTATGTTTATCTAGTTGGCAGTGTTGATTTAATTCTATCATATTAGATATAAAGTACCAAACTAAATATTCTCTTAGAATAAATATGTTGATTTGGTTGGAATGGGGAAACGTGGAATCAATTTAAATTTGATGATCGGCAAACAAGTGAATGTGTCAACATTGTTTACAAACGGTTCACAGACTTATATAGTTGCAAGTATCCTTATACTTATTACCGATATGTGAATATTTTAATGTCGAACACAAAATTGTGCTCCACGCTTCACTGAAGAAACAACTCATGATGAGCTGAATATAATCCGACAAACCATTCTGAAGTATGAGTTGAAATTTCACTAATCTATCTATTAATTATTACCTCACATAATAGAATGTTATTCATTATTTCGACTCAATATCATATCAGTTCATCTAATTGAATGAGTTCGAATATCTTTACTATTTTTGTAAATCGTCTCTGATTAACCAGAGACTACAAACCGTCCAATAAATCACACATGAAATCGACTGTACAGCTTCATCGATCCATATCGTCAGGAAGAAAACTTGAGTCATTTAAACGTCGTCATTCGTTTCAGTGCTAATGAATTGGTGATACTAAGTGAGATTGTGGTGAGTGATTTCAGTTCCATAATCATTATCACTGGTTATTTGTTGCATTAATTGTTATCATTTTGTCATATCTATTATGGTCAACTGGACACTCAGCTTTACACCTCTATTTAACTCAAGATCATAGTGTGTTTCACAGCTAGATAGTATGATTGAAGTGATTCAGTAGATAATAATGTCCAACAAGAAGATGTTATTCTCGATGAACCGTATTACTTCGGCATGAACACAACATGCACCACTTTTGTCCTCTCAAATCTGTCCACATAAACGACTGTTACTTGACGATTCAGTCAGGAATACGTGTTTGAATATCACATAGAATTATCACATTTACCATTTATGTTCTTCTGATCTAATATGCGTTCTCAAATATTTCTCAAGATAAACACAAATGATGATGATGATGATAATAATAGTGTACACTATGTGAGAGTGTGATTTTGAGAAACATCAGTCTGATGACCTCAGTTGTGGTATGTAGAAATGTTAATGAATGTAGTTTTTGTTGTTTACCACAATATTCTAACTAATTAATTAAACCATATGATTTACTCTTTTGTATGATGAGCCTGATATAAATCTTGAATATCTTAAGGAATGTCGCTTACTAATGATTCTTTGTCTCTGTCGATGTATCCCAATTTGCACTTTTAGTTGACGTTATTGAGTAGATATTTTGATTAGGGTAGGTAGTGTTCGCTGTTTGTAGTCTGTTGGGAGAAATCCGTGAATGTGTGTTTCTTAGTGTTTGGTAAGGTCAATTCAGTTTATCTGCGCTTCTGAAGAATCCAATACACCTCGTGTGATCCAAACTCATATCATATGAGAATTAACTATCAGCTTGCCCGAGTATCATGACACTCAACGGCGACTTCTATGCATAGTTGTGCAAATTTCTAAGATTTTGTTAATGAAAGTAACTAACAAATGTCAATGATTAGTGAAATCCTTCCTTATTTCCAACAGATTCAGCTGCTGACATAGCCTTCCCTTGAATGACGAACTGAGAAATGTTTTTCACGCAATTCTAATTTTCGTGACACATTATTTCTCTTTTGCAAGGGTCGTTGAAGCGACAACTAAACTTATTCCTAAGCAATAAAATTAATATCTTACTATGATTTTCGAATTACTTTATCCTCTATTATTGTTTATATACCTTGGTTCCTGCCTGGAGGTATTGATGATCCACGCACTGATTATTTTAAGAGTGAAACAATATCTATAAGCAATTATGCGTTTTAATGTGGAGTCAAAAGTGAGCTCAGTGTTAAAGTATGTGATTCCTGTGGAACTTGAAGTCATGATGAAATTAAAATCTGTTATCGACTTTTTCGCTGGCGAAGTTGCTAAGTCTATTGTCTCTCAAAATAACGTGATTATCTATAACATACCTAGCGAAATCACCCTCGGAATTTTGTGTGAGTGTGTAAGGAATTCGATTTTGAAAACAGATTAATTTCAACACAGTCCTTCTGAATGTAATCGTCCTAATGTAATGCGCCATATGTACTAGTAACCTACCTTGTTTAAATTCGATTCACGTTTATTTGCTGAACACCTGAAGGGATCCGAACGGCTAATCAGTACACCTACGAAGTTTAGGATTGGTCGTATCGTCTCGGACAAAATCGCTGATCAAAGACTCGCGCAAAAGCGTACCTAAAACGAAAACAATGCTGTTGAGATTACAACAAATCCTTCCTCATCAGCATGTGGACCCACTTATGCTGTTAAACTGTCTCATGTTCGCAAGCGCTCTGAATTACCAATGAAGAATGCTAAATTGCTTCTTATGCACTTAGTGACCTCAGGAAACCAATGCATGTACGATGGCGACATTAATTAGAAATCTTTCAGTAAAACATTAGAAACTCATGCCCAACTACCTAGTTCTAACGTGAAAGCTCTTAAAAACAGTGAAGATTAAAATGTCTATACCATGTTATAAGAAAGTATATACAGAACCGTCTGGTTCCAGACCTAATCGCAAGAATATTACAATGTATCTACCGTACAATAATTTGCACACCGACATCATGTTTTACCTTAATAATAATTGAAGTGGCAATGTGATCGGAATTCATTCGAACGTCGTACAAGACGGACACCACCACTGTCTTGTAAGCAAGGCTGATTTTGCAAAGACCACGGAATACCAACGTGTCTCCAAAAGTTTGGGTAATGTGGATGATCTTATAGTCAATGCATTTACACATGCATCCACTCCAAACTACAATACTTCAAGGGATTCATGTTGCCCTAGAATGAACTGGGTTACCGGTAGTTGCCAGTCATGATGAATTTCCGGAAACCATTATCATACACTTCTGGTCGCAGTGGAAGTGATAATATACTTGATTTATTATTCAACAGAGATGTAATCCCACCACCTGTACAAGTATACAATGAGTTGGAAAACAGTGAAATTAAAGTATTTCTTTGTGCCCTCCCTGTCCATCCCTTTCATAACCGAGCCAGACAATAATCCGTCTATATACGTACTATAAGCATGCTGACTGGGACATCGTGAGCCCACTGGTTAACTTCTCAGAATTGGATAACTTTTTCCCATCTATAAGTCTCTAGGATGCCATAAACACATTCTATCTGATCGTCAGCTCGCGACAGTTGAGCAAATAACAATAGTTTTTAACAAAATTAGAGAGAAGCACAGGTTAAAAGCCGTTATTGAGTTGCTGTTAGCAATTAATGCCAGCTAAGAAGTACAAAACGTAATTCTCCTTTTCAATAAACGCGTTAAACCAACTCAACATTTTCATTTGCGATGCATCCTGTATAACAGCACTTTCATATACGCCACTAAAATTATAACAGACCCCTTCAGTGGTATTCATACGAATGGTAATAATTACTGAGTGGCACTGAGTCAGTAGTTATGTGGGTGACTAGTAACTGGTAAATGGGCACAGAATACATATATGCCACACAATTTACTTGTTCATTGTGTGGGCTGTGATACTGCTTGCGTGCACAGATCAGAGCAGCTGATTTTCTAGGTGATCCACAAGACAGTGGAGAAACGTCAGGTGATGCAGTCCCATGGCAGCTGTTGACCAATAATTGGTTCACACACCATTTATTCCCTCACGACCTTGGAGTCCATGTGCACCACTGGTTTGTAATCAGGATTTTACAACCCCTTAAGTGGATCCTTCGTAGTGGCTGTATGCGCGTGGACATGTGAGAGCATTTCGGGAAACCGAATGGACTCTCTCTACCGTCGGCCGTCTCAAAGTATTTGGTGTCAACTAATCTATCCCGTTCATGTGCTTGAAAAATAAGAAGGCTATATGTACCCTCAAGGTTTTGAGCGGTCATTTGGTAGACGGAATTTCGTACTTTCTCTTCAAATGCGATTGTGCCCTTCTTCTTCTTTAAAAAATGTTTGCTCTCACTATGGAACCACGCACTTATCCTTACTGTTGGGAAACTGCATATTATTGCAGCACGTTAGAAATAAGATTGACATGAACAATTATCGGCCCATAAACATTACTCCAATTATCTCTAGGAATATTAGAAAAATTGTTAGTGACGAACTTTCTAACTACCTACTCGCTGTAAAATTAACCTTCATCCATTTTCTTTAGTAGTTAACTCTCATACTCGACACGGATCCGCACTTCTCAGTAGTCCTAGTAGTATAAGAGCAAGACGGCCGTCCACTGCTTCCAGGTTTTCAATGGTGGTCAAAATTTGATCGGCTTGTGAACTCACCTTTCGAAATAATACCATCTCTACACTTCCCCATACTGATAAATAAAAGCTATTGAAATATAATTTGGCAAGTGATGTTTTATGAATTACAATCGCTACAGATATCTTATGTTTGGATAATACGAATTGAAGAGAAAATGTAATTTAGTGTATACTTCCGTTAGGGAAGAATCAGACAGTTTTGTTTGTTCTATACAGAAATGTTTATTCTTTATTTGATGGATAGACCCAGTGAGATTTTCCCAGTGTGTATTGCAGTAATAACATTCGTTGCTACCTGGATTACTAACCACTGCTTCTAGTTTCTTAACTCTGATCATAGTCCTCAAGATAATCGCACGTTACAATAGAGACAAGATTATTCCTTTTTCAGTGTTTTCTACTTCCGTATGGAATGTAAATTAATATTAACAGTCCTGTCTTCGAAGTCAACATGTGGATCAATAATGGTGGCGTGTGATGGACGTCCGTATTGCAGTGGCGTAGGAATACTAAGTTAGTTAACTATTTCCATGCATGATTTTCCTGTAGTATTTTGTTTTATTACTCCACGTCGTCCGCTTTCCAGTGGATATGTTGATACATATTGAGTTTGTATTGATGAATTTTCAATAAACCTATGCACAAGTGTGAGAAACATTCTGAAATTGACTTTATAAATGAAAGATTTCTGATAAAGATCAGTGAGGTTATGTAATACTATATTTTTAGTGTATATGAATGGGAGATTCAGTCATAAGCCTTGAAATCCTAATCAACTACATGAGATCATCGGTCTCTATCCGGTTTCTTCAGTTCTGTTGTGTGGAATATGTGATTAACCTGATAGTTGTCTGAGTCATCAGATCATATGAAGAATCTCCATATTGCAGTTACAATGGTAATATTTGTCGCTTGAACTAGAATCACTCAACTAACAATTTTCCGAATTGCTGTTTCATCAAAATCTTCATCAAATATCACAACCGTTGCATTGAATAGTTCATTTGCGAATCTCCATCATTTGTCCATCATATTCTGCATGATACATTCAGTTCAAAATTTCTTTCTTTTTTCCCTTGAATTCTCTTCAACTCGATCTTCTTAGCCTTCTGCTATCAGATTCTCCAGATTCGATCGGTATTACATACTACTTATGTCTTCGGACAAATGTGGTATACACCACAGCTGTATGATATTTTGTCCCACATTCCTCGTTTTCCCATTACTGTCTTATGCTGATTAGAGAAATTTTGATAACTACAGAACAATCTATATTTCAATACAATTTAGGACTCGATCACATCTCTTCTTTACATGCTATTGTTCACTCAGCCTTTCAGTATTAACATGTAATCTATGAAAATAAACCAATGAATCACAATTCAATCACAATGCCCTTCTTCAAACGTCAATCTCCTTGATGATGTATTATACATAGTTGTTTTTGTGTTTTACCAAATGGATGTGCATATTTTGATTTATCTGCCAAATAAATGAAAACTACACAGACTGAGTGTTGTGATAGTTTGCTATTCACTCATTGAAATGTCTGATTTAATCAACAATACGTTGAATAGTAGTTCAATTCCTGAAACATCCTACCATTTATGAAACTATTGTGATACAGCATCATATTTTTTCACCGAAATCACAATATGCTCTGTGTATTTGTTCACTTGAACAGTTCTGAAGAGAAATTGGTCTGGTCGTAACTGGCTGCAGACTTCAGTATTGTAGAGATTCACGAATTGATATGGAAGATTTTTCTGAAGGTTTGTGACGGCATATGTGATCAGGGTTCTTTCAAAAAAGACTATTCGATGTAAGATGGTTGAAATGATCTGGCAGGTAGCTTGAATCCAAGATTATTCCTCAGTTCACACTCGCTGCTCGGAATTATATACAGAATAGAGAATGCAGATACTTCATATATCACTCGTACAAATATTCCCTAGTTTCATGGTGAAAAAATGTTGTGATTCAGTTATAAAATCCACGATTAACCTCTTTTAAGACTGACAACTTTATACCGATAAATAATCCATGTTGAGTGACTTGTATTCTCCGTATTGGTGGTTACCTAAGTAAGTATAAATATCGGTTGATATAATCTGAACTTGCTAATTTATTTTTAGAGCTTAAATTGACGTTGTTATTGTCATTACTGATAACCAGACACCTGAACTGGATATTATAAACCTCCTATCCGAATTATATTTGTGATTATATCTTTCTTAATCCACCCTGTTACACAATGGACAAAATGGTGTATGGTCGCACAATATGGTAGATTGATTGAAGTTAGACATTAACACTGTTGAATGTCGGTCAGCTCAGTGGTCTACAAGTTAAGATTCTGCGCGTGTAAGCGAGGAATCTCATTTCGAATCCCGAGAGCGGGATGGTGGTTGCACTCTTCTGAGGACTTCAACAATAGCATGACACGGCCGTCCAGCGCTTCCAGGTTTTTCGTGGTGATCTAGCTTAAAAAGACTGACAAATTCAACCATTAAATCAACATACATTTAGCATGTAAATACAGTGTTTTGTGTTACTTATATTGACTTCCGTCGTATATAGCGCCAGTGTGGAATAAAGAGCCTATCATGTTGAAGGAACACAAACAAATTTTGACAAATGTTCCCAAATCCTCGATTAATTTGAAGAAACTTGGGAATAAGTATCACAGTGATCAACAGGGACACTTTCCTCATGTAAAAATACATAAACGATGGTTAGCAGTGATTTTCAATAACATACTATCAATAATATGAATAGATGGTGACAACTACGGACAGGGATTTCGATTCGGAAAACATCATAACTGTGGGCCGGATAAATCCTTGGAATTTCGAATAACTTCGATAACCATAGCACATCAACGTATTTCCAGATTATCAATCAACTAGGTAAATGTCAAACAGTTATATAGTCAGACGTCTACAAGATGGTTGACGGGTATAATAGTAAACGTAAAGATAATGACATTACAGAAGATAAGCAGTTAGAAATAAGGTTGTCGGAATGGATTGACGAGATATCTGTTGATTGATAGGATAGCCTATTCAAATTTATGTTAGATAGACCACCAGAGGAGTTAGTGAGGAAATCACCTCTGAACTAGTGTTGTACTACTGAAAAGCACTTTTCAGTATATGTGTGTTGTATTCTGAGATGAAATTTCTATACGATAAGTGCTTTCCATTGTATGCCAAACAAGGAAGACTGGAATAAATAAAAATGTTTAATTAACAAACCCAGTTACAATGCACAAAATGTTGTGGTCTGAAGTAGCCAATAGGAATGTGATCAACATACTTCGGTAGAATGCTGCTAGAATAATATCTCAGTTTTTATTGTCTAGATGCTTTTGCATACGTTCAGGCTTGACTACATGAACTTAAACTATTATATTGTTCCTGGTTTCTTTCATAGATTTGCTATTCTGAAATCATTTCAAAAGCTATTTCATTTCCTGTTCACGTGTTTGATCGATTTCTCAAACATGGTCAGGTTTGACAATTCAAGACACTGTAGACTCATGTAGTGTAATTGTAGAATAGTGTGAATAAATTCCCACAGAAAAAGAAGGTAAAAAAGGTATATTTGAGTGATGGAATCGTGTTTCAATCAAATAATTAAAAGGAACTCTTCAGAGTACATTTTCGTTCTTATGAATAACCAATGTGTACTTTTTCTAATTAATTACTTAGAAGAAACACAAAATCCATAAATGAGATTGTCGGATTGTTGCAGTTGGTTTGAAGAATGGTCCTGTAGGCTTACAGATCCGTCTACCGAAATTTGTGTTGCAACAGCAAAGCTAGATGCTCTGACTTAGTGATGTAGGATAATTAGCTGCTGATTGATTCATACCGACAGGTTGTTTCATAATAAACTTTGTCAGTTTATGACCAAACAATAGTCATGAACTGGATAACTCTGTGTAACCTTGTGTTTCAAGGGAGCATCATTTTCATATACATCTCGATAACCAAACCATAAGAGTTTTTCCCGTCAAATAATTGGGAAACATTGTATCACCTCAAATTAGGAAATCACTTGATAATTTATAGTAATTACAGAATTCATGCCAGTAGTTCAAAAAATGTGTATGCAGTATATTAAGGACATTTATTACAGCAATGAAATACATCGGCCGCCAACTTTTAATTCTTCTTAAGCGGACATCTTGTTGATTCATGCACAGTGCATTGAAAGGACTTTTTATGCCACAACGAACTCATTGTAACCATCTATATCGAGAGAAAATCATACAGGGGCACAGAAGTTGGGACAACAGAGAAATAGCTACTAAAATATGTCAGCAAGGTATACCATAATGCATGTGTCATTTGACTCATTGATGTAATGTTCATGTTGGATATATTCAAATCAGTTAGTGTTGACTGAGACAGTTCCTATAATCTAACTTGTGCAATAAGTTACACTTGCAGGTGTTACAACATTAAATGCATTTCTAGAAGAGCCGTATGCATCAAATACGGTGAACAATGACTGGGAGTTATCACAGCTGGCATATGGATTGTGGTAGATTATTCCACAGTCTGGAGAATTCACAGGTAAAATAATTCACCAAAAGAGACGATTTAGCATAAGTTTGTTTTACTAATGAAAAGGACTTACGAGTGTTTTGAATAAAGTTTCTGCATATTGAATTACTTGACTGGATGTAAAGGATAGTTTATTAAGTATCTTGAAGAAGAGGATTAGATTTGGAGTCTCTCCTATAAAGAGTCGAACTCAAGTTCGGTACATCTGGAATTATAATTCAAGGTACAATCAGTTCCAAGTATCGGGAGAGTAAATTCTCTGTTCTGATTCCCACAATAAGTCATTCTTCATGCGCACACTACTAAGAACAGGCGCGTAATATGCTATGAGTGGTTGCTCATAAAGTTTGATAGAAATGTTATAAAGATTTTGAGTCATGCAACACATAAGACGTTCAGACTATTAGATCTGTTCCAATGCCTGTTCCGGAAACGACAAATCGTAGGAATACCTATGTTTAAACTCTACTACTGTATGTGTTAAGCTCCAGCTGAAATTTTCATCATTAATGCGCAACATTAATAAGCTTCATTCTGATATAATTCAGCATTCCAGAAAAGCAGAACTTTTTGATCCCCGTAATATTCACGTCTATCTACAACAAGTTGGTGGCTAACGATGTCGAAACTTTAGAAACGTCAAAATATAGCATTTAGACAAGATATCATTGGTTACGTTGAGACAACACCAAATTAAAGAAGTCGAAGTGGTAAGTATTACAAGATCGACTTGCAGAAATCGATTATTTCTTATTCTTATTTTTCAAGCACATGAAGGGGATAGATTAGTTGACACCAAATAACCTAAGACGGCCGACGATAGAGAGAGTCCATTCGGTTTCCCGAAATGCTCTCACATGTCCACGCGCATACAGCCACTGCGAAGGATCAACCTAGTGGGGTGTTATAACCCTGATTACAAACCAGTGGTGCACATGGACTCCAAGGTTGTGAGGGAACAAATGGTGTGTGAACCAATTATCGGTCAACAGCTACCATGGGACTGCATCACCTGACGTTTCTCCACTGTCTTGTGCAAGCAAGCAGTATCACAGCCCACACAATGAACAAGTAAATTGTGTGGCATATATGTATTCTGTGCCCATTTACCAGTTACTAGTCACCCACATAACTACTGACTCAGTGCCACTCAGTAATTATTACCATTCGTATGAATACCACTGAATGGGTCTGTTATAATTTTAGTGGCGTATATGAAAGTGTTGTTATACAGGATGCATCGCAAATGAAAATGTTGAGTTGGTTGAACGCGTTTATTGAAAAGGAGAATTACGTTTTGTACTTCTTAGCTGGCATTAATTGCTAACAGCAACTCAATAATGGCTTTCAACCTGTGCTTCTCTTTAATTTTGTTAAAAACTATTGTTATTTGCTCAAATGTCGCGAGCTGACGATCAGATAGAATGTGTCGATAGCATCCTAGTGAGCTCACAAGTGACTCCACATTAAAACGCATAATTGCTTAAAGATATTGTCTCACTCTTAATATAATCAGTGCGTTTTCATCTCAATATGGAATTTCACGTTAAATTAAAAATTGAGTCATGTAGTAGCAGGTGTGGAATACATATACTCCCAGCACTATCTGATTCAATAAAAGTCACAGACAATAACAAAGTTGTTATTATCTGAAGGATTCGGGATCCTTCGGTTCGATGTTTTAAACAGTCGACCCATTTTGCTATAGATGTTAATCCTAATGCTATTTATGAGTTATACAACACAAATCAACGACATCTAAATACTTTACATAGAAAAACTGTCAATTTTACCAAATGTTTCAAAATGCTTGTGGGTGGAATAGAAAAAGATTTCGCTTAACGAGCTTCCATGTCTAGTAGCAGTGGATCATCAATACCTCCAAGCAGGAACCAAGGTATATAAACAATAATAGAGGATAAAGTAATTCGAAAATCATAGTAAGATAATAATTTTATTGCTTAGGAATAAGTTTAGTTGTCACTTCAACGACCCTTACAAAAGAGAAATAATGTGTCACGAAAATTAGAATTGCGTGAAAAACATTTCTCAGTTCGTCATTCAAGGGAAGGCTATGTCAGCAGCTGAATCTGTTGGAAATAAGGAAGGATTTCACTAATCATTGACATTTGTTAGTTACTTTCATTAACAAAATCTTAGAAATTTGCACAACTATGCATAGAAGTCGCCGTTGAGTGTCATGATACTCGGGCAAGCTGATAGTTAATTCTCATATGATATGAGTTTGGATCACACGAGGTGTATTGGATTCTTCAGAAGCGCAGATAAACTGAATTGACCTTACCAAACACTAAGAAACACACATTCACGGATTTCTCCCGACAGACTACAAACAGCGAACACTACCTACCCTAATCAAAATATCTACTCAATAACGTCAACTAAAAGTGCAAATTGGGATACATCGACAGAGACAAAGAATCATTAGTAAGCGACATTCCTTAAGATATTCAAGATTTATATCAGGCTCATCATACAAAAGAGTAAATCATATGGTTTAATTAATTAGTTAGAATATTGTGGTAAACAACAAAAACTACATTCATTAACATTTCTACATACCACAACTGAGGTCATCAGACTGATGTTTCTCAAAATCACACTCTCACATAGTGTACACTATTATTATCATCATCATCATCATTTGTGTTTATCTTGAGAAATATTTGAGAACGCATATTAGATCAGAAGAACATAAATGGTAAATGTGATAATTCTATGTGATATTCAAACACGTATTCCTGACTGAATCGTCAAGTAACAGTCGTTTATGTGGACAGATTTGAGAGGATGAAAGTGGTGCATGTTGTGTTCATGCCGAAGTAATACGGTTCATCGAGAATAACATCTTCTTGTTGGACATTATTATCTACTGAATCACTTCAATCATACTATCTAGCTGTGAAACACACTATGATCTTGAGTTAAATAGAGGTGTAAAACCTGAGTGTCCAGTTGACCATAATAGATATGACAAAATGATAACAATTAATGCAACAAATAACCAGTGATAATGATTATGGAACTGAAATCACTCACCACAATCTCACTTAGTATCACCAATTCATTAGCACTGAAACGAATGACGACGTTTAAATGACTCAAGTTTTCTTCCTGACGATATGGATCGATGAAGCTGTACAGTCGATTTCATGTGTGATTTATTGGACTGTTAGTAGTCTCTGGTTAATCAGAGAAGATTTACAAAAATAGTAAATATATTTGAACTCATTCAATTAGATGAACTGATATGATATTGAGTCGAAATAATGAATAACATTCTATTATGTGAGGTAATAATTAATAGATAGATTAGTGAAATTTCAACTCATACTTCAGAATGGTTTGTCGGATTATATTCAGCTCATCATGAGTTGTTTCTTCAGTGAAGCGTGGAGCACAATTTTGTGTTCGACATTAAAATATTCACATATCGGTAATAAGTATAAGGATACTTGCAACTATATAAGTCTGTGAACCGTTTGTAAACAATGTTGACACATTCACTTGTTTGCCGATCGTCAAATTTAAATTGATTCCACGTTTCCCCATTCCAACCAAATCAACATATTTATTCTAAGAGAATATTTAGTTTGGTACTTTATATCTAATATGATAGAATTAAATCAACACTGCCAACTAGATAAACATAGGGTTGACTGCTGCTCATTGATCAATTAGTGTACCTACTTCATAAATCCGTAGCTCAAGAATCATACTGAACAAAGTAACCAAACACTTTAATACAATCTGCCTATCAAACCAATTTGAATTAGACGTTCACTTTCGTAACAAATAGTGATAGGATTTGAATTCTAAGAGAAGATTGCGTTAAACTTCAGGTAGAATATAAGAATAAATTGTGGAATCGGTCACATGGTACAGAATATTTATCGATTGAACAAATGAGGAATTAGTGTCAAATATATTCAAATGATTACTGTATATGCTACTTTTATATTTGGAAGGATACAGAATCCTGTGAACCGTTCGTAATGAATGTTCATGCTCGATATTCAGTGATGTGATATATACTACCCATAGCCGATGACCGACATAAGTAGTATCTCACACCAGTCGAAAGGGGAATGTCTACGAACAGAAATTCGACAGAATGAAAATGAAGAGAAAAGAGAACAACACTTTAAGTAAACAAGATGACAACAAGAATGAAGGAACAATGAATTTTGTACGAGACGCAACAAAGTTATGCAAACGATTTATTGGATGTATGATTATCACATTTCGTTGAATCACTGTTTGATTTTGCATTAAACAGTAGATTGGTCTTACCTAATTTACTCCCCTGTTTAATACGATATTCAATGAAGATATTTTCTTCTTTGTGAAATTCTCATTCCATATGAATAAGAAATGTGTTTCACAGTGAATTCTCTTCACTTTCCACAATCATATTATGCAGACATCCCGAAAACTTGTTTTAAGAACAGAAAACTGGTTACTATATTCCTGAACAGTTTCAAGTAATCTTGTACTTACAAAATACCCAGAAAAACAAACGCGGTTAATTTTGTCAAGTTTCTATTATAGAAAATTGAGTTTAGTTATGACCGACTAAACCTCCAAAATATAATCACTTGACATCTCCAGATAAACAAATTTTTATTCTGTAACACCATAGTTCACCAATAATGAGGAAGCATTTCGTGCTGATAATAATATAAATTACTAACTAATATCTCAGGTGAATAATGAAATCCTGTCAATGTCACTTAAGTTGTTTGCTTTATAATCACGAAAACGACTTGTTACATAATTGAATATATCCAATGTCATCTAGACTATTCTAATATTTTATCTGAAGTTCAACGCAATCTTCTCTTAGAATTCAAATCCTATCACTATTTGTTACGAAAGTGAACGTCTAATTCAAATTGGTTTGATAGGCAGATTGTATTAAAGTGTTTGGTTACTTTGTTCAGTATGATTCTTGAGCTACGGATTTATGAAGTAGGTACACTAATTGATCAATGAGCAGCAGTCAACCCTATGTTTATCTAGTTGGCAGTGTTGATTTAATTCTATCATATTAGATATAAAGTACCAAACTAAATATTCTCTTAGAATAAATATGTTGATTTGGTTGGAATGGGGAAACGTGGAATCAATTTAAATTTGACGATCGGCAAACAAGTGAATGTGTCAACATTGTTTACAAACGGTTCACAGACTTATATAGTTGCAAGTATCCTTATACTTATTACCGATATGTGAATATTTTAATGTCGAACACAAAATTGTGCTCCACGCTTCACTGAAGAAACAACTCATGATGAGCTGAATATAATCCGACAAACCATTCTGAAGTATGAGTTGAAATTTCACTAATCTATCTATTAATTATTACCTCACATAATAGAATGTTATTCATTATTTCGACTCAATATCATATCAGTTCATCTAATTGAATGAGTTCAAATATATTTACTATTTTTGTAAATCTTCTCTGATTAACCAGAGACTACTAACAGTCCAATAAATCACACATGAAATCGACTGTACAGCTTCATCGATCCATATCGTCAGGAAGAAAACTTGAGTCATTTAAACGTCGTCATTCGTTTCAGTGCTAATGAATTGGTGATACTAAGTGAGATTGTGGTGAGTGATTTCAGTTCCATAATCATTATCACTGGTTATTTGTTGCATTAATTGTTATCATTTTGTCATATCTATTATGGTCAACTGGACACTCAGGTTTTACACCTCTATTTAACTCAAGATCATAGTGTGTTTCACAGCTAGATAGTATGATTGAAGTGATTCAGTAGATAATAATGTCCAACAAGAAGATGTTATTCTCGATGAACCGTATTACTTCGGCATGAACACAACATGCACCACTTTCATCCTCTCAAATCTGTCCACATAAACGACTGTTACTTGACGATTCAGTCAGGAATACGTGTTTGAATATCACATAGAATTATCACATTTACCATTTATGTTCTTCTGATCTAATATGCGTTCTCAAATATTTCTCAAGATAAACACAAATGATGATGATGATGATAATAATAGTGTACACTATGTGAGAGTGTGATTTTGAGAAACCTCAGTCTGATGACCTCAGTTGTGGTATGTAGAAATGTTAATGAATGTAGTTTTTGTTGTTTACCACAATATTCTAACTAATTAATTAAACCATATGATTTACTCTTTTGTATGATGAGCCTGATATAAATCTTGAATATCTTAAGGAATGTCGCTTACTAATGATTCTTTGTCTCTGTCGATGTATCCGAATTCGCACTTTTAGTTGACGTTATTGAGTAGATATTTTGATTAGGGTAGGTAGTGTTCGCTGTTTGTAGTCTGTCGGGAGAAATCCGTGAATGTGTGTTTCTTAGTGTTTGGTAAGGTCAATTCAGTTTATCTGCGCTTCTGAAGAATCCAATACACCTCGTGTGATCCAAACTCATATCATATGAGAATTAACTATCAGCTTGCCCGAGTATCATGACACTCAACGGCGACTTCTATGCATAGTTGTGCAAATTTCTAAGATTTTGTTAATGAAAGTAACTAACAAATGTCAATGATTAGTGAAATCCTTCCTTATTTCCAACAGATTCAGCTGCTGACATAGCCTTCCCTTGAATGACGAACTGAGAAATGTTTTTCACGCAATTCTAATTTTCGTGACACATTATTTCTCTTTTGCAAGGGTCGTTGAAGCGACAACTAAACTTATTCCTAAGCAATAAAATTAATATCTTACTATGATTTTCGAATTACTTTATCCTCTATTATTGTTTATATACCTTGGTTCCTGCCTGGAGGTATTGATGATCCACGCACTGATTATTTTAAGAGTGAAACAATATCTATAAGCAATTATGCGTTTTAATGTGGAGTCAAAAGTGAGCTCAGTGTTAAAGTATGTGATTCCTGTGGAACTTGAAGTCATGATGAAATTAAAATCTGTTATCGACTTTTTCGCTGGCGAAGTTGCTAAGTCTATTGTCTCTCAAAATAACGTGATTATCTATAACATACCTAGCGAAATCACCCTCGGAATTTTGTGTGAGTGTGTAAGGAATTCGATTTTGAAAACAGATTAATTTCAACACAGTCCTTCTGAATGTAATCGCCCCAATGTAATGCGCCATATGTACTAGTAACCTACCTTGTTTAAATTCGATTCACGTTTATTTGCTGAACACCTGAAGGGATCCGAACGGCTAATCAGTACACCTACGAAGTTTAGGATTGGTCGTATCGTCTCGGACAAAATCGCTGATCAAAGACTCGCGCAAAAGCGTACCTAAAACGAAAACAATGCTGTTGAGATTACAACAAATCCTTCCTCATCAGCATGTGGACCCACTTATGCTGTTAAACTGTCTCATGTTCGCAAGCGCTCTGAATTACCAATGAAGAATGCTAAATTGCTTCTTATGCACTTAGTGACCTCAGGAAACCAATGCATGTACGATGGCGACATTAATTAGAAATCTTTCAGTAAAACATTAGAAACTCATGCCCAACTACCTAGTTCTAACGTGAAAGCTCTTAAAAACAGTGAAGATTAAAATGTCTATATCATGTTATAAGAAAGTATATACAGAACCGTCTGGTTCCAGACCTAATCGCAAGAATATTACAATGTATCTACCGTACAATAATTTGCACACCGACATCATGTTTTACCTTAATAATAATTGAAGTGGCAATGTGATCGGAATTCATTCGAACGTCGTACAAGACGGACACCACCACTGTCTTGTAAGCAAGGCTGATTTTGCAAAGACCACGGAATACCAACGTGTCTCCAAAAGTTTGGGTAATGTGGATGATCTTATAGTCAATGCATTTACACATGCATCCACTCCAAACTACAATACTTCAAGGGATTCATGTTGCCCTAGAATGAACTGGGTTACCGGTAGTTGCCAGTCATGATGAATTTCCGGAAACCATTATCATACACTTCTGGTCGCAGTGGAAGTGATAATATACTTGATTTATTATTCAACAGAGATGTAATCCCACCACCTGTACAAGTATACAATGAGTTGGAAAACAGTGAAATTAAAGTATTTCTTTGTGCCCTCCCTGTCCATCCCTCTCATAACCGAGCCAGACAAAAATCCGTCTATATACGTACTATAAGCATGCTGACTGGGACATCGTGAGCCCACTGGTTAACTTCTCAGAATTGGATAACTTTTTCCCATCTATAAGTCTCTAGGATGCCATAGACACATTCTATCTGATCGTCAGCTCGCGACAGTTGAGCAAATAACAATAGTTTTTAACAAAATTAGAGAGAAGCACAGGTTAAAAGCCGTTATTGAGTTGCTGTTAGCAATTAATGCCAGCTAAGAAGTACAAAACGTAATTCTCCTTTTCAATAAACGCGTTAAACCAACTCAACATTTTCATTTGCGATGCATCCTGTATAACAGCACTTTCATATACGCCACTAAAATTATAACAGACCCCTTCAGTGGTATTCATACGAATGGTAATAATTACTGAGTGGCACTGAGTCAGTAGTTATGTGGGTGACTAGTAACTGGTAAATGGGCACAGAATACATATATGCCACACAATTTACTTGTTCATTGTGTGGGCTGCGATACTGCTTGCCTGCACAGATCAGAGCAGCTGATTTTCTAGGTGATCCACAAGACAGTGGAGAAACGTCAGGTGATGCAGTCCCATGGTAGCTGTTGACCGATAATTGGTTCACACACCATTTGTTCCCTCACGACCTTGGAGTCCATGTGCACCACTGGTTTGTAATCAGGATTTTACAACCCCTTAAGTGGATCCTTCGTAGTGGCTGTATGCGCGTGGACATGTGAGAGCATTTCGGGAAACCGAATGGACTCTCTCTACCGTTGGCCGTCTCAAAGTATTTGGTGTCAACTAATCTATCCCGTTCATGTGCTTGAAAAATAAGAAGGCTATATGTACCCTCAAGGTTTTGAGCGGTCATTTGGTAGACGGAATTTCGTACTTTCTCTTCAAATGCGATTGTGCCCTTCTTCTTCTTTAAAAAATGTTTGCTCTCACTATGGAACCACGCACTTATCCTTACTGTTGGGAAACTGCATATTATTGCAGCACGTTAGAAATAAGATTGACATGAACAATTATCGGCCCATAAACATTACTCCAATTATCTCTAGGAATATTAGAAAAATTGTTAGTGACGAACTTTCTAACTACCTACTCGCTGTAAAATGAACCTTCATCCATTTTCTTTAGTAGTTAACTCTCATAATCGACACGGATCCGCACTTCTCAGTAGTCCTAGTAGTATAAGAGCAAGACGGCCGTCCACTGCTTCCAGGTTTTCAATGGTGGTCAAAATTTGATCGGCTTGTGAACTCACCTTTCGAAATAATACCATCTCTACACTTCCCCATACTGATAAATAAAAGCTATTGAAATATAATTTGGCAAGTGATGTTTTATGAATTACAATCGCTACAGATATCTTATGTTTGGATAATACGAATTGAAGAGAAAATGTAATTTAGTGTATACTTCCGTTAGGGAAGAATCAGACAGTTTTGTTTGTTCTATACAGAAATGTTTATTCTTTATTTGATGGATAGACCCAGTGAGATTTTCCCAGTGTGTATTGCAGTAATAACATTCGTTGCTACCTGGATTACTAACCACTGCTTCTAGTTTCTTAACTCTGATCATAGTCCTCAAGATAATCGCACGTTACAATAGAGACAAGATTATTCCTTTTTCAGTGTTTTCTACTTCCGTATGGAATGTAAATTAATATTAACAGTCCTGTCTTCGAAGTCAACATGTGGATCAATAATGGTGGCGTGTGATGGACGTCCGTATTGCAGTGGCGTAGGAATACTAAGTTAGTTAACTATTTCCATGCATGATTTTCCTGTAGTATTTTGTTTTATTACTCCACGTCGTCCGCTTTCCAGTGGATATGTTGATACATATTGAGTTTGTATTGATGAATTTTCAATAAACCTATGCACAAGTGTGAGAAACATTCTGAAATTGACTTTATAAATGAAAGATTTCTGATAAAGATCAGTGAGGTTATGTAATACTATATTTTTAGTGTATATGAATGGGAGATTCAGTCATAAGCCTTGAAATCCTAATCAACTACATGAGATCATCGGTCTCTATCCGGTTTCTTCAGTTCTGTTGTGTGGAATATGTGATTAACCTGATAGTTGTCTGAGTCATCAGATCATATGAAGAATCTCCATATTGCAGTTACAATGGTAATATTTGTCGCTTGAACTAGAATCACTCAACTAACAATTTTCCGAATTGCTGTTTCATCAAAATCTTCATCAAATATCACAACCGTTGCATTGAATAGTTCATTTGCGAATCTCCATCATTTGTCCATCATATTCTGCATGATACATTCAGTTCAAAATTTCTTTCTTTTTTCCCTTGAATTCTCTTCAACTCGATCTTCTTAGCCTTCTGCTATCAGATTCTCCAGATTCGATCGGTATTACATACTACTTATGTCTTCGGACAAATGTGGTATACACCACAGCTGTATGATATTTTGTCCCACATTCCTCGTTTTCCCATTACTGTCTTATGCTGATTAGAGAAATTTTGATAACTACAGAACAATCTATATTTCAATACAATTTAGGACTCGATCACATCTCTTCTTTACATGCTATTGTTCACTCAGCCTTTCAGTATTAACATGTAATCTATGAAAATAAACCAATGAATCACAATTCAATCACAATGCCCTTCTTCAAACGTCAATCTCCTTGATGATGTATTATACATAGTTGTTTTTGTGTTTTACCAAATGGATGTGCATATTTTGATTTATCTGCCAAATAAATGAAAACTACACAGACTGAGTGTTGTGATAGTTTGCTATTCACTCATTGAAATGTCTGATTGAATCAACAATACTTTGAATAGTAGTTCAATTCCTGAAACATCGTACCATTTATGAAACTATTGTGATACAGCATCATATTTTTTCACCGAAATCACAATATGCTCTGTGTATTTGTTCACTTGAACAGTTCTGAAGAGAAATTGGTCTGGTCGTAACTGGCTGCAGACTTCAGTATTGTAGAGATTCACGAATTGATATGGAAGATTTTTCTGAAGGTTTGTGACGGCATATGTGATCAGGGTTCTTTCAAAAAAGACTATTCGATGTAAGATGGTTGAAATGATCTGGCAGGTAGCTTGAATCCAAGATTATTCCTCAGTTCACACTCGCTGCTCGGAATTATATACAGAATAGAGAATGCAGATACTTCATATATCACTCGTACAAATATTCCCTAGTTTCATGGTGAAAAAATGTTGTGATTCAGTTATAAAATCCACGATTAACCTCTTTTAAGACTGACAACTTTATACCGATAAATAATCCATGTTGAGTGACTTGTATTCTCCGTATTGGTGGTTACCTAAGTAAGTATAAATATCGGTTGATATAATCTGAACTTGCTAATTTATTTTTAGAGCTTAAATTGACGTTGTTATTGTCATTACTGATAACCAGACACCTGAACTGGATATTATAAACCTCCTATCCGAATTATATTTGTGATTATATCTTTCTTAATCCACCCTGTTACACAATGGACAAAATGGTGTATGGTCGCACAATATGGTAGATTGATTGAAGTTAGACATTAACACTGTTGAATGTCGGTCAGCTCAGTGGTCTACAAGTTAAGATTCTGCGCGTGTAAGCGAGGAATCTCATTTCGAATCCCGAGAGCGGGATGGTGGTTGCACTCTTCTGAGGACTTCAACAATAGCATGACACGGCCGTCCAGCGCTTCCAGGTTTTTCGTGGTGATCTAGCTTAAAAAGACTGACAAATTCAACCATTAAATCAACATACATTTAGCATGTAAATACAGTGTTTTGTGTTACTTATATTGACTTCCGTCGTATATAGCGCCAGTCTGGAATAAAGAGCCTATCATGTTGAAGGAACACAAACAAATTTTGACAAATGTTCCCAAATCCTCGATTAATTTGAAGAAACTTGGGAATAAGTATCACAGTGATCAACAGGGACACTTTCCTCATGTAAAAATACATAAACGATGGTTAGCAGTGATTTTCAATAACATACTATCAATAATATGAATAGATGGTGACAACTACGGACAGGGATTTCGATTCGGAAAACATCATAACTGTGGGCCGGATAAATCCTTGGAATTTCGAATAACTTCGATAACCATAGCACATCAACGTATTTCCAGATTATCAATCAACTAGGTAAATGTCAAACAGTTATATAGTCAGACGTCTACAAGATGGTTGACGGGTATAATAGTAAACGTAAAGATAATGACATTACAGAAGATAAGCAATTAGAAATAAGGTTGTCGGAATGGATTGACGAGATATCTGTTGATTGATAGGATAGCCTATTCAAATTTATGTTAGATAGACCACCAGAGGAGTTAGTGAGGAAATCACCTCTGAACTAGTGTTGTACTACTGAAAAGCACTTTTCAGTATATGTGTGTTGTATTCTGAGATGAAATTTCTATACGATAAGTGCTTTCCATTGTATGCCAAACAAGGAAGACTGGAATAAATAAAAATGTTTAATTAACAAACCCAGTTACAATGCACAAAATGTTGTGGTCTGAAGTAGCCAATAGGAATGTGATCAACATACTTCGGTAGAATGCTGCTAGAATAATATCTCAGTTTTTATTGTCTAGATGCTTTTGCATACGTTCAGGCTTGACTACATGAACTTAAACTATTATATTGTTCCTGGTTTCTTTCATAGATTTGCTATTCTGAAATCATTTCAAAAGCTATTTCATTTCCTGTTCACGTGTTTGATCGATTTCTCAAACATGGTCAGGTTTGACAATTCAAGACACTGTAGACTCATGTAGTGTAATTGTAGAATAGTGTGAATAAATTCCCACAGAAAAAGAAGGTAAAAAAGGTATATTTGAGTGATGGAATCGTGTTTCAATCAAATAATTAAAAGGAACTCTTCAGAGTACATTTTCGTTCTTATGAATAACCAATGTGTACTTTTTCTAATTAATTACTTAGAAGAAACACAAAATCCATAAATGAGATTGTCGGATTGTTGCAGTTGGTTTGAAGAATGGTCCTGTAGGCTTACAGATCCGTCTACCGAAATTTGTGTTGCAACAGCAAAGCTAGATGCTCTGACTTAGTGATGTAGGATAATTAGCTGCTGATTGATTCATACCGACAGGTTGTTTCATAATAAACTTTGTCAGTTTATGACCAAACAATAGTCATGAACTGGATAACTCTGTGTAACCTTGTGTTTCAAGGGAGCATCATTTTCATATACATCTCGATAACCAAACCATAAGAGTTTTTCCCGTCAAATAATTGGGAAACATTGTATCACCTCAAATTAGGAAATCACTTGATAATTTATAGTAATTACAGAATTCATGCCAGTAGTTCAAAAAATGTGTATGCAGTATATTAAGGACATTTATTACAGCAATGAAATACATCGGCCGCCAACTTTTAATTCTTCTTAAGCGGACATCTTGTTGATTCATGCACAGTGCATTGAAAGGACTTTTTATGCCACAACGAACTCATTGTAACCATCTATATCGAGAGAAAATCATACAGGGGCACAGAAGTTGGGACAACAGAGAAATAGCTACTAAAATATGTCAGCAAGGTATACCATAATGCATGTGTCATTTGACTCATTGATGTAATGTTCATGTTGGATATATTCAAATCAGTTAGTGTTGACTGAGACAGTTCCTATAATCTAACTTGTGCAATAAGTTACACTTGCAGGTGTTACAACATTAAATGCATTTCTAGAAGAGCCGTATGCATCAAATACGGTGAACAATGACTGGGAGTTATCACAGCTGGCATATGGATTGTGGTAGATTATTCCACAGTCTGGAGAATTCACAGGTAAAATAATTCACCAAAAGAGACGATTTAGCATAAGTTTGTTTTACTAATGAAAAGGACTTACGAGTGTTTTGAATAAAGTTTCTGCATATTGAATTACTTGACTGGATGTAAAGGATAGTTTATTAAGTATCTTGAAGAAGAGGATTAGATTTGGAGTCTCTCCTATAAAGAGTCGAACTCAAGTTCGGTACATCTGGAATTATAATTCAAGGTACAATCAGTTCCAAGTATCGGGAGAGTAAATTCTCTGTTCTGATTCCCACAATAAGTCATTCTTCATGCGCACACTACTAAGAACAGGCGCGTAATATGCTATGAGTGGTTGCTCATAAAGTTTGATAGAAATGTTATAAAGATTTTGAGTCATGCAACACATAAGACGTTCAGACTATTAGATCTGTTCCAATGCCTGTTCCGGAAACGACAAATCGTAGGAATACCTATGTTTAAACTCTACTACTGTATGTGTTAAGCTCCAGCTGAAATTTTCATCATTAATGCGCAACATTAATAAGCTTCATTCTGATATAATTCAGCATTCCAGAAAAGCAGAACTTTTTGATCCCCGTAATATTCACGTCTATCTACAACAAGTTGGTGGCTAACGATGTCGAAACTTTAGAAACGTCAAAATATAGCATTTAGACAAGATATCATTGGTTACGTTGAGACAACACCAAATTAAAGAAGTCGAAGTGGTAAGTATTACAAGATCGACTTGCAGAAATCGATTATTTCTTATTCTTATTTTTCAAGCACATGAAGGGGATAGATTAGTTGACACCAAATAACCTAAGACGGCCGACGATAGAGAGAGTCCATTCGGTTTCCCGAAATGCTCTCACATGTCCACGCGCATACAGCCACTGCGAAGGATCAACCTAGTGGGGTGTTATAACCCTGATTACAAACCAGTGGTGCACATGGACTCCAAGGTTGTGAGGGAACAAATGGTGTGTGAACCAATTATCGGTCAACAGCTACCATGGGACTGCATCACCTGACGTTTCTCCACTGTCTTGTGCAAGCAAGCAGTATCACAGCCCACACAATGAACAAGTAAATTGTGTGACATATATGTATTCTGTGCCCATTTACCAGTTACTAGTCACCCACATAACTACTGACTCAGTGCCACTCAGTAATTATTACCATTCGTATGAATACCACTGAAGGGGTCTGTTATAATTTTAGTGGCGTATATGAAAGTGCTGTTATACAGGATGCATCGCAAATGAAAATGTTGAGTTGGTTGAACGCGTTTATTGAAAAGGAGAATTACGTTTTGTACTTCTTAGCTGGCATTAATTGCTAACAGCAACTCAATAATGGCTTTCAACCTGTGCTTCTCTTTAATTTTGTTAAAAACTATTGTTATTTGCTCAAATGTCGCGAGCTGACGATCAGATAGAATGTGTCGATAGCATCCTAGTGAGCTCACAAGTGACTCCACATTAAAACGCATAATTGCTTAAAGATATTGTCTCACTCTTAATATAATCAGTGCGTTTTCATCTCAATATGGAATTTCACGTTAAATTAAAAATTGAGTCATGTAGTAGCAGGTGTGGAATACATATACTCCCAGCACTATCTGATTCAATAAAAGTCACAGACAATAACAAAGTTGTTATTATCTGAAGGATTCGGGATCCTTCGGTTCGATGTTTTAAACAGTCGACCCATTTTGCTATAGATGTTAATCCTAATGCTATTTATGAGTTATACAACACAAATCAACGACATCTAAATACTTTACATAGAAAAACTGTCAATTTTACCAAATGTTTCAAAATGCTTGTGGGTGGAATAGAAAAAGATTTCGCTTAACGAGCTTCCATGTCTAGTAGCAGTGGATCATCAATACCTCCAAGCAGGAACCAAGGTATATAAACAATAATAGAGGATAAAGTAATTCGAAAATCATAGTAAGATAATAATTTTATTGCTTAGGAATAAGTTTAGTTGTCACTTCAACGACCCTTACAAAAGAGAAATAATGTGTCACGAAAATTAGAATTGCGTGAAAAACATTTCTCAGTTCGTCATTCAAGGGAAGGCTATGTCAGCAGCTGAATCTGTTGGAAATAAGGAAGGATTTCACTAATCATTGACATTTGTTAGTTACTTTCATTAACAAAATCTTAGAAATTTGCACAACTATGCATAGAAGTCGCCGTTGAGTGTCATGATACTCGGGCAAGCTGATAGTTAATTCTCATATGATATGAGTTTGGATCACACGAGGTGTATTGGATTCTTCAGAAGCGCAGATAAACTGAATTGACCTTACCAAACACTAAGAAACACACATTCACGGATTTCTCCCGACAGACTACAAACAGCGAACACTACCTACCCTAATCAAAATATCTACTCAATAACGTCAACTAAAAGTGCAAATTGGGATACATCGACAGAGACAAAGAATCATTAGTAAGCGACATTCCTTAAGATATTCAAGATTTATATCAGGCTCATCATACAAAAGAGTAAATCATATGGTTTAATTAATTAGTTAGAATATTGTGGTAAACAACAAAAACTACATTCATTAACATTTCTACATACCACAACTGAGGTCATCAGACTGAGGTTTCTCAAAATCACACTCTCACATAGTGTACACTATTATTATCATCATCATCATCATTTGTGTTTATCTTGAGAAATATTTGAGAACGCATATTAGATCAGAAGAACATAAATGGTAAATGTGATAATTATATGTGATATTCAAACACGTATTCCTGACTGAATCGTCAAGTAACAGTCGTTTATGTGGACAGATTTGAGAGGATGAAAGTGGTGCATGTTGTGTTCATGCCGAAGTAATACGGTTCATCGAGAATAACATCTTCTTGTTGGACATTATTATCTACTGAATCACTTCAATCATACTATCTAGCTGTGAAACACACTATGATCTTGAGTTAAATAGAGGTGTAAAACCTGAGTGTCCAGTTGACCATAATAGATATGACAAAATTATAACAATTAATGCAACAAATAACCAGTGATAATGATTATGGAACTGAAATCACTCACCACAATCTCACTTAGTATCACCAATTCATTAGCACTGAAACGAATGACGACGTTTAAATGACTCAAGTTTTCTTCCTGACGATATGGATCGATGAAGCTGTACAGTCGATTTCATGTGTGATTTATTGGACTGTTAGTAGTCTCTGGTTAATCAGAGAAGATTTACAAAAATAGTAAAGATATTCGAACTCATTCAATTAGATGAACTGATATGATATTGAGTCGAAATAATGAATAACATTCTATTATGTGAGGTAATAATTAATAGATAGATTAGTGAAATTTCAACTCATACTTCAGAATGGTTTGTCGGATTATATTCAGCTCATCATGAGTTGTTTCTTCAGTGAAGCGTGGAGCACAATTTTGTGTTCGACATTAAAATATTCACATATCGGTAATAAGTATAAGGATACTTGCAACTATATAAGTCTGTGAACCGTTTGTAAACAATGTTGACACATTCACTTGTTTGCCGATCGTCAAATTTAAATTGATTCCACGTTTCCCCATTCCAACCAAATCAACATATTTATTCTAAGAGAATATTTAGTTTGGTACTTTATATCTAATATGATAGAATTAAATCAACACTGCCAACTAGATAAACATAGGGTTGACTGCTGCTCATTGATCAATTAGTGTACCTACTTCATAAATCCGTAGCTCAAGAATCATACTGAACAAAGTAACCAAACACTTTAATACAATCTGCCTATCAAACCAATTTGAATTAGACGTTCACTTTCGTAACAAATAGTGATAGGATTTGAATTCTAAGAGAAGATTGCGTTGAACTTCAGATAAAATATTAGAATAGTCTAGATGACATTGGATATATTCAATTATGTAACAAGTCGTTTTCGTGATTATAAAGCAAACAACTTAAGTGACATTGACAGGATTTCATTATTCACCTGAGATATTAGTTAGTAATTTATATTATTATCAGCACGAAATGCTTCCTCATTATTGGTGAACTATGGTGTTAAAGAATAAAAATTTGTTTATCTGGAGATGTCAAGTGATTATATTTTGGAGGTTTAGTCGGTCATAACTAAACTCAATTTTCTATAATAGAAACTTGACAAAATTAACCGCGTTTGTTTTTCTGGGTATTTTGTAAGTACAAGATTACTTGAAACTGTTCAGGAATATAGTAACCAGATTTCTGTGCTTAAAATGAGTTTTCAGGATAATACGAAAATATTTGTGCGCGAATATGGAGTGAGGGATCGTAAATGTGCACTGCTGAATAGTCCCATACCAGGACTATTCTGCTATCAAATGCTTCCAGATTTCCAATGGTGATCTAACATTCATCGTTCCGTTAACTCCAATAAAGTCTCAAAAATCTCCACAACCCAATACTGATAATTCTAAGGCGTTTAGATCACTTTTTCAATTTACTGTTCTGTTGTGACATTATGGTTTCCCAATGAAAGTTAAAGGGTAAAAACTATTTAGATGAACGAATGAAGACTAAAATATAATATGACGACAAGTTTTACGTTGCAAAATATGTCATACATAGAACGTTAGCTTTCTTCATTCAACCTTAATGTTATTCAATGAATAATTCTGTGTTTGAATTAGAATAATTCAAAATGTAAATGTCAACCAACAATCGTATATTTCAGTAGCTATTATAATGACGTAGAACAGACGCTACAGACAAACGCTCTTTCCTGATACTGCAAGCCTTTGCTTCTCATCTAAACTAAGATTTTCCACGTCATCTGACATCGAAATAAGACTAGAATCACTATTATGAAAATCAACCCTATTTGAGTCTGAACCATTACACTTAAGGACATCAAAAGGCACTTGCATTGTAAGAGGTGATCCATATTTTGGTTTAGCTCCACTAACAACAACGAGTTTTGAGCTTGAATTCCTTTGACGAGTGTTCGGCATCACGAGCGAAGCAACCAATTATCTTTAGAAACGATAATTGAACTCCACGAAACGTTAAACAAACAATCTCAATCAATTGATATTTGTTCAGAACTGTAAGATTCAAACCAAGTTTTGGACTAAAGAATAGCTGTCTAAGTGGGTCAGATATGCGCCCTTGCCCGATGAAAGTCAAAAGCAAAGTAATTGGTTAAAATAACCGTTCTAATATTCATCATAAAGTTGAATGCACATCGTCGACTAAACAAATATGACCACCCAGCTATCCAACTAATAATTGTTCAATGAACCAAATCTAAATTACAATAAATAAAGAAGTTGATAAAGGATTCGAGAAAATTACCATTCACAACAAATCAGTGTTATTCTATCCTGTCTGGCTAGATCACGCACAGATTCATTCAAAAGATACCATTTGGTTGCGTTATAACACAGAGTGTTTCCAATTCTGAAAGAGTGCCTCAATGCACAATTTCAGTCAATACAAAGCGACAAAGTCAAAAGGAGGAACAAACCAATAAGGCTGCCGCCAAGACTAAGTATCAAGTCAAACAACATAAATGCAGTTCAGGAAAAAATCACGAAAACTTAGTGAAGGTGTAAGAAAAATAGAAACTGTAATGAAATTCAAATATTAACAACTCAAATGGAATCAAAAAGACTAACAATGTACAACTAAAGGAATCAATAGAAACAAACTGCAAGTGTATACATGGAGGGATTCACACACACAAAGCATTTAAAATGGATCTTACATAAACCATTCTAAATGAAGTGGCTTTCACAGACTTTAACAGAAATACGTTTATAGTAGCTCAAACTGCATAAAATCATTGATCCTCGTGTCATTCTCTTCAGTTTCCACAGTTTTATTATCCAGCTTAATCATCCGAAATCCGATCAGATGTAAGGCGATACCCATCGTTGGAAAAAGAATAACATGTGAATTGTAATAGCTCTATGCATTGAATGAAATTGTAAGGTTAATGATCAGAAATAAATATGGATTAGATAAATTGCAGGACAATAATGTAAAAACAAGTCAGAAGTTATGTAATATGTAAATTACTATGAATGACGTAGAAATTGGTGAATGAAGTGGAGTAAATGCTGGATAAATTCCATAATACGTTTCATCTTTTTCAACATATCTGAATGAGTATAAGCCATGAAAATACAAAGAACATGGTTGTGGGCATAACTTTGTGTTATAACTTCTGGACTGTGTGTCCTGTTAATGTATACGTTATGATATCGCCAATCAGAATCAGTGAATTAACGATCGAACCAGTGACACATATAACACGTGCGAGCAGCCTATAATTCTGCTTGGTCCTGCTTTCCGCCTAGCGCAGCCACTAAAGTCCAAGACGCTAATCTCTGCTTCTGAAATATGAATCATGTATTTCAAACATTGTAGGTTTATATACACCAGTCAAACAGACTACAAACTTACCATAAAATAGTAAATAACATTTTTACAAGATCTGATCAAAGTTCATTTCTTCCGTTTCCGGTGTACAGACGTTAATAAAGATTGAGTTTTAGGTCGGTCTGTTAACTTCAGCACTCTACCCAGTCTAATCTCAATAAATCGAGTGATGTACAATCGGTCAAAAACATTACACTTTTCTCCGTAACTTTCTTGTCTGTGACTTCACAATGTATCTAACCTGCAGTGTTTAACATTTCCTGGGATGCACTATGTACTGCTCAAAGAAGATATGGCGGAAGTGGTATGCTGATGTATACGGGCATCATTCCCATCAGTCGTCGGAGAAACACATTTTTACGATTACGAGAGTCGTTTCTGTTGAGAACTAACGTTAATGTGGCGGTTCTGAACTGGAAACTTTTAAAACGTACGTTTGGTTATTGATGTCATTTTCTCATTTTACGGCGAATCTCGTTATGTCCCCTCTTTCCTATATGCAGAGCAGCGATGACCGTGAAACATGATAAATCCCTAAAAATACTAGCCTACGAATGACTATTACAGAGGTGATGTCAAACGGCTGTCATGACGATTATTTTGTGTGCCAGAACACAGTAATTCTTTTCTATCTACTGTGTAAAGAAAAGTTTGGAACTGAGTATATTCACTGGGAAATGAGTAAATGATCACTAGTAAATGATATGCTATCTTGAAGTGACCTACTTTACTATTGAATGGATGAATATTTGATGATTGTATAATGATTCACTGTTGATGTTTATTCAATCTTGATGTTTATTATAAGTTTAGGTGTTCAAAATCTCCATAACCAATTGAAATCAGTAATTTCATGAATTGACGGGAATATCTGAAGTTATCTACCATGCACATAGTTTTACTTACTACATTAAAAAGAGTTAAAACATCTCACTTAGTTGCATTACTTTACATTTTGAAAAACCGTTCTGCAATAATTTTCACTTTTAATATCTACTTAGTGTGAACTAAATGTAGGACATGCTGTTGCTATCAATCTAATTTATTTACATTTGAATAAAGCAAGAACAAACATTGATGCAGAATAGTATGAATTCATATTATTTCGAGGTTTCTCGTCAGCTGCTTACAAACCAAAATTGTGATAGAATTTTTACATGGAGATAGTGTGAAAACGATTGACATAAATGAGTGTAAATAACTGGATTATTTAGAATTTCCAGATCTTCAACATTATAAGGAGGTCATTATGTGTACCTCACTGTTATTATGTCTGTGTGTGGGACTAAAAAATAATGAACAAATAAGACTGTCCGGAAGCTTGAACAAGCTATGCGGGGCTCTCATAGCAACCGACAGAACAAGATCATTACTTAGAGTTTTTGTAATTTATGATATTTGTGAAGAATCTTTCACTCAGTATCATTGTACTAGTGAGAAATTCGCTGAATTACCAAACATATCTCTATTTAATTAAAGACTACTGTATGTCATCAATCAACCATTATGCGAATGAATGTTTGAGTTGGAATAGAGCAATATGAATGAACCAAGAAATTTAGTGTAAATTGTGGTTAATAATAACGATAATATACGTAATGATAATAACAATAATGAAATAATTTTCAAGCATATTCGAATGACTAAATATTCACATGTTGAGATGTAAGAACGGTTCTACCTCTGTTAGTTTATAAAACCAATTTCAAAATGAAAAGACAGACTTATCAAATACGTTTATTTTCTTGAACAATTTGATCTACTTCACTCAACTGTTCTTATTAATCTTAATGAATATTCAGTGAAAATATACATTTGATCAACAGTGAAACTTATATATTCAGAACAATTGGCTATGGTGAGTTCACCTGTCAAAGTCTCCTGGTTTGTGTCGTGAAAACAAGAATTGCTTGAAAATGATGTGAGAATGAATGAATGACAGAACACGTGATTGACAGTATTCTATAAGTACTCAATTGCGGGAGAATGATGACACATGAATATCTCTCTCCAGCCATAGTTCATTCGTCGATTGAATATCGCAGCAGTTACTCTTCCATGTTCATAATTGAGTGATATGAGTTTGGATGACACGGGTAGTATTGGTTTTTTCGGAAGTATGAGTAAATCTCACTGATGTATACCGACTCTCTTCGACAACCCGTGCCGAAAGACTACAAACATCGAATATCAATCAAAGTATCTCCTCTTAAACATCAACTACGTATACAATTTTGAAATAGAGGATGCTGGCATAGGTGGCAGGTTATATAAATATTCATCTGCGATTGCTTACTTATGTAGAAACTCATTTTGATTCTGCTACAAAATTAAGAAGAATTTCATTACCAAATATATTTCTAGACGTATTCTATGTTTTGCAAAATTTGATCACTTATATCTAACGATGATATCCAGCTTTAATCAATACTTAACATAAACGTACATTTGGTCAACAGTCATATGCATCTATACAGAATATCGTGGGTCGATCAATTTATCTGTCACACTGTAATGATATAAAACGATACACAGAACGTCATAAAGATTATGTGATCAATCATCGTGATGAAAGTCTCATAGAAAATAATCATGAGACGCACTAACTAGTCGAGTCTAAAAACATCGAAATTATTACTGATAGTTTCATAGATTTATGAACTGCGGACGTACAAACTAGACAATTCTATAAGAACGCTTTCACTAAACTCATTTGAAATCAGATGATAAATGGAATCAGTGTTTATTCATAGCTAAAGCAATACTTCCTGTAACCTGAAAGACAACCTACTCGTTTTCCTTTCAATCTCTCTTTAGAAAAACAGTACTCATCTGCAAAAATGGAAATTTCATTCAACTTTGTTCCGTAGGCGTAAATGACGGTCTGTCATGTGAAAGCATCATTAGTAAGCGACATTCCTTATTACATTCAAGATTTATATCAGGCACATTACACAAAATAGAAAATCATATAATTTTGATTATTTAGATAGAATATGGTGATAAACAACATAGAAGTACATACATTGACGTTTCTACAAACAACAATTGAGGTCAACAGACTGACGTTACTTTAAAATCACACTCTCCAATAGTGTACACTAATAACATCATCATTATTTTTATTTTTAGAAGGATATTTCTTGAGTGTAAAGGCATATTAGATTAAATGTGCTGAAATAGTAGATGTGATAATGATATGTGATATACAGACACATATTCCTCACAGAATTGTGAAGGTTCAATAGAATTTCAAGAGAACATATGAAGCACGTGTTGTGTTTCAGTCAAATTATTACTGTTCGATACAGGATTATATGATCATGATGGAGAGTGTTATCTTGGAAATCACTTGAGCTATATGTTTCAGGTGTCTTACAGATTATGGAAGTCGAGTAAACCAGAGATGCAGGAGATGAGTGTACACTATTTCAAAAGAGAGAATACAAAAAGATATAAACAATTAAAACAGCGAACAATTGGCGTCAGATAATTTGGAACCTAAATCGTCTATCGCTTTCTATATGACAAATACTGTTGATCACAGTCATTTGACATAATTTTGAATACATTATTTTCAGCTCATCATCAGTTGTGCCTTCAGTGCATAAACGGGTCGATGTACATTTATATGACGATCATTTGTGCTGTCATCACAAAAATAAATTGAAAAATTAGGAATAAATTCTATCCAGATAAGATATTGTAGGATTCTTATACTTTTGCTTGTATACGTGGATTCTAATGCATTAGTGTCACGTTCTAACAAAAGATATACAAGGAGAGACAAATAAATGAAATGGATGGTTAGTACCTGATAAGAGAACACTTGTCAGGATTTAGATATACATAAATGTTTATCCACAACCTCACAAGATTCTCCGCATTCTTTGCTCACTGCCTCCAGCCCTTTCCGCAACACATCAAAGTTCCATTTTTCCAATGCCCATGAATGGATAATAGAGAACAGTGAAGAGTAATTGGTTATATGCAAGAATTGACAAGCTATATTAGTTGACATAGCATAACGACAAAATCATGCAGTCAGTCATACTGTGTACTTGCAATACATTTCCTAATAATAATATGTAAAATACACAAGTAGGTATAACGAGACATCACATCAAGCAGTTTATAATCTGACTCGTACTCTTCCTGAGCACAATTAATGATTGACACTAAAACATACGCACATCAGTTTTCCTTTGGTAATTAGATCATGATGAACGACATGAAACGGATAATGTATCATCGAACACAATTTGGATGTTGATAAATTCACGAAATTACAGTACAACTGTTTGTTCGACTACAGACTGTAATACCTGAGGAAACGACATTTTGCCTAATGCCGACATCTTTTTAAAATGAAACATCACACCCCTATTGTACCATGAGAAGAAAACCGTTTGTATATATTACCCAGACATAAATATTCCCGAAATGTAATAACAGTGAGCAGTGTAATATGATAGACAAATAGAATGGATGTGGTTTTGCTCACAAGTTACCATTTCCTATTAAACGACGTATGTGATCGTTTGACAGAATGTGTTTTTTGAAATGAAATTGAAATGTAAATCTGTAACGTTTCACATCCAATCAAAACAGTTTGTGCTACTTTTATTTTAACCAATCCAATCAAGATGGTGCACTATTAAATGTCAATTAACAAATTATTACAGACAACAAACTGTTTGTTCATGAACGTATGAGCAGAGGGAGGGAGGGTGGCGTTACTGACCAGCAAACATGAAGGTGGGGAGATAACTTCAATCCACCCATGTCTGTAGGGCAGAACATTTTGTTTAATTACGGCTCCTTATGGTTTAGTGGGATGCCACGAACTTATGGTATTGAAGCTGATCTATTCACGCAAAATACCTCTTTAAGTCGTGTTACGAACGTTGAATTGGTTTCACTTCCTACCTAGAAATCCTATTACAAGCAAACCAGACAATTCGCTAATATACGAAGCCTAATCAAGACCCTATAATAACTGGGGGAAAAATATTTTTAAAAAAAAACGAAAGAGGCTCTAATAGCTTCGATATTAAAGGGAAGACAGCCAAATGTATATCACATAACTGTTTCTAGCACTATATTTTATTTTATAATCACACATAATCTTATACTCTCAGCTCTTTTCCGAATCGCCCCCATTTGTCAGTTGTATGTCCACTCACACCTTGTCAACACTTATTTTCTTTAACCTATTAAAATGCTCTTTCTTAACATATACCTTAATAAAGGAAAATTAGACTGAGTAATCATACCTTAAGCATTCTTTCATGAATATTGGCTACTCTGCCTCTCGTGTTTTCTTTTACTTGCTCCCTCTTTCAGTCCCCTTGAGATATGGAACTGGTGACTTCATCCTGCACCATCCTTAAAGCCTTGGATATCCCAGAAGGAAATAAGGTTGCGATTTTTAGAAGCCCATACCTTCAATGGACCTATTCTTGACCATCAGTCGCACATTCGCAACGCGACTTTCATGAAGCGCGCCAACTGTAGTACTGATTTAAACCATCGACATTCATATCTTATAAATTATCAACCCAGCTATGTAATTTATTGCAGTGTATATTGTATCATTTGTATCAATTTGATCTTGCCTGTAAACTGGCATGCCTCATGTAACAAACTGTTATTTGAGAATAAATTATTATTATTATTATTATTATTATTATTATTATGTTTTGACCTACAAGTTAACCAATCGTCGATTATAAATAATCGGTAATCACATCCATGATAAGCTTCATCAATAGGGGTCAGGAATTTCAAACAACTGTGGATAAATTTCAGCTCATATTCTCAACAACCAGAAAAATATTGAATAAAGATGGTCTCATCTACATCTATGATTGGTTAACAATGAACATACGATTTTACCACGTATATTCATCTTAATGGTCAGTTTGAATCATCGAATCAGTAGTAAACAACCTGACACTTCAAAATTCTATATAAACCTGACACGTTCTATTCAAATATGACTTACTACCTTGAGCAAGAAGATGAGGTGAGTGTTGACTGAACATACGAACTCAATTTGAAAATCGATACAATGAGATAACGTTGTTTATTTCATTTGAATCATTTTAGACACAACATTTTACCTCCTCAATTGATGTCATTCTTCCTAATTATCATCTCGCTTACCAAATTCTACAAAAGTCAGGATCATTGTAAACCACTTGAATGGAAGACCAATGAAAATCCGATTTTTAAAAATGGTTCATATAACTATGTAAGTAGTCAGTTTAATCGTTATACACATACTCATTCTCAGCACTATATGTATTTACAGCGCATCAGTTTTAATCAACCTCAGCCGGCTGTGAATACAAATTTAAATAAATCCACTGAATATTTGGTGAGTTGAATACATTTTTTGATGAAAGTACTTGTCCCTATGTTTACGTCTTTTTAGGAAGTTAAACCGAAACTGTCCTTCAAATATTACGGTATTCAGGTCACAAGTTTAGATATTTACCCTGAAGGTAAGTCAGTAATTTTCTTTGACCTTAAATTATAACTTGATTTTCTTGATAACATTTCTGTCTATGAATCAAAGTTGATTCCATTTCTTTATTGACTTAGTTCTATTCTCCTTGAGACATGCTAAAATTCTTCAGATATTCTTTCTTGTTCAAATTATGTCGATAATGTGACGCTTTATAGAAATCCAGATGCAGTTCATGCAATTCATTTAAGTCTTTAGTTTATTTCATTCCATGTAAAATCATCAAACATGTTTCATGTTTTCAATAAATAAATACAGGTGTGATAGAAATATTCGGAAAAGAATACCTCATAGGTATAAGGAGTCGAGAATTAATCGGATTTATTGAAGCTTTTCATGAAAACAATACTGTTTATCAATTTGAAATTTTGAATGAGGGTGAGTTCTTGTAAGATTCAGTTATAATTTGTTTTGTTACTTATTCCCACACTTCATTTTGCATACATTATCCTCTATTTTACTTGAGTATTACACAAGAGCTTATGAACACATGGTGATTGTTTTGTTTGTTTGGTTGTCGTCCAGGAACATGTGTGTTTCACAACACCTTTTGATTACTATTATGTGAAAATATGAAACAAAACAGAGATTCATCACAAAATTCAAACACATTGAAAGAGTCGAAATGGAAAAATCAAGTGATGTTATTGTACGAGTGCTAATTACAAATTCTACAGTATATCAAGACTACAAAATAGCAGATATCGCCATCGACACGAAACGTCTTTTTAGACTAATTTAACCGGACTTATCACATGTGCAAGAGAGACGTCATTTTGAATTATTGAAATCTATGAACTATCAAGTCATATTTCATGTCTTTCAATACTTTTCTGGCATTTACTGTTTGGTCAGTTATCAGAATTGATTAATAACCGACATCTCAGAAAATGTTAATATATGGGTATTGTCAGTTAGATATTAATAGTCTGTACCACAGTCTAAATCTCCTAGAACAGATTTACGGAAGTAAAGCATTCTTCTTAGTTGGATGGATTGAGACATTTATCATACGGATGTAGGTGATAATGTTTCTTGAACTTTCAACATGAGAGGTACTTGAGTATTTGACAACATCGATTCAATAAATCTCAGAATGAACATCATAACTTGCATGCAAATGTAGTCCGTGTTAAACTTTCATTTATTGAAAGTGATAGATATTCATTATGCAGATATTTAAACATCCATTTTTATTTTCATTATTTTAGAGGAATTATTTGCTGTCACATGGTTTATTAATAAAGAAGTGGATGGTAAACGTAAGTCAACGCATATGGAATCTAAACACTTACATCTTCATTCCAAATGATGTTTCACAGTTTGTCAGATTCAATTTATCTCAGAAACTGAAAATGTAGGAATTTTTCACATTTCAGAGAAATCAGGGTAGAATTATTTGTCAAATCCACCGATCGCTTGATGACGCTGAGTATGATTTGAAGAATAGTTGATGTGATCTGTAAATGACTAAGGTTGATGAGTCAAATACAGATCACTATGGTTGATAAATCAGGTCATAATCTTATTTCACTTGTGTGAAAACGAATTCAGAGAATCTTTGACATTTACAGGTTTGAATTGAACTTGATGACCAGTTTTAGTTTTGAAAATAAATACATTGGGTTGTATATTTGTCACAAAGTCAGTTCTGTACACAACACATTCATCTACCCATCCATCAGTCTCATCGTCACTCCTAAATATTATCCACCCAAATACTAAAAATATATCCGTAATACCATCCATCTAAGGCTAATCGTTTCTCATCTACAACAAATAAACACTAAGGTCGTATTCAGTTGATCGATTGAAATATCACGTAATCACGTAAACAATTAATACCCTAAGTCCAATGTTTATGCAAATACTGCAAATCTTATGTCATGTGTACTCTGTCTCGATTGTTTCAGGAGGCATTCAATAATGTATATCGCATACATATGAACACTTCATTGAACAACGGATTTTAATGGAATGATTAACGATTTATTGTTTTAGTAATAATACAAACGTTAAACAGCTTTAGGCATTTGACATTCGTTTGGTAGGATGCATGCTTCTTTCATTCTCATGACGTGCACTTGGAATTATTTAACAGGAAGTCAACTGAAGAAAATATTTGACATAACACAGTAATTATTCACTGAAACATGGTCACTTCATGAGCTGATTATACAATGTTACATCTACCGATAAATTGGTCATTGTTTTCGTCGAAGTTCTAAATCTCGATGATTTTTTTATTGTAGAGTTTAAAGCCAAAGTAACTTGCCTAATACATCCGACTGGGAGGATAGTTTTCTATTATGATAAAGTAAGTTGTACAATTGAATGCAAATGTAGTTTTATTTCAAGTACTTCATATAAGTCAACTATTTCATGTTTATGAATACTGTTAAATATATAACTAGTTACTTTGAACACGAAAGGAATGTATCAACATTCTGTAATGGGCAAACAGAATATTTGACACTATTATTCATCCTTTGATGACACATGTTATTCAAGCACTTGTTAAAAACAGTGAATAATCAAAAGTGAAGCACTTCATTTTCATCTAGGAGGTTGTGTGTTGAGATATCTTGACTCAATGTATCAACATTTTCTTTCAGGTTTCAACGGAAATTAAAGAAATTGAATGGAAACCGATAATCGGATGTGGAAGAAGTAAGAAACATTTCAACGAATGTTGTTAGCACATTGATGTCAGGTTACTCGTATCATCAGTCATCGTTTTGTGTTATATTAATTTCTGTTCTTACACTGGTTATCAGAACGTCAATACAGAACATTCCTTTATTCTATCATAGTGATCTAATTTAGTCTTGTTACAGTCTACGTTAAAGATATGATTTGCCTGTAAAATCAACTGATATAAATGTCATTAAAGTGTTGTGGATAATTGTGCAAAATGAAATTGATATGCGTCTTGTAAAAGCACTGTTCAAATGTTATTGAATTGTGAATATTCAACGTTAGATCGATGTAGGAAAATTGCAGTGTCACACTAATCGTGACTGTCAGTGAACGTGTTTGCTATTTGCGACTATCATAATTCATGGTGCCATAGAAATGGTTCAAAGTGAGAGAGTTATGGTGTTGTTTCAGCTTTCTGTGATAAATTTCACCAACAATAGTTTTCAATGTCCCTATATGCTTATACTCACTTAACCAGATATCTTGAGTAAAGCAACTAAGGTGTATGAACGTATTTACCCTCAGAGTGCGGATAGCTATTTTGATGCGGCTCAATCTTATGGTTACCGATTGACGCATTCGGATGGGGATATATGAATGACGAGATTAAAGAAATGATAATTACACTCATTTATTCTTTAACTTACAGTACACAAATCACAGTTTTAGTCCTCAGTCTTCACTCAAAAAGAAGGTGTGCTTTGTATGAAACAGAATTAAACGAATGGCACTGGTTGGACATTGAACGATTTTGATGTACTTTAATACGTTTTGGGCATACTAGATAAACACCGAATTATTTTAAATGAGGCGTTGCCCAGTTCATTGTTTAGACCACGACTTAAATGATGCAAATAACCTGTTGTATTTTCTTGTTCAATATATCACACATGATAAAATAGCACCCAATATAGTTACTAATGTAACATGGATCAAAACTGGCACGTTGGTGGAATATGAATTCATTGGAGGTATGTTAAAACTTATTTAATCAGCAATAATTATCTTTACTCTTGAAAACATCATTTCTATTTCAACAATTTGAACATTCCATGTATAATTTTATTCAACTATCAAATGATATCGAGCTATCTCTCCTAAATGATATTTCACATGTCATTAGGAACTACACATCGACTCATTTTGTGAATAATGAAACGGATTCAAAATTCAATTTGAACCAATAATGAAGTCTTCACTTTGATCAAAAAGTGACTTGACCACAAAGATGATATTAGTTTTGGATAAGATTAAGTGTCCGTGAGTTGACTGCGCGTTGACGGGGAAGTGTCCGTTTCCATTGGTACATGTGAAATGAAATCTTGCTGAGGTATTGAATTTGCGAAAACACTTCATGTAAATGCGAATACTTTGGAAACGTTTGCCATACATATACGATAAAATGAAGGTATGGATAAGTCACCATGTTTAAGTGTACAGAAATAATTTTTTAGTAGTGAGAGAATCATTCCATGATAGAATAATCAGATTGCCGTCAATATTCTTCGAATAAGATACTCCATTTATCATCAATGAATCTTACTGATCCAACTAGTTTCATAGATTAACTGACAGCACAAAGAACAGAATGCAGTTTGATGTCATCCATCACAGTAAGTCGACTGAAACCTCTTCAAGAAAATCATCATTGATCATTATAAAAACAATGTCAGACTTCATTTGTCGTTTGACTGGATTCACATAATTAAAACTCGATATTTACTCTGAAAACAACTGAGTTTCTTGAACTAAGTGCATTCATAAAACTGATATCATCTAAAAACACTGTACAAAAATGAAAAAATTCAATGCAATGTGCTTTACTGAGCCCACTGACAGTATCGTTCGTACATATCTGAATATAAACAGTTACTGAAATCCATCGTTCATTCTTGACATTCAATTCAAACATGATGTCGCACTGAATGTTGCATTATGCATCGTAGTGACAATTTTCCAGTGAGTGAAATTGTCACTTCACGCCGAAATCACCATTATATCATTGGGTTATTGTTACATGTTTTGTTATTCACTTACCTTTTGTTTGGTAACTTGAAATTAAATCATCTCATTCTTTTCACAGACTACTGTCCAAAACACACTTCACCTAAAGAATGCGAACGCGCAACAAAATCGGATATAATTTGTTTTTGGTGTGAAAATGCGGACATATGCATTGATAGTACTGACCAGAATGCTCATAACATGAAAGTTAATAAGTGCCTTGTTAAGGTTAGTACTTCTTATTCTTCACAGGTCGTTTCCAATATTAGAAAATTACACATTTCGCGTACATCCATTCACCCAAAGGAATATTTTTTCTTTATGAATAAAAAATAACTCGTAAACTACCCTCAATGGCTAAATTAAAGTTTTGTATACATTGACGTCAACTAATCTGATATGAGTGCCATGTTTTCTTTCTATGGAATGAGTAAACCATGGATCAAAGTGTCCATTGTCAATAATACTCGAAAAAAATAATGATATTTCAGCTCATTGAAAATGTGTGGTTATTTTAGAAACCGCATATCTATGTGGATTGTTGCAAAATACCGATGAAACCAGTTGGATTGAAGAAGTGTAACCTGTTGGAAATAGTGTGTCATATATTGATAATGAGTGGAAGTAGACTCCATTGTTGATGTTCAGAACAAGGATTTCCGACTCTCTGCTGATTAATATGTAACCTGGATACATAACTTTAATTACAAAAATCAATTTAAAGTTTATTGGTTTTTATTCGGATTGTGATTAGATGCGACATTCAGAACACAAATTTCATCACACAATTGAGTCGTCTATTAGTTTCAGAATGGTGTGTACTCAGCATACAGACAGTCAAATCGGTAGTAGATGTTCTAAATGATTGTACAAATGCAAATTGCATAACTATTTGTTGAACATTGTTCTATTATCAGTGCTGACAAATGTGCATGAAGATTACTAAATTAATTGACATTTGGTAATCAATCATTGAAACAACATCAAGCGCTGGTGAGTTTCCGGTTACAGAAAGCCCCAAGGAAACTACAGAAGAAACTGATCAGCACTCGGTGAATATTTGATATTTAGTAATAAATGCTTATATTTTGTTCTTCTTCAGAACATGACTACCGAAATAAACAAAGAGAATCTAGAGAAGAAATCATCCTTGTACTTGTATATTGTGATTCCTTTGATCATCATTTTCTTTGTTGTATGTGTTGGTTTTATAATTTGGAAATGGTTACATAAAAGAAACAGAAGTGAAGAATGATTCTCAGAAATCTCTTATGACTTTGTTTTATTATTCCAAATTGTTTTCATGTAGTACTTCTTTGGAACACTTACCATATCATTATTCATTTCAATAGTTTGGACAATTTCTTTATGGAATTATGTACATTCTTATGATTGTTTACGTAATAACTTATGTAATCTTGTTGACAAAATATAGAAACTGGATTTTTACTATTTGCGTTATTGCCTTCATTGAATAGAAACTGTGTAGCGTTAAACAAATTTCGAAAAGAAATAGCTCTGTAAGCTTTCGACATTGGATGCTGACCATATTAGTTTTAATGGACTCAACTAGGTGAAAGCACTCGGTCATGCATCCGCATCAGATCATGAGTGATAACGGTGTGCTCAACAACCCGTGCAACCGCTAGCCAGATTAGATCAGACGATCTTCAATATATTGATAATCTATCCAATATATCTTCGAACTTCCTCGCTTCTGACTTTTGATTTCACTTGGTGGGTACGATTCATAATAGAAGGTGTTACTGATTTAAGCGTTGTGAAACTCCAACTACTTGTGGCATCTGTAACTGACTTGTTTCGCGAGAGTTTGACAACATTTTGTTTTCAAATTAGTAGTAATGTGTAAACGTGATTTTATGACAACTGAACTCAACAATGCGTCCGTTGTGAATGTTTATTTCCAACAAAATCTCACTACAGCCATTGTTTTAAACTGAGCGACCATAATAGCTTATGAATATAAATATAGACACTTTTATTCTTCGTTACTTGATTACTAGACGTACAGTAACATTTAAACGACAAACTATTGTTAACTCGATGTTCTCAAGACTGATTATGATTCCTTCCATGATTTTGTTGTTGTCACGGACGGTATATGGTCAATTATTTCATTCAAAGCTTGGCCTATAGATAGGCCTGAACTGATGTTGTCATAATCAGCTTCTTACAAGACTCTGATGTTTTGATTAAAGAATTGACAGTTGCGTGTGTTACGTGCTGTGGAAGAATAAGAACTCAGCGTCGCACATTGATTCTCAGTTTTAATGGACACATTTACATCACAGTTGGTGCTGATGATTTTTTTTATTCGACGTCAGTGTTCTGGAGTAAGCAACGTTGCTCATTTAAGAACATTTTTCATTGATAAACTTTTATCATTTTTGACAACGATCGCCACTGTTTATGATCTTTTGAAACACGCCTACTTAATATTAGGTTAAGGTTGATATCCCGCCAGATGTTAGGAAGGATTGAAGAGCATTGTCACTGAAATTTCAGGTGTTGCTCTCTGTCAGGATGATTTTTGTTCTTATGGTCAGCAATAAATATCGTTTGATCAGAGACTTATTTATGTCCTCCGTCACCTGCTTGAGATAAGATATGCCGATCGTCTGAGTTGATGTTCATTTTGTGTATCTGGTTTCGAAGATTTTGTTGACGGTCGTGATTTCAAACTTGATATAATGAGACTATCTCAACTTGTAGGTGAACGAACGCCGTAAACTCCTACAGGCACACACTTTGATAGACGATTTTCAGTGCTGTTCTCTCTTTGTTTACCCCTTGTCATATCGTGTCAGTTTTATTTCGAATTTTATTATTCAATTCCGTCGGAGAGATGCGGAACATGAGTCTTCCTTTTGTACATTCACTAAAACGTCTCTAAAGTGATGTTGTACTTTAAATTTACTCAACTACCGTACACTTCGTACTTATTACTTTGACCTTTGTTGTGATTTCAAGACAATAATCAGTACTTTGGCTGTATACCAATGCGTATGAAAATATGTTGAAACTCCACTCGGAAACATGGATCGTCGGATGTTTCCCAGGCGCCACTGATTGTCCATAAGTTATTATTATGAAATTTCGGCATAAATAATCATGCCGTTATTCCATTTTTTATATATACTCACTATTAATAATCTCCATACAGGATCTCGTAAGTACTTATCAGTGTTTTTCACGTGTTGCTAGTCAGTGTTTCAAATTCCATTATTTGTGATCATCACAAGCAAGACCTTACAGTGAATTCATACAAAATCACAGAGAACTGAATGTTACCAACAGATAAGAGGCAGATATCTTTGTGTACGAAATGATGCACAGTTCTTGCCAATCGTCGATTTTCTCTAAACGCCTAATACCCTTCAACCACTGTTAATTTTCAGTGTAGTTTTTTCTTATTTTTATTTAATCAATTATCAAAACTATGGTGAAATCATTTTTGCTTTCAAACTAAGTATTGAATATCAATCAAAAGCACCAACTAAATTGGTCATGAGAACTAAGCGTAACTCTGTTCATGATGATTTAATTTAGACTCATTCACATTTCTATGGTTTATGAGGATCTATCACTTTGAGTGAAAACAAGTTGAATTCAAATGAGCCAAATGTACGCCGCAAATAGTTTTCTGTTGAAGTCAGTGTCAACATTGTTAGCATGTTTTCATTAGATGAAAAGTAGCTTCATTTATATTAAGCCTAACTAATCTTATTGTCAGGAGGTATTCGGTTTATATCAATGCCTTGGCATTAAAATAATTTGCTACACGAGATTGTCTCAGTCTTGTAGACGATTATTGGAGTTCTTATGCATGTTCTATCTTAGTTTTGCAATAATAAAATGATTCAATTTTGACTACAGTAATTCATTTCATTCATGTTGGCGTAATGTCACTGACATTTACAGACTGATGATTAATTAAACTTAACAGTAACAAATCGGTTTGTCAGAACTACTGAGATATAATAAATAAATACAAGCATAAAGGAGATCAAAACATTGGTCGATTCACCTATTTGTTGGGCCATCTATATCTGCAGACACTAGACAAATTGTCGAAAAAACACCGTCAGAATCAAATGCATGGAGCTCATTTGACAGTCGCAATACATGTTTGCCATAACCCTGATGTGAGCGGATGAGATGCATAGACCCGGTTAACCACAAGAATTCAGTCTATTTCACGGTTGAACCTACAACAATTTATAAGTAATCTGCATATTATTAAAACACTTCTCCCCACCTAATCAGTTTTATACAACAACGCCTCTCAGGTTATACAACATTTACAGCTGAATTACAACGAGCGAATATGTATCCCAGCTGTGCGTCAAGTCGATATGAATGTTGAAAATCCTCACGTTCGAGTTTTTCTATTTAGGGAAATCCATGGTTCTTCTACCGCTATTACCCGTTTAAACCGAAGCTTGTAACGATCTCTTATCTAATCCAAACTATTCGCTAGTCGCATTTAAATGACATAACATTCATACACACGTTATTAGCTAGTTACTTCGTTTTCAAACTCATTACGTTCCAATGTGGACTCACTTCTAAACTGAAATTTGGCACAAATATTCATGGTCTGTAATATTTGCCGACTGATTATGCCTTTCTTTAGTTCCAAACTCAGAATATAATATTCAGGCGTACTATCTATAACAAAGGAGATAAAACTGGTGGTTATTGTCTGATATACGTTCACGATTAATTCACAGATAGTAGAGTGAAATAGTGTTCTTAGCAGCCCAACGCAATAGGTCTAATAATAAACTAACATTCTAAACGATTTTTCACCCAATGGATGCATATAAGTTGTCAAAGACACTTCTGCTACTGTGAGTTAACTCATTGTTTATGGATTAGAACACGCTTCACTTGCTTTCAATGTGTGGGTCGTCATGTGATGTTTAAATTAATCTGGTGCAAAATAGAATACTTATGAAGGTCGACCATCTGATGATGAACAAAACTGGAAACGCACTGCTAGTCATACCAAGTTCACACTCTTAAAAAGACATAATGGAATATTCGATCTAGCCTCCTGTAGAATTATCATTTCACACAACTGATTTTAAAGTAACAGCCATAGAAAGAACATTGGGTCTAATCTTATAAAAGTTCCTCATAGCGTTCTTTCACATTACAAGATTCGCAAAGATACAGACCTGATAAGACACTCAGATTGCAACACTAAGTTTTAGAGCAACAGTCTCGTGATTGCTGACGGTATATTTTATCGAATTACTTGTTTGTATAATGGAAATCATTTGCTCCCCTGAAGACATATAAAATCATCACGTCTGACGAATTATTTATTACATAAACTCTAATATAAAATGAATAAACACACATAAGCTATACAACGAATTCAAGGTTTATTCATATCAGCTAATCTCATAGGTGTTGGGCAGTATTCGCCAATTAAAAGTTACTCCAATATACAATACTATTTCCAAACTCTAACAATTTGATGACAAACGACCATGTCACCAGTCGTATCATGAACAGACACGATAAGAGATTTCAAGTTCATTAGCGGAAGAACTTTATTTCGTATTAGTGTTCCTAATGACATGGCACTGTTGATTAAATTCAGATGAACTACATTTTAAAGCACTTGAAACTGAACTGAAGGACAGAATAAAATTTATCACCAAAACTTATTGGAGTTTTCTAAGCCAGATGATTTTATTCAGTCTACTACATAACAGGTATATGAAGTTCATCTTCGGATGCTAATGTGTATATTTGTTAAGAGCTCAAAATCCATTTTACGTTCTGTGCATAATTATACGATTAGCATTAATAATCACATTGAAGTATGGAAACTATTTCAATCAACTGATAAAACGTGCTGTAAATATAGTTTGAAGAAGTAGCAGACATTGAATATTAGTTGTCATGTCCTGTGTATTTGAGTGGAGAGAACGTATGTAAGTCTTGTACTTCTTAATCAGCCTTCAGAATCTCATTAATGGTTATCAATCATCACTAACTGTAACGTACACGTTTTGATCTCTTCACTTAAATCATTTTACCATTCACAGTTTGATCATACTTGTGGCATATTACAACAGTCAGTCAGTCACTAACAACGTAGAACTTTGCACGTAGGTACATCATTTCGAGTTGCCATACCACATTAGCACAGAGTCGCTTCAAATTCTGTAGTGGTAGAGGTAGTAAGAGTATAAGCAGTAATCGGGAAGATTGAGGTTTGGAGATGTTATTTAATGAGTATAATACAGTGAAATAAACTTGTGTAGAGAAAAAAGAGACAAGGAGGAATCAAAAGATTTAAAATTTGGAAGAATGAAAAGAGTGCATGCACCTGCGCCATTGCAAACGATTTTGAGCCATGTCATTCAGGGTCTCTAACCATCGGTTTCTATCATCTCGCGGTCCCCAACCAGGTAGTCTACACCTACCAATATGACTCAGTTTACTTGTGAATGACTTCATGAACTTGTGCCATGTTTTGGTCTGGCTGCCCTCAGCTTTCTTCCAACATAATCCTATACCACTGATCATCGCACGTCAAGGCAGTCGGTCGTTGTGCATACGTAACACGTGTCCCAGCCATCTCAACTGACGAAGTTTCACCACTTCACCAATCGATTTGCCATCCTTACCTATTACCCGTTTCCTAACAACTGCGTTACTTACTAGATGGTCCCAGGATATACGAACATATTAAAACACAACCAATAAGGCATCATGGTTGAGTAATTCATTTACTCTGAAGTCAGGAGACGGACAAACATGACCATTAAACATATAGAAAACAATGAAATGTTTCAAAATACATTATATGTAATACAAGTTATGATCAGATGAAACGTCTCTTTTAAGCTTGGAGGAGAATATGGGTTTGATGAGAGTCTTATGGAACATGACATTCCGCAAAATATGGACACAATGGAGGTATGAGATTGTAGTTATGTAGTAGACGTTGACTGATCACTAAATAACAGGCACATTCATATCTTTACTAAAGACCCTGTAACTGACTCTAATTAAATCGTATACCGACTGTCATCAAAATATGCGTGCCAGCAATCATCGTGTAATTTTACCGACTTAATTCGTTTTTAATAATAATGGAATGAAATAAGCCATATACAAAAATTCATTTTGAATACGTGTATTTCACACACTCAATGATCCAGACAGGCAACCAGAGGAATTAAGTGCAGGGAACAAAACGAAACAAAATGTCATGTAGGAGAGAAGGCGAGTGAGCCAACAGAACTGCATTAAGTGAAACTCAACGGCACCAATCACCCAATACTTGTATTACCAATATCTCCACATGAAATCATCCCAAGTTGTTATAATTCTATCATGTTCAACTCCTTTATAATCCTCGTGTAGATTTCCATTTTCCATTTGATGAGAATATAACTAGACATTTTGAAACTACTACATGTAATTCCAGATCAGGTGCTGTCGCTTTCTGTTTGATTTAACTTGCAGCGTATCCATACCCGGAGAATTCACATTAAACTTCATAAACTATAGCGCGCGAGAATGCCACTAATTTTGGTATCAAACCAACTACACGTTCATTCTAGAGTGAGAGCAGTTTGAAGGCATCAGGCCGTAACCATACAATTCTCAAATCTGAATACAAGACAACTGGGAAAATAGATGTTGAACATTCAACGTGAAGAGAAATACACAACGATGTAGAAGGCGGAAAGAAGGAATTCAGTTTGATTGAATCGTGTGAAAAAAATAGGCTTTGCTAATAATAACTTACGAAAATAATCATTGAACTGAAATCAAGTTGAAATGTGCTACTGGACTTGTAATCTGCCTATCAAAATATAGATTTCATCTACTCTCAGTGTTTCAATCATCATTTGTGTTGAGCTATGTCGGCATGATTTACAGTTGTACAGGCTTCAATTTTTAAAATTCAAACTGTCTTATGTGAACTTTCCTCAGAGCAAACTGAACTGACCAGAACTCGTTCTATGAAATTGAGAAGAAATAAAGAATATTTTAATGGACACCGTTTCCGATTTACATACAGGCAATCATATTGATAAGATAATGAAGAGAGTAAGTGTGAGGTGTCAAGCTGTAAACAATGTAATAATCAAACGAATGATGCACATGAATTGGATGTCGGGAGAATACAATCTACTTACTGGACTTCACGTTAAGCACAACAGTAATATTGGTAGTATTAATAATAATAATATTTGTTAATTTTGTTGTTACGATACCAGTACTAATGGTATTGATTGTAATGTTATTAACAATGAAGACGTCGTATGGAATTAATGTGAATTTAATCTGACGAACACTTCTAAAGAAATTTCTCCAAACTAATGCACATTGATAGTGCTAAGTGTTGGTTAATAAAGAGACAGTGATGCATGATTTCAGTTACATAATAATCATCATCGATTGTTCGCTGTTTTCTCTTATTTTTATTTCGTATTTTCCTTTTTGATCACTCGTCTTTTACATCTAATCTGTATATCACTCCATAATCTATTTGAGAACTAGAAAAGAAAGTTGAAATGATTTAGAAGATAATATTGTCCTAAATCAACACATTGTCTTCAGTAGACTGTATTTGTTTGACCTGAATACAACATATACCTCTATCGTCTTCTGAAAACTGATCATATGGAGGGCTTTTAATTGACAATTTATTCGAGAAAATGTATCTGGATATCGTACAGGATCGTCACATCTATATGAGTTCCTCTAATCTAATATGCGTTTTGGCATAAAAAAAATATTTTTTTTTCTCAAATTATTAATAATTACACTAATAGTATACTTTATCTTAGAGTGTAGTCTGTCTGTTGACCTCAGTTGTTATTTGCAGAAATACCATTGATCGTAATTTCTCGAGGTTTATCACCATATTCTATATGGTTAATCAAGTTATATTATATTATATTCTTTATTGTTTCATTAGTGCGATGTGAATCATCATCATCATTATAATAAGGAATGCCACTTTCTAACAGTACATTCATATGACTGATATTCACCGACACACGCAGAACAATGATGAATGAAATTTTCATCTTATAAATGAATACTACCTTTGTGAAGAGAAAATGAAGTGAAAAAAATAATTTGCTAGTATAGGGGTTGTGGAGAGTGCATGCACGACCTATATCCAATATTCTGGATAATAAAATTCGACTGTTCACTAAATGAGTCATTCTGCTGAATATTGATTAAAATCAGATATTGTGATTAGGTGGAAGCGATAAGATTTTACAGGAGATCGAATACAGTTTGCAATATTATTCGGTATTGAAATTCACTTTCATTTTGCGACAGAATTAAAATGAATTTTTCCATAAGGAATCGTTCGTAGTCTGCCAGCTCTGTCTGTCTCAACAACTTCAAATTCATATAATTAGTTGACATTATTGAGAAGACATATTGATAGGATTATATAATGATCGGTGTTTGCAGTGTGTTGGCAGAAATCATTGAAGCCAGTTTTCTTAATAGTGGGAACAAGGTAGTGAATTGTAACCTTAATTCTGACCTCTTATGTGATCCAAACTGTGCTCGTGAATGGCAGAAATGTTCATGTTTATTGATCCAAACCCACGTATGGATGTAATGATTGTGTAGTAATTGAGTACTTATGAAGTACTGTCTTCTAAGTGGTTCACCTACCTTACCTATGAATAACTATGTGTTGTTCATTTATGATCAAAATAACGTGTACGGATAGTTTCAGATAGAAACTTTCATTTGGAAATGTTCTTAGGTTTCATTAAACTCTTCCATTTTATAAATATTTCTAATGCAATAACAATTGATGTATCAGAATAACATGAGTTCATTATGTTTTGCAGTTTCATACCAGGTGCTTACAACTTGTCTTATGATAACGAAGGTGTTCCCAAATGCTTGAGAGTGTCTATTTTGTTGATGAGTTAAAGTTCTTTAAGATGAATAGTAAGAAAGATTGCTAAATGTATTGCGGTTTCTTGAAACAACTAACGCGAAATTGTTAAAACCAATTTCATCCATCCACAAACATTCCGTTGTCAATATTGGCTGACCATGATCAACTCACTCTCACATGGTTGCCACGTTTTTTTTCTTTTGTGATGCAAATTTTGTGGCTATAGTACATTAACTCGTCGTTACTCGTTACTGAGCATAGATACATTTTACTATATAAGAAGTCTATGTTTTCATTGAATATTGATTATGGTTGGATAGATCAGTTGATTGAAATAGACCAAATTTTAGTTTGATATTGAATTTGCTTTTCGTAGATTAACAGTAGTAAAGACGTACTTATTAGGCAACAAGTGAATATTCAATCTTTCGATAACGCTTGGAAATTCTTCCATCATTATAACTTTAGTATGTTCATTATTCTTGTTAAAACTACCAATCTAATTGATGGATCTGTATTCGTACTACTATTCTAGGTTTGTTTGTTGTTGCTCTATTCAAACTCAAATATCCTTTGAAATGTCAGTTGACTGGTGTATTTTCCGACCAGTTTGTTTATGGCCTGGCATTCAGCTATATCACTGAATTACACATGGAGAAATGTTAGATAATTCAAAATGCTCATTAACGTAATATTAAAGACACTTGGGAAATTGGATCCTCATTATTCCAATTTCATTTGCATCATTCGTTCAATGATTGCATGGATTACAACTTGACATCTCACACTGAATCAATTCAACTTCTTGTCAATACCCTTGCCAGTTTAAAAACCAGAAACAGAGTCCTGTAAAATATTCCTAATTTTATCCCAATATTCTATAGGTATTTTCGGTCAGCAAAGTTTGTAAAATACTTAGTCTACAGAAACTGGTTTGAAAATGATAAATTGAATAGGAGACGGATGATTTGCAGTTCAGACCATCAAAGAGAGTTTTCAAGCAATCATAACATAAAAGTGACAATTATCTTCACTCAATAACGCACTTCAACCGATCACTCATGTTTTTTGTTGTGATCATACACTTTAACTACAAGAAGTGTAAATATTCAATTGACGTTAAATATACAATATTCAGTAAGATTTCGACAGTTCGTATACAAGTAGTTTCTCGATTTCATTTCACACAGCACATCAATGTCACTTCCATCAACTCATTCTACCCACAAAACAAATAGTTATTGTGGACTGTTGGAAATTTCTGTTAAATCACTGTGATAGAATACAGGGATATTCTGTGTTGACTTGTTGGTAACCTGGTACAAACAGAGTGCAATACAAAGATAACAGGAGACTGTGGACGTGAAATACTGTACTTCACATGATTAACAACATCAGCTTGTTAAATTACTTTAGGAATGTGAATGGAAATATTCAAATTCTGAGTCCAGGTCTGTCAACACACGAACACCTTTTATCAATATAAACCTATTATTCAAGTAGTGGGTCATCATTCGGATCAACTTACTCAAGGTGACAGATCAAACTGTGATAATTACAAGTGTTTGAATTCTAGTACAAAGTAGGAACCTTATAAGTAACGTAATTGGATGACGCAGACTAGATAATCATGAACGAATGTATTGTTTTTGGAATTCGTAATCAAGAAGTCAACAAGTACCAAGAAATCATTATTTTTTACAAACACCACATTTGTCTCAGCTTAAATTGGAATCTAAATTCTGTTAACGATTTACGTCTTCTCTTTAGGTTAATTCTGTGTCTGTTCGACAGTGTTTTGGCTGTAGACTCTGTATGATCTAGAATGTACTCATTAGTCACAACTGCAATTGAAACGGATTCAACTGGGTACTGGAATTCTAAACAATCACCATGTCGGTTGTGTACTGAAACCACCGATATCTAGAATTCGAAGTATAGACTTTCAAACACTATCCTCCCCCACCAAATATTCTTGGATCTTCATATTCCCAAGTTATGAATAATGTGACTTCATTTAAAACATATTTCGCAGATTGACTGCAGTATTCATAAGAAGTGACTTCATGATATGGATAAACGACAATTGATATGGAATCATCCGAAATTGTAATCGAAATCGAGCGCATTGAGCATTCGTGCTTTGTGCTGAACAAGTTTTACTCAAGGAGCCAATGCATCATGAGGATAAATAATATCTGATATCACATCGAGATTTGATTCTTCTGAAATATTTTCCTCAATTTTTTTTTGAATGTCATTGCACAGTAAAGAATCATTAGAAAAATCTGCATTTATCGAAGGTGCACCAGGTTTTGGATCATTATGACGTCCACTCAATATATTTCCTTCAGATTTGCAAAGCATCCCATCAGAAATATGTGAATCATCAGGCTTAATCACATCTGGTACAGTATCATGAGATATTTTGGTAAGATGATTGATTAGAGACTTTTGTCGTACAAGGATTCTGAGCTTCGTTTAACTCTGCTCTTCTGTGTCACTCTACACCGCTATTCGAAATTGTGGATAAAGATAAATAATCATTTGAAACACTCAACTCAATAGGATCACTGTTATATCCCGATAAGAATAATAAATGTTAATTTTTGGGATCCATTTATGGGCCAATACTAAACGTATATTCTTGTCGCATAATTGTTATGTAACTGAACTATGCATATTCATATCCCTCTTATTATAAGCTTCATTTTGACCTATGAATTATTTTTATACGATTTACCATTCTTGAGTTATGCTCAGTCTATCAATTACTATCTCCCCCATTCACAGCCACATTCAGTTAATTGTTGTACAAATGTTGTTTCATATTTGATTGTACGTTATGGTCTGTCTGGTTGATATATAAACCGAGTATGTTTGAAACAAATGATTCATATCACAGAGGCTGAGACTGGTGTTCTGGACATAACTTGCTGGGCTAGACAGGGAGCGAGACCAATCGGGACTCTAGGTTGCTCGCACGTGTTTCATGCATCACTGGTTCGATCGATAAATCGCTGCTCACTGATCAGTGTTATCGATGCGTTATATAATAAACAAGGCACACAGGTTCACAAGTTACAACAATCACAATTGCTACTTTTATCATTATTTGCAGCAAAAAGAAATGTAGTATTACAAACTGACGGAATGTGTCCAATCTCACAACATTTAAGGCATAAAGAGTTACGAAATAAATATGAATTAAATAGGTGGAACTTACCACAGAACAAGTATTTACCGAACTTGTTGTCGTCTTCGTGACCTGCTTCGTAATTAACTAATGATTTGTTATCTGGATAACCTTCACTACGCAATGGATTAAGACAAAGTAGTAAAGTAGAGGGATTCCTGATATTTTCACGAAGCATGTTATAGAAGTATTTCTCCTTTAATGCCTTCGAGTGAAATCAAAAGTCAGAAAGTTCGAAGATATGTTTGATAGGCTATCATTATAACGTGGATCGACTGATCTTATCTGGTTAGCGATTGCAGAGGATGTTGAGCACGGCGTTACCACTTGTGATCTGGTGCGTATGCATGACCTATCGCCTTCAGCTAGGTGTGTGGAATAAAACTAATGTGGTCAGCATGCAATGTCGAAGACTAAGAGAGCTATTTATTTTGACGATTTATACAACGTGAATTTAAAAAATAACTTGGTTTAGAAATATACATACTCATACCTGCTTGAATAATAAATCTATTTGCTCATTGACTATGGTAGCCAATTGAACTATCTGTACATGGGAATATAAATTAAATTAACATTTTCTAATTTCATTAAATCATCTCGACAGAGATGATTTTTATGATCATTTAAAAATCTTCAAGTTGAATTGATAAGTCAAAACCTGGACCCACTGATTAGCCATTTTGTTTTGGTATGAGATTCCACACCAGTGAGTAGCTAGGATCCTTCACGTGGGAATCGGATTCAGGACCTACGATCTTACGTATGATCTTTTAACCTCTGAGACTACTGACTCGAAATCCGATGATGTTATTGTCTGACATTAACCAGTTCACAATATTGCACAACATTTACGCAGTGCTACTAGACTTCCAGTAGTAACATATTTAAGATTAGTTGTTGATTTGAAACTCTACTATCTACACAGATCCTCCACAATAATACAAAACAAGTTTCATCAAATTAGACTGTGTTAGCAAATTATTGAATTCAATTTAAGTAATAACTAATCATCAATGGGATTAATGGGCAGTTTGTTCGAGGATTACACATGCTCATATGATATATGTATGTATGAATATTGTTACTCTTAAAATATCAACACACATAAGGATAAAATCTCCACAAAACCCCCTTCATTCAATAATTCATAAATCCCTTGAATTCACTGTGATCATTTCTAATGAAGATTGACGTTGATCTAAGTTCAATTGTAAATTAAAACAACTTGATAAATAAACTTGTGTATAAACAAAGAAGGATTGTGGCTAGCAGTGGAGTGCAGGATGTGCGTTTCATTCTATTTGTGATTGGTCAGCTGGATGTCTACTCGTGGACTCAAACCCAGTACTTCTCGGTTCAAACGCCATGGTGTTATGCACTAAGCTTCTGAGTCCTGATAGCCACTGGCTTATGCAATGGGATGAAGTTTAAATTCACATGGTGTTGTTTGCTTGTATCTTCCCAATGTTATTTAGGACTGCAATCGATCAATCTCATTGGGAAGATTCAAACAAACAATACAAAATTGATCAACTACCGTGTCAGACAACAATGAGAAGATACAATCAAACAACATCAAGTGAATTTAAACTTGTGTATCATTAGATTTCCCCATAAACCATTCAATTTGACCAGATAAATTACAATCTGTTTAACACTAATATGAAATGAAATGAGACTAGATATTGTAGGTATCATAATCAAGGTTTGACTTGATCATTTCAAATAAATTAAGCATTAGGTAGAATGGTTTCAATAAAAACAAGAGATTTGGAGATATGCCAATGTGTAGAACTACATATTCTGAAGTCTCGTGACTCAATGTAAGTCACTTCATTGAATCCAAATTAATTCAAGTTGGAATAGTACAAAGGAACAAAGCAAGAACATTAGGCGTGACCAATCCAAAACAGGTCTGAACAAATCAATAACATGTGATTTCGGTTAAAATGATTTAAAACAATTAGTCCCTTTGATAAATTTCGATAATGAAATGAGAAGACGTAGTTTATCAGAATTATGTGATATATTTGCGCAATACATTTCGAACAATCTGATCACACATCTATACTTGTTAAGCACTTTATATATGAAAAATTAAATGGTCAACTAGACAGTTTATGGGTAAGTCATAACAAAAGAAAAATATTAAAGGACACAAAAACAAATGGGATTACCACTCTGGATAGTAAATCAATACTACCAAGGTAGGTTAAGTGTAAGCACAAATTGTTTTTGAACACATAAAGGGAGTTTCAATTTTCGTATAGCCAAGGCTTCAATAAACCTTAGAATACGTCCTTGAAGGTTTTTGTACAAGGCAACAAATGCTGATTTGATATCAACCTTATGACCCGTCTCAATCTAATGTTTCGCAATGGATGATGATGTCTGTCTATCCTATGATCTTATTTCACCATTGGAATTCATCTGATTCTGCAACCATTTTGGCATATGTTCACCCACCCTTAATTGCAAATCACTATTGTTCCTCCCTACGTACGTGTTTCCACACATACACGTAAATTTATAGACACAATGGGATGTGACACAATCGTTTTCGTGCTGTTTGGGCTTTTGATGAAACATAGACCTTGTCTTTTCAATAATGACTAGTTTGGCTGCATAAAATGTCCGGTTGCTAGCTAATCTAAGTCTCTGTTTCAACATGAGACTATTTGTGTCACCCCTGAATGGTAGCGTAATATAAACTCGGTTTTTAGGTGCCAGAAGCGCCATAGGTTTAGTCATATTGCAACCCCTCCAGCGGTTTATGTATTTCAAAGAGTAACCATTATTGATTAACGCATCAGTCAAGAGCTTCATCTCTACTTCAATAGTATCACTAGTACAAATACGATTGATTCTATTGAATAAGCTCTTTATTAAACCGCGTTTATAATGGATAGAGCAGTGACTATGAAAATTAAGATATTGTCCTGTCCATGTTGGTTTTCTATATATAGCACGTTGGATGGAACCATCATCTCTCCTAGTAATCAGGATGTCAAGGAAAGGAAGATGGTTGTTCTTCTCTTCTTCACATGTAAGAGAAATGTGCTTTTGACAACTATTGAATTCTTCTAACAAGCGGCTTAAGTCTTCAATTTTATCACCTATGATCATTATGTCATCTACATATCGTTTATACAGACCCATCTTTTGAATTGAGTCTCCAACTAAATTTTCCACATATCCCATTAACACATCAGCCAGCAACGGTCCTAGAGGGCTTCCCATAGCTACATCATTTATTTGTCTGAAGTGTTCACCTTCAAATGCGTATGTTACATTATCTGTACATAATAATAATAAATCTTTAAGAGTTTTAACAGGAAAAGGCAGTGGAAAGTTTTTCGAAGAAATAAAGTCACACAAAATATCAATGGTTTTCCTAAGAGGTACATTTGTAAATAAAGTGTTTACATCAAAGGAGCACATTGTCTTTGTCTTTATATTTATATCCTTTAAGTAATTAATTAATTCGAATGAGTCAGACAAAGAATACTTACAATATTGATTTCTGATAGGCTTTAATAATTTTGTTAGCCATTTTGCAAGGTTGTGTGTAGGTGACCGACACATAGATAGAATTGGACGTAGGGGGGTATTGGGCTTGATTTGTATGCGACGTGTATGTAGATGTGTGTGTGCGGGTTCAGGGATGAAAAATGTGACCTTCGTGATGAGAAAGGATAGTTTTATTTGTATGTAAGATAATAGTGTGAAATCCCAGGCTGCCAGCTTTGAAGAATTTCGGGGAAATTTTGAGATTTTAGTCTCATTTCACCAAACATTTCCCTAAAATTTACTATAGCGGCTTCCCCAATATTTCCCCAAAATGGACCAAATTTTCCCCAAAGTTGGCAGCTTGGGATGTGAATAGAATCTGATAAGGTAGCTTAGATAGATAGTTTAAGTTGGATAGATATTATGGCTTTCTTTTCTATTGAGGGCAGGAGGAATAAGGATTAATAGGAAAGCTTGAGCTACTCTCACTTCTTTGTAGTTGGAACAACCTTTTTGTATCAGTTTGGTGATTTTGATATCGGTTTTGTGGCTGTTGAAAATGTTATGATCGATCGCATCTAATATTCTTGCTTTGTTCCTTTTTACTATTTAAACTTGGATTAACTTTGATCGGGTTATTCATCCAGTCTCTGAAGAAGTGACTCACACTGAGTGGTGAAACATCAGAATATCTCATTTTTCTACTCATTGAGGTATCTGCAACTCTATTATTACGTTTATCTGAAAGAAGGATTGTCTAAATGAGATAATAGATGATAAATAATTTTATGAATATTTTTCTTCTGTGTTGTTGACTAGTATTGCCATTTAGATATTTACTGAAGATGTGAAGCTTGTTCAAAAGTCTTTTGAGTTATATCTAAATGATTAATGAGTCTTCCAACCTTGAAAGAGTATCTGTACTAACTACTTCAAGAAATTCTGTAAGAATGATAAAACTGTGGGTGATTGTGTTTTCACAACTTTCATCAGTATATGCAACAATGGGAATTGAAATAGAGCCCAAATGTTTACAAATGGATAGTACTTTGAATGAGACAAGGTTGCTTTGACCTGAGGTTTGTAAGATGAATTACTTAAAACCTTGATTTGTTTAATTATTGTTCAGACTACCAAAAGCATTAAGAAGCTCAGAAAGAGTCTAATGCATTCCACTCAATCATCTTCTGAACGAACATTCTCGACGTATAGCTTCCCTGTTGAACAAATGCTGAAAACCAATGGATGCGACTTGGATGACTATAAAGATGGTTTCATTTTTACTAAGATCAATAATAATAATAATAATAATAATAATAATAATAATAATAATGAAAGTTTGCTAGCTGTGCACTCATGTTCGAACTAACGGGACTGATGATAATTCAGAGGATTGTATATTGACAAATCAACAATGTTTTCAGATTATCTCGTTGGTGATCAAAGTCAACCGTACCTGCTCACAAGTCTCATTGGTGACAAAATTCGTAGTTGTTCTGTAGAGAAATCGAAATGCTTCAGTTAGACATCTTCGCTGTCCATTATTCAAGAAATAACCGTTTTATAAATGCGATGATACTTATGTATCCATTCCTTAATTCACAATACTGTCAATAGTCTTGCATATCAATAATGGAAGAATACAGAAACACAAAGTTGTTGAATAGTTTTAGACACTTTACCTCTATGGGTGCATGGAGTTTAGACTGTGATCGACAACAAAGTAACTTATTGAAATTCAATTTCAACAAGTCAATTATGGGAATAATTTGGATTGATTACACTGAACTATGATCACTAATTCATGAAAATCAATGAACAATTCAATATGAGAACAGTTTGTGGATCAAGGATACATGGCTCCAATGGATACATCACATAGGCATTGATAATCCATATAATTTCAATCTTAGTCTCTATGCATAAAAGTGACACAAGTAATATTCCTCTATATGTATAGAATTCATTCTCAAATCCACATTGCTGTTGTTGTTTTTGTTGTTGATTTTATATTTTATAACTGTTAAATTTGTCTTAGATTGTTCCACTCACTCACTCCCTTTCCACTCTTTTGTATATGGCTTTGTACTAATTGTATTAGCAACAATTTTCACATTTATGTTGTCATGCAAATTGTCAGGATACTGACAAACTCAACTCAGATCATCACTTGCTGGTCGCCAAAATGAAATTGAAACCTAAGAAGCACTGGACAACGGGGAAAACAATATCAAAAAAGTTCAATACGGCCTTTCTTCAGGACACTGACAAACTCAACAAATTCAAGAGGGTCTTCAGCAATAAGTATTAGGCCTTTCAAGATCTACACAATGGAGAAAAAGCTACTGTGGAGAGCAACTGGAAGGGGATCAAAGAGGCAATCACTTGAACATGTCATAAGGTCCTGGGTCACAAGAAGCACCATCACAAGGAACGGATCACTGTTGATACACTGGATAAGATTCAAGAAAGGAGGAACAAGAAGGCAGCAATCAATACCAGTCGAACGAGAGCAGAAAAAGCCAAGGCACCAGTTTAATACACATTATCAGACAAACAAGGGAAGAAGAGTATCAGAACCGACAAACGTAAATATGTGGAAGATTTAGCAACGACGGCTGAAAAGGCTGCAAGAGAAGGGAACGTTAGACAACTGCATGACACGACAAAGAAACTCTCTGGAAACCACCGTAAAGCAGAACGACCAGTGAAAAACAAGGTAGGCAAGGTAATCGCCAAAATTGGAGAGCGACAAAACAGGTGGATAGAACACTTCAAAGAACTCTTGGATCGACCAGCTCTACTGAACCCACCCAACATCGAAGCAGCACCCACGGACCTCACAATCAACGTTGGCCCACCAACAATTGAAGAAATCAGCATGGCCATCAGACAAATCAAGAATGGCAAAGCAGCAGGACCAGACAAAATTCCAGCAGAGGCACTAAAAGCAGACGTAGTGGCAACTGCAAGAATATTCCACATTCTCTTCAATAAGATTTGGGATGAGGAACAAGTACCAAAATCCTGGAAAGAAGGACTTCTGATCAAAATACCGAAGAAAGGCGATCTCAGCAAGTGTGATAACTACAGAGGCATCACTCTTCTTTCAATACCGAGAAAAGTCTTCAACACAATATTATTCAACAGGATGAAGGACTGCGCAGACGCCCAACATCGTGACCAACAGGCAGGATTCCGTAAGGATAGATCGTGTACAGACCAAATCGCAACTCTACGGATCATTGTTGAACAATCAATTGAATGGAATTCATCACTCTACATCAACTTCATTGACCACGAAAAAGCGTTTGGCAGCGTTGGCAGAACAACACTATGGAAGCTTCTTCGACACTACGGCGTGCCTCAGAAGATAGTCAATATCATACAGAGTTCATATGATGGATTAAACTGCAAAATTGTGCATGGAGGACAGCTGACAGACTCGTTCGAAATAAAGACCGGTGTCAGTCAAGGTTGCTTACTCTCACCCTTTTTCTTTTTCTTGGTGATCGACTGGATCATGAAGACGTCAACATCTGAAGGGAAACACGGGATACAATGGACATCTAGGATGCAATCGGACGATCTTGACTTCTCAGATGATCTGGCCCCTCTATCACAAACGCAACAACAAATGCAGGAGAAGACGAACAGTGTAGCAGCAGCCTCAGCAGCATTAAGTCTCAATATACACAAAGGGAAGAGCAAGGTTCTCCGATACAACAAAGCATGCACCGATCCAATTACAATTGACGGAGAAGATTTGGAAGATGTAAAAACCTTTACATATTTGGGCAGCATCATTGATGAACATAGTGGATCTGATGCAGATGTGAAAGCGCGGATCGGCAAAGCAAGAGCAGCATATTTACAACTGAGGAACATCTGGAACTCAAGGCAACTGTCAACCAACACCAAGGTCAGGATTTTCAATACAAATGTCAAGATAGTTCTACTGAATGGGGCACAAACCTGCAGAACTACGAAAGCCATCATCCAGAAGATACAGGTGTTTAATAACAGTTGACTACACGAAATACTTCAGATCCGTTGGCCAGACACTATCAGCAACAACGTACTGTTGGAGAGAACAAACCACATTCCAGCGGAGGAAGAAATCAGGAAGAAGCGCTGGAAGTGGATAGGACACACACTGAGGAAACACCGAACTGAATAACAAGGCAAGCCCTCACATAGAATCCACAAGGCCGAAGGAGAAGAGGAAGACCAAAGAACACATTACGCCGGGGAAATGGAAATATACATGAGAAAGATGAACAAGAATTGGATGGAACTAGAAAAGAAGGCGGAGGACAGAGTGGGTTGGAGAATGCTGGTCGGCGGCCTATGCTCCATTAGGCGTAACAGGCGTAAGTAAGTAAGTAAGTAAGTGAGTAAGTATCTTACCACCTTACAAGTAACATAAATACTTATGAATATTATTTTCTAACATCAATTCCTAGCCTATTTCTGAGGTCTGAAGATGATAGATTTAGATACTATACCTATTACATTATTGAGAATCGCTTGAAGTTATTCAAGTCATCAGAATATCCCTGATATCCTATGACATGTATTCACTATTCAACAAGTCAATTATGGGAATAATTTGGATTGATTACACTGAACCATGATCACTAATTCATGGAAATCAATGAACAATTCAATATGAGAACAGTTTGTGGATCAAGGATACATGGCTCCAATGGATACATCACTTGAAAATCATTTATACGATCAGACATTATTTTTCTATTTGAAAGAAGATTCAATGAAAAATTCACAAATGACATAGGCATTAGTAATCCATATATTTTCAATCTTAGTCTCTATGCATAAAAGTGACACAAGTATTATTCATTATATGTGAAAATTATATTTGAAATAATCTCAGCGATTAAGAACTGCATAGTCAGTTGAAGTCAAAAATTAACACCGTTGGATAACATCCGGCTCAGTGGTCTAGTTGGTTAAGCGCCTGGGGCGAGGATAGACCACCGTGCAAAACCTGGAAGCAGTGAACCGCCGCTCCATCTTATTATGGAACTCACCAGCACTGTGTATTCAAGATCCTACACTCGAGATTTGGTACAAGATACTTCGGTCTCACGTGCAGAATCTTAACCTGTGGTCCACTGAGCTGGCCGACATTCAACGGTGTTAATGTCCAACTTCAACCAATCCACCATATTGTGCGACCGTCCACCATTTTCTCCATTGAGTATCTGCATCACATTAAACACGATTGAAATCCATCGGTCACGGCTTCTCACTAGATCTTCATGAAATCCATCATGATGGCAGTCACTAGTGAGCACATAATGAGGAGTACCATAATAAGAAGAGACAATTGTCCAGTGCTTCCTGGTTCTCCATGGTGGTCTAGCTTTGATCGATTCATGAATTCAACTATCAGATTACTAAAATCTCCATAACCCTCAATTCTGGTACGTTAATTTGCAATCAGTGTTTTACATTCCTAGTATATTTACAAGAGATTGACGTGATCAAATAGAGGAATTGATGGTTGACTTTTCTGCTTGAATTTGAGAATTTGAGAATTCCAATGCAAACACAAAGAATATTTGAGCGAACAACTGATTCGATCATCAGCCTCTACAGTTAAATGTCTATAATGCTTGAAGCTACTGATATTTGTATAAGTAGTAAAGAAATCAGTAATGACAATAACAACGTCAATTTAAGCTCTAAAAATAAATTAACTAGTTCACATTGTAAATTCGCTTTTGATGTTTGGTGTGTGTGAACATCCCTCCATTTATACACTTGCACTTTGTTCATATTGATCCCCATAGTTGTACATTGTTAGTCTTTTGATGACATTTGAATTGTTAATATTTGCATTAGTTTATCATAGTTTTTGTTTTTCTTACGCCTTCACTAAGTTTTGTGTTTCTTCCCGAACTGCATCTTTGTTGTTTTACTTGATACTTGTTCCTGGCGACAGCCATATTGATTTGCTCCTCGTTTTGTGCGTGTTCTATCCCGTTAGAATTGAATAGCGTTCATTTGTTGTGACTAGTGATTTATTTGCATCTTTTATCAACTTCTTTATTTATTGTTATTTAGGTTTAATTGGTTGAACAATTATTGGTTGAATAGCCGGATGGTCATAATTGTTTAGGTAAGGATTTACATTTAAATTTATGATGAATTATAGAACCGTAATTTACCCGTTTACTGGTTTTGATTTTGACGGGCAAGGGCACGTGTCTAACGTACCTGGACGACTATTCATCTGTCCAAAGCGTAGTTTGGATTCTTCACAGATTATATCAACAGATGTTTATACTTACTTAGGTAACTATTATTACGGAGAATACAAATCAATCAACAGTATTTATTCATTGACATAAAGCTGTCAGTCTTAAAAGAGGCTAATCGTCGAATTTATAGCTGAATTACCACATTTTTCCCCCATGATACTAGGGAATATCCGTTCAAGTGATATATGAAGTATCTGCACTCTCTACACTGCATATAATTCCGAATATAGTCAGTACGAAAGGATCGTCTATATATAATCGTCTTTGAGGGATCTGGATCTTGTAGTTGAATCATTTACTTAGGATTGTTGGGGTTTAATCCAAATTCCGGATTCATTACTGGACTTAATTCAATGTAAAATTGTATTGCAGAATTCTTTATATTGGTTAGTATTCTTTTAGTTTACGTCAAGTCGTGCAATAACTTTACATGGGCGCATAGATAGAAAAGCTCCATAAGTGAGCGAATTAATGTAATACATCAAATCTTTTTCAGCATTATTTCAAACTATTCGAATTACCATACTTTATGATCGGATACCTTAGACATGCTACTAGATTGGAAGAATCTGTATCTATATCATAATATCTCTTATCATTTCACTGGACGATACAACTCAATTTAACACTAGTAATCTTCAATTTCATCTTTCATGTTGAAAACGATGGGTTGTAATTAATCTTCTCCACGAAGTGTTATCACTTACATTTTCAGTATAAGCAACTAGCACGAAATCCCAATGTTTTATTTAAGCATAGACTTTAGTAATCATCAGTCAATTAAGTATTGACCGATTGTACAACCTTTCTGATAAACTAACTTTGCTAAATATTGAGACCACCCTCTTTTCAATATAACACTAAAAGTAATTGAATGGAGACTAGAACAATGAATTAGAATTGTGCACAGTTGCACAGTAACGATATCATGGTTTTCACATATTCACTACAATAGTTAAGTTTCAGATATACGTCTGACGACGTTATAGAATTCGCTGGATTATCGACAAAAACAGACCGAAACACGTACACTCTCGTATTCCTTATTGACTTCTGAATTCAAACACCATTGCGATTTGCATAATAACGGTTATCAAGGTGATCAATTAACGAAACTAAGCCACTACGTCTGATCGTGTTATAAGGTTTAAAGAAATTACCCTTTTTTATTGTTTGAATGAAAGCCATAGCTATTTTTGTAGAAAAATACCCTACTTAGTCATCATCGAAATTCAATTGGTGCTATAGATCACCAGAATTTCTGTTATGTACCGCAATACACATTGACGAGATAATAATCACGGTGACCAATTACACTATATGTATTCAAGATATCATATACATATATGCGATGACCTTCACCCAAAGCAGACCATCATGTTATCTATCAAGTGTTAACATGTCTAACAAGTTTGTTTGTGGTATCATTGTGTAAACACACGTGATACATAAACGTACCCTGAACGTATGTTTCTTAGTCTCTTGACTAAGCTTTTTAACTTTATAAAATATTTTTTTTATTAAATTCACATCTTGACTTGGTACCTCCCTCATATTATTCTTTACTGTCGTCATTGTTATAAGTTATAGAATGAATACGTGAAGCAAATATCAAATGACCAACGTGTATAAAACGTGCATATATATATATATATATATACCCTTTCTTTCCTCTATCCTCATTAATGCTTAACTATAATTGATTACGAGGATGACGGAACAAAATGCATAACAGAAAGATCTTACATTTTTCATTTCATTTTTATTATGTAACGTGATTGTAGACAGTTTTAACAGATATCGCCTCCGCCGTTTGATTTTCCACGAATTGATCACTTACCAAGAGTTTCACTCACTAACCTTGAATATGCAAATGACATAGTTATATTCAGTTAGCTCTCTGACAAAGATTGCCATGAATGAAAATGCAGTGATGTATAAGATTCGTCCTCTTCTTCTAAGCGTAAAATGTTAGCTCACGATTGTTGGTCTGTGTCAACTCGACTCATTATAAGGAGTGAATTAGTGGGATTCATCGACCTCTTCATCTACCGTAAATCCCTTGCAGTTTTGAACTATTTGTGTCTCATTGAGTCTTAACAGGACTTCGAGAAAATGGATTGGCTTTTGACCACATGAGTTATCTACGGTGTAGACGATATTTCCATCTCCCAATTAAAAAATGAGTATACTTATCACCAGCTCACTCACTCAGTTCTACTTCACAAGATTACGGTGGGATCCTCAAAAACAGAGCACATTCGAAGATAGCATTATTTCGATCATAACCTCATCAAAGTATTTCTCAACTTTATTGGAAAAAACCAGTGAAAAGTGGTGAGCGTCAACATAGGATACCAGAAAACATGACACATCATCTGACGAGGTTGTGAATGTTCATCAACCGAGATGAACCAAACATCTCATATCGGTGCACAACCAACGATGTTTACTAATCTAGAAGGAGTCGATTGGAGGAGGAGAACTAGGAATGGTCAAACATAGGCAATGACTGTTGCAACGAACCATATTGATAAGTATAGACTACCTGGTTGAGACATTCACCCACTTACACATTCATGGTTATTGCAATCAGTGAATAGGCACGACGATTGACGTAGTTTGGAATCAGTCGCAACTGTTCATCTGTATTCACTCTTTGTCTACTTCTACTCAAATGTTTTGTGATTTGAATTGTTTTACACTGATTTTCGTTCCACAAACTCCATTCTTCCTTCTCGAACCATATTTTCTATGTGTAGTTGTTTCTACTACATACAAGTGATACTGTACCTACTTTTGGTAGTCTCCAATTTATCTTGATATCTTTATCTGGTTGTTCAGAATTGATATACCAACGTGAACCGATTCATATAATGTATGTTTGATTCTATATGCCTTATTACCGACTGATTGATGATTTTTGTATGTTTTAGTGTATGTTGTATGTATCGGTACATCTTGAATTCTGTAAATGAAAGAACAAAAATTCTCTAATTAATTTTCACCGGAATACTTACTTTATTGCCCTAAACTTTAGTTGTTAATGATTATCCTATTCCAACAAAATAATCAGCCACATGCTTTTATACTCTTGGTTATACTCAGTTCTTTTTTCCCCATCCCTGACATTGTCCAATTTCATTCATTAAAATAATCAGTATTTGGTATTTTATGAAATGATATGATTGTTTGCTCGTTGTCTTTTTCTTTTGTTTTACGATGTAGTATTTATCATTCGGTATTCGAATAGATGCTGATTGAAAATAACAAAATCTCTTTAGTTAAATATGTTCATTATTACACATTACTTTTTACGTGACATATACCATATGGGTAATATAACATTATCATTATCATCAAAGTTGTCATGAAATATACTGCTTAAAAGGTAATTGATTAATTAGTTGGAGGTTCATTTGATCCAATTACATAGTATCATTATGAAGTCTGAAAGTGTTTTAGTATTCTAAAACACTTATATATGCATTCATACTGATGTATATGTACACGTCCATACGTCCACATCACATATTTATCATACTACTACTACTACTACTACTACTACTACTAATAATAATAATAATAATAATAATAATAATAATAATAATAATAATAATAATAATAATGGTAGTAATAATATAGAATGCAAACAATAAGTAGAATGGCTCTAGAGGTGTTATTTGTCTTATTATTTTGCTGTTGTTGAATAGTTGACCCTCTTTATCCTTCTTTTCAAATTTTGTTTTATCTTAATTGACCTTTTATTGAAGCAATAAGAAAATTGGATTACATCAGTTACACTATTGATACTGTTTTAAAAGGTAGAATTGTTTTGATGATTAGAAATTTTACTTTGTATTAAAAATAAATGAGCTGAATACAGGTAACATATTGTATCTTCAACATATTAAAAGATTATGAATTAAATTAATGTTAGTGATAAGAACATCTTAATAGAATTTGATGTAATATTCCTTTTAAATATGGATGTAACTCACTTATGAAGTATTGTTTCCATATAGATTTTTCTCTGTAATTTTTCATACTACTACTGCTACTGATGTCGACAGATATAAGTAGTATGCAACATCAATCAAAAGTGGAGTGCTCGATGGCAGAAGGTTAAGAAGATCGAAGAAAAATGAATGAGAACGGAGATTGATTGGTGTGGAAACAAAGGAGAAATCAAGTCTGAGACAATTGATTAACACTATGAAAATGAAGTATTTACTATATGATTCTCAGATTTTATCAAGATATTCTGTAATGTAGTATTGAAATACATTCGATTGTCCCCATTTGTATTGTCATTCACCACACTAGAACTACGGCCGTTTCGTCCCAGTATTGGGAGCGCAGCAGTGTGCATTCACGATAGAATAGAAAGTTGATAGAATTAGTTTGAAACTGACACTTGGGTGGAATTACGGCCACACATCACAAAAGCGTCTAGATTGAGATTTGTGTCTAGATAAACCAAATGGTATTTTAGCAGTAGTTACTTGTAATTTGTAAGTGCACATCTTTCAGGTCTGTTATCAAGAAATATTTTGACCCTCTTAATCTATATAATATATCTTTTTTCTCTTCAGTGGTACAACCCAGTTTCCATAACCGAGCATTTCCCATCAGGTAGTAGTGGCCACAAATATTAGGTGATTTGTCATCCTGAAATTTGAAGAACCACTATATTGTATTTTAGAACAACATATATAGACGAACAGTGTTGTTTTCGATTAGATCCTCTTGAGGCTTTGCTCTTATATACAGCAATAGTTATATGCATATTAAGCTCATCAAAGCAGTTTATGAGTCAATGATCACAGCAGAATAGATTGCGTAAGAAAACATAATAAGTGAATAGTACAATTTGATAAAGTGGTGACAGGTGTACAAGTTGTGATAACAATAATAAAAGGTTGAGTCAACGTTTAATATTGCGAAGTAGGTCAATAATTAGAAAAATAGAGACGCTGAAACAACATTCATAAAAATTATAAGATTACGTAATAAGAAGTGTTCAGAAAACTGGGCAGTGAAGCGTATATAAAAATAGGTGAGAGGGGGTGAAGAAAAATAGACGAACAGAGTATAGAATGTAATAATGAATAAAATTACTTACTGAGGCCAAGGGAGAGACAAAGGTGTTACGAAATTCTTATGAACACAAAGATTTCGAGTTAGCTGGAATTCCTATAGCTCCTCCTATGTGTAAGGGACGAGATCGAAACTCAGAAGAGAAACCAGTAGGGATATGATAAATCATCTCAAATGATCTATTCTGTTTGCTCCATGTCTAGTATCGATCAGGTGTGATAGATCAGAGCTGCGTATTGTCATGACTGTACCCTCCCTTAACCACGAAGCGAAGTATTCACTTGCTCGTTGGCTCAGTGTAGCTTTCTCCACAGGAGAAGCTGTATTGGCAGATACACATATATGTGGCAGAATAAAGTAACTTATATTTTTATTGAAGAATTATCATAGATCGGGTTGAGTACGATATAGATAGGTCAGCTGCGTCAATCGTTCTTTTAATTGCTCTAGTCAGTCTATCCTGTAGCCCGTGACGATGCAGCTGAAAATTAGCTAGGATAGCCTTTTTTAAGGTATCGTAAGGTTCAGAAACATGCAAGGTGTAACGTACATTTTCAACTCGTACAGTAGCGCCTTTAATGCCATGAGAAAATTCTCATGTGGATCTGTCACTGCGTGTTCATGGAAGTTACTTTCTACGTAGCGGAGCCAGGTTTCGATGTTATTAGGCCAGAACGGAATGATTTGAAAGGGAACTGTCGTTAGAGTTTAAATATTGAACTGTTTTGGTTTCTGCTTCGTCATAATGAAGATAAAATACGAAAATGAGAAAACATTCAAGGGTACTAAAATAATATCACTACATGTAAAAGTAGAAAAAATAAAAAGTATAAAATCAGAACACAGAACAGACAAAGTTTGTCGATTAGAATATGAGATCACACCAAGCTCATGAAACAGATACCCACCTTTTGACGTTTTCTTCCTTGATGCCTTTATAATCAGAGGACAGAAGTGAAAGGTTTAGAACGTATGTTTGGAAGGTTGTCAGTATACTAAGAAGCATATAACTCAATTTGGCTTGTGAAGAGATTGCAGTTTTGCTTTTTGATGTCTGTTCTGGTAATTGTTTAGTTACACTGTTGATCAACATTTTAAATTTTACATTTGTTATCACTTGAAGTCATTTGATATTATTTGCATTCATAGTTTACACACTTCACACTGTGTTTACAGAAAAGTCAATTAACGTTTAAGGATCTCAGCCGGAAAGTAAGTGAAACAACTTCACTTTTTTTCAAATTTACTGACTAAGAACCAAGGAAATTAACATTTTAAGTTATTTTACTTGCTTTACAATACAATTAAAGATGATAATACCACACATTAAAGCAAACCATTGTATGTTTAATTCGGGGATTTAATTGCTTAGTCAACGATTTATTTTTATTTGAATAAATGTGATCTCTGTTCTATGGATGTCACTGAAAATTTAGTGAACTGAGAATATATTATTGTTAATCTGTAATTCCTCCGGCCAAGTGTTCATTTTTTTACAGCAAGTTCAGTTATTTTTTTGAAAACTACACTTACAACGTTGACAATGATGTTAATCATACTGAGGCAAGCCAATCGGCTTGAATCCCAGATTTATGGTTGAATGTGGTTTAAAGCGCTTAGCTAGTTCGTAGGTTTTCCCTACGCTTGAAAATTTTTCATGAGTTTAATATAAGCCAATCAAGTGCTTGAAACACGAAGGGTTGTTTTCACTGTCCGTGTGCATAGACTTCAGATACATCAAATCATTTTAAGGATGAAATACGACATTAAGCAAGCGCTTATTTCTTATTCACTTAATTAATAACTTCATATCAAGTCGGTAACCTGGTTGTACTGCATGGCTGCCGGTATATTCATAAAAGGACATTTACTAGCGATCAAAATTATGAAATATTAGCACCCACACATAAATAACACATTGATGAAAACCGCCTCGCGGAGAGCGGGATCATGGATGCGCACTGCCGAGGAGTTGATGCGCATCCGGCATTTGTCACCTTTGATGTAGCATTGTAAGTGCTGATATATTTACATATAGGCTAAGCCAACCATGAAAACGTGATAGGTTATACATACTGGCCGTAAAGTTGAGCCATAAGATAGTTAGCGGTTAGGAATAACTACTAGAATTTCGCTTTAAATTATTTGCCGAACTCCGTTAAAGTAGTGTAACAATAAAACTTTTTAAAAATATAGTGTTATTGCTATCTTTGTTACATATGAGCGGAATGTTAAAATCAACAAACTAACGAAAATTATTATGGAACCACATGTACTTTTTTAGCACACAAACAAATCTGTAATAAAATGGATTGGATGGATACCTTTTCGTTACCATTGTCTCCCTTACTGTTATCAATAGTGTTGATAATCGTAATGTACACTATCACTACTCAGTACTGTGGACAAATAAAAGTCAAACAAGTTCAAATCACCGACAATCAGTCTGTATTCATTGACGAAAAGGTAACCATTAATTTTTTCATACTAAAAAGCAAGTAAATCATGAGGTTTCTATTCAATTAAACGAACTTTATTCTTTGTTGAAACATCACTTAAAAATGATGCAAATTTGAGAATATTAAAACGCTGCTATTTTATTGATCTAGCTAAACTTCGGTATTACGCTACTATTGTTTTGTTTATATTTTCAAATTTATTTTGTCTTTGGGAGGAAATCAGTGAAAATTTAGCAATCGCAAGACAAATACGTTTACAACAACCAAACGAATGTCAATAAATAATCAAAGAACAAAGCATTCCCGCCTTCTGAATGAGTTGGTACTTATTGAATCTTATTACATTTCTACAATTTAGATAAAATGTGTCGCAAATTTTCCGGTTGAAATTTCTTTATTTGAATAAAATGTCTAAAATATAATTTAAAATACTCATGATAGTTTGCATTCTAATTTTATATTTGTAGGGGTTCAATCTGTAACATCGAGATTTTTCATCAAAAAAAAAACATTTTAGTCTACCAAAAGTGGCATGATTTCATATATAAATATGTACGGATACATGTAGAAAAGTGTCCATTTCTTTGTCATTTCAAATAATATTTCTGAGTTAATCCATCTTAATATTCAGTTATTTATGAAGCAATGTGGTTTACATATTGTTATCATGTTAAATCTCAGTATAAATGCATATTCTTTACTTTATGATGATTGAAAACATTTCAAAATAACTAACAACAGACAACAATTTAAACAACAAAAAAAAACTGTAGATACTTTATTAGTTTTTGCTGTGACTACACGTTGTTATTTTCAAAAGAAATAAAAGTGAATGGATGGTTTTGTCAGTTAGACTAAGAACATCATTTCAAGTTACATAGAGATAAAAAAAGAATAACCGGAAATATTGTATAGTTATGTACTTGATAATAGAAGCAGATATGAAAACGATGAATTACAACTGGACGGAGCTAGAAAGGATTGCCCAGGACAGGGTTGGATGGAGAATGCTGGTGAGCGGCCTATGCTCCTTCACGAGGAGTAACAGGCGAAAGTAAGTAAGTATATACTTGAAAAAAAACATTTTCAACTTTCTTAAAGCCTAATTTATCCTGCCAAATGATTTAAAATATTCTTACATCACGACATCAGCATGATATTTGAGTTCAATACTTTGTGTTTACTTACAACTTAGACTGTTGTACACATAAAACATTAGTGCGATTTCTAGAACGATGTTTTTTTTTGTAACTGAAAGATGGGAAGTTAATTCGAAATATGCTGAACAATTTAGATTAAAAACTAAATAGCTCAGGTTATTAGGATTCTGTTAAACTAATTGGTATCATTAACTTTACACAAAGTAAGTAAAGAAACTATGAATTACATGCAAAATAAGCTTGTAATAGCTAAATATACTATAACTGTGTAGTACATAAACCACACCACAAAAATGTAGAAATGTTTTCATTCAAAAGTTTAATGACAAGTCAGAATTTGTAATTTTTATCCTAAAGATGTCGAGATTTTGATTAACTATGAAAACTGGTTGTATAGTGACTTATTTACTGTTTTGTTTCGAATGACATAAGGCTATTGAAGACAGGCCTATGAAGCAAGCTAAGTTTATCAGATTTTTGCTAGTAACAAAAAAAACTTGAAACTACTTTGGGAACGGTGTTTCAATTGAAATCAATTGATTGAAAATGTGAAGCTGTTATGATGATCTAAAACTACGATGTTATCATGTTGTTCTTTATTGATGGATCTGTCGATTTGTGTTAGAATTTTATTTTTTGGCTCGTTTTCCTTAAAATGAAGGTGCTGCACAAGATTCATTTCTTATTTATACCAAACTTTGATTTTTCATGCAGGTTTTGATGGAAATATCAGCAAAATCATCCACATAAAATTAAGGCTTTTCGTCACAATAGTGTGGCAGAATTTTTATATTTTTTTGATTGAGACCATGAACCGATTGATGTTAGAGCACTGTTGGAAACCTGGAAGCATGGTAAATTGAGTGTGTGAGTGAAAAATTGATCAATATTAAAATTCCAAAAAGTAGTATACCATTAAATTTGCCAATGTTTTTCTCTGCTACATTTTACACAGGATTAAGAGCATCTGTTAGAAAACTCTCTATTATCGATGATGTGCAACTAAATTCTCCATTTGGTATCTTTAAAACAGGATTAAGAAAGTCAAGTGAGTAAACAGTTTATTTACGCTACCATCTTGATTTGTTAATGGTTGAGTGGGTAACCATTAGAAATTCTCCGCAATTTAACAAGTAATTTCTGACGTCAATTGAGAGGGTAACTTGAACACATAAGATTTCTGACTAACATTGAAAGTTGAATGTTTTGTCCTAAAAACCCCTTGGCATTAAAAATATTTTAGTGCAAACTATACGGTTTACTGAGTTTGTATGTATCATTACCAAGGTTTGATTTGATAATTTCAAATAAATTGAGCATTCGGTAGATTGTTATAAATAAATAATATATTTGTAATATCCCAATGGGTAGAAAAATTAGATTTTCTGACGTTTCGCGACTTCTTCAGAGAATAAATAACTAAATTAAAATCAATCCAAGTTTAATTTGGTTATTTATTCTCTGAAGAAGTGACTTACACTAAGTAATGAAACGTCAGAAAATTTATTCTTTTTCTACACATTGAGATATTACTAATATATTATCGATTTATGTATGGTTTAATAATTTACTCTTACCATTTCGCTGAGTCAAACTCAAAATGTCAATTGGTCTAGAAACATGAGATCATGTATCTTACTTAACACAGCCGCAAGTAATCAAAGGATTATTGATCGCTAACCAACTAACTCACTAACTAACTAACTAACTCACTCACTCACTAAGTAACTAACTAACTAACTCACTAACTAACTCACAAACTAACTAACTCACTCACTCACTAACTAACTTACTGAAATCGCGTACAAACTCATAATTAGCTATTGGTTCGTCTTATTGTATTTTCATATGTGATTAGCAAAATTGAACTATTGTTATTATTATTATCACTATTTTATATCATAACTATGTACAATTTAACTTAAACAAGTTTTCATTGAAATACATGAGGAATTTCATCAGTCAATTTGTAAATGGTTAATGGCTATTTATGGCGAAAACGTATCAAATAGAATGATATCACTTTCTATGTAGATTAAATGTTTCCATAAGAACTGTAGAAATTTTAAGGATTAAGTAAGGCCAAAACGATTGTCATATACAAATGGCAATGAAAATGTTTGGTTGATGCTGTATTGTAGTAAAGAATCTTAATTTTTCTCTTATGTAAATTGAGGCTTGATGAATCAGAGGCTGTTGCTAAAATTACTGTCTTCACCTGGATTTTTTGTAGCGTATGAGATAGAAGAGCTAGTTCATCTTCGAAGTTTAAAACGTAATATATCTGGATGATAGTGTGAACTTAGTTTGTATTGAATTCATTAAAAGCTCAAAACTAATGTATTCAGTAATCCAAATTAACAGATTAATTGGTCAAAAAATTTTCTCTTTTGTCCATTTTTTCAATATTAAACTAGTGGAAAATCTCATAAACAATTGCAACAAACTACTTATCTTGTATTCAGCAGTATATTCTACATTAACTGAACAGCTAATAAATATTTATATCTATTTCTCTGTGTTATTCTTTATAGATTACTTGAAATTAGTCTATTATAAACTTTTTTACCTTTCTAAACAATAAAAAAATGGTATGGTTGTGCTTGTAGATGGTAATCTTATTTGGTTGCAGTTCATGGGACTTATGAAATTGAGTTCTTCCCCATTGTCTTTAATATTTAATCACACTTTAATAAATGGCAATTTCATAACATTATTAATTAGCTATATTTGTTAATTTTAACAGTTCACTTTTGTGACTGATAGGTCCTGGGTTCGAATCTCGCGAGGCGCTATCTTGGATGCGCACTGCTGAGGACTTTCATATTGGGACGAAATGCCTGTCCACTGCTTCCAGGTTTTCCTTGCTGGTCCAGCTTTAATTGATTCATGATCTCAACTAGAAAAAATCATTGCTAGAACACCATTGAAAACAAATAATCACTGGACAGCTCTACCGTGCCGACACACGACCCCCTAAAATGGTACTGAACCTAAGAACTCCAGTACTTAATGTGAACGTTTGACCGCTAGACCACTAACTGTGCATGTCTAAACTCAATCTATTCACGATATTGAGCGATTATCTTGTATTCCCTCACACTCGACATAGTTGAAATCCATTTAAAATTGGTCACTATTAATATCATAAGAAAAAATATATCAGTTCACCAAGTAACTGAATCACGAAAATCCCTTGTAAACGAAAATACAACTATAAATAGACGAACAAATAATTTTCTACGCATCAATTTTCTATTTCTCCTATTTAACCATAATCAAATAATCAATAATGATTGACTAACATACATTTTTTAATCACTGATGGATGGTGGTTTCAGTGGAATCCAATTTGACGCGCGTTCCATCCTATTTGGGACTAGTCGGCTGGATGTACATGCAACCCACAGTTGATTTTTACTCTGAGACTCGAACCCAGTACCGTTCGCTTGAGAGACCATCGCGTTATCCACTTAGTTACTGCCAACAAGAGACTGATCAATTGCAGTCTTAAACGTCAATGGGGAGATACAAGTGATACAACACCAAGTGAATTTAACATTCAATTTATTTGCAGTTTTGAGTTATATCCATATCCTATTCCAGCTCTCTATGTGTGTGTATGTATATATATAAGTTTATTTCACTGATGTTCTGCCCCTCTTCCCTTTTATTTTTTTGTATCCCTGTCTCTTTAACTTTCTGTCTTTCTCTTACTAGTGGCCACTTCGTAACATGATCGATAGCATTCGAACTGCACTAATAAGGACTAGACAAGCACGACATTGATCACCACTCAGTGATCAATGAATTGTGATTACATCTCAGTCCTACAGGAGATTAGTCACGGCTCGGATAGCTCAGTGATAACGTCTCTGACTGTGAAGCTGGGTGACACGTGATCGAATCCGCCAAGGGGCATCAGTTCCCTCACCTTGTTAACGAGTGCCAAGTTGCACAAAACCCGGGTACAGGGTTTCTTGTCGACTACCTCCAACCATCAACTAATTTGTTGTTTTTCACAGCATTCAAATGTATACACATGTATATGTATATATAAATATATGTTGTGAAACAGAATGAAAAACGTTTTTTTTCTCCATAAAAAAACCTCAACTAAAACGAATGGATAAAAGGAAATACTGTTACATTTCATAACATGAATTAGAGAATAAAAAATGAAATAGCGGGATTTTCTTGTTTTAATTTCCATTCCCTATTTCTTCTTATATAAACTATTACAGCAATCGGTCATATTTCTTATTTGTTATTATTGTCTCTTTATGTATATAGAAATTAAATTAACCAATCGTTAATCAGATATTATTGACAAAAATTATGATTGGTCAATTTCGATCATAATAATATGAATAGTCATAATAATAATAATAATAATAATAATAATAATAATAATAATAATAATAATAATATAGGTGAATTTTTAGTGGCCCATGGATCTGACTCCAATTAGATCGTATGGATGTTTGCTATCGCCTCTTCGCGTATATAATCGTCGACTTAAATCAATAACGGAATTAAATAAGTCGAATAACGAGAATTGATTTGTGAATACATACATTTTTGTATATGAAGCGAATGAAATAGAGCATAGCAAAACGACACGCCGGGAAGATGGCTGGGAAGCCAACTCCATTTTAGTCAAGCGTTACTCAATATTTATAGGCAGACAAAAAAAGCTACAGACATGTGATGAATGGGATGGGAAGTGTGCACACACGCGCTCATATAAAAACAATGAAGACTGGTAAGCGACTAACTAACAGGGTCAACATATAACTCAATTAGAATGAATAGATCGGTTTGTCCGAAAACTAGAATAAAGTAAATGGGCTTTAAATAATAACTGACACTACAAATTACACCTAGTAAATCTTTCTTCCTTTTAAGATTCAATATTGAAGAAATAATTATGGTTTGAAAATTTTAGGTGGCTAATTTAAATTTCCTTGGTCTTATTATTAATTATGAAAAGAAAGTACAATTTTAATCAACGAAATACCCCGATGGAGATACGCGCAAAATCCAAGTTCCAAAACAACGATTTGTCTACAAAAACGGTTCTTTATTAAATGATACACAAAATTTAGTTACAAAATTTCAACTTGTGAGATGTCTAAGCGTCTAAACGCGTCCTTCAAGAATGAAAATAGCAAAGGCTTCCTGTAAGAGTAACATAAAGAATAATTATAACATACGATAGTATACACATAACCGATAGCTGTGTCTAAATTTGATAACAGTTTATGAGCAACCGAAACTTGAACCAACAGCAAAGATGAATAGTGGTTAGCAGTGGAATGCAGGACGCACGTTTGGACTCAGTAGTGAAGTGGATAACGCGAACTGTAATGGGTTCGAGTTCCGGGGTGTAGTCAACTCTGAGGTGCAGGTCCATCCATTTGACGAGTCCCGAATAGGACGAAACGTGCGTCAAACTGGATTTTACTGCTAACCATTATCCATCTTTGTTTAAAAATAGTTTATGTTTAGTTATATTGTCTAAAAAATAACTATAGTGACAATCAAATGAATATCTCTTATTATTTGCAATCAACCATAGTCCATATTATGATTATTTCACATTAGACATTAAACATTCATCATGTAGATCCATTTAAATTTACTAATCACGACTAAGTTCATAGAAAATTTTGTGAATATTTTTCTTCTTGATGTCGATTATGTAATTTACATAAGTGTGTTAACAGAAATACCGAAGTTAATTAAAAATCACTTTATCCAACATTGTACGTTATCTACAATATGAAGTTGGTATTTCAGTAAAAGAACAATGATTCATTACACGTATGGTTGATGATCACTTATGATTTTTTTATTTATTACATAATGCATGTACCAGATATAGTCAGTTTATTTTACTTTCCTCTATCCGTATCAATTTCAATGTATCAATGTCCAGTTCTATCAAGATATTTGACTAGATTGGATAATATAAGTTTTTGATAAAACAATCATTCGTTAATTATCTGCAATATTTTAAATGTCTATACAAAACAATATTCATAATAACATTAAATGGTTTACCATTTATAGTATTAATAGACCCTAATATAAATAATAATTTATTCCATATTTATAATTCCTGGTGACATATGTCAGGTGGATAGTCAGTCAGTCAGTCAGTCAGTCACCTACAAAGTAGGACCAGGCACATATGTGCACCAGTCCAAAGTTACCATACTTCATTAGCACAAAATGAACACCGTAGTTAGTTAGTCGTAGTTAGTTCAGTGGTGGTAATATATAAAAGAAAGATTGTGTGTAAACATATAGTACCGAAAGAAAGAATTAGTTCATAGAAAGAAAGATATGAAGCTATTTTAATTTCATAGTTTCACGTGTCAGCTAGACAGCTATAACCTCATTTATAAAACATCTTTCAAAGGGCAAGGAACTCATCTAACTAACTTTTAATTAATTAGTATTGTTAGAGACTTCAAAGAAAAACTTAAAATTCAATTCAAGATGTTTTCGCTTATTCAGATACTTACCATTTTCGATATCTTTCCTATTAAACATTAGAGAATTTATATCATTTATAAATCAGATAAATACACTATATTCTCTTTACATGAATTAATTTGTTGAATCAAAGCAACTTCTACATAACCACATTCATACAAGAGGAAAAGGGTTAAGCAAGGTGAAAGTATAGTTAGTATTCGACTAAGAAATCAATCATTTCATGTAACCAATGTATTGAATTGATCAATTAAGGCTTATTTCGTACATTAACTTATATTTTCAATGGTATATAACTATCATGGGTTTTCTATCATTTAAAATGAATAAACATTAGTGTGTATTACAACAACAAAAAAACACAATGAAACTTTCAGTTGTGTTGCAGAGTTTAATCATTGAGGCTTAATGAACAATGAATAATTTTCATTAATAACTAAATATTGATTAACCATTGAGTAATCACTGATGTTTTGTTTGTCTAGACCTTTTTGTAGATTAAGATGCAACAGATTCATCAGTCTAGATAGTCTATTCAAACGCTGAAGTGATAATCAATTCTCTCAAAAATATATGACACCGGGCATACCGTCGATATTATACGCGTGTTTAAAATTATCAATAGACAAAGAACTACTACCACTCTCCGCTTTGCTGAAGCCATTGCAATTAAGAAACTGAAACCGCACTTATGCATCCTAAAACAGACTTTAATAAACTTATCACTACCCTGGTAATCTTTTTGTTTCTGTTTGTTTTGTGTTTTGGTTATTTTACTTATTCTAAGATATTTTATACTCCACCCCCTATTACCTAACTCGTAAAATAAATTTTATTCACACATTTCCACCATCTGATCCTCTTAAATTATGTTAACTTTCCAAATTCTATTTAATTATTATTACGTAATCTACTTTATCATTATTGAATTCCATTAATCACCACAATTATCACATAATTTATGAAGTTCACCAAATTATTACACCACCCACTCTGGATTACCCTCCCTCTTTTGACCTCTGACCTGTTTCTAGCATATATATGTATATATAGTTATTATTGTAATCCAGTGATTTACACTCATTTATGTCAATTATTTTCACACTATCTCCATGTAACACAAATTCTATCACAATTTTGCTTTGTAAGCAGCTGACGAGAAACCTCGAATTAATATGAATTCATACTATTCTGCATCAATGTTTGTTCTTGCTCTATTTATATTGAATAATTGCTGACACGTCTTAACTAGCTTAAAATTTAGATCGAAGATTTCCTGCTTGACTACTTCCGATCGTTTAACATATGACTGACGTTTTATATATTTTAATTTTAAAGGATTTAAATTATGCGAATTAGTATAAATTAAAAAAAAGCCCACTAAAATCTAAGAAGCAATAAACTACTGATTTGTGAGAGTATAAGATTCTTATTATAGGAAATTGTAACCAATAGAGTTAACTAAATCACACAGAGAGACAGGACCAAATGCTGATATCATCATTAAGAACTGTGTTACATCAGTAATGAATAAACGATGAACCAATGAATTTAAATTCATTGATTTCAATTCAACCTGTTATTCCAGATTATATAATATTCTAGATTTCCAATTGTGGGTATGTTGTGTTAAATAGTTTTCAATTCACAAGTAAAAGTTATCTATCGGTTGATTATATTTGAAATGAAAGTTCAATCTTGAACTATTCTATATCTTTCTTTTATGTTTCATAAAACGAAAAAGTAACATCTAGAAAATTATATGAAATTTCATTATCAAAATTTATATTTCTATGAAGGTACCGTTCGCTTCAAACATCATCGCGTTATCCATTTAGTTACTGAGTCCTGATAGCCACTTGCTTGAGCAATGGGGTGAAGTTTGAATTCACTTGGTGTTGTTTTACTTGTATATTCCCATTGTTATCTAGCACTACAATTGATCAGTCTCTTCTTGATATATGTGTATCCTGTGTGGATTACTTCGTTATAGCCTTAAGTCAGAAGCTTTTTAAGAAAATATAGAATCCTTGGGTAAACATCAACTCTGCGATGTAGGAAAATCCAGCTGACAAGTGTCAAACTGGATTCCACTGCTAGCCACTATCCATCATTGCTTACAAAAAGTTTGTGAATTAAAGCAATATCGAGGTATATACACAGTATGCACATATGCCAACAACGGACTGATCAATTGCAGTCTTAAACGTCAATGGGGAGATACAAGTGACACAACACCAAGTGAATTTAGTAATAAACAATGTCTAAACATCCTTTAAAATCTATCATCTTACTTCATAATCCAACTAACCGTATTGCATATGAACTAGGAAGGTTAATATAATTGCATCCACCTAATAACTGAATCTATAAATGAATGATATATCTATTGTGTATGTTGTTTAATACATTTCATTCTTTGCAATACATGATACGTTAATTATTTCTATCATACCTTTACAGAAAAATTTTAATTTTTTTTAATGAGTGTTGCCTTTATAAATAATGGAAGACATCTTATCCTATATTCATATATTGCTATGTAGGTGAATACAGTTACCACCATTAATGTATTTATTTATTGCCATTAAATAAACACTTGACTAGTGAACTTCAATCATATCGGAACGAAGATTTGAGTCCTAAATCTTAGTAGCTAATAATATGTACAGTATACTGGAAATTGACTGAAATTAGAATTGTAATACCCTAAATATTAGATCGGTGATTTATAGTAGACTAGTTTGACTAAAGGGTTTAAGGTTCCAAGTTCAAATAATTATGTTCCTATGAGTGGGAGCCTCTTTGAAATCTTATAGCAGGTTGAAACAGTTATTCAATACTGCCTAGTTTTTAAAGTCTGTTCCGTTCAAAATAATTTAATATGTAAATTGTGCATAAAATCCAACCCTAATATAACAGTTATATGTATAGAGATGCGGAGATTGTTGAGTTCGCTTGTGGAACTCTGTAGCAGTGCCCATCCACCATCCCAAACCCTAAGTATTCGAACCAAGGACCTTCGACATCGCATGCGCACGTTTAACCTGTAAACCATGGGTCACAACCCCTATACCAGTAATCAACATGTGCTCACTAGTGACTAGCTTCATGAGGGAATTCTCGGAGTTCTACTGAGAAGCCGTGACCAGTGGAGATAATCCTTGTCGAGTAGAGACAGGTATCTATATCAGTATAACGGAAGTTGGTCGCGTAATTTCGTGAACTGGTTGATGTTAGAAACTATCACCGTTGGATGACGGCTCGGTGGTCTAATCGGTTAAGCGTTTGCGATCGAAGCCAAAGGACACGGGTTCGAATCACGCTAGGCAGGATCGTGAATGAACACCGCTGAAGAGTCTCACAATAGGACAAAACGACCATCTAGTACTTGCTGATTTTCGTTGGTGTGCTAACATTGATCCATTCATGTTCTTAATCAAAAACTTAATAATCTTCACAAACCATACTGATAAATATATCATCATTCAAAATAATAGAAAACTTATTTTATTGACTATACGATTTACAAAACTCATCCGATCATATCACATGACCAAGTGATTGCTTCATTACTTTATTTCCTCAGTAATAAAACAATGTCATCTAATAACTAGAATAATTGTGACAAACCATTTCGAAAATTGATCTTAGAAATGTTCCAATAGTATAATGTAAGTTCCTACGATTTAGATGTTTCATCAAGTTATCTGTTTTGTTGTTTGTTTTAGTACATCATTATGTCTATTGTGCGCACAATCTATTCAGGCGCGTTTATGAAAAGTTTACAAGCTTTCGCTATACGGAATACAAAAAGGTACAATGAGTGACACCATGTTGGCTGGCAATATGCATTGAAACGAATGAACATTAATCAAATGTGAATGACCGAACTCCTAACATGTAACTGATCATCATTCAAAATTTATCGTCACAATCGATCAAGATATAAGAAAAGGGGAAACTTGTTGAATGAATTTATGCTGAGAATTCTAGATTGTACCAAAAAATATAAAGTTGAATAAAGATTCTAATAATAATAATAAAAGGTGAATAATGTCAGTGATAAATAATCAATAAAAAAATAATCAATAAATTGTCCTTCTTACTATTCAACATTCAATTCTTATATGTGATACATTTTTTGTTGTTGGTTGATTCAACTAATAGTGATGATGATGATGATGTCAATTAAGATTAGACATGAAAAACTAATTTGTAATAAGCTATAAGAAACATCGCTATTCTTCCATGAATATGATGATAAACTGTAGTATGTAATACTGGCATTTAGTTGGAATCAGGAGTCAATCTGAAACAACAACACAACTATTAGAACTGATAAATGCCTTTGAATTAAGAACGTGGCGTATTGTCGCAACAGATATATTTTTGAAGAAAAATCAGTAAAATTGAACGACGCGGTTCGAGTACAAAAAGGGAAAACTTATTAGTTTTGTCAATTGTTCTGTAGGTTCAACTTACGTACAGCTTGTTCTTCTTCTTCTTCTTCTTCTTCTTCTTCTTCCAGGCTCACGTTAATAATGTCACATGTAATGATTTCTAATAATGTTACACAATTGCTTTACGAATTATTGACTTATTTTTCATTCTATCTAATTCTGATTGATTTTAAATGAGAGAAGTACCATTTATTGAATAGTGATTATGTTTATTATTAAATTCTGTCAATATTTAACTACTTAATTCGTAAATATAAAAAGGTAATGTTGATGTAAAAATAAGTGACTACTTTCAGCACGATTCTATAAGGCTTCTCTACTCTACAATATCTAATCTTGAATTAGGAAATCTATAGTTCTCCATCCCTAGTGTATCCATAGGTGCTCATCCATGAAACGTTCTGCACCATGAAGAAATGGCTTTTCAACGCTACTTCATTTGAGAATATTCCATGGCAATGCAACTCGTAGATCAAAAGAATCAACTAGAAAGCAATTCAGTTGAGCTAATAATAATACTAAGGTGAAGAAGAAGAAACCTTTATTTTTTACTCTTCACTCAATCATCATGTGATCGCTTGTAATATATACAGATTATTTGTAGATTTTATCCAACAGGGCGTATTCATTAAATTGCTGTCGAAATATTGAACGAGGCTTCAGTATATAAGACTGACTGTCACCATTATCTATGTGTGGTCCATTTACAAGAGGAGATGAAAGTATAAACAATTCTCTATCTACAAACAGTTCATTTCATTCACTTAATGATTATGTAAACTGCTGGTGTATCGCAACGTATACTGAAGAAAAGGGAGCATTTGAAACTTCAATGAAACATGATTGTTAGTATTATTATTATTACTAGTACTACTAATATTACTACTACTACTACTACTACTACTACTACTACTACTACTACTACTACTACTACTACTACTACTACTACTACTACTACTACTACTACTACTACTACTACTACTACTACTACTACTACTACTACTACTACTACTACTACTACTACTACTACTACTACTACTACTACTACTACTACTACTACTACTACTACTACTACTACTACTACTACTACTACTACTACTACTACTACTACTACTACTACTACTACTACTACTACTACTACTACTACTACTACTACTACTACTACTACTACTACTACTACTACTACTACTACTACTACTACTACTACTACTACTACTACTACTACTACTACTACTACTACTACTACTACTACTACTACTACTACTACTACTACTACTACTACTACTACTACTACTACTACTACTACTACTACTACTACTACTACTACTACTACTACTACTACTACTACTACTACTACTACTACTACTACTACTACTACTACTACTACTACTACTACTACTACTACTACTACTACTACTACTACTACTACTACTACTACTACTACTACTACTACTACTACTACTACTACTACTACTACTACTGTAGTGAACAGGATCACGGGTGGGGACAAACGGATGTCGACAGATATAAGTAGTATGCAACATCAATCAAAAGTGGAATGCTCGATGGCAGAAGGTTAAGAAGATCGAAGAAAAATGACTGAGAACCGAGATTGATTGGTGTGGAAACAATGGAGAAATCATGTCTGAGACAATTGATTAACACTATGAAAATGAAGTATTTACTATATGATTCTCAGATTTTATCAAGATATTCTGTAATGTTGTATTGAAATACATTCGATTGTCCCCATTTGTATTGTCATTTACCACACTAGAACTACGGCCGTTTCGTCCCAGTATTGGGTGCGCAGCACTGTGCATTCACGACAGAATAGACAGTTGATAGAATTAGTTTGAAACTGACACTTCGGTGGAATTACGGCCACACATCACAAAAGCGTCTAGATTGAGATTTGTGTCTAGATAAACCAAATAGTATTTTAGCAGTAGTTACTTGTAATTTGTAAGTGCACATCTTTCAGGTCTGTTATCAAGAAATATTTTGACCCTCTTAATCTATACAATATATCTTTTTTCTCTTCAGTGGTACAACCCAGTTTCCATAACCGAGCATTTCCCATCAGGTAGTAGTCGCCACGAAGATTAGGTGATTTGTCATCCTGAAATTTGAAAAACCACTATCTTGTATTTAAGAACAACATATATAGGCGAACAGTGTTGTTTTCGATTAGATCCTCTTGAGGCTTTGCTCTTATATACAGCAATAGTTATATGCATATTAAGCTCATCAAAGCAGTTTATGAGTCAATGATCACAGCGGAATAGATTGCGTAAAAAAACATAATAAGTGAATAGTACAATTTGATAAAGTGGTGACAGGTGTACAAGTTGTGATAACAATAATAAAAGGTTGAGTCAACGTTTAATATTGCGAAGTAGGTCAATAATTAGAAAAATAAAGGCGCTGAAACAACATTCATAAAAATTATAAGATTACGTAATAAGAAGTGTTCAGAAAACTGGGCAGTGAAGCGTATATAAAAATAGTTGAGAGGGGATGAAGAAAAATAGACGAACAGTGTATAGAATGTAATAATGAATAAAATTACTTACTGAGGCCAAGGGAGAGACAAAGGTGTTACGAAATTCTTATGAACACAAAGATTTCGAGTTAGCTGGAATTCCTATAGCTCCTCCTATGTGTAAGGGACGAGATCGAAACCCAGCAGAGAAACCAGTAGGGATATGATAAATCACCTCAAATGATCTATTCTGTTTGCTCCATGTCTAGTATCGATCAGGTGTGATAGATCAGAGCTGCGTATTGTCATGACTGTACCCTCCCTTAACTACGAAGGGAGGTGTTCACTTGCTCGTTGGCTCAGTGTAGCTTTCTCCACAGGAGAAGCTGTATTGGCAGATACACATAAATGTGGCAGAATAAAGTAACTTAAATTTTTTTATTGAAGAATTATCATAGATCGGGTTGAGTACGATATAGATAGGTCAGCTGCGTCAAACGTTCTTTTAATTGCTCTAGTCAGTCTATCCTGTAGCCCGTGACGATGCAGCTGGTAATTAGCTTGGATAGCCCTTTTCAAGGTATCGTAAGGTTCAGAAACATGCAAGATGTAACGTACCTTTTCAACTCGCACAGTAACGCCTTTACTGCAATTCTCATGTGGATCTGTCACTGCGTGTTCATGGAAGTTACTTTCTACGTAGCGGAACCAGGTTTCGATGTTATTCGGCCAGAACGGAATGCTTTGAAAGACAACTGTCGTTAGAGTTTAAATATTGAACTGTTTTGGTTTCTGCTCCGTCATAATGAAGATAAAATACAAAAATGAGAAAAAATTCAAGGGTACTAAAATAATATCACTACATGTAAAGGTAGAAAAAATAAAAAGTATAAAATCAGAACACAGAACAGACAAAGTTTGTCGATTAGAATATTAGATCACACCAAGCTCATGAAACAGATACCCACCTTTTGACGTTTTCTTCCTTGATGCCTTTATAATCGGAGGACAGAAGTGAAAGGTTTAGAACGTATGTTTGGAAGGTTGTCAGTATACTAAGAAGCATATAACTCAATTTGGCTTGTGAAGAGATTGTAGTTTTGCTTTTTATTGCAAACTATACGGTTTACTGAGTTTGTATGTATCATTACCAAGGTTTGATTTGATAATTCCAAATAAATTGAGCATTCGGTAGATTATTATAAATAAATAATATATTTGTAATATCCCAATGAGTAGAAAAAAATAGATTTTCTGACGTTTCGCGACTTCTTCAGAGAATAAATAACTAAATTAAAATCAATCCAAGTTTAATTTGGTTATTTATTCTCTGAAGAAGTGACTTACACTAAGTCACGAAACGTCAGAAAATCTATTTTTTTCTACACATTGAGATATTACTAATATATTATCGATTTATGTATGGTTTAATAATTTACTCTTACCATTTCGCTGAGTCAAACTCAAAATGTTAATCGGTCTAGAAACATAAGATCATGTATCTTACTTAACACAGCCGCAAGTAATCAATGGATCATTGATCGCTAACTAACTAACTAACCAGCTCACTAACTAACTAACTCACTCACTCACTAACTAACTAACTCACTAACTAACTCACTCACTCACTAACTAACTAACTAACTCACTAACTAACTAACTAACTAAATCACTCACTCACTAAATAACTAACTCACTCACTAACTAATTAACTAACTAACTAACTAATTAACTAACTAATTCACTCACTAACTAACTAACTCACTCACTCACTAACTAATTAACTAACTAACTAACTAATTAACTAACTAATTCACTCACTAACTAACTCACTCACTCACTAACTAATTAACTAACTAACTCACTAGCTATTGGTTCGTCTTATTGTATTTTCATATATGATTAGCAAAATTGAACTATTGTTATTATTATTATCACTATTTTATATAATAACTATGTACAATTTAACTTACACAAGTTTTCATTGAAATACATGAGGAATTTTATCAGTCAATTTGTAAATGGTTAATGGCTATTTATGGCGATAACGTATCAAATAGAATGATATCACTTTCTATGTAGATTAACTGTTTCCATAAGAACTGTAGAACTTTTAAGGATAAAGTAAGGCCAAAACGATTGTCATATACAAATGGCAATGAAAATGTTTGTGTATAGATGATGAATCATGAACTTAATTTGGCAAGACTATCTGTACATACATAAAATGATGGGGTAGTTGAAAAACTAATGGATGTATCTTCACATTCAACTGTTAGTCACCATCCAACTAGGATAAAAGCTTGATACTAAAAGTTAATATTCAAGTAATCAAATCAGGGTGCATATTTGCCAATAGAGGCTGATAAGCTGTAGTTTTGAACATTAATGATAGGAAAATACAAATCCTATTAAATAAACTAAACTTGATTGGGATTGATTGATCACTGAGCAGTGACCGTTGTTATGTATGCTAGGTCCTTCATAGTGGTAATCGAACTCAGGAGAACAATCACAGCATTAATAGCTAGGTGGTAACGTCTCTGACTGGGAAGATTCATGATATGAGATCGAATCCGCTACAGGGTGTCAGTTCCCTCAAATTTATAGAAACAGCTTGCTAAGGAGTGTCTAATAGAAACAAACTTAAGTCTATAATATGCTGTTGCGTACCTTTAACCGTTACCATAATACTAGATTCGTCATTATATTGATTCTCTCTAGGATTGATTTTCTGTGTGAAAACAATATTATTTATTTTACTTACTTATGAGTGCTACATGTTGTGGAGCATAGGCCACAAACCATGGATCTCCAACAGGACTCTCTTTTTCAGTTGCTTCCAACTGATGTTCATTATTTCGTTATCCGCCTTCAACCCCCTAACACAATAAGTATTTTTTTGCTCGTTCCTCTTTTCTTTTCAGGATTCAAAATTAGCTTTTTTTTAGATGCGTTATGATGATTATCGTAATGTGTGCTCTATCTGCCTGCAGCGTCTTTTCCTAATATTCTTTTTATCTGGAAATTGGCTTTCTCTTAACCACAGTAAGTTGTCACTGATGGTATTTGGCCAGTAAATCAAGAGTATCTCGGGATGACAATTGTTTACAAGTACCTGTACTTCTTTGATGATGGTTGTTGTAGTTCTCCGAGTTTTAGCTCCATACAGTAGAATTGTCTTGACAGTTGTATTAAAAATTCTGACTTTGATGTTGGCTGACAGTTGTTCTAAGTTTCAGATGTTCTATAAATGTGGAAATGGTCCTTGTGATCTACCAATCGCTGCCTTAACATCTGTATCTTATTCTCTTTGTTTACAGATAAGGCCATCTAGGTATATGAATAATTCCAGCCCTTCCAGAGCTTCTCCATCACGTGTGATTTGGTTGATGCTGTATTGTAGTAAAGAATCTTAATTTTTCTCTTATGTAAATTGAGGCTTGATGGTTCAGAGGCTGTTGCTAAAATAACTGTCTTCACCTGGATTTTTTGCAGCGTATGAGATAGAAGAGTTAGTTCATCTTCGAAGTTTAAAACATAATATATCTGGATGATAGTGTGAACTTAGTTTGTATTGAATTCATTAAAAGCTCAAAACTAATGTATTCAGTAATCCAAATTAACAGATTAATTGGTCAAAAAATTTCCTCTTTTGTCCATTTTTTAAATATTAAACTAGTGGAAAATCTCATAAACAATTGCAACAAACTACTTATCTTGTATTCAGCAGTATATTCTACATTAACTGAACAGCTAATAAATATTTATATCTATTTCTCTGTGTTATTCTTTATAGATTACTTAAAATTAGTCTATTATAAACTTTTTTACCTTTCTGAACAATAAAAAAATGGTATAGTTGTGCTTGTAGATGGTAATCTTATTTGGTTGCATGTCATGGGACTTATGAAATTGAATTTTTCCCCATTGTCTTTAATATTTAATCACACTTTAATAAATAGCAATTTCATAACATTATTAATTAGCTATATTTGTTAATTTTAACAGTTCACTTTTGTGACTGATAGGTCCTGGGTTCGAATCTCGCGAAGCGCGATCGTGGAGGACTTTCATATTGGGACGAAGTGGCTGTCCACTGCTTCCAGGTTCTCTATGCTGGTCCAGCTTTAATTGACTCATGATCTCAACTAGAAAAATTATTATATTATACACAAAACCCCTTCTGACTTTACAAATCACTGTTATCAATTAAATTATTGACTGTTAACTGTTATTCTATTTGATTTTTTCGAAACCGACTGATGATCAATCTAAATAAAATATTTTAAAATCATTGTGATCAGTACAGTTTCGATTTGTATTTAGTGTCTAGTAAATTCTCCGCTGTTATCTTTGTATTCTTCTCTGAATCATGTTGGTTCTTTTGGCGAGTACTTGTCTTTCATGGTTATATCAGTCAGGAGTATAAGTAGCTCACATCTTCGACTTTAGTCATTTACTGTCCATATACAATGCAATTGATCAGCTATTATTTCATTTCTGATTTGGTTCACTGCTTAATTTTATAAGCTTTCAGTAGAACGTCACAAACGCATTGTAATGTTACTGGCTGGTTGGCAGAAAGGATCTGGTTGCGAAGGGTTGATTTTTTTCTTGTTAAGGATGTGTCAGTGGTTTTCGCTTTCCTGTCTTCAACACCATTGAAAAATAATTTTCCTTGAGGTACATGAAATGGGAACTATTGTGACAGTGGTTATAACTAAGTTTGAGCCTAACAGACAACAGCGTGAAACACGTCACATACAGGGTTTTGTTATGGAGTGAAGCCTAACCTCTGGAGACGGAAATATGTAGAGCAAAATGAGGTGTTCTATTTTTAAGACTGATCTCTTCTTGCCCTTTCTTCCCGTGATAAAGAAACAATATCGATGTCGATGCTGGTTGTCTGAGGCAAAATAATATTGACAATCACATCCCTAAGAAGTACTATCCTTCTCATACATATCTTAATTTGTTAGTGTGATTTTGTGATAACACAGTAGGGAAAGATAATAAGACATCATATTTTATGATTAGTAGTTTCTAAATCACAAACTGATCATTGTCAGAACACCATTGAAAACAAATAATCACTGGACAGCTCCACCGTGCCGACACACGACCTCCTCAAAGGGTACTGAACCTAAGAACTTCAGTACTTAATGTGAACGTTTGACCGCTAGACCACTAACTGTGCATGTCTAAATTCAATGTATTCACGATATTGGGCGATTATCTTCTATTCCCTCACACTCGACATAGTTGAAATCCATTTAAAATTGGTCACTATTATTATCATAAGAAAAAATATGTCAGTTCACCACGTAACTGAATCACGAAAATCCCTTGTAAACTAAAATACAGTTATAAATAGACGAACAAATATTTTTCTCTGCATCAAATTTCTCTTTCTCCTATTTAACCATAAACAAATAATCCATAATGATTGATTAACATACATTTTTTTAAGCACTGAAGGATGGTGGTTTTCAGTGGAATCCAATTTGACGCGCGTTCCGTCCTATTTGGCACTCGTCGGCTGAATGTACATGCATCCCACAGTTGATTTTTACTCAGGGACTCGAACCCAGTACCGTTCGCTTCAGAGACCATTCCGTTATCCACTTAGTTACTGAGTCCTGATAGCCACTTGCTTGTGCAATGGGGTGAAGTTTGAATTCACTTGGTACTGTTTGAATTTAAATGAGTCCCGGAGTGAACATCAACTCTGCGATGAAGGTAAATCCAACTGACGACTCCTAAAGAGGACTAAATACGCGTCCTGGATTCCATTGCTAGCCACTATCCATCATTGCTTACAAAAAGCTTGTGAATTAAGGCAATATCGAGGTACAGTGATTATAATGATAAATACAATGATAAGTAAAATAAACGTTAAAGATATATGGGAACATTCCAGAATGTTACTTTAGAACTTGATTTACGACATAAGTTTGAAAATTGTTGGGCATACAGCTGCCTACTCAATGTAAATAAGTAGTATAAAACAACATACAAAAGAGTAGAAAAGGAACAAGTAGGAACAATGTAAGACAAACTTAACAATAATATATTATTCAATGAACTCTTTCTACCCGTCTATTTATTTAAATAACTAGATAACTGACTAACGTATAAATATACATTGATTTGTTTTTATTCATTTGCATCATTGTTCAATGTTTATTTTGTTTAAATATTTTAATACTTAATCGAATGTTATTTCATTCTCTGAACTTATTCATTGATTCATTCATTCATTCATTGAAATAACTAACTAATCAAATGAAACTAAATGAAAACCTTCATGAATCTATCAATCATTCAATTTCTAGTTAAATGAACTGAAAATCTAAAATTTAAAACAAACATATATATATTAAAAGAATGGGTTTTGTGGACATTTTTTAGAAATTTCACCATGTCTGTTGTGAGATAGGAACTTACTGAAGACAATGGCGTACGGTGGCCAAACTTCGTGGATTGGTTGAAGTTAGACATTAACACCGTCGGATGCCGGCTCAGTGGTCTAATGGTGAAGTGATCGCTCGCCAAGCCACTTGCTCCTGGTTTCGAATCCTGCGGGGGACAGGTCTAGCTTAGATTGACTCATGAGTTAAATTGTGAAAATACTACCATCTCCACAAATCCCCATACTGATAATGATGTGTAAGAATTTAGAAATTTTGAATGTAAGTCTTATTTATTGTCAAAAACATGTTGCCTCTTTATATAATTAGTTGGATGGAAAAATTTATTCCCTATTTATAATTCGTGGTGACATATGTCAGTAGGATTGTCAGTCTGTCAGTCACCTACAACGTAGGACCAGGCACATATGTGCACCAGTCCAAAGTTACCATACTTCATTAGCACAAAATGAACACCGAATTCATAGTCGGAGTTAGTTCAGTGGTGGTAATATATAAAAGAAAGATTGTGTGTAAACATATAGTACCGAAGAAAGAATTAGTACATAGAAAGAAAGATATGAAGCTATTTTAATTTCATAGTTTCAGGTGCCAGCTGGACAGCTATAACCCCATTTATAAAACATCTTTCAAAGGGCAAGGAACTCATCTAACTAACTTTTAATTAATTAGTATTGTTATAGACTTCAAAGAAAAACTTAAAATTCAATTCAAGATGTTTTCGCTTATTCAGATACTTACCATTTTCGATATCTTTCCTATTAAACTTTAGAGAATTTATATCATTTATAAATCAGATAAATACACTATATTCTCTTTACATGAATTAATTTGTTGAATCAAAGCAACTTCTACATAACCACATTCATACAAGAGGAAAAGGGTTAAGCAAGGTGAAAGTATAGTTAGTATTTGACTAAGAAATCAATCATTTCATGTAACCAATGTATTGAATTGATCAATTAAGGCTTATTTCGTACATTAACTTATATTTTCAATGGTATATAACTATCATGGATTTTCTATCATTTAAAATAAATAAACATTAGTGTGTATTAAAACAACAAAAAACAATGAAACTTTCAGTTGTGTTGCAGAGTTTAATCATTGAGGCTTAATGAACAATGAATAATTTTCAATAATAATTAAATATTGATTAACCATTGCGTAATCACTGATGTTTTGTTTGTCTAGACCTTTTTGTAGATTAAGATGCAACAGATTCATCAGTCTAGATAATCTATTCAAACGCTGAAGTGATAATCAATTCTCTCAAAAATATATGACACCGGGCATACCGCCGATATTATACGCGTGTTTAAAATTATCAATAGACAAAAAAGTATTACCACTCTCCGCTTTGCTGAAGTCATTGCAATTAAGAAACTGACACCGGACTTATGCATCCTAAAACAGACTTTAATAAACTTATCACTATCCTGGTAATCTTTTTGTTTCTGTTTGTTTTGTGTTTTGGTTATTTTACTTGTTCTAAGATATTTTACACTCCCCACCCCCTATTACCTAACTCGTAAAATAAATTTTATTCACATATTTCCACCACCTGATCCTCTTAAATTATGTTAACTTTCCAAATTCTATTTAATTATTATTACGTAATCTACTTTATCATTATTGAATTCCATTAATCACCACAATTATCACACAATTTATGAACTTCACCAAATTATTGCACCACCCACTCAGGATTAACCCCTCTCTTTTGACCTCTGACCTGTTTCTAGCATATATATGTATATATAGTTATTATTGTAATCCAGTGATTTACACTCATTTATGTCAATTATTTTCACACTATCTCCATGTAACACAAATTCTATCACAATTTTGCTTTGTAAGCAGCTGACGAGAAACCTCGAATTAATATGAATTCATACTATTCTGCATCAATGTTTGTTCTTGCTCTATTTATATTGAATAATTGCTGACACGTCTTAACTAGCTTAAAATTTAGATCTAAGATTTCCTGCCTGACTACTTCCGATCGTTTAACATATGACTGACGTTTTATATATTTTAATTTTAAAGGATTTAAATTATGCGAATTAGTATAAATTAAAAAAAAGCCCACTAAAATCTAAGAAGCAATAAACTACTGATTTGTGAGAGTATAAGATTCTTATTATAGGAAATTGTAACCAATAGAGTTAACTAAATCACACAGAGAGACAGGACCAAATGCTGATATCATCATTAAGAACTGTGTTACATCAGTAATGAATAAACGATGAACCAATGAATTTAAATTCATTGATTTCAATCCAACCTGTTATTCCAGATTATATAATATTCTAGATTTCTAATTGTGGGTATGTTGTGTTGAATAGTTTTCAATTCACAAGTAAACGGTATCTATCGGTTGATTATATTTGAAATGAAAGATCAATCTTGAACTATTCTATATCTTTCTTTTGTGTTTCATAAAACGAAAAAGTAACATCTAGAAAATTATATGAAGTTTCATTATCAAAATTTATATTTCTATGAAGGTACCGTTCGCTTCAAACATCATCGCGTTATCCATTTAGTTACTGAGTCCTGATAGCCACTTGCTTGAGCAATGGGGTGAAGTTTGTATTCACTTGGTGTTATTTTAAATGTATTTTCCTATTGTTATCTAGCACTACAATTGATCAGTCTCTTGTTGATATATGTGTATCCTGTGTGGATTACTTCTTTATAGCCTTAAGTCAGAAGCTTTTTAAGCAAAGATAGAATCCAGTTGACAAGTCCCAAATAGGACGAAACACTTGTCCTAGATTACACTACCAGCCGCCCTACCGTACATAAAAGGAATATCAGAAACCGCAACGAGACTGCTGAAAACCTTCGGGATAGGTGTGGCGCACAAACCAACAAAATCACTACAATCAATCCTATGCAAACCAAAGGATGAAATAACAAAGGTAAACAAATCAAACATCATCTACAAAATAAATTGTACCAACTAAGACAAACACTACATCGGACAAAGCGGACGCCCTCTCTATGTACGCTTACATGAGCATCAATTAGCAGTCAAACGCCATGACATCTCTTCACTTATATCAATACACGTGGATAACTACGGACACTCATTCGATTGGGAAAATGTAGAAATCTTAGCCAGAGGAAACTCCAAAAACACCAGAGAATTTTTAGAAGCCTGGCACTCAGGTCAATCAGCAATCAACAAACATATTGAAATCAATCCAATTTATCAACCAATCAGGATAATCATGCATAAATATAGGAACGAAAATCAAACCAATGGGAGACACAACCAAAACAAAGAAGTAAACAATGATAAATTTAAGGTCAACAAGAACCAATCGACATCGAGGTGCACAGAACAAGCTGTGAAACACATATGGAGAAATTTGAACACTTCACTTCTATTTGAAGTTTGTGCTGATGATGTCGTTCAGAAGGACGATGAAAGCTGCACGACCAAACCATCCAGCTCAGAGAACAAAACTCCACCAAAAACGATGGTTTACTGAAAATTGACGTAATTTTCAGTTTCCTACTAGCATTATTAGTTTTTTTATTGACAAGATAACTGAATTTATAAATCTGTTAAGTGATATATAGGATTCTATATATAGAATGAACGTTTTGGTGTTGACTAACAGAAGGCAAGGTACTAGTATAAGGGTTGTGGAGATTATTAAGTTTTTGATTGAGATCATGAACCGATTGATGTTAGACCATCACGATTGAAAACCTGGAAGCACTGGACGGCCGTTTCGTCCTATTGTGGGACTCCTCAGCAGTATGCATCCACGATCCCGCTAGAGGGATTCGAACCGAGGGCCACAACTCCTATACTAGTAATCAACATGTGCTCACTAGTGACTAGCTTCGTGAGGGAATTCTCGGAGTTCTACTGAGAAGCCGTGACCGGTGGAGCTAATCCTTGTCGGGTAGAGACAGGTATCTACCTCAATACAACGGAAGTTGGTCGCGCAATTTCGTGGACTGGTTGATGTTAGAAACTATCACCATTGGATGCCATTCATGATCTTAATCAAAAACTTAATAATTTTATTGACTATACGATTTACAAAACTCATCCGATCATATCACATGACCAAGTGATTGCTTCATTACTTTATTTCCTCAGTAATAAAACAATGTCATCTATTAATTAGAATAATTGTGACAAACCATTTCAAAAATTGATCTTAGAAATGTTCCAATAGTATAATGTAAGTTCCTACGATCTAGATGTTTCATCAAGTTATCTGTTTTGTTGTTTGTTTTAGTACATCATTATGTCTATTATGCACACAATCTATTCAGGCGCGTTTATGAAAAGTTTACAACCTTTCGCCATACGGGATACAAAAAGGTACAATCAGTGACATCATGGTGGCTGGAAATATGCATTGAAACCAATGAACATTAATTCCAATGTGAATGACCGAACTCCTAACATGTAACTGATCATCATTCAAAATTTATCGTCACAATCGATCAAGATATAAGAAAAGGGGAAACTTGTTGAATGAATTTATGCTGAGAATTCCAGATTGTACCTAAAAAAATATCAAGTTGAATAAAGATTCTAATAATAATAATAAAAGGTGAATAATGTCAGTGATAAATAATCAATAAAAAAATAATCAATAAATTGTCCTTCTTACTATTCAACATTCAATTCTTATATGTGATACATTTTTTGTTGTTGGTTGATTCAACTAATAGTGATGATGATGATGATGATGATGTCAATTAAGATTAGACATGAAAAACTAATTTGTAATAAGCTATAAGAAACATCGCTATTCTTCCATGAATATGATGATAAACTGTAGTATGTAATACTGGCATTTAGTTGGAATCAGGAGTCAATCTGAAACAACAACACAACTATTAGAACTGATAAATGCCTTTGAATTAAGAACGTGGCGTATTGTTGCAACAGATATATTTTTGAAGAAAAATAAAATAAAATTGAACGACACGGTTCGAGTACAAAAAGGGAAAACTTATTAGTTTTGTTAATTGTTCTGTAGGTTCAACTTACGTACAGCTTCTTCTTCTTCTCCTTCTTCTTCTTCTTCTTCTTCTTCTGCCCGGCACACGTTAGTAATGTCACATGTAATGATTTCTAATAATGTTACAAAATTGCTTTATGAATTATTGACTTATTTTTCATTCTATCTAATTCTGATTGATTTTAAATGAGAGAAGAACCATTTATTGAATAGTGATTATGTTTATTATTTAATTCTGTCAATATTTAACTACTTAATTCGTAAATATAAAAAGGTAATGTTGATGTAAAAATAAGTGACAACTTTCAGCAAGATTCTATAAGGCTTCTCTACTCTACAATATCTAATCTTGAATTAGGAAAACTATAGTTCTCCTGTCAAAATGACATGAAAAAAATATATAACACAAGAATATATTATCGATGGAAATAAGGTTTAATGATGACGATTGTTAATGATTATTAAAACATGATCATATTTAATGAAATATGGTTGATACAATTATTGATATGAATGAACAAAATAGGAAGAAAAGAAGAAGAAGAAGAAGCGGTAAAGCAAAAAATGTAACCATGAGAAAATAGACGGGAAGAAAGAAAGTGTGTGTATGTATGTATGTGTCTAGGTATCCATGTATCCATGTATGCTCGTATGTATGCAAATACGCATACGCACAATGCAAAACAACAGTAAGCTAACTCAGGAATGTATATTTTATAAACTTATGAAATTTTCATGTCTCTAAGGTTTCTTAGTTTGTAAGAATTGTAATACATGTGATTAGTTAGAAGGGGGAACAGCTACACCTATTAACAAACATGTATTCATACAGACACAGAAACTCATGGTCTACTATTTACATGTTACAGAACAGTCTTGAAACTTAATTTTTTCTGTTTCATTAAAGTAAGAACTAACGTGATTATTTGTAATTATTAACGTATATTTTACAAGAGGTTGTAAATGGTCATCGAGAATATTTGCACAAACACTTTTGTAATCTTAGAAATTGTTTCATTTTCACACATTCATGTATATACTTCCACGAGTGTTCTATATGTATATGGCCAGTATTTCAGTTGACATTTTCCTAGTAATATTGTCGTGAATGAAGACTAAGTGACGATGATCAATTTATGAGTTCATACAAAATTACAGAATATCTTCATAAAATATAAGAACTATACACTGAATACTTCATTTGTAAATCTTCTTATAATTGTCTTTCACATTCTGTATGATTCTTCTAATTCACAATTCATTTCTATTTCCCTTTTCTGTTTTCTTCAAGTTGACTTTCACAGCCTTCAGCGGTGAGTCTATAATGTATGGACGACCTTTGGGCGACGCTGAAATGATTTTGAGAGTGTCTACCTACTTCCTAGGTCTAAATGAGCGTTACAAAGAGGTGCGCAGAATAAGGATTTTGATTTACGTTTGATGGTTAGTGTTAAGAATTAGACTTAGGGTTTTCATCACGAACTAACATCAGCTATAATACAAGGACTCTATTTAGCCGAATGAGTGAATGAATTCCGCGCCAAAATCTAAGACCTATTATCGTAAATCTGATTGGTTCATCCATAGTCTCGCCCCTTCTGCTGACATACATTTCTCTTCTAATTTGTGTTACAAACTACTTATGTCAGTCGATATAAGTAACATAGATTATTATTAGTTAATATTTATGGATCATTGAATGAAACGGTTATTTTCAATATTTCTCTTTGATACATTTTGTTACAGCTATTTTTTTGTATGTTGAGTAAATATTGATTTTCATCGTGATAATATCAATGAGTGAAATAGAGAAATAGAATAAAAGGATTACGTAATCTGGGAATAGTTTCTATTTGATGTCAAGTAGATGACATTTGAAAGCAAAAACAAAAAAAACGGTGATTATTACCATGATTCTTAATGGTTTTATTCAGTATTGTTTTTTATGTTACAATATAGAATTCTTAGTCCAAAGTATTTCAACAAGTTTTCTTTTGTTATTGCTACATCAATCTTGACATTTTATAATGATAATAAACAATCATCTTGTAGATCATTTAAACAGGGTTCTCAAATTGTGATTACATCACAATTTTTGACACATATTACGATTTAATAGAAGTTGAAGATAATTCATCCTGTCAATGAATGATGTTCAGTTAGATGTTAGTAGTTCATGAATCGACAACGGAATAATGTTCACTCTTTTTTTTAATGCAGTTGAATGAGTTATGCAAATAATCAACATAATGTTATGTTATAATAAATGGAAACAGATAACTTGTTGAAATATCTACATAACAAGAACCGGTAACTCAGATATATTCAAGAAGGTCGTCAGATAAAGAATTCAAAGATTAGTAAATCGTTAAACAAATTCGACATTTAAAAAAGCAAAAACAATCATGACTTATAAATGTTTTGAATTCTTCAAAATGATTCATATGGAAATGAAAATAGTTGTCCAAATTAGTAAATATGTATAAATTGTATAATCCGATTTATGAAAAAAATAGGCAAAAGTGAAGAATAGACTACTTACTAATTAACGATTTGACTAAATCAACTGGTTTATCAAAATATTTTCAATTTCAATGTTATCACATAAATAAACTCTGTTGAATGAATACGGAAATGTTTTTTATTTTGGTTACTGCTTCTTTTTAGCGAGCCAGTTTCCTACGGGATGAGGTCGTTAATCCCATACCAACCTCTCCTCCTTTATCTGGACTTGAGAGCGGCGGTAGTTACAGAGGGGCTATGGAGGAGTACATAATACTAATTAGTTGAGTTATCCTGATTTGTTTTCGTTTTAAATTTCCTAAGGAACTAGAATTTGAACTCTTAATTAAATATTACAGTTTCTTCCTATTGTCACTTTTCACTAAAATCTTGTTGAATAGTTTATTGAGTAGTACATTTATCAGGAGAACTTCAGGTTTTCAGTTTTATTCCATACCTTTCTTCTAGACAGTTCACCATATACCATGCCTCTGTATTGACAATCTTAACATTAAAATAATGGGAGGATATATATATATATATATATATATATATATTGTAGCGGAAAATAAGTTTTCGACATTTGATGCTGACTACATTAGTTTTAATGGACTCACCTAGCTAAAGGCGCTCGGTGATGCATCCGCACCAGATCACGAGTGAGAACGCCGTACTCAATTTGCCTACAATCGTTAGCCAGTTTAAATCAGGTGATTCTCGATATATTGATTGCTTACCAAATATATCTTCGAAACTCCTCGCTTCTGTCTTTTGATTTCACTAGGTGGACACGATTCATAGTAGAAGGTGTTACTGGTTAAAGCGTTGTCAAACTCCAGTAATCCGAACCAACAAGCCAAGTCTTTGTGTTCAGAAGAAATTTGTAACTCCCTTATCTCTCCCTTGGCCTTAATTAATAAATGAATTTATTTATTTATTTTTTTTCTAACTTTCTCTTCGTTTATTATTTTTCTTCACAACAATATTGTTCGCTTATATATGTTGTTCTAAATTTACAATATGGGAATATTTCAAATATATATTCTGTCCAACAAACAGATTAATCGAAGTAAAGTCTTATTTTCTGACGTTTTGTGTACCCTTATGCTATCCCTTTCAAAATAATTTGTATTTCTTGCAATCTTCATACTCTATATCCATTTATATTGGTCATAATATTTACTGAAGTTAGATATTTCAGTCGATTTGTCATTTCACTCGTTATATGCTCCTTCGATTTTATATTGAAACCATACGCACAAATTCAGTCTATCAATAATCATGGACTCCAGTCTCGCGCGCAAACGCCCAACCAACTAGACCACTGAGCCGGCATCCAATGATGTTAATGCCTGATTTCAACCAATCCATGATATTGCGTGATCATCTTCAATTTACTGAGGTAGATACCTGTCTCTACTAGACACAGATTAGCTCCACTGGTTTAACATCAATCGATTCATGATCTCAATCAATAACCAAATAATCTCCAGAACCCTATACTGATATTTTTACATTAATCAAAATGGAAAAATTCTTGTTCCTTTGTAGTGGAATCTATTGATCAAAATCATGTAGTCTATAAAAAGGATCATATGAATTTTAAGTTCTTGAAGAAGCCATGAATAAAATAATCTGTGGTTAATCCATATAATTTGATACTTCAATCTAATGTGACAGATTCATATACACATAGTACAATGTTACAATTATTGTTCTATAAAGTTATTTTTATGCTAATTATTAGTATTGACTATAAAGGTTAAGATAATTTACTGTTACATCTAAAAACAAAATACAACTAAGTGGCTTAGATCATAGATATCATGATTTCAGATAAACCATATTTTGTAAAAGTCAATATTTATAAACTGTATTCATTTCTTTCTATACTATATCCTAACATAAAATCTTTCTTTTATATCGACTCACGTGCAAATGGGTTTATTCTCATTTAACTCAGTTAAGCCCTTTTGCTAACTTATTTAGCGGACAAAGTCATCCGTACTATAACAATTTATTGTACCCTTATTATTTTGTGCTTGTATGAAGTACGTATGCTTGAATATTGATTACTGCCTACGCATTTATTCACTCTGCTAGTCTTACTACTAACCGCTTATTTGATTCGATTACTCATTCATTTCACATGGTATAAATATGTCCATGTTATTCATGTTCAACACTTACTCACTCACTCACTCACTCACTCACTCACTCACACGCTCTCGTCACGCTCTTGCTCTGGCTCTGGCTTGCTTGCTTGCCTTTCGGCACAACTCTAGTATGCTTGTTTAACGCATCTGTACATTTGGATATATGTATGTGGTTTCGCAATAAACGTAGTCAACACTTCGTATTTGTCTTCTGAGTAATATACCGTTGGGGCGTTATACAGAACGGCTAGCAAGACGAACTGTATACGAAGTTAAGGTTTATATCGGATACCGACCACCACAACATCACTGAATAAAATGCTTACATGAATCTGGTTTTCGTCTTCTTATGCTAATAATGTATGGCATCTTGATCCTACCTTGTTACTGACTGATTGACTTTTAATGAACGTATTGCTCTAATTATCGATCATTTGACTATCTTCTTTTTTCTTTACTTTGAGATGAGATAAAGGTATAGTTTTATTGAATCATTCTATCAAATTGTTATAATATTTGGTTGATTATTCACTAATAAGATAAATGACTGTCTCACTTTACTGATAACTAATCATCATTCTTTTTATATATTACACTACAATGTTAATGATCTTTAATAATCGAAGGAAGAATGATTAGTTGAATATTCAGTAATAGAGCAATTGTGAATTAGTATCTAATTTCTATGAATAATTAACATAAAAACTTTTTAAATTTAAATATCCGTATTGAAAGCGAGCTATAGCTATGACTTATGTATCTTACACTACAGGAGCTCGTCCTATAAGAGCAAATGGTAAGCTGATAGACTTTCTGTAATCGAACGTTTGATCAACTTCAAACATTCAACTACCTAAGATTTTAATGTAAATGTTAAACAGTAAAGTCCATGTCATCTTTCATGATGAAATCAAATGATTAAACTGTACCATTCAAAATTGATTTGAATGATCTAATTAGTATTCAGAAATGAATTACAGTTTGAGTAATTGACTAATATTTTGATAGATTACAATCACTATATTCATATTATATATGGATTATAGGTAGAAGTCAATATAAAGATCAGTGTTTCAGCACATATATTAAGCTTCATTCCAATTCACCAGAGTTCTGGTGTTCATGTTCACACTGAAAATCGAATCTAGTATCATAAGCATTAAACATCTATGTGTTATCCACTGAGCTACTGAATTCAAATAATTTATAGATTATATAACATATATGAATTGTGAATTGTTCTTTTTATGTCAAGTTCTGAAATTGATGAATCCCCATTAGTGTATCAACATTCTAAATAGATTCTCTCAATGACGACACTTATTTACAAATATCACTGTGAAAATCCACATTGGGATATAGGTAAATTCAAATGACGAGTCCCGAATACAACGAAACGAATATCCTGACTTTAACTATTAATCACCACATAACTTAAATAAGATCAATATGTCAAATTGAACGGTTCCAATTCAATCGAAGATTCTAAACCAATTCACTTTAGATAATTTTGATTAAGATCATAAATCGGTAAATGTTAGACCACCATTGAAAAGATGGAAACATTGTACGTTCGTTTCGTCCTGATGTGAAATTCTTCGGTAGTGAGCATCCATCATCTGTCACCTAAGGAACTCAAACCCGGAACCTTTGGTCTCGTGCGCAAGCGCACCACAAAGCAAGGAAAAAATTGAAGATTATATATAAACAAATAAGCATACAAATATAATAATGATAAAATTCATTAGAATTATTTGAATAATTCGACTAATTTACAATTGATATTATTATTATTATTATACTTATGTTAAGTCATGCATTCACTTTGAAATCTATTTCTCTTCTTGGCATTCTCTCTTGAATTCGTTCAGTTTTTTTATTTTCTCAATGAATAAAATATAAGAAAAGTATAAGGATTGACGACTGGCTACTAAATAAATGCATCACTATAACCAGAAATGTTGCTTATGTTCCTATTTGTGTGTGTGTTTGTGTGTGTGCGAACCTTCTAACAGAAATAAATGTAGCTGATTATATATTCACGAGTAAATCACTAGACAACTCTTATTTTCTCTATACACATTCACAAACACACATCAATTCGATTGGGGAAAAGAAAGTTTATCTAAATAAGTTAAATGTTAGCAGGTAGAAAACAACTAAAACTGCCACAACGACGACGATCACAATAATAAGAACGAAAAACACAAAAAGAAATATGCAAAACAGTTGAGTGAGACAAATGAAAGAAAACAAGAAAAGAAAATCAGAGTCAGTTATAAATGGAGCATAACAAATTATCCCATACAAGAGCACTATATATATATAATGCTTAAAGACAAGATGCCAGATGGAAACAACTTACAGAATGTATGGTATAATAATGAATAAATAGATGTAGAAATATCTCCCTACATTAGTGTTGATTCTATCGAAGCGTCGAAGTAACCCCGATTCAGATACGCGAAAAATCGAAGTTACATAACAACGATTTGTCTACAAAAGCGGTTCTTTATTAAATGATACACAAAATTTAGTTACAAACCTCAACTTGTGAGATGTCTAGGCGTTTAAACGCATCGTTCAAGAATGAAAATAACAAAGGCTTCCTGTAAGAGTAACATAAAGAATGATTACAACATACGATAGTCCAAAGACAGCCGATAGCTGTGTATAAATTTGATAACAGATTATGAGCAACCGAAATTCGAACCAAGAGCAAACAATATGGAAAATGTTGCGTTTAAACAAATGCATAAAAATGTGGATAACCGTTACAGTAATTACATTACAGTGATTATAATAATAAATACATTGATAAGTAAAATAAACGTTAATGATATATGTGAACAACCACTGAGCCGGCATCCAACGGTGTTAATGTCTAACTTCAACCAATCCACGAAGTTGCGCTACCGTACACCATTGTCCTCAGTGAGTTCCTATCTCACAACAGACCTGGTTGAACTCCACTGGTAACGACTTCTCACTAGAACTCCAGAAGTGTCTCCTGAAGTCAGTCACTAGTGAGCAGGTGATTATTATTATCAGAATGGGTTTTGTGGAGATTTTAGAAATTTCACAGATTGAAATCATGAGTCAGTTGAAGCTAGACCACCATTGAAAACCTGGAAGCACTGGACGGCCGTTTCGTCCTAGTGTGGGACTCCTCAGCAGTGCGCATCCACGACCCCGCACCACCCGGGGCTCGAACCCAGGACCTACCAGTGGAGTTCAACCAGGTCTGTTGTGAGATAGGAACTCACTGAGGACAATGGTGTACGGTAGCGCAACTTCGTGGATTGGTTGAAATTAGACATTAACACCGTTGGATGCCGGCTCAGTGGTCTAATGGTTAAGTGCTCGCGCGCGAAGCCAGTAGGTCCTGGGTTCGAGCCCCGGGTGGTGCGGGGTCGTGGATGCTCACTGCTGAGGAGTCCCGCACTAGGACGAAACGGCCGTCCAGTGCTCCCAGGTTTTCAATGGTGGTCTAGCTTCAACTGACTCATGATTTCAATCTGTGAAATTTCTAAAATCTCCACAAAACCCATTCTGATAATAATATATGTGAACATTTAAGAATGTTATAGTACAACCTGAGTTACTACATAATTGTGAAAATTGTTGGGCACACAACTGCTTACTGAATATAAATAAGTAGTATAGACCATAAAAAAAGAGTGGAAAAGGAGTGAGCAGGAACAATGTAAAACAAACTTAACAATTAGTATTAGTAATATTATGAGTAGAAGTGTTAGTTTTAGTATTAGTAGCATTATGAGTATTAGTATGATTAGTAGCAATAGTAGTTGTCTGAGTAGTAGTATAAGTATTGGTACTAAAACTAGTATATCAGTAATATTAGTAGTAATAGTAGTAGCATTAGTAGTAGTATCAGTAATATTGTGAATAATAGAATTACTATTACTTTTAGTAGTTTTAGAGTTTGTATTATTATTATTATTATTATTATTATTATTATTATTAGTAGTAGTAGTAGTAGTAGTAGTAGTAGTAGTAGTAGTATAAATAGGAGTATCAATAGTAGTAATATTATTAGTACCAGTAATATTAGTAATAGTATTATGAGGAGTATTGTTAAAAGTATGAGTATTTGTAAAAATATTTGTATTAGTAGTATTAAGAGTAGTAGTAGGAGTAGTAGTATCAGTAGCACGGTGAGTAGTGTTATTAATTCTAGTACAATTTGTTGTATAAGTAGTATTATGAGTAGTATTATAAGTAGAAGTGTTATTGTTACTATGAGTATTAGTGTGAGTAGTAGTATTAGTAGTAGTAGTAGTAGTAATAGTTTTAGTAATAGTTCTAGTAGTAGTATGAGAATTATTATAAGTTATGTTATTAGTTGTAGTATTAGTAGTAGTAGTAGTATTGGAAGTAGAATCAGTAGTCGTATGAGTAGTAGTATGACTAGTAGTATAAGTAGTAGTATTAGTAATGGTACGAGCATTAGTATATGAAGTGGTATTAGTAGTAGTATTAGTTATAATATTGGTAGTAGTATTATAAATAGTATTAGTAGCAGTTTGAATAGTAGTAATAGTAGTGGTATGAGTAGTAGAAGGAATATTAGTATTATTATTAGCATTAGTAATAATATTAATAATAGTATTACTATTAGTAGAATTATTAGTAGCATATCAGTAGTACTATGAGTATTAGTATTAATAGTATTATAATTATTTTAAGCATTTGTACTAATATTATTGGTATTACTAGCAGTAATAGTAGAAATATTAGTACTAGTATTAGTAGCAGTAATAATAGTATTATGAATAGTAGTAATATTATTAGTATAATTGGTATTACTAGTGGTATTAGTATCAGTATGAGTATTAGTATTAATAGTAGTATGATTAGTAGTATTGATAGTAGAATGAGCATCGGTATTATTATTAATTTTAGTAGCAGTATGATTGGTAGTAAGTGTATTAGTTTTAATAGTAGTATGAGTTGTAGTTTTAATAGTAGTAGAATTAGTAGTATTAGTAGTAGTGTGAGTAATAGTATTCGTTATATTAGTGGTACTATCAGAAGTAGTACAATTGCTAGTATTAGTAGTAGTATTATTAGTAGTATTAGTAATGGTTTTAGTAGTAGTATTAGCACTAGTATTTGTAGTAGCATTAGTAGTAGTGTGTGGAGAAGTATTGGTAGTAGTATTAGTAGTATTATTGGTAACAGTATTGATAGTAGTATTAGTACTAGTATTAGTAGTAGTAATAGTAGTAGTATGACTAGTAACATTAGAAGAAGAATGAGTATTAGTAATAGAAATAGTAATAGTATTTGTATTATTTGTAGTTTTATTACTAGTATTAGTAATATTATGAGTAGTTGTATGAGTCGCATTATTAGTATAATTATAAGTAGTAGTATGAATAATAGTATTAGCCGTGGCATTAGTAGCAATATTAGTAGTATTATTAGTAACTTTATTAGTAGTTATATTAGTAGTAGTATTTGAAGTAGTATTCGTAATAGTATTAGCAGTTATATTAGTAGTAGTATTGTAGTGAACGAGAACACGGGTAGGGACAAACGGATGTATTTAGCACAACAATTACAGTCTATTTCAAAATTATCTGAATACCATATATTAAATCGTCATGTCGCATCAAACCAAACTGGATTGTTTCTGTTGCAAACACCGATCCATTGTCTCCCATTCCATTGTTCAGAGGTTTTCTTACAAATTCCATTATGTTCTCGCTCCACCTTCCTTGATCTTCACCATCTTTTGCTGCCAGACATTACGTTCTTTTAACGCACGTTATACACTATTTATATGAATATAAGTAGCTCACACCACAGTATGAGTAATAGTCTGAGTAGTAGTATCCGCAGTAATATTAGTAGTAATATTAGTAGTGGTATGAGTAATAGTATTAGTATTAGTAGTAATAGTAGTATTAGTAGTAATAGTAGTATTAGTAGTAGTAATTGTATTGGTAATAGAATCATAATTACTAATATTACTAATATTATTAGTAATATTACTAGTACTATTATTGGTATGACTAGTAGTATTAGTATTGGTATTATTACTAGTATTAGTAGAAGTATGTGTAGTAGTGATCCTAGTAATATTAGTAGTTGTATGAGTAGTAATATTATTATTAATATATCTATTAATACTAAGAGTAGTATTTGTAGTAGTATAAGTAGTAGTATTTATACTAGTGTTATTAGTATTAGTACTATTAATATTACTAGTCGTATGAATAGTGGTATTAGTAGTAGTATCAATAGTAGTGTAAGTAGTAGTATTATTAATAGTATTAAATGTAGTATGAGTAGTAGTAAGAGTAATAGTATTATTAGTAATATTCGTAGTAGTATTAGTATCAGTATGAGTATTATTACGAGTAGTACGATGAGCAGTATTATTAGTAGTATTATTAATAGTAGTAGTATTAGTAGTAATATTATTAGTAATAATATTAGAAGGATGAGTGATAGTATATGTAGCAATATTTTTAGTAGTGTGAATATGAATATTAGTAGTTTTATGAAAAGAAATATGAATCGTTGTTTTAGTAGTAGTATGAGTAGTAATATTAGTAGTTATCTGAGTGGTAGAATGAGTAGTATTATGAGTAGTAGTATGAGTAATAGTATGAGTAGTAGTATTTGTATTAGTATCAGTATTAGTATTAATAATGGTGCTAGTATAAGTATTAGTGGTAGTATTAATAGAAGTATTAGTAGTATTATTAGTAAAATTGTGAGTAGTAGTAACAGTAGTTGTAATAATAATAGTATTAGTATTGGTATGAGTAGTATTATTAGTAGTTTTACTATTAGTAATATGAGTGGTAGTATTAGTATTAGTGTGAGTATTAGCATTTTTATTTGTATAGATAATAGTATGAGTAGCAGTAATTTTAGTTGTATTGGTAGTAGTATTAATATTAGTATTATAAGTACTATTATTAGTAACATCATTAGTACTATTATCAGTAGTAACAGTGGTACTAGTAGCCTTATTAGTTGTAGTATTAGTAGTACTATTATTCGTAGTAGTAGAAGTGTTTGTATGAATCGTAATAATAGGAGTGTTATGAGTAGTTGTATGAGTAAGGGTACTATTAATATTAATAATAGTATTAGTTGTAGTCTTTGTATTGGCATTAATAGTAGTAATAATAGTAGTATGAGTGGAAGTATCATTAGTACTATTAGTAATAGTATAAGCAGTAGTATTGGTAATAATATTAGTAGCAATATGACTAGTAGAATAACCAGTAACAATCGTATTTGTGTGAGTACTAATATAAGTAGTAGTATTAGTAGTAGTATGAGTAGTTATATTAGTTGTAGTATTAGTAGTAGTATTAGTAGTAGTATTCGTTGTAGTATTAGTATTAGTATGAGTAGTAGTATTAGTAATGGTACGAGCATTAGTATATGAAGTGGTATTAGTAGTAGTATTAGTTATAATATTGGTAGTAGTATTATAAATAGTATTAGTAGCAGTTTGAATAGTAGTAATAGTAGTGGTATGAGTAGTAGAAGGAATATTAGTATTATTATTAGCATTAGTAATAATATTAATAATAGTATTACTATTAGTAGAATTATTAGTAGCATATCAGTAGTACTATGAGTATTAGTATTAATAGTATTATAATTATTTTAAGCATTTGTACTAATATTATTGGTATTACTAGCAGTAATAGTAGAAATATTAGTACTAGTATTAGTAGCAGTAATAATAGTATTATGAATAGTAGTAATATTATTAGTATAATTGGTATTACTAGTGGTATTAGTATCAGTATGAGTATTAGTATTAATAGTAGTATGATTAGTAGTATTGATAGTAGAATGAGCATCGGTATTATTATTAATTTTAGTAGCAGTATGATTGGTAGTAAGTGTATTAGTTTTAATAGTAGTATGAGTTGTAGTTTTAATAGTAGTAGAATTAGTAGTATTAGTAGTAGTGTGAGTAATAGTATTCGTTATATTAGTGGTACTATCAGAAGTAGTACAATTGCTAGTATTAGTAGTAGTATTATTAGTAGTATTAGTAATGGTTTTAGTAGTAGTATTAGCACTAGTATTTGTAGTAGCATTAGTAGTAGTGTGTGGAGAAGTATTGGTAGTAGTATTAGTAGTATTATTGGTAACAGTATTGATAGTAGTATTAGTACTAGTATTAGTAGTAGTAATAGTAGTAGTATGACTAGTAACATTAGAAGAAGAATGAGTATTAGTAATAGAAATAGTAATAGTATTTGTATTATTTGTAGTTTTATTACTAGTATTAGTAATATTATGAGTAGTTGTATGAGTCGCATTATTAGTATAATTATAAGTAGTAGTATGAATAATAGTATTAGCCGTGGCATTAGTAGCAATATTAGTAGTATTATTAGTAACTTTATTAGTAGTTATATTAGTAGTAGTATTTGAAGTAGTATTCGTAATAGTATTAGCAGTTATATTAGTAGTAGTATTGTAGTGAACGAGAACACGGGTAGGGACAAACGGATGTATTTAGCACAACAATTACAGTCTATTTCAAAATTATCTGAATACCATATATTAAATCGTCATGTCGCATCAAACCAAACTGGATTGTTTCTGTTGCAAACACCGATCCATTGTCTCCCATTCCATTGTTCAGAGGTTTTCTTACAAATTCCATTATGTTCTCGCTCCACCTTCCTTGATCTTCACCATCTTTTGCTGCCAGACATTACGTTCTTTTAACGCACGTTATACACTATTTATATGAATATAAGTAGCTCACACCACAGTATGAGTAATAGTCTGAGTAGTAGTATCCGCAGTAATATTAGTAGTAATATTAGTAGTGGTATGAGTAATAGTATTAGTATTAGTAGTAATAGTAGTATTAGTAGTAATAGTAGTATTAGTAGTAGTAATTGTATTGGTAATAGAATCATAATTACTAATATTACTAATATTATTAGTAATATTACTAGTACTATTATTGGTATGACTAGTAGTATTAGTATTGGTATTATTACTAGTATTAGTAGAAGTATGTGTAGTAGTGATCCTAGTAATATTAGTAGTTGTATGAGTAGTAATATTATTATTAATATATCTATTAATACTAAGAGTAGTATTTGTAGTAGTATAAGTAGTAGTATTTATACTAGTGTTATTAGTATTAGTACTATTAATATTACTAGTCGTATGAATAGTGGTATTAGTAGTAGTATCAATAGTAGTGTAAGTAGTAGTATTATTAATAGTATTAAATGTAGTATGAGTAGTAGTAAGAGTAATAGTATTATTAGTAATATTCGTAGTAGTATTAGTATCAGTATGAGTATTATTACGAGTAGTACGATGAGCAGTATTATTAGTAGTATTATTAATAGTAGTAGTATTAGTAGTAATATTATTAGTAATAATATTAGAAGGATGAGTGATAGTATATGTAGCAATATTTTTAGTAGTGTGAATATGAATATTAGTAGTTTTATGAAAAGAAATATGAATCGTTGTTTTAGTAGTAGTATGAGTAGTAATATTAGTAGTTATCTGAGTGGTAGAATGAGTAGTATTATGAGTAGTAGTATGAGTAATAGTATGAGTAGTAGTATTTGTATTAGTATCAGTATTAGTATTAATAATGGTGCTAGTATAAGTATTAGTGGTAGTATTAATAGAAGTATTAGTAGTATTATTAGTAAAATTGTGAGTAGTAGTAACAGTAGTTGTAATAATAATAGTATTAGTATTGGTATGAGTAGTATTATTAGTAGTTTTACTATTAGTAATATGAGTGGTAGTATTAGTATTAGTGTGAGTATTAGCATTTTTATTTGTATAGATAATAGTATGAGTAGCAGTAATTTTAGTTGTATTGGTAGTAGTATTAATATTAGTATTATAAGTACTATTATTAGTAACATCATTAGTACTATTATCAGTAGTAACAGTGGTACTAGTAGCCTTATTAGTTGTAGTATTAGTAGTACTATTATTCGTAGTAGTAGAAGTGTTTGTATGAATCGTAATAATAGGAGTGTTATGAGTAGTTGTATGAGTAAGGGTACTATTAATATTAATAATAGTATTAGTTGTAGTCTTTGTATTGGCATTAATAGTAGTAATAATAGTAGTATGAGTGGAAGTATCATTAGTACTATTAGTAATAGTATAAGCAGTAGTATTGGTAATAATATTAGTAGCAATATGACTAGTAGAATAACCAGTAACAATCGTATTTGTGTGAGTACTAATATAAGTAGTAGTATTAGTAGTAGTATGAGTAGTTATATTAGTTGTAGTATTAGTAGTAGTATTAGTAGTAGTATTCGTTGTAGTATTAGTATTAGTATGAGTAGTAGTATTTGCAGTAGTATTATTATTGATTTTATTAGTAGTTTTGATAGTAGATTTGGTAGTATCATTATTATTACTAGTAATTTTAGTAGTGGTATTAACTGTAGTTTGAGTATTAGTATGAGTAGCAGTAGGAGTAGTAATATTATTTACAGTATTAGTTGTAGTGTTAGTAATGGTATTCGTTTTAGTATTAATATTAGTATTAGTAGTGGTATTATTAATAGTATGAGTAGTCGGATTTTTAGTGGTCTTTGTAGTAGTATTAATAGTAGTAATATTATTAATATTAGTAGTAATATTAGTAGCAGTATGAGTAGTAGTATAACTAATGGTAGTATTATTATAGTATTGGTATTATTGTTAATATCAGTATGAGTTTAAAATTTGTAATAGTATTAGTAGTATTATTTGTGGTAGTAATAATATTAGTATGATTGGTAGTATTAGTATTAGTATTAATATTATTATTAATATTACTATGACCAGTATTATTACTAGTAAAATTTGCTGTAGTATCAGTAGTAGTATTCGTAGTATTATGAGTAGTATTATGAGAAATTTTATGAATATTAATATTAGTATTGGTATTAGCATTAAAGTGATTAGTAGTATTAATATTATTATTAGTGGTAGTATTAGTAGTAATATTAGGAAAGTATTAACAGTAGTATTAGTAGTAGTATGAATTGTAGTATTATTATAAGTATTTGTAGTACTACGAGTAGTATTATTGGTTATAGTATTAGTTGTATTATCAGTCGTAGTATGAGTAGTAGTATTCGTAGTTGTATTAGAAGTAGTACTAATAATACTATTAAAAGTAATATTAATAGTAGTATAAACATTAGTAATAGTATTGGTTTTGGCAGTAATATTAGTCCTAGTATTAGTAATAGTATTTGTAGTATTTTTCGTAGTAGTGTGAATAGTGGTATGAGTATTAGTATTCGTTATAGTATTAGTAGTACTATTATTAATAGTATCAGTAGTTGTATTATTGGTAGTATTAGTAGCAGTAATAATAGTGATAGCGATAGTTCTATTATTAATAGTATCAATATTCGTATTATCAGTATTGGCAGTAGAATTAGTAGTAGTATTATTATTAGCTTTAGTAGTAATACTCCTAGTAGTATTATTAGTAGTATTAATAGTATTACTAATAGTAGTGTTACTAGTAGTAGTAGTATTAATAATAATATTAGTAATACTATTCGTAGTTGTATTTGCAGTAGTCTTAGTAGTAATATTGTCAGTAGTATTAGCATCAGTATGAGCAGTAGTATGAATAATTGTATTAGTAGTAGTATTAGTAGTATTAATATTAGTAGTATGAGTATTATTATTAGTAGTGGTTCTAGCAGTAGTATTTATAGTGGTATTAGTATTATTATGTGCAGTAGTATTATTGGCAATATTAGTAGTAGTAATAGTATTAGTATTATTGTTACTATTGTTGGTAGTATTAGTAGTGGCATTAGTGGTTGTATTAGTAGTATTATTAGTATTAATATGAGTAGTAGTATTAGTAGCACTATGAGAACTATTATAAATATTTGTATTACTAGTAGTATGGTTTGCAATATTATTAGTGGTATTAGTAGCAGTATAAGTAGTAGTAGTAGTTTTAGTATGAATAGTGGTATGAGTAGTAGTACTAGTAGTAGTAATAGTATTAGTATTTGTAGTAGTATTATGTGTAGCAATAGTTGTTATATTATTGGTAGTATTATTATTAGTAGTATTAATAGTAGTATTTGTATTAGTATTAGAATTGGTATAAGTAATAGTATGAGTATTGGTATGAGTAGTTGTATATTTATTAGTTTCAGTGGTAGAATTAGTATCAGTATGAGTAGTAGTGTGAGCAGTAATATTGATTATAATATGTTTAGTTGTATGAGTAGTAGTATGAGCAGTACTATTAGTATTAGAATCAGTAGTGATATGAGAATTAGTAATACTAGTAGTACTAGTAATATTTTTATAATACTATTTGTAGTACTATAATTAGTATTATTATTATTGTTACTTTTAATAGTAGTATTAATAGTAGTATGATTAGAAATATTAGTAGTAGTATGAGTTGTATTCTAAGTATCCGTATTAGCATTAATATTACTAGTAATATTAGTAGTAGAATCAACATTATTATGAGTAGTATTATGAGTTATACTATAAATATTACTAAGAGTAGTAGTAGGGGTAGTAATATGAGTAGCCGTATTAGTATTAGTATAAGTAATATTAAGGGTAGTGTTAGTAGTTTTGATAGTAGTAGTAGTAGTAGTAGTAGTAGTAGTAGTAGTAGTAGTAAAATATTAGTAATAGTGGTAGTAGTAGTAGAAGTATTAGTAGTACTAGTAGTAGAAGTAGTGTTATTAGTAGTAGTATGAGGAGTAGTATGAATAATGTGATTATTAGTAGTATCCTACTGGCGGCCTGCTTGAATATCTGGGCTACCTGTTCCTCCGATCTACATATTTCATCAAGTTATCTGTTTTGTTGTTTGTTTTAGTTCATCATTATGTTCATTAAGCACACAACCTATTCAGGCGCGTTTATGAAAAGTTTACAACCTTTCGCTATACGTGATACAAAAAGGTGCAATCATCGACATCATGGTGGCTGGCAATATGCATTGAAACGAACGAACATTAATCAAATGTGGATTATCAAACTCCTAACATCTAACCGGTCGTCATTCAAAATTTATCGTCACAATAGATCAAGGTATAAGAAAAGGAAACTTGTTGAAATAATTTATGCTGAGAATGTTGTACCAAAAATATAATGTTGAATAAAGCTTCTAATAATATAATATAATATATTATTTGTAGTATTAGTAGTATTAACATCAGTAGGATTAATAGTATTGGTTGTAGTAGTATTAGTATCAATATTTGCAGTAGTATTAGTATTAGTATGTGCAGTAATATTAGCAGTAGTATTAGTCGTAATATTAGTAGTAGTACTAGTAGTAGTATTGGTAGTAATATTAGTAGCAATATGAGTCTTAGTAACAATAATGGTATTAGTAGCAGTATCAATTGTCGTACTATTAGTAATAATCATATCAGTTTGAGCATTAGTATTCGAAATATTAATAGTAGTAGTGTTTGTAGTAATAGTACCATTGGTATGAATAGTAGTATTATTGGTAGTAATATTTTTATTAGTATTGTTATTGGTATTAGCAATAGTATTATTAGTAATTTTAGTAGTAGCAATAATAGTAGTATTAGTAATATGAGTAGTAGTATTGTTTGTAGTATTGGTAGTAGTATTAACGGTATTAATACAAGTAGTTTAATTAGTAGATTTAGTAGTAGTATTAGTTGTAATATTAGGATTAGTAGTAGTATTATGAGTAGTAGTAATTGTAATATTATTAGTAGTAGTTTGAGTAGTGGTATTAGTATTAGTAGTAATATTAGTAATATTATTAGTTATATTTTTGGTAGTAGTTTGAGTAATTTTATGAGTAGTAATATGAGTATTAGTATTAATAGTGCTATTAATATTATCATTATTAGTAGTACTCGTAGTAGTATTAGTAGTGGTATTACTTGTAGTATTATTGGTGGAGTTAGTAGTAGTATTAATAGTAGTAATAGTAGTAGTATGATTAGTAGTATGAGCAGTAATAATAGTAATACCATAAGTAGTAGTATGAGTAGTGTTATGAGAAGTAGCATGGGTAGTATTGTTATCAGTATCATAGGTAGTAGTATAAGTAGTAGGGCGAGTAATATTATTAGTAGTAGTATCATTATTAATGTGAGTCGTATTAATAGTAGTTGTATTATTAGTAGTACGAGTAGTTGTATGTGTAGTAGTATTAGAAGTAGTATGGGTGGTAGCATAAGTAGTATGAGTAGTATTATTAATAGTAGTATTAATGGTTGTGTGAATGGCATTACTTGTAGTATATGTAGTTGTATTTGTATTAGTAATAAAATTGGTATAAGTATTAGTATGAGTATTAGTATGAGTAGTTGTACTTTTAGTAGCATTAGTAGTAGAATTAGTTATAGTATGAGTAGTAATATGAGCAGTAATACTGGTACAATATAAGTAGTATTATAAGTAGTATTATGAGTAGTAGTATAAGATGTACTTTTAGTAATATTATTTGTAGTAGTATGAATAATAGCATGAGTAGTATTATTAGTTTTTGTATCAGTAATAATATAAGTAGTAGTATAAATATTAATATGTGTAGTAGTATGAGTAATACTATGAGTAGTAGTAAGAGTAGTAGTATGAGTTGTAATATTAGTAGCGGTATTAGTAGTAGTTTAAGTAGTAGTATTATTATTAGTACTTGCAGTTGTTGTAATAGGAATAATATTGGTAGTATTAATATCATTTAAATTAGTATTATTACTACAATTAGTGTTATTAGTAATATCATTAGTATTAGTAGTATTGGTAGTATTAGTAGTATTAGGAGTGATAGTAGCATTAGTAGTAATCGTAGTATTTGAAGTATTATTATTAGTAGTAGTTTTAGTAGTATTGGTAATATTAATAGTAGTATTATTACAAGTATTATTCGTAATATTAGTAGTATTATTATTCCTTTTATTATAATAATAATAATAATTATTATTATTAGTAGTAATAGTAGTAGAAGTAGTTGTAGTTGTAATAATAATAATAATAGTGATAATAATAGCTGAATTTCAACATGTTTCCACCATGAAACTAGGAAATATTCGTTCAAGTGATATATGAAGTATCTGCACTCTCTACACTGCATGTAATTCCGAGTGGCGAGTGTGAACAGAGGAATAATCTTGGATTCAAGCTACCTGCCAGATCATTTCAACCATCTTGCATGTTTGTCTTTCATAACTTCGCAAACAGATGGTTGATTATTGTAGATGTCTACCAGAAGTGACTGAAGCTGCAATTCATGTTCATCTTCACTTTATAATAAAATATTTGCTACTTTGCGGTAGATCGAATAGTCTTTTTTGAAAGAACCCTGATCACATATGCCGCCACAAACCTACCAAGAAATCTTCCATATCAATTCGTGAATCTCTACAATACTGAAGTCCGTAGCCAGTTACGACAATACTAATTTCTCTTCAGAACTGTTCAAGTGAACAAATACACAGAGAATATTGTGATTTCGGTGAAATTATATGATGCTGTATCACATTAGTTTCATAAATGGTACGATGTTTCATGAATTGAACTACTATTCAACATATTGTTGATTCAATCAGACTTTTCAATGAGTGAATAGCAAACTATCACAACACTCAGTCTGTGTAGTTTTCATTTATTTACGACATAAACTGAAATGTGCACTTCCATTTGGTAAAACACAAAGACAACTATGTATAATACATCATCAAGGAGATTGACGTTTGAAGGAAGGAATTGTGATTCATTGGTTTATTTTCATAGATTACATGTTAATACTGAAAGGCTGAGTGAACAATAACGTAGTAGGAAAAGAGATGTGATCGAGTCCTAAAGTGTAGTGAAATATGGATTGTTCTGTAGTTATCAAAATTTCTCTAATCAGCATAAAACAGTAATGGGAAAACGAGGAATGTGGGGCAAAATATCATACAGCTGTGGTGTATACCACTTTTGTCTGAACACATAAGTAGTATGTAATACCGATCGAATCTGGAGAACCTGATAGCAGAAGGCTAAGAAGATCGAGTTGAAGAGAATTGAAGGGAATAAAGAAATAAATTTTGAACTGGAAGAATCATACAGAATGTGATGGACAAATTATGGAGATTCGCAAATGAAGTATTCTGTGCAATGATATTTGATGAAGATTTTGATGAAACAGCAATTCGGAAAATTGTTAGTTGAGTGATTCTATTTCAAGCGACAAATATTACCATTGTAACTGCAATGTGGAGATTCTTCATATGATCTGATGACTAAGACCACTATCAGGCTAATCACATATTCCTCACAACAGAACTGAAGAAACCGGATAGAGAGAGATGATTTCATGTAATCGATTATGTTTTCAAGGCTTATAACTAAATCTCCCATTCATACACACTAAAAATATATTATTACATAACTTCATTGACGTGTATCAGAAATCGTTCATTTATAAAGTCAATTTCAGAATGCTTCTCACATTTATTATTATTATTATTATTATTATTATTATTATTATTATTATTATTATTATTATTATTATTAATGGCTTTATTCAATATTATATTTTGGTACAATATAGAATTCTCAGCACAGGGTATTTCAACAAGTTACTTACTGAAAAAAAACGAACAAATAGGCAGTAGAAAATACAAAAAGAAATTTTTTTTAAAATAAATTTAAAAAAAAAAAGACTAAAAAAAAACTGTGCAAACTTTTTAAAATAAAAGACATGTTAAGAATGTAAGTTATTAACTAGGTTATTTCTAACAACCTGTTCGTCACATAGTATATTTGCTAGGTAAGGTATTATAGAACTTTTATACTTTTCCTTACGTGCATGGATTTTAATGTAATTACGTCTCGTTCTACCAGAAGATATACAAGGAGAAAGATAAGAGTGAAGGGGATGGCTAGTATCTGATAAAATAACACCTGCCAGGAGTTTGCATGATTTTAAATGTCTATCCACAACCATATTAATTATGGCCTCGAAAGATTCACCATACATCTTGCTAACTGCCTTCAGCACTCTTCGCAATACAGCAAAGTCTTTTCTCAAAAGCCCGGGAAAGAATAATGGAGAACAGTAAAGAATAATAGGTAAAATGCAAGAATTGACAAATTGTAAGAGTAAATGACGAGTAATCCCAAGAGCATGCAATCTCTTTATGTAGTAGGTCAGACGGAAAACCTTCTTCGATAACGATAAAACGTGGGAAGACCAAGACAGATCAGAGGAAAAGGTGACACCAAGATAATTGACCTTCGACACTGAGTTTATGAAAGAGTCTCCGATGGCACAAGCATTATGGGATCTCAAAATGGTGTTTATATTCCGTTCATGTCTCATGCTAAAGTTGACAGCTTGACATTTAGACGGATTAAGTATGAGACCATTACCAACAGACCAACAATCAATACGAGACAAAAACTCATTCATTTCTACGGGATGTAAAGAGGAAGATATAGGCATACATACAGTGAGATCATCCGCATACTTCACAAAAGTGTTTTCTGTGGAAGATGGCAGTTCATGCAGAAAAAAAGAGAATAGAAGAGGTGAAAGAACAGCTCCTTGTGGTACACCTTCCTGAGACAGTAGAGACTCCGAACACTTTCCTCCAAACACAGTGTACTGTTCCCTTCCAGAGAGGTAGGAACATAGCCAGTTGGTTATCCAGCTGTCAGTGTTGACGCTGATTAACTTGTTAAGTATCTATATACGTAGCTTTATTGATAATTCATCAATACAAACTCAATATGTATCAACATATCCACTGGAAAGCAGACAACGTAGAGTAATAAGACAAAATATTACAGGAAAATCATGCATGGAAATAGTTAACCATCTTAGTATTCCTACGTTAATGTCTCAATCATTATTTATTGAACAGTAGATAAAGTAGCTCTTTGAAGTTAATGGTCGTTCAGCATGCACAGTAATCAATGTTAACAGACCAATTGTTAGCAAAGATAGATTTACATAATGTATGCTTCAATAATCCAATCATACAATGAAGAGCATGTAAATGTGTATTGAAATGGTTTATAAATAAGAAAAGACGAATCATAAACTGAAGTAAGGCTCCTCCAAGAAATGAAGTTTCGCACTAAGCTTTGTTGTCGTCAAAAGATGTACTAGTCTATAAACAAAACGGAAAAAAACAATCTGAAAAGTTTCGCTTTATCACCAAAGCATTTGATTTTTAAGGACCTCTGGAAATCTTTTCCGTTTACATTGAATCTTCATGAACGAAATCTTCTTTAGAAAGTCAGAGTTTCGTTTCGTTTGGTATTCTGGTTTTAGAGCACTGTCACTACATCTGGACGAACGAGATGTTCCTTAAGAATGTGTGTTCTTCATTCATATTCATGTAAGACAAAAAACGAGAGAATCGATTTTATGTTTTTCAATAGTCAATGGCAATCAACTGTGGTGGTTGGTAAAACCCATGCTCCACATTACTGTTCTCTTAATAACTATGGGCGAGAAGCCACCTGGTTTTAGTTTCAATAAAAGATTATTAGGAGAATTTCTGAGTTCAGTTTTTCCATTGACTTTGACTTGATCAACTGTATTCTTTTGAATGACTTTTTTAGGAATCTCGGCCTCATCTTCAAGTAGGATGAAAAATTTAGATTCGTCAAGGCCGTAATCAGATAAACATAAGACACACTACAGTTCATCAATAGTGAAAAGAACGTAAATATGAAGAAATCTTGGTAGTTCAACAGACACTGAAAACCTATAAGTATTGGACTGTCGTCTCATCCAAGTATGCAACTAATCTGTAGTGAGCAATCATCATCCTGCCAATGATCACCGGTAGCGATTAAACACAACTTTATAATATCACCAATTGAATGAATTCAAGAATATTAATCACTGAGAATAAAATTAATGATCATAAAATCGACTCTTGTTGAAGTCTTAGATGTTCAGTCGTTAAGAGTTCCACACCACTACGAAACATCTATTCAACACCTAATACTTGTCAATGTTTATTTAACTGAATGTCACTCAATGATGTTGGCTAATAATAAACTTCATTCAAATATACACCTTGATTATGATATTCAATTGTTTCCGGAAAACACGTTCTGTCTTTGAACAATTCGATACTTCCATTTCTATTCACCATTTCAGTGAATAACGCGTCGATATCTGAAGTGATTATGTAATGAATTCAGTTCTCTGTATGAATATGATTATTAAGATGATTGTTCATCCTCCTGACGAGTCCTAAATGGAACATAACGTACAACAGCCAATCGATTGTATGTCATTTCTCAACATTAAGAATCATTTGTGACCACATGCCAATATTGAGATAAATCACTCAGAATTAATAAATGATAATTGAGATTACTTGATTACAGTGGTCTAACAAATAAGATGTACTACAGAAGTTGTATAAGCAAATCATATTGAATAATCATTTACATTCTTTCAACTCCTCTAATACACTGAACAATACTGACTGACGCATAATCTCGAATTCATTGACATTTCACAAAAGGGTTTTTGGTGTAAATTGTAATCACCATTGATAGATTGTGACATTCTCTTTCTTTTTATTTTTCCTATTTAACACAGTATGCATTAGGTCCTTCACCATGGATAAGAGAATGGTGAACAAATGGCTTGACCAACTTGTTATTATTCAGTTGTATAATGTGTAAATCTAATCAAGTTGTTTTGTTGAATCTCATACTAAAAAATCTACAAATTTATATGATTTATCGAACAGAAACAATCCAGATCATAAACATAATAGAAGTAACCCTATTAACCAGATTAAATCTTGATCTTGATATGCCTGAACTATGATCAGATAGGTTTTGTTTTCCTTTTGAATTAGATTTAATGATGTTTTGCATTATATACACAAATAATAATCCATCTGAATGATCAGTTCAATAAATCGTTGTTTGATCCATGGAAGCGTCGAGGTCACCCGATTGAGATACGCGTGAAACCGAAGTTCCGAAACAATGATTTGTCTACAATAGCCGGTTCTTCATTGAATAATACACAAAGTTTATAAATAAAAATAATATATTTGTAATATTCCAATGAGTAGAAAATTAGATTTTCTGACGTTTCGTGACTTAGTGTAAGTCACTTCTTCAGAGAATAAATAACCAAATTAAAATTAATTATATTGACTTCCATTCAGCACATCCTTTCAGTGCAAAGATCTCGCTAGCCTTAAATCTTTTTAGAAGAGCTAACAAGATCATCACACCAGAGGAAGACAAACAAAAAGAACAAACGAATATAGTTAGCATCTTACAATTTAATAATTTTCCTATGAAGATTATTAGAAGCATATTAAAACAAAACAGTTTATTACATTCTAATAATGATTCGAATGAAATGCCATGGATTGGTACTGTAGTTCTACTATACCGTCATGGCACAACAGAAGAAATTCAAAGGATCTTAAAACATCACAAAATCAAAGTGTATTACAAAACAACGGACACACTACGTAATACTTTAGTTCGCCTGAAAGACAAAATCCCTTTCATATCCACACAGAACTGCGTCTACAAATTAGGTTGTATCGTTTGTGATGCCTATTATATTGGAGAGTCATCCCGCGAAATCTTGACTGGAGCAAAAGAACATATTAGGTACACAAAGAAACCTCCTAACAATCCTGTAGAATTGAACCATCTTCAAATTAAATCGGCAACAGCAGTTCTTGCCATTTTCAACAACCACCAAATCGATTTTAAAAATATCAAAATATTGCAAAAAGGCTTTTCTAACTACAAAGAAAGGAGGGTAGCTGATGTGTTCCATATAATGCTTAATCCTACTTCTCTCAATAGAAAGGAAGGTCTTACTATACATCCTACTTGGACCATCTATCCTAGCCACTCAGTCTGATCGTATTTACAATTTCACACTATCATATTACAAATTTAAACTCTATCCTTTCTTACCATAAAGGTCACACAAGTTTTCATTCTTAAACAATACACACATACATACACACAAATTTACATACCCATCACTTATCAATCAACTTGACAGAAATGACATGACATCAACTTGTTCAGACTTGTTTTTGATTGATCCAATATTATTCGTGCATTGTTCCGTTGTACTATTTAAACTTGGATGAATTTTAATTTGGTTATTTGTTCTCTGAAGAAGTGACTTATACTAAGTCACGAAACGTCAGAAAATCCAATTTTCTACTCATTGGGATATTACAAATATATTATTTTTATTTATAACAATCAACCCAATGCTCAATTTATTTGAAATTATCAAATCAAACCATGGTAATGACAACTACACAAAGTTTAGTTAGAAACCTCAACTTGTGAGGTGTCTGGCGAGTTTAAATGAGTCCTTCAAGTATGAAAATAAAAAGGCTTGCTGTAACCGCAACATGAGTAATAATTATAACATACGATAGTACAAAAGACAGCTGACAGTTGTGTCGATATTTGACAACAGTTTATGAACAATCGAAAACCGAACCAAGAGCAAGACAACATGGAAACTGATGCATTTAGACAAATTCATGAAACTGTGGATAACTGCTGCAGCGACTAGGGTAAAGTAATTAAAATGATCAATACAATGATAAATACAATAAACGTCATAAATATATGTGAACATTTCAGAATGTTACACCACAACAGGCATGACAACATAAATGTGAAAATTGTTGCGAATACAATTGCTTACTGAATGTAAATAAGTAGTACAAAACCATACACAAAAGAGTGGAAAGGGAGTGAGTGAGTGAGTGGAACAATCTAAGACAAATTTAACAGATATTAAATATAAAATCAAGAACAGCAATATGGATTTGAGAATGAAATCTATACATAAAGAGGAATATTACTTGTGTCACTTTAATGCATAGAGACTAAGATTAAAATTATATGGATTACTCATGCCTATGTCACTTGTGAATTATTCATTGAATCTCCTTCCAAATAGACAAACAATGTGTGATTGTATAAATGAGTTTCAACTGATGTATCCATTGTAGCCATGTATTGGGAGTCCACAAACTGTTCTAATATTGGAGTATTCATTGATTTCCATGAACTAGTGATCATGGTTCAGTGTAATCAATCCAAATTATTCCCATAATTGACTTGTTGAAAGTGAATTTCAATAAGTTACTTTGTTGTCGATCACCATCCAAACTACATACACCCATAAAGGTAAAGTGTATAAAACTATTCAACAACTTTGTGTTTCTGTATTCTTCCATTATTGATATGCAAGACTATTGACAGTAATGTGAATTAAGGAATGGATACTTAAGTATAATTGCATTTATAAAACGGTTATATCTTGAATAATGAACAGTGAAGAAAATCCAACAAACACATCTGACCTTTTGTGAAGCAATTCAGCCAGATGAGTTCACATTCTACTGTTAACTACTTCATTCAGACTTAAAAATAGTGGATAATCCACAACACTGATGAGAAAGAACTCCGATAAACACCGTTGTTTACGTAGATTGCAAATAATATCGCTAGAAGTCATTCATTGTCGTTATATTCAGAGAAATCATGTACGAAGTGAAAAATGATATGCAAATATTATTGATTTTCTTAAGACACCCAAATTTACTCGGTCCGTTAATTAGAACTACAAACATTCAAGTCATCAAGATATCATGGACGAATACTTGTATCAGTTCCTGAGTTTTGCAGTCCATTCTTGTTCGGATATATTCAGCAGACACGTTTATTAAATTTTTCAATTAACATTTTCACTATTCAATTCATTCTTATTGAGCTATACTGTTTATCGATTTGTCATTGAAAAGAAACAGCTAACACTATGTGAATGAAAATCAGGTCATACTATTCTTCATATCTAAAGAGTGAAACTATGTATCGGTATGCAGTAATCAATAGCCGGAAATTTCTCATTTCTGTACATTTAAATTCCCCACTAATAATCTGCTGATATCTCAAAAGTCTGCTGACGTGTTCTTTCGCACAACGAATAGGTTGAAATTATGATGAAAAGTACAACAGCCGTCTAATTAATCTCCTTTGACTTAAGCACGAGTGACACATCTCACCGCATCGAAGAAATCAAAGGCAAGAAACTTGGATACGTTAAAGCGTTTGATCGCTAATTGATATTCATGCAGGAGAAGATGAAGATTCCATCCGCTTTTTACGATGTAGTGATGTTCACAGTTGGCACAATTGATTTTGCAGATGATGTTTGAGTTTTCTTTCGTGAATTCGTCCTTTGGTTTGCTTAGTATTTGTTGTAGTGTTCATGTTGATTTGTGTATAATCCTTATTCTGAAAAGCCTCAACAATCTCATTGTAGTTTCTTTATGTGGACCATCGATAACAGAAGAATAAATTACAAACCAATCTCTATCTACAAACAGTTTATTTCATTCACTTAATGATTGTGTAAACTGCTGTTGTAGCAGATCTTGTACTTAGGTAAAGAGAACATATGAAACTTCCATGAATTTTGGTTTCTACTGATACTACTACTAATACTACCATACATTTAATCTTGTTGTATAATGATTGAATATCCAATCTTGACTCCAGTTTCATATTGGCTAGCACTCATCATCAAGGCCTACTTGTAATATTTTTGAGTGGACTGGTGCTCTCAATAACACCCAGCTACTTATTTTCATACTTCACTATGGAGATATTCGGGGGACAATAAATCTTCAGTGAAACTAAGATATGTAAAACTGATTGATTAACCATCAACATGTGAAGTCTAGTTTGTTTAGTCGTTCAAGTATTGACTAAATTCTATTGACTACTATTATACGATTTACTATTCTTTATTTATTCTCCTACTATGTGTTACTATCTCCCTATTCTCACTTAACCTGTATAATACTTATTTCATACTATATGGTGTGATGTGATCTAGTCATGTTCTATATAAATTGCGTATATCCCAGTGCTGTATGGAATGTAGACTTTTGAAATGAACAATCTGTAATTCCGTTATCGCAAGAAAAGATCACAGTGGAGGGGATCAAGTATAGAATGAATCAAAGCATCTGAGAGAAGAGATCATCGTTTCACTGCATAGAAATAGAGAAGAAACAGTTTCAATGTATGAGAATGCGATAGTTGCACTGAAAGTCATTAGGTGGTGTCTCTTTTGATTCTTTTCTTATTCAGCCGAGTTAAAATTGTTACATGCAGTTAGTTAGTGATTTATTTATTAAACTATTTTACTAATCAAACGGTTTCTTTGGTCTTTATAAACGACTGTAACTGGAAATATGGGATTTGGTAATGAGAAATGAATTCCTAAGTGGAAATTGGATAGCAATGGGAGTATCGAATTGTTCGATGACAGAAGGTGCTTATCGGAAACAATTGAATATCATGATGAAGCTGCATATTTGAATGAAGTTTGCACGAATATTCGTCAAGGTTAGAACGAATAGTTTGACAGAAATTGGGCGTCGAGTATAGAGAATTCATTATATGTGAAAATTATATTTGAAATAATCTCAGTGAATAAAAATTAAATAATCCGTTGAAGTCAGACATTAACACCGTTGGATGACAGCCGGCTCAGTGGTCTAGTTGGTCAAGCGCCTGACGCGAGGCTGATGGGTCCTGTGTTAGAACCCCACGAGGCGGAGTCGTGAATGCGCATTGCTGATGAGTCTCACAGGTTTTCCAGGTTTTCCATGGTGGTCCAGATTCAATTGATTTCATGATTTCAACTGTTGCAATAAATAAAAGTGTGAGTTGAAGTTTGAATCATCGAAGTGCATGTCAAAATTAGGAATCAACAAATACATAATTGTATTGCTAAAAACTCAATGAATTCAGTCAAAATAACGATGCATGTGAAATAAACAGATTGAATTACGAAAGGGTTCAAATTACTTGTCAACGAAAATTTGTCAAGTAGTCGCTAGTTGAACATCGTCCTTTCGGTGCACGCTGTTCTTGTTCGCTCATATTTACAGAGCTTCTGCTGTCAATGTTTCTTTATGAATGTTTAAACTTTTCTGAAGTACTTTGGTAACATCGAAATTATTCTTGTGTCCTGTTTCTACGCATGTAACGCTATCGCAGACTTATTCCCAAGTTTCTTTAAATCAATCGAGGATTTTGGAACATTTTTCAAACATTGTTTGTGTTCCTTCAACATGATAGGCACTTTATTCCTGACTGGCGCTATATACTATGGAAGTCAATATAAGTAGCACAAAACACTGTATTTACATTCTAAATGTATGTTGATTAAATGATTGAATTCATCAGTCGATTTAAGCTAGATCAACATGAAAAACCTGGAAGCACTGGACGGCCGTATCATGCTATTGTTGAAGTCCTCAGAGGTGTGCATCCACCATCCCGCACTCATGATTCAAAACGAGATTCTTTGTTTATAATGGAAATCTATATAAAAAAGAAAAGCAGAATCATCAACTGAAGCAACCCCCTTTCAAGATATAAAGTTTCGAAGAGTTTTGTTGTCATGATTACTGACTCATAAATAAGGAAATATTTGACCTGTTCAAAATTGAACAATCTTAATACAGACTATGGGACGATCAATTGGACTTAGTGAATGAAATCATGCATAACGATCTGATGAGATCTGCAAAATAACCAACACAAATTCATGTTTAATTTAATTAGTCTATCAATAGGCTTCAGTAGATTATTTTAACAAGTTAGAATTATACTATTAATGATGATTGAGTAGTAAGCAGAGCTATGCTCAACTCATTCTTTAGTGATGATCGAATTTTCTAGATCAAGTTTCAATAAGACCACTAGAGTAACTGGTTAAGTTGTTAGATGGTTGGACTTAGTAAATAGAAAACCAATGTTGACACAAGTTTCATATTGGCTAGCACTCATCATCAAGGCCTAATTGTAATGTTTTTGGGAGGTCTGGTGCTCTCAATAACGCCCAGCTACATATTTTCATACTTCATATTTGAGATATTCGGGTGACGAATGACCTGCAGTGAAACTAAGATATATAAAACTGATCGATTAACGCCTAAAGTTTAATATCACGTTTATCAAGCATTCCAGATATTGACTGAATTATATTTACTACTATTATACGATTTACAATGCTCATACAAGTTGCATTCTACTTCCATTCAATACTGTTTGATCCTCTTGTCTCTCTGCTGCCAGTCATTCAGTTCACGAGTAATATCATATACACTTACATTGATATCAGTAGCACACACCGCAGTAGTAGTAGTAGCAGTAGTAGTAGTAGAAGTAGTAGTAGTAGTAGTAGTAGTAGTAATAGTAGTAGCAGTAGTAGTAGTAGTAGTAGTAGTAGTAGTAGTAGTGGTAGTAGTAGTAGTAATAGTAGTAGTAGTAGTAGTAGTAGTAATATTAGTAGTAGTAGAATTAATAATAATAATAATCATGTTTCATTGAAGTTTCAAAAGTTCCCTTTTCTTCAGTATACGTTGCGATACACCAGCAGTTTACATAATCATTAAGTGAATGAAATGAACTGTTTGTAGATAGAGAATTGTTTATACTTTCATCTCCTCTTGTAAATGGACCACACATAGATAATGGTGACAGTCAGTCTTATATACTGAAGCGTCGTTCAATATTTCGACAGCAATTTAATGAATACGCCCTGTTGGATAAATACTACAAGTAATCTGTATATATTACAAGCGATCACATGATGATTGAGTGAAGAGTAAAAAAATAAAGGTTTCTTTTTCTTCTTCTTCACCTTATTATTATTATTAGCTCAACTGAATTGCTTTCTAGTTGATTCATTGATCTATGAATTGCATTGCCATGGAATATTCTCAAATGAAGTAGCGTTGAAAAGCCATTTCTTCATGGTGCAGAACATTTCATGGATGAGCACCTATGGACACACTAGGGATGAAACGCTGAACCACCAAGTAATATAACGAGCTATTAATCACTAAAAGTACTGGTTCAGTGTTCAGTGGTAACATTCATGATTGAATCAACAGCCCAACCATAATCCAGTACCGATTTTTGGATTAGTTTTGCTAGGCATTAAAGAAAATAATAATTCACATGTCCTCATTTGTCACTGTTATATCTAGAGCTTATATTCTTGATATATCGTATACAACTTGAACACTCGAAGGCTAGAACCATCCAAGTCGTAAATGAGAAGACGAGTGAGAAAGAATGCCATTCCAAACTGCGTTAAACATGGTACAGAACTTTCATTTATTTATAGTTTATAGTAAAAGTGAAATCATCATTATAGTCATCCAACTCGCATTCAGTGCTCTTCAGCATTTGTTTGATAGGGGAGGTACACGTCGAGAATGTTCGTCCGAAAAATGATTGGGTGGAATGTATTCGTCTCTATCTGAGCTTCTGAAAACTATCTGCAGTTCACTCGCGAGCTGTCCTCACAGTCACTTTACAAATCGAATCATTCCAATGAGACATTTAAACTCAATTAATATCACTTCAGAGCGAATAATTTTGGGCCACTATATCGAAATTCTGTGAATATTATAAAAAAAGAATGACAGTTTTGGTAGTATGTTCAATAATTAAACAAATCAAGGCCTAAAGTAATTCATCGTAAATACTTCAGCATAAATCAAGCTTACCTCATTGAAAATACCATCGATTTGTAGAAATACAAGTCTCATCATGTGAATTCCCATTGTTCGAAATACCGAAGAATGTTGTCGAACCACACCCACCCACAGTCACATCATTCTTACACAAGTTTCTAAAGTAGTTAGTACACATAATTGTTCGGACTTGAAAGCCTCAATAATCATCTGGATTATAATTTGTCTAATGTTAAACACAAGAGAATGTGGATAATCAAAATTTTCATCTACACGAAGTTGATATTCGTTCTTGCCGCCAGTCATCGTACTCTTCTTCCCATTCCGTACTGAAAAACTTGGTTCAGTTAAAATACGCCGATGATTTGAAATTTCACAAAATACATGAGATTATAATCACGCATACTTGTTTACTGTATAGAAATATATAAGCTAATTTAGGGAGGATAGTGACAAGATACAATTCTCCTGTCATCTTGAATAAACATTCCAATGATTGTTCAACATGTTTTCCAGATGTAAACATCAGTGATGTGCGTTGACTAGGCACTTATAGATGATAATTGCGAATGTTGATCAGTTTTTGTTATCTGAACCATTTCATCCGTTCAAACCATCCGGTGGAGTTACAGAACATTCATTTGAATTACTTCCATATTTCAAAGTGTTTCATTCTTGGTCACCAGACTGCAATAATTCATAACGTTCCGAATATGTTATCTGTCAGGATGGGATACATCAGGATCACATAGATATGTATGACATGCATTTGATTTGATATAACACAAAAGTACTTTGAACAAGCTTCACATCTTCAGTAAATATCTAACCAGGAATACTAGTCATCAACACATAATAAATAGATTCATATAATGATTTACCAACTATTGACTCATTTAAACAATTCTTCTTTCAAATCAAAATAATGAGATTAGAAAAATGAGATATTCCGGTGTTTCGTCACTCGACGCAGGCCGCTTCTTCACAGAATAACTAAATAATCCAATCAAAATTCATCCAAGTTTAAATGGTACAAAGGAACGAAACAAAAATATTAGATGCGATTGATCATTCCCTTTATTCAACAACCACCAAATCAATATCAACAACACCAACCTTATACAAGACGAGAAAGGCTTTTCCAACTACAAAGAAAGGAGAGTAGCTGAAGCTTTCCGTGTAATGTCTAATCCTACTGATCTAATTATAAACAACGTTCTAACTATCCATCTGCATTGAACTATCTATCCAAGCTATCATATCTCATATTACTCACAATTCACACTCTAAACGCACATGCAAATTAAACACTATCCTTTGTCAACACAAAAGTCACATGTATGCATCCCTGAAACCGCACACACATATCTGCATACATGACGCATATAAATCACTTTAACCGAAATCACATGACATTGACTTGTTCAGACCTGTTTTCGATTTATCGTGCCTAATATTCTTGCTCTGTTCCACTGTACGTTTTCTAATTGGATTATTTCTGATTTGAAGAGACGACTTACATTGAGTGACAAAACGTCAGAATTTGTAATTTTTCTACTCATTGGAACATCACAAATATATTGATTTATTTATAACAATCTATGGAAATGATCAAGTCAAACCTTGATTATGATACCTGCCATCTGTTTTTGCTTATTTCATTTCATATTAGTGTTAAACAGATTGTAATTCATCTGGTCAAATTGAATGGTTTACAGGCAAATCAAATTTTACACTTGATGTTGTTTTGTAGTATATTTCCATTGTTGTTTAAAGCAGCAATTGATCAGTATTCTAGATAATTGACCGATCAATTGCATTCCTAAACAACAATGGGATGATACAAGCAAATAACACCAAATGTATTTAAACTTCACCCAAACGCACTAGCAAGTAGCTACCGGGACTCAGTAGCTAAGTGGATCCAGATAGTCACTAGTTTGTGCCTCAATAAAGGCAATCTGGATAGGATGCACATATGTATCTTTTGTTTAATGATTCTCTTAGGTATATTTATTCAAAACTGATTCATGGTAAATCCAGTTTCAAGTTTATGTCTAACAAATTTCTATGCTTACAGTCAACTAATTTGGATGAAGTGATTTCTACAATTCATCGATCACTGGGTGGTGATCAATGTCATGTATGTCAGGTCCTTCTCACGATTTGATACAAGATACTTCGGTCTCACGTGCAGAATCTTAACCTGTGGTCCACCGAGCTGGCCGATATTCAACGGTGTTAATGTCCAACTTCAACCAACCCATTTTCTCCATTGAGTAACTGCATCACAACAAACATGATTGAAATCCATCGGTCACTGCTTCTCACTAGATCTTCATGAAATCCATCTTGATAGCAGTCACTAGTGAGCACATAATGAGGAGTACCATAATAAGAAGAGACAATTGTCCAGTGCTTCCCGGTTCTCCATGGTGGTCTAGCGTTGATCGATTCATCAATTCAACTATCAGATTACAAAAATCTCCATAACCCTCAATTCTGGTACGTTAATTTGCAATCAGTGTTTTACATTCCTAGTATATTTCGAGAGATTGACGTGATCAAATAGAGGAATTGATGGTTGACTGTTATGCTTGAATTTGAGAATTCGAGAATTCCGATGCAGACAGAAAGAATATTTGAGCGAACAACTGATTCGATCATCAGCCTCTACAATAAATATCTATAGTGTTTGTCCTATTTTACAAATACCAAAATGAGGCAGGCATGAATGATTTGAACAATGTTATATGTGAGAAATGTTAAACACTCTCATCTGTTTCTATAGAAATACTTCAAGATGGTGTGATTTGTAAATTAGAAAGGTCAGTGAATGAAGGTCGGAATGATTTGTAGTATGGTGCCAAGTTTTTATCAATATAATTATAATCATAAAACTGATCAACCTAACTTTGTGTGGATATAACATGTGATAAAATGAGTATAGTCAAGGTAATTACGATAAGAAGGAATGAATGTGAATTAGGAAAGATGAATGGGTGGATTAGGAAAGTGTGGTGGACCAAACAGATATGAACACAAAAAATATAAACAAAGTTATTAAAATCAATAGTAATATTAATATATATAATTAATTGTCACAAATACGATAAAAATTGGGGACGTTACTTAAATTGATCAGACGTCGCGTGTTAGGATTAGGTCCAGTAAAGTAAATCCACAATTATAAATGTTTGTTGATTCTGAACAAGTTAGTGAACTCTCTAATGATATAATCCAACGTTGAATGTGATATATTTCGGTTACAGTCTATAAATGAAGATAGAATTTGATTTAGACTTCGGATATCTCAATCACAAATGGAAATAGAACGATGAGTGTGCGAGAAGCGTTGTATTTGTTAGCTAGCAGCGGTATGGCACGCAATGTAGCAGTACAACGGAAAGTGTGTTCAAGGTCATTTACTAAAACAACAGTTACAGTCATTTAATGTTAAATATACATACAGTGGAAGGTTGACAAAGTAAATACAAATAACATTGAAAACTATTTACAAAATAAGCTTGACAGGTCCATCTCCACAAAAGATATAAACACTAAAGGAATTTGGATAAGATGTCTGAAATATACAGTTCAGGTGTCTAGTGATCCTGTCGTTGACCAGCATAAACAGCGATGCTGGAGAACCTGATAGCAGATTGCTTAGGAGATCGAGTTGAAGAGAATAGATGGGAAAAGAGAAAGAAATTTTGAACTGAAAGAAACAAGCAGAATGTGATGGACAGATGATGGAGATTTGCAAATAAACTATTCAATGCAATGGTTATGATATTTGATGAAGATTTTGATGAAACAGCAATTCGGAAAATTGTTAGTTGAGTGATTCTATTTCAAGCGACAAATATAACCATTGTAACTGCAATATGGAGATTCTTCATGTAATCTGATGACTTAGACCACTATCAGGTTAATCACATGTTCCTCACAACAGAACTCAAGAAACCGGATAGAGACAGATGATTTCATGTAATCGATTAGGTTTTCAAGGCTTATGACTAAATCTCCCATTCATACACACTAAAAACATATTATTACATAACCTCATTGACGTGTATCAGAAATCGTTCATTTATAAAGTCAATTTCAGAATGCTTCTCACATTTATACGTAGCTTTATTGACAATTCATCGATACAAACTCAATATGTATCAACATATCCACTGGAAAGCGGACGACGTGGAGTAATAAGAATAAATACAACAAGACAATCATGAATGGAAATAGTTAACCATCTTAGTATTCCTACGTTACTGTCTCAATCATTATTTATTGAACAGTGGATAAGGTATCTCTTTAAAGTTAATGGTCGTTCAGCATGTACAGTAATCAATGTTAACAGACCAATTGTTAGCAAAGATAGATTTACATAATGTATGCTTCAATAATCCAATCATACAATGAAGAGCATGTAAATATGTATTGAAATGGTTTATAAATAAGAAAAGACGAATCAAGAACTGAAGTAAGGCTCCTTCAATAAATGAAGTTTCACACTAGGTAGCTCTTTAAAGTTAATGACCATTCAGCATGTACAGTAACCGCTAGAAGTCATTCATTGTCGTCAGTGGTCTTATAGGTTAAATGATCACACGTAAGATCGTAGGTTCTGAATCCGACCCCCATGTGAAGGATCCTAGCTACTCACTGGTGAAGTATCTCATATCAAAACAAAAAGGCTGTTCAGTGCGTCCAGGTTTTCACTTATGAATTCAACTTGAAGATTTTTAAATGATCATTAAAATCATCTCGACAGAGATGATTAAATGAAATTGGAAAATAATAATTTAATTGAAATTCCCATGTACAGCTAGTTCAATTGTCTCTCATATTCAATCAGCAAATAGATTTATTATTCAAGCAGGTATGAGTATGTATATTTATTAGATCCTCGAGTTTTGTAATGTTCGTTCACCTTCCTAACTGTTAACCTGATATTCATTTAACTATATCAACCACTACAGTCAATTTGTGAAATTATTACGACCACACTTCTTGCAAATTGTGAAATTTTCTTCACAACCGGAATGGATAAACTCCGATGAGCAACGTTGTTTACGTGAACTGCAAATAATACAAATAAAAGTCATTCATTGTCGTTATATACAGAGAAATCATGTACAAAGTGAAAAATGATATGCAAATATTATTGATTTTCTTAAGACACCCAAATTTACTCGTTCCGTTAAGTAAAACTACAAACATTCAAGTCATCAAGATGTTCTCTTTCACCAAACTCATACTCCTCTTCATTGCTTAAGGTAATTATCTTGATCAGCAGTACGTTTTTTGACAAGACGAATAGTTACGTCAGACAATAATTGGGTTCAAACGAAAAATGATTAGTAAGTGAATTTGTTCACGGACTCCAATTTCAGCCCACCCTTGAATTCACATGAAATCAAGTGCATAACCCTCGAGTATTGACATGAGCATGAATCTGTTCAGTTATCGATCCAGGTGTTGGCAAAATCACCAATCTCATCAAATATTTTCGACGAATAATTTTATCAGTTCCTGAGTTTTGCATTTTATTCTTTGTCGGATTTATTCAGCTGAGACTTCTAATAACTTTGTCAATTAACATTTTCACTATTCAATTTATTCTTAATGAGCTGTACTGTTTATCGATTTGTCATTGAAAAGAAACAGCTAACACTATGTGAATGAAAATCAGGTCATACTATTCTTCATATCTAAAGAGTGAAACTATGTATCGGTATGCAGTAATCAATAGCCGGAAATTTCTCATTTCTGTACATTTAAATTCCCCACTAATAATCTGCTGATATCTCAAAAGTCTGCTGACGTGTTCTTTCGCACAACGAATAGGTTGAAATTATGATGAAAAGTACAACAGCCGTCTAATTAATCTCCTTTGACTTAAGCACGAGTGACACATCTCACCGCATCGAAGAAATCAAAGGCAAGAAACTTGGATACGTTAAAGCGTTTGATCGCTAATTGATATTCATGCAGGAGAAGATGAAGATTCCATCCGCTTTTTACGATGTAGTGATGTTCACAGTTGGCACAATTGATTTTGCAGATGATGTTTGAGTTTTCTTTCGTGAATTCGTCCTTTGGTTTGCTTAGTATTTGTTGTAGTGTTCATGTTGATTTGTGTATAATCCTTATTCTGAAAAGCCTCAACAATCTCATTGTAGTTTCTTTATGTGGACCATCGATAACAGAAGAATAAATTACAAACCATTCTCTATCTACAAACAGTTTATTTCATTCACTTAATGATTGTGTAAACTGCTGTTGTAGCAGATCTTGTACTTAGGTAAAGAGAACATATGAAACTTCCATGAATTTTGGTTTCTACTGATACTACTACTAATACTACCATACATTTAATCTTGTTGTATAATGATTGAATATCCAATCTTGACTCCAGTTTCATATTGGCTAGCACTCATCATCAAGGCCTACTTGTAATATTTTTGAGTGGACTGGTGCTCTCAATAACACCCAGCTACTTATTTTCATACTTCACTATGGAGATATTCGGGGGACAATAAATCTTCAGTGAAACTAAGATATGTAAAACTGATTGATTAACCATCAACATGTGAAGTCTAGTTTGTTTAGTCGTTCAAGTATTGACTAAATTCTATTGACTACTATTATACGATTTACTATTCTTTATTTATTCTCCTACTATGTGTTACTATCTCCCTATTCTCACTTAACCTGTATAATACTTATTTCATACTATATGGTGTGATGTGATCTAGTCATGTTCTATATAAATTGCGTATATCCCAGTGCTGTATGGAATGTAGACTTTTGAAATGAACAATCTGTAATTCCGTTATCGCAAGAAAAGATCACAGTGGAGGGGATCAAGTATAGAATGAATCAAAGCATCTGAGAGAAGAGATCATCGTTTCACTGCATAGAAATAGAGAAGAAACAGTTTCAATGTATGAGAATGCGATAGTTGCACTGAAAGTCATTAGGTGGTGTCTCTTTTGATTCTTTTCTTATTCAGCCGAGTTAAAATTGTTACATGCAGTTAGTTAGTGATTTATTTATTAAACTATTTTACTAATCAAACGGTTTCTTTGGTCTTTATAAACGACTGTAACTGGAAATATGGGATTTGGTAATGAGAAATGAATTCCTAAGTGGAAATTGGATAGCAATGGGAGTATCGAATTGTTCGATGACAGAAGGTGCTTATCGGAAACAATTGAATATCATGATGAAGCTGCATATTTGAATGAAGTTTGCACGAATATTCGTCAAGGTTAGAACGAATAGTTTGACAGAAATTGGGCGTCGAGTATAGAGAATTCATTATATGTGAAAATTATATTTGAAATAATCTCAGTGAATAAAAATTAAATAATCCGTTGAAGTCAGACATTAACACCGTTGGATGACAGCCGGCTCAGTGGTCTAGTTGGTCAAGCGCCTGACGCGAGGCTGATGGGTCCTGTGTTAGAACCCCACGAGGCGGAGTCGTGAATGCGCATTGCTGATGAGTCTCACAGGTTTTCCAGGTTTTCCATGGTGGTCCAGATTCAATTGATTTCATGATTTCAACTGTTGCAATAAATAAAAGTGTGAGTTGAAGTTTGAATCATCGAAGTGCATGTCAAAATTAGGAATCAACAAATACATAATTGTATTGCTAAAAACTCAATGAATTCAGTCAAAATAACGATGCATGTGAAATAAACAGATTGAATTACGAAAGGGTTCAAATTACTTGTCAACGAAAATTTGTCAAGTAGTCGCTAGTTGAACATCGTCCTTTCGGTGCACGCTGTTCTTGTTCGCTCATATTTACAGAGCTTCTGCTGTCAATGTTTCTTTATGAATGTTTAAACTTTTCTGAAGTACTTTGGTAACATCGAAATTATTCTTGTGTCCTGTTTCTACGCATGTAACGCTATCGCAGACTTATTCCCAAGTTTCTTTAAATCAATCGAGGATTTTGGAACATTTTTCAAACATTGTTTGTGTTCCTTCAACATGATAGGCACTTTATTCCTGACTGGCGCTATATACTATGGAAGTCAATATAAGTAGCACAAAACACTGTATTTACATTCTAAATGTATGTTGATTAAATGATTGAATTCATCAGTCGATTTAAGCTAGATCAACATGAAAAACCTGGAAGCACTGGACGGCCGTATCATGCTATTGTTGAAGTCCTCAGAAGTGTGCATCCACCATCCCGCACTCATGATTCAAAACGAGATTCTTTGTTTATAATGGAAATCTATATAAAAAAGAAAAGCAGAATCATCAACTGAAGCAACCCCCTTTCAAGATATAAAGTTTCGAAGAGTTTTGTTGTCATGATTACTGACTCATAAATAAGGAAATATTTGACCTGTTCAAAATTGAACAATCTTAATACAGACTATGGGACGATCAATTGGACTTAGTGAATGAAATCATGCATAACGATCTGATGAGATCTGCAAAATAACCAACACAAATTCATGTTTAATTTAATTAGTCTATCAATAGGCTTCAGTAGATTATTTTAACAAGTTAGAATTATACTATTAATGATGATTGAGTAGTAAGCAGAGCTATGCTCAACTCATTCTTTAGTGATGATCGAATTTTCTAGATCAAGTTTCAATAAGACCACTAGAGTAACTGGTTAAGTTGTTAGATGGTTGGACTTAGTAAATAGAAAACCAATGTTGACACAAGTTTCATATTGGCTAGCACTCATCATCAAGGCCTAATTGTAATGTTTTTGGGAGGTCTGGTGCTCTCAATAACGCCCAGCTACATATTTTCATACTTCATATTTGAGATATTCGGGTGACGAATGACCTGCAGTGAAACTAAGATATATAAAACTGATCGATTAACGCCTAAAGTTTAATATCACGTTTATCAAGCATTCCAGATATTGACTGAATTATATTTACTACTATTATACGATTTACAATGCTCATACAAGTTGCATTCTACTTCCATTCAATACTGTTTGATCCTCTTGTCTCTCTGCTGCCAGTCATTCAGTTCACGAGTAATATCATATACACTTACATTGATATCAGTAGCACACACCGCAGTAGTAGTAGTAGCAGTAGTAGTAGTAGAAGTAGTAGTAGTAGTAGTAGTAGTAGTAATAGTAGTAGCAGTAGTAGTAGTAGTAGTAGTAGTGGTAGTAGTAGTAGTAATAGTAGTAGTAGTAGTAGTAGTAGTAGTAGTAGTAGTAGTAATATTAGTAGTAGTAGAATTAATAATAATAATAATCATGTTTCATTGAAGTTTCAAAAGTTCCCTTTTCTTCAGTATACGTTGCGATACACCAGCAGTTTACATAATCATTAAGTGAATGAAATGAACTGTTTGTAGATAGAGAATTGTTTATACTTTCATCTCCTCTTGTAAATGGACCACACATAGATAATGGTGACAGTCAGTCTTATATACTGAAGCGTCGTTCAATATTTCGACAGCAATTTAATGAATACGCCCTGTTGGATAAATACTACAAGTAATCTGTATATATTACAAGCGATCACATGATGATTGAGTGAAGAGTAAAAAAATAAAGGTTTCTTTTTCTTCTTCTTCACCTTATTATTATTATTAGCTCAACTGAATTGCTTTCTAGTTGATTCATTGATCTATGAATTGCATTGCCATGGAATATTCTCAAATGAAGTAGCGTTGAAAAGCCATTTCTTCATGGTGCAGAACATTTCATGGATGAGCACCTATGGACACACTAGGGATGAAACGCTGAACCACCAAGTAATATAACGAGCTATTAATCACTAAAAGTACTGGTTCAGTGTTCAGTGGTAACATTCATGATTGAATCAACAGCCCAACCATAATCCAGTACCGATTTTTGGATTAGTTTTGCTAGGCATTAAAGAAAATAATAATTCACATGTCCTCATTTGTCACTGTTATATCTAGAGCTTATATTCTTGATATATCGTATACAACTTGAACACTCGAAGGCTAGAACCATCCAAGTCGTAAATGAGAAGACGAGTGAGAAAGAATGCCATTCCAAACTGCGTTAAACATGGTACAGAACTTTCATTTATTTATAGTTTATAGTAAAAGTGAAATCATCATTATAGTCATCCAACTCGCATTCAGTGCTCTTCAGCATTTGTTTGATAGGGGAGGTACACGTCGAGAATGTTCGTCCGAAAAATGATTGGGTGGAATGTATTCGTCTCTATCTGAGCTTCTGAAAACTATCTGCAGTTCACTCGCGAGCTGTCCTCACAGTCACTTTACAAATCGAATCATTCCAATGAGACATTTAAACTCAATTAATATCACTTCAGAGCGAATAATTTTGGGCCACTATATCGAAATTCTGTGAATATTATAAAAAAAGAATGACAGTTTTGGTAGTATGTTCAATAATTAAAGAAATCAAGGCCTAAAGTAATTCATCGTAAATACTTCAGCATAAATCAAGCTTACCTCATTGAAAATACCATCGATTTGTAGAAATACAAGTCTCATCATGTGAATTCCCATTGTTCGAAATACCGAAGAATGTTGTCGAACCACACCCACCCACAGTCACATCATTCTTACACAAGTTTCTAAAGTAGTTAGTACACATAATTGTTCGGACTTGAAAGCCTCAATAATCATCTGGATTATAATTTGTCTAATGTTAAACACAAGAGAATGTGGATAATCAAAATTTTCATCTACACGAAGTTGATATTCGTTCTTGCCGCCAGTCATCGTACTCTTCTTCCCATTCCGTACTGAAAAACTTGGTTCAGTTAAAATACGCCGATGATTTGAAATTTCACAAAATACATGAGATTATAATCACGCATACTTGTTTACTGTATAGAAATATATAAGCTAATTTAGGGAGGATAGTGACAAGATACAATTCTCCTGTCATCTTGAATAAACATTCCAATGATTGTTCAACATGTTTTCCAGATGTAAACATCAGTGATGTGCGTTGACTAGGCACTTATAGATGATAATTGCGAATGTTGATCAGTTTTTGTTATCTGAACCATTTCATCCGTTCAAACCATCCGGTGGAGTTACAGAACATTCATTTGAATTACTTCCATATTTCAAAGTGTTTCATTCTTGGTCACCAGACTGCAATAATTCATAACGTTCCGAATATGTTATCTGTCAGGATGGGATACATCAGGATCACATAGATATGTATGACATGCATTTGATTTGATATAACACAAAAGTACTTTGAACAAGCTTCACATCTTCAGTAAATATCTAACCAGGAATACTAGTCATCAACACATAATAAATAGATTCATAAAATGATTTACCAACTATTGACTCATTTAAACAATTCTTCTTTCAAATCAAAATAATGAGATTAGAAAAATGAGATATTCCGGTGTTTCGTCACTCGACGCAGGCCGCTTCTTCACAGAATAACTAAATAATCCAATCAAAATTCATCCAAGTTTAAATGGTACAAAGGAACGAAACAAAAATATTAGATGCGATTGATCATTCCCTTTATTCAACAACCACCAAATCAATATCAACAACACCAACCTTATACAAGACGAGAAAGGCTTTTCCAACTACAAAGAAAGGAGAGTAGCTGAAGCTTTCCGTGTAATGTCTAATCCTACTGATCTAATTATAAACAACGTTCTAACTATCCATCTGCATTGAACTATCTATCCAAGCTATCATATCTCATATTACTCACAATTCACACTCTAAACGCACATGCAAATTAAACACTATCCTTTGTCAACACAAAAGTCACATGTTTGCATCCCTGAAACCGCACACACATATCTGCATACATGACGCATATAAATCACTTTAACCGAAATCACATGACATTGACTTGTTCAGACCTGTTTTCGATTTATCGTGCCTAATATTCTTGCTCTGTTCCACTGTACGTTTTCTAATTGGATTATTTCTGATTTGAAGAGACGACTTACATTGAGTGACAAAACGTCAGAATTTGTAATTTTTCTACTCATTGGAACATCACAAATATATTGATTTATTTATAACAATCTATGGAAATGATCAAGTCAAACCTTGATTATGATACCTGCCATCTGTTTTTGCTTATTTCATTTCATATTAGTGTTAAACAGATTGTAATTCATCTGGTCAAATTGAATGGTTTACAGGCAAATCAAATTTTACACTTGATGTTGTTTTGTAGTATATTTCCATTGTTGTTTAAAGCAGCAATTGATCAGTATTCTAGATAATTGACCGATCAATTGCATTCCTAAACAACAATGGGATGATACAAGCAAACAACACCAAATGTATTTAAACTTCACCCAAACGCACTAGCAAGTAGCTACCGGGACTCAGTAGCTAAGTGGATCCAGATAGTCACTAGTTTGTGCCTCAATAAAGGCAATCTGGATAGGATGCACATATGTATCTTTTGTTTAATGATTCTCTTAGGTATATTTATTCAAAACTGATTCATGGTAAATCCAGTTTCAAGTTTATGTCTAACAAATTTCTATGCTTACAGTCAACTAATTTGGATGAAGTGATTTCTACAATTCATCGATCACTGGGTGGTGATCAATGTCATGTATGTCAGGTCCTTCTCACGATTTGATACAAGATACTTCGGTCTCACGTGCAGAATCTTAACCTGTGGTCCACCGAGCTGGCCGATATTCAACGGTGTTAATGTCCAACTTCAACCAACCCATTTTCTCCATTGAGTAACTGCATCACAACAAACATGATTGAAATCCATCGGTCACTGCTTCTCACTAGATCTTCATGAAATCCATCTTGATAGCAGTCACTAGTGAGCACATAATGAGGAGTACCATAATAAGAAGAGACAATTGTCCAGTGCTTCCCGGTTCTCCATGGTGGTCTAGCGTTGATCGATTCATCAATTCAACTATCAGATTACAAAAATCTCCATAACCCTCAATTCTGGTACGTTAATTTGCAATCAGTGTTTTACATTCCTAGTATATTTCGAGAGATTGACGTGATCAAATAGAGGAATTGATGGTTGACTGTTATGCTTGAATTTGAGAATTCGAGAATTCCGATGCAGACAGAAAGAATATTTGAGCGAACAACTGATTCGATCATCAGCCTCTACAATAAATATCTATAGTGTTTGTCCTATTTTACAAATACCAAAATGAGGCAGGCATGAATGATTTGAACAATGTTATATGTGAGAAATGTTAAACACTCTCATCTGTTTCTATAGAAATACTTCAAGATGGTGTGATTTGTAAATTAGAAAGGTCAGTGAATGAAGGTCGGAATGATTTGTAGTATGGTGCCAAGTTTTTATCAATATAATTATAATCATAAAACTGATCAACCTAACTTTGTGTGGATATAACATGTGATAAAATGAGTATAGTCAAGGTAATTACGATAAGAAGGAATGAATGTGAATTAGGAAAGATGAATGGGTGGATTAGGAAAGATATAAACACTAAAGGAATTTGGATAAGATGTCTGAAATATACAGTTCAGGTGTCTAGTGATCCTGTCGTTGACCAGCATAAACAGCGATGCTGGAGAACCTGATAGCCGATTGCTTAGAAGATCGAGTTGAAGAGAATAGATGGGAAAAGAGAAAGAAATTTTGAACTGAAAGAAACAAGCAGAATGTGATGGACAGATGATGGAGATTTGCAAATAAACTATTCAATGCAATGGTTATGATATTTGATGAAGATTTTGATGAAACAGCAATTCGGAAAATTGTTAGTTGAGTGATTCTATTTCAAGCGACAAATATAACCATTGTAACTGCAATATGGAGATTCTTCATGTAATCTGATGACTTAGACCACTATCAGGTTAATCACATGTTCCTCACAACAGAACTCAAGAAACCGGATAGAGACAGATGATTTCATGTAATCGATTAGGTTTTCAAGGCTTATGACTAAATCTCCCATTCATACACACTAAAAATATATTATTACATAACCTCATTGACGTGTATCAGAAATCGTTCATTTATAAAGTCAATTTCAGAATGCTTCTCACGCTTGTGTATAGATTTATTGACAATTCATCGATACAAACTCAATATGTATCAACATATCCACTGGAAAGCGGACGACGTGGAGTAATAAGAATAAATACAACAAGACAATCATGAATGGAAATAGTTAACCATCTTAGTATTCCTACGTTACTGTCTCAATCATTATTTATTGAACAGTGGATAAGGTATCTCTTTAAAGTTAATGGTCGTTCAGCATGTACAGTAATCAATGTTAACAGACCAATTGTTAGCAAAGATAGATTTACATAATGTATGCTTCAATAATCCAATCATACAATGAAGAGCATGTAAATATGTATTGAAATGGTTTATAAATAAGAAAAGACGAATCAAGAACTGAAGTAAGGCTCCTTCAATAAATGAAGTTTCACACTAGGTAGCTCTTTAAAGTTAATGACCATTCAGCATGTACAGTAACCGCTAGAAGTCATTCATTGTCGTCAGTGGTCTTATAGGTTAAATGATCACACGTAAGATCGTAGGTTCTGAATCCGACCCCCATGTGAAGGATCCTAGCTACTCACTGGTGAAGTATCTCATATCAAAACAAAAAGGCTGTTCAGTGCGTCCAGGTTTTCACTTATGAATTCAACTTGAAGATTTTTAAATGATCATTAAAATCATCTCGACAGAGATGATTAAATGAAATTGGAAAATAATAATTTAATTGAAATTCCCATGTACAGCTAGTTCAATTGTCTCTCATATTCAATCAGCAAATAGATTTATTATTCAAGCAGGTATGAGTATGTATATTTATTAGATCCTCGAGTTTTGTAATGTTCGTTCACCTTCCTAACTGTTAACCTGATATTCATTTAACTATATCAACCACTACAGTCAATTTGTGAAATTATTACGACCACACTTCTTGCAAATTGTGAAATTTTCTTCACAACCGGAATGGATAAACTCCGATGAGCAACGTTGTTTACGTGAACTGCAAATAATACAAATAAAAGTCATTCATTGTCGTTATATACAGAGAAATCATGTACAAAGTGAAAAATGATATGCAAATATTATTGATTTTCTTAAGACACCCAAATTTACTCGTTCCGTTAAGTAAAACTACAAACATTCAAGTCATCAAGATGTTCTCTTTCACCAAACTCATACTCCTCTTCATTGCTTAAGGTAATTATCTTGATCAGCAGTACGTTTTTTGACAAGACGAATAGTTACGTCAGACAATAATTGGGTTCAAACGAAAAATGATTAGTAAGTGAATTTGTTCACGGACTCCAATTTCAGCCCACCCTTGAATTCACATGAAATCAAGTGCATAACCCTCGAGTATTGACATGAGCATGAATCTGTTCAGTTATCGATCCAGGTGTTGGCAAAATCACCAATCTCATCAAATATTTTCGACGAATAATTTTATCAGTTCCTGAGTTTTGCATTTTATTCTTTGTCGGATTTATTCAGCTGAGACTTCTAATAACTTTGTCAATTAACATTTTCACTATTCAATTTATTCTTAATGAGCTGTACTGTTTATCGATTTGTCATTGAAAAGAAACAGCTAACACTATGTGAATGAAAATCAGGTCATACTATTCTTCATATCTAAAGAGTGAAACTATGTATCGGTATGCAGTAATCAATAGCCGGAAATTTCTCATTTCTGTACATTTAAATTCCCCACTAATAATCTGCTGATATCTCAAAAGTCTGCTGACGTGTTCTTTCGCACAACGAATAGGTTGAAATTATGATGAAAAGTACAACAGCCGTCTAATTAATCTCCTTCGACTTAAGCACGAGTGACACATCTCACCGCATCGAAGAAATCAAAGGCAAGAAACTTGGATACGTTAAAGCGTTTGATCGCTAATTGATATTCATGCAGGAGAAGATGAAGATTCCATCCGCTTTTTACGATGTAGTGATGTTCACAGTTGGCACAATTGATTTTGCAGATGATGTTTGAGTTTTCTTTCGTGAATTCGTCCTTTGGTTTGCTTAGTATTTGTTGTAGTGTTCATGTTGATTTGTGTATAATCCTTATTCTGAAAAGCCTCAACAATCTCATTGTAGTTTCTTTATGTGGACCATCGATAACAGAAGAATAAATTACAAACCATTCTCTATCTACAAACAGTTTATTTCATTCACTTAATGATTGTGTAAACTGCTGTTGTAGCAGATCTTGTACTTAGGTAAAGAGAACATATGAAACTTCCATGAATTTTGGTTTCTACTGATACTACTACTAATACTACCATACATTTAATCTTGTTGTATAATGATTGAATATCCAATCTTGACTCCAGTTTCATATTGGCTAGCACTCATCATCAAGGCCTACTTGTAATATTTTTGAGTGGACTGGTGCTCTCAATAACACCCAGCTACTTATTTTCATACTTCACTATGGAGATATTCGGGGGACAATAAATCTTCAGTGAAACTAAGATATGTAAAACTGATTGATTAACCATCAACATGTGAAGTCTAGTTTGTTTAGTCGTTCAAGTATTGACTAAATTCTATTGACTACTATTATACGATTTACTATTCTTTATTTATTCTCCTACTATGTGTTACTATCTCCCTATTCTCACTTAACCTGTATAATACTTATTTCATACTATATGGTGTGATGTGATCTAGTCATGTTCTATATAAATTGCGTATATCCCAGTGCTGTATGGAATGTAGACTTTTGAAATGAACAATCTGTAATTCCGTTATCGCAAGAAAAGATCACAGTGGAGGGGATCAAGTATAGAATGAATCAAAGCATCTGAGAGAAGAGATCATCGTTTCACTGCATAGAAATAGAGAAGAAACAGTTTCAATGTATGAGAATGCGATAGTTGCACTGAAAGTCATTAGGTGGTGTCTCTTTTGATTCTTTTCTTATTCAGCCGAGTTAAAATTGTTACATGCAGTTAGTTAGTGATTTATTTATTAAACTATTTTACTAATCAAACGGTTTCTTTGGTCTTTATAAACGACTGTAACTGGAAATATGGGATTTGGTAATGAGAAATGAATTCCTAAGTGGAAATTGGATAGCAATGGGAGTATCGAATTGTTCGATGACAGAAGGTGCTTATCGGAAACAATTGAATATCATGATGAAGCTGCATATTTGAATGAAGTTTGCACGAATATTCGTCAAGGTTAGAACGAATAGTTTGACAGAAATTGGGCGTCGAGTATAGAGAATTCATTATATGTGAAAATTATATTTGAAATAATCTCAGTGAATAAAAATTAAATAATCCGTTGAAGTCAGACATTAACACCGTTGGATGACAGCCGGCTCAGTGGTCTAGTTGGTCAAGCGCCTGACGCGAGGCTGATGGGTCCTGTGTTAGAACCCCACGAGGCGGAGTCGTGAATGCGCATTGCTGATGAGTCTCACAGGTTTTCCAGGTTTTCCATGGTGGTCCAGATTCAATTGATTTCATGATTTCAACTGTTGCAATAAATAAAAGTGTGAGTTGAAGTTTGAATCATCGAAGTGCATGTCAAAATTAGGAATCAACAAATACATAATTGTATTGCTAAAAACTCAATGAATTCAGTCAAAATAACGATGCATGTGAAATAAACAGATTGAATTACGAAAGGGTTCAAATTACTTGTCAACGAAAATTTGTCAAGTAGTCGCTAGTTGAACATCGTCCTTTCGGTGCACGCTGTTCTTGTTCGCTCATATTTACAGAGCTTCTGCTGTCAATGTTTCTTTATGAATGTTTAAACTTTTCTGAAGTACTTTGGTAACATCGAAATTATTCTTGTGTCCTGTTTCTACGCATGTAACGCTATCGCAGACTTATTCCCAAGTTTCTTTAAATCAATCGAGGATTTTGGAACATTTTTCAAACATTGTTTGTGTTCCTTCAACATGATAGGCACTTTATTCCTGACTGGCGCTATATACTATGGAAGTCAATATAAGTAGCACAAAACACTGTATTTACATTCTAAATGTATGTTGATTAAATGATTGAATTCATCAGTCGATTTAAGCTAGATCAACATGAAAAACCTGGAAGCACTGGACGGCCGTATCATGCTATTGTTGAAGTCCTCAGAAGTGTGCATCCACCATCGCACACTCATGATTCGAAACGAGATTCTCCGCTCACACGCGCAGAATCTTAACATGTAGACCACTGAGCTGGCAGACATTCAACGGTCTTGATGTCTAACTTCAATCAATTCACCACATTGTACGACCATACACCATTTCGTATTTACAAAATACCATGAAAAACAAACGCGGTTAATTTTGTCAAGTTTCTATGATAGAAAATTGAGTTTAGTTTTAACCAACTAAACCTCCAAAATATAATCACTTGACATCTCCAGATAAAGAAATTTTTATTCTGTACCACCATAGTTCACCAATAATGAAAAAGCATTTTGTGCCAACAATATAAAACACTAATATCTCACGTGGATAATGAACTCCTGTCCATGTAAATTAAGTTGTTTGCCTTATAATCACGAAAACGACTTGTTACTTAATCGAATATATCCAATGTCATCTAGACTAATGTGAATTTATTTGCAATAGTGTTTTGTTTTAAAGGATCAATTTGATATTAGAATCCGTGCAATAACAATTTACACTCTACATTCCATGAATTGATTACCCACCATGAACTATAAATGTACATGCAATGAGTCTGAGGTTTAATAATCTCTAGTGGATTAGATTTCAAATTAACCTCACCTGTACACACAACTTCGCACTGATTCAGCAGTAGTACATAGTAATTTTGTAAATAATTGTCACAAATATTAAAGCGACGATACAAACACTGAGTTTGATTCAGTTCGTTTCAAAACGACAATGTTTGATAAATCTCATCACTAACATTCAGCAGTATTGGAACGGGTTGAACTGCCGTTTTTAAGCAGGTGTGGCCCTACAACTTCGCTGCAAGAAGTGTAAACATGCAATTAACGTTGAGGTTTTGATATGCGTTCGCATTTGAACAGTGTGTTTACGAAAATTATTCCGATTTTCTGCCTCTTAATTGTCTTCAATTTTATCGTCGTTATTCCGGTCAATTTTTATTTTATAGACAAAACAATTGGATAATGAGAACTGTGATGGAGTACATGAATTTTCCGTTCTGACCTGTTGATAGCCGAGTTCAAATATGATAGCTTTGCTCAATTTACACTGAAAGCTGAAAGGAAGTAGTACTACTCTGTGGCGAAATACAGGGTTTTTACAAAACTATGGAAACGAAGTGAAACGGGCAAAATTGAGAAACTCAGTTTTTGATGCTCTGAGTATGGAGAGTAATTCGGCCCATCCTCTATCCTCCAGAGACAGGAAGGTATGCACTGAAGAAAAAATCTCATGATGAGCTGAATATAATCCGACAAGCCATTCTGAAGTATGGATTGAAATTTCACCAATCTATCTATTAATTATTACCTCACAAAATAGAATGTTCTTCATTATTTCGACTCAATATCATATCAGTTCATCTAATTGAATGAGTTCGAATATCTTTACTATTTTTGTAAATCGTCTCTGATTAACCAGAGACTACTAACCGTCCAATAAATCACACATGAAATCGACTGTACAGCTTCATCGATCCATATCGTCAGGAAGAAAACTTGAGTCATCTAAACGTCGTCATTCGTTTCAGTGCTAATGAATTGGTGATACTAAGTGAGATAATGGTGAGTGATTTCAGTTCCATAATCATTATCACTGGTTATTTGTTGCATTAATTGTTATCATTTTGTCATATCTATTATGGTCAACTGGACACTCAGCTTTTACACCTCTATTTAACTCAAGATCGAAGTGTGTTTCACAGCTAGATAGTATGATTGAAGTGATTCAGTAGATAATAATGTCCAACAAGAAGATGCTATTCTCGATGAATCGTATTACTCCGACATGAACACAACATGCACTACTTTCGTCCTCTCAAATCTGTTCACATAAACGACTGTTACTTGACGATTCAGTCAGGAATACGTGTTTGAATATCACATAGAATTATCACATTTACCATTTATGTTCTTCTGATCTAATATGCGTTCTCAAATATTTCTCAAGATAAACACAAATGATGATGATAATAATAGTGTACACTATGTGAGAGTGTGATTTTGAGAAACATCAGTCTGATGACCTCAGTTGTTGTATGTAGAAATGTTAATGATTGTAGTGTTTTTGTTGTTTACCACAATATTCTAACTAATTAATTAAACAATATGGTTTACTCTTTTGTATGATGAGCCTGATATAAATCTTGAATATCTTAAGGAATGTCGCTTACTAATGATTCTTTCAGTCTGTCGATATATCCGAATTCGCAAATTTCGTTGACGTTATTGGGTAGATATTTTGATTAGGGTAGGTAGTGTTCCCTGTTTGTAGTCTGTCGGTAGAAATCCGTGAATGTGTGTTTCTTAGTGTTTGTTGAAGGTCAATTTCGTTTATCTGCGCTTCTGAAGAATCCAATACACTTCGTGTGATCCAAACTCATATCATATGAGAATCAACTATCAGCTTGCCCGAGTATCATGACACTCAACGGCGACTTCTATGCATAGTTGTGCAAATTTCTAGCATTATATCAGTGAAAGTAACTAACGAATGTCAATGATTATTGAAATCCTTCCTTATTTCCAACAGATTCAGCTGCTGACATTGCCTTCCCTTGAATGACGAACTGAGAAATGTTTTTCACGCAATTCTAATTTTCGTGACACATTATTTCTCTTTTGCAAGGGTCATTGAAGTGACAACTAAACGTATTCCTAAGCAATAAAAATAATATCTTACTATGATTTTCGAATGACTTTATCCTCTATTATTGTTTCTATACCTTGGTTCCTGCTGGAGGTATTGGTGATCCACTGCTACTAGACATTTAAGCTCGTTAAGCGAAGTCTTCTTCTATTCCGTCCACAACCAATTTATAACATTTGGTACAATTGCAAGTTATTCAATGTAAAGTATTTAGATGTCGTTGATTTGTGTTGTATAACTCATAAATAGCATTAGGATTAACACCTTCAGCAAAATGGGTCGACTGTTTAAAACATCGAACCGAAAGATACCGAATCCTTCAGATAATAACAACTTTGTTATTGTCTGTGACATTTATTGAATCAGATAGTGCTGAGAGTATATGTATTTCACACCTGCTACTACATGACTCAATTTTCAATTTAACGTGAAATTCCATATTTTGATGAAAACGCACTGATTATATTAAGATTGAGACAATATCTATAAGCAATTATACGTCAAAGTATAGCTTTCAGAAAAGATATCATTGGTTACGTTAAAACAAAACCAAATTAAAGAAGTCGAAGTGGCAAGTGTTACAAGACCGACTTCCAGAAATCGATTATGAGGATCATTGATAGTTTTTCAGCGAGTAGGTAGTAAGGACGTTGGTGATGAGTAATATTTATGGGCCGATAATTGTTCATGACAATCTGATTTCTAACGTGGTTCAATAATATGAGGATAAGTGCCTAGTTCCATAAAGAGAGGAAACACCATTTGAAGAAGAAGAAGAAGGGCACCACCATACTTGAAGAGAAAGTATGAAATTCTGTCTAGCAAATGACTGCTCAAAACCATGAGGGTACTTATAGCCTTTCCTTTGTATACTTCTACGGGTAGTAGGATGACATCTCTATTAAATATTAAATCAAGTATATTATCACTTCCACTGCGACCAGAAATGTATGTTAGTGGTTACCGGAAATTCATCATGACTGACAACTATCGGTAACCCAGTTCATTCTAGGGCAACATGAATCACTTGAAGTATTGTAGTTTGGAGTGCATGCATGTGTAAATGCATTGACTATAGACTATAGACTTTTAATCTTAACTGTTTTTAAGAGCTTTCGCGTTAGAACTAGGTAGTTGGGCATGAGTTTCTAATGTTTTACTGGAATATTTCTAATTAATGTCGCCATCGTACATGCATTGGTTTCCTGATGTCACTAAGTGCATAAGGAGCAATTTAGCATTCTTCATTGGTAATTCAGAGCGCTTGCGAACATGAGACAGTTTAACAGCATAAGTGGGTCCACATACTGATGAGGAAGGATTTGTTGTAATCTCAAGAGCATTGTTTTCGTTTTAGGTATGCTTTTGTGCGAGTCTTTGATCAGCGATTTTATCCGAGACGATACGTTCAATTCTCAACTTCGTAGGTGTACTGATTAGCCGTTCGGATCCCTTCAGGTGTTCAGCAAATAAACGTGAATCGAATTTCAACAAGGTAGGTTACTAGTACATATGGCGCATTACGTTAGGGCGATTACATTCAGAAGGACTGTGTTGAAATTAATCTGTTTTCAAAACCGAATTCCTTACACACTCACACAAAACTCCGAGGGTGATTTCGCTAGGTATGTTATAGATAATCACGTTATTTTGAGAGACAATAGACTTGGCAACTTCGCCAGCGATAAAGTCGATAACAGATTTTAATTTCATAATGACTTCAAGTTCCGCAGGAATCACATACTTTAATACTGAGCTCACATTTGACTCCACATTAAAACGCATAATTGCTTATAGATATCGTTTCACTCTTAATATAATCAGTGCATGGATCATCAATACCTCCAGCAGGAACCAAGGTATATAAACAATAATAGAGGATAAAGTAATTCGAAAATCATAGTAAGATATTTATTTTTATTGCTTAGGAATACGTTTAGTTGTCACTTCAACGACACTTGCAAAAGAGAAATAATGTGTCACGAAAATTAGAATTGCGTGAAAAACATTTCTCAGTTCGTCATTCAAGGGAAGGCAATGTCAGCAGCTGAATCTGTTGGAAATAAGGAAGGATTTCAATAATCATTGACATTCGTTAGTTACTTTCACTGATATAATGCTAGAAATTTGCACAACTATGCATAGAAGTCGCCGTTGAGTGTCATGATACTCGGGCAAGCTGATAGTTGATTCTCATATGATATGAGTTTGGATCACACGAAGTGTATTGGATTCTTCAGAAGCGCAGATAAACGAAATTGACCTTCAACAAACACTAAGAAACACACATTCACGGATTTCTACCGACAGACTACAAACAGGGAACACTACCTACCCTAATCAAAATATCTACCCAATAACGTCAACGAAATTTGCGAATTCGGATATATCGACAGACTGAAAGAATCATTAGTAAGCGACATTCCTTAAGATATTCAAGATTTATATCAGGCTCATCATACAAAAGAGTAAACCATATTGTTTAATTAATTAGTTAGAATATTGTGGTAAACAACAAAAACACTACAATCATTAACATTTCTACATACAACAACTGAGGTCATCAGACTGATGTTTCTCAAAATCACACTCTCACATAGTGTACACTATTATTATCATCATCATTTGTGTTTATCTTGAGAAATATTTGAGAACGCATATTAGATCAGAAGAACATAAATGGTAAATGTGATAATTCTATGTGATATTCAAACACGTATTCCTGACTGAATCGTCAAGTAACAGTCGTTTATGTGAACAGATTTGAGAGGACGAAAGTAGTGCATGTTGTGTTCATGTCGGAGTAATACGATTCATCGAGAATAGCATCTTCTTGTTGGACATTATTATCTACTGAATCACTTCAATCATACTATCTAGCTGTGAAACACACTTCGATCTTGAGTTAAATAGAGGTGTAAAAGCTGAGTGTCCAGTTGACCATAATAGATATGACAAAATGATAACAATTAATGCAACAAATAACCAGTGATAATGATTATGGAACTGAAATCACTCACCATTATCTCACTTAGTATCACCAATTCATTAGCACTGAAACGAATGACGACGTTTAGATGACTCAAGTTTTCTTCCTGACGATATGGATCGATGAAGCTGTACAGTCGATTTCATGTGTGATTTATTGGACGGTTAGTAGTCTCTGGTTAATCAGAGACGATTTACAAAAATAGTAAAGATATTCGAACTCATTCAATTAGATGAACTGATATGATATTGAGTCGAAATAATGAAGAACATTCTATTTTGTGAGGTAATAATTAATAGATAGATTGGTGAAATTTCAATCCATACTTCAGAATGGCTTGTCGGATTATATTCAGCTCATCATGAGATTTTTTCTTCAGTGCATACCTTCCTGTCTCTGGAGGATAGAGGATGGGCCGAATTACTCTCCATACTCAGAGCATCAAAAACTGAGTTTCTCAATTTTGCCCGTTTCACTTCGTTTCCATAGTTTTGTAAAAACCCTGTATTTCGCCACAGAGTAGTACTACTTCCTTTCAGCTTTCAGTGTAAATTGAGCAAAGCTATCATATTTGAACTCGGCTATCAACAGGTCAGAACGGAAAATTCATGTACTCCATCACAGTTCTCATTATCCAATTGTTTTGTCTATAAAATAAAAATTGACCGGAATAACGACGATAAAATTGAAGACAATTAAGAGGCAGAAAATCGGAATAATTTTCGTAAACACACTGTTCAAATGCGAACGCATATCAAAACCTCAACGTTAATTGCATGTTTACACTTCTTGCAGCGAAGTTGTAGGGCCACACCTGCTTAAAAACGGCAGTTCAACCCGTTCCAATACTGCTGAATGTTAGTGATGAGATTTATCAAACATTGTCGTTTTGAAACGAACTGAATCAAACTCAGTGTTTGTATCGTCGCTTTAATATTTGTGACAATTATTTACAAAATTACTATGTACTACTGCTGAATCAGTGCGAAGTTGTGTGTACAGGTGAGGTTAATTTGAAATCTAATCCACTAGAGATTATTAAACCTCAGACTCATTGCATGTACATTTATAGTTCATGGTGGGTAATCAATTCATGGAATGTAGAGTGTAAATTGTTATTGCACGGATTCTAATATCAAATTGATCCTTTAAAACAAAACACTATTGCAAATAAATTCACATTAGTCTAGATGACATTGGATATATTCGATTAAGTAACAAGTCGTTTTCGTGATTATAAGGCAAACAACTTAATTTACATGGACAGGAGTTCATTATCCACGTGAGATATTAGTGTTTTATATTGTTGGCACAAAATGCTTTTTCATTATTGGTGAACTATGGTGGTACAGAATAAAAATTTCTTTATCTGGAGATGTCAAGTGATTATATTTTGGAGGTTTAGTTGGTTAAAACTAAACTCAATTTTCTATCATAGAAACTTGACAAAATTAACCGCGTTTGTTTTTCAGGGTATTTTGTAAGTACAAGATTACTTGAATATGTTCAGGAATATAATAACCAGATTTCTGTGCTTAAATTGAATTTTCAGGATGTTACGAAAATATTTGTGCACGAATACGGAGTGAGGGATCGTGGATGCTCATTGCTGAAGGATCACATACGAGGACTAATCTGCTATCAAATGCCTTCAGATTTTCAATGGTGATCTAACATTCATCGATTCGTGAACTCCATCAAATTCTGAAAAATCTCCACAACCCAATACTGATAATTCTAAGGCGTTTTGATCACTTTTTTAATTTACTGTTCTGTTGTGACATTATGGTTTCCCAATGAAACTTAGAGGGTAAAAATTATTTAGATGAACGGATGAAGACTAAATTATAGTGTGACGACAAGCTTTACGTTGCAAAATATGTCACACATAGAACGTTAGCTTTCTTCATTCAACCTAAATGTTATTCAATGAATAACTCTATGATTGAATTAGAATAATTCAAAATGTAAATGTCAACCAACAATCATATATTTCATTAGCTATTATAATGACGTAGAACAGACGCTACAGAAAAAACGCTCTTACATGATACTTCAAACCTTTGCTTCTCATCTAAACTAAGATTTTCCACGTCATCTGACATCGAATTAAGACTAGAATCACTATTATGAAAATAACATCAGCACCAAGTTACTGTGAGTCCCTTCATGTTTATCCTGTATTAACTTTTTACTCTTCAGTACACTATGTTGACTAGCAAATAATATTATTTCTCCACTCGTTCCCATATCCACAACTCATATACTTCTATACTTTTTCCGCCTGCTTAAATAAACAACTATCCTACAATATACCCTTCTTAACGCTTATACTCTGATTGGCAAACTATACTTTATACTATAGTCAACAGAGGCACTGCATCGATGCTTTACCCACAGTCCATAGCTCGTAAGTGTCTGATAAGCTTGTAAAATGGTACTTATAGAAATAGTGCTTTCCAACAGTTTGTGAAACAGAGGATTGTGCGAGGTATGACGTATATACAAAAATAATGCTAAATGAGCCTAACATCACAAAAGGAGGGAGGGTGGAGTTACTGACCAGCAAGCATTGATGGTGAGGGCGATAACTTCAATCCACCCATGTTTGTGGGGACAGAACATTTTGTTTGTATCAGGCTCCTCATGACTGAGAATAAGTCAATCAATCTGTGATATAGATTGTTTTCCTACGCTCACCACTCAAACTCATGTTTCCAATATTATGCTGGATTAGCTATTCTACTAAGACAACCCATAACATGCTAACTCGGATTTTTACACTAGGATTGTGTGGCTGGCATCGGAAAAACAAAAAAAGAAAATAAAAGTTAGAGAATAAAAGATGTAGTCATTAATATTCTTAACACTTCACCCTCTATATACACACCCTTCTTATAAACCGCTTTCCTAGTAACAGCCTTGACTTCCTTTCCTTCATGTGAGCTTACTCCAACTTGTTAAACATCACAACTCATTGTTCTTTATTAGTACATTCTATAATATGGAGCCTCTGACTTCATTTCACTAACAAGACATAATATGAATTTATTCTAATTTATTATACCTCTGTCCGTTCTACTACACCATGCTAAGCAACGTTTTGCGTTCATATCCAAGTGCCTTGCTGCTCTTCTGTTTCTCTTTTTTCTTCAGAATCTTGCTTTGAGAGCACAGCTATAAAACTTCTGACGTTTGGAACAAACTTGATGTACGCGTCCTCTCAAGGTCATAGTTTACAGCAAGCGCTCTACGATTTCACTTTATAACAACTATAAACTTAATAAAATGGGAAACATTTTGTGAACCAACAAATGTTGTAATTTATAGATCATGCCTGTAAAAACGGTGTGTACCTGCACATGCAGAAATATATTACATTATATTATTATTATATGATAATCAACCGTATTTGAGTCTGAACCATTACACTTAAGGACATCAAAAGGCACTTGCATTGTAAGAGGTGCTCCATCATTTGGTTTAGATCCACTAACAACAACGAGTTTTGAGCTTGAATTCATTTGACGAGTGTTCGGCATCTTGAGCGAAGCAACCAAATATCTTTAGAAACGATAATTGAAATATACGAAACGTTAAACAAACAATCTCAATCAATTGATATTTGTTCAGAACTGTTAGACCCAAAATAGGGTTTGGACTGAAGAATAGCTGTCTAAATGTGTTAGATACGCGCCTTTGCCCGATGAAAGTCAAAAGCAAATAATTGAGTAAAATGACGGTTCTAATATTCATCACAAAGTTGAATGCACATCGTCGCCTAAACAAATACGGCCACCCAGCTATCCAACCAATAATTGTTCAATGGACCAAATCTAAATAACTATAAATAAGGAAGTTGATAAAGGATGCGAGAAAATTACCAATCACAACAAATCAGTGTTATTCCATCCTGTCTGGCTAGATCACTCACAGATTCATTCAAAAGATAATATTTGGTTGCTTTTTAACACAGAGTGTTTCCAATTCTGAAAGAGTGTCTTAATTCACAATCAAAAATGCACAATTTCAGCCAATACAAAGCGACACAGTCAAAAGGAGGAACAAACCAATAAGGCTGCAACATAAATGCAGTTCAGGAAGAAACACGAAAACTTAGTGAAGGTGTAAGAAAAATAGAAACTGTAATGAAATACAAATATTAACAACTCAAATGGAATTAAAAAGACTAACAATGTACAACTAAAAGAAATCAATAGGAACAAACTGCAAGGGTATACATGGAGGGATTCACACACACAAAGCATTTAAAATGGATCTTACATAAACCATTCTAAATGAAGTGGCTTACACAGACTTTAACAGAAATATGTTTATAGTAGCTCAAACTGCATAAAATCATTGATCCTCGTGTCATTCTCTTCAGTTTCCACAGTTATATTATCCAGCTTAATCTCCGAAATCCGGTCAGATGTAAGGCGATACCCATCGTTGAAAAAAGAATAACATATGAATTGTAATAGCTCTACGCATTGAATGAAATTGTAAGGTTAATGATCAGAAATAAATATGGATTAGATAAATTGCAGGACAATAATATAAAAACAAGTCAGAAGTTATGTAATATGTAAATTACTATGAATGACGTACAAATTGGTGAATGAAGTGGAGTAAGTGCTGGATAAATTCCCTAATACGTTTCATCTTATTCAACATATCTGAATGAGTATAAGCTATGAAAATACAAAGAACATGGTTGTGGGCATAACTTTGTGTTATAACTTCTGGACTGTGTGCCCTGTTGATGTATACGTAATGATATCGCCAATCAGAAGCAGTGAATTATCGATCGAACCAGTAACACATGGAGCACGTGCGAGCAGCCTAGAATTCTGCTTGGTCCTGCTTTCCGCCTAGCGCAGCAACTAAAATCCAAGACGCTTATATCTGCTTCTGAAATATGAATCATGTATTTCAAACATAGTATGTTTATATACATCAGTCAAACAGACCACAACGTACCATAAAATGGTAAAATACATTTTTACAATATCTGACCAAAAGTGGCTGTGAATGTGGGAGGCAGTGGCTAATAGACAGGGCATAATTCAAGAATGATAAAACGTATAATAATGGTTCATAGGTCAATATGAAGCTAATAATAATAAGAATATGATTATGAATATTTTAGTTATTTAACGATTATACGGTAAAAATATACGTTTTGTATTGGTCCATGAATGGATCCCAAAGTTATCATTCAATATGCTGATCTCGATTGAGTAATGGACATATAAATGGATGCGTGAATGATTTTCCTTACAACTGCTATCAGTGCAGCTTATGCTGAGACGTGAAACGGTTTAGTAACACCCGATTCGCGATTGCGAGAGCATCATGTGGTTAATTTCTTTTAGACCATAACCCTAGCTTCCATTCTTATCAAAGTGTCACAGCTTCAGTGTATTCCTCAAGTCCCTCACTAAATGCTTTCTGAACACGACACCACACGGTTCACCTCTTCCGTTTCCAGTGTACAGACGTTAATAAAGATTGAGTTTTAGGTCGGTCTGTTAACTTCAGCCCTCTAATCAGTCTAATCTCAATAAATCGAGTGATGTACGATCTGTCAAAAACATTACATTTTTCTCCATAAATTTCATGTCTGTGACTTCACAATGTATCTAACCTGTAGTGTTTAACATTTCCTCTGATGCACTATGTACTGCTCAAAGAAGATATGGCGGAAGTGGTATGCTGATGTATACAGGCATCATACCCATCAATCGTCAGAGAAACACATTTTTACGGTTACGAGAGTCGTTTCTGTTGAGAACTAGCGTTACTGTGGCGCTTCTGAACTGGAAACTTTTAAAACGTACGTTTGACTATTTATGTCACTTTCTCATTTTACGGCGAATCTCGTTATGTCCCTTCTTACCAATATGAAGTGCAGCGATGATCGTGAAACATGAAAAATCTTTTAAAATACTAACCTAAGAATGACTATTACAGAGGTGATGTCTAACGGCTGTCATGACGATTATTTTGTGTGCCAGAACACAGTAATTCTTTTCTATCTACTGTGTAAAGAAAAGTTTGGAACTGAGTATATTCATTGAGAAATGAGTAAATGATCATTAGAAAATGATACGGTATCTTAAAATGATCTACTTTACTATTGAATGAATGAATATTTGATGATTGTATAATGATTCACTGTTGATTTTTATTTAATCTTGGTGTTCATTATAAGTTTAGGTTTTCAAAATCTCCATAACCAATTGAAATCAGTAATTTCATGAAGTGACGGGAATATCTAAAGTTATCTGCCATGCAAATAGTTCTACTTACTATATTAAAAAAGGTTAAAACATCTCAGTTAGTTGCATTAATTTATATTTTGAAAAACCATTCTGCATTACTTTCCATTTTTAATATCTACTTAGTGTGAACTAAATGTAGAACATGCTGTTGCTATCAATCTAATTTATTTAGATTTTCCAGATCTTCAACATTATAAGGAGGTCATTATGTGTACCTCACTATTATTATGTGTGTACTAGTGGGTCTGTGAAATGTGGCATTTGCAATATGATGCAGTGAAGTGGGAATTTGTGTGTGTGTTTGTCTTGATTGTGTGATGAACAAACTGGTACATATGGTTGTGTGAATTTCACAATATTTTTTCGATCATTTCATTTAAACCGTTCGATCGACTTATATAGATGTATGAAATCAGGTAACGGAGAAGAGGAAAACAAACGTGACAGTGTAGAGCATAACATCTCACATGCACTTGAGTCTGCATAAATGTCATTTCGTCAAACTCTTCAATGAACTCAATTTACAGACAGTGTCATTCGATCAGTGATAATGACTTATAAAACTAAACTTTGGACTGAAATCATGTTGCAATGAGCTGTTGGAATTATGATTGGTGTATCAGGTAGATAGATGTCACCGAATTGTTTCAGTTTTCTGTGCTACATTTCATCAAAGACGAATTACAAGATCCGCATTTTCTGACATCCACTTAATCAGACATCTCGAGTAAAATAACTGAGGTGTGAGTAGATATTTGGAGACGTATAACGCTTATGGGTACCCATTTACTAATCTACACATGGACACGTGGTTGAGTTATTTAAACAGACGATATACACACTCAAGTTACATGCTCAATCACTCACATACAGCAAGAGAATCACACTTGCACTCCTCAGTCATATTACCACTGAGTGCGAAATGAAGTAGGTCAGGTATGAAATAGAAATAAAACAGTGGTACTTGGAACTTTTGTTTTCCTTACACAATGCACATTCTCAATGCTTCACTGAAACGATCATGCGCTTTTGAAAGATGTAGCTGAGATTCAAGACGAGCATTGAGTGTATATGGTTAAGTGTGATACAGAGACAATATCGATGGGACTAAAAAATAATGAACAAATAAGACTGTCCGGAAGCTTGAACAAGCTATGCGGGGCTCTCAAAGCAACTGACAGAACAAGATCATCACTTAACGTTTCTGTAATTTTCGATATATATGAACAATTTTTCACTCAGTATCATTGTACTAGTGAGGAATTTGCTGAATTAAGAAACATATCTCTATTTTATTAAACACCACTGTATGTCATCAATCAACCACTATGCGAATGAATGTTTGATTTGGAATAGAGCAATATGAATGAACCAAGAAATTTAGTGTAAATTGTGGTTAATAATAACGATAATATACGTAATGATAATAACAATAATGAAATAAATTTCAAGCATATTCTAAAGACTAAATATCCACATGTCAAGTAGTAGGAACGTTTCTACCTCCGTTAGTTTATAAAACCAATTTCAACATGAAAAGACAAACATATCAAAGACGTTTATTTTCTTGAACAATTTGATCTACTTCACTCAACTGTTCCTATCAACCTCAATGAATATTCAATGAAAACATATATCTGACCAACAGTAAAACGTATATATTCAGTACAATTGGCTATAGTGAGTTTACCTGTCAAAGTCTTCTGGTTTGTTTCGTGAAAACAAGAGTTGCGTGAAAATCATGTGAGAATGAATGAATGAGAGAACACGTGATTGACAGTATTCTATAGGTACTCAATTGCTGGAGAATGATGACACATGAATATCTCTTTCCTGTAATAGTTCATTTGTCGTTTGAATTTCGCAGCAGTTACTCTTCATTGTCCAGAATTGAATGATATGAGTTTGGATGACACGGGCAGTATTGGATTTTTCGGAAGTATGAGTAAATCTCACTGATTTATACTAACTCTCTTCAAGAACTCCTGCCGAAAGACTACAAACATCGAATATCAATCAAAGTATCTCCTCGTAAACATCAAAAACGTATACAAGTTTGAAATAGAGGATGCTGACATAGGCGGCAGACTATATAGATCTTCATCTGCGATTGTTTACTTATGTAGATACTCATTTTGATTCTGTTACAAAATTAAGAAGAATTTCATTACCAAATATATTTCAAGACGCATTCTATGTTTTGCGAAATTCGATCACTAACATCTCACGATAATATCCAACTTTAATTAATACTTAACACAAACGTACATTTGGTCAACAGTCATATGCATCTATACATAATATCGGGTGTCGATCAATTTATCTGTCACACTGTAATTATATAAAACGATACACAGAACTTCATAAAGATTATGTGATCAATCATCTTGATGATAGTCTCATAGAAAATATTCATGAGACGTATTAACTAGTCGAGTCTAAAATCATCGGAATTATTACTGATAGTTCCATAGATTTATGAACTGCGGACGTACAAAATAGACAATTCTATAAGAACGCCTTTACCTAACTTATTTGAAATCAGATGATAAATGGAATCAGTGTTTATTCATAGCTAAAGCAATACTTCCTGTAACCTATTCGTTTTCACTTCTATCTCTCTTTAGAAAAATAGTACTCATCTGCAAAAATGGAAATTCCATTCAATTTTGTTCCGTAGGCGTAAATGACGGTCTGTCATATGAAAACATAATTGGTAAGCGACATTCTTTATTATAATCAAGATTTATATCAGGCACATTACACAAAAGAGAAAATCATATAATTTTGATTATTTAGATAGAATATTGTGATAAACAACATAGAAGTACATACATTGACGTTTCTAAAAACAACAATTGAGGTCAACAGATTGACGTTACTTTAAAATCACACTCTACAATAGTGTACACTAATAATATCATCATTATTTTTATTTTTAGAAGGATATTTCTTGAGTGTAAAGGCATATTAGATTAAATGTACTGAAATAGTAGATGTGATAATGATATGTGATATACAGACACATATTCCTCACTGAATTGTGAAGGTTCAATAGAATTTCAAGAGTACATATGAAGCACGTGTTGTGTTCCAGTCAAATTATTTCTGTTCGATACAGGATTATATGATCGTGATGGAGAGTGTTATCTTGGAAATCACATAAGTTATATGTTTCAGGTGTCTAACAAATTATGGAGTCGGGTAAAATAGAGATGCAGGAGATGAGTGTACACTATTTCAAAAGAGAGGATACAAAAAAATATATAAACAATAGAAACAGCGAACAATCGGCGTCAGATATTATGGAACTTAAATCGCTTATCACTTTCTATCTGACAAATACTGTTTGTCACGGTCATTTGACATAGGTTTGAATAAATTCTTTTCAGCTCATCATCAGTTGTGCCTTTAGTGCATATACGGGTCGATGTACATTTATATGACGATCATTTGTGCTGTCATCACAAAAATAAATTGAAAAATTAGGAGTATATTCTATTCAGATAAGATATTGTAGGATTCTTATATTTTTGCTTGCATACATGGATTCCAATGCATTGGTGTCAAGTTCTAACAAAAGATATACAAGGAGAGTCAAATAAATGAAATGGGTGGTTAGTACCTGATAAGAGAACACCTGCCAGGATTTAGCTAGACCTAAATGTTTATCTACAACCCTACTTATAATGACCTCACAAAATTCTCCGCATTCTGTGCTAACTGCCTCCAGCCCTTTCCGCAACACATCAAAGTTCCATTTTTCTAATGCCCATGAATGGATAATAGAGAACAGTGAAGAGTAATTGGTTATATGCAAGAATTGACAAGCTATATTAGTTGACATAGCATAACGACAAAATCATGCAGTAAATCATACTGTGTACTTGCAATACATTTCCTAATAAAAATATGTAAAATACACAAGTAGGTATAACGAGACATCACATCAATCAGTTTATAATCTGACTCTTCCTGAGCACAATTATTGATTGACACTTAAACATACGCAGATATGTTTTCCTCTGGTAATTAGATCATGATGAACGATATGAAACGGATAATATGTCATTGAACACAATTTGGATGTTGATAAATTCACGAAATTACAGTACAAATGTTTTTTTCGACTACAGACTGTAATACCTGAGGAAACAACATTTTGCTCAATGTCGACATCTCTCTAAAATGAAACATCACACTCATATTGTACCATGAGAAGAAAACCATTTGTATATATTACCCAGACATAAATATTCCCGAAATGTATTAACAGTCAACAGTGTAATATGATGGATAAATAGAATGGATGTGGTGTTGCTCACAAGTTACCTGTTCATAATAAACGACGTATGCAGTCGTTTGACAGAATGTGTTTGTTGAAATGAAATTGAAATGTAAATGTGTAACGTTTCACTTCCAATCAAAACAATTTGTGCTACTTCGATTTTAACCAATCCAATCAAGATGGTGCACTATTAAATGTCAATTAACAAATTATTACAGACAACAAACTGTTTGTTCATGAACATATGAGCAGATGTTTTGACCTACAAGTTAACCAATCATCAATTATAAATTATCAGTAATCACATACATGATAAGCTTCATCAATTGGGGTCAGGAATTTCAAACAACTGTGGATAAATATCAGCTCATATTCTCAACAACCAGAAAAATATTGAATAAAGATGGTCTCATCTACATATATGATTGGTTAACAATGAACATACGATTTTACCACGTATATTCATCTTAATGGTCAGTTTGAATCATCGAATCAGTAGTAAACAACCTGACACTTCAAAATTCTATATAAACCTGACACTTTCTATTCAAATATGAGCTACTACCTTGAACAAGAAGATGAGGTAAGTGTTGACTGAACATACGAACTCAATTTGAAAATCGATACAATGAGATAACGTTGTTTATTTCATCTGAACCATTTTAGATACAACGTGTTATCTTCTCAATTGATGTCATTCTTTCTAACTATCATCTCGCTTACCGAGTTCTACAAATGTCAGGATCATCGTAAACAACTTGAATGGAAGACCAATGGAAAAATGATTTCCGAAAATAGTTCATATCTCTATGTAAGTAGTCAGTTTGATCGTTATACACATACTCAGTCTCAACATTACAGGTATTTGCAGCGCATCAATTTGAATCAACCTCAGCCGGCTGTGAATACAAATTCAAAGAAATTCACTGAAAATATTGTGAGTTGAATACATTTTTTGATGAAAGTACTTGTCCCTATGTTTACGTCTTTTTAGAATGTTATACTGGAACTGTCCTTGAAATATTGCGATATTCAGGTCACAAGTTTAGATATTTACGCTTCTGGTAAGTCAGTAATTTTCTTTGACCTCAAATCAGAACTTGATTTTCTTGATCACATTTCTGTCCATGAATCCAAGTTGATTCCATTTCTTTATTGACTTAGTACTATTCTCCTTGAGACATGCAAAAATTCTTTCGATATTCTTTCTTGTTCAAATTATGTCGATAATGTGACGCTTTATAGAAATTCAGATGCAGTTCATGCAATTCATTTAAGTCTTTAGTTTATTTCATTCAATGTAAAATCATCAAACATGTTTCATGTTTTCAATAAATAAATACAGGTAACATAGAAATATTCGGAAACCAATACCTCGGATTTATTGAAGCTTTTCATGTAAACAATACTGTTCCATTTGAGATTTTGGATGAGGGTGAGTTCTTGTATGATTCAGTTATAATTTGTTTCGTTACTTATTCCCACACTTCATTTCGCATACAACATTCTCTATCTTACTTGAGTATTACACAAGAGCTTATCAACACACAATGAGTGTTTTGTTTGTTTGGTTGTCGTACCAGAACATGTGTGTTTCACAACACCTTTTGATTACTATGATGTGAAAATATTAAAAAAAACAGAGATTCACCACAAAATACAAACACATTGGAGGAGTCGAAATGAAGAAAACCAAGTGATGTTATTGTACGAGTGCTAATTACCAACTCTACAGTCTATCAAGACTACAAAATAGCAGATATCGGCATCGACACAATACGTCTTTGTAGACTAAATTAACCGGACTTATCACATGTGCAAGAGAGACGTCATTTTGAATTATTGAAATCTATGAACTATCAAGTCATATTTCATGTCTTCCAATACTTTTCTGGCATTTACTGTTTGCTTTTGCATTTGCTGTTTGTTAACCATCGACTTTTGGACTCGATCTTTGCAATCACATTCGTACTATTACCAAATTTCAATAAAGGCACTTCTTGAAACTGCTGAGCAATGAAATGTTAATAATATTCTGTTATCATAAGATGGTTAACTCAAACTAGAACACCAAGGTTGAAAACATCCGTTTTTGGTCCGTTATCAGAATTGATTAATAACCGACATCTCAGAAAATGTTATTATATGGGTATTGTCAGTTAAATAATAATAGTCTGTACCACAGTCTAAATCTCCTAGAACAGATGCTACAGAAGAAAAATATTCTTCTTAGTTTGATGGATTGAGACATTTATCATACGGATGTAGGTGATAATGTTTCTTTAACTTTCCACATTTGAGGTACTTGAGTATTTGACAACATCGATTCAATAAATCTCAGAATGAACATCAAAACTTGCATGCAAATGTAGTCCGTGTTAAAACTTTCATTTATTGAAAGTGATAGATATTCATTATGCAGATATTTAAACATCTATTTTTATTTTCATTATTTCAGAGGAATTATTTGCTGTCAGATGGTTTATTAATAAAGAAGTTAATGGTAAACGTAAGTCAACACATGTGGAATCTAAACACTTACATCTTCATTCCATATGATTATTCACAGTTTGTCAGATTCGATTTATCTCAGAAACTGAAAAAGTGGGAATTTGTCACTTTTCAGAGAAATCAGGGTAGAATTATTTGTGAAATCCATCTATCGCTTGATGACGCTGAATATGATTTGAAGAATAGTTGATGTGATCTAGAAATGACTAAGGTTGATGAGTCAAATACAGATCACTATGGTGGATAAAAAGGTCGCAATCTTATTTCATTTTTGTAAAAACGAATTCAGAGATTCTTTGACGTTTACAGGCTTGAATTAAATTTGATGATCAGTTTCATTTTCAAAATAAATACATTGTGTTGTATGTTTGTCACAAAGTCAGTTCTGTACACAACACATTCATCTACCCATCCATCAATCTCATCGTCACTCCTAAATATTATCCACCCAAATATTAAAAAAATATCCGTAATACCATCCATCTAAGGCTATTCGTTTCTCATCTACAACAAATAAACACTATGGTCGTATTCAGTTGATCGATTGAAATATCACAGAATCACGCAACCAATTAAATCCCTTAGTCCAATGTTAATGTCATGTGTACTCAGTCTCCATTGTTTGAGGAGTCATTTAAAAATATATATCGCATACATATCAATACTTAATTGGACATTGGATTTTAATGGAATACTTACCGATTTATTGTTTTAGTAATAATACGAAAGTAAAACAGCTTTAGGCATTTGACATTCGTTTAGTAGGATGCATGCTTCTTTCATTCGCATGACGTGCACTTGAAATTATTTAACATGAAGTCAACTGAAGAAAATATTTGACATAACAACAGTAACTATTCACTGAAACATGGTCACTTTATGCGCTGATTTATACAATGTTACATCTACCGATAAAATGATCATTGTTTTCGTCGAAATTCTAAATATCGATGGTTTTCTAATTGTAGAGTTGACAGCCGAGGTAACCTGCCTAATACATCCGAATGGGAGGATAGTTTTTCATTATGATAAAGTAAGTTGCACAATTGAATGCAAATGTGGTTTTGTTTCGAGTACTTCAGACTTCTCAACTATTTCATGTTTATGAATACTGTCGAATATATAACTAGTTACTTTGAACACGAAACGAATGTAGCAATATTCTGTAATGGGCAAACAGAATATTTAACACTATTATTCAACCTTTGATGACACATCTTATTCAAGCAATTGTTAAAAACAGTGAATAATCAGAAGTGAAGCACTTCATTTTCATCTAGGAGGTTGTGCGTTGAGAGATCTTGACTCAAACTATCAACATTTTCTTTCAGGTTTCAACGGAAATTACAGAAATTAAATGGGAACCGACAATCGGATGTAAAGGAAGTAAGAAACATTTCAATAAATATTGTCAGCACATTGATAACAGGTTACTCGTATCATCAGTCATCTTTTTGTGTTGTATTACTTTTTGTTCGTACCCTGGTTATCAGCACGTCAATACAGAACATTCCTTTATTCTATCACAGTGATTTAATTTAGTGTTCTTACAATTTACGTTAAAGAATTGATTTGCTTGTAAAATCAACTGATATAAATGTCATTGAAGTGTTGTGGATAATTGTACAAAATGAAATTGATATGCGTCTTGTAAAAGCACTATTCAAATGTTATTGAATTGTGAACATTCAACGTTAGATCGATGTTCACACTCCTTGTATCACAACTGATTGCGAATGCCAGTGTAAGCTAATTGCCAAAGAGTTTGACATTCGCGACTAGGGCTTTCGAACATAGGATCACTATTATAAAATGAATTGAAATCCAAGTTTATATGTATTCAAATCAACAACTATCGTACTTGATGGTGCCATAAAAATGGTTGAAAGTGAGATCGTTATGGTGTCGTTTCAGTTTGCATGATAAATTTTACCGATAATAGATTTCACTGTCCACATATGCTTATACTCACTTAACCAGATATCTTGAGTAAAGCAACTAAGGTGTATGAATGTATTTATTCCTAAAGTTCAGATGGCTATTTTGATGGGGCTCAATCTTATGGTTACCGATTGACGCATTCAGGTGAGGACATATGAATGACGAGATTAAAGAAATGATAATTACACTCATTTATTCTTTAACTTACAGTACACAAATCACAGTTTTAGTCCTCAGTCTTCACTCAAAAAGATGGTGTGCTTTGTATGAAACAGAATTAAACGAATAGTACTGGTTGGACATTGAACGATTTCGATGTACTTTATTAAGTTTTGGGCATGCTAGATAATCACCGAATTATTTTAAATGAGGCATTTCCCAGTTCCTTGTTTATACCACGACTTAAATGATGCAAATAACCTGTTGTATTTTCTTGTTCAACATATCACACATGATAAAATAGCACCCAATATAGTTACTAATGTTACATGGATCAAAAGTGGCACGTTGGTGGAATATGAATTCATTGGAGGTATGTTAAAACTTATTGAATCAGCAATAATTATCTTTACTCTTGAAAACATCATTTCTATTTCAACAATTTGAACATTCCATGTAAAATTTCATTCAACTAATAAATGATATCGAGCTACCTCTCCTAAATGATATTTCACATATCATTTGGAACTACACATCGACTCATTTTGTGAATAATGAAACGGATTCAAAATTCAATTTGAACCAATAATGAAGTCTTTACTTTGATCAAAAAGTGACTTGACCACAAAGCAACAAAACGATATATGAGACGATATTAGTTTTGAATAAGATTACGTATCCGTCAGTGGATTGCGCGTTGACGAGGAAGAGTCCGTATTTTTTATTGGTACATGTGACATGAAATCGTGCTGAGACATTGAATTTGCGAAAACACTTCACGTAAATGCGAACACCTTGGAAAAGATTGTCATACATGTACGATAAAATGAAGGTATGAATAATACACGTCTCCAAATTACAATTTATCATAGCCCGTTTGAGAATTATTTCCACATTATAAAAATGTGTACCATCTCATAAATATGTACATTGACTAACTATAAACAGATTTTAGATCTCCATGTTTTGTGTCTTCTGAAATAATATTTTTAGTAGTGAGAGAATCATTCCATGATAGAATAATCAGATTGCCGTCAATATTCTTCGAATAAGATACTCCATTTATCATCAATGAATCTTTACTGATCCAACTAGTTTCATAGATTCACTGACAGCACAAAGAACAGAATGCAGTTTGATGTCATCCATCACAGTAGGTCGACTGAAATCTCTCCAAGAAAATCATCTATGATCATTATAAAAACAATGTCAGACTTCGTTTGTCGTTTGACTGGATTAACATAATTAAAACTTGATATTTAGTCTGAAAACAACTGAGTTTCTTGAACTAAGTGCATTCATAAAACTGATATCATCTAAAGACATTGTACAAAAATGAAAAAAATTCAATGCAATGTGATTTGCTGAGCCCACTGACAGTATCGTTCGTACATATTTGAATGTAAACAGTTATTGAAATTCATCGTTCATACTTGACATTCGACATAGTTTCATTCAATTCAAACATGATGTCGCACTGAATATTGCATTATGCATCGTAGTGACAATTGTCACTTCACGCCGAAATCACCATTATATCATTGGGTTATTGTTACATGTTTTGTAATTCACTGACCTTTTGTTTGGCAACTTGAAATTAAATCATCTCATTCTTCTCACAGACTACTGTCCAAAACACACTTCACCCGAAGCATGCCAACGCGCAATAAAATCGGATATAATTTGTTTTTGGTGTGAAAATGCGGACATATGCATTGATAGTACTGACCAGAATGCTCATAACATGAAAGTTGATAAGTGCCGTGTTAAGGTTAGTACTTCTTATTCTTCACAGGTCGTTTCCAATTTTAGAAAATTACACATTTCGCGTACATCCATTCACCCAAAGGAATATTTTGTTCTTTACGAATAAAAAATAATTCGTATACTACCCTCAATGGTTAAATTAAAGTTTTGTATACAATGACGTCAACTGATCTGATATGAGTGCCATGTTTTCTTTCTATGGAATGAGTAAACCATGGATCGAAGTGTACATTGTCACTAGTACTCGAAAAAAGTAATGACATTTCAGCTCATTGTAAGTGCGGTTATTTTAGAAACCGCATATCTATGTGGATTGTTGCAAAATACCGATGAAACCAGTTGGATTGAAGAAGTGTAACCTGTTGGAAATGGTGTGTCATATATTGATAATGAGTGTACGTAGACTCCATTGTTGAAGTTCAGAACCTGTTTACATTACTTTAATTTCAAAAATCAATTTTAAGTTTATTGGTTTTTATTCGAATTGTGATTAGATGCGACATTCAGAACACAAATTTCATCATACAATTGAGTCGTTTATTAGTTTCAGAATGGTGTGTACTCAGCATACAGACTGTCAAATCGGTAGTGGATGTTCCAAATGATTGTACAAATGCAAATTGCTTAACTATTTCTTGAACATTGTTCTATTATCAGTGTCGACAAATGTGCATAATGATTACTGAATTATTTGACATTTGGTAATCAATGCTTTTGTTTTATTTATTAAGCATATCCCAGAAGTGAACGAGTTGAGTACACAAACATCCATCAAACACACAAGCGTTGGTGAACAAACTGATCAACCCTCGGTAAATATTTGATATTTAGTAATAAATGCTTATATTTTGTTCTTCTTCAGAACATGACTACCGAAATAAACAAAGAGAATCTAGAGAAGAAATCATCTTGGTACTTGTATATTGTGATTCCTTTGATCATCATTTCCTTTGTTCTATGTGTTGGTTTTATAATTTGGAAATGGCTACAGAAAAGAAACAGAAGTGAAAAATAATTCTCAGAAATCTCTTATAACTTTGTTTTATTATTCCAAATTGTTTTCATTTAGTACTTCTTTAGAACACTTACCATATCATTATTCATTTCAATAGTTTGGACAATTTCTTTATGGAATTATGTACATTCTTATGATTGTTAACGTAATAACTTATGTAATCTTGTTGACAAAATATAGAAACTGGATTTTTACTATTTGCGTTATTGTCTTCATTGAATAGAAACTGTGTAGCATTAAACAAATTTCGAAAAGAAATAGCTCTGTAAGCTTTCGACATTGGATGCTGACCATATTAGTTTTAATGGACTCAACTAGGTGAAGGCAGTCGGTCATGCATCCTTATCAGATCATGAGTGATAACGGTGTGCTCAACAACCCGTGCAACCGCTAGCCAGCTTAGATCAGAATATCTTCGATATACTAATAGCCTATCAAATATATCTTCGAACTTCCTCGCTTCTGACTTTTGATTTCACTTGGTGGGTACGATTCATAATAGAAGGTGTTACTGATTAAAGCGTTGTCAAACTTCAACTACTTGTGGCATCTACAACTGACTTGTTTAGTGAGAGTTTGACAACATTTTGTTTTCATATTAGTAGTATTGTGTAAACGTGATTTTATGATAATTGCAATCAACAATGGGTTTGTTGTGAATGTTTATTTCCAATAAAATCTCACTACTGAACAATATCATTTGGAATTAACTACAGCCATTGTTTTAAACTGAGCGACCATAATAGCTTATGAATATAAATATAGACACTTTTATTCTTCGTTACTTGATTACTAAACGTACAGTAAAATTTAAACGACAAACTATTGTTAACTCGATGTTCTCAAGACTGATTATGATTCCTTCCATGATTTTGTTGTTGTCACGGACGGTATATGGTCAATTATTTCATTCGAAGCTTGGCCTATAGATAGGCCTGAACTGATGTTGTCATAATCAGCTTCACACAAGACTCTGATGTTTTGATTAAAGAATTGACAGTTGCGTGTGTTACGGGCTGTGGAAGAATAAGAACTCAGCGTCGCACATTGATTTCCAGTTTTAATGGACACATTTACATCACAGTTAGCGCTGATGATATTTTTTATTCGACGTCAGTGTTCTGGAGTAAGCAACGTTGCTCATTTAAGAATATTTATCATTGATAAACTTTTATCATTTTTGACAACGATCGCCACTGTTTATGATCTGTTGAAACACACCTACTTAATATTAGGTTTAGGTTGATCTCCCGCCAGATGTAAGAAGGATTGAAGAGCCTAGTCACTGAAATTTCAGGTGTTGCTGAGTTGATGTTCATTTTGTGTATTTGGTTTCGAAGATTTTGCTGACGGTTGTGATTTCAAACTTGATATAATGCGACTATCTCAACTTGTAGGTGAGCGAACGCCGTAAACTCCTACAGGCACACACTATAATATACGATCTTCAGCGCTGTTCCCTCTTTGTTTTCCACTTGTCATAACGTGTCAGTTTTATTTTGAATTTTATTATTCAATTCCCTCGGTGAGATGTGGAAAAGAGTCTTTATTTGTACATTCACTAAAAATTCTCTTAAGTGATGTTCTACTTTAAATTTACTCAACTACCGTACACTTCGTATTTATTACCTTGACCTTTGTTGTGATTTCAAGACAATAATCAATACTTTAGATGTATATCAATGCGTATGAAAATATGTTGAAACTCCAATCTGAAACATGGATGGCCGGATGTTTTGCTTTTAAACTAAGTATTGAATATCAATGAAAAGCATCAACTAAATTGGTCATGAGAACTAAGCGTAACTCTTTTCATGAAAATTTAATTTAGATGCATATCATTAAAACACTTCTCCTCACCTAATCAGTTATATACAACAAAGACTCTCAGGCTATAGAACATTTATAGCTGAATTACAACGAGCAAATATGTATCCCAGCTGCGCGTCAAGTCGATATGAATGTTGTAATCTCTCATTTTCGAGCTTTACGATTTAGGCAAATTCATGGTTCTTCTACCGCTATACCCCGTTTAGACCGAAGCTTGAAATGATCTCTTATCTAATCCAAACTATTCGCTAGTCGCATTTAAATTACATAACATCCACACATAAGTTATTAGCTAGTTACTTCGTTTTCAAACTCATTACGTACCAATGTAGACTCACTTCTAAACTGAATTTCGGCACAAATGATCATGGTCTAATTACACAATACACTTTCTGTAATATTCGCCAACTGACTATGCCCTTCTTTAGTTCCAAACTCCAAATATAATATTCAGACGTACTATCTATGACAAAGAAAATAAAACTGAAGGTTAATGTCTGATACACGTTCACGATCAATCCAGAGATAGTAGTGTGAAATGGTGTTCTTAGCAGCCCAACTCAATACATATAATAATAAACTAACATTTTAAACGATTTTCACCCAATGGCTGCACATAAGTTGTCAAAGACATTTCTGCTACTGTGAGTTAACTCATTGTTTATGGATTAGAACACGCTTCTCTTGATTTCAATGTGTGGGTCGTCATGTGATGTTTAAATTACTCTGGTGCAAAATAGAATACTTATGTAGGTCGACCATACGATGATGAATTTTTAACAAAACTGGAAATGCACCGCTAGTCATACCAAGTTCACACTCTTAAAAAGACATAATGGAATATTCGATCTAGCCTCCTGTAGAATTATCATTTCACACAACTGATTTTAAAGTAACAGCCATTGAAAGAATATTGGGTCTAATCTTATAAAAGTTTCTCATAGCGTTCCTTCACATTACAAGAATCGCAAAGATACAGACCTGATAAGACACTCAGATTGCAACACCGAGTTTTAGAGCAACAGTCTCGTGATTGCTGATGGCATATTTTACCGAATCACTTGTTTGTATACTGAAAATCATTCGCTCCCCTGAAGACATATAAAACCATCACATCTGACGAATTATTTAAAACAGTTAAATATCATAATTACTCATAACACCTACATAAACTCTAATATAAAATGAATAAACACACATAAGCTACACAACGTATCCAAGGTTTATTCCTATCAGCTAATCTCATAGGTGTTAGGCAATATTCACCAATTAAAAGTTACTCGAAATTGCAAAATCAACTTATGCTTCTTGGTCAACAATTTGAAGCACCTGAAAATACAGGTATCACCAGACGTTTGAGCAATGACTGTGATGCCATCTCAAAGCTTGTCAGTGTTATTCATGTTGGTCATTCAAGAAGCTTGACTGTATCCACTTATCCACAAATCAGTGGGACCATCACTCCGTTCAGGAGCACCTGGAATTCTTTATTATCAGTAAATTGACTTGACATTTGAAAGATTTGCTTGTATTTCGGTTATATGTTATGAATACAGTCTGATGTCTACCTAAAATCAGTATTTGAAAATTCTCTATTTGATGTCTAGACATTTTGATATGACTACCGAATTCACATGCTTTTGTAAGGAAATTTGATCTACAAATCTTCTTATCGGTTCACACTGAATAAATGACGGTTTTACTCCCAATCAATATTGAATGTTTTGTATTCTTTACGAGATGGTGTTTATCTGCATTCGTATATCCGTAAATCATAATGTGCAATACTATTTCCAAACTCTCACAATTTGATGACTGAAATGAAGGTCGATGGCACATAAAAATCAATTTCATGGCGAACGCTCAGTTTTACTTACAATTTTTGATCCACTGCCTGTATATCACGAAACAATGACAAGATAAATGATGAAAGAAAATGGGACTTTCGATGGTTAAAATTATAGTGTTTCAAGAGTCGATCATACTGTTATATCATCTTTACAGGGGACAATTCATAATAAAACGGAAATAATAAGCCAAGGACAAACGACCATGTCACCACCTGTATCATGAACAGACACGATAAGAGATTTCAAGTTCATTGGCAGAAGAACTTTTTTTCGTATTAGTGTTCCTAATGACATGGTACTGTTGATTAAATTCAGATGAACTACATTTTAAAGTACTTGAAACTGAACTGAAGGACAGAATAAAATTTATCACCAAAAATTATTGGAGTTTTCTAAGCCAGATGATTTTATTCAGTCTACTACATAACAGGTATATGAAGTTCATCTTCGGATGCTAGTGTGTATATTTGTTAAGAGCTCAAAATCCCTTTTACATTCTGTGCATACTTATACGATTAGCATTAATAATCACATTGAAGTATGGAAACTATTTCAATCAACTGATAAAACGTGCTGTAAATATAGTTTAAAGAAATAGCAGACATTGAACATTAGTTGTCATGTCCTGTGTATTTGAGTAGAGAGAATGTATGTAAGTCTTGTACTTCCTAATCAGCCTTCAGAACCTCTTTAATGGTTATCAATCATCACTAACTGTAACTTAAACGCTTTGATCTCTTCAGTTAAATCATTTAACCACCCACAGTTTGATCATATTTGTGGCATATTACAACAGTCAGTCAGTCAGTCAATAACAACGTAGAACTTTGCACGTAAGTACATCAGTTCGAGTTGCCATACCACATTAGCACAGAGACGCAGTTTTCGATTCAAATCCTGTAGTGGTAGTGGTAGTAAGAGTATAAGCAGTAATCGGCAAGATTGAGGTTTGAAGATGTTATTTAAAGAGTATAATACAGTGAAATAAATTTGGGTAGAGAAAAAAGAGACAAGGAGGAATCAGAAGATTTAAAATTTGGGAGAACACAAAGAGTGCAAGCACCTGCGTCATGGCAAACGATTCCGAGCAATGTCATTCAGGGTCTCTAACCATCGGTTTCTATCATCTCGCGCTCCTCAACCAGGTATTCTACATCTATCAATATGACTCAGTCCACTTGTCGGTGACTTCAAGAACTTGGTCTGGTCACCCCTAGCTTTCTTCCAACCTACTATTATAACACTGAACATCGCACGTCGAAGCAGTCGGTCTTTGTGCATACTTTAACACGTGTCCCAGCTATCTCAACTAATGAAGTTTCACCACTTCACCAATCGATTTGCCATCCTTACTTAGTACCCGTTGCCTAACAACTGCGTTACTTATTAGATGGTCCCAGGATATACGAACATATTACAACACAACCAATAAGACATCATGGTTGAGTAATTCATTTACTCTGAAGACAGGAGACGGACAAACATGACCATTAAACATATAAAAACAATGAAATGTTTCAAAGTACATTATATGTAATACAAGTTATGATCAGATGAAACGTCTCTTTTAAGTTGTAAGGAGAATATGGGTTTAATGAGAGTCTTATAGAACATGACATACTGAAAAATATGGACACAATGGAGGTATGAGATTGTAGTTATGCAGTAGACGTTGACTAATCACTAAATAATAGGCATATTCACATCTTTACTAATGACCCTGTAACTGACTCCATTTAGATCGTATACCGACTGTCATCAAAATATACGTGCCAGCAATCATCGTGTAATTTTATCAACTTAATTCGTTTTTAAGAATAATGGAATGAAATAAGCCATATACATTTTGAATACGTGTATTTCACGCACTCAATGATCCAGACAGGCAACCAGAGGAATTAGGTGGAGGGAAGAAAACGAAACAAAGTGTCATGTAGTAGAGAAGGCGAGTGAGCCAACAGAACTACATTAAGTGAAACTCAATGCTTATAGTCAGATCAAGAATAGTTTAGGGAGACGTAGCAAATAGCGCATACGATCATGTAAAAATAATCGTTTTTGAGAAGCGAATAAATGACGTGGTCAAAATGTGGGTTGAGAAGAACAAATAATTTGATTTACCCAGAAGCTTAAATAACATGTGTGAGCTTGACATAGTTGAATTTGTTTTGTGTTGAGAGTCTGAAAGTTTTCAATCGGAAGCTGTAAATATAGGTCTTCATTTACTGATGTCAACTATCATCTTCATTAGTGTGCAGGGAATATTCAGGACACCGATACTCTTCGTGAAACTCAAACTGATGTCGTTTAGTATCATACAAACAGATTTTCCTAGCAAGTTGTTTCGTGTGTGACAAACTTTCTATGTTGTATGATGTACGTCAATCCATGCAGATCGTAAGAGGTGCAGCAAACAACCAAGCAACAAACCGATAACAAATATAGTGAGTGACGAACAAACATACTCACATATATTCTTACTTTAAAACAACCAACGCTCGAAATGAATGGTTGACAAATTCGAACGCATTTATCCGTAAAGGCTCAAAAAGATTAAGTTAACTAGTCTGCAATGAAGGTTGCAAAATGTGATTTGCAAGAATACAAGGCACTACAGTGCGATATGATTTGAAATGGAGTTCGATAAAACGCTAAAGATCGTTGTAGTAAGACAGAGTCAAATACACAGACTTGGATGTTGGTATGGTCTGAACAACTTGATATATGCTTATCGAATGAGGACATTTTGTATTGTCATTCAAACTTATCTATGTCAAACAAGTGAATTTTATCAGAAATAAAGTTTAAACTGAATTTAAACACACAAACGAGTACTTGATATAAATAAAAACAGTAGTAAATCATCCAATGCATGGTCATTGTGTGTGTCATTTTCACTTATACTACATAGATATATTGTTCCATCTCCGACCTGAATGTGTTCTCTATCCTATATTGGTAATTGATAAGATGCGATGAATCAGTGTAGACAATGATGTGAGCTTCAGGTAAGATCTTATTATCTGGACCCATTCGTTTGTTTTGACTCGAGCGAGTGACAAAACGTTCAACGGCACCAAGCACCCAATACTTGTATTATCTACACATGAAATCATCCCAAGTTGTTATAATTCCACTATATTCAACTCCTATATAATCCTCGTGTACATTTTCATTTTCCGTGTGATGAGAATATAACTAGGCATTTTGAAACTACTACATGTAATACCATATAAGGTGCTGCCGCTTTCTGTTTGATTTAACTTGCAGCGTAACCATACCCGGAGAATTCACATTCAAATTGATAAACTATAGCGCGCGAGAATGTCACTAATTTTGGTATCGAACCAACTACACGATCATTCTGGAGTGGGAGCAGTTTGAAGGCATCGGGCCGTTACCATACAATTCTCAAATCTGAATACAAGACACCTGGAAAAATAGATATTGAACATTCAATGCGAGGAGAAAAACACAACGATGGAGAAGGCGGAAAGAAGGAATTCAGTTTGATTCATTCGTGTGAAAAGGCTCGGCTTTGCTAATAATAACTCACGAAAATAATCATTGAACTGAAATCAAGTTGAAATGAGCTACTGGACTTGTAATCTGCCTATCAAAATATAGATTTCATCTACTCTCAGTGTTTCAATCATCATTTGTGTTGAGCTATGTCGGCATGATTTACAGTTGTACAGGCTTCAATTTTTAAAATTCAAACTGTCTTATGTGAACTTACCTCAGAGCAAACTGAACTGATCAGAACTCGTTCTATGAAATTGAGAAGAAATAAAGAATATTTTAATGGACACCGTTTCCGAATTGCAATCATATTGATGGTGGATGTGCACTGCCGAGGAGTCCCATACTAAGACGAAACGGCCGTCCAGCGCTTTCAGATTTTCCATGTTGGTCTATCTTCAACTGACTCATGATTTCAATCTATGAAATTTCTAAACTCTCCAAAAACACCTTCTGATCATATTTATTGGTCCAAACACACGTATGGATGTAATGATTGTGTAGTAATTGAGTACTTATGAAGTACTGTCTTCTAAGTGGTTCACCTACCTTACCTATGAATAACTATGTGTTCATCAAAATAACGTGTACGGATAGTTTCAGATAGAAAATTTCATTTGAAAATGTTCCTAGGTTTCATAAATCTCTTTCGATTTATAAATTCTTCAAATACAAAAACAATTGATGTATCAGAATAACATGAGTTCATTATGTTTTGCAGTTTCTTATCAGGTGCTTACAACTTGTCTTATGATAACGAAGGAGTTCCCAAATGCTTGACAGTGTCTATTTTGTTGATGAGTTAAAGTTCTTCAAGATGAATAGTAAAAAAGATTGCTAAATGTATTGCGGTTTCTCGAAACAACTAACGCAAAATTGTTAAAACCAATTTCATCCATCCACAAACATTCCGTTGTCAATATTGGCTGACCATGATCAACTCACTCTCACATAGCTACCACGTTTTGTTTCTTTTGTGATGCAAATTTTGTGGCTATAGTACATAAACTCGTCGTTACTCGTTATTGAGCATAGATACATTTTACTATATAAGAAGTCTATGTTTTCATTGAATATTGATTATGGTTGGATAGACGAGTTGATTGAAATAGACCAAATTGTAGTTTGATATTGAATTTGCTTTTCGTAGATTAACAGTAGTAAAGACGTACTTATTAGGCAACAAGTGTATATTCAAAATGGTCATTAACGTAATATTAAAGACACTTGGGAAATTGGATCCTCATTATTCCAATTTCATTTGCATCATTCGTTCAATGATTGCATGGATTACAACTTGACATCTCACACTGAATCAATTCAACCTTTTGTCAATACCCTTGCCAGTTTAAAAACTAGAAACAGAGTCCTGTAAAATATTCCCAATTTTATCCCAATATTCTATAGGTATTTTCAGTCAGCAAAGTTTGCAAAATACTTAGTCTACAGAAAATGGTTTGAAAATGATAAATTGAATAAGAGACGGATGATTTGCAGTTCAGACCATCAAAGAGAGTTTTCAAGCAATCATAACATAAAAGTGACAATTATCTTCACTGTTTAAAGACTCAATAACAAACATCAACCTATCACTCATGTTTTTTGTTGTGATCATACACTTTAACTACACGAAGTGTAAATATTCAATTGACGTTAAATATAAAATATTCAGTAACATTTCGATAGTTCGTATACAAATAGTTTCCCGTATTCATTTCACACAATTGTCTACAGCACATTAATGACAACTCCATCAACTCATTTTACCCACAAAACAAATGGTTAATGTAGACTGGTAGAAATTTATGTTAAATCACTGTGATAGAATACAAAGATAACAGGAGACTGTGGACGTGAATTACTGTTCATCAAATGAATAACAACATCAGCTTGTTAAATTACTTTAGGAATGTGAATGGAAATATTCAAATTCTGAGTTCAGATCTGTCAACACACGAACACCTTTTATCAAATTAAACCAATTATTCAAGTAATGGGTCATCATTCAGATCAACTTACTCAAGGTGACAGATCAAACTGCTTGAATAATAAATATATTTGCTGATTGACTATGGGAGTCAATTGAACTATCTGTACATGGGAATATAAATTAAATTAACATTTTCCAATTTCATTTATTCATCTCTGTCGAGGTGATTTTCATGATCATTAAAAAATCTTTAAGTTGAATTCATTAGTCAAAACCTGGACGCACTGAACAGCCATTTTGTTTTGATATGAGATTCCTCACCAGTGAGTAGCTAGGATCCTTCACGTGGGAATCGGATTCAGGACCTACGATCTTACGTATGATCGTTTAACCTCTGAGACTACTGACTCGAAATCTGATGATGTTATTGTCTGACATTAACCAATTCACAATATTGCACAACATTTACGCAGTGCTACTAGACTTCCAGTAGTAACATATTTAAGATTAGTTGTTGATTTGAAACTCTTCTATCTACACAGATACTCCACAATAATAAAAATCATCTTTCATCAAATTAGACTGTGTTAGCAAATTATTGAATTCAATTTAAGTAGTAAAGAAACATTTATGGGATTAATGGGCAGTTTGTTCTAGGATTACACATGCTCATATGATATATGTATAGATGAATATTGTTACTCTTAAAATATCAACACACATAAGGATAAAATCTCCACAAAACCTCAATTACCGTGTCAAACAACAATGAGAAGATATTATCAAACAACATCAAGTGAATTTAAACTTGTGCATCATTAGATTTCCCTATAAACCATTCAATTTGACCAGATAAATTACAATCTGTTTAACACTAATATGAAATGAAATGAGACTAGATATTGTAGGTATCATAATCAAGGTTTGACTTGATCATTTCAAATAAATTAAGCATTAGGTAGATTGGTTTCAATAAAAATAACAGATTTGGAGATATCCCAATGTGTAGAACTACATATTCTGAAGTTTCGTGACTCAGTGTAAGTCACCTTATCGAATCCAGATTAATCCAAGTTGAAATAGTACAAAGGAACAAGGCAAGAACATTAGGCGTGACCAATCCCAAACAGGTCTGAACAAATCAATGTCATGTGATTTCGGTGAAAATGATTTAAAACAATTAGTCCCTTTGATAAATTTCGATAATGAAATGAGAAGACGTAGTTTATCAGAATTATGTGATATATTTGCGCAATACATTTTGAACAATCTGATCACACATCTATACTTGTTAAGCACATTTATATAAATGAAAAATTAAAAGGTCAACTAGACAGGTTAAGGGTAAGTCATAACAAAGGAAAAATATTAAAGTACACAAAAACAAATGTGATTACCACTCTGGATAATAAATCAGTACTACCAGGGTAGGCTAAGTGTAAGCACAAATTGTTTTTGAACACATAAAGGGAGTTTCAATTTTCGTATAACCAAGTCTTGAATAAACCTTAGTATACGTCCTTGAAGGCTTTTGTACAAGACAACAAATGCTGATTTGATATCAACCTTATGACCCGTCTCAATCAAATATTTTGCAATGAAGGATGATGTCTGTCTATCCAGTGATCTTATTCCACCGTTGGAGTTCATCTCGTTCTGCAACCATTTTGGTATATGTTCACCCACCCTTAATTGCAAATCACGATTGCTCCTCCCTACGTTCGTGTTTCCACACATACACGTAAATTTATAGACACAATGGGATGTGACACAATCGTTTTCGTGCTGTTTGGGCTTTTGATGAAACATAGAACTTGTCTTTTCGATAATGACAAGTTTGGCTGCATATAATGTCCGGTTGATATCTAATCTAAGTCTCTGTTTCAACATGAGACTATTTGTGTCACCCCTGAATGGTAGCGTAATATAAACTGGTTTTTAGGTGCCAGAAGCGCCATAGGTCTGGTCATATTGCAACCCCTCCAGCGGTTTATGAATTTCAAAGAGTAACCATTATTGATTAATGCATCAGTCAAGAGCTTCATCTCTTCTTCAATAGTATCACTAGTACCAATACGATTGATTCTACTGAATAAGCTCTTTATTAAACCGCGTTTATAGTGAATAGAGCAGTGACTATGAAAATTAAGATATTGTCCTGTTCATGTTGGTTTTCTATATATAGCACGTTTGATGGAACCATCATCCCTCCTACTAATCAGGATGTCAAGGAAAGGAAGATGGTTGTTCTTCTCTTCTTCCCATGTAAGAGAAATGTGCTTTTGACTACTATTGAATTCTTCTAACAAGCGGCTTATGTCTTCAATTTTATCACCTATGATCATCATGTCATCTACATATCGTTTATATAGACCTTTCTGCGAATTGAGTCTCCAACCAAATTTTCCACATATCCCATGAACGCATCAGCCAGCAATGGTCCCAGAGGGCTGCCCATAGCTACACCATCTATTTGTTTGAAGTGTTCACCTTCAAATGTGAATTTTACATTATCTGTACATAAAAATAATAAATCTTTAAGAGTTTTAACAGAAAAAAGTAGTGGAAGGTTTTCCGAAGAAATAAAGTCACACAAAATATCAATGGTTTTCCTAAGAGGTACATTTGTAAATAAAGTGTTTACATCAAAGGAGCACATTGTCTTTGTCTTTATATTTATATCCTTTAAGTAATTAATTAATTCGAATGAGTCAGACAAAGAATACTTACAATATTGATTTCTGATAGGCTTTAATAATTTAGTTAGCCATTTTGCAAGGTTGTGTGTAGGTGACCGACACATAGATAGAATTGGACGAAGGGGGGTATTAGGCTTGATTTGTATGCGACGTGTATTTAGGTATGTGGGTGCGGGTTCAGGGGTGAAAACATGTGATCTTCGTGACGAGAAAGGATAGTTTTATTTGCATGTAAGATAATGGTGTGAAATCCCAAGCTGCCAGCTTTAGGGAATTTTGGGGAAATTTTGAGATTTTAGTCACATTTCACCAAAAATTTCCCCAAAATTTACTATAGCGGGTTCCTCAATATTTCCCCAAAATGGACCAAATTTTCCCCAAAGTTGTCAGCTTGGGATGTGAATAGAATGAGATATGGTAGCTTGGATAGATAGTTTAAATGGTATAGATATTATGGCCTTCTTTTCTATAGAGGGCAGGAGGAGTAAGGATAAAATGGAAAGCTTGAGATACTCTCGCATCTTTACTGAAGATGTGAAGCTTGTTCGAAGGACATTTGAGTTACATCCAAATGATCAATGAGGCTTCCAACCTTGAAACATTATCTGTACTAACTACTTCAAGAAATTCTGTAAGAATGATGTAACTGTGGGTGTCTGTGTTTTCACAACTTTCATCAGTATTTGCAACAATGGGAATTGAAATGGAGCCTATATGTTTACAAATGGATAGTACTTTGAATGAGACAAGGTTGCTTTGACCTGAGGTTTGTAAGATGAATTACTTAAAACCTTGATTTGTCTAATTATTGTTCAGAAAGAGTCTAATACATTCCACTCAATCATCTTCTGGACGAACATTCTCGACGTATAACTTCCCTATTGAACAAATGCTGAAAACCAATGGATGCGAATTGGATGAGTATAAAGATGGTTTCACTTTTACTAAGATTAATAATATGAATAGTAACAATAATAATGAAAGTTTACCAGCTGTGCACTCTTGTTCGAACTAATGGGACTGATGATAATTCAGTGGATTTTATATCGACTGATCAACAATGATGTCAGATTATCTCGTTGGTGATCAAAGTCAACCGTACCTACTCACACGTCTCATTGATGACAAATTTCGTAGTTGTTCTGTAGAGAAATTGAAATGCTTCAGTTAGACATCCATCAGTATTTCTTCAAATAACTGAATTGTCCTCTGACCCATCAAATATCAAGTGATAAAATCGCTAATCAGAATACTGAAACCTATGACCAAATCCCCACGCTAAACCAATGATGAATCGAAAAGCACTAGTATTCTTGAGTCAATTCAGAATCCTTATTGCTCCTCTGTATCAAAGTTTCCCATCTACCTCAGCCTATTCAATCTGGAATACAAATATCAGCCTCCGCTATATGAATCTTATATTTCAGATATACGCAGTTTCTTCAGTGCGGTGAGATGTGTCACTCGTGCTTAAGTCAAAGGAGATTAATTAGAAGGCTGTTGTACTGTTCATCATAATTTCAACCTATTTGTTGTGCAAAAGAACACGTCAGCAGACTTTTGAGATTTCAGTAGATTATTAGTGAAGAATTTAAAAGTACAGAAATGAGAAATTTCCGGCTATTGATTACTGCATACCGATACATAGTTTCACTCTTTAGATATGAAGAATAGTATGACCTGATTTTCATTCACATTGTGTTAGCTGTTTCTTTCCAATGACTGATCGATAAACAGTACAGCTCAATAAGAATAAATTGAATAGTGAAAATGTTAATTGACAAATTTATTAAACGTATCAGCTGAATAAATCCGAACAAGAATGAACAGCAAAACTCAGGAACTGATACAAGTATTCGTCGATGATATTTGATGCGATTGATTCCCGCTCATGGCAATACTCGAGGGTTATGCACTTGATCTCATGTGAATTCAAGGGTGGGCTGAAAATGGAGTCCGGAAACAAATTCACTTACTAATCATTTTTCGCTTGAACCAAATTATTGTGTGACGTAACTATCATTTTTTATCAAGAAACGTACCATTTATTGAGATAAGCATCTTAAGCAATGAAGAGGAGTATGAGTTTGGTGAAAGAGAACATCTTGTTGACTTGAATGTTTGTAGTTTTACTTAACGGACCGAGTAAATTTGGGTGTCTTAAGAAAATCTATAATATTTGCATATCATTTTTCTCTTCGTACATGATTTCTCTGAATATAACGACAATGAATGACTTCTAGTGGTATTATTTGCAGTTCACGCAAACAACGTGGACTCTCTGAGTTCTTTCTCATCAGTCTAGTGGATTATTCACTAAGTTCAAATGTGAATGAAGGAGTCAACAGTAGAGTGTGAACTCATTTAGCTGAATAGCGTCACAAAAGATCAGATGTGTTTGTTCGATTTTCTTAACTGTCCATTATTCAAGACATAACGGTTTTATAAATGCAATTATACTTCACAAATCACATAGTCATTAGTTAATTACTTACTTACTTACGCCTGTCACTCCCAATGGAGCAAAGGCCGCAGACCAGTATTCTCCAACCCACTCTGTCATGGACCATCCTTTCTAGTTCCATCCAATTCTTTTTCATCTTTCTCATGTATATTTCCATTTCCCGGCGTAATGTGTTCTTTGGTCTTCCTCTCCTCCTTTGGCCTTGAGGATTCCATGTAAGGGCTTGTCTTGTGACGCAGTTGGGTGCTTTCCTCAATGTGTGTCCTATCCACTTTCAGCGCTTCTTCATGATTTCTTCCTCCGCTGGAATGTGGTTTGTTTTCTCCCACAGTAGGTTGTTGCTGACAGTGTCCAGACAACAGATCCGAAGTATTTTGTGTAGACAACTGTTATTAAACACCTGTATTTTCTGTATGATGGCTTTCGTAGTTCCCCGGGTTTCTGCTCCACACAGTATATATGTCTTGACATTTGTATTGAAAATTCTGACATTGGTGTTGGTTGACAATTGCTTTGAGTTCCAGATGTTCCTCAGTTGTAAATATGCTGCTCTTGCTTTACCGATTCACGCCTTCACATCTGCATCAGATCCACCATGTTCATCAATGATGCTGCCCAAATATGTAAAGGTTTTTACATCTTCCAAATCTTCTCCGTCAATTGTGACTGGAGTGGTGCATGCTGTGTTGTATCGGAGAATCTTGCTTTTCCCTTTGTGTATATTGAGACCTATTGTTGCTGAGACTGCAACTACACTGATCGTCTTCTCCTGCATTTGTTGTTGCGTTTGAGATAGAAAGGCCAGATCATCTGCGAAGTCTAGATCGTCCAATCGCATCCTAGATGTCCATTGTATCCCGTGCTTCCCTTCAGATGTTGACGTCTTCATGATCCAGTCGATCACCAGGAGAAAGAGAAAGGGTGAGAGTAAGCAACCTTGCCTGACACCGGTCTTCACTTCGAACGACTTTGTCAACTGTCCTCCATGCACGATTTTGCAGTGTAATCCATCATATGAATTCTGTATGATATTGACTATCTTCTGAGGCACGCCGTATTGTCGAAGAAGTTTCCATAGTGTTGTCCTGTCCACGCTGTCAAACGCTTTCTCGTAGTCAATGAGATTGATGTAGAGTGATGAATTTCATTTAATTGATTGTTCCACAATGATCCGTAGAGTTGCGATTTGGTCTGTACACGATCTATCCTTACGGAATCCTGCCTGTTGGTCACGAAGTTGGGCGTCTACGCAGTCCTTCATCCTGTTTAACAACACCCTGTTGAAGACTTTTCCCAGTATTGAGGGAAGAGTGATGCCTCTGTAGTTATCACAGTCGCTGAGATCGTCTTTATTTGGTATTTTGATCAGAAGTCCTTCTTTCCAGTCTGTTGGAACTTGTTCCTTATCTCGAATCTTGCTGAAGAGAATATGGAGTATCCTTGCAGTTGCTGCTACGTCTGCTTTCAGTGTCTCTGCTGGAATGTTGTCTGTTCCTGCTGCTTTGCCACTCTTGATTTGTCTGATGTCCATGCTGATTTCTTCGATTGTTGGTGGGCCAACATTGATTGGGAGGTCCGTGGGTGCTGCTTCGATGTTGGGTGAGTTCAGTGGAGCTGGTCGATTCAAGAGTTCTTTGAAGTGTTCTGCCCACTTGTTTCGTTGTTTTTCAGTGCTGGTGATTACCTCGCCTACCTTGCTTTTCACTGGTCGTTCAGGTTTGCGGCGATTTCCAGAAAGTTTCTTTGTAATGTCATACGGTTTTCTCATGTTTCCTTCTCTTGCAGCCATTTCCGCCGTCTTTGCTAGATCTTCCACATATTTACGTTTGTCGGTTCTGATACTCCTCTTCACTTGTTTGTTTACTCCGTGTATTCAGCTTGTTAAATAAAGAAGGAACGAATTGAGCGAAGAAATTTCTTTTCAATTGAAAAGAAATTTCTTCGCTCAATTCGTTCCTTCTTTATTTACCAATTGGCAAAATGGGAATTTTTTACTATATTCAGCTTATGCCTTGGCTTTCTCTGCTCTTGTTCGGATAATATTGATTGCTGCCTTCTTGTTCCTCCTTTCTTGAATCTTATCCAGTGTATCAACAGTGATCCATTACTTGTGGTGGTGCTTCTTGTGGCCGAGGACCTCTTGACATGTTGAAGTGATTGCCTCTCTGATCCCCTTCCAGTTGCTCTACACAGTAGTTCCTTCTCCATTGAGTAGATCATAAAAGGCCTGGAACTTGTTGCTGAGAACTACCCCAATAGAGAAAGACTGAAGCGCCACGCCCTAAATCAGATTGACGCCCTGCATTCCGACATAAACGATATACAAATGAAAGTTTATCGCAGAAAGTATGCAGTAGATGACTTAGCTGATGATTTGAAAATACCTTTTATGAACTATGTTACAAACCTTATGGATCAGAGATCAGGGAAGAAACTCATCCAGCTATTGAAAGGTCTGGAAAATCAAACGGCCGAAAGCAAATTTCCAACTGACTGTAAAAGGTATGTACATAATTTCGCTAGTGTCGAACTAGATAAAGAAAAACTAGAGGTATTATCCCTAGGTCTAAAATTTTGTGATACTCGTAATAACTGTAATCACATCGATACAGATATACAGTTCGAGAATCTTTATAGTCAGACGCGTGATTTAGTTGTGAATTCTGATCAACAATTAGAGCATTTTAAATCAACTCTTGTAGACTGCTGTTACCAATATAAGAACAATAAATTTAGTTACAAAAGCATTCTTACGAAGAAGCACAAGGAAGCTATCAACCTACTTCTTAAGGATGAGACGTTACTGATTACAAAACCTGACAAAGGTTCTGGTGTCGTTCTTCTTAATAAAAGTGATTATATAGAAAAAATGAGTACAATCATAAGTGACAAATCAAAGTTTCAAAAAACAACTGACCAGAAAAATTTGAATAATAAGATAGAGAATGAGCTTACCAGATCTTTGAAGAAGCTCAGGGACCAACAGGCTATCTCATCGGGTTTATATGAAATGATTAAACCTGTGGGAACCCATCTGCCGAGATTGTATGGATTGCCAAAGGTGCACAAACCAGGTGTCCCATTAAGACCTATTTTAGATATGTATAACTCTCCTTACCATACTATAGCTAAGTGGTTGGTAACTGTATTGAAACCTCTACACGAAAAGCTTGTAAAGTATAGTGTTAAGGATGTGTTCCAATTTGTTGATAAAATCAAAAATGCAAATACGTTGGGACTTAAGATGATGTCATTGGATGTAACATCGTTATTTACAAATGTCCCACTCATAGAGACTGTAGAATATATAGGTGAACAGCTGATAGAAAATGAAATTGAAACCACTGTCCCTATTAGTGTCGTGAAAGAGTTATTACTCAAATGCACCATGAATGTAAATTTCAAGTTCAACGGTGAAATATATAGGCAAACAGATGGCGTGGCGATGGGTTCACCACTGGGCCCTATACTAGCTGATATATTTCTGGCCAAACTAGAAAATGGTCCACTAAAAAAGATTATTCGCAACTTCACATTTTACTGTAGATACGTGGATGACACATTCATCCTCTGTAAAGATAATACGTCGCCGCAAGAGGTTCTTAGGCGATGTAATGAAGTGCATCCAGCCATTCAGTTTACATCGGAAGAAGAGAGTGATGGCCAAATATCCTTTTTGGACGTTCTCTTGACTAAGAGAGAGGATGGATCGTTAAAAAGGAATATAAACAGAAAATGTACATGGACTGGGCAGTATACGAATTTCCTTAGCTTTGTACCTCTTCAGTACAAACGAAATTTGATCAAAAACCTGAGTTACCGTATTCGCACTATATGTTCTACTGATATAGTCGAACAAGAGCTTACCACCTTGCATCATACTCTTAGGGAGAACGGCTACCCTAGAAAGTTTATAATTAAATACATGGTCTCGAAGGTGAAAGCAAGCGAAATACAAACAGTGAAGAAGAAATCCCTGTTCATGCGTCTACAATTTAGAGGGGATGCGGCTAGCGAAATACTAACTCAGAGATTACGTAGGACAATACAAAAGTCTTTTAACGCCGGAGAACTACGATTAGTATTTTCTACACGCCCAATGGTTACACCGAAGCTAAAAGATGAATTACCTAGAATGACCACCTCATTTTGTATTTATCAATTCAACTGCTCCTGTGGAGCGAGTTATATTGGTCGAAGTTCTAGAAATTTACATTTTCGTGCTCGTGAACACCTTCCAGCGTGGCTAAATAAAGGTTTGATGAAGAAGGTGAACAGCTCAATATTGGCCCATTTAGTACAAACCGGTATAGTGCCAGTATAAACCAATCTTTTTCAATAATTTATAAGGTAAGTAATTTCTTGCCAAAACTGATCAGACTGAAAGTCCTTCAAACGGCTGAAGCAATAGCCATCCGGATGAAGAAACCGGAGCTTTGCGTACAGAAGAAATATGTTCAACCACTCCTCCTCCCCTGGCCGACATCAAGGCCAATTAATCAATCGTAATCTTAACTATTGAATGAACTAATTTGACTATGACATTTCGTAGTCAATTGTAATTGCCCTTGTTTTCCTTATTCATAAATCTTTGTGTTATTATTATTATTATTATTAATTATTATTATTATTATTCATACTATTGGTTAAACATCATTAATCTCCACTATACATGATTCATTCATTTCGCATTCACCCCTCCGTATTACGTCTTACTTATTTGATCGAATTGTAATTGCACTATCATTCCTCTCTCACCCTATTTGACCCATATTTATTTTGATCATGGATCTTAAAATTTTACTTAACATATATGCTGATTCAAGTTAACATTTTATATCAGTCATATCAACATTAACAATTTTATTGTATTTTGTTTATCACAATCCTAAATTCACATGCTCTAAACGATGTACTTTGCCCTTAACCTGGCCATTTTTTTCGGATTGTTAATTTGGATATATAATTGTAGAACCTGAAGAGAATTTATCGAAAAGAATATTCTTCGTTCAACTACTAGTCTTTTAATATGACGGGAATCTTTAAACAATTATCTTGAATTTGTCGAGTTTGTTAGTACCCTGAAGAAAGGCCGTATTGAACTTTTGTGATATTGTCCGCCCGGTTGTCCAGTGCTTCTTAGGTTTCAATTTCATCTTGGCTACCAGCAAGTGAAACTCCACCTGTAGCTCTCATAGGAAAACTGCCGGTCCCAAGCCCGGGTAAAGGAGGAGGGTTGAGCATGGGGTTAGCGTCCCCATCCCGTAGAAAACTAACTCGCTAAAAAAACGCCCACCAGAAAAAATAATCCAAACCATTTTAACTCTGCTCTGGAAGTTAGAAGGTCTTCTTTTAGAAGAATTATGACGCTTCATGGTGAAAGCCGAGTTCCTTCGAAAGCCACGAGGCCGATGCCCCTTCTAACAACCAGAGCAAAAATTTTTATAGGTACATGGAACGTTCGAACAATGTGGGAGACTGGGAAGACCAGTCAAATAGCAACGGAAATCAGGAGATACAATATTGCAATACTGAGAATCAGCGAAACCCACTGGACTCAAGCTAGACAGAAAAGGCTAGCTACGGGAGAGATGCTGCTATACTCAGGTCACGAAAAGGAAAATGCTCCAAACACTCAGGGAGTCGCTCTTATGCTGTCCAAAGTAGCACGAAATGCATTTGTAGGGTGGGAATCTCACGGATCCAGAATAATCAAAGCATCATTCAAAAGAAAGAAGGAGGGGATTTTAATGAATATTATCCAATGTTATGCACCCACAAATGATAGCAATGACGACATTAATGATCAGTTCTACGAGCGGCTGCAGTCAGTCATTGAGAAATGCCCAAGAAAGGACCTAACTACTCTGATGGGAGATCTAAATGCCAAAGTCGAAATAGACAACACTGGATATGAAGATATTATGGGACGACATGGACTGGGAGAAAGAAAAAAAAATGGAGAAAGATTTGCAAATCTTTGTGCATTCAACAAATTGGTCATAGGAGGCACAATATTTCCACACAAGCGTATACACAAGGCTACATGGATCTCACCGGACCACACTACAGAGAACCAAATAGATCATATTTGCATCAACAAAAAATTCCGAAGGACAATGGAAGATGTGAGAACCAGGAGAGGCGCTGACGTAGCTTCAGATCACCACCTAGTTGTGACCAATTTAAAACTGAAGCTAAAAAAGAACCGGACAAGTGGACAAACAGCACTACAAAGGTTCAATACAGCCTTCCTTAGAGATACTGACAAACTCAATGAATTCAAGATAGCTCTCAACAACAGGTTCCAAGCCTTACAAGATCTACGGAAGGAAGAAGAAACTAGTATGGAGGACAACTGGAAAGGCATCAAGGAAGCATTAACTTTAACGTGTCAAAAGGTTCTGGGTCTAAAGAAATACTATCATAAGGAGTGGATCTCCACAGAAACACTCGACAAGATCAAAGAGAGGAAGAACAAGAAGACAGCAATAAACAACAGCCGAACACGAGCAGAAAAAGTCCAAGCACAAGCTGAATACATAGAAGGAAACAAACAAGTGAAGAGGAGCATTAGAGCCGACAAGAAGAAATACGTGGAAGAACTAGCAACGACGGTAGAAAAAGCTGCTAGAGAAGGAAATATGAAACAGCTTTGCGATACAACGAAGAAACTAGCAGAGAAATACAGTAAACCAGAGAGACCGGTCAAAGACAAAGAAGGCAAGCCAATCACCGAAATTCAACAACAGCGGAACAGATGGGTAGAATACTTCGAGGTACTCCTGAATAGGCCGGCTCCAATGAATCCACCGGACATCGAAGCGCCACACACAGATCTTCCCATAGACGTCAACCCACCAACGAAGGAAGAAATCAGAATGGCTGTCAGACAAATCAAGAACGGGAAAGCAGCGGGTCTGGACAACATACCAGTTGAAGCACTGAAGTCAGACATCGAAGCAACTACAAACATGCTTTACCTTCTATTCAAAAAGATTTGGGAAGAGGAACAAATGCCGATGGACTGGAAAGAAGGGCACCTCGTCAAGATTCCAAAGAAAGGAGATCTGAGCAAATGTGAAAACTATAGAGGCATTACACTGCTGTCAATACCAGGAAAGGTCTTTAACAGAGTGTTGCTGAACCGGATGAAAGATGCAGTAGACGCCCAACTTCGAGATCAACAAGCTGGATTCCGTAAGGATCGATCATGCACAGACCAAATTGCAACACTACGGATCATCGTCGAACAATCAGTTGAGTGGAACTCATCACTATACATCAACTTCATTGATTATAAAAAAGCATTCGACAGTGTAGATAGGAGGACATTATGGAAACTTCTTCGACACTACGGAGTTCCTGAGAAAATTGTCAACATTATCTGGAACTCATACGACGGACTACAATGCAAAGTTGTGCATGGGGGACAGCTGACAGATGCATTCCAAGTAAGGACCGGAGTCAGACAAGTCTGTTTACTCTCTCCCATCCTCTTTCTTCTGGTGGTCGACTGGATTATGACCTCGACATCTGAAGGAAAACACGGAATACAATGGACAGCTCGAAATCAATTAGACGATTTGGACTTCGCAGATGACGTAGCTCTCCTATCGCATACACACGAACAGATGCAGATGAAGACAGTCAGTGTAGCAGAAGTCTCTGCATCAGTAGGCCTCAGTATACACAAAGGGAAAACCAAAGTCCTCAAATTCAAAGCGGAAAACAACAACCCAATCACTCTTGATGGCGAAACTCTGGAAGATGTAGAATCCTTCACATACCTGGGAAGCATCATCGATGAACAAGGAGGCTCAGATGCAGATGTAAAGGCAAGGATTGGCAAAGCAAGGACATCATTCCTACAGTTAAAGAACATATGGAACTCAAAACAACTTTCAACCAATATCAAGGTAAGAATCTTCAATACCAACGTCAACGCAGTTCTACTCTATGGAGCTGAAACTTGGAGAACTACAACAACCACCATCAAGAAGGTACAAGTATTTATAAATAGCTGTCTACGCAAGATACTCAACATCCATTGGCCGGATACCATCAGCAATAGCCTTCTGTGGGAGAGAACAAACCAACTTCCAGTTGAAGAGGAAATTAGGAAAAGACTATGGAAATGGATAGGACATACATTACGCAAATCGTCAAACTGCATCACGACCCAAACCCTAACTTGGAATCCTGAAGGGAAGCGAACAAGAGGAAGGCCAAAGAACACATTGCGTCGGATAATAGAAGCAGATATGAAAACGATGAATTACAACTGGACGGAGCTAGAAAGGATCGACCAGGACAGGGTTGGATGGAGAATGCTGGTGAACGGCCTATGCTCCTTCACGAGGAGTAACAGGCGTAAGTAAGTAAGTAAGTACCAGCAAGTGATGATCTGAGGCTATATCAGCTCCTCTATTGGTTCTCACGTCCTCTATAGTCCTCCTGAACTTTTTGTTGATGTAGATATGGTCGATTTGGTTTTGCGTGGTGTGATCCGGTGAAGTCCATGTGGTTTTGTGAATGCGTTTATGTGGGAATATGGTGCCGCCTATGACCGGTTTATTGAAGGCACATAGGTTTGCAAATCTCTCACCATTTTCGTTCCTTTCTCCCAGTCCTTGTCGTCCCATGATGTCTTCATATTCAGTGTTGTCCGTTCCAATCTTGGCATTGAAGTCTCCCATTAGAATGGTCAGGTCCTTTGTTTGGCTCTTCTCGGTGATTGACTGCAGCCTATTGTAGAATTGATCTTTAGCGTCTTCATTGTAATCGTTGGTAGGCGCATAGCATTGGATGATGTTCATTGAAATGCCCTCTTTCTTTATTTTGAACGAGGCTTTGATGATCCTTGGTCCATGAGATTCCCATCCCATAAGTGCATTTTGTGCTTGTTTGGACAGCATCAGTGCAACTCCTTGTGTATGTGGGGCATTTTCTTCTTCATGACCGGAGTATAACAGAAGTTCTCCTGAAGTGAGTCGTTGCTGTCCAACTTGTGTACAATGTGTTCCACTGATCCCAAGTACCTCTAGGTTGTATCTTCTCATTTCTGTAGCGATTTGGAAGGCTCTCCCGTTGTCCCACATTGTACGAACATTCCATGTACCTGACTAAATGGTCGCTCTGGTTGTCAAAAGAGGCATCGGCCTCGTAACTTCCGAAGGAATTCGGCTTTCATCATGAGGCGTCATAGTTCTTATAAATGAAGACCTGACTCCCAGGGCAGAGGTTAAAAGGTTTGAATAATTTTTCTGGTTAGCGTTTTTTTAGCGAGTTTGTTTTCTACGGGATGGGGACGCTAACCCCATGCCCAACCCTCCTCCTTTACCCGGGCTTGGGACTGGCAGTCGCCCCCGGAGGGACTCCAGGCGGAGTTACACAAACATATGCACTCATATAAAAAGAGTCAAGATTGCTAAGCGAATAATTAACAAAGTCAGAATGTGACTCAAGTAGAATGAATAGAATGCGCTGTCCGCAAGCTAGAATAGGTGTATGAGCTTAACATAATAACCGACACTACAGTACAAACTACGAGTCTCAGGTATAACTCAATTTACTCAAGAAGTATTAGATGAACACAAACGAATATATAGCATTTGGAATTCGAAATCAAGCAGTCATCAAGTAGTAAGGAGTCATTTGTTCATACAAATAACACAGTATTACTTATATCGCCCCAAGTAGCATATAACGATAGTCATGGGGTCAGCGTCCCCATCCCGTAGAAAACTAAGTCGCTAAATAAACGCTTACCAGAAAAATCGTATATTATAATTATTCTTTATGTTACTGTTACAGGAAGCCTCTTCATTTTCATACTTGAAGGACGCATTTAAAAGCCCCAGACACCTCACAAATTGAGGTTTGTAACTAAATTTTGTGTATTATTCAATAAAGAACCGGCTATTGTAGACAAATCGTTGTTTCGGAACTTCGGTTTTACGTGTATCTCAATCGGGTGACCTAGACGATTCCATAGATCAAACAACAATTTATTGAAATGATCATCCAGATGGATTACTATTTGTGTATGTAAACATCATGAAATCTAATTCAAAAGAAAAACCAAATCTATCTGATCATAGTTCAGGCATATCAAGATCAAGATTCTTAAAGTTGAGTAATGACATACAATCGATTATATGATGTAACGTAGGAATTCTAAGATGGTTAACTATTTCCATGCATGATTTTCCTGTAGTATTCTGTCATATTACTCCACGTCGTCTGCTTTCCAGTGGATATGTTAACACATATTGAGTTTGTATTGATGAATTGTCAATAAAGCTATGTATAACTGTGAGAAGCATTCTGAAATTGACTTTATAAATGAACGATTTCTGATAAAGATCAATGAGGTTATGTGATACTATATTTTCAGTGTGTATGAATGGGAGATTTAGTCATAAGCCTTGAAAACCTAATCGATTACATGAAATCATCTGTCTCTATCCGGTTTCTTCAGTTCTGTTGTGAGGAACATGTGATTAGCCTGATAGTGGCTTAAGTCATCAGATCATATGAAGAATCTCCATATTGCAGTTACAATGGTTATATTTGTCACCTGAAATAGAATCACTCAACTAACAACTTTCTGAATTGCTGTTTCATCAAAATCTCCATCAAATATCACAACCATTGCGTTGAATAGTTCATTTGCGAATCTCCATCATTTGTCCATCACATTCTGCATGATTCTTTCAGTTCAAAATTTATTTCTTTTTTCCCTTCAATTCTCTTCAACTCGATCTTCTTAGCCTTCTGCTATCAGGTTCTTCAGGTTCGATCGGTATTACATGCTAATTATGTCTTCAGGAAAAGTGGTATACACCACAGCTGTGTGAATTTTTGTCCCACTTTCCTCGTTTTCCCCATTACTGACTTATGCTGAATAGAGAAATATAGAACAATATATATCTCGCTACAATTTAGGACTCGATCACATCTCTTCTTTACATGCTATTGTTCACTCAGCCTTTCAGTATTAACATGTAATCTATGAAAATAAACCAATGAATCACAATTCAATCACAATGCCCTTCTTCAAACGTCAATCTTCTTGATGATGTATTATACATAGTTGTTTTTGTGTTTTACCAAATGGAAGTGCACATTCTGGTTTATGTCCTAAATAAATGAAAACTACACAGACTGAGTGTTGTGATAGTTTGCTATTCACTCATCTAAATGTCTGAATCAATCAACAATATGTTGAATAGTAGTTCAATTCCTGAAACATCGTATCATTTATGAAACTAATGTGATACTGATTCATGTTATTCTACCGAAATCACAATATGCTCTGTGTATTTGTTCACTTGAACAATTCTGAAGAGAAATTAATATGGTCGTAACTGGCTGCAGACTTCAGTATTGTAGAGATTAATCAATTGATATGAAAGATTTCTTAGGATTATAGCGGCATATGTGATCAGGGTTCTTTTAGAAGAGACTATTCGATCTACCACAAAGTAGTAAATATTTTATTATAAAGTGAAGATGAACATGAATTGCAGCTTCAGTCACTTCTGTTGATATAATCATAACTTGCTAATTTATTTTTAGAGCTTAAATTGACGTTGTTATTGTCAATAATGATTTTGTTACTACTTATTTAAATATCAGTAGCTTCAAGCATTGGATCAAAACACCATCCTATTTAGATGATCATCAAGATAATATTAGAGTGATTTTGAGGAAATCCACACCTGACGTGGTCAGTAAAGAAACCCCATATCAAAACACTATTTCAATGGGGACAAAACAGGTGACATTTTAACAGGTCGAATAGAAAGACCTATTGAAAGGACATTTCACACCGTCAGGTTGCATATAATCTCAGCCAAACCAGCACTTATACAACATATCAAGGATAGGTTATCGATGATTCGCTCCTTTATCCTTGTGTGCTCGTGAACGTGTACTAGGATGGTTGGGAAAATATTTTACTAGTTTGGTTAACAGTCACATTCTTTCTCACTTAATACATAGTGAACATCATATTGAATTCCATAAAGCTTTCTATTTATTGTGTCAAGTTTCAAATTATCTATCTCAAGGAGCTGGACTACGGTCACTCTACATAGCTGAAGTCATCTGGATGAACTCCTGAAAACCGATTTGAAGTATCCAGAAGAGGTATATCCAGCGTCGATGTTTACCGTGGTCAACGACACGATCACCAGATACCTGAACTGGATATTATAGACCTCTTATCCAAATTCCTTTAGTGCTTATATCTTTCTTAATCCACCCATTCATTCCTTTATATCGTAATTACCTTGACTATACTCCTTTCATAACATATTATATTTACACAAAGTTAGGTTTATCAGTAATATTATAATCATATCGATAAAAACTTGGCACCCTACTACAAATCATTCTGAATTTCAAGAAGTGACCAGAAAGCACTGGACGGTCGTACAGGATAACCAACAACAACAAAAAACAACCTATTGAGAATGATTATAAAGTACTTCAACTTTTCTGATCTATTAAGTTACTAAGTGAAGTAGTGCAATTATTGATTATTAATATAATTATATTTTTAATCGATAATAAATTTGACAATAATATTGATAAAATTACATGATTAAGCCATGGTTAATACACATACATCGATTCATAACTACATTTGTATTGTTTTAATTATATTTATGTGTGTGTGTGTGTGAATTTCATGTTAATAACGACACTTATTTGATCATACAAGAATAAGTTCATTTGGTATTATTTAGCTTGTATCTTCCTGGATTCCATTGCTAGCCACTATTCATCATTGCTTACAAATAACTCGTGAATTAAGGTAATATCGAGGCATACGCACAGTATACACATACACCAATAACAAACTGATCGATTGCAGTCTTAAACCTCAATGGGTAGATACAATGCAAATAATACCAAGAGAATATGAAATCGGTTGTTAATAAAGTGACAACAAAACATTTGGCGAAAATATAATGTATGAACGAACCAATCAGATTGAAAATAACAGGTGTCGGATTTTGGCGCAACCACCTGAGCTATAGATCTCCACTATCTTCACTATATCGTTGTTAACTAATGAAATAGTATCGATACTCACAATAAAATCCATCTTTTTTAACTGTTTTAATTCATAACAACTAGTTAAATAATCTGATAGCTCAGCATGATAAGATAAAGTGTTGAAATTGAGATCAAATGTAATGAGGATGATCGTGGAAACATAATGAACCAGTTGGAGGCAGAAAATTTAAGGGGAAGATGGAGAGTGAAGCAGATGTCTATAAATGAAGAAGAGTATGAAGAAAAAGAAAATTAAAAATAAAAAAATTATGAGACATCAGGAACATGGTAGAAGAAGAAGTTGTACCAGTCGTTTTTACACATACAATCCCAGATGTATGGCTAATGCTTCGGCAATACAAAAAAGATGCAGTCTAATTGTCTTTGGGAGACTTCTCCTTACCTTGTAAATGACTTTGAACGCAGAGCCTGTCTTGATTGACTGACCTGTATTCACAAGGTGTTCAATTACTGAACTTCTTTTTGAGCCGCTTCATCCTCTTTTTAGCCATACCGGACAATGTTCTTGGATTCTTTTGGATAAAATACGCATCGAACAACCTATATACCTAGCTTCACATGATCAGGTAAATTGATAGATTCACAATGAGTTGGTCAGATGCGATAATATATCTTTGAGGTTATTGGTGAACAATAAACGGCTGGAGAATACTATACACAATGTTGCTGAGGGGAATGTTCTTTTTAAAGAATCTGAAATTCTCCTATTTAACATGTATGTGGCTCTCTGTTACCCATGAATTCGATGTTCATGTATAAAGTTTTCTTTTCTCTTGTAGTTATCTGTGTTTTCGGCGTTTTCGGCTTTATGTTCTTATCAATGAAAATCGAAGGATATCCGTTTTTAATAAGTATCTCCTTCAGGTGGCCCAATTATTCTTCTATGACGTCGTGACTACAGATTCGTTTTATTCTTGTTACGAGTGTTATTATTAGGTTTCTTTTTAGACCAATGGGGACCCAGATGTTAAAACGTGATAGTTGGTTATTCCACATGGGCTTCCTGTATATTGATCTTTTTAGAGTACCATCTTTCTTTATTGTCATTTCCACGTCAAGAAGGTGAACATTTTGTTTGTTTTCAACTTCTAATGTAAATTTTATTATTGGGTGTGTTGATTCGGCTTTCCGAGAACTTCAAAAAAGCCTCCAGAAGCCCTAAAGGAGCCGAAGAGTCCTAGCCAATCAGAGCACGATGGACCCCTCTAGAATACCAACGTGGAGTGCAACTATTGTTCAGTAGTATAATATGTCTTTTATCGGATTGGTCAAAATATGATGCTGATTTAACAAATGTTAACATCCATAAATACCCGTGTTTTTCTGTACAAAAATGAACCTTTGGAGTAAAGTGCTTTTAGCTTATTTTGCGCCTTTTCTCTCGAGTTCAGGTCGCTGCGTAGTTCTAGCTTGCGGGTTACCAGAATAGCTTAGGGATCGAATAAAGCGTTCAAATTAACAAGATTTATCAAAGTGGCAATTATTAAATGTCTTCAGAAGATGACTCAAGTCATATTTGTTGTCACAAACGATAAAGATATCATCTACGTATCTTTTATACAAGTGAAGTTTTTCTATAGTCGCCTTGGGTTGATTGTTTTCCAAACTGGCCATGAAGCAATCTGTAAGTAATGGACGTAGAGGGGATACCATTGCTATGCCGTCCTTCCGTCTATAAATTACATCGTTGAGCCCAAAATATCAACGAGATAATCCAAACAAATTTAAAATGAATAACGGAAATGCGTTTCATATACCATAAACATAGTCTACATAAAAAGAAGTGTTCATATTTTAAATTTCTCTGAACTATCATGAAACATTTAGTAAACATCAAAAATGTAGTAGCCCACATAAATAGTTATGTTGCCACATTCCATATAAGTAAAACAGCGAGATATTGACATAATCATAATTAAAATAAATAAAAAAACAAAAAAAAGCAGCGAAATAAAATCATAACTGAAGATCTTTCAGATCAAGATCATCAACTATTAAGATCTATATGTTCTTTTAATGATTAAACTTAACCCTCTATCATATAAGTCACCTGAGCAAGATGTCTTGTTTACAATATCCATATCAATGATATATCAGTGATATTCACATATCTTCAAACTATACATTAAATAAAGTAGACTTCAATAAATAAGAACTTTCGTCTAAATTTAAACGAATAGTTTCACAATAGTTGGGTGCCGAGTTGAATACAACTTTTCTTTAAATAAATATCACCATTGTATCTCACACTATTCAATTTATTAGTCTCTTCCAGAAAAAGTGTTTTTGATGGGACGACCTTTGAGCAACACCAAATTGTCCATGACAGTAACTACCTACTTAATAGGGCTAAATGAAGGTTATACAGCAGTTTAAAGAATAAAGACAATGATTTACAGTTGATGGTAAGGATTAGCATTTAGATTTATGGTTTTCTTTATGGACTGACATTAGCTAAAATGACAAAACTCTATTTAGCTAAATGGGTGAATGAATTTTGCGCCAAAATTCGACACCTGTTATCTTAAACCTGATTGGTTCGTTCATAAATTATAGTTCCGCCAAATATTTTTTATTGTCAACTGTTTCAGCCAGAAACCAAACAGACAAACTGTTTTAATCGACCTTATTTCAATGAAATAATGATGACATAACTTCCGGCTGTTCTTTACTGTTAAACGATTTCACATCTAAATCAATATAGTTTTTATTGAATGTTTTAGGTCAAGTTCCATGCAACACGAAATATAGGAATGAGCTTTTGTTTTTTTTAAATATTAAATATGTATTTTGGTAGTTTAATTAAAATATCCTTGATCAATTTCCAACCTTAAAGGTCATAATTGAATGAATCGTTTTAATAGAAGAAATAAATGAATTAATAAATAAACAAACATTGAATCGATAAACATTTACATATATGAATTCTCAGAAGGGGTTTGTAGAGATTTTAGAAATTTCACAGATTGTAATCATGAATCAATTGAAGTTGAACCACCATGGAAAACCTGGAAGCACTGGACGGCCGTTCCGTCCTAATATGGGACTCCTCAGCAGTGTGCATCCACGATCGCGTGGATTGGTTGAAGTATTGGTTTTTTTAATTCTGCTACCCGAATATGCCAGCATCATAGTCATTGAACATGAATTGGATAGATATTAATTAATTTACCTCACGATAAACTGCTTTAAAGCCGAGTTATACCAGTAAGTAGGTTGTAGTGGTTGTTACTCATTATTTTGCGGTGATATGTATGTACTTTTAATTAATCAGCTCTCACTTCCATTATTTATTTTTCATTACATTGTGATTCCTTCTTATCAAATATTATTATTTCAGTAGTTGAATTCATGGATCGATGTATGCTGGACCAGTGGTAATCTGTGAGCACTGAACGGCCGTTTTGACCTAGTATTGGACCCCTTAACAATACGCATCTATGATCCCGCATGTGGCACTGAAACCAAGGACCTCCGGTTTCGAGCACGAACGCTTGATCTCTAGACCACTGAGTTGAATTAGATTATTTCAAATTACTCGCTTGACGCGAGACTGATAGGTCCTGGGTTCGAATCTCGTGGGGCGCAGGATCGTGGATGCGCACTGCTGAGGAGTCCCATACTAAAACGAAACGGCCATCCAGTGCTTCCGGGTTTTCCATAGTGGTCTAGCTTCGATTGACTGATGATTTCAATCTGTGACATATATGAATTCATAAGTTGATTAAAGCTAGATCACTATGGAAAACTAGGAAGCAGTGGATAACCATTTCGTCGGATTATGTGACCTGTCAGCACTGAGCATCCACGATCGCAATCCCGGAATAGGAATCCGAAAAATTCGGTCTCGTGCGAGATCTTTCCTTGTTTGTTTTTTAAAAAGAATTTTTAATAATTTTGTTTATTTAACCTCACTGTCAACATGCCTAACAGAAGTTTCTTATCAGTATTATTATCATGCTGTAAAATAAGTACATGTATATATATTTGCGCTTGTACAGCTTTGAAAATGAACTCGACTAAAAGAGGACTCTTCGCTGAACTAATCTTTCTTATTTAACTTTGATTAGCCTTGGTCGGGATGCAGGTAAATTCAACTAACGAATCCAGAACAGAACGAAACGTGTCTCTTGGATTCCATTTTTAGGCGACGGCATCTATCCTAAACTAATCATTTTTGATATGTATGAAAGAATTAGTTACAGTATTCTCATCAATTTGATTAAAATTATTTCGTCTGGAGGTGTATAAACTGCAGTATGTCCATATGAGATTCAAATGTATAGTACTTTTACAACTGATAATTTCAGTCTGTATGATCCGCAAGTTACAGATATTTTATCAATTTCCCATATTCATTTTAGTGATACATTCAAACTATTCTTATTCTGTACTGATATTTCAAATATACTCCAGATACTATTTATCACTATACAAGTTTATTATTATTATTATTATTATTATTATTGTTAATGCCTTTATTCAATATTATAGTTTTGGTATAAGATAGAATTCTCAGCACAGGGTATTTCAACAAGTTCCTTACACACAAAAAACAGAAACAAAGACAAAAAAAGTGGAAAAAAGGTCTAAAAAATCTGCAAAACTGTACATCTTTTCAAATTAGAGACATGCTTAAGAATGCAGGTTATTGATTAGGCTAACTCCAACAACCTGTTCATCACAGAGTATATTTGCTAGGTAAGGTATTATAGAACTTTTATACTTTTGCTTGTGTGCATGGATTTTAATTTAATTACATCTTGTTCTAAGAGAAGATATACAAGGAGAAAGATAAGAGTGAAGGGGATGGTTAGTATATGATAAAATAACACCTGCCAGGAATTTGCATGACTTTAGATGTATATCTCGAAAGATTCACCACACATCTTGCCAATTGCCTTCAGCACTCTACGCAATACAGCAAAGTCTTTTCTCAAAAGCCCGGAAAAGAATAATGGAGAACAGTAAAGAATAATAGGTAATATGCAAGAATTGACAAATTGTAAGAGTAAATGACGAGTATTCCCAAGAGCATGCAACCTCTTTATGTAGTGATTCAGACGGACAACTTTCTTCGATAACAATAAACATGAGAAGACCAAAGGAAAAGGTAACAACAAGATAATTGACTTTCAACACTAGGTTTATCAGAGTCTCCAATAGCACAAGCATTATGGGATCTCAAAATGTTGTTTAGATGGCGTTCATGTCTCACGCTTAAGTTAACAGCTTTACATTTAGACGGATTAAGTATAACTAACATACCAACAATCAATACGAGAGAAAAACTCATTCATTTCTATGGGATGTAAAGAAGAAGAGATTGGCATACATACAGTGATGAATAAATAGTATATTTGTAATACCCCAATGAGTAGGGATAATACAAATATACTATTTATTTATAACAATTAATTCGAAATTATCAAATCAAACCTTGGTAATGATACCTATACCTACAGTGAGATCAGCCGCATATTTCACAAAAGTGTTTTCTATGGAAGATGGCAGATCATGAAGAAAAGAAGAGGTGAAAGGACAGCTCCTTGTGGTACACCTTCATGAGACAATAGTGACTTTGAACACTTACCTCTAAATACAGCGTACTGTTCCCTTCCAGAGAGGTAGGAACATAGCCAGTTGGTTATCCAGCTGTCGGTGTTGACGCTGATTAACTTGTTAAGTAAACGATGTCTTGGTATAGAATCAAAAGCTGAAGTATTGTCCAGAAAAGCGCATCGAACATACTTCTTATCCTTTTCTAAGTTGAACACTATATGGTGATACAGAACAGCAACAGCATCTAAGGTGCATCTTTTGCATCTGTAGGCAAACTGATACGGATAAATATGATCTTTTATTGCAGGCTGAAGTGGAAGTATTATTAATTTTGCCATTGTTTTGAGGAAGGGTGAAGTTATTGCAATAGGTTTTGATTTCACACTACTATCACCAGATATTTTCTTGGGTACAGGGATTACCTTCATCTTTCTCCACATTTTCGGTATGAGATTAGATGAGAAGGATCTGTCACAGATAGTCGTGAATGGATGACATTGAAAGTCAGCACATTTTTTGAAAAGGAGGTTTGGGATACCATCAGGTCCTAAACATCGGGATGAATTAAATGACTGGAGACAGGTATGTGAAGGATTCTACATATTCCAGTTTCTCCATCAAGAGTAATTGGGTTGCTGTTCTCCGTGTTGTATTTGAGGACCTTGGTTTTCCCTTTGTGTATGTTGAGGCCTACTGATGCAGAAACTGCTGCTACACTGGCTGTCTTTATCTGCATTTGTTTATGTGTTTGCAATAGGAGGGGGCCATCTGCGAAGTCCAAATCGTCTAATTGATTCTGAGCAGTCTATTGTATTCCGTGTTTTCCTTCACATGTCGAGGTCTTCATAATCCCGTCGACCACCAGAAGAAAGAGGAAGTGGGAGAGTAAACAACCTTGTCTGACTCCGGTCCTTACTTGGAATGCATCTGTCAGCTGTCCTCCATGCACGGCCTTACACTGTAATCCGTCGTATGAGTTCCGGATAATGTTGACAATCTTCTCAGGAACTCCGCCTGCAGCTCTTCTAGAGTTACTGCCGGTCTCAAGCCCGGGTAAAGGAGGAGGGTTGGGCATGGGGTTAGCGTCGCCATCCCGTTGAAAACTCGCTAAAAAACGCTCACCAGTCACATATATACCCACATCATTAATGAAAACGAAGTCTAAATGAGCATTCAAACGAGTAGGACACCAGTTCACGTTTACAAACGTAGCTACACCGCCGCCACATCCCTTTCTATTGTTTGATCGATCCTGACGATAAATTTTGAAATCACGTAGTAATACTAGGTAGTCATCCTGTAAATCATTTAACCAAGATTCTTGAGTTGTGATGACAATATAATTACGATACATATTTTGACTTTGTAGGAATTGAAGATAGTTCACTTTGTTGATTAGTGATCGGCGGTTAGAATTTAGCAGCTCAGGAATCGACATACGATTAATGTTCATTCTCTTTAATGCATATTGCCAACCAGCACGATTTCCTTATAGTACTCTTTTGTAACTTGTGCAGTGAAAGGTTGTAGGCTTTTCATAAAAGCGCCTGAATAGGTTATGAGATCAATGGACATAATGAGACGTGAAAACAAAATGAAAAAAACAAACAGATAACTTGTTGATATAATTAGGTGACAGAAACAAGTAACCCAGATTTTCAAGCAGGCCGCCGTCGCTGTTTATCTTCTTACCTGTCATGTACTTTTACGCGCGTTTGTGTATGACATCAAAGGTAAATAAAATACACTTTTTCTTTCAATATTTTCTTTATAGTTCAAATAAGAAACATATTTGAAATTAATAGGTAAACATCTTAAAATACATTCAGCTGATGAGTCCTAAATAGGACGAAACACGTGTCCTAGATTCCACTTCTAGCCATCTTTGCTTATAAAGCTTGTGACTTAAGGCAATGTGCATAGTATGCACATATGACAATAAGAGACGACTGATCAATTGCTATGCTAAACAACAATGAGAAGATACAAGTAAAGAATACCAAAGGAATTACAGGGTTTTTTTTAAACTTGAAAATGTATATATTCATCGATCTGTGAGTAGTTGAGTGGAGTTTTTTCTGTTTGAGGTGAAAATGTCCTAAGGTTCTATCTTGTGAGTCGTCGTAAGTGTATGCTGCTAGAGCATTTCAAATTAGGACTCAGTAGCTGAGTGGATAACGCGATGACGTTTGAAGCCAACATTACTGGGTTCGAGTACCAGAGTGAACATCAAATCTGAGGTGCAGGTACATTCAACTGACCAGTCCCGAATAGGACGAAACACGCGTTCTGGATTCCACTACTAGCCACTATCCACCTTTGCCCCCTTATGTCCTAGTACGGCCGAGAATGGGGAGAGTCCGCTCTCCCTCTCGAACTGATCTCACATGGCCGCGCGTATATAGCCTCTGCCAGGAAAGTCCTACTCACTGCCTTCTCGTGGCGGGGGTATTGTTTACGAAAATGAGGGGACGAAAAGCGGATGTCCGGCGCTATAACCGGGTTGGTGGACACGGAGATTCCACCCAGTGGAGTTGGGAAACCCAGATTCCAAACCAAGGGTGGACATGTGCTCCAGGATCCTGAAGGAACAAATGGCGTATGAACCAATCATTGGTTCCCGTCTATCATGTGACTGCATTTCCTTACGATGTTCCACTGCCTTGTGGATCAGACCTTCAGGTCGAAGGCTCTGGGTGTGGCCTCCTAAGCAAAACACCTGCTTCGGTCTGGGCACCCGGGTAGTATCACATCCCTCACACAAATGAAATGAGATCTGTGTGGCGCATATGTAAATGGTGCCTCCTTATACCAATATCTATGTGTTAAAATAAATAAATAAATAGACTAAAACACCTATACACTACTGTTTGTTTTCAAATTATACATTAGTCCCTATCTGAGTACTGAATAAAAAGCAATTTCGGGGTATGTATCTGTTTATCAAATCTGTGTTTCTGTGTGTTAAAATTTATTATGAAATTTGGCTTTATTGTTTATTTACAACAATAATAATGAGTAAATGATTGAAATTTACGTTTATCATATTGAAGACTGATCTACTTATTAAATATGCTGGAATTCAAAAAGGCTGTTCATGTATGGCATACATTTCTGACGGTTGACTAGATGTACCACATCATACGACTTATGTATAGACTCAATCTGTTATCTTAACACTTTTCGTTTCACACTCCATGTCTATTGTACACTAAAGTAAATACCTAATTTAAACATGATTAACCTTGATTAGATGACCTATTCAGTATACAATGAACCAGAGAACCATGTACCTTATTTATGTTTGATAATATTGATGTTTGATTAAATTTCCTTGAAGAAAGCTTGGATCAGATTGTCAGGTGAAACGCTGGATTCACTTCAAATTCTTTCAATGAGATTTTCTTTAATGTCTCACATCAATTCCGTGCCCAAATACTTTGAAACTATTCAATCAAATGTAGACGAATATAAAAAGGTTTACCATCATAGCGAGTTACGATATACTCAAGTTATAGTTACACATAGATTTTTCTTTCTAATCCAAACATAGACAAGTAATCAGAGATGTTTTCACCAGACTCATGTATTGTTTACAATCTTTCATGCTCTGTTTGGCAGTAAGAGTGACTCTTGTAAAGGAGTTTAGATATCTCTGTATTGAATCAGTCTATCATTTGTACGTGTAATATCATCAAAGCTAAGATCATATTATAAAGTAATCCATCTAAAGATTATTTAGGAAAGATACTCCAGAAGATATTTGATTAATATAGTTGGAAGTAAACCTTAAAAACCTGAGACCCTGAGTTTTGTAGTATTCGACATTCAGCAGTAACTGTATCACTGAGTATCATAGTTACAATTATTATCATAAATCTATTCGGGACATAACTAATCACTTAAATGATTGAAGTATGTTCATACATCAATTAACAATAAAATACTAATATCATTTAGTTTAATGGTAGGTATTGATCGAATCCTATCGATTAAGTTACAATGCGACTAGTATTCAATGTGAATCAACTTTGAAGTGTATATGCTTCAGTATCAAGTGAATGAAACTAATCGGTAGGATGTTGTTGAGTTACCTTTTTCAATTCCTTCACCGATACATTAAAAACACAATTATTTTATCATTAAAACTCTATAATATTGTATGTATATATTACAAAGGTGTATAAAGTCTAAATCAATTAATTGGTGTTAGGTTAACGTTTAGTGTCGGTTGCTATGTTAAACCTACATAGGTTATTCTAACTTTCCGACAGATCAATTTATTCATTCTTAATGAGTCACATTTTAACCTTGTCAATTGTTCACTTATTAACCTTGACTGTATTTATATGCGTGTGTGTGTGTGTGCATTTTTTTTGATCTTACTCATCACACATTTGTAGCTTATTTTTGTGTGACTATAACTATCGATTAAAGAATGGTTAAACTCGGCTGACTCACACGCCTCCTCCATTGAGTATCATTTAGTTTCTCTTTTTTCTCTCTCTCTCCTCTTCATTTCTATAGCTCTGTCTTCTTGATTGTTTGTTCTGATCAACGGCAGTACAAAATATACGTATTCAATACTTCATTCTCTACAATTCTATACAAAAAATGACGGCAATCATACGATTTAATTGTAGTCAAATATGCCACGGCAACTAAAAATGTAACAATATAATAATCACTTAGTTACACAATGTTGGGAACATTAAAACTAAAGTGAATTTTCATAATCAGTTAATTATTACAAGTAGTTACATAAGAGTGGGAACAGAAATTGAATATAAGTATAAGTCTCAATAATTGTGATCATGAGTCAGTTGAAGCTAGACCACTATGGAAAACCTGAAAGCACTGAACGGCTGTTTCATCCTATTATGGGATTCCTTAGCAGTGCTCATCCACGATCCCGCTCGTGGGATTCGAAATTAACATTGTTGGATACCGGCGAGCTCAGTGGTCTAGAGGTTAAGAGTTCGCGCTCGAGGCTGAATGTCCTGAATCGAAATCCTGCGAGCGGTTTCGTGGACGCGAACTGCTGAGGAATTCTACAATAGGACGAAACGGCTGTTCAGTGCTTCCACGTTTTCAACAGTGGTCTAACAACAATCGGTTCATAATCTCAATCAAAAGCTTAATAATCTCTACAATCTTATAGTGAAAAATTGTCCAATGAACTTATTCTATATATGTATGTAACAGCCTATCATACTAACACTGATCATTCATATGCCTTATTCTTGTATTTTTGTAAGCAATGATGGATAGTGACTAGTAGTGGAATCCAGGAGGCGCGTTTCGTCCTATTTAGGACTCGTCAGCTGAATGTACCTGCATCTCCGAGTTGATGTTCACTCTGGGACTCGAACCCAGTACCATTCGCTTTAAACACCATCGCATTATCCACTCAGCTACTGAGTTCTGATTGCCACTTGCTTGTGCAATGTGGTGAATTTGAATTCACTTCGTATTATTTGGCTTGTATCTACCCATTGAGATCTAAGAATGCAATTGATCAGTGTGTTATTGCCATATGTGTATACTGTGCGTATGCCTCGATATTACCTTAATTCACGAGTTATTTGTAAGCAATGATGAATAGTGGCTAGCAATGGAATCCAGGAAGATACAAGCTAAATAATACCAAATGAACTTATTCTTGTATGATCAAACAAGTGTCGTTATTAACATGAAATTCACACACACACACATAAATATAATTAAAACAATACAAATGTAGTTATGAATCGATGTATGTGTATTAACCATGGCTAAATCATGTAATTTTATCAATATTATTGTCAAATTTTTTATCGATTAAAAATATAATAATAATAATAATCAATAATTGCACTACGTCACTTAGTAACTTGATAGATCAGAAAAGTTGATGAAGATGGTGGATCTGATGCAGATGTGAAGGCGTGAATCGGTAAAGCAAGAGCAGCATATTTACAACTGAGGAACATCTGGAACTCAAAGCAACTGTCAACCAACACCAAGGTCAGAATTTTCAATACAAATGTCAAGACATATATACTGTGTGGAGCAGAAACCCGGGGAACTACGAAAGCCATCATACAGAAAATACAGGTGTTTATTAACAGTTATCTACACAAAATACTTCGGATCCGTTGGCCGGACAGTGTCAGCAACAACCTACTGTGGGATAGAACAAACCACATTCCAGCGGAGGAAGAAATTATGAAGAAGCGCTGAAAGTGGATAGGACACACCTTGAGGAAAGAACCCAACTGCGTCACAAGGCAAGCCCTCATATGGAATCCTCAAGGCCAAAAAAGGAGAGGAAGACCAAAGAACACATCACGCCGGGAAATGGAAATATACATGAGAAAATTGAACAAGAATTGAATGGAACTAGAAAAGAAGGCGGCGGACAGAGTGGGTTGGAGAATACTGGTCTGCGGCCTTTGCTCCATTGGGAGTGACAGGCGTAAGTAAGTAAGTAATATGTAAACTGGGGAATTGTAATCTGCGTTACTTTTCAGTTTAGATTCACGGTATTACGGTTTTCACAGTACTACATAAATATCATTGGTAATAACATAAATCAACTCACCTTTAATTAGACTAAATTTTCTTTGATGGAGTTTTGTTATTTGAGCTGGATGATTTGATCTTGGAACTATTGTGACTGCCCGTGATCTGACTCCATTTCAGATTGGTATGATATGAATGCTATCACCTATTCTCGTATATAATCGTCGACTTGAATCACGTTAGTGAATAACGAAATTTAGATAAGTCAATTAACGAGAATGGCCTTTGAATACATATATTTTGTAAGTAAAGTGAATGTAATAGAACAGAGCAAAACGACGCACGTGGAAGATGGCTGGAAGCCAACTCCATTTTAGTCAAGAGTTACTCCATATTTATAGGTTGACAAAATAAAGCTACAGACATGTGATTAATGCGATAAGAAGGGCACACACATATGCGCTCATATAAAAACATTCAGGACTGATAAGCGAAAAATTAACAAGGTCAAAATATGACTCAAGTAAAATGAATTAAATAGTATGTCCACAAGTTAGAATAAGGTAGATGGGCTTGCCATAATAACTGACACTACATAGCCCCCTTGTAGAAAATAGCACATTTAAAAAATATCTGTTTTCGAAAATAACACTGAAGTGTATGAAGTTAACGTTATCAACAAGTAGCGAAAAATATTGTACAACACTCGATAAAGTACAGTAGTGTCACATGAGCGGTGAGTGTATTATATGAAAATGTCATATTTATGTAAAAGAATACATGAATATAGAAAAGGCGCGGACAAAAATGGGAACGTTATCATGCGAATATGAGCAATCTAATGAGCGTACAAAAATTAACATCTAATAATGCTGTGACTGTCTGAACGATAAAATAACAAGTTCGTATGAGCGATTCAAAATACCGTGAAAACAGTAATAAATTGTTTGTGGGTACGACTGCGAAACAAATCGTGAAAATAAGTAAAGTATAATATGACAGAAATTGGTCTGTGGTGCTGACAGAATAGTGAAATATGTTAAATATATGTTCCGTTGAGCCGCAGTAGAATAAATAGCATCGACTAGCGATGAGTGGATTTGAATTTAAATGAGTAGTTCCCCATTCGTAGAATGACAATAGGCAAGTCGTGAAATGATAACTGCATTGACAGGTGATATTCGTTGCTGTACTGCAATTAATAATAATCATAAAATGTGAAGTCAGTGAATGTTGTCGTCTGCGTTATGACAGATGCATTGAGTTATCGTTAAATATGTATTAGTAGAATGACCAGAGGAACAGAATAGTGACTGAGTAGACGAAGTACGTAGAGTCTTATTCCTTTTTGGTCATGAAGCCTAGAGTGGTTTGTGTGGTTTGAGGGAGATGCGCTCGATCTCGTTTGTTACAAAACCGTACCAAGGCATGACAAAAATACCAATACATATGATTAGCGATGGCGGCGTATGAGACTGACTTGGATGTGACGAACAAGATTGTATCTTTGAGAGACTAGCTCTAAACTCTATGTTCTGATATACCGTGCGATGGGTATAGAATAGTAGTTGCAGTACTCGAATAATGTTTTTGGGTAATTAACGATGCGGCATGTGGTTATACATGTGGAAGAATAGATAAGATGAACATAATGGTTACTAATCAGCTAGTTAGAGGCATCCACAGACATAAAAGACGATTTTGAAATGAAAAATGTATGTTATGATAACATAAATTGCTGACCTCGACTAAGTGAATGTATGCAATATTAGATCAAATGACATGAAACAATTGGAACGAACTCACTTAAAGCAGGAAAATTTCACGTTTTTGAATAGTAAAAATATTCCAGTGAGTTTTGAATGTCATAAAGTGGAGTATTCATAAAATGATAATCTGTTCGGTGAGCAATATGATTGCGAAAATGTCATTATTTAATGACAGCATGAACATGATTATTAATTCCACATTCGGTCATGATATTGAGAATAATGTAATAATAAGCATATAATGATACTTCGGATCATGATGGAGCAAACCGACGAATGGATCAATGAGAATAGTTGACATGAGGACAAAGTATCGATAAGATAATACGACTTGAGCATGTTCATGTCATGTTGCACAGGCTTTGATAATTGCATCGGATTGGAGATTGTGCTGGCTTCGCTGAATTTGTTCGCCGAACGTATAGAGTGCAGAAGTTCCTTCATCGACGTAGCTTGCTGCGTTCCGTTCGTCGTCGGCGGGCTTACCAATGTGACGGCCCGTGATCTGACTCCATTTCAGATTGGTATGATATGAATGCTATCACCTATTCTCGTATATAATCGTCGACTTGAATCACGTTAGTGAATAACGAAATTTAGATAAGTCAATTAACGAGAATGGCCTTTGAATACATATATTTTGTAAGTAAAGTGAATGTAATAGAACAGAGCAAAACGACGCACGTGGAAGATGGCTGGAAGCCAACTCCATTTTAGTCAAGAGTTACTCCATATTTATAGGTTGACAAAATAAAGCTACAGACATGTGATTAATGCGATAAGAAGGGCACACACATATGCGCTCATATAAAAACAGTCAGGACTGATAAGCGAAAAATTAACAAGGTCAAAATATGACTCAAGTAAAATGAGTTAAATAGGATGTCCACAAGTTAGAATAAGGTAGATGGGCTTGCCATAATAACTGACACTACACTATCATCATTCTTCTGAACGACATCATGAGGTAGAAGTTTATGCTGTTTATGATGTTATTTAGAAGAATAATGAAATTCGCACGACCAAATCATCCATCTAAGAGAACGAAACTTCATCAAAATCATGCACTTGAGCTATAAATCTTCTCCAACGATCTCACTAAGATTAAATATTAGTGATTTTTCACCCGTTCAGCTAATCATTTATGATTGTACGTAATAATAACAATAACAGTGTATTAGTTGTACAAAAAAAATTTTCAACTTCATTTATTGGGCTTTCAACATATGCTCACTGGTGACATGCTTTAAGAGGTATATCCTGGAGTTCTAGTGAGAAGCAGTGACCAATGCAGTTCAGCCAGGTCTGTTGTGAGAAATCAACTCACTGATGACAATGGTGGACGTGTCGCTCAATTTCGTGGATTAGCTGAAGTTAGACATTAACACCGATGGATGCCGGCTCAATGGTCTAGTGTTTAAGCGGCTGGCTGGGTGCGGTATCGTGTATTCGCACTTTTGAGGCGTCCCGTACTGGTAGGAAATGGACGTCCAGTGTGTACAGTTTTTCCATGATGGTCTGGCTTCAATCAATTCATGGTCTCAACTGTTGAAATTAAAAAGAAAAGTATCTAATTTGCTTCTCTACAACTTACCCTGCATTAATATTATTACTATTGTAATTATTATTATTATTATTATTATTATTATTATTTATTAATATTAATATTAATATTATTATTATTATTATGACTTGTGTTAAATGTTTTATTTTGTTTATTTAATCTGTACATATTCAATTGTTGAATAAAAGAACTAATATTTACTCAATATGATTAAAGTGTTATGTAATAATAGAAATAGTAATAATGATCATAATAGTAATAATACACTTGATGTTCTAAGAACGTGTACATGTCTACACTATTTTAAACAGAACTGATTAATATGTGTATACATTTAAGATTTCGTGAATTCGATGAAGTTAGACATTAACACCGTTGAATACCGGCTCAGTGGTCTAGAAGTTAAGCGTTTGCGCGATGAGATCGTAAGTCCTGAGTTCGAGTCCGACTTACGTGACCGTGAATGCGCATTACTGAGGACAAAATGGTCATCCATTGCCTACAGGTTTCCAATGGTGGTCGGACATCGATGAATTCAGGGTCTCAATCAAATAGTTAACATTATTCACAATCACATACTGATAAAGATTTATTCTCAAAAGATCTCTGTATATATTGAATTCCAGTGCTTCCAGGTTTTCCATGGTGGTCTAGCTTCAATTGACTCATGATTTCAACTATTGAAATTACTAAAATCTCCACAAAACCCCTTCTGATAATTTACGTTATGTCTATTACATAAACAATTTAAAGCTTATGTCGGTAATGTTCAATGAAAAAGTTCAAGCTCAGTTCAGATTTGTACTTTAAATACAGAAGCCCATTGGCTCAGTTCATTAACCCAATAGAAATACATGATAAACATCCATTATCCTGGATTACCAAAGACATAGTTGAAACAGGTCATAAGATGATTGATCTCAACACGGTTTTTGTAGTGTTGTACAAAAGTGTTAAAAGGAGTATACTAAGGTTTATTGAAGCCATAGCCATACGAAAATTCAAACCGCATTTATGTACTGAAAATAGTTTGCTGTCTCCTTAAGCCTATTCTGTAAATAATAGCTGATTATCCAGCATAGTGAGGTTTCAAATTGTTTTTCATATCATTTTCTTGATTACCTTTGTCTCCTCATTGGCTTACGTTGATTTTTTCCCAGGGGTTCTGCATTATATGTCTAGTTTTCCTTCAAATGGGTTAAATAGAAGTGCAGGCACCATGACGTATTCCAATAGTACATTCAATACATTCGATACATAAGTGTGTAGTAGTGTTATATCCAGATGAGAATAATCAATGGTAACTGTCGGAATATATTTATGGATTATTACAATACGTATATTTGTATCGTATAATTGTTACATAACCAAACTATTCATATTCGTTTCCCTCTTATTATGAGCTTTATTTTGACCTGTGAACTAGTATCAAACGATTTACCATTCTTGAGTTATGCCCTGTCTATCAACTACTGTCCTCCACATCCATAGCCACTTTGGACTAGATCTTGTGCAAATGTTATTTTCTATTTTATGGTACTATGTGGTCTGTTTGGTTTGTATATAAACCCAGTATGTTTGAAATACATGATTCATATCGCGGAGGTTGCTTTCGGTGTTCTGGATAAAACAGGCAGGACCAGGTGCGAAGCATGACCGATAAATACTCTAGACTGCTCGTACATGTTTTATACGTGGTTGATCTGCTGGATGAGTTAGTGTTCTCTAACTGGGCGGTGTCATTATGTTTAACATTTATTGAACACAGGGCACGAATTATAACATGTACAACATTAATTTGCGGAGTTCTAAGACGATGTAAAAATAATGAAACTCTTACATTTCTACAGCAACCCATTTCTATAAACGTTGCTCTTAGGACTAGGTTCAGTAGAATAAAAGCAATATAATTTTATCTTCGGTGAATCAATACAACGAAGTCATATTCCTCAAAAGAAAATATAATCCAATTTTACTTGAAAATTCTGTTACCTACAAAGCTTATCAAGAGTTTTAATGGGGGTTGGAATATTGAACATTAAATAAGTTCACTTAGAGATATAATTGTATCTTAATGATCAGTTACTTTAGGTGAGTAATTTGGATAGAGTCCTATTTTCCAATCACTACTACACATTCAATATTATGATTATGCTTTGATTATTCTACATTTATTCGAATGATTTTCGGACCATTGAAATAACCTCTGTCCTAACCAAGTTTGTCGACATTGCAACAAGATAACAACAACTGCGATGTGCTGAGTAAAACAGACAAATCTTAAAGAACTCAGTTTTTCATAGACAACATTAAGTTCTGTCTACCAAACAAAAATTTGTGTCGAGTTAACCTAAAAGGACAGTTCCTCACATTCTCTTGTAAGTATGTAGTCAATCCGTCACTGTTTCATACTCGACATTTTTATATTGAATTCGAACCCGGAATTTTCTATTTTAGCTTTTCCATATGTAAAAAGGTTCATGAAAAAATGTGCTTATTTCCTGATATTGTTAGAATTCTAGGATGAAGACCAGATGTAGTCAGCTATCGCTCCTGTTCAACGACGAGGGATAACGATATCACCTATTGGTACTCATATTTGAATTGGTACCAAGATCACCAAGTTTAACAGGATGAAGTTTATTCAACCCGATGGATGGTTGTGAATACGCACTTTTACGAAAACAACTGTTTAACATTCGAAGATTTTATTGGTTTCCTAGACTACATCAGTCCTTGATGTGTATTGCTCTTTACTAACCCCATCAATTTACCTACTAGCAATTGCCATTTATAGTACTGATCTGACTAAATCAGCTCGTAGAGTGATTTGCACAAAGTATGGTATCGTCTGACAAATCAAGAGTTGGAAAGCAGCCGAATCAGACAACACACTACTTGAAACACTGAAGTCAGATATCAAAATAACTTCAAAGACACCCCATGTTCTATTTAGGAAGATCCAGAAGGAAGAAAAAGTGCCGACGGACTGGAAAGAAGGACACCTCATCAAGAAAGGAGATCTGAGCAAGTATGAAAACTACAGAGGAATCATACTACTGTCAGTACTAGGAAAAAATTTCAACAGTTTGTTGAACCGGGTGCAAGACTCAGTGGATGCAAAATTACGAGATTAACAGACCGGATTCCGTTAGGATCAGTCATGCACAGTATTGTCAAAGTAAGGGCATGATTATTACAATTGATGAACATATAGAACTCAAAACAACTCTCAACCAATATCAAACTCACAATCTTTGCTACGAACGTCAAGATAATTGGTTCTATTGTATAGAGCTGAAACTTGAATAAATATTACAACCATCATCAAAATGACACACTGCATCGCGAATTAGAAGCAAACATAAAAAGAATGAGTAGCAACTAGGAAGAAGTGGAAAGGATTGTTCAGAACAGGGTTGGATAGAGGGTGTTCGTGAGTGGCCTGTGCTCTCTGACGAGTGGAAACAGTCGTAAATAAGCAAGTATCATATCTCGACTTGACAGTTTATAACATTGTTTGCATATGCTGTACAATATACTTACTTGATGTTTTCAATGAAAATCTATAACCCATTGAATTAAAGACAAATGTAGAAAACAAAAAACAAAAACGTGAATCTCATTGATTGAAATTATGAGTCAATTGAAGCTAGACCACCATGAGAAACCTTGAAGTACTGGATGGCTGTTTCGTCCTAGTGCGGGACTCCTCAGCAATGCGCATCCACGATACCGCACCCTGCGAGATTCGAACCCAGGACCGGCCGGCCTCGCGCCAGGCGCTTAACTAAACAGACCACAGAGCCGGCATCCATCGGTGTTAATGTCTAACTTAAACCGATCCACGAAGTTGCGCGACCGTACACCATTGTCATCAGTGAGTTGATTTCTCACAACAGACCTGGTTGAACTCCACTGGTAACGGCTTCTCAACAGAACTCCAGGCGTATCTCCTGAAGTCAGTCATTATTGAGCAGATGATTATTATCAGAAGGGGAGCGAGATCTTGGATGTGCACTGCTGAGGAGTCCCATACTAGGGCGAAACGGTCGTCCATTGCTTTCAGGTTTTCCATGGTGGTCTAGCTTCAATTGACTCATGATTTCAATCAGTGAAATTTCTAAAATCTCCACAAAACTTCTTCTGAAAATACGTAAATGTTTTGTTTTTTTACAAAAATTCATTTTTGGGCGTTTACAACGAAAAAAAAATGTTTACAATATGTAGTTGATATTTTCTTGAAGTAATAAATCGATTTTGAATGAAAAAGAAACTTAACTGGTAAAACCACTTGGAGTAAACTCTACTGATTGCAAAATTTATATAATTGGTCACTTGGATTATACTCTTAATGGTAAGTAATTAAGATTGTGTTTGTCATATGTTTACATTCGATCAACTGTTGTCAATCAATTTGAAGTATGATTATTAATTAGTCTATATCACTCGAGATTGTATTGATGTGCGATTAATGAGTTTCAATAAACATGAATTTCAGATTATTAACAACTTCCTAATGACTGACTCTGATTATCATCTTACATGAAAACATAGTGAGTATGATATGCAATTACTTAGTTCAGTGAATATATTGAAAAATGATATATTGAGTTGAAGAGATTTTGAACTATGTTCCGATTGAACATGATATTGGTTACCACTTAGTCACTAATTAATGTGAGTATCTTCATGTTTCATGAAGGCCATTTGTGATTCGAATAAAACAGTAGTAACTTCACTGACTACGAGAGTGGTTGGCGATATGGAAAACTCCAGTTCCATCAAGTTCGCATATATACCTTACTGACGACTGCCCAGTAGCATGAAATTTATATTCAAGACCCTTTTGTCATTGCCTCCAAACATATAAGAGTTATGTAAGGGCTAGATATTAGGTTGCTTACAAAATAGACCCTGACCACTTTTCAATACGGTTTTCTTCCCTTTACTAGATTCTCAATCAGTGGATATTGAGAATAATTCAATCACATTAACTTTATTCTAGTTACTTGGCTAGTATATACGGTCTTCAAAATTTTTTATTTATTTATTTTAACACATAGATAATGGTATAAGGAGGCAACAAATACATATGAGCCACACATATCTCATTTCATTTGTGTGAGGGTTGTGATACTGCCCGAGTACCCAAACCGAAGCAGGTGTTTTGCTTAGGAGGATACACTCGGAGCCTTCGACCTGAAAGTCTGATCCACAAGGCAGTGGAGCATCGTAAGGAAATGCAGTCACATGATAGACGGTAACCAATGATTGGTTTATACGCCATTTGTTCCTTCAGGATCCTGGAGGCCATGTGCACCATTGGTTTGGAATTACGGTTTTCCAACTCCCCTGGGTGGAATCTCCGTGTCCACCAACCCGGTTAAAGCGCCGGACATCCGCTTTTCGTCCTCTCAATTTTGTAAACAGCACCCTCGCCACTAGAAGTCAGTGAGTAGGACTTCCCTGGCAAAGGCTATATACACGTGTTTTACCAGTAGAGTTCATGGTATAACATCTATGAAATACATTGAAAATAATCATCAACGCCATGAGTTTCTGTTCTGCATTTTCCAGCTAACAAACAATATTGAATTCACTAAACAAGTATAAATTCATAATTTTTTTTATTATATTCGTGTGTATATACCAGTTCAACTTCTCTGATATAGCTTGTTATATTCTGAGTACAATCATATATTTAAAAGTTATTCATTATAGTTGAGAAAATAATAGAGAACACCATGATGAAATCTTTATGTGTAAATTTCATTGATATCAATCAGTGAAACTCCGCTTGTAGCTCTTCTAGAGTTACTGCCGGTCCCAAGCCCGGGTAAAGGAGGAGGGTTGAGCATGGGGTTAGCGTCCCCATCCCGTAGAAAACTAACTCGCTAAAAAACGCCTACCAGAAAAAATAATTGAAACCATTTAACTCTGCCCTGGGAGTTAGAAGAATAGAGACTGGAAGGAGCTGGAAAAGACTGCCCAGGACAGCGTTGGATGGCGAATGCTGGTGAGCGGCCTATGCTCCTTCACGAGGAGTAACAGGCATTAGTAAGTAGTAAGTAAGTAATCAATCAGAGAAATGAGTCAAAGAAAGCTTATGAAGTTATTACATCAACACTTCATCAAACTTTTCTAATAAATATGGGTTTTACTTGTTACATACAGCGAACATTATAGATATTTTGATGAAGAAATATAGTCTCTTTTCGCGAATGCAGTTATATATCCCATTCTAATGTTAACAATGAGATAAAAAAGACCCCAGTATTTATCGTTTTGAATGTTAACATGAAAATCAACTCTAAAACGTAAGTGTATCCAGTCAACGGGTCCCAAATTAAAGTAAACGTTCAACCTGAAACCCATTATTAATCATAATTCTAGAACATACTCAAACTTGGAACCAATATCTATATAAAATCATTTGCCTACAGTGTTCATATCCCGATATTACTTACTTACGCCTGTTACCTTCACTGGGGCATAGACCACCGACCAGTATACTCCAACCCATCCTATCCTAGGCCTTCCCCTCTAATTCTATTAAATTTTTGTTCATTGTTCTCATACCTGTCTCCATTTCTCGGTGTAATGTGTTCTTTGGTCTTTCTCTCTCCTTCTTTGTCTTTGAAGATTCCAATTGACGGCTTGCCTTGTAACGCATTTGGGTACTTTCCTCAAATAAATGAGAAAAATTCAAATTCTACACAACAAATGGATACTATTAGTTGATTGACCACCAATAAGTTGATATGAATTAATAGATCATTTAAACGTCAAAAATGCCTATTAGTATGGAGCCATAATATAAGTAGTTTTAATAGATAGACAATACTCTCATAGTTTATAGTTTGTTTTAATCATCATACATCTATCGGTTTAATGTCAATATCATACTATGGTAATCTATTGAATAGTTAATAGTATCTATATCATTATGTTTTCAATTAATAACATGACATTATATTGTGTCTAATTGTTTAATGAATTTAGGTATTTTGTTTTAATGGTTAAACATTTAGCGTAAAAATTGAATGTTATTTATTTAATGTTCTATAAACTGATAAATAATTTTGTAATCATATGTATTTGTAGACAAGTTAGTTATATGCTAATGATTAGGTTTCAATGATTAGATCAATAGTGTTTCCAGGTTTACTATAGTGATCTAGTTTCAATGAACTCATGGTTTCAACTATTTAAATTATTAAAATCTCCACAAAACCCCTTGTGATAATAGACATTGCATGCTCACTAGTGACTAGCTTCAAGATAGATTTCCTGAAGTTCCATTAAGAAGCAGTGACTAGTGAAGTTCAACCGGGTTTGTTGTGAGATAGTAACTCACTGAAGACAATGATGAACTGAGGCTCAACTCCGTACATTAGTTGAAGTTGGACATTAATACCGTTGGATGCCGGCCGGCTCAATGTTCTAGAGGTTGAGCATTCGCGTGCGAAACTGATATGTCCTGAATTCGAGTTTCGCGAAGCGGGATTGTGGGTACGCATTACTGAGGAGTCCCATATTAGAACGAAATGGCAGTTCAATGTGTCCAGGTTTTCCGTGATGCTCCAACTTTAATTGACTCATTAAGTCAATCATAAAATTACTAAAATCTCTACAAAACCCCTACTGATAAAAATCAACAGTTAGCTTTAATGTCATTTTTATATTCATCCATGTGTTCATCACTAATGAAGAGAAACGAATCGATTATTTTTTCTGCCTCATCTATCAAACTCTGTTATCATAGTGTAATGAATAAATAACCATACATAATCTGTTATAACAGAGCTAAATCAAATATGTTGATATGTCTTAAAGAGTGAGATTTGTTTTATACTTTGGGTGAGACACTGGGTGGAGTTTATTCATGTTTAACTGTGATTTATTGACTGTTTAAAGATATGATATATCAGAAGTGGTTTTTGTGGATATCATAGTAATTTCAATTGTTGAGAACATGAGAAAATTGAAGTTAGACCACCATGAAAACCTGGAAGCACTAAACGTCCGTTTCGTTCTATTGTGGGACTCCTCAATAGTGCGCATTGACGATCCAGTGCTTCCAGGTTTTCCATTGTGGTCTAGCTTCAATCGACTCATGAATTCAACTATTCATTTACTATAATATCCACAAAATCCCTTTCTGGTCATGATATATAATTATCTAGACAAGCAAATCATCTACTAAATCGGAATAAAATTTCGAAGAAAATCATGAAACGACGACGATATTAGTAATCAAACGTATTTCACAAGTAATAAATTGCCACACACTTTGATGAATTTTGTGAACAGATGTAATCTGTTCTGATCTTTTTTTGTAATCTTTTAGTGCTTACCGAATTCAACTAGCCAAGTTGCAATATGGTCGCTAGTCTGAGTAATTCTATATCACATGTATTATGTTCCTATACAATGTGGTTTGAAGAAGACAGCAAAAAACCATGAACCTAGGTTTCATGCTAGTGTATATAACTCAGATTAGTAAACACATTGCTACTTGAACAATAGAATCCTGTCAGCATTAGGAAACTAAACATACTTGAAATTGGTCAGTTGTAAATACCACAACCCCATATGTGGTTATTTTCTCTACCAGAGAATTTATTGGTAATGTTATATCCGAGCGAAGATTAAATTACAGGTAACTCTCGAGGACTATTAGTGGACTAATATTCTATAAATATTCTTATTGTAAAACTATTCAATCATTAGATTATGTATATTTATATTCCTCTTATAATAAGCTTTATTTTGACCTATCATTTATTATTGTACGATTTATGGTTCTTAAACTATGTTCAGTCTATTAATTATTATCTCCCTCGTTCACAGCCACTTTTTTGCTTATTTGTGTACATATGTTATTTTCTAATTTATGTTGTGTTGTGGTCTGTCTGTTTGATATATAAACCGAGTATGTTTGAAATAAACGATCTGCTCTGATTCGAAGCTGGTATTGTGTTCTGGACTCAAGTGGAAGGGCTCGAAGGACATAGGACCAATAAGGACGCTAGACTGCCCACACCGGTTGAACGTCATTGGTTGGCCTAGTGTGGATATTCGTATAAGTCGTATCTGGATTGGTAGATAGGTCGCGTGATAGTAAAACCAGACATACCCAAGGTCATAACAATTGGCGACGGGGATTTTGGCAACAAAAAAAAAGTACAAGCGGTGACTCAGATTTTGGAAATAAATTAACTGTTATAATTGTCAAAAAAATATGTCGATTTCTCTAGAACAGTTGCAATTATTATTACAACAACAGCAGCAACAATATTAACAACAACAGCAGCAGATGTTAGCTTCTCAACGGAGATTCCTGGAAACACTTTTGGGGAAACTATCTATCCAACATGAGATTCCAGAACATAAAAGTATCGATTCATACCTTAATCCGGTTTCAGAATTTATATTTGATGCAGACAATGGTCGCACTTTCGAAGCATGGTTTGGCAGAATTGGAGATATTTTCCGAGTTGAATTTGCTGCTATTACAGAAACTTGGTCCTAATGAGCATCAAAAGTATAAAAACCATATCCTGCCTAGACATCCGCGAGAAGTTAATTTCGATGAAACTGTTAACATCCTAAATAAAATGTTTTGTGAACAGTCGTCTTTATTCCGTATCCGGTATAACTGTCTACAGCTGACTAAAGAGGCTGATGAGGATTATACTACGTACGCCGTAAGAGTAAATTTACAAGCAGAACGATTTAAATTAAATGTGTTAACCAGTGATCAATTTAAATGCTTATTATTCATTTCTGGTCTGAACTCTCCTGTTGATGCTGATTTTTGCATGAAGTTGTTATCCCGTATAGAACATGATGATGAAATGACGTTACAAACTATCACCACTGAATGCCACCGATTAATTAACTTAAAACAAGATACAGCTATGCTGGAAACTAAAAGTGCTGCACAATCTAATTCTGTTCATGCTGTTAAAACAGGTCAAAGACAAAATACTACCAAAAGTCATAAATATTACTCGAAAACTCTTAAACCTGCAACTAAATGTTGGTATTGTGGTGCGTGGCATTTCTCAAGATTTTGCCGGTTTAGAAATCATAGATGCACTATATGCAATAAAGTTGGCCACAAAGAGATAGTCTGCCGAACTAGAGAAAGTTTGAGATCAAAACGAACCAGACGTCCGCATCAGTACCAAAATAAGTATATAAACAGCGTATATTCTACATTGGCTCCAAGCGTAGCGGATAAAAGAAGATACGTGGAATTAATTGTTAATGGTGTTCATATTCCATTGCAATTGGACACAGCGTCAGATATCACACTAACCTCGAAACGAACGTGGTATTTAATTGGGTGTCCGAAAGTATTACCAACAGAGCACACTGCACGGAATGCGTCCGGAGATATATTAAAACTTGTGGGAATGATTAAATGTTCTGTTAAATTCCGAGGTAATTACTTTACAGGAAATTGTTACTTAACGAACAGACATGAGTTAGACCTTATTGGTATAGACTGGATAGATAAACTGAATTTATGGGATGTACCATTAAATGAAATATGCACAATGAAAAGCACAAATAATCCTAAAAATCCCTTTATACCAGAAGGAGAACGTAATATTAGTAACGTGTCCAGCTCAGAGCAAGAAAATATTGTGCTAAATGCACATGAAGTTGTGACGATACCGAATGATCAAGAGCCAGACCCTGTAGATGAAGCCCGGAGTCCAGAATTGAATGAAGCACTACTGGTCCTGTCTAGCTCTGAAAATGAATTTCAGCTAGAACAAAATTATGGTCCACGTGATATTAGCCGAGAAAGCTATAGGGACTCGTATTCAGAAAATAACTGCAGTGACACGATGAACCCAATTATTCCGAATGTTACTCAAAATCATTGTGAGACAGAAATTTATATTGAATCAGCTTATCCGATATCTAATGACAAGGTAGCAGCCATGGGTTCTCAGAATAATGCATGTAATTTTGATGAGTTTTTTTTTTATAAAAAATGAAAAAAAAATATCGGCTGAGTCAAATTATGGTCAAAAGTCCAATGTAATTTTGTTAGATGATGATTTCCGTAATGATCCATTATCCATTGATGAAATTCCTGATGGATTTGAAAGTAATGCTTCAGAAGAAATAAACTTTGACCTCAAATCAAAGGTCGTTCATTATCATCTAGTCGTTTCTAGTGGATCCGACATTCAATGCGAGAAACGTCGTTTAAATAATGTCCTATTATTTGTAACCTGGAGATATAAGGACCCAACATTATTTCGAGGAGAAGGAGAATGTTGGAGAATTCAAAGTTACAAAAAAAATTCTTTATAAAATCCGAATCTAAACTTGGAATCTTCGAAAAAAAAGGGAGGTGTTATATCCGAGCGAAGATTAAATTACAGGTAACTCTCGAGGACTATTAGTGGACTAATATTCTATAAATATTCTTATTGTAAAACTATTCAATCATTAGATTATGTATATTTATATTCCTCTTATTATAAGCTTTATTTTGACGTATCATTTATCATTGTACGATTTACGGTTCCTAAACTATGTTCAGTCTATTAATTACTGTCCTCCTCGTTCACAGCCACTTTTTGGCTTATTTGTGTACATATCTTATTTCCTAATTTATGGCGTGTTGTGGTCTGTCTGTTTGATATATAAACCGAGTATGTTTGAAATAAACGATCTGCTCTGATTCGAAGCTGGTATTGGAAATCCATTGAAACACGGTTTATTGTTTTCACTTGTAAATTATTTGTATTTCTGCATTTTAAAATTAATTTTCTTTGGTCGTAATCAAAACTTTTGTGTGTTTCATCAGTCATGTGTGAGGATTGTTAACCGCCGTAATATGAAACCTGAACTATATCTAGACACTATGAATGTAACCATTTTTGACAAGCATTTGAAATATCAGTTTCATAAAGTGTAAATGAACAAGCCTACGTCGTCTGACTGACTGACTGACTCAACAAATATCTATCGACATTATACGTATAAATATGAATAAGGTCAACTGTATCAATGAACATTTAAAGTGTTATTATTATTTTTTGTTCTTATGATTATTATTATTATTATTATTGTTATTAATATTGTTATTATTAATATTATTATTATTATTATTATTATTATGTCAATTGACAAGATTCAATTCTCATACTATGCATTTCATTGACACAAATTTTTTTGCATTTTAAATTTTCCTATAATGCTCTTCCACTTATTGTGACTGAACACTTTACTGCAAATAATCCCGACCTTTAATGAATGACCGTTCTAATTCGCAAATATTACAATTTGTAAGTATATATATATATCGTAATAGATGTAAACGTTAACCATTGTTAACACATTACATTGTCAAATTCATTAATGCCATGCCTTATTTTGGGACGTTATAAAATAATAAAATTATGGGCTTATAACTAACTGTATAGTGTGATGATGAAGTTAATGAAAACCATTGTTCGCTACATTATATTTTATTTTTGAATATTCTATGAGAATTTTTATGACTGCTACAATCACATTGTATCAGTAATTCATATTTATATAACTGTGCGAATGAATACCTTGATATAATCAGTAGTTATGAGAAACAATGAAGGCTTAGTTGACGATCGGACGTACTGCTTACGTACGCATAGCTCTGGTTTCAGGTTCTTTGAATATAAAACAAGAATATGAAATTCTTGTTTTTTGTATTCATGAAACGGATAAACTTCTTATTTCTTTTAACACTTACTATAGAACCTTTAATCACATGAATCACTTCAATAATGATGGTTTCAACTTGTTTTATAATGTCAGTATTTTAATCATAAATAAGTTAATTTTCTTCATTGTGTTTACTTCTCTATGAGCTTTAATCACATTCATCTTAGTAATTATATTCACTAATAAATAGTCTCATCAACATATTGACCTAACGACAAAATTACAATTTTCACTATATTGAAATATTCCCATTGAAATTGGCTAAAATATACTATTATTAGATAGTTTACAAAAGTGTTACTAAAACATGAACATTAATCACAATATTTTATATATAAAATTACTAGATTAGTCTTCATTAGATGACAAAATCTTGTTTAAGTTTTCTTAACCTTTCTATCTCATAAACGTTAGAAACCAGTTTACGAATACATGAGCGATAATCGCTTTTCCATTAATAATCTCTAAGGGATATCTAAATTCATGAGACATTAATAAGTGCGTAATCACTTGACCTTTGCCGCGCAAAAGTAGTGGATAAAAAATAATGGAAATCAAATTGTGGGTGGCCCTGGAAAGGGCCTTTACTCGTTCTCGCGGTCGGACGTCGTCACTATTAGTTTGCAATTGCGCCACAGATAGGACAGTGCACTGCTCGTACGTTCGGCAATGGGTTGTAGGCACAGAAGGTATGAAATATTGCTTCACATCTACAGAAAACCCAACCAACCGCCTCACCGGTTTCACACAGAGGCTGCGCAAGATTACATATGTCGCAGAGTCGATTCTCATCATCCTCTTCTTCATTTTCGATGTCACGTTCAGTTAACTCTTCGGAGTTAATAGAAATTACTTCCTCCTCATCGTCACTGAGCGTTTCATCCAAATCAAGACTCGGTGACTGGTCTCGACGAAGTTCGTATTGTTCAGTTCAAAGAGAGTGGATGGCGGTCGAAAAGCAGTGGACCATTTGTGTTTTCGTGGTAGAAGGTGGTCTCTGACGTTAACAAAAAATATAAAACCATTTACCAAATTACCTCCTCCGTCTAATACGTTGTGACGAACCGCTAGATCTTATACGCCCATTTCGCCAACACACAAATTTAATGTACGATTTTTGATCTCTGCCAATATGCGAATCTCTCACTACATAATGACTGTATGTCGATCTTTCAAAATTTGTTATAGTGCTCTTTAACGCTTCAACCGATGGAAACGCAACCATAAACAAGGTAGTCAAAAAGACTTCCTCCATTTCCGTTACGTGAGAAACACCAGCGTTTGTACTCGGCACGTTAGTCTGCTCCATAGTGACGATTGAAATTGTGCTTCGTCAACAAGTACTGATAATTTATAACAATTTTCAGGACATAACTAACCAATTATATCTAATTTTTGAAACTAGCCATTTCATTGGACGAAACACGGGATGAAAAATATAGTAATTTTGGGGTGAAAATTTCTTTAGAAAAAAATGGCTGGTCGGACAATATTATTCAGTTATCAACTATCAAAATAACCTCAATATGGATGCAACGTTAAGCAATGACGAGGGGGAAATCGGTTCGATGAACTCAGAGGAGTTCACTGAACGAGATGACGACAATGACGGAAACGCATATGACGATAGACTTTGTGATATTTGCAATATTGTGCAACCGCCACATGAAACTGCTGATGGAATTGCCTGGATTTTTTTGTCCATGCGAAGCAATGCTTCATTTATTTTGTGCCTACGACCCATCACCACACGTCCATGGAATCCACTGTCCCATGTGCGGCGCTATAACGGAGTCATAGCAACTTTTTTGTTCATGAAATTCGGAACTGTTAAGATAACGAGTAAAGGCCCTTTTCTGGGCCACCCACAATTTGATTTGAATACTTTTGTTTCAATTTCTTATTTCCATACCAAAGGTCAGGTGATGAAACCATAAATATTCATTTAAGATTATTAGTCATTATGTGATTATCTTCTACGTATTCGTAAACGCTTTTTAAGCTTTATCAAATATAAGGTTTAAGTAAACGATTTCGTATAGGAAATGTCATCTAATGAACATTCATCTGTTTAAGAATAGTGCATGCAAAACTGGTTCAGAATGTTTCAGCGTTTTGTCATATAGTTACGATAAGCGAATGTAGTACTACCAGTTCACTAGTACAACATCATTTCTATAGGAAAGGTCAACTGAACCAACAATGATGAATTCTAATTAAGCCTTAGTGATTAAGCAATATAATCAATTGAGATTTATAGAAATTTCGTGGATTAGATCATTTAAAGAGGATTTTGGATAAAAAATTTATAACTGGTTTTAATAGTTGATGATAGTAATAACTGACGTTGAAAGGTGGTCAAATTTTTAATACACAATTAGTAAAGAAATCATTCATCGAAGTATTTCCATTAGTTAGTAGTATTATACTTATTTCTAGCATTTGTACTAATATTATTAGTATTACTAGCAGTTATATTACAAATATTAGTAGTAGTAGTAATATTTTTACTATGAGTGGTATTAGTAGTAGAATTAGTATTAGTATGAGTAGTAGTAATAATAGTAGTATGATAAGTAGTATTGATAGTAGAATGAGCATCGGTATTAATATTAATATTAGTAGCAACTGTAACTGTATTAGTATTTATAGTAGTATGAGTTGTAGTATTAACAATAGTAGAATTGGTAGTATTAGTAGTACTGTGAGTAGTAGTATTCGTGATATTATTTGTACTATCAGCAGTAGTATAATTACTAGTATTAGTAGTATTATTAGTAGTAGTATTAGTAATAGTATTAGTAGTAGTATTTGTAGTAGTATGAGTAGTATTATTTGTAGTAATATTAGTATTAGTATTCGTAGTATTATGATTAGTAGAATTAGTAGTCATATTAGTAGTAGTATTTGTAGTAGTATTCGTAATAGTATTAGTAGTTATATTAGTAGTATTATGAGTAATGGTATTAGTATTAGTATTAGTAGTAGTTGTAGTAGTAGTAGTAGTAGTTGTTGTTGTAGTAGTAATTGTATTAGTAATAGGATCATTAATAGTATTATTACTAATATTATTAGCAATATTAGTAGTACTATTGTTGATGTGACTAGTAGTATTAGTAGTGGTATTATTACTAGTATTAGTAGAAGTATGTGTAGTAGTAATCCTAGTAATATTAGCAGTTGTATGAGTAGCAATATTATTATTAAATATCTATTAATACTAGCAGTAGTATTTGTAGTAGTATTAGTAGTACTGTTATTACAAATGTTAGTAGTATTAGTAGTATTAATATTACTAGTCGTATGAATAGTGGTATAAGTAGTATTATTAATAGTAGTGTAAGTAGTAGTATTAATAATAGTATTTGATGTAGTATGAGTAGTAGTATTATGAGTAATATTCGAAGTGGTATTAGTAGTAGTATGAGTATTATTATGAGTAGTAGGATGAGTAGTATTATTAGTAGTATTATTAATAGTAGTATTAGTAGTATTATTATTGGTAATAATATTAGTAGTATGAGTGATAGTATGAGGAGTAGTATTTTTAGTAGTGTTGGTAGTATTAACTTTAGTAGTATTTGTAGTAATATTCTTAGTAGTGTGAATATGAGTATTAGTAGTTTTATGAAAAGTAATATGAATCGTTGTTTTAGTAGAATTATCAGTAGTAACAGTGGTACTAGTAGCCTTATTAGTTGTAGTATTAGTAGAACTTTTATTAGTAGTAGTAGTGTTTGTATGAATCGTAATAATAGGAGTGGTATTAGTAGTTGTATGAGTAAGGGTACTATTATTATTAATAATAGTATTAGTTGTAGTCTTTGTATTGGTATTAATAGTAGCAATAGTAGTGGTATGAGTGGAAGTATTATTAGTATTATTATTAATAGTATGATTAGTAGTATTGGTTATCATATTAGTAGCAAAATGACTAGTAGTATAACCTGTAACAATCGTATTTGTGTGAGTACCAATATAAGTAGTAGTATTAGTAGTAGCATGAGTAGTTATGTTAGTTGTCGTATTAGTTGCATTATTATTAGTAGTATTTGTTGTAGCATTAGTATTAGTACGGGTAGCAGTATTTGTTGTAGTATTAGTATTAATTTTATTAGCAATTTTGTTAGTAGATTTGGTAGTAGCGTTAGTATTAGTAGTAATTTAAGTAGTAGTATTAACTGTAGTTTGAGTATTAGTGTGAGTAGCAGTAGGAGTAGTAATATTATTTACAATATTAGTTGTAGTGTTAGTAATGGTATTCGTCTTAGTATTAATATTAGTATTAGTAGTGGTATTTATAATAGTGTGAGTAGTAGACTTTATAGTAGTCTTCGTGGTAGTATTATTAGTAGTAATATCAGTATTATTATTATTAGTAGTAATATTAGTAATAGTATGAGTAGTAGTAAGACTAATGGTATAATTGGTAGTATTATTTTTGTATTAGTATTATTATTAATATCAGTATGAGTTTTAATATTTGTAATAGTATCAGTAGTATTATTTGTGGTAGTATCAATATTAGTATGATTGGTAGTTTTATTGGTAGTATTAGTATTAATATTATTAATAATATTACTATGACCAGTATTATTACTAGTAAAATTTGCTGTAGTATCAGTAGTAGTATTCGTAGTATTATGAGTAGTATCATGAGAAATCTTATGAATATTAATATTAGTATTGATATTAGTATTAGAGTGATTAGTAGTATTAATATTATTATTAGTGGTAGTATTAGTAGTAGTATAAATAGTAGTATTAATAGTTCTATTATTAATAGTATCAATATTAGTATTATCAGTATTGGCAGTAGAATTAGTGGTAGTACTATTAATAGTTTTAGTAGTATTATTCTTAGTACTGTTATTAGTAGTATTAATAGTAGTACTAATAACAGTGTTACTAGTAGCATTAATGATAATATTAGTAGTACTATACGTAGTTGTATTTGTAGTAGTCTTAGTAGTAATACTGATAGTCGTATTAGTATTAGTATGAGCAGTTGTATGAATAATGGTATTAGTAGTAGTATTAGTTGTAGTATTAGTAGTGTTAAGATTAGTAGTATGAGTATTATTATTAGTAGTAGTTTTAGTAGTAGTATTTATAGTGGTATTAGTATTATTATGTGTAGTCAGTCAGTCAGTCAGTAACAACGTAGAGCTTAGTACGTACGTACATCAGTTCGAGTTGCCATACCACATTAGCACAGAGATGCAGTGGTCGATTCAAATCCCGTAGTGGTAGAGGTAGCAAGAGTATAAGCAGTAATCGGGAAGATTAGGGTTTGGAGATGTTATTTAACGAGTATTATCCAGTGAAATAAATTTGGAAAGAGGAAAAAAAGGAGCATGAAGAATTCAGATAATTAGAATTTGGGAGAACATAGAGAGTGGATGCACCTGCGCCATTGCAAACGATTTTGAGCCATGTCATTCAGGGTCTCTAACCATCGGTTACTATCATCTCGCGGTCCCCAACCTACCAACATGACTCAGTCCACTTGTCAGTGACTTCATGGATTTGTGCCATGTTTTGGTCTGGCCGCCCCTAGCTTTCTTCCAACCTACTCCTATACCACTGAATATAGCACGTCGAGGTAGTCGGTGGTTGGGCATACGTAACACGTGTTCCAGCCATCTCAACTGATGAAGTTTCACTACTTCATCAATTGACTTGCCATCCTTACCTAGTACCCGTTTCCTAACAGCTGCGTTACTTACTCGGTGGTCCCAGGATATACGAGCAATACTTCGAAGACACCTATGATCAAATACTAGTAACCTACGAATATCCTCTACTCTTACCGGCCATGTTTCACAGCCATAAAGTATGACGGAACGAACTGCTGCGCAGTAAACACGTCCTTTGGTTGGTAGACGGATATCTCGCCTACGCCATAAATGACGCAAGTTGGCAAAACCTAGTCTAGCCTTCTGTATCCGTGCTGAGATTTCGTCACACACCAGACCACAAGGGCTGATGAGACTTCCAAGATAAGTGAAGCGGTCGACACACTCAACTACTTCACTCCCTATCACTATTTCGGGTGTCGATGTAACCCAATCCTGAAGCAACAATTTGCATTTCGAGGTAGAGAATCGCATCCCGAACATGCTTGCATTGTTGCTTAGAGTGGTCAGAAGACTCTGCATTTTGTCAGCGTCTTCACCAAATAAAACTATGTCATCGGTATATTCTAAGTCAACAAGTGAACCTCCCGGTAGAAGTTCAACCCCCGGAAATTTAGATGAGGAGAGTGTTATCTCTAAAAGTACGTCGACCACAAAGTTGAACAAGAATGAGGAGAGTGGACAGACCTGACGAACACCACTTGATGTAATCAATTCTGATGACAGTTCGCCATAAACTCTCACTCTACCAGTTGTGTTCGAGTAGAGAGCCTGAATAAGGTTAATGTACTTCTTTGGTACTCCTTTCACTGATAAACACTCATAGAACCTCACGATCAACAGAGTCGAATGCCGCCTTAAGGTCGAGAAATAGTACTAATGTCTGTCTGTGTTCTAGAACCTGACATAGTGTGAATATTTGGTCTATACAACCACGTCCAGGTCGAAAACCGGCCTGGTTTTCTCTAGTTTGCTCTTCACGAGCTTTGATTAGGCGTCGAAGTATTATTGAAGCTAATATTTTAGACACTATATTAGTCAAACTGATTCCTCTGTGATTGTCACAAGAGGACTTTTGTCCTTTCTTATAAACTGGCACAATCAGTGATTGAGACCAGTCAGATGGGATTACGTCCAGTTCCCAAATTCTACCTAAGACCTCAGTTAATCTCATTGCTAATACTGGACCACCATCCTTAAAAATCTCAGGAGTAAACCTGTCAGGGCCTGCTGCTCTCCCTCGTTTCAGATTTCCTATGGCTTCTTCAACTTCATAAAGAGACGGAGGACCTACATTAACTTGCCATTCAGGTTGACTGGAGATCGTGTGAAACCGAAGTGTGGCTGAAGGCCAGTTGAACTGATCCCTGGAGTGTTCTGCCCATCGATCCAATCTCCTGGATTGGGAATGAATAATATGTCCATCTTTCTCTGAGATTGTTTATTATGTGTAGTAGTATTATTGGTAATATTAGTAGTACTAATAGAATTAGTATTAAGGTTAATATTGGTAGTAGTATTAGTAGTGGCATTAGTGGTTGCATTAGTAGTATTATAAGTATTAATGTGAGTAGTAGTATAATAGCAGTATGAGAACTAGTATAAATATTTGTATTACTAGTAGTATGGTTAGCAATATTATTAGTATTTGTAGCAGTATTAGTACTAGTAGTAGTATGAATAGTAGTATGAGTAGTTGTATTTGTAGTGGTATTATGTGTAGCAATAGTTGTTATATTATTGGTAGTATTATTATTAGTAGTATAAGTAGCAGTATTAGTAGTATTATTACTAAAACTATGAGCAGTGCCATTAGTATTAGAATCAGTAGTGATATGTGAATTGGTCATACTAGTAGTAATAGTACCACTTTTTTAATAGTATTAGTAGTATTATAGTTAATATTACTATTATTACTATTAATAGTAGTATGAAAGAAATATAGGTAGTAGTATTGTAGTGAACGAGAACACGGGTGGGTACAAGCGAATGTACTTAGCACAAAATTACAACAAAATCTGAATACCATTAAGTCAATCGTCAATTTGCAAATTATCAATGCATCATATCAAACTGCACTGTTCCCGTTGCAAACACTAATCTATTGTCTCCCATTTCAATGATCATTCGATTTCTTACAAATTCCATTGTGTTCTTGCTCTTCTTTTCTTGACCTTCTCCATTTTCTGTTGCCAGACATTACTTCCTTTTAACGCATGTTATATACTACTTATGTCAATATAAGTAGCTCACACCACAGTATGAGTAGTATTATTAGTATTCGTATTACGATTATTATTACTAGTAATATTCGTAGTAGAATCAATATTATTATGAATAGAATTATGGGTAATACAATGAATAGTACTAAGAGTAGTAGTAGTGGTAGTAGTAGTAGTAGTAGTAGTAGTAATAATAATAATAATAATAAGTATAATAATAATGATAATAATAATAGCTGAATTACAACATTTTCCACCATGAAACTAGGGAATATTCGTTCGAGTGATATGTGAAGTATCTGCACTCTCTACACTGCATATAATTCCGAGCAGCGAGTGTGAACTGAGAAATAATTTCTGTTTCAAGTTACCTGCCAGATCCCTTCAATCATCTTACATCTGAGTATTTCATAACGACGCAAAAAGATAGTTGATTGTAGTAGATGTCTACCAGAAGTGACTGAAGCTGCAATTCATGTTCATCTTCAATTTATAATAAAATAACCTTCTAAGAAATCTTCCATATCAATTCGTGAATCTCTACAATACTGAAGTCTGTAGCCAGTTACGACCAGATTAATTTCTCCTCAGAACTGTTCAAGTGAACAAATACACAGAGCATATTGTGATTTCGGTGGAATAATATGATGCTGTATCACATTAGTTTCATAAATAATACGATGTTTCAGGAATTGGTTCAAACAAACGTTTAAATGAGTGAATAGCAAACTATCACAACACTCAGTCTGTGTAGCTTTCATTTATTTAGGACATAAACCAGAATGTGCACTTCCATTCGATAAAACACAAAAACAACTATGTATACTACATCAGCAAGGAGATTGACGTTTGAAGAAGGGCATTGTGATTGAATTGTGATTCATTGGTTTATTTTCATAGATTACATGTTAATACTGAAAGGCTGAGTGAACAATAGCATGTAAAGAAGAGATGTGATCAAGTGCTTAATTGTATTGAAATATAGATTGTTCTGTAGTTATCAAAATTTCTCTAATCAGCATAAGACAATAATGGGAAAACGAGGAATGTGTTGGAAAATATCATACAGCTGTGGTGTATACCACGTTTGCCTGAAGACTTAAGTAGTATGTAATACCGATCGAACCTGGAGAACCTGACATCAGAAGGCTAAGAAGATCGAGTTGAAGAGAATTGAGGGGCAAAAAGAAAGAAATTTTTAACTGGAAGAATCCTGCAGAATGTGATGGACAGATGATGGAGATTTGCAAATGAACTATTCAATGCAATGGTTATGATATTTGATGAAACAGCAATTTGGAAAATTGTTAGTTGAGTGATTCTAATTAAAGCCACAAATATAACCATTGTAACTGCAATATGGAGATTTTTCATGTGATCTGATGACTTAAGCCACTATCAGGCTAATCACATATTCCTCACAACAGAACTAAAGAAACCGGATAGAGACAGATGATTTCATGTAATTGATTAGGTTTTCAAGGCTTATGTCTAAAACTCCCATTCATACACACTGAAAAAAATAGTATTACATAACCTCACTGATCTTTATCAGAAATCGTTCATTTATAAAGTCAATTTCAGAATGCTTCACACAGTTGTACATAGCTTTATTGACAATTCATCAATACAAACTCAATATTTATCAACATATCCACTGGAAAGCAGACGACGTGGACTTATAAGAATAAATACAACAAGACAATCATGAATGGAAATAGTTAACCATCTTAGTATTCCTACGTTACTGTCTCAATCATTATTTATTGAACAGTAGATAAAGTAGCTTTTTGAAGTTAATGGTCGTTCAGCATGTACAGTAATCAATGTTAACAGACCAATTGTTAGCAAAGATAGATTTACATAATGTATGCTTCAATAATCCAATCATACAATGAAGAGCATGTAAATATGTATTGTAATGGTTTATAAATGAGAAAAGACGAATCATGAACTGAAGTAAGGCTCCTTCAATAAATGAAGTTTCACACTGAGCTTTGTTGTCGTCAATAGATGTACTAGTCTATAAACAAAACGAAAAAAAAACAATCTGAAAAGTTTCGCTTCATCATCAAAACATTTGGTTTTTAAGGATCCCTGGAAATGTTTTCCGTTTACATTGAATGTTCATGAACAAAATGTTCTTTAGAAAGTCTGAGTTTCGTTTCGTTTGATAATCTGGTTTTAGAGTACTGTCACTACATCTAGACGAACGTGATGTCGCTTAAGTAATCGTGTTCTTCATTCATATTCATGTAAGACGAAAAACGAGAGAATCAATTTTATCTTTTGCAATAGTCAATGGCAATCAACTATGGTGGTTGGTAAAACCCATGTTCCACAATACTGTTCTCTTAATAATTATGGGAGAGAAGCCATCTGGTTTTAGTTTCAATAAAAGATTATTAGTAGAATTTCTGAGTTCACTATTTCCATTTTCATCATCCTGCCAATGATCACCGGTAGCAATAAAACAACTTTATAATATCACCAATTGAATGAATTCAAGAATACTAATCACTGAGAATAAAATTATTGATCATAAAATCCACTCTTGTTGAAGTCTTAGATGTTCAGTCGTTAAGAGTTCCACACCACTACGAAACATCTATTCAACACCTAATACTTGTCAATGTTTATTTAACTGAATGTCACTCAATGATGTTGGCTAATAATAAACTTCATTCAAATATACACCTTGATTATGATATTCAATTGTTTCTGGAAAACACGTTCTGTCTTTGAACAATTCGATACTTCCATTTCTATTCGCCATTTCAGTGAATAACGCATCGATATTTGAAGTGATTATGTAATGAATTCAGTTCTCTGTATGAACATGAATATTAAGATGATTGTTCATCCTGCTGACGAGTCCTAAATGGAACAAAACGTACAACAGCCAATCGGTTGTATGTCATTTCTCAACATTAAGAATTATTTGTGACCACATGCCAATATTGAGATAAATCACTCAGAATTAATAAATGACAATTGAGATTACTTGATTACAGTGGTCTAACAAATAAGATGTACTACAGAAGTTGTATAAGCAAATCATATTGAATAATCATTTACATTCTTTTAACTCCTCTAATATACTGAACCATACTGACTGACGCATAATCTCGAATTCATTGACATTTCACAAAAGGGTTTTTGGTGTAAATTGTAATCACCATTGATAGTTTGTTACATTCTCTTTCTTTTTGTTTTTCGTATTTAACACAGTATGCATTAGGTCCTTCATCATGGATAAGAGAATGGTGAACAAATGGCTTGACCAACTTCTTATTATTCAGTAGTAGAATGTGTAAATCTAATCAAGTTGTTTTGTTGAATCTCATATTAAAACATCTACAAATTTATATGATTTATCGAACAGAAACAATCCAGATCATACATATAATAGAAGTAACCATATTAAACAGATTAAATCTTGATCTTGATATGCCTGAACTATGATCGGATAGGTTTTGTTTTCTTTTGAATTAGATTTAATGATGTTTTGCACAATAAATAATCCATCTGAATGATCAGTTCAATAAATCGTTGTTTGATCTATGGAAGCGTCTAAGTCACCCGATTGAGATACGCGTGAAACCGAAGTTCCGAAACAATGATTTGTTTACAATAGCCGGTTCTTCATTGAATCATACACAAAGTTTAATTACGAACCTCAACTTGTGAGGTGTCTGGCGAGTTTAAATGGGTCCTTCATATATGAAAATAAAAATGCTTCCTGTAACCGTAACATGAATAATAATTATAACATGCGATAGTACAAAAGACAGCTGATAGCTGTGTGTGGATATTTGACAACATTGCATGAACAACGGAAAACCGAACCAAGAGCAAAACAATATGGGAACTGTTGCAGTTAAACAAATGCATGAAACTGTGGATAACCGCTGCAGTGACTAGGGTAAAGTAATTAAAATGATAAATACAATGATAAATACGATAAACGTCATAAATATATGCGGACATTTCAGAATATTACACCACAATTTGCATGACAACATAAATGTGAAAATTGTTGCGAATACTATTGCTTACTGAACGGGAGTGAGTGAGGGGAACAATCTGAGACAAATTTAACAGATATTAAATATAAAATCAACAACAACAGCAATGTGGATTTGAGAATGAATTCTATACATATAGAGGAATAATACTTGTGTCACTTTAATGCATAGAGTGTAGGATTGAAAGTATATGGATGATTAATGCCTATGTCATTTATGTATTATTCATTGAATCTTCTTTCAAATAAACAAACAAACTAATATCTGATGGTATAAATGAGTTTCAATTGATGTATCCATTGAAGCAATGTATACGGAGTCCACACAAAAGTTCTAATATTGAATTGTTCATTGATTTCCATGAACTAGTGATCATGGTACAGTGTAGTGATGTTCACAGTTGGCACAATTGATTTTGCAGATGATGTTTGAGTTTTCTTTCGTGAATTGGTCCTTTAGTTTGCTTAGTATTTGTTGTAGTGTTTATGTTGATTTGTGTACAATGCTTATTCTGAAAAGCCTCAACAATCTCATTGTAGTTTCTTTATGTGGACCATCGATAACAGTACAATAAATTACAAACCATTCTCTATCTACAAACAGTTTATTTCATTCACTTAATGATTGTGTAAACTGCTGTTGTAGCAGATCTTGTACTTAGGTAAAGAGAACATATGAAACTTCCATGAATTTTGGTTTCTACTGATACTACTAATAATACTACCATACATTTAATCTTGTTGTATAATGATTGAATATCCAATCTTGACTCCAGTTTCATATTGGCTAGTACTCATCGTCTAGGCCTACTTGTAATGTTTTTGGGAGGACTGGTGCTCTCAATAACATCCAGCTACATATTTTCATACTCCCGTATGGAGATATTGGGTGACGATAAATCTAAGATATGTAAAACTGATTGATTAACCATCAACGTCTAAACTCTCGTTTGTTTATTCGTCCAAGTATTAACTACATTATATTGACTACTATTGTACGGTTTACTTTACTTTATTTTTTCTCCTTCAATGTGTTACTATCTCTCTATTCTCGTTTAACCTGTATAATACTTATTTCAAACTATCTGTAATTCCGTTATCTCAAGAAAAGATCACAGTGGAGGGGATCAGGTATAGAATGAATCAAAGCATCTGAGAGAAGAGATCATCGTTTCACTGCATAGAAATAGAGAAGAAACAGTTTCAATGTATGAGAATGCGATAGTTGCACTGAAAGTCATTAGATGGTGTCTCTTTTGATTCTTTTCTTATTCAGCCGAGTTAAAATTGTTACATGCAGTTAGTTAGTGATTTATTTATTAAACTATTTTACTAATCAAACGGTTTCTTTGGTCTTTATAAACGACTGTAACTGGAAATATGGGATTTGGTAATGAGAAATGAATTCCTAAGTGGAAATTGGATAGCAATGGGAGTATCGAATCGTTCGATGACAGAAGGTGTTTATCGGAAACAATTGAATATCATGATGAGGCTGCATATTTGAATGAAGTTTGCACGAATATTCGTCAAGGTTAGAACGAATAGTTTGACAGAAATTGGGCGTCGAGTATAGAGAATTCATTATATGTGAAAATTATATTTGAAATAATCTCAGTGAATAAAAATTAAATAATCCGTTGAAGTAAGACATTAAAACCGTTGGATGACAGCCGGCTCAGTGGTCTAGTTGGTCAAGCGCCTGACGCGAAGCTCATGGGTCCTGTGTTAGAACCCCACGAGGCGGAGTCGTGAATGCGCATTGCTGGTGAGTCTCACAGTGGGACGAAACGGCCGTCCACTGCTTCCAGGTTTTCCATGGTGGTCCAGATTCAATTGATTTCATGATTTCAACTGTTGCAATAAATAAAAGTGTGAGTTCAAGTTTGAATCATCGAAGTGCATGTCAAATTTAGGAATCAACAAATACATAATTGTATTGCTAAAAACTCATTGAATTCAGTCAAAAGAAGGATGCATGTGAATTAAACAGATTGAATAAAGAGACAGTTCAAATTACTTGTCAACGAAAATTTGTCTAGTGGTCGCTACTTGAACATCGTCCTTTCGGTGCACGCTGTTCTTGTTCGCTCATATACACAGAGCTCCTGCTGTCAATGTTTCTTTATGAATATTGAAACTTTTCTGAAGTACTTTGGTCCCTTCGAAATTATTCTTGTGTCCTGTTTCTACGCATGTAACGCTATCGCAGACTTATTCCCAAGTTTCTTCAAATCAATCGAGGATTTTGGAACATTTTTCAAACATTGTTTGTGTTCCTTCAACATGATAGGCACTTTATTCCTGACTGGCGCTATATACTATGGAAGTCAATATAAGTAGCACAAAACACTGTATTTACATTCTAAATGTATGTTGATTAAATGATTGAATTCATCAGTCGATTTAAGCTAGATCAACATGAAAAACCAGGAAGCACTGGACGGCCGTATCATGCTATTGTTGAAGTCCTCAGATGTGTGCATCCACCATCCCAAACTCGGGATTCGAAACGAGATTCTCCGCTCACACGTGCAGAATCTTAACTTGTAGACCACTGAGCTGGCAGACATTCAACGGTCTTAATGTCTAACTTCAATCAATTCACCACATTGTACGACCATACACAATTTCGTATTTACAAAATACCCTGAAAAACAAACGCAGTTAATTTTGTCAAGTTTCTATTATAGAAAATTCAGTTTAGATTTAACTGACTAAACCTTGAAAATATAATCACTTGACATCTCCAGATAAACAAATTTTTATTCTGTACCACCATAGTTCACCAATAATGAGGAAGCATTTCGTGCCAACAATTTAAAACACCAACTAGTATTTCACGTGGATGGTGAACGCCTGTCAATGTCACTTAAGTTGTTTGCTTTATGATCACGAAAACGACTTGTTACATAATTGAATATATCCAATGTCATCTAGACTATTCCTATATTCAACGTGAAGTTCAACGCAATTTTCTCTTAGAATTCAAATCTCATCATTATTTGTTAAGAAAGTGAACGTCCATATCGTCAGGAAGAAAAAGTGAGTCATTCAAACGTCGTCATTCGTTTCAGTACTAATGAAGTGGTGATACTAAGTGAGATAGTGGTGAGTGATTTCAGTTCCATAATCATTATCACTGGTTATTCTTTGCATTAATTGTGATCATTTTGTCATATCTCTTATGCTCAACTGGACACTCAGCCTTCACACCTCTATTTAACTCAAGATCATAGTGTGTTTCACAGCTAGAAAGTATGATTGAAGTGATTCAGTAGATAATAATGTCCAACAAGAAGATGTTCTTCTCGATGAACCGTATTACTTCGGCATGAACACAACATGCACTACTTTCATCCTCTCAAATCTGTTCACATAAACGACTGTTACTTGACGATTCAGTCAGGAATACGTGTTTGAATATCACATAGAATCATCACGTTTACTATTTGTCTTCTTCTGATCTAATATGCGTTCTCAAATATTTCTCAAGGTAAACACAAATGATGATGATAATAATAGTGTACACTATGTGAGAGTGTGATTTTGAGAAACATCAGTCTGATGACCTGAGTTGTTGTATGTAGAAATGTTAATGATTGTAGTTTTTTGTTGTTTACCACAATATTCTAACTAATTAATTAAACAATATGGTTTACTCTTTTGTATAATGAGCTCGATATAAATCTTGAATATCATAAGGAATCTCGCTAACTAATGATTCTTTCAGTCTGTCGATGTATCCGAATTCGCATATTTCGTTGAGGTTATTGGGTAGATATTTTGATTAGGGTAGGTAGTGTTCGCTGTTTGTAGTCTGTCGGGAGAAGTGTGTGAATGTGTGTTTCTTGGTGTTTGTTGAAGGTCAATTTCGTTTATCTGCGCTTCTGAAGAATACAATACACCTCGTGTGATCCAAACTCATATCATATGAGAATTAACTATCAGCTTGCCCGAGTATCATGACACTCAATGGCGACTTCTATGTATAGTTGTGCGAATTTCTAGGATTATGTTAGTGAAAGTAACCAACGAATTTCAATGATTAGTGAAATCCTTCCTTATTTCCAACAGTTTCAGCTGCTGACATTGCCTTCCCTTGAATGACGAACTGAGAAATGTTTGTCACGCAATTCAATTTTCGTGACACATTATTTCTCTTTTGCAAGGGTCGTTGAAGTGACAACTAAACGTATTCCTAAGCAATAAAAGTAATATCTTACTATGATTTACGAATATTTTTATCCTTATTTATTGTTTATATACCTTGGTTCCTGCCCGGAGGTATTGGTGATTCACTGCTACTAGACATTTAAGCTCGTTAAGCCAAATATTCTTCTATTCCGTCCACAAGCATTTTGTAACATTTGGTACAATTGCAAGTTATTCAATGTAAAGTATTTAGATCTCGTTGATTTGTGTTGTATAACTCATAAATAGCATTAGGATTAACATCTTCAGCAAAATGGGTCGACTGTTTAAAACATCGAACCGAAAGATCCCGAATCCTTCAGATAAAAACAACTTTTTTATTGTCTGTGACCTTGATTGAATCAGATAGTGCTGGGAGTATATGTATTCCACACCTGCTACTACATGACTCAATTTTCAATTTAACGTGAATTTACATATTGTGATGGAATACGTTTAGTTGTCACTTCAACGACCCTTGCAAAAGAGAAATAATGTGTCACGAAAATTAGAATTGCGTGACAAACATTTCTCAGTTCGTCATTCAAGGGAAGGCAATGTCAGCAGCTGAAACTGTTGGAAATAAGGAAGGATTTCACTAATCATTGAAATTTGTTGGTTACTTTCACTAACATAATCCTAGAAATTCGCACAACTATACATAGAAGTCGCCATTGAGTGTCATGATACTCGGGCAAGCTGATAGTTAATTCTCATATGATATGAGTTTGGATCACACGAGGTGTATTGTATTCTTCAGAAGCGCAGATAAACGAAATTGACCTTCAACAAACACCAAGAAACACACATTCACACACTTCTCCCGACAGACTACAAACAGCGAACACTACCTACCCTAATCAAAATATCTACCCAATAACCTCAACGAAATATGCGAATTCGGATACATCGACAGACTGAAAGAATCATTAGTTAGCGAGATTCCTTATGATATTCAAGATTAATATCGAGCTCATTATACAAAAGAGTAAACCATATTGTTTAATTAATTAGTTAGAATATTGTGGTAAACAACAAAAAACTACAATCATTAACATTTCTACATACAACAACTCAGGTCATCAGACTGATGTTTCTCAAAATCACACTCTCACATAGTGTACACTATTATTATCATCATCATTTGTGTTTACCTTGAGAAATATTTGAGAACGCATATTAGATCAGAAGAAGACAAATAGTAAACGTGATGATTCTATGTGATATTCAAACACGTATTCCTGACTGAATCGTCAAGTAACAGTCGTTTATGTGAACAGATTTGAGAGGATGAAAGTAGTGCATGTTGTGTTCATGCCGAAGTAATACGGTTCATCGAGAAGAACATCTTCTTGTTGGACATTATTATCTACTGAATCACTTCAATCATACTTTCTAGCTGTGAAACACACTATGATCTTGAGTTAAATAGAGGTGTGAAGGCTGAGTGTCCAGTTGAGCATAAGAGATATGACAAAATGATCACAATTAATGCAAAGAATAACCAGTGATAATGATTATGGAACTGAAATCACTCACCACTATCTCACTTAGTATCACCACTTCATTAGTACTGAAACGAATGACGACGTTTGAATGACTCACTTTTTCTTCCTGACGATCTGGACGTTCACTTTCTTAACAAATAATGATGAGATTTGAATTCTAAGAGAAAATTGCGTTGAACTTCACGTTGAATATAGGAATAGTCTAGATGACATTGGATATATTCAATTATGTAACAAGTCGTTTTCGTGATCATAAAGCAAACAACTTAAGTGACATTGACAGGCGTTCACCATCCACGTGAAATACTAGTTGGTGTTTTAAATTGTTGGCACGAAATGCTTCCTCATTATTGGTGAACTATGGTGGTACAGAATAAAAATTTGTTTATCTGGAGATGTCAAGTGATTATATTTTCAAGGTTTAGTCAGTTAAATCTAAACTGAATTTTCTATAATAGAAACTTGACAAAATTAACCGCGTTTGTTTTTCAGGGTGGATGTTCACTGCTGAAGAGACTCATACTAGGACTAAACTGCTATCATATGCCTTCAGATTTTCAATGGTGATCTAACATTCATCGATCCGTTAACTCCATTAAAGTTTGAAAAGTCTCCACAACCCAATACTGATAATTCTAAGGCGTTTTGATCACTTTTTTAATTTACTGTTCTGTTGTGACATGATGGTTTCCCGATGAAAGTTAGAGGGTAAAAACTATTTAGATGAACGAATGAAGACTAAAATTTAGTATGACGACAAGTTTTACGTTGCAAAATATGTCATACATAGAACGTTAGCTTTCTTCATTCAACCTAAATGTTATTCAATGAATAACTCTGTGATTGAATTACAATAATTCAAAATGTAAATGTCAACCAACAATCATATATTTCATTAGCTATTATAATGCCGTAGAACAGACGCTACAGAAAAAACGCTCTTACATGATACTTCAAGCCTTTGCTTTTCATCTAAACTAAGATTTTCCACGTCATCTGACATCAAATTAAGACTAGAATCACTATTATGATAATCAACCCTATTTGAGTCTGAACCATTACACTTAAGGACATCAAAAGGGACTTGCATTGTAAGAGGTGATTCATATTTTGGTTTAGCTCTACTAACAACAACGAGTTTTGAGCTTGAATTCCTTTGACGAGTGTTCGGCATCACGAGCGAAGCAACCAAATATCTTTAGAAACAATAATTGAAATAAACGAAACGTTAAACAAACAATCTCAATCAATTGATATTTGTTCAGAACTGTTAGATCCAAAATAAGGTTTGGACTGAAGAATAGCTGTCTAAATGGGTTAGATACGCGCCTTTTTCCGATGAAAGTCAAAAGCAAAGTAATTGAGTAAAATGACGGTTCTAATATTCATCACAAAGTTGAATGCACATCGTCGCCTAAACAAATACGACCACCCAGCTATCCAACCAATAATTGTTCAATGAACCAAATCTAAATAACTATAAATAAGGAAGTTGATAAAGGATGCGAGAAAATTACCAATCACAACAAATCAGTGTTATTCTATCCCGCCTGACTACATCATGCACAGATTCATTCAAAAGATAATATTTGGTTGCTTTTTAACACAGAGTGTTTCCAATTCTGAAAGAGTGTCTTAATTCACAATCAAAAATACACAATTTCAGCCAATACAAAGCGACACAGTCAAAAGGAGGAACAAACCAATAAGGCTGCAACATAAATGCAGTTCAGGAAAAAAACACGAAAACTTAGTGAAGACATGTGAAAAATAGAAACTCTAATGAAATACAAATATTAACAACTCAAATGGAATCAAAAAGATTAACAATGTACAACTAAAGGAATCAATAGGAACAAACTGCAAGTGTTTACATGGAGGGATTCACACACAAAAGGCATTTAAAATGGATCTTACATAAACCATTCCAAATGAAGTGGCTTTCACAGACGCTAACAGAAATATGTTTATGGTAGCTCAAACTGCATAAAATCATTGATCCTCGTGTCATTGTCTTCAGTTTCCACAGTTATATTATCCAGCTTAATCATCCGAAATCCGATCAGATGTAAGGCGATACCCATCGTTGGAAAAAGAATAACATGTGAATTGTAATAGCTCTACGTATTGAATGAAATTGTAAGGTTAATGATCAGAAATAAATATGGATTAGATAAATTGAAGGACAATAATGTAAAAACAAGTCAGAAGTTATGTAATATGTAAATTACTATGAATGACGTACAAATTGGTGAATGAAGTGGAGTAAGTGCTGGATAAATTCCCTAATACGTTTCATCTTATTCAACATATCTGAATGAGTATAAGCTATGAAAATACAAAGAACATGGTTGTGGGCATAACTTTGTGTTATAACTTCTGTACTGTGTGCCCTGTTAATGTATGTCTAATGATATCGCCAATCAGAAGCAGTGAACCAGTGACACATGGAACACGTGCGAGCAGCCTAGAGTTCTGCTTGGTCCTGCTTTCCGCCTAGCGCAGCAACTAAAATCCAAAACGCTAATCTCTGCTTCTGAAATATGAATCATGTATTTCAAACATTGTAGGTTTATATACGTCAGTCAAACAGACTACAACGTACCATAAAATAGTAAATAACATTTTTACATGATCTGATCAAAAGTGGCTGTGAAGGTGGGAGGCAGTGACTAATAGACAGGGCATAATTCAAGAACGATAAAACGTATAATAATGGTTCATAAGTCAAAATGAAGCTAATAATAAGAAGAATATGATGATGAATAGTTTAGTTATTTAACGATTATACGGTAAAAATATACGTTTAGTATTGGACCATGAATGGATCCCAAAGTTATCATTCAATATGCTGATTTCGATTGAGTAATGGACATATAAATGGATGCGTGAATGATTTTCCTTACAACTGCTATCAGTGCAGCTTATGCTGAGACGTGAAACGGTTTAGTAATACCCGATTCGCGATTGCGAGAGCATCATGTGGTTAATTTCTTTTAGATCATAACCCTAGCTTCGATTGTTATCAAAGTGTCACAGCTTCAGTGTATTCCTCAAGTCCCTCACCAAATGCCGTTTTATGGCTTTCTGATAACGACACCACACGGTTCACCTCTTCCGTTTCCAGTGTACAGACGTTAATAAAGATTGAGTTTTAGGTTGGTCTGTTAACTTCAGCCCTCTAACCAGTCTAATCTCAATAAATCGAGTGATGTACGATCTGTCAAAAACATTACATTTTTCTCCATAACTTTCATGTCTGTGACTTCACAATGTATCTAACCTGTAGTGTTTAACATTTCCTCGGATGCACTATGTACTGCTCAAAGAAGAAATGGCGGAAGTGGTATGCTGATGTATACAGGCATCATACCCATCAATCGTCGGAGAAACACATTTTTACGGTTACGAGAGTCGTTTCTGTTGAGAACTAGCGTTACTGTGGCGGTTCTGAACTGGAAACTTTTAAAACGTACGTTTGACTATTTATGTCACTTTCTCATTTTACGGCGAATCTCGTTAAGTCCCTTCTTACCAATATGAAGTGCAGCGATGACCGTGAAACATGAAAAATCTTTTAAAATACTAACCTAAGAATGACTATTACAGAGGTGATGTCTAACGGCTGTCATGACGATTATTTTGTGTGCCAGAACACAGTAATTCTTTTCTATCTACTGTGTAAAGAAAAGTTTGGAACTGAGTATATTCATTGAGAAATGAGTAAATGATCATTAGAAAATGATACGGTATCTTAAAATGATCTACTTTACTATTGAATGAATGAATATTTGATGATTGTATAATGATTCACTGCTGATTTTTATTTAACCTTGATGTTCATTATAAGTTTAGGTGTTCAAAATTTCCATAACCAATTGAAATCAGTAATTTCATGAAGTGACGGGAATATCTAAAAATATCTGTCATGCATATAGTTCTACTTACTACATTAAAAAAGGTTAAAACATCTCAGTTACTTGCATTACTTTATGCTTTGAAAAATCGTTCTGCATTAGTTTCCACTTTTAATATCTACTTAGTGTTAACTAAATGTAGAACATACTGTTGCTATCAATCTAATTTATTTAGATTTTCCAGATCTTCAACATAATAAGAAGGTCATTATGTGTACCTCATTGTTATTATGTGTGTGTGTACTAGTGGGTCTGTGAAATGTGGCATTTGCAATATGATGCAGTGAAGTGGGAATTTGTGTGTGTGTTTGTCTTGATTGTGTGATGAACAAACTGGTACATGTGGTTGTGTGAATTTCACAATATTTTTTCGATCATTTCATTTAAACCGTTCGATCGACTTATATAGATGTATGAAATCAGGTAACGGAGAAGAGGAAAACAAACGTGACAGTGTAGAGCATAACATCTCACATGAACTTGAGTCTGCATAAATGTCATTTCGTCAAACTCTTCAATGAACTCAATTTACAGACAGTGTCATTCGATCAGTGATAATGACTTATAAAACTAAACTTTGGACTGAAATCATGTTGCAATGAGCTGTTGGAATTATGATTGGTGTATCAGAAAGATAGGTGTCACCGAATTGTTTCAGTTTTTTGTGCTACATTTCATCAAAGACGAATTACAAGATCCGCATTTTCTGACATCCACTTAATCAGACATCTCGAGTAAAATAACTGAGGTGTGAGTAGATATTTGGAGACGTATAACGCTTATGGGTACCCATTTACTCATCTACACATGGACACGTGGTTGACTTATTTAAACAGACGATATACACACTCAAGTTACATGCTTAATCACTCACATACAGCAGGAGAATCACACTTGCACTCCTCAGTCCTATTACCACTGTGTGCGAAATGAAGTAGGTCAGGTATGAAATAGAAATAAAACAGTGGTACTTGGAACTTTTGTTTTCCTTACACAATGCACATTCTCAATGCTTCACTGAAATGATCATGCGCTTTTGAAAGATGTAGCTGAGATTCAAACATATCTCTATTTTATTAAAGACTACTGTATGTCATCAATCAACCATTATGCGAATGAATATTTCAGTTGGAATAGAGCAATTTGAATGAACCAAGAAATTTAGTGTAAATTGTGGTTAATAATAACGATAATATACGTAATGATAATAACAATAATGAAATAATTTTCAAGCATATTTGAAAGACTAAATATTCACATGTTGAGATGTAAGAAGGTTTCTACCACTGTTAGTTTATAAAACCAATTTCAAAATGAAAAGACAAACATATCAAAGACGTTTATTTTGTTGAACAATCTGATCTACGTCTACTTCACTAAACTGCACTTATTAAACTTAATGATTATTCAATGAAAACAAACATTTGGTCAACAGTGAAACGTATATATTCAGAACAATTGGCTATGGTGAGTTTACCTGTCAAAGTCTCCCGGTTCGTGTCGTGAAAACAAGAGTTGCGTGAAAATCATGTGAGAATGAATTAATCACAGAACACGTGATTGACAGTATTCTATAGGTACTCAATTGCTGGAGAATGATGACACATGAATATCTTTGTCCTGCCATAGTTCGTTTGTCGTTTGAATTTCGCAGCAGTTACTCTTCATTGTCCAGAATTGAATGATATGAGTTTGGATGACACGGGCAGTATTGGTTTTTTCGGAAGTAAGAGTAAATCTCGCTCATGTATACCGACTCTCTTCAAGAACTCCTGCTGAAAGACTAAAAACATCGAATATCAATCAAAGTATCTCCTCGTAAACATCAACTACGTATACAAGTTTGAAATAGAGGATGCTGACATAGGCGGCAGACTATATAGATCTTCATCTGCGATTGTTTACTTATGTAGAAACTCATTTTGATTCTGCTACAAAATTAGGAAGAATTACAATACCAAATATACTTCAAGACGTATTCTATGTTTTGCGAAATTTGATCACTTACATCTCACGATGATATCCAACTTCAATCAATACTTAACATAAACGTACATTTGGTCAACAGTCATATGCATCTATACAGAATATCGTGGGTCGATCAATTTATCTGTCACACTGTAATGATATAAAACGATACACAGAACGTCATAAAGATTATGTGATCAATCATCTTGATGACAGTCTCATTGAAAATTATCATGAGACGTATTAACTAGTCGAGTCTAAAATCATCGGATTTATTACTGATAGTTTCATAGATTTATGAACTGCGGACGTACAAACTAGACAATTCTATAAGAACGCTTTCACTAAACTCATTTGAAATCAGATGATAAATGGAATCAGTGTTTATTCATAGCTAAAGCAATACTTCCTGTAACCTGAAAGACAACCTACTCGTTTTCCTTTCAATCTCTCTTTAGAAAAACAGTACTCATCTGCAAAAATGGAAATTTCATGCAACTTTGTTCCGTGGGCGTAAATGACGGTCTGTCATATACAAGCATCATTAGTAAGTGACATTCCTTATTATATTCAAGATTTATATCAGGCACATAACACAAAACAGAAAATCATATAATTTTGATTATTTAGATAGAATATTGTGATAAACAACATAGAAGTACATACATTGACGTTTCTACAAACAATAATTGAGGTCAACAGACTGACGTCACTTTAAAATCACACTCTCCAATAGTGTATACTAATAATATCATCATTATTTTTATTTTTAGAAAGATATTTCTTGAGTGTAAAGGCATATTAGATTAAATGTACTGGAATAGTAGATGTGATGATGATACGTGATATACAGACACATATTCCTCACTGAATTCTGAAGGTTCAATAGAATTTCAAGAGTACATATGAAGCACGTGTCGTGTTCCAGTCAAATTATTACTGTTCAATACAGGATTATATGATTGTGATGGAGAGTGTTATCTTGGAAATCACTTGAGCTATATGTTTCAGGTGTCTTACAGATTATGGAGTCGAGTAAAATAGAGATGCACGAGATGAGTGTACATTATTTCAAAAGAGAGAATACAAAAAATATAAACAATTGAAACAGCGAACAATCAGCGGCGTATAATTTGGAACTTAAATCGCCTATCGCTTTGTATATGACAAATACTGTTTATCACAGTCATTTGACATAGGTCTGAATCAATTCTTTTCAGCTCATCATCAGTTGTGCCTTCAGTGCATATACGGGTCGATGTACATTTATATGACGATCATTTGTGCTGTCATCACAAAGATAAATTGAAAAATCAGGAGTATATTCTATACAGATAAGATATTGTACAATTCTCATACATTTGCTTATATACATGGATTCTAATGCATTAGTGTCACGTTCTAACAAAAGATATACAAGGAGAGACAAATAAATGAAATTGATGGTTAGTACCTGATAAGAGGACACCTGCCAGGATTTAGCTAGACATAAATGTTTATCCACAACCCGAATTATAATGCCCTCAAAACGTTCTCCGCACTCCCTGCTAACTACCTCAAGCTTTCTTCGTAATACATCAAAGTCTCCTTTCCCAATGCCCATGAATGGATAATGAAGAACAGTAAATAGTTAATAGGTTATATGCAAGAATTGACAAGCTGTATTAGTTGACATCGCATAACGACAAAATCATGCTGTAAGTCACACTGTGTACTTGCGATACATTTCCTAATAACAATATGTAGAATACACGAGATATCACATCAAATAATTTATAATCTGACTCGTACTCTTCCTGAGCACAATTACTGATTGACACTAAAACATACACACATATGTTTTCCTCTGGTAATTAGATCATGATGAACGACATGAAACGGATGATGTATCACTGAACACAATTTGGATATTGATAAATTCACGAAACTACAGTACAACTGTTTGTTAGACTACAGACTGTAATACCTGAGGAAACGACATTTTGCTTAATGCCGACATCTTTTTAAAATGAAACATCACACCCCTATTGTACCATGAGAAGAAAGCCGTTTGTATATATTACCCAGACATAAATATTCTCGAAATGTATTAACAGTGAGCAGTGTAATATGATAGACAAATAGAATGGATGTGGTTTTGCTCACAAGTTACCATTTCCTATTAAACGACGTATGTAATCGTTTGACAGAATGTGTTTATTGAAATGAAATTCAAATGTAAATGTGTAACGTTTCACATTCAATCAAAACAGTTTGTGCTACTTTTATTTTAACCAATCCAATCAAGATGGTGCACTATTAAATGTCAATTAACAAATTATTACAGACAACAAACTGTTTGTTCATGAACGTATGAGCAGATGTTTTGACCTACAAGTTAACCAATCGTCGATTATAAATAATCGGTAATCACATCCATGATAAGCTTCATCAATAGGGGTCAGAAATTTCAAACAACTGTGGATAAATTTCAGCTCATATTCTCAACAACCAGAAAAATATTAGATAAAGATGGTCTCATCTACATCTATGATTGGTTAACAATGAACATACGATTTTACCACGTATATTCATCTTAATGGTCAGTTTGAATCATCGAATCAGTAGTAAACAACCAGACACTTCAAAATTCTATATAAACCTGACACGTTCTATTCAAATATGACTTACTACCTTGAACAAGAAGATGAGGTGAGTGTTGACTAAACATACGAACTCAATTTGAAAATCGATACGATGAGATAACGTTGTTAATTTCATTTGAACCATTTTAGACACAACATTTTACCTCCTCAATTGATGTCATTCTTCCTAATTATCATCTAGCTTACCGAATTCTACAAAAGTCAGGATCATTGTAAACCACTTGAATGGAAGATCAATGGAAATCCGATTTTTAAAAATGGTTCATATAACTATGTAAGTAGTCAGTTTGATCGTTATACACATACTCAGTCTCAGCACTATATGTATTTACAGAGCATCAGTTTTAATCAACCTCAGCCGGCTGTGAATACAAATTTAAATAAATCCACTAAAACTTTGGTGAGTTGAATACATTTTTTGATGAAAGTACTTGTCCCTATGTTTACGTCTTTTTAGGATGTTAAACCGAAACTGTCCTTCAAATTTTACAGTATTCAGGTCACAAATTTAGAAATTTTCAGTAATTTTCTTTGACCTTAAATTATAACTTGATTTTCTTGATAAAATTTCAGTCCATGAAATCAAGTTGATTCCATTTCTTTATTGAATTAGTTCTATTCTCCTTGAGATATGCAAAAGTTCTTCAGATATTCTTTCTTGTTCAAATTATGTCGATAATGTGACGCTTTATAGAAATTCAGATGCAGTTCACGCAATTCATTTAAGTCTTTAGTTTATTTCATTCAATGTAAAATCATCAATCATGTTTCATGTTTTCGATAAATAAATACAGGTGTCATAGATATAAAGAAGCGAGAATTAATTGGATTTTTGGAAGCTTTTTGTACAACCAATACTGTTCATCGATTTGAGATTTTGAATGAGGGTGAGTTCTTGTAAGATTCAGTTATAATTTGTTTTGTTGCTTATTCCCACACTTCATTTGGCATACATTATTCTCTATTTTACTTGAGTATTACACAAGAGATTATCAGCATACAATGATTGTTTTGTTTGTTTGGTTGTCGTACCAGAACATGTGTGTTTCACAACACCTTTTGATTACTATTATGTGAAAATATGAAACAAAACAGAGATTCATCACAAAATACAAACACATTGGAAGAGTCGAAATGAAGAAAACCAAGTGATGTTATTGTACGAGTGCTATCTATGAACTATCAAGTCATATTTCATGTCTTCCAATACTTTTCTGGCATTTACTGTTTGATTTTGCATTTGCTGTTTGTTAACCATCGAGTTTTGGACTCGATCTTTGCAATCACATTCGTACTATTACCAAATTTCAATACAGGCACTTCTTGAAACAGCTGAGCAATGAAAGAATAATAATATTCTGTGATCATAAGATGGTTAACTCAAACTAGAACACCAAGGTTGAAAACATCCGTTTTTGGTCCGTTATCAGAATTGATTAATAACCGACATCTCAGAAAATGTTATTATATGGGTATTGTCAGTTAAATAATAATAGTCTGTACCACAGTCTAAATCTCCTAGAACAGATGCTACAGAAGAAAAATATTCTTCTTAGTTGGATGGATTGAGACATTTATCATACGGATGTAGGTGATAATGTTTCTTTAACTTTCCACATTCGAGGTACTTGAGTATTTGACAACATCGATTCAATAAATCTCAGAATGAACATCAAAACTTGCATGCAAATGTAGTCCGTGTTAAACTTTCATTTATTGAAAGTGATAGATATTCATTATGCAGATATTTAAACATCCATTTTTATTTTCATTATTTCAGACGAATTATTTGCTGTTAGATGGTTCATTAATAAAGAAGTTAATGGTAAACGTAAGTCAACACATGTGGAATCTAAACACTTACATCTTCATTCCATATGATTATTCACAGTTTTTAAAATTCAATTTGTCTCAGTAACTGAAGATGTAAGAATTTGTCACTTTTCAGAGAAATCAGAGTAGAATTATTTGTGAAATCTACCGATCGCTTGATGACGTTGAATATGATTTGAAGAATAGTTGATGTGATCTTGTAGTGTCTGTGCTTCGTTATTTAATCACCCTCGAACCGTTATCGTACAATCCTCAACGATATTTGAAATCAGAAGGTATAAAGAAGCAGCTACTACAGTTTTATTTAGTAGATAATTCGGACCAGACAGCAGAGAGGCAAAATGAATGAGCAAGCGAACTAGGATTGTAGCAGTAGTAAGTAGCTGTAGTCAATGCGTACAAAATGTACAGTTATATATATGTATAGGAAAATAGGTGAGTCAGCTAATAGATTAAGCAGTTAATAATGACGCTAGCAGAATGAATACATGCGTAGGCGCTAAACAATGTTCAAGCATATGTATTTCATACAAGCATAATAATAAAGATAGTACAACAAGTTGTTATATCATGGATGACTTTGTCCATTAAATAAGTTAACAAAAGGGCTTAACTGAGTTAAATGAGAATAAACCCATTTGCACGTGAGTCGCTATAATAGCTATCCCCTGCAAACAAAGATATATGGAAAATGTCTGTGTTTGCACACAAAAAAATAGTAGACTGAATAGGGTAGTTACAATTGTTTGAAAAAAAAGGCTTATACAAAATTAAGATGAAGTTAGAGTGTGTGCTGTACATTTGGTTTGCGCCCGTCCGTGAGGTTACATAAAATAATAGCAAGAATAGAAGGAATGCGGTATTGTCTTTACATTTTAAACAAAAATTATACGTATAAGTTTAAGGGTACATAAGATACGTTGAGTTTTATAGCGTATAACATGAGCCTAATAGTGCATGTGTATACAATGAAGTAGAAGTTATAATTAATATTCCGAATAGTAGATTATTATTAATAGAAAATCGTAGCAACATAATGTTGGGGCCATCTTACTCTGCGGCCAGATCTTGTTGTTATCGGAGTCTCGTTTTTTTGTAGAGTTAACGTTGTTGATTTTTGGAACTGACGTTTCGAGGATTCGACGGTTTTCGCAGTATCTGTATGTACTGGCTGATCGTAGGCTTCGATGAAAGCTGGTTTGACTCGGTCGATGCTAATTACATCCGTTTTTCCAGCTTTTTCTACCGTAATAGTTTTGTCGTCTCTTTTAATCACCTTAAATGGACCATCGTAGGTCGGTTGTAAGGGACGTTGCACATTATCCCTTCTGATAAACACATGTGTACTGTCACTTAGTTGTTTGGGTATGTACACACAGCGTTGATGTTGTCTCGGAAGCGTTATCCTTAGACTACTCATATGCTGCTTAAGACGCAGTACATAGTCGGCTATATCGGTTGGAACGCTTTTATCTGCGGTGAAAAACTCTCCTGGCAGATGTAGTGTGGTTCCATAAACCAATTCTGCTGGGCAGCATTCTATATCTTGTTTGATTGTTGATCTTAAGCTCAACATGACTAACGGTAGCTTGCTGGCCCAATCGTTATTGCTGATGACAGCTGTAAGGGAGGCTTTAAGTTGCCGATGCAATCTCTCTACCATACCATTCGACATCGGGTGGTAGGATGTTGTGCGAATTCGTTTGATTCCGAGTAGTTCTGTGAGTTGTTGGAAGAGGCGGCTCTCGAATTGAGCTCCTCTATCGGTTGTAATATTAGTAGGTACGCCATAATGGGAGATCCAATGCTCTACTAGGGTTTTTGCGATAGTTTCGGCTGTAATATCTTTCATGGGAACAGCTACAGGCCATCGTGTGAATCTATCAATGCAAGTGAAAATGTAACTGAAGCCATTGGAAACCGGCAGTGGTCCTATAATATCGATATGTATGTGCTCGAATCTGTTATCGGGATGACGGAAATGACCTACTGCGGAACTGGTGTGGCGATGTATCTTAACTCTTTGGCATTTTACACACGCTTGCGTCCAATTACGAATATCCCGATTCATACTTGGCCATACAAAACGTTCGCTGATTAGTTTGATGGTGGCCTTTATTCCGGGATGTGAAATATTGTGCATGGCTTCGAAAATGTTTCGCCTTAGCGGTTTTGGAATAAATGGTCTTGGTTGACCTGTAGAAATATCGCAGGTGATGCTTACTTCTTCCAATGGAGTTTCTTTGAGAACTAACGAGGTTGTATTGGCAGACTTTAGTCTGTTTAACTCGACGTCGATATTTTGTAATGCTGCTAACTTGTGATAATCGATTTCGGACTGGACGAGAGCGTTGACCATCGTTCTGGATAGTGCGTCTGCCACTTTGTTGCTATTGCCTTTGATATACTGAATGTCAGACGTGAACTGTGAAATGAACTCTAATTGTCGGATCTCTCTCGGGGAATAATTGTCTTGCTTTGCGCTTAATGCTTTCGTTAGTGGTTTGTGGTCTGTATAGACGGTAAAATTTATGCCTTCGACCATATGACGGAAGTGTTTTATCGCTAAGTAAATTGCTAGGAGCTCTCTTCCGAAGGTACTATATCTTGTTTGTGTTGGATTCAGTCTTTTCGAAAAAAATGAGAGCGGTTCCCATGTGCCATTTACTAATTGTTGTAAAACGGCTCCTACCGCTACGTCTGAAGCATCCGACATGATAGCCAACGGTGTGTCGCTCTTTCGTCTAGTTAGCGTCATTTCTTTATTTAGTGCTTTTTTAGCATGCTCGAATGCTTGAATCGCTTCTGATGATAATTGGAATGTGCGCGTGTGTCCGCGTAACGCATCTGTTAATGGTTGCAATATTGTCGCACAGTTTGGAATAAATCGTCTGTAATAGTTTATTAACCCGAGAAATCTGCGTAACTTTTTCCATGAATCGGGTAGGGGATAATTCTTAATGGCCTCGACTTCTTTTGCTATTGGTGTGATGCCTTGCGAAGTTATATTGTGACCTGGGAACTGTAAAGATTCTTTTCCAAATTCACACTTCTCAATATTTATAGAAATGCCGTGTTCCCTGAGTCGCATAAATAATTGCCGTAGTTGCTGTATATGCTCATCTTTAGTGGTGCTAGCTACTAATAAATCGTCGATATACGCGTATACCCCAGGTAAACCTCTAATGACCTGGTCTATAAACTGCTGAAAGGTTTGTGCCGCGTTAGTCAGTCCAAAAGGCATACGCAGGAATTCATATAGCTCAAATGGGGTTGTTACCGCTGTCTTTGGTATGTCTTGTGAGGCGACAGGAATGTGGTAGTATGCTCTGACTAAGTCGATCTTCGAGAAGATAGTAGTGCCCTCTATATTGTAGGTGAAATCATGAATGTGCGGTATAGGATATCTATCAGCTACTGTTTGTTTGTTTAGTGCTCTGTAATCCCCACACGGCCTAACCTCTCCATTCTTTTTCGGGGCCATATGTAGCGGGGATGCCCACGGGCTGTTCGATGGCCGTATAATGCCTAGCCTCATTAGTTTGTCGAATTCCTGTTTAGCGATAGCTAGTTTTTTGGGATCTAGCCTTCTTGGTCTTGCGTTAATTGGTGGACCACTCGTTACGATGTGATGCTGGATAGAATGTTTGAGATCTGCTTTACTGTATGTTACTTTTACAAGTTCAGGGAACTCCTTTAACAACAATTTATATGGATCATCACGACTTTTATCGATCACAAGATTCATTGAAACGGCTTCCGTAAGTATTCCTCTTATTGAAGTGGTTTGACTGCCGTTTATAAGTCTGTGTCGTCTAGAGTCTACTAGCAGGTCAAAGTTACATAAGAAATCTACGCCTATTATGGGCATCGATACGTCTGCTATGACAAAGTTCCAGCGGTATGAAGCGCCACGTCCAAAATCTAGGGATAATTTCCGTTTACCATATGTCTTAATATCTGATTTGTTTGCTGCTCTTAGCACTAATGACGGATTAATGTTTTTTCTTTCCTCGTTAAATGGAGGTACTACGCTAATTTCCGCTCCAGTGTCAACTAAAAATTGCGTGCCAGTGGTTCGGTCTTGTATATAAAAGAGGTGACTATTTTCAGGCATTACGTGTGTTGATGCTGTTGCCATTGATACTCGTGGGTATCGGTTACTAGCCTTGTTAAATCTACAAGGTTGTAGGCACTTTCTGTCCCTGTAGCCGAACATTTGATGATACCAACATATCGCGGGAGTTGGGCGTCGTCTAGAAGTTGACCGGGCCCTTTCACGCGAACGATCTCGCGATGACCTTCGTGGCTTTTCTCTCTGCGTTAACTCTGAGAGTTTTCGGCATAAAACATTTATTTCCTTCTGTAGAGTATCAAGTCTATCGTCTACTGTCACGCTGTGTAGTGGAGGGCTTGCTTGCTTGCTTCTTTCGTATATTCTATCGGCTATCTTTGCTATATTGTCTAAATCAGCATCCGTATCTCCTACAGCTAAGATCTGCTGAATATTTGCCGGGAGTCGGCGGAGCCACAATTGATAGAAGAAATTATTGTCAATGTGCCTATCGCCAAGTAGACTTTTCATATAATTTTTTAGTTGTGATGGGGTTCTATCTCCAATTTGTACTTGGCTAAGGAGTTGTTCGACGGCTTGTTGGTCACTGAGAGAGAGAGTTTTAATTACAGCCTCTTTTAGCACGTCGTATGGTTTTTCTGTGTCTGGTTTTGCTAGTGCCTCTCGAACGTTGTCAGCTACTTCGTCTGGGAGTAGTGTGCTTGTCAGGCCGAACTTATCCTTTTGCAAAAGAATGCGGTTAGCGAGAAAATAATTTTCAAGTCTTATAAACCAAAGTTTTGGGTCTGTGATTTTAAAAAAAGGGGCAGGGAGGTTAAGAGACCTCACCGACGAGGCTTGCTGTACGCTTGAAACTGTGTTTTCATAAGACATGCTTATAAAAATTAAATAGCACACGAAAATAATGTAACAGTCACAAGGAAAAATAGACGGGCGAAAACAATGATAATAAAAAAAATGGCGCAATTTATAAAATGGAACGGACTTACTAAATTGCACCAATATATCAATTGTTTATGGATAATTGTTATTTATTATGATTATAATTGTCACGTTTAATAATGTTTACGAAATAATGTAAGTGTAATTAAAATAATAATATAAATCCACAGTTGTAATTATAGTTCATTTGATAATCCAAATTGAGATGAAGGTAGTCGGATTTTTGGAATTTGATTATTTCGTCAAAATTCGCTTCCCGTTCTCACGTCGGGGTTACCAATTCTGTAGTGGCTGTGCTTCGTTATTTAATCACCCTCGAACCGTTATCGTACAATCCTCAACGATATTTGAAATCAGAAGGTATAAAGAAGCAGCTACTACAGTTTTATTTAGTAGATAATTCGGACCAGACAGCAGAGAGGCAAAATGAATGAGCAAGCGAACTAGGATTGTAGCAGTAGTAAGTAGCTGTAGTCAATGCGTACAAAATGTACAGTTATATATATGTATAGGAAAATAGGTGAGTCAGCTAATAGATTAAGCAGTTAATAATGACGCTAGCAGAATGAATACATGCGTAGGCGCTAAACAATGTTCAAGCATATGTATTTCATACAAGCATAATAATAAAGATAGTACAACAAGTTGTTATATCATGGATGACTTTGTCCATTAAATAAGTTAACAAAAGGGCTTAACTGAGTTAAATGAGAATAAACCCATTTGCACGTGAGTCGCTATAATCTAGAAATGACTAAGGTTGATGAGTCAAATACAGATCACTATGGTGGATAAATAAGGTCATAATCTTATTTCACTTGTGTGAAAACGAATTCAGAGAATCTTTGACATTTACAGGCTTGAATTGAATTTGATGAACAGTTTCAGTTTGAAAATAAACACATTGTGTTGTATGTTTGTCACAAAGTCAGTTTTATACACAACACAATCATATACCCATCCATCAATCTCATCGTCTCTCCTAAATATTATCCACCCAAATATTTAAAAATTATCCGTATTACCATCCATCTAAGGCTATTCGTTTCTCATCTACAACAAATAAACACTAAGGTCGTATTCAGTTGATCGATTGAAATATCACGTAACCACGAAACCAATTAAATCCCTAAGTCCAATGTTTATGCAAATACTGCAAATATTATGTCATGTGTACTCAGTCTCGATTGTTTCAGAAGACATTGAAGATTGCATGTCGCATACATACGGATACTTAATTGGCCATTGGATTTTAATGGAATAATTACTGATTTATTGTTTTAGTAATAATACAAAAGTAAAACAGCTTTAGGCATTTGACATTCGTTTAGTAGGATGCATGCTTCTTTCATTCTCATCACAGTTTTAAATATCGATGGTTTTCTAATTGTAGAGTTTACAGCCGAGGTAATCTGCCTAATACATCCGAACGGGAGGATAGTTTTCTATTATGATGAAGTAAGTTGCACAATTGAATGCAAAAGTAGTTTTGTTTCGAGAACTTCAGATTACTCAACTATTTCATGCTTATGAATACTGTCAAATATATAACTAGTTACATTGAACACGAAAGAAATATATCCACATTCTGTAATGTGCAAACAGAATATTTGACACTATTATTCAACCATTGATGACACATGTTATTCAAGCACTTGTTAAAAACAGTGAATAATCAGAAGTGAAGCACTTCATTTTCATCTAGGAGGTTGCGCGTTGAGAGATCATGACTCGAACTATCAACATTTTCTTTCAGGTTTCAACGGAAATTGAAGAAATTGATTGGATACCGATAATCGGATGTGGAGATAGTAAGAAACATTTCAACGAATGTTGTTAGCACATTGATGTCAAGTTACTCGTATCATAAGTCATCTTTTTATGTTATATTACTTTCTGTTTGTACTCTGGTTATCAGCATGTCAATACAGAACATTCCTTTATTCTATCACAGTGATCTAATTTAGTGTTCTTACAGTTTACGTTAAAGATTTGATTTGCTTGTGAAATCAACTGATATAAATGTCATTAAAGTATTGTGGATAATTGTGCAAAATAAAATTGATATGCGTCTTGTAAAAGCACTGTTCAAATGTTATTGAATTGTGAATATTCAACGTTAGATCGAGATTAAAGAAATGATAATTACACTCATTTATTCTTTAACTTACAGTACACAAATCACAGATTTAGTCCTCAGTCTTCACTCAAAAAGAAGGTGTGCTTTGTATGAAACAGAATTAAACGAATGGTACTGGTTGGACATTGAATAATATTGATGCACTTTAATAAGTTTTGGGCATGCTAGATAATCACAGAATTATTTTAAATGAGGCATTTACCAGTTCATTGTTTAGACAACGACTTAAATGATGCAAATAACCTGTTATATTTTCTTGTTCAATATATCACACATGATAAAATAGAACCCCATATAATTACTCCTGAAACATGGATCAAAAGTGGCACGTTGGTGGAATATGAATTCACCGGAGGTATGTTAAAACTTATTTAATCAGCAATAATTATCTTCACTCTTGAAAACATCATTTCTATTTCAACAATTTGAACATTCCATGTATAATTTTATTCAACTACTAAATGATATCGAGCTATCTATCTTAAATGACATTTCATATATCATTAGGAACTACAAATCGACTCATTTGGTGAATAATGAAACGGATTCGAAATCCAATTTGAACCAATACTGAAGTCTTCACTTTGATCAAAAAGTGACTTGACAACAAAGCAACAAAACGATATATGAGATGATATTAGTTTTGAATAAGATTACGTATCCGTGAGTTGACTGCGCGTTGACGAGGAAGAGTCCGTATTTTTTATTGGTACATGTGAAATGAAATATTGCTGAGTTATTGAATTTGCCAAAACACTTCACGTTAATGCGAATACTTTAGAAACGATTGCCATACATGTACGATAAAATGAAGGTATGGATAATACACTTCTCCAAATTACAATTTATCATAGCCAGTTTGAGAATTATTTCCATATTATAAAAATGTGTACCATCTCATAAATATGTACATTGACTAACTATAGACAGATTTTAGATCTCCATGTTTTGTGTCTTCTGAAATAATATTTTTAGTAGTGAGAGAATCATTCCATGATAGAATAATCAGATTGCCGTCAATATTCTTCGAATAAGATACTCCATTTATCATCAATGAATCTTTACTGATCCAACTAGTTTCATAGATTAACTGATAGCACAAAGAACAGAATGCAGCTTGATGTCATCCATCACAGTAGGTCGACTGAAATCTCTCCAAGAAAATCATCATTGATCATTATAAAAACAATGTCAGACTTCGTTTTCGTTTGACTGTATTAACATAATTAAAACTCGATATTTAGTCTGAAAACAACTGAGTTTCTTGAACTAAGTGCATTCATAAAACTGATATCATCTAAAGACACTTTACAAAAATGAAAAAAATCAATGCAATGTGATTTGCTGAGCCCACTGACAGTATCGTTCGTACATATCTGAATATAAACAGTTATTGAAATCCGTCGTTCATACTTGACATTCGACATAGTTTCATTCAATTCAAACATGATGTCGCACTGAATATTGCATTATGCATCGTAGTGACAATTTTCCAGTGAGTGAAATTGTCACTTCACCATTATATCATTGGGTTATTGTTACATGTTTTGTAATTATTTTACCTTTTGTTTGGTTACTTGAAATTAAATCATCTCATTCTTTTCACAGACTACTGTCCAAAACACACTTCACCTAAAGAATGCGAACGCGCAACAAAATCGGATATAATTTGTTTTTGGTGTGAAAATGCGGACATATGCATTGATAGTACTGACCAGAATGCTCATAACATGAAAGTTAATAAGTGCCTTGTTAAGGTTAGTACTTCTTATTCTTCACAGGTCGTTTCCAATATTAAAAATACCGATGAAACCAGTTGGATTGAAGAAGTGTAACCTGTTGGAAATGGTGTGTCATATATTGATGATGAGTGGAAGTAGACTCCATTGTTGATGTTCAGAACAAGGATTTCCGACTCTCTGCTGATTAATATGTAACCTGGATACATAACTTTAATTTCAAAAATCAATTTTAAGTTTATTGGTTTTTATTCGGATTGTGATTAGATGCGACATTCAGAACACAAATTTCATCATACAATTGAGTCGTCTATTAGTTTCAGAATGGTGTGTACTCAGCATACAGACTGTGAAATCGGTAGTGGATGTTCTAAATGATTGTACAAATGCAAATTGCGTTGCTATTTGTTGAACATTGTTCTATTATCAGTGCTGACAAATGTGCATGATGATTACTGAATTAATTGACATTTGGTAATCAATGCTTTTGTTTTATTTATTAAGCTTAAACCAGAAGTGAACGAGTTGAGTAAACAAACACCCACCAAACACATTGAAACAACATCAAGCGCTCGTGAAGAAACTGACCAACCCTCGGTAAATATTTGATATTTAGTAATAAATTCTTATATTTTGTTCTTCTTCAGAACATGACTACCGAAATAAACAAAGAGAATCTACAGAAGAAATCATCATGGTACTTGTATATTGTGATTCCTTTGATCATCATTTTCTTTGTTGTATGTGTTGGTTTTATAATTTGGAAATGGCTACAGAAAAGAACCAGAAGTGAAGAATGATTATCAGAAATCTCTTATAACTTTGATTTATTATTCCAAATTGTTTTCATTGAGTGCTTCTTTAGAACACTTTCCATATCATTATTCATTTCAATAGTTTGGACAATTTCTTTATGGAATTATGTACATTCTTATGATTGTTAACGTAATAACTTATGTAATCTTGTTGACAAAATATAGAAACTGGATTTTTACTACTTGCGTTATTGTCTTCATTGAATAGAAACTGTGTAACATTAAACAAATTTCGAAAAGAAATAGCTCTGTAAGCTTTCGACATTGGATGCTGACCATATTAGTTTTAATGGACTCAACTAGGTGAAGGCAGTCGGTCATGCATCCGCATCAGATCATGAGTGATAACGGTGTGCTCAACAACCCGTGCAATCACTAGCCAGCTTAGATCAGACGATCTTCGATATACTAATAGCCTATCAAATTTAACTTCGAACTTCCTCCCTTCTGATTTTTGATTTCACTTGGTGGGTGCGATTCATAATAGGTGTTACTGATTAAGGCGTTGTCAAACTCCAACTACTTGTGGCATCTACAACTGACTTGTTTAATGAGAGTTTGACAACACTTTGTTTTCAAATTAGCAGTATTGTGTAAGCGTGATTTTATGATAATTGCAATCAACAATGCGTCCGTTGTGATTGTTTATTTCCAATAAAATCTCACTACTGAACAATATCATTTGAAATTAACTTCAGCCATTGTTTTAAACTGAGCGACCATAATAGCTTATGAATATAAATATAGACACTTTTATTCTTCGTTACTTCATTACTTAACGTACAGTAAAAGTTAAACGACAAACTATTTTTAACTCGATGTTCTCAAGACTGATTATGATTCCTTCCATGATTTTGTTGTTGTCACGGACGGTATATGGTCAATTATTTCATTCGAAGCTTGGCCTATAGATAGGCCTGAACTGATGTTGTCATAATCAGCTTCACACAAGACTCTGATGTTTTGATTAAAGAATTGACAGTTGCGTGTGTTACGGGCTGTGGAAGAATAAGAACTCAGCGTCGCACATTGATTCCCAGTTTTAATGGACACATTTACATGACAGTTGCCGCTGATGATTTTTTTTTATTCGACGTCAGTGTTTTGGAGTAAGCAACGCTGCTCATTTAAGAACATTTATCGTTGATAAACTTTTATCATTTTTGACAACGATCGCCACTGTTTATGATCTGTTAAAACACGCCTACTTAATATTAGGTTAAGGTTGATCTCCAGCCAGATGTTAGGAAGGATTGAAGAGCATTGTCACTGAAATTTCAGGTGTTGCTGTCTGTCAGGATGATTTTTGTTCTTGTGGTCAGCAATAAATTTCGTTTGATCATAGACTTACTTCTGTCCTCCGTCATCTGCTTGAGATAATATATGTCGATCGTCTTAGTTGATATTTATTGTGTGCATTTGGTTTCGAAGATTTTGTTGACGGTCGTGATTTCAAACTTGATATAATGCGACTATCTCAACTTGTAGGTGAACAAACGCCGTAAACTCCTACACACTCTATAACAGACGATCTTCAGTGCTGTTCCCTCTTTGTTTTCCACTTGTCATGTCATGTCAGTTTTATTTCGAATTTTATTATTCAATTTTGTCGGAGAGATGCGGAACATGATTCTTCCTTTGTACATTCACTAGAAATTCTCTAAAGTGATGTTCTACTTTAAATTTACTCAACTACCGTACACTTCGTACTTATTACCTTGACCTTTGTTGTGATTACAAGACAATAATCAATACTTTAGATGTATACCAATGCGTATGAAAATATGTTGAAACTCCAATCTGAAACATGGATCGCCGGATGTTTCCCAGGCGCCACTGATTGTCCATCAGTTATTATTATGAAATTTTGGCATAAATAATCATGCCGTTATTCCATTTTTTATATATATTTGCTATTAATAATCTCCATACAGGATCGCGAAAGTACTTATCAGTGTTTTTCACGTTTTGCTAGTCAGTGTTTCAAATTCCATTATTTGTGATCATAACACGCAAACCCTCATGGTGAATTCATACAAAATCACAGAGAACTGAATGTTACCATCAGATAAGTAGCAGATATCTTTGTGTACGAAATGATGCACAGTTCTTGCCAATCGTCGATTTTCTCTAAACACCAAACACCCTTCAACTACTGTTAATTTTCAGTGTAGATTTTTCTTATTTTTATGTAATCAACTATCAAAACTATAATGAAATCATTTTTGCTTTTAAACTAAGTATTGAATATCAATGAAAAGCACCAACTAAATTGTTCATGAGAACGACGCGTAACTCTGTTCATGAAAATTTAATTTAGATGCATAAACATTTTTATGGTTTATGAGGATCCTTCACTTTGAGTGAAAAGAAGTTGAATTCGGATGAGTCAAATGTACGCCGCAAATAGTTTTTTTTTAAGTCAGTGTCAACATTGTTATCATGTTTTCATTAGATGAATAGTTGCTTCATTTATATTAAGCTTAACTAATCTTATTTTCAGGAGGTATTCGGTTCATTTCAATGTCTTAGCGTTATAACAATTGGCTACACGAGATTGTCTCAGTCTTGTAGACGATTATTGGAGTTCTAATGCATGTTCTATCTTAGTTTTGAAATAACAAAATGATTCAATTTTGACTACAGTAATTCATTTCATTCCTGTTGGCGTAATGTCACTGACATTTACAGACTGACGATTAATAAAACTTAACAGTAACAAATCGGTTTGTCAGAACTACTGAGATATAATAAATAAATACACGCACAAAGGAGATCAAAACATTGGTCGATTCACCTATTTGTTGGGCCATCTATATCTGCAGACACTAGACGACTTGTCGAAAAAACACCTTCAGATTCAAATGCATGAAGCTCATTTGACAGTCGCAATACATGTTTGCCATAACCCTGATAAGAGCAGACGAGATGCGTAATCTGCATATTATTAAAACATTTCTCCTCACCTAATCAGTTATATACAACAACGACTCTCAGGCTATACAACATTAATATCTGAATTACAACGAGCAAATGTTGTAATCTCTCATTTTCGAGCTTTTCGATTTAAGGAAATTCATGGTTTTTTTACCACTATACCCCGTTTACACTGAAGTTTGAAACGATCTCTTATATAATCCAAACTATTCGCTAGTCGCATTTAAATTACATAACATCCACATAAGTTAATAGCTAGTTACTTCGTTTTCAAACTCATTACGTACCAATGTAGATTCACTTGTAAACTGAATTTCGGCACAAATAATCATGGTCTAATTACACAATACACTTTCTGTAATATTTGCCAACCGACTATGCCCTTCTTTAGTTCCAAACTCCAAATATAATATTCAGGCGTATTATCTATGACAAAGAAGATAAAACTGGAGGTTAATGTCTGATATACGTTCACGATTAATTCACAGATAGTAGTGTGAAATGGTGTTCTTAGAAGCCCAACTCAATACGTCTAATAATAAACTAACTTTTCAAACGATTTCTTACCCAATGGCTGCACATAAGTTGTCAAAGACACTTCTGTTACTGTTAGCTAACTCATTGTTTATGGATTAGAACACGCTTCTCTTGATTTCAATGTATGGGTCGTCAAGTGATGTTTAAATTACTCTGGTGCACAATAAAATACTTATGAGGTTCGACTATCTGATGGTGAATTTTTAACAAAACTGGAAACGCACCGCTAGTCATACCAAGTTCACACTCTTAAAAAGAAATAATGGAATATTCGATCTAGCCTCCTGTAGAGTTATCATTTCGCACAACTGATTTTAAAGTAACAGCCATAGAAAGGATATTGGGTCTAATCTTATAAAAGTTTCTCATAGCGTTCCTTCACATTACAAGAATCGCAAAGATACAGACCTGATAAGACACTCAGATTGCAACACTGACTTTTAGAGCAATAGTCTCGTGATTGCTGATGGCATATTTTACCGAATCACTTGTTTGTATACTGGAAATCATTCACTCACCTGGAGTGAATTATTTAAGACAGTTAAATATCATAATTACTAATGACACCTACATAAACTCTAATATAAAATGAATAAACACACATAAGCTACACAACGAATTCAAGGTTTATTTATATCAGCTAATCTCATAGGTGTTAGGCATCATTCGCCAATAAAAAGTTACTAGAAATTGCGAAATCAACTCATCCTTCTTGGTCAACAATTTGAAGCACCTGAAAATATAGATATCACCTGACTTTTGAGTAATGACTGTGATGCCATCTCAAAGCTTGTCAGTGTTATTCATGTTGATCATTCAAGAAGCTTGACTGTATACACTTATCCACAAATCAGTGGGATCATCACTTCTTTCAAGAGCACTTGACGTTTTTTTCCTAATCAATATTGAATATTTTGTTTTCTTTACAAGATGGTGTTTATCTGCATTTTTATATCCGTAAATCATAATGTGCAATACTATTTCCAAACTCTCACCATTTGATGACTGAAATGAACTTCGATGGCACATAAAAATCAATTTGATGGCGAACGCTCAGTTTTACTTACAATTTTTGATCCACTGGATCACGAAACAATGACAAGATAACCGATGAAAGAAAATGGGACTTTCGATGGTTGAAATTACAGTGTTTCAAGAGTCGATCATACTGTTTTGTCAACTTTACAACGGACAATTCATCATAATACGGAAATAATAAGCCAAGGACAAACGACCATATCAACACCTGTATCATGAACAGACATGATAAGAGATTCCAAGTTCATTGTCTGAAGAACTTTATTTCGTATTAGTGTTCCAAATAACATGACACTGTTGATTAAATTCAGATGACCTACATTTTAAAGCACTTGAAACTGAACTGAAGGACAGAATAAAATTTATCACCAAAACTTATTGGAGTTTTCTAAGCCAGATGATTTTATTCAGTCTACTACATAACAGGTATATGAAGTTTATCTTCGGATGCTAATGTGTATATTTTTTAATAGCTCAAAATCCCTTCTACGTTCTGTGCATACTTATACGATGAGCATTAATAATCACATTGAAGTATGGAAACAATTTCAATCAACTGAAAAAACGTGCTGTAAATATAGTTTAAAGAAATAGCAGACATTGAATATTAGTTGTCATTTCCTGTGTAGTTGAGTGGAGAGAACGTATGTAAGTCTTGTACTTCCTAATCAGCCTTCAAAATCTCTTTATCGGTTATCAATCATCACTAACTGTAACGTACACGTTTTGATCTCTTCACTTAAATCATTTTATCATCCACAGTTTGATCATACTTGTGGCATATTACAACAGTCAGTCAGTCAGTCAGAAACAACGTAGAACTTTGCACGTAAGTACATCAGTTCGAGTTGCCATACCACATTAGCACAGAGACGCAGTTGTCAATTTAAATCCCGTAGTGGTAGAGGTAGTAAGAGTATAAGCAGTGATCGGCAAGATTAGGGTTTTGATATGTTATTTAAAGAGTATAATACAGTGAAATAAACTTGGGTAGAGAAAAAAGAGACAAGGAGGAATCAGAAGATTTAAAATTTTGGAGAACACAAAGAGCGGATGCACCTGCGCCATTGCAAACGATAATGAGTAATGTCATTCAGGGTCGGTTTCTATCATCTCGCGGTCCTCAACCAGGTGGTCTACACCTACCAATATGACTCAGTTTACTTGTGAATGACTTCATGAACTAGTGCCATGTTTTGATCTGGCCACCGAAACGTTTCTTCCAACATACTCCTATACCACTGATCATCGCACGTCAAGGCATTCGGTCGTTGTGCATACGTAACACGTGTCTCAGCCATCTCAAATGATGAAGTTTCACCACTTCACCAATCGATTTGTCATCCTTACCTAGTACCCGTTGCCTGACATCTGCGTTACTTACTAGATGGTCCCAGGATATACGAACGTATTACAACACAACCAATAAGACATCATGGTTGAGTAATTCATTTACTCTGAAGTCAGGAGACGGACAAACATGACCATTAAACATATAGAAAACAATGAAATGTTTCAAAGTTCATTATATGTAATACAAGTTATGATCAGATGAAACGTTTCTTTTAAGCTGTAAGGAGAATATGGGTTTAATGAGAGTCTTATAGAACATGACATTCTGCAAAATATGGACACAATGGAGGTATGAGATTGTAGTCATGTAGTAGACGTTGACTGATCACTGAATAACAGGCACATTCATATCTTTACTAATGACCCTGTTACTGACTCCAATTAAATCGTATACCGACTGTCATCAAAATATGCGTGTCAGCAATCATCGTGTAATTTTATCAACTTAATTCGTTTTTAAGAATAAAGGAATGAAGTAAGCCATATACATAAATTCATTTTGAACACGTGTATTTCACACACTCAATGATCCAAACAGGCAACCAGAGGAATTAAATGGAGGGAACAAAGCGAAACAAAGTGTCATGTAGTAGAGAAGGCGAGTGAGCCAACAGAACTACATTAAGTGAAACTCAATGCTTATAGTCAGACCAAGAATAGTTTAGGGAGACGTGGCAAATAGCGTGAGTAAATAGCACCCATACGATCATGTAAAAATAATCGTGTTTGATAAGCGAATAAATGACCTGGTCAAAATGTGGGTTGAGAAGAACAAGTCATTTGATTTACTCAGAAGCTTGAATAATATGTGTGAACTTGACGTAGTTGAATTTGTTTTGTGTTGAGAGTCTGAAAGTTTTCAATCGAAAGCTGTAAATATAGGTTTTCATTTACTGATGTCAACTATCATTTTCATTAGTGTGAAGGAAATATTCAGGACACCGATACTCTTCGTGAAACTCAAACTGATGTCGTTTAGTATCACACAAACAGATTTTCCTAGCAAGTTGTTTCGTTTGTGACAAACTTTCTATGTTGTATGATGTACGTCAATCCAAGCAGATCGTAAGAGGTGCAGCGAACAACCAAGCAACAGACCGATAACAAATATAGTGAGTGCCAAACAAACATACTCACATATAGTCTTAAATTAAAACAACCAACGCTCGAAATGAATGGTTGACAAAATCGAACGCATTTATCCGTAAAGGCTCAAGAATATTAAGTTAACTAGTCAGCAACCAATGTTGCAAAATGTGAGTTGCAACAACACAAGGCACTAGAGTGCAATATAATTTGAAATGGAGTTTGATAAAACGCTAAAGATCGTTATAGTAAGACACAGTCAAATACACAGACTTGGATGTTGGTATGGTCTGAACAACTTGATATATGCCTACTGAATAAGGACGTTTTGTATTGTCATTCAACCTTATCTATGTCAAATAAGTGAATTCTATCAGAAATAAAGTTTAAACTGAATTTAAACACACAAAAAAGTACGTGATATAAATAAAAACAGTAGTAAATCATTCTAAGCATGGTCATTCTGTGTGACATTTTCACTTATACTACATAGATAAAATATTCCATCTCCGATCTGAATGTGTTTTCCATCCTATATTGGTAATTGATAAGATGCGATGAATCAGTGTAGACAATGATGTGAGTTTCAGGTAAGATCTTATTATCTAGACCCATTCGTTTGTTCTGACTCGAGCGAGTGACAAAACTTTCAACGGCACCAAGCACCCACCCAATACTTCTATTACCAATATCTCCACATGAAATCATCCTAAGTTGTTATAATTCCACTATATTCAACTCCTATATAATCCTCGTGTGCATTTCCATTTTCCGTTTGATGAGAATATAACTAGACATTTTAAAACTACTACATGTAATTCCAGATAAGGTGCTGCCGCTTTCTGTTTGACTTAACTTGCAGCGTATCCATACCCGGATAATTCACATTAAACATCATAAACTATAGCGCGCGAGAATGTCACTAATTTTGGTATCGAACCAACTACACTTTCATTCTAGAGTGGCAGCAGTTTGAAGGCATCAGGCCGTAACCATACAATTCTCAAATCTGAATACAAGACACCTGGGAAAATAGATATTGAACATTCAATGGGAAGAGAAAAACACAACGATGGAGAAGGTGGAAAGAAGAAGTCCAGTTTGATTGAATCGTGTGAAAAGGCTCGGTTTTTCTAATAATAACTCACGAAAATAATCATTGAACTGAAATCAAGTTGAAATGAACTACTGAACTTGTAATCTGCCTATCAAAATTTAGATTCCATCTACTTTGAGTGTTTCAATCATCATTTGTGTTGAGCTATGTCGGCATGATTTACAGTTGTACAGGCTTCAAATTTTAAAATTCAAACTGTCCTATGTGAACTTACTTCAGAGCGAACTGAACTGACCAGAACTCGTTCTATGAAATTGAGAAGAAATAAAGAATATTTTAATGGACACCGTTTCCGATTTGCAATCAGGCAATCATATTGATAAGATAATGAAGTGAGTAAGTGTGAGGTGTCAAGCTGTAAACAATGTAATAATCAAACGAATGATGCACATGAATTGGATGTCGGGAGAATACAATATACTTACTGGACTTCACATTGAGCACAACAGTAATATTGGTAGTATTCATAATAATAATTGTTAATATTGTTGTTACGGTACCAGTAACAATGATATTGATTGTAATGTAATTAATAATGAAGACGTCGTATGGAATTAATGTGAATTTAATCTGACGAACACTTCTAAAGAAATTTCTTCAAACTATTGCACATTGATAGTGCTAAGTGTTGGTTAATAAAGAGACAGTGATGCACGATTTCAGTTCCATAATAATCACCATCGATTGTTTGCAGTTTTCTCTTATTTGTATTTCGTCTTTTCCGTTTTGATCACTCGTCGTTTACATCTAAACTGTATTTCACTCCATACGCTATTTAAGAAATAGAAAATATAATTGAAGTGATTTAGAAGATAATATTGTCCTAAATCAACACATTGTCTTCAGTAGACTGTATTTGTTTGACCTGAATACAACATGTACCTCTATCATCTTCTGAAAACTGATCATATGGAGGGTTCTTAATTGACGATTTATTCGAGAAAATGTATCTGGATATCGTACAGGATCGTCACATCTATATGAGTTCCTCTAATAGAATATGCGTTTTGGCATAAGAAATATATTTTTTTTCTAAAATTATTAATAATGACAATAATGGTATACTTTATCTTAGAGTGTATTCTGTCTGTTGACCTCAGTTGTTATTTGCAGAAATACCATCGATCGTAATTTCTTGTGGTTTATCACCATATTCTATATGGTTAATCAAGCTATATTATATTATATTCTGTATTGTTTCATTAGTGCGATGTGAATCATCATCATCATCATCATCATCATTATAATAAGAAATGACACTTTGTAACAGTACATTCATATGACTGATATTCACCGACACACGCAGAACAATGATGAATGAAATTTTCATCTTATAAATGAATACTACCTTTGTGAAGAGAAAATGAAGTGAAAAAAAGTAATTTGCTAGTTTAGGAGTTGTAGAGATTATTAAGTTTTTGACTGAGATCATGAACTGATTGATATTCAACCACCACGTTTTGGAAACCTGGAAACACTGGACGGCTGTTTCGTTCTATTGCGGGACTCCTCAGCAGTGCACGAGAGAGATAGTGGATGTGCACTGCCGAGGAGTCCCATACTAAGACGAAACGGCCGTCCAGCGCTTTCAGATTTTCCATGGTGGTCTAGCTTCAACTGACTCATGATTTCAATCTGTGAAATTTCTAAAATCTCCAAAAACACCTGATCATATTTATTGAGCCAAACTCACGTATGGATGTAATGATTGTGTAGTAATTGAGTACTTATTAAGTACTGACTTCTAAGTGGTTCACCTACCTTACCTATGAATAACAGTGTGTTGTTCATTTATGATCAAAATAACGTGTACGGATAGTTTCAGATAGAAACTTTCATTTGAAAATGTTCTTAGGTTTCATAAAATTCTTCTATTTTATAAATACTTCAAATACAAGAACAATTGATGTATCACAATAACATGAGTTCATTATAATTCTCAGTTTCTCATCAGGTGCTTACAACTTGTCTTATGACAACGAAGGAGTTCCCAAATGCTTGACAGTGTCTATTTTGTTGATGAGTTAAAGTTCTTCAAGATGAATATTAAAAAAGATTGCTAAATGTATTGCGGTTTCTCGAAACAACTAACGCAAAATTATTAAAACCGATTTCGTCCATCCACAAACATTCCGTTGTCAATATTGGCTGACCATGATCCACTCACTCTCACATAGCTGCCACGTTTTGTTTCTTTTGTGATGCAAATTTTGAGGCTATAATACATAAACTCGTCGTTACTCGTTAATGAACATAGATACATTTTACTATATAAGAAGTCGATGTTTTCATTGAATATTGATTATGGTTGGATAGACCAGTTGATTGAAGTAGACCAAATTGTAGTTTGATATTGAATTTGCTTTTCGTAGATTAACAGTAGTAAAGAGGTACTTATTAAGCAACATGTGAATATTTAGTCTTTCGAAAACGCTTGGAAATTCTTCCATCATTATAACTTTAGTATGTTCATTATTCTTCTTAACACTACTAATCTAATTGGTGGATCTGTATTCGTACTACTATTCTAGGTTTGTTTGTTGTTGCTCTATTCAAACTCAAATATTCCTTGAAATGTCAGTTGACTGTTGTATTTTCCGACCAGTTTGTTTGTGGCCTGGCATTCAGCTGTATCACCGAATTACACACGGAGAAATGTTAGATAATTCAAAATGGTCATTATTAATTGAATGTTATTGAATAAGTGACAATTTAAGTATATTAAACATGAGAGAGATGTCGAGTTGTGATCTTGTGTTAAAACTGTGAGACGGCAGCAGATAAGAGGGTAGCGAATTATCGATCGGACCAAAGACGCACAAACACTTAGAACGACCTAGGGTTCTGATTGCTCCCGCTTCCCTTTCTAGCCCAGCAGTTGAGTTCAGAACGCAAGTCTCAGCATCGGATATATGAATCATTATATTTCAGACATACTTTGTTTTTATACCAGTCAATCAGACCACAACGTACCATAAAATAGAAAATAACATTGTACAATATTCACCAGTAGGAAAATAACACGTGAAATAAGTACTGACCAATAAGAAAATCATACCATGTCCAAGTCCAAGAATAGCATTAGACTTAATAGGATAATTTCTGGGATATTTTCCTGAATATCCCAACACCTCCCTTTTTTGGAGATCCGGAGTTGATGTCCGGATATCTGAATATCCCAACATTTTGTAGTGTCGATTAAGGTGTCAAGACAACAAAGCTTACTCAAACTTTCCGACAGGCTAATTTATTCACCCGTCTTGGTGTTTTTACCACAACAAATAATAAAGTTAATATTATTATTATTCAAATAGAAAATGAGAATTCAGCGAAGAAATCTTCCTCTTTTCGACGAAATCATTTACTTAAGCTGTACATTCGTTTATATAGTTAGAAACGTCTATTGAAGGATAAAATGGATTGTATCACAAAAAAATGGATTCGACAATAAATAACAAATGAGGTTAACATACTAATCAAGGGGTAAGGAAGAAACAGAATTTTAGGGTCAGATAATAGTTCAATCGACTGATATTGAAGAAAAACGACAAAACAACAAAGGTCATAATAATAAACTGAATGATAATCAAGAAAACTTGTAGAAAGTAATAATAATAAATGATAAGAGTTTAAAAATATGGACAATTATAAAAGTGCACTAAAAAACACCTAGAAACATACCCATTAAGGGAATTAAGGCCAGCAAAGGATAAGAGGTTGGACAAATCGTTTCTGCACGCAAAGTTCAAGCTTTAGTTTGTGGATTGCCAATGCCAATACATTTTCCATATAACTATATATACGAATGTACGAAATTCATCAGCCCCACGGCAATTTTTTTTAAAAACCACCACCCACCCTTTTTTTAAAATGTTTTTTCAACCCAAAATTGCAATATTTTTCATCCCGTTTCGTCCAATGAAATGGCTAGTTTTGAAATTCATTTTTAATTTGTTAGTTATGTTTTGTCGGATTGGTATAAAACATCACTAGTTGTCGACAAAGTACATTTTAATCATCATTATGGAGGATAGTAACGTGCCTAGTACAAGCGCTTTTGTTTCTCACGTAACAGAAATAGAGGAAGTCTTTTTGACAACGTTGTTTCTCGTTGCGTTCCCATCGGCTGAAGCGTTGAAGTCCGCTATCACAAATTATGAAAGATCAACTTACTGTCATTATGTAGTTGGAGATTCGCATTTGTGCAGAAATGAAAACTCGTACATTAAATTTGTGTGCTGGAGACATGGCCGTATAACATCTAGCGGTTCGTCACAGCGGATCAGACGGAGGAGGTAATTTTATAAATGTTATTAACATTTTTTGTCATGAAGGGCTTCCATGAACACTCAATTTCCGGCCTTCATGTACTGTAAGATTATCGACGGCTACTGGACTGTTGTAATGTGCATCACAATCACGAGTGCAATTCCCTGAGGCACCAAGGTAATTCATGGGTGCGCAGGTTAACAGAGGCCCAGTTTGAAAATGTGCGACAGCTGCTAATATCTGGTACTGCTTCATTCCACATTGAGAATTATGCTTACCATTCTTATGGGAAACTACTGAATGATCAAGATATCTATAATATGCGGTACAAAGTGTTCTCACAGGCGAACATTCCAGGTAAGCCACTTGCCAATTTATAATGTAAACGATAGGTGATTATGGAAAATTGAAAGCGCACATGACATATTTGGGTGGGCTATGTGAATACGAATTAGACGATGAGAACTGTCTATCGTACTTTTTCTTCAGCACTGGTGATCCAAAGATTTTTGCAGACCGTTTCGACCATCAGCAACGCTACTTCAACTCAATAATACGAACTTTGTTGAGACAAGTCACCGAATTTTGAAGATGCATCAACTGAGTCGAAAAATACCTGTGCTGAGATCTATTTTTAGTGTGCTACTTCGCGTTGGATATTGGATGGAAGCAAGATTACAGAAATATACATCAGATTCCCAGGTAAAAGCCAACATCGGCCAAGAGCCAGCAATGCGTGAACTTCAGGAACGACTGACACCAGCTGCAGGTCAAGTACTGAAGCGGCACCTGCGCACTCCTATGACGGAGTTTGTAATGTCTGTTGACTTATTCACGGCTGTGGACGCAACAGGGACTTACAATGTACACCGTAATTCTATGCGCTGCTCCTGTACATTTTCCATTGAAAACGGTTTGCCATGCCGGCACATATTGGCTTACTGTACACAGTATGACTGATGTGAACTTACAGTCAATTTGTGATAGGTGGTTACACTCTGATACTTATCTGTAATCTGTAATCTTGCACAGCCGCCCTATGAAACTGGTGATGAAGTGGGTTGGGTTTTCTGTCCTTGTGAAGCTATGTTTCATAGATTCTGTGCTTATGACCCATCACCGAACGTACGAGCAGTCCACTGTCCGATGTGTGGCGTCATTACCAACTAATAGTTCGGACGTCCCACAGCGAGAACGATTAAAAGTCCTTTTCAGGGCCACCCACAAATTGATTTAAAGGCATTTTTCCCAATTTCGTTTTTGTCTTTGGCAAAGGTCAAGTGTTTAGGCACTTTTTAATGTCGAATGCATTTAGATATATCTCAGATATAAAAAAAAGTCGATAAGCGATTATCGCTCGTGTATTCGTAAACTTGTTTCTAATGTATAATACATATAAAGGTTAAGAAAACAGACAAGATTTTGTGATTCAATGAACACTGATCTAATAATTTTAGATGTAAAATAATGTGATTACCGTTCATGTCTTGGTTACATATTTGTAAACTATTTTAATAGGTATATTTTAAAATATTGAAAATCGTTATTTTGTCGTAAGGTGAATAAATTGATGATGACATTTATTAGTGAATATAATAAGATAGTTAAAAAAAGATGAATGTGATGAAAGCTCATAGAGAAGTAAACACAATGAAGAAAATTAACTTATTTATGATTAAAATACTGACATTATAAAACAAGTTGAAACCATCATCGTTGAAATGATTCATGTGATTAAAGGTTATATAGTAGATGTTAAAAGAAATAAGCAGATTATCCGTTTCATGAATACAACAAAACAAGAATTTCATATTCTTTTTTTATATTCAAAGAACCTGAAACCAGAACTATGCGTACGGAAGAAGTACGTCCGATCGTCAACCAAGCCTTCATTGTGATTCATAACTACTGATTATATCAAGGTATTCATTTGCACAGCTATATAACTATGAATTACTGATACAATGTGATTGTAGCAGTAATAAAAATTCTCATAGAATATTCAAAAATAAAATATAATGTAGCGAACAATCGTTTTCATTAACTTCATCATCACACTATACAGTGATAAGCCCATAATTTCAATATTTTATAAAGGCCAGCAATAAGGCATGGCATTAATGAATTTGACAATATAATGTGTTAACAATGGTGAACGTTTACATCTGTTACGATATGTATATATCTATATACTTACAAATTGTAATATTTGCAAGTTAGAAAGTTCATTCAATAAACGTCAGGATGATTTGCAGTAAAGTGTTCAGTCACAATAAGTGGAAGAGCATTATAGGAAAATTTAAAATGCAAAACATTTTGTATCAATGAAATGAGAATTGAATCTTGTCAACTGACATAATAATAATAATAATAATAATAATAATAATAAGGAAAGTGAATAATAATAGAATTGTAAATGTTCATTGATACAGTTGACCTTATTCATATTTATACGTTTAATGTCGATAGATATTTGTTGAGTCAGTCAGTCAGTCAGACGACGTAGGCTTGTTCATTTACACTCCATGAAACTGATATTTCAAATGCTTGTCAAAAATGGTTACATTCGTAATGTCTAGATATAGTTCAGGTTTCATATTACGGTTAACAGTATTCCAACATGACTGATTAAACACACTACTTGTTATTACGACCAAAAATATTAATTTTAAAATGCAGAACTACAAATAATTTACAAGTGAAAACAATAAACCGTGTTTCAATGGACTTCTAAAATGAACCGAATTGACATCTAACCCTTTTTCTAATTCTCATTATGAATGACCATTTACAAAATAATCGTTTACTAAATATTAAGTGTCTATTTCGGGAAAATTTATTACTACATTCATATACTGTCAAAGTCAGTTCATTAAATGATGGTCTACGGTTGGTTCACCTGAATTATACATATTGCAATCAAAAATTTATCATGATGAATTATTGATATGTTGATTTATTTCTCCGATTAACAGACCATGTGTTACAAAAAAACCTATTCATACACTTTGATGATAGTTTGTTTATTAATTGGGTATTCAACATTAGACTACCAACCTCATTCAGTAATCACTATTATCAAATATTCAAACCGGTTTTCAGTTGCTTTTTTCCAAAAAAACTTTCTTTTAATGAGACACATTTACTTAATCGTGTTAAGATAACTAACGACTTCAATTCATTGTCTGCTTGATCGGAAAACAAAAATTTATCCCAATACACATTCACTAACAGTAGGATTGCACGGTAATGCAAACATAGAAAGTTTGTCACAAACGAAACAACTTGCTAGGAAAATCTGTTTGTGTGATACTAAACGACATCAGTTTGAGTTTCACGAAGAGTATCGGTGTCCTGAATATTCCCTTCACACTAATGAAAATGATAGTTGACATCAGTAAATGAAAACCTATATTAACAGCTTTCGATTGAAAACTTTCAGACTCTCAACACAAAACAAATTCAACTATGTCAAGTTCACACATATTATTCAAGCTTTTGAGTAAATCAAATAGCAAATCGATTGATGAAGTGGTGAAACTTCATCAGTTGAGATGGCTGGGACACGTGGTACGTATGCACAACGACCGACTGACCCGACGTGCGATGTTCAGTGGTATAGGAGTAGGTTGGAAGAAACTTAGGGGTGGCCAAACCGATACATGGCACAAGTTCATGAAGTCACTGACAAGCGGACTGAGTAATATTGGTAGGTGTAGACAACCTGGTTGAGGACCGCGAGATGATAGAAACCGATGGTTGGAGACCCTGAATGACATGGCTCAAAATCGTTTGCAATTGCCCAAGTTCATGCACTCTTTGTGTTCTTCCAAATTTTAAATCTTCTGATTCCTCCTTGTCTCTTTTTTCTCTACCCAAGTTTATTTCACTGTATTATACTCTTTAAATAACGTATCGAAACCCTAATCTTGCCGATCACTGCTTATACTCTTACTACCTCTACCACTACGGGATTTAAATTGACAACTGCGTCTCTGTGCTAATGTGGTATGGCAACTCGAACTGATGTACTTACGTGCAAAGTTCTACGTTGTTTCTGACTGACTGACTGACTGTTGTAATATGCCACAAGTATGATCAAACTGTGGATGATAAAATGATTTAAGTGAAGAGATCAAAACGTGTACGTTACAGTTAGTGATGATTGATAACCGATAAAGAGATTTTGAAGGCTGATTAGGAAGTACAAGACTTACATACGTTCTCTCCACTCAACTACACAGGAAATGACAACTAATATTCAATGTCTGCTATTTCTTTAAACTATATTTACAGCACGTTTTATCAGTTGATTGAAATTGTTTCCATACTTCAATGTGATTATTAATGCTCATCGTATAAGTATGCACAGAACGTAGAAGGGATTTTGAGCTATTAACAAATATACACATTAGCATCCGAAGATAAACTTCATATACCTGTTATGTAGTAGACTGAATAAAATCATCTGGCTTAGAAAACTCCAATAAGTTTTGGTGATAAATTTTATTCTGTCCTTCAGTTCAGTTTCAAGTGCTTTAAAATGTAGGTCATCTGAATTTAATCAACAGTGTCATGTTATTTGGAACACTAATACGAAATAAAGTTCTTCAGACAATGAACTTGGAATCTCTTATCATGTCTGTTCATGATACAGGTGTTGATATGGTCGTTTGTCCTTGGCTTATTATTTCCGTATTATGATGAATTGTCCGTTGTAAAGTTGACAAAACAGTATGATCGACTCTTGAAACACTGTAATTTCAACCATCGAAAGTGCCATTTTCTTTCATCGGTTATCTTGTCATTGTTTCGTGATCCAGTGGATCAAAAATTGAAATAAAACTGAGCGTTTGCCATCAAATTGATTTTTATGTGCCATCGAAGTTCATTTCAGTCATCAAATGGTGAGAGTTTGGAAATAGTATTGCACATTATGATTTACGGATATAAAAATGCAGATAAACACCATCTTGTAAAGAAAACAAAATATTCAATATTGATTAGGAAAAAAACGTCAAGTGCTCTTGAAAGAAGTGATGATCCCACTGATTTGTGGATAAGTGTATACAGTCAAGCTTCTTGAATGATCAACATGAATAACACTGACAAGCTTTGAGATGGCATCACATTCATTACTCAAAAGTCAGGTGATATCTATATTTTCAGGTGCTTCAAATTGTTGACCAAGAAGGATGAGTTGATTTCGCAATTTCTAGTAACTTTTTATTGGCGAATGATGCCTAACACCTATGAGATTAGCTGATATAAATAAACCTTGAATTCGTTGTGTAGCTTATGTGTGTTTATTCATTTTATATTAGAGTTTATGTAGGTGTCATTAGTAATTATGATATTTAACTGTCTTAAATAATTCACTCCAGGTGAGTGAATGATTTCCAGTATACAAACAAGTGATTCGGTAAAATATGCCATCAGCAATCACGAGACTATTGCCCTAAAAGTCAGTGTTGCAATCTGAGTGTCTTATCAGGTCTGTATCTTTGCGATTCTTGTAATATGAATTTACGCTATGAGAAACTTTTATAAGATTAGACCCAATATCCTTTCTATGGCTGTTACTTTAAAATCAGTTGTGTGAAATGATAACTCTACAGGAGGCTAGATCGAATATTCCATTATTTCTTTTTAAGAGTGTGAACTTGGTATGACTAGCGGTGCGTTTCCAGTTTTGTTAAAAATTCATCATCAGATGGTCGACCCTCATAAGTATTTTATTGTGCACCAGATTAATTTAAACATCACATGACGACCCACACATTGAAATCAAGAGAAGCGTGTTCTAATCCATAAACAATGAGTTAACTCACAGTAGCAAAAGTGTCTTTGACAACTTATGTGCAGCCATTGGGTGAAAAATCGTTTAAAATGATAGTTTATTATTAGACGTATTGAGTTGGGCTTCTAAGAACACCATTTCACACTACTATCTGTGAATTAATCGTGAACGTATATCAGACATTAACCTCCAGTTTTATCTTCTTTGTCATAGATAATACGCCTGAATATTATATTTGGAGTTTGGAACTAAAGAAGGGCATAGTCGGTTGGCAAATATTACAGAAAGTGTATTGTGTAATTAGACCATGATTATTTGTGCCGAAATTCAGTTTACAAGTGAATCTACATTGGTACGTAATGAGTTTGAAAACGAAGTAACTAGCTATTAACTTATGTGGATGTTATGTAATTTAAATGCGACTAGCGAATAGTTTGGATTATATAAGAGATCGTTTCAAACTTCAGTGTAAACGGGGAATAGCGGTAGAAGAACCATGAATTTGCCTAAATCGAAAAGCTCAAACATGAGGGACTATAACATTCATATTGACTTGACGCGCAGCTGCGATACATATTCGCTCGTTGTAATTCAGCTGTAAATGTTGTATAACCTGAGAGTCGTTGTTCTTTATAACTGATTAGGTGAGGAGAAGTGTTTTAATAATATGCAGATTACTTATAAATTGTTGTAGGTTCAACCATGGAATAGATTGAATTCTTGTGATTAACCGGGTCTATGCATCTCATCTGCTCACATCAGGGTTATGGCAAACATGTATTGCGACTGTCAAATGAGCTTCATGCATTTGAATCTGAAGGTGTATTTTCGACAAGTCATCTAGTGTCTGCAGATATAGACGGCCCAACAAATAGGTGAATTGACCGATGTTTTGATCTCCTTTGTGCGTGTATTTATTTATTATATCTCAGTAGTTCTGACAAACCGATTTGTTACTGTTAAGTTTTATTAATCGTCAGTCTGTAAATGTCAGTGACATTACGCCAACAGGAATGAAATGAATTACTGTAGTCAAAATTGAATCATTTTGTTATTTCAAAACTAAGATAGAACATGCATTAGAACTCCAATAATCGTCTACAAGACTGAGACAATCTCGTGTAGCCAATTGTTATAACGCTAAGACATTGAAATGAACCGAATACCTCCTGACAATAAGATAAGTTAAGTTTAATATAAGTGAAGCAACTATTCATCTAATGAAAACATGGTAACAATGTTGACACTGACTTAAAAAAAAAACTATTTGCGGCGTACATTTGACTCATCCGAATTCAACTTCTTTTACTCAAAGTGAAGGATCCTCATAAACCATAAAAATGTTTATGCATCTAAATTAAATTTTCATGAACAGAGTTACGCTTCGTTCTCATGAACAATTTAGTTGATGCTTTTCATTGATATTCAATACTTATTTTAAAAGCAAAAATGATTTCATTATAGTTTTGATAGTTGATTACATAAAAATAAGAAAAATCTACACTGAAAATTAACAGTAGTTGAAGGGTGTTTGGTGTTTAGAGAAAATCGACGATTGGCAAGAACTGTGCATCATTTCGTACACAAAGATATCTGCTACTTATCTGATGGTAACATTCAGTTCTCTGTGATTTTGTATGAATTCACCATGAGGGTTTGCGTGTTATGATCACAAATAATGGAATTTGAAACACTGACTAGCAAAACGTGAAAAACACTGATAAGTACTTTCGCGATCCTGTATGGAGATTATTAATAGCAAATATATATAAAAAATGGAATAACGGCATGATTATTTATGCCAAAATTTCATAATAATAACTGATGGACAATCAGTGGCGCCTGGGAAACATCCGGCGATCCATGTTTCAGATTGGAGTTTCAACATATTTTCATACGCATTGGTATACATCTAAAGTATTGATTGTTGTCTTGAAATCACAACATTGGTCAAGGTAATAAGTACGAAGTGTACGGTAGTTGAGTAAATTTAAAGTAGAACATCACTTTAGAGAATTTTTAGTGAATGTACAAAGGAAGAATCATGTTCCGCATCTCTCCGACGGAATTGAATAATAAAATTCGAAATAAAACTGACATGACATGACAAGTGGAAAACAAAGAGGGAACAGCACTGAAGATCGTCTGTTATAGAGTGTGTAGGAGTTTACGGCGTCTGTTCACCTACAAGTTTAGGTAGTCTCATTATATCAAGTTTGAAATCACAACGGTCAACAAAATCTTCGAAACCAAATACACAAAATGAACATCAACTCAGACGATCGGCATATCTTATCTCAAGCAGATGACGGAGGACAGAAGTAAGTCTCTGATCAAACGAAATTTATTGCTAACCACAAGAACAAAAATCATCCTGACAGACAGCAACACCTGAAATTTCAGTGACAATGCTCTTCAATCCTTCCTAACATCTGACTGGAGATCAACCTTAACCTAGTATTAAGTAGGTGTGTTTCAACAGATCATAAACAGTGGCGATCGTTGTCAAAAATGATAAAAGTTTAATAATGATAAGATGCCACAAGTAGTTGGAGTTTGACAACGCTTTAATCAATAACACTTTCTATTATGAATCGTACCCACCAAGTGAAATCAAAAGTCAGAAGCGAGGAATTTCTAAGATATGTTTGATAGGCTATCAACATCTCGAAGATTGTCAGATCTAAGCTGGCTAGTGATTGCACGGGTTGTTGAGCACACCGTTATCACTCGTGATTTGATGCGGATACATGAGCGATAGCCTTCACCTAGTTGAGTCTATCAAAGCTAATATGGTCAGCATCCAATGTCGAAAGCTTACAGAGCTATTTCTTTTCGAAATTTGTTTAATGCTACACAGGTTCTATTCAATGAAGTCAATAACGCAAATAGTAAAAATCCAGTTTCTATATTTTGTCAACAAGATTACATAAGTTATTACGTATACAATCATAAGAATGTACATAATTCCATAAAGAAATTGTCCAAACTATTGAAATGAATAATGATATGGAAAGTGTTCTAAAGAAGCACTCAATGAAAACAATTTGAAATAATAAAACAAAGTAATAAGAGATTTATGAGAATCATTCTTAACTTCTGGTTCTTTTCTGTAGCCATTTCCAAATTATAAAACCAACACATACAACAAAGAAAATGATGATCAAAGGAATCACAATATACAAGTACCATGATGATTTCTTCTGTAGATTCTCTTTGTTTATTTCGGTAGTCATGTTCTGAAGAAGAACAAAATATAAGCATTTATTACTAAATATCAAATATTTACCGAGGGTTGGTCAGTTTCTTCACGAGCGCTTGATGTTGTTTCAATGTGTTTGGTGGGTGTTTGTGTACTCAACTCGTTCACTTCTGGTTTAAGCTTAATAAATAAAACAAAAGCATTGATTACCAAATGTCAATTAATTCAGTAATCATCATGCACATTTGTCAGCACTGATAATAGAACAATGTTCAACAAATAGTAACGCAATTTGCATTTGTACAATCATTTAGAACATCCACTACCGATTTCACAGTCTGTATACTGAGTACACACCATTCTGAAACTAATAGACGACTCAATTGTATGATGAAATTTGTGTTCTGAATGTCGCATCTAATCACAATCCGAATAAAAACCAATAAACTTAAAATTGATTTTTGAAATTAAAGTTATGTATCCAGGTTACATATTAATCAGCAGAGAGTCGGAAATCCTTGTTCTGAACATCAACAATGGAGTCTACTTCCACTCATTATCAATATATGACACACCATTTCCAACAGGTTACACTTCTTCAATCCAACTGGTTTCATCGGTATTTTGCAACAATCCACATAGATATGCGGTTTCTAATATAACCGCACTAACAATCAGCTGAAATATCATTACTTTTTCGAGTATTATTGACAATGGACACTTTGATCCATGGTTTACTCATTCCATAGAAAGAAAACATGGCACTCATATCAGATTAGTTGACGTCAATGTATGCAAAACTTTAATTTAGCCATTGAGGGTCGTATACTAATTATTTTTTATTCGTAAAGAAAAAAATATTCCTTAGGGTGAATGGATGTACGCGAAATGTGTAATTTTCTAATATTGGAAACGACCTGTGAAGAATAAGAAGTACTAACCTTAACAAGGCACTTATTAACTTTCATGTTATGAGCATTCTGGTCAGTACTATCAATGCATATGTCCGCATTTTCACACCAAAAACAAATTATATCCGATTTTGTTGCGCGTTCGCATTCTTTAGGTGAAGTGTGTTTTGGACAGTAGTCTGTGAAAAGAATGAGATGATTTAATTTCAAGTAACCAAACAAAAGGTAAGTGAATAACAAAACATGTAACAATAACCCAATGATATAATGGTGATTTCGGCGTGAAGTGACAATTTCACTCACTGGAAAATTGTCACCACGATGCATAATGCAATATTCAGTGCGACATCATGTTTGAATTGAATGAAACTATGTCGAATGTCAAGTATGAACGATGGATTTCAATAACTGTTTATATTCAGATATGAACAAACGATACTGTCAGTGGGCTCAGCAAATCACATTGCATTGAATTTTTTCATTTTTGTAAAGTGTCTTTAGATGATATCAGTTTTATGAATGCACTTAGTTCAAGAAACTCAGTTCTTTTCAGACTAAATATCGAGTTTTAATTATGTTAATCCAGTCAAACGACAAACGAAGTCTGACATTGTTTTTATAATGATCAATGATGATTTTCTTGGAGAGATTTCAGTCGACCTACTGTGATGGATGACATCAAGCTGCACTCTGTTCTTTGTGCTATCAGTTAATCTATGAAACTAGTTGGATCAGTAAAGATTCATTGATGATAAATGGAGTATCTTATTCGAAGAATATTGACGGCAATCTGATTATTCTATCATGGAATGATTCTCTCACTACTAAAAATATTATTTCAGAAGACACAAAACATGGAGATCTAAAATCTGTTTATAGTTAGTCAATGTACATATTTATGAGATGGTACACATTTTTATAATATGGAAATAATTCTCAAACTGGCTATGATAAATTGTAATTTGGAGAAGTGTATTATCCATACCTTCAATTAATCGTATATGTATGGCAATCGTTTCCAAAGTATTCGCATTTACGTGAAGTGTTTTAGCAAATTCAATGCCTCAGCAAGATTTCATTTCACATGTACCACTAGAAAATATGGACATTTTTTCGTCTACGCGCAGTCAACTCACGGACACTTAATCTTATTCAAAACTAATATCATCTCATATATCGTTTTGTTGCTTTGTTGTCAAGTCGCTTTTTGATCAAAGTGGAGACTTCAGTATTGGTTCAAATTGAATTTTGAATCCGTTTCATTATTCACCGAATGAGTCGATGTGTAGTTCCTAATGATATATGAAATGTCATTTAGGATAGATAGCTCGATATCATTTAGTAGTTGAATAAAATTATACATGGAATGTTCAATTTGTTGAAATAGAAATGATGTTTTCAAGAGTGAAGATAATTATTGCTGATTAAATAAGTTTTAACATACCTCCGATGAATTCATATTCCACCAACGTGCCACTTTTGATCCATGTTTCAGGAGTAATTATATGGGGTTCTATTTTATCATGTGTGATATATTGAACAAGAAAATATAACAGGTTATTTGCATCATTTAAGTCGTTGTCTAAACAATGAACTGGTAAATGCCTCATTTAAAATAATTCTGTGATTATCTAGCATGCCCAAAACTTATTAAAGTGCATCAATATTATTCAATGTCCAACCAGTACCATTCGTTTAATTCTGTTTCATACAAAGCACACCTTCTTTTTGAGTGAAGACTGAGGACTAAATCTGTGATTTGTGTACTGTAAGTTAAAGAATAAATGAGTGTAATTATCATTTCTTTAATCTCGTCATTCATATGTCTCCATCCGAATGCGTCAATCGGTAACCATAAGATTGAGCCGTATCAAAATAACTATCCGCACTCTGAGGGTAAATACATTCATACACCTTAGTTGTTTTACTCAAGATATTTGGTTAAGTGAGTATAAGCATATGTGGACAGTGTAATCTATTGTCGGTGAAATTTATCACAGAAAGCTGAAACGACACCATAACTCTCTCACTTTGAACCATTTCTGTGGCACCATCAAGTATGATAGTCGCAAATAGCAAACACTTTCACTGACAGTCACGATTAGTGTGACACTGCAATTTTCTTACATCGATCTAACGTTGAATGTTCACAATTCAACAACATTTGAATAGTGCTTTTACAAGACGCATATCAATTTTATTTTGCACAATTATCCACAACACTTTAATGACATTTATATCAGTTGATTTTACAAGCAAATCAAATCTTTAACGTAAACTGTAAGAACACTAAATTAGATCACTGTGATAGAATAAAGGAATGTTCTGTATCGACGTTCTGATAACCAGTGTAAAAACAGAAATTAATATAACACAAAGAGATGACGGATAGTACGAGTAACCTGACATCAATGTGCTAATAGCATTCGTGGATATGTTTCTTACTTCCTCCACATCCGATTATCGGTTTCCATTCAATTTCTTTAATTTCCGTTGAAACCTGAAAGAAAATGTTGATAGTTCGAGTCAAGATCTCTGAACGCACAACCTCCTAGATGAAAATGAAGTGCTTCACTTCTGATTATTCACTGTTTTTAACAAGTGCTTGAATAACATGTGCCATCAATGGTTGAATAATAGTGTCAAATATTCTGTTTGCACATTACAGAATGTGGATATATTCCTTTCGTGTTCAATGTAACTAGTTATATATTTGACAGTATTCATAAGCATGAAATAGTTGAGTAATCTGAAGTACTCGAAACAAAACTACTTTTGCATTCAATTGTGCAACTTACTTCATCATAATAGAAAACTATCCTCCCATTCGGATGTATTAGGCAGATTATCTCGGCTGTAAACTCTACAATTAGAAAACCATCGATATTTAGAACTTTTGCGAAAACAGTGACCAATTTATCGGTAGATGTAACATTGAATATATCAGCGCATAAATTGACCATGTTTCAGCAAATAGTTACTGTCTTATGTCAAATATTTTCTTCAGTTGACTTCATGTTAAATAATTCCAAGTGCACGTCATGAGAATGAAAGAAGCATGCATCCTACTAAACGAATATCAAATGCCTAAAGCTGTATTACAATTGCATTATTACGGAAACAATAAATCGGTAATTATTATATTAAAATTGGATGGTCAATAAAGTACTTAAATTTATGCGATATACATTCTTGAATGACTCCTGAAACAATCCAGACTGAGTACACATGACATAATATTTGCAGTATTTGCATAAACATTGGACTTAGGGATTTAATTGGTTTCGTGGTTACGTGATATTTCAATCGATCAACTGAATACGACCATAGTGTTTATTTGTTGTAAATGAGAAACAAATAGCCTTAGATAGATGGCAATACGGATAATTTTTAAATATTTGGGTGGATAATATTTAGGAGTGACGATGAGATTAATGGATGGGTAGATGAATATATTGTGTAGAGAACTGACTTTGTGACCAGCATACAACACAATGTATTTATTTTGAAACTGAATCTGTTCATCAAATTCAATTCAAGCCTGTAAACGTCAAAGAATCTCTGAATTCGTTTTTACACAAGTGAAATAAGATTGTGACCTCATTTATCCACCATTGTGATCTGTATTTGACTCATCAACTTTAGTCATTTCCAGATCACATTAATTATTCGTCAAATTACATTTGACGTCATCAAGCGATCTGTGGATTTCACAAATAATTCTACTCTGATTTCTCTGAAAAGTGACAAATTCCTACATTTTCAGTTTCTGAGATAAATCGAATCTGACAAACTGTGAATAATCATATGGAATGAAGATGTAAGTGTTTAGATTCCACATGTGTTGACTTACGTTTACCATTAACTTCTTTATTAATGAACCATCTGACAGCAAATAATTTCTCTGAAATAATGAAAATAAAAATGGATGTTTAAATATCTGCATAATGAATATCTATCACTTTCAATAAATGAAAGTTTTAACACGAACTACATTTGCATGCAAGTTATGATCTTCATTATGAGAATAATTGAACCGATTTAGTCAAATACTCAAGTACCTCTCATGTGGAAAGTTCAAGAAACATTATCAACTACATCCGTATGATAAATGTCTCAATCCATCCAACTAAGAAGAATATTTTTCTTCTGTAGCATCTGTTCTAGGAGATTTAGACTGTGGTACAGACTATTAATATCTAACTGACAATACCCATATAATAACATTTTCTGAGATGTCGGTTATTAATCAATTCTGATAACGGACCAAAAACGGATTTTTTCAACCTTGGTGTTCTAGTTTGAGTTAACCAGAATATTATTAATCTTTCATTGCCTGTATTGAAATTTGGTAATAGTGTGGTGTGAACTACTTATATTGATATAAGTAGTATATAACGTGCGTTAAAGTAACGTAATGTCTGGCAGCAAAAGACGGCAAAGATCAAGAAATGTTGAGCGAGAACACAGTGGAATTTGTAAGAAAATGAAAGAACAATGGAATGGGAGACAATGGATTGGTGTTTGCAACAGAAACAGTCCAGTTTGGTTTGATGCATGAATATTTTGCAAATTAACGATTGACTATATGGTATTCAGATTCTGTTGAGATAGACTGTAATTGTGGTGCTAAATACATTAGTTTGTCCCCACCCGTGTTCTTGTTCACTACAATATTACGAATGTGATTGTAAAGATCGAGTCCAAAACTTGATGGTAAACAAACAGCAAATGCAAAATCAAACAGTAAATGCCAGAAAAGTATGGAAGACATGAAATATGACTTGATAGTTCATAGATTTCAATAATTCAAAATGACGTCTCTCTTGCACATGTGATAATTCCGATTAATTTAGTCTACAAAGACGTATCGTGTCGATGCCGATATCTGCTATTTTGTAGTCTTGATATACTGTAGAGTTTGTAATTAGCACTCGTACAATAACATCACTTGGTTTTTTTCATTTCGACTACTCCAATGTGTTTGTATTTTGTGATGAATCTCTGTTTTGTTTCATATTTTTACATAATAGTAATCAAAAGGTGTTGTGAAACACACATGTTCTGGTACGACAACCAAACAAACAAAACAATCATTGTGTGTTGATGAGCTCTTGTGTAATACTCAAGTAAAATAGAGAATGGTGTATGCAAAATGAAGTGTGGGAATAAGTAACAAAACAAATTATAACTGAATCTTACAAGAACTCACCCTCATTCAAAATCTCAAATTGATGAACAATAGTGTTTGCATGAAAAGCTTTAATAAATCCGAGGTGGTGTCCTCCGCTTATACGTATTCCACCTGTATTTAATTATTGAAAACATGAAACATGATTGATCATTTTACATTGAATGAAATAAACTAAAGACTTAAATGAATTGCATGAACTGCATCTGAATTTCTATAAAGCGTCACATTATCGACATAATTTGAACAAGAAAGGATATCTGAAGAATTTTTGCATGTCTCAAGGAGAATAGAACTAAGTCAATAAAGAAATGGAATCAACTTGGATTCATGGACTGAAATTTTATCAAGAAAATCAAGTTATAATTTGAGGTCAAAGAAAATTACTGACTTACCAGAAGCGAAAATATATAAACTTGTGACCTTAATATCGTAATATTTCAAGGACAGTTTCGGTTCAACATCCTAAAAAGACGTGAACATAGGGACAAGTACTTTCATCAAAAAATGTATTCAACTCACCAAAGCTTCAGTGAATTTCTTTGAATTTGTATTCACAGCTGGCTGAGTTTGATTAAAACTGATGCGCTGCAAATACCTATAATGTTGAGACTGAGTATGTGTATAACGATCGAACTGATTACTTACATAGTGATATGAACTATTTTCAAAAATCATTTTTTCATTGGTCTTCCATTCAAGTTGTTTACAATGATCCTGACATTTGTAGGACTCGGTAAGCGAGATGATAATTAGAATAAATGACATCAATTGAGAAGATAACACGTTGTATCTAAAATGGTTCAAATGAAGTAAACAACATAATCTCATTGTATCGATTTTCAAATTGAGTTCGTATGTTTTGTCAACACTCACCTCATCATTTTGTTCAAGGTAGTAAGTCATATTTGAATAGAACGTGTCAGGTTTATATAGAATTTTGAAGTTTCAGGTTGTTTACTACTGATTCGATGATTCAAACTGACCATTAAGATGAATATACGTGGTAAAATCGTATGTTAATTGTTAACCAATCATAGATGTAGATGAGACCATCTTTATTCAATATTTTTCTGGTTGTTGAGAATATGAGCTGAAATTTATCCACAGTTGTTTGAAATTACTGACCCCTATTGATGAAGCTTATCATGGATGTGATTACCGATAATTTATAACCAACGATTGGTTAACTTGTAGGTCAAAACATCTGCTCATATGTTCATGAAAAAACAGTTTGTTGTCTGTAATAATTTGTTAATTGACATTTAATAGTGCACCATCTTGATTGGATTGGTTAAAATAGAAGTAGCACAAATTGTTTTGATTGAATTTGAAACGTTACACATTTACATTTGAATTTCATTTCAATAAACACATTATGTCAAATGATTACCGACGTCATTTAATATGAACTGGAAACTTGTGAGCAAAACCACATCCATTCTATTTGTCCATCATATTACACTGCTCACTGTTAATACATTTCGAGAATATTTATGTCTGGGTAATATATACAAACGGCTTTCTTCTCATGGTACAATAGGGGTGTGATGTTTCATTTTAAAAAGATGTCGGCATTAAGCGAAATGTCGTTTCCTCAGGTATTACAGTCTGTAGTCGAGCAAACAGTTTTACTGTAAAATCGTGTGCATTTCACATATTGTTATTAGGAAATGTATTGCAAGTACACAGTATGATTTACTGCATGATTTTGTCGTTATGCGATGTCAACAAATAAAGCTTGTCAATTCTTCCATATAACCTATTATCCATTCATGGGCATTGGAAAAGGGGAATTTGATGTGTTGCGGAGAGGTCTGGAGGCAGTTAGCAAAGAGTGCGGAGAACTTTTTGAGGGCATTATAATTCGGGTTGTGGATAAACATTTATGTCTAGCTAAATCCTGGCAGGTGTCCTCTTATCAGGTACTAACCATCCATTTCATTTATTTTTCTCTCCTTGTATATCGTTTGTTAGAACGTGACACTAATGCATTAGAATCCGTGTATATAAGCAAATGTATGAGAATTGTACAATATCTTATCTGGATAGAATATACTCCTGATTTTTCAATTTATTTTTGTGAAGACAGCACAAATGATCGTCATATAAATGTACATCGACCCGTATATGCACTGAAGGCACAACTGATGATGAGCTGAAAAGAATTGATTCAAACCTATGTCAAATGACTGTGATAAACAGTATTTGTCATATAGAAAGCGATAGGCGATTTAAGTTCCAAATTATACGCCGCTGATTGTTCGCTGTTTCAATTGTTTATACTTTTTGTATTCTCTCTTTTGAAATAATGTACACTCATCTACTGCATCTCTTTTTTACTCGACTGCAAAATCTGTTAGACACCCGAAACATATAGCTCAGGTGATTTCCAAGATAACACTCTCCATCACGATCATATATTCCTGTATCGAACAGTAATAATTTGACTGGAACATAAAACGTGCTTCATAGGTACTCTTGAAATTCTATTGAACCTTCAGAATTCAGTGAGGAATATGTGTCTGTATATCACATATCATTATCACATCCACTATTTCAGTACATTTAATCTAATATGCTTTTACACTCAAGAAATATCTTTCTAAAAATAAAAATAATGATGATATTATTAGTGTACACTATTAGAGAGAGTGATATTAAAGTGATGTCAGTCTGTTGACCTCAATTGTTGTTTTTAGAAACGTCAATGTATGTACTTCTATGTTGTTTATCACAATATTCTATTTAAATAATCAAAATTATATGATTTTTTCTTTTGTGTAATGTGCCTGACATAAATCATGAATATAATAAGGAATAGTAGATGAAAGAAGAATATTCTTTTCGATAAATTCTCTTCACGTTCTACAATTATATATCCAAATTAATAATCCGAAAAAATGGCCAGGTTAAGGGCAAAGTACATCGTTTAGAGCGTGTGAATTTAGGATTGTGATAAACAAAATACAATAAAATTGTTAATGTTGATATGACTTATATAGAATGTTAACTTGAATCAGCTTATATGTTAACTAAAATTTTAAGATCCATGATCAAAATAAATATGGGTCAAATAGGGTGAGAGAGGAATAATAGTGCAATTACAATTCGATTAAATAAGTAAGACATAATACGGAGGGGTGAATGCGAAATGAATGAATCATGTATAGTGGAGATTATTGATGTTTAACCAATAGTATGAATAATAATAATAATAATAATAATAATAATAATAATAATACAAAGATTTATGAATAAGGAAAACAAGGGCAATTACAATTGACTACGAAAGGTCATAGTCAAATTAGTTCATTCAATAGTTAAGATTACGATTGATTAATTGGCCTTGATGTCGGCCAGGGGAGCAGGAGTGATTGAACATATTTCTTCTGTACGCAAAGTTCCGGTCTCTTCGTTCATATGGCTTTTGCTTCAGCCGTTTGAAGGACTTTCAGTCTGATCAGTTTTGGCAAGAAATTACTTACCTTATAAATTATTGAAAAAGATTGGTTTATACTGGCACTATACCGGTTTGTACTAAATGGGCCAATATTGAGCTGTTCACCTTCTTCATCAAACCTTTATTTAGCCACGCGTGAAGGTGTTCACGAGCCCGAAAATGTAAATTCCTAGAACTTCGACCAATATAACTCGCTCCACAGGAGCAGTTGAACTGATAAATACAAAATGAGGTGGTCATTCTAGGTAATTCATCTTTTAGCTTCGGTGTAACCGTTGGGCGTGTAGAAAATACTAATCGTAGTTCTCCGGCGTTAAAAGACTTTTGTATTGTCCTACGTAATCTCTGAGTTAGTATTTCGCTAGCCGCATCCCCTCTAAATTGTAGACGCATGAACAGGGATTTCTTCTTCACTGTTTGTATTTCGCTTGCTTTCACCTTCGAGACCATGTATTTAATTATAAACTTTCTAGGGTAGCCGTTCTCCCTAAGAGTATTAGCAAGGTGGTAAGCTCTTGTTCGACTATATCAGTAGAAAATTTAGTGCGAATGCGGTAACTCAGGTTTTTGATCAAATTTCGTTTGTACTGAAGAGGTACAAAGCTAAGGAAATTCGTATACTGCCCAGTCCATGTACATTTTCTGTTTATATTCCTTTTTAACGATCCATCCGCTCTCTTAGTCAAGAGAACGTCCAAAAAGGATATTTGTCAGTCACTCTCTTCTTCCGATGTAAACTGAATGGCTGGATGCACTTCATTAAATCGCCTAAGAACCTCTTGCGGCGACGTATTATCTTTACAGAGGATGAATGTGTCATCCACGTATCTACAGTAAAATGTGAAGTTGCGAATAATCTTTTTTAGTGGACCATTTTCTAGTTTGGCCAGAAATATATCAGCTAGTATAGGGCCCAGTGGTGAACCCATCGCCACGCCATCTGTTTGCCTATATATTTCACTGTTGAACTTGAAATTTACATTCATGGTGCATTTGAGTAATAACTCTTTCACGACACTAATAGGGACAGTGGTTTCAATTTCATTTTCTATCAGCTGTTCACCTATATATTCTACAGTCTCTATGAGTGGGACGTTTGTGAATAACGATGTTACATCCAATGACATCATCTTTAGTCCCAACGTATTTGCATTTTTGATTTGATCAACAAATTGGAACACATCCTTAACACTATATTTTACAAGCTAATCGTGTAGAGGTTTCAATACAGTTACCAACCACTTAGCTATAGTATGGTAAGGAGAGTTATACATATCTAAAATAGGTCTTAATGGGACACCTGGTTTGTGCACCTTTGGCAATCCATACAATCTCGGCAGATGGGTTCCCACAGGTTTAATCATTTCATATAAACCCGATGAGATAGCCTGTTGGTCCCTGAGCTTCTTCAAAGATCTGGTAAGCTCATTCTCTATCTTATTATTCAAATCTTTCTGGTCAGTTGTTTTTTGAAACTTTGATTTGTCACTTATGATTGTACTCATTTTTTCTATATAATCACTTTTATTAAGAAGAACGACACCAGAACCTTTGTCAGGTTTTGTAATCAGTAACGTCTCATCCTTCAGAAGTAGGTCGATAGCTTCCTTGTGCTTCTTCGTAAGAATGCTTTTGTAACTAAATTTATTGTTCTTATATTGGTAACAGCAGTCTACAAGAGTTGATTTAAAATGCTCTAATTGTTGATCAGAATTCACAACTAAATCACGCGTCTGACTATAAAGATTCTCGAACTGTATATCTGTATCGATGTGATTACAGTTATTACGAGTATCACAAAATTTTAGACCTAGGGATAATACCTCTAGTTTTTCTTTATCTAGTTCGACACTAGCGAAATTATGTACATACCCTTTACAGTCAATTGGAAATTTGCTTTCGGCCGTTTGATTTTCCAGACCTTTCAATAGCTGGATGAGTTTCTTCCCTGATCTCTGATCCATAAGGTTTGTAACGTAGTTCATAAAAGGTATTTTCAAATCATCAGCTGAGTCATCTACTGCATACTTTCTGCGATAAACTTTCATTTGTATATCGTTTATGTCGGAATGCAGGGCGTCAATCTGATTTAGGGCGTGGCGCTTCAGTGTTTTTCTATTGGGGTAGACCCCGTTTCGTCGAAGTGACGTATAGTACAATTTTGGATAATGACCTGATTCGATGCATCTATTGATAAATTCAAAAGTAGTTTTCGTTTTAGTGAACTTTACGTTATACTTCAGGAACTCATTGAGCACCTTCAACGCAATGGGTTGTTCACAACATTTTAATTGTTTAAAGATTCCCGTCATATTAAAAGACTAGTAGTTGAACGAAGAATATTCTTTTCGATAAATTCTCTTCACGTTCAACAATTATATATCCAAATTAATAATCCGAAAAAATGGCCAGGTTAAGGGCAAAGTACATCGTTTAGAGCGTGTGAATTTAGGATTGTGATAAACAAAATACAATAAAATTGTTAATGTTGATATGACTTATATAGAATGTTAACTTGAATCAGCTTATATGTTAACTAAAATTTTAAGATCCATGATCAAAATAAATATGGGTCAAATAGGGTGAGAGAGGAATAATAGTGCAATTACAATTCGATTAAATAAGTAAGACGTAATACGGAGGGGTGAATGCAAAATGAATGAATCATGTATAGTGGAGATTAATGATGTTTAACCAATAGTCTGAATAATAATAATAATAATAATAATAATAATACAAAGATTTATGAATAAGGAAAACAAGGGCAATTACAATTGACTACGAAAGGTCATAGTCAAATTAGTTCATTCAATAGTTAAGATTACGATTGATTAATTGGCCTTGATGTCGGCCAGGGGAGCAGGAGTGGTTGAACATATTTCTTCTGTACGCAAAGCTCCGGTTTCTTCATTCGGATGGCTATTGCTTCAGCCGTTTGAAGGACTTTCAGTCTGATCAGTTTTGGCAAGAAATTACTTACCTTATAAATTATTGAAAAAGATTGGTTTATACTGGCACTATGACCGGTTTGTACTAAATGGGCCAATATTGAGCTGTTCACCTTCTTCATCAAACCTTTATTTAGCCACGCGTGAAGGTGTTCACGAGCCCGAAAATGTAAATTCCTAGAACTTCGACCAATATAACTCGCTCCACAGGAGCAGTTGAACTGATAAATACAAAATGAGGTGGTCATTCTAGGTAATTCATCTTTTAGCTTCGGTGTAACCGTTGGGCGTGTAGAAAATACTAATCGTAGTTCTCCGGCGTTAAAAGACTTTTGTATTGTCCTACGTAATCTCTGAGTTAGTATTTCGCTAGCCGCATCCCCTCCAAATTGTAGACGCATGAACAGGGATTTCTTCTTCACTGTTTGTATTTCGCTTGCTTTCACCTTCGAGACCATGTATTTAATTATAAACTTTCTAGGGTAGCCGTTCTCCCTAAGAGTATTAGCAAGGTGGTAAGCTCTTGTTCGACTATATCAGTAGAAAATTTAGTGCGAATGCGGTAACTCAGGTTTTTGATCAAATTTCGTTTGTACTGAAGAGGTACAAAGCTAAGGAAATTCGTATACTGCCCAGTCCATGTACATTTTCTGTTTATATTCCTTTTTAACGATCCATCCGCTCTCTTAGTCAAGAGAACGTCCAAAAAGGATATTTGTCAGTCACTCTCTTCTTCCGATGTAAACTGAATGGCTGGATGCACTTCATTAAATCGCCTAAGAACCTCTTGCGGCGACGTATTATCTTTACAGAGGATGAATGTGTCATCCACGTATCTACAGTAAAATGTGAAGTTGCGAATAATCTTTTTTAGTGGACCATTTTCTAGTTTGGCCAGAAATATATCAGCTAGTATAGGGCCCAGTGGTGAACCCATCGCCACGCCATCTGTTTGCCTATATATTTCACCGTTGAACTTGAAATTTACATTCATGGTGCATTTGAGTAATAACTCTTTCACGACACTAATAGGGACAGTGGTTTCAATTTCATTTTCTATCAGCTGTTCACCTATATATTCTACAGTCTCTATGAGTGGGACGTTTGTGAATAACGATGTTACATCCAATGACATCATCTTTAGTCCCAACGTATTTGCATTTTTGATTTGATCAACAAATTGGAACACATCCTTAACACTATATTTTACAAGCTAATCGTGTAGAGGTTTCAATACAGTTACCAACCACTTAGCTATAGTATGGTAAGGAGAGTTATACATATCTAAAATAGGTCTTAATGGGACACCTGGTTTGTGCACCTTTGGCAATCCATACAATCTCGGCAGATGGGTTCCCACAGGTTTAATCATTTCATATAAACCCGATGAGATAGCCTGTTGGTCCCTGAGCTTCTTCAAAGATCTGGTAAGCTCATTCTCTATCTTATTATTCAAATCTTTCTGGTCAGTTGTTTTTTGAAACTTTGATTTGTCACTTACGATTGTACTCATTTTTTCTATATAATCACTTTTATTAAGAAGAACGACACCAGAACCTTTGTCAGGTTTTGTAATCAGTAACGTCTCATCCTTAAGAAGTAGGTCGATAGCTTCCTTGTGCTTCTTCGTAAGAATGCTTTTGTAACTAAATTTATTGTTCTTATATTGGTAACAGCAGTCTACAAGAGTTGATTTAAAATGCTCTAATTGTTGATCAGAATTCACAACTAAATCACGCGTCTGACTATAAAGATTCTCGAACTGTATATCTGTATCGATGTGATTACAGTTATTACGAGTATCACAAAATTTTAGACCTAGGGATAATACCTCTAGTTTTTCTTTATCTAGTTCGACACTAGCGAAATTATGTACATACCCTTTACAATCAATTGGAAATTTGCTTTCGGCCGTTTGATTTTCCAGACCTTTCAATAGCTGGATGAGTTTCTTCCCTGATCTCTGATCCATAAGGTTTGTAACGTAGTTCATAAAAGGTATTTTCAAATCATCAGCTGAGTCATCTACTGCATACTTTCTGCGATAAACTTTCATTTGTATATCGTTTATGTCGGAATGCAGGGCGTCAATCTGATTTAGGGCGTGGCGCTTCAGTGTTTTTCTATTGGGGTAGACCCCGTTTCGTCGAAGTGACGTATAGTACAATTTTGGATAATGACCTGATTCGATGCATCTATTGATAAATTCAAAAGTAGTTTTCGTTTCAGTGAACTTTACGTTATACTTCAGGAACTCATTGAGCACCTTCAACGCAATGGGTTGTTCACAACATTTTAATTGTTTAAAGATTCCCGTCATATTAAAAGACTAGTAGTTGAACGAAGAATATTCTTTTCGATAAATTCTCTTCACGTTCAACAATTATATATCCAAATTAATAATCCGAAAAAATGGCCAGGTTAAGGGCAAAGTACATCGTTTAGAGCGTGTGAATTTAGGATTGTGATAAACAAAATACAATAAAATTGTTAATGTTGATATGACTTATATAGAATGTTAACTTGAATCAGCTTATATGTTAACTAAAATTTTAAGATCCATGATCAAAATAAATATGGGTCAAATAGGGTGAGAGAGGAATAATAGTGCAATTACAATTCGATTAAATAAGTAAGACATAATACGGAGGGGTGAATGCGAAATGAATGAATCATGTATAGTGGAGATTAATGATGTTTAACCAATAGTCTGAATAATAATAATAATAATAATAATAATAATAATACAAAGATTTATGAATAAGGAAAACAAGGGCAATTACAATTGACTACGAAAGGTCATAGTCAAATTAGTTCATTCAATAGTTAAGATTACGATTGATTAATTGGCCTTGATGTCGGCCAGGGGAGCAGGAGTGGTTGAACATATTTCTTCTGTACGCAAAGCTCCGGTTTCTTCATTCGGATGGCTATTGCTTCAGCCGTTTGAAGGACTTTCAGTCTGATCAGTTTTGGCAAGAAATTACTTACCTTATAAATTATTGAAAAAGATTGGTTTATACTGGCACTATGACCGGTTTGTACTAAATGGGCCAATATTGAGCTGTTCACCTTCTTCATCAAACCTTTATTTAGCCACGCGTGAAGGTGTTCACGAGCCCGAAAATGTAAATTCCTAGAACTTCGACCAATATAACTCGCTCCACAGGAGCAGTTGAACTGATAAATACAAAATGAGGTGGTCATTCTAGGTAATTCATCTTTTAGCTTCGGTGTAACCATTGGGCGTGTAGAAAATATCAATCGTAGTTCTCCGGCGTTAAAAGACTTTTGTATTGTCCTACGTAATCTCTGAGTTAGTATTTCGCTAGCCGCATCCCCTCCAAATTGTAGACGCATGAACAGGGATTTCTTCTTCACTGTTTGTATTTCGCTTGCTTTCACCTTCGAGACCATGTATTTAATTATAAACTTTCTAGGGTAGCCGTTCTCCCTAAGAGTATTAGCAAGGTGGTAAGCTCTTGTTCGACTATATCAGTAGAACATATAGTGCGAATACGGTAACTCAGGTTTTTGATCAAATTATGTTTATCACAATCCTAAATTCACACGCTCTAATCGATGTACTTTGCCCTTAACCTGGCCATTTTTTCGGATTATTAATTTGGATATATAATTGTAGAACCTGAAGAGAATTTATCGAAAAGAATATTCTTCGTTCAACTACCAGTCTTTTAATATGACGGGAATCTTTAAGTAATAAGGATTGATGCTTACTAATGGTGCTTTTATATGACTTACAGTTATTTACGCCCACGGAACAAAGTTGAATGAAATTTCCATTTTTGAGAATGAGTACTATTTTTCTAAAGATAGATTGAAGTGAAAAGGAGTAGGGTACAGCAAGCATTGCTTTAGCTATGAATAAACACTGATTCCATTTATCATCTGATTTCAAATGAGTTTAGTGCAGGCGTTCTTATAGAATTATCTAGTTTGTACGTCCGCAATTCATAAGTCTATGGAACTATCAGTAATAATTCCGATGATTTTAGACTCGACTAGTTTATACGTCTCATGAATATTTTCTATGAGACTGTCATCAAGATGATTGATCACATAATCTTTATGAAGTTCTGTGTATCGTTTTATATCATTACTTTGTGACAGACAAATTGATCGACCCACGATATTATGTATAGATGCATATGACTGTTGACCAAATGTACGTTTGTGTTAAGTATTGAATGAAGTTGGATATTATCGTGAGATGTTAGTGATCAAATTTTGCAAGACATAGAATACGTCTTGAAATATATTTGGTAATGAAATTCTTCTTAATTTTGTAGCAGAATCAAATTGAACTTCTACATAAACAATCACCATAGCCAATTGTTCTGTTGATCAGACATATGTTTTCATCGAATATTCATTGAGGTTGATAGGAACAGTTGAGTGAAGTAGATCAAATTGTTCAAGAAAATAAACGTCTTTGATATGTTTGACTTTTCATGTTGAAATTGGTTTTATAAACTAACGGAGGTGGAAACGTTCCTACCACTTGACATGTGGATAATTAATCTTTCGAATATGCTTGAAAATTATTCCATTATTGTTATTATCATTACGTATATTATCGTTATTATTACCCACAATTTACACTAAATTACTTGGTTCATTCATAAGCGTAATACGTCTCCAAATATCTACTCACACCTCAGCTATTTTACTCGAGATATCTGGTTAGGTGTATTTCAGAAAATGCGGATCTTGAAATTCGTCTTTGATGAAATGTAGCACAGGAAACTGAAACAGTTCGGTGACATCTATCTTCCTGATGCACCAAACATCATTCCAACAGCTCATTGCAACATGATTTCAGTCCAAAGTTTATTTTTATAAGTCATTATCACTGATCGAATGACACTGTCTGTAAATTGAGTTCATTGACGAGTTTGACGAAATGACATTTATGCAGACTCAAGTGCATGTGAGATTTAATGCTGTACACTGTCACGTTTGTTTTCCTCTTCTCCGTTATCTGATTTCATACATCTCTATAAGTCGGTCGAATGGTTTAAATGAAATGATCGAAAAAATATTGTGAAATTCACACAACCACATGTACCAGATTGTTCATCACACAATCAAGACAAACACACACGCAAACTCCCACTTCACCGCATCATATTGCAAATGCTACATTTCACAGACTCACTAGTACACACACACACACATAATAACAGTGAGGTACACATAATGAACTCCTTATAATGTTGAAGATCTGGAAAATCTAAATAAATTAGATTGATAGCAACAGCATGTTCTACATTTAGTTCACACTAAGTAGATATTAAAAGTGGAAAGTAATGCAGAATGGTTTTTCAAAATATAAAGTAATGCAACTAACTGAGATAATTTAATCCTTTTTAATGTAGTAAGTAGAACTATGTGCATGGCAGATAACTTTAGATATTCCCGTCAATTCATGAAATTACTGATTTCAATTGGTTATGGAGATTTTGAACACCTAAACTTATAATGAACACCAAGATTAAATAAAAATCAACAGTGAATCATTATACAATCATCAAATATTCATTCATTCAATAGTAAAGTAGATCATTTTAAGATACCGTATCATTTTCTAATGATCATTTACTCATTTCCCGGTGAATATACTCAGTTCCATACTTTTCTTTACACAGTAGACAGAAAAGAATTACTGTGTTCTGGCACACAAAATAATCGTCATGAGAGCCGTTAGACATCACCTCTGTGATGGTCATTCGTAGGTTAGTATTTTAAGGGATTTATCATGTTTCACGGTCATCGCTGCTCTGCATATTAGAAAGAGGGGACTTAAGGAGATTCGCCGTAAAATGAGAAAATGACATCAATAGCCAAACGTACGTTTTAAAAGTTTCCAGCTCAGAACAGTCACAGTCACGCTAGTTCTCAACAGAAACGACTCTCGTAACCGTAAAAATGTGTCTTTTCGACGATTGATGTGTATGATACCCGTATTCATCAGCATACTACCTCCGCCATATGTTCTTTGAGCAGTACATAGTGCATCAGTTGTAAAGAAAATCAACCACGCATCCATTTATATGTCCATTACTCAATCGAGATAAATGAAGCCGTAGAAACTCGGCAGTAAATTATAGGCGAATTCTGTGAACTGGAATGGACTATAATTTAATATATTCTTACTGTATAAGTGTTCAGCAAAGCGATTGCGTGTATTCACACCCTACATATTATAAGTTTTCTTTTGATCTACAGACCATTATAATGTGATTGACTTTTGAAAAGTGTTAGGTCTTGATCAGCGAAATGAATGGTAACTTTGGGATCCATTCATGGACCAATACTAAACGTACATTTTTACCGTATAATCGTTAAATAACTAAACTATTCATCATCATACTTTTATTATTATGAGCTTCATTTTGATCTATGAACCATTATTATACGTTTTATCATTCTTGAATTATGCCCTGTCTATTAGTCACTGCCTTTCAAATTCACCGCCACTTTTGGTCAGATCTTGTAAAAATGTTATTTACTATTTTATGGTACGTTGTGGTCTGTTTGACTGGTGTATTTAAACCTACTATGTTTGAAATACATGATTTATATTTCAGAAGCAGAGATAAGCGTCTTGGACTTTAGTTGCTGCGCTAGGCGTAAAGCAGGACCAAACAGAACTCTAGGCTGCTCGCACGTGTTCTATGTGTCACTGGTTCGATCGATAATTCACTGCTTCTGATTGGCGATATCATTACGTTTACATTCAATACGTAGACTTATTACAATTCACATGTTTTTCTTCTTCCAACGATGGGTATCGCCTTACATCTGATCGGATTTTGGATGATTAAGCTGGATAATATAACTGTGAAAACTGAAGAGAATGACACGAGGATCAATGATTTTATGCAGTTTGAGCTACCATAAACATATTTCTGTTAAAGTCTGGGAAAGCCACTTCATTTAGAATGGTTTATGTAAGATCCATTTTAAATGTTTTGTGTGTGTGAATCCCTCCATGTATACCCTTGCAGTTTGTTCCTATTGATTCCTTTAGTTGTACATTGTTAGTCTTTTTGATTCCATTTGAGTTGTTAATATTTGTATTTCATTAGAGTTTCTATTTTTCTTACACCTTCACTAAATTTTCGTGTTTCTTCCTGAACTGCATTTATGTTGTTTGACTTGATACTTGGCGGCAGCCTTATTGGTTTGTTCCTCCTTTTGACTTTGTCGCCTTGTATTGACTGAAATTGTGCATTGAGGCACTCTTTCAGATTTGGAAACACTCTGTGTTATAAAGCAACCAAATGGTATCTTTTGAATGAATCTGTGCGTGATCTAGCCAGACAGGATGGAATACCACTGATTTGTTGTGATTGGTAATTTTCTCGCATCCTTTATCAACTTCCTTATTTATTGTAATTTAGATTTGGTCCATTGAACAATTAATGGTTGGATAGCTGGGTGGTCGTATTTGTTTAAGTAACGATGTGCATTCAACTTTGTGATGAATATTAGAACGGTCATTTTAACCAATCACTTTGCTTTTGACTTTCATCGGGCAAAGGCGCGTATCTAACCCACTTAGACAGCTATTCTTCAGTCCAAACTTTAGTTTGGATCTTACAGTTCTGAACAAATATCAATTGATTGAGATTGTTTGTTTAACGTTTCGTGGATTTCAATTATCGTTTCTAATGATATTTAGTTGCTTCGCCCGTGATGCCGAACACTCGTCAAAGGAATTCAAGCTCAAAACTCGTTGTTGTTAGTGGAGCTAAACCAAATTATGGATCACCTCTTACAATGCAAGTGCCTTTTGATGTCCTTAAGTGTAATGGTTCAGACTCAAATAGGGTTGATTATCATATTAGTGATTCTAGTCTTAATTCGATGACGTGTAAAATCTTAGTTTAGATGAGAAGCAAAGGCTTGAAGTATCAGGAAAAAGCGTTTTTTCTGTAGCGTCTGTTCAACGTCATTATAATAGCTACTGAAATATATGATTGTTGATTGACATTTACATTTTGAATTATTCTAATTCAAACACAGAATTATTCATTGAATAACATTTAGGTTGAATGAAGAAAGCTAACGTTCTATGAATGACATATTTTGCAACGTAAAACTTGTCGTCATACTAAATTTTAGTCTTCATTCGTTCATCTAAATAGTTTTAATTGGGAGACCATAATGTCACAACAGAACAGTAAATTAAAAAAGTGATCTAAACGCCTTAGAATTATCAGTATTGGGTTGTGGAGAATTTTCAGACTTTAATGGAGTTAACGGATCGATGAATGTTAGATCACCATTGGAAATCTGGAAGCGATTGATAGAAGTTTAGTCCTAGTGTGGGACTCTTCAGCAGTGCACATCCACGATCCCTCACTCCATATACGCGCACAAATATTTTCGTATTATCCTGAAAACTCATTTTAAGAACAGAAATCTGGTTACTATATTCCTGAACAGTTTCAAGTAATCTTGTACTTGAAAAATACCCTGAAAAACAAACGCGGTTAATTTTGTCAAGTTTCTATTATAGAAAATTGAGCTTAGATTTAACAGACTAAAACTCCAAAATATAATCACTTGACACCTCCAGATAAACAAATTTTATTCTGTACCATCATAGTTCACCAATAATGAGGAAGCATGTCGTGCCAACACTTTAAAACATTAACTAATATCTCACGTGGATAATGAACTCCTGTCAATGTCAATTAAGTTGTTTGCTTCATAATCACGAAAACGACTTGTTACATAATTGAATATATCCAATGTCATCTAGACTATTCTTATATTCTACTTGAAGTTCAACGCAATTTTCTCTTAGAATTCAAATCCTATCACTATTTGTTACGAAAGTGAACGTCTAATCCAAATTTGTTTGATAGGCAGATTGTATTAAAGTGTTTGGTTACTTTGTTCAGTATAATTCTTGAGCTACGGATTTATGAAGTGGGTACACTAACTGATCACTGAGCAGCAGTCAACCCTATGTTTATCTAGTCGTCAGTGTTGATTTAAATCTATCATTCTAGATATAAAGTACCAAATTAAATATTCTCTTAGAATAAATAAGTTGACTTGGTTGGAATGGATGAACGTGGAATGAATTTTATTTGGATGATCAGCAAACAAGTGAATGTGTCAACATTGATTAAAAACGGTTCACAGACTTCTATAGTTGCAACTATCTTTATACATATTACCGATATATGTGAGTATTTTAATGTCGAACACAAAATTGTGCTGCACGCTTCACTGAAGAAACAACTCATGATGAGCTGAATATAATCCGACAAACCATTCTGAATTATGAGTTGAAATTTCACCATTCCATTTATTAATTATTACCTCACATAATAGAATGTTATTCATTCATTAGACCACCATTGAAAACCTGGAAACAGTGGACGGCCGTCTTGCTCTTATACTACTAGGACTACTGAGAAGTGCGGATCCGTGTCGAGTATGAGAGTTAACTACTAAAGAAAATGGATGAAGGATAATTTTACAGCGAGTAGGTAGTTAGAAAATTCGTCACTAACAATTTTTCTAATAATCCTAGAGATGATTGGAGTAATGTTTATGGGCCGTTAATTGTTCATGTCAATCATATTTCTAACGTGCTGCAATAATATGCAGTTTCCCAACAGTAAGGATAAGTGCGTGGTTCCATAGTGAGAGCAAACATTATTTAAAGAAGAAGAAGGGCACAACCGCATTTGAAGAGAAAGTATGAAATTCCGTCTACCAAATGACCGCTCAAAACCTTGAGGGTACATATAGCCTTCTTATTTTTAAAGCACATGAATGGGATAGACTAGTTGACACCAAATACCCTGAGACGGCCGACGGTAGAGAGAGTCCATTCGGTTTCCCGAAATGCTCACACATGTCCACGCGCATACAGCCACTGAGAAGGAACCACTTAAGAGGTTGTAAAACCCTGATTACAAACAAGTAGTGCACATGGACTCCAAGGTCGTGAGGGAACAAATGGTGTGTAAACCAATTATCGGTCAACAGCTACCGTGGGACTGCATCACCTGACGTTTCTCCACTGTCTTGTGGATCACCTTAGAAAATCAGCTGCTCTGGTCTGTGCACGCAAGCAGTATCACAGCCCACACAAAGAACAAGTAACTTGTGTGGCATATATGTATTCTGTGCCCATTTACCAGTTACTAGTCACCCACATAACTACTGACTCAGTGCCACTCAGTAATCATTACCATTCGTATGAACACCACTGAAGGGGTTTGTTATAATTTTAGTGGCGTATATGAAAGTGCTGTTATACAGGATGCATCGCAAATGAAAATGTTGAGTTGGTTTAACGCGTTTATTGAAAAGGAGAATTACGTTTTGTACTACTTAGCTGTCATTAATTGCTAACAGCAACTCAATAATGGATTTCAACCTGTGTTTCTCTCTAATTTTGTTAAAAACTATTGTTATATGCTCAATTGTCGCGAGCTGATGATCAGATAGAATGTGTCTATGGCATCCTAGAGACTTATAGATGGGAAAAAGTTATCCAATTCCGAGAAGTTAAACAGTGGGCTCACGATGTCCCAGTCAGCATGCTTACAGTACGTATATAGACGGATTTTTGTCTGGCTCGGTTATGAGAGGGATGGATAGGGAGGGCACAAAGAAATACTTTAATTTCACTGTTTTCCAACTCATTGTATACTTGTACAGGTAGTGGGATTACATCTCTGTTGAATATTAAATCAAGTATATTATCACTTCCACTTCGACCACAAGTGTATGTTAATGGCTACCGGAAATTCATCATGACTGGCAACTATCGGTAACCCAGTTCATTCTAGGGCAACATGAATCCCTTGAAGTATTGTAGTTTGGAGTGGATGCATGTGTAAATGCATTGACTATAAGATCATCCACATTACCCAAACTTCTGGAGACACGTTGGTATTCCGTGGTCTTTGCAAAATCAGCCTTGCTTACAAGACAGTGGTGGTGTCCGTCTTGTACGACGTTTGAATGAATTCTGATCATATAGCCACCTCAATTATTATTAAGGTAAAACAATATGTCGGTGTGCAAATTATTGTACGGTAGATACATTGTAATATTCTTGCGATTAGGTCTGGAACCAGACGGTTCTGTATATACTTTCTTATAACATGGTATAGACGTTTTAATCTTCACTGTTTTTAAGAGCTTTCACGTTAGAACTAGGTAGTTTGGCATGAGTTTCTAATGTTTTACTGAAAGATTTCTAATTAATGTCGCCATCGTACATGCATTGGTTTCTTGAGGTCACTAATGCATAAGAAGCAATTTAGCATTCTTCATTGGTAATTCAGAGCGCTTGCGAACATGAGACAGTTTAACAGCATAAGTGGGTCCACATGCTGATGAGGAAGGATTTGTTGTAATCTCAACAGCATTGTTTTCGTTTTAGGTACGCTTTTGCGCGAGTCTTTGATCAGCGATTTTATCCGAGACGATACGACCAGTCCTAAACTTCGTAGGTGTACTGATTAGCCGTTCGGATCCCTTCAGGTATTCAGCAAATAAACGTGAATCGAATTTAAACAAGGCAGGTTACTAGTACATATGGCGCATTACATTAGGGCGATTACATTCAGAAGAACTGTGTTGAAATTAATCTGTTTTCAAAATCGAATTCCTTACACACTCACACAAAAATCCGAGGGTGATTTCGCTAGGTATGTTATAGATAATCACGTTATTTTGAGAGACAATAGACTTAGCAAATTCGCCAGCGAAAATGTCGATAACAGAGTTCAATTTCATAATGACTTCAAGTTCCGCAGGAATCACATACATAATCAGTGCGTGGATCATCAATACCTCCAGGCAGGAACCAAGGTATATAAACAATAATAGAGGATAAAGTAATTCGAAAATCATAGTAAGATATTATTTTTATTGCTTAGGAATAAGTTTAGTTGTCACTTCAACGACCCTTGCAAAAGAGAAATAATTTGTCACGAAAATCAGAATTGCGTGAAAAACATTTCTCAGTTCGTCATTCAAGGGAAGGCTATGTCAGCAGCTGAATCTGTTGGAAATAAGGAAGGATTTCACTAATCATTGACATTTGTTAGTTAATTTCATTAACAAAATCTTAGAAATTCGCACAACTATGCATAGAAGTCGTCGTTGAGTGTCATGATACTCGGGCAATCTGATAGTTAATTCTCATATGATATGAGTTTGGATCACACGAGGTGTATTGGATTCTTCAGAAGCGCAGATAAACTGAATTGACCTTACCAAACACTAAGAAACACACATTCACGGATTTCTCCCGACAGACTACAAACAGCGAACACTACCTACCCTACTCAAAATATGTACTCAATAACGTCAACTAAAAATGCGAATTCGGATACATCAACAGAGACAAAGAATCATTAGTAAGCGACATTCCTTAAGATATTCAAGATTTATATCAGGCTCATCATACAAAAGAGTAAACCATATGGTTTAATTAATTAGTTAGAATATTGTGGTAAACAACAAAAAACTACATTCATTAACATTTCTACATACAACAACTGAGGTCATCAGACTGAGGTTTCTCAAAATCACACTCTCACATAGTGTACACTATTATTATCATCATCATCATCATCATTTGTGTTTATCTTGAGAAATATTTGAGAACGCATATTAGATCAGAAGAACATAAATGGTAAATGTGATAATTCTATGTGATATTCAAACACGTATTCCTGACTGAATCGTCAAGTAACAGTCGTTTATGTGAACAGATTTGAGAGGACGAAAGTAGTGCATGTTGTATTCATGTCGAAGTAATACGGTTCATCGAGAATAACATCTTCTTGTTGGACATTATTATCTACTGAATCACTTCAATCATACTTTCTAGCTGTGAAACACACTATGATCTTGAGTTAAATAGAGGTGTAAAAGCTGAGTGTCCAGTTGACCATAATAGATATGACAAAATGATAACGATTAATGCAATAAATAACCAGTGATAATGATTATGGAACTGAAATCACTCACCACTATCTCACTTAGTATCACCAATTCATTAGCACTGAAACGAATGACGACGTTTAAATGACTCAAGTTTTCTTCCTGACGATATGGATCGATGAAGCTGTACAGTCGATTTCATGTGTGATTTATTGGACGGTTAGTAGTCTCTGGTTAATCAGAGACGATTTACAAAAATAGTAAAGATATTCGAACTCATTCAATTAGATGAACTGATATGATATTGAGTCGAAATAATGAATAGCATTCTATTATGTGAGGTAATAATTAATAGATAGATTGGTGAAATTTCAACCCATACTTCAGAATGGTTTGTCGGATTATATTCAGCTCATCATGAGTTTTTTCTTCAGTGCACACTCTCCTTTCTCCGGAGGATAGAGGACGGGCTGAATTACTCTCCATACTCAGAGCATCAAAAACTGAGTTTCTCAATTTTGCCCGTTTCATTTCGTTTCCATAGTTTAGTAAAAACCCTGTATTTCGCCACAGAGTAGTACTACTTCCTTTCAGCTTTCAGTGGAAATTGAGCAATGCTATCATATTTGAACTCGGCTATCAACAGGTCAGAACGGAAAATTCATGTACTCCATCACAGTTCTCATTATCCAATTGTTTTGTCTATAAAATAAATTGACCGGAATGACAACGATAAAATTGAAGACAATTAAGAGGCAGAAAATCGGAATAAGTTTCGTAAACACACCGTTCAAATGCGACCGCATATCAAAACCTCAACGTCAGTTGCATGTTTACACTTCTTGCAGCGAAGTTGTAGGGCCACACCTGCTTAAGAACGGCAGTTCAACCCGTTCCAATACTGCTGAATGTTAGTGATGAGATTTATCAAACATTGTCGTTTTGAAAATAACTGAATCAAAATCAGTGTTTGTATCGTCACTTCAATATTTGTAACAATTATTTACAAAATTACTATGTACTACTGCTGAATCAGTGCAAAGTTGTGTGTACAGGTGAGGCTAATTTGAAATCTAATCCACTAGAGATTATTAAACCTCAGACTCATTGCATTTACATTTATAGTTCATGGTGGGTAATCAATTCATGGAATGTAGAGTGTAAATTGTTATTGCATGGATTCTAATATCAAATTGATCCTTTAAAACAAAACACTATTGCAAATAAATACACATTAGTCTAGATGACATTGGATATATTCAATTATGTAACAAGTCGTTTTCGTGATTATAAGGCAAACAACTTAATTGACATCGACAGGAGTTCATTATCCACGTGAGATATTAGTTAGTAATTTATATTATTATTAGCACGAACTGCTTCCTCATTATTGGTGAACTATGATGTTACAGAATAAAAATTTCTTTATCTGGAGATGTCAAGTGATTATATTTTGGAGGTTTAGTCGGTCATAACTAAACTCCATTTTCTATAATAGAAACTTGACAAAATTAACCGCGTTTGTTTTTCAGGGTATTTTGTAAGTACAAGATTACTTGAAACTGTTCAGGAATACAGTAACCAGATTTCTGTTCTTAAAACAAGTTTTCAGGATGTCTGCATAATATGATTGTGGAAAGTGAAGAGAATTCACTGTGAAACACATTTCTTATTCATATGGAATGAGAATTTCACAATAAAGAAAATTATTTTCATTGAATATCGTATTAAACAGGGGAGTAAATTAGGTAAGACCAATCTACTGTTTAATGCAAAATCAAACAGTGATTCAACGAAATGTGATAATCATACATCCAATAAATCGTTTGCATAACTTTGATGCGTCTCGTACAAAATTCATTGTTCCTTCATTCTTGTTGTCATCTTGTTTACTTAAAGTGTTGTTCTCTTTTCTCTTCATTTTCATTCTGTCGAATTTCTGTTCGTAGACATTCCCCTTTCGACTGGTGTGAGATACTACTTATGTCGGTCATCGGCTATGAGTAGTATATATCACATCACGGAATATCGAGCATGAACATTCATTACGAACGGTTCACAGGATTCTGTATCCTTTCAAATATAAAAGTAGCATATACAGTAATCATTTGAATATATTTGACACTAATTCTTCATTTGTTCAATCGATAAATATTATGTACTATGTGACCGATTCCACAATTTATTCTTATATTCTACCTGAAGTTCAACGCAATTTTCTCTTAGAATTCAAATCATATCACTATTTGTTACGAAAGTGAACGTCTAATTCAAATTGGTTTGATAGGCAGGTTGTATCAAAGTGTTTGGTTACTTTGTTCAGTATAATTCTTGAGCTACGGATTTATGAAGTGGGTACACTAACTGATCACTGAGCAGCAGTCAACCCTATGTTTATCTAGTCGTCAGTGTTGATTTAATTCTATCATATTAGATATAAAGTACCAAATTTAATATTCTCTTAGAATAAATATGTTGATTTGGTTGGAATGGGGAAACGTGGAATCAATTTAAATTTGATGATCGGCAAACTGGTGAATGTGTCAACATTGATTACAAACGGTTCACAGACTTCTACAGTTGCAAGTATTTTTATACTTAATACCGATATGTGAATATTTTAATGTCGAACACAAAATTGTGCTCCACGCTTCACTGAAGAAAAAACTCATGATGAGCTGAATATAATCCGACAAACCATTCTGAAGTATGGGTTGAAATTTCATCAATCTATCTATTAATTATTACCTCACATAATAGAATGTTATTCATTATTTCGACTCAATATCATATCAGTTCATCTAATTGAATGAGTTCGAATATCTTTACTATTTTTGTAAATCGTCTCTGATTAACCAGAGACTACTAACCGTCCAATAAATCACACATGAAATCGACTGTACAGCTTCATCGATCCATATCGTCAGGAAGAAAACTTGAGTCATTTAAACGTCGTCATTCGTTTCAGTGCTAATGAATTGGTGATACTAAGTGAGATAGTGGTGAGTGATTTCAGTTCCATAATCATTATCACTGGTTATTTATTGCATTAATCGTTATCATTTTGTCATATCTATTATGGTCAACTGGACACTCAGCTTTTACACCTCTATTTAACTCAAGATCATAGTGTGTTTCACAGCTAGAAAGTATGATTGAAGTGATTCAGTAGATAATAATGTCCAACAAGAAGATGTTATTCTCGATGAACCGTATTACTTCGACATGAATACAACATGCACTACTTTCGTCCTCTCAAATCTGTTCACATAAACGACTGTTACTTGACGATTCAGTCAGGAATACGTGTTTGAATATCACATAGAATTATCACATTTACCATTTATGTTCTTCTGATCTAATATGCGTTCTCAAATATTTCTCAAGATAAACACAAATGATGATGATGATGATAATAATAGTGTAGACTATGTGAGAGTGTGATTTTGAGAAACCTCAGTCTGATGACCTCAGTTGTTGTATGTAGAAATGTTAATGAATGTAGTTTTTTGTTGTTTACCACAATATTCTAACTAATTAATTAAACCATATGGTTTACTCTTTTGTATGATGAGCCTGATATAAATCTTGAATATCTTAAGGAATGTCGCTTACTAATGATTCTTTGTCTCTGTTGATGTATCCGAATTCGCATTTTTAGTTGACGTTATTGAGTAGATATTTTGAGTAGGGTAGGTAGTGTTCGCTGTTTGTAGTCTGTCGGGAGAAATCCGTGAATGTGTGTTTCTTAGTGTTTGGTAAGGTCAATTCAGTTTATCTGCGCTTCTGAAGAATCCAATACACCTCGTGTGATCCAAACTCATATCATTTGAGAATTAACTATCAGATTGCCCGAGTATCATGACACTCAACGGCGACTTCTATGCATAGTTGTGCGAATTTCTAAGATTTTGTTAATGAAATTAACTAACAAATGTCAATGATTAGTGAAATTCTTCCTTATTTCCAACAGATTCAGCTGCTGACATAGCCTTCCCTAGAATGACGAACTGGGAAATGTTTTTCACGCAATTCTGATTTTCGTGACAAATTATTTCTCTTTTGCAAGGGTCGTTGAAGTGACAACATCGAACCGAAGGATCCCGAATCTTTCAGATAATAACAACTTTGTTATTGTCTGTGACTTTTATTGAATCAGATAGTGCTAGGAGTATATGTATTCCACACCTGCTACTACATGACTCAGTTTTTAATTTAACGTAAAATTCCATATTGAGATGAAAAAGCACTGATTAGATTAAGATTGAGACAATATCGTTAAGCAATTATGCGTTTTAATGTGGACTCACTTGTGAGCTCACTAGGATGCCATCGACACATTCTATCTGATCGTCAGCTCACGAGAGTTGAGCAAATAGCAATAGTTTTTAACAAAATTAGAGAGAAACACAGGTTGAAAGCCATTATTGAGTTGCTGTTAGCAATTAATGACAGCTAAGTAGTACAAAACGTAATTCTCCTTTTCAATAAACGCGTTAAACCAACTCAACATTTTCATTTGCGATGCATCCTGTATAACAGCACTTTCATATACGCCACTAAAATTATAACAAACCCCTTCAGTGGTATTCATACGAATGGTAATGATTACTGAGTGGCACTGAGTCAGTAGTTATGTGGGTGACTAGTAACTGGTAAATGGGCACAGAATACATATATGCCACACAAGTTACTTGTTCTTTGTGTGGGCTGTGATACTGCTTGCGTGCACAGACCAGAGCAGCTGATTTTCTAAGGTGATCCACAAGACAGTGGAGAAACGTCAGGTGATGCAGTCCCACGGTAGCTGTTGACCGATAATTGGTTTACACACCATTTGTTCCCTCACGACCTTGGAGTCCATGTGCACTACTTGTTTGTAATCAGGGTTTTACAACCTCTTAAGTGGTTCCTTCTCAGTGGCTGTATGCGCGTGGACATGTGAGAGCATTTCGAGAATCAGAATGGACTCTCTCTACCGTCGGCCGTCTCAGGTTATTTGGTGGCAACTAATCTCTCACCTTCATGTGCTTGAAAAATAAGAATAAGAAATAATCGATTTCTGCAAGTCGATCTTGTAATACTTGCCACTTCGACTTCTTTAATTTGGTGTTGTCTCAACGTAACCAATCTTGTCTAAGTGCTATATTTTGACGTTTCTAAAGTTTCGACATCGTTAGCCACCAACTTGTTGTAGATAGACGTGAATATTACGGGGATCAAAAAATTCTGCTTTTCTGGAATGCTGAATTATATCAGAATGAATCTTATTAATGTTGCGCATTATTGATGAAAATTTCAGCTGGAGCTTAACACATACAGTAGTAGAGTTTAAACATAGGTATTCTTACGGTTTGTGGTTTCCGGAACAGGCATTGGAACAGATCTAATAGTCTGAACGTCTTATGTGTTGCATGACTCAAAATCTTTATAACATTTCTATCAAACTTTATGTGCAAACACTCATAGCGTATTACGCGCCTGTTCTTAGTAGTGTGCGCATGAAGAATGACTTATTGTGGGAATCAGAACAGAGAATTTACTCTCTCGATACTTGGAACTGATTGTACCTTGAATTATAATTCCAGATGTACCGAACTTGAGTTTGACGCTTTATAGGAGAGACTCCAAATCTAATCCTCTTCTTCAAGATACTTAATAAACTATCCTTTACATCCAGTCAAGTAATTCAATATGCAGAAACTTTATTCAAAACACTCGTAAGTCCTTTTCATTAGTAAAACAAACTTATGCTAAATCATCTCTTTTGGTGAATTATTTTACCTGTGAATTCTCCGGACTGTGGAATAATCTACCACAATCCATATGCCAGCTGTGATAACTCCCAGTCATTGTTCACCGTATTTCATGCATACGGCTCTTCTAGAAATGCACTTAATGTTGTAGCACCTGCAAGTGTAACTTATTGCACAAGTTAGATTATAGGAACTGTCCCAGTCAACACTAAATGATTTGAATATATCCAACATGAACATTACATCAATGAGTCAAATGACACATGCATTATGGTATACCTTGCTGACATATTTTAGTAGCTATTTCTCTGTTGTCCCAACTTCTGTGCCCCTGTATGATTTTCACTCGATATAGATGGTTACAATAAGTTCGTTGTGGCGTAAAAAAGTCCTTTCAATGCACTGTGCATGAATCAACAAGATGTCCGCTTAAGAAGAATTAAAAGTTGGCGGCCGATGCATTTCATTGCTGTAATAAATGTCCTTAAAGTACTGCATACACACTTTTTGAACTACTGGCATGAATTCTGTAATTACTATAAATTATCAAGTGATTTCCTAATTTGAGGTGATACAATGTTTCCCAATTATTTGACGGGAAAAACTCTTATGGTTTGGTTATGGAGATGTATATGAAAATGATGCTCCCTTGAAACACAAGGTTACACAGATTTATCCAGTTCATGACTGTTGTTTGGTCATAAACTGACAAAGTTTATTATGAAACAACCTGTCGGTATGAATCAATCAGCAGCTAATTATCCTACATCACTAAGTCAGACCATCTAGCTTTGCTGTTGCAACACAAACTTCGGTAGACGGATCTGTAAGCCTACAGGAGCATTCTTCAAACCAACTGCAACAATCCGACAATCTAATTTATGGATTTTGTGTTTCTTCTAAGTAATTAATTGGAAAAAGTACACATTGGTTAATCGTAAGAACAAAAATGTACTCTGAAGAGTTCCTTTTAATTATTTGATTGAAACACGATACCATCACTCAAATACACGTTTATTACCTTCTTTCTCTGTGGGATTTTATTCATGCCATTCTACAATTACATTACATGAGTCTACAGTGTCTTGAATTGTCAAACCTGGCCATGTTTGAGAAATCGATCAAACACGTGAACAGGAAATGAAATAGCTTTTGAAATAATTTCAGAATAGGGAATCTATGAAAGAAATTAGGAACAATATAAAAGTTTAAGTTCATGTAGTCAAGCCTGAACGTATGCAAATGCATCTAGACAATGATAACTGAGCTCTTATTCTAGCAGCATTCTACCGAATTATGTTGATCTCATTCCTATTGGCTACTTCAGACCACAACATTTTGTGCATTGTAACTGGGTTTGTTAATTAAACATTTTTATTTATTCCAGTCTTGCTTGTTTGGCACACAATGGAAAGCACTTATCGTACACAAATTTCATCTCAGAATACAACACACATATACTGAAAAGTGCTTTTCAGTAGTACAACACTAGTTCAGAGGTGATTTCCTCACTAACTCCTCTGGTGATCTATCTAACATAAATTTGAATAGGCTATCCTATCAATCAACAGATATCCCGTCAATCCATTCCGACAACCTTATTTCTAACTGCTTATCTTCTGTAATGTCATTATCTTTACGTTTACTATTATACCCGTCAACCATCTTGTAGACGTCTGACTATATAACTGTTTGACATTTACCTAGTTGATTGATAATCTGGAAATACGTTGATGTGCTATGGTTATCGAAGTTAGTCGAAATTCCAAGGATTTATCCGGCCCACAGTTATGATGTTTTCCGAATCGAAATCCCTGTCCGTAGTTGTCACCATCTATTCATATTATTGATAGTATGTTATTGAAAATCACTGCTAACCATCGTTTATGTATTAGGAAAGTGTCCCTGTTGATCACTGTGATACTTGTTCCCAAGTTTCTTCAAATTAATCGAGGATTTGGGAACATTTGTCAAAATTTGTTTGTGTTCCTTCAACATGATAAGCTCTTTATTCCAGACTGGCGCTATATACGACGGAAGTCAATATAAGTAACACAAAACACTGTATTTACATGCTAAATGTATGTTGATTTGATGGTTGAATTCGTCAGTCTTTTTAAGCTAGATCACCACGAAAAACCTGGAAGCACTAGACGGCCGTATCATGCTATTGTTGAAGTCCTCAGAAGTGTGCAACCATCATCCCGCTCTCGGGATTCGAAATGAGATTCCTCGCTCACACGCGCAGAATCTTAACTTGTAGACCACTGAGCTGGCCGACATTCAACGGTGTTAATGTCTAACTTCAATCAATCTGCCATATTGTGCGACCGTACACCATTTTGTCCATTGTGTAACAGGGTGGATTAAGAAAGATATAATCACAAATATAATTCGGATTGGAGGTTTATAATATCCAGTTCAGGTGTCTGGTTATCAGTAATGACAATAACAACGTCAATTTAAGCTCTCAAAATAAATTAGCAAGTTCAGATTATATCAACAGATAATTATACTTACTTAGGTAACCAACAATACGGAGAATACAAGTCACTCAACATGGATGATTTATCGGTATAAAGTTGTCAGTCTTAAAAGAGGTTAATCGTGGAATTTATAACTGAATTACAACATTTTTCCACCATGAGACTGGGGAATATTTGTCCGAGTGACATATGTAGTTTCTGCATTCTCTATTCTGTATATAATTCCGAGCAGCGAGTGTGAACTGAGGAATAATCTTAGATTCAAGCTACCTGCCAGATCATTTCAACCATCTTACATCTTAGTCTTTCATAACTTCGCAAACTGATTGTTGATTGTTGTAGATGTCTACCAGAAGTGACTGAAGCTGCAATTCATGTTCATCTTCACTTTATAATAAATTATTTGCTACTTTGCGGTAGATCGACTAGTCTTTTTTGAAAGAACCCTGATCACATATGCCGCCACAAACCTTCCGAGAAATCTTCCATATCAATTCGTGAATCTCTACAATACTGAAGTCTGTAGCCAGTTACGACTAGACTAATTTCTCTTCAGAACTGTTCAAGTGAACAAATACACAGAGCATATTGTGATTTCGGTGAAATAATATGATGCTGTATCACATTAGTTTCATAAATGGTACGATGTTTCAGGAATTGAACTACTATTCAACATATTGTTGATTCAATCAGACATTTCAATGAGTGAATAGCAAACTATCATTTATTTGGCAGATAAATAAAAATATGCACATCCATTTGGCAAAACACAAAAACAACTATGTATAATACATCATCAAGGAGATTGACGTTTGAAGAAGGGCATTGTGATTGAATTGTGATTCATTGGTTTATTTTCATAGATTACATGTTAATACTGAAAGGCTGAGTGAACAAAAACATGTAAAGAAGAGATGTGATCGAGTCCTAAATCGTATTGAAATATAGATTGTTCTGTAGTTATCAAAATTTCTCTAATCAGCATAAGACAATAATGGGAAAACGAGGAATGTGTTGCAAAATATCATACAGCTGTGGTGTATACCACTTTTTCCTGAAGAAATAAGTGGTATGTAACACCGTTTTCTATCAGAAATCATTCATTTATAAAGTCAATTTCACAATGCTTCGCACAGTTATACATACTCAATATGTATTAGTATATAAACTGGAAAACAGACGACGTGGAGTAATAAGACAAAATGCTACAGGAAAATCATGCATGGAAATAGTTAACTAACTTAGTATTCCTACGCTACTGCAATACGGACGTCCATCATACAATATCACGCCACCATTATTGATCCACATGTTGACTTCGAAGACAGGACTGTTAATATTAATTTACATTCTATACGGAAGTAGAAAACACTGAAAAAGGAATAATCTTGTCTCTATTGTAACGTGCGATTATCTTGAGGACTGTGATCAGAGTTAAGAAACTAGAAGCAGTGGTTAGTAATCCAGGTAGCAACGAATGTTATTATTGCAATACACACTGGGAAAATCTCACTGGGTCTATCCATCAAATAAAGAATAAACATTTCTGTATAAAACAAACAAAACTGTCTGATTCTTCCCTATCGGAAGTATACACTAAATTACATTTTCTCTTCAATTCGTATTTTCCAAACATAAGATATCTGTAGCGATTGTAATTCATAATAACATCACTTACCAAATTATATTTCAATAGTTTTAATTTATCAGTATGGGGAAGTGTAGAGATGGTATTATTTCGAAAGGTGAGTTCACAAGCCGATCAAAGTTAGACCACCATTGAAAACCTGGAAGCAGTGGACGGCCGTCTTGCTCTTATACTACTAGGACTACTGAGAAGTGCGGATCCGTGTCGAGTATGAGAGTTAACTACTAAAGAAAATGGATGAAGGATAATTTTACAGCGAGTAGGTAGTTAGAAAATTCGTCACTAACAATTTTTCTAATAATCCTAGAGATGATTGGAGTAATGTTTATGGGCCGATAATTGTTCATGTCAATCTTATTTCTAACGTGCTGCAATAATATGCAGTTTCCCAACAGTAAGGATAAATGCGTGGTTCCATAGTGAGAGCAAACATTATTTAAAGAAGAAGAAGGGCACAACCGCATTTGAAGAGAAAGTATGAAATTCCGTCTACCAAATGACCGCTCAAAACCTTGAGGGTACATATAGCCTTCTTATTTTTAAAGCACATGAACGGGATAGACTAGTTGACACCAAATACCCTGAGACGGCCGACGGTAGAGAGAGTCCATTCGGTTTCCCGAAATGCTCACACATGTCCACGCGCATACAGCCACTGAGAAGGAACCACTTAAGAGGTTGTAAAACCCTGATTACAAACAAGTAGTGCACATGGACTCCAAGGTCGTGAGGGAACAAATGGTGTGTAAACCAATTATCGGTCAACAGCTACCGTGGGACTGCATCACCTGACGTTTCTCGACTGTCTTGTGGATCACCTTAGAAAATCAGCTGCTCTGGTCTGTGCACGCAAGCAGTATCACAGCCCACACAAAGAACAAGTAACTTGTGTGGCATATATGTATTCTGTGCCCATTTACCAGTTACTAGTCACCCACATAACTACTGACTCAGTGCCACTCAGTAATCATTACCATTCGTATGAATACCACTGAAGGGGTTTGTTATAATTTTAGTGGCGTATATGAAAGTGCTGTTATACAGGATGCATCGCAAATGAAAATGTTGAGTTGGTTTAACGCGTTTATTGAAAAGGAGAATTACGTTTTGTACTACTTAGCTGTCATTAATTGCTAACAGCAACTCAATAATGGCTTTCAACCTGTGTTTCTCTCTAATTTTGTTAAAAACTATTTCTATTTGCTCAACTCTCGTGAGCTGACGATCAGATAGAATGTGTCGATGGCATCCTAGTGAGCTCACAAGTGAGTCCACATTAAAACGCATAATTGCTTAACGATATTGTCTCAATCTTAATATAATCAGTGCTTTTTCAACTCAATATGGAATTTCACGTTAAATTAAAAACTGAGTCATGTAGTAGCAGGTGTGGAATACATATACTCCTAGCACTATCTGATTCAATAAAAGTCACAGACAATAACAAAGTTGTTATTATCTGAAAGATTCGGGATCCTTCGGTTCGATGTTTTAAACAGTCGACCCATTTTGCTATACATGTTAATCCTAATGCTAATTATGAGTTATACAACAAAAATCAACGACATCTAAATACTTTACATCGAATAACTTTCAATTGTACCGAATGTTTCAAAATGCTTGTGGGTGGATTAAAAGAAGATTTCGCTTAACGAGCTTCTATGTCTAGTAGCAGTGGATCATCAATACCTCCAGGCAGGAACCAAGGTATATAAACAATAATAGAGGATAAAGTAATTCGAAAATCATAGTAAGATATTATTTTTATTGCTTAGGAATAAGTTTAGTTGTCACTTCAACGACCCTTGCAAAAGAGAAATAATTTGTCACGAAAATCAGAATTGCGTGAAAAACATTTCCCAGTTCGTCATTCAAGGGAAGGCTATGTCAGCAGCTGAATCTGTTGGAAATAAGGAAGAATTTCACTAATCATTGACATTTGTTAGTTAATTTCATTAACAAAATCTTAGAAATTCGCACAACTATGCATAGAAGTCGCCGTTGAGTGTCATGATACTCGGGCAATCTGATAGTTAATTCTCAAATGATATGAGTTTGGATCACACGAGGTGTATTGGATTCTTCAGAAGCGCAGATAAACTGAATTGACCTTACCAAACACTAAGAAACACACATTCACGGATTTCTCCCGACAGACTACAAACAGCGAACACTACCTACCCTACTCAAAATATGTACTCAATAACGTCAACTAAAAATGCGAATTCGGATACATCAACAGAGACAAAGAATCATTAGTAAGCGACATTCCTTAAGATATTCAAGATTTATATCAGGCTCATCATTGAAAAAAAGAGTAAACCATATTGTTTAATTAATTAGTTAGAATATTGTGGTAAACAACAAAAAACTACATTCATTAACATTTCTACATACAACAACTGAGGTCATCAGACTGAGGTTTCTCAAAATCACACTCTCACATAGTGTACACTATTATTATCATCATCATCATCATTTGTGTTTATCTTGAGAAATATTTGAGAACGCATATTAGATCAGAAGAACATAAATGGTAAATGTGATAATTCTATGTGATATTCAAACACGTATTCCTGACTGAATCGTCAAGTAACAGTCGTTTATGTGAACAGATTTGAGAGGACGAAAGTAGTGCATGTTGTGTTCATGTCGAAGTAATACGTTTCATCGAGAATAACTTCTTCTTGTTGGACATTATTATCTACTGAATCACTTCAATCATACTTTCTAGCTGTGAAACACACTATGATCTTGAGTTAAATAGAGGTGTAAAAGCTGAGTGTCCAGTTGACCATAATAGATATGACAAAATGATAACGATTAATGCAATAAATAACCAGTGATAATGATTATGGAACTGAAATCACTCACCACTATCTCACTTAGTATCACCAATTCATTAGCACTGAAACGAATGACGACGTTTAAATGACTCAAGTTTTCTTCCTGACGATATGGATCGATGAAGCTGTACAGTCGATTTCATGTGTGATTTATTGGACGGTTAGTAGTCTCTGGTTAATCAGAGACGATTTACAAAAATAGTAAAGATATTCGAACTCATTCAATTAGATGAACTGATATGATATTGAGTCGAAATAATGAATAACATTCTATTATGTGAGGTAATAATTAATAGATAGATTGATGAAATTTCAACCCATACTTCAGAATGGTTTGTCGGATTATATTCAGCTCATCATGAGTTTTTTCTTCAGTGAAGCGTGGAGCACAATTTTGTGTTCGACATTAAAATATTCACATATCGGTATTAAGTATAAAAATACTTGCAACTGTAGAAGTCTGTGAACCGTTTGTAATCAATGTTGACACATTCACCAGTTTGCCGATCATCAAATTTAAATTGATTCCACGTTTCCCCATTCCAACCAAATCAACATATTTATTCTAAGAGAATATTAAATTTGGTACTTTATATCTAATATGATAGAATTAAATCAACACTGACGACTAGATAAACATAGGGTTGACTGCTGCTCAGTGATCAGTTAGTGTACCCACTTCATAAATCCGTAGCTCAAGAATTATACTGAACAAAGTAACCAAACACTTTAATACAACCTGCCTATCAAACCAATTTGAATTAGACGTTCACTTTCGTAACAAATAGTGATATGATTTGAATTCTAAGAGAAAATTGCGTTGAACTTCAGATAGAATATTAGAATAATCTAGATGACATTTAATATATTCAATTATGTAACAAGTCGTTTTCGTGATTATAAGGCAAACAACTTACGTGACATTGATAGGTGTTCATCATCCACGTGAGATATTAGTTAGTAATTTATGTTATTATTAGCACGAAATGCTTCCTCATTATTGGTGAACGATGATGGTACAGAATAAAATTTGTTTATCTGGAGATGTCATGTTATTATATTTTGGAGGTTTAGTCGGTTATAACTAAGCTCCATTTTCCATAATAGAAACTTGACAAATTTAACCGCGTTTGTTCAGGAATATAGTAACCAGATTTCTGTGCTTAAAATGAGTTTACAGGATAATACGAAAATATTTGTGCATACATACGGAGTGAGGGATCGTGGATGCTCATTGCTGAAGAGTCTCATACTAGGACTAAACTGATATCAAATGCTTCCAGATTTCCAATGGTGATCTAACATTCATCGATCCGTTAACTCCATTAAAGTCTCAAAAATCTCCACAACCCAATACTGATAATTCTAAGGCGTTTTGATCACTTTTTTAATTTTCTGTTCTGTTGTGACATTATGGTTTCCCAATAAAAGTTAAAGGGTAAAATCAAGACTAAAATATAATATGACGACAAGTTTTACGTTGCAAAATATGTTATTCATAGAACGTTAGCTTTCTTCATTCAATCTAAATGTTATTCAATGAATAATTCTGTGTTTGAATTAGAATAATTCAAAATGTAAATGTCAACCAACAATCATATATTTCAGTAGCTATTATAATGACGTAGAACATGCGCTACAGAAAAAACGCTCTTTCTTGATACTTCAAGCCTTTGCTTCTCATCTAAACTAAGATTTTTCACGTCATCTGACATCGAATTAAGACTAGAATCACTAATATGATAATCAACCCTATTTGAGTCTGAACCATTACACTTAAGGACATCAAAAGGCACTTGCATCTATCATGACTGCCTCAGGTTTTTGATAATGAATAGGTTCATTTAACATATTTTCCTCAGATTTGTAAGAAGTTTCATCAGAAATATGTGAATCATTAGGAAAAGTCACACCTGGTACAATAGCATGAGAATTCTGATAAATCGGTTGATTAGGAACTGTTTTCTCACAAGAATTCTGGATTTCATTTAACTCTGAACTGCTTTTTGACTCTTTACTGTTCGACTCAGTAGAATCAGAATTACAAGACTTAATATTAGTTGCAATAACATGAACATTAGTATTGCAGACTGACTGAATATGTTCAATATCACCACATTTAAAGCATTTAGAATTACGAAATTTACATGAATTAAAAGCATGGAACTTGCCACAGGACAAACACTGACCAAACTTGTGCCCATCTTCGTGAAACGCACTGCAACTCCGCAATGAATTATTTGCATAACCTTGAATATGCACTGGATTAGGATAACGTGATGTAGTAGAACTTTTAATGTCCTGATGAATCATTTTAGGAAATTCGCCTTCTTTACTGCAATCAAAATTTGCATACCTGACATGGTCTAGTAGCAATGCCTTGAGAGTTGTATAAGGAAGCGAAATGGGTTTTTCCGGCATAGCCAGCGTTCTTAATAAACTGTATGCTTCTTTACCGATGAATGTGAGGAAATATGCCATAACATTATTATCCTCATCATCTCCCTTCGTCATGACCCAGATTTCGAACCTTTCGAAATAATCCTCAAAAGCTTCAGAAGTTGAATGAATGTCCAACTTTTCCATTGCAGGCTCAATCGCGACGCCAATATAATGTTTCTACTTATTGGAATTATAGCACGAACTAAGAGTCCAAGAAATAACGCACTTGAATTAAGAAAACAGGCACAAACGAATGTTCTGTATTTGGAATTCGAAATTGTGTAATCAACATGTACAAAAGTATCATTAGTCAATTCCAACAACACACTAAACCAATATGACCACCCAGCTATCCAACTAATTATTGTTCAATGAACCAAATCTAAATAACTATAAATAAGGAAGTTGATAAAGGATGCGAGAAAATTACCAATCACAACAAATCAGTGTTATTCTATCCTGTCTGGCTAGATCACGCACAGATTCATTCAAAAGATACCATTTGATTGCTCTAAAACACAGAGTGTTTCCAATTCTGAAAGAGTGCCTCAATGCACAATTTCAGTCAATACAAAGCGACGAAGTCAAAAGGAGGAACAAACCAATAAGGCTGCCGCCAAGACTAGGTATCAGGTCAAACAACATAAATGCATTTCAGGAAAAAAACACGAAAAATTAGAGAAGACATGGGAAAAATAGAAACTGTAATGAAATACAAATATTAACAACTCAAATGGAATCAAAACGATTAACAATGTACAACTAAAGGAATCAATAGAAACAAACTGCAAGTGTATACATGGAGGGATTCACACACAAAGCATTTAAAATTGATCTTACATAAACCGTTCTAAATGAAGTGGCTTTCACAGACGCTAACAGAAATATGTTTATGGTAGCTCAAACTGCATAAAATCATTGATCCTCGTGTCATTCTCTTCAGTTTCCACAGTTATATTATCCAGCTTAATCATCCGAAATCCGATCAGATGTAAGGCGATACCCATCGTTGGAAATAGAATAACCTGTGAATTGTAATAGCTCTACGTATTGAATGAAATTGTAAGGTTAATGATCAGAAATAAATATGGATTAGATAAATTGAAAGACAATAATGTAAAAACAAGTCAGAAGTTATGTAATATGTAAATTACTATGAATGACGTACAAATTGGTGAATGAGGTGGAGTAAGTGCTGGATAAATTCCCCAATACGTTTCATCTTTTTCAACATATCTGAATGCGTATAAGCTATGAAAATACAAAGAACATGGTTGTGGGCATAACTTTGTGTTTTAACTTCTGGACTGTGTGCCCTGTTAATATATACGTAATCATATCGCCAATCAGAAGCAGTGAATTATCGATCGAACCAGTGACACATAGAACACGTGCGAGCAGCCTAGAATTCTGCTTGGTCCTGCTTTCCGCCTAGCGCAGCAACTAATGTCCAAAACGCTAATCTCTGCTTCTGAAATGTGAATCATGTATTGCAAACATAGTAGGTTTATATACACCAGTCAAACAGACCACAACGTACCATAAAATGGTAAATAACATTTTTACAAGATCTGACCAAAAGTGGCTGTGAATTTGGGAGGCAGTGACTAATAGACAGAGCATAATTCAAGAATGATAAAACGTATAATAATGATTCATAAATCAAAATAAAACTTAGAATAAGAAGAATATGATCATGAATAGTTTAGTTATTTAACGATCATACGGTAAAAGTATACGTTAAGTATTGGTCCATGAATGGATCCCAAAGTTATAATTCATTATGCTGATCAAGACCTAACACTTTTTAAAAGTCATATTATAATGGTCTGTAGAACAAAATAAAACTTATAATAAGAAGGATGTAAATACACGTAATCGATTTGCTGAACACTTATACAGTAAGAATATATTAATTATAGTCCATCCATCTATCAGAATTCGCCTATAATTTACTGCCGAGTTTCTACGGCTTCATTTATCTCAATTGAGTAATGGACATATAAATGGATGCGTGGTTGATTTTCCTTACAACTGCTATCAGTGCAACTTATGCTGAGACGTGAAACGGTTCAGTTACACCCGAGTCGCGATTGTGAGAGCATGATGTGGTTAATTTATTCTAGACCATAACCCTAGTTTCGATTCTTATCAAAGTGTCACAGCTTCAGTGAATTTCTCAAGTCCCTTACTAAATGCTTTCTGAACACGCCACCACAGAGTTCATCTCTTCCGTTTCCGGTGTACAGACGTTAATAAAGATTGAGTTTTAGATCGGTCCCTTAACTTCAGCACTCTACCCAGTCTAATTTTAATAAATCGCGTGATGTACAATCGGTCAAAAACATTACACTTTTCTCCGTAACTTTCTTGTCTGTGACTTCAAAATGTATCTAACCTGCAGTGTTAACATTTCCTCGGATGCACTATGTACTGCTCAAAGAAGATATGGCGGAAGTGGTATGCTGATGTATACGCGCATCATTCCCATCAGTCGTCGGAGAAACACATTTTTACGGTTACGAGAGTCGTTTCTGTTGAGAACTAGAGTTACTGAGGCTGTTCTGAGCTGGAAACTTTTAAAACGTACATTTGGCTATTGATCTCATTTGCTCATTTTACGGCGAATCTAGTTATGTCCCCTCTTTCCAAAATGCAGAGCAGCGATGACCGTGAAACATGATAAATCCCTTAAAATACTAACCTACGAATAACCATTACAGAGGTGATGTCTAACAGCTGTCATGACGATTATTTTGTTTGCCAGAACACTGTAATTCTTTTCTATTTACTGTGTGAAGAAAAGTTTGGAACTGAGTATATTCACCGGGAAATGAGTAAATGATCATTAGAAAATGATACGGTATCTTGAAATGATCTACTTTACTGTTGAATGAATGAATATTTGATGATTGTAAAATGATTCACTGTTGATTTTTGTTTAATCTTGGTGTTCATTATAAGTTTAGGTGTTCAAAATCTCCATAACCAATTGAAGTCAGTAATTTCATAAATTGATGGGAATATTTAAGTTATCTGCCATGCACATAGTTCTACTTACTACAATAAAAAGAGTTAAAATATCTCAGTTAGTTGCATTACTTTATATTTTGAAAAACCATTCTGCATTACTTTTCACTTTTAATATCTACTTAGTGTGAATTAAATGTAGAACATGCTGTTGCTGTCAATCTAATTTATTTAGATTTTCCAGATCTTCAACATTATAAGGAGTTCATTATGTGTACCTCACTGTTATTATGTGTGTGTGTGTACTTGTGAGTCTGTGAAATGTGGCATTTGCAATATGATGCAGTGAAGTGGGAATTTGTGTGTGTGTTTGTCTTGATTGTGTGATGAACAAACTGGTACATGTGGTTGTGTGAATTTCACAATATTTTTTCGATCATTTCATTTAAACCGTTCGACCGACTTATAGAGATGTATGAAATCAGATAACGGAGAAGAGGAAAACAAACGTGACAGTGTACAGCATTAAATCTCACATGCACTTGAGTCTGCATAAATGTCATTTCGTCAAACTCGTCAATGAACTCAATTTACAGACAGTGTCATTCGATCAGTGATAATGACTTATAAAAATAAACTTTCGACTGAAATCATGTTGCAATGAGCTGTTGGAATGATGATTGGTGCATCAAGAAGATAGATGTCACCGAATTGTTTCAGTTTCCTGTGCTACATTTCATTAAAGATGAATTACATGATCCTCATTTTCTGACATACACCTAACTAGATATCTCGAGTAAAATAACTGAGGTGTGAGTAGATATTTGGAGACGTATTACGCTTATGGGTACCCATTGGCTCATCTACACATGGACACTTGGTTGACCTATTTAAACAGACGATATACATACTCAAGTTACATCCTCAATCACTCACACACAGCAAGAGAATCACACTTTACTCCCCAGTTCTATTGCCACTGAGTGCGAAATGAATTAGGTCATGTTTGAGATAGAAATAAACAGTGGTACTTGGAACTTTTGTTTTCCTTACACAATGCACATTCTTAATGCTTCACTGAAATGATCATGCGCTTTCGAAAGATGTAGCTGAGATTCAAGACGTGCATTGAGTGTATGTGATTAGGTGTGATACAGAGGCAATAGTAATGGGACTCAAAAATAATCAACAAATTAGACTGGCCGGAAGCTTGAGCAAGCTATGCGGACTCTCATAGCAACCGACAGAACAAGTTCATTACTTACTTCTTGTAATTTTCGATATCTATGAACAATGTTTCAATCAGTATCATTGTACTAGTGAGGAATTTGCTGAATTACCAAACATATCTCTATTTTATTAAAGACCACTGTATGTCATCAGTCAACCATTATGCGAATGAATGTTTGAGTTGCAGTAGAGCAATATGAATGTGCCAAGAAATTTAGTGTATATTGTGGTTAATAATAACGATAATATACGTAATGATAATAACAATAATGAAAGTATATTCGAAAGACTAAATATTGACATGTTGAGATGTAAGAAGGTTTCCACATCCGTTAGTTTATAAAACCAATTTCAAAATGAAAAGACAAACATATCAAAGACGTTTATTTTCTTGAACAATTTGATCTACTTCACTCAACTGTTCTTATTAATCTTAATGAATATTCAGTGAAAACATACATTTGATCAACAGTGAAACGTATATAATCAAAATAATTGGCTATGGTGAGTTTACTTGTCACAGTCTCCCGGTTTGTGTCGTGGAAAGAAGAATTGCGTGAAAATCATGTGAGAATGAATTAATCACAGAACACGTGTTTGACAGTATTTTATAGTTACTCAATTGCTGTACAATGATGGCACACGAATATCTATGTCCTGCCATAGTTCATTTGTCGTTTGAATTTCGCAGCAGTTACTCTTGATTGTTCAAAATTGAGTGATATGAATTTGGATAACACGGGCAGTATTGGTTTTTTCGGAAGTAAGAGTAAATCTCACTGATTAATACTAACTCTCTTCAATAACCCCTGCCGAAAGACTACAAACACCGAATATCAATCAAAGTATCTCATCGTAAACATCAACTACGTAAAGAGTTTTGAAATAGCGGATGCTGACATAAGCGGCAGGCTATATATATATAGGAACTCAATTTGATTCTGCTGCAAAACTAAGAAGAATTTCATTATCAAATATATTTCAAGACGTATTCTATGTTTTGCGAAATTTGATCACTATCATCTCACGATGATGTCCAACTTCAATCAGTACTTAACACATACGTACATTTGGTCAACAGTCATATGCATCTATACAGAATATCGTGTGTCGATCAATTTATCTGTCACACTGTAATGATATAAAACGATACACAGAACGTCATAAAGATTATTTGATCAATCATCTTAATGACAATCTCACAAAACATATTCATGAGACGTATTAACTAGTCGAGTCTAAAATCATCGGAATTATTACTGATAGTTCCATAGATTTATGAACTGCGGACGTACAAACTAGACAATTCTATATGAACGCCTTCACTAAACTCATTTGAAATCAGATGATAAATGGAATCAGTGTTTATTCATAGCTAAAGCAATACTTCCTGTAACCTGAAGGACAACCTACTCGATTTCACTTCAATCTCTCTTTAGAAAAATACTACTCATCTGCAAAAATAGAAATTTCATTCAACTTTGTTCCGTGGGCGTAAATGACGGTCTGTCATATATAAGCATCATTAGTAAGCGACATTCTTTATTATAATCAAGATTTATATCAGGCACATTACACAAAAGAGAAAATCATATAATTTTAATAATTTAAATAGAATATGGTGATAAACAACATAGAAGTACATACATTGACGTTTCTACAAACAATGATTGAGGTCAACAGACTGACGTCACATTAAAATCACACTCTCCGATAGTGTACACTAATAACATCATCACTATTTTTTTATTTTCAGAAGGATATTTCTTGAGTGTAAAGGCATGATATGTGATATACAGACAATTATTCCTCACTCAATCGTGAGGATTCAATAGAATTTCAAGAGGACATATGAAGCGCGTGTTGTGTTTCAGTCAAATTATTACTGTTCGATACAGGATTATATGATCGTGATGGACAGTGTTATCTTGGAAATCACCTGAGCTATATGTTTCAGGTGTCTAACAGATTATGGAGTCGAGTAAAATAGAGATGCATGAGATGAGTGTACACTATTTCAAAAGAGAGAATACAAAAAAATATAAACATTTGAAACAGCGAACAATCAGCGTCATATAATATGGAACTTAAATCGCCTATCGCTTTCTATCTGCCAAATACTGTTTGTCACAGTCATTTGACATAGGTTTGAATAAATTCTTTTCAGCTCATCATCAGTTGTGCCTTCAGTGCATATACGGGTCGATGTACATTTATATGACGATCATTTGTGCTTTCATCATAAAAATAAATTGAAAAATTAGGAGTATATTCTATTCAGATAAGATATTGTAGGATTCTTATACTTTTGCTTGTATACATGGATTCTAATGCATTAGTGTCACGTTCTAACAAAAGATATACAAGGAGAGACAGATAAATGAAATGGGTGGTTAGTACCTGATAAGAGAACACCTGTCAGGATTTAGCTAGACATAAATGTTTACCCACAACCCGAATTTTGATGCTCCCGAAAAGTTCTCCGCACTCCTTGCTAACTGCCTCAAGCACTCTTCGTAATACCTCAAAGTCCCATTTTCCAATGCCCATGAATGGATAATGGAGAACTGTAAAGAGTAATAGGTTATGTGCAAGAAATGACAAGCTGTATTGGTTGACATCGCATAACGACAAAATCATGCAGTAAGTCATACTGTGTACTTGCAATACTTTTCCTAATGACAATATGTAAAATACACAAGTAGGTATAACGAGATATCACATCAAATAATTTATAATCTGACTCGTACTCTTCCTGAGCACAATTACTGATTGATACTAAAACATACGCAGATATGTTTTCCTATGGTAATTACCTCATGATGAACGACATGAAACGGATAATGTATCACTGAACACAATTTGGATGTTGATAAATTCACGAAATTACAGTACAACTGTTTGTTCGACTGCAGACTGTAATACCTGAGGAAACGACATTATGTTTAATGTCGACATCTCTCTAAAATGAAACATCACACCACTATTGTACCATGAGAAGAAAACCGTTTGTATATATTACCCAGACATAAATATTCCCAAAATGTATTAACAGTGAGCAGTGTAATATGGTGGACAAATAGAATGGATGTGGTTTTGCTCACAAGTTACCAATTCATATTAAACGACGTATGTAGTCGTTTGACAGAATGTGTTTATTGAAATGAAATGCAAATGTGAATGTGTAACGTTTCACATTCAATCAAAACAGTTTGTGCTACTTTTGTTTTAACCAATCCAATCAAGATGGTGCACTATTAAATGTCAATTAACAAATTAATACAGACAACAAACTGTTTGTTCATGAACGTATGAGCAGATGTTTTGACCTACAAGTTAACCAATCGTCGATTATAAATAATCGGTAATCACATCCATGATAAGCTTCATCAATAGGGGTCAGGAATTTCAAACAACTGTGGATAAATTTCAGCTCATATTCTCAACAACCAGAAAAATATTGAATAAAGATGGTCTCATCTACATCTATGATTGGTTAACAATGAACATACGATTTTACCACGTATATTCATCTTAATGGTCAGTTTGAATCATCGAATCAGTAGTAAACAACCTGACACTTCAAAATTCTATATAAACCTGACACATTCTATTAAAATATGACCTACTACTTTGAACAAGAAGATGAGGTGAGTGTTGACTGAACATACGAACTCAATTCGAAAATCGATACAATGAGATAACGTTGTTTATTTCATTTGAACCGTTTTAGACACAACATTTTATCTTCCCAATTGATGTCATTCTTTCTAATTATAATCTCGCTTACCGAGTTCTTCAAATGCCAGGATATTTGTGATCAACCCGAATGGACGACCTCGGGAAAACTAATTTTTGATAATAGTTCATATCTCTATGTAAGTAATCAGTTTGATCGTTATACACATACTCAGTCTCAACATTATATGTATTTGCAGCGCATCAGTTTTAATCAAACTCAGTCAGCTGTGAATACAAATTCAAATAAATCCACTGAAGTTTTGGTGAGTCGAATACATTTTTTGATGAAAGTACTTGTCCCTATGTTTACGTCTTTTTAGATAGTTAAACCGAAACTGTCCTTGAAATATTACGATATTCAGGTCACACGTTTAGATATTTACCCTTATGACCTCAAATTATAACTTGATTTTCTTGATAACATTTCTGTCCATGAATCCAAGTTGATTCCATTTCTTTATTGAATTAGTACTATTCTCCTCGAGACATGCAAAAATTCTTCAGATATTCTTTCTTGTTCAAATTATGTCGATAATGTGACGCTTTATAGAAATTCAGATGCAGTTCATGCAATTCATTTAAGTCTTTAGTTTATTTCATTCAATGTAAAATCATCAATCATGTTTCATGTTTACAATAAATAAATACAGGTGGCATAAGTATATTCGAAAAAAAAACCTCGGATTTATTGAAGCTTATAGTACACGCAGTATAAGTTCTGAATTTGAGATTTTGAATGAGGGTGAGTTCTTGTATGATTCAGTTATAATTTGTTTCGTTACTTATTCCCACACTTCATTTGGCATACATCATTCTCTATTTTACTTGAGTATTACACAAGAGCTTATCAACACACAATGATTGTTTTGTTTGTTTGGTTGTCGTCCAGGAAAATGTGTGTTTCACAACACCTTTTGATTACTATTATGTGAAAATATGAAACAAAACAGAGATTCATCATAAAATACAAACACATTGGAAGAGTCGAAATGAAGAAAACCAAGTGATGTTATTGTACGAGTGCTAATTACCGAATCTACAGTAGATCAAGACTACAAAATAGCAGATACCGGCATCGACACGATACGTCTTTGTAGACTAAATTAATCGGACTTATCACATGTGCAAGATATACGTCATTTTGAATTATTGAAATCTATGAACTATCAAATCACATTTCATGTCTTCCAATATTTTTTGGCATTTACTGTTTGCTTTTGCATTTGCTGTTTGTTTACCATCAAGTTTTGTACTCGAGCTTTGCAATCACATTCGTTCTATTACCAAATTTCAATACAGGCACTTCTTGAAACAGCTGAGCAATGAAAGGTTATTAATATTTTGTTATCATAAGATGGTTAACTTGAACTAGAACACCATGGTTGAAAACATCCGTTTTTGGTCAGTTATCAGAATTGTTATTATGTCAGTTAGATATTAATGGTCTGTACCACAGTCTAAATCTCCTAGAACAGATGCTACGGAAGAAAAATATTCTTCTTAGTTCGATGGATTGAGACATTTATCATACGGATGTAGGTGATAATATTTCTTGGACTTTCCACATGAGAGCTTCTTGAGTATTTGACAACATCGATTCAATAAATCTCAGAATGAACATCATAACTTGCATGCCAATGTAGTCCATGTTAAAATATTCATTTATTGAAAGTGATAGATATTCATTATGCAGATATTTAAACATCCATTTTTGTTTTCATTATTTCAGAGGAATTATTTGCTGTCACATGGTTTATTAATAAAGAAGTTGATGGTAAACGTAAGTCAACGCATGTGAAATCTAAACACTCACATCTTCATTCCACATGATGATTCACAGTTTGTGAGATTTGATTTATCTCAGAAACTGAAAATGTAGGAATTTGTCACTTTTCAGAGAAATCAGAGTAGAATTATTTGTGAAATCCACCGATCGCCTGATGACGTTAAATATGATTTGTAGAATAGTTGATGTGATCTGGAAATGACTAAGGTTGATGAGTCAAATACAGATCACTATGGTGGATAAAAAAGGTCACAATCCTAATTCATTTGTGTGAAAAGGAATTCAGAGATTCTTCGACGTTTACAGGCTTGAGTTGAATTTGATGAACAGTTTCAGTTTCAAAATAAACACATTGTGTTGTATGCTGGTCACAAAGTCAGTTCTGTACACAACACATTCATCTACCCTACCATTAATCTCATCGTCACTCCTAAATATTATCCACCCAAATATTTAAAAAATATCCGTAATACTATCCATCTAAGGCTATTCGTTTCTCATCTACAACAAATAAACACTACCGTCGTATTCAGTTGATCGATTGAAATATAACGTAACCACGCAACCAATTAAATCCCTAAGTCCAGTGTTAGTGTCATGTGTACTCAGACTCGATTGTTTCAGGAGTCATTCATGAATGTATATCGCATACATATGAATACTTTATTGGCCATCGGATTTTAATGAAATAATTACCGATTTATTGTTTCAGTAATAATACAAAAGTAAAACAGCTTTAGGCATTTGACATTCGTTTAGTAGGATGTATGCTTCTTTCATTCTCATGACGTGCAATTGAAATTATTTAACACGAAGTCAACTGAAGAAAATATTTGACATAACACAGTAATTATTCACTGAAACATGGTCACTTCATGAGCTGATTTATACAATGTTACATCTACCGATAAATTGATCATTGTTTTCGTCGAAGTTCTAAATCTCGATGATTTTTTTATTGTAGAGTTTAAAGCCAAAGTAACTTGCCTAATACATCCGAATGGGAGGATAGTTTTGCATTATGATAAAGTAAGTTGTACAAGTGAATGCAAATGTAGTTTTGTTTCGAGTACTTCAGATTACTCAACTATTTCATGCTTATGAATACTGTCAAATATATAACTAGTTACATTGAACACGGAAGGAATGTATCAACATTCTGTAATGGGCAAACAGAATATAAAACACTATTATTCAACCTTTTGATGACGCATGTTATTCAAGCACTTGTTAAAAACAGTGAATAATCAGAAGTGAAGCACTTCATTTTCATCTAGGAGGTTGTGCGTTGAGAGATCTTGACTCAAACTATCAACATTTTCTTTCAGGTTTCAACGGAAATTAAAGAAATTAAATGGGAACCGACAATCGGATGTAAAGGAAGTAAGAAACATTTCAATAAATATTGTCAGCACATTGATGACAGGTTACTCTTATCATCAGTCATCTTTTTGTGTTATAATAATTTCTGTGTGTACCCTGGTTTTCAGCACGTCATTACAGAACATTCATTTATTCTATCACAGTGATCTAATTTAGTGTTCTTACAATTTACGTTAAAGATTTGATTTGCTTGTAAAATCAACTGATATAAATGTCATTAAAGTGTTGTGGATAATTGTGCAAAATAAAATTGATATGCGTCTTGTAAAAGCACTGTTCAAATGTTATTGAATTGTGAATATTCAACGTTAGATCGATGTAGGAAAATTGCAGTGTCACACTAATCGTGACTGTCAGTGAAAGTGTTTGCTATTTGCGACTATCATACTTGATGGTGCCACAGAAATGGTTCAAAGTGAGAGAGTTATGGTGTCGTTTCAGCTTTCTGTGATAAATTTCACCGACAATAGATTACACTGTCCACATATGCTTATACTCACTTAACCAAATATCTTGAGTAAAACAACTAAGGTGTATGAATGTATTTACCCTCAGAGTGCGGATAGCTATTTTGATACGGCTCAATCTTATGGTTACCGATTGACGCATTCGGATGGAGACATATGAATGACGAGATTAAAGAAATGATAATTACACTCATTTATTCTTTAACTTACAGTACACAAATCACAGATTTAGTCCTCAGTCTTTACTCAAAAAGAAGGTGTGCTTTGTATGAAACAGAATTAAACGAATGAGACTGGTTGGACATTGAACGATTTTGATGTACTTTAACAAGTTTTGGGCATGCTAGATTATCAGCGACTTATTTTATATGAGGCGTTGCCCAGTTCTTTGTTTAGACCACGACTTAAATGACGCAAATAACCAGTTGTATTTTCTTGCTCAATATATCACACATGATAAAATAGAACCCCAAATAATTACTCCTGAAAAATGGATCAAAACTGGCACGTTGGTGGAATATGAATTCATTGGAGGTATGTTAAAACTTATTTAATTAGCAACAATTTGAACATTCCATGTATAATTTTATTCAACTATGAAATGATATCGAGCTATCTATCTTAAATGATATTTCACATATCATTAGGAACTACACATCGACTCATTTTGTGAATAATGAAACGGATTCAACATTCAATTTGAACCAATAATGAAGTCATCACTTTGATCAAAAAGTGACTTGACCACAATGCAACAAAACGATATATGAGATGATATTAGTTTTGAATAAGATTAAGTGTCCGTGATTGGATTGCGCGTTGACGAGAAAGTGTCCGTAGTTTCCATTTATACATGTGAAATGAAATCTTGCTGAGGTATTGAATTTGCAAAAACACTTCACGTAAATACGAATACTTTGGAAACGATTGCCATACATATACGATTAATTGAAGGTATGGATAAGTCACGTCTCCAAATTACAATTTATCACAGGCAGTTTGAGAAATATTTCAACATTATAGAAATGTGTACCATTTCATAAATATGTACATTAACTTACTATAAACAGATTTTAGTTCTCCATGTTTAAGTCTACTGAAATAATATTTTTAGTAGTGAGGGAATCATTCCATGATAGAATAATCAGATTGCCGTCAATATTCTTCGAATAAGATACTCCATTTATCATCAATCAATCTCTACTGATCCAACTGGTTTCATAGATTAACTGACAGCACAAAGAACAGAATGCAGTTTGATGTCATCCATCACAGTAAGTCGACTGAAATCTCTTCAAGAAAATCATCATTGATCATTATAAAAACAATGTCAGACTTCATTTGTCGTTTGACTGGATTAACATAATTAAAACTCGATATTTAGTCTTAAAATACAACTGAGTTTCTTGAACTAAGTGCATTCATAAAACTGATATGATCTAAAGACACTGTAAAAAAATGAAAAAAAATTCAATGCAATGTGATTTGCTGAGCCCACTGACAGTATCGTTCGTACATATCTGAATATAAACAGTTACTGAAATCCATCGTTCATACTTGACATTCGATATAGTTTCATTCAATTCAAACATGATGTCGCACTGAATATTGCATCGTAGTGACAATTTTCCAATGAGTGAAATTGTCACTTCACGCCGAAATCACCATTATATCATTGGGTTATTGTTACATGTTTTGTTATTCACTTACCTTTTGTTTGGTAACTTGAAATGAAATCATCTCATTCTTTTCACAGACTACTGTCCAAAACACACTTCACCTAAAGAATGCGAACGCGCAACAAAATCGGATATAATTTGTTTTTGGTGTGAAAATGCGGACATATGCATTGATAGTACTGACCAGAATGCTCATACCATGAAAGTTGATAAGTGCCTTGTTAAGGTTAGTACTTCTTATTCTTCACAGGTCGTTTCCAATATTTGAAAATTACACATTTCGCGTACATCCATTCACCCAAAGGAATATTTTTTTTCTTTACGAATAAAAAATAATTCGTATACTACCCTCAATGACTAAATTGAAGTTTTGTAATCATTGACGTCAACTAATCTAATATGAGTGCCATGCTTTCTTTCTATGGAATGAGTAAACCATGTTGAAAGTGTGGTTATTTTAGAAACCGCATATCTATGTGGATTGTTGCAAAATACCGATGAAACCAGTTTGATTGAAGAAGTGTAACCTGTTGGAAATAGTGTGTCATATATTGATAATCAGTGGAAGTAGACTCCATTGTTGAAGTTTAGACTGTCAAATCGGTAGTAGATGTTCTAAATGATTGTACAAATGCAAATTGCTTAACTATTTGTTGAACATTGTTCTATTATCAGTGCTGACAAATGTGCATGATGATTATTAAATTAATTGACATTTGGTAATCAATGCTTTTGTTTTATTTATTAAGCATAACCCTGAAGTGAACGAGTTGAGTACACAAACACCCACCAAACACATTGAAACAACATCAAGCGCTGGTGAGTTTCCGGTTACAGAAAGCCCCAAGGAAACTACGGAAGAAACTGATAAACCCTCGGTAAATATTTGATATTTAGTAATAAAGTCTTATATTTTGTTTTTCTTCAGACCATGACTACTGAAATAACCAAAGAGAATGTAGAGAAGAAATCATCCTGGTACTTGTATATTGTGATTCCTTTGATCATCATTTTCTTTGTTGTATGTGTTGGTTTTATAATTTGGAAATGGTTACATAAAAGAACCAGAAGTGAAGAATGAGTCTTTGAAATCTCTTATAATTTTGTTTTATTATTCCAAATTGTTTTCATGTAGTACTTCTTTAGAACACTTACTACATCATTATTCATTTCAATAGTTTCGACAATTTCTTTATGGAATTATGTACATTCTTATGATTGTTTACGTAATAACTTATGTAATCTTGTTGACAAAATATAGAAACTGGATTTTTACTATTTGCGTTATTGTCTTCATTGAATAGAAACTGTGTAGCATTAAACAAATTTCCAAAAGAAATAGCTCTGTGAGCTTTCGACATTGGATGCTGACCATATTAGTTTTAATGGACTCAACTAGGTGGAGGCAGTCGGTCATGCATCCGCATCAGATCACCAGTGATAACGGTGTGCAGTGGAAGGTTTTTCGAAGAAATAAAGTCACACAAAATATCAATGGTTTTCCTAAGAGGTACATTTGTAAATAAAGTTTTTACATCAAAGGAGCACATTGTCTTTGTCTTTATATTTATATCCTTTAAGTAATTAATTAATGCGAATGAGTTAGTCAAAGAATATTGATTTCTGATAGGGTTTAATAATTTTGTTAGCTATTTTGCAAGGTTGTGTGTAGGTGACCGACACATAGATAGAATTGGACGTTGGAGGGTATTAGGCTGATTTGTATGCGACGTGTATGTAGATGTGTGAGTGCGGGTTCAGGGATGATAACATGTGACCTTCGTTATGAGAAAGGATAGTTTCATTTGTATGTAAGATAATAGTGTGAAATCCCAAGCTGCCAGCTTTGGGAAAATTTTTGGGAAATTTCAGGGGAATCCCCAAGTCTAAGGAAATTTTGGGATTTCAGTCTCATTTCCCCAAAAATTTCCCCAAAATTTATTATAGCGGCTTCCCCAATATTTCCCAAAATGGACCAAATTTTCCTCAAAGTTGGCAGCTTGGGATGTGAATAGAATCAGATATGGTAGCTCGGATAGATATTTTAAATCGGATAGATATTATGGCTTTCTTTTCTATTGAGGGCAGAAGGACTAAGGATTAAATGGAAAGCTTGAGCTACTCTCACTTCTTTGTAATTGTAACTGCCTTTTTGTATCAGTTTGGTGATTTTGATATCGATTTGGTGACTGTTGAAAATGGTATGATCGATCGCATCTAATATTCTTGCTTTGTTCCTTTGTACTATTTTAACTTGGATTAATTTTGATCGGGTTATTCATCCAGTCTCTGAAGAAGTGACTTACACTGAGTGGTGAAACATCTGAATATCTCATTTTTCTACTCATTGAGATATCTACAAATCTATTATTACTTTTATCTGAAAGAAGGATTGTTTAAATGAGACAATAGATGATAAATAATTTTTTGAACATTTTTCTTCTGTGTTGTTGACTAGTATTGCCATTTAGATATTTACTGAAGATGTGAAGCTTGTTCAAAAGACTTTTGAGTTATATCTAAATGATTAATGAGTCTTCCAACCTTGAAAGGGTATCTGTACTAACCACTTCAAGAAATTCTGTAAGAATGATGTAACTGTGGGTGACTGTGTTTTCACAACTTTCATCGGTAGTTGCAACAATGGAAATTAAAATAGAGCCTATATGTTTACAAATGGATAGTACATTGAATGAAACAAGGTTGCTTTGACCTGAGATTTGTAAGATGAATTACTTAAAACCTTGATTTGTTTAATTACTGTTCAGTCTAACAAAAGCATTAAGAAGCTCAGAAAGAGTGTAATACATTCCACTCAATCATCTTCTGGACGAAAATTTTCGACGTATAGCTTTCCTGTTTAACAAATGCGAAAAACCAATGGATGCGAATTGGATGACTATAAAGATGGTTTCACTTTTACTAAGATTAATAATAATAATAATGGTAACAATAATAATGAAAGTTTGCTAGCTGTGCACTCTTGTTCGAACTAAGGGGACTGATGATAATTCAAAGGATTGTATATCGACTGATCAACAATGATGTCAGATTATCTCGTTGGTGATCAAAGTCAACCGTACCTGCTCACACGTCTCATTGTTGACAAAATTTCTAGTTGTTCTGTAGAGAAATTAAAATGCTTCAGTTAGACATCCCTCAGTATTTCTTCAAAAAAATGAATTGTCCTCTGACCCATCAAATATCAAGTGATAAAATCGCTAATCAGAATACTGACACGTATGACCGAATCCCTGCGCTAAACCTTTACTGTGATCTTTTCTTGAGATAACGGAATTACAGATTGTTCATTTCAAAAGTCTACGTTCTAAACAGAACTGGGATATACGCAATTTATATAGAACTTGACTAGATCACATCACACCATATAGTATGAAATAAGTATTATACAGGTTAAACGAGAATAGAGAGATAGTAACCCATTGAAGGAGAAAAAATAAAGAAAAGTAAACCGTACAATAGTAGTCAATATAATTTAGTTAATACTTGGACGACTAAACGAACGAGACTTTAGACGTTGATGGTTAATCAATCAGTTTTACGTATCTTAGTTTCACTGAAGATTTATCGTCACCCAATATCTCCATAGTGGAGTATGAAAATATGTAGCTGGGTGTTATTGAGAGCACCAGTCCTCCCAAAAACATTACAAGTAGGCTATTGACGATGAGTACTAGCCAATATGAAACTTCTGTCAAGATTGGATATTCAATCATTAGACAACAAAATTAAATGTATGGTAGTACTAGTAGTAGTATCAGTAGAAACCAAAATTCATGGAAGTTTCATATGTTCTCTTTACTTAAGTACAAGATCCGATACAACAGCAATTTACACAATCATTAGGTGAATGAAATAAAATGTTTGTAGATAGAGAATGGTTTGTAATTTATTCTTCTGTTATCGATGGTCCACATAAAGAAACTACAATGAGATTGTTGAGGCCTTTCAGAATAAGCATTGTACACAAATCAACAAAAACACTACAACAAATACTAAGCAAATCAAAGGACGAATTCACGCGAGAAAACTCAAACATCATCTGCAAGATCAATTGTGCCAACTGTGAACATCACTACATCGTAAAAAGCGGATGGAATCTTCATCTTCTCCTGCATAAACATCAATTAGCGATCAAACGCTTTAACGTATCCAAGTATCTTGCCTTTGATTTCTTCGATGCGGTGAGATGTGTCACTCGTGCTTAAGTCAAAGGAGATTAATAAGAAGGCTGTTGTACATTTCATCATAATTTCCACCTATTCGTTGTGCAAAAGAACACGACAGCAGACTTTTGAGATTTCAGTAGATTATTAGTGAGGAATTTAAAAGTACAGAAATGAGAAATTTCCGGCTATTGATTACTGCATAACGAGACATAGTTTCACTCTTTAGATATGAAGAATAGTATGATCTGATTTTTATTCACATAGTGTTAGCTGTTTCTTTTCAATGACAAATCGATAAACAGTACAGCTCAATAAGTATAAATTGAATAGTGAAAATGTTAATTGACAAAGTTATTAAAAGTATCAGCTGAATAAATCCGACCAAGAATGAACTGCAGAACTCAGGAACTGATACAAGTATTCGTCGATGATATTTGATGCGATTGATGATTTCGCCAGCACCTGGACCGACAACTGAACAGATTCATGCTCATGGCAATACTCGAGGGTTATGCACTTCATCTCATGTGAAACCAAGGGTGGGCTGAAAATGGAGTCCGGGAACAAATTCACTTACTAATCATCTTTCGTTTGAACCAAATTATTGTCTGATGTAACTATCATTTTTTATCAAGAAACGTACCATTTATCGAGATAAGCATCTCAAGCAATCGAAAGGAATATGAGTTTGGTAAAATAGAACATCTTGATTACTTGAATGTTTGTAGTTTTACTTAACGAACCGAGTAAATTTGGGTGTCTTAAGAAAATCAATAATATTTGCATATCATTTTCTCTTCGTACACGATTTCTCTGTATATAACGACAATGAATGACTTCTACCTATTTTACTTTCAATCCACGTAAACAACGGTGGTCATCGGAATTCTTTCTCATCAGTCTAGTGGATTATTCACTAACTTTAAGTCTGAATGAAGGAGTTAACAGTAGAATGTGAACTCATCTGGCTGAATAGCTTCACGAAAGATCAGATGTGTTTGTTGAATTTTCTTCGCTGTCCATTATTCAAGACATATCCGTTTTATAAATACAATTATACTTAGGTATCCATTACTTAATTCACATTACTGTCAATAGTCTTACATATCAATAATGGAAGAATACGGAAACAAAATCTTATTGAATAGTTTTATACACTTTACCTCTATGGGTGTATGGAGTTTAGATGGTGATCGACAACAAAGTAACTTATTGAAATTCACTTTCAGCAAGTCAATTATGGGAATAATTTGGATTGGTTACACTGAACCATGATCAATAATTCATGGAAATCAATGAACAATTCAATATTAGAACTTTTGTGTGAACTCCGGATACATGGCTACAATGGATACATCTCTTGAAACTCATTTATACAATCAGACATGGTTTGTCTAGTTGGAAGGAGATTCAATGAATAATTCACAAATGACATAGGCATTAGTAATCCATATATTTTCAATCTTAGTCTCTATGCATAATAGTGACACAAGTAATATTCCTCTATATGTATAGAATTCGTTCTCAAATCCACATTGCTGTTGTTGTTTTTGTTGTTGATTTTATATTTAATATCTGTTAAATTAGTCTTAGATTGTTCCACTCACTCACTCACTCTCTTTCCACTCTTTTGTATATGGTTTTGTACTACTTTCTTACATTCAGTAATCAATTGTATTAGCAACAATTTTCACATTTATGTTGTCATGCAAATTGTCAGGATACTGACAAACTCAACTCAGTCCATCACTTGCTGGTGGCCAACATGAAATTGAAACCTAAGAAGCACTGGACAACGGGGAAAACAATATCACAAAAGTTCAATACGGTCTTTCTTTAAGACACTGACAAACTCAACAAATTCAAGAGAGTCCTCAGCAACATGTTGCAGGCCTTTCAAGATCTACTCAATGGAGAAGGAGCTACTGTGGGGAGCAACTGGAAGGGGATCAAAGAGGCAATCACTTCAACATGTCATGAGGTCCTGGGTCACAAGAAGCACCATCAAAATGAATGGATCACTGTTGATACACTGGATAAGACTCAAGAAAGGGGGAACAAGAAAGCAGCAATCAATATTAGCCGAACAACAGCAGAAAAAGCTAGGGCATAAGCTGAATACACAGAAGTAAACAAACAAGTGAAGAGGAGAATGAGAACCGACCAACTTAAATATGTGGAAGATTTAGCAACGACGGCAAAAAAGGCTGCAAGTGAAGGGAACATGAGACAACTGTATGACACGACAAAAATAAAAACTCTCTGGAAACCGCCGTAAACCAGAACGACCAGTGAAAAGCAAGGAAGGCGAGGTAATCCCCAACATTGAAGAGCAACAAAACAGGTGGATAGAACACTTCAAAGAACTCTTGAATCGACCAGCTCCACTGAACCCACCTAACATCGAAGCAGCACCCACGGATCTCCCAATCAACGTTGGCCCACCAAGAATTGAAGAAATCAGCATGGCCATCAGACAAATCAAGAGTGGCAAAGGAGCAGGACGAGATAACATTCCAGCAGAGGCATCAAAATCAGACGTAGCGGCAACTGCAAGAATACTCCACATTCTCTTCAGCAAGATTCGGGATAAGGAACATGTTACAACAGATTGTAAAGAAGGACTTCTGATGAAAATACCGAAGAAAGGCAATCTCAGCAACTGTGATAAGCACAGTGGCATTACTGTTCTCTCAATACCACGAATAGTCTTCAACAAGGTATTGTTAAACATCATGAAGGACTGCGTAGACGCCCAACTTCGTGACCAACAGGCATGATTCCGTAAGGATAGATCGTGTACAGATCAAATCGCAACTCTACGGATCATTGTGGAACAATCAAATGAATGGAATTCATCACTCTACATCAACTTCATTGACTACGAAAAAGTGTTTGACAGCGTGGACAGGACAACACTATTGATGCTTCTTCGACACTACGGCGTGCCTCAGAGGATAGTCAATATCAAACAAAATAGTGCATGGAGGACAGCTGACAGACTCGTTCGAAATAAAGACCGGTGTCAGTCAAGGTTGCTTTTTTCTTGGTGATCGACTGGATCATGAAGACGTCAACATCTGAAGGGAAACACGGGATACAATGGACATCTAGGATGCAATTGGACGATATAGACTTGGCGGATGATCTGGCCCTTCTATCCCAAACGCAACAACAAATGCAGGAGAAGACGAACAGTTTAGCAGCAGCCTCAGCAACAATAGGTCTCAATATACACAAAGGGAAGAGCAAGGTTCTCCGATACAACAGAGCATGCATCAATCCAATCAAAATTGACGGAGAAGAGTTGGAAGACGTAAAAACCTTTACATATCTGGGCAGCATCATTGATGAACATGGTGGATCTAATGCAGATGTGAAGGCGCGGATCGGTAAAGCAAGAGCAGCATATTTACAAGTTAAGAACATCTGGAACTCAAAGCAACTGTCAACCAACACCAAGATCAGGATTTTCAATACAAATGTCAAGCTGGTTCTACTGAATGGGGCAGAAACCTGCAGAACTACGAAAGCCATCATCCAGAAAATACAGGTGTTTATTAACAGCTGTCTACATAAAATACTTAAGATCCGTTGGCCAGACACTATTAGCAACAACCTACTGTGGGAGAGAACAAACCAGATTCCAGCGGAGGAAGAAATCAGGAAGAAGCGCTGGAAGTGGATAGGACACACATTGAGGAAACACCGAACTGAGTCACAAGGCAAGCCCCCACATGGAATCCACAAGGCCGAAGGAGAAGAGGAAGACCAAAGAACACATTACGCCGGGGAAATGGAAATATATATGAAAAAGATGAACAAAAATTGGATGGAACTAGAAAAGAAGGCGGAGGACAGAGTGGGTTGAAGAATGCTGGTCGGCGGCCTATGCTCCATTAAGAGTAACAGGCGTAGTTAAGTAAGTAAATATCTTGCCACCTTACAAGTTATATGAATACATATGAATATTCTTTTCTAACATCAATTCATAGCCTATTTCTGAGGTCTGAAGATGATAGTTTTAGATATTGTACCTATTACATTATTGAGAATCGCTTGAAGTTATTCAAGTCATCAGAATATCCTTGATATCCTATGACATGTATTCACTATTCAACTAGTCAATTATGGGAATAATCTGGATTGATTACACTGCACCATGATCACTAATTCATGGAAATCAATGAACAATTCAATATTAGAACTTTTGTGTGAACTCCGGATACATGGCTACAATGGATACATCACTTGAAAATCATTTATACGATCAGACATTATTTTTCTATTTGAGTGAAGATTCAATGAAAAATTCAAAAATGACATAGGCATTAGTAATCCATATATTTTCAATCTTAGTCTCTATGCATAAAAGTGACACAAGTATTATTCATTATATGTGAAAATTATATTTGAAATAATCTCAGCGATTAAGAATTAAATAATCAGTTGAAGTAAAAAATTAACACCGTTGGATAACAGCCGGCTCAGTGGTCTAGTTGGTTAAGCGCCTGGCGCGAGGATAGACCACCATGCAAAACCTGGAAGCAGTGAACCGCCGCTCCGTCTTATTATGGAACTCACCAGCACTGTGTATTCAAGATCCTACACTCGGGATTTGATACAAGATACTTCAGTCTCACGTGCAGATTCTTAACCTGTGGTCCACTGAGCTGGCCGACATTCAACGGTGTTAATGTCCAACTTCAACCAATCCACCATATTGTGCGACCGTCCACCACTTTCTCAACGGAGTATCTGCATCACAACAAACATGATTGAAATCCATCGGTCACGGCTTCTCACTAGACCTTCATGAAATTCATCCTGATGGCAGTCACTAGTGAGCACATAATGAGGAGTACCATAATAAGAAGAGACAATCATCCAGTGCTTAGTGTTTCTCCATGGTGGTCTAGCTTTGATCGATTCATGAATTCAACTATCAGATTACCAAAATCTCCATAACCCTCAATTCTGGTACGTTAATTCGCAATCAGTGTTTTACATTCCTAGTATATTGACGAGAGATTGACGTGATCAAATAGAGGAATTGATAGTTGACTGTTATGCTTGAATTTGACAATTTGAGAATTCCAATGCAAACACAAAGAATATTTGAGCGAACAACTGATTCGATCAGCAGCCTCTACAGTTAAATGTTCACAATTTTTGTCCTATTTTACAAAGACCAAAATGAGGCAGGCATGAATGAATTGAGCAATGTTATATGTGAGAAATGTTGAACACTCTCATCTGTTTCTATAGAAATACTTCAAGATGGTGTGATTTGTAAATTAGAAAGGTCAGTTAATGAAGGTCGTAATGATTTGTAGTATGGTGCCAGGTTTTTATCAATATAATTATAATAATAGAATTGATTAATGTAACTTTGTGTGGATATAATATGCGATAAAATTAAAATGAGTATAGTCAAGGTAATTACGATAAGAAGGAATGAATGTGAATTAGGAATGATGAATGGGTGGATTAGGGAAGATATAAACATTAAAGGAATTTGGATAAGAGGTCTATAATATTCAGTTCAGGTATCTGGTGATCGTGTCGTTGACCACGGTAAACATCGACGCTGGATATACCTCTTCTGGATACTTCAAATCGGTTTTCAGGAGTTCATCCAGATGACTTCAGCTATGTAGAGTGACCGTAGTCTAGCTCCTTGAGATAGATCATTTGAAACTTGACACAATAAATAGAAAACTTTATGGAATTCAATATGATGTTCACTATGTATTAAGTGAGAAAGAATGTGACTGTTAAGCAAACTAGTGAATTATTTTCCCAACCATCCTAGCACACGTTCACGAGCACACAAGTATAAAGGAGCAAATCATCGATAACCTATCCTTGATTTGTTGTATAAATGCTAGTTTGGCTGAGATTATATGCAACCTGACGGTGGGAAATGTTCTTTCAATAGGTCTTTGATTCGACCTGTTAAAACGTCACCTGTTATGTCCCCATTGAAATAGGGTTTTGATATGGGGTTTCTTTACTGACCACGTCAGGTGTGGATTTCCTCAAAATCACTCTAATATTATCTTGATGATCATCTAGATAGGATGGTGTTTTGATGCAATGCTTGAAGCTACTGATATTTGTATAAGTAGTAAAGAAATCAGTAATGACAATAACAACGTCAATTTAAGCTCTAAAAATAAATTAACTAGTTCACATTGTAACATCCGCTTTTGATGTTTGGTGTCTGTGAACATCCCTCCATTTATACACTTGCACTTTGTTCATATTGATCCCCATAGTTGTGCATTGTTAGTCTTTTGATGACATTTGAATTGTTAATATTTGCATTATTTTATTGTAGTTTTTGATTTTCTTACGCCTTCACTAAGTTTTGTGTTTCTTCCCGAACTGCATCTATGTTGTGTTACTTGATACTTGTTCCTGGCGGCAGCCATATTGATTTGCTCCTCCCTTTATGCGTGTTCTATCCCGTCAGGATAGAGTGGCGTACATTTGTTGTGACTAGTGATTTACTTGCATCTTTTATCAACTTCTTTATTTATTGTAATTTAGATTTGATTGATTGAACAATTATTGGTTGAATAGCCGTGTGGTCATATTTGTTTAGGTAGCGATTCACAATTAAATTTATGATGGATCATAGAACCGTCATTTACGCGTTTACTGGTATTGATTTTGACGGTCAAGGGCACGTGTCTAACGTAACTGGACGACTATGCATCTGTCCAAAGCGTAGTTTGGATTCTACACAGATTATATCAACAGATGTTTATACTTACTTAGGTAACTATTATTACAGAGAATACAAGTCAATCAACAGTAATTGATCAGCGACATAAATGTGTCAGTCTTAAAAGAGGTCAATCGTCGAATTTATAACTGAATCACAACGTTTTTCCACCATGATACTAGGGAATATCCGTTCAAGTGATATATGAAGTATCTGCACTCTCTACACTGCATATTATTGCGAGTGGCGAGTGTGAACTGAGAAATAATTTCTGTTTCAAGCTACCTGCCAGATCCATTCAAGCATTTTACATCTGAGTCTTTCATAACGACGGAAACACATGGTTGATTGTAGTAGATGTCTACCAGAAGTGACTGAGGCTGCAATTCATGTTCATCTTCACTTTATAATAAAACATTTGCTACTTTGTGGTGGATCGAAGAGTCTTTTTTGGAAGAACCCTGATCACATATGCCGGCACAAACCTTCAGAGAAATCTTCCATATCAATTCGTGAATCTCTACAATACTGAAGTCTGTAGCCAGTTACGATAATATTAATTTCTCTTCAGAAATGTTCAAGTGAACAAATACACAGAGCATATTGTGATTTCGGTGAAAAAATATGATGCTGTATCACATTAGTTTCATAAATGGTACGATGTTTCATGAATTGAACTACTATTCAACATATTGTTGATTCAATCAGACATTTCAATGAGTGAATAGCAAACTATCACAACACTCAGTCTGTGTAGTTTTCATTTATTTAGGACATAAACTGAAATGTACATTTCCATTTGGTTAGACACAAAGACAACTATGTATAATACATCATCAAGGAGATTGACGTTTGAATAAGGGAATTGTGATTGAACGCCCTGGTACGGCCGAGAGTGGGGAGAGTCCGCTGTCCCACTCAAAATACTCACACACGGCTGCGCGTATACAGCCTCTGTCAGGGAAGTCCTACTTATTGCCTTCTCGTGGCGGGGGTGTTATTTACGAAAATGTGAGGACGAAAAGCGAACGTCCCGCGCTTTAACCGGATCACAAAACGGTGGTGCACACGGGCTCCAGTATCCTGCGGGAACATATGGCGTATGAACCAATCGTTGGTCACCTTCTACCATGGGATTGCATCTCCTTACGATGCTCCACTGCCTTGTGGGTTAGACCATTAGGTCAAAGGCTCGAGGTGTGGCCCCCTAAGATAACCACCTGCTCTTTATGTCTATGGAATATACCTTTCTCGCTTCGAAAAACAATAAATTGATTCAAATTATTATCATTACAATTATTGTCATTAATAATACTATTACTATTAGTACAATTATTGTCATTATTATTATGGTTATTGTTATTATTATTATTATTATTATTTTCCACATTATTCACCCTCTTTTATACTTATACAGCGGCTCGTCTTTGGTGGAAATTCGACTGTATCTAAACGTTCTCTAGTCACTGTCCGATTGAAAATTGTATGTTACCACCGATTACGAGAACTGAAGCAGTTTTTCTGAAACCACGTGCACCACTCAAACTGGCTGCCTTCAACGTTCGCACACTAGTGCAGGTCGGAAAACAGATAGGGCTGGCTATGTCTTTGGAAAGTCTTAATATTGATGTTTGTTGTCTATCCGAGACCCGCATTCAAGACTCTGGCGAAGTACTACAAATTCAATCTCCATCTGTCGCTTCGAAAAGCTTGTTTTACGTGCGCTTATCCGGGGACCCTGTGGCATCTTCGTCTAGTCTTGCTGGCGTTGGTGTCGCACTAAGCGCTAGAGCTGAAGCAGCACTAGTCGATTGGATCCCCATTAACAGTCGGTTATGTGCTGTTAGATCAGAAAGTTCCATCAAAATGAGAATAAATCGGCGTGAGAAACGATGTCTTTTCGTCATCTCCGCCTATGTCCCGACAGATTGCAGCCCGGATGCAATCAAGGATGAGTTTTACGACCAGTTATATGTTTTTCTCCAGAAAGTGCGTTCGACAGATATTGTAGTACTAGCCGGAGACTTGAATGCTCAGGTCGGGTGTCTAGTCACAGAAGAGAGTCGTTCAGGTGGCCGATGGGGACTCGTTGGTCGCAGGTCAGATAACGGGGAGTGTCTACTGCAACTGTGCACAGACCACAACTTGTTTCTGGCTAGCACTAACTTTCGGCACAGTCATCGCCGATGTGCCACCTGGCGTCCTCCCTCTGCATCCCAAGACTGGACTCAGATTGATCACATCTCGATCAGCTACCGCTGGCGTGGTTGTGTAAAAGACTGCCGCTCCTTTTGGAGTACCTATCTGGACTCTGAACATGCCTTGGTCTGCGCCAATCTTGCCTTACTTTTCAGTGGACAACGAAGTGACCGCCAGCGAAGGATTGATATTAGCAAGCTGGTTGCAGCTTCTGTTGCAAATAAGTATCGAACCGAGCTAGTCTCTAGGCTAGTTACCACTCCACCGAAAAGTTTAAATGAACATTGGTTGTTATTGCATGACGCCATGAAAATGGCGGGAACAGTCAGTTGTGGGTTTGCGAAACGTCCCGCTTATAAGCACTGGGTTTCTTCTGGTTCCATACAACTCATTGAAGCCTGTCAGTCTATTCCGGGTGACCCTGGGTTTGACCATAAACGAAGGATGATACGTAAGGAAATTGGGCAAAGCTTGGGTAAGGACCGAGAAGTCTGGTGGTCGGAGCGTGCTAATGAGCTGGAAGCAGCAGCTGCATCTGGTAACCACCGGAAGCTCTTCCAGCTCATCCAAGCCACTGGCAGCAAGAAGTCTGGTATGAGTGAAACAATCTGCGAGGATGATGGGATGTCAATCACTAACATCCATCGAAGGGCAGTTCAACTGGCCTGCTGCTCCGGCAACATCGGTCAGACTGTCCTGCCCTCCATGGCCGGTGACGACTGATCCACCCAACGAGGAGGAAGTCCGCAAAGAACTCCAACTCTTCAAGCGTTACAAATCACCTGGCCCAGATGACTTACCTCCGGCTCTTTTTAAAGATGGTGGTGACTTTTTGACTAAGGAATTGACGACGTTGTTTACAAAGGTTTGGGAATTAAAGAGTGTGCCAACGTCATGGAATGAGTCGATAGTTGTCCCTATCTATAAAAAGGATTCACGTCGTTTCTGCAACAACTATCGGGGGATAAAACTACTTCCGATTGCGTACAAGCTATTGGCTTCCGTCATACTTCGTAGGTTGTTCAAAACCCGAGAAAGATTGACTCGCGAGGAGGAGGCTGAGTTTCGTTCAGGTCGAGGATGTATTGATCATATCTTCACCCTCCGCCAAATGTTAGAACACCGCCAGACTTAACAAAGGCCAACAATCGTAGTGTTTCTAGACATCAGGGCTGCCTTCGATTCGTTGAATAGGACTGTTCTCTGGGATTGTCTGTTGAAAAAGGGTGTGCCTGAGAAGTTTATTAACATCCTAAAAGCCCTATATAAAAACACCTCTCTCTATTGTTCCATTCGAGTAGTGGGGTTAGGCAGGGTTGCCCAATCTCACCATTCCTCTTCAACTTTGCCATCGATGACATTCTGGAAACAGCTCTGATGAATGTAAGTAATGATGGTGTGGATCTTTTGCCTGGAGAAAGACTTCTCGACCTTGAGTATGAGGACGATATTGTCTTACTGTGCGATAATGCCCAAGGCATGCAATCCGCACTTAATCAGTCGCCAATCAGTGTCCGTAGGTATGGTATATGCTTTGCACCTTCGAAGTGCAAAGTACTTCTATAAGACTGGCAGGATTCCAATCTTGTACTCACCCTGAATGGTGAGCAGATAGACGTAGTCGAGAAGTTCGTGTATCTGGGTAGCTGCATAAGTGCTGGTGGGGGTGTGAGTGATGAGATCAATGCACGTATAGTGAAAGCCAGAGCGGCTTATGCCAATCTGGGCCACCTTTGGCACCTTCGTGATGTTAGTCTGTCTGTAAAAGGTCGGATCTACAACGTGTCAGTGAGAGCAGTTTTGCTCTATGCCTGTGAAACCTGGCCTCTCTGAGTTGAGGACGTTAGACGACTCTCTGTGTTCGATCATCGCTGTCTCCGAAGGATCGCTGACATTCAGTGGCAATACCATGTTAGTAATGTAGAGGTTCGGCATCGTGTGTTCGAGCATAGAGATGATATTTCAATTTGTGTCACCGTCTTGAAACACCGACTTCGGTGGCTCAGACATGTTCTACGAATGTCGTCCCAGAGAATTCCACGTCGTGCATTATTTGCCGACTCTGGGACTGGTTGGAAAAAGCGGAGAGGTGGTCAGTACATGACATGGTGTCGTGGTATGAAAGAAATCTGCAAAGGACTGGCTTCTGTCGGTCCTTCACGACTCCCTGGTTGGGGTCTGAGAGATGGTGCTACACAGTGGCTAGAGGCGTTATCAGATATAGCTCAGAATAGAAGCCAGTGGCGATCCTGCTGTAACCTTCTTTTAATTTCTTCATAAAAAGTGGTTGTGTCTACCTTACTTGAAAGATTTCTTCTTATTGTACATTTCCGTTCCCTCGTTACTACAACACTACCTTACACCAAACTCTTCGTTATCGTTCTCTTTTTCCTTTGTGCTCCTTAATTTTTTTTCTATCTCTCTTCGAATTTTCATTGTTTTGTGTGGCGCATATATATTGGCGCTCTCTTGTACCAATATTTATGTGTTCAAATAAATAAATAAATAAATGTGATTCATTGGTTTATTTTCATAGATTACATGTTAATACTGAAAGGCTGAGTGAACAAAAACATGTAAAGAAGAGATGTGATCGAGTCCCAAATTATCGTGAAATGTATATTGTTCTGTAGTTTTCAAAATTTCTCTATTCAGCATAAGTCAGTAATCAGGAAAACGAGGAATGTGGGACAAAATATCATACAGATGTGGTGTATAACACTTTTTCCTGAAGACATAAGTGGTATGTAACATCGATCTTTATCAGAAATCGTTCATTTATAAAGTCAATTTCAGAATGCTACTGACAGTTATACATACTCAATATGTATTAGTATATAAACTGAAAAAGAGACGACGTGAAGTAATAAGACAAAATAGTACAGGAAAATCATGCATGGAAATAGTTAACTAACTTAGTATTCCTACGCCACTGTAATACGGACGTCCATCATACAATAACACGCCAGCATTGTTGATCCACATGTTAACTTCGAAGACAGGACTGTTAATATTAATTTGCATCCCATACAGAAGTAGAAAATACTGAAAAAGGAATAATCATGTCTCTATAGTAACGTGCGATTATCTTGAGGACTGCATCATACACCGGGTTTCTTTGTAATTTGTCGTCCCAGCTATAGTAGTTTATTATTATTATTGGAACAAATTCTTTTTCACTATTTTAACAGTGTGAACAATTATTATCCTTTTTTTCTATTCAATTTTATATTTACGTATTAAAATAACTGTCTATCAACTGATTGAATAAATAAGAAGTTTCTCTTCTTAATTTTCCAATTCCGTTAAATGATGTCATGTTTGTTTCTAAGTTGTTTTTTTGTTTTTTTTTTACAGTAAAGTTTAACTGATTATGTGAGGATAATTTAATAGAAAACTGTTAGGTTTGAAGCTTCACTGGTTCACTTAAACTGCGAACGAGAACAATACTCAGTGACCAAAGACCAGTGATCTAACTATCGACGCGTCCCAGCCCCGCTATCTAGAAGGAGAAGTCCAGGCTTGGTATGGAAAGTATATTCTGCAAACAGCCAGAAAACGAGTGAGCGAGCAAGCAAGCAGCAGCAGCAGCCAAAAAACACAATTTTAAACATATATATATATAATCGATATTGTCATAGAAAAATTTTAAACACTAATCAATGAGTTCATAAATTGACCTATTTGCCCATTGAATCGATAGTTTATCTATTGACTACTGTTCAAATATTTAATCGATCAGTTCATCAATTGACCCCAATACAAATATTTAACCATTTAATCAATAAGTTGATCGATGCGATAAAATTTAAAAAAAATATGAGTTTGGGGATCTATCGTCTACAACAAAAACATAATGATCATTTGAACTATCACAAATGTTTGTTTAAATGAATCACTTCAACTAAGTGGCATCAATCTATAATAGAAAAACTAAGATGAAAGATACCTATGAAGAATCGAGGAAAATTTAATTCAATTTCAACAGTTTTTACCTGATGACATTGGAATATTGATGAAATGATTTTGTTGATTAAATCAGTGATCTCATGGAAATGTGTTTTCTATTTTACTTATCTGAGTATTTTTCAATTCACTTTGCAAAAATTATCCCATAGATAATTCTAATTTTCTAATAAATAAAAACAAAAACAAAACATGAAAGACTCCTCATCAGTGCGCATCCACGATACCGCACCACGCCGGGCTCGAACCCAGGACCTACTGGCTTCAACTGACTCATGATTTAAATCTGTGAAAATTTCTAAAATCTCCACAAACCCCTTCTGATAAAATATGAAAGAGCATTTTCATCAGATCCGATCAAAATCAAATCAGTTTTGTTATGTACATCAGATTTGAAAGGTTTTAAACATCAAGTATTTTTGTAAACTTGCTAAAGTTTTGTTTAAAGCATTGCCTCTCAATATTCATTAATGAAATGATGATGATGATGATGACACAGAGCTTAGAAGAAATATGTTCATTTATTTACTTCGATAAAACTTAGAAACGTACAAACCACTCATTCATTTCAATTTCTATGGTGCTATGAAGTGCTTTGAAGTATAATTACTCAGTGAACAATTTACTTGTTTAATTATTACTATATATGATATTACATGACTTATCAAATAATCCCAACTTCTAAACACTGTGGTTGAAAGTGTACCTCGTACTTTTTTTAATGATAAAACGATTTCCTGATTAAATGATACTTCAATTAACCATATTGAAATGGTAATTTTCTCAACGGATCAATAATCTCTCATTTGATAAGTTGTCAGGCAATTAGAGCTATTGTTCGTATGAGTAATATTTAATTATGTCAACATGACATGTCAGATTGCAGGTGATTTATCAAGGATGGACGCAAATGTCAGAAAACACTACACAGTCTTTCACTTATTCCTGTCATTGTAAACTACTCTTTATTCAGTCGACTTCTGTCCACCTTGATATCAAGAAGTACTTCTAGCACTGAATACCTTGGTCAATGGACATAGAAACATTTCTATATTCTCAATAGTCTTGACTAAATCATATGGACAAGTCAGATTTTGACCAACACGTTTATTAAGGTCGTCATTGCAGATCACTGAAGCGTATAGCTTTTGCATCACAGCATCCCTAAAAATAACCTGAATATTTCTAACATTTGAAGATTAATGGTCAAAACACTTTAAATTCAATACTGGTAAATTCGTCGAGTGACATCTGTGAAAAAAGAACGACATCCTGATAACTTTGATAAGGTTTTTATGGAGAACTGACTAGCTCAATAAAAATCTATTTCAATGACATCTATGTAACTAAATAATGCAAATTCTTACGTAGACTTTCAGTCGTTAAATAGGGTATATATATACATATCCTATTTAAAATGTCAGCTATTTGATGATGTCAAGATGTCTAGGGTGAGAAATTCAGAATGATAACTTGAAAGTCTGGTCTTATAATTAGGCTACCAGGAAAATAAACTGTTCCATCCATTACATTGCAATCGAAATAGTCATATGCTCTTACTATTATTTTGTTAGTTTCCTTGAATAATGGCAATATGGTTCGCATATCCAACTTCATTTGCTTATCATACAAGGCACTTAACTCTATAATGTAATGAAATTGTTGAATATAGTCAGTACGAAAAGATCGTCTATATGTAATCGTCTTTGAGGGATCTGGATCTTGTAGTTGAATCATTTACTTAGGATTGTTGGGGTTTAATCCGAATTCCGGATTCATTACTGGACTTAATTCAATGTAAAATTGTATTGCAGAATTCTTTATATTGGTTAGTATTCTTTTAGTTTACGTCAAGTCGTGCAATAACTTTACATGGGCGCATAGACAGAAAAGCTCCCTAAGTGAGCGAATTAATGTAATACATCAAATCATTTTCAGCATTATTTCAAACTATTCGAATTACCATACTTTATGATCGGATACCTTAGACATACTACTAGATTGGAAGAATCTGTATCTATATCATAATATCTCTTATCATTTCACTGGACGATACAACTTAATTTAAAACTAGTAATCTACAATTTCATCTTTCATGTTGAAAACAATGAGTTGTAATTATTCTTCTCCACGAAGTGTTATCACTTACCTCTTCAGTATAAGCAACTAGCACGAAATCCCAATGTTTTATATAAGCATAGACTTTAGTAATCATCAGTCAATTAAGTATTGATCGATTGTACAACCTTTCTGATAAACTAACTTTGCTAAATATTGAGACCACCCTCTTTTCAATATAACACTAAAAGTAATTGAATGGAGACTAGAACAATGAATTAGATTTGTGCACAGTTACACAGTAACGATATCATGGTTTTCATATATTCACGACAATAGTTAAGTTTCAGATATACTTCTGACGACGTTATAGAATTCGCTGGATTATCGACAAAAATAGACCGAAACACGTACACTCTCGTATTCCTTATTGACTTCTGAATTCAAACACCATTGCGATTTGCATAATAACGGTTATCAAGGTGATTAATTAACGAAGTTAAGCCACTACGTCTGATCGTGTTATAAGCTTTAACGAAATTAACCTGTTTTATTGTTTGAATGAAAGTCATAGCTATTTTTGTAGAATAATACCCTACTTAGTCATCATCGAAATTTAATTAGTGCTATAGATCACCAGAATTTCTGTTATGTACCGCAATACACATTGACGAGATAATAATCACGGTGACCAATTACACTATATGTATTCAAGATATCATATATAAATATATATATGCGGTGACCTTCACCCAAAGCAGACCAACATGTTATCTATCAAGTGTTAACATGTCTAACAAGTTTGTTTGTGGTATCATTGTGTAAACACACGTGATACATAAACGTACCCTGAACGTATGTTTCTTAGTCTCTTGACTAGGTTTTTTAACTTTATAAAATATTTTTTTATTAAATTCATATCTTGACGTAGTACCTCTCTCATATTATTCTTTACTGTCGTCGTTGTTATAAGTTATAGAATGAATATGTGAAGCAAATATCAAATGACCAACGTGTATAAAACGTGCGTATATATACCCTATTCAGAAGAACAATGTTCGATGTATTACTTCCCCCATCCTCTTTAATGCTTAACTATAAGTGTTTTGGAGGATGACGGAACAAAATGCATAACAGAAAGATCTTACATTTTTCATTTCCCTTTTATTATGTGACGTGATGGTAGACAATTTTAACAGATATCGTTTACGCAGTTTGATGTTCCACGAATTGATCGCTTACCAAGAGTTTCACTCACTGACCTTGAATATGCAAATGACATAGTTATATTCAGTTAGCTCTCTGACAAAGATTGCCATGAATGAAAATGCAGTGATGTATAAGATTCGTCTTCTTCCTCTAAGCGTAAAATGTTACCTCACGATTGTTGGTCTGTGTCAACTCGACTCATTATATGGAGTGAATTAGTGGGATCCATCGACCTCTTCATCTACCGTAAATCTCTTGTCAGTTTTGAACTATTTGTGTCTCATCGAGTCTTAACAGGACTTCGAGAAAATCGATTGGCTTTTGACCACATGATTTATCTACCGTGTAGACGATATTTCCATCTCCCAATTAAAAAATGAGTATACTTATCACCAGCTCACTCACTCAGTTCTACTTCACAGCATTACGGTGGGATCCTCAAAAACAGAGCACATTCGAAGATAGCATTATTCCGATCATAACCTCATCAAAGTATTTCTCAACTTTATTGGAAAAAACCAGTGAAAAGTGGTGAGCGTCAACATAGGATACCAGAAAACATGCCACATCGCCTGACAACGTTGTGAATGTTCATCAACCGAGATGAATCAAACATCTCATATCTGTGCACAACTAACGATGTTTGCTGATCTAGAAGGAGTAGATTGGAGGAGGAGAACTAGGAATGGTCAAACATAGTCAATGACTGTTGCAACGAACCATATTGATAAGTATAGACTACCTGGTTGAGACATTCACCCACTTACACATTCATGGTTATTGCAATCAGTGAATAGGCACGACGATTGACGTAGTTTGGAATCAGTCGCAACTGTTCATCTGCATTCACCTACCTACTTTTGTTAGTCTCCAATTTATCTTGATATCTTTATCTGGTTGTTCAGAATTGATATATCAACGTGAACCGGTTCATATAATGTATGTTTGATTCTATATGCCTTATGACCGACTGGTTGATGATTTTTGCTTACATGTTTTAGTGTATGTTGTATTTATCGGTACATCTTGAATTCTGTAAATGACAGAACAAAAATTCTCTAATTAATTTTCACCGGAATACTCACTTTATTGCCCTAAAATTTAGTTGTTAATGATTATCCTATTCCAACAAATAAATCAGCCACATGCTTTTATACTCTTGGTTATATTCAGTTCCTTTTTTTCCCATCCCTGACATTGTCCAATTTCATTCATTAAAATAATCAGTATTTGGTATTTTATGAAATGATATGATTGTTTGCTCGTTGTTTTTTTCTTTTGTTTGACGATGTAGTATTTATCATTCGGTAGTCGAATAGATGCTGGTTGAAAATAACAGAATCTCTTTAGTTAATCATGTTCATTATTACACATTATTTTTACGTGACATATACCATATGGGTAATATAACATTATCATTATCATCAAAGTTGTCATGAAATATACTGCTTAAAAGGTAATTGATTAACTAGTTGAAGGTTCATTTGATCCAATTACATAGTACCATAATGAAGTCTGAATGTGTTTTAGTATTCTAAAACACTTATATATGCATTCATACTGATCAATATGTACACGTCCATAAGTCCACATCACATATTTATTATACTACTACTACTACTACTACAACTACTACTACTACTACTACTACTATTATTATTATTATTATTATTATTATCCTTATTGACCTTTTATTGAAGTAATAAGAAGATTGTTTTACATCAGTTACACTATTGATACTGTTTTAAAAGGTAGAATTGTTTTGATGATTAGGAATTTTACTTTGTATTAAAAATAAATGAGCTGAATTCAGGTAACATATTGTATCTTCAACATATTAAAAGATTATGAATTAAATTAATGTTAGTGATAAGAACATCTTAATAGAATTTGATGTAATATTCCTTTTAAATATGGATGTAACTCACTTATCAAGTACAGTTTCCATATAGATTTTTCTCTGAAATTTTTAATACTACTACTGCTACTGATGTCGACAGATATAAGTAGTATGCAACATCAATCAAAAGTGGAATGCTCGATGGCAGAAAGTTAAGAAGATCGAAGAAAAATGAATGAGAACGGAGATTGATTGGTGTGGAAACAAAGGAGAAATCAATTCTGAGACAATTGATTAACATTATGAAAATGAAGTATTTACTATATGATTCTCAGATTTTATCAAGATAGTCTGTAATGTAGTATTGAAATACATTCGATTGTCCCCATTTGTATTGTAATTCACCACACTAGAACTACCAGTACTACCACTGATAGGCTGTCTAAATCTAGTATGAAGGTGATTCAAAATAGCAACCTATTAGCTGAACATCGTGTGATTTGTCCGTTGAGACCCTTCTCATATTTTGTTCAGTTTTCATAATAAAAATGCACATACGAGATTCTTAACTAACGTATTTTCATCTAATGAATAGATAATTTTAATGTTTTTCATTATTCGTTTTACTTTAGATTTGTTAACCGACCAATATTGACTATTCTTAATAAATCTTATTGATTCAATGTGTTTATGAATAGAAAACTTATCGTAGAAGGTTTGTAAAAATTGTGGAATTTTATAGTTTACATCTTGAGTTAATCTTTAATAAACAATTGATGAAAATTAGACGACTTTGAACGACCATTTTGTCCTAGTATAGGACTCCTCCGAAGTACATATGCATAACTCCTACTGAGGATCGAACTCACTGCCTTCCGTTTCACGGAAATTGATCATTTGATCAGTAAATAGAAATCAGTCTATGATGCAACATTTAAATGAGAAATTTATCAAGACTATGAACTCTTTACAGCTTCATTTTGAAGAAATAAATTTTATCTTATTTTCAACTAAGGTAGGTTTTTTTTAAAATCAAAAATAACTAATGTAGTAGAGTGAATACGACTCGACTACTGTTCTACTCAATGAAGTGATTTGGGAAATTTTTTTAAAATGAACATATTCTAATCGCTAGAAAATTCCCAGTATAATAAAACACAATTATATGAATGAAGAATATACTTTTCAATCATTTCTCATCAGGTTCTTAATTCACATATGACAATTTCCAAAAGGGATATATTCTGCCTTAAATCTGGCCAATTTTATGGATTTTTTTAATTTGGATTTATGATTGTAGAACCTAATGAGAAATTGTTGAAAAGAATATTCTTCGTTTATAAAATTGAGTTTGAAGAAATTTTACATGACATTCATACTCATCACGAACTCATCTCAATTGGAGTAACATTGAAAGGTAGTTTAGGCTAGAGAAATGTCTTGTTCTAGTATTCAACTTTTCAATAATAAACACTTACAACTTACAAAAAAAGCATTAAGTGAGTCTCTTCAAAACGTTTACACCAAGCACAAAATTTAATAAACTGAATATGATTTATATCAGAAGGGGCTTTGTGGATATTATAGTAATTTTAATAGTTGAAATCATCAGTCAATTAAGGCTAGACCACCATAAAAAGCCTGGAAGCAGTGGACGACATGTTCATCCCAGTATCCATGATGGGTGTTTTGGAGGTTGTAATATTTTCATAATTTAAATCATAAGCTGATCTTAGCTAATTTATCATAAAAAATAAAAAATCATTAGACAGCTATTTTGTTCTGGTACAGGACACCTTTTAGTTTCAATATCCATATAAGCAAATCCTTAAATGTAATTAGATATTCATTTAATTCAATCTAATATTGTCTTTCATCACAGATTGAAACATTCACTAATTATTTCATCTGAACTTATTTGATTTAATTGTAAGATTAAAATGAAACGGTTTATAAATCCACTTGATGTTGTTTGTGTGTCTTCTCCCGTTGTTAGCTAGGACTGCAATAAATCAGTCTCATATAGGCCTACAGGCATCCAGTGAGGAATGCCTCGATGTAAACTTTAATCACAAGCATTTTTAGGCAAAGATGAATAGTGGTTAGCAGTGGAATGCAGGACGCACGTTTGGACTCAGTAGTCAAGTGGATAATGCGAACGGTAATGGGTTCGAGTTCCGGGGTGTAGTCAACTCTGAGGTGCAGGTACATCCAGTTGACGAGTCCCCAATAGAACGAAACGTGCGTCAAGCTGGATTTTACTGCTAACCACTATCCATCTTTGTTTAAAAATAGTTTATGTTTAGTTATATTGTCTAAAAAATAACTATAGTGACAATCAAATGAATATCTCTTATTATTTGCAATCAACCATAGTCCATATTATGATTATTTCACATTAGACATTAAACATTCATCATGTAGATCCATTTAAATTTACTAATCACGACTAAGTTCATAGAAAATTTTGTGAATATTTTTCTTCTTGATGTCGATTATGTAATTTACATAAGTGTGTTAACAGAAATACCGAAGTTAATTAAAAATCACTTTATCCAACATTGTACGTTATCTACAATATGAAGTTGGTATTTCAGTAAAAGAACAATGATTCATTACACGTATGGTTGATGATCACTTATGATTTTTTTATTTATTACATAATGTATGTACCAGATATAGTCAGTTTATTTTACTTTCCTCTATCCGTATCAATTTCAATGTATCAATGTTCAGTTCTATCAAGATATTTGACTAGATTGGATAATATAAGTTTTTGATAAAACAATCATTCGTTAATTATCTGCAATATTTTAAATGTCTATACAAAACAATATTCATAATAACATTAAATGGTTTACCATTTATAGTATTAATAGACCCTAATAATATATATTTACGATAAACTAATCTTTCATTAAAGGTCTAAGAAAATAAAATAATGAATAAGATTGTATGATAAGAGATAATATATGAGATCATGGATGCACGTTACTGAGGAATCCCATACTAGGACGAAAAGGCTCCCAGGGTTTTCAGGTTTTTAATAGTGGTCTAGCTTAGATTGACTCATGAGTTAAATTGTAAAAATACTACCATCTCTACAAATCCCCATACTGTTAATGATGTATAAGAATTTAGAAATTTTAAATGTAAGTCTTAGTTATTGTCAAAAACATGTTGCCTCTTTATATAATTAGCTGGATGGAAAAATTTATTCCCTATTTATAATTCGTAGTGACATATGTCAGTAGGATAGTCAGTCTGTCACTCACCTACAACGTAGGGCCAGGCACATATGTGCACCAGTCCAAAGTTACCATACTTCATTAGCACAAAATGAACACCGAATTCATAGTCGTAGTTAGTTCAGTGGTGGTAATATATAAAAGAAAGATTGTGTGTAAAGATCTAATACCGAAAGAAAGAATTAGTTCATAGAAAGAAAGATATGAAGCTATTTTAATTTCATAGTTTCAGGTGTCAGCTGGACAGCTATAACCCCATTTATAAAACATCTTTCAAAAGGCAAGGAACTCATCTAACTAACTTTTAATTAATTGGTATTGTTATAGACTTCAAAGAAAAACTTAAAATTCAATTCAAGATGTTTTCGCTTATTCAGATACTTACCATTTTCGATATCTTTCCTATTAAACTTTAGAGAATTTATATCATTTATAAATCAGATAAATACACTATATTCTCTTTACATGAATTAATTTGTTGAATCAAAGCAACTTCTACATAACCACATTCATACAAGAGGAAAAGGGTTAAGCAAGGTGAAAGTATAGTTAGTATTCGACTAAGAAATCAATCATTTCATGTAACCAATGTATTGAATTGATCAATTAAGGCTTATTTCGTACATTAACTTATATTTTCAATGGTATATAACTATCATGGATTTTCTATTATTTAAAATAAATAAACATTAGTGTGTACTATAACAAAAGAAAAACAATGAAACTTTCAGTTGTGTTGCAGAGTTTAATCATTGAGGCTTAATGAACAATGAATAACTTTCAATAATAATTAAATATTGATTAACCATTGAGTAATCACCGATGTGTTTGTTTGTCTAGACCTTCTTGTAGATTAAGATGCAACATATTCATCAGTCTAGATAATCTACTCAAACGCTGAAGTGATAATCGATTCTCTCAAAAATATATGACACCGGGCATACTGTCGATATTATACGCGTGTTTAAAATTATCAATAGACAAAGAAATATTACCACTCTCCGCTTTGCTGAAGCGATTGCAATTAAGAAACTGACACCGGACTTATACATCCAAAACGAGACTTTAATAAACTTATCACTACCCTGGTAATCTTTTTGTTTCTGTTTGTTTTGTGTTTTGGTTATTTTACTTATTCTAAGATATTTTATACTCCCCCCCTATTACCTAACTCGTAAAATAAATTTTATTCACATATTTCCACCACCTGATCCTCTTAAATTATGTTGACTTTCCAAATTCTATTTAATTATTATTACGTAATCTACTTTATCATTATTGAATACCATTAATCACCACAATTATCACACAATTTATGAACTTCACCAAATTATTACACCACCCACTCTGGATTAACCCCTCTCTTTTGACCTCTGACCTGTTTCTAGCATATATATGTATATATAGTTATTATTGTAATCTAGTTATTTACACTCATTTATGTCAATTGTTTTCACACTATCTCCATGTAACAGAAATTCTATCACAATTTTGGTTTGTAAGCAGCTGACGAGAAACCTCGAATTAATATGAATTCATACTATTCTGCATCAATGTTTGTTCTTGCTCTATTTATATTGAATAATTGCTGACACGTCTTAACTAGCTTAAAATTTAGATCTAAGATTTCCTGCCTGACTACTTCCGATCGTTTAACATATGACTGACGTTTTATATATTTTAATTTTAAAGGATTTAAATTATGCGAATTAGTATAAATTAAAAAAAAGCCCACTAAAATCTAAGAAGCAATAAACTACTGATTTGTGAGAGTATAAGATTCTTATTATAGGAAATTGTAACCAATAGAGTTAACTAAATCACACAGAGAGAGAGACAGGACCAAATGCTGATATCATCATTAAGAACTGTGTTACATCAGTAATGAATAAACGATGAACCATTGAATTTAAATTCATTGATTTCAATCCAACCTGTTATTCCAGATTATATAATATTCTAGATTTCTAATTGTGGGTATGTTGTGTTGAATAGTTTTCAATTCACAAGTAAAAGTTATCTATCGGTTGATTATATTTGAAATGAAAGTTCAATCTTGAACTATTCTATATCTTTCTTTTATGTTTCATAAAACGAAAAAGTAACATCTAGAAAATTATATGAAATTTCATTATCAAAATTTATATTTCTATGAAGGTACCGTTCGCTTCAAACATCATCGCGTTATCCATTTAGTTACTGAGTCCTGATAGCCACTTGCTTGAGCAATGGGGTGAAGTTTGAATTCACTTGGTGTTATTTTAAATGTATTTTCCTATTGTTATCTAGCACTACAATTGATCAGTCTCTTGTTGATATATGTGTATCCTGTGTGGATTACTTCGTTATAGCCTTAAGTCAGAAGCTTTTTAAGCAAAAATAGAATCCTTGGGTGAACATCAACTTTGCGATGTAGGAAAATCCAGCTGACAAGTGTCAAACTGGATTCCACTGCTAGACACTATCCATCATTGCTTACAAAAATCTTGTGAATTAAAGCAATATCGAGGTATATACACAGTATGCACATATGCCAACAACGGACTGATCAATTGCAGTCTTAAACGTCAATGGGGAGATACAAGTGACACAACACCAAGTGAATTTAGTAATAAACAATGTCTAAACATCCTTTAAAATCTATCATCTTACTTCATAATCCAACTAACCGTATTGCATATGAACTAGGAAGGTTAATATAATTGCATCCACCTAATAACTGAATCTATAAATGAATGATATATCTATTGTGTATGTTGTTTAATACATTTCATTCTTTGCAATACATGATACGTTAATTATTTCTATCATACCTTTACAGAAAAATTTTAATTTTTTTTAATGAGTGTTGCCTTTATAAATAATGGAAGACATCTTATCCTATATTCATATATTGCTATGTAGGTGAATACAGTTACCACCATTAATGTATTTATTTATTGCCATTAAATAAACACTTGACTAGTGAACTTCAATCATATCGGAACGAAGATTTGAGTCCTTAATCTTAGTAGCTAATAATATGTACAGTATACTGGAAATTGACTGAAATTAGAATTGTAATACCCTAAATATTAGATCGGTGATTTATAGGAGACTAGTTTGACTAAAGGGCTTAAGGTTCCAAGTTCAAATAATTATGTTCCTATGAGTGGGAGCCTCTTTAAAATCTTATAGCAGGTTGAAACAGTTATTCAATACTGCCTAGTTTTTAAAGTCTGTTCTGTTCAAGATAATTTAATATGTAAATTGTGCATAAAATCCAACCCTAATATAACAGTTATATGTATAGAGTTGCGGAGATTGTTGAGTTCACTTATGGAACTCTTTAGCAATGCCCATCCACCATCCCACACCATAAGTATTTGAACCAAGGACCTTCGACACCGCATGCGAACGTTTAACCTGTAAACCACTGAGCCGGTATCCGACAGTGTTAATGTCTAACTGCAACCAATCCACGATTTTGGGCAATCGTTATGTGTCTCACTTAATAGAGATTCTTGATAACACCAAATAGTCTCTAGATTAATAATGACAGTTATTGCTTTCCCACTAGATATTGATAAAACGTAATCATTTTAATTAAGTGAATAATTTATTTGTTTTGGTGGAGTTTTGTTCTCTGAGCTGGATGGTTTGGTCGTGGAGCTTTCATCGTTCTTCTGAACGACATCATCAGCACAAACTTCAAATAGAAGTTTATTTGTCAATAATTTCATTTTGTGTAAATGATTCAATAGTACAGTACTCGATATAAGTTTACAATATTGAAATTAACTGGAAATCAAAAAGAAACCAACTGTGTTCATACCTTTCTATTTTTCATCTCAACATTCTAAGGATTTAAATGTTTCCTTTAACTTGACTGTTTATGTACTCCTACTAGGATGACTTTTCAACTTTACCAATGACAACTATTTATACACATAAATACTTTATTATTTTGATCTATAACACTAACAAATTCAACCAGGCTTTATGATTATAGTCTTAAATTGTATAAGAAGCATCTAATGTTCCATCTCTTACCTGGGTCATGAACATGTATTACTGACATATCTCATAATAAGATGAAAAAACTCCCCAGTGCTGCCCAATTTTCAATAGTTGTCTAACTAAAGCCAGTTTTTTGTGTCAGACTACAAGCTAACTAATCTTTAGGACTTCCTATTTACTTATGAATTTTATATATAGTCTACTGTAATACAGTATTATGAATTTATTGTTAGTATGGGGTTGTGGAGGTTGTTGAATTTCATCGAAATGATGGATTGATTTAAGTGAGACTACCATTTAAAACCTAAAAGCACTAGGTCACTATTTCATCTTAGCATGGGACTCATCAGCAAAGCACATAAACGAGTTTAGACTTGGAAATTAAACCAAGGTCACTCGATACTTCATGCGAGTATTCGATCCTTGGACTATTGAGCCGGGTCCAACATCATCATCATCATCATCATCATCATCATCATCATCATCATCATCATCATCATCATCATCATCATCATCATCATCATCATCATCATCATCATCATCATCATCATCATCATCATCATCATCATCATCATCATCATCATCATCATCATCATCATCATCATCATCATCATCATCATCATCATCATCATCATCATCATCATCATCATCATCATCATCATCATCATCATCATCATCATCATCATCATCATCATCATCATCATCATCATCATCATCATCATCATCATCATCATCATCATCATCATCATCATCATCATCATCATCATCATCATCATCATCATCATCATCATCATCATCATCATCATCATCATCATCATCATCATCATCATCATCATCATCATCATCATCATCATCATCATCATCATCATCATCATCATCATCATCATCATCATCATCATCATCATCATCATCATCATCATCATCATCATCATCATCATCATCATCATCATCATCATCATCATCATCATCATCATCATCATCTAACATCAATTCCTAGCCTAGTTCTGAGGTTTGAGGATGATAAATTTAGATACTATACCTATTACATTATTGAGAATCGCTTGAAGTTATTCAAGTCATCAGAATATCCCTGATATCCTATGACATGTATTCACTATTCAACAAGTCAATTACGGGAATAATTTGGATTGATTACACTGGACCATGATCACTAATTCATGGAAATCAATGAAGAATTCAATATGAGAACAGTCTGTGGATCTCGGATACATGGCTCCAATGGATACGTCACTTGAAAATCATTTATACGATCAGACATTATTTTTCTATTTGAAAGAAGATTCAATGAAAAATTCACAAATGACATAGGCATTAGTAATCCATATATTTACAATCTTAGTCTCTATGCATAATGGTGACACAAGTATTATTCATTATATGTGAAAATTATATTTGGAATAATCTCAGCGATTAAGAATTAAATAATCAGTTGAAGTCAAAAATTAACACCGTTGGATAACATCCGGCCCAGTGGTCTAGTTGGTTAAGCGCCTGGGGCGAGGATAGACCACCATGCAAAACCTGGAAGCTGTGAACCGCCGCTCCATCTTATTATGGAACTCACTAGCACTGTGTATTCAAGATCCTACACTCGAGATTTGATACAACATACTTCGGTCTCACGTGCAGAATCTTAACTTGTGGTCCACTGAGCTGGCCGACATTCAACGGTGTTAATGTCCAACTTCAACCAATCCACCATATTGTGCGACCGTCCACCATTTTCTCCATTGAGTATCTGCATCACAACAAACATGATTGAAATCCATCGATCACGGCTTCTCACTAGATCTTCATGAAATCCATCATGATGGCAGTCACTAGTGAGCACATAATGAGGAGTACCATAATAAGGGGAGACGAGTGTCCAGTGCTTCCTGCTTCTCCATGGTGGTCTAGCTTTGATCGATTCATGAATTCAACTATCAGATTACTAAAATCTCCATAACCCTTGTAGGGCCAGTGGAATGTCACTGAGCCCTAGCCAAATCATCCGGCAGTTGGGTCACTGATTATCGAGCAAATCATCGATCCTCTCAAGGACAAGGACAACCAACGCGCATTAGTTAATCGTATGCCATGGACTGGCCCGTGCGGCATTGGTCTAACTTTTGCTTGTATCTACTTTAACTAATATATTTCTGTAATAACGTCCTCTGTGTTGTACAGTCTTCAAAGCATCTATGGTACCTTGATACGTCAATAGGGTAGTCCACGTAAGGTGCTGACCACGAGGTGTGACTTCGACATTAGTTAGTTTGTCACACCATTCACGTCTAACTCGAGTAGGCCTCCAATCATTTCAACATAGATCATCTACGTCGGTGATCTACACTGGTGAGCCCGATGTGATTGGAACACGTCATCGTTCTTTTCCAGCCGTCCTGGAAAAGAAGAAAGAAAATGTAAGTGCATAACGAAAATACACTCGTATGTGCGTAAAAAAGGGAAAATAAACTCATGAACACGTAACAGCGTTAAAAAATCGTTTTTTTGTTATTTTTTGAAATAGAAATAAAAATATTCAAGCATATTAAAAAAAATTTATTTTTTAATAATAAAGAAAATGTCGAGAAGTGCCTTACGTGCAATAGTCGTTTAAATGTTCTGGAAATCTCACTCTTCTTCCAGAACGCGTCGTTTTAAGTTTATTTTCGGATACTGTCGAAGTATCATCGTGTGTGTTGGTTGTCGGATGAGGCATTATAAGTGTCGGAGTCGTGTCGTTCAATTGTACCGAAGGAAAATCCACGTAGATAGGATTTCCTTCAAAAAACGCTGCTTTGAGGCGATCGATGCTGATGCTATCGTTGGTTCCGTTCTTATCGACTATATAGTACTTCGGTTCGCGTTGAAGAACTTAGAAGGGTCCTTCGTATGCCGATTCGAAAGGTCGTCGATGCGAGTCCCGACGAACGAAAACGTGTGTACTAAACGTAAGTCAGGTTGAACGAAAACATCAGCTGATTGAGGTCGAGTGGAAGCAGGTTTAACTGAACGCATTGCGTTTGTAAGCCTGTTCGTGTAGGAGGTTAGATCCATGCTCATTGAAGAGGATGAAGAATCCACGAATTCTCCTGAAAGTCGAAGTGTCGTTCCATAAACGAGTTGAGCCGCAGTGTATCCAATGTCAGCTTTCACTGCATTGCGGATACCTAGTAAGACGAGTGGAAGAGCGTCGGTCCACTGTGAAACGTTTGCAGCTGATAGTGAAGCTTTTAGTTGTCGGTGAAAGCGTTCTACCAACCCGTTTGCTTGTGGGTGGTAGGCGGTCGTTCGGAAGCGAGTGCTTCCTAATAGTGTGGTCAGACGACGGAAACGTTCAGACTCAAACTGACGTCCGCGGTCTGTAGTGATGGTTGAAGGGCAACCAAAGTTTGCTACCCATCGTTCGAAGAAAGTGCGGGCCACTGTTTCAGCAGTGATGTCCTTGATAGGTACTGCTTCTGGCCATCGAGTGAAACGATCTACACAGGTTAAGAGGTAAGAGTATCCATTTGAATCTGGTAAAGGTCCTACCAAATCCAGATGAACATGGTCGAAACGAGCATCGGGAGTTTTAAATGAGCCTAAGGGACATTTATTGTGTCTGATGACCTTAGATTTTTGGCAGTCTACACAGGAGCGTGCCCAGTCCCTCACGTCTTTATTCATACCAGGCCAGCAAAACCGTTCTGCTATAAGCTTGATGGCTGCACGAACATCTGGATGAGAAAGTTTGTGCAATGTGTTGAAGACATTGCGTTGACAATGTTTCGGGACGATTGGGCGATCCCTACCTGTAGATGTGTCACAAAGTAAGGTTTCCTTACCTGTTCCCATCTGTTTGATGCGTAGTTTAAGGGTTGTGGACGATAACTCTTGCTGAAGATCAGTGTCTTCTTTTTGAAGCTGGGCGAGTTTAAGAAGGTCGATTCCTTGGAAACTGTTCAAGGAATTTATTCGAGACAAGGCGTCTTCAACTACATTGTTTGCTCCAGAAATATGTTGAATATCTGAAGTAAACTGCGAAATGTAGTCCAGTTGTCGAGACTCACGGGGAGAGTACTTGTCTGAAGAGGAGCTTAACGAGAAAGTGAGCGGTTTATGGTCAGTGAATAGAGTGAATTCACGGCCTTCGATATAGTGTTGAAAATGCCGTACAGCACAATACATAGCTAGGAGTTCCCTACCGAATGTGCTGTATCTCGATTCGGTGTCTAGCAACCGTCTAGAGAAAAATGCCAAGGGTTGCCAGGAGTTGTTAACCCATTGTTGTAAGACTCCTCCGATTGCCGAGTCGGATGCGTCTACTGCGATACTAATGGGTGCTTCAGTGTCCTGATGTGCGAGCATTGTTGCTTTAGCGATTAGTTCCTTAACTGTGGAGAATGTTTTTCGTGCGGTGTCGTCCAAATTAATGGATTTCGCATTTCCACGAAGTTGGTCAGTAAGAGGTTTCATAAGTAATGCGCATTTCGGTATGAAGCGTCTATAGAAACTTACCAAGCCGTTAAACGTGCGTAATTGCTTGACGTTGGTCGGTTCTGGGTAATCCAGAATGGCCGCCACTTTGGTCCTAAGAGGTCGAATGCCTTGAGCATCGATAGTGTGTCCTAGGAAATCTAACGAGTCGGTTCCGAATTGGCATTTCTGAACGTTTACAGTAATGCCATGTTTTTGTAAGCGTTCAAAAACAAGATCCAGATGCTTGAGATGTGATTCTCTGTCCGGACTTGCGATTAAGCAGTCATCAACATACGCATGTACGAAGTTGAGACCTCGAAAAACGTCGTCTATGAATCTTTGGAATGTTTGCGCAGCGTTTCTTAGACCGAACGGCATTCGCAAAAATTCATAGAGTCCGAAAGGAGTTATGATAGCTGTTTTCGGTATGTCGTCAGTAGCCATAGGGATTTGGTTATACGCTTTAACTAAGTCGATTTTCGAAAAGACAGTTGTACCTTTCAAGGTAGCTGTCAAATCGTTAATGTGAGGCAACGGGTAACGATCGGGAATGGTTTTTGCATTCAATCGCCGATAGTCACCAATTGGACGCCAATCGTTGCTGTCCATTTTAGGGACCATGTGCAACGGAGATGCATAAGAGCTGTTTGACTGTCGTATGATTCCCAAGTCTATCATGTGATCGAATTCGTTTTTCGCTAACCTTAGCTTTTCAGGAGCTAGTCGTCGTGCTTTAGAGAATACAGGTGGTCCTGTAGTCGTGATATGATGTGTAACATTGCTGGTTACACACGGTAGTTTCGGTTGAGTTTGTTGTATCCCAGGATACTTATCGAGTAGGGGTTGATAGAGTGGGTCTATCATATGCTTAACTGTGACTGGAGATAATCTACAACCAGAAAAGGAAGTTACGCAAACGGATAATTTAATGTTTCCATCTACTAGCCTCCGTTTGCGCGTGTCGATGATTAGATTGTGGTGTTGTAGAAGATCCATACCAATGATTGGCATAGAAACATCTGCAACAACGAAAATCCAATGAATGGGTTTGCGTAAACCCACGTTCAGGTAGATGTACCTTTTGCCATACGTGGCGATCGGTTTTCCATTTGCCGCCTGTAAGTTTAGAGTTGATTCGTGGAGCCGGTCGTTATGATTTGCTGGGAGAACGCTAACTTCTGCGCCAGTATCGACGAGGTAGCGAACTCTCGTTGTCACATCTGTGACGTACAACAGACGGCTATGTTCGCCGGCTACGGTTGCCGTTAACGCGTGCCGGCTTAGAAGTTTCCCGAGTTGTTTTTCGAGTCAATCGTTTTCGTGTTGGGAAAATTGCAGGGTTTTCTGCAATTTCTGGAAGATTTTCCATACTGGTTATGATACCAGCACCAGTCAGGTTATCCGTTTCTCGTGGTCTAGAGACAGATCGTTTACGCGAAATGCTTCTACGTGGACTGCGTGAGCGACTACGGTCGTTACGAAGATTAAGATAACGCGTGAGTGTATGACATAACTCGGTTATGTCATTCTGAGTCGTGTGACGATTTCGTTATTTCTAAAATACGATCGGCAGATGCAGCTAGCTCGTCTAAGGCGTTGTTCTGAAACGAGACCAGAACCGCTTGCACCTGTTGAGGAAGTTTAGACAAGAAAAGTTGTTTAAATAGACCGTCGAAAGTCCTTAGGCCTATCACTTCTCTCATTCGTTGCAACATGTCAGTCGCAGAACCGTGTTGCAGGTCGATGTTATTGAAGAGTTGATCTAATCTTTGTCGATCGGTTAGGTCTCCTCGTTTAAGAATCGAACGTTTCAAGATTTCGTAAGGATCGGAAACATCACTTGTAAACATACTAGGTGTTACGTACCTGTTGAATTCGCGCGGTAGTGCCCTGCCTACTGAGAGGAATTGTGCACGTGTGTCGATCACGCCGTGCTCGGAGAAATCGGATTCTGCGTAGCAGAACCAGGCTTCGATATTGTCGGGCCAGAAAGGCATGAGTCGAAACCAAGGCGGGGACAAAGTCTTAAGCTTGAGTACTTTGGGTGTCTGTTCAGCCATGATGAAATATGAAGTACGATAATGAACGAGGGGAAAATATACACATATATTCAAGAAAAAACACGAGAAAAAAATCACAATGTTTAAAAAATAAGGTAATGATATATAAAAAACCCCAAAAAGAACAGACTCACAGTTGCAATTAGGTGTACCAGATCACGACGGTCTCACCAATGAGGATGATACAGGTAATCAGTGTTTGACAACGCTTCTACCGGTAACACCTTCTAATATGCTTTGTTCCCACCGAGAGAAATCAAAAGACAGAGTCGAGGAAATCGGAAGAGTGTATTTGGCGATAACCAATATATCGGGAATCTCTGATCTAATCTGGCTAGTGATCGCGGTTGATGTTGAGCACAGCGTTACAGCACGTGATCTGGTGCGGATGCATGACCGAGCGCGTTCAGCTAGATGAATCCACTAAAACATATGGTCAGCATCCAATGTCGAAAACCTATAGAGCTATTTAGTTTGGGGATTTATTTACCGCTACACCCTCAATTCTGGTACGTTAATTTGCAATCAGTGTTTTACATTCCTAGTATATTTACGAAAGGTTGACGTGATCAAATAGAGGAATTGATGGTTGACTTTTATGTTTGAATATGACAATTTGAGAATTCCAATGCAAACACAAAGAATATTTGAGCGAACAACTGATTCGATCATCAGCCTCTACAGTTAAATGTCTATAATGTTTGTCTTATTTTACAAAGACGAAAATGAGGCAGGCATGAATGAATTGAACAATGTTATATGTGAGAAATGTTAAACACACTCATTTATTTCTATAGAAATACTTCAAGATGGTGTGATTTGCAAATTAGAAAGGTCAGTTGATGAAGGTCGTAATGATTTGTAGTATGGTGCCAAGTTTTTATCAATATAATTATAATAATAAAACTGATCAACCTAACTTTGTGTGGATATAATATGTGATAAAATGACTATAGTCAAGGTAATTACGATAAGAAGGAATGAATGTGAATTAGGATAGATGAATGGGTGGATTAAGAAAGATATAAACACTAAACGAGTTTGGATAATATGTCTAAAATATCCAGTTCAGGTGTCTGATGATCCTGTCGTTGACCAGCATAAACAGCGATGCTGGAGAACCTAACAGCAGAAGGCTAAGAAGATCGAGTTGATCCGGTAGGGGAATGTTTCTTAAAAATCTATCTACAATACAAGCTGATGTAAAGAGGTGTAAGGGTTTTTATCATGGTTGCACAAACAAATAACCTTACCTTACTTATTTCAACCAGACCGAAAATTCTGTAGAGTTTTATAATTCACACCGAATTTCGAAGAACTATGCCAAGGTGACTGAGCTAGTAATAATCGCTTGTCAACTGAAATTTCTATAACGTTTACATAAACAGTACATCCTGTCATTTTGAAGAACGTAAGATGAATGTTGTGTAGCGAGGTGTGTTCGATAACACATTTAAAGGCGAATTTATACTGATGGTATATACCCAAAAAATAACTTTTTGTTGGGTTAACCTTTGTTTTAATGTACCATTTGGCTGTTTTTCTTAGTGTAAACTATGTAATGCATATTTAATCCTACTTTTAGTGATAGGTATCTGGAAGTCTGTTGTATTTTGTGGTGAGACTTTTTTTAGTCATGATTTGCGCTAGATTTTTAACAAAACGTTTTGAGTTGCGTATTTTTATTTAGTATACGCTAGTGATGCCAGTTCCGGCTGAAAGGTGGAGAGAATACAACCAAAATTAGTCCATTTTGTTCAAAAGTTAGGAGCATGCTTATCTTTATGTGGACTCTGTTTTTGATAAGCCGCTACAGCTAAAACAGCTAATAAATACTCTGATACTTCCACAAGCTTCATATCTCGCACGTGGTAGACAATAAAACTATGAACGACCTTGCCTTTTAAAACATCTGGGCGATGGTATTAACTGAGAAAACCTACCTGTCCACCACAGTCGAATGGAGTTAAGAAATAAGTGTAGGGAATGGCGATTAGTACTTACAGTCAGAATTAAAGGTTACGAATTAAAGTAAGTTTTTCATCACGAATTGATATAAGATATTATGCCAAAATGCTCTTTAACTATATGGGTGAGTATATTTCAAGACACAGTACAAGACTGGCCACCTTTACTTATATTGATCCGTCCACAAGTCATAATCTTGCTGAATTTATGGGATACAAAAGACGCTTGTAATAATCTACCGAGTTACGGTCATTTTATGCAATCACTGTAATTCGTAGCAGGAGTACATGATAGCACAGTTTCTCAAAGGCATTGAGTGGTAGATTTAGTCTCATCTTTACGAGTTGATTGTTTAGTCCACTGACCAGGTATTAGAGAAAGGATCTTAACCTGATTTCAACAAATAATAAATAAAATTATTATTAATGGTTTACACTGTTCAAAATATTCTAGATGCATCTGTCGTTTATCTTTCTATAAACCTAATCTTATTGTATATTCTTTTTTTCCTCTCGTCTATTACATTTATCACATTTTCGCTTTGCTGCATTAAGCTGCTTGAACTGATATGTTGTCATGTGAAGCTTATTGTATAACTTATTTCTCAGTTTTAGTTTATACTTCCTTAATTTTATATTACCTCTATGGTGATTAGATGAAATAGTGTTATCTAAATCGTTATGTAGTAGATTGTTGTCGATAAATCTAAGCCTCTCTACATCAACGCGATATTATAATTTTAAGATTCGTTTAGTTTCAGTTTGGGGAGGACAGTAGGCCTGATGGCCTGTGTTAGTCCTGGCAATGGTGGTTCTTCAGTTGATCCAACTTTCTTTTGAAAGAATCGACGGATGGAGCCTAGACCACGTGCTGAGGTAATGAGTTCCACATGTTGATGATTCGATGGGAAAGTCGATAGTCAGCTGATAAGCAATTCTTTCTGGGCTTGTGAACTTTTTGGAGTGTCCATGTAAATTCTCTATTTTGGAAGACAAGAAAAATGAGGGCATATCAGATGCGAATTTATCATTAAGTAATTTGAAAACTGTAATCAAGTCGCCTCTAGTTCTACGATATGACAATGGGAAAATGTTTAGATTGGCCAGTCGAGCATCATACGGAAGCTTCGCTATTCCGGGAATCAGCTTAGTTGCCGTTCTCTGAACCTTTTCCAGAAGCTCGCTGTCTTTTTTTAAGCAGAGTCTGGCCACTTGTATGCAGTACTCAAGTTTAGGACGTACGAACACTGTATACAAAGTCAAAAACTTATTAGCGTCGAGATGACTAAAAGCCCTACGTATTGACCATAACGTCCTAAAACCTTTGGCGGCCATTGCACGGCAGTGTGCAGTAGTCTTTAAGTCTTGGCTGACGATGACTCCAACGTCATTATGTGTCTGGACGACAGGTAGCTCAGTGTTATTCATCGTGTATGTATCTGTACCTTGATGACCGATATACATCACAACACACTTGGAAGTATTTATCGGCAACTGCCAGGTTTGAGACCATTCAGATAATCTTTCTCTGTTTTAGACATTGTTGGGTTACGTTTCTTGAAAAATAACAATGCCATTTAGGATAGAAGCGACATTTAACTGTCATACGATTATTTTGCTTTATACCTGTTCAAACAAGTATAGGCTTGTTTGAACGTGTTTTATGAACTCGTTGTATAAATGTAAAATTGCTTAGCTAGATGAAATGAAGCTGCCACAATCTGTGGATTTATCAAACTATATTATCGAAGTATATGACAGATTCAAGCTTTTCTTATCTGTTTTGTTTACTACAAGTAAAACTTAATTACATTTTCACTTCCCAAGAACCTTGAAATTTCACAAACAAACGAATGTTAACAAAGAAGCTTCAGACTGTAAGATCATTTTCATCGGAAGTGAAGTAATATCAATTTTCTTAGAGTGCATCTTTACGAAATGATAGCAAGGATCATGGGTAATAATTTTTCAAAGCTGTCAATAACTATATTTAGTTGTAGATTTTCATGTTCAAACGCTCAATGCACCATTCAAGAAGAATGTGATCGTGTTTCATTGACTCGTACGACTAGTGTTAGATCCACGGTAGAGTTTCCTCCGAATATAGACGAGAAAGATCTAGAAATATTAGGTGAAATTGGAAGTGGAGCATATGGTAGAGCTATAAAAGTAAGTTGGGAATTTGAATAATAACTGACTTCCATTACCAAGAAGATAGTTTGTGATTCTTGAAAGTAGCAAATTATCACTAATCGTTTTTGATATCTTAAAATAGCATTTTACATTATTATTATTATTATTATTATTATTATTATTATTATTATAACAACCGTGTTTTCAATTATTGTCGATCAACTACATTGGGTGCTACTACATGAAAATGTCAGTACAAGATGTCAAACAAAGAATATTTTCATGCATGTGTAGAGTCTAAAGAGAAATAGTGTACTTCATTGCAGAAGTTTACTTACAACTTCAAACACCATATGTTGATTTGAGAGTCCTCATAAAGAGACATTGTATTACCTTACTAGATTGGACTTATTTAGTGACGATTTGCTTATTAACGGCCTTAGGATTTTGCCTATAACTAATTTGATTGTGGGTCGGAATATTAACTGTTTTGAAGATGACACTAAATATTGTTATTTACTTTCACATGATAATTTACCACACAAACTGACATATAATTGCATAGTTTAATACGTGAGAATTAAAAAAGTGAAACTTTGTGGTCATAAGAAGGCCTTAAACTGATGTGAATTTTGAGCGAGATGAATTTGTATACATGTATCTTATCATTCATTCAGCTTAGTTGTTTGTGTTTTTTCGTTAAATGTGCTGTTTTCTTGTCTTTCCGGTTGCCAAACTTTTGAAACGTTTTGAGGAAGCAACCTTGACACCATTTTATTGCATTTTCAAACACTACAACAGAGAAGTTAATTCAAATAGTCTGTTTTATTTAATTTATTTCAACTATTCATAAAACATTGCATTTAATACGTTATCGTTATTTATGCTAATAATGTAATCTGCCGCTCTCTTAGAAGAGCATATTGCTGAAACTTCTCAATGTTCATTAGTTTGTACTTGCAAGATTTCCCTATTTAAGTTAAAAGCTCTTCCTCATAGACGCGAAGTCCTTCCAGTTTATTACAAAGTGCTTCTTTTCTGTCTGACGTAGTAATGTATATCCAAATAATTTCTTGAAGAATGCAAAGCTAAGTGAACATTGAACTGAAGATTCATAACGAGTAAGTCAATTTGAAAGTGAAATTGTAATGGCCTGGTCACTATAGTTTGAGTTCATTCATGTCATAAGCCATTGGTGTACAATCCCGGAAAGTCGCAAACTTGAACAAACAACTTGTCTATCCTTCCATTCTCCTCGGTAGTCCTCTAAATGATGCTAGTGTTGTGATAATAATAGGTTTAAAGGTTTGACTGCGACAATCTACTGGCCGATAATTGTTTATACAGTAGTTAATAAAAATGACATATTATCCGAAGATTATTATAAAAACATGTCTCCTACTATTCTAAAACACCTCATGATTGTGTGCTTTTATTTATTTATACATGTGTTAACCGTGTTAATTTGCTTTTTCACCTCGTTCCATTTCAGGTAAAACACCGACAATCTAATTGTTTGTTGGTTCTTAAAGAGGTTATTGAACAAAACAAAGCAATTGAGGCAACTATTATACGCGAAGTAAGGAACATAATTCTATTTTTAAAAGTACACGAAGGGATGAATTGTTTGTTCTGTTTAGCGTTTTTTTAGCGAGTTAGTTTTCTACGGGATGAGGTCACTACCCCCATATCCAACCCTCTTTTATCTCGGCTTGGAACCGGAGTTAGCCCCAGAGTGGTTACAGGCGGAGTTACGCGAAGGGACATAGTCTGTAATACATAAAAAATTGTTAGTTTATGATTGCTTTGAATTATCTACTTGGACCATTTGTTTATTTTTCAGCAATCTCTCAGCTTATCGTACCATTTTCCATTTAAGTTTGTGTTTGGATTATTAGTTTTGAGGGTTTTACAAAAATGTATGTATATTTTGAAGATGATTCCCATTGAGAACTGATGCCAATTGAAGAGCAATTAAAACTCACAGATCACTAGTCTAATATTTCGTTCCATTGCGGGACTTCTTAGTGATGTAAACTCAAGAACCAACACGGAAAAGGGTCCAACACAGTAATTTTCGACCATTGAGTAGAAATGGAATGGTTCATAGTTTAAACTTTAGCTACGTTGTTTTTTGGCGTTATCCTTATCCACTATCATTGGTAAGGTACTGTATGACTTTCAACCTAATTCACTCATCAGATCACGTCATCCTAATAGAATTTCAGTGAACCCATCCTAATACTAGTTAGTAACTCTATGGTTATTATTGAGTTTGTGGGCTTTAAAGAGAGTTTTTATAATCTCAAAGTGACCCTTAGCACAAACGTACTTTATTATGTTTTATTTATTCTTGCCAACTGATCAGTTACTTTGCGTCCAGTTTACAATCAACATCAGACGTATTATGTGGGCTCTATCTAATTTGTCATACGGAAGGTATTCATAAAGTAATCTGTTATTAGAAATATTTACCAGTTTAAGCATTTCTTGTTTTTATCGCTGATTCTTGAAAATTCTTGTCATCCTTGCCAAACTTTTATGCATATTGTACGTTTGAAGCAATCATTAGGAAATCATAAACCCAGGCCTTTGTGTTCTAGTATTTTAGGCGCTTCTCATTGTTTAGAATTTAGACCTGTTTCGTAAATTCTGGATCTTTATTTTGTGAGTGAGTTTCACAAACAAAGTCCCTACTTGTAACACTGGAAACATGCAACCCTAAATTAGGATTCGTAAATAGCAAACTCACATAAACCTGGGTGGCTTCAAATCTGGATATCAAAGTGTCGATCAAATATTGACCGTTTGTCAGGTTTCAGAGCTAAGGCATACCTACTGATGTCCGACAGTAGTAATATTACTTGAATTGAAGTTAGCATGCGACTTCATAGACTAAAAGGCTTTATGACAATGTTTATCATTAGGTGTACAAAAAAAGTGCAAAGGCTTTGTGTAGGCTTATGGCGAACTATCTTTAAAACTTTCAGCCTCAAGCGCTCTTTGTCAGAGCTGCTTAGTGTCACCATTTCTATTCAGCTTCTCTGTAAGCATAGATACGGGCTCTTCATCTGACTTTTAAGGGACTGACATCTGGTCAGATGATTTATTTGGTGACTTAGAGTATGATTTTTACCTGGTCCATTTAGTGAAGGCACTTATTAGATGCAGTCCCTTAAGCGTCCTAAGTTGCAGTCCAAGTATATTAGGAGTTTCTCAGTCTCTAAATTCCAAGTTTCTTAAGACTGTTCCGTGTCAACGCCTGAATTGGGGTTGTCTAAGTGAGTGAATCACTCAACTTATCGTAGAAGTTTCATCAGTCTCGTTTGGATGGATCTGATATAATCTCGACCCATGTCCAGAAAGCCTGGTTGACATTGTTTAATTGTGCTAGCTGCGCCGTAGGTAAGATGTCTGCCAACCAAAGAACCAGTATCCTACTCAACAATACACTATATTTTGTTATATGCTTGTGAAACATAACCTTTAGAAGAAGAAAACGTGGGCTGGTTGCTAATATCAAATCATAGATATCTTCAGAGCATTACTCGCATGTATTGGGAACATAGATTGAGCTTTATCTAGGTTAGACAGGTGGTACTAGACGAAAATGATTAATCTATTAATAAGTTTATCAATTTTCACCAAATAAGGACCCACTACACGTTTGACCAACTACAACCTACCTCAACACTTGATACTCGCTGGAGTAGAAGTATATTGTAGATTGTTTGAGACCGATTGACTGACTGGTAGTAGGATGAAATATACAAATCAGTTATAGAGCAGTGATTGAATGTATCTTTCTATATGATAACTTGCTAAATGAATTGCAAATATATGTAGTGTTTTAGTATTCACACGTTAAACTATTCATATAATGAAAGTTCACGCTTTGAAGCATTTTACACAATCTCTGTAACTTCAATTGTTTTCCAATGATAATATGTATGATACAAAATTAGTTATTGAATAGTATATACGAGTTGAAAACTCTTACTTCATTGATACATGTAATTTTATCAGTTTCTCACTATTTTCAAGTTAATAGAATTTTCCATATGTAAAATTTTCAGTCACATGCAATTAGATTATGTAGTAATTTATATTTCTATAGATATGTATGCTAATTATTGTTAGAATGATAATAGAAACTACTAATTAAATAAAACTCTATAATACACCTTAGTCAATCAATCTTAGTGATCTTTATGATATTTTAAGGTCAATGTAGATATTATGCATTTCAGTATGAATACAATCCCCGGCAAAACATCACATATATGTGTATATATGAGCTTTGACTATGTATTCTGCTCATTTATGTTTCTCAATTATTCTGTCTTATTATTTCGGTTGGTTTAACACTAATCGTTAACACAAAATAATACTAATAATAAGTATAATTGATGTATAGAAATTTAAACTAAAACTATAGTAAATCTACGTTGGTCAAAACAATCACCTAGTGTCGTTGGTCATTTCAACTAAAACTATGGCTGAAATTTGAGTATACTAAATTGTATTTGGCAAGAATTTCAATAAAATCAATTACATTCTAATACAATCTTATTTTATGGTGTTTTGTTTTAAACTGATACATAACTTCATCAATGATTATTGTCCCTAACAATTCGTGAAGTTACATAACTGTATTAGAACCCTTTGCTTTAAACCATTCCATCGTATAGATTCATACGTATCTAAAATGGATCATGGTAATGTATGTAGTGATATAGAAATTCTCAGATCAATCTGAAACGTACTCTAATATTTAATAACAGATCAGTGGCTGAAGACAAGAAAAGACTGTGAACAAACTTAAACGTATTGTGTTATAATTAAAAAGAAATAATAAAACGTTTACTTATATATTAAGCGTTTATCAATTGATGCAAAGATTACAGTATCATACGGAAACAGTTGTGTTCAATTCTAAAGTCTTAATATTGTCTCATAATTCTTATTCTTCAGTTTCACTGTTTGTTTTTATTTGCGAATTATTTGCTCTTTACGCATTTTATTATTATTATTATGTGAACACATAAATATTGGTACAAGAGTGCGCCAAATATATATGCGCCACACAAAACAATGAGAATTTAAAGAGAAGGAAAAAGAAAAAAAGGTAAGGAGCGCAAAAAAAGAGAACAATAACGAACAAATTGGTGTAAGGTCGTGTATTAATAATAATAGTAATAATGAGGGAACGGAAAGGTACAACCAGAAGAAATCTTTCCGTTAAGGAAGATACAATCACTTTTTACGAAGAAAGTAAAAGAAGGTTACAGCACGATCGCCATTGGCTTCTATTCTGAGCCATATCTGATAGTGTCTCCAGCCACTGTGTAGCACGATCTCTCGGACTCATACAGCAGCTCGTCTATGAAATTCGACTCTATCTAAACGTTCTTTACGTATAGTTTTAATCCATCATTCATACGACCATAATGTCAACTTTTGACTTTCATCTTAGTAATTTTCTCCACTAACACTCTATTGCGAGTAGTTTTCAACTAGCAACAACCGCGCCTCAGATAAACTTCATTGGCTACGGTACCGACATTGCTTAGGTTTGGGCATCCGGGCAGTATCACAGCCTTCACACAAATCGAATGGTTTATGTGGCGCATATCTACTTGGTGCCTCCTTGTACTAATGTTTAGGTATTTAAATAAATAAATAAATACTCACACTCTATTGACATATGAATTAAATCAATATAAACTAATTTAATTTAGTGCTAGTCCTTCCATATTGTTTCCAAAATATTTAACAATTTCAAACAACATAATATCTATCATTATTTCATTAATTTATCTTATTATCATATTTTAACCTTTCATTTAATTTCATGCAATTGGTTCCCTTTATGAATTTAAATAAAGCAAGAACAAATAATGGTGCAGAATAGTATGAATTCATATTAGATAATTAAAATAACCCATAGTGTCATTGAATAAGAAAAAGAGAATTCAGCGAAGAAAATTTTTTTTTCGACGAAATCATTTACTTTAGCTGTACATTCGTATATATAGTTATATGGAAAATGTATGTCTATAGAAGGATAGAATGGATTGTATCAAAAAGTGGATTCGACAATAAATAACAAATGAGGTTAACGTACTAATCAAGGGGTAAGGAAGAACAAAATTTAAGGGTCAGATAATAGTCCAATTGACAGATATGAAGAAAAACGACAAAACAACAAAGGTCATAATAATAAATGATAAGAGTTTAAAGTGCAAAATAGTAATTTAAAAATATGGATAATAATAAAAGTGCATTAAAAAAAAAAAAAAACCCCACCTAGAAACATACCCATTAAGGCCAGGGAAGGATCAGAGGTTGGACAAATCGTTTCTGCACGCAAAGTTCAGGCTTTAGTTTGTGGATTGCCAATGCCTCTGCGGTGCATAAAATATTGATTCGAACCCTCTTCGATCCAGTTCCTTTGACTCTGTAAACTATTTTAAACGAAGAGTCTTTTGGAGCGATATGTCCACAGTTGATTAAGTGCTCCTGTATAGAACTCGTGATTGTTTTTCGCTCCCCTTTCAAAAGCCAAGCCGGATAATGTTCCGAGATGCGTTTGGATAATGATCGCTTTGTGCGGCCTATGTAACATGCCCCACATGAGCAAGTAAATTTATAGATACACATTGAAGTGGCCCAAAGCGAAAGTTTGTCCTTAACACACCCCAGAATGGTAGGTCGGCTAAAGAAGATGATTCGAAGCTTAGCTGCGTGGAATGTTTTATTCATTGATTTCGAAATCCGTTTATTTAGGATTTCAGCAGCTGTATCTCCCTTAAATTCCATATTCATGAATAGAGTCTTTTTCTCTACTGTCAAAGCTTTGTCATGAGGTCTAGGTACCAAGTTTCTGTCGATGAATCTCGGTGGATAACCATTTTTGATGAGGGTCTGTCGAAGATAAAACAATTCCCCATCTATTGTGTCGTCGGAACAAATTCGTCTGATTCTTGAGGATAAAGAATGAATTAAGTTCCTTTTTCTAATTAATGGAACCCAACTGTGGAAGTTCGTGTATTGTCCATTCCAAGTGGGTTTTCTGTATATCGATCTCTGTAATAAACCGTCAGGCATTCTTTTTAAATGGATATCAAGAAAATGAAATTCCTGGTTTTTCTCTGCTTCTAAGGTGAATTGGATTGATGGGTGACAATTATTGAAAATATTCAAGATATCATTGAGGTCAATGTCTTCTTCGCAAATAATGAAGGTGTCATCCATATATCTTTTATATAAATGAAATCTTTCAATTATTGGTCGAAGTACCGAATTTTCTAGGTTCGCCATAAAACAATCAGCCAGGAGAGGACCCAATGGAGAGCCCATTGCCACTCCATCTATTTGTTTATAGAAAATATCATTAAATCTAAATTGCACGTTGAGCGTACATCTTAGAAGTAGTTCTTTAAGGTAATGTATCGGGATACGCATATCAAAATTATTGTTTTCAATATAGTCACATAGAAAGCAAATGGTTTCTGTGAGGGGAACATTTGTGAAAAGAGAAGTGACGTCTAATGAGAACATTTTTTTACCGGATACATTGATATTTTTAATGGAGTCAACAAAGTCAAAGGAATCAAGAGAATTGTGTTTGTTCATATGATTTTTAACAGGTTTTAGAATGTTAACTAACCATTTAGCGATCAAATGATAGGGAGAATTGTTCATATCCAGTATAGGACGTAGTGGGTTATTCTTCTTATGGACTTTTGGTAGTCCATATAGTCTTGGTACAACAGAACCAGATGGTTTGAGGTGTTCATAGAGGTCATGATTGATAATATCCTCATCTTTCATTTTTTTCAAAATTTTAATTAGCATTTGTTCAGTTTTTTCAGTAGTGTCTTTTTTGAACGTTCTCAATAGAGAATTTGACAGGATCAGATAATATTGAAGACATTTTTGTAACATAGTCAATACGATCCATAAGAACAATTCCTGCACCCTTGTCTGGCCGGCATAAAACTAAGTCCTGATTTCTCCGAAGATCAGATAATTGAGATTTTCATTTTCTTGATATCCATTTAAAAAGAATGCCTGACGGTTTATTACAGAGATCGATATACAGAAAACCCACTTGGAATGGACAATACACGAACTTCCACAGTTGGGTTCCATTAATTAGAAAAAGGAACTTAATTCATTCTTTATCCTCAAGAATCAGACGAATTTGTTCCGACGACACAATAGATGGGGAATTGTTTTATCTTCGACAGACCCTCATCAAAAATGGTTATCCACCGAGATTCATCGACAGAAACTTGGTACCTAGACCTCATGACAAAGCTTTGACAGTAGAGAAAAAGACTCTATTCATGAATATGGAATTTAAGGGAGATACAGCTGCTGAAATCCTAAATAAACGGATTTCGAAATCAATGAATAAAACATTCCACGCAGCTAAGCTTCGAATCATCTTCTTTAGCCGACCTACCATTCTGGGGTGTGTTAAGGACAAACTTTCGCTTTGGGCCACTTCAATGTGTATCTATAAATTTACTTGCTCATGTGGGGCATGTTACATAGGCCGCACAAAGCGATCATTATCCAAACGCATCTCGGAACATTATCCGGCTTGGCTTTTGAAAGGGGAGCGAAAAACAATCACGAGTTCTATACAGGAGCACTTAATCAACTGTGGACATATCGCTCCAAAAGACTCTTCGTTTAAAATAGTTTACAGAGTCAAAGGAACTGGATCGAAGAGGGTTCGAATCAATATTTTATGCACCGCAGAGGCATTGGCAATCCACAAACTAAAGCCTGAACTTTGCGTGCAGAAACGATTTGTCCAACCTCTGATCCTTCCCTGGCCTTAATGGGTATGTTTCTAGGTGGGGTTTTTTTTTTTTTAATGCACTTTTATTATTATCCATATTTTTAAATTACTATTTTGCACTTTAAACTCTTATCATTTATTATTATGACCTTTGTTGTTTTGTCGTTTTTCTTCATATCTGTCAATTGGACTATTATCTGACCCTTAAATTTTGTTCTTCCTTACCCCTTGATTAGTACGTTAACCTCATTTGTTATTTATTGTCGAATCCACTTTTTGATACAATCCATTCTATCCTTCTATAGACATACATTTTCCATATAACTATATATACGAATGTACAGCTAAAGTAAATGATTTCGTCGAAAAGAAAATTTTCTTCGCTGAATTCATATTAATTCGAGGTTTCTCGTCAGCTGCTTACAAACCAAAATTGTGATAGAATTTGTGTTACATGGAGATAGTGCGAAAACAATTGACATAGATAAGTGTAAATAACTGGGTTACAATAATAATTGTAAATACATATATATATATGCTAGAACAGGTCAGAGGTCAAAAGAGGGGGGTTAATCCAGAGTGGGTGGTGTAATAATTTGGTGAAGTTCATAAATTGTGTGATAATTGTGGTGATTAATGGAATTCAATAATCATAAGGTAGATTACGTAATAATAATTAAATAGAATTTGAAAAGTTAAGATAATTTAAGAGGATCAGGTGGCGGAAATGTGTGAATGATAATGTGGTTTAAGAATTATGTAATAGGGGAGGAGTATAAATATTTTAAAATAAATAAATAAATAAAATAAAAAGGGGTTACCAGGGTAGTGATAAGTTAATTAAAGTCTCAGAAGAGTGCATGTCCGCATTTCTGAGCATGTTCCAAAAAACTTGAGGCTGCGGGGGAATAAGGCCTTCAACAGCGCAATTGCTCGACATCTACTTGACACCGGGCACACCATCGAGATTCCACATGCTTTCAAAATCATCAATAGACAAAGAAGTACGACCACCCTCCGTTTTGCTGAAGCCATCATGATAAAAAAACTCAAACCTGACTTATGCATCCAAAAAGAGACTTTAATTAACTTATCACTACCCTGGTAACCCCTTTTTATTTTATTTATTTATTTATTTTAAAATATTTATACTCCTCCCCTATTACATAATTCTTAAACCACATTATTATTCACACATTTCCGCCACCTGATCCTCTTAAATTATCTTAACTTTTCAAATTCTATTTTATTATTATTATTATTATTCAATTCCATTATTACACCACCCAACCTGAATTAATTCCTTTTGACCTCTGACCTGTTCTAGCATATATATATATATATATATTTACAATTATTATTGTAACCCAGTTATTTACACTCATCTACGTCAATTGTTTTCACTATATCTCAATGTAAAAATTCTATCACAATTTTGGTTTGTAAGCAGCTGACGAGAAACCTCGAATTAATATGAATTCATACTATTCTGCACCATTATTTGTTCTTGCTTTATTTAATTTCATTTAATTAATTATCTTTTTTAAAAATTTTGTTATAGGTTTCATTACTTCAAAATTTAAAACATACAAATATTTTAACAATTGTCGGTGTGGTTATTCGAAATAGACAATTTTGTCTTATTACTGAATATATTGAAAAAGGAAGTTTACATTCATTATGTTTGGATAAAATGAAATATCCATTTGATTGGATTAAAATAATAACATTTGGTCGTGATATTGCATCAGGGATGGTAAGTTTAATTGTTTTTTTTGTTTTTTTTTTCAAAATATTTTTTGTTTTATTTAGAAAGCTCTTTTGGCTTTTGCTAACGTACGTCACCTATGACAAAGGCGAGATATCCGTCCTTCGATTAAGGGACGAGTATAGTGTGCAGTTCGTCATGTTCTATATTACGGCTGCGAAACGTGGCCATTAAGAGTAGAAGATATTCGTAAGCTACTATTATTTTACCACAGATGCCTTAGAAATATTGCTTGTATCTTCTGGGATCACCGGATAAGTAATAGTGAGGTTAGAAGCAGGGTATTAGGGAACAATGGCAAATCTGTTGACGAGGTTGTAAATCTTCACTGGCTAAGATGGTTGGGACACGTGTTACGTATGCCTGAACTCCGATTACGACGCACAATGCTGACGAGTGTTGGGTCTGGTTGGAAGAAAGTTATGGGTGGGCAAACTAATATTTGGCATCAGTGCTTGAAGTCACTAACTTCTAGTCTTAGCCATGTTGGTAGATGCAGATTACTTGTTTGAGGTCCGCGTGACTATTGTAATGAATGGTTGAAGACTCTGGGTGACATGGTTCACTAGTATACACTCTCTAACTTCTCTTGATCTATGAGATTAAAATCACTTCATATCTTTCTTTCTACGTATTAAATCTTTCTTCCTGTACTATATTCTTATGTGTGATCTTTCTATTATATATTACCACCACTGAATTAATTACTTCTATGAATTCGGTATTCACCTTGTTGTGCTAATGAGGTATGGCAACTTTGGACCGATGTATATATGTTCTTGGTCCTACGTTGCAGCTTATTATTGTTATTAAGGTGTATTTATGGTGATTATAATATATAAACAAACTATTTGATACATCTAGATAATGCGTTAAGAAGATGAAATTCATTAGAACTATGTGATATATCAGAGTAGTATATTTCAAACAATCTGGTCATATATTTATTTGTTAATCAATTTATAAATGAAAGAATAAATGTCAATTAAACAAATTAAAAGATAAAAGAAAAATAGATAATAAAGAAAGTAATGTTGATTACATTATGATTAGCATACTCTTTTAATGTTAACGTATTCATTATAATGATACATTTTATTTATTCATCTATAATGAGAAAGGAAATATACTGTAATTATCAAGTGAATATTTTTGTTAATTAAATATAATTTGTTTTGTCAATAATACTAATTTCGTTGAATTCTTAATGTTTAAATACACATTAGTGAACATATAATCGAACGATGAGGTAAGTACCTGTTGAAAGACTACCTTTGGTTCTCATTTTCTGAGCTTTGCTGTGTCAGTCTTAACAACAAGATATTCACCTTCGTTTCCACATAAGAATATTTGATTCAAAAACTGATTACGGAACTGTATTTAGTTATTCAATTGTGTTATTATAAAATTAATTGGGTAACTTGATTAAATATTAGTTTATTTAAAAATGACGCTTTATTTTGTTTGAATAATAAGGTTTATTGTGTATCGTATACAGAGGCTAACGTAATATTCTTCTACATGTGCTTTTGCAACTAGAAATATGTGAACTGGTTGCCCTATCTACGGTTATTAATTAGGTTAAATTATCAAGAATCTCTCGAAACTAATATATAGGTCCTTAAAAATCTTGCTTACAATTCATAAATGCATCTAAAGAAATTCCATTCTGTTCCTATCCTGATAAATCTGTCACAGACATGAAAAACAAATATGCGATGTTCTTAAATGGTTGGTTCGGTTTATAATAAACAATCAGTATAATGTTGACAGTTTAAAAGATTTTTCCAAGATCATCATCATCATAAAGAAGAAAATATACTGTAGAACATTATTTTATTGCAAGTAAATATTTTGTAATATACCATGTTTCTGAACCTGTGGAACAATCAATAAAATGAAATTCATCGCTCTATATCAACATTGACCACGAGAAAGCGTTTGATAGCGTGGACAGGACAACACTATGGAAACTTCTTCGACACTACAGCGTGCCTCAGAAGATAGTCATTATCATACGGAATTCCTGCGATGAATTAAACCGTAAAATCATGCACAGAGGACAACTGACAGACTCATTCGAAGTAAAGACCGGTGTAAGGCAAGGTTGCTTACTTTCAACCTTACTCTTTCTCCTGGTGATCGACTGGATCATGAAGAAATCAACATCTGAGGGGAAGCATGGGATACAATGGACAGCTAGGATGCAGCTGGACAATCTGGACTTCGCAGATGATATGGCCCTTCTATCGCACACGCAACAACAGATGCAGAAGACGACCAGTGTAGCAACAACCTCAGCAGCAGTAGGTCTGAACATACACAAAGGGAAAAGCAAGGTTCTCCGATACAACACAGCATGCATCAATCGAATCACGCTTGTCGGACAAGACTTGAGAAATGTAAAAACCTTTACATATCTGGGCAGTATCATTGATGGACAGGGTGGAACTGATGCAGATGTGAAAGCGCGATCAGCAAAGCAAGAGCAGCATATCTACAACTGAAGAACATCTGGAATTCAAAATAACTGTCTGTCAACCAACACCAAAGTCAGAATTTTCAATACAAATGTCGAGACAGTTCTACTGTATGGGGCGGAAACCTGGAGAACTACAAAAGCCATCATCCAGAAGATACAGGTGTTTATTAACAGTTGTCTACGCAAAATAATTCGGATCCGTTGCCCGGATACTATTAACAACAACCTATTGCTGGAAAGAACAAACCAGATCCCAGCGGAGGAGAAATCAAGAAGAATCTCTGGAAGTGGATAGGACACACATTGAGGAAAGCACTCAGCTGCATCGAAATGCAAGCCTTCACTTGGAATCCTTAAAGCCAAAGGAGAAAGAGTAAGACCAAAGAACACATTACGTCGAGAAATGGAAATAGACATGAGAAAAACGAACAAAAATAGGATAGAACTGGAAAAGAAGTCCCATGACAGATTGGGTTGGAGAAGTCTGGTCGGCGACCTATGCTCCATTGAGAGTAACTGGAGTAAGTAATTAAGCAATGTTTCTGAACCATGAAAATATTAAATAATGTAACAGTTTACATTAATTGTAAATAAAATACCAAAAAAAATTATTTATTCTTTGTGAATTAACATGATTTGTATTTTTATTAATGTAACTTTTAGGCTTATTTACATAAACATGACGTTATACATCGGGATTTAACAACTTTTAATTGTCTTGTACGACAAGTAAGCTAATTAAACATTCTTTATAAACATCATTCATTGTGTTAACGATTTGAAACGTTATTGGTATTATTCAAATTTCTTTTTTTAAAAGAAACAATTCTTTCAACAACAAAAAAGTATAATTGAAATCAAACAAGATTGAAGTAGATAACATCAAACTGTTTTAATCGAATCATTTAGTAATGAGGATTCAAATAAATGTTAGTTTGAAAAGTTTGATTCCAAACTAGTAGGAATGTACGTATGTTTTGGGATCATAATGAAATAAATGGCTGGTGAACCTTGTTATGACCTTGAGTATGTCTGCTTTTTGCTATCACGCGACCTATCTACCAATCCGGATACGACTTATACGAATTTCACACTAGGCCAACCAATGACGTTCAACCGGTGTGGGCAGTCTAGCGTCCTTATTGGTCCTATGTACTACGAGCCCTTCCACTTGAGTTCAGAACACAATACCAGCTTCGAATCAGAGCAGATCAGAGCAGATCAGAGCAGATCAGAGCAGATCAGAGCAGATCAGAGCAGATCAGAGCAGATCAGAGCAGATCAGAGCAGATCAGAGCAGATCAGAGCAGATCGTTTATTTCAAACATACTCGGTTTATATATCAAACAGACAGACCACAACACACCATAAATTAGGAAATAACATATGTACACAAATAAGCCAAAAAGTGGCTGTGAACGAGGGGGACAGTAATTAATAGACTGAACATAGTTTAAGAACCGTAAATCGTACAATAATAAATTATAGATCAAAATAAAGCTTATAATAAGAGGGATATAAATATACATAATCTAATGATTGAATAGTTTTACAATAAGAATATTTATAGAATATTAGTCCACTAATAGTCCTCGGGAGTTACCTGTAATTTAATCTTCGCTCGGATATAACAAACCTAATTCATACTATATTTTTTTTGCGTTGCTACAGTATTCTTAGATCAAATTGCATGGTCAGTAAAACTACTAACTTTGTTTTGATGTTAAGTGGCTGGAATTAGTCGACTGAGTACTACGGACTTGGATTTCGTGCTTATAAACAACCCGTACCTCTAACTTCTAGGTAGCTAATTGTCCTTGTGGGATTCGAGGCTGCATCAACCAGCATCATAGTTTAAAACGGTATCGTTGAGCTATTCGAGTGATGACTGACCTCCTGTAGAATTAAAATATTTGCAGTGATTAATCACAGTAGTGACTGAAGTCACGATGACCACATTGCAACTTGATCAGTATGATTTGACCAGCACTCAGGACTAGATAGCCATGAGATCTGTTACTACTCAGTGGTTCATCAATATGTTAGTTTTGTTTTGAGCATCCGTGCAGCTTCAAAACCTTCATATAAATCATGAATATTAAAATGGAAAAAAATGTATGGATCGTTATCTTCACAAATAAACATCCACAAAATATTGCCGCTTTAATAACTATTTAAGCCCAATTACTGTATACCAGCTGAAATCTCTGCGTTTTATATTGCTATGTGATCTATACTCCATAACTAATTTTTAATCTTTAACTTATGTAGTCGATTGTTATTGTTAAATTTTCTGTCCTTTACCTTATAAGAGGGATTTTAAAACTTACGTGTGCCATTGGAGTATACCACTTTGATGCTGTAAATAAGAGTACAGTGAATTTTAATAAGATCTCCCATAATGAGAAACGGAAGCCGCTAAAACCAATGAACCGTATAAGATTTTACATTTATGGCCACTGTCCACTCCGAAATCTCTTGGATACCACTTCCTTAGAATATCAGGATTGGAATCCAGGACTTTCTTCTCGTCCTACATAGGACCCATCATCTAGATATACCTTCATCCTCATTGTTTGATGTTCTTCACAATGGGACTCGGACCCAATACTTTTTACTTCAGACGTCAACGAGTTATCTGCTGACAACTATCCTGTTCAGTTAGCCACCAACTTGTTCAACAGGTGCGTAGTCTTGTGTTATCGGTAAAAGTCTATTACCTCATTGTTGATGATCACGGCTGAATTTTGATCAGTCTTTGTTGGTATATGCGCGCTCTGAAAGGATTACATTGGTCTAACCATTTTTTTTATGACAACCGTATAATATAATCCCTTAATAGTTATAATATAAAACAATTTAAACTAATTATCATGGTTTTTCCCACACAAAAAACACACAACCAAAGTTGTTTTTTGTTGTGTCACCTACTAAAGTTTGCAATAAGTTGGTCCCAAAAGTTCTATTCATCATAACATTCATTTGATGTTTTTCTGACCAATTAGTCTTATGAATTGATTGTTGAAAAGAATTAAAATGGCGTTCTAGAAAGTTTTCTTATTTCCTTTTCATTAGGATGACTCTGTAGTTGTGTCTGACTTTGGATTGTCAAAATTAGTTCAGTCAATTCCGTCTTGTAGACAGAAAACAGAAGAAAAATGCTCCGATCACACAACAACAAATGACTCCGAATCAATAATTCAAGATTCTTCTGATACTTCAAATAACACCGATGTTCAACGTAATCATACTTCTTGTCTTAGACGTCATCATGCATACAATCATCCAAGAAGACATACTGTAGTAAGTGAAATGATTGTTAAGCATTAAAAAGTCAGTATCGATTGGTTTCAAGTAATTTCACTTAACCAAATGAAATAATTTCAGTTATCCTTGGGTATTTTTTCGACGTTGCTTAATATGTGTGTTTCATACCATAAATTGTTTTTTATCCCTTAGTATATGTACTCAGTTACTGGGTAAGAGAGCTGATACTGTAATTATTATGATCCCTTAAACAGCATATTGAATGAAATAAACATGAACGTGAACTGCATAGAGTGAGTAGTCAAAGCAGTTTTAAAGCTTAAACCAGTTGTATCCTATATCATGTACAATTTGGAAAACCACAACTAAGGCTTACACAACGCAAACAAAATGATAATCACTGATGATAGATAATAATTTTATATGACCCTTTAAGACACACAGCGATTAAACACACTCATTTATACATAGATTTCACTGGAAAACAATGACTAGTCAATAATGAATATCCATATACAACTGAAGATAATGGAAATCTATATAAATAAATGGGTTTTACTCTGACTCAAAAACACAATGAATTCTGGATATTACACTGAACAAATATCACACTAAGTTTAATATAAAACTATTTTATATTGAATAAATATTACACTGAAATAAAACAAATATGGCAAGACTATAATTTTTGGACGAGCCAATCAGATTTAAGATGTCAGGTCTCGGACTTGAGCGCGAAATTCATTCACCTATATGGCAAAATAGGGCTCAGTTCGTCTGAGTGTGTCGTGTTCAGTAATTACGGTTATTATGTCGTTTGCTTAGTTACTCAATTGTGGATATGTTGGGGCAGTTTATATCTTAGGATAAATTGGAGATATGGTTTTTGCTGTTGTAATTTTTCTTCCATCATGACTTGAGTGCACTACACTTGACACGTCCGTAGCACTATAGAGCAGTATTTTCGTCGTAGAAAACTTTATATTTTTCATGTAAGCGACCAACAACGACAGAAAACGAAACACCCTCCATCTTGGTTTACGATAGTGCAGATAATGATTGCCACTTCATTTTGGTTGGTTGCCAAGGCGCACGGTCAAAATTACGAAAGTGGAGTCTATCCTAACGTTTTAGCACTGTGTCTGATGTCATTTCGTGATGATAACTTTAATTCATAACTCTAAATTCCGATCCTAATTTCTCACACGAATTTATGGCCCTCTTCCGATCATAGTAGGTAGGTGGATTTTCTCGAGGTCACTTTAGCATCTTTCCAGGGTCGTCCATAAACCAAAGTCTCACCACAAATATACTGGACGAAAATGTACCATTTTAAATATCACATTGAATTAAAATGTGTTCTCGAATTTTATACCACTTTAAGAATAACTTCATGACACAGTATGTTTCTGATGTGTGGGCGAGAATGATAATGATTGGTTGTCTGCTTAGCCAGGCATGTAAATAGTCTGATAGGAGTCAGACTAGTTATATATTCCCCTATCTTTATTATCATTACTCACTTATTATTGATTGTTCATTGTTGTTGGATTGTGTCGGGTTTTGGTGTGGAATATATATTTACGTTGTGGTCAGGCTAATCACGTCTTCTTGGTCTGAGTTGTGTTGAAGTCCTGTAGAATAGACACTGGGAGGGAATCTAATGTAGATATTCGTTTAAGGTAATTTAAGTCCCGTTCGTATAAAAGTGGAAACCCAACCGTTATAACACTAGACGAAGTAAAACCGAGCGTTATAACAGTTTCTAGTAAATAGAATATACCCATTGAGACATAAAATAAGAAAGATTGGTTCAGTGGAGAGTTCTGTTTTCGGCAAATTCATTTTCAGAGCTGTAGAATCACAAATATACATACTTCTTCTACATTATGATAGTAAATACAATCATATCGGCAATAAAATTCTGTTGAATATAGTGAACAAGAATACGAGTGTGAACAGCTGAGTTTATTTGATACGAAATTACAGGGCATCTCAATAAAATCTGAGAACCATATAGTAGATAGTTAATTTGCAAAATATCAATCCATCGTCTCAAACTTGACTGTTCCTTTTGCATATATCAGTCCATTGTCTCAGATTTTATTGTTCATGTATTTTCATACCAATTGCGTTCCGTTCACGTTTTTTCCTCATCAATCTTCTACTGAAATACATTCTATGCCTGACCACCGTTGTATACTACTTATGTGGATATAAGTAACCCACACCACAGTAACAGTAAAATAGAATAAACAAAAGTATTTAATCACTTTTTTTCAGGGAAACTAATAACAGTCTGTTTCACTGTTTCTAGAATCATTTTTATTTGCCATAAGATCATTCAACTCTACAAATACACTACACTTATACAAAAGTCCATTTTTAATGAACTTATTTCGATTAATCTAATATTAGTTAAATATTATAATTTATTTTTACCAAATATTTCATATGCTCAGCTGCAAATCTCGCTATATGTGAAGACTATTAATATTACTGTGGTGTATATTACTTAAGTCTGTCGACATAAGTAGCATATAACACCGAAAGTGGAAAACATGGCAGCTGAAGGCTAAAAAGATCGAGTTGACGAGAATAAAAAGGAAAATTGAAAGGAATTGTGAACTGGAAGAATTATACGGAATATGAAAGACAAATGATGGGAATTCGCAAATGAAGTATTCAGTGTACAATTCTTATATTTCAGAAAGATACTCTGTAATTTGGTTGTCCTCAACAAAAATCTCGTTCACCACACCATTATCACATCTGCCTAAACCCGCTTAGGTTCAGACCAACGGCATAACCTTTGATAGTTTTGTCCCTAAACCCCTAATTCCTACTGATCTTATTTGTATAAAAAATGTCCGAGTTTAAATGCAGAATACTAGGTAAGGATAGTCAACCAATCGATGAGTAGTCAACAATCAACGATTAAAGTGGTTAGGATATGTATTGCGTATGCCCAACCACTGTTATAGGAGTCGTTGGAAGAAAGCTAAAAGAAACCAAACCAAGATATAACATCAGTCCATAAAGTTATTGACTGCTGGACTGAGCTGTTTAAATAGATGTAGGCTCCCTCGTTAGGATCCGCGCAATTGTTTAGATACCTTAAGTGACATTAACCAAAACCAGTCATATATATTCCACTCTTTTTTAAAAATATTCATAATTTTTATTGGTCAGTTTTATTCTTTCTTATCTATTGGCTATATCTAAAAATTTTCCACTATTGCTATTTCTACTACTTTGATGATCTAATCTTCCTTTGCTGATATGGTATGTGAATTTGAACCGATACATATATGTGCCAACCTGTATAACTCACTGAAATAATAAAGTTCTTGTATTTTAAATACCCTTTTCTGAATATAACTCTTTTGTTTCCATCTTTCTCACGATTAATTATAAAAAGGTTGGTAGTCCATACTGGATGGCTCCAGAAATGATAGCCGGTCAACCATATGATAATTCAGTAGATGTATATTCATTTGGTACAATTATGTGTCAATTAATTCTACGTACAAATGCTGATCCAGATAACTTAATACGTGATGTAAAAACTTTGTGTATAGAAATGGATGAATTAATGAAACTAGAAAATTTTCCTATCAATACACCACCAATATTATTAAACATGACAAGTCAATGCATTTCATTGGATCCAAGAAATAGGTAGGATTTTTGCTTCAAATTTATTCATAATTCCATTTATATATTCATTGTTTAAATAAAATAAAGACAATCAGTTATATGGATTAAGTTTACATCAAGAAAAATAGTTTTCTAAAATACGCAAATGATTCCTCATACCAATGTAGCATATATTAACTTACTTGCCAAGTTCAAGTTAATGTCCTCGACCTTAAGCCACATCAATTGATGTGATGTTTAGCCACACTTATATCTCTCCAGTGAATTTGAAGTAATTGGCTTATGCATAGTGAATGGCCACATGTCAAGCTCACATAGGTTATTCTCGTTTCTGTACACAGACAAATTTACTCATTTTTCTCAGGCTACATTTTGACCTTGTAACTTATCAGCCTTGACTGTTCTTATGTGAGCGCATGTAAATGCACTACTTATCCTAATCATCACATTTCTGTAGTTTATTTTTGTGACTATAAATATCGATTAACGCTTGGTTATATCATGTTGGCTCACTCACCTACTTCTCTGCGTATCATTTTATTTTGTTTCGCTTACCGATCAATGACTGTACAAAATATACGTATTAGAAAACGCATTCTCATATTTGACTTATTTAGTTTCGTTATTCACCAACACGATTTATGTCGATAATTATATACAAGGATTGGCGACATGTGTATTTCGATAACAATCAGAAACAACCTATCTGGAATCAAATACCCGGCCACTGAACACGTTTTGAATCTGAAACCGTTTAGTTGAGAGATGAGTACTTTTACGTTGTCATATGCTACCACTTCACTTTCACATATTTACTGATTAGTAATTTTTGGCGAGACTATAATTTATGGACGAAACAATCACGTATAAAATGACAGGTCTCCAATTTTGGCGCGAAATCCACGCATCCATATGGAAAAATGGGGTTTTGGCATTATAGCTAATGTCAGTTCATGATGTTCATCAACTGTCAATCATAATTCTGGTTCCTCACACTAGTTTTTAAGCCTCATTTGGTCCTAGTTATTAGGTGGACACCCTCAAGGTCAGTCCAGCGTCACCAGAAGATCGTCCATAAATTAAAGTTTCACCTAATTTTTTGTTTATTGGCGTTTGTAATTTACTTTCTTTCAACGAAGAAATACTTTAATACTTTCTCTATTTTGATGATTGCGAAATCAATATACTGTCAGGTATCAGCCAGCTTGAGATATAGCTCAACAGTTATCCTATGGCCACTATTGAATAATTGCTTCACAACTGATATAGTTGAATTTTAGCAGTCATAGCAACCATATTTTCTTCAGGTTGTCTCCACAGTATATTACTATGGTTAACTTATTATCAACTCGAAACAGTTTAAAGTCTTCTTCAAAAGAAGTGAGCTATTAGAATTTCTTCACAATTGACACTGATGACTCAGAACATGCAAACAATAACCATACAACTAGGGACACCAACCAAAAAATTCCGGGTCAATGAAATAAGTTATTAGTGAATTGTGAAGAAATCCTAGTAGCTGACTTTTGTTTTTGAATTAGATACTGGTGATAATTTAAGCATTAACGAAAGGTACATTCAACAATACAGTATTCTTTATTAGGTGAATATTAGTTCCGAATGTGCTTCTTTGATCTGTACAATGAAGCACGACGCCAGAGGTTAACACACGAACATAATACAAGGCGGAGTCAGAAAAAATATCTTTTATGTATAAACAACACACTAAGTAAAGCATACATGCATAGAATGTGCAAATCGGTAAACAATTAGCAGCTTACAATCATTCATTCTCCCTTTGTTTATGCAGTTGTAGCATTAATCTATGGTGTTTTCATTTCTGACCCTGTTCACAAGATAAATAATGAAGCACATCAATTAACTGTTAATCTTTCCTCCTCCAGTGTGTTTTCTTTGCTGTTACAGGACTACTTTTTAATTTCGCGTAAAAAACAAATACACATTAATCCTGATTGGTTTATTTATAAAAGTGACAGTTCATCAAAACACTAAACCATTAGATCCTAAAATACAATAACCAAGCGCACTTCAAAACAAAATTATGCCCCCTTGAACAAGTTAGTAGTTTAATGGACTCAGTAGCTCAACGGATAATGTGTTGGGATCTGAAGCGAATTATCATTCAGGTCTCAGTGTAAAGAACACCAATACGGCAATGCAGGCACATCTAGCTAACGAGTCGTAAATGGGACAAAATATGAGTCTTTGATTCCGCTGCTATCCACAACCAAACTTTAATTAATACTTTTGTTTACATTGCAGTTCGTCCAGGATGCCCTTATGTCACACTCCAACTTGACAAAAACAGTTAACTTTTGATATTAATAATGGAGGTATTCTTCTTCTATATTTCAGACCTTGTTTTGATTCATGTGTTGGACTACTGGAACAATGTTTACTATACTTATTATCCGGACATCAATCACAACAGGTTATAGTTCGAAATTCTGCTAAAGACATTTCCACAATTAATGACAATAATGCAGAAAGTGTAGATTCTGATCAGGATCTTGATGTTAATAAATATTGATCACTAGTACATATATATCCTTGTATACATATTTGTAACTTTCACTCGAATGACATGATGTCTTATGCGTAGCCTACTGTTGTATGGATTTTCATTATCCGAATATTATATTTCTATCTTATTACACGAAGATATAAATCGCTATTTTAATGTGAAATTAAGTTTTGTATCCTGTTACCCTGTTATTAATCCATCCCTTATTATTTTTTTTATCGGTTATGACTTATATTGAATTGATAAATAAAATGAGATTACAACTCTTCAAGTATTACACAATTCAACAAATTAAATGTAATCATTATATTTTTTTGTATTGGTGTTTGTAGCCATTTGATAAAGAAATAGGACGGATTATTTTCTTTTAGTTTTATTGAATTCTTTAAGATTAATAGTTGGATTGTAAAGTTGTCGTTGTTGTTCTGAACAACATATTCAATGTCTTGTTGATGTAAAAATACCTTGTTTAATTACTATTCTATAAGCGTTTAATCAATCTATCCTGACGAATTTGTCTGTGAATCTTTGTCTTCGTAGTTTTGTTAACTTTTGGTTTGTATTTTTATTTGATTGGTCGCTTTTCGCTTGACTAGTTGTCTGTTTCCTTATAGATTTGTAGATTAAGTCTATATAGATACGGTTATTGGTTATTCTGTGGCATGATTGCAGTAATTTTCTATCATTCTTTGGATTTCCATGTTTCAGAATTAGTTTTTGCAATAATCTATTCAGCTTTTACATTATGAATAGTTATGTAGAGGATACTTTTCTTTTGAAGTTAAATCGCTGAGGATTTATATTAAAAACTACCTGTTCTCCTGATAGTAATATTCAGAACTTGAAGTATCCAGCGTATTTTACCATTGGAATGGTAATCTACCATAATTATCTCGATCCACAAAATAGGATCCAAGCGACACAAATCGATTCGTTGACCATTTTGTTGTAAAAATGTTGATAAGAATTATTAAGACTATTATCTTTTTGTAATCTAACTTCTTGTTGATCAATACACAATCAACTCTCCACCATCAAGAGAGAGCTGGGAGCAGTCTTTAGATAAAAGGAATCCAGGGAGTTTAACTTACATTGACTTTATTAAGTCATTTGATAATCTCACATTTTTGGCTTTTATTGAAATTCTGAAAACGGAAATTTACCTATGATCCCCTTATTGGTCAAAGTAGAGTAAAAAATTTTCAGTTTCCCCTTGGAATCCGTCATTCAGGCGCATGTTACAAGTAGCAGTAAAATGTCTACTGCTCTTTATGGTGATATAACGAACGGGAGTGTTGGATTATTGGTTGCTCTGTAACATTTTTCGCCAAGCCAACTAAATTAAATATTTTGTAAGATGACAGCTTCTATTCATCAGTTGTATCAGGTCATGTGAAGACCAGTGTATCGGTCTTATGGTTTGGATTTCTAACTTCATTAAATTTACAATATTACATGGCCATCATCCATCTTCACTGGTTATGGCTTCTCACTAGAACACCGAGAATCACCCCTTAAGATTAAGGACTAGTTAGTGCAGCTACCCAATGGTTATTGATTTTCAGTGGCCGTATAAGTTAGGTCACTTCATGATGTAAGTTACTTGTGATGTAGTGATGATAGCTATTGAAATAAATCCATAATTCGAATTGGGGACTCTTCCGAACTAATTTTTCAACTAAAGTCATAGGTCATCGATTCTTTAGATATCTAGTCAATACTGCGCAACGTTATTATTTTGTGTCTTGTATTTAATCTAATCATTCAGCCATTGTTCAGATTTACTTCTAGTTTACTAATATTACTCAAACTATAGATACCGAATAATTTGTGGTATTGAATTTTCTAATCAACTTACACCAAGTATCAGCATTTCTTTAATATGTTGATTTTATTCTATTTATATATACAATGACTCGGAACAAATTGACGTAAATTGGCAGAGTAGAATATATATATATATATATATATATATATATATATATATATATATATATATTGTAGCCTTGCACATTCCATTCTACCATGATTTACAGTTTTTATTTAAATTGTAACCATGTGACTCATTCATGTACTATTAGTACTGTATATTAAAAACTTGAATAAAACAGCATGTATTTGTCTTGATGGCGTAGAGAAGGAAAACTATATGACGTGAGTATTGTTTATTGGTGTAATTTTCAATACATAACGACTGTGAATCAATTATATAGGCTTAACTATAGCTGCTGCCTTGACGTAGTGATCAGGGTTGCGTATTATGACAACTTAGTCGACCTACATTAGCTCGAACAGTTGTTTTCCCAGGTTTTACAGTGACAGATAGGTCGGCTGGAGGACAATAAGACTAAAGTCAGCAACTTACGGTACGAAGGTGAAGTTATACTGCTTAATGTACAGGGGGGAGTTGGAAACAGACAACTGTTTTCATACCTCTAACAGTATCCGGGATCACTCTGTTCATAATCTACTAAGTGTATAGAATGTTGAATTATAGCTGGGTAGTTTGTTATACAATTGACTGTTTGAAATAATATAGAATTATTTAATGAAAAAGAGCTGTTGAAGTTAGTTTGGAAAATTGTATTAATCACAAATTATTTATTTAGTTGGAAACACTTGACGTTAATGTATAGGCTGGTGAATAATATTCTGACGTTGGTATTAAACAATAAGGGTTTAGGGTTCTAGTATGGAACATAAATTTTCGAGTTGAGGTGCATTCAGTTGGTAAATTTCATATAAGACAAAGTAGATTTTGTAGAATCCACTGCTAATTATTGTCAAAACTACAAGCAAAACAGTATAAATTGTTGCCTTTAGAGTTAAAAAATGAAGTTCTTTCTTAAAACCAATCTGTCTTTGTCCTGATTGACTTTATGATGGTTAGTCCTGTTAATTAGGAGTACAAACTTCGATGGTGTTCGAGAATTAACAGACTTTATTGTAATGATATAAGATTAAATCACAAATTATAAATTCTGTAAGTTCTCTCTTACACAGTAAAATAATTCGAAAAAAATGTACTGAAAAGATGTATGGTGGGTAGTAGTGGAATCCAGGACGCGCGTTTCGTCCTATTTAGGACTTATCAAGCGGATGCACCTGCACCCCAGAATTGTTCACTCCAAGAATCGAATACAATACCGTTCGCTTCAAACGCCATTGCGTTACCCACTTGACTACTGAGTTCTAATAGTCATTAGCTTGTGCAATGAAGTGAATTTAAATTCATTTTTATTGTTTGTCTAAATTTTCCCATTGATGTTTACAACTGCAATTGATCAGTATTGAGTTACTCAGTGAACAATTCTGGGATGCAAGTACATCCAGCTGACGAGTCTCAAATAGGACTAAACGCGCCTGCTGGATTCTACTGCTAGCCACTATCCATCTTTGCATATAAATTGCTGTCCTAAACATCAATCGGAAAATTCAAACAAACAATGCAAAATGAATTTAAATGCACTGAAATATGTGATAAAGCAATATTTAAATCAATTTATTTATTAAACGATCATCGAACAACATTGGGTACAATATAATTCTGAAAAAATATCTAAAAGATATATAGATGATTTAAAACTGCGTTTTTTCTTATGATTAACAATTTTATAATCAGTCTACCTCACCAAACTTATCAGTTCTATTTTGATCATTGTTTTCATTAACGAAACTTGCTTCTACTTACTTACTAACGCCTGTTACTCCCGATGGAGCATAGGCCGCCGACCAACATTCTCCAACCCAATCTGTCATGGGCCTTCTTTTCTAGTTCCATCCAATTCTTGTTCATTTTTCTCATGTCTATTTCCATTTCTCGGCGTAGTGTGTTCTTTGGTCTTCCTCTTTCCCTTTGGCCTTGAGGATTCCGTGTGAGGGCTTGTCTTGTGACGCAGTTGGTTGTGTTCCTCAATGTGTGTCCTATCCACTTCCAGAGATTCTTCCTCCATAGAGATCTGTTTTGTTCTCTCCCACAGTAGGTTGTTACTGATAATGTCTGGCCAACGTATTCAAAGTATTTTGCATAGACAACTGTTAATAAACACCTGTATCTTCTGGATGATGGCTTTCGTAGTTCTCCAAGTTCCTACCCCATCCAGTAGAACTGTCTCGACATTTGTATTGAAAATTCTGACTTTGGTGTTGGTTGACAGACAGTTGTTTTGAGTTCCAGATGTTCTTCAGTTGTAAATATGCTGCTCTTGCTTTACCGATCCGCGCCTTCACATCTGCGTCAGATCCACCATGTTCATCAATGATGCTGCCCAAATATGAAAAGGTTTTTACATTTCCCAAGTCTTATCCGACAAGCGTGACTCGATTAGTGCATGCTGTGTTGTATCGGAGAACCTTGCTTTTCCCTTTGTGTATGTTCAGACCTACTGCTGCTGAGGTTGTTGCTACACTGGTCGTCTTCTGCATTTGTTGTTGCGTGTGCGATAGAAGAGCCAGATCATCTGCTAAGTCTAGATCGTCCATCTGCATCTTAGTTGTCCACTGTATCCCATGCTTCCCTTCAGATGTTGACTTCTTCATGATCCAGTCGATCACCAGGAGAAAGAGGAAGGTTGAGAGTAAGCAACCTTGCCTTACACCGGTCTTTACTTCGTATGAGTCTGTCAGTTGTCCTCCGTGCATGATTTTACGGTTTAATTCATCACAGGAATTCCGTATGATATTGACTATCTCCTGAGGCACGCCGTAGTGTCGAAGAAGCTTCCATAGTGTTGTCCTGTCCACGCTATCGAATGCTTTTTCGTAGTCAATGAAGTTGATGTAGAGTGATGAATTCCTTTGAATTGATTGTTCCACAATGATCCGTAGAGTTGCGATTTGGTCTGTACATGATCTATCCTTACGGAATCCTGCCTGTTGGTCACGAAGTCGGGCGTCTACGCAGTCTTTCATCCTGTTTAACAATACCCTGTTGAAGACTTTTCCCGGTATTGAAAGAGTGATGCCCCTGTAGTACTCACACTTGTTGAGATCGCCTTTCTTCGGTATTTTGATCAGGAGTCCCTCTTTCCAATCTGTTGGTACTTGTTCCTCATCCCAAATCTGGGTGGAAACTTGCTTTTGCTCATAGTCAATTGTTTTTACGTAGATGTTCTTAATGAAACGACGAAATGAGTGTTGAGTATCTTGAAATTATACGTGTGGTGTGATTGTTAGCAATGTATTGTGCCAATATATCACGTATTTTTGATAATCATCTTTTTATTACACTATCCAAATATACCGAAAGTCAGTAGTCAATCTTACACAACGTAGAACTTTAACGAAATAGAAAAAACCGGCAGTATTTCAACTGCCTATTTAACTGTCATATAACTTTATATATATTTTTTATCACTATTTTAAATAGACAGGTGTATAGTTTAAGTGAATAACCTGAGTTACCATAAGGATTCAAGATTAGAAGGATGCGGGATTGTGAGATCATATCTAAAGGGGAAGATGAAGTATAAAATAAACGTAGCAATTATACTTGAATTGATTGCCGTCAATTTCCGCCGGCTGTTCTTCTGTTTGAACAAGTTTCATGGATAATGGAAGACAATATGGTAAGTCATGATTAACATTTATAATCAAATATAATATCCCTATGAGGAAACCTATGAATGATTTGTTGTTACTGGCCCAATATTCAAATCTATGGTAGTAATACTACAATATGCAGGCGGTTTTGAAAAGTCAATCAAAATTGAGATAGTCGACGTTGAATATTAGTGCGAATTTTACACGCTATTACGAGTAGCTCGTTGTTGAGACCTATGTTGTTGGCTATAATTCATTCTTTGAAAAGATTAGATGATGATTTTTTTGTAGAATAAACTGAAATCAGTATTTTTGTGTTAGGAGTGCAAAGATTACGAGCATTAGGTGCTAGGAATTAGATTAAGGAGTGTTAGGGTTAAGGATTTATTTTAATTGCAGCTTATAGTACTAGGACTTTCTGCTTGGTTTATCGATATTCACCCTCACTACAACCATTAACCAGCTTCTAATGCTGTATAATTCTACCAACGTTTTGTACTTTAGGACTATCACAAAGGCTACATTTTGACTGGTTAGTCACGAGGTCACTTTTGAGGTCAGTGAATAGTCTGTTTAGTATAGTTTTAACAAATCGTGAGCAGGTCACGGGAACATGTCTGTTATAAGGATTCATTTGGTTAGGTCTTATGAAGGTAAGTAGTAGCGCATTTTGATATTTTTTTATTATGGGGCGTCTAAAACTGAATCCGTTATGTCTCAATGAACGCTAAATTCGTAACAATAGCATATTTTCTGTATGTAATTCATGAACTACTACATCAAAAAAACAATTTTAGAAGCTGAAATAGGAAGTAAATAAATCAATTACAAAAATTCCTATTCTGGATTCATATTTTAGCAATGAGTTGGACATTTTATAGGTAATAAATAAAATGAATAATATGTCCGGGAGACTGCTGATAAAAATTGCATGACTAGCCACTAATTAGAATTATAATTCTAATAAGATCCCTTATTTACTCTATGGCTAAGTGTCTCTGAGTTGGTCAGTTACAAGTCCGACCAGTACTATTAACTTCAGGTCAAGAGCTACGTTCATTTTTGTTCAGGATTTTCTAGTTTCTCTCTATGCTTGAGTGCAGAAGTCAGCCTGTGCAATATATTTCAAATAGATTTGGTTTGTATGCAAACATAGTGGCCCAGTAGTGCAGTACTTAGGTTATCAAATTGTTGATGATCCAATATACAATTCAGCTGATTGGGGTGAATTAAAAGGGAAGGGTGCTAATTATGGAATGACTCTGGAAGAAGTTGTCCAAAGATTGAGTGATTCTCGTAACAGGGAAAAGTACAGAATCCAAGAGGTAGGACTCTTCTTGAATTTCATATTGTGCTAGTTTTTCGTGATTTCATTACTACCACTTGTTCTGCATTGTGGTTTCTCTATCGTTTTTGAAACTTTCTCTTTACAAACAAATCCTCATAATTTATTCATGAATGGTTGCACTTAAAATTCTTTGGACATGTTAACATTTAAATACTACTTAGAATAACAGTAATCGGAACCAGTTACTTCACGACTTCATTAATTTGGACGTAATCTAGATCTATTTACTCTTCAAAGCAAACATTTCATCTAATTAATTCAAACCCGACCTTTGTTGCTACCTTGACGTGGTGGTCGGGCTTGCCTATCGTGATGAAGCAACCGAGCTATACTGACTGGGACAACTGTTCCTCGAGGTTCTACCACGTCAGAAAGGTCGGTTGAAGAGCGGTAAGACTAAAAGCAACAAACCCAAGGTCCGAAGGCGAATTCGTACTGCTGACTGTACAGAGGTGTGGCAGCAGTAAGGTGTTTCCTTCAGACAACCAGCATGACAGCGATGCTGCCTTCCCACAAGGAGGGGTGGGGTTAGAAAAGGTCGACCCTAAAAATGCATACCTCGCCTTATCCCACGAATATCCGTCTCCGGCGGTAAAGTCTCAACAAGTACGGAGATAACACAAAATTGCCCATAAAAAGGTCGTGTGTGACCGACCTCAAGCAGTTGTCCCTTGGGCACTGCGGTCACGCTGCCTGGTCACTAAGACCACTTCTAATCCGATTTCCCTTTCAGGTACCTCCAGAAGAACTCTTCCACGGTGTGGGCAACCGGGAAGTGATAACCGCCCTCATACCTCTGACAGCACTCAAGACCACTGGATTCATAATCAACCTCCCTCTTCAATTCCTATTATTCCTCCTACATCAACTTTAAACTCTAAACTTCTTTTTTCAGCTTCCCCCTCAAGTGTCACCATAGCCAACGATTCTAGTGCTCAAAACACTGTCCCAGGTCTACTGAAACCTCGCTCCACACTACACATTGGACCCTTCAACGTACGCACCCTATGTCAAATTGGTCAGCAGGCTTCCTTGGCTAGAACCCTAGAATCTCGTACCATTGATGTATGCTGTGTCTCCGAAACACGCATACAGGATCCCAGTGTGGTCATTCCCTTGACCTCACCTCGGCAAAACGGAGAGACAACGAGATACACCCTCCGTGTATCTGGTGACTCGATGGCCAGCTCTCGTGGACTGGCAGGAGTAGGGATAGCACTAAGCATGAGGGCTGAACAAGCACTGTTAGAGTGGATCCCCGTCAACAGTCGTCTATGTGCTGTCCGGCTAAACGGCTCCGTAATAACTCGGAAGGATAGGGACACACGTCGTTGCCTTTTTGTTGTTTCTGCCTACGCTCCCACCGACTGCAGCTCAGATGAAATGAAAGATGAATTTTACAGAAAGCTATCTGAACTTCTTCAGAAAGCTAAACGTTCAGACATAGTACTCGTAGCAGGTGACTTTAATGCCCAGATAGGTAGTCTAAACCAAACAGAAAGGCATTTAGGTGGGTATTTTAGTATACCAGCACAACGAACTGATACTGGTGATCGTCTGCTGCAACTATGCTCAGGCAATCGTTTATTTTTAGCAAACACAAATTTTAAGCATGAGGAGAGACATCGTCTAACATGGCGACCCCCTACACCAAACCAACGATGGACTCAAATAGACTATATTGCCATCAGTCATCGTTGGAGAGGGTCGGTAGAAGATTGTCGCTCATTCTGGAGTACCTGCTTGGACTCCGACCATGCCCTAATACGGGCACGCATCTGCTTGCGCCTCACTGGACGCAAAAAAGCCACATTAAAAAGACCCATTAGAACTGAGTTGAGTAACGAGAAAACCAAAATAGATGGAAAATGCAGCGGCTATAGGGAACACAAAACAGCTCTACAGACTAATAAAAGAAACTGGAACTAATAAGTCAAGTGTAAGTGAGATTATTTCAGAAAAGGACGATACTCTCATCTACACTCAGTCCAGACGTTTAGAACGATGGGCAAAACACTTTAGGGAACAGTTCAGCTGGCCTTCAGCGACACGTGTTACGTATGCCCGACCACCGGCTACCTCGACGTGCTATATTCAGTGGTATAGGAGTAGGTTGGAAGAAAGCTAGGGGCGGCCAGACCAAAACATGGCACAAATCCATGAAGTCACTGACAAGTGAACTGAGTCATGTTGGTAGGTGTAGACTACCTGGTTGGGGACCGCGAGATGATAGCAACCGATGGTTAGAGACCCTGAATGACATGGCTCAAAATCGTTTGCAATGGCGCAGGTGCATCCACTCTCTATGTTCTCCCAAATTCTAATCATCTGAATTCTTCATGCCCTCTTTTTTTCCTCTTTCCAAATTTATTTCACTGGATTATACTCGTTAAATAACATCTCCAAACCCTAATCTTCCCGATTACTGCTTATACTCTTGCTACCTCTACCACTACGGGATTTGAATCGACCACTGCATCTCTGTGCTAATGTGGTATGGCAACTCGAACTGATGTACGTACGTACTAAGTTCTACGTTGTTACTGACTGACTGACTGACTCTACAACTACCGTCCATTCCCAGACAGTGTGAATGGAACATTGAAGTAGGTCCCCCAACTCTTGCTGAATTTTAAAAGGCTATAGTTAATCTGAAACGAGGAAGGGCAGCTGGTCCAGATGGATTGGTTCCAGAAGTCTTTAAGGATGGTGGTCCAATTTTAGCGGTTAGGTTGACTAATATTTTAGCTAAGATCTGGGAGTCAGATGTTATTCCATCTGACTGGTCGCAATCACTTATCGTTCCAATATACAAGAAAGGATCAAAATCATCTTGTGACAACCGCAGAGGGATTAGTTTAACAAATATAGTATCTAAAATACTAGCCTCAATAATAATCAGACGCCTAACTAAGACTCGTGAACTGCAAACACGAGAAAACCAAGCTGGCTTCAGACCTGGTCGTGGCTGCATCGACCACATATTCACCATTCGTCAGGTTCTAGAACACAGGCATACTTATCGACGTCCGACAATGGTGGTCTTTCTTGACTTAAAAGCAGCATTTGACTTGGTAGACCGCGTGATTCTGTGGCAGTGTCTGTCATTGAAAGGTGTACCTCAGAAGTACATAAACCTTGTAAAGGCTCTTTACTCGAACACTACTCGTCGTGTCAGAGCTTATGGCGAACTGTCATCTACTTTTGCAACCTCAAGTGGTGTCCGTCAAGGCTGTCCACTTTCTCCATTTTTGTTTAACTTCATCATAGACCTACTGATGGAAATAACATTCTCGTCGACTGAATTCTCGGGTATTGATCTCCTTCCAGGAGGTCCACTTATCGACTTAGAATACGCAGATGATATAGTCCTGTTCGGTGAAGACGCTGATAAAGTGCAGAGTCTTTTGGTAGCACTAAGCAACAATGCCAGAATGTTTGGAATGCGCTTCTCTCCCTCTAAATGCAAGTTGTTGCTTCAGGACTGGCCTGCGTCAACACCTGAACTAAGGATAGGGAGTGAAGTAGTCGGACGCGTTGACAACTTCACTTATCTTGGAAGTCTGATCAGCCCTAATGGGTTGGTATCGGACGAAATCTCGGTACGGATTCGAAAAGCTCGTTTGGCTTTTGCCAACCTACGGCACTTATGAAGAAGGCGAGATATCCGTCTATCAATAAAAGGTCGAGTATACTGCGCGGCAGTCCGTTCTGTTCTACTTTACGGCAGCGAAACATGGCCTTTAAGAGTAGAAGACACTCGTAAGCTACTAGTATTTGACCACAGATGCCTTAGAAATATTGCTGGCATCTGCTGGGATTACCGGGTAAGTAATAGTGAGGTTAGACTCAGGATATTAGGTAATGATGGTAAATCAGTTGATGAGGTTGTTAATCTTCATCGACTGAGATGGTTGGGTCACGTGTAACGTATGCCTGAACACCGATTACCACGTCGTGCAATGCTAACGGGTGTTAGAGATGGTTGGGAGAGAATTAGGGGCGGCCAAACCAAAACGTGGCACCAGTACTTGAAGACACTAACCTCTAGTCTGAGCCATGTTGGTAGATGCAGACTACTTGGTTGGAGTCCGCGTGACTTTCGTAACTAATGGTTGGAGACTCTTGGTGACATGGCTCAGAATCGGTCACAATGGCGTCGGTGTATACATTCCCTGTCTTCCCTTAAGCTAAGAGATTAAAATCGCTTCATACTTTTCTTTGTACGAACTAATTCTATATTCCAGTACTGTACCCTTATATGCAATCTTTCTCCTATATATTATCACCTTTAACCTAACCACTCCTATGAATCCGGTGTTCATCTTGCTGTGCTAATGAGGTATGGCAACCTGGACCGATGCATATATGTGCCTGGTCCTACGTTGTAGCTGACTGACTGATAGTGGCCCAGATCACACCATAAAATTGGAAATAACAATTAGACATGGACAAGCTAAAAAGGGCTATAAATAACAGACAAACAAAAAAAATATAAGACGTACGACACGAGTTAATAAGTGGAGCGGAAGCTTGCGATAGATGGGACATACATATATGCTAATCTAGTTACTCAGCAATCATATGAAAAGATTATACTTCATATTAATTCGGAAAACCAGTTTTAACTTTTACAATATCCTCATTGTCGTAAGAAACATAATCGAATTTGATCAATACATTGAAAACTGCATTTCATTTTCGGAATCTATCATAATTACCTATTAATTCAAGCAACCAGACTTAGTAAACAGAAAGTCAACTGATGGAACAAAATCAATTACTTTGATAAAGGGGAAGTAAGGAAACCGAATGCGTAGAATAGTAAAATAAGATTTTTAAAAGAGGTTTGTATTATTGTTATATCCCGATGACAAAAAGAATGGTAACATTTGGGATCCATTTATGGACCAATACTATACGTATATTTTTATCAGATCATTGTTAAATTACTAAACCATTCACATTCGTGTTCCACTTATCGAACACGTCGACAACGTCACTTATCTTGGAAGTCTGATCAGCCCTAATAGGTTGGTCTTGTAGGGGGGGGGGGCAAACCAAAACGTGGCACCAGTACTTGAAGACACTAACCTCTAGTCTGAGCCATGTTGGTAGATGCAGACTACTTGGTTGGGGTCCGCGTGACTTTCATAACCAATGGTTGGAGACTCTTGGTGACATGGCTCAGAATCGGTCACAGTGGCGTCGGTGTATACACTCTCTGTCTTATCTTAAACTAAGAGATTAAAATCGCTTCATATCTCCCTTTCTACGAACTAATTCTTTCTTCCTGTACTATATCCTTATTGCAATCTTTCTTTTATATATTACCACTTCCCAATTAACTACTTTTATGAATCCGGTGTCCATCTTGTTGTGTTACTGAGGTATGGCAACTTGGAACGATGCATATATGTGCTTGGTCCTACGTTGTAGCTGACTGACTGACTATTGGATTGGTGTCTGATAAAATCTCAGCACGAATTCGAAAAGCTTGTTTGGCTTTTGCCAACGTACGTCACCTAAGACAAAGGCGAGATATCCGTCTCTCAATTAATGGACGAGTATAGTGTGCAGTTCGCCATGTTCTATATTACGGCTGCGAAACGTGGCCATTAAGAGTAGAAGATATTCGTAAGCTACTATTATTTTACCACAGATGCCTTAGAAATATTGCTTGTATCTTCTGGGATCACCGGATAAGTAATAGTGAGGTTAGAAGCAGGGTATTAGGGAATAATGGCAAATCTGTTGACGAGGTTGTAAATCTTCACTGGCTAAGATGGTTGGGACACGTGTTACGTATGCCTGAACTCCGATTACGACGCACAATGCTGACGAGTGTTGGGTCTGGTTGGAAGAAAGTTAGGGGTGGGCAAACTAATATTTGGCATCAGTGCTTGAAGTCACTAACTTCTAGTCTTAACCATGTTGGTAGATGCAGATTACTTGTTTGAGGTCCGCGTGACTATTGTAATGAATGGTTGGAGACTCTGGGTGACATGGTTCACTAGTATACACTCTCTGTCTTTCCTTAAACTATGAGATTAAAATTACTTTATATTTTCCTTTCTTCGAACTAATTCTTTCATCCTGCACTATGTCCTTATATGCAATCTTTTTTTATATATTATTATCATTAAAGTAACTACTATGAATTTGGTGTTTATCTTGTTGTGCTAATGAGGTGTGGCAACTTGGACCGATGTATATATGTGCTTGGTCCTACGTTGTAGCTGACTGACTGATATATGGTATGCATGAATATTTCAAATGATAGAGAACGAACTAAACAAATATGGAGAAAAACTAATATACCCACAAATATTTACAACTGTTTCATTGCCTCTTCTATTGCACCATGCAAGTCTGGTACGTTCTCATTTATAACCCAACTGGGTAAAGGTGCAGAATAGCACCAATCAGATCCACTATAACGATAAGCGTGCAGTCGTAGTATTAAGTTATTCATTTCTGGATCCTTGAAAGTAAGTTTGCAATCAGGGCATAAGGGATCTTTACACAATTGCAGACGTTCTAATATATTTGGATCAAGAGAACTTTCCAACTTTTCATTGGTCTGAAGAAAAAACCAAAGATAAATCACCTTTAAGAGTGATACGATGCAACATAAATGATAAAGTAGTGATAATTGACAATCTCAAATATAAGTAGTTAGTTGCGTACTCTGGTGGACCATTGGCTTAGTGATTAAGGAGTTAGGATTTCAACCATTAGGTTACAGTGGGCCAAGTCCCTCTCCACTATTTTTAGTTTGGGTACCCGGATAGTATCACCACTACTACTTACACATAAGGTTTGACTAAAAGCCGAGTACACAAATTTGTACTCGATGAATGAGCTACATTATAACAAACTCTAGTGATTTTTACTGAGCCATTTAGTTTTAGACTAAGACAAATAAGCAAACATAGTATAATCAATTTACAAAGCACATGTTTATGTATTCAGCTTCGAATTACAATGTTTATGTATGGCTTAATGATGCCAACTGATTGATCACGTATAAGTAGGTTTGACAAAGCTGCATGTGTACACGAAGAGTTCATAGTAAGAAAAAACAAATAGTAATTTTTCATTGCATCACGGTGTACTACTATAAACAGAAGCCTGTTGTATCAATCAACTCGACAGGGTATGTAAAGATGACTGAACATATACGTAGGACTGATGAAAAATTTTTCTTTCTAGATTCAAGTTGTTGAGATACTCTTGATCACATAAACACATCCATATGACATTTTTATTTTCATCGGCGACTGTGTGAATAATGCGATTTTAACCCTATCTCGATGGAATTAGGGATCGGAATAATCTAAACAAAATATATATTGTAAAACAGGAGCTAAGCTAAGGTGCACATAACAGATATGATATTCTTTGAGTTAACTCAGTGTGAAACTCGTAGCTTGGATTTTTGAAGTAATTTTGTGTATTTCTACCATGTGATAATTACGAACCAATCATTAAGTGTGAGTAAAATCAGTATCGAAATGTGTATTCATGAATAATATCAATTTGTTTGAGGTTAAATAAACCTTCGTAACCAGTCTTTGTATTGTGACTAAGCATAGTCAGATTCTGGGTTTTGGTACTAAGCAAGTTACTCTGAGTCAGTCAGTCAGTCGGTGAGTTACTCTGAGAACTATCGTAACTATCACTAAAGAAGTATAGGTACTTAAAAACAATTGTCTACGCAAGATACCCCATATCCTTCGGCAAGATACTATCAGAAATAATCTGCCGTGGCAGAGAGCAAACCAGCTTGCAAATGAAGGGCAATTTTAATTGAATTTGGAACAAATGTGGAATCAAAACATTTTAATAATCCAGTCTGAAAGTTTTGCGCTGGGTACCTACTTACCTGGACGCTGAAACATATAAACTTTGAATTAATTCAGTCAGTCAGCTACAACGTAGGACCAGGCACATATATGCATCGGTCCAGGTTGCCATACCTCATTAGCACAGCAAGATGAACACCGGATTCATAGGAGTGGTTAGGTTAAAGGTGATAATATATAGGAGAAAGATTGCATATAAGGATACAGTACTGGAATATAGAATTAGTTCGTACAAAGAAAAGTATGAAGCGATTTTAATCTCTTAGCTTAAGGGAAGACAGGGAATGTATACACCGACGCCATTGTGACCGATTCTGAGCCATGTCACCAAGAGTCTCCAACCATTAGTTACGAAAGTCACGCGGACTCCAACCAAGTAGTCTGCATCTACCAACATGGCTCAGACTAGAGGTTAGTGTCTTCAAGTACTGGTGCCACGTTTTGGTTTGGCCGCCCCTAATTCTCTCCCAACCATCTCTAACACCCGTTAGCATTGCACGACGTGGTAATCGGTGTTCAGGCATACGTTACACGTGACCCAACCATCTCAGTCGATGAAGATTAACAACCTCATCAACTGATTTACCATCATTACCTAATATCCTGAGTCTAACCTCACTATTACTTACCCGGTAATCCCAGCAGATGCCAGCAATATTTCTAAGGCATCTGTGGTCAAATACTAGTAGCTTACGAGTGTCTTCTACTCTTAAAGGCCATGTTTCGCTGCCGTAAAGTAGAACAGAACGGACTGCCGCGCAGTATACTCGACCTTTTATTGATAGACGGATATCTCGCCTTCTTCATAAGTGCCGTAGGTTGGCAAAAGCCAAACGAGCTTTTCGAATCCGTACCGAGATTTCGTCCGATACCAACCCATTAGGGCTGATCAGACTTCCAAGATAAGTGAAGTTGTCAACGCGTCCGACTACTTCACTCCCTATCCTTAGTTCAGGTGTTGACGCAGGCCAGTCCTGAAGCAACAACTTGCATTTAGAGGGAGAGAAGCGCATTCCAAACATTCTGGCATTGTTGCTTAGTGCTACCAAAAGACTCTGCACTTTATCAGCGTCTTCACCGAACAGGACTATATCATCTGCGTATTCTAAGTCGATAAGTGGACCTCCTGGAAGGAGATCAATACCCGAGAATTCAGTCGACGAGAATGTTATTTCCATCAGTAGGTCTATGATGAAGTTAAACAAAAATGGAGAAAGTGGACAGCCTTGACGGACACCACTTGAGGTTGCAAAAGTAGATGACAGTTCGCCATAAGCTCTGACACGACGAGTAGTGTTCGAGTAAAGAGCCTTTACAAGGTTTATGTACTTCTGAGGTACACCTTTCAATGACAGACACTGCCACAGAATCACGCGGTCTACCAAGTCAAATGCTGCTTTTAAGTCAAGAAAGACCACCATTGTCGGACGTCGATAAGTATGCCTGTGTTCTAGAACCTGACGAATGGTGAATATGTGGTCGATGCAGCCACGACCAGGTCTGAAGCCAGCTTGGTTTTCTCGTGTTTGCAGTTCACGAGTCTTAGTTAGGCGTCTGATTATTATTGAGGCTAGTATTTTAGATACTATATTTGTTAAACTAATCCCTCTGCGGTTGTCACAAGATGATTTTGATCCTTTCTTGTATATTGGAACGATAAGTGATTGCGACCAGTCAGATGGAATAACATCTGACTCCCAGATCTTAGCTAAAATATTAGTCAACCTAACCGCTAAAATTGGACCACCATCCTTAAAGACTTCTGGAACCAATCCATCTGGACCAGCTGCCCTTCCTCGTTTCAGATTAACTATAGCCTTTTAAAATTCAGCAAGAGTTGGGGGACCTACTTCAATGTTCCATTCACACTGTCTGGGAATGGACGGTAGTTGTAGAGTCAGTCAGTCAGTCAGTAACAACGTAGAACTTAGTACGTACGTACATCAGTTCGAGTTGCCATACCACATTAGCACAGAGATGCAGTGGTCGATTCAAATCCCGTAGTGGTAGAGGTAGCAAGAGTATAAGCAGTAATCGGGAAGATTAGGGTTTGGAGATGTTATTTAACGAGTATAATCCAGTGAAATAAATTTGGAAAGAGGAAAAAAAGAGGGCATGAAGAATTCAGATGATTAGAATTTGGGAGAACATAGAGAGTGGATGCACCTGCGCCATTGCAAACGATTTTGAGCCATGTCATTCAGGGTCTCTAACCATCGGTTGCTATCATCTCGCGGTCCCCAACCAGGTAGTCTACACCTACCAACATGACTCAGTTCACTTGTCAGTGACTTCATGGATTTGTGCCATGTTTTGGTCTGGCCGCCCCTAGCTTTCTTCCAACCTACTCCTATACCACTGAATATAGCACGTCGAGGTAGCCGGTGGTCGGGCATACGTAACACGTGTCGCTGAAGGCCAGCTGAACTGTTCCCTAAAGTGTTTTGCCCATCGTTCTAAACGTCTGGACTGAGTGTAGATGAGAGTATCGTCCTTTTCTGAAATAATCTCACTTACACTTGACTTATTAGTTCCAGTTTCTTTTATTAGTCTGTAGAGCTGTTTTGTGTTCCCTATAGCCGCTGCATTTTCCATCTATTTTGGTTTTCTCGTTACTCAACTCAGTTCTAATGGGTCTTTTTAATGTGGCTTTTTTGCGTCCAGTGAGGCGCAAGCAGATGCGTGCCCGTATTAGGGCATGGTCGGAGTCCAAGCAGGTACTCCAGAATGAGCGACAATCTTCTACCGACCCTCTCCAACGATGACTGATGGCAATATAGTCTATTTGAGTCCATCGTTGGTTTGGTGTAGGGGGTCGCCATGTTAGACGATGTCTCTCCTCATGCTTGAAATTTGTGTTTGCTAAAAATAAACGATTGCCTGAGCATAGTTGCAGCAGACGATCACCAGTATCAGTTCGTTGTGCTGGTATACTAAAATACCCACCTAAATGCCTTTCTGTTTGGTTTAGACTACCTATCTGGGCATTAAAGTCACCTGCTACGAGTACTATGTCTGAACGTTTAGCTTTCTGAAGAAGTTCAGATAGCTTTCTGTAAAATTCATCTTTCATTTCATCTGAGCTGCAGTCGGTGGGAGCGTAGGCAGAAACAACAAAAAGGCAACGACGTGTGTCCCTATCCTTCCGAGTTATTACGGAGCCGTTTAGCCGGACAGCACATAGACGACTGTTGACGGGGATCCACTCTAACAGTGCTTGTTCAGCCCTCATGCTTAGTGCTATCCCTACTCCTGCCAGTCCACGAGAGCTGGCCATCGAGTCACCAGATACACGGAGGGTGTATCTCGTTGTCTCTCCGTTTTGCCGAGGTGAGGTCAAGGGAATGACCACACTGGGATCCTGTATGCGTGTTTCGGAGACACAGCATACATCAATGGTACGAGATTCTAGGGTTCTAGCCAAGGAAGCCTGCTGACCAATTTGACATAGGGTGCGTACGTTGAAGGGTCCAATGTGTAGTGTGGAGCGAGGTTTCAGTAGACCTGGGACAGTGTTTTGAGCACTAGAATCGTTGGCTATGGTGACACGTGAGGGGGAAGCTGAAAAAAGAAGTTTAGAGTTTAAAGTTGATGTAGGAGGAATAATAGGAATTGAAGAGGGAGGTTGATTATGAATCCAGTGGTCTTGAGTGCTGTCAGAGGTATGAGGGCGGTTATCACTTCCCGGTTGCCCACACCGTGGAAGAGTTCTTCTGGAGGTACCTGAAAGGGAAATCGGATTAGAAGTGGTCTTAGTGACCAGGCAGCGTGACCGCAGTGCCCAAGGGACAACTGCTTGAGGTCGGTCACACACGATCTTTTTATGGGCAATTTTGTGTTATCTCCGTACTTGTTGAGACTTTACCGCCGGAGACGGATATTCGTGGGATAAGGCGAGGTATGCATTTTTAGGGTCGACCTTTTCTAACCCCACCCCTCCTTGTGGGAAGGCAGCATCGCTGTCATGCTGGTTGTCTGAAGGAAACACCTTACTGCTGCCACACCTCTGTACAGTCAGCAGTACGAATTCGCCTTCGGACCTTGGGTTTGTTGCTTTTAGTCTTACCGCTCTTCAACCGACCTTTCTGACGTGGTAGAACCTCGAGGAACAGTTGTCCCAGTCAGTATAGCTCGGTTGCTTCATCACGATAGGCAAGCCCGACCACCACGTCAAGGTAGCAACAAAGGTCGGGTTTGAATTAATTAGATGAAATGTTTGCTTTGAAGAGTAAATAGATCTAGATTACGTCCAAATTAATGAAGTCGTGAAGTAACTGGTTCCGATTACTGTTATTCTAAGTAGTATTTAAATGTTAACATGTCCAAAGAATTTTAAGTGCAACCTATTCATGAATAAATTATGAGGATTTGTTTGTAAAGAGAAAGTTTCAAAAACGATAGAGAAACCACAATGCAGAACAAGTGGTAGCAATGAAATCACGAAAAACTAGCACAATATGAAATTCAAGAAGAGTCCTACCTCTTGGATTCTGTACTTTTCCCTGTTACGAGAATCACTCAATCTTTGGACAACTTCTTCCAGAGTCATTCCATAATTAGCACCCTTCCCTTTTAATTCACCCCAATCAGCTGAATTGTATAGGGGATCATCAACAATTGGATAACCTAAACAGAAATAACACGGGGATAGCAGTTATTACAAGCAGAAACGAAGTCATTTTTACTCAAACAAGACATTAACACAGAACGAATTGTAGTGTAGGTTATTATGTCATGCCCACAAAACTTATTCTAGCTTCTGGATAGGCCAATTTATCCATTCTTCTTGAGTTACATTTTGAAATTGTCAATTATTCGCTTATCAACCTTGACTGCTTTTATATGAGCATATGTGCATGTACACTTTTTATCCTACTCATCACAAGTCTGTAGCTTGGTTAAATTGATTTGGGTCACATGTCTTTTTCACTGCACATCATTTCGTTTCGCTTCGTTCCTTTGATCATCTGCTTGAATCAATAAATGTACAAAATATACGTATTCGACATCCTTTCACATACTTGACTTATTTTAATTCCGTTACTTACTAACGCGAGTTAAGTCAATAATTATATACGAGGATAGCTAGGATGTATATTTTGACAATAATCATTCATACGATCTAATTGGAGTCAGATATAGGGTCACTAGAGTATATTGGAGAAGTTGGGACCTTCAGCCATATTTTCCGGACTATTAATATTTATATCGTTACTGTATAATTAATCGATAACTTTATTACTGCATTTTTACATCGCCCTAACCGTAAACTTTCGGCGGATGGTCACTAATATCCTTCACTTTTCTGTAACTAATGTTAGTTGATTATGTACTGCTTGTTTCGACCCTCTAACACTTATGGTATGATTGTGATTAAAGTGTAATTTATTGTTTGGCGTGTTGTGTGGTTAGGCATTTTCAGCATATTATTGTATGGGTTTTTATCATGATCGAATCGGAGACAACAGTTAGTCTGCTTTCAGTCGTCTTCTGATTGGCTACTGGGTTAGAAAGCGCGCGAGCACCAATAAGCGTTAAGGTGTAGATTGTGTAAAGTCGTGAAATAGTTCACCGGTCCGGCTGACGATATAGTACGTAGTGTCAATTATAATCTTCAGAGTTAACAAACTGGCTTTCCCCAAAAACGTTAATGCTGTATAACTTTGAATAATTCAAAACACCCTGGCAAACAATGAATTTAGTTGGGCGGCATTTATTCATAATTTATACCTATTAATTACGGTAGTAACTTTATCAGTAGTAGAAAGCCGTAGTACGGATGAGGGTGGGGAGTCAGCTCTTTGCCAGGGAATTCCCACTCAATGCCTTCTCGTGGTGGGGTTGTTTATGAGGTTGAGAGGACGAAGAGCGGACGTCTGGCGCTTTAAGTGGGTTGGTGGATATAGAGCATCTACCTAGGGAAGTTGGAAAATCCTGATTCCAAACCCATGATGCACATGGGCTCCACGATCCTGAGGGAACAAGTGATTACTGGCTACCATGAGACTGCATTTCCTAACGTTGCTCTATTGCCTTGTGGACTAAATTTCTAGGTCAAAAGCTTGAGAAGTGGCCCCCTAAGAAAACCACCTGCTTCGCTCTAGGCAAACGGGGAGTATCCCGGCCCTCACACAAATTACTCGATTTATGTGGCGTATATATATTTGGCGCCTCCTTGTACCAATATTCATGTGTTTAAATAAGTGAGTAGGAAGCATAAGGTACAGAAAGCATAATTCGATAGGGAACAATTCGTGGAACAAGAAAGCACTTTAACATTTGTATGTATGCGTAAAGAAATTATCAAGATAAAGACTTGAGAAGAAAGTATTGGCAAACAACAGTAAAAAAACAAAAGGAATAGAAAATTCTAAAAAAGAATGAAATTAAGATGATAGTTACGGAATTAAAGAAATAATGAGTGGGTCAATGCCACCGGCTACGAGTAATAACCATCTGAAGTTTCCAACATTGATTAGAAGGTGGTTAATAACAAGGTTATTGAGTTTTCTTTGCTCATTCTGAGTAAATACTATCCTTAAGAAATAATTCAACATTACGTACATTTACAAAAATTTATAACTGTACCAAAAATGTACGGATACAAGTTATATGACGTATTGTATTACCTAAGTACTGCACATGTACTCGGATTTGATGTGTACGCCCAGTGAATAGACGACATATGACTAGACTTGTATTCGTGACAGGATTGTAGTTTAAGCGTAAGAAATGTGTCCGAGCGAGCTTCCCACCAGCTGATTCTGGTAAAACGCCATGTACACCCATTCTACGACTAATGGGCCCGACAGGTTGGCTACAAACCACTACTCCATTGTTTATCTCAAAGCCAGTACATTGATTGATTGGTTCGGTTGGGAAACAGCCTTCAACATGACATATATAATACTTATAAAGTGAAAACAAAACAAGGAAGTAGCTTTAACACATAGTTATTACAGGCTCTTTTTATTGCATAGCTAATTAAGAATACGTCTTAGCTCAGAATAATTTGTAGATGAAATTTCATGGTAAAATCTAGTGTTAACTGCATGGTGATATTTACGCTTTAATAGTAATATTTCCAAATTTCTCCGCCTCGATAATGGGTTAGGGTTGAATTATGTATAAGGTCGTGTACAAAAATAACACCAAAACCATGGGAACTCCAAAATGTTTTAGATTAACTCACACTACACACTTTATTGACTAAGTACACAATGATGTAAACTGTTGGCTTACTGAGCAAAAGTAACATGTTCAGAAACAGACATGTGAACTAACAGACTAGTCTTGCTACGTTGAAGAAAGGGGATAGGTACACCTAGCTAAGTCACTTGATATTGTTTATTGAAATGTTAAGAAAGATTAAATTAGAAGCCAAATCTTGACCAACAAGACGTCTGAAAATTATTAAAAGAGGATATTTACAACATTATTACAGAAAATAAGGGAGATAAGAAAAAAATGTCCATCGATATCATTTACTAAAGCGGTACATTCATACAGTTATGTATAATACAATTTACAACAAAACAAAGGCATTGAAACACCATAGTTATCTTATTTGATCCAATGTTGACTTATTAGATAAAACGAAGTAAGAACTATCTAAACCTTTTCGTGGATAGGTGAGAATAACTCGAAAAGAGGACTACAAAAATTTAGTCTCTAAGACACCTGTATATTAGTCTGGAATTCTGAATCCACTAGACTTCCGGTTTACTTAAGAACTCTTTGTCTGTAGCAATTAAGAGGATGTTCCGTGCAAGAAGCAAGTAACTATTTTCTGTACCCCTAAAGGATAAGCTTCCCTGTCTGATAGCCTGTATATGGATCTGTTATTACACCTACTTAAAATAGAGGAAAGTACATTGACCAGAGCCAGTGTTCGCCTCTACCACAGATACGAGCACATACTCTAGCTTGGTTTTACAGGGAGAAGAGGAAATCGGTCAGAATTACTGCTCATAAACAAATGATTGACTGCAACTACTCAAATAACCGATTCGTTAAGCATAAGGTTATTATTAGAATTCGTTTAAATCCTTATACCTAATTCTTCGAAAAAGTGGAAACAGTAAGTTTTGAACTATTTTCATGAAATTTTTTAGGCTAGAGTGACTTTACTGTAAATTGTGTTATAAATAACTATTTGATTTCATTACTTTAGTAAATGATATCATTCGAAAGAAATATTTTTGCTTCATTCAACATATAGCACTTAGTAGCCTAATTGAAAATGTCTCATTGGAATATTTTGAACTAGGTTTCAATAGCTGAGCACTTCATACACGACTATCAGACTTTAAATTCCATAGCATTGAAATGTTTATATGGGGTTTTAACCAGTCAGTCTGATGAAACCTAGAAAACTCTAATTTATTACCTAGTGTGAATATCGTCATGTGAGTGTTGACATCAAATATTGAGATGGAAATTTATAGGTTATGGATTGAAAAGTTAGTGAATTAATAATATCGATGATTTTTCCAAATAAAGAGTAGATCATAGACGAAGGCATGGACACATACTGAGTTATAAAGTTCATTATTTCGTTTTGAAGACTGACGGGAAGAACTGTAATTTATGCAGTATAATGATAAATATACATCACATAGTTTCTTCAGTTATAGGTCAATATTATTGAACAGCCACATCGTGGACGCCGAGTTACAGTCAAAAATGTTGAAGCATGAGATTACTGAGTCGAACTAGCTTGTAATCCAACTTCAAATCAAGAAATTATACTATCTATATGAATGCGTTAAGTTAGATATAGAAAGAAATGATAAATATGATAAACAAGACGTACTTTTGCAACCTCCTTACTACTAATTTGTGATTGCAGACGTACAGATGTGTCGTAGTTCTTGGCGATTAACAGTAGTCCAGAAGTCATTCTATCATTTTTTTAAACCATAAGCGAAAATGAAGTGTAAATACCATGTGTTAAGTGCTAGGACAAATTAAAATCACCGTTAAACTTCATGCAACATATAAACATAAATAATAAAATAAAATTCGTAGAACACCGGGAGTGAAACAATATGGAAGTATTTGGAATTTCGTAAAAAATTTAACTACTAAGCAGACAACATTTTACAGTGACTACGAATCTAAGTTGCAACAAGTCACATTACTGTAAGTTAGAGACTCACCGAGAAATTAAAAATAGTAACAAGATGGTTTTGGAAACGGCACGAAAAAATAGACTTGCAAGTGTCCACAATTTGACAAAAATGCAGACTAGGACCTGATATCTATTTTAAACTGTCCTATTGTCACTATCTCTTGTGTTGTTATTAAACACTGACAGTCTCGACTTAATAGGTTCAGAGTACTACGATCTCTGAGTTTCACCTGTCCCGACCTTAATATCAATCTATAAACTGGTTGAAAAACCTTAGGAATATTGTAAGTAAAGGTTTACAAATATACTTGTTTTAATAGATATTTACCACATAAGGAAGTTCGTCATACTTTAGGCATATATTCGTATGTTTCTACTTTTCGGTCCCTAAGTGGCCTGCTTTTCTAAGACAACTGATTATCCCCCCACTAACGACTAACAAAATATTTATTTCTTAGGACGAATGCTGAAAATGAAGTTTCCTCTATAAAGACAAGTACAGGTGAAATCATACTGATCCCTCGTATATACATATGAAAAATAATCACTGAAAAACTTGAGTAAAAACATGATGAATACACGAATTAAGAACTATCAAGCATGAAATCATTAAAATTTTGCGCAGTAAACCAGCTAGCTCACAAAGAAGTAAAACTGAACGACTGACATAAGCGATGCTACAAGTTATAAAGGAACCTCTGAAGACTCTCGGCGCTTAACTAATTTATTTTCACATAAGAAGTCTATTCAGTCTGCTCTTTCACATGCAAATCAAACTAAAAATTACTAGCATCATGAACTGATACCACAGCCGTGATCCTTTCGAAGAGTTGATCAACAGTGGATTGGGTGGGGGATGTTTAAGCTAATGAATTGTAGGTGTAAGCAGTCAATCTTTTAGGAGTTCCGTATACAAAAAATAAGAGCGTCAACTATGAGCGAAAAGCTAAGTGTAGTGTTACACTAAGTTATTTTTCCATGTCTCAAACATTTGATTTCTCTTGGGTATTCGAGTAAGAGTATTGAGGATTTACTGCCTTAAAGCCTGATGGCGAGACAACCTTAGCGATACTAAAGTGTACTTGAGGAGGATCAACAGTCTACTGCGGTCGAAATAAGGCCTTAAACAAATGAGAGCAATTGAGAGAAGTTAAGATTGTGAATTAGGACTTGGCTTTTCATCACGTATTAACATATACTTAGCCATACGGACGAACAAATTGTGCTCCAAAATCCGAGATTCGCAATCTCAGATCTGGTTGGTATATCTATAAACTAGCCTCGCGAGCCTATCAAAGCAAATGTGGATCGCGTTTATGTAAAATCTAAAGCACAATCACCTCCATATACTTTCGTTAAGCGGACCGTTACCCGTAGTGAATGAACATACCTATCAAGGCGGTGGGTAAATCGTAGAGGACGAAGACCATAATCCTTGGCCAAAATATGTGTGATGCTGTTAAGTGTGTACTGGCCACAAGGATGAATAGGTATGGAGGGAGGTTTATTGACCACTAGAATATCGTCTGAATCGTGTACAAACTCAATGGGAAGATCTTGAAGGCAAAGTGAAATTAAAACATAAACATACTTAGTACAGGACACTCATGGCGATGAACCTTTTGAGAAAGGAGATCACTGTCATTTATAATATATTCAGGATCAACTTTTGCATCATTTACTAAAATTTCACCTGATTCACATTTCTGTGCCTAACAATCTTCTTTTCAGTAGCAAAAGGTATTCCTTACGATTGCTTCATCAGAATTATTATTGAATTCAGACTGCAGGACATCACAGAGCTTACGATTAATCCACCTGTCCTTTGCATAAGCTTTGAAGACAAAATGATAGGGGAAAACCTATCAGGATGAGTACGGAAATATTTGCAAACCTTTCTAAATATCCCATCAATGTAGTAGTCACTGATACTGGAATTTTCGTAATGCACAAAGTCAGTCGCTAATCGTTTCTTCTCTTGTCGTTTCTTAGTCAACATAGCTTTAGCTGCAGCCTTTTTGGCATTCTTTCTTTCGCGTTTATTCATGTTTTTCAAAACGCAGACTAAACTTGTACATAGGGTTCGAGCACAAAGCATGAATACAGATCACACTCAAATCTCCCTATTCATATTGCGACCTTGAAAATTGGACAGCCTTCAGTAATAAGGATAGGAGGTCTATCGACCTATATTAATCCTTGCAGTTTGTGATACTGTGGAGGCCCAATCTCGTTCTGAATATATCAACAGAAGGTGTTGATATTACATGTTCCGGTAGAGCGTTCCATTAATTCACTATTCGGTGCGAGAAACGAAACCCCAGACGTAAACGATTCGGTCTCAGTTTTTGAACATTTGAACCAATTATTCAAAAATTTCAAACCTTGTTGGGTTCGAATAAAGAACTGATTATCTCTGAGATCTGAATGAAGGTTGCTGGATGTGGCGGTGAATAAATCACCTCGGTCACTCATCCGCACCAGATCTCGCGTGGGCACGCCGTAATATACATCTACAACCGCTAGTTGGCTTATGTTAATCACTTCCCAGTATATCGATGGCTTGTAAAATATATCCCTGAACCTTTTAGCTTCTGACTTGACTGGGTTGGCATACTTTGATCAGAAAAAATGTTACCAGTTAAGGCGTTGTCGAACTCCAAACACCTATAATAATAATTTATTCTCAAATAACAGTTTTTTACATGAGGCATGCCAGTTTACAGGCAAGATCAAGTTGTTACAAATGATACGATATCCACTGTAGTAAATTACTCAGCTGGGTTGATAATTTATATGATATGAATGTAGATGGTTTTAGTCAGTTTCACAGTTGGCGCGCTTCATGAAATTTGCTTTGCGAATGTGCAACTGATGGTCAAGGATAAGTTCATTGAAGGTGGAGCTTCTAAAAATCACAACCTTATGTCCCTTTGGAATATTTAAGGCTTTAAGGATGATACAGGATGAAGTCAACCGATTCATATCTCAAGGGGGCTGAAAGAGAGAGCAAGTAAAAGAAAGGACGAAAGTCAGAGTAGCCAATATTCATGAAGGGATGTTTAACGTATGATTACTCAGTCTAATTTTCTTTTATTAAGGTATTTGTTAAGCAAGGGCATTTTAATAGGTTAAAGAAAATAAGTGTAAACAAGATATGGGTGGACATACAACTGACAAATAGAGGCGATTCAGAAAGGAGCTGAGAGTATGGGATTATGTGTGGTTATAAATAGAGTACTAAAAACAGTATTGTGATATACAATTGCCTATCTTCTTTTTTATCGAATCTATTGGAGCCCTTTTCATTTATTTCTGTATTGTTATCATTTTTTTCTTTATTAGGTATCATAGGGTCTTGAGAAGGCTTCGTATATTATCGAATTGTCTAGTTTGCTTGTAATAGTATTACTGGTGAGGATAATACAGGTATTCAGTCTTTGACAACGCTTCTACCAGTAACGCCTTCTAATATACTTTGTTCCCACCGAGAAAAATCAAAAGACAGAGTCGAGGAGATCGGAAGAGTGTATTTGGCTATAACCAATATTTCGGAATGCTCTGATCTAATCTGGCTAGCGATTGCGGTAGATGTTGACCACAGCATTACCACACGTGATCTGGTGCGGATGCATGACCGAGCGCCTTCAGCTAGATGAGTCCACTAAACATATGGTCAGCATCCAATGTCGAAAACCTACAGAGCTATTTAGTTTGCGGATTTATTTACCGCTACAGATCACTCCCCCCCTAGTGTGGCAGTGATGACCCTAAGACGTGGCAGCCAGAAGTTTAAACCCAACGAGTTTGTCGTTGGTAAACACTCTTCTGATAGCTTACTAAATTTAGCAGCGTCTGGTCGTCTTTCCTTACTATATGGGACCGAGGTACAACATAGTAAAAAAAGAAAAGTAAAATGAAAATTTCGGGTCCTCATAAACGTAATCGTTCTTTTCCAGCCGTCCTGGAAAAGAAAAAAGAAAATGTAAGTGCATGTCGAAAATACACTCGAATGTGCGTAAAAAAGGAAAATAAACTCATGAACACGTAATAGCGTTAAAAATATAGTTGTTGTTTTGTTTTTGTTTTTTTGAAATAGAAATAAAAATATTCAAGCATATTAAAAAAATTTTTTCCTAAAATAATATAGAAAATGTCGAGAAGTACCTTACGTGCAATAGTCGTTTAAATGTTCTGGAAATCTTACTCTTCTTCCAGAACGCGTCGTTTTAAGTTTGTTTTCGGATACTGTCGAAGTATCATCGTGTGTGTTGGTCGTCGGATGAGGTATTATAAGTGTCGGAGTCGTGTCGTTCGATTGTACCGAAGGAAAATCCACTTAGATAAGATTTCCTTCAAAATACGCTGCTTTGAGGCGATCGAAGCTGATGCTATCGTTGGTTCCGTTCTTATCGATTATATAGTACTTCGTTTCGCGTTGAAGAACTTTGAAAGGTCCTTCGTATGCTGATTCGAAAGGTCGTCGATGCGAGTCTCGACGAACGAAAACGTGTGTACTATAACGTAAGTCAGGTTGAACGAAAACATCAGCTGATTGAGGTCGAGTAGAAGCAGGTTTAACTGAACGCATTGTGTTTGTAAGCCTGTTCGTGTAGGAGGTTAGATCCATGCTCATTGAAGAGGATGAAGGATCCACGAATTCTCCTGGAAGTCGGAGTGTCGTTCCATAAACGAGTTGAGCCGCAGTGTATCTAATGTCAGCTTTCACTGCATTGCAGATACCTAGTAAGACGAGTGGAAGAGCGTCGGTCCACTGTGAAACGTTTGCAGCTGATAGTGAAGCATTTAGTTGTCGGTGAAAGCGTTCTTCCAACCCGTTTGCTTGTGGGTGGTAGGCGGTCGTTCGGAAGCGAGTGCTTCCTAATAGTGTGGTCAGACGACGGAAAAGTTCAGACTGAAACTGACGTCCGCGGTCTGTAGTGATGGTTGAAGGGCAACCGAAGTTTGCTACCCATCGTTCGACGAAGGTTCGGGCCACTGTTTCAGCAGTGATGTCCTTGATAGGTACTGCTTCTGGCCATCGGGTGAAACGATCTACACAGGTTAAAAGGTAAGAGTATCCATTTGAACCTGGTAAAGGTCCTACCAAATCCAGATGAACATGGTCGAAACGAGCATCGGGAGTTTTAAATGAGCCTAAGGGACATTTATTGTGTCTGATGACCTTAGATTTTTGGCAGCCTACACAGGAGCGTGCCCAGTCCCTCAAGTCTTTATTCATATCAGGCCAGCAAAACCGTTCTGCTATAAGCTTGATGGCTGCACGAACATCTGGATGAGAAAGTTTGTGCAATGTGTTGAAGACATTGCGTCGATAATGTTTCGGGACGATTGGGCGATCCCTACCTGTAGATGAGTCACAAAGTAAGGTTTTCTTTACCTGTTCCCATCTGCTTGATGCGTAGTTTAAGGGTTGTGGACGATAACTCTTGCTGAAGATCAGTGTCTTCTTTTTGAAGCTGGGCGAGTTTAAGAAGGTAGATTCCTTGGAAACTGTTCAAGGAATTTATTCGAGACAACGCGTCTGCAACTACATTGTTTGCTCCAGAAATATGTTGAATATCTGAAGTAAACTGCGAAATGTAGTCCAGTTGTCGAGACTCACGAGGAGAGTACTTGTCTGAAGAGGAGCTTAACGAGAAAGTGAGCGGTTTATGGTCAGTGAATAGAGTGAATTCACGGCCTTCGATATAGTGTTGAAAATGCCGTACAGCACAATACATAGCTAGGAGTTCCCTACCGAATGTGCTGTATCTCGATTCGGTGTCTAGCAACCGTCTAGAGAAAAATGCCAAGGGTTGCCAGGAGTTGTTAACCCATTGTTGTAAGACTCCTCCGATTGCCGAGTCGGATGCGTCTACTGCGATACTAATGGGTGCTTCAGTGTCCTGATGTGCGAGCATTGTTGCTTTAGCGATCAGTTCCTTAACTGTGGAGAATGCTTTTCGTGCGGTGTCGTCCAAATTAATTGATTTCGCATTTCCACGAAGTTGGTCAGTAAGAGGTTTCATAAGTAATGCGCATTTCGGTATGAAGCGTCTATAGAAACTTACCAGGCCGTTAAACGTGCGTAATTGCTTGACGTTGGTCGGCTCTGGGTAATCCAGAATGGCCGCCACTTTGGTCCTAAGAGGTCGAATGCCTTGAGCATCGATAGTGTGTCCTAGGAAATCTAACGAGTGGGTTCCGTATTGGCATTTGTGAACGTTTACAGTAATGCCATGTTTTTGTAATCGTTCGAAAACAAGATCCAGATGCTTGAGATGTGATTCTCTGTCCGGACTTGCGATTAAGCAGTCATCAACATACGCATGTACGAAGTTGAGACCTCGAAAAACGTCGTCTATGAATCTTTGGAATGTTTGCGCAGCGTTTCTTAGACCGAACGGCATTCGCAAAAATTCATAGAGTCCGAAAGGAGTTATGATAGCTGTTTTCGGTATGCCGTTAGTAGCCATAGGGATTTGGTTATACGTTTTAACCAAGTCGATTTTCGAAAAGACAGTTGTACCTTTCAAGGTAGCTGTCAAATCGTTAATGTGAGGCAACGGGTAACGATCGGGAATGGTTTTTGCATTCAATCGCCGATAGTCACCAGTTGGACGCCAATCGTTGCTGTCCTTTTTAGGGACCATGTGCAACGGAGATGCATAAGGGCTGTTTGACAGTTGTATGATTCCCAAGTCTATCATGTGATCGAATTCGTTTTTCGCTAAACTTAGCTTTTCAGGAGCTAGTCGTCGTGCTTTAGAGAATACAGGTGGTCCTGTAGTCGTGATGTGATGTGTAACATTGCTGGTTACACACGGTAGTTTTGGTTGAGTTTTTTGTATCCCAGGGTACTTGTCGAGTAGTGGTTGATAGAGTGGGTCTATCATATGCTTAACTGTGACTGGGGATAATCTACAACCAGAAAAGGAAGTTACGCAAACGGATAATTTTGTGTTTTCATCTACTAGCCTCCGTTTGCGCGTGTCGATGATTAGATTATGACGTTGCAGAAGATCCATACCAATGATTGGCATAGAAACATCTGCAACAACGAAATCCCAATGAATGGGTTTCCGTAAACACACGTTAAGGTAAACGTACCTTTTGTCATACGTAACGATCGGTTTTCCGTTTGCCGCCTGTAAGTTTAGAGTTGATTCGTGGAGCCGGTCGTTATGATTTGCTGGGAGAACGCTAACTTCTGTGCCAGTGTCGACGAGGTAGCGAACTCTCGTTGTCACATCTGTGACGTACAACAGACGGCTATGTTCGCCGGCTACGGTTGCCGTTAACGCGTGCCGGCTTGGAAGTTTCCCGAGTTGTTTTTCGAGTCAATCGTTTTCGTGTTGGGAAAATTGCAGGGTTTTCTGCAATTTCTGGAAGATTTTCCATACTGGTTATGATACCAGCACCAGTCAGGGTTATCCGTCTCTCGTGGTCTAGAGACAGATCGTTTACGTGAAATGCTTCTACGTGGGCTGTGTGAGCGACTACGGTCGTTAGGAAGATTAAGATAACGCGTGAGTGTATGACATAACTCGGTTATGTCATTCTGAGTCGTTCGAGGCTTTTCTTTGACTGAAAATACCTCTGTAATAGACGATTTCGTTATTTCTAAAATACGATCGGCAGATGCAGCTAGCTCGTCTAAGGCGTTGTTCTGAAACGAGACCAGAACCGCTTGCACCTGTTGAGGAAGTTTAGATGTACCAGATCACGACGGTCTCACCAATGAGGATGATACAGGTTATCAGTGTTCGATAACGCTTCTACCAGTAACATCTTCTAATATTCTTTGTTTCCAGCGAGAAAAATCAAAAGACAGAGTCGAGGAGATAACCAGTATATCGGAATGCTCTGATCTAATCTGGCTAGCGATTGCGGTAGATGTTGACCACAGCATTACCACACGTGATCTGGTGCGGATGCATGACCGAGCGCCTTCAGCTAGATGAGTCCACTAAACATATGGTCAGCATCCAATGTCGAAAACCTACAGAGCTATTTAGTTTGCGGATTTATTTACCGCTACACTGGGTAGGAATTGAAACCAATTCAACGTTCGTAGCACGATTTATGAGGTACTTTGCATGATAAATCAGTACTAATGCCTTAATTTTGTGACATCCCACTAAACCACTTGTCGAGTCCTTGAGAGAAAGAATCATTCATCTCCATATTTTAAACTTCATAAGTAGAGATTGGAGTCAAGTGATTTACGCTTAACTTGGAGATCTGCAGCATTTTAGAGTATAAATCTCGCTTATCATTCACTATGTAGTTAAACAGACCATCGCAACTACTGGAGTACACTATTAAACACCTTGCATAACTTGGTTCTGATGAGTATCAATCTGTCCACCCAACCACTGGATTCAACTTGTGGTGGTAAATAAATACCCGAAATAAATAACTCTGTAAGTCTTCGACATTTGATGCTGACTTCATTAGTTTTAATAGACTCCCCTAGCTGAAGATGCTCGGTCACGCATCCACACCAGAACACGAGTGGGAACGCCGTGCTCGACTTTTCCTGGAGTCGCTAATCAGCTTAGGTCAGCCGCTTCTCGGTATATTGGTAACATATCAAATATATCTCCGAACCTCCTTGCTTCCGACTTTTGATTTCACTTGTTTAGCACGATTCAATTATAGAAGCTGTTACTGGTCAAACTGCTGTCAAACTACAAATACTTGTGGCATCTTCAAAGTCCTCCTAATCAGTTATGTTTACGGGTCTCCATTTTCCAATGTCATCAGTGAAACCTCGAACAAATGACTCTGTGAGTCTTGTAAGACCATTCATATAAAGTAAAAAAAGAAAGAAGACCTAGGAATGTTGCTTGAGGAACTCCACTTTCCACATATCTTCATAGTAACGGGCGCTGTTTGCTTTCACTCATGTAAAGACAAATAAACCGTAAACTTAAGTAATTCTCTAAGTCTTCGACATTGGTGCTGACCTTAGTAATTTTACTAAACACACTCTAGCTAAATGTTCTGGGTCAAGCGTCTTCAGCAGAACTTCGTCGGGTATGCTGTGTTACGCGTCTCGCACAAATGCTGGTCAGCTTAGATCAAAAGCTTTTTGAGATATCACTTACCCTCCAGATATATCCTCGGACTCATTCGCCCTTCCTTTCTTATTTAGACGATTTTAGGTAATCGATTATAAAGTTGTATTGGACAAAATTGTTTTCAAAACTTAAGTGTCCGTGGCGCTTATAGTGATGAACCTGACATGATCTGGTGTATTAAATGATGAACTGAGTCTGTCCCTTGGTCTTTAGTTGTCAGTATTCAGTAATAAGGATAGAAAGTCTATCGACCTTTGTTAAACCTTACAGTTTTTGTAACGCTGTGGAGGTCCAATCTTATTTTGAATATATCAACAGCAGGTGCTGTTACTATATGTTTCAGTAGAGAATTTCAGTAATTGGTTACTCGATGAGAGAAACAAAACCACACTTTTTGAACTTTCTTTGAATGTCCTAGGCTGGAAGAAAAATAAGACATATTAATACCAAGGTCATCGTTCAGTATACGATAAGTCACCCCGATTTCTACGGTAAGATTGTAGTGGCATCCACTCCCAACCGCACAATCGTCAAATAGATATTCAAAATTTAATGGGTAGTGAAACCCGACGATGTTGAAGGAGTGGTCTTACTTGTGACGCATTATTTTTATCCATATTAAATCCGTTGTTCTATCTTTAGTCTAAATGTGTTCTTCATCATATATTGAGGATTGTCACAATACGAATGAGTCAGGGTAGATAACGTCATTCACATGCGATCTTAAAGATTAGGCAGTTACATCATAACAAACGTACAATTTTAGGATTAGGTCTATTATTAGAGCAGTAGAACTAAGAGCGCTTAAATTAGATAACGTTTCTTCTTCGACCTCAGGATTAACTTAAGGAGTTTATATGGTTGGGGTTCAACATTGTCATCGGTCCTCTTAATCATTGTAATCATTGTTTTGACCTGAAATCCCTTAGAGTTATCTGATTAGATATATTTGTAGTGACTCACTTTTATCACGAGAACACGATTGGTTTATTGAAAACAATTATTATTACAACTAATTGTGCCAGTGACTGTTTTAATGTGCCTTTGTTTAACTGTGCTGAAAACATCCATTATTCTTACACTTCGATTGTGACCTTGCGCGAATTCGGTTACGTTCTGTAACCAAGCTTGTATCCTGGCACGATCTGGGTATCCTTTCGATACCACAAGATCGCCAGTGAATATATCTCAATTTAGTCCATTAACTGCCTTCTGATATTTAGCTTACGAAGGATTTTATGGATTTATTTGGCAATTGTTTCTCTGTAGCGGTGTTCATAGTCTACCGCGACTCGACGCGACGCTACATATTCTTCGAGCTTCTCCAAATCATGCCTGTGTTCTTATTTTAGAATCAGGATAGTTTGACTTCAGCGAATCACTCATATTTGATCAGTTTAAATCCCTCACAGTCACGTCACGGTGGAGTTCTGTCTTACTATGACACCAAAGATTTAATTGAAGTCAAAGTGTCTGTAATCAATTGTACTTCTTCTCCATAAGTTCAGCCTGTGACTGTTCGACAGTGTATTGAATGTAGACTCTGTATTATCTAGAATGTACTCATTAGTATTCGAATTAATACCTGAACTTGAAACAGACTTATTTGGTTCCTGGTATTGTAATTGATCAACATGTCGGTTGTGTGTTCTTAAGCCATTAATATTTAGAGTTAGCACCATAGGTTTTCCGACATTCTTCATCACACTCCCCTTCAGCCAGTCAGCAACAATGTGCAACGTCTTACGTACGTACATAAGCTCAAGTTGCTATACCACATTAGTACACAGATACAATTGTCAATTCAAATCCCATAGTGGTAGGGGTAGTAAAGTACAGGCAGTAATCGTAAAGATTAGAGATTGAAGATGTTATTCAAGGAGTACATTCTAGTGAAAGGAATTTGGAGCAATAAAAAAGGGACCTGAAGAATTCAGAAGCTTAAAATTTGAGGGAACACAAGGAGTGGATGCACCTGAGCTATTGCAAATGATTTTGAACCATGTCATTCAGGGTCTCCAACTATCGTATGCTATCGTCTCACAGATCCCAACCAGGTAGTTTGCACCTACCAACATGGCTCAGTCCACTTGTCAGTGACTTCATGGATTTGTATCATGGCTGGTTGAAGATCATTTGCACAACAATATTTAAATTCTATAGACTTCAAACACATCACATTAGAATGAAGAATTCTTTCAATAGATTTGACCGAGTGTCTCTTGTCACAGCATGTTTAGTATGTCTATGTTGCAGTGGAAAGGTAAGTACGCCCTGCCCCAGTTCACTAAATGTTGAAGCACTATCAGAACCAATAAAGGTTTCAAGGTCGTGACAAATGTTTCTGCCTGACCATTTGAACAAGGGTGCCTGGGAGCAGTGAACAGATGTTTATACCCTATACCATTCAACCAGGTAGTGACTGTATCTGCAGCAAAATGAGAGCTATTATCGGTCACTAACACCATGGGAACCCCTTCTTGATTAAACACCTTTCTTAATGCTTTGATTGTAAAGTCAAAATTTGATGAAGTTAAAAAATTTCAGGCCACTTTGATAAGGAACCATTAACTACAATTGCATAGTAGTTGTCAGGAAACAGACCACACTAGTTTGCATGAGTTCTCCTCAAGATCTCGGACAATACTGGCCATGGAATCCACTTCGAAAGATGACTTTTAACTCATAACATCTTCACAATGGTTTGCTGTACGACCTATGTCTCCGTTTATCTGCAGGTACTAACATGTGAGTCTTGCCAAGGACTTCATTTTCTCGACAGCTAAATGTCATTTATGAAGGACAGATTTATGTAATGAAGGAGGAATAATAACACGATCATTTAAACTCAAATTACCATCAGAAGTGGTGGATAACTCATCACGCTTTGAAAAATAGAGAGGAAATCCACGTTTCAGATTGGCTTTTCAAACTTTCCGTAAGCACTGAGTATACATTCAAAGTATCTACGAGTTTCTCTGATGAAAACAGGATGTCTCAGCGGTAAAGTTTGCACTAACAAACAGTATAAAGTATTAACAGGTCTATCTTGTGATGACTGATGAGAAATGTAGTCAACATGTTGACTTTGTTTGGCGTTGCTTCGTAGAAGTGTATATTTATAGGCACCCAAATAAACACTCCATCATTCAACCATGGCAGCTGAGGAATGTGCTGGAGAATTTTCAGGATGATAAATATACTTTAAAGCTTCATGACCAGTAACAATGTTGGATTCTTTCTGAATACTTATCTATAAATTCCATTAACAGACCGAATCACAGCAAATGCTTCCTGCTGAGTTTGTGAAAAACGTCTTTTGGTACCAGCAAGTTTGAGTGAAAAACAGATAACTGGTTTGCCTTCTTGCTCCAAAAATGCATCAATAACCACCGCTGGTGCATCAGTAATAACATCAGAATATACATTAGATGAGTAGGTTATAAGATCAGCGTCACTTTGAAGGGAATTTAGTGGACTTCTTGAGCATGACTTTTGTTACTCACTACATTTAAATAAATTAGATGTGAAAATATTAAATAAACATTTGGCAGGACAAGAAAAATTAGGAAGAAAACGGGAATGGTATTGAAGAGCACCCACTAATGAACGTAATTCTGTCATCATGTACATTATGAAGGAATGATAAGGTCTAACTAAAGTACTATTTCCTGTCTGATTATTCTGGAAAACGTTGCCAATTTATTATTTCCTGGGATTCTACATTTTGTTAGCACTTCAAATAAAACCACTGGATTTCATTTAAGATCGTCATTTCATCTTATTTCAGAGCAATTTATCTCAACAACGTAATCACTGTGTTGAAACATGCCCATCTGCAAGTTCAATGATACAATGTTTGTTTTATTAGAGTTAAGGTTAATCTGGATACGGTCGAGAATTTGTTAGTGTCAAAACAGAAAGACACTTCAGAAACAGGCAGGGAAATGTAAAAACAGCACGTTTGCATTGAAACACAAGTGTTAGAAAAGGTTCGCTATCATGCAGTTAAAATGTACGTAGAAAACAGGACTATGTTTGCATTTATCGTTTAAGATGCAGGCTATATAACTACTTATTTTCTTATATTGAATAATAAAGGTCAGCACGTGCATTGGTTACTCCACTCCAATGTATCAAACAATAAGACTAGAGGAATAGGGCGTTTTCTCGACTTCTCGATAAGAAGAGCAGGCAAAGGTATTGTAAGATCCATTTTGAATGTTTTGTGTGTGATAATTCCTCGATTTATACACTTGCAGTTTGTTTCTATTGATTCATTTAGCTGTACATTTTGTTAGTCTTTTTGATTCCATTTGAGTTGTTAATATTTGTAGTTTATTATAGTTTTTAGTTTTCTTTCGCCTTCACTAAGTTCCCGTGTTTCTTCCTGAACTGCATTTATGTTGTTTGACTTGATACTTAGACTTGGCGGCAGCCAAAATTGGTTTGTTGCTCCTTTTGATTGTGTTTCTTGTACTGACTGGAATTGTGCATTTTTGATTGTGAAATGAGGCACTCTTCCGGAATTGAAAACACTCTGTGTTATAAAGCAACTAAATATTATCTTTTGAAAGAATCTGTGCGTGGTCTATCCACACAGAATAGAATAGCACTTATTTGTTGCGATTGATTTGATTAATTGAACAATTATTGGCTGGATAGCTGGGTGGTCATATTTCTTTAGGCAACAATGTACATTTAAATTTATGATGAATTATAGAACCACCATTTTACCCAATTACTTTGTTTTGGTTACAACCGTGCAAGGGAGCGTGTCTAACTCACCTAGGCAGCTATTCTTTAGTCCAAACCTTAGTTTGGACCTTGCATGTATATGACGAGATTGAAAAACCTTCCGTCAATTATAAAACAGTGGGTGGACCGAATGTTCATATTAAGTATTTATCATAGTTTTTTCTTATTGAATTGCATTCGCGAGTTCATACGAATTGACATTTAACAATGATTTACGTCCTCATAGAGATATAAGGGTGGCACATGTTTACATCGAAGGAACAATAATCATGTAAAATATCGCGTTCGGGAAGCTCAGTGAAACAAGATATGCGTATACTTTGATCAAGAGAATTAGTATCTACAGTATAAACCAATCTAGTCCGGATAAGAACGTTACACTGAGTTACATTTATTCAGAATATGTCAAATTTTAAAAGATTCAATAAAGTGCTAAAATCAACGGCTAAAAGTGTGGATGCACAACTAAAACTAATATCATAAACTAAACTACATCCATCGCCTCATACACACAATCTACTAGGGTTGGGTAAAAGTGGTTTAACTACTGAAAACAAGTAATCTACGCTGAATTTGCACTGTTCCATAAATTCATACTCTGACCTACTTTATGCTAATGTCAAAACTGTACTGTACTCAATAATACGGAGGAAATTTAATATGTTACTAGAAAGATGTGTTTCTGATGATAAAACGAAGAAAATTACCCTGGTTGATATCAGAACGACGTAGGTTAGGATTAGAAATTATGGAATCAGTAAAGTTTCAGTTTGCTACTTAGGCAATAAAATATTTTGTTAAAACATCGTGAGATCAATGATAACAACAAATAATATGAATACTTATATTTGCTATACTCTTTGCTACTTGAATCAGATATAATACATAAATACATCAGTCATAGGTACGTACCATGAACAGATACACAAAATAATAGCAGAATGTGCAACAGAAAATCAAATTTATTTTGAACAAGGGAAAGGAGTTCTTCTAATAAAGCAACGCTATCGATAAGAGGTACTGTTTGGAATTCACTATCATTTGACGGATAAGATACCATAGTTCCATATCTTCGGTTTCCACTCCATTTGCTTCTGGAAGATGGACGTCTTGTTTTGGTAACTTGTGTGAATGAGCACATCAGAGCGATGATGGAGAGATTTCACTTCTCTAACACGTATAATGTAATTCATGAACAATCCTTCGATCATCTATTACCGTGGAAATTAACCACGTTTCCACGCCGTGAGTAGGTTGCGGTGTAAAGTTCTGGTGATCTGACTTCTATAGAACAGAATACAGCATTTCTAGAGATAATCTAGTTACTTTTAAATGTCGTCACATTGATTTTGCAAATTTAAAAGAATTTAGAAATTTCATTCTCGAATTGATTCTTTAACGTAACTGTATGTATGTGTTGGAAAATATTACTTATTTACTTACGACTGTTACTCCTAATGTAGCATAGGCCGCCAACCAGCATTCTCCAACCAACGCTGTGCTGGGCCTTCTTTTCTAGTTTCGTCCCATTCTTGTTCATTTTTCTCATGTCTATTTCCATTTCCCGGAGTAATGTGTTCTTTGGTCGTCCTCTTTTCCTTTGGCCTGGAAGATTCCGTGTGGGGGCTTATCTTGTGACGCAGTTGGTTGCGTTCCTCAATGTGTGTCCTATCCACTTCCAGAACTTCTTCCTGATTTTTTCATCCGCCGGGATCTGCTTTGTCCGTAAGAAAATATGCTTCAAGTGGAATAAGCACAATATAAAGATAACCTCAGCGCTTCAGATGATCACATCTGTATACATCTTGAGATTCAATAAATGGATATGTATTTCAAAACTAAGATCTATTGCTGAAATAATCAGCTAGACATCAATTTATTAAGCTAACTAAAACACATGATTTCTGAATTATTCCAGGTTTTAAATCGGTTTTCCAATCACAAATTGACAAAACGTTCACCATAGAAACATATCTACCCGAGTGTAAATGAATTTCCTTTTGGAACACTTATAATCTTACTATCAGTTTTGTAATTCACTCTTTCTTTCAACGGATTCCATAAATTTTGTGTACGAATAAATCATTTGGAAAATCAACAAATATAATTATAATCAGAGAGAAGTTGTTTCGGATATTATAGTAATTTAATAATAACTGAAGATAGACTACCATGGAAAACCTGTAAATACTCTGACTGTAATCATCATACGCTCATGAGTGATAGTAGCTCACTGAAGAAACTGGTGGACGAAGGAGCAACTTCGTAGATTGGTTGCAGCTAGACACTAACATCGTTGGATTCAAGCTCGGTGGTGTAGAGATTAGGCACTTACGCGCGAAGCCGATAGGTTCTGGGTTCAGAGTTCCATACCAGGATGAAACGGCCATCCAGAGTTTCCAGATTTTCCATAGTGGTCCAGCTTCAACTGACTCATCAATTCAAGTAATAAATATAATTTTGAAACAGCTATCTGTCTTCCAAATATATGAAAATTCTTTCCACTACATCAACAAATAGGTTAGCTTGTTTACGAATTTACTTTCAACAAATGATAAGACTCGTAAATCTTAATTATTTACACATTGAAATTAAACTAATTAGTCCGTTTGATAAATTTCGATAATGGAATAAGAAGACGAAGCTGATAAGAATTGTGCGATATATGTTTGCGCAATACATTTCGAACAATCTGATCACACATAATGTACTTGTTAAGATATTTTTGTATATGTAAAGTAAAAGATCAACCAAACAGATTGAAGGTAAGCCATAACAAAGGAAAATAAAGTAAACAAAAACAATGTTATAACCACTCTGAATAACAAAATCAATATTACCAGAGAAGATTAAGCTTTTTAATTGTTTTTAAACACATAAAGGGAGTTTCCGTATAGCCAAGGCTTTAATCAACCTTAATATACGTTCTTGAAGACTTTTGTACAACACTTAAAAGGCTGACCTGATATCGACCTGATGACTAGTCTCAACCAAATATTTTGCAATGGAGAGATATGTCTGTTCACCTTGTGACCTTATTTGATCATTGGAATTCATTTGCTTCTGCCAGAAGAAGTGTAAATGTTGCGTGTTTTCTGCTTTTAGAGTAATTAACCTACACAATAAAACGTTGTTTTTTCCAAATTTATCTTGAAGGTTTTAACTACCATATAATGATAATTTTTCATCAGATGAATGACAATCGGCATTACATTTTGAAAGGACTAAAAGTTAATACCATGACACTGATGGTATGGTTTTACCTATTAAACTTGATTCTTTTCATACACAAAGTTGTCTTTATCATTTTGATAAGGAGAAGAACAAACATTCTAGCAGAATAGCATGAATTCATTTTATTTGGTTTGCTTCTCATCAGCTGTTTACAACCTGCGATATTCAAAATAATAATGATGACATAATGGGTTTAAATTACTTACACGAATAGGTTTGGTTGGAAGTTATATTGAAGACACATTAGTATAGTATAGCGAGGGTGTAAATAAATCCAATAGACTGAATAGTGTAAATATAAACTTTATGTGGATGAACATTCTACAACATTGATTATGACAACAGTTCAAATGGCCAGAAACAAATGATTACATAATGAGTAAACGTTGATAGGACTAAAATGAGTAGGGTTCAGTTGATTCTCATGTAAAATAAAAGTGTAAACGAAATAAAATCTATTAAGCGATTATCTCAATCTACTAACCATCTTGTTAACAGTGAAGTGGTTTATAAAGCGTAAAATATTTCCCTACCGTTCATTGATATTGTAGCGGTAAATAATTCCCCAAACTAAATAGCTCTATAAGTTTTCAACATTGGATACTGTACACATTAGTTTTAATGGACTCACCTAGCTGAAGGCGCTTGGTCATACATCCGTACCAGATCACGAGTGGAAACGCCGTGCTCAACATCTACTGCAATCGCTAGCCAGATTATATCCAACAACCCCTGATATATTCATAACTTACCAAATATATCTTTGAACCTCTTCGCTTCTGTCTTTTGATTTCACTTGGTGGGTACGATTCATAGGAGACGGTGTTACTTTTTAAAGCATTGTCAAACACCGAATACCTGTGGCATCTTCAATATAAACTCTTGACATCTGAAATGTCCAGACATTAAAAACCAGTGAAGCTAATCCGTGTCGGGTAGTGACAGGTATCTACCTCAGTATAATGGGTGATAGTCGCGTAATTTCGTGATTCGATTGAGCTTAGACATTAGGACCGATGAATGCCGGCTGAGTGTTCTATAAATTAAGCGTTCGCGTGCGATACTGAAGGCTCTTGGTTTGAATCCTACGAGCGGGATAATGGATGCACACTGCTGAGAAGACCCACGACAGAATGAAACGACTGTCCAGAGCTTCCAGGGATTCAATGGTGGTCTAACATCAATCGGTTCATTATCTCAACCAAAAATTAAAATAATCACTACAAGCTATTGAAATTACGGAATAAGCATTATATAAACAATTGGATAGTGAAGAATATGAACGAAAAGAGATGATGAATGACAGAGAAAACAGGATGTGAGAAAAATTGGAAAAGTCATTTGTTACGTTATATCTGATCAAGGAAGAGAAAACGTGGCATCAATTTCTTTTGAACACATCAACTATAATTATAGATTGAGATCCTTATATCTTCTGTTATATGTCAGAGACAGGACCAAACAATGAAGATATACAATGGATAAATCAAAATTTCCACTGTCAACCAGGTGTACCAAGATGAAGCTACGTATTATCTTCATCATTCATTTCTTAAAGCACACAATGAGAGTTTGATACTGATAATGGTTCCGTTGAAAATCACCAAAAAGGTTCATATTCCTATCAAGAGTAATCATTTTTATGGATGTGAAATACGATGTATTTACGCTCTGTTGTGGAAAGCCTTCCTCAAACTAAGAATTTGATGTGATGAATCTTCTGATCGCACTCTTGAATCGGATTTTTAAGTTCTAATAAATCAAGGCTAACTCTACACGACAACTTGAACACCAAAGGAAAGGTGCGAAATATGTGAGGAACGCCTTACTTCAAAGTCAGTTTATGTACAGATAGTTGGGGGCATTTGTGGGAACTCGAACGGCCTTGGACCTCTGGTAAGTTCTGGAACCCTGTTAAACATATTAGCAGCGTATGTAATAATCCAGTCAGAAATTCTACATGTGACTCTCCAATTTCCAGGTGTTTCCGCAAAACTTATATTCAATGCTGATTAGATTGGCCATTTTTGAGGAATTCATTGGGTCACCACAAGATGATAAAGGAGTGGTATAAAGGCTTAAGCCAACTTACTGGTGCCACTCTTCTAAATATATGGAAATCTATTGATGCCTTGAAAAAGGAACAGTCTTAATAGACTGAAAACCGAACAATCTGGAGTCCAGAAATAGCATCTAAGAAGAAAGTATAAGGCGGTAGCAGTATGTATCAAACTAGTCGTAGAAGATTACGAAAACTGACTGACACTTGATCATCTACGTGAAACGCAAATGATTTGAATATGCACCTCTAAACATGTTAAACTACGTCACAAAAATTTCAGTATGCATGTCACATTTATATCTATATTAGATTGATATTGGCTTCTTTTGATTTACTATATTCAATTATTTAATATACTTTTGGGATTAGTTTGTAGTGGAAATAAATCACCCTTCTAGGCTGAGGAACAATGAACATGTCGAGGAGTCGCAGTTCGGATTTTAAATGTCTTCGTCTCATACACACTTACTTATATTTATTACCCTACTTGGTCTTTCAAATAATATAGAAAGTAGTAAGCGACTTCAATTATCGATATGAGGTTGCGTCACGATCGATAAGTATGAGAAAAATTGTAGGATAAGACCAAATGTTTGAAAGATGATTATCCACATAAGAAGTATGAGAAAGATAAATGACGAATTAAAAGCATGAAGAAGATAATAACAAATGATTAAAATTAAAAACATTCAGATAAATTGTCAATAAACGATTGATTGAGTTCGAGAAATTCGGTATTGGAGTCGCGATATTAGGATAGCTTGGCTCAGAGCTTTTGCACATATAGCTCACATTTGAAATGATAAATAGCTATCGCCTCTGAAGCGAAACCATTTCAACGATATTGTTGAAATGCAGTCAGATTTGTAATTCAAGCTAACGAGTTCAATAAACTGTCTACTTACTTTGACTGTCTGAACATGGTCTGATTTAAACATACTTAATACTCCTATGTTAGTGATATTAATAATGCATGAGGTACACCTATTTATCTAATTAATACTAAATAAAACCTGGTCATTTGACTCCAGACAGATAATCAAACATATTTGGCACCATTAGAAATGTTATTCTCTTTTTCAGTGCGCACCCTTATTATTATGTCTTTCTGGAGACCATCTTCTTTGACATCATACCTTTTCACGCGTACTTTTGATCGTCTTCCTTTCACTCACGCGCTTCTGAAAGGATACCTCAGAAAGATATTTATCCATACGGTGGTCTGATAGTAAGCTCAATATAGTTATGCCTACAGCAGCGGTTGCATTTGTAGACTAGCATCAAAGAAACAAACTCAAATAACTTACCTGAGAGTCGCTAATCGGCTAGAAGACGCCAACGTAACAATAAATGACTATAGCTGTTGTTTGAAAAAGCATTCGATCTGCATTATTAAGGACTAGACACGCATGACATTGATCGCCACCCAGTGATTAATCAATTGTGATTACAACTCTGTCATACAGGAGGTCGGACGCGACTCGGATAGCTCAGTGGTATCGTTTCTGAATGTGAAGCTGGGTGACATGAGGTCGAATCCACCATGAAGCACCAGTTTCCTCATGATTACAGGTACACCTTGCTAGCGAGTACGAAGTATCACGAAACCCGGGTCCAGGGTTTCCTATCGACTACCTCCAACCAGCATCTAATCTCAATACATAGTGCCCGCAGTGTCGAGTCACCTAGACTGGTGGCCACACTGCAACATGATCGATACCATTCGATCTGCACTAATAAGGACTAGACACGCATGACATTGATCGCCACCCAGTGATCAATCAATTGTGAAAAAGCAACACCTGATGACTTGTAGATAATACTCGAATGACGGAGACTTGGCTTATAAATCAAAATCAATCACTGTATTTGTAAAATATGAAAACATCACTGTGAACACATTATTTTTTTTATTTCCTTTAGTTTTCCCTTACAAATTCCTGTGTTCATTACTGTAAAAGCAATACACACCACAAAATGAACTTCAAGCAACATAAACTAAAATACTTGTATATTAGCTTCTAATGTTTATTCTTAAAATTTCGCTTATATGTTAAGCTCATTGTTTGTTAAGAAAACTGGTTTCAGACTCAATAAAAATGTTCATAATATATGTTTATACTTTATTTCATTATCTTTAACATTATTTAAACACCACGCATTATAAGAAGTCAGACGTGAGAATGGTACGGTGATATGTTTCCAAATGGTGCCTTTTAATCTGTATGTTTTTATGAAACACTTTGCAACTTTGTTGTCTGTTCTTCAACCTTATTATCTGCGAATCTTTAATATACTGCCTCAAAGTTACTGAAAACAAAGTATGGTTCGAATGATGACTTCAGTGGAACTATTTGTTGTATGAAATTGAAGCCTACGAAATATCCATGATTTTAAGGAAAACGTAACAAAACAAAGTTAATTTGCGGGTCAGAATTATGAGAGATATTTAATATTTTGAGTCTCCAATCACTTAATGATACCGTCTTTTCCATCCTTCTGTAGAAATATTTTCCATACAATTATAAATACGAATGTGCAGCTCCAGTGTTTTATGAACTTGTAGTTGACTATGATCACCAGTACAGGAAAACTGCGTGCCAGTTAACCGCGTGGATCCCTTTGTAAGTCAATTATAAGAAGGCAGTTAACGGGCGTAATAAGCTATAATTGTGGGTAATCTCGTGGTATTGAAAGAATACTGAGATCATGCCAAAGAGTACAAGTAGAACTACTAAGCGTAACCGAGAGCGTGCAAGGTCACAATCAACGAAACAATGTAGGCATTTTGGTACAGTTAAACGAACAAGCACAGTAAAACAATCACTGGTACAATTGATTATAAGAATAATTGTTTCCATCACACCAATCGCGTTCTCTTGATAAAAACAGGTCACTACAAACTAATGATTCCTTTGTACTTGATAAATGTTTGATTTTGGATTCTAAATACATTATGTTCGTTCGGGCTCATATAGTTCATGCTTAAATCGCGTTATTTCTGATATCCTTAGTTCGTAATATAATTTAAATACTCTTAATCATCAGATTGACGTAGCGAAGGAGCCTGTGATGGAATAGTTGAACATTTATTCAACTTCTGAATCTTTTGAGAATTATTTAGAAAGGTTCATGCTATTCTGCTAGAATGTTTGTTCTTCTCCTTATCAAAATGATAAAGACAACTTTGTGTATGAAAAGAATCAAGTTTAATGGGTAAAACCATACCATCAGTGTCATGGTATTAACTTTTAGTCCTTTCAAAATGTAATGCCGATTGTCATTCATCTGATGAAAAATTATCACTATATGGTAGTTAAAACCTTCAAGATAAATTTGGAAAAAACAACGTTTTATTGTGTAGGTTAATTACTCTAAAAGCAGAAAACACGCAACATTTACACTTCTTCTGGCAGAAGCAAATGAATTCCAATGATCAAATAAGGTCACAAGGTGAACAGACATATCTCTCCATTGCAAAATATTTGGTTGAGACTAGTCATCAGGTCGATATCAGGTCAGCCTTTTAAGTGTTGTACAAAAGTCTTCAAGAACGTATATTAAGGTTGATTAAAGCCTTGGCTATACGGAAACTCCCTTTATGTGTTTAAAAACAATTAAAAAGCTTAATCTTCTCTGGTAATATTGATTTTGTTATTCAGAGTGGTTATAACATTGTTTTTGTTTACTTTATTTTCCTTTGTTATGGCTTACCTTCAATCTGTTTGGTTGATCTTTTACTTTACATATACAAAAATATCTTAACAAGTACATTATGTGTGATCAGATTGTTCGAAATGTATTGCGCAAACATATATCGCACAATTCTTATCAGCTTCGTCTTATTCCATTATCAAAATTTATCAAACGGACTAATTAGTTTAATTTCGATGTGTAAATAATTAAGATTTACGAGTCTTATCATTTGTTAGAAGTAAATTCGTAGACAAGCTAACCTATTTGTTGATGTAGTGGAAAGAATTTTCATATATTTGGAAGACAGATAGCTGTTTCATAATTATATTTATTACTTGAATTGATGAGTCAGTTGAAGCTGGACCACTATGGAAAATCTGGAAACATTGGATGGCCGTTTCATCCTGGTATGGAACTCTGAACCCAGAACCTATCGGCTTCGTGCGTAAGTGCCTAATCTCTACACCACCGAGCTTGAATCCAACGATGTTAGTGTCTAGCTGCAACCAATCTACGAAGTTGCTCCTTCGTCCACCAGTTTCTTCAGTGAGCTACTATCACTCATGAGCGTATGATGATATTAAGACTCTTACGGATAAAACACCATGCCAGCGAAAAGCAGGAAGAGAAATCTACAGACCACCAGCGTCAAACTATCAAACGCATCATAATCCTAATGGTCGTAAAGTTAAGTAAGCTTCTAAGTAATCCCGATGTAGGTGGTGTCCATCCTCTTAAGAATGTTGATCTAGATTCAACCCGAAGTAGTTGTGCTGATGAAGAATGGGATAACACAATCCAGACCCCTGTTAGTGCAACACCCAGTTACAGTAACTGTGCAACGGATAACAGGAAAACTAATCATAACATTCATATAACTGACCACGAACTTAACGTTGATATATTCGAACCTCCCGAACCATCGCAAGTATGTTTAACAGTACATAATCCTCTCCAACATATGAAAAAGCCGAAATCAATCACAAACCTTGGGAACAAACGTCTTAAACACGTTACCCATACGTCAGGTATAAATAGTTATCTGAATTGTAATTGGCACTTGGTCAAAACCATAGACCTGATAGCCTTCTTGGTCCGGCTCCCAATATGTACACTATGCCCTTATCAGATGTTATATCCAATAGCAATGAGAAAACTTTTTTTGTAATTCCGCCGGCTTTCCTGCCGGCAACGGTAAACATATTTCACATGATGACAAAGTGGTTGAATCTATTTCCCCTCGCAACACGACTCTTACCTTAGCTAATCCTATGAGTATTAATGGAACTACCAATTGCGATTTATACTCTAACCTGCTTCACTATGATGACTCTGAGTTTCTTATTCTTTCGTTCAACGCCCGCTCTCTGTCTAATAAAATTATTCATCTTAAAACTCTTTTATTCCTTGTAAATCCAACCATTGTACTTATTACGGAAACGTGGTGTAATTCATCTATATCCGATCATTCCTTGAATGTAGATAACTACGTTTTCTTTAGAACCGATAGATGTTATGGAATAGGAGGCGGTACAATTATCTATGTCCGTTCAGACATTCAAGCGTGCAAATTTGAGGATAAATCCCTTGATGCTATAGAAGACTCCACTTGGGTTACTGTAAACTGTGGATCCCAAAATTATTTACTGGTGGGATGCATATATAGACCACCTCATGCGGATACTAAGTTTGACAGATTACTAACAAACGTATTTTCCATTGCTTCGCATCAACCGTATACCTTTAAAATCATCGGAGGTGATTTTAATCTGCCAAAAATTACATTGGGCTTGACTCCGGTACCAGGTCGATATAACAAGCTAGTTGAAACATTAGAAATTTGTGGATGGGTTCAACAGGTCCGAAAACCAACCAGGGGGAATAATACACTTGATTTAATGTTCACAATCAACATAAACTCTATCTCAATGCATACCAGTCATGAGGTTTTTATGAGTGACCATAGAGTTGTATTGAGTATTATTCACTCTTGAAACGCCATACAATTGAATTCTAAAGCTTCAATGACGTACCAGAGCAGATATTTTGATCAACAAACATGGAAACGGACTGAAACTCTCATTCAATGTTTACCATGGGAAACTTATTTTACCACAAATAATGTTGACATCGCGCTTTCCAATCCATATCACAACCTGATATATTGTCTTGACTGCACTGCTCCAGTTATTGACGGTGTGGCTTATAATGCTAATAGGGGCCAAAATACTTTTAAAAGAAAGTTGAGGAAATTAAAATACCGCTACTATGAGCAGAATGATGTGTATGCACTTCAGAGTATACTTAAATTAATCAACAGAAATCTAAACGTAAGTATTTCATGAATATAGAAAATAAAGCTCTACGTAGTAAAAGCCCAGAATTATCAATACTTCGACTTTTTAAATCCCGTGTAAAGTCAAATTCCCTTGACACGACCAAATTCTTCATAGTTAACGGAAGCATTGTTAACGACCCGAATACTATATGCGAACAATTCAGCAAGCACTTCTCGCAGTGCTACAAAACTGGAACTGAAAGCTCCAGCATTACATTTCCAATGCTAACATCCAGACATCTGTCGAAAATTGATTTCACACCCTCCGCCATCAAGCAGGCCCTGAAAAAGTCTTATGACGGTGGACCTGACGGGATACCTACATCATTTGTGAAATATGGAAGTAGAGAATTTCCACTATTTTGTTTGAAACTCTTCAATCTATCTATGGAATATGGGACCTATCCATCTGTATGGAAAACATCCCTTATCACCCCTAGATTCAAAACAGTACCACGTAGTGATATTATTAACTATAGGCCAATTAATTTGACATCCGTGCTCTCAAGAACCATGGAAAAAATCATCCACAAACAGCTACTATCATTTTTACTTTCAGCTAGTCTGATCAGCCCTTCCCAACATGGGTTCATGACTAAACGCTCATGTTTCACATCGCACCTGGAGGTTTTTGATCAAATTACCCAGAGAAGAGATGTCGGTCAGTCAGTGATAATTCTTTACTTCGATTTTAGTAAGGCTTTCGACAGTGTCTCACACAAACCTTTTCTTTTAAAACTCTCTTCATTTGGCATTCAGAATCCCCTTTTATCTTGGCTCAAATCTTTTTTAGAAGAACGTAGCCAAATCGTTCGCTTTGGATCTTGCTACTCTAAACCCGTATATGTAACCAGTGGGGTTATACTAGGAAGTGTGGTTGGTCCATTACTCTTTCTCCTTTTTATCAATGATGTATGTTCCCTCTTTCAGTATGGCAAGCCTTTTCTTTTTGCTGATGACCTGAAAGTAGTTTATTCATTCTCTTCTCCCATGAAAGAAAGCTATATTTCAGCGGTAATCCAGGAGGAAATAAACAAGTTGTACGAATGGACTATTTCGTGGAATATGCCACCTAATGTTGACAAAAGTGGATTTATTCACATTGGTCGCTGTCTTAACTTAAATCTGACTGTACAGACACATACAATCAAACCTCTCAACACTGTTCATGACCTGGATTTAAGATAGAGCAACAGTCTGAAATTTTCTGAACAAGTATAAGGCTAAAATTATTGAAAATTGTGTATTATTGCATTTTCTGAAGAAATTCGAAATGGTTTCTTCACAACACTGATGTACCTATAAGAAGTTTGTGAATAATAATAATAATAATAATAATAATAATGATTACAGTCAGAGTATTTACAGGTTTTCCATGGTAGTCTATCTTCAGTTATTATTAAATTACTATAATATCCGAAACAACTTCTCTCTGATTGTAATTATATTTGTTGATTTTCCAAATGATTTATTCGTACACAAAATTTATGGAATCCGTTGAAAGAAAGAGTGAATTACAAAACTGATAGTAAGATTATAAGTGTTCCAAAAGGAAATTCATTTACACTCGGGTAGATATGTTTCTATGGTGAACGTTTTGTCAATTTGTGATTGGAAAACCGATTTAAAACCTGGAATAATTCAGAAATCATGTGTTTTAGTTAGCTTAATAAATTGATGTCTAGCTGATTATTTCAGCAATAGATCTTAGTTTTGAAATACATATCCATTTATTGAATCTCAAGATGTATACAGATGTGATCATCTGAAGCGCTGGGGTTATCTTTATATTGTGCTTATTCCACTTGAAGCATATTTTCTTACGGACAAAGCAGATCCCGGCGGATGAAGAAATCAGGAAGAAGTTCTGGAAGTGGATAGGACACACATTGAGGAACGCAACCAACTGCGTCACAAGATAAGCCCCCACACGGAATCTTCCAGGCCAAAGGAAAAGAGGACGACCAAAGAACACATTACTCCGGGAAATGGAAATAGACATGAGAAAAATGAACAAGAATGGGACGAAACTAGAAAAGAAGGCCCAGCACAGCGTTGGTTGGAGAATGCTGGTTGGCGGCCTATGCTACATTAGGAGTAACAGTCGTAAGTAAATAAGTAATATTTTCCAACACATACATACGGTTACGTTAAAGAATCAATTCGAGAATGAAATTTCTAAATTCTTTTAAATTTGCAAAATCAATGTGACGACATTTTAACGTAACTAGATTATCTCTAGAAATGCTGTATTCTGTTCTATAGAAGTCAGATCACCAGAACTTTACACCGCAACCTACTCACGGCGTGGAAACGTGGTTAATTTCCACGGTAATAGATGATCGAAGGATTGTTCATGAATTACATTATACGTGTTAGAGAAGTGAAATCTCTCCATCATCGCTCTGATGTGCTCATTCACACAAGTTACCAAAACAAGACGTCCATCTTCCAGAAGCAAATGGAGTGGAAACCGAAGATATGGAACTATGGTATCTTATCCGTCAAATGATAGTGAATTCCAAACATTACCTCTTATCGATAGCGTTGCTTTATTAGAAGAACTCCTTTCCCTTGTTCGAAATAAATTTGATATTTTGTTGCACATTCTGCTATTATTTTGTGTATCCGTTCATGGTCCGTACCTATGACTGATGTATTTATGTATTATATCTGATTCAAGTAGCAAAGAGTATAGCAAATATAAGTATTCATATTATTTGTTGTTATCATTGATCTCACGATGTTTTAACAAAATATTTTATTGCCTAAGTAGCAAACTGAAACTTTACTGATTCCATAATTTCTAATCCTAACCTACGTCGTTCTGATATCAACCAGGGTAATTTTCTTCGTTTTATCATCAGAAACACATCTTTCTAGTAACATATTAAATTTCCTCCGTATTATTGAGTACAGTACAGTTTTGACATTAGCATAAAGTAGGTCAGAGTATGAATTTATGGAACAGTGCAAATTCAGCGTAGATTACTTGTTTTCAGTAGTTAAACCACTTTTACCCAACCCTAGTAGATTGTGTGTATGAGGCGATGGATGTAGTTTAGTTTATGATATTAGTTTTAGTTGTGCATCCACACTTTTAGCCGTTGATTTTAGCACTTTATTGAATCTTTTAAAATTTGACATATTCTGAATAAATGTAACTCAGTGTAACGTTCTTATCCGGACTAGATTGGTTTATACTGTAGATACTAATTCTCTTGATCAAAGTATACGCATATCTTGTTTCACTGAGCTTCCCGAACGCGATATTTTACATGATTATTGTTCCTTCGATGTAAACATGTGCCACCCTTATATCTCTATGAGGACGTAAGTCATTGTTAAATGTCAATTCGTATGAACTCGCGAATGCAATTCAATAAGAAAAAACTATGATAAATACTTAATATGAACATTCGGTCCACCCACTGTTTTATAATTGACGGAAGGTTTTTCAATCTCGTCATATACATGCAAGGTCCAAACTAAGGTTTGGACTAAAGAATAGCTGCCTAGGTGAGTTAGACACGCTCTTTTGCACGGTTGTAACCAAAACAAAGTAATTGGGTAAAATGGTGGTTCTATAATTCATCATAAATTTAAATGTACATTGTTGCCTAAAGAAATATGACCACCCAGCTATCCAGCCAATAATTGTTCAATTAATCAAATCAATCGCAACAAATAAGTGCTATTCTATTCTGTGTGGATAGACCACGCACAGATTCTTTCAAAAGATAATATTTAGTTGCTTTATAACACGGAGTGTTTTCAATTCCGGAAGAGTGCCTCATTTCACAATCAAAAATGCACAATTCCAGTCAGTACAAGAAACACAATCAAAAGGAACAACAAACCAATTTTGGCTGCCGCCAAGTCTAAGTATCAAGTCAAACAACATAAATGCAGTTCAGGAAGAAACACGGGAACTTAGTGAAGGCGAAAGAAAACTAAAAACTATAATAAACTACAAATATTAACAACTCAAATGGAATCAAAAAGACTAACAAAATGTACAGCTAAATGAATCAATAGAAACAAACTGCAAGTGTATAAATCGAGGAATTATCACACACAAAACATTCAAAATGGATCTTACAATACCTTTGCCTGCTCTTCTTATCGAGAAGTTGAGAAAACGCCCTATTCCTCTAGTCTTATTGTTTGTTACATCGGAGTCGAATAACCAATGCACGTGCTGACCTTTATTATTCAATATAAGAAAATAAGTAGTTATATAGCCTGCATCTTAAACGATAAATGCAAACATAGTCCTGTTTTCTACGTACATTTTAACTGCATGATAGCGAACCTTTTCTAACACTTGTGTTTCAATGCAAACGTGCTGTTTTTACATTTCCCTGCCTGTTTCTGAAGTGTCTTTCTGTTTTGACACCAACAAATTCTCGATCGTATCCAGATTAACCTTAACTCTAATAAAACAAACATTGTATCATTGAACTTGCAGATGGGCATGTTTCAACACAGTGATTACGTTGTTGAGATAAATTGCTCTGATATAAGATGAAACGACGAACTTAGATGAAATCCATTAGTTTTATTTGAAGTGCTAATAAAATGTAGAATCCCGGGAAATAATAAATTGGCGTTTGACTGCTAATTGATGTTCATGTAAGCGTAGATGGAGGGGGCATCCGCTTTGTCCGATGTAGTGTTTGTCGCAGTTGGTACAATTTATTTTGTAGACGATGTTTGATTTGTTTTCCCTTGTTATTTCATCCTTTGATTTGCATAGGAATGATTGTAGTGATCACTACAATCAGAGAACAAAACTCCACCAAAATCAGTTGATGAGGTTGTGAATCTTCAACGACTGAGATGGTTGGGCCACGTGTTACGCATGCATGAACACCAATTATCACGACGCACAATGCTGACGAGTGTCGTGAATGATTGGAAGAAAGTACGGGGCAATCGAGCCTAAAGGTGGCATCAGTGCTTGAATTCACTAGCTTCTAGTCTGAGCATGTCGGTAGATGCAGACTACTTATTTGGGTCCCGCGTGACTATTGTATTTCAAAACTAAGATCCATTGCTGAAATAATCAGTTAAACATCAATTTATTTAACTAACTAAAACATATGGTTTCTAAATTATTCCAGGTTTTAAATCGGTTTTCCAATCACAAATTGACAAAACGTTCACCATAGAAACATATCTACCCGAGTGTAAGTGAATTTCCTTTTGGAACATTTATAATCTTACTATCAATTTTGTAATTCACTCTTTCTTTCAACGGATTCCATAACTTTTGTGTACGAATAAATCATTTGGAAAATCAACAAATATAATTACAATCAGAGAGAAGTTGTTTCGGATATTATAGTAATTTAATAATAACTGAAGATAGACTACCATGGAAAACCTGTAAATACTCTGACTGTAATCATTATTATTATTATTATTATTATTATTATTCACAAACTTCTTATAGGTACATCAGTGTTGTGAAGAAACCATTTCGAATTTCTTCAGAAAATGCAATAATACACAATTTTCAATAATGTTAGCATTATAATTGCTATTTTTAAAAAATAAAACTAAAAAATTAGAATAATAATATCGGAATATTTATAATAATAAATCGGGTCTGTGTAATTGAGAAGAATATTGAATTGAGTTTCAAGAAGGAAATGGAGAAAATAAGGGAATAGAATTAAAGGAGACGTGAAATAAGCAAACAGTCTAATAGGCGTGTTTATGAACAGAGAAGAAGAATAAACGACTATGTGTGTATCGTTAAATTAGTAACAAAAAATAATTTATCACTGTAGTAAGATATGACGCTAGAATAAATGTTTGTGCAGTTATAGTTTAGAGTGATGCTATGAAAGTCACAATTAAATGAAAAGGATAATAAAATATCACTCTGTATGAGTCATATATGCATAGTGAAGATAAAACGAATCTGAGAAGTTAATTAAAGTGTAACACAAGTTATTGTCTTAATTAGAAACTTCATAATCTTAAGAATAAGATTTATTTAGAAGGGAAGAAGAGAGAGGAAAGAAGTGAACACCTAGTGAGAAGGTTCATCCATGATAAGAATAATAATTGTGTAATGAATATCAACCTCAGAAGGAAACCAGCAATTGAAAAAAAATAATAAAGAAAAATCCTTTAAAGCACTCGGATGAATACATTTAGATTTATGTAATAGTATACAGAATGAAACCGGATATTAGTGTAAATATTTTTGCAATAATAATTAAGATTGATGATATGAAAGTCAAAATGATTTCAAAGGACAATCTGGAGTTAAATATGCTTAGAAGGATAAGAAGAGATAAAGAGAATATCTAATGTGTCGAGGAACTAATAATGATATTAATAACGGTAATAATGATAAACACGAACATAAGCAGACTTCATATATTAAGATAAAGAGAAATAATACAAAATAGACGTGAAAAGATTTAAAGTTTTTATTTTGCTTTTCAAGCAATTAAATAGATGACGGACCTTGTTTGTATAAATCATTATTGAATACATTGATATTCAATAGGTGACATAATCCACTTTCGGAAAGAAAATCGTCAAGGAGACTTTTGAATCGGGTTGTAGTTTCACTGCAACGGAGGTTCACTGGCAGTCTGTTCCACATGGTTGAGTAGCAAATAAGGAAAAAATTCTGATGTAAGTTTGTGTGGGTTCTTGGAATCGCTAGAATGTTCTCCTTATTGCGTAGATTGTGGGATGATATTATAAGCTATGAAGGGGTGGATACCGAAGAGTTGGAAATACCGTTAATGAGCCGGTAGATAAAGACAAGATTTAATTTGATACGTCTGATCCAAAGAGGTTCTAAGTTGAGTTGTTGACATCTTTGGTAATAGTCTTTGTTATCGGAATACCCCAGAACAGCTTTGGTGAACTTTCTTTGAACACCTTCAATTCTAATCAGATCATTATGTCTACAATTACTGTAAACTAAAATACCATATTCAAGAATGGGTAAGATACATTTTCTGTATAGTAACAATCCCGATTCGATATTATTGAAGTTTATCATTATCAATCCGATGAGCTTTCTAGCTTTGGATACTTGAGATATAATGTGTTCAGAAAAGTTCAGACTGTTGCTCTATCTTAAACCCAGGTCATGAACAGTGTTGAGAGGTTTGATTGTATGTGTCTGTACAGTCAGATTTAAGTTAAGACAGCGACCAATGTGAATAAATCCACTTTTGTCAACATTAGGTGGCATATTCCACGAAATAGTCCATTCGTACAACTTGTTTATTTCCTCCTGGATTACCGCTGAAATATAGCTTTCTTTCATGGGAGAAGAGAATGAATAAACTACTTTCAGGTCATCAGCAAAAAGGAAAGGCTTGCCATACTGAAAGAGGGAACATACATCATTGATAAAAAGGAGAAAGAGTAATGGACCAACCACACTTCCTAGTATAACCCCACTGGTTACATATACGGGTTTAGAGTAGCAAGATCCAAAGCGAACGATTTGGCTACGTTCTTCTAAAAAAGATTTGAGCCAAGATAAAAGGGGATTCTGAATGCCAAATGAAGAGAGTTTTAAAAGAAAAGGTTTGTGTGAGACACTGTCGAAAGCCTTACTAAAATCGAAGTAAAGAATTATCACTGACTGACCGACATCTCTTCTCTGGGTAATTTGATCAAAAACCTCCAGGTGCGATGTGAAACATGAGCGTTTAGTCATGAACCCATGTTGGGAAGGGCTGATCAGACTAGCTGAAAGTAAAAATGATAGTAGCTGTTTGTGGATGATTTTTTCCATGGTTCTTGAGAGCACGGATGTCAAATTAATTGGCCTATAGTTAATAATATCACTACGTGGTACTGTTTTGAATCTAGGGGTGATAAGGGATGTTTTCCATACAGATGGATAGGTCCCATATTCCATAGATAGATTGAAGAGTTTCAAACAAAATAGTGGAAATTCTCTACTTCCATATTTCACAAATGATGTAGGTATCCCGTCAGGTCCACCATCATAAGACTTTTTCAGGGCCTGCTTGATGGCGGAGGGTGTGAAATCAATTTTCGACAGATGTCTGGATGTTAGCATTGGAAATGTAATGCTGGAGCTTTCAGTTCCAGTTTTGTAGCACTGCGAGAAGTGCTTGCTGAATTGTTCGCATATAGTATTCGGGTCGTTAACAATGCTTCCGTTAACTATGAAGAATTTGGTCGTGTCAAGGGAATTTGACTTTACACGGGATTTAAAAAGTCGAAGTATTGATAATTCTGGGCTTTTACTACGTAGAGCTTTATTTTCTATATTCATGAAATACTTACGTTTAGATTTCTGTTGATTAATTTAAGTATACTCTGAAGTGCATACACATCATTCTGCTCATAGTAGCGGTATTTTAATTTCCTCAACTTTCTTTTAAAAGTATTTTGGCCCCTATTAGCATTATAAGCCACACCGTCAATAACTGGAGCAGTGCAGTCAAGACAATATATCAGGTTGTGATATGGATTGGAAAGCGCGATGTCAACATTATTTGTGGTAAAATAAGTTTCCCATGGTAAACATTGAATGAGAGTTTCAGTCCGTTTCCATGTTTGTTGATCAAAATATCTGCTCTGGTACGTCATTGAAGCTTTAGAATTCAATTGTATGGCGTTTCAAGAGTGAATAATACTCAATACAACTCTATGGTCACTCATAAAAACCTCATGACTGGTATGCATTGAGATAGAGTTTATGTTGATTGTGAACATTAAATCAAGTGTATTATTCCCCCTGGTTGGTTTTCGGACCTGTTGAACCCATCCACAAATTTCTAATGTTTCAACTAGCTTGTTATATCGACCTGGTACCGGAGTCAAGCCCAATGTAATTTTTGGCAGATTAAAATCACCTCCGATGATTTTAAAGGTATACGGTTGATGCGAAGCAATGGAAAATACGTTTGTTAGTAATCTGTTAAACTTAGTATCCGCATGAGGTGGTCTATATATGCATCCCACCAGTAAATAATTTTGGGATCCACAGTTTACAGTAACCCAAGTGGAGTCTTCTATAGCATCAAGGGATTTATCCTCAAATTTGCACGCTTGAATGTCTGAACGGACATAGATAATTGTACCGCCTCCTATTCCATAACATCTATCGGTTCTAAAGAAAACGTAGTTATCTACATTCAAGGAATGATCGGATATAGATGAATTACACCACGTTTCCGTAATAAGTACAATGGTTGGATTTACAAGGAATAAAAGAGTTTTAAGATGAATAATTTTATTAGACAGAGAGCGGGCGTTGAACGAAAGAATAAGAAACTCAGAGTCATCATAGTGAAGCAGGTTAGAGTATAAATCGCAATTGGTAGTTCCATTAATACTCATAGGATTAGCTAAGGTAAGAGTCGTGTTGCGAGGGGAAATAGATTCAACCACTTTGTCATCATGTGAAATATGTTTACCGTTGCCGGCAGGAAAGCCGGCGGAATTACAAAAAAAGTTTTCTCATTGCTATTGGATATAACATCTGATAAGGGCATAGTGTACATATTGGGAGCCGGACCAAGAAGGCTATCAGGTCTATGGTTTTGACCAAGTGCCAATTACAATTCAGATAACTATTTATACCTGACGTATGGGTAACGTGTTTAAGACGTTTGTTCCCAAGGTTTGTGATTGATTTCGGCTTTTTCATATGTTGGAGAGGATTATGTACTGTTAAACATACTTGCGATGGTTCGGGAGGTTCGAATATATCAACGTTAAGTTCGTGGTCAGTTATATGAATGTTATGATTAGTTTTCCTGTTATCCGTTGCACAGTTACTGTAACTGGGTGTTGCACTAACAGGGGTCTGGATTGTGTTATCCCATTCTTCATCAGCACAACTACTTCGGGTTGAATCTAGATCAACATTCTTAAGAGGATGGACACCACCTACATCGGGATTACTTTCTTCTGGGTTTGGAACTTTAGGAGATTCAGAAGAGTTTTTTGGTGGCGGCAAAATTGTTAAGCTAGACGTCCTCTTAGAAGCTTACTTAACTTTACGACCATTAGGATTATGATGCGTTTGATAGTTTGACGCTGGTGGTCTGTAGATTTCTCTTCCTGCTTTTCGCTGGCATGGTGTTTTATCCGTAAGAGTCTTAATATCATCATACGCTCATGAGTGATAGTAGCTCACTGAAGAAACTGGTGGACGAAGGAGCAACTTCGTAGATTGGTTGCAGCTAGACACTAACATCGTTGGATTCAAGCTCGGTGGTGTAGAGATTAGGCACTTACGCACGAAGCCGATAGGTTCTGGGTTCAGAGTTCCATACCAGGATGAAACGGCCATCCAATGTTTCCAGATTTTCCATAGTGGTCCAGCTTCAACTGACTCATCAATTCAAGTAATAAATATAATTATGAAACAGCTATCTGTCTTCCAAATATATGAAAATTCTTTCCACTACATCAACAAATAGGTTAGCTTGTCTACGAATTTACTTCTAACAAATGATAAGACTCGTAAATCTTAATTATTTACACATCGAAATTAAACTAATTAGTCCGTTTGATAAATTTTGATAATGGAATAAGACGAAGCTGATCAGAATTGTGCGATATATGTTTGCGCAATACATTTCGAACAATCTGATCACACATAATGTACTTGTTAAGATATTTTTGTATATGTAAAGTAAAAGATCAACCAAACAGATTGAAGGTAAGCCATAACAAAGGAAAATAAAGTAAACAAAAACAATGTTATAACCACTCTGAATAACAAAATCAATATTACAAGAGAAGATTAAGCTTTTTAATTGTTTTTAAACACATAAAGGGAGTTTCCGTATAGCCAAGGCTTTAATCAACCTTAATATACGTTCTTGAAGACTTTTGTACAACACTTAAAAGGCTGACCTGATATCGACCTGATGACTAGTCTCAACCAAATATTTTGCAATGGAGAGATATGTCTGTTCACCTTGTGACCTTATTTGATCATTGGAATTCATTTGCTTCTGCCAGAAGAAGTGTAAATGTTGCGTGTTTTCTGCTTTTAGAGTAATTAACCTACACAATAAAACGTTGTTTTTTCCAAATTTATCTTGAAGGTTTTAACTACCATATAATGATAATTTTTCATCAGATGAATGACAATCGGCATTACATTTTGAAAGGACTAAAAGTTAATACCATGACACTGATGGTATGGTTTTACCTATTAAACTTGATTCTTTTCATACACAAAGTTGTCTTTATCATTTTGATAAGCAGAAGAACAAACATTCTAGCAGATTAGCATGAATTCATTTTATTTCGTTTGCTTCCCATCAGCTGTTTACAACCTGCGATATTCAAAATAATCATGATGACATAATGGGTTTAAATTACTTGCACGAATAGGTTTGGTTGGAAGTTATATTGAAGACACATTAGTATAGTATAGCGAGGGTGTAAATAAATCCAATAGACTGAATAGTGTAAATATAAACTTTATGTGGAAGAACATTCTACAACATTGATTATGACAACAGTTCACATGGCCAGAAACAAATGATTACATAATGAGTAAACGTTGATAGGACTAAAATGAGTAGGGTTCAGTTGATTCTCATGTAAAATAAAAGTGTAAACGAAATAAAATCTATTAAGCGATTATCTCAATCTACTAACCATCTTGTTAACAGTGAAGTGGTTTATAAAGCGTAAAATATTTCCCTACCGTTCATTGATATTGTAGCGGTAAATAATTCCCCAAACTAAATAGCTCTATAAGTTTTCAACATTGGATACTGTACACATTAGTTTTAATGGACTCACCTAGCTGAAGGCGCTTGGTCATACATCCGTACCAGATCACGAGTGGAAACGCCGTGCTCAACATCTACTGCAATCGCTAGCCAGATTATATCCAACAACCCCTGATATATTCATAACTTACCAAATATATCTTTGAACCTCTTCGCTTCTGTCTTTTGATTTCACTTGGTGGGTACGATTCATAGGAGACGGTGTTACTTTTTAAAGCATTGTCAAACACTTCAAAGTCAGTTTATGTACAGATAGTTGGGGGCATTTGTGGGAACTCGAACGGCCTTGGACCTCTGGTAAGTTCTGGAACCCTGTTAAACATATTAGCAGCGTATGTAATAATCCAGTCAGAAATTCTACATGTGACTCTCCAATTTCCAGGTGTTTCCGCAAAACTTATATTCAATGCTGATTAGATTGGCCATTTTTGAGGAATTCATTGGGTCACCACAAGATGATAAAGGAGTGGTATAAAGGCTTTAGCCAACTTACTGGTGCCACTCTTCTAAATATATGGAAATCTATTGATGCCTTGAAAAAGGAACAGTCTTAATAGACTGAAAACCGAACAATCTGGAGTCCAGAAATAGCATCTAAGAAGAAAGTATAAGGCGGTAGCAGTATGTATCAAACTAGTCGTAGAAGATTACGAAAACTGACTGACACTTGATCATCTACGTGAAACGCAAATGATTTGAATATGCACCTCTAAACATGTTAAACTACGTCACAAAAATTTCAGTATGCATGTCACATTTATATCTATATTAGATTGATATTGGCTTCTTTTGATTTACTATATTCAATTATTTAATATACTTTTGGGATTAGTTTGTAGTGGAAATAAATCACCCTTCTAGGGTGAGGAGTTTTAGCGTGGCGTCGAGTTGAGATTAACTGTGAACACCGCTACCAAGAAGCTTGTTCCAAATGACTCCATAAAAACCCCGAGAAGCCAAATATCAGAAGGCAGAAAATGGACCAAGTCAAGATTTATTCACTTGCGATCTCGTGGTAACGAAAGGATACCGAGATCGTACCAGGATACAAGCTTGGTTACAGAAGGTAACCGAATTCGCGCGAAATTACAATCAAAGTGTGTGGACAAGAATGGGAGCCCAATATAGCTGTCATTAACACAGTCAAGCAAAAGCACATTAAAACAAACACTGGTACAACTGTTTATAATGATAATTGTTTTTATTAAATCAGTCGTGTTCTCGTGATAAACGTGAGTCACTACAGGAACCAAACGCTAGAAAGGGTTTACACTTTCGATTAATAGCGGTTTAAATCGTGGGACTGATCGGCTGACGAACGAATGTAGGACGAACAGATTGGCGAACAGGAAAGTGATCATTGATCGTCGAGTTGCCAACGAAGGTTATTTTCGGAGAACGGTACCAGGAGCGATGTGCTGTACTTGTTGCTTGAGTTGACATGATACACGAGTGGCTGATGGATCGGGATGGTCGAGAAGAGTGGCTTTCGCAGGAGCCATTTTCGATCTCTGTGAATGCAGTACGTGCAGAATCGTTCATTTCTAATCTGCGTGGGTTGCCGCGAAGTAAGTCGGTTAGTGGTCGTAACCGTTCTGCCGCGTGTGGGATGAAACGACGATAGAAGTTAACCAAACCGAGAGAAGCCTTCAGTTCCTTGAGTGAGGACGGCTCGTTGTACTCCTTTATTGCTTTCACTTTGTCCTCACAAGGTGTAATACCCTCTTGGTTGATAACATGACCCAGAAATATAATTTCTCGTTTACCTAATTCGCATTTGTCTGGGTTAACTACTATTCCATTATCCGAAAGGCGTTGGAATAATAGTGTAAGGTGTTGATAGTGTTCATCTACGTTTGATGATGCGATTAGCAGGTCATCAATATAGACGTGAACAAAATCGAGGTCTCGTACAATGCTATCGATAAACCTTTGAAAATTTTGAGCAGCATTCCGTAATCCAAATGGCATTCGTAGGAACTCAAACAAACCGAAAGGAGTCGTGATAGCAGTCTTTTCGATATCTTCAAGAGCGACTGGGATCTGATGATATACTCGTACCAGATCGATCTTGGAAAAGATAGTCGTGCTTTTGAGCGATGCCGTGATGTCGTGTATGTGGGGGATGGGGTAGCTATCAAAGCGCGTAACTACGTTTAGAGCTCGGTAGTCGCCGCATGGTCTCCAACTAACCCCATCTTTTTTGCGCACCATGTGAAGAGGAGAGGCCCATGGACTGTGAGAAGGACGAATAATACCAGTAGCTAGCAAATTGTCAAACTCACGCTTAGCAAAAGCTAATTTGTCCGGTGCCAGTCGGCGACGTCGTGCCGTGACTGGCGGTCCGCGGGTGACTATGTGGTGTACCACACGATTGGTCACCGATGGACGCTCCTCGAGTGGTTTAGTGAGTACGGGGAATTTCTCGAATAAAGCGTGGAATTTATCGTCACTCGAGTAAATAGTGCCAAGGATTCGGTACGCGTTCATGTGGGCTTTACAGCCCATGAATTTGTTGTTCGACGAAGTATCGATCAGCTGCAGCCTACGTGAATCGACAAGCAATTCATAGTGCTGTAGGAAATCGATACCTAGTATGGCTGTGGGAACATCAGCAATGATGAACGTCCACAGATACCGTCGTCGGTTGCCCAGGTTGACCACGAGTTGTCGTGTACCGTAGGTAGGAATGACTGAGCCATTCGCAGCGCGTAGTCGAAGCACTGTGGCTTGTGACTTGCTGCTACCTCGTGGTACGACAGAAACTTGGGCCCAAGTGTCTATCAGGAACCTAGTGTTTGTGCGGTAATCGTGCACATAGAATAGGCGGCCAACCTGGGGTGAAGGGCCGGCGAGTACGGCCGCTTTTACTCGCCTGCGCTGGCGTTTCCCGCCTTGTATGAGCATGGTGCTCGACAACGGCGCACGCCAGACCCGAAGGACCTATGAAACCAGCACCAACTGTCACTCGATTCCGAAACCGCCTTTCGGCGTGGCTTGGAAGATGCTCTTTTTGGGCGAGTGATGACGGGTTTGCAAGAACTTGAGCGGGCTCGGGTGACGTAGGGTTGGGGTACGTTACAACGGTATCGAAAATTAAGACGCGTGTGGATACACCCGTCTCTGTCGCCATGAACTGAAGAATGACTGGCGTCCATGTCTACTTTATGACGTGCCGTTGAAGCAACAACATAGCTGTCTTTAATGCAATTCCTCGCCAAAATTTTGTCTGCTATGAGGGCCACCTGATTAAGCGGTGTGTCCTCGAGCAGTGCCGTCACGGTAGGTTGGATATGGGCTGGTAGTGACTCGAGCCACAATTCTTTAACTATTTCCGAGTCAGATGCTGTTGATCCTGCAAGGGACTGCAGGCGCGTGAGGTGGTGGCTAGGTTTAGCATCACCCAGGGGATGACGTGCTAACAATGCCCTCAATCGTTCCTCCCTTGATAGGAATAAATGTCGGAGAATTGCCTCTTTGAGGCGATCGTAAACATTGGGCACGTTGGAATTGAGGACGACCTCACGAACAGCTACTAAGTGGTCCCCGGGTAAAGATTCGAGAGCGAAAGCGTACTTTTGCCTTTGGCTCGTAATGCGACGAGTCTCAAACTGGGACTCTAATGCAGCAAATCAAACCTCTGGGTCGTGGGGAATGAATGGTGCAGGTCGAAAGTGAATGGCCTGTACGTCTGAGTCTATAACATTAATAGTACTTTTGTCGCTATCCGTCATGTCGTGTATATTATATATTAAAAGATAATATGAAAATATACGACAGAGGTGGATAGATAAACAATAGACTCACCAAATTGGCTTCTTTGGAAGGTTTGACCAGAGGTTTAGGCGTGTTCCAGAATTCGCTTCAACAGTTGTCGCGTGTTCCAAACTTTGGGATCACCAATTGTAGCGTGGCGTCGAGTTGAGATTAACTGTGAACACCGCTACCAAGAAGCTTGTTCCAAATGACTCCATAAAAACCCCGAGAAGCCAAATATCAGAAGGCAGAAAATGGACCAAGTCAAGATTTATTCACTTGCGATCTCGTGGTAACGAAAGGATACCGAGATCGTACCAGGATACAAGCTTGGTTAAAGAGGGTAACCGAATTCGCGCGAAATTACAATCAAAGTGTGTGGACAAGAATGGGAGCCCAATATAGCTGTCATTAGCACAGTCAAGCAAACACTGGTACAACTGTTTATAATGATAATTGTTTTTATTAAATCAGTCGTGTTCTCGTGATAAACGTGAGTCACTACAGAGTAATGAACATGTCGTGGAGTCACAGTACGGATTTTAAATGTCTTCGTCTCATACACACTAACTTATATGTATTACCCTACTTGGTCTTTCAAATAATATAGACAGTAGAAGGCGACTTCAATTATCGATATTAGGTTGCTTAACGATCGATAAGTAGGAGAAAAATTATAGGATAAAATCAAATGTTTGAAAGATGATTATCCACATAAGAAGTATGAGAAAGATAATCAGTATTTATCACAGTTTTTTCTTATTGAATTGCATTCGCGAGATCATACGAACTGACATTTAATAATGACTTACGTCCTCATAGAGGTATAAGGGTGGCACATTTTTACATCGAAGGAACAATAATCATGTAAAATATCGCGTATGGGAAGCTCAGGGAGACAAGATATGCGTATACTTTGATCAAGAGAATTAGTATCTACAGTATAAACCAATCGCTATCATGCAGTTAAAATGTACGTAGAAAACAGGACTATGTTTGCATTTATCGTTTAAGATGCAGGCTATATAACTACTTATTTTCTTATATTGAATAATAAAGGTCAGCACGTGCATTGGTTACTCCACTCCAATGTATCAAACAATAAGACTAGAGGAATAGGGCGTTTTCTCGACTTCTCGATAAGAAGAGCAGGCAAAGGTATTGTAAGATCCATTTTGAATGTTTTGTGTGTGATAATTCCTCGATTTATACACTTGCAGTTTGTTTCTATTGATTCATTTAGCTGTACATTTTGTTAGTCTTTTTGATTCCATTTGAGTTGTTAATATTTGTAGTTTATTATAGTTTTTAGTTTTCTTTCGCCTTCACTAAGTTCCCGTGTTTCTTCCTGAACTGCATTTATGTTGTTTGACTTGATACTTAGACTTGGCGGCAGCCAAAATTGGTTTGTTGCTCCTTTTGATTGTGTTTCTTGTACTGACTGGAATTGTGCATTTTTGATTGTGAAATGAGGCACTCTTCCGGAATTGAAAACACTCTGTGTTATAAAGCAACTAAATATTATCTTTTGAAAGAATCTGTGCGTGGTCTATCCACACAGAATAGAATAGCACTTATTTGTTGCGATTGATTTGATTAATTGAACAATTATTGGCTGGATAGCTGGGTGGTCATATTTCTTTAGGCAACAATGTACATTTAAATTTATGATGAATTATAGAACCACCATTTTACCCAATTACTTTGTTTCGATTTCAACCGTGCAAAAGAGCGTGTCTAACTCACCTAGGCAGCTATTCTTTAGTCCAAACCTTAGTTTGGACCTTGCATGTATATAACGAGATTGAAAAACCTTCCGTCAATTATAAAACAGTGGGTGGACCGAATGTTCATATTAAGTATTTATCATAGTTTTTTCTTATTGTATTGCATTCGCGAGTTCATACGAACTGACATTTAACAATGACTTACGTCCTCATAGAGATATAAGGGTGGCACATGTTTACATCGAAGGAACAATAATCATGTAAAATATCGCGTTCGGGAAGCTCAGTGAAACAAGATATGCGTATACTTTGATCAAGAGAATTAGTATCTACAGTATAAACCAATCTAGTCCGGATAAGAACGTTACACTGAGTTACATTTATTCAGAATATGTCAAATTTTAAAAGATTCAATAAAGTGCTAAAATCAACGGCTAAAAGTGTGGATGCACAACTAAAACTAATATCATAAACTAAACTACATCCATCGCCTCATACACACAATCTACTAGGGTTGGGTAAAAGTGGTTTAACTACTGAAAACAAGTAATCTACGCTGAATTTGCACTGTTCCATAAATTCATACTCTGACCTACTTTATGCTAATGTCAAAACTGTACTGTACTCAATAATACGGAGGAAATTTAATATGTTACTAGAAAGATGTGTTTCTGATGATAAAACGAAGAAAATTACCCTGGTTGATATCAGAACGACGTAGGTTAGGATTAGAAATTATGGAATCAGTAAAGTTTCAGTTTGCTACTTAGGCAATAAAATATTTTGTTAAAACATCGTGAGATCAATGATAACAACAAATAATATGAATACTTATATTTGCTATACTCTTTGCTACTTGAATCAGATATAATACATAAATACATCAGTCATAGGTACGTACCATGAACAGATACACAAAATAATAGCAGAATGTGCAACAGAAAATCAAATTTATTTTGAACAAGGGAAATGAGTTCTTCTAATAAAGCAGCGCTATCGATAAGACGTAATGTTTGGAATTCACTATCATTTGACGGATAAGATACCATAGTTCCATATCTTCGGTTTCCACTCCATTTGCTTCTGGAAGATGGACGTCTTGTTTTGGTAACTTGTGTGAATGAGCACATCAGAGCGATGATGGAGAGATTTCACTTCTCTAACACGTATAATGTAATTCATGAACAATCCTTCGATCATCTATTACTGTGGAAATTAACCACGTTTCCACGCCGTGAGTAGGTTGCGGTGTAAAGTTCTGGTGATCTGACTTCTATAGAACAGAATACAGCATTTCTAGAGATAATCTAGTTACGTTAAAATGTCGTCACATTAATTCTGCACATTTAAAAGAATTTAGAAATTTCATTCTCGAAATGATTCTTTAACGTAATCGTATGTATGTGTTAAAAATATTACTTATTTACTTACGCCTATTACTTCTCATGGAGCATAGGCTGCCAACCAGCATTCTCCAACCAACGCTGTCCTGGGCCTTCTTTTCTAGTTTCGTCCAATTCTTGTTCATTTTTCTCATGTCTATTTCCATTTCCCGGAGTAATGTGTTCTTTGGTCGTCCTCTTTTCCTTTGGCCTTGAACATTCCATGTGAGGGCTTGTCTTGTGACGCAGTTGGTTGCGTTCCTCAATGTGTGTCCTATCCACTTCCAGAACTTCTTCCTGATTTCTTCATCCGCCGGGATCTGCTTTGTTCGTTAGAAAATATGCTTCAAGTGGAATCAGCACAATATAAAGATAACCCCAGAGTTTCAGATGATCACATCTGTATACATCTTGAGATTCAATAGATGGATATGTATTTCAAAACTAAGATCCATTGCTGAAATAATCAGCTAGACATCAATTTATTTAACTAACTAAAACATATGGTTTCTAAATTATTCCAGGTTTTAAATCGGTTTTCCAATCACAATTTGACAAAACGTTCACCATAGAAACATATCTACCCGAGTGTAAATGAATTTCCTTTTGGAACACTTATAATCTTACTATCAGTTTTGTAATTCACTCTTTCTTTCAACGGATTCCATAAATTTTGTGTACGAATAAATCATTTGGAAAATCAACAAATATAATTACAATCAGAGAGAAGTTGTTTCGGATATTATAGTAATTTAATAATAACTGAAGATAGACTACCATGGAAAACCTGTAAATACTCTGACTGTAATCATCATACGCTCATGAGTGATAGTAGCTCACTGAAGAAACTGGTGGACGAAGGAGCAACTTCGTAGATTGGTTGCAGCTAGACACTAACATCGTTGGATTCAAGCTCGGTGGTGTAGAGATTAGGCACTTACGCACGAAGCCGATAGGTTCTGGGTTCAGAGTTCCATACCAGGATGAAACGGCCATCCAATGTTTCCAGATTTTCCATAGTGGTCCAGCTTCAACTGACTCATCAATTCAAGTAATAAATATAATTATGAAACAGCTATCTGTCTTCCAAATATATGAAAATTCTTTCCACTACATCAACAAATAGGTTAGCTTGTCTACGAATTTACTTCTAACAAATGATAAGACTCGTAAATCTTAATTATTTACACATCGAAATTAAACTAATTAGTCCGTTTGATAAATTTTGATAATGGAATAAGACGAAGCTGATCAGAATTGTGCGATATATGTTTGCGCAATACATTTCGAACAATCTGATCACACATAATGTACTTGTTAAGATATTTTTGTATATGTAAAGTAAAAGATCAACCAAACAGATTGAAGGTAAGCCATAACAAAGGAAAATAAAGTAAACAAAAACAATGTTATAACCACTCTGAATAACAAAATCAATATTACCAGAGAAGATTAAGCTTTTTAATTGTTTTTAAACACATAAAGGGAGTTTCCGTATAGCCAAGGCTTTAATCAACCTTAATATACGTTCTTGAAGACTTTTGTACAACACTTAAAAGGCTGACCTGATATCGACCTGATGACTAGTCTCAACCAAATATTTTGCAATGGAGAGATATGTCTGTTCACCTTGTGACCTTATTTGATCATTGGAATTCATTTGCTTCTGCCAGAAGAAGTGTAAATGTTGCGTGTTTTCTGCTTTTAGAGTAATTAACCTACACAATAAAACGTTGTTTTTTCCAAATTTATCTTGAAGGTTTTAACTACCATATAATGATAATTTTTCATCAGATGAATGACAATCGGCATTACATTTTGAAAGGACTAAAAGTTAATACCATGACACTGATGGTATGGTTTTACCCATTAAACTTGATTCTTTTCATACACAAAGTTGTCTTTATCATTTTGATAAGGAGAAGAACAAACATTCTAGCAGAATAGCATGAACCTTTCTAAATAATTCTCAAAAGATTCAGAAGTTGAATAAATGTTCAACTATTCCATCACAGGCTCCTTCGCTACGTCAATCTGATGATTAAGAGTATTTAAATTATATTACGAACTAAGGATATCAGAAATAACGCGATTTAAGCATGAACTATATGAGCCCGAACGAACATAATGTATTTAGAATCCAAAATCAAACATTTATCAAGTACAAAGGAATCATTAGTTTGTAGTGACCTGTTTTTATCAAGAGAACGCGATGGGTGTGATGGAAACAATTATTCTTATAATCAATTGTACCAGTGATTGTTTTACTGTGCTTGTTCGTTTAACTGTACCAAAATGCCTACATTGTTTCGTTGATTGTGACCTTGCACGCTCTCGGTTACGCTTAGTAGTTCTACTTGTACTCTTTGGCATGATCTCAGTATTCTTTCAATACCACGAGATTACCCACAATTATAGCTTATTACGCCCGTTAACTGCCTTCTTATAATTGACTTACAAAGGGATCCACGCGGTTAACTGGCACGCAGTTTTCCTGTACTGGTGATCATAGTCAACTACAAGTTCATAAAACACTGGAGCTGCACATTCGTATTTATAATTGTATGGAAAATATTTCTACAGAAGGATGGAAAAGACGGTATCATTAAGTGATTGGAGACTCAAAATATTAAATATCTCTCATAATTCTGACCCGCAAATTAACTTTGTTTTGTTACGTTTTCCTTAAAATCATGGATATTTCGTAGGCTTCAATTTCATACAACAAATAGTTCCACTGAAGTCATCATTCGAACCATACTTTGTTTTCAGTAACTTTGAGGCAGTATATTAAAGATTCGCAGATAATAAGGTTGAAGAACAGACAACAAAGTTGCAAAGTGTTTCATAAAAACATACAGATTAAAAGGCACCATTTGGAAACATATCACCGTACCATTCTCACGTCTGACTTCTTATAATGCGTGGTGTTTAAATAATGTTAAAGATAATGAAATAAAGCATAAACATATATTATGAACATTTTTATTGAGTCTGAAACCAGTTTTCTTAACAAACAATGAGCTTAACATATAAGCGAAATTCTAAGAATAAACATTAGAAGCTAATATACAAGTATTTTAGTTTATGTTGCTTGAAGTTCATTTTGTGGTGTGTATTGCTTTTACGGTAATGAACAATGGAATTTATAAGGGAAAACTGAAGGAAATGAAAAAAATAATGTGTTCACAGTGATGTTTACATATATTACAAATACAGTGACTCGACACTGCGGGCACTATGTATTGAGATTAGATGGTGGTTGGAGGTAGTCGATAGGAAACCCTGGACCCGTGTTTCGTGATACTTGGTACTCGCTAGCAAGGTGTACCTGTAATAATGAGGAAACTGGTGCTTCTTGGTGGATTCAACCTCATGTCACCCAGCTTCACATTCAGAAACGATACCACTGAGCTATCCGAGTCGCGTCCGACCTCCTGTATGACAGAGTTTTAATCACAATTGATTAATCACTGGGTGGCGATCAATGTCATGCGTGTCTAGTCCTTAATAATGCAGATCGAATGCTTTTTCAAACAACAGCTATAGTCATTTATTGTTACGTTGGCGTCTTCTAGCCGATTAGCGACTCTCAGGTAAGTTATTTGAGTTTGTTTCTTTGATGCTAGTCTACAAATGCAACCGCTGCTGTAGGCATAACTATATTGAGCGTACTATCAGACCAACTTATGGATAAATATCTTTCTGAGGTATCCATTCAGAAGCGCGTGAGTGAAAGGAAGACGATCAAAAGTACGCGTGAAAAGGTATGATGTCAAAGAAGATGGTCTCCAGAAAGACATAATAATAAGGGTGCGCACTGAAAAAGAGAATAACATTTCTAATGGTGCCAAATATGTTTGATTATCTGTCTGGAGTCAAATGACCAGGTTTTATTTAGTATTAATTAGATAAATAGGTGTACCTCATGCATTATTAATATCACTAACATAGGAGTATTAAGTATGTTTAAATCAGACCATGTTCAGACAGTCAAAGTAAGTAGACAGTTTATTGAACTCGTTAGCTTGAATTACAAATCTGACTGCATTTCAACAATATCGTTGAAATGGTTTCGCTTCAGAGGCGATAGCTATTTATCATTTCAAATGTGAGCTATATGTGCAAAAGCTCTGAGCCAAGCTATCCTAATATCGCGACTCCAATACCGAATTTCTCGAACTCAATCAATCGTTTATTGACAATTTATCTGAATGTTTTTAATTTTAATCATTTGTTATTATCTTCTTCATGCTTTTAATTCGTCATTTATCTTTCTCATACTTCTTATGTGGATAATCATCTTTCAAACATTTGGTCTTATCCTACAATTTTTCTCATACTTATCGATCGTGACGCAACCTCATATCGATAATTGAAGTCGCTTACTACTTTCTATATTATTTGAAAGACCAAGTAGGGTAATAAATATAAGTAAGTGTGTATGAGACGAAGACATTTAAAATCCGAACTGCGACTCCTCGACATGTTCATTGTTCCTCAGCCTAGAAGGGTGATTTATTTCCACTACAAACTAATCCCAAAAGTATATTAAATAATTGAATATAGTAAATCAAAAGAAGCCAATATCAATCTAATATAGATATAAATGTGACATGCATACTGAAATTTTTGTGACGTAGTTTAACATGTTTAGAGGTGCATATTCAAATCATTTGCGTTTCACGTAGATGATCAAGTGTCAGTCAGTTTTCGTAATCTTCTACGACTAGTTTGATACATACTGCTACCGCCTTATACTTTCTTCTTAGATGCTATTTCTGGACTCCAGATTGCTCGATTTCCAGTCTATTAAGACTGTTCCTTTGTCAAGGCATCAATAGATTTCCATATATTTAGAAGAGTGGCACCAGTAAGTTGGCTAAAGCCTTTATACCACTCCTTTATCATCTTGTGGTGACCCAATGAATTCCTCAAAAATGGCCAATCTAATCAGCATTGAATATAAGTTTTGCGGAAACACCTGGAAATTGGAGAGTCACATGTAGAATTTCTGACTGGATTATTACATACGCTGCTAATATGTTTAACAGGGTTCCAGAACTTACCAGAGGTCCAAGGCCGTTCGAGTTCCCACAAATGCCCCCAACTATCTGTACATAAACTGACTTTGAAGTAAGGCGTTCCTCACATATTTCGCACCTTTCCTTTGGTGTTCAAGTTGATATCTTCAAAAGAAATTGATGCCACGTTTTTTTCTTCCTTGATCAGATATAACGTAACAAATGACTTTTCCAATTTTTCTCACATCCTGTTTTCTCTGTCATTCATCATCTCTTTTCGTTCATATTCTTCACTATCCAATTCTTTATATAATGCTTATTACGTAATTTCAATAGTTTGTGGTGATTATTTTAATTTTTGGTTGAGATAATGAACCGATTGATGTTAGATCACCATTGAAACCCTGGAAGCTCTGGACAGTCGTTTCATTCTGTCGTGGGTCTTCTCAGCAGTGTGCATCCATTATCCCGCTCGTAGGATTCAAACCAAGAGCCTTCAGTATCGCACGCGAACGCTTAATTTATAGAACACTGAATCAGTATTATCGTTGGTAATGTCTAACCTCAATCGAATCACGAAATTACGCGACTATCATCCATTATACTGAGGTAGATACCTGTCACTACCCGACACGGATTAGCTTCACTGGTTTTTAATGTCTGGACATTTCAGATGTCAAGAGTTTATATTGAAGATGCCACAGGTATTCGGTGTTTGACAATGCTTTAAAAAGTAACACCGTCTCCTATGAATCGTACCCATCAAGTGAAATCAAAAGACAGAAGCGAGGAGGTTCAAAGATATATTTGGTAAGTTATGAATATATCAGGGGTTGTTTGATCTAATCTGGATAGCGATTGCAGCAAATATTGAACACGGCGTTTCCACTCGTGATCTGGTACGGATGTATGACCAAGCGCCTTCAGCTAGGTGAGTCCATTAAAACTAATGTGTTCAATATCCAATGTTGAAAACTTATAGAGGTATTTCTTTTGCGGCATAATTTACCGCTAAAATATCAATAAACGGTAGGGAAATATTTTACGCTTTATAAACCACTTCACTGTTAACAAGATGGTTAGTAGATTGAGATAATCGCTTAATAGATTTTATTTCGTTTACACTTTTATTTTGCATGAGAATCAACTGAACTCTACTCATTTTAGTCCTATCAACGTTTACTCATTATGTAATCATTTGTTTCTGGCCATTTGAACTGTTGTCATAATCAATGTTGTAGAATGTTCATCCACATAAAGTTTATATTTAACACTATTCAGTCTATTGGATTTATTTACATTCTCGCTATACTATACTAATGTGTCTTCAATATAACTTCCAACCAGACCCTCTCGTGTAAGTAATTTAAACCCATTATGTCATCATGATTATTTTGAATATCGCAGGTTGTAAACAGCTGATGAGAAGCAAACCAAATAAAATGAATTCATGCTATTCTGCTAGAATGTTTGTTCTTCTCCTTATCAAAATGAAAAGAATCAAGTTTAATAGATGAAACCATACCATCAGTGTCATGGTATTAACTTTTAGTCCTTTCAAAATGTAATGCTGATTGTCATTCATCTGATGAAAAATTATCATTATATGGTAGTTAAAACCTTCAAGATAAATTTGGAAAAAACAACGTTTTATTGTGTAGGTTAATTACTCTAAAAGCAGAAAACACGCAACATTTACACTTCTTCTGGCAGAAGCAAATGAATTCCAATGATCAAATAAGGTCACAAGATGAACAGACATATCTCTCCATCGCAAAATATTTGGTTGAGACTAGTCATCAGGTCGATATCAGGTCAGCCTTTTAAGTGTTGTACAAAAGTCTTCAAGAACGTATATTAAGGTTGATTAAAGCCTTGGCTATACGGAAACTCCCTTTATGTGTTTAAAAACAATTAAAAAGCTTATTCTTCTCTGGTAATATTGATTTTGTTATTCAGAGTGGTTATAACATTGTTTTTGTTTACTTTATTTTCCTTTGTTATGGCTTACCTTCAATCTGTTTGGTTGATCTTTTACTTTACATATATATACAAGAAGACTCAAGCTGTCAGTTGATTCAGTCACAACACATTATCTAAAGTTATTCAGCACAAGAAATTCACATTGAATTATGCAAACGTTCACATCACCTTGTAGTACCGCCTATATACTTTCTTGTAACATTCATAATTTTTGGATATTATTAACTGAGATGACGTCGTGTGTAAAGGAGTTGATAACAATTTATAGGACAGAGGAGATTATTTATTATACGTTACTTACAGAAACAGATATCATTTGTAGATGATTTTCGGAAAGCATATATAATCATCCTCAGATGATCTTATTAACTTCATACACTGATGGACAATTGAGAGAGCATGTGCAACAAAGATCAATGAAAATTCTTAGTTAAATATTATAAATAAATGAACAAATAATTTGAAGTTTTATGTATGAAGAAGCACAAAATATGATTTCGGCAGATAACCGGAAGGATAGTACTAATGTAGTCACTTTGGTCTTGTTTCCTTTAGAGTTTATATATTTGTCAATAAATTTCTATGGGTAGCACTTATCTATTAGGCATTTTTCAACGTTCATCAGTTCGTCTTCCAGTTTGTCGGTGGTATTGTGACATGTATATTCAGCGATTTTTGTAAAGACAAAATAAAAACCTATTTTTTCCTATAATTTGCCACACTATATATGTAACCCCATTTATATTCAATATCTATTGTTTCTCTGTATCAATGGTAAAAACGGATATAATTGTTTGGTTATGTACATATTAGTCAGTAACAACGTAGGACCAGTCACCGGATTCATAGAAGCAGTTAACTGAATGGTGTAATATATATCAAGAAAAGATTGTATGTAAGGATATAGTACAGCAAGAAAGAATTAATTCGTACAAACAAAAAGATGAAATAATTTTAATCTCATAGTTTACGAGAAGACAAAGAGTGTGATCGATTCTCCGTCATGACAATCACAGTGTACAACCATTGTTTACGATAGTCACGCAGGCCCCAAATAAGTAGTCTGCATCTACCGACATGCTCAGACTAGAAGCTAGTGAATTCAAGCACTGATGCCACCTTTAGGCTCGATTGCCCCGTACTTTCTTCCAATCATTCACGACACTCGTCAGCGTTGTGCGTCGTGATAATTGGTGTTCATGCATGCGTAACACGTGGCCCAACCATCTCAGTCGTTGAAGATTCACAACCACATCAACTGATTTTGGTGGAGTTTTGTTCTCTGATTGTAGTGATCACTACAATCATTCCTATGCAAATCAAAGGATGAAATAACAAGGGAAAACAAATCAAACATCGTCTACAAAATAAATTGTACCAACTGCGACAAACACTACATCGGACAAAGCGGACGCCCCCTCTATCTACGCTTACATGAACATCAATTAGCAGTCAAACGCCATGATATCTCTTCACTTATATCAATACACGTGGATAACTACGGACACTCATTGGATTGGGAAAATGTAGAAATCTTAGACAGAGGAAACTCCAAAAACACCAGAGAATTTTTAGAAGCCTGGCACTCAGGTCAATCAGCAATCAACAAACATATTGAAATCAATCCAATTTATCAACCAATCAGGAAAATCATGCATAAATATAGGAACAAAAATCAAACCAATGGGAGACACAACCAAAACAAAGAAGCAAACAATGGTAAATTTAAGGTCAACAAGAACCAATCAACATCGAGGTGCACAGAACAAGCTGTGAAACACATATGGAGAAATTCGAACAATTCACTTCTATTTGAAGTTTGTGCTGATGATGTCGTTCAGAAGAACGATGAAAGCTCCACGACCAAACCATTTTAAGCTCAGAGAAAAAAATCTCCACCAAAATCATCCACCTGAGCTACAAATCTTCTCCACCATCTCATCACCTGATTTACCATCATTTCCTATAACTTCACTATTACTTATCCGGTGATCCCAGCAGATACGAGAAATATTTCTAAGGCATCTGTGGTAAAATAATAGTACCTTACGAATATTTTCTACTCTTAATGGCCATGTTTCTCAGTCGTAATGTAGGAGAGAACGGAATGCAGCGCAGTATACTCGTCCTTTTATTGATAGGCGGATATCTCGCTTTCGTCATAGGTGACGTAAATTGACAAAAACAAAACGAGCTTTTCGAATCCGTGCTGAGATTTCGTCAGACATCAACCCATTAGGGCTGGTTAGACTTCCAAGATAAGTGAAGTTGTCAACGCCTATCCTTAGTTCAGGTATAGAGGCGGACCAGTCCTGAAGCAACAACTTGCATTTAGAGGTTGAGAAACGCATCTCGAACATCCTGGCATTGTTGCTCCGGACTCATCGGAGACCTGGAATCGTATTTCATTCAATAAAAATTTCGGTTGTGTACTGAAATCACCAACATCTGGAAATCGAACCACAGATCCTGAACACTATCCTCTCCCACGAATTAACGTAGGGTCCTTATGTCACAATGTTATGTCCGGTTTGACGTTCTGAGTTTGAATCATCTTCCCACATCTCACATTTTGATTGCTATATGCGAATGTTTGGTGATACAAACAGACACATAATTTGAGATGTTTCATCGTGTGACTTTGACTTCCAAAATAATGTGATAAATATTCCTATTGCTTTTCACATTAGAATGATAAGACCATTGTTCCAGTCATCAGGTAAATATGCATTGGCATGTGTATTTAAAACATATGTTTCATCTGGGCTTGATTCACTTGCGAAACATCCAAATGGAAAATCTGCCTCGTACTCATTATAATAATCTTTTACTCGATTTTAATTTTCTGCCTGTACAAATATCATGCCTGGGTAAACTGGTTCTCTGACTGCTTCGAGGAAACTTGCTATCTCCTCTGATTCATTAGGCTACTGACTAAGGGTTCTGTTTACCATACATTGGTCGTGAGAATATCCAACATATGATACAATAGCATCAGAAACGTGTCTAGAATTTGACACATTTGGAACATATTTGTCACATTCATGAGGGATATCACAAGAAATAAATACATTGAGAGGACGAATGGCAACTGAAGTGACACCGTTAGGACTGTAATCGAGTTTCAACTCATTTGAAACTCGTTCATCACATTTAATTAGGATATCACTGGAAACAACTGAATCGTTGGAAAAAACCACATCTGATAAAATAACATCAGCCTTCTGATCAGGATTTGGCACACTTGATATATCTTTCACATATTTGTGAATAACTTTGTTAGAAATACATAAATTATGAGAACAACGCACATTTGGTAAAATAATATCATGAATCTAATCAGATTATCATTCATTTGAAACATTCAACTTGTTCCTCCTCCCAAATCTTTAGAAGGTAAAGCATGTTTGTAGTTGCTTCGATGTCTGACTTCAGTGCTTCAGCTGATATGTTTTCCGGACCCGCTGCTTTCCCGTTCTTGATTTGTCTGACGGACATTCTGATTTCTTCCTTCCTTGGTGGGTTGATGTTTATGGGAAGATCTGTGTGTGCCGCTTCGATGTCTGCTGGATTCATTGGAGCCGGCTTATTCACGAGTTCCTCGAAGTATTCTACCCATCTGTTCCGCTGTTGTTGAATTTCAGTGATTGACTTGCCTTCTTTGTCTTTGACCGGTCTCTCTGGTTTACTGTATTTCCCTGATAGTTTCTTCGTTGTATCGTAAAGCTGTTTCATATTTCCTTCACTAGCAGCTTTTTCCGCCGTCGTTGCTAGTTCTTTCACGTATTTCTTCTTGTCGGCTCTAATGCTCCTCTTCACTTGCTTGTTTGCTTCTGTGTATTCAGCTTGTGCTTGGACTTTCTCTGCTCGTGTTCGGCTGTTGTTTATTGCTGCCTTCTTGTTCTTCCTTTCTTTGATCTTGTCCAGTGTTTCTATGGAGATCCATTCCTTATGATGGTATTTCTTTAGACCCAGAACCTCTTGACACGTTGAAGTTAATGTTTCTTTGATACTTTTCCAGTTATCCTCCATAGTAGTTTCTCCTTTCAGTAGATCTTGTAAGGCTTGGAACCTGTTGTTGAGAGCTATCTTGAATTCATTGAGTTTGTCAGTATCTCGAAGGAAGGCTGTATTGAACCTTTGTATTGCTGTTTGTCCACTTGTCCAGTTCTTTTTTAGATTCATTTTTAAATTGGCTACAACTAGGTGATGATCTGAAGCTATGTCAGCTCCTCTCCTGGTTCTCACATCTTCCATTGTCCTTCGGAATGTTTTGTTGATGCAGATATGATCTATCTGGTTCTCTGTAATGTAGTCCGGTGAGATCCATGTAGACCTGTGTATACGCTTGTGTGGAAATATTGTGCATCCTATGACCAATTTGTTGAATGCACATAGATTTGCAAATCTTTCTCCATTTTCATTTCACTGTCCCAGTCCATGTCGTCACATAATATCTTCATATCCGTTGTTGTCTATCTCGACTTTGGCATTTAAATCTCCCATTAGAATGGTGAGGTTCTTTCTTGGGGATTTCTCTATGATTGATTGTAGCCTCTCGTAGAATCGATCTTTATTATCGTAGTTGCTATCATTGGTGGGTGCACAATATTGGATAATATTCATTGTGATCCCCTCCTTCTTTGTTTTGAATGATGCTTTGATGATTCTGGATCCGTAAGATTCCCATCCTACAAGTGCATTTCGTGCTACTTTGGACAGCATCAGAAAGACCCCCTGAGTGTGTGGAGCATTTTCCTGTTCGTGTCCGGAGCATATAAGCAATTCTTTTGTATTTAGCTTTTGTTGTTCAGCATGGATCCAATGGGTTTCGCTAATTCCCAGTACTACCAAGTTGTATCTCCTCATTTTCGTTGCTATTTGACTGGTCTTTCCGGACTCCCACATTATTCGGAAGTTCCACGCACCTATAAAAATTGTTGCTTTGGTTGTTAGAAGGGGTTCAACTCTCGTGACTTCCGAAGAAACTCGGATTTCACCATGAGGCAACATAGTTCTTGTGAATGAAGACCTTCCATTTCTCAGGGCAGAGTTTACATGGTTTGAACTATTTTTTCTGGATAGTGTTTTTTAGCGAGTTAGTCTTCTACGGGATGAGTCGCTAACTCCATGCCCAGCCCTCCTCCTTTACAAAGGCTTGGGACCGGCAGTAACTGTAAAAGAGCTACAGACGGAGTTTTGAGTGTTGCATAAGAATTCGAAAAAGGGCGCCTCTCGAAATATCAAAGATTTTTATAATCTGTAGTTTTCTCTTTCGATGGATGCGAAGAAATACACCACAAATTTATTGTCCTCAATATTTTTTCGGTCATAATCCGAATTTCAAACCTTTCCAAAAAATCCTCTAAAGTTATTCTCAAAAATAGCTGTTTTAGACAGGGATGAACTAGATGAGCACAAACTTAATTGCTGGATATGGAATTAGATATTGTGCGGTTATCAAGTACGAAGGGATCATTAGTTCATACATACATCATAAAATCTCTCTTCCAAAAACTACAATCTACAGAGAGTATAGTTGGCGACGTCTCATTTTCTACGTTTTCCATTTTGTTGGATCGGTCGTTACATGCCTTGGAGGGCGGGACAGCGTGATCGATATTGATAGGACAGCAGACCGGTTGAGCTGCTCCTCCAAACGTTCTGTACCCTATCCAAGACGACGATAGATGTTAGTGATTAGCATTCCGTCATCTTCACAGATTGTTTCTCTAACGACAGACGTTTTACTGCTATCGACTCGGACCATTTGGAAGAGCTTCCGTTAGTTACTAGATGAAGCTCTTATTTCTTGCTGTTTGGCAAGCTCTGTTATGCCGAAAAAACGCTGATCACTTAAACTAGAAACGAAGGAACCCTGCGATTCCCTGCAGCTGCATCAAATGGAGCTCATTATTCTGCGATAGAAGTTCCTGACAAATCTAATTGTCGAGATTCACTTGTTTTGCCAGAAAATGTGTCATGTGCATCGGACGATAATCAAGAACATGGTGCAGTTTTGTTGGACGCTGGTTATCATTGTGATCCACTATTTACTTGTAGTGTTCCCAATAAATTTGATCACAATATTTCCGAAGAATCAAACTTCTATGACCCAATATGAGGCGTCGTTCGGCCTCACCACTCAGTCACTTTCAGTGGATTCTCTGCTCAGTGCGTCAAATATGTTTTAAATAAATTCAAATTAATTGTAACTTGGGAGCATTTTTCGTAGCTTTTTGACAACGTGAAAGTCTTTTGAAGAAGTCGATAATCTGCTTGTCCATATTCTGCCAATATGCATAGCTGCGAGCAATGGATTTCATACGGTTTATCCCTGAATGTCTAGAGTGGAATTGGCGTAGAACCTTGGAACGTAGGGTTGTTGGAATTACTACGCGATCACCGAACATCAGACAATCTCTAACAATACAGAGAGTGCTTCGACGTTTCGCTAGTTGTTGCATATCACCACTCGGCAGTTTTTTACGGCACAACAATTGGGACGACTCAATACAACAGTTGGTGATGGGGTGAGATCTTATTTCAAGCGTTTAAGCAACCGAGTTTTGATGTCGGAGAATTCGGGTGACTGGAGACTGCATGTGAGTATTAGGGACTTGAATTGGTCTTCAGTGAGATATCTCAGCTTGAGCCGTTCGCACTCACGGTAACCAACGCTGACGTGGGTCAAAAAGTCATCAGACTCATTCATGACTAGTTTTAAGCAGCGATATTGAGTACTGAAGAATGAATGATGATCACCAAAAAGTTGGCTAAGTGACTGAATAGTGACGTGGAAGGAACGGTGGCGTGGGTTCTGCGGTAGAATGAAGTCGCAATACTTAATCAGCACGGATGGACCAAGTTTCCAAATAAAAAGACGCATCTTCCACGAATCATCTCTGTCAGCAAAGTCAACTTTGAAAAGACCTTCGTAACGCCTGAACAATGTGTCAAATGTATTATTGGCATCAGGATCATAAAACATTCTGAAACACCACTGGTAATACAATCAACTGACTAAGGAATTGTCGGTTTATTTGAGACTCCAGAAGTTATACGCGTCTAATTGATTATCTCCATCAGCTTCAGCTGCTGTTCGAGCAATTTTTCTAATTTGGCTGGATCCATAGTTAGTCACCAACTTGTTTGCTATCCCAACCTTGTCGCAAAATTATTGTGAATCGCGAGGTGGCTAATCTAATTTCTACAGATTGACCAGCTTCAGATACCTCAGTACGACTCCAATGCTGTTACCCAATATCTAATCCATCAGAAAACGAACCGTAGATGAAAAATTCTTTATGGGGTCAGGGGCAGAATAATTATTTACAAACAAATGCATATTCATACAGTTAGGATTACTATAAATATTGACCAACCGAAAAATGACACGTGAATAAATGTTGACTAATAGGAAAATGACACGCGAAATAAATATTGATCAGTGGGGAAACGAACAATAGGAAAATGACACCATTTACCATTCAAGGGTAGCATTAGACTTACCCGGATAATTGTTTTTGTGATATTTTCCAGAACATCCAAACACGCTACGACCAACAGGCTTCTTGGTCTATACGCAAGCTCTTTCGAATTTCATTACATAACAGCCGTCGCTTCTGGTCAAACTCAGGGTCATCTGGAGTAGACAAACGAACTTCGACGAGTTGTAAGAAGCCAGAAGAAACCGAGTGCTCATAAGCAGGAAAGCCTTTCGAGAGGGTTAGCTGATCATCCCTATTCTCGGCCATATCAGGGCATTCCGAAGACAGTCTGAGGCTAGTTCTATTGTTGTTTGTTGTATTTCACTTTCAGTATTAGGTATGCGTGGAGCGTTTTTGCTTATTGAGTCTTTAGCGCATCTTTCATTTTGTCCTCTCATCTAACTTTCTTCGCGCACCTCAGTCAATTAGTGCACACAACACACAATACGCCAACCGGTTAGATCCAAAGCTCTACATAAGTAAGATACATTCAGAACCTAAAGGTTTCAAAATTCTGTTTTCAATAATGGTTCGCACTAATCTCAAACATCTGTGAATTCTGTTGGTGATCGATTGTCTTCCTTATCAAATATAAGTGCGTCCTGTGTGCTTACTGAGCCGTCGGCCCACCTTTCTTCGTGTTACATACCTATGAAAATTCGCACATACACACAATCCTCGACTGGAAGCACTGTTGACCTTTCTCAAACGCCATCTCAATAGATAGGATGTGCTAAGCAGTATTAATGTTGAATCCGACTTTTGAGCTATATAGAGATACAAAACTTCCAGTTAACATCAAAGTGTGCATTTCAAATAAGTTAGATTGAAACAAACATTTGGCACTAAATGTGATGGATTGTTCACATTCCATTCATTAATTAGACTCAGAGAACAGGAATTTAACGGTAACAAACAAACAAACATATAGCACAGATGGAGACAGAATATAATATGAATGAATAATCAAGTGTAGTTTGGCGTGAGAAATAGATCACACATGCCACATTTAAATTTTATGTAGTTATTATTATTGGATAAATGTTTACATATGTTTTTATGTTAATTTTGTATATAAGCAGCTTATATTGACAGGATTAGTTGGCATCTTTCATTCAACTGGAGGAATATGTTGCCTCCACAATTATTCAAAAGGCAGAAAATTCTTATTCTTGTAATTAGTGTAGCATGTGCAGCGGTTTTTGGAATGGCACTGCTCGTACATTTCTTCAACAGAACTTCTAATGGTATGTTTACACACATATTCATTTTGTTATTTAATTATGTCCTTAGTTTTGTTAGCTATTTGATGACATGACATTTTATGTGAGAATAATTTTGATTGTGTCGTTAGGCATTAGTTTATTATGGAGATATTTGCTTCCTCTTAATGCATGTTTCATGTATATTCGAAGATCTAGCTAACAGAGTTTGTTGAACTAGGTTGAACTTCCTCGATTACATTGTCACGTTTTATTAGGAAGTGTTATAATATTCGATTGTGAGGTTATCTTTTGGCTCACATGGTCCATGAATTTGAGAGCAATCAGTACTTACACGAATGTTCGGGTTTCGATTTTAGAAAACTATGATTCTCCGTTTTGACTGACGAAGCGGAAATCAAAGTAGACATGCCCTTCGACATGCTCACAACACATGTCCTTTTGTTAGAATACGTTTCAAACGCAATAATGGTGTCCAGTAAAGAAAGAACGTTCATTCAGGAATTTCCACCGACTATTTAGAACTAAGTAGCGACAGCTACACTGTAAACGTATGCTGAATAACAGATTGATTGAATTGAAACAAATCGGTACGTTCAAGTCGTTTAGTAGTCTTAATCGGAAAACGAATAACCGCAAGGTGAATTAAGATCAGGTGGGGATATATCAACTATGAAACACGAAGACCATAGACAATAATACTCTCATTATATATGCATATATTGTACACAAACCTTGACTATTTAATAAACGAGAACTATAAGAGGCAAAATGTTTAAATACGATTCGGTAGGATTCATATAATGAGTAAGAATGAGATTGAAAAACGTTGTTTGGCATATATTTGTCCGTGAGAATCTATCTTACTTAACAATGAGTCAATCACGTAATATGCGTTTATTTTCATAACACAGTGTATTAATGTCTTGGCAAATATCCATTGCCACAGCGAAATAACTAATAACATGTAATTTCGAAGTCACTAACAGAAACGTAGCAATAGAAAAAGAAAATAAATGTAAATAATGAAATTTCATAACACCATTAGATGATGAACCAATTACGGAAAGCTGCAAAATAAAACAAGTACTATGGGATTTCGATAAAAATCAGAGAAAACCGTGAAATAAAAATAATCTAAATAAGATAAATAAAATATATAATCCTATTTCGGTTTCCGTATAATGAAAAAACGCACAAGAATGTAAAAATGACTAAAGTTAGCAGAAATAAAAAAGATATCATACTCACATATGTTGCCACTACTTTCATCCATTACTACACATGGAACAGTGAAATGTTTATTAACTTCACATCAACACGCCCACTATGTTATCTCCCAGTCTACTGAACCAGTCGTGAAGTGGCACATTGGTTTCTGGTGTTGATAGAGTGAACTATGTTATGCGGCACGGCATTTGCTTCACTCGTGTTTTCAATTTAGCATTCTCAAATTTGTTCAACAGAAGTGAAGAAGAGTTGGTGCTTCAACTGAACTGTTGATATCAGTAATTAGCAGTTGTTGATTAGTCTAATTTGAGGTGTTCTTTCAAACGCTCAGAGATGCCGGTATTTTCAATGCTCGCACTGTTCACGCTTAACTCGGTAAACATAGACTGGCATGAATTGCATAGGATCCAACGAAATATTTATCAATGTTGCTTTGTGCATGGTATGTTTTGGTCCTTGTCAACTTGCACTGTTTCTGTAAGCGTGCTTCAAGTGACTAGGTTCACTCGATTTCCAACAAACCTCACTCTTCAATTATATTCGTAATTGGCTTCTCATGGTTATGCTTGTTGATGATTGACAGCAAACATAACTGACGCACAACTTCATGCATGATGATGAGGGTTCGAACGATGTGTCTGTGTCACCTCTCTGTAAATGGACTCATTATTTGTTTATACCTCATTCACATTTCCTTCACAGAACAAGCCTCGTCACCAGTCACAATTGAAACTTCATCTGGAGTTGAACAACAAACGGAAACAGGTAAGCGTGTGAAATGGATTTTTCAGAGCTTTACCCCTAATATTTACACTTTGATTATCCGAGTGGATGACAAATGATTCGATACACGCCGACATATCTGTCATCGTGATGTTTCCGTCTTACTATGTGTGGTTTATTGACATTAGTTCCCGTCAACTATGATGGTTTGGTGGTGGTTGTATGTGAACTAATCGACTTCACAATATTAAGGTAACTCTCAAATGCGCAAGCATTGTTCCAAAAATAATCATTCTCAGATATGTTGCCACTACTTTCATCCATTACTACACATGGAACAGTGAAATGTTTATTAACTTCACATCAACACGCCCACTATGTTATCTCCCAGTCTACTGAACCAGTCGTGAAGTGGCACATTGGTTTCTGGTGTTGATAGAGTGAACTATGTTATGCGGCACGGCATTTGCTTCACTCGTGTTTTCAATTTAGCATTCTCAAACTTGTTCAACAGAAGTGAAGAAGAGCTGATGCTTCAACTGAACTGTTGATATCAGTAATTAGCAGTTGTTGATTAGTCTAATTTGATGTGTTCTTTCAAACGCTCAGAGATGCCGGTATTTTCAATGCTCGCACTGTTCACGCTTAACTCGGTAAACATAGACTGGCATGAATTGCATAGGATCCAACGAAATATTTATCAATGTTGCTTTGTGCATGGTATGTTTTGGTCCTTGTCAACTTGCACTGTTTCTGTAAGCGTGCTTCAAGTGACTAGGTTCACTCGATTTCCAACAAACCTCACTCTTCAATTATATTCGTAATTGGCTTCACATGGTTATGCTTGTTGATGATTGACAGCAAACATAACTGACGCACAACTTCATGCATGATGATGAGGGTTCGAACGATGTGTCTGTGTCACCTCTCTGTAAATGGACTCATTATTTGTTTATACCTCATTCACATTTCCTTCACAGAACAAGCCTCGTCACCAGTCACAATTGAAACTTCATCTCGAGTTGAACAACAAACGGAAACAGGTAAGCGTGTGAAATGGATTTTTCAGAGCTTTACCCCTAATATTTACACTTTGATTATCCGAGTGGATGACAAATGATTCGATACACGCCGACATATCTGTCATCGTGATGTTTCCGTCTTACTATGTGTGGTTTATTGACATTAGTTCCCGTCAACTATGATGGTTTGGTGGTGGTTGTATGTGAACTAATCGACTTCACAATATTAAGGTAACTCTCAAATGCGCAAGCATTGTTCCAAAAATAATCATTCTCAGATATGTTGCCACTACTTTCATCCATTACTACACATGGAACAGTGAAATGTTTATTAACTTCACATCAACACGCCCACTATGTTATCTCCCAGTCTACTGAACCAGTCGTGAAGTGGCACATTGGTTTCTGGTGTTGATAGAGTGAACTATGTTATGCGGCACGGCATTTGCTTCACTCGTGTTTTCAATTTAGCATTCTCAAATTTGTTCAACAGAAGTGAAGAAGAGCTGATGCTTCAACTGAACTGTTGATATCAGTAATTAGCAGTTGTTGATTAGTCTAATTTGATGTGTTCTTTCAAACGCTCAGAGATGCCGGTATTTTCAATGCTCGCACTGTTCACGCTTAACTCGGTAAACATACACTGGCATGAATTGCATAGGATCCAACGAAATATTTATCAATGTTGCTTTGTGCATGGTATGTTTTGGTCCTTGTCAACTTGCACTGTTTCTGTAAGCGTGCTTCAAGTGACTAGGTTCACTCGATTTCCAACAAACCTCACTCTTCAATTATATTCGTAATTGGCTTCTCATGGTTATGCTTGTTGATGATTGACAGCAAACATAACTGACGCACAACTTCATGCATGATGATGAGGGTTCGAACGATGTGTCTGTGTCACCTCTCTGTAAATGGACTCATTATTTGTTTATACCTCATTCACATTTCCTTCACAGAACAAGCCTCGTCACCACTCACAATTGAAACTTCATCTGGAGTTGAACAACAAACGGAAACAGGTAAGCGTGTGAAATGGATTTTTCAGAGCTTTACCCCTAATATTTACACTTTGATTATCCGAGTGGATGACAAATGATTCGATACACGCCGACATATCTGTCATCGTGATGTTTCCGTCTTACTATGTGTGGTTTATTGACATTAGTTCCCGTCAACTATGATGGTTTGGTGGTGGTTGTATGTGAACTAATCGACTTCACAATATTAAGGTAACTCTCAAATGCGCAAGCATTGTTCCAAAAATAATCATTCTCAGATATGTTGCCACTACTTTCATCCATTACTACACATGGAACAGTGAAATGTTTATTAACTTCACATCAACACGCCCACTATGTTATCTCCCAGTCTACTGAACCAGTCGTGAAGTGGCACATTGGTTTCTGGTGTTGATAGAGTGAACTATGTTATGCGGCACGGCATTTGCTTCACTCGTGTTTTCAATTTAGCATTCTCAAATTTGTTCAACAGAAGTGAAGAAGAGTTGGTGCTTCAACTGAACTGTTGATATCAGTAATTAGCAGTTGTTGATTAGTCTAATTTGATGTGTTCTTTCAAACGCTCAGAGATGCCGGTATTTTCAATGCTCGCACTGTTCACGCTTAACTCGGTAAACATAGACTGGCATGAATTGCATAGGATCCAACGAAATATTTATCAATGTTGCTTTGTGCATGGTATGTTTTGGTCCTTGTCAACTTGCACTGTTTCTGTAAGCGTGCTTCAAGTGACTAGGTTCACTCGATTTCCAACAAACCTCACTCTTCAATTATATTCGTAATTGGCTTCACATGGTTATGCTTGTTGATGATTGACAGCAAACATAACTGACGCACAACTTCATGCATGATGATGAGGGTTCGAACGATGTGTCTGTGTCACCTCTCTGTAAATGGACTCATTATTTGTTTATACCTCATTCACATTTCCTTCACAGAACAAGCCTCGTCACCAGTCACAATTGAAACTTCATCTGGAGTTGAACAACAAACGGAAACAGGCAAGCGTGTGAAATGGATTTTTCAGAGCTTTACCCCTAATATTTACACTTTGATTATCCGAGTGGATGACAAATGATTCGATACACGCCGACATATCTGTCATCGTGATGTTTCCGTCTTACTATGTGTGGTTTATTGACATTAGTTCCCGTCAACTATGATGGTTTGGTGGTGGTTGTATGTGAACTAATCGACTTCACAATATTAAGGTAACTCTCAAATGCGCAAGCATTGTTCCAAAAATAATCATTCTCAGATATGTTGCCACTACTTTCATCCATTACTACACATGGAACAGTGAAATGTTTATTAACTTCACATCAACACGCCCACTATGTTATCTCCCAGTCTACTGAACCAGTCGTGAAGTGGCACATTGGTTTCTGGTGTTGATAGAGTGAACTATGTTATGCGGCACGGCATTTGCTTCACTCGTGTTTTCAATTTAGCATTCTCAAATTTGTTCAACAGAAGTGAAGAAGAGTTGGTGCTTCAACTGAACTGTTGATATCAGTAATTAGCAGTTGTTGATTAGTCTAATTTGATGTGTTCTTTCAAACGCTCAGAGATGCCGGTATTTTCAATGCTCGCACTGTTCACGCTTAACTCGGTAAACATAGACTGGCATGAATTGCATAGGATCCAACGAAATATTTATCAATGTTGCTTTGTGCATGGTATGTTTTGGTCCTTGTCAACTTGCACTGTTTCTGTAAGCGTGCTTCAAGTGACTAGGTTCACTCGATTTCCAACAAACCTCACTCTTCAATTATATTCGTAATTGGCTTCTCATGGTTATGCTTGTTGATGATTGACAGCAAACATAACTGACGCACAACTTCATGCATGATGATGAGGGTTCGAACGATGTGTCTGTGTCACCTCTCTGTAAATGGACTCATTATTTGTTTATACCTCATTCACATTTCCTTCACAGAACAAGCCTCGTCACCACTCACAATTGAAACTTCATCTGGAGTTGAACAACAAACGGAAACAGGTAAGCGTGTGAAATGGATTTTTCAGAGCTTTACCCCTAATATTTACACTTTGATTATCCGAGTGGATGACAAATGATTCGATACACGCCGACATATCTGTCATCGTGATGTTTCCGTCTTACTATGTGTGGTTTATTGACATTAGTTCCCGTCAACTATGATGGTTTGGTGGTGGTTGTATGTGAACTAATCGACTTCACAATATTAAGGTAACTCTCAAATGCGCAAGCATTGTTCCAAAAATTATCATTCTCAGATATGTTGCCACTACTTTCATCCATTACCACACATGGAACAGTGATATTTTTATGTACTTCAAGTCAACGCTACTACTGTATTTGCTCGCGGTCTACTGATTCGTTCTTGATTTCGCTCTCTTTTATGTTTCCGGTTAGTTTGGTGTTTATTTTATTGATGATTACGATATTTTCTTGTATATTCAAACTTCATTTTTTTTATTCTCATTTTTTAGAGTTTTGTACCTTCGTCACTAGACCTAACTTTGTTTATTATTTTAAGTATGTATTTTTGCTACTACGTTTTTTCAACAACCTTTTTGATTGTCAGTACGATTTAGTTTCGCCTACTGATATTTGTTTTGTTTTTTCTGGTACATAGGTAAACTCTGCATTTCTAATAATTGTTCAACCAATATCACAGACGATAGTATCGACACAATCTGTGATGATCATGAGAAAAACACATGTGACAAATACATTAAAACTGATCATCCTGTTAATGTAGACGATATCATCATGAAAATGTGTGAGTTTTTTTCTAGTGATTCCATTTGTTGAAACTTGTTTTGGTTAAAACATTTCAATATTGATGTAGAATGTGTCGGTTTTTATTGCTCCGTATGCTTTTTTGTTTGTACATTTATTATGGTTGTTGTTTAAAAATTGTCAGTTCATAAGCAGAACATGTTTAATATTACACATCTCGGTACATTTACTTAAATTTAAAAATGAACGCTATTTCTGATTACTACTTCATCGTGAAGGATCGTGTTGAGTACAACGAATTAGAGAAGTGAGGCCGAAGCAACTAGTTTTCATGACTAAAAATCTAGATGTTGTCATACTTGCATTTTGACTTGCTGATCTTCAACTCTTGTACTGAACTCATGGTAGAAGGAATTTAGGAAAACTGGATCCTAACATTATTGAACAGAGTTTTTGAAATGAGTCTGTACGCTTGAATGAAAATAATGACCAGAAAAGCAATGCTACCATGAGGGTCATAATTTATAGTTTTAATAGCACGATGCGCTGTAATGAATCAATGTGGGTTATCACCGTTCAAATCGTTATACATCCAATATTTCACCTCACGTTTCATGTATTATTAACGTTTTATGCACAATTGCAATCAAAATCAAGCCCAACAATTCAAACAAACACGTCTTTGCTTTCATTCTGTTTTTTTTTTTCATTGTGAATATTATTATGTTGTTGAAAAACGAGGTAGTTGGAAGTCTTTCTTATTGTGAGTAAACCATTATCTATGAGGTATATACTGGCCTTCGAAATAAATACACTCCTTTCTGTCTAAAAAATATGATAGATATTGAACATCGAATAGAATGTTAGCAAACGAATAGTACTGGTCAACATAATAAAATTACAATAATGTACTGCTCAGATTTGTATGACTGGATTTCACCAACTGAATTCAGCGTTCCCATTTGCATGTATAAACTAGATGACTGATGTATGAAATAGAACCAGATAATCATTGGAATCGAAAGTCTTAGACATGTTTGTATGGAGCAGTTTAAAACAAACCATCATGTAATACCATCAATGTAAATGTGTAGCAAAAAGACAACCGTCACTAAAACCCATATAACATTCTCAATTAATGAATTTCTTTCGCTTTTAGTAGAAATAACAGAATATCAGGATGTACCGAATATTAAAGCAGCTAAAATGTTCTACAAAACATGCACCGAAGCCCTCTCGATGAAAAACGAGTTCATTATTACAAAAGTTATTAATCTGATAGAAGTATTTTTCGGTGGATGGCTGATGTCATCAGATGACACACAGCACTACAATCTCATAGAAAATGTTTTTAGAAGTTCGAAATTCAATCTGACCGCTTCAATTTTACCATTGATATTTCAAAGTGGAAGAACCACTTTTTTTTCCTTGAAAATAATCGGAGATTATTCAACAGGAGATAATTCAATTATTTATGTAAGATTTCAAACACTACATGTTTTCGATTATTTTCATGCATGATGTACTTCCAGATACATAGTTTAGATGCTTTTCTCGACTAAGAATGCTAGCGATCTTAAATTCGTTCGAAAACCCCCTAAAATGACTGAACAGGTTATCGCGTATGTAAGTAGACATTGAATAGATATTGAGCGATCCAGAAATTTCATTGAACAGCGTCTCATTCAGTCAATTAACGAGTTTGGCTACAGTACTGTCATATACACATAAACCTCAGTACATTCTTCTAATGGTTTGTCCTACAGTCTAATTTGGCATATTTCCTCATCGTTCTATGTCTCAGCAAAATTTAGGTTTTTAAAGGAGTTCAACTTTATTCTGTCGGTTGTTTCTATCAGTTTATTCAGCTTGTGTCGCTAGACACAACTGAGATTTAGATAATTCGTGATGAACGAACTCAGTACAAATAACTGTCACTGACTCGTTTACGTCCAATTACTTCGTTCAATTCCTTATTTTCACTGAGTTGGATGAGACGGTCACATGGGCATGTGCAGTTACAAAACGAAATTTGTTTGCTGATATTTAAAATCGGTTAATCTTTGTTCGATAATGAAACACCATTTTATTGTGCAAATGACGTCATCTAATTAAGCAAATCAGACATGTTTATCCTCTTCGTAACGTAAGGATAGAGCTGTCATACAACTGCATAGCATCCATTGAATGAAATATTTTGTAAATGACGACTTGATGGCTTCTGACACTAACTTGTGTTTATGAGACTTTTCACTTTCACTCTTTCTAAACGTGAATGTAACTTTATCCTTCTAGATTGAACCAGGATCGCTTGATGCGTTTGACAGGGAGAAATTAAACATGGTACGATGAAACAAACATTCCGATATAATTATTTTTATTGCGGTGATTAAGAAAATTCTATTATTCGTTTAATTCTAATATTTTAATAGTTGAAGTCGCGAGTCAATCGAAGCTAGACCACTAATGAAACGCTGGAAACAGTGGACGGTCGTTTCTTTCTAGAATGGGACTTCTCAGCAACGCGCGTCTTCAAACTCACCCGCGTGATTCGATCACAAGATCTATCGCTCTTGGAATCAACCATCAAATTACCATAATATCCATAAAACCCTTATTTGGTCATAATTTTTTTGTTCCTAGTTGCGATAAGCATCATACAAGGCGGTTCTTTAGGCTTATTTGAACGAATAATGGGAAGTGCACGAGAGTACATACACTAGTAAACAGAATGAGGAAAGTCGAACTTGACAAGTACGTAGATCATTGCGACGATTTGATACATTCACTAGTTGAGATTCGTAAATCGAACAAGAAAAAATTCAGTAAACATCTTTATGGGTCTATGAAAGCAGATTCGACTAACAAAGTCTAGAGCTTTGAATGTCAATAAAGTGACGTTTGGTAAATCGAGTGATCGTTATTTGATATTGGTCACAAACTGAAGATATCCAGTCAAATTTCTACTTTGATGTTGGTTCGAGGTGATACCGAGTGTTATTCACGATGTTGATATCTGTATGTATTTTGCTATAGTGGATGTATTTTGGTGTTATTTTTTCATTTTGCTTTAACGACTTTCAGTAAAGTGTCCTATAATGTCTATTATGTATGTTTTCGTAATTTTCTAATCAACTGATAAATTGTCTTTTGTCTATCAGAGTAGGTGATTTCTGATGATTTACGGTCAATGGATTAGGAGTATTTTGAATAGGCTGTTGTTTATTTATATACATACGCACTTATGCTTATGGCGTTGTAAGTTATCCGAGTTTCTGATTCTCACAATCAAATCACTGTGAAATTAATGTTGAAACTTCCATTTTCGGTCACGAGTTACAGTTCCTTTGAGTTTTAGGTCAACCTCAATCCCAGGAACTTTTTCCTTGGCCTGCTTGTTCGTCCCTCGTTGATGCAAGTATTTTATCTCGTCCACAGCTCCGTCATAAATTGTGACTTGGTCGCTTTTCAATGTGTTTCATTTCATGATCTCATTTCCTCACTTTTGAAAGTTGAGGTCTACTCTTTGATAGCCATCTGTATGTTGGTTTCACACTGTGTATGTGATAGGAGAATTGATTCACCTTCGTCAATCCAAATCATCAAACTGCGTATCGTGTGATGTGTAAGCCTTCACAATCCAAAGAACAGCTAGCCGAAAGAGAAGAGATGAGAATCGTGAGATTTTTATGGAACTGTTCTTCAATTAGCATGGATCCGTGAAGTGTTGTCAATACATATTTTCACGACAAAGTCTGTTGATCGCGTTTCCTGTGATGATGACAATCTTCTCTTGACCTCCATAGTGCGTAAGAAGGTTTCATCAGGTTTCCATGCGCATGCGATCGAATGCTTTCTCGTAATCAACGATGGATGTACTGAATGTTTGAAGTACCACCTATACAACTCTCCAGTGATTCTTCATTATCATATTTTGTTTGACCACAACCAGGCGATGATCTGAAGTTGTACCAGATCCCATCTGTCTTCTGACGTCTTTCATGAACGTTTTTAGCCTTCTATTTACCCAACTATGTCTGTTCTGACTTCACGTCCATTTAATGGTTGAGACCCCCATAGTTTTTATGTGAACTTATGAGAGAGAAGGCTACCACCTGTAACTGAGTTCTCAATAACACATGCAGACAATAATACCTGTCCATTAACGTTCTCTTACACTGGTCCATGTTATGCTATGAAGCATCCATACGTGGTGTTCTTCATCACACGCATGATGCCTTATCTCGGCATCAGGATAGTAATGTGTCGCGTTGAACATGTGCACAGGATATACTGAAACATCTCAATCTATTTTTCATAGTCTCTGTTACTAATAAGACAAGAACAGACAGTTGAATCCATCACACTATCACTGCATGAAGCGTTGTACTTAAAGGCATTCGTTAAATTATCTTCGTTTTTATTCAAATGTGTAACTTTGAAATTTATTCTTTTTATTTGAACCACAAATCATGAACTTTTGTGTGCATGTGGTATATGATGACAAAATATTTGTCTTGCACTTTTCATTGCCAACAGTCAGGTCGATTGGACAGTGAAGTCAAAGAATTAATTTTCAAATATTTTGAAAACGTAGGAGCTCTACAAACTAATAAAAATATGATGGACGGTGTTTTTGAAATTTACTCGAAAATAAAAAATGTAAGTACACCGAGAATGATATGATGTGGTTTATTCACATTTGTATCATAAACTATTTACAGTACCTAGTAGTAGGTGAACTCAGTCGTTATTTTGAAGAACAAATATTCAGTTGGTGGAAAACGGTGGCATTTGGCCAATGAAATAGAGGGTATTATCAGTAATCATCAGATAGAACTATTGATATAGAATTTCTATGAATACACGAACACATGAACACTCAATATCCTACTTTGCAACGACACAGTTATGTTGCTTGCCGATAACAAAACAGTAATTGTATTCACAAACGATCATAAATTTCCGATAGTCAAGTAGATTAAACCAATACTGGTAGTGTTGAAAGCACGAGGCCGTCTGAGAAATTGACAACACTGATCACTGTCGTATAACGTCGACTGCATAATTAGATCAGTAAAAATAATTGGAATATTGACTGCAGGTCTTTGGACCAGTCCAAACAAACGAGCTCTGTGTATCAGAGTTTACCTAGTTTTAAAATCGTTCACAATTCTTAACTGTGATGTTTAATTTTCTTCGAATGTTATTCATCAAACAGCTGATATTTTCTATCGTGTGGACATATTGTATTAGGTACAGGAGAAAATCGCGAGTGAAAACACACGTGTCAATATTGATGATCTGAAGAATATCTGTCCAATCGTAAGTTGAGAATGAGGTCTATTTTGCATTAGTTTGCTAACTCACTGTCGTCAGGAATAACTTGAAGAAATCAATGTACATTATTACGCTTTGCAAGTGTGTGTACGACATTTTCAGGTGTTTGAGATAACGATCGATTGTAGGATGCATGTGTGTTATACTACCAGTGATTAAACTATTCTATTAAAAATAACTTCAATTACATGAGATGCCTCTTTAAATTTGTAAATGATTTTCAAATTCTTTATTTTGACCAGATCGATTGGAATGTTTTATTTCAAAATGCATTCGTGCATGAATCTTATAAAAATTTGGAAGTTTATATCTCACATAAAGAAGCTTTGCAGATGATTTGCAATTTTCTCTTTTCAAAAATTACAAAAGAAAATGGAAGAAAGTAATTTGCTCAAAGTCGAGTTTAGTGATTTGTGAAACAATTTGGTTTCATAAGTACCATGCTGTCACATCCTGTTTGCTTTCTCTTGTTCTCATTTGTGTTCACGATTTTCTAAGTAATTTACTAGACAGCGCGACCGTCGCATGAAAACCTCAGACATTTGTCTGTGTTAATTATAACAAATACCGTTTGATGTAGCTATTCCTAATAACAGAATGATTTATTCACATTAGTCACTTAAATCAAGTTTATAACCGGTGGTATTCGAGTCTTTACAAACATCTTAAGTGTAAAACGGAACAACGATATTATTTTCATCAGAAAACATGATTACAATCTGACATGTACTTCATTATACACCAATAATTTTGTTCGTATCCAATCTTCATGTGAATTGAAAGCGAACGATCATCCACAAAATCCTCTCAATCTTTAATCACGGTTGGTTTCATAACGTCCAGGATGAATGAAGTTAGTTGAAAATGATAAGGTTGTTAAATGAGCTGGATAAAATCACTTTGATCACTGTATATGTATTGTGTATAAAAGTGACTATTATGTTAGTTTAGTTCTCATCAAAGCGATTAGACGAAAATACGGACAAGAAAATATATGAATAATGTTTATTGTGTGCATTCTTTACCACGTCTGTTTATTAAAGTTAGATGTTGAAATTTGTCGACATCTGCTTTCACGAACGACAAATACTGTTGATCTTAAATTGAATGCTAATTGTATAAGACTGAAGTACTTGGTGTTTGTAATGTTTCTTGCAGAGATATACACAATATGTTAGTGATAGATTTCTTGTACAAAATGCGACGTTACTTGAAGAAATATGTTGAAGACTTTTATCCTTCAGATATTGGTGAGTACCATTACTGGTTATATAAACATAATTATTTATTGACTTATTGTAAGCTGATTTTAAAACGAACGGAAGACAAATAAACATAATCGAATATATCTCAGAGAGATGACGTTTTATTAAGTAATGATACATCCAATAATGCATGTGTCGACTTTATGTGAATGAAAGCAGGAAAACGAATCTAGACAAAGTATTTGAGAGAACTGATCAAGCAGCCTGTAAACTAATTTGCAAATAAACTAGCCCAATGTATCCAAACATGTTGCATGGTAAAATTTGTTAAAGCATCAAGTCTTTTGCTTCAGTCAGATTGTTGAAGGTCATGAAATTGTGTTATCATTTCAAGCGGTACCATTTATGGAAAATACTCAAATACAGTAGACGAATTATGAACACTATGATCCATACGATCTGAGAATGAAGTGGGTTGTGTCACTTTCAATTGGTTATGATTAATATTGTTGAAAGTTATCTGTTTATAACTTGAAGTATGTGTAACAACATGTTGATGTATTTCAATAATTATTTCAGTTGAAGAGTCACCAAGTTGCATTCAGGAATTGAAGGAGAATTTCTGGTGGACAATAAACAATCATCACGAATATTCTAGTATAAGTAAGAGTACAAAAGATGGAGTAAGTTCCGATTTTAATAATTCATCATTTACCTATTGTTCATAATTGAAAATATGACAGGTCATTACAGTGACACGATTTACATATTGTGTTGAAGAAACAAAAAAATAATGTAAGGCGTAGTTTGAAAAGTTTATTTCCTCTGCGAATAGATTTCTATCTAATTGCATCGTTTAACCAAATCTGTGGTAATCTACGACTGAAACAATTATGAGATATGCTGAATATAGGGAAGAGTGTAAATCAATTCTGCAGTTAATTGATATTTTTCTAACTGCCTTACAGTTATGTGATAAAATACGAACAATTCATGATAACGTGTATTCTTTTACTTGGGCACTTTAATCGTTATATCTATTTATACTAAATAGGTGATTCAAATGTTTGACGAAATGAAGCGCAAATTGACTGAATTATTGTCTCAAGGCTCATGGAGCAGTGAAGATGACAAACAAAAAGCTATTTCAACGGTTTGTTTAGTTTTGATAGTGTGAATAATGACCGATTGTATTATTCAGGTTTCCGATATCAAAGTATTACTAATGGATTCAGAATTTTTGAGTGAGGGATACGAAGGCCGAGATAAAATACTCGAAGTACGTTCCTCAAGTGTAACACTAAATATTTTATTATTCCTTAACTTAAAGATCAATGACTCATTTCAATAGATAACTCAGTGTTTACCATTGAGAAAATATTAGTTTTGCTATCATTCTGTTCATCATGCAACTCATGTAATTATTTCCAACTTATCGAAAGAACAGCATAAACATATATAGCTATATATCACCATAGTTTGAAGTTCCACGTCTGTCGAGCTAGATGGTTCATTTGCGAAGCTTTATTGATTCATTCTGGGTAGCGTATTCATTGTCTATATCATTTAGACGTCTTGGTGTTTGTCTTGAAGATTTCAATTGCTAACGTCCCTTTTTTACGTTCTACAACTATTTCACTTAAAAGAGCCTATTTCGTTCGCCTCCCTTAGTCTTACATTGTCGACACGAAGTGTTTCTTTCATGTAAGCTGTATTGTAAACAATCGTATTTTCCGGACTTAAGTGAGAAAACTTGAAACAAAGAGTACGGAAAGAATGGAAAGGTATATAGATGAATTATCCTACACGTTGAACCGAAACTGAAATATCTATCTTAGATGTATTAAGGTCATTTGGATACAATCACAGACATTCATTAACGCCTATGAGTAAACGAATAAATTTCAATAATTACTTGTGCATGGGTGGAGTTTATCGAAGTGATACTAATTTTTAAAAAGAAAGCTTCATTTTCAAATGCGTTGTAATTGAGATGTTTGTTCTTCTTATGGAGGTACTGATTGAATTCTCAGTTTCGCGTATTCATCTTTAATGACATGTCGTTGAGTTATTTTGTTCACAATTCACTTTCGACGGCATTATTAAAAACTGATTGACAATTATTTGTTTCGTCTGTTAATTGCACTTTGATTTGAGACTTTTCATAAGAAAGAAATATAGAGAGTAAAAGAAACTTCACTTGTTCTCACACATTATTCTTCAGAGGTGCTATCATTCAGAGAAATTATTTCAATGTGTCCTGGGTATCCTTAATAATTACAATCATTTCAGTAACTGTTTTAAGGCAGTTGTGCAACATTAGAAATGAAAGTCTCCCATTAAGCTATTCCACTTAATATACCTCAAATCTTCGAACATACGAAGATCAGTCTTCAAAAGATCAAATTGTTTATGGTTTACACAATTGTTTGTTTCATGTTTGTCCAGTGTATGTTATACTGTCACCAACAGAATGTTGATGATTGTGAAAATATAAAAAAGCACTAATCGTTTTGAAATGGACTATCACTTAGTATGCATCGTTTTTTACATAGTTCATATTTGCTGCCAGTATTGTTTTAGTTGATCTCCTAAAAAAATGATCCACCATATCAGTCAGTTGTTCGTCGTTATTTTAGGTACCTACCATTGAATTTCAATGAAATGACGTCTGCATTTAAAGAAATGAAAGTTGATATGTTGAAATATCTGTACGATTACGATTTCCTTCATTTAATAAAACAGTAACTTTGAAAATAATAAAAAAATCACTTTGTTTCTGTTTTAGAATAAACTTTCCGCAGATAACTATCTTATAAATGTATACTACTCTATGAAAGCTAAATTTCTAACATCATTGAAGGCCACTTCACAGAGATACGAATTGTGAGTTGTACTTTGTCACCGTGGCTTTTTAATCACTACTCACTCTCATGTAAAATAAACTCTTTCCTCATAGAAAAAACACTATTTATGACATCGTATTCACAACTAGTTATGTTTCAAATAATGATTTTATGAACAATGGTAAAATGGGTAACATCATTCAATTTATTTTACAGTCAACATTGAAATCCTCTTTTGTTTAGTATATTGTCGTAACACTAGAATAAAACGAAACGTGTTTGTCGGCATTTCAGTGCAATGTAGTTGCATAGCATTTAGGGAGAAAACTTCAGACGGTACAATTTACTCTGATCTAATGTAATTAAATAAGGCAACTTTCCAACTAATCAATAAAAGTGTAAACACATTTAACTAGGCGATCAAATATGATCACGGACGTTTATCGATATCATTAGATGGGATTCAATTTGTTGTTATTCAAAAATAACTTTAGATGCATCTATCATCAGGAGGACAGTTGATCTCAAATAGTTGCATGGTATTATGCTTAAATGGTTCAAATTTCCTAAATTCGGTAACCCTACTTGAACTCCATCCTATGGAACAGGATATTCGCTGTGTATAGCAATATACGATATATCATCATTGAATAGATATAAAACCAAATTAGTTTAATGACAGGTTTACTCATCCACTGATTTCTCTTGATTTAAAAATAAATAAATCATTCTAAATAAGCAAACGTTTGTTGCATATTTACACATTTTTAGACCTGGTTTATTCACTTTTCAACCGTTTATAAATGATGGAGATGGTACAGTGGTTATGACTTCTGGGTTATTACATCTACCGTTTCTGAATACACCAAACTCAATATCTGAAAAGTATGGTTCTCTCGGTTGGCTTCTTGGTCGACAGATTATATCTGCAGGTATGTTTTAAGTTATCTCTCCCTCCCCTCTCTGATTCACAATGTTATCGCATTCAGGTACTGAGAATCAGTCACGAACAATTCAGAAATGTGTGTATGTGAACCGTTTCTGTGAACCCACGAGATCTTGATATACTGTTTCCTGTGCAGGTCAGAAGTCTATATTCTGAATATTTCGAATAGTGATGTTGAAATATTTTCTTCTGAATGTGACGAGTAGAATTTAAGTGTAGATATTGTGATTTGATATGTCAGTGTTTGCATCTCCAATGTGATAGACAGTAAGATATTGATGAAAATATTCATTATCAATGGGTATAGATATACGATTGTAGGCCATCAAATGTTAACTTGTTGTGAGTAATGGTTTTCACTGTAATGTTGTTTTATTAACTAATATTATAAGGAATGCTGTTCACACATGCCATGATTACACTCAAATTAATTTTGAACTCATCCTACTTAAAACTCACGTTATATTGATCCTCTAAAACTCAGTGCGATAAACGGATATTTTTATTACAGTTTTCAGAGATAATCAGGCAATTAAACAAACGCAATATCAGCTGGAGTGTGGATCAACTGCTTCTACACCGCTCGAAAATCAACTGTGTTGTTTATCAGCACAAATCAACTCTGATAGACTTAAGAAAGAAGTAAGACAAATTCAAATATTATTGTAATCCACGAATTTTCGAATCTACACATAGTCTTTGTCATTTTCATTTCGAAGTTGATTATTGAGGTATAGATGCCAAAAAATGGCTGGTAAACGAAACATGTTATTCATTCAAATTTTAATGAAAGCTATAACAATCAAATGCAGAGATATAATGCATTTGTCACTTGTAAATATTTTAAGATTGATATATCAATCAGTTAATCACCAAAATAGAAAAAAATTGTTGAAGCCATAAGTGAATAATTATAATAACAAATTGCTGGAAATACCAGTTTAAAGAATAAATATGAAATTTTGTTCAGTCGATACGTGATTTTAGTTGAAATTCAGACCGAAATGAGATCACTTGACGGTTTGCCACGTTTAGTTTCTCACAATTGTCATTGTTTATTTTCGTGGGATTAATGCCGTTAATATTAATAGCTTGAATTGAGAAAACGCTTTACAAAGTGTGTTTTCTTCACAATAGGAATTTATGAAAACTCAGTACAGTGTCATATAGTTAGTTCAGGAAAGACAAGTGCTACTAGTCAATCTAATGTCAGGATCCACGAAACGTGATAACTTTTGTCTCGCTTGATGTTATAAACTGGAACTGTCGCTATCAATTAACTTTTCTGTGCTTAACAATTCCAACAAATGCAGTGAATCACATATATGAACAGTTGTGATTTGATAATCAGTTGTCAAATCCTGCTCTAAAATATTCAATATCTTCTCTAAAATGAGAATAGAATTAATTGAAATCATTTGATAGTACTACAACTATAAACGACTTGTCAATCTCATGAGTAACTATGTTGTATTTAGATCTACAAATAGCACTTAAAGCTTCAAAATGCTTTGAAAGCTTTTTACGCTTAATCGTTACATCTCGCTCGTCAAACAAATTATATAAGTTGAAATTGAAAGCGTGATATATGAGTCACAGACGTTATAGGAATTTTATGTAATCTCAAATATTTTCTTACCAACTAGAATTTGGAAAAATTGTCAGCTGGTATAAATGGTCTTATGTTATCATTCGAAGTAAGTAAACTTAAATAACACAGTATTCACTTTATTCCTCAATCGCTAATATTCACAATTGACACATGCATTCTATATGTGTTCTCTAGGTTCGAATCGAGCAATCGCATTGTTTTAATTTGAATTTCGCTGAATAATTGAGGAATGCAATTTATAGTTGATCACGCTTGTATTTCACATTAGATTGATGAATAAATCAATCAGCGTACCGCTTGCTGGTGTTTGAGTTATTGTGTACCACTACGAAATGATTCTATATTCGTGATATTTCAAAGGGAAGAACATGAAATATTTGACTTTCCGTGATTAGTTTTGTTTGGTTGTTCGGTGTAGGTGGGCACTAAATTGTTTGTTCAGAGCGATTTATAGATGGTGTAGACAGGATCTATCATGGACACATTGAAGGTATGGGGGGGGGGCGGCTGATTTCGGAAAAATGCAGGATAAGGTGAAGGTCATGGGGGAATTACCGAGCAGCAAGTCAAGAATGACTCTTCATGGGGTCATTTCTATGAACGTGAAAGAAGTTTTGGGTTGTCCTTGATATGAATAAGTATAAAATTTAGTGTCAGATTCTTTGAGTGCAGAAGTAATGGACAATACAAAGAGCGGAAACAAAACTCATTTAAACGTTGCATCATGCATTTGTTATTTGAAAGGCGCTTGTGATTGCCGGATTAACCAGCAGTTGTTCACTGTATACAAGAATGTGAGCTAGTGAGAAACGTTTCAGTCTGCATAGTGACAATAAACGAAAAAAACTGTGATAGAATCAGAACTCCCACGTTGACATCCAGAAAATAAGAAGCACGAATGTGGCAGAACACTTGAAAACCAGACTGAAGGAAAGTTCTGATTGCGGGAGGCTCGGAAAGATTGAAATTGACGAAAGAAGACTGTGTATGATCATTAAATCAACATTGTTGTATTTCAATCTACATAAAGCACCTAAAGCTTCAACATGCTTTGAGTGCTTTTTCTGCTTAATTTTCAGATCTCGCTTGTCAAGCAAACTATATGAGTTGAACATCAAAATGTGTTATTTGTGTTACAGATATTATAAAATACCTCTCTCACCAACATTTGTCTTCACACTGCCTTATCAACAGCGGGATGATTTTCAATATAAATTGTTCTATATTGTTCATTTACTTACATTTCATGCAGACATACAAGGGAAGTTTAACTGGAAATACTGAAAGCTTAAATGAAAGGAAGATGTTTTTTTCATCATTCGCTAGAGTAAGTTGTGCACATCGTTCAAATTTAATTTGATCGGAAACTCAATTCACAATGATTCTTGTTCAACTTAGTCAGCTGTAGTCATTATTGAGTAGAATATCAACACAATTACATTTCAATCATCTTGTGAGCAGAAATGTTATGCACGTAGGAAGCTAACTATAGAAATACGTTTACTTAAACAGAGTATACGACTTGAAAAATGAAACCATAATAAATCGGTTCATCAATGAGTGCTTGTTTTGTCAAGTATTTTTCACTTTCCACAATCGCGAATACAGATCTGTTTTGCAGAACGATCGTCGTCCATATGTCTGTTAATTACAGCCAAAATAACAACGATATTAATAACAGGTTTGTTGAACATGGTAACGTATTAGTAATTCAAGAATTTATTATTTTGGGGTTGATTTTGAAGCAGATTGCGATAATAGGCCCAACTACCTCACTCTGTTTCACTTTTACAAAACAGTTCACAAGTAAGAATATATCATCATTCCTTCGATGAACTGTAGTTCCAGTACTTCAGAAATAAATTCACTGTCAGTTTTAACGTTTAATATTTCAATCATAATAAATATTTTCATTCATTGACAACCCCAGTTCAAGATCTTAACCCCCTTTCCGGACATACAAGATGGTGAAGCCTTTTAGGTCGTTCTGGACAGAAACAGGCCACATCGAAACACGGCACAACTACCGGGGCTAGAACACCTGTTGTTGCAATCCCTTGGAGGATGCCCAATGACGAGCAACGCCATAAGATACATACACCACTTTTGAAAAAAATTTGTCGTTGCCCATTTCAAATGTAATTGTTCAATGTTTCTCTGTGGGTTTCGTAATCGATTGGTGAGTATCGGTAGGAGTGGATGATTAGCCCGATCTCCACCATCAGGGTTACCGCTCGCGTTAGTTCATGAGTCATTCGTCCCACTCTCCAGGAGGCACGACGCGGACGTGTGAGATCTAATAACACTATAAAAATAGCAATGGTTCACTAGGATACAACGAACGTGTCACATCTTACAGAATCAAAAATGAATAAGTTGGTTTTGGCGTAGGCTAATTTGTTTGAGTAAATAATAGATCACAAAGTGTTTAAGTGCGTCATCGTCCCTTAAGTCTTTTATCTTCATTTGTAGGAAAACATGGTTCGAAGCTTCTTTCTAGTTTTCTCAAAATAACATTCGTGTCTCATTACGTATTGAAATGATTGTTAGTTATCTTCAATGACTTATAGCTACAATACAATAATACGCATTTCTCATTATTTTCTGTGCTTTTTTTCGCATATCCTTAATAACTGAAGATGATTTGTGGCGGCTCATTATCACATATTGTTGATTCCAAATCACAGTCGTCTACCCAAGACTACGAATACATGTAATTCATTTGTATTTTCATAATATGACTTTTAAAATATTGCCAGTCACTTTCCGTCTGTCAAATCTATCATGTAATCCATAATTTTTACTCGATTACTTAATACAGCCAACACTAATACTGCAAACATTCTCTTATTTAAACTGTAGTTTAAACAGTACATATATGGTTGTGTGCGTCGACGTATGCAAATGTTTAGCTTACAATGGTTCACATGAAATGCAGTTCAACAAGTACTGTGTAGTGTGTTCATGAATGAATTATCACAATAGCAAATTACGTTTTCCATTGTTTGTTTCACATATTTCATCCTAATTTTTTTCGTTTTCAGTGTGAACGATGTTGTGAAACACACTCAAGGATTTTCAGAAACGTACCAATGTGAAAGTGGTTCGATAATGAATCCTGTGCGCAAATGTATTCTTTAGAAGCAAACATTATTAGTGTGTGTGCAAAAGTATTCGTTTTTCTGTTTAATGGATTCCGTAATTAAACTATTGTAATGTTGTTATATCTTGAAAGTTCATTTTCTCTATATACCGCGTATAACAGAGCACTAGAACACCAAAACCCTTCCAAGTCGCAATATGAAGACAGAAGACTAATGAAAGGAATATTATTCCAAACATTGTCAACCATAGTACAAAATTGTCAGGTATTTATAGTTTTTAGTGAGAACGAAATCATCATTACAGTCTTCCAATCCGCATACAAGGCGTTATTAGCATCATCTAATCGGGAAGCTAAACGTTGAAATTCTAGAACATTCTTCCGAAAGGTGATTGGATGAGACGTCTTCGGCTCCTTCTTAGCCTCTTACAGCTTCCTCGAGTTCACCGGTGGTCCGTCGTCACAAATGTATCACTTCAATTCTACAGATAATAAACATTTTATTACTGTAGATGAAATCCAATATTTGATTGTTACAGTCAGATCAATCGCTTGTGACAGGTCAAATAACGAGAACATTATAGTTTTAATCAAGTGGAAAAATTATTCCGAAACATTGTTTCTACATTACCCTTATAAATGTGCGGATCAAATTAGTCGTTTGTGTGTTGAAATTTCAGACGACGGCGTTCCTGGTATATTTCTTAAGAAACGTGATACGGGAGGCAGGAACATCACCAATCTTATGACTTGTAAGAAGAATTGTCGCCTCACGAAAACGACACGCTTTCCACATATTTGCATATAATTAGAATGTTATTTAAAGCACAATTAAATAGGTTTTTGAAGTCTAGCAAATGCCAAATTACTTGACTAAAATTTATGCAAATCATAGATACACAATGCCGACCGAAGCTGCTTCCTTGACGCGGTGGTCGGGCTTGCCTATCGTGATGACGCAACCGAGCTATATTTGCTGGAAAATATGTTCCTGTAGGTTCTACCATGCCAGGCAGGTCGGTTGGAGAACGGTAAGACTAAAAGCAGCAACTCAAGTTCTGAGGGCAAAGTCGTGCTGCTGACTGTGTGACAGCAGTAAGGTGTTTCCCTCGGACAACCAGTATCTGCAGCGATGCTGCCTTCCCACATGGAGGGGTGGGGTTAGAAAAGGTTGACCCTAAAAATGTCACACCTCACCTTACCTCACGGATTTCCGTCTCCGGCGGTAAGGCCCTTTGAAGAATGGAGCTAACTCATTAAAAACCTCCCACAAAAGGGCCGTGCGCGACCGGCCTCAAGCAGTTGTCCCTTGAGCTCTGGGGTCACGCTCCCAGATCGTTAAGATCAACACTAATCAAATTTCATTTTCAGGTTCCTCAAGAAAAACCCTTCCACGGTGTGGGCAGCCGGGAAGTGATATCAGCCCTCATACCCGTAACAGCGCACGAAATCAAGTTGGTCACATTCAAATCCTTCCTACACCTCCTAATACCTCTCTTATCTCCATGACTAAACCTCCTCACGTCTCTTTATCACCTCGCACCGGTAGGGCGAACGATTCGAGTACGCGACACGCTATTCCTGGTCTCCTGAAACCACGCTCTAAACTACACGTGTGAGCTTTTAACGACCGAACACTGTGCAAATAGTTCAACAGGCTTCCTTAGCTAATACTTTATAATCCCGCGCCATCGATGTGTGCTGCGTCTCCGAAACGCGCATACAGGATACAAGTAGCGTCATTCATTTGACCACACCATGCCAAAAAAAAGAACCGACTCGATTTACGCTTCGTGTATCTGGAAGCCTTGATTCTGCTTCCCATGACCTCGCCGGCGTAGGTATAGCATTGAGTCCTAGGGCAGAACTAGCTCTCTTAGAGTGGATCCCAGTAGACAGTCGTTTGTGCGCTGTCCGACTCAACGGAACAGTAAGAACCTGGAAAGATAGGGACACTCGTCGTTGGTAAAATAAGCGATAGTGAAAGACACGTGGGTGGATCTTAGAGCATCATGGCTCAAAGAACAAATAATGGCGACCGTCTGTTGCAGCTATGCTCGGATAACCGCCTCTATCTTGCAAATACTAACGTTAAGCATAGGGAAAACACATCTTTGAACATGAAGACCCCCTAATTCGTCCCAGCGTTGGACCCAAATAGATCACATCGCTATCAGCCACCGATGGAGAGGCTCGATAGAAGACTGTCGCTCATTCTGGAGCACATGCTTAGATTCAGATCATGCTCTAGTACGAGAGCATATCTGTCTGCGTCTTACTGGGCGTAGGAAAGACATTGCAAGGAAACCTCTTAGGGCCCTACTTAATGATAGTCAAGCTAAGAGTATATTTCAGGAACAACTAGGAAAACAATTAGGCAGCCATGTATGTGATGCCCACCCCGAGGCAGCATGGGATGATATCCGAAAAGCTGTGGAAACAGCAGTGATATCTGCTAGTACGGTAACCCGTAAGGTTGGGGAGCAACTCTGGATCTCAGCAGCATCTATCGCACTGATAGATGCTCGGAAACTCATTCCACCTGGCTTTGAACATAGTGAAGAGCGGAGTCAGCTTAAGCGCAAGCTAACAGGAAGTCTACGCAACGATCGCGAACAGTGGTGGGTAGCGAAAGCAAGAGAGATGGAGAAGGCAGCGGCAATAGGTAATAGCAGACAATTGTTCAGACTTGTTAAAGAAACTGGTATTAGGAAACCGTGTGTTAGCGAAACAATCTCAGAAAAAGATGGACATATTATACACTATCAATCCAGGAGATTGGATCGATGGGCAGAACACTTCAGGGATCAGTCCAGCTGGCCTTCAGCTACACTTCGGTTTCCCACGATCTCCAGTCAACATGAATGGCAAGTTCATGTAAGTCCTCCGTCTCTTTACGAAGTTGAAAAAGCCATAGGAAATCTGAAGCGAGGTAGAGCAGCAGGCCCCGACAAATATACTCTTGAGATTTTAAGGATGGTGGTTCAGTATTAGCAGTGAGATTAATTGAGGTCTTAGGTAGTATTTGGGAACTGGACGTTATCCCATCTGACTGGACTCAATCACTGATTGTGCCAGTCTATATGAAAGGACAACCGTCCTCTTGTGACAATCACAGAGGAATCAGTTTGACTAATATAGTGTCTAAAATATTAGCTTCAATAATACTTCGACGCCTAACCAAAGCTCGTGAAGATCAGACTAGATAAAATCAGGTTGGTTTTCGAGCTGGCCGTGGTTGTATAGACCAAAAATTCACACTACGTCAGGTTCTAGAACACAGACACACGTTTAGACGCCCCACAATGGTAGTATTTCTCGATCTTAAGGCGGCATTCGACTCTGTTGATCGTAAGGTTCTATGGCAGTGTTTGCCACTGAAAGGAGTACCAAAAAACTACATTAACCTTGTTCAATCTCTGTACTCGAACACAACTGGTAGAGCGAGAGCTTATGGCGAACTGTCATTAGAATTGATTACCTCAAGTGGTGTTCGTCAAGGCTGTCCACTCTCTCCTTTCTTGGTTAACTTTGTCGTTGACGTGCTTTTAGAGATGACCCTTTCGTCATCTAAATTTCTAGGGGTTGAAATTCTACCGGATAGTTCACTTGTTGACTTACAATATGCCGATGACATAGTTTTATTTGGTGAAGACGCTGACAAAATGTAGAGTCTTCTGACCACTCTAAGCAACAATGCAAGCATGTTCGGGATGCGATTCTGTCCCTAGAATTGCAAAATGTTGCTTCAGGATTGGGTTGCATCGACACCCGAACTATTGATAGGGAGTGAAGTATTTGAGCGTGTCGATCGCTTCACTTATCTTGGAATTCTCATCAGCCCTTGTGGTCTGGTATGTGACGAAATCTCAGTACGGATACAGAGGGCTCGACTAGTTTTTGCTAACTTGCGTAATTTATGGCGTAAGAGAGATATCCGTCTATCAACCAAAGGACGGGTTTACTGTGCAGCAGTTCGTTTCGTCCTGCTTTATGGAAGTGAAACATGGCCGGTAAGAGTAGAGGATATCCGTAGACTACCTCGACGTGCGATGTTCATTGGTATAGGAGTAGATTGGAAGAAAGCTAGGGGCGGCTAGACCAAAAACATGGCACAAGTACATGAAGTCATTGACAAGTGGTCTGAGTCATGTTGGTAGGTGTAGACTACCTGGTTGGGGACCGCGAGATGATAGCAACCGATGGTTAGAGACCTTGAATGACATGGCTCAAAATTATTTGCAATGGCGCTGGTGCATCCACTCTTTGTGTTCTCCCAAATTTTGATCTTCTGATTCCCCCTTGTCTCTTTTTTTCTCTTCCCAAGTTCATTTCACTGTATTACACTTATTAACTAACATCTCCAAACACTAATCTTTCTGATTACTGCTTATACTCTTATTACCTCTACCACTACTGGATTTGAATCGACCACTCTATCTCTGTGCTAATGTGGTGTGGCAACTCGACCTGATGTACGTACGTACAAAGTTCTACGTTGTTACTGACTGACTGACTGACTGATACAATCCACTGAAGAGTATCATGATGATTTATAATAGATTGCAAACATCATGCTACTCTTAAAATGTACTTTCCACTTAAACAAGCGCACGTTTAATGCTGCTAGGTAATTTCGTTTCTGCATCGAGAAAACCCGTGAAACCGGTTTTGGACATTTCGTAAAAAGATCTTATGGTACTGAAGAGATTCTCAATAGATCCTACAAGATTTGCAAAATATTTCTCTGGGAACACACTTCTTGTAAGCGCTGCAACCAGAAGCACACTGCATTAGAATATTAATTCAGTAGGTAAACAAAAATCAGCCATTTTCCTCATCTTACAAAACATGTTGAAGTTCATGTTTACATAAGAATCAATGATGGACGACGAAGAAGGAGACCAGTCAAGAATTGCTCAATTATGAAAAGAGAAATGCAGGTCACTTATTGAGAGAGATTATTACAGCTCAATCAGTGTGTCACTCAATTCGGTACACCGAAATAATTTCTCAGCATAGCTTCAATATATAAAAATGATGAAAACTGATTTGTTGTGTAAGAATATGTAATACTTTGTCCGTACATAGCCTATGAACATACACCATGATAATATCAGCAGTTAAAGTGATTTTTGTGTTTTTGTGATTGGTGAACGGAATTTCCTGTTTCTACCGATACAAGATCCTTGATTGTGAAGACCACTTGTTCCATTTGGTAAATTGCTGTCACGAGTCTTAGAGAGATGTAATAACGTTCACTCTCAAGCATGAGACATTATTATTAACACCACTTGATTGTAAGTGTTTTGTTGGGAACATACAAAACTGAATAAATTCTGTCCCTAAACTAGTTAGATGTTCGTATGATTTGTTTGTTTCATATATACTCTTATAAACATATTGTGTCTTCTAGTAGGTAACCACTAAATTTACTGTTCAGTTAAATATTTATGTTTTTTTAAGACCAATCGCAATAAAGCAATACGATTTCATAAATTCTCATCAGAGTTTAACGTTAACTGCTTCATGTAATCGCAACGAAATATATCCGAAATGAAACTATAGTGCACTTGTGAAAAAGCGCTCAGTGTATAACCGGTTGCCTTCATGAGCGCACTTGTAAAAATCAACAAACAAATGTACAAAAATTTCATGATTTTGACATATTTTTTCACTAAGATATTTTCCCCACTATTTGTATATTCACTCCCATTACTTGCTGACCTTTATGACGTCATGAGCATGACTTTCAGGTATATATTTGAAACGGTTCCTCAAATGTTATGTAGATATTATATAAACACATAATGCGTACTGTTACAGAGTTCTGTGATCCTTCTGTAGCCTCGCGAATCAAAAGAACAATGCGAGACAAAATTTGAAAGTGACAGCTACCGAAGGCAGAACACATATTTGCTACAAATGATTTAACTTCGATTGATATTGTCATCAGCATTTAGATTTGTCCTGATTGTAGGATGATAATGTTTTCAAATCATGCTCGGCCACGATCAGAAGAATAGCGTGCTATTAACGAAAGTATCCATCAGAACCATGAATAACCTGTACAGTAAAGAGATTTCCCTTGTACGTTTATAGAAAGTAGTTCGTAACAGTGTCTCGACAATTATGAACTCGACCTGGTTACGTCCACGTTATTCTGAAATAAAAATAGAAAATCAAATGTGAATCAACATTTTCAAGAAATATTTTATGTATATTACACAAAATCATATTATGTACAATGTGTGACTAGCATGATGTAGATTGAAAGTTAAGTTTGGTTCACTGAGACAACGATAGCCTTTAGAAGGCGATATTAATTACAACTGTCTCACCAACAATCAACAGAATAAACATCGGTTGTTCTTTGTTGGACATTCCTACTGAAAGCAAAATTCAATCGCATTCAGTCAAGATTAGAAATAACATGAGCCACTATCAGAGGCACATTTATCGAGGACGTTAGCACGATCGAGCATGATGAAGTTTGTCCACACTTCCTGTGTTTAACATATTTTCACAGTTACGTTTTTGATGGCTTCCGAACTTATGGTGTAAGTCATTCTTATTTGTTGTGCAATTTCATAAAATGATCAAACCAATTGTATTGTCTGCACTTATTATTGTAATAACTTTTTTTTAACCCTCGTAAAACTCTCCAGTTATTTTATCTCCCATGATCTTAATTTAAACACTGCGGTTTACCTGTTTGTCCGCACTTGGTTTCCCATTCTTTAACAGATAGTAGTATGCGTTCATAACTTTGGTTCATCTGACTCTAGTTTCATTTCCCAGTTCTGGGCTTGTGCTATAATTGATTGTTGTATTTCTCTTTCAGCATTGAATTGACGTAGGGCATTAGCACCTGCTTAGCCGTCGAATCGTTTTTCTTCACGTTCTCTCATCTAACTTTGTTCATGTACGTCACAAAGTGTGACTCTGATGCACTGAACAGCTAGTTAGATCCAAACCGCCACGATGATGTAACACATTCAGAACCTGAACATCTTAATCTTCTGTTTTCACTACCGGATCGTCGTAATCTCAAGTATGCGTGATTTCTGATGGTCATGGTAATATAATCGGTCGTCTGAAAATTAGCTGTGTTCAAACGTCGATTTCACGTGTATCGAAATTAAGTGATTAGACGTTACTGTGGAATTACCAAATGTATTCTGAAAATCAATGCAAAATATATTGCAGTTTACACATTTAACTAGATTGATAATGTTACGTCCTACTTTTACTTACGGTAGAATACGATACTTAACTAACGACACTCGACTGTGCAGAACACTAGAGTTGTAAATGAAAAAACAGGAGAGGCGGGCAAATTGATTTTTGTGTAAGAATCAAAGACGTACAGAAAAACATAGTGTTGGCTACAACATCATTATAATTCAGCCAGTCCTGAAGCATGCAAGTTATATTATCGTCGGTATTCTGGAAAACTCGATATCGATATAAGAAAACATGACTGTCATATAACATCAATGTGAGCACTTTATTTAAGTTAGATTGAAACATACATTCGGCGCTGAATGCAATGGATTGTTCACACTCTATACTTTAACTAGGCTCAAAGAGCACTTATTTATTTATTTTATTTTATTTATTTATTTGAACACATAAATATTGGTACAAGAGAGCGCCAATATATATGCGCCACACAAAACAATGAAAATTCGAAGAGAGATATAAATAAAACTAAGGAGCGCAAAAGAAAAAGAGAACGATAACAAAGAGATTGGTGTAAGGTAGTGTGGTAGTAACGAGGGAACGGAAAGGTACAATCAGAAGAAATCTTTCAGGTAAGGGAGACACAACCACTTTTTATGAAGAAAGTAAAAGAAGGTTACAGCAGGATCGCCGATGGCTTCTATCCTGAGCCATATCTGATAACGTCTTTAGCCACTGCGTAGCACCATCTCTCAGACTCCAACCAGGGAGTCGTGAAGGACCAACACAAGCCAGTCCTTTGCAGCTTTCTTGCATACCACGACACCATGTCATGCACTGACCACCTCTCCGCTTTTTCCAACCAGTCCCAGAGTTGGCAAATAATGCACGACATGGAATTCTCTGGGATGACATTCGTAGAACATGTCCAAGCCACCGAAGTCGGTGTTTCAAGATGGTGACACCAATTGAATTATCATCTCTGTGCCCAAACACACGATGCCGAACCTCTGCATTACTGACATGGTGTTGCCACTGAATGTCAGCAATCCTTCGGAGACAGCGATAATCGAACACAGAGAGTCGTCTAACGTCCTCAACTCGAAGAGGCCAGGTTTCACAAGCATAGAGCAAAACTGCTCTCACCGACGCGTTGTAAATCCGACCTTTTACAGCCAGACTAACATCACGAAGGCGCTAAAGATGGCCCAGATTGGCATAAGCCACTCTGGCTTTCACTATACGTGCATTGATCTCATCACTCACACCCCCACCAGCACTTATGCAGCTACCCAGATACATGAACTTCTCGACTACTTCTATCTGCTCACCATCCAGGGTGAGTACAGGATTGGAATCCTGCCAGTCTTATAGAAGTACTTTGTACTTGGAAGGTGCAAAGCACATACCATACCTACGGACACTGATTGTCAACTAAGTAAGTGCGGATTGCATGCCTTGGGCATTATCGCACAGTGAGACAGTATCGTCCGCATACTCAAGATCGAGAAGTCTTTCTCCAGGCAACAGATCCACACCACCATTACTTACATTCATCAGAACTGTTTCCAGAATGTCATCGATGACAAAGTTGAAGAGGAATGGTGAGATTGGGCAACCCTGCCTAACCCCACTGCTCGAATGGAACAATGATGAGAGGTGGTTGTATGCCCTCACTCTGCCTGAGGTGTTTTTATATAGGGCCTTTAGGATGTTTATAAACCTCTCAGGCACACCCTTCTTCAATAGACAATCCCAGAGAACAGTCCTATCCAACGAATCGAAGGCAGCCCTGATGACAAGGAACACTACGATTGTTGACCTTTGATAAGTATGGAGGTGTTCTAACATTTGGCGGAGGGTGAATATATGATCAATACATCCTCGACCAGAACGGAACCCAGCCTGCTCCTCGCGAGTCAATCATTCTCGAGTTTTGAACAACCTACGAAGTATGACGGAAGCCAATAGCTTGGACGCAATCGGAAGTAAACTTATCCCTCGATAGTTGTTGCAGGAACGACGTGAACCCTTTTTAAAGATAAGGACAACTGTCGAATCATTCCATGACGTTGGTACACACTCTAGTTCCCAAGCCTTTGTAAACAACGTCGTCAATTCCTGAGTCAAAAAGTCACCACCATCTTTAAAAAGAGCCGGAGGTAAGTCATCTGGGCCAGGTGATTTGTAGCGCTTCAAGAGTTGGAGTTCCTTGCGGACTTCCTCCTCGTTTGGTGGATCAGTCGTCACCGGCCATGGAGGGCAGGATAGTCTGACCGATGTTGACGGAGCAGCAGGCCAGTTGAACTGCCCTTCGAAGAATTCTGCCCATCATCCAAGACGTCGATGGATGTTAGTGATTGGCATCCCAGCATCCTCGCAGATTGTTTCACTCACACCAGATTTCTTGCTGCCAGTGGCTCGGATGAGCTGGAAGAGCTTCCGGTAGTTACTAGATGCAGCTTCTGCTTCCAGCTGATTAGCACGCTCCGACCACCAGGCTTCTCGGTCCTTACGCAAGCTTTGCCCAATTTCCCTACGTAACATCCTTGGCTTATGGTCAAACCCAGGGTCACCCGGAGTAGACCGACAGGCTTCAATAAGTTGTAAGGAACCAGAAGAAACCCAGTGCTTATAAGCGGGACGTTTCGCAAACCCACAACTGACTGTTCCCGCCATTTTCATGGCGTCATGCAATAACAACCAATGTTCATTTAAACTTTTCGGTGGAGTGGTAACTAGCCTAGAGACTAGCTCGGTTCGATACTTATTTGCAACAGAAGTTGCAACCAGCTTGCTAATATCAATCCTTTGCTGGCATGCACTTCGTTGTCCACTGAAAAGTAAGGCAAGATTGGCGCAGACCAAGGCATGGTCAGAGTCCAGATAGGTACTCAAAAAGGGGCGGCAGTCTTTTACACAACCACGCCAGCGGTAGCTGATCACGATGTGATCAATCTGAGTCCAGGCTTGGGATGCAGAGGGAGGACGTCAGGTGGCACATCGGCGATGACTGTGCCGAACGTTAGTGCTAGCCAGAAACAGGTTGTGGTCTGTGTGAAGTTGCAGTAGACGGTCCCCATTATCTGACCTGCGACCAACGAGTCCCCATCGGCCACCTAAACGACTATCTCCTGTGCCTAGACGCCCAACTTGAGCATTCAAGTCTCCGGCTAGTACTACAATATCTGTCGAACGCACTTTCTGGAGAGGAACAGATAACTGGTGGTAAAACTCATCCTTGATTGCATCCGGGCTGCAATCTGTCGAAGCATAGGCGGAAATGTCGAAAAGACATCGTTTCTCACGCCGATTTCTTCTCACTTGGATGGAACTTTCTAATCAAACAGAACATAAGCGACTGTTAATAGGGATTCAATCGACTAGTGCTGCCTCAGCTCTAGCGCTTAGTGCGACACCAACGACAGCAAGACCAGACGAAGATGCCACAGGTTCCCGGATAACCGCACGTAAAACAAGCTTTTCGAAACGACAGATGAAGGTCGAATTTGTAGTACTTCGCCAGAGTCTTGAATACGGGTCTCGGATAGACAACAAACATCAATATTAAGACTTTCCAAAGACATAGCCAGCCCTATCTGTTGTCCGACCTGCACTAGTGTGCGAACGTTGAAGGCAGCCAGTTTGAATGGTGCACGTGGTTTCAGAAAAATTGATTCAGTTCTCGTATTCCGTGGTAACATACAATTTTCAACCGGAAAGTGACTCGAGAACGTTTAGATACAGTCGAATTTCCACCAAAGACGAGCCGCTGTATAAATATAAAAGAGGGTGAATAATGTGCAAATAATAATAATAACAATGACAATAATGGTAATAATAATAATAGTATTAATAATGACAATAATTGTAATGATAATAATTTGAATCAATTTATTGTTTTTCGAAGCGAGAAAAGTAATTTCCATAGACATGAAAAGTTCATCATTCGTGTGTGGGCTGTGATACTGCCCGGGTGCCCAAACCGAAGCAGGTGGTTATCTTAGGGGGCCACACCCCGAGCCTTTGACCTAATAGTCTAACCCACAAGGCAGTGGAGCATCGTAAGGAGATGCAATCCCATGGTAGCCGGTGACCAACGATTGGTTCATACGCCATTTGTTCCCGCAGGATACTGGAGCCCATGTGCACCATTGGTTTGTGATCCGGTTAAAGCGCCGGACATCCGCTTTTCATCCTCTCATTTTCGTAAACAACACCCCCGCCACGAGAAGGAAATGAGTAGGACTTCCCTGACAGAGGCTGTATACGCGCGGCCGTGTGAGAGTATTTCGAGAGGGAGAGCGGACTCTCCCCACTCTCGGCCGTACCAGGGTATTCGGGGGCCTCAAAGAGCACGAATTCGATGGTAACAAACAGACCAATATTATAGATGGAAGCCCTGAGTATATGGTGTGAATAAATAGTATAGTGTGGTTTGATGCGAGAAATAGTATACACATGACATATTTGTTACATGAAACAGTCTAAGTACTAAAACTGTCAGTTTGATTATTGACCTCAACTTTCAAAACCATGGTGTTCGTTCAGGAATGATATTAAATGAAGAATGCATTTATGCATTCTCTCCAATGGACAAAACTCAGTGCAACCATATAGAACCAAAACTGTTTCTCTTATTGGAACATAGATTAGATTAAAGTATGTTCCATGCACGATTGCGCTGATGAACGCTGATTGGCTAATTATTACCAAATCAGAGCTAGTCGATACTTGGAGAACACTCCAGAACCTTCTCATGTAGAATCTATAAATATTCCAATGTTTATGTGATTGTGCTTCTTACTTCCATCTACTCTTCTTATTTGGAATAAAATTTTCTTCATATGCAATTGTGTTCTGATTTGGGGACTTATCGAGTGATTTAGTGTCCAAGAATACTAAGCAATGGGAGTAACTGGAATCCAATAAGAAAGAATTATAACAGTTTCCGACACCGTGGCCTGATTAAATTTACAGAACCTTTCCTTCGAGTACGGTTACGTTTTTCAATGACCGTGTTTCCCTGTGTTATACACATACATATTAATCAACTTACAAGTTATCAAGCAAAGTATGGCGGTCCAGTATGTCGACACTCATCAAAAATTGTTGAATAGAACAATGAAAATGTTTATTGAAAGACCAAATAGTTTGAAAGAATCAGATAGGATTCAAGGATTGTGAACGATACTTTATTGGTAATTTCTTCCAAAATTTAAGTAAATTTATAAAAGTACGTACAAATGTAAAGGGAACTGATCACGCTATGGAAACGCAAGTGAGCAGTCCTATGGGAAACAGATTTGGAGAAGGCTTTGTAAAGTTATGTTTTTCTGTGATATTAGAACTGCTTTAATAATAGACCTAATCCTAAAATTGTAGAATTTTCATGACGTAACTGTCTAATCTATAAGATCTTACGTGGAGGTCACATTATTATCTACACCAACTCTTCACATCGTAACAATGATCAATATATGATGAAGAACTTGCTTACACTAGAGATAGTACAATATATTTAATATGAATTAAAGATATTACGTAAGATTCAGCAGGGACCACACCTGCAAGGCCGAGCCATGACATCTGATCAACTTGAATTAATTCGATTCATTGTTCCCACCTTCTCGATCGTTGGGTTTTTCTCCGCGTTAAGTGTTGGACATCTATTTCCGCAAATGTCTCGCGTTCAGCTTTGATGGTTGTATGGTTAGAGCCCAATACCGCTACACTACTCTCCCATCAGAATCAATGTGCTGTTGATTCGATACCTAATTGGATGGGATTGTCGCGCGCCGGTACCAAAATAATAAGATTCCTCCGAGATTTGATAAGCTGAAAGATAAACCAAAAAGAAGGCAGCAGCAACTGATTAAGAAATACATGTAATATCTTCAAAATATATGTTTATATGCTTAACAAGCACAGAGCTACAGCGAAATGTATCTTATATGTATGTCTGTTTCCACCGTCCAAATATCAGACTCTGAAACCTTCTGGTAATTAGGAATCATGACACGTTAACAGAAGAACCGGTTGGTTTTCATCAGTTGACTGATATAGAATGGACTGAGTTGTCGATGCTTAATTTGTGATTAAGCTATGAGATAAGATGAATTGTAGTTCATTTGTATAGTTCTGGCGTACATCAACCAAACAAGTTCTCCTTCGATCAATTCGTAAATGTAAGGGTGAACAGACAATAATTCCAGATAAGTACAATGCATACTAATTTTTGAGGTCATCACTGTAAATTATTGTTCGGGTGATAAACAACAAACTAATATTGATTTATCAGACTGTCAGGAAGTCAAAACTCGAATAACAAATGAAATATACACCTCAAATATTTTACAATAACTTTTACATATCTCAACTAACAAAGGAGTCTCGTAAGTCAGTAATGACTGATAAGTATTGGTAGGAAGTAAAGAAAACTAAAAGATCGAGTGAGACAGAAATCAAGTTGAACAGATTAAGCAGAATTGTAACTAAATGCTTACTAGTTTGTTACAACCACGATCATTAGCAATTCAATGACATTTATTCTTCTTCATACAGGAAAGTTTACATTCCAGCGTGCATTTAAAAAACATCTGTGACAACCAGCAGAGTCACACACATTAGTTACTAAGTAGGTTTAAGAAATAAGAACAAATTATCGACGTTAATTTTAGATGGGTATGCAAAACATTATTATAGTCTTCATAGATAACTTATAAATCCTTTTGTTACTTGGCACAGTGTAAATTAGAATTCTTCGTATATAGAAGACATACATAGTTTAATGATGTACAGCGCTGAAATATTTATAAAATTTGATAATCACGGGTGATAATATTTTATGATACAATATACATTGTTTTGAGACAATGTGACCTGATAAACATTTTACCATTCTCATTACATTCAATTATATTTTAAGTAGTTAGTATTGTTAGATATATTATTGTATGTAATTTGATGTATGTTTCTATGTTAATTCGGTATATAAACAGCTTATATTAAAAGATTCAGTCAATATTCATCACACTACTAGTGGAAGCTCATATCGAATGTTTATACATGTTTCATTGTAATAATTAAATTATGTTCGTGCATTGGTTAGTTATGTGATGACATAACATTTTGCACAAGATGTTTGAAGAGATTACTAGTTCATCTAATCTAGGTGTGGAACGAATACTCTATGACGAAAGACTAATAAGCTAGCTATTCTGATGCGTCTCAGTCCCGCTAACTAGACAGAGAAGTTCAAGTTCTCAAGAGGTAAATATATTTCACAAGCAGCTAAAAGCACGAACAACCAGGACGATAAGTCCAGTTAATAATACACTCATTGATATATTGATTCATACACCTAATTTTGAATAATAATCAGAATAAAATTGCTTATATGGAAAATACTTAGGGTTATAACATATCATGTGCTGAGTATAGTTCATGCTAACTTAATACAAGTATACTGTATGTTATACAGAATAAAATGTAACTCTGGGAAACAGAATTAAATACTATTGAAGATGCCACAGGTATTCTAGGTTTGACGACGCTTTAACCAGTATTACCTAATATGAATTGTACCCACCAAGTGAAGTCAAAAGACAGAAGCGAGGAGGTTCGAAGATATATTTGATAGGCTATCAATATATCGAGGATCGTCTGATCTAATCTGGCTAGCGATTGCAGGGATTGTTGAGCACGGCGTTCCCAACTCGTGATCTGGTATGGATGCACGACCGAGCGACTTCAGCTAGATGAGTCCATTAAAACTAATGTGGTTAGCATCCAATTTCGAAGACTTACAGAGCTATTTATTTTGAGGATTTATTTACCGCTACATTATACTGAATAACCATCACATTAAATCAAAACGGAATTAATGTCGAACAAAAATCACAATGAGTAAATTATCAATCTAGTTTTGACTTTTCATTCCATCATATCAGAATTTAAGAAAAAAATAAGGCATTTACAAAATGGGTTCTGGGGATCTAACATCCAGAATAAATTTTGACTGTGTTGCTAGTTATTGAAAGGACATTTACTTCATTTTAGTGCGTGTTTCTTCTAAATTTGAAAATCTGGTTAACATAGTTTATTGAATTTAGTCAAAGCACGATGTTAGACACTAACACCATTGGATGCCGGCTCAGTGGTCTAATGGTTAAGTGCTCAGGCGCGAAGCCAGTAGGTCCTAGGTTCGAATACCGCTCGCGGAATCGTGGATGCGCACTGCTGAGGAGTCCCATACTAGGACGAAGCGGCCGTCCAGTGCTTCCAGGTTTCCAAAGGTGGTCTAACATCAATTGATTCATGATCTCAACCAAAAACTTAACAATCTCCACAACCCCCATACTGATACTATAAAATTTGATTGTGAAGTTATTTTTTGCTTCACATGGTTCATGAACTTAAGAGTGTTCAGTACATACACGTATAGTTGAAATTAAGTTTTACAACACTAGACAGAAATCCTAAACACATGCCCTTCGTCTTGGGAATATATATATATAGAATACGTATCCGTTTGTTAGAAAATGATCTCATACGTCGTGATGACATCTAATAAGGAAAGAACTTTCATTTAATAATTCCCAGAGATTATGTAGAACCTACTAATAACAAGAACTCTTACTACAAAACGTTTAAGAAAACTAGGTCTGAACATTTTGAACACGTTTTTTGAAATGGAACGTTGCACTTGAATGAATATAACAACTAGAGATGTAATATTAACCTTTGGGATATAAGTCATGGCTTTAAAAACATGGTGTACTGCAATGAATCAATGTCAGTTATCTCCATTCAAATTATGATGTACCTAATATTTCACTTCCACCTTCATGTACAATTAGCACTTCATGCACAAATGCAATTAGAATCACACCTAACGTATGTCATCGTCTTCGTTCTGTTTGTAATTCATAATATGGTTAATTTAATTATAAAATGGAGTAATTAGAAGTCTTTTCCCTCATATGACTAAAAACAGAGAGTAAATACCAGTTGTCTGCACATTCATTAAAGACAAAATATTGAAGACCATAAAATTGCTGAAATGTACTAGAAACTTTTGATGCTGCCTTCTGATGTTATACATCGTTGTGTAAAATTGAACATTTTAAGAACTGTGTATTCTGCCTTGTCTTGTTGGTCTGATTAGACCACGAGAAACATCGTATCATAGCTGTTTTGCAAGGCTTTTTGATAATAGAGTATCTATTCGTGAAAACGTGTGTTGAATTACGTGAACAGTTTCAATGCAATCATTGTCTATGTGATATTTCTTGATTCGAAACCTCGAATTGAGTGTTCGACAACGACAATTACTGATCAACATAACAACGTTAAAATAATAAAGTGCTCAAGTTTTTATGACTAGATTTCACCAACTGAAATCGGTGTGTTCCTTTGCAAGCATAAACTAGATGACTAATTTGTGAAATAGAAATAGATTAATAGTCGAATCGAATATCTTAGGCATGTAATACAATCAATGTAAATATGTATTAAATAGATAACTGTCTCTGAAACTCACTTGATATTACTAATTTATGTTTTTCTTACACCTTTACTAAAAAGTACAGAATTCGAACATGTATCAAGTATCGAAATGTTTTACAAAACTTGCAAGGTCTGCTCCTCAATAAAATGCCTGCTAATAAAGACGACAGTCAGTAATGTAACAGAAGTACTTTCCGATGGATGGTTGATATCATCAAATCGCACACAGTACTTCGATATTACAAAAACTATTCTTATTACTGAAAAGTTCGATCTGTTTATTCTGTTAAATATCGGTACGAAATACAAAAAAACAATCTACTCTGCCAAACAATATGAAAACTATTGGAAAATGCGCAAATCTGTTGAAACTTTGAATATGACAAGTGAAATTTGTATATTTTTCAAGCACAAAATGACATTCTCTACTTTTTGTTATCGTTGTGTGTGTTTTTTTCACACGGAAAGTAACAAAACGGGTAAGTTTTCAAAAAATGACGAAACAAGAGAGTGAAAGAGTGAGGGAGTAGGAAAAATTATTTCAATCTTCTAATGTGATGAACTACAATGTGGAATGATTATTCATTTTCTAAAAACGATATAATTTTAGTTGTATTCATTGTTTACCCACACATCCCCCGACTCTACAACCACCCACCTCAATAATTACGTGAAACTAATAATAATAATAATAATAATAATAATAATAATAATAATAATAATAGAGTAAGTACTAGTCACCTAGAATAATAATGTTCAATGTGTCAGGCATTCAGTTCGAATTTATGAACAAAACTGTATTACTTCTCGGTGTTGTTGTTGTTGTTGTTGTTCTCTTCTTATGCGTTTCTCCTCGTGAAATTACAATTATCTTCGTTAGTTCACCCATTCTCCATCTCCTCCCTCTCTTTCTAACTCCCTCTTTGAAAATTGAAATTTGTATATTGTAAACTAAATTTTAGAAAAAAAAATGTAGAGGAGATCACAAATGAAACTGTGAAATTCCATTTTGACTAGTAGAAAAACAAGCAAACAACAGTACTATTAATCTTTTTTTTATATATATAAGCTGTCTAGAAAATTTTGAATACCTTTTTTTCATTTATGATATTCAATAGTATCTATGTGATTTTAAATTCAATAAATTAAGCAATGTTAATAGTTTCTATTTAAGCTCAGTTTCTATCGAATTCCTATCATTATCATGAATACTATTCACATTATTACCGTTGGCAACATTATAATTATAACTGCAATTATTATTGCTATTACTAATACTACGACTGTGGTGTACGGTACTTATGTTGACAACACAAAAGTAGTATGTTTCATAAGTCAGAAATGGAATGTCTGGCTGAAGAAGATTGAAATGATCGAATTGAAGGGAACACGAATGTAAACAAATAGTACTTGTAATAATAAAAGGAATAAACGAATGATGAAATTTGTAAAATACAATTAATAGAATATATGCAAAGAAAATAATTAATTTATGGTTTTCATATTTGACAAAGACATGGATCTTTCCTAGCTCAATGATCATTCACTACTCTACTACTGTAGTGAACAAGAACACGGGTGGGGACAATCGAATGTATTCAACACAAAATTACAGGACTTGGTAATAAAATTTAACAATCATAAAGTAAAGGCTTAATTTGCAAAATGTCCATCGATTGCCTCAAAATGAATCAGACTTCATTGTTCTTGCATTTTCATACAAATTGCATTCTGTTTCCATTCTTTACTGTTCGATCCTCTTGTCTCTCTGCTGACAGACCTTCTGTTCACGACTAACATCATATAATACTTATGTCAAAATAAGTAGCACACACCACACTACACTACTACTATAGCTACTTTAGCAATAATAATGCTATATATTTTAGGATTGAATGAAGAAACTTTATTTCAAACTGCTATAAAAGATATCAGCGTGTCAGCTATTCGTTTAGTAAGGCATTATATAAAGTTCAGATTATTACAAATATTACGCTTAAATGTGTTAATGATTAAGGCTTTATTATGGCTTTAGTGTTTACAAAATGTGAGGAAAGAAAGCTCAATCAAGAATTGATGTAAACACTTCTCATTTCACCTTTTTACTACTTTAAGTATTATTATTCATAATTGATTGAATTATTAAGTACTATTTGACTATATCGATGAATTCACACTGGCGAAATGTATTATGTTAGAACAACACAGATATAAACGAACAATATTTTATTTATCAGTATGAGATTGTGAAGATTATTAAGTTTTTGATTTAGATCATGAATCGATTGATGTTAGACCATTATTGAGAACCTGAAATCACTGAACGGTCGTTTCATCCTATTATGGGACCTCCATCATCCCACTCGAAGGATTCTAACTCAGGACCTTCGATCTCGCTCGTGAACGCCTAACCTTTAGACATAGATAGATGAAAGTATTGAACATATCAAGGCAAATTATAAGTCACCAATAGACTGCATAATTACAGACAATAGACAAAAAGTATAAATTGATTGTAAGTAGACAAGTGTACTAGAAGTGATAAGAATAATTAAGGTTTTAGACAACAGTTCAATATAGAAAGTAGACCGAATTTGTACAAATGGACACTAAAATAACGTTCACTAAAAAAGATTACGTAATGAGCAGCGTGTATGTTAACACATAGTTTAGGACATAGGGGTAAAGATATAAAGAAAAACAAACGAACAAAATCAAGAAAACCACGTGCTAAATTATATCTGGTCAAGGAAAGAACAACAGTGTCAACAATTTTTTCCATGCACATAAATTACGGTTATAGATTCGGATCCTTAGAGTTTCTGTTACTGGTAAGCCTTGCAGATTGAACGCTATATTCGTCTCCTAAGCTATTCTGTAACCCCCAAGCTAGAACTATATAGCGACCTGAACACGAGAGAGAAGACTCAAAGTATGCGAGAAGTAGTTTACTTTAAGGTTCGTTCTAATACAGAAAATACAGGGTTTTTATAAAATTTCAAATGTCCGTAAGGTGCTAGAAGATTCTGGAATGCTACTAAACATAATAGCAGCCGGCCAATCAGAACCTCTACATGTGACGTTTCGCTTTCTTGATATTTTTGGTAAAAACGTTAAGTGAACGCTGATTGGACGAAACGCTTCTTAGTGATTCCTGATGCTTGCTTGTCTTTTGCAACCAATTTTCTGGATCACCCCAAAAGTTACATGTAACAGATGGGATGGAATCCCAGTGGGAAATGATTTGATTTTATCTACTATACGACCATTGTTAACTAGGTGTTCTAATTTAAACTGCGTATTGTCATTGTCTAACACTTTCTAAATAACACAAAAAATACTCATTCGTCTGTTAGGGTGTTCGATAGTATGCCTAATATATCTGTATTCACTGGAGTACCTGAATTTATAGATGTACATCAAAGAGGCAAGTTCATATGAAATGTATTCTTTGTTATAGTAAGTATCACTGGTCGAATGAAAAATTCCAATATACTTTTACTATTTTTGTCAATATTAGTACACCTATCTATTTAACCATTATGTGTAGTTATACAATTTATTTCCAGGTGATCATTGATTTATCTTATGCTTAATATGTTAGTTTAATGTTTCCACATTCCCCCCCCGAAAAAAATCCATCATATACTAGAGTAAAGACTAATAATTATCTAATTGGAAACAATATTATTCCTAATATTCACCATGGAGATATTCACTCTTTTTTTCGCTTCTCTCAACAGTAAACTACCCTATTTTACCAAGGTAAAATTTTCATCTGGATTATATACTGTATTTATCCTACATAATATAGAGTCATTATTTCGGTTGGCTTTCAATAACATGTTTGATTACTTCAATGAACAATATATTATAGTTGCTGGCCATATGTCAAGTTCACATAGGTTATTCTAGTTTACGGACAGGTCAATTTATTCATTCTTCTTGAGTCATATTTTGATTTTGTGAAGTGTTAGCTTCGCCTTGCTTAGTCACACTTCAATTTACCTATATATATTGAGTAACGCTTAATTAAAATGAGTTGGCTAAGATGCCTTCTGTCAGTCCGTTTTACTTCGCTCTATCCTCTTCAATTCTTTTGCTCCGTCTCCAATGATTATCTGTTCAGATCGACCATTGTATGAAATATGCGCATTCAGTTTTCATTCTCGTATTTGATTTATTTAATTTCATTATTTGTTATTACTAATCGATAATTATATGCGAGGATAGACGATACGTATAAGTCGATAATGATAATCGGGTAAAATATAACTGGAGTCCGATACAAAAGGTCACAAAAATATGTTGTAGCTTTCGTTGTGCTCAGATGAATTCCGAATAACTATTTATGTTTCGAATTATTTGAGTTATAGCACGAACTAAGAGTCCAAAAAATAAAGCAACTGAATTAAGAAAACACAAGCACAAACGAATGTACTGTATTTGGAATTCGAAATCGCACAATCAACCAGTACAAAAGTATGATTAGTTCATTCAAACACCACATCCACCACAGCTTAAATAGAAGTACAAGTGTTTGCGATCGGTTGTATGTTTTCTTGTTAAGTTCATCCTGAGTCTGTCCGACATTGTACTGGATTAAAACTCTGTATTATCTAGAATATGCTCATTAATAATGGAATTAACAAAAGAAATCGGAACAGACTCACCTGGAATTGTATACAATCAACATATCGGTTTTGTACTGAAATGATTCATATCTCGAATTGGAACCATAGATTTTTCAACGCTATCCCCCCCACGAAATAATGTTGGGTCTTTATATTCCCAAGTTATGAATAATGTGGCTTCATTTAAACCATATTTCTCACATTGATTAGAGTAAACATTAGAAGTGTTTTTGTGATAAGGATGAACAACAGTTGATATGAAATCATCAGAATTGTAATCAAAATCGAGCTCATTTAGTATTCGTGCTTTGCATTGAACAAGTTATTCACAAGGAGCAAACGCATTATGAGAATAGGTAATACATGATATGACATCAAGATTTGATCCTACTGAAATATTTTCATGAAATTGACTAAGAATGTCATTGCAGAGCAATGGATCATTAGAAAAATTAGCATCTATCATGACTGCCTCAGATTTTTGATAATGAATAGGTTCATTTAACATATTTTCCTCAGATTTGTAAGAAATTTCATCAGAAATATGTGAATCATTAGGAAAAGCCATACCTTGTACAATAGCACGAGAATTCTGATAAATCAATTGGTTAGAAACTGTTTTTTCGCAAGAATTCTGAATTTGATTGAACTCTGAACTGCTTTTTGACTTTACACTGTCTATTGCGATCATTGATAAAGATAAATCATCATTATAAATACTCGACTCAGTAGAATCAAAATTACAAGACTTAATATTAGTTGCAATAACATGAACATTAGTATTGCAGACTGACTGAATATGTTCAATATCACCACATTTAAAGCATTTAGAATTACGAAATTTACATGAATTAAAAGCATGGAACTTGCCACAGGACAAACACTGACCAAACTTGTGCCCATCTTCGTGAAACGCACTGCAACTCCGCAATGAATTATCTGCATAACCTTGAGTATGCACTGGATTAGGATAACGTGATGTAGTAGAATTTTTGATGTCCTGATGAATCATTTTAGGAAATTCCCTTTCTTTACTGCAATCAAAATTTGCATACTTGACATAGTCTAGTAGTAATTCCTTGAGAGTTGTATAAGTAAGCGAAATAGGCTTTTCCGGCATAGTCAGAGTTCTTAATAAGCTGTATGCTTCTTTACCGATGAATGTGAGGAAATATGCCACAATATTAATATCCCCATCATCTTCCTTGGTCATGACCCAGATTTCGAACCTTTCGAAATAATCCTCAAAAGCTTCAGAAGTTGAATGAATGTCTTACTTTTCCATTGCAGGCTCAATCGCGACGCCAATATAATGTTTCGAATTATTTGAATTATAGCACGAACTAAGAGTCCAAGAAATAACGCAATTGAATTAAGAAGATATAGGCACAAACGAATGTTCAGTATTTGGAATTCGAAATCGTGCAATCAACATGTACAAAAGTATCATTAGTCAATTCAAACACCACATCTATCCACACAGAATAGAATAGCACTTATTTGTTGCGATTGATTTGATTAATTGAACAATTATTGGTTGGATAGCTGGGTGGTCATATTTTTTAGGTAACAATGTACATTTAAATTTATGATGAATTATAGAACCACCATTTTACCCAATTACTTTGTTTCGCTTTCAACCGTGCAAGGGAGCGTATCTAACTCACCTAGGCACCTATTCTTTAGTCCGAACCTTAGTTTGGACCTTGCATGTATATGACGAGATTGAAAATCCTTCCGTCAATTATAAAACAGTGGGTGGAACGAATGTTCATATTAAGTATTTATCATAGTTTTTTCTTATTGAATTGCATTTGCGAGATCATACGAATTGACATTTAACAATGACTTACGTCTTCATAGAGATATAAGGGTGGCACATGTTTACATCGAAGGAACAATAATCATGTAAAATATCGCGTTCGGGAAGCTCAGTGAAACAAGATATGCGTATACTTTGATCAAGAGAATTAGTATCTACAGTATAAATCAATCTACTCCGGATAAGAACGTTACACTGAGTTACATTTATCCAGAATATGTCAGATTTTAAAAGATTCGATAAAGTGCTAAAAACAACGGCTAAAAGTGTGAATGCGCAACTAAAACTAGTATCATAAAGTAAACTACATCCATCGCCTCATACACACAATCTACTAGGGTTGAGTAAAAGCGATTTAACTACTGAAAACAAGTAATCCACGCTGAATTTGCACTGTTCAATAAATTCGTACTCTGACCTACTTTATTCTAATGTCAAAACTGTACTGTACTCAATAATACGGAGGAAATATAATATGTTACTAGAAAGATGTGTTTCTGATGATAAAACGAAGAAAATTACCCTGGTTGATATCAGAACGACTTGTGCTTAGGATTAGAAATTATGGAATCAGTAAACTTTCCATTCGCTACTTAGGCAATAAAATATTTTGTTAAAACATCGGAAGATCAATGATAACAACAAATAATATGAATACTTATATTTACTATACTCTTTGCTACTTGAATCAGATATGATACATAAATACATCAGTCATAGCTACGTACCATGAACAGATACACAAAATAATAGCAGAATGTGCAACAGAAAATCAAATTTATTTTGAACAAGGGAAAGGAGTTGTTCTAATAAAGCAACGCTATCGATAAAAGGAGATGTTTGGAATTCACTATCATTTGACGAATAAGATACCATAGTTCCATATTTTCGGTTTCCATTCCATTTGTTTCTGGAAGATGGACGTCTTGTTTTTGTGACTTGTGTGAATGAGCACATCAGAGCGATGATGGAGAGATTTCACTTCTCTAACACGTATAATGTAATTCATGAACAATCCTTCGATCATCTATTACAGTGGAAATTAACCACGTTTCCACGCCGTGAGTAGATTGCGGCGTGAAGTTCTGGTGATCTGACTTCTATAGAAGAGAATACATCATTTCTAGAGATAATGTAGTTACTTTTAAATGTCGTCACATTAATTCTGCACATTTAAAAGAATTTAGAACTTTCATTCTCGAATTGATTCTTTAACGTAATCGTATGTATGTGTTAGAAAATATTACTTATTTACTTATGCCTGTTACTCCTCATGGAGCATAGGGCGCCGGCCAGCATTCTCCAACCAACGCTGTCCTGGGCCTTCTTTTCTAGTTCCATCCAATTCTTGTTCACTTTTCTCATGTCTATTTTCATTTCCCGGCGTAATGTGTCCTTTGGTTTTCCTCTTTTCCTTTGGCCTTGAGCATTCCATGTGAGGGCTTGTCTTGTGACGCAGTTGGTTGCGTTCCTCAATGTGTGTCCTGTCCACTTCCAGAACTTCTTCTTGATTTCTACATCCGCCGGGATCTGGTTTGTTCGTTAGAAAATATGCTTCAAGTGGAATAAGCACAATATAAAGATAACCCCAGAGCTTCAGATGATCACATCTGTATACATCTTGAGATTCAATAGATGGATATGTATTGCAAAACTAAGATCTATTGCTGAAATAATCAGCTAGACATCAATTTATTTAACTAACTAAAACATATGATTTCTGAATTATTCCAGGTTTTAAATCGATTTTCCAATCACAAATTGACAAAACGTTCACCATAGAAACATATCTACCCGAGTGTAAGTGAATTTCCTTTTGGAACATTTATAATCTTATTATCAGTTTTGTAATTCATTCTTTCTTTCAACGGATTCCATAAATTTTGTGTACGAATAAATCATTTGGAAAATCAATAAATATAATTATAATCAGAGAGGAGTTGTGTTGAATATTATAGTAATTTAATAATAACTGAAGATAGACTACCATCGAAAACCTGTAAATACTCTAACTGTAATCATCATACGCTCATGAGTGATAGTAGCTCACTGAAGAAACTGGTGGACGAAGGAGCAACTTCGCAAATTGGTTGCAGTTAGACACTGACACCGTTGGATTCAAGCTCGTTGGTCTAGAGATTAAGCGCTTACGCGCGAAGCCGATAGGTTCTGGGTTCCATACCAGGATGAAACGGCCATCCAGTGTTTCCAGATTTTCCATAGTGGTCCAGCTTCAACTGACTCATCAATTCAACTAATAAATATAATTATGAAACAGCTATCTGTCTTCTAAATATATGAAAATTCTTACCACTACATCAACAAATAGGTTAGCTTGTCTACGATTTTACTTCTAACAAACAATAAGACTCGTAATTCCTAATTATTTACACATTGAATTAAACTAATTAGTCCGTTCGATAAATTTTGATAATGGAATAAGACGAAGCTGATCAGAATTGTGCGATATATGTTTGCGCAATACATTTCGAACAATCTGATCACACATAATGTACTTGTTAAGATATTTTTGTATATGTAAAGTAAAAGATCAACCAAACAGATTGAAGGTAAGCCATAACAAAGAAAAATAAAGTAAACAAAAACAATGTTATAACCACTCTGAATAACAAAATCAATATTGTCAGAGTAGGTTAGGCTTTTTAATGGTTTTTAAACACATAAAAGGAGTTTCCGTATAGTCAAGGCTTTAATCAACCTTAATATACGTTCTTGAAGACTTTTGTACAACACTTAAAAGGCTGACCTGATATCGACCTGATGACCAGTCTCAACCAAATGTTTTGCAATGGAGAGATATGTCTGTTCACCTTGTGACCTTATTTGATCATTGGAATTCATTTGCTTCTGCCAGAAGAAGTGTGAATGTTGCGTGTTTTCTGCTTTAAGAGTAATTAACCTACACAATAAAACGTGGTTTTTTCCAAATTTATCTTAAACGTTTTAACTACCATATAATGATAATTTTTCATCAGATGAATGACAATCGGCATTACATTTTGAAAGGACTAAAAGTTAATACCATGACACTGATGGTATGGTTTTACCTATTAAACTTGATTCTTTTCATACACAAAGTTGTCTTTATCATTTTGATAAGGAGAAGAACAAACATTCTAGCAGAATAGCATGAATTCATTTTATTTGGTTTGCTTCTCATCAGCTGTTTACAACCTGCGATATTCAAAATAATCATGATGACATAATGGGTTTAAATTACTTACACGAGAGGGTTTGGTTGGAAGTTATATTGAAGACACATTAGTATAGTATAGCGAGGGTGTAAATAAATCCAATAGACTGAATAGTGTAAATATAAACTTTATGTGGATGAACATTCTACAACATTGATTATGACAACAGTTCAAATGGCCAGAAACAAATGATTACATAATGAGTAAACGTTGATAGGACTAAAATGAGTAGGGTTCAGTTGATTCTCATGTAAAATAAAAGTGTAAACGAAGTAAAATCTATTAAGCGATTATCTCAATCTACTAACCATCTTGTTAACAGTGAAGTGGTTTATGAAGCGTGAAATATTTCCTTACCGTTCATTGATATTGTAGCGGTAAATTATTCCGCAAAATAAATAGCTCTATAAGTTTTCAACATTGGATATTGAACACATTAGTTTTAATGGACTCACCTAGCTGAAGGCGCTTGGTCATACATCCGTATCAGATCACGAGTGGAAACGCCGTGTTCAATATCTACTGCAATCGCTAGCCAGATTAGATCAAACAACCCCTGATATATTCATAACTTACCAAATATATCTTTGAACCTCCTCGCTTCTGTCTTTTGATTTCACTTGGTGGGTACGATTCATAGGAGACGGTGTTACTTGTTAAAGCATTGTCAAACACCGAATACCTGTGACATCTTCAATATAAACTCTTGACATCTGAAATGTCCAGACATTAAAAACCAGTGAAGCTAATCCGTGTCGGGTAATGACAGGTATCTACCTCAGTATAATGGATGATAGTCGCGTAATTTCATGATTCGATTGAGCTCAGACATTAGGACCGATGAATGCCGGCTGAGTGTTCTATAAATTAAGTGTTCGCGTGCGATACTGAAGGCTCTTGGTTTGAATACTACGAGCGGGATAGTGGATGCACACTGCTGAGAAGACCCACGACAGAATGAAACGACTGTCCAGAGCTTCCAGGGTTTCAATGGTGGTCTAACATCAATCGGTTCATTATCTCAACCAAAAATTAAAATAATCACTACAAGCTATTGAAATTACGGAATAAGCATTATATAAACAATTGGATAGTGAAGAATATGAACGAAAAGAGATGATGAATGACAGAGAAAACAGGATGTGAGAAAAATTGGAAAAGTCATTTGTTACGTTATATCTGATCAAGGAAGAGAAAACGTGGCATCAATTTCTTTTGAACACATCAACTATAATTATAGATTGAGATCCTTATATCTTCTGTTATATGTCAGAGACAGGACCAAACAATGAAGATATACAATGGATAAATCAAAATTTCCACTGTCAACCAGGTGTACCAAGATGAAGCTATGTATTATCTTCATCATTCATTTCCTAAAGCACACAATGAGAGTTTGGTACTGATAATGGTTCACTTGAAAATCATCAAAAAGATTCATGTTCCTATTAAGAGTAATCATTTTTATTGATATGAAATACGATGTATTTACGCTCTGTTGTGGAAAGCCTTCCTCAAACTAAGAATTTGATGTGATGAATCTTCTGATCACACTCTTGAATCGGTTTTCTAAGTTCTAATAATAATTAATAATATTTAATAATTTATATTTTGAAAAATAATAATTACAGAACTCACGCCAGTTTACAGGCATGAACAATTTCATATAAGTAATAACTTTAAACGTGCAGAAAACAAACATGTGATAAAAGAAAGTTTTAAGGATACTAGTTCACTGGTTGTTTAAGTAGTACATATATTACAGCGATCCAAAGCATTATCCGAGAATTTTTAATATTTCTTAAATCGACAGCCTGTTGATTTATGAACGGTGTAATTAAGGTCAATTCGTGTGTCAGATCGAGAAAATGATAATTATCTACAAGTAGAAAAATTAAAACGAAAACAGAGAGCACAGAACAACTGATTCCAGCCTTAATTTATCCTTTATGAGAGCACTGCTAAGAATAAACGTGCAGTATTCCAGAAGATGTCGAGCACAAACTTTGTGCATTAGAATACGTGACTCAGTGTTGTAAAGATTTCGAGTTATGTAACCTATTAGACGTTGAGACTTAGAGGTCTGTTTTAAAATATGTTCTGTAAACGACAAGTCTTGGTAGTATCTAAGTCCTAAGTCTACTACTGTATGTAACTTATCTAACACTTCTCCATTTACGGTAACGTCTAGGTTGAGCGATGTATTACCGAAGCATATCCATCCACATTTAGCCGTATTAAGCTCCAGTTGCCATTTCAAGCACCACTGTGTTACCTTGTTAAGCTCCATGCTGATGCAATTTCGTATATTTTTCAGGTCATGTGGAGAAAATAAATATACTACTTCAGAAACTGTGCTATCTCGACTGATTGGTCGGTCGACGCGGATGGATTGATCGAAGATGAATGGAATAAGTTCAAGGCTACATTCGAGTCCGTAACGTCGCCGTTTATCCCATGGTCAGCACGTAAGCTATCACATTGCCCTCCATGGATTAATAAGGAAACCCGGAAGCTGTTAAAGCGTAGAAAACATTTCTGGGACTTATTCTTGTTGACAGGTCATGCACCATTTAAGCGTGAGTACCAAAAATACCGTAATATCTGTAAGAAAACCATAGACAAATCTCGTACCACTTACGAACGACAGTTAGTATACGATAGCCGTACTTGTCCGAAACGATTGTTTTCGTATGTTAAACGGCAAATGAAACGTAGTGATAGTATTCCCCCGTTACTGTTACACGACAATTCAGAATTACTAGCTGAATCAGATCGAGCAAAAGCTGAGACTTTTTCAGACTACTTTAGCGAAGTCTTCTCAACGATTATTGTAACAAATACTTGTCCCACTCACACCGAGATACCAACCATCGAATCTGTACAGGTGACTGAGGAAACTGTCCTTCCGTTGATAACTAACCTCAAACCTGGTAAAATACCGGGCCCTGACGGGTTACATCCACGGTTGCTGTCATCTCTTGCGGACATTATTTCAAAACCGCTTGCGACACTCTTCAACATGTCCCTCTCACTCGCTCAACTCCCTAGAGATTGGAAGGACGCTATAGTTAGTCCTATATTTAAGGACGGTCAGCGACAGATAGCATCTAACTACCGACCTGTCAGTCTAACTAGCATAGTCGTTAAGTTACTGGAAAAAATAATTCGGGTTAGGTTGCTAAGCCACATAGATTTACACAATCTGTTAGCTCCTGAGCAACACGGATTTCGTAACAAGCGTTCATGCTTGACTAACTTGCTTATTGCGAGGGAGGATTGGACAGCAGCCCTAGATAACGGTCTGTCTGTCGACGTGATATTCATAGATTTCAGCAAAGCGTTTGACAAGGTTTCACACGTAGGTCTTATGCAGAAGCTCACGAGCTTCGGAATAATAGGCACTGTACATGAGTGGATAGGAAATTTCTTATGTGACCGCAGACAGAGAGTTAGAGTCAACGGAACGCTATCCGATTGGAAGCCGGTCAAAAGTGGTGTACCCCAAGGCACCATCTTAGGCCCTCTGCTCTTCCTTCTCTACGTTAATGATTTACCGCTGTTACTTAGGTCGTCGACATTATTGTTTGCGGATGATGTAAAAATCTGGAGAACAATAAAAAGTGCGGCTGATCATGTGGATCTTCAAGCTGACTTAGACGATTTAGTTAGATGGGCTCGAGAGTAGGGCTTAGAAATCAATGCTAGGAAGAGTGTGATAATGCACATCGGTCACGGTAATGGTTACCGTTACACTATTGAGGGTAAACCTCTTCCATGCGTTCAAGAGCATAAAGACTTAGGAGTAATATTAAGTCATGATTTAAAAACAACTAAGCATTGCAAAGCAGCCGCTGTCAAAGGTTTTCGTGCGTTATGGTCACTTCGCCGAGCGTTCAAATCTTTTGACGAGGAAATGTTTAGAATCTTATATCCCATATATGTTAGACCACATTTAGAGTACTGTATCCAAGCAGCTAGCCCGTGTCTGGTAAAGGATACTAACTCCCTTGAGCGTGTCCAGCGTGTGGGAACGAAATTAGTGAAGGGTCTTTCTAGACTCCCTTACGATGAGCGTTTAAAACGCCTAAATCTTTTCCCCTTGTCGTATCGTAGGACACGAGGTGACCTTATACTGGCATTTCGTATCTTTAATTATGATTTGGGTGTTAATATGTCTTATCTTTTTGCTCCCTCCAGCACTATTAATCTCCGAGGTCATAGCAAGAAGGTTCATAAACCACGATCTAATAAACTTAAAGTGGGATCCCGTTTTTCTCATCGAGTAGTCAATGATTGGAACGCCTTACCCGAACAAGTGGTATCAGCCCCATCAGTGAATACTTTCAAGGAAAAGCTGGACCTTCACTGGAAAGCAATGTGTCAGGATTAACACAGGTTCATCAACCTACTATCCTTATTACTGAAGACTGAAGACTGAAGACTGAAGATCATCTGCATATAGAAGGGGCTTACCGACACAAAAACTTTCACAAATATCATTAATAAACACTAAAAAGAGCAAAGGACCCAAGACACTACCTTATATTACTCCACTTCTAACAGGGACAGCGTTAGACAATGAAGAGTTAATTTTGACTATTTGGTATCGATTGCTGAGAAAAGAATCAAGCCAAGCAAGCAAAGGATTTTGAACCCCATAAGATGCGAGCTTACCTATAAGAAGTTGGTGGCTAACCATGTCAAAGGCTTTAGAAATGTCCAGATATAGCACTAAGACTAGATAACCCTAGCTACGTAGAGAATAAACTAAATTAAAGAAGTCAAAATGACATGTCATGCAAGAACGATTTTTAAGAAATCCATGTTGAGTAAAATTGACAAATTTTCCAGCAAGTAAATAGTTGGAAAGTTCATCACTGATAATTTTTTCCATAATCCTAGAAATAACTGGAGTAATATTTATTGGCCGGTAATTGTTCATGTAAGTCTTATCTCCAAATTTGTAACGTGGTATGATGTACGCGGTTTTTCAACAATAGGGGTAAGAACCGGTTTCCTTAGAGAGAGTAAACACCTTGAGAAGAAAAAGTGGAATATCTGGACCACCATATTTGTAGAGAAATGATGAAATCCCGTCTACTCCATGACCTTTCGAAAGCTTAAGGGTATTTATAGCCTTACTAATTTTCATGCATGTGAATGAGATAGATTTTATTGAGTTGCTAGTCACCCACATAGCTCTTGAAGCATAGCCACTTATGTTTTCTACAACATTGGCGAATGCACTACTGAAAAGGTCGGCCATGGTTTTAGAGTCGTATATAAAAATGCTATTATGCTGGATGCACGTTATATCAACATTTCGAGTTGCTTTAGGGCGTTTATTGAAAAGAAGAGTTACGTTTTGTACTTTCGAGTTAGTATTAAGGGCTAACAGTTTCTCATTAATGGCTTTTGACCTATGTTTCTCTTTAATTTGATTAAAAATTATAGGTATTTGTGCAACTGCTGTGAATTCGTTTGACTTAAAATAACGATTCTGTAGGCGTTTTAGTTTATTACGATATTTAGCTGGTATATATAATTCGTAAGGTTGACTAAACCTGTACGTTTTAACAGGTACACAGGAATCTAAACAAGAGTTAATGATCAGATAGAATTCATCGATAACATCCATGAGACTATTACATGAAAAAAGGTTATCTCAGTCTGATAGTTTAATCAATGATTGCAGGAGGTCCCAGTCAGCATGCTTATAGTCTCTATATTGACAGGTTTTTTGAATGGGTGGGTTATAAGAGAGATAGATAGGGAGAGCACAAACTACTATCTTATGGTCACTGCTTTCAAATTCATCATACACTTTTACAGATAGTGGTATATCATCTCTACTAAATATTAGACCGAGTATACTATCGCCTCTAGTTGGGGCACGAACCCACTGTGACCAGCAGTGCATGTTAATGGTTGCCGAGAACTCATCATTACATGTCTGACAGCTACAAGTACTCCAGTTGATCCCAGGATAATTGAAATCCCCAGTGATAACCTTAGCATTAAAGTTTAGAGAGGATGCATGTATGAATGCATTGATAATAAGATCATTCCCACTATTCAGACTATCAGGAGCTCTGTATATACATCCAAGTAGTAGACTATGATTCAGGGTGTTGACTGATATCCAGACTGATTCTGGTAAACTATTCAGGACACTATCTTCAACTTTATTAGTTGTTAGGGTATCCAAAGCATATATAATACAACCACCTCCTCGCTTAGTTTCTCTGTCGCAGCGATAAAGTCGAAAGTTCTGGATATTTAATTCTGAATTAGATACTGCTTGAGAGCACCATGTTTCAGTGATAAGTATGAAAGAAGGTTTGGCTAGAAAAGCTAATGTTCTCAAGGCTGAAATTTTGTTCAGAAGTGAACTTGCGTTGATAAGTAATAAGTTTAAAAAGGGAGTGTGGAGTGTAAAAAAACCGAGAGTTTCACTATCGATGTTATGTAGTTCGGATTTGCATAGACTATGGTTTATTATGTTTGACTGATCGTATGGGCTATCGCTTGAACAAACTGTATTGCTAGTGGGACCTTGTATTTCTGAAGGCCAAAAAAATCATTATTTTGATAAAGTGGGTTAATTTGTAGAGCTTGATTAGGCGGACAGATAAGACAGGCACTTGCCAGTTGGGGTTGGGTTGGTGGTGCGTAACCTAGTAATCCATCTTGCCCAATAGGTAAGTGTTGAGCAAAGTTGCGTCTTACAGGTTTATTATTTAAAATGTTTGGTGTTGAGTAACCTAGTAATCCATCTTGCCCAATAGGAAAGTGTTAATAATAGTTACGTCCCACATGTTTATTATTAAAAACGTTTGAGGATAACCGTAGGGTGCGTTGGTTCATTGTGGTCTGTCCAATATTAGGCCCGCTTACATAATGATTGCAGTGGCCATCTTGTGAGACATTTGAACCAAGTCTGCACTTATAACCTCCCCTACGATGCGTAAGGTAAAGCATGGTGTCGGGAATTACAGTCTTATTTTTACTTGGTACGGTCATCGTAGTATTTTTGATATTGGGTCTAGAACCAGAAGGTTCTGTACTTACATTCTTCTTACGTGGCAAAGGTATTTTAATCTTGACAGCGTTTTTAAGAGTTGTAGCATTAGAACTAAGTACTTGCTTATGGGCTTCTAATGGTATGTAGTGTCAGTCATTATGGCAAGCCCATATACCTTATTCTACATCCTATTTTATTCATCCTACTGGAGCCGTATTTTGACCTTGTTAATTATTCGCTTATTAGCCTTGACTGTTTTCATATGAGCGTATGTGTGTACACTTCAGGTCCCATGATTCATCACATGTCTGTAGTTTATTTTGTCTGCCTATAAATATTGAGTAATGCCTGGCTTGAAATGGGAGTTGGCTTCCCAGCCATCTTCCGAGCGCTCCAAGGGCCACTAAAATGGTGAGCCCTTCAACGAACATCGTCCGATTTAAGCGACGACAAAACTACGGGCCTCCCAAAATGGTAAGCACGCAGACGACGTACCTAATGCATCAAGATACGTCGATGAAGAGACTTCTTCACTTGATGCATTCGACGAACACACTCAACTGGTCCAGCTCAATCTCTAATCTAACGCACTCAGCAAAGCCTGTGCAACATGACATGGACATGCTCAAGTCGTATTATCTTATTGTTACTTTGTCCTCATGTCAATTATCCTCATCGATACATTTGTCGGATTGTTCCATTACGATACAAATTATCATTATATACTTATTATTACATCATTCTCAATATCATGACCGAATGTGGAATTATTAATCATGTTCGTGCCGTCATTAAATTATGACATTTTCGTAATCATATTGTTCACCGAACAAATTATCATTTTATGAACACTCCACTTTATGACATTCAAAACTCAATGGAATATTTTTACTATTCAAAAACGTGAAATTTTCCTGCTTTAAGTGAGTTCGTTCCAATTTTTTCATGTCATTTGATCTAATATTACATTCATTCACTTAGTCGAGGTCATTATTTTATGTTATCATAACACACATTCTTCATTTCAAAATTGCCTCCTATTATGTCTGTGGATGCCTCTAACTAGCTGACTAGAAACCATTACGTTCATCTTATCTATTCTTTCACATGCATAACAGCATGCCGCATCATTTATCAACCAAAAACATTATTCCAGTACTGCAACTACTATTCTATACCCATCGCACGGTATATCAGAACATAGAGTTTGGAGCTAGTCTCTCAAAGATACACTCTTGTTCGTCACATCCAAGTCAGTCTCATACGTCGCCATCGCTAATCATATGTATTGGTATTTTTGTCATGCCTTGGTACGGTTTTGTAACAAACGGGATCAAGCGCATCTCCCTCAAACCACACAAACCACTCTAGGCTTCATGACCAAAAAGGAATACGACTCTACGTACTTCGTCTACTCAGTCACTATTCTGTTCCTCTGGTCATTCTACTAATACATATTCAACGATAATTCAATGCATCTGTCATAACACAGACGACAACATTCACTGACTTCATATTTTATGATCATTATCAATTGCAGTACAGCAATGAATATCACTCGTCAATGCGATTTCACGACTTCAATATTATTATTCTACGAACGGGAACTACGCATTTAAATTCAAATTCACTCATCGCTAATCGATGCTACCTATTCTACTGCGGCTCAACAGAACATGTAGTTAACATATTTCACTATTTTGTCAGCATCACAGACCAATTTCTGTCATATTCTACTTTACTTATTTTCACGATTTATTTCCCTGTCATACCCACAAACAATTTATCACTATTTTCACGATATTTTGAATCACTCACACAAACTTATTTTATGGTTCACACAGTCATAGCATTATTAGATGTTAATTTTTTGTAAGCTCATTAATTTGCTCATATGCGCATGCTAACGTTTCCATTTTTGTCCGCGCCATTTCTATATTCATGTATTCTCTTACATAAGTATGACATTTTCATATAATACACTCACCCCTCATATGACACTGTACTTTATCGAGTGTTGTACAATTTTTTTCGCTACTTGTTGTTAACGTTAACTTCATATCACTTCAGTGTTATTTTCGAAAACAGACATTTTTTATATGTGCTATTTTCTACAAGGGGGCTATGTAGTGTCAGTCATTATGGCAAGCCCATATACCTTATTCTACATCCTATTTTATTAATCCTACTGGAGCCGTATTTTGACCTTGTTAATTATTCTGCTTATTAGCCTTGACTGTTTTCATATGAGCGTATGTGTGTACACTTCAGGTCCCATGATTCATCACATGTCTGTAGTTTATTTTGTCTGCCTATAAATATTGAGTAATGCCTGGCTTGAAATGGGAGTTGGCTTCCCAGCCATCTTCCCTGCGCGTAAAGGGCCACCAAAGGTAAACTGGGTAATATCGGATTAGTGACGTCATTAGATATACTTTGGCTATCAGATGTCACTATAGACGTAACAGGCAAATTAGCATTCTTTGTTGGTATATCAGAGTACTGGAGAACATGGGATAGGGTAGCTGCATCAGTGGATCCAGCAGCTGATGCATCGTGGTTTGTTGTGATATCAACACCTTTATTTTCGTTCAAGGTACGTTTTTGCGTATGCCTTTGGTTGGTGGTCTTATCTGGGACTTTACGAGCGTTTTTAAATTTCGTAAGCGCGCAGATTAGCCTCTCGGATTCTTTTAACCGTTCAGCTACTATATGAGAGTCGAATCTGAACAAGACCGGGCACGAGTATTTCTGGTGCTTTTTATTGAGTCGAATGCATTGGCATGGACTATCCTGAAGGTTAGATGCTTTTAATATCGAATTCCTCACAGTTTTATTGGGGATTCTGTCAGGTATATTACAGATAATCACGTTATTACAAGAGATTATTCGCTTGGTAACTTCATTAGCGATAAAGTCGATAACAGATGCTGCTTTGATTGTCATCAAGTTCCGCAGGAACGATATCTTTTGACAGGAGCAGCTTTAGGGGTGATAGTGTCTTTATTTCTTGTTTCAAATCATCATGATTTGATAAAGAGCTAGCAAGTGACTCAACTTTAGAATGCATGTCGGTTAGTTGTTTGAAGACAGTGTTTAATTCACTCTTAATATTATCGATACTCCTAGATCATGATGTGGAACTCATTATTAAATTAGAGACAGATTTATCCAGCATCAGATGTGGTGAAAGATCAATCGCAAAATTATCGGCTTCAAAAGGAGTAGCAGAACGTGGGGAATAGGCAATAACAGAATAGTTATTATCTCAAGTATTAGGGCATTTCCGGGCTCGTTTATTTTGACAGCCGACCCACATCGTTTTAATTATAGAATTTAAAGCTATTTATGAGTTATAAACGAAGAATTCAACGATACTTAAACAATATAGATTAGATACCGTGTTATCGTAACGCAAACTTCAAACGTACCGGGTGTTAAATCATGGCTAACTCTACGCGACAACATGAAAACCAAAGGAATGGTGCGAAATACGTGAGGAACGCCTTACTTCAAAGTCAGTTTATGTACAGAACGTTGGGCGCATTTGTGGCAACTCGAACGGCCTTGGACCTCTGGTAAGTTCTGGAACCATGTTAAACATATTAGCAGCGTATGTAATAATCCAGTCATAAATTCTACATGTGACTCTCCAATTTCCAGGTGTTTCCGCGAAACTTATATTCAATGCTGATTAGATTGGCCATTTTTGAGGAATTCATTGGGTCACCACAAGATGATAAAGGAGTGGTATAAAGGCTTTAGCCAACTTACTGGTGCCACTCTTCTAAATATATGGAAATCTATTGATGCCTTGAAAAAGGAACAGTCTTAATAGACTGAAAATCGAACAATCTGGAGTCCAGAAATAGCATCTAAGAAGAAAGTATAGGGCGGTAGCAGTATGTATCAAACTAGTCGTAGAAGATTACGAAAACTGACTGACACTTGATTATCTACGTGAAACGCAAATGATTTGAATATGCACCTCTAAACATGTTAAACTACGTCACAAAAATTTCAGTATGCATGTCACATTTATATCTATATTAGATTGATATTGGCTCCTTTTGATTTACTACTAGTTGATTGGATCCCCATTAACAGTCGGCTATGTGCTGTTAGATTAGAAAGTTCCATCAAAGTGAGAAGAAATCGGCGTGAGAAACGATGTCTTTTCGTCATCTCCGCCTATGCTCCGACAGATTGCAGCCCGGATGCAATCAAGGATGAGTTTAACCACCAGTTATCCGTTCTTCTCCAGAAAGTGCGTTCGACAGATATTGTAGTACTAGCCGGAGACTTGAATGCTCAGGTCGGGCGTCTAGGCACAGAAGAGAGTCGTTTAGGTGGCCGATGGGGACTCGTTGGTCGCAGGTCAGATAACGGGGACCGTCTACTGCAACTTCACACAGACCACAACCTGTTTCTGGCTAGCACTAACGTTCGGCACAGTCATCGCCGATGTGCCACCTGACGTCCTCCCTCTGCATCCCAAGCCTGGACTCAGATTGATCACATCGCGATCAGCTTCCGCTGGCGTGGTTGTGTAAAAGACTGCCGCTCCTTTTGGAGTACCTATCTGGACTCTGACCATGCCTTGGTCTGCGCCAATCTTGCCTTACTTTTCAGTGGACAACGAAGTGACCGTCACCAACGGATTGATGTTAGCAAGCTGGTTGCAACTTCTGTTGCAAATAAGTATCGAACCGAGTTAGCCTCTATGCTAGCTACCACTCCACCGAAAAGTATAGATGAGCATTGGTTGCAATTGCTTGACGCCATGAAAATGGCGGGAACAGTCAGTTGTGGGTTTGCGAAACGTCCCGCTTTTAAGCACTGGGTTTCTTCTGGTTCCTTACAACTCATTGAAGCCTGTCGGTCTACTCCGGGTGACCGTGAGTTTGACCATAAACGAAGGATGTTACGTAGGGAAATTGGGCAAAGCTTGCGTAAGGACCGAGAAGCCTGGTGGTCGGAGCGTGCTAATGAGCTGGAAGCAGCAGCTGCATCTGGTAACTACCGGAAGCTCTTCCAGCTCATCCGAGCCACTGGCAGCAAGAAGTCTGGTGTGAGTGAAACAATCTGCGAGGATGATGGGATGCCAATCACTAAAATCCATCGACGTCTTGGACGATGGGCAGAATTTTTCGAAGGGCAGTTCAACTGGCCTGCTGCTCCGGCAACATCGGTCAGGCTGTCCTGCCCTCCATGGCCGGTGACGACTGATCCACCAAACGAGGAGGAAGTCCGCAAGGAACTCAAACTCTTGAAGCGTTACAAATCACCTGGCCCAGATGACTTACCTCCGGCTCTTTTTAAAGATGGTGGTGACTTTTTGACTAAGGAATTGACGACGTTGTTTACAAAGGTTTGGGAACTAGAGTGTGTACCAACGTCATGAAATGATTCGATAGTTGTCCTTATCTTTAAAAAGGGTTCACGTCGTTCCTGTAACAACTATCGGGGGATAAGTCTACTTCCGATTGCGTCCAAGCTATTGGCTTTCGTCATACTTCGTAGGTTGTTCAAAACTCGGGAAAAATTGACTCGCGAGGAGCAGGCTGGGTTTCGTTCTGGTCGAGGATGTATTGATCATATATTCACCCTCCGCCAAATGTTAGAACATCGCCATACTTATCAAAGGCCAACAATCGTATTGTTTCTTGACATCAGGGCTGCCTTCGATTCGTTGGACAGGACTGTTCTCTGCGATTGTCTATTGAAGAAGGGTGTGCCTGAGAAGTTTATTAACATCCTAAAAGCCCTATATAAAAACACCTCAGGCAGAGTGAGGGCATACAACCACCTCTCATCATTGTTCCATTCGAGTAGTGGGGTTAGGCAGGGTTGCCCAATCTCACCATTCCTCTTCAACTTTGCCATCGATGACATTCTGGAAACAGCTCTGATGAATGTAAGTAATGGTGGTGTGGATCTGTTACCTGGAGAAAGACTTCTCGACCTTGAGTATGCGGACGATATTGTCTTACTGTGCGATAATGCCCAAGGCATGCAATCCGCACTTAATCAGTTGGCAATCAGTGTCCGTAGGTATGGTATGTGTTTTGCACCTTCGAAGTGCAAAGTACTTCTACAAGACTGGCAGGATTCCAATCCTGTACTCACTCTGGATGGTGAGCAGATAGAAGTAGTCGAGAAGTTCGTGTATCTGGGTAGTTGCATAAGTGCTGGTGGGGGTGTGAGTGATGAGATCAATGCACGTATAGTGAAAGCCAGAGTGGCTTATGCCAATCTGGGCCATCTTTGGCGCCTTCGTGATGTTAGTCTGGCTGTAAAAGGTCGGATCTACAACGCGTCGGTGAGAGCAGTTTTGCTCTATGCTTGTGAAACCTGGCCTCTCCGAGTTGAGGACGTTAGACGACTCTCTGTGTTCGATCATCGCTGTCTCCGAAGGATTGCTGATATTCAGTGGCAACACCATGTCAGTAATGCAGAGGTTCGGCATCATGTGTTTGGGCACAGAGATGATAATTCAATTGGTGTCACCATCTTGAAACACCGACTTCGGTGGCTTGGACATGTTCTACGAATGTCGTCCCAGAGAATTCCACGTCGTGCATTATTTGCCGACTCTGGGACTGGTTGGAAAAAGCGGAGAGGTGGTCAGTGCATGACATGGTGTCGTGGTATGCAAGAAAGCTGCAGAGGACTGGCTTGTGTTGGTCCTTCACGACTCCCTGGTTGGGGTCTGAGAGATAGTGCTATACAGTGGCTAGAGACGTTATCAGATATGGCTCAGAATAGAAGCCAGTGGCGATCCTGCTGTAACCTTCTTTTACTTTCTTCATAAAAAGTGGTTGTGTCTCCCTCGCTTGAAAGATTTCTTCTGATTGTACTTTTCCTTTCCACTGTTACGCCCACACTAAATTACACCAATCTCTTCGTTATCGTTCTCTTTTTCTTTTGTGCTCCTTAGTTTTTTTTTTCTATCTCTTCGAAGTTACATTGTTTTGTGTGGCGCATATATATTGGCGCTCTCTTGTACCAATATTTATGTGTTAAAATAAATAAATAAACAATAAATTAACTATATTCACAAGTTGAAATCATGAGTCAGTTGAAGCTAGACCACCATTGAAAACCTGGAAGCACTGGACGGCCGTTTCGTCCTAGTATGGGACTTCTCAGCAGTGCGCATCCACGACCCCGCACCACCCGGGGCTCGAACCCAGGACCTACTGGCTTCGCGCGCGAGCACTTAACCATTAGACCACTGAGCCGGCATCCAACGGTGTTAATGTCTAACTTCAACCAATCCACGAAGTTGCGCTACCGTACACCATTGTCCTCAGTGAGTTCCTATCTCACAACAGACCTGGTTGAACTCCACTGGTAACGACTTCTCACTAGAACTCCAGAAGTGTCTCCTGAAGTCAGTCACTAGTGAGCAGGTGATTATTATTATCAGAATGGGTTTTTGTGGAGATTTTAGAAATTTCACAAGTTGAAATCATGAGTCAGTTGAAGCTAGACCACCATTGAAAACCTGGAAGCACTGGACGGCCGTTTCGTCCTAGTATGGGACTTCTCAGCAGTGCGCATCCACGACCCCGCACCACCCGTGGCTCGAACCCAGGACCTACTGGCTTCGCGCGCGAGCACTTAAACATTAGACAACTGAGCCGGCATCCAACGGTGTTAATGTCTAACTTCAATCAATCCACGAAATTTCTAAAATCTCTCCTATGTTAGTGATATTAACAATGCATGAGGTACACCTATTTATCTAATTAATACTAAATAAAACCTGGTCATTTGACTCCAGACAGATAATCAAACATATTTGGCACCATTAGAAATGTTATTCTCTTTTTCAGTGCGCACCCTTATTATTATGTCTTTCTGGAGACCATCTTCTTTGACATCATACCTTTTCACGCGTACTTTTGATCGTCTTCCTTTCACTCACGCGCTTCTGAAAGGATACCTCAGAAAGATATTTATCCATACGGTGGTCTGATAGTAAGCTCAATATAGTTACGCCTACAGCAGCGGTTGCATTTGTAGACTAGCATCAAAGAAACAAACTCAAATAACTTACCTGAGAGTCGCTAATCGGCTAGAAGACGCCAACGTAACAATAAATGACTATAACTGTTGTTCGAAAAAACATTCGATCTGCATTAATAAGGACTAGACACGCATGACATTGATCGCCACCCACTGATCAATCAATTGTGATTACATCTCTGTCCTACAGGAGGTCGGCCGTGGCTCGGATAGATCACTTGTATTTTCGTGCCTATAGGTAACCCTCGTGCTATTGATAGAGGAAGCCAGACAAGAAGTGAATAAGTCTTTATTTCGATCTTAGCACAGTCACAGTGGAGAGTGGGATTATCTGTTCTGGCAAACAAGAGGCTTTCAACATTCAATATAAGATAATACGGAATATAATGCTTATACAAAATAAGGAAGTGAATGAGTACTTGAGCAATACTGTTTTGGCATATGCTTGGTTGTTTGGGGTCAACTCTTAACCAACCAACCTATGCTGTTACATTAGCTTCCCCCTAGAATCGACTTCCGTAGGAACGTCGGTTGGATTAACCTATCTTTCAAAAACACCTTAGTTCTATTTCTCATCACAAGGGAAAATTATCAACTCGCTCAATGTTTGACTTACATTCAGTGGCAACTAACGCTGTCAACGGTAGTCCATGGATGTCTCTTCATTTACTAGCTTGTCATCTTATTTTGTAGCATGTGATTTTTTCTACAACTATCGCTGACAGTTTGCTGCGTGCTTTCAAGAGAAAGAGTGAGACTGTGAAATAAGAATATCTGAGGAAGTGCCGCGAGCGGGCTACCCAACACCATGTTGGTGAGGTACGATTTTTCCATGCTCAGTCCGCCTATCAGGTGTTTACTCACCTGCCTCTTGAGTCGCCCTCAAGTAAAAAGTGAAGAAGAATTTACTTCAAAAGTAATGATGAAAACCAATCAAACCTGAAGAACTGCTCCACTGCCTGCATCAAAATAATAAGATACAAAATGGAAATACGTAAATATAATTGATAATTTTTCGTTTCCACGTAAGTGATCGGCCTCCAGAACGGATTGGTATTCTGGAAGAAATTAGACATAGTGTAGCCATCTTGTGTACGAAAAGGTATGAAAACAAATAAAATCCTTTTTTATAATGTATATATGTAAAAGTGTAAACTTGCTAGAAGTTGGACTCATTGTCAAACCCGTTCAAATGTGTGACCTTGGGACTATGACGACCGCCTTTTATAACCAGGTACGTAACCAAGAGTGCATAATTTTACTCCATAAAACGGAAGAGAATATACGGTTAAAGAGGGGAGAAAATTGTGTAGAGTATGAGGATCAAGTACAGTTGTGTCAAATACTCTTTTCTGGTTTGATTTAAATATGTATGATATACTGAGGCAATATTTCGTCAATTCATCAAAGTAACGAACTTGTCTGCACCTTAGAAGTGTTGAAGTCCTATTACTCATTAGTATTATGAATGATTAATCGGTAAAAGGAAAGATTTCAGTCACCCCCTCGTGGTCTGATGTCGCCTAATGGCTAGGCACGCGGTTTAGCATTCAGGAGGGCGGAGGTTCGAGTGCGTGTGGGTCATGCGTTTTTGTTCATCGAAACCCCCTTCAATACGATGTTTGTTGGCCATAAGTTGTTCAGATATGAAAGAAAGATAACAGGAGGACGGATTGATATGTCAAAATGCCATATTGGAACAGTACAAGTTCTTTGATGGATTACTAATAATACTATAGAAAAAAAATCTACAAGTTCTGTAATTTCCATTTTACGTTATACTTAAACCGAGAGAAAAAGTATATATATATATATATAAAAGTTACTGACATAACATGTCTTTTTTATAACGCTAGTGTTAAGTTCCAGGGTTTTGTCAGGACCACTAATAATAATTGGTTTAACGTTAACATAGCTATGATAGTCATATCGTTAGTTCAATGTTATGATTACTTAAGAGTTCCTTTATAAGTTGTGTTTAAAATTAGGTATGCGGAATCAATGCGGCTAACATAGTAACCTTACAGTAACGCACTGTGCTATATCTCCACGGTTATTGATTCTTAAATGTCAGAATTAAAAAAAATCTGAATATTGCCAATAAAGATGGGTTATATGATCACACTAAAAAGCATGCTGCAGGAAAACTGGTTAAGTCATTACATAAGTTTCCTAAACATGAAAAAAATGATGAGAACTTTAATAAGTACTTGGCCATGGTTTAATCCAAAATGTTTTGTCTAGAAAACCACTTATTAATAGTAGTATTAATCGTATCAAGCTACTAAACATATCTTCGACCGAAAACTTTTAGAAGTAGTTCATATGGTATATATGTATAGCCAGACTACGTGAAAAATGTATATAGATATATAAGAAGTACAGCCAGCATAGTTAATTAACCAGAAAAAGAAATTATAAAACTCGCCTGGGTTGCTTTTTGATATCGTTGTATTTGCCAGTTTTAGTTGTATGAGTTTGATTAAAATCCTCAGCCATCGTTTCGGAATACCTAGCTTATGTGTCCAGTATTAAAAAAATATTTAACATAACACTTATATATTAAAGGTAAAAGGTCTGGGGAGTTGTAGGTGAGGTGGAATGAGGAAAAAAAATATTTTTAAGTAGATGCAGGGTCTGATGAGCTTCGTGGTTACATTTTATCCTGCAGCCGAAACTGTCAACATCCTTGACTGACTAATTGGATGTGCCCAGTGAACCGTTTTAGTCATTTGTAAAGATTTATCATCTTTGCATTTCGATTCCGTAATGGATTTGTCAGTTAAACGATCTAGCAACACGTATGGTGGTTCATGATCTAGATAAGCCGGCTTTAGCCTATCAATACTTATTGTGTCGATGTTTCCATGTTTTTCTATCACGAAATATTTAGATTTTCTTGAGACGACTTTGAAAGGACCTTCAAATGGAGGACTGAGTGGTGATTTTACTTTGTCACATCTTATCCAGACGTGCGTGCAATTGCTTAGGTCTTTAGGTACATATTCGGCGCGCGATTGTTCGCGAGTATTAATTGGTTTAAGTTTAGACATATGGTCCCGTAGTTGATCTACGTAATTTTCTAAATTAAGTTTTTGACTGTTATTATTAGGGTTAATAAATTCACCTGGTAGTCTCAGAGTTGTTCCGAAAACCAGTTCCGCAGCTGAACATTGTGCGTCAGTTTTGACAGATGTTCGTATTCCCAACATAACTAATGGTAGGAATTCTGTCCACTGATTGGGGTTTGAGTGAGATATAAGGGCGGTTTTTAGCTGACGGTGAAAACGTTCTACCATCCCATTAGCCTGAGGATGATTTGCAGTGCAGCGTATCCTATTGGAGCCTAGAAGTTTGGCCAAGTTATTAAATAGTTCGGATTCGAATTGCGCTCCTCTATCCGTCGTTATTGTTATGGGTGTACCAAAAATGGTTACCCAGTTCTGCATGAAAGCTTTGGCTACTGTTTCCGCTGTGATGTCCGCTATCGGGATGGCTATAGGGAATCTGGTAAATCGATCTATGCATGTAAAAAGATAATTAAAACCATTTGAACGGGGTAAAGGACCTACCAAGTCGATATAAACATGTGCAAAACGTGCATCTGGTTGCGAGAAAACACCTATGGGTGAATTTGTGTGACGATTAATCTTTGATTGTTGGCATGCTGAACACTCTCTAACCCATTTGTGTACATCCTTCTGTAAATTCGGCCATATATATCTGGCATTGATTAGTTTAATTGAAGCTTTTGCGCCAGGATGAGACAAAAAATGAAAGTTATTATATATCAACTTTCGCATATTTTTGGGAACGAAAGGTCGCGGCATTGCCTTGGTCGTGTCACAGTAAATTAGAATACCATCGATAGGTGATGGGAACTGTTTTAAATTAAGACTTGAATTGTTTGTTTTAAGTAGGTTTTGCAATTCTAGGTCCTGCTCTTGTTCGTGTCTCAACGTCTCGAAGTTTACTGTAGACTGCTGTAGCACGTTCATTTCTAGTCTGGATAAAGCATCTGCCGCCTGATTGTCCTGACCTTTGACATGTCGGATATCGCTTGTGAACTGTGATATATAGTCAAGGTGTCGGACTTGTCGAGGTGAGTACTTATCGGCTCTCGCTTTTAATGCATTCGTCAGTGGTTTGTGATCCGTAAAGACTATAAATTCCCTACCTTCTAACATGTGTCGGAAGTGTTTAATAGTCAGGTAGATTGCAAGAAGTTCTCGCCCGAAGGTAGTATACCTTGTCTCAGCTAGAGCGAGTCTTTTCGAGAAGAAAGCAATTGGTTTCCAGGCGTTTTTAACCAGTTGGTTAAGGGTACCGCCTACTGCTTTATCTGAAGCATCCACCATCAAAGCAAGTGGGGAAAGAGAATTCGGATATATCAACGTAGTTGCTTGAGCCAGTTTATCTTTAAGCTGTTTAATAGCTTCGACGGCGTCAGAAGACAGTTTGAATTCTTTTGGTTTTCCTTTAAGTAAATCTGTTAAAGGTTGCATTAATTGTGCACAACCTGGTATGAATCTGCGATAAAAGTTAATTAGACCTAGAAAACTTCTCATTTGTGTTAGAGAGCTAGGTATCGGGTATTGTTTGATGGTATCCACTTCTTTTTTTATAGGTTTAATCCCTTCTGGGCTTATTGTGTGACCAAGAAATTCTAAAGTTTGAACACCGAAAACACACTTACTTTGATGTATGTTTATTCCATGTTCATTCAATCTTTTCAACACTGCTCGTACATGCTCTTCGTGTGATTGCAAATCGGGGCTGGCAATTAACAAGTCGTCTATATACCCCTGCGCAAATGGCATATCTCGAAGTAGGTTATCTATGAATCTTTGAAATGTCTGTGCCGCATTTCTCAGGCCGAATGGCATGCGTACAAACTCGAATAAGCCAAAGGGTGTTGTAATAGCTGTCTTGGGGATATCTTCATCAGCCACCGGGATATTGTGATATGCCCTGACTAAGTCAATTTTAGTGAATATGTTCATACCCTGTAAACCGTTTGTGAAATCTTGGATATGCGGTATTGGGTACCTATCTGGTACGGTTTGACGGTTGAGGGCTCTGTAATCCCCACACGGTCGCCAGTCACCTTCATTCTTCTTTGGGACCATATGCAAAGGGGATGCCCATTGACTATCAGAGGGACGGATAATACCCAGTTGTAGCATATAATCAAACTCGGCCCTAGCGATTTTGAGCTTATCTGGTGCTAGTCTCCTGGGTTTTGCAAACACCGGTGCACCTTCGGTTTTGATAGTGTGACTTACTTTTAGTCTGTCTTTGGAAGGCTGTGAGTTTGGTTTAGTTAAGTTTGGAAATTCCGCGAGTATATCTTGAAATTTTGCTGTTGTTACTGGATGGGTTTGGATCAAGTTAAGAGAGCTGATGTGACTTTCTTTGCCTTTTGTGTAAAACGAAGTTTCTTTTAGTGTTAATCGCCGTTTCTTGGTGTCAACTAGAAATTCGTATCACTCTAGAAAGTCCATCCCCAGTATTGCCAGATCTAAGTCGGCTACCGTGAAAACCCAAGGGAATTGCCTTCTGAACCCCAAATCTAGGGTTAACGTTTTCTGCCCAAATGTCGCGATTGTAGTTTTATTTGCAGCTTGAAGTGTAATCGGGGATGTTTCTTGACTAATTTCAGTTTTATTTCGAGGGATGTTGCTAAAAGCAGCGCCAGTATCCACCAAGAAATTCAAGCCCGAGTTTCTGTCTCTGACATAAAACACCTAGTGTTTCACCTTGAAAAAGTCTTTGGATTCTTTGTGGTGACCTGCTCCTGTTTGTATGACCCATTTGCATTCTGGTGACAGCCTCAGTGAGACTCTTAACACTCGTATTGAGTCCTTCCATGACGGGGTCTTTTGCTGATTCTACTTTTTGTGTGTGATTTATTGTGCCTGATCCAGTTGGAGGACCTCTTTCCATTATTCTATCAGCTATACGCGCTAAATGAGATAATGAGGTTTCAGGATCTTGTGCATCCAAACAGTGTTGGACGTAGCATGGGAGAGTTTGTATCCATCCTTGTTTTAGGACTGCTTCACCCACTGTGTTATCACCCACTAAGACTTGGAGGTGACGTAGAAACTGTGACGGCGACCGATCACCTAGTGTTAATGATAAACGGTTCATTATCTCTCGTCTTAAGATGGTGTACGGTTGTGGTGATGGTGGATCTAAAATCAAGTCACGGACTTCTTTGGCGACTGAAGGAGGAAGGATAGAACACAAATCTCTATAGCGAATCCCTTCAGATTTGATATTGTGTCTCGTGAAATAATGCTCGAGTTGAGCAAACCACAACTCGGGATCACTACGATCAAATTCTGGAAGTCGAGATTTCGTAGTCATAACAGTGTCTATCTCCACTGGTGACAAATCCTCCAGATTATGGGTTTCTTTTAAGTCTGACATGAGGTATGTGACAAATATAGCAATAAAATTAGCACGAAAAAAAAGGTTTCTATAACACGAATAACTTAAGATAATAAAAAAATAAACTATTTATATACCCAACTTAGTTTACGGATAATCAGGTCTACTTTTACGATTGAGTAAAACAATAATATTAATAACAAAAATGAGGTTAATTTGTGTTCAAAAAGGGCTCACCAGTTTCGTGCCTATAGGTAACCCTCGTACTATTGATAGAAGAAACCAGAGAAGTAGTGAGTACGTCTTTATTTTGATCTTAGCGCAGTCACAGTGGAGCGTTGGATTATCTGTTCAGGCAAACAAGTGGCTTTCAACATTCAATATAAAATAATACGGAATATAATGCTTATACAAAATAAGGAAGTGAATGAGTACTTGAGCAATACTGTTTTGGCATATGCTTGGTTGTTTGGGGTCAACTCTTAACCAACCAACCTATGCTGTTACAGAACCACCATTTTACCCAATTACTTTGTTTCGCTTTCAACCGTGCAAGGGAGCGTATCTAACTCACCTAGGCACCTATTCTTTAGTCCGAACCTTAGTTTGGACCTTGCATGTATATGACGAGATTGAAAATCCTTCCGTCAATTATAAAACAGTGGGTGGAACGAATGTTCATATTAAGTATTTATCATAGTTTTTTCTTATTGAATTGCATTTGCGAGATCATACCAATTGACATTTAACAATGACTTACGTCCTCATAGAGTTATAAGGGTGGCACATGTTTACATCGAAGGAACAATAATCATGTAAAATATCGCGTTCGGGAAGCTCAGTGAAACAAGATATGCGTATACTTTGATCAAGAGAATTAGTATCTACAGTATAAATCAATCTATACCGGATAAGAACGTTACACTGAGTTACATTTATCCAGAATATGTCAGATTTTAAAAGATTCGATAAAGTGCTAAAAACAACGGCTAAAAGTGTGGATGCACAACTAAAACTAATATCATAAACTAAACTACATCCATCGCCTCATACACACAATCTACTAGGGTTGAGTAAAAGCGATTTAACTACTGAAAACAAGTAATCTACGCTGAATTTGCACTGTTCAATAAATTCATACTCTGACCTACTTTATTCTAATGTCAAAACTGTACTGTACTCAATAATACGGAGGAAATATAATATGTTACTAGAAAGATGTGTTTCTGATGATAAAACGAAGAAAATTACCCTGGTTGATATCAGAACGACTTGTGCTTAGGATTAGAAATTATGGAATCAGTAAACTTTCCGTTCGCTACTTAGGCAATAAAATATTTTGTTAAAACATCGGAAGATCAATGATAACAACAAATAATATGAATACTTATATTTACTATACTCTTTGCTACTTGAATCAGATATGATACATGAATACATCAGTCATAGCTACGTACCATGAACAGATACACAAAATAATAGCAGACTGTGCAACAAAAAATCAAATTTATTTTGAACAAGGGAATGGAGTTCTTCTAATAAAGCAACGCTATCGATAAGAGGTGATGTTTGGAATTCACTATCATTTGACGAATAAGATACCATAGTTCCATATTTTCGGTTTCCTTTCCATTTGTTTCTGGAAGATGGACGTCTTGTTTTGGTAACTTGTGTGAATGAGCACATCAGAGCGATGATGGAGAGATTTCACTTCTCTAACACGTATAATGTAATTCATGAACAATCCTTCGATCATCTATTACCGTGGAAATTAACCACGTTTCCACGCCGTGAGTAGATTGCGGCGTGAAGTTCTGGTGATCTGACTTCTATAGAAGAGAATACAGCATTTCTAGAGATAATGTAGTTACTTTTAAATGTCGTCACATTAATTCTGCACATTTAAAAGAATTTAGAACTTTCATTCTCGAATTGATTCTTTAACGTAATCGTATGTATGTGTTAGAAAATATTACTTATTTACTTATGCCTGTTACTCCTCATGGAGCATAGGGCGCCGGCCAGCATTCTCCAACCAACGCTGTCCTGGGCCTTCTTTTCTAGTTCCATCCAATTCTTGTTCACTTTTCTCATGTCTATTTTCATTTCCCGGCGTAATGTGTCCTTTGGTTTTCCTCTTTTCCTTTGGCCTTGAGCATTCCATGTGAGGGCTTGTCTTGTGACGCAGTTGGTTGCGTTCCTCAATGTGTGTCCTGTCCACTTCCAGAACTTCTTCTTGATTTCTACATCCGCCGGGATCTGGTTTGTTCGTTAGAAAATATGCTTCAAGTGGAATAAGCACAATATAAAGATAACCCCAGAGCTTCAGATGATCACATCTGTATACATCTTGAGATTCAATAGATGGATATGTATTGCAAAACTAAGATCTATTGCTGAAATAATCAGCTAGACATCAATTTATTTAACTAACTAAAACATATGATTTCTGAATTATTCCAGGTTTTAAATCGATTTTCCAATCACAAATTGACAAAACGTTCACCATAGAAACATATCTACCCGAGTGTAAGTGAATTTCCTTTTGGAACATTTATAATCTTACTATCAGTTTTGTAATTCATTCTTTCTTTCAACGGATTCCATAACTTTTGTGTACGAATAAATCATTTGGAAAATCAATAAATATAATTATAATCAGAGAGGAGTTGTGTTGAATATTATAGTAATTTAATAATAACTGAAGATAGACTACCATCGAAAACCTGTAAATACTCTAACTGTAATCATCATACCATAGTGGTCCAGCTTCAACTGACTCATCAATTCAACTAATAAATATAATTATGAAACAGCTATCTGTCTTCTAAATATATGAAAATTCTTACCACTACATCAACAAATAGGTTAGCTTGTCTACGATTTTACTTCTAACAAACAATAAGACTCGTAATTCCTAATTATTTACACATTGAATTAAACTAATTAGTCCGTTTGATAAATTTTGATAATGCAATAAGGAGACGAAGGTGATCAGAATTGTGCGATATATGTTTGCGCAATACATTTCGAACAATCTGATCACACATAATGTACTTGTTAAGATATTTTTGTATATGTAAAGTAAAAGATCAACCAAACAGATTGAAGGTAAGCCATAACAAAGAAAAATAAAGTAAACAAAAACAATGTTATAACCACTCTGAATAACAAAATCAATATTGTCAGAGTAGGTTAGGCTTTTTAATGGTTTTTAAACACATAAAAGGAGTTTCCGTATAGTCAAGGCTTTAATCAACCTTAATATACGTTCTTGAAGACTTTTGTACAACACTTAAAAGGCTGACCTGATATCGACCTGATGACCAGTCTCAACCAAATGTTTTGCAATGGAGAGATATGTCTGTTCACCTTGTGACCTTATTTGATCATTGGAATTCATTTGCTTCTGCCAGAAGAAGTGTGAATGTTGCGTGTTTTCTGCTTTAAGAGTAATTAACCTACACAATAAAACGTGGTTTTTTCCAAATTTATCTTAAACGTTTTAACTACCATAAAATGATACTTTTTCATCAGATGAATGACAATCGGGATTACATTTTGAAAGGACTAAAATTTAATACCATGACACTGATGGTATGGTTTTACCTATTAAACTTGATTCTTTTCATACACAAAGTTGTCTTTATCATTTTGATAAGGAGAAGAACAAACATTCTAGCAGAATAGCATGAATTCATTTTATTTGGTTTGCTTCTCATCAGCTGTTTACAACCTGCGATATTCAAAATAATCATGATGACATAATGGGTTTAAATTACTTACACGAGAGGGTTTGGTTGGAAGTTATATTGAAGACACATTAGTATAGTATAGCGAGGGTGTAAATAAATCCAATAGACTGAATAGTGTAAATATAAACTTTATGTGGATGAACATTCTACAACATTGATTATGACAACAGTTCAAATGGCCAGAAACAAATGATTACATAATGAGTAAACGTTGATAGGACTAAAATGAGTAGGGTTCAGTTGATTCTCATGTAAAATAAAAGTGTAAACGAAGTAAAATCTATTAAGCGATTATCTCAATCTACTAACCATCTTGTTAACAGTGAAGTGGTTTATGAAGCGTGAAATATTTCCTTACCGTTCATTGATATTGTAGCGGTAAATTATTCCGCAAAATAAATAGCTCTATAAGTTTTCAACATTGGATATTGAACACATTAGTTTTAATGGACTCACCTAGCTGAAGGCGCTTGGTCATACATCCGTATCAGATCACGAGTGGAAACGCCGTGTTCAATATCTACTGCAATCGCTAGCCAGATTAGATCAAACAACCCCTGATATATTCATAACTTACCAAATATATCTTTGAACCTCCTCGCTTCTGTCTTTTGATTTCACTTGGTGGGTACGATTCATAGGAGACGGTGTTACTTGTTAAAGCATTGTCAAACACCGAATACCTGTGACATCTTCAATATAAACTCTTGACATCTGAAATGTCCAGACATTAAAAACCAGTGAAGCTAATCCGTGTCGGGTAATGACAGGTATCTACCTCAGTATAATGGATGATAGTCGCGTAATTTCATGATTCGATTGAGCTCAGACATTAGGACCGATGAATGCCGGCTGAGTGTTCTATAAATTAAGTGTTCGCGTGCGATACTGAAGGCTCTTGGTTTGAATACTACGAGCGGGATAGTGGATGCACACTGCTGAGAAGACCCACGACAGAATGAAACGACTGTCCAGAGCTTCCAGGGTTTCAATGGTGGTCTAACATCAATCGGTTCATTATCTCAACCAAAAATTGAAATAATCACTACAAGCTATTGAAATTACGGAATAAGCATTATATAAACAATTGGATAGTGAAGAATATGAACGAAAAGAGATGATGAATGACAGAGAAAACAGGATGTGAGAAAAATTGGAAAAGTCATTTGTTACGTTATATCTGATCAAGGAAGAGAAAACGTGGGATCAATTTCTTTTGAACACATCAACTATAATTATAGATTGAGATCCTTATATCTTCTGTTATATGTCAGAGACAGGACCAAACAATGAAGATATACAATGGATAAATCAAAATTTCCACTGTCAACCAGGTGTACCAAGATGAAGCTACGTATTATCTTCATCATTCATTTCTTAAAGCACACAATGAGAGTTTGATACTGATAATGGTTCCGTTGAAAATCACCAAAAAGGTTCATATTCCTATCAAGAGTAATCATTTTTATGGATGTGAAATACGATGTATTTACGCTCTGTTGTGGAAAGCCTTCCTCAAACTAAGAAGTTGATATGATAAATCTTCTGATCGCACTCTTGAATCGGATTTATAAGTTCTAATAAATCAAGGCTAACTCTACGCGACAACTTGAACACCAGAGAAAAGGTGCGAAATACGTGCGGAACGCCTTACTTCAAAGTCAGTTTATGTACAGAACGTTGGGCGCATTTGTGGCAACTCGAACGGCCTTGGACCTCTGGTAAGTTCTGGAACCATGTTAAACATATTAGCAGCGTATGTAATAATCCAGTCATAAATTCTACATGTGACTCTCCACTTTCCAGGTGTTTCCGCGAAACTTATATTCAATGCTGATTAGATTGGCCATTTTTGAGGAATTCATTGGGTCACCACAAGATGATAAAGGAGTGGTATAAAGGCTTTAGCCAACTTACTGGTGCCACTCTTCTAAATATATGGAAATCTATTGATGCCTTGAAAAAGGAACAGTCTTAATAGACTGAAAATCGAACAATCTGGAGTCCAGAAATAGCATCTAAGAAGAAAGTATAGGGCGGTAGCAGTATGTATCAAACTAGTCGTAGAAGATTACGAAAACTGACTGACACTTGATTATCTACGTGAAACGCAAATGATTTGAATATGCACCTGTAAACATGTTAAACTACGTCACAAAAATTTCAGTATGCATGTCACATTTATATCTATATTAGATTGATATTGGCTCCTTTTGATTTACTATATTCAATTATTTAATATACTTTTGGGATTAGTTTGTAGTGGAAATAAATCACCCTTCTAGGCTGAGGAACAATGAACATGTCGAGGAGTCGCAGTTCGGATTTTAAATGTCTTTGTCTCTTACACACTTACTTATATGTATTACCCTACTTGGTCTTTCAAATAATATAGACAGTAGTAAGCGACTTCAATTATCGATATTAGGTTGCGTCACGATCGATAAGTACGAGAAAAATAACAGGATAAAACCAAATATTTGAAAGATGATTATCCACATAAGAAGTATGAGAAAGATAAATAACGAATTAAAAGCATGAAGAAGATAATAACAAATGATTAAAAATTAAAAACATTCAGATAAATTGTCAATAAACGATTGATTGAGTTCGAGAAATTCGGTATTGGAGTCGCGATATTTCGATAGCTTGGCTCAGAGCTTTTGCACATATAGCTCACATTTGAAATGATAAATAGCTATCGCCCCTGAAGCGAAACCATTTCAAAGATATTGTTGAAATGCAGTCAGATTTGTAATTCAAGCTAACGAGTTCAATAAACTGTCTACTTACTTTGACTGTCTGAACATGGTCTGATTTAAACATACTTAATACTCCTATGTTAGTGATATTAATAATGCATGAGGTACACCTATTTATCTAATTAATACTAAATAAAACCTGGTCTTTTGACTCCAGACAGATAATCAAACATATTTGGCACCATTAGAAATGTTATTCTCTTTTTCAGTGCGCACCCTTATTATTATGTCTTTCTGGAGACCATCTTCTTTGACATCATACCTTTTCACGCGTACTTTTGATCGTCTTCCTTTCACTCACGCGCTTCTGAAAGGATACCTCAGAAAGATATTTATCCATACGGTGGTCTGATAGTAAGCTCAATATAGTTATGCCTACAGCAGCGGTTGCATTTGTAGACTAGCATCAAAGAAACAAACTCAAATAACTTACCTGAGAGTCGCTAATCGGCTAGAAGACGCCAAAGTAACAATAAATGACTATAACTGTTGTTCGAAAAAGCATTCGATCTACATTAATAAGGACTAGACATGCATGACATAGATCGCCACCCACTGATCAATCAATCGTGATAACATCTCTGTCCTACAGGAGGTCGGCCGCGACTCGGATAGCTCAGTGGTATCGTTTCTAAATGTGAAGCTAGGTGACATGAGGTCGAATCCACCAAGGAGCACCAGTTTCCTCATGATTACAGGTACACCTTGCTAGCGAGTACCAAGTATCACGAAACCCGGGTCCAGGGTTTCCTATCGACTACCTCTAACCACCATCTAATCTCAATACATAGTGCCCGCAGTGTCGAGTCACCTAGACTGGTGGCCACACTGCAACATGATCGATACCATTCGATCTGCACTAATAAGGACTAGACACGCATGACATTGATCGCCACCCAGTGATCAATCAATTGTGAAAAAACAACACCTGATGACTTGTAGATAATACTCGAATGACGAAGACTTGGCTGATAAATCAAAATCACTCACTGTATTTGTAAAATATGAAAACATCACTGTGAACACATTATTTTTTCATTTCCTTCAGTTTTCCCTTACAAATTCCATTGTTCATTACCGTAAAAGCAATACACACCACAAAATGAACTTCAAGCAACATAAACTAAAATACTTGTATATTAGCTTCTAATGTTTATTCTTAGAATTTCGCTTATATGTTAAGCTCATTGTTTGTTAAGAAAACTGGTTTCAGACTCAATAAAAATGTTCTTAATATATGTTTATGCTTTATTTCATTATCTTTAACATTATTTAAACACCACGCATTATAAGAAGTCAGACGAGAGAATGGTACGGTGATATGTTTCCAAATGGTGCCTTTTAATCTGTATGTTTTTATGAAACACTTTGCAACTTTGTTGTCTGTTCTTCAACCTTATTATCTGTGAATCTTTAATATACTGCCTCAAAGGTACTGAAAACAAAGTATGGTTTGAATGATGACTTCAGTGGAACTATTTGTTGTATGAAATTGAAGCCTACGAAATATCCATGATTTTAAGGAAAACGTAACAAAACAAAGTTAATTTGCGGGTCAGAATTATGCGGGATATTTAATATTTTGAGTCTCCAATCACTTAATGATACTGTTTTTTCCATCCTTCTGTAGAAGTATTTTCCATACAATTATAAATGCGAATGTGCAACTGCAGTGTTTTATGAACTTGTAGTGTGACATCGAGTCGCAGTTGACTATGATCACAAGTACAGGAAAACTGCGTGCCAGTTAACCGCTTGGATCCCTTTGTAAGTCAACTATAAGTCAGTTAACGGGCGTAATAAGCTATAATAGTCGGTAATCTCGTGGTACTGAAAGAATACTGAGATCATGCCAAAGAGTACAAGTAGAACTACTAAGCGTAACCGAGAGCGTGCAAGGTCACAATCAACGAAACAATGTAGTCATTTTGGTACAGTTAAACGAACAAGCACAGTAAAACAATCACTGGTACAATTGATTATAGGAATAATTGTTTTCATCACACCAATCGCGTTCTCTTGATAAAAACAGGTCACTACAAACTAATGATTCCTTTGTACTTGATAAATGTTTGATTTTGGATTCTAAATACAATGCGTTCGTTCGTGCTCATATAGTTCATGCTTAAATCGCGTTATTTCTGATATCCTTAGTTCGTACTATAATTTAAATACTCTTAATCATCACATTGACGTGAATGCATTCACAGCTGGTTTTCGCTATTCAAGGATTAATCCCCTATCCTTTTAATTTTTCTGACGAACCGACTTATGAAAGTTTGCTCTTCCACAACATTCAAAACTGGTGCACTTTACATGATGTATTAGTAGTTCCCTACCAGCTTAATAAGGAAATGAGATAGACATTTCTGAATATGCCAAAGTTTATAATAAATTGCATGGTTCTTTAGCGATTAATGTAAGGAAATGTGCCACAATTTTTTCATCCTTAACATCTTTCTCGGTTATGCCCTAGATATTAAACCTTTCTAAATAATGCTCAAAAGATTCAGAAGTTGAATAAATGTTCAACTATTCCATCACAGGCTCCATCGCGACGTCAATGTGATGATTAAGAGTATTTAAATTGTAGTACGAACTAAGGATATCAGAAATAACGCGATTTAAGCATGAACTATATGAGGCTTCAATTTCATACAACAAATAGTTCCACTGAAGTCATCATTCAAACCATACTTTGTTTTCAGTACCTTTGAGGCAGTATATTAAAGATTCACAGATAATAAGGTTGAAGAACAGACAACAAAGTTGCAAAGTGTTTCATAAAAACATACAGATTAAAAGGCACCATTTGGAAACATATCACCGTACCATTCTCTCGTCTGACTTCTTATAATGCGTGGTGTTTAAATAATGTTAAAGATAATGAAATAAAGCATAAACATATATTAAGAACATTTTTATTGAGTCTGAAACCAGTTTTCTTAACAAACAATGAGCTTAACATATAAGCGAAATTCTAAGAATAAACATTAGAAGCTAATATACAAGTATTTTAGTTTATGTTGCTTGAAGTTCATTTTGTGGTGTGTATTGCTTTTACGGTAATGAACAATGGAATTTGTAAGGGAAAACTGAAGGAAATGAAAAAATAATGTGTTCACAGTGATGTTTTCATATTTTACAAATACAGTGAGTGATTTTGATTTATCAGCCAAGTCTTCGTCATTCGAGTATTATCTACAAGTCATCAGGTGTTGTTTTTTCACAATTGATTGATCACTGGGTGGCGATCAATGTCATGCGTGTCTAGTCCTTATTAGTGCAGATCGAATGGTATCGATCATGTTGCAGTGTGGCCACCAGTCTAGGTGACTCGACACTGCGGGCACTATGTATTGAGATTAGATGGTGGTTAGAGGTAGTCGATAGGAAACCCTGGACCCGGGTTTCGTGATACTTGGTACTCGCTAGCAAGGTGTACCTGTAATCATGAGGAAACTGGTGCTCCTTGGTGGATTCGACCTCATGTCACCTAGCTTCACATTCAGAGACGATACTGTAACAGCATAGGTTGGTTGGTTAAGAGTTGACTCCAAACAACCAAGCATATGCCAAAACAGTATTGCTCAAGTACTCATTCACTTCCTTATTTTGTATAAGCATTATATTCCGTATTATCTTATATTGAATGTTGAAAGCCTCTTGTTTGCCTGAACAGATAATCCCACTCTCCACTGTGACTGTGCTAAGATCGAAATAAAGACTTATTCACTTCTTGTCTGGCTTCCTCTATCAACAGCACGAGGGTTACCTATAGGCACGAAACTGGTGAGCCCTTTTTGAACACAAATTAACCTCATTTTTGTTATTAATATTATTGTTTTACTCAATCGTAAAAGTAGACCTGATTATCCGTAAACTAAGTTGGGTATATAAATAGTTTATTTTTTTATTATCTTAAGTTATTCGTGTTATAGAAACCTTTTTTTTCGTGCTAATTTTATTGCTATATTTGTCACATACCTCATGTCAGACTTAAAAGAAACCCATAATCTGGAGGATTTGTCACCAGTGGAGATAGACACTGTTATGACTACGAAATCTCGACTTCCAGAATTTGATCGTAGTGATCCCGAGTTGTGGTTTGCTCAACTCGAGCATTATTTCACGAGACACAATATCAAATCTGAAGGGATTCGCTATAGAGATTTGTGTTCTATCCTTCCTCCTTCAGTCGCCAAAGAAGTCCGTGACTTGATTTTAGATCCACCATCACCACAACCGTACACCATCTTAAGACGAGAGATAATGAACCGTTTATCATTAACACTAGGTGATCGGTCGCCGTCACAGTTTCTACGTCACCTCCAAGTCTTAGTGGGTGATAACACAGTGGGTGAAGCAGTCCTAAAACAAGGATGGATACAAACTCTCCCATGCTACGTCCAACACTGTTTGGATGCACAAGATCCTGAAACCTCATTATCTCATTTAGCGCGTATAGCTGATAGAATAATGGAAAGAGGTCCTCCAACTGGATCAGGCACAATAAATCACACACAAAAAGTAGAATCAGCAAAAGACCCCGTCATGGAAGGACTCAATACGAGTGTTAAGAGTCTCACTGAGGCTGTCACCAGAATGCAAATGGGTCATACAAACAGGAGCAGGTCACCACAAAGAATCCAAAGACTTTTTCAAGGTGAAACACTAGGTGTTTTATGTCAGAGACAGAAACTCGGGCTTGAATTTCTTGGTGGATACTGGCGCTGCTTTTAGCAACATCCCTCGAAATAAAACTGAAATTAGTCAAGAAACATCCCCGATTACACTTCAAGCTGCAAATAAAACTACAATCGCGACATTTGGGCAGAAAACGTTAACCCTAGATTTGGGGTTCAGAAGGCAATTCCTTTGGGTTTTCACGGTAGCCGACTTAGATCTGGCAATACTGGGGATGGACTTTCTAGAGTGATACGAATTTCTAGTTGACACCAAGAAACGGCGATTAACACTAAAAGAAACTTCGTTTTACACAAAAGGCAAAGAAAGTCACATCAGCTCTCTTAACTTGATCCAAACCCATCCAGTAACAACAGCAAAATTTCAAGATATACTCGCGGAATTTCCAAACTTAACTAAACCAAACTCACAGCCTTCCAAAGACAGACTAAAAGTAAGTCACACTATCAAAACCGAAGGTGCACCGGTGTTTGCAAAACCCAGGAGACTAGCACCAGATAAGCTCAAAATCGCTAGGGCCGAGTTTGATTATATGCTACAACTGGGTATTATCCGTCCCTCTGATAGTCAATGGGCATCCCCTTTGCATATGGTCCCAAAGAAGAATGAAGGTGACTGGCGACCGTGTGGGGATTACAGAGCCCTCAACCGTCAAACCGTACCAGATAGGTACCCAATACCGCATATCCAAGATTTCACAAACGGTTTACAGGGTATGAACATATTCACTAAAATTGACTTAGTCAGGGCATATCACAATATCCCGGTGGCTGATGAAGATATCCCCAAGACAGCTATTACAACACCCTTTGGCATATTCGAGTTTGTACGCATGCCATTCGGCCTGAGAAATGCGGCACAGACATTTCAAAGATTCATAGATAACCTACTTCGAGATATGCCATTTGCGCAGGGGTATATAGACGACTTGTTAATTGCCAGCCCCGATTTGCAATCACACGAAGAGCATGTACGAGCAGTGTTGAAAAGATTGAATGAACATGGAATAAACATACATCAAAGTAAGTGTGTTTTCGGTGTTCAAACTTTAGAATTTCTTGGTCACACAATAAGCCCAGAAGGGATTAAACCTATAAAAAAAGAAGTGGATACCATCAAACAATACCCGATACCTAGCTCTCTAACACAAATGAGAAGTTTTCTAGGTCTAATTAACTTTTATCGCAGATTCATACCAGGTTGTGCACAATTAATGCAACCTTTAACAGATTTACTTAAAGGAAAACCAAAAGAATTCAAACTGTCTTCTGACGCCGTCGAAGCTATTAAACAGCTTAAAGATAAACTGGCTCAAGCAACTACGTTGATATATCCGAATTCTCTTTCCCCACTTGCTTTGATGGTGGATGCTTCAGATAAAGCAGTAGGCGGTACCCTTAACCAACTGGTTAAAAACGCCTGGAAACCAATTGCTTTCTTCTCGAAAAGACTCGCTCTAGCTGAGACAAGGTATACTACCTTCGGGCGAGAACTTCTTGCAATCTACCTGACTATTAAACACTTCCGACACATGTTAGAAGGTAGGGAATTTATAGTCTTTACGGATCACAAACCACTGACGAATGCATTAAAAGCGAGAGCCGATAAGTACTCACCTCGACAAGTCCGACACCTTGACTATATATCACAGTTCACAAGCGATATCCGACATGTCAAAGGTCAGGACAATCAGGCGGCAGATGCTTTATCCAGACTAGAAATGAACGTGCTACAGCAGTCTACAGTAAACTTCGAGACGTTGAGACACGAACAAGAGCAGGACCTAGAATTGCAAAACCTACTTAAAACAAACAATTCAAGTCTTAATTTAAAACAGTTCCCATCACCTATCGATGGTATTCTAATTTACTGTGACACGACCAAGGCAATGCCGCGACCTTTCGTTCCCAAAAATATGCGAAAGTTGATATATAATAACTTTCATTTTTTGTCTCATCCTGGCGCAAAAGCTTCAATTAAACTAATCAATGCCAGATATATATGGCCGAATTTACAGAAGGATGTACACAAATGGGTTAGAGAGTGTTCAGCATGCCAACAATCAAAGATTAATCGTCACACAAATTCACCCATAGGTGTTTTCTCGCAACCAGATGCACGTTTTGCACATGTTTATATCGACTTGGTAGGTCCTTTACCCCGTTCAAATGGTTTTAATTATCTTTTTACATGCATAGATCGATTTACCAGATTCCCTATAGCCATCCCGATAGCGGACATCACAGCGGAAACAGTAGCCAAAGCTTTCATGCAGAACTGGGTAACCATTTTTGGTACACCCATAACAATAACGACGGATAGAGGAGCGCAATTCGAATCCGAACTATTTAATAACTTGGCCAAACTTCTAGGCTCCAATAGGATACGCTGCACTGCAAATCATCCTCAGGCTAATGGGATGGTAGAACGTTTGCACCGTCAGCTAAAAACCGCCCTTATATCTCACTCAAACCCCAATCAGTGGACAGAATTCCTACCATTAGTTATGTTGGGAATACGAACATCTGTCAAAACTGACGCACAATGTTCAGCTGCGGAACTGGTTTTCGGAACAACTCTGAGACTACCAGGTGAATTTATTAACCCTAATAATAACAGTCAAAAACTTAATTTAGAAAATTACGTAGATCAACTACGGGACCATATGTCTAAACTTAAACCAATTAATACTCGCGAACAATCGCGCGCCGTATATGTACCTAAAGACCTAAGCAATTGCACGCACGTCTGGATAAGATGTGACAAAGTAAAATCACCACTCAGTCCTCCATTTGAAGGTCCTTTCAAAGTCGTCTCAAGAAAATCTAAATATTTCGTGATAGAAAAACATGGAAACATCGACACAATAAGTATTGATAGGCTAAAGCCGGCTTATCTAGATCATGAACCACCATACGTGTTGCTAGATCGTTTAACTGACAAATCCATTACGGAATCGAAATGCAAAGATGATAAATCTTTACAAATGACTAAAACGGTTCACTGGGCACATCCAATTAGTCAGTCAAGGATGTTGACAGTTTCGGCTGCAGGATAAAATGTAACCACGAAGCTCATCAGACCCTGCATCTACTTAAAAATATTTTTTTCCTCATTCCACCTCACCTACAACTCCCCAGACCTTTTACCTTTAATATATAAGTGTTATGTTAAATATTTTTTTAATACTGGACACATAAGCTAGGTATTCCGAAACGATGGCTGAGGATTTTAATCAAACTCATACAACTAAAACTGGCAAATACAACGATATCAAAAAGCAACCCAGGCGAGTTTTATAATTTCTTTTTCTGGTTAATTAACTATGCTGGCTGTACTTCTTATATATCTATATACATTTTTCACGTAGTCTGGCTATACATATATACCATATGAACTACTTCTAAAAGTTTTCGGTCGAAGATATGTTTAGTAGCTTGATACGATTAATACTACTATTAATAAGTGGTTTTCTAGACAAAACATTTTGGATTAAACCATGGCCAAGTACTTATTAAAGTTCTCATCATTTTTTTCATGTTTAGGAAACTTATGTAATGACTTAACCAGTTTTCCTGCAGCATGCTTTTTAGTGTGATCATATAACCCATCTTTATTGGCAATATTCAGATTTTTTTTAATTCTGACATTTAAGAATCAATAACCGTGGAGATATAGCACAGTGCGTTACTGTAAGGTTACTATGTTAGCCGCATTGATTCCGCATACCTAATTTTAAACACAACTTATAAAGGAACTCTTAAGTAATCATAACATTGAACTAACGATATGACTATCATAGCTATGTTAACGTTAAACCAATTATTATTAGTGGTCCTGACAAAACCCTGGAACTTAACACTAGCGTTATAAAAAAGACATGTTATGTCAGTAACTTTTATATATATATATATACTTTTTCTCTCGGTTTAAGTATAACGTAAAATGGAAATTACAGAACTTGTAGATTTTTTTTCTATAGTATTATTAGTAATCCATCAAAGAACTTGTACTGTTCCAATATGGCATTTTGACATACCAATCCGTCCTCCTGTTATCTTTCTTTCATATCTGAACTTATGGCCAACAAACATCGTATTGAAGGGGGTTTCGATGAACAAAAACGCATGACCCACACGCACTCGAACCTCCGCCCTCCTGAATGCTAGACCGTATGCCCAACCATTAGACCACATCAGACCACGAGGGGGTGACTGCAATCTTTCCTTTTACCGATTAATCATTCATAATACTAATGAGCAATAGGACTTCAACACTTCTAAGGTGCAGATAAATTCGTTACTTGGATGAATTGACGAAATATTTCGTAGCAATATATATTGCTACAATATATCAAACATATTTAAATCAAACGAGAAAAGAGTATTTGACACAACTGTACTTGATCCTCATACTCTACACAATTTTCTCCCCTCTTTAACCGTATATTCTTTTCCGTTTTATGGAGTAAAATTATGCACCCTTGGTTACGTACCTGGTTCAAATGGTTCAAATGGTTGTGGATTGAATAGAAGAAGCTTTCGCTTAACAGGCTTCCGTGTCTAGTAGCAGGGGATCACCAAATCCTCCAGGCAGGAACCTAGGTATGTTAACAATAAAAGAGGAAAAGAAATTGGTAAATCATAGTATGATACTGTCTTTGGTCCTTAAGTATAGGTCAAGTTGCCTCTTGAAGGACTCCTGAGAAGTCGCTTGGACTAGCTCAGCGGGCAGCGAATTCCAGCTTTTGACAACTCTTAAGGAGTAGACGTTGTGTCTACATCCCGTCTTGCTATATTGAGTTTACAGTTTCTGGGTGTTACCCCTTAGGTTATTATTCGAACTAAGCTTGAGTAGGTGTTTAAGAGGATGTCCAGAAGTGTTAAGAATACTATAAGCCATTAATAAATCACCCCTAAGACGCCTATACTCTAATGGGTAAAGGTCTAGTGAATGGAGGCGTTCTTCGTAAGGCTTAGATTTGAGTCCGCGAACTGATTTCGTGGCTCGCCGTTGGATACGCTCCAAAGTGATCTTGTCCTTTTGGAGTGAGGGGGGGAGTACTATATTTCCGTACTCCAAATGGGGAGGGATAAAACTATTGAAGATTGTATGGAAAGTTCTTCCGTCAAACTGACCAAAAATGCGCTTCAATGTTACCAGTGCAAGGTTAGCTCGGAAGGCATTTTTGTCACAATTAGCGTAAGACTTTAAATCATGGGGCACCAGGACTCCTAAGTCTTTTTCGACTTGGGATACTACTAGAGAGGAATTTCTTAAGTTATAACTGTAGTTTGCGACATGTCGCAGATGGACTACTTTACACTTTGAAGTGTTAAACGTAAGTCCGTTATCGTCTGCCCAACTTTGAAGTCGAGTCAGATCCTCCTGAAGTGCCTGTGTATTGTCTTGGTTGCGTTTCTCTCTACAAAGTTTCACGTCATCGGCAAAAAGTAGTAAGTCTGACGTTACCTGTTGGGAAAGATCGTTTATGTAGATCAAGAAGAGGAGAGGCTCTAATACTGAGCCCTGGGGAACCCCACTAGGACATTCCATAGCCTGAGATAAAGTGAAATTTACCCTAACCTTAAAGTGTCGATTTTCTAGGTATGAAGTAAGCCAATCGATTAGAGGTGGTTTGATACCTAGTCGTTTGAGCTTGTTGATAAGACACAAGTGGTTAACTTTATCAAAAGCTTTTGAGAAGTCAAGGTATATGATATCAACCTTTCCCTTGCGATCGAGGATGCTTGTCCATCTGTCCACCGCAGTCAGCAGGTTGGTTATACAAGAGTAACCCTTCCTGAAACCATGCTGTTGGGGTGAGAAGAAGTTTAAGGACAGTAGATAATCGTTTAAACCATCGCATATCAGGGACTCCATGAGTTTTGAAGGTAATGACAGAAGAGCCACAGGCCGATAACTTGAAGGTTCATTGCGTCGACCCACTTTGAAAATTGGTGTGATGTGAGCCAACTTCCAATTTTCCGGTAATTTGCCTTGGCTTAGCGAGTGTGAAAACATCACGCTAAGCGGCGTTGCCAGGATTGAGGCTGCCTCCTTCAGTATGGCAGAATGAACCATATCCGGGCCAGGAGAAGTATCTAGTCTTAAGTGCTGCAGTTTCCGGAACACCAAGTCAGCGCTTAGGTCCACTTCGGAAAGCCCTGTGGAATTACAGGTGAAACTGTCGTCAATAGAGTTGATGTCAGCCGGCTGAAATGTTTGAGAGTAGTGTGCCGCCAGAAGGTTAGCGGCGTCACCATCGTTGTTGGTTGGGCCATTAAGACCTAGCAGTTGAGAAACTCCTGTTTTGGCTTGACGAAGAGAGGCTGCATAACGGAATAGGCTTCTAGGGTTCGAGGCCAATTTGTCCATAAGCTTTGTCTGATAATGAAGCCTGTCTTCTCTTATAGCCTTCGTGCATATGTTCCTGATATGTTTGAATTGCCTATACGCTCCTTCGTTGTCAGTTCGTTTGTATTCCGCCCAACAGTGTCTTTTACGGCTTAGCAGGCGAAGGGTACGGTTCTTGATTATTGTAGGTGGCTTACAGCTTTTGGGAACCGTTTGAGGAAGTGAATGGTTTGTAGCACATAAGAGCGTGTGCAGTAAGAAGTTCCAGTGACCATCCACATCGAGTTGGGGGTGAACGTCCCAAACCACCTGTTGTAAATAGTCGTGTAGAGCTGGCACATTCAGCCGTTTAAAATTCCAACGCAAGTTATTGTTGGAATACCTTAGCTTAGTTTTGGTGACAAAACTGAAGGCTATAACGGCATGATCGCTGTTTCCCAGAGGAGCCAAGATTGAGAGGTTGTCAACAAGGAATTCTTCATTTGTGAATACACAGTCTAACCGCGATGGTGTCTGACTGTTTCTCCAACGAGTTGCCGACCTCACATTTTCATATAAGCCCAAGTCATCAATGAGGTTGAAGAACCGAGCTTCAATTGAGTTGTCACCTCCAGTATACGTGTGTTCCACGAAGTTGACTCTAGGAAGGTTGAAGTCCGCTAGAATCAGGATATGTGTGAAACCGAGACGGGTAGAGCGGGATAGTCCATCCAGCATGCGACTATCGTACTCGATGTCAGCAGTTGGCTTCCTGTAAATGACAGCGACTAGACACCTCGAAGTGCTAGACAATCTTACAGAGCACCATATGGATTCCTCAAGATTGTTAAACTCGAGATTGTGAACTTGGTGCACCTCCAAGCAAGAGCTTATGTATATGGCTACTCCACCCCCAATTCCTGTTGTTCTGTCGTTGCGGAACAAAGTCATCCCTGGTAATGCTAACTCTTGGTCCGAGAACTGAGAAGATATCCAGGTTTCAGATATTCCTATCAGGTGGGCCTTATTAGCGTTGCAAAGTTCACGTAATTCATCCAGTTTGTTTGATAGACTCGAGGCGTTCGTGTATAAGCAGTTTATGCTTTCAATTTGGAACGCATGAGCTTCGTCCTGTTTTTCTGTATGAGCCTTATGTGAATGGACAGGTAGCCCACCCATGTGAGGTTTACCGAGGTGGTAGGCCCTGTCCTTTACACGTTTTTTTTATCGTTTAGACAATCCACAAGTGGAATGGTCAGCTCCAACTTGCCTTTGTACTTGGTCCTGGCTTCGTATGGCCTGTCCGAGTGCATGTGGATTCCAGGTGGCAATCGACGTCTGTTGGCACGAAATGCTTCCAGAACTGTGGGAAGATCGGAAAGTTATCTTCATTAGACGAGGTCTAAGATCACCGTCCTTCTTGGCTAATCTCGTCACATGCTGAGTCAGTATGTGTTTGAGCCTCAAGGACTGTTTGATGAATTTCCATTCCCTGATGTCAGAATTTGATTGAGTAGGGTCTGTATTCTCCGGTATACCTTGCACAATTATGTTTCTTCCGCGGAAAAACTTCTCACGAGATTCTTTAGGGATGTTACGTATGATATTGCGCTCAGAGAACGGTATATCGGGCAATATTCTTACGTTACCATCTGATTTCAGCAAGTGACTTGCTAGTAAGACGTCCTCAACATCAGTAGCATTCTTAAATGATACTCGGAGAAGCCTTGGGTGATTTAGATGCTTAGAGTTCTTTCCTCTAGAGAGCCGGGTGACCATCAAAGGCTCTATTCTAGGAAGTTCTAGCTTCTTGTTCAATTCGCCCCAAAGCATCCTGTCGTTTTTGTCCTGCAGACTGAGAGGAAGGTCAGGATTATCAACGAGGTTCATGATAATGAGAGAGTCGTCACGAACTGTTGTTAATTTACCAGGTTTCACGGCGGGTTCGTGTTTAATGACTTGCTGTTTGGAGGTCAGTGTGCGTTTATGAGGCTTGAGCTCTTTTTTGACCGGACGAACAGTCTTGGGAGTAGACTGTGCTACCAAATCACCAGTTAATTTCCGTACAGCAACACTTGGGTTGCTCGGCTTAGGCGGTGATGCCTGGTTCTTTTGGGCTTTCTTAACTTGGGTCGAATCATCTACAGGGTTTTTGGGAACCACTGTTGAGTTCAGGGACCCTGAGCTGGGAGACCCGAGTTTGCTTAGGGAGTCTAATACCTTCGACGTAATGATGGTGCTGAGCCTCGACACGTCATCATTAGTGATGATGGTATACCTATCGACATCCCTGTTTTTGTGTCCGTCGCACGCTCTTGTTTGTCTACCGGTTTTCTTACTGTCGTTGTTCAATTTAACTGACAACTTGTTCCGAAGACCTGTCAGTAGGACAATGATGTTACTCAGCAAAACTACAGCATCCGTGCTGCACGTGACACATACCCATTTTTGGTCTGACTTGCTGAGTCTGTTGTAAGCAGTTGATGTCAGATCTGTGCATGCTTCGTGCAACCAACCTTTGCAGTTGTCGCACTGCATGCCAGTTGCAACAGCAAAACGGCATCCCGGACGTTTGCATGAGTTTTTCATGACTATGTTGAAGCAAACTATGTTATAGATGCTTGCAAGAGCCAAAGACCTTTAAAAAACACTAAAAAGCACACTGAAAACGGACAAAAATGGATAAAACGAGTGTTATAAACTGAGACTAGTCTATACGTGAAAAACAAAAACAAACCGAATAGTAAACTGAGGCAAAACCACAGGTAACTACTAAATATGGTGAAACTCAAAAAAAGTAGTAATCTACCGAACGTATAGCTCAGGATAGATTCTTTAGAACTGAAATGGTACTTTTGTTGCGTAAGAACACAGCAAAAGTTTGATAAATGCAAATCACGTTAGTACTAAACTTCCTGTTCGAAAAGCGCGCGGTTGTCACAGTCCCAAGGTCCCGCATTTGAACGGGTTTGACAATGAGTCCAACTTCTAGCAAGTTTACACTTTTACATATATACATTATAAAAAAGGATTTTATTTGTTTTCATACCTTTTCGTACACAAGATGGCTACACTATGTCTATTTTCTTCCAGAATACCAATCCGTTCTGGAGGCCGATCACTTACGTGGAAACGAAAAATTATCAATTATATTTACGTATTTCCATTTTGTATCTTATTATTTTGATGCAGGCAGTGGAGCAGTTCTTCAGGTTTGATTGGTTTTCATCATTACTTTTGAAGTAAATTCTTCTTCACTTTTTACTTGAGGGCGACTCAAGAGGCAGGTGAGTAAACACCTGATAGGCGGACTGAGCATGGAAAAATCGTACCTCACCAACATGGTGTTGGGTAGCCCGCTCGCGGCACTTCCTCAGATATTCTTATTTCACAGTCTCACTCTTTCTCTTGAAAGCACGCAGCAAACTGTCAGCGATAGTTGTAGAAAAAATCACATGCTACAAAATAAGATGACAAGCTAGTAAATGAAGAGACATCCATGGACTACCGTTGACAGCGTTAGTTGCCACTGAATGTAAGTCAAACATTGAGCGAGTTGATAATTTTCCCTTGTGATGAGAAATAGAACTAAGGTGTTTTTGAAAGATAGGTTAATCCAACCGACGTTCCTACGGAAGTCGATTCTAGGGGGAAGCTAATGTAACAGCATAGGTTGGTTGGTTAAGAGTTGACCCCAAACAACCAAGCATATGCCAAAACAGTATGGCTCAAGTACTCATTCACTTCCTTATTTTGTATAAGAGTTATATTCCTTATTATCTTATATTGAATGTTGAAAGCTTTTGTTTGTCTGAACAGATAATCCCACGCTCCACTGTGACTGCGCTAAGATCAAAATAAAGACGTACTCACTACTTCTCTGGTTTCTTCTATCAATAGTACGAGGGTTACCTATAGGCACGAAAGTTCTATAAATCATCATAAATTTAAGTGTGCATTGTTACCTAAAGAATATGACCACCCAGCTATCCAACCAATTAATGTTCAAATAAACAAATCAATCGCATGTTTGTAGTTGCTTCGATGTCTGACTTCAGTGCTTCAGCTGGTATGTTGTCCGGTCCCGCTGCTTTCCCGTTCTTGATTTGTCTGACGGACATTCTGATTTCTTCCTTCGTTGGTGGGTTGACGTCTATGGGAAGGTCTGTGTGTGCCGCTTCGATGTCTGGTGGATTCATTGGAGCCGGCTTATTCACGAGTTCCTCGAAGTATTCTACCCATCTGTTCCGCTGTTGTTGAATTTCGGTGATTGGCTTGCCTTCTTTGTATTTGATCGGTCTCTCTGGTTTACTGTATTTCCCTGATAGTTTCTTCGTTGTATCGTAAAGCTGTTTCATATTTCCTTCTCTAGCAGCTTTTTCTGCCGTTGTTCCTAGTTCTTTCACGTATTTCTTCTTGTCGGCTCTAATGCTCCTCTTCACTTGCTTGTTTGCTTCTATGTATTCAGCTTGTGCTTGGACTTTCTCTGCTCGTGTTCGGCTGTTGTTTATTGATGCCTTCTTGTTCTTCCTTTCTTTGATCTTGTCCAGTGTTTCTGTAGTGATCCATTCCTTATGATGGTATTTCTTTAGACCAAGAACCTCTTGACACGTTGAAGTTAATGTTTCTTTGATACTTTTTCAGTTGTCCTCCATAGTAGTTTCACCTTTCAGTAGATCTTGTAAGGCTTGGAACCTGTTGTTGAGAGCTATCTTGAATTCATTGAGTTTGTCAGTATCTCAAAGGAAGGCTGTATTGAACCTTTGTGTTGCTGTTTGTCCACTTGTCCAGTTCTTTTTTAGCTTCAGTTTTAAATTGGCTACAACTAGGTGATGATCTGAAGCTATGTCAGCGCCTCTCCTGGTTCTCACATCTTCCAATGTCCTTCGGAATATTTTGTTGATGCAGATATGATCCATCTGGTTCTCTGTAATGTAGTCCTGTGAGATCCATGTAGACCTGTGTATACGCTTGTATGAAAATATTGTGTCTCCTATGACCAATTTGTTGAATGCACATAGATTTGCAAATCTTTCTCCATTTTCATTTCTCTGTCCCAGTCCATGTCGTCACACAATATCTTCATATCCGTTGTTGTCTATCTCGACTTTGGCATTTAGATCTCCCATTAGAATGGTGAGGTTCTTTCTTGGGGATTTCTCTATGATTGATTGTAGCCTCTCGTAGAATCGATCTTTATTGTCGTAGTTGCTATCATTGGTGGGTGCATAATATTGGATAATATTCATTGTGATCCCCTCCTTTTTTGTTTTGAATGATGCTTTGATGATTCTGGATCCGTGAGATTCCCATCCTACAAGTGCATTTCGTGCTGCTTTGGACAGCATCAGAAAAACCCCCTGAGTGTGTGGAGCATTTTCCTGTTCGTGTCCGGAGCATATAAGCAATTCTTCTGTATTTAGCTTTTGTTGTCCAGCATGGATTCAATGGGTTTCGCTAATTCCCAGTGCTGCCAAGTTTTATCTCCTCAATTCCGATGCTGTTTGACTGGTCTTTACGGACTCACACTTTGTTCGGAAGTTCCACGCGCCTATAAAAATTGTTGCTTTGGTTGTTAGAAGGGGTTCCGCTCTCGTGACTTCCGAAGAAACTCGGATTTCACCATGAGGCAACATAGTTCTTGTGAATGAAGACCTTCCATTTCTCAGGGCAGAGTTTACATGGTTTGAACTATTTTTTCTGGATAGTGTTTTTTTAGCGAGTTAGTCTTCTACGGGATGAGTCGCTAACTCCATGCCCAGCCCTCCTCCTTTACAAAGGCTTGGGACCGGCAGTAACTGTAAAAGAGCTACAGGCGGAGTTTTGAGTGTTGCATAAGAATTCGAAAAAGGGAGCCTCTCGAAATATCAAAGATTTTTATAATCTGTAGTTTTCTCTTTCGATGGATGCGAAGAAATACACCACAAATTTATTGTCCTCAATATTTTTTCGGTCATAATCCGAATTTCAAACCTTTCCACAAAATCCTCTAAAGTTATTCTCAAAAATAGCTGTTCTAGACAGGGATGAACTAGATGAGCACAAACTAAATTGCTGGATATGGAATTAGATATTGTGCGGTTATCAAGTACGAAGGGATCATTAGTTCATACATACATCTTAAAATCTCTCTTCCAAAAACTACAATCTACAGAGAGTATAGTTGGCGACGTCTCATTTTCTACGTTTTCCATTTTGGTGGATCGGTCGTTACATGCCTTGGAGGGCGGGACAGCGTGATCGATATTGATAGGACAGCAGACCGTTTGAGCTGCTCCTCCAAACGTTCAGTACACTATCCAAGACGACGATAGATGTTAGTGATTAGCATTCCGTCATCTTCACAGATTGTTTCTCTAACGACAGACGTTTTTCTGCTATCGACTCGGATCATTTGGAAGAGCTTCCGTTAGTTACTAGATGAAACTCTTATTTCATGCTGATTGGCAAGCTCTGTTATGCCGGAAAAACGCTGATCACTTAAATTAGAAACGAAGGAACCCTGCGATTCCCTGCAGCTGCATCAGAAGGAGCTCATTATTCTGCGATAAGAGTTCCTGACAAATCTAATTGTCGAGATTCACTTGTTTTGCCAGAAAATGTGTAATGTGCATCAGACGATAATTAAGAACATGTTGCAGTTTTGTTGGACGCTGGTTATCATTGTGATCCACTATTTACTTGTAGTGTTCCCAATAAATTTGATCACAATATTTCCGAAGAATCAAACTTCTATGACCCAATATGAGGCGTCGTTCGGCCTCACCACTCAGTCACTTTCAGTGGATTCTCTGCTCAGTGCGTCAAATATGTTTTAAATAAATTCAAATTAATTGTAACTTGGGAGCATTTTTCGTAGCTTTTTGACAACGTGAAAGTCTTTTGAAGAAGTCGATAATCTGCTTGTCCATATTCTGCCAATATGCATTGCTGCGAGCAATGGATTTCATACGGTTTATCCCTGAATGTCTAGAGTGGAATTGGCGTAGAACCTTGGAACGTAGGGTTGTTGGAATTACTACGCGATCACCGAACATCAGACAATCTCTAACATTACAGAGAGTGCTTCGACGTTTCGCTAGTTGTTGAATATCAACACTCGGCGGTTTTTTACGGCACAAAAATTGGGAGGACTCAATACAACAGTTGGTGATGGGGTGAGATCTTATTTAAAGCGTTTAAGCAACCGAATTCTGATGTCGGAGAATTCGGGTGACTGAAGACTGCATGTGAGTATTAGGGACTTAAATTGGTCTTCAGTAAGATATCTCAGCTTGAACCGTTCGCACTCACGGTTACCAACGCTGAAGTGGGTCAAATAGTCATCAAACTCATTCATGACTAGTTTTATGCAGCGATATTGAGTACTGTAGAATGAATGATGATCACCAAAACGTTGGCTAAGTGACTGAACAGTGACGTGGAAGGAACGGTGGCGTGGGTTCTGCGGTAGAATGAAGTCGCAATACTTAATCAGCACGGATGGACCAAGTTTCCAAATAAGAAGACGCATCTTCCACGAATCATATCTGTCAGCAAAGTCAACTTTGAAAAGACCTTCGTAACGCCTGAACAAAGTGTCAAATGTATTATTGGCATCAGGATCATAAAAAATTCTGAAACACCACTGGTAATACAATCAACTGACTAAGGAATTGTCGGTGTATTTGAGACTCCAGAAGTTATACGCATCTAATTAATTATCTCCATCAGTTTCAGCTGCTGTTCGAGCAATTTTTCTAATTTGGCTGGATCCATAGTTAGTCAACAACTTGTTTGCTATCCCATCGTTGTCGCAAAATTATTGTGAATCGCGAGGTGGCTAATCTAATTACTACAGATTGACCAGCTTCAGATACCTCAGTACGACTCCAATGCTGTTACCCAATATCTAATCCATCAGAAAACGAACCGTAGATGAAAAATTCTTTATGGGGTCAGGGGCAGAATAATTATTTACAAACAAATGCATATTCATACAGTTAGGATTACTATAAATATTGACCAACCGAAAAATGACACGTGAATAAATGTTATCTAATAGGAAAATGACACGCGAAATAAATATTGATCAGTGGGGAAACGAACAATAGGAAAATGACACCATTTACCATTCAAGGGTAGCATTAGACTTAACCGGATAATTGTTTTTGTGATATTTTCCAGAACATCCAAACACGCTACGACCAACAGGCTTCTTGGTCTATACGCAAGCTCTTTCGAATTTCATTACATAACAGCCGTCGCTTCTGGTCAAACTCAGGGTCATCTGGAGTAGACAAACGAACTTCGACGAGTTGTAAGAAGCCAGAAGAAACCGAGTGCTCATAAGCAGGAAAGCCTTTCGAGAGGGTTAGCTGATCATCCCTATTCTCGGCCATATCAGGGCATTCCGAAGACAGTCTGAGGCTAGTGCTATTGTTGTTTGTTGTATTTCACTTTCAGTATTAGGTATGCGTGGAGCGTTTTTGCTTATTGAGTCTTTAGCGCATCTTTCATTTTGTCCTCTCATCTAACTTTCTTCGCGCACCTCAGTCAATTAGTGCACACAACACACAATACGCCAACCGGTTAGATCCAAAGCTCTACATAAGTAAGATACATTCAGAACCTAAAGGTTTCAAAATTCTGTTTTCAATAATGGTTCGCACTAATCTCAAACATCTGTGAATTCTGTTGGTGATCGATTGTCTTCCTTATCAAATATAAGTGCGTCCTGTGTGCTTACTGAGCCGTCGGCCCACCTTTCTTCGTGTTACATACCTATGAAAATTCGCACATACACACAATCCTCGACTGGAAGCACTGTTGACCTTTCTCAAACGCCATCTCAATAGATAGGATGTGCTAAGCAGTATTAATGTTGAATCCGACTTTTGAGCTATATAGAGATACAAAACTTCCAGTTAACATCAAAGTGTGCATTTTAAATAAGTTAGATTAAAACAAACATTTGGCACTAAATGTGATGGATTGTTCACATTTCATACATTAATTAGACTCAGAGAACAGGAATTTAACGGCAACAAACAAACAAACATATAGCATAGATGGAAACACAGAATATAATATGAATGAATAATCAAGTGTAGTTTGGCGTGAGAAGTAGATCACACATGCCACATACGTTACATGAAACAGTCTGAGTACCAAAATTGTCAGTTTGATTATTGGCTTAATCTTTCAGAATTATGGTGTTTGTTCAGGAATGATATGAATCGAAGAAGGCAATTGTGTATTCTCTTCAATTGTCAAAACTCGGTTTAACTGTACAGTAGCAAATCCATGTTTTCGAAACTGTGGTCTGATAAAATTTACAATAACTTCACTCAAATTACATTCAGTTTTTTCGATGATTAAATGTTTTACTATTATACACATATAATCTAATCGCTTCACAAGTTATCAAACAGAGTATAGCAGTCAGGTACTTTGAATCTTATCAAAAATTGTTGAGTAGATGGAAGAGAAACGTTTTATTAAAAGACCAAACAGTGATGTGAGATTCAAAGTTTGTGAACAATATTTTGCTGATAATGTTTTCGACAATCGCAGTGAATATATGAGAGTACGGACAACAGTAAAACAAACTGTCGACGCTCTAAAAACGCAAAATACTAGTCATGAAGAAAACAGACATGTGGGGGGCTTCTCCTTGCATTCACGGAAGTAAGCCAAAATGTATTTTACATGTATATCTGTTTTTGCCATCCAAATATCGGACTCTGAGACCTTCCAGTAATTAGGAATCATGATACGTTAATAGAAGAGCCGGTTGGGTTTCATCAATGGACTGAGTTGTCGATGTTCACTTGCTGATTCGTCTGTGAGATAAGATAAATTTTAGTTCATCTGTATAGTTCCGGTTTCCTGATGACAAGCTGAAATTTGCACAGCTGAATTTAAATAAAGCACTATATTTTTAACGAAGATTTTCAGATCGTCCATTTGATCATTATTAACACATCCTCAATGGCGGTACTTAAAATGAAATGTGAATGCGTACTTTTGAGTCAAATATATGTGGTCATCAGGTCGATCTCAAACAATCAGAAATCCTCCGAACAAATGTAGAGCTTCAATAGTTTTCGCTCGTTTGTTTATAAGTACAGCTACTAAGGTTATTTGCATAACACATTTCATGAGGTGACTGGGACCGTAAACCAAGCGAGTACTCCTTCGATCAATTCGTAAATGTGAGGGTAAACAGAAAACAATTGCAGATAAGAGCAATGCATACTAAGCTTGAAGGTCATAACTGCAAAGAAATGTTCGAGTGATACACGGTAAATGAATGTTCATCTATTAGATTGCCAGGACAATAAAACTCGAGTAACAAATGAGATATACGTTTACATACCTCAACTAACAACGTAGCCTGATTACAAGTCGTAAGTCATCATCGACTGAAAAGTATTAGTGGAACGTAAAAATGAGGGAAGAATTGAATAAGTCGGAAATCATGGTTAACAGATAAGGCAGAATTATTACTGAATGCTTACTAGTTTGCAACAACCAGGATCAATACCAATTTTACGACTTGTATTCTAAATTGACACAGTGCCAAATGGAATTCTTCGTATTTAAAAAAAACATAAATAGATGACTAATGTATTGCGCAGAAATATTTATAAAGTTGAAACTTGTATGACACAATATGCATTGTTTTGAGACAATGTGACCTGATAGATGTTTTACCATTCATTAGGTTCTTTTTCTATTCATTTATATTTTATGTGGTTATTATTATTGGATAAATGTTTACATATGTTTTTATGTTGATTTTGTATATAAGCAGCTAATATTAATAGGCTTAGTTGGCATCTTTCATACAACTGGAGGAATATGTTGCTTTCACAATTATTCAAAAGGCAGAAAATTCTTATTCTTGTAATTAGTGTAGCTTGTGCAGCGGTTTTTGGAATGGCACTGCTCGTACATTTCTTAAACAGAACTTCTAATGGTATGTTTACACATATATTCATTTTAGTTATTTAATTACGTCCTTAGTTTTGTTAGCTATTTGATGACATGACATTTTATGTGAAAATAATCTTGATTGTGTCGTTAGGCATTAGTTTATTATGGAGATATTTGCTTCCTCTTAATGCATGTTTCTTGTATATTCGAAGATCTAGCTAACAGAGTTTGTTGAACTAGGTTGAACTTCCTCGATTACATTGTCACGTTTTATTAGGAAGTGTTATAATATTCGATTGTGAGGTTATCTTTTGGCTCACATGGTCCATGAATGTTCGGGTTTCGATTTTAGAAAACCATGATTTTCCGTTTTGACTGACGAAGCGGAAATTAAAGTAGACATGCCCTTCGACATGCTTACAACACATGTCCTTTTGTTAGAATGCGTTTCAAACGCAATAATGGTGTCCAGTAAAGAAAGAACTTTCATTCAGGAATTTCCACCGACTATTTAGAACTAAGTAGCGACAGCTACACTGTAAACGTATGCTGAATAACAGATTGATTGAATTGAAACAAATCGGTACGTTCAAGTCGTTTAGTAGTCTTAATCGGAAAACGAATAACCGCAAGGTGAATTAAGATCATCGAAACTGTTACAGGTGGGGATATATCAACTATGAAACACGAAGACCATAGACAATAATACTCTCATTATACATGCATATATTGTACACAAACCTTGACTATTTAATAAACGAGAACTATAAGAGGCAAAATGTTTAAATACGAATCGGTAGGATTCATATAATGAGTAAGAATGAGATTGAAAAACGTTGTTTGGCATATATTTGTCCGTGAGAATCTATCTTACGTAACAATGAGTCAATCACGTAATATGCGTTTATTTTCATAACACAGTGTATTCATGTCTTGGCAAATATCCATTGCGACAGCGAAATAACTAATAACATGTAATTTCGAAGTCACTAACAGAAAGGTAGCAATAGAAAAAGAAAATAAATGGAAATAATGAAATTTTAAAACACCATTAGATGATGAACAAATTATGGTAAGCTGGAAAATAAAACAAGTACTCAGGAATATTCGAAACAACGCAGAGAAAACCGTGAAATAAAAATAATCTAAATAAGATACATAAAATATATGATCCTAATTAGGTTTCCATATAATGAAAAAACGCAGAAGAATGAAAAAATCACTAACTTCACCATAAATAAAAAAGATAACATTCTCAGATATGTTGCCACTACTTTCATCCATTACTACACATGGAACAGTGAAATGTTTATTAACTTCACATCAACACTCCCACTATGTTATCTCCCAGTCTCCTGAACCAGTCGTGAAGTGGCACATTGGTTTCTGGTGTTGATAGAGTGAACTATGTTATGCGGCACGGCATTTGCTTCACTCGTGTTTTCAATTTAGCATTGTCAAACTTGTTCAACAGAAGTGAAGAAGAGCTGATGCTTCAACTGAACTGTTGATATCAGTAATTAGCAGTTGTTGATTAGTCTAATTTGAGGTGTTCTTTCAAACGCTCAGAGATGCCGGTATTTTCAATGCTCGCACTGTTCACGCTTAACTCGGTAAACATACACTGGCATGAATTGCATAGGATCCAACGAAATATTTATCAATGTTGCTTTGTGCATGGTATGTTTTGGTCCTTGTCAACTTGCACTGTTTCTGTAAGCGTGCTTCAAGTGACTAGGTTCACTCGATTTCCAACAAACCTCACTCTTCAATTATATTCGTAATTGGCTTCACATGGTTATGCTTGTTGATGATTGACAGCAAACATAACTGACGCACAACTTCATGCATGATGATGAGGGTTCGAACGATGTGTCTGTGTCACCTCTCTGTAAATGGACTCATTATTTGTTTATACCTCATTCACATTTCCTTCACAGAACAAGCCTCGTCACCAGTCACAATTGAAACTTCATCTCGAGTTGAACAACAAACGGAAACAGGTAAGCGTGTGAAATGGATTTTTCAGAGCTTTACCCCTAATATTTACACTTTGATTATCCGAGTGGATGACAAATGATTCGATACACGCCGACATATCTGTCATCGTGATGTTTCCGTCTTACTATGTGTGGTTTATTGACATTAGTTCCCGTCAACTATGATGGTTTGGTGGTGGTTGTATGTGAACTAATCGACTTCACAATATTATGGTCACTCTCAAATGCGCAAGCATTGTTCCAAAAATTATCATTCTCAGATATGTTGCCACTACTTTCATCCATTACTACACATGGAACAGTGAAATGTTTATTAACTTCACATCAACACTCCCACTATGTTATCTCCCAGTCTACTGAACCAGTCGTGAAGTGGCACATTGGTTTCTGGTGTTGATAGAGTGAACTATGTTATGCGGCACGGCATTTGCTTCACTCGTGTTTTCAATTTAGCATTCTCAAACTTGTTCAACAGAAGTGAAGAAGAGCTGATGCTTCAACTGAACTGTTGATATCAGTAATTAGCAGTTGTTGATTAGTCTAATTTGAGGTGTTCTTTCAAACGCTCAGAGATGCCGGTATTTTCAATGCTCGCACTGTTCACGCTTAACTCGGTAAACATACACTGGCATGAATTGCATAGGATCCAACGAAATATTTATCAATGTTGCTTTGTTCATGGTATGTTTTGGTCCTTGTCAACTTGCACTGTTTCTGTAAGCGTGCTTCAAGTGACTAGGTTCACTCGATTTCCAACAAACCTCACTCTTCAATTATATTCGTAATTGGCTTCACATGGTTATGCTTGTTGATGATTGACAGCAAACATAACTGACGCACAACTTCATGCATGATGATGAGGGTTCGAACGATGTGTCTGTGTCACCTCTCTGTAAATGGACTCATTATTTGTTTATACCTCATTCACATTTCCTTCACAGAACAAGCCTCGTCACCAGTCACAATTGAAACTTCATCTGGAGTTGAACAACAAACGGAAACAGGTAAGCGTGTGAAATGGATTTTTCAGAGCTTTACCCCTAATATTTACACTTTGATTATCCGAGTGGATGACAAATGATTCGATACACGCCGACATATCTGTCATCGTGATGTTTCCGTCTTACTATGTGTGGTTTATTGACATTAGTTCCCGTCAACTATGATGGTTTGGTGGTGGTTGTATGTGAACTAATCGACTTCACAATATTATGGTCACTCTCAAATGCGCAAGCATTGTTCCAAAAATTATCATTCTCAGATATGTTGCCACTACTTTCATCCATTACTACACATGGAACAGTGAAATGTTTATTAACTTCACATCAACACTCCCACTATGTTATCTCCCAGTCTACTGAACCAGTCGTGAAGTGGCACATTGGTTTCTGGTGTTGATAGAGTGAACTATGTTATGCGGCACGGCATTTGCTTCACTCGTGTTTTCAATTTAGCATTCTCAAACTTGTTCAACAGAAGTGAAGAAGAGCTGATGCTTCAACTGAACTGTTGATATCAGTAATTAGCAGTTGTTGATTAGTCTAATTTGAGGTGTTCTTTCAAACGCTCAGAGATGCCGGTATTTTCAATGCTCGCACTGTTCACGCTTAACTCGGTAAACATACACTGGCATGAATTGCATAGGATCCAACGAAATATTTATCAATGTTGCTTTGTGCATGGTATGTTTTGGTCCTTGTCAACTTGCACTGTTTCTGTAAGCGTGCTTCAAGTGACTAGGTTCACTCGATTTCCAACAAACCTCACTCTTCAATTATATTCGTAATTGGCTTCACATGGTTATGCTTGTTGATGATTGACAGCAAACATAACTGACGCACAACTTCATGCATGATGATGAGGGTTCGAACGATGTGTCTGTGTCACCTCTCTGTAAATGGACTCATTATTTGTTTATACCTCATTCACATTTCCTTCACAGAACAAGCCTCGTCACCAGTCACAATTGAAACTTCATCTGGAGTTGAACAACAAACGGAAACAGGTAAGCGTGTGAAATGGATTTTTCAGAGCTTTACCCCTAATATTTACACTTTGATTATCCGAGTGGATGACAAATGATTCGATACACGCCGACATATCTGTCATCGTGATGTTTCCGTCTTACTATGTGTGGTTTATTGACATTAGTTCCCGTCAACTATGATGGTTTGGTGGTGGTTGTATGTGAACTAATCGACTTCACAATATTATGGTCACTCTCAAATGCGCAAGCATTGTTCCAAAATTATCATTCTCAGATATGTTGCCACTACTTTCATCCATTACTACACATGGAACAGTGAAATGTTTATTAACTTCACATCAACACTCCCACTATGTTATCTCCCAGTCTACTGAACCAGTCGTGAAGTGGCACATTGGTTTCTGGTGTTGATAGAGTGAACTATGTTATGCGGCACGGCATTTGCTTCACTCGTGTTTTCAATTTAGCATTCTCAAACTTGTTCAACAGAAGTGAAGAAGAGCTGATGCTTCAACTGAACTGTTGATATCAGTAATTAGCAGTTGTTGATTAGTCTAATTTGAGGTGTTCTTTCAAACGCTCAGAGATGCCGGTATTTTCAATGCTCGCACTGTTCACGCTTAACTCGGTAAACATAGACTGGCATGAATTGCATAGGATCCAACGAAATATTTATCAATGTTGCTTTGTTCATTGTATGTTTTGGTCCTTGTCAACTTGCACTGTTTCTGTAAGCGTGCTTCAAGTGACTAGGTTCACTCGATTTCCAACAAACCTCACTCTTCAATTATATTCGTAATTGGCTTCACATGGTTATGCTTGTTGATGATTGACAGCAAACATAACTGACGCACAACTTCATGCATGATGATGAGGGTTCGAACGATGTGTCTGTGTCACCTCTCTGTAAATGGACTCATTATTTGTTTATACCTCATTCACATTTCCTTCACAGAACAAGCCTCGTCACCAGTCACAATTGAAACTTCATCTGGAGTTGAACAACAAACGGAAACAGGTAAGCGTGTGAAATGGATTTTTCAGAGCTTTACCCCTAATATTTACACTTTGATTATCCGAGTGGATGACAAATGATTCGATACACGCCGACATATCTGTCATCGTGATGTTTCCGTCTTACTATGTGTGGTTTATTGACATTAGTTCCCGTCAACTATGATGGTTTGGTGGTGGTTGTATGTGAACTAATCGACTTCACAATATTATGGTCACTCTCAAATGCGCAAGCATTGTTCCAAGAATTATCATTCTCAGATATGTTGCCACTACTTTCATCCATTACTACACATGGAACAGTGAAATGTTTATTAACTTCACATCAACACTCCCACTATGTTATCTCCCAGTCTACTGAACCAGTCGTGAAGTGGCACATTGGTTTCTGGTGTTGATAGAGTGAACTATGTTATGCGGCACGGCATTTGCTTCACTCGTGTTTTCAATTTAGCATTGTCAAACTTGTTCAACAGAAGTGAAGAAGAGCTGATGCTTCAACTGAACTGTTGATATCAGTAATTAGCAGTTGTTGATTAGTCTAATTTGAGGTGTTCTTTCAAACGCTCAGAGATGCCGGTATTTTCAATGCTCGCACTGTTCACGCTTAACTCGGTAAACATAGACTGGCATGAATTGCATAGGATCCAACGAAATATTTATCAATGTTGCATTGTTCATTGTATGTTTTGGTCCTTGTCAACTTGCACTGTTTCTGTAAGCGTGCTTCAAGTGACTAGGTTCACTCGATTTCCAACAAACCTCACTCTTCAATTATATTCGTAATTGGCTTCACATGGTTATGCTTGTTGATGATTGACAGCAAACATAACTGACGCACAACTTCATGCATGATGATGAGGGTTCGAACGATGTGTCTGTGTCACCTCTCTGTAAATGGACTCATTATTTGTTTATACCTCATTCACATTTCCTTCACAGAACAAGCCTCGTCACCAGTCACAATTGAAACTTCATCTGGAGTTGAACAACAAACGGAAACAGGTAAGCGTGTGAAATGGATTTTTCAGAGCTTTACCCCTAATATTTACACTTTGATTATCCGAGTGGATGACAAATGATTCGATACACGCCGACATATCTGTCATCGTGATGTTTCCGTCTTACTATGTGTGGTTTATTGACATTAGTTCCCGTCAACTATGATGGTTTGGTGGTGGTTGTATGTGAACTAATCGACTTCACAATATTATGGTCACTCTCAAATGTGCAAGCATTGTTCCAAGAATTATCATTCTCAGATATGTTGCCACTACTTTCATCCATTACTACACATGGAACAGTGAAATGTTTATTAACTTCACATCAACACTCCCACTATGTTATCTCCCAGTCTACTGAACCAGTCGTGAAGTGGCACATTGGTTTCTGGTGTTGATAGAGTGAACTATGTTATGCGGCACGGCATTTGCTTCACTCGTGTTTTCAATTTAGCATTGTCAAACTTGTTCAACAGAAGTGAAGAAGAGCTGATGCTTCAACTGAACTGTTGATATCAGTAATTAGCAGTTGTTGATTAGTCTAATTTGAGGTGTTCTTTCAAACGCTCAGAGATGCCGGTATTTTCAATGCTCGCACTGTTCACGCTTAACTCGGTAAACATAGACTGGCATGAATTGCATAGGATCCAACGAAATATTTATCAATGTTGCTTTGTTCATGGTATGTTTTGGTCCTTGTCAACTTGCACTGTTTCTGTAAGCGTGCTTCAAGTGACTAGGTTCACTCGATTTCCAACAAACCTCACTCTTCAATTATATTCGTAATTGGCTTCACATGGTTATGCTTGTTGATGATTGACAGCAAACATAACTGACGCACAACTTCATGCATGATGATGAGGGTTCGAACGATGTGTCTGTGTCACCTCTCTGTAAATGGACTCATTATTTGTTTATACCTCATTCACATTTCCTTCACAGAACAAGCCTCGTCACCAGTCACAATTGAAACTTCATCTGGAGTTGAACAACAAACGGAAACAGGTAAGCGTGTGAAATGGATTTTTCAGAGCTTTACCCCTAATATTTACACTTTGATTATCCGAGTGGATGACAAATGATTCGATACACGCCGACATATCTGTCATCGTGATGTTTCCGTCTTACTATGTGTGGTTTATTGACATTAGTTCCCGTCAACTATGATGGTTTGGTGGTGGTTGTATGTGAACTAATCGACTTCACAATATTATGGTCACTCTCAAATGCGCAAGCATTGTTCCAAAAATTATCATTCTCAGATATGTTGCCACTACTTTCATCCATTACTACACATGGAACAGTGAAATGTTTATTAACTTCACATCAACACTCCCACTATGTTATCTCCCAGTCTACTGAACCAGTCGTGAAGTGGCACATTGGTTTCTGGTGTTGATAGAGTGAACTATGTTATGCGGCACGGCATTTGCTTCACTCGTGTTTTCAATTTAGCATTGTCAAACTTGTTCAACAGAAGTGAAGAAGAGCTGATGCTTCAACTGAACTGTTGATATCAGTAATTAGCAGTTGTTGATTAGTCTAATTTGAGGTGTTCTTTCAAACGCTCAGAGATGCCGGTATTTTCAATGCTCGCACTGTTCACGCTTAACTCGGTAAACATAGACTGGCATGAATTGCATAGGATCCAACGAAATATTTAGCAATGTTGCTTTGTTCATTGTATGTTTTGGTCCTTGTCAACTTGCACTGTTTCTGTAAGCGTGCTTCAAGTGACTAGGTTCACTCGATTTCCAACAAACCTCACTCTTCAATTATATTCGTAATTGGCTTCACATGGTTATGCTTGTTGATGATTACAGCAAACATAACTGACGCACAACTTCATGCATGATGATGAGGGTTCGAACGATGTGTCTGTGTCACCTCTCTGTAAATGGACTCATTATTTGTTTATACCTCATTCACATTTCCTTCACAGAACAAGCCTCGTCACCAGTCACAATTGAAACTTCATCTAGAGTTGAACAACAAACGGAAACAGGTAAGCGTGTGAAATGGATTTTTCAGAGCTTTACCCCTAATATTTACACTTTGATTATCCGAGTGGATGACAAATGATTCGATACACGCCGACATATCTGTCATCGTGATGTTTCCGTCTTACTATGTGTGGTTTATTGACATTAGTTCCCGTCAACTATGATGGTTTGGTGGTGGTTGTATGTGAACTAATCGACTTCACAATATTATGGTCACTCTCAAATGCGCAAGCATTGTTCCAAAAATTATCATTCTCAGATATGTTGCCACTACTTTCATCCATTACTACACATGGAACAGTGAAATGTTTATTAACTTCACATCAACACTCCCACTATGTTATCTCCCAGTCTACTGAACCAGTCGTGAAGTGGCACATTGGTTTCTGGTGTTGATAGAGTGAACTATGTTATGCGGCACGGCATTTGCTTCACTCGTGTTTTCAATTTAGCATTGTCAAACTTGTTCAACAGAAGTGAAGAAGAGCTGATGCTTCAACTGAACTGTTGATATCAGTAATTAGCAGTTGTTGATTAGTCTAATTTGAGGTGTTCTTTCAAACGCTCAGAGATGCCGGTATTTTCAATGCTCGCACTGTTCACGCTTAACTCGGTAAACATAGACTGGCATGAATTGCATAGGATCGAACGAAATATTTAGCAATGTTGCATTGTTCATGGTATGTTTTGGTCCTTGTCAACTTGCACTGTTTCTGTAAGCGTGCTTCAAGTGACTAGGTTCACTCGATTTCCAACAAACCTCACTCTTCAATTATATTCGTAATTGGCTTCACATGGTTATGCTTGTTGATGATTGACAGCAAACATAACTGACGCACAACTTCATGCATGATGATGAGGGTTCGAACGATGTGTCTGTGTCACCTCTCTGTAAATGGACTCATTATTTGTTTATACCTCATTCATATTTCCTTCACAGAACAAGCCTCGTCACCAGTCACAATTGAAACTTCATCTGGAGTTGAACAACAAACGGAAACAGGTAAGCGTGTGAAATGGATTTTTCAGAGCTTTACCCCTAATATTTACACTTTGATTATCCGAGTGGATGACAAATGATTCGATACACGCCGACATATCTGTCATCGTGATGTTTCCGTCTTACTATGTGTGGTTTATTGACATTAGTTCCCGTCAACTATGATGGTTTGGTGGTGGTTGTATGTGAACTAATCGACTTCACAATATTATGGTCACTCTCAAATGCGCAAGCATTGTTCCAAAAATTATCATTCTCAGATATGTTGCCACTACTTTCATCCATTACTACACATGGAACAGTGAAATGTTTATTAACTTCACATCAACACTCCCACTATGTTATCTCCCAGTCTACTGAACCAGTCGTGAAGTGGCACATTGGTTTCTGGTGTTGATAGAGTGAACTATGTTATGCGGCACGGCATTTGCTTCACTCGTGTTTTCAATTTAGCATTGTCAAACTTGTTCAACAGAAGTGAAGAAGAGCTGATGCTTCAACTGAACTGTTGATATCAGTAATTAGCAGTTGTTGATTAGTCTAATTTGAGGTGTTCTTTCAAACGCTCAGAGATGCCGGTATTTTCAATGCTCGCACTGTTCACGCTTAACTCGGTAAACATAGACTGGCATGAATTGCATAGGATCCAACGAAATATTTATCAATGTTGCTTTGTTCATTGTATGTTTTGGTCCTTGTCAACTTGCACTGTTTCTGTAAGCGTGCTTCAAGTGACTAGGTTCACTCGATTTCCAACAAACCTCACTCTTCAATTATATTCGTAATTGGCTTCACATGGTTATGCTTGTTGATGATTACAGCAAACATAACTGACGCACAACTTCATGCATGATGATGAGGGTTCGAACGATGTGTCTGTGTCACCTCTCTGTAAATGGACTCATTATTTGTTTATACCTCATTCACATTTCCTTCACAGAACAAGCCTCGTCACCAGTCACAATTGAAACTTCATCTCGAGTTGAACAACAAACGGAAACAGGTAAGCGTGTGAAATGGATTTTTCAGAGCTTTACCCCTAATATTTACACTTTGATTATCCGAGTGGATGACAAATGATTCGATACACGCCGACATATCTGTCATCGTGATGTTTCCGTCTTACTATGTGTGGTTTATTGACATTAGTTCCCGTCAACTATGATGGTTTGGTGGTGGTTGTATGTGAACTAATCGACTTCACAATATTATGGTCACTCTCAAATGCGCAAGCATTGTTCCAAAAATTATCATTCTCAGATATGTTGCCACTACTTTCATCCATTACTACACATGGAACAGTGAATTGTTTATGTTTTTCAAGTCAACGCTCCTACTGTATTTGCTCGTCGTCTACTGATTCATTCTTGATTTCGCTCTTTTTTATCTTTCGTGTTTTTTTATGTTCATTTGATGGATGATTACGATGTCTTCTTGTATATTTGAACTTCGTTTTTTTTTCTTCTCATTTTTTAGAGTTTTGTACCTTTGTCGCTAAACTCCGCCTTTAGCTCTTATAGGGTTACTGCCGGTCCCAAGCCCTGGTAAACGAGGAGGGTTGGGCATGGGGTTAGCGTCCCCATCCCGTCGAAAACTAACTCGTTAAAAAAACGCTAACCAGAAAAATTAATCCAAACCATTTAAACTCTGCCTTGGGAGTTAGAAGGTCTTCATTTAGAAGAATTATGACGCTTCATGGTGAAAGCCGAGTTCCTTCGGAAGCCACGAGGCCGATGCCCCTTCTAACAACCAGAGCAAAAATTTTTATAGGTACATGGAACGTTCGAACAATGTGGGAAACCGGGAAGATCAGTCAAATAGCATTGGAAATGAGGAGATACAACTTAGCCGTACTGGGAATCAGCGAAACCCACTGGACGCAAGCTGGACAGAAAAGGCTAGCTACGGGAGAGATGCTGCTATACTCCGGTCACGAAGAGGACAATGCTCCACACACTCAGGGAGTCGCTCTTATGCTGTCCAAATTAGCACGAAATGCACTTGTAGGATCGGAATCCCACGGATCCGGAATCATCAAAGCATCATTCAAAACAAAGGAGGAGGGGATCTTAATGAATATTATCCAATGTTATGCACCCACAAAAAATGATAGCAACGACGACATTAAAGATCAGTTCTACGAGCGGCTGCAGTCAGTTATTGAGAAATGCCCAAGGAAGGACCTAACTATTCTGATGGGAGATCTAAATGCCAAAGTCGGAATAGACAACACTGAATGTGAAGATATTATGGGACGACATGGACTGGGAGAAAGAAACGAAAATGGAGAAAGATTTGCAAATCTATGTGCATTCAACAAATTGGTCATAGGAGGCACAATATTTCCACACAAGCGTATACACAGGTCTACATGGATCTCACCGGACCACACTACAGAGAACCAAATAGATCACATTTGCATCAACAAAAAATTCAGAAGGACAATGGAAGATGTTAGAACCAGGAGAGGCGCTGACATAGCTTCAGATCATCACCTAGTTGTGGCCAATTTAAAACTGAAGCCAAAAAAGAACTGGACAAGTGGACAAACAGCAATTCAAAAGTTCAATACAGCCTTCCTTCGAGATACGGACAAACTCAATGAATTCAAGATAGCTCTCAACAACAGGTTCCAAGCCTTACAAGATCTACTGAAAGAAGAAGAAACTAGTATGGAGGACAACTGGAAAGGCATCAAAGAAGCATTGACTTCAACGTGTCAAGAGGTTCTGGGTCTAAAGAAATACCATCATAAGGAATGGATCTCTACAGAAACACTGGACAAGATCAAAGAAAGGAAGAACAAGAAGGCAGCAATAAACAACAGCCGAACACGAGCAGAGAAAGTCCAAGCACAAGCTGAATACATAGAAGCAAACAAATAAGTGAAGAGGAGCATTAGAGCCGAAAACAAGAAATATGTGGAAGAACTAGCAACGACGGCAGAAAAAACTGCTAGAGAAGGAAATATGAAACAGCTTTACGATACAACGAAGAAACTAGCAGGAAAATACAGTAAACCAGCGAGACCGGTCAAAGACAAAGAAGGCAAGCCAATCACCGAAATTCAACAACGGCGGAACAGATGGGTAGAATACTTCGAGGAACTCCTGAATAGGCCGGCTCCAATGAATCCACCGGACATCGAAGCGGCACACTCAGATCTTCCCATAGACGTCAACCCACCAACGAAGGAAGAAATCAGAATGGCCGTCAGACAAATCAAGAACGGGAAAGCAGCGGGTCCGGAAAACATACCAGCTGAAGCACTGAAGTCAGACATCGAAGCAACTACAAACATGCTTTATCTTCTATTCAAAAAGATTTGGGAGGAGGAACAAGTGCCGATGGACTGGAAAGAAGGGCACCTCGTCAAGATTCCAAAGAAAGGAGATCTGAGCAAATGTGAAAACTATAGAGGCATTACACTGCTGTCAATACCAGGGAAGGTCTTCAACAGAGTGTTGCTGAACCGAATGAAAGATGCAGTAGACGCCCAACTTCGAGATCAACAAGCTGGATTCCGTAAGGATCGATCATGCACAGACCAAGTTGCAACACTACGGATCATCGTCGAACAATCAGTTGAGTGGAACTCATCACTATACATCAACTTCATTGATTATGAAAAGGCATTTGACAGTGTGGATAGGAGGACGTTATGGAAACTTCTTCGACACTACGGAGTTCCTGAGAAGATTGTCAACATTATCCGGAACTCATACGACGGACTACAATGCGAAGTCGTGCATGGAGGACAGCTGACAGATGCATTCCAAGTAAGGACCGGAGTCAGACAAGGCTGTCCACTCTCTCCCTTCTTCTTTCTTCTGGTGGTCGACTGGATTATGAAGACCTCGACATCCGAAGGAAAACACGGAATTCAATGGACAGCTCAGAATCAATTAGACGATTTGGACTTCGCAGATGAATTAGCCCTCCTATCACGTACACACGAATCAGATGCAGATGAAGACAGCCAGTGTGGCAGCAGTCTCTGCATCAGTAGGCCTCAGCATACACAAAGGGAAAACCAAAGTCCTCAAATTCAAAGCGGAGAACAACAACTCAATCACTCTTGATGGCGAAACTCTGGAAAATGTAGAGTCCATCACATACCTGGGAAGCATCATCGATGAACAAGGAGGTTCAGATGCAGACGTAAAGGCAAGGATTGGCAAAGCAAGGACAGCATTCCTACAGTTAAAGAACATATGGAACTCAAAACAACTTTCAACCAATATCAAAGTGAGAATCTTCAATACGAACGTCAAGGCAGTTATACTGTATGGAGTTGAAACTTGGAGAACTACAACAACCACCATCAAGAAGGTACAAGTATTTATAAATAGTTGTCTACGCAAGATACTCAACATCTATTGGCCGGATACCATCAGCAATAGCCTTCAGTGGGAGAGAACAAACCAACTTCCAGCTGAAGAAGAAATTAGGAAAAGACGATGGAAATGGATAGGACATACATTACGCAAATCGTCAAACTGCATCACGAGACAAGCCCTAACTCGGAATCCTGAAGGGAAGCAAACAAGAGGAAGGCCAAAGAACACATTGCGTCGGATAATAGAAGCAGATATGAAAACGATGAATTACAACTGGACGCAGCTAGAAAGGATTGCCCAGGACAGGGTTGGATGGAGAATGCTGGTGAGCGGCCTCTGCTCCTTCACGAAGAGTAACAGGCGTAAGTAAAGTAAAAAGTAACCTTCGTCGCTAGACCTAACTTTGTTTATTATTTTCATTATATTTTTTTGCTACTACGGTTTTTCAACAACCTTTTTGAATATCAGTACGATTTAGTTTCGCCTACTGAAATTTGTTTTGTTTTTTCTGGTACATAGGTAAACTCTGCATTTCTCATAACTGTTCAGCCAATATTATTGACGATAGTATCGACACAATCTGTGATGATTATGAGAAAAACACATGTGACAAATACATTAAAACTGATCATCCTGATAATGTAGACGATATCATCATGAAAATGTGTGAGTTTTGTGTTTTTTCTAGTGATTCCATTTGTTGAAACTTGTTTTGGTTTAAAAATTTCAATATTGATGTAGAATGTGTCGGTTTTTATTGCTCCGTATGCTTTTTTGTTTATACGTTTATGATGGTTGTTGTTTAAAAATTGTCAGTTCATAAGCAGAACATGTTTAATATTACACATCTCGGTACATTTACTTAAATTTAAAAATGAACGCTATTTCTGATTACTACTTCATCGTGAAGGATCGTGTTGAGTACAACGAATTAGAGAAGTGAGGCCGAAGCAACTAGTTTTCATGACTAAAAATCTAGATGTTGTCATACTTGCATTTTGACTTGCTGATCTTCAACTCTTGTATTGAACTCATGGTAGAAGGAATTAAGGAAAACTGGATCCTAACATTATTGATCAGAGTTTTTGAAATGAGTCTGTACGCTTGAATGAATATAATGACCAGAAAAGCAATGCTTCCATGAGGGTCATAATTTATAGTTTTAATAGCACGATGCGCTGCAATGAATCAATGTGGGTTATCACCGTTCAAATCGTTATACATCCAATATTTCACCTCACGTTTCATGTATTATTAACGTTTTATGCACAATTGCAATCAAAATCAAGCCCAACAATTCAAACAAACACGTATTTGCTTTCATTCTGTTTTTTTTTTCATTGTGAATATTATTATGTTGTTGAAAAACGAAGTAGTTGGAAGTCTTTCTTATTCTGAGTAAACCATTATCTATGAGGTATATAGTGGCCTTCGAAATAAATACACTCCTTTCTGTCTAAAAAATATGATAGATCTTGAACATCGAATAGAATGTTAGCAAACGAATAGTACTGGTCAACATAATAAAATTACAATAATGTACTGCTCAGATTTGTATGACTGGATTTCACCAACTGAATTCAGCGTTCCCATTTGCATGTATAAACTAGATGACTGATGTATGAAATAGAACCAGATAATCATTAGAATCGAATGTCTTAGACATGTTTGTATGGAGCAGTTTAAAACAAACCATCATATACTACCATCAATGTAAATGTGTAGTAAATAGACAACCGTCACTAAAACCCAAATAAAATTCTCAATTAATGAATTTCTTTCGCTTTTAGTAGAAATAACAGAATATCAGGATGTACCGAATATTAAAGCAGCTAAAATGTTCTACAAAACATGCACCGAAGCCCTCTCGATGAAAAACGAGTTCATTATTACAAAAGTTATTAATCTGATAGAAGTATTTTTCGGTGGATGGCTGATGTCATCAGATGACACACAGCACTACAATCTCATAGAAAATGTTTTTAGAAGTTGGAAATTCAATCTGACCGCTTCAATTTTACCATTGATATTTCAAAGTGGAAGAACCACTTTTTTTTCCTTGAACATAATCGGAGATTATTCAACAGGAGATAATTCAATTATTTATGTAAGATTTCAAACACTACATGTTTTTGACTATTTTCATGCACGATGTACTTCCAAATACATAGTTTAGATGCTTTTCTCGACTTAGAATGCTAGTGATCTAAAATTCGTCCGGAAACCCCTAAAACGACTGAACAGGTTATCGCGTATGTAAGTAGACATTGAATAGATATTGGGCGATTCAGAAATTTCCTTGAACAGCGTCTCATTCAGTCAATTGACGAGTTTGGCTACAGTACTGTCATATACTCATAAACCTCAGTACATTCTTCTAATGGTTTGTCCTACAGTCCAATTCGGCATATTTCCTCATCGTTCTATGTCTCAGCGAAAATTTAGGTTTTTAAAGGAGTTCAACTTTATTCTGTCGGTTGTTTCTATCAGTTTATTCAGCTTGTGTCGCTAGACACAACTGAGATTTAGATAACTCGTGATGAACGAACTCAGTACAAATAACTGTCACTGACTCGTTTACGTCCAATTACTTCGTTCAATTCCTTATTTTCACTGAGTTGAATGAGACGGTCACATGGGCATGTGCAGTTACAAAACGAAATTTGTTTGCTGGTATTTAAAAATCAGTTAATCTTTGTTCGATAATGAAACACCATTTTATTGTGCAAATGATGTCATCTAATTAAGCAAATCAGACATGTTTATTCTCCTCATAACGTGAGGATAGAACTGTCATACAACTGCATAGCATCCATTGAATGAAATATTTTGTAAATGAGGACTTGATGGCTTCTGACACTAACTTGTGTTTATGAGACTTTTCACTTTCACTCTTTCTAAACGTGAATGTAACTTTATCCTTCTAGATTGAACCAGGATCGCTTGATGCGTTTGACAGGGAGAAATTAAACATGGTACGATGAAACAAGCATTCCGATATAATTATTTTTATTGCAGTGATTAAGAAAATTTCATTATTCGTTTAATTCTAATATTTTAATAGTTGAAGTCACGAGTCAATCGAAGCTAGACTACTATTGAAACGTTAGAAACAGTGGACGGTCGTTTCTTTCTAGAATGGGACTTCTCAGCAACGCGCGTCTTCAAAATCACCCGCGTGATTCGATCACAAGATCTATCGCTCTTGGAATCAACCATCAAATTACCATAATATCCATAAAACCCTTATTTGGTCATAATTTTTTTGTTCCTAGTTGCGATAAACATCATGCAAGACGGTTCATTAGGCTTATTTCAACGAATAATGGGAAGTGCACGAGAGTACATACACTAGTAAACAGAATGAGGAAAGTCAAACTTGACAATTACGTAGATCATTGCGACGATTTAATACATTCACTAGTTGAGATTCGTAAATCGAACAAGAAAAAAATCAGTAAACATCTTTATGGGTCTATGAAAGCAGATTCGACTAACAAAGTCTAGAGCTTTGAATGTCAATAAAGTGACGTTTGGTAAATCGAGTGATCGTTATTTGATATTGGTCACAAACTGAAGATATCCAGTCAAATTTCTACTTTGATGTTGGTTCGAGGTGATACCGAGTGTTATTCACGATGTTGATATCTGTATGAATTTTGCTATAATGGATGTATTTTGGTGTTATTTTTCATTTTGCTTTAACGACTTTCAGTATAGTGTCCTATAATGTCTATTATGTATGTTTTCGTAATTTTCTAATCAACTGATAAATTGTCTTTTGTCTATCAGAGTAGGTGATTTCTGATGATTTACGGTCAATGGATTAGGAGTATTTTGAATAGGCTGTTGTTTATTTATATACATACGCACTTATGCTTATGGCGTTGTAAGTTATCCGAGTTTCTGATTCTCACAATCAAATCACTGTGAAATTAATGTTGAAACTTCCATTTTCGGTCACGAGTATTAGTTCCTTTGAGTTTTAGGTCAACCTCAATCCCAGGAACTTTCTCCTTGTCCTGCTTGTTCGTCCCTCGTTGATGCAAGTATTTTATCTCGTCCACAGCTCCGTCATAAATTGTGACTTGGTCGCTTTTCAATGTGTTTCATTTCATGATCTCATTTCCTCGCTTTTGAAAGTTGAGGTCTACTCTTTGATAGCCATCTGTATGTTGGTTTCACACTGTGTATGTGATAGGAGAATTGATTGACCTTCGTCAATCCAAATCATCAAACTGCGTATCGTGTGATGTGTAAGCCTTCACAATCCAAAGAACAGCTAGCTGAAAGAGAAGAGATGAGATTTGTGAGACTTTTATGGAACTGTTCTTCAATTACCATGGGTCCGTGGAGTGTTGTCAATACATAATTTCACGACAAAGTCTGTTGATCGCGTTTCCTGTGATGATGACAATCTTCTCTTGACCTCCATAGTGCGTAAGAAGGTTTCATCAGGTTTCCATGTGCATGCGATCGAATGCTTTCTCGTAATCCACGATGGATGTACTGAACGTTTGAAGTACCACCTATACAACTCTCCAGTGATTCTTCATTATCATATTTTATTTGACTACAACCAGGCGATGATCTGAAGTTGTACCAGATCCCATCTGTCTTCTGACGTCTTTCATGAACGTTTTTAACCTTCTATTTACCCAACTATGTCTGTTCTGACTTCACGTCCATTTAATGGTTGAGACCCCCATAGTTTTTATGTGAACTTAAAAGAGAGAAGGCTACCACCTGTAACTGAGTTCTCAATAACACATGCAGACAATAATACCTGGCCATTACCGTTCTCTTACACTGGTCCATGTTATGCTATGAAGCATCCATACGTGGTGTTCTTCATCACACGCATGATGCCTTATCTCGGCATCAGGATAGTAATGTGTTGCGTTGAACATGTGCACAAGATATACTGAAACATCTCAATCCATTTTTCATAGTCTCTGTTACTAATAAGACAAGAACAGAACGTTAAATTATCTTCGTTTTTATTCAAATGAGTAACTTTGAAATTTATTCTTTTTATTTGAACCACAAATCATGAACTTTTGTGAGCATGTGGTATATGATGACAAAATATTTGTCTTGCACTTTTCATTGCCAACAGTCAGGTCGATTGGACAGTGAAGTCAAAGAACAAATTTTCAAATATTTTGAAAACGTAGGAGCTCTACAAACTAATAAAAATATGATGGACGGTGTTTTTGAAATTTACTCGAAAATAAAAGATGTAAGTACACCAAGAATGATATGATGTGGTTTATTCAAATTTGTATCATAAACTATTTACAGTACCTAGTAGTAGATGAACTCAGTCGTTATTTTGAAGAACAAATATTCAGCTGGTGTAAAACTGTGGCATTTGGCCAGTGAAATAGAGGGTATTATCAGTAATCATCAGATAGAACTATTGATATAGAATTTCCATGAACACACGAACACTCAATATCCTATTTTGCAACGACACAGTTATCTTGCTTGCCGATAACAAAACAGTAATTGTAATCACAAACGATCATAAATTTCTGATAGTCAAGTAGATTAAACCAATACTGGTAGTGTTGAAAGCACGAGGCCGTCTGAGAAATTGACAACACTGATCACTGTCGTATAACGTCGACTGCATAATTAGATCAGTAAAAATAATTGGAATATTAATTGCAGGTCTTTGGACCAGTCCAAACAAATGAGCTCTGAGCGTTAGAGTTTACCTAGTTTTAAAATCGTTCACAATTCTTAACTGTGATGTTTAATTTTCTTCTAATGTTATGCATCAAACAGCTGATATTTTTTGTCGTGTGGACATATTGTATTAGGTACAGGAGAAAACCGTGACGGAATACAAACCTGTCAATATTGATGAACTGAATAAAATCTGTCAAATCGTAAGTTGCGAATGAGGTCTATTTTGCATTAGTTTGCTAACTCACTGTCGTCAGGAATAACTTGAAGAAATCAATGTACATTATTACGCTTTGCAAGTGTGTGTACGACATTTCCAGGTGTTTGAGATAACGATCGATTGAAGGCTAGATTGAACTAGGATATTTGTGTGTAATACTACCAGTGATTAAACTATTCTATTAAAAATAACTTCAATTACATGAGATGCCTCTTTAAATTTGTAAATGATTTTCAAATTCTTTATTTTGACCAGATCGATTGGAATGTTTTATTTCAAAATGCATTCGTGCATGAATCGTATAAAAATTTGGAAGTTTATATCTCACATAAAGAAGCTTTGCAGATGATTTGCGATTTTCTCTTCTTAAAAATTATAAAAGAAAATGGAAGAAAGTAATTTGCTCAAAGTCGAGTTTAGTGATTTCTGAAACAAGTTGGTTTCATAAGTACCATGCTGTCACATCCTGTTTGCTTTCTCTTGTTCTCATTCGTGTACACGATTTTCTAAGTAATTTACTAGACAGCGCGACCGTCGCATGAAAACCTCAGACATTTGTCTGTGTTAATTATAACAAATACCGTTTGATGTAGCTATTCCTAATAACAGAATGATTCATTCACATTAGTCACTTAAATCAAGTTTATAACCGGTGTTATTCGAGTCTTTACAAACATCTTAAGTGTAAAACGGAACAACGATATTATTTTCATCAGAAAACATGATTACAATCTGACATGTACTTCATTATACACCAATAATTTTGTTCGTATCCAATCTTCATGTGAATTGAAAGCGAACGATCATCCACAAAATCCTCTCAATCTTTATTCACGATTGGTTTCATAACGTCCAGAATGAATAATGTTAGTTGAAAATGATAAGGTTGTTAAATGATCTGGATAAAATCACTTTGATCACTGTATATGTATGGTGTATAAAAGTGACTATTATGTTAGTTTAGTTCTCATCAAAGCGATTAGACAAAAATACGGACAAGAAAATATATGAATAATGTTTATTGTGTGCATTCTTTACGACGTCTGTTTATTAAAGTTAGATGTTGAAATTTGTCGACATCTGCTTTCACGAACGACAAATACTGTCGATCTTAAATTGAATGCTAATTGTATAAGACTGAAGTACTTGGTGTTTGTAATGTTCCTTGCAGAGATATACACAATATGTTAGTGATAGATTTCTTGTACAAAATGCGACGTTACTTGAAGAAATATGTCGAAGACTTTTATCCTTCAGATATTGGTGAGTACCATTACTGGTTATATAAACATAATTATTTATTGACTTATTGTAAGCTGATTTTAAAACGAACGGAAGACAAATAAACATAATCGAATATATCTCAGAGAGATGACGTTTTATTAAGTAATGATACATCCAATAATGCATGTGTCGACTTTATGTGAATGAAAGCAGGAAAACGAATCTAGACAAAGTATTTGGGAGAACTGATCAAGCAGCTTGTAAACTAATTTGCAAATAAACTAGCCCAATGTATCCAAACATGTTGCATGGTAAAATTTGTTAAAGCATCAAGTCTTTTGCTTCAGTCAGATTGTTGAAGGTCATGAAATTGTGTTATCATTACAAGCGGAACCGTTTATGGAAAACACGCAAATACAGTAGACGAATTATGAACACTATGATCCATATGATCTGAGAATGAAGTGGGTTGTGTCACTTTCAATTGGTTATGATTAATATTGTTGAAAGTTATCTGTTTATAACTTGAAGTATGTGTAACAACATGTTGATGTATTTCAATAATTATTTCAGATGAAGAGTCACCAAGTTGCATTCAGGAATTGAAGGAGAATTTCTGGTGGACAATAAATAAGCAGCACGAATACTCTAGTATAAGTAAGAGTACAAAAGATGGAGTGAGTTCCGATTTCAATAATTCATCATTTACCTATTGTTCATAATTGAAAATATGACAGGTTATTACAGTGACACGATTTACATACTGTGTTGAAGAAACTAACAAATACTGGAACAATTATGAGTTATGCTGAATATAGGGAAGAGTGTAAATCAAATCTGCAGTTAATTGATATTTTTCTAACTGCCTTACAGTTATATGATAAAATACGAACAATCCATGATAACCTGTATTCTTTTACTTGGGCACTTTGATCGTTATATCTATTTATACTAAATAGGTGATTCAAATGTTTGACGAAATGAAGCGCAAATTGACTGAATTATTGTCTCAAGGCTCATGGAGCAGTGAAGATGACAAACAAAAAGCTATTTCAACGGTTTGTTTAGTTTTGATAGTGTGAATAATGACCGATTGTATTATTCAGGTTTCCGATATCAAAGTATTACTAATGGATTCAGAATTTTTGAGTGAGGGATACGAAGGCCGAGATAAAATACTCGAAGTACGTTCCTCAAGTGTAACACTAAATATTTTATTATTCCTTAACTTAAAGATCAATGACTCATTTCAATAGATAACTCAGTGTTTACCATTGAGAAAATATCAGTTTTGCCATCATTCTGTTCATCATGTAACTCATGTAATTATTTTCAACTTATCGAAAGAACAGCATAAACATATATAGCTATATATCACCATAGTTTGAAGTGTTGCGTCTCTCGAGCTAGATGGTTTATTTGCGACGCTTTATTGATTCATTCTGGGTAGCGTATTCATTGTCTATATCATTTAGACGTCTTGGTGTTTGTCTTAAAGATTTCAATTGCTAACGTCCCTTTTTTACGTTCTACACCTATTTCACTTAAAAAGAGCCTATTTCGTTCGCCTCCCTTAGTCTTGCATTGTCGACACGAAATGTTTCTTTCATGTAAGCTGTATTGTAAACAATCGTATTTTCCGGCCTTAAGTGAGAAAACTTGAAACAAAGAGTACGGAAAGAATGGGAAGGTATATAAATGAATAATCATACACGTCGAACCGAAACTGAAATATCTATCTTAGATGTATTAAGGTCATTTGGATACAATCATAGACATTCATGAACGCCTATGAGTAAACGAATAAATTTCAATAATTACTTGTACATGGGTGGAGTTTATCGAAGTGATATCAATTTGTAAGAAGAAAGCTTCATTTTCAAATGCGTTGTAATTGAGATGTTTGTTCTTCATATGGAGGTACTGATCGAATTCTCAGTTTCGCGTATTCATCTTTAATGACAAGTCTTTGAGTTATTTTGTTCACAATTCACTTTCGACGGCATTAATAAAAACTGATTGACAATTATTTGTTTCGTCTGTTAATCGCACTTTGATTTGAGACTTTTCATAAGAAAGAAATATAGAGAGTAAAAAAAACTTCACTTATTCTCACTCATTATTCTTCAGAGGTGCCATCATTCAGAGAAATTATTTCAATGTGTCCTGGGTATCCTTAATAATTACAATCATTTCAGTAACTGTATTAAGGCAGTTGTACAACATTAGAAATGAAAGTCTCCCATTAAGCTATTCCACTTAATATACCTCAAATCTTCGAACATACGAAGATCAGTCTTCAAAAGATCAAATTGTTTATGGTTTACACAATTGTCTGTTTCATGTTTGTCCAGTGTATGTTATACTGTCACCAATAGAATGTTGATGATTGTGAAAATATAAAAAAGCACTAATCGTTTTGAAATGGACTATCACTTAGTATGCATCGTTTTTTACATAGTTCATATTTGCTGCCAGTATTGTTTTAGTTGATCTAAAAAAATGATCCGCCATATCAGTCAGTTGGTCGTCGTTATATTATGTACCTACCATGAAATTTCAATGAAATGACTTCTGCATTTAAAGAAATGAAAGTTGATATGTTGAAACATCTGTACGATTACGATTTCCTTCATTTAATACAACAGTAACTTTGAATATAATAAAAAAATCACTTTGTTTCTGTTTTAGAATAAACTTTCCGCAGATAACTATCTTATAAATGTATACTACTCTATGAAAGCTAAATTTCTAACATCATTGAAGGCCACTTCACACGGATACGAATTGTGAGTTGTACTTTGTCACCGTGGCTTTTTAATCACTACTCACTCTCATGTAAAATAAACTCTTTTCTCATAGAAAAAACACTATTTATGACATCGTATTCACAACTAGTTATGTTTCAAATAATGATTTTATGAACAATGGTAAAATGGGTAACATCATTCAATTTATTTTACAGTCAACATTGAAATCCTCTTTTGTTTAGTATATTGTCGTAACACTAGAATAAAACGAAACGTGTTTGTCAGTATTTCAGTGTAATGTAGTTGCATAGCGTTTACGGACAAAACTTCAGACGGTACAATTTACTTTGATCTAGTGTAATCAAATAAGATAAATTTACAACTAATCAATAAAAGTGCAAACACACTTAACTAGGCGATCAAATATGATCACGGATTCAATATGTTGTTATTCTAAAATAACTTTAGATGCATTTATCATCAGGATGACAGTTGATCTCAAATAGTTGCATGGTATGATGCTTAAATGGTTCAAATTTCCTAAATTTGGTAACCCTACTTGAACTCCATCCTATGGAACAGAATATTCACTGTATATAGCAATATACGATATATCATCAGTGAATAGATATAAAACCAAATTAGTTTAATGACAGGTTTACTCATCCACTTATTTCTCTTGATTTAAAAATAAATACATCATTCTAAGTAAGCAAACGTTTGTTGCATATTTACACATTTTTAGACCTGGTTTATTCACTTTCCAACCGTTTATAAATGATGGAGATGGTACAGTGGTTATGACTTCTGGGTTATTACATCTACCGTTTCTGAATACACCAAACTCAATATCTGAAAAGTACGGTACTCTCGGTTGGCTTCTTGGTCGACAGATTATATCTGTAGGTATGTTTTAAGTTATCTCTCCCTCTCCTCTCTGATTCACAATGTTATCGCATTCAGGTACTGAGAATCAGTCACGAACAATTCAGAAATGTGTGTATGTGAACCGTTTCTGTGAACCCACGAGATCTTGATATACTGTTTCCTGTGCAGGTCAGAAGTCTATATTCTGAATATTTCGAACATTGATGTTGAAATATTCTCTTCTGAATGTGACGAGTAGAATTTAAGTGTAGTTATTGTGATTTCGTATGTCAGTGTTTGCATCTCCAATGTGATAGACAGTAGGATATTGATGAAAATATTCATTATCAATGGGTATAAATATATAGGCCATCAAATGTTAACTTGTTGCGAGTAATGGCTTTCACTGTAATGTTGTTTTTTTAACTAATATTATAAGGAATGCTGTTCACACATGACATGATTACACTCAATCTACGGCACTCATCCTACTTAAAACTCACGTTATATATATACGGATATTTTTATTACAGTCTTCAGAGATAATCAGCCAATAGAACAAACGCAATATCAGCTGGAGTGTGGAGCAACTGCTTCTACACCGCTCGAAAATCAACTGTGTTGTTTATCAGCACAAATCAATTCTGGTAGACTTCAGAAGGAAGTAAGACAAATTCAAATATTATTGTTATCCACGAATTTTCGAATCTACACATAGTCTTTGTCATTTTCATTTCGAAGTTGATTATTGAGGTATAGATGCCGAATAATGGCTGGTAAACGAAACATGTTATTCATTCAAATTTTAATGAAAGCTATAGCAATCAAATGCAGAGATATAATGCATTTGTCACTTGTAAATATTTTAAGATTGATATATCAATCAGTTAATCACCAAAATAGAAAAAATTGTTGAAGACATAAGTGAATAATTATAATAACAAATTGCTGGAAATACCAATTTAACGAATAAATATGAAATTTTGTTCAGTCGATACGTGATTTCAGTTGAAATTCAGACCGAAATGAGATCACTTGACGGTTTGTCGCGTTTATTTTCTCACAGTTGTCATTGTTCATTTTTGTGGGATTAATGCCGTTAATATTAAAAGCTTGAATTAAGAAAACGCTTTACAAAGTGTGTTTTCTTCACAATAGGAATTTATGAAAACTCAGTACAGTATCATATAGTTAGTTCAGGAAAGACAAGTGCTACTAGTTAATCTAATGTCAGGATCCACGAAACGTGATAACTTTTGTCTCGCTTGATGTTATAAACTGGAACTGTCGCTATCAATTAACTTTTCTGTGCTTAACAATTCCAACAAATGCAGTGAATCACATATATGAACAGTTGTGATTTGATAATCAGTTTTCAAATGCAGCTCTAAAATATTCAATATCTTCTCTAAAATGAGAATAGAATTAATTGAAATCTTTTGATAGTAGTACAACTATAAACAACTTGTCAATCTCATGAGTAACTATGTTGTATTTAAATCTACAAATAGCACTTAAAGCTTCAAAATGCTTTGAAAGCTTTTTCCGCTTAATTGTTACATCTCGCTCGTCAAACAAACTATATAAGTTGAAATTGAAAGCGTGATATATGTGTCACAGACGTTATAGGAATTTTATGTAATCTCAACTATTTTCTTACCAACTAGAATTTGGAAAAATTGTCAGCTGGTATAAATGGTCTTATGTTATCATTCGAAGTAAGTAAACTTAAATAACACAGTATTCACTTTATTCCTCAATCACTAATATTCACAATTGACACATGCATTCTATATGTGTTCTCTAGGTTCGAATCGAGCAATCGCATTGTTTTAATTTGAATTTCGCTGAACAATTGACGAATGCAATTTATAGTTGATCACGCTTGTATTTCACATTAGATTGATGAATAAATCAATCAGCGTACCTCTTGCTGTTGTTTGAGTTATTGTGTACCACCACGAAATGATTATATATTCGCGATATTCCAAAAATGAACATGAAATATTTGACTTTCCGTGATTAGTTTTGTTTTGTTGTTCGGTGTAGGTAAGCACTAAAGTGATTGTTCAGAGCGATTTATAGATGGTGTAGGCAGGATCTATCATGGACACATTGAAGGTATGGGGGGCGTCTGATTTCGGAAAAATGCAGGCTAAGGTGAAGGTCATGGGGGAATTACCGAGCAGCAAGTCAAGAATGACTCTTCATGTGGTCATTTCTTTGAACGTGAAAGAAGTTTTGGGTTGTCCTTGATATGAATAAGTATAAAATTTAGTGTCAGATTCTTTGAGTGCAGAAGTGTTGGACAATACAAAGAGCGGAAACAAAACTCATTTAAACGTTGCATCATGCATTTGTTAATTGAAAGGCGCTTGTGATTGCCGGATTAACCAGTAGTTGTTCACTGTATACAAGAATGTGAGCTAGTGAGAAAGGTTTTAGTCTGCATAGTGACAATAAGCGAAAAAAACTGTGATAGAATCAGAACTCCCACGTTGACATTCAGAAAATAAGAAGCACGAGTGTGGCAGAACACTTGAAAACCAGACTGAAAGAAAGTTCTGATTGCGGGAGGCTCGGAAAGATTGAAATTGACGAAAGAAGACTGTTTATAATCATTAAATCAACATTGTTGTATTTCAATCTAAATAAAGCACCTAAAGCTTCAACATGCTTTGAGTGCTTTTTCTGCTTAATTTTCACATCTCACTTGTCAAGCAAACTATATGAGTTGAACATCAAAATGTGTTATTTGTGTTACAGATATTATAAAATACCTCTCTCACCAACATTTGTCTTCACACTGCCTTATCAACAGCGGTATGATTTTCAATATAAATTGTTTTATATTGTTCATTTACTTACATTTCATGCAGACATACAAGGGAAGTTTAATTGGAGATACTGAAAGCTTAAATGAAAGGAAGATGTTTTTTTCAGCATTCGCTAGAGTAAGTTGTGCACATCGTTCAAATTTAATTTGATCGGAAACTCAATTCACAATGATTCTTGTTCAACTTAGTCAGCTGTAGTCATTATTGAGTAGAATATCAACACAATTATATTTCAATCATCTTGTGAGCAGAAATGTTAGTTAAACAGAGTATACGACTTGAAAAATGAAACCATAATAAATCGGTTCATCAATGAGTGCTTGTTTTGTCAAATTCTTTTCACGTTCCACAATCGCGAATACAGATCTGTTTTGCAGAACGATCGTCGTCCATGTGTCTGTTAATTACAGCCAAAATAACAACGAGTATAATAACAGGTTTGTTGAACGTGGTAAAGTATACATTGAATTACCATTCACAAATCTTCTTTTCATTGAGAAACGCCAGAAGTGACTGCTTTTAACTTAATGATTCATGAATAACGATTATTAACTGTGAAAGAGAGTTGCGTGACGTGATAATATGAAATGTTAAAACTGAGTTGAACTGCGATCAGAATGAGCGTAGAAACAGAAACACGATGATCGGATGTCTGTTAGTGAGTGATAATGAGGATGGGAGTTGGCGTGACATTTGGCCATATTTAGGAAAGCTATCATAATTATCGTCACCGATGTCATTATTATTGACAGACAGAGCGTTGATTATTAGTTTAGAATTAAATTTCTATTTGGTATTGTATAGCTTCGAAAATAATTCTTCCGGAAATAGGACAATTCTCTAAGTCAATCGACTGTTGTAAAATCACTTAAAGATATTTGAATTATGAGTCGTCGTAAGTTAATAGATTGTGTATAAGGCAATATTTGAATGATGAGGTTTGCTGATAAATCATAATATTTATGCATATACGAAATTATTTTCAATTCAATAGAGTCAGATGAGCGAGCACAGATGCATTATTTTAAATAACTCTCATTATGCTCACAAGATTTTGTTGACCGAATAATACGGAATAACCTGTAGATGTCCCATAAGAATTTCAATCTGGGACAGAGATTGTTGAGGAAGTGAACAGAAAAGTTGAAACTTTCAATCGTCGCCATGGCTCCGTTATTTCTCTTTGCAACTCAAGTTATCTCTTCCGATGGCTGAATTCAGCTACAACAATACAGATAAAATACACTGAATTTTGAAACTTCCCAAAGCAAACAGACGTATCAGTAATTCATGAATTTAGTATTTTGGGGTTGATTTTGAAGCAGATTGTGATAACAGGCCCAACTACCTCACTCTGTTTCACTTTTACAAAACAGTTCACAAGTAAGAATATATCATCATTCCTTCGATGAACTGTAGTTCCAGTACTTCAGAAATAAATTCACTGTCAATTTTAGCGTTCAATATATCAATCATAATAAATATTTTCATTCATTGACAACCCCAGTTCAAGATCTTAACCCCCTTTCCGGACATACAAGATGGTGAAGCCTATTAGGTCGTTCTGGACAGAAACAGGCCACATCGAAACACGGCACAACTACCGGGGCTAGAACACCTGGTTTTGCAATCCTTTGGAGGATGCCCAATGACGAGCAACCCCATAAGATACATACACCATTTTTGAAAAAATTTTGTCGTTTCCCATTTCAAATGTAATTGTGCTATGTTTCTCTGTGGGTTTCGTAATCGATTGGTGAGTATCGGTAGGAGTGGATGATTAGCCCGATCTCCACCATCAGGGTTACCGCTCGCGTTAGTTCATGAGTCATTCGTCCCACTCTCCAGGAGGCACGACGCGGACGTGTGAGATCTAATAACACTATAAAAAAAAACAATGGTTCACTAAGATACAACGAACGTGTCACATCTTACAGAATCAAAAATGAATAAGTTGATTTTGGCGTAGGCTAATTTGTTTGAGTAAATAATAGATCACAAAGTGTTTAAGTGCGTCATCGTCCCTTAAGTCTTTTATCTTCATTTGTAGGAAAACGTGGTTCGAAGCTTCTTTCTAGTTTTCTCAAAATAACATTCGTGTCTCATTACGTATTGAAATGATTGTTAGTTATCTTCAATGACTTATAACTACTATACAATTAAACGCATTTCTCATTATTTTCTGTGCTTTTTTTCGCATATCCCTAATAACTGAAGATGATTTGTGGCGGCTTATTATCACATATTGTTGATCCCAAATCACAGTCGTCTACCCAAGACTACGAATACATGTAATTCATTTGTATTTTCATAATATGACTTTTAAAATATTGTCAGTCACTTTCCGTCTGTCAAATCCATCATGTAATCCATAATTTTTACTCGATTACTTAATACAGCCAACACTAATACTGCAAATATTCTCTTATTTAAACAGTAGTTTAAACAGTACATATATGGTTGTGTGCGTCGACGTATGCAAATGTTTAGCTTACAATCGTTCACATGAAATGCATTTCAACAAGTACTGTGTAGTGTGTTCATGAATGAATTATCACAATAGCAAATTACGTTTTTCATTGTTTGTTTCACATATTTCATCCTAATTTTTTTCGTTTTCAGTGTGAACGATGTTGTGAAACACACTCAAGGATTTTCAGAAACGTACCAATGTGAAAGTGGTTCGATAATGAATCCTGTGCGCAAATGTATTCTTTAGAAGCAAACATTATTAGTGTGTGTGCAAAAGTATTCGTTTTTCTGTTTAATGGATTCCGTAATTAAACTATTGTAATGTTGTTATATCTTGAAAGTTCATTTTCTCTATATACCGCGTATAACAGAGCACTAGAACACCAAAACCCTTCCAAGTCGCAATAAGAAGACAGAAGACTAATGAAAGAAATATTATAACAAACATTGTCAATCATAGTACAAAATTGTCAGGTATTTATAGTTTTTAGTGAGAACGAAATCATCATTACAGTCTTCCAATCCGCATACAAGGCGTTATTAGCATCATCCAATCGGGAAGCTAAACGTTGAAATTTTAGAACATTCTTCCGAAAGGTGATTGGATGAGACGTCTTCGGCTCCTTCTTAGCCTCTTACAGCTTTCTCGAGTTCACCGGTGGTCCGTCGTCACAAATGTATCACTTCAATTCTACAGATAATAAACATTTTATTAGTGTAGATGAAATCCAATATTTGATTGTTACAGTCAGATCAATCGCTTCTGACAGGTCAAATAACGAGAACATTATAGTTTTAATCAAGTGGAAGAATTATTCCGAAACATTGTTTCTACATTATCCTTATAAATGTGCGGATCAAATTAGTCGTTTGTGTGTTGAAATTTCAGACGACGGCGTTCCTGATATATTTCTTAAGAAACGTGATACGGGAGGCAGGAACATCACCAATCTTATGACTTGTAAGAAGAATTGTCGCCTCACGAAAACGACACGCTTTCCACATATTTGCATATAATTAGAATGTTATTTAAAGCACAATTAAATAGGTTTTTGAAGTTTAGCAAATGCCAAATTACTTGACTAAAATTTATGCAAATCATAGATACACAATGCCGACCGAAGCTGCTACCTTGAAGCGGTGGTCGGGCTTGCCTATCGTGATGACCCAACCGAGCTATATTTGCTGGAAAATATGTTCCTGTAGGTTCTACCATGCCAGGCAGGTCGGTTGGAGAACGGTAAGACTAAAAGCAGCAACTCAAGTTCTGAGGGCAAAGTCGTGCTGCTGACTGTGTGACAGCAGTAAGGTGTTTCCCTCGGACAACCAGTATCTGCAGCGATGCTGCCTTCCCACATGGAGGGGTGGGGTTAGAAAAGGTTGACCCTAAAAATGTCACACCTCACCTTACCTCACGGATTTCCGTCTCCGGCGGTAAGGCCCTTTGAAGAATGGAGCTAACTCATTAAAAACCTCCCACAAAAGGGCCGTGCGCGACCGGCCTCAAGCAGTTGTCCCTTGAGCTCTGGGGTCACGCTCCCAGATCGTTAAGATCAACACTAATCAAATTTCATTTTCAGGTTCCTCAAGAAAAACCCTTCCACGGTGTGGGCAGCCGGGAAGTGATATCAGCCCTCATACCCGTAACAGCGCACGAAATCAAGTTGGTCACATTCAAATCCTTCCTACACCTCCTAATACCTCTCTTATCTCCATGACTAAACCTCCTCACGTCTTTTTATCACCTCGCACCGGTAGGGCAAACGATTCGAGTACGCGGCACGCTATTCCTGGTCTCCTGAAACGACGGTCTAAACTACACGTGTGAGCTTTTAACGACCGAACACTGTGCAAATAGGTCAACAGGCTTCCTTAGCTAATACTTTATAATCCCGCGCCATCGATGTGTGCTGCGTCTCCAAAACGCGCATACAGGATCCAAGTAGCGTCGTTCATTTGACCACACCATGCCAAAATAAAGAACCGACTCGATTTACGCTTCGTGTATCTGGAAGCCTTGATTCTGCTTCCCATGACCTCGCCGGCGTAGGAATAGCATTGAGTCATAGGACAAAACTAGCTCTCTTGGAATGGATCCCAGTAGACAGTCGTTTGTGCGCTGTCCGACTCAACGGAACAGTAAGAACCCGGAAAGATAGGGACACTCGTCGTTGGTAAACTAAGCGATAGTGAAAGACACGTGAGTGGATCTTAGAGCATCATGGCTCAAAGAACAGATAATGGCGACCGTCTGTTGCAGCTATGCTCGGATAACCGCCTCTATCTTGCAAATACTAACGTTAAGCATAGGGAAAACACATCTTTGAACATGGAGACCCCCTAATTCGTCCCAGCGTTGGACCCAAATAGATCACATCGCTATCAGCCACCGATGGAGAGGCTCGATACAAGACTGTCGCTCATTCTGGAGCACATGCTTAGATTCAGTTCATGCTCTGGTACGAGCGCGTATCTGTCTGCGTTTTACTGGACGTAGGAAAGACGCTGCAAGGAAACCTCTTAGGGTCCTACTTAATGATAGTCAACCTAAGAGTATATTTCAGAAACAACTAGGAAAACAGTTAGGCAGCCATATATGTGATGCCCACCCCGAGGCATCATGGATTGATATTCGAAAAGCTGTGGAAACAGCAATGATATCTGCCAATACGATAACCCGCAAGGTTAGGGAGCAACTCTGGATCTCAGCAGCATCTATCAAACTGATAGATGCTCGGAAACGCATTCCACCTGTCTCTGAACATAGTGAAGAGCATAGTCAGCTTAAGCGCAAGCTGACAAGAAGTTTACGCAATGATCGTGAACATTGGAGGGTAGCGAAAGCAGGATAGATGAAAAAGGCAGCGGCAATAGGTAATAGCAGACAATTGTTCAGACTTGTTAAAGAAACTGGTATTAGGAAACCGTGTGTTAGCGAAACAATCTCAGAGAAAGATGGACATATTATACACTATCAATCCAGGAGATTGGATCGATGGGCAGAACACTTCAGGTATCAGTCCAACTGGCCTTCAGCCACACTTCGGTTTCCCACGATCTCCAGTCAACCTGAATGGCAAGTTTATGTAAGTCCTCCGTCTCTTTACGAAGTTGAAAAAGCCAAAGGAAATCTGAAGCGAGGTAGAGCAGCAGGCCCCGACAAATATACTCTTGAGATTTTAAGGATGGTGATTCAGTATTAGCAGTGAGATTAATTGAGTTCTTAGGTAGTATTTGGGAACTGGACGTAATCCCATCTGACTGGACTCAATCACTGATTGTGCCTGTCTATAAGAAAGGACAAACGTCCTCTTGTGACAATCACAGAGGAATCAGTTTGACTAATATAGTGTCTAAAATATTAGCTTCAATAATACTTCGACGCCTAACCAAAGCTCGTGAAGATCAGACTAGATAAAATCAGGTTGGTTTTCGAGCTGGCCGTGGTTGTATAGACCAAAAATTCACACTACGTCAGGTTCTAGAACACAGACACACGTTTAGACGCCCCACAATGGTAGTATTTCTCGATTTTAAGGCGGCATTCGACTCTGTTGATCGTAAGGTTCTATGGCAGTGTTTGCCACTGAAAGGAGTACCAAAAAACTACATTAACCTTGTTCAATCTCTCTACTCGAACACAATTGGTAGAGCGAGAGCTTATGTCGAACTGTCATCAGAATTGAGTACCTCAAGTGGTGTTCGTCAAGGCTGTCCACTCTCTCCTTTCTTGGTTAACTTTGTCGTTGACGTGCTTTTAGAGATGACCCTTTCGTCATCTAAATTTCTAGGGGTTGAAATTCCACCGGATAGTTCACTTGTTGACTTACAATATGCCGATGACATAGTTTTATTTGGTGAAGACGCTGACAAAATGTAGAGTCTTCTGACCACTCTAAGCAACAATGCAAGCATGTTCGGGATGCGATTCTGTCCCTAGAATTGCAAAATGTTGCTTCAGGATTGGGTTGCATCGACACCCGAACTATTGATAGGGAGTGAAGTATTTGAGCGTGTCGATCGCTTCACTTATCTTGGAATTCTCATCAGCCCTTGTGGTCTGGTATGTGACAAAATCTCAGCACGGATACAGAAGGCTCGACTAGCTTTTGCTAACTTGCGTCATTTATGGCGTAAGAGAGATATCTGTCTATCAACCAAAGGACGGGTTTACTGCGTAGCAGTTTGTTCCGTCCTACTTTATGGAAGTGAAACATGGCCGGTAAGAGTAGAGGATATTCGTAGACTACTAGTATTTGATCAAAAGGTGTTTTCGAAATATTGCTGGTTTATCCTGAGACCATCGAGTAAGTAACACAGTTGTTAGGAAACGGGTACTAGGTAAGGATGGCAAATCAATTGATGAAGTGGTGAAACTTCATCAGTCGAGATGGCTGGGACACGTGTTACGTATGACAAACAACCGTCTGCCTCGACGTGCGATGTTCAGTGGTATAGGAGTAGATTGAAAGAAAGCTAGGAGCGGCCAGATCAAAACATGGCACAAGTACATGAAGTCATTGACAAGTGGTCTGAGTCATATCGGTAGGTGTAGACTACCTGGTTGGGGACCGCGATATGATAGCAACCGATGGTTAGAGACCTTGAATGACATGGCTCAAAATCATTTGCAATGGCTCAGGTGCATCCAGTCTTTGTGTTCTCCCAAATTTTGATCTTCTGATTCCCCTTTGCCTCTTTTTTTCTCTTCACAAGTTCATTTCACTGTATTATACTCTTTACATAATATCTCCAAACACTAATCTTTCTGATTACTGCTTACACTCTTATTACCTCTACCACTACTGGATTTGAATCGACCACGTCATCTCTGTGCTAATGTGGTTTGGCATTTCGAACTGATGTACGTACGTACAAAGTTCTACGTTATTACTGACTGACTGACTGACACAATCCACTGAAGAGTATCATGATGATTTATAATAGATTGCAATTATCATGCTACTCTTAAAATATACTTTTCACTTAAACAAGCGCACGTTTAACGCTGCTAGGTAATTTCGTTTCTGCATCGAGAAAACCCGTGAAACCGGTTTTGGACATTTCGTAAGAAAATCTTATGGTACTGAAGAGGTTTTCAATAGATCCTAGAAGATTTGCAAAATATTTCTCTGAGAACACACTTCTTGTAAGCGCTACAACCAGAAGCACACTGCATTAGAATATTAAGTCAGTAGGTAAACAAAAATTAGCCATTTTCACCATCTTACAAAACATGTTGAAGTTCTTCTGTACATAAGAATCAATTATGAACGACGAAGGAGGAGACCAGTCAAGAATTGCTTAATTATGAAAAGAGAAATGCAGGTCACTTATCGAGAGAGATTATTACAGCTCAATCAGTGTGTCACTCAATTCGGTACACCGAAATAATTTCCCAGCATAGCTTCAATATATAAAAATGATGAAAACTGATTTGTTGTGTAAGAATATGTAATACTTTGTCCGTACATAGCCTATGAACATACACCATGATAATATCAGCAGTTAAAATGATTTTTGTGTTTTTGTGATAAGTGAACGGAATTTCCTGTTTCTACCGATACAAGATCCCTGATTGTAAAGACCACTTGTTCTATTTAGTAAATTGCTGTCACGAGTCTTGGAGAGATGTAATAACGTTCACTCTCAAACATTAGACATTATTATTCCCACCGCTTGATTTTAAGAGTTCTGTTGGGAACATACAAAACTAAATAATTTCTGTCCCTAAACTAGTTAGATGTTCGTATGATTTGTTTGTTTCATATATACTCTTATAAACATATTGTGTCTTCTAGTAGGTAACCAATAGATTTACTGTTCAGTTAAATATTTATGTTCTTTTAAGACCCATCGCAATAAAGCAATACGATTTCATAAATTCTCATCACAGTTTAACCTAAACTGCTTCATGTAATCGCAACGAAATATATCCGAAATGAAACCATAGTGCACTTGTGAAAAAGCGCTCAGTGTATAACCGGTTGCCTTCATGAGCGCACTTGATAAAATCAACAAACAAATGTACGAAAATTTCACGATTTTGACATATTTCCTTTCACTAAGATATTTTCCCCACTATTTGTATATTCACTCCCATTACTTGCTGACCTTTATGACGTCATGAGCATGAATTTCAGGTATATATTTGAAACGGTTCCTCAAATGTCATGTGGATATTATATAAACACATAATGCGTACTGTTACAGAATGTTGTGATCCTTCTGTAGCTACACGAATCAAAAGAACAATGCGAGACTAAATTTGAAAGTGACAGCTACCGAAGGTAGAACACATATTTGCTACAAATGATTTAACTTCAATTGATATTATCATCAGCATTTAGATTTGTCCTGATTGTAGGATGATAATGTTTTCAAAGCATGCTCGGCCACGATCAGAAGAATAGCGTGCTATTAACGAAAGTATCCATCAGAACCATGAATAACCTGTACAGTAAAGAGATTTCTTTTGTACGTTTATAGAAAGTAGTTCGTAACAGTGTCTCGACAATTATGAACTCGACCTGGTTACGTCCACGTTATTCTGAAATGAAAATAGAAAATCAAATGTGAATCAACATTTTCAAGAAATATTTTATGTATATTACACAAAATCATATTATGTACAATGTGTGACTAGCATGATGTAGATTGAAAGTTAAGTTTGGTTCACTAAGAAAACGATAGCCTTTAGAAGGCGATATTATTTAAAACTGTCTCACCAACAATCAACAGAATAAACATCGGTTGTTCTTTGTTGGACATTCCTACTGAAAGCGAAATTCAATCGCATTCATTCAAGATTAGAAATAACATGAGCCACTATCAGAGGCACATTTATCGAGGACGTTAGCACGATCGAGCATGATGAAGTTTGTCCACACTTCCTGTGTTTAACATATTTTCACAGTTACGTTTTTGATGGCTTCCGAACTTATGGTGTAAGTCATTCTTATTTGTTGTGCGATTTCATAAAATAATCAAACCAGTTGTATTTTCCGCACTTATTATTGTAATAATTTTTTTAACCCTCGTAAAACTCTCAAGTTATCTTATCTCCCATGATCTTAATTTAAACACTGCGGTTTACCTGTTTGTCCGCACTTGGTTTCCCATTCTTTACCAGATAGTAGTATGCGTTCATAACTTTGGTTCATCTGACTCTAGTTTCATTTCCCAGTTCTGGGCTTGTGCTATAATTGATTGTTGTATTTCTCTTTCAGCATTGAATTGACGTAGGGCATTAGCACCTGCTTAGCCGTCGAATCGTTTTTCTTCACGTTCTCTCATCTAACTTTGTTCATGTACGTCACAAAGTGTGACTCTGATGCACTGAACAGCTAGTTAGATCCAAACCGCCACGATGATGTAACACATTCAGAACCTGAACATCTTAATCTTCTGTTTTCACTACCGGATCGTCGTAATCTCAAGTATGCGTGATTTCTGATGGTCATGGTAATATAATCGGTCGTCTGAAAATTAGCTGTGTTCAAACGTCGATTTCACGTGTATCGAAATTAAGTGATTAGACGTTACTGTGGAATTACAAAATGTATTCTGAAAATCAATGCAAAATATATTGCAGTTTACACTTTTAACTAGATTGATACTGTTACGTCTTACTCTTACTTACGGTAGAATACGATACTTAACTAACGACACTCGACTGTGCAGAACACTAGAGTTGTAAATGAAAAAACAGGAGAGGCAGGCAAATTGATTTTTATGTAAGAATCAAAGACGTACAGAAAAACATAGTGTTGGCTACAACATCATTATAATTCAGCCAGTCCTGAAGCATGCAAGTTATATTATCGTCGGTATTCTGGAAAACTTGATATCGATCTAAGAAAACATGACTGTCATATAACATCAATGTGAGCACTTTATTTAAGTTAGATTGAAACATACATTCGGCGCTGAATGCAATGGATTGTTCACACTCTATTCTTTAACTAGGCTCAAAGAGCACTTATTTATTTATTTTATTTTATTTATTTATTTGGACACATAAATATTGGTACAAGAGAGCGCCAATATATATGCGCCACACAAAACAATGAAAATTCGAAGAGGGATAGAAAAAAAAACTAAGGAGCACAAAAGAAAAAGAGAACGATAACAAAGAGATTGGTGTAAGGTAGTGTGGTAGTAACGAGGGAACGGAAAGGTACAATCAGAAGAAATCTTTCAAGTAAGGGAGACACAATCACTTTTTATGAAGAAAGTAAAAGAAGGTTACAGCAGGATCGCCAATGGCTTCTATCCTGAGCCATATCTGATAACGTCTCTAGCCACTGCGTAGCACTATCTCTCAGACTCCAACCAGGGAGTCGTGAAGGACCGACAGAAGCCAGTCCTTTGCAGCTTCCTCTCATACCACGACACCATGTCATGCAATGACCACCTCTCCGCTTCTTCCAACCAGTTTCAGAGTCGACAAATGATGCACGACGTGGAATTCTCTGGGACGACATTCGTAGAACATGTCCAAGCCACCGAAGTCGGTGTTTCAAGATGGTGACACAAATTGAATTATCATCTCTGTGCCCAAACACACGATGCCGAACCTCCGCATTACTGACATGGTGTTGCCACTGAATGTCAGCAATCCTTCGGAGACAGCGATGATCGAACACAGAGAGTCGTCTAACGTCCTCAACTCGGAGAGGCCAGGTTTCACAAGCATAGAGCAAAACTGCTCTCACCGACGCGTTGTAGATCCGACCTTTTACAGCCAGACTAACATCACGAAGGCGCCAAAGGTGGTCCAGATTGGCATAAGCCGCTCTGGTTTTCACTATACGCGCATTGATCTCATCACTCACACCCCTACCAGCACTTATGCAGCTACCCAGATACACGAACTTCTCGACTACGTCTATCTGCTCATCATCCAGGGTGAGTACAGGATTAGAATCCTGCCAGTCTTATAGAAGTACTTTGCACTTCGAAGGTGCAAAGCACATACCATACCTACGGACACTGATTGTCAACTAATTAAGTGCGGATTGCATGCCTTGGGCATTATCGCAAAGTAAGACAGTATCGTCCGCATACTCAAGATCGAGAAGTCTTTCTCCAGGCAACAGATCCACACCACCATTACTTACATTCATCAGAACTGTTTCCAGAATGTCATCGATGACAAAGTTGAAGAGGAATGATGAGATTGGGCAACTCTGCCTAACCCCACTGCTCGAATGGAACAATGGAGAGAGGTGGTTGTATGCCCTCACTCTGCCTGAGGTGTTTGTATATAAGGCCTTTAGGATGTTTATAAACTTCTCAGGTACACCCTTCTTCAATAGACAATCCCAAAGAACAGTCCTATCCAACGAATCAAAGGCAGCCCTGATGTCAAGGAACACTACGATTGTTGACCTTTGATAAGTATGGCGGTGTTCTAACATTTGGCGGAGGGTGAAGATATGATCAATACATCCTCGACCAGAACAAAACCCAGCCTGCTCTTCGCGAGTCAATCATTCTCGAGCTTTGAACAACCTACGAAGTATGACGGAAGCCAATAGCTTGAACGCAATCGGAAGTAGACTTATCCCTCGATAGTTGTTGCAGGAACGACGTGAACCCTTTTTAAAGATAAGGACAACCATCGAATTATTCCATGAAGTTGGTACACTCTCTAGTTCCCAAGCCTTTGTAAACAACTTCGTCAATTCCTGAGTCAAAAAGTCACCACCATCTTTAAAAAGAGCCGGAGGTAAGTCATCTGGGCCAGGTGATTTGTAGCGCTTCAAGAGTTGGAGTTTCTTGCGGACTTCCTCCTCGTTTGGTGGATCAGTCGTCACCGGCCATGGAGGGCAGGATAGTCTGACCGATGTTGACGGAGCAGCAGGCCAGTTGAACTGCCCTTCGAAGAATTCTGCCCATCATCCAAGACGTCGATGGATGTTAGTGATTGGCATCACAGCATCCTCGCAGATTGTTTCACTCACACCAGATTTCTTGCTGCCAGTGGCTCGGATGAGCTGGAAGAGCTTCCGGTAGTTACTAGATGCAGCTTCTGCTTCCAGCTGATTAGCACGCTCCGACCACCAGGCTTCTCGGTCCTTACGCAAGCTTTGCCCAATTTCTTTACGTAACATCCTTGGTTTATGGTCAAACCCACGGTCACCCGGAGTAGACCGACAGGCTTCAATAAGTTCTAAGGAACCAGAAGAAACCCAGTGCTTATAAGCGGGACGTTTCACAAAACCACAACTGACTGTTCCCGCCATTTTCATGGCGTCATGCAATTACAACCAATGTTCATTTAAACTTTTCGGTGGAGTGGTAACTAGCCTAGAGGCTAGCTCGGTTCGATACTTATTTGCAACAGAAGTTGCAACCAGCTTGCTAATATCAATCCTTTGCTGTCATGCACCTCGTTGTCCACTGAAAAGTAAGGCAAGATTGGCGCAGACCAAGGCATGGTCAGAGTCCAGATAGGTTCTCCAAAAGAAGCGGCAGTCTTTTACACAACCACACCAGCGGTAGCTGATCACGATGTGATCAATCTGAGTCCAGGCTTGGGATGCAGAGGGAGGACGTCAGGTGGCACATCGGCGATGACTGTGCCGAACGTTAGTGCTAGCCAGAAACAGGTTGTGGTCTGTGTGAAGTTGCAGTAGACGGTCCCCATTATCTGACCTGCGACCAACGAGTCCCCATCGGCCACCTAAACGACTCTCTTCCGTGCCTAGACGCCCGACTTGAGCATTCAAGTCTCCGGCTAGTACTACAATATCTGTCGAACGCACTTTCTGGAGAAGAACAGATAACTGGTGGTAAAACTCATCCTTGATTGCACCCGGGCTGCAATCTGTCGAAGCATAGGCGGAAATGTCGAAAAGACATCGTTTCTCACGCCGATTTCTTCTCACTTGGATGGAACTTTCTAATCAAACAGCACATAACCGACTGTTAATGGGGATCCAATCGACCAGTGCAGCCTCAGCTCTAGCGCTTAGTGCGACACCAACGCCAGCAAGACCAGACGAAGATGCCACAGGGTCTCCGGATAAGCGCACGTAAAACAAGCTTTTCGAAACGACAGATGGAGGTCGAATTTGTAGTACTTCGCCAGAGTATTGAATACGGGTCTCGGATAGACAACAAACATCAATATTAAGACTTTCCAAAGACATAGCCAGCCCTATCTGTTGTCCGACCTGCACTAGTGTGCGAACGTTGAAGGCAGCCAGTTTGAATGGTGCACGTGGTTTCAGAAAAACTGATTCAGTTCTCGTATTCGGTGGTAACATACAATTTTCAACCGGACAGTGACTCGAGAACGTTTAGATACAGTCGAATTTCCACCAAAGACGAGCCGCTGTATAAATATAAAAGAGGGTGAATAATGTGCAAATAATAATAATAACAATGACAATAATGGTAATAATAATAATAGTATTAATAATGACAATAATTGTAATGATAATAATTTGAATCAATTTATTGTTTTTCGAAGCGAGAAAAGTAATTTCCATAGACATGAAAAGTTCATCATTCGTGTGTGGGCTGTGATACTGCCCGGGTGCCCAAACCGAAGCAGGTGGTTATCTTAGGGGGCCACACCCCGAGCTTTTGACCTAATGGTCTAACCCACAAGGCAGTGGAGCATCGTAAGGAGATGCAATCCCATGGTAGCCGGTGACCAACGATTGGTTCATACGCCATTTGTTTCCGCAGGATACTGGAGCCCATGTGCACCATTGGTTTGTGATCCGGTTAAAGCACCGGACGTTCGCTTTTCGTCCTCTCATTTTCGTAAACGATACCCCCGCCACGAGAAGGCAATGAGTAGGACTTCCCTGGCAGAGGCTGTATACGCGCGGCCGTGTGAGAGTAATTCAGGAGGGAGAGCGGACTCACCCCACTCTCGGCCCTACCAGGGCATTCGGGGGCCTCAAAGAGCACGAATTCGATGGTAACAAACAGACCAATATTATAGATAGAAGCCCTGAGTATATGGTGTGAATAAATAGTACAGTGTGTTTTGATGCGAGTAATAGTATACACATGTCATATCTGTTACATGAAACAGTCTAAGTACTAAAACTGTCAGTTTGATTATTGACCTCAACTTTCAAAACCATGGTGTTCGTTCAGGAATGATATTAAATGAAGAATGCATTTATGCATTCTCTCCAATGGACAAAACTCAGTGCAACCATATAGAACCAAAACTGTTTCTCTTATTGGAACATAGATTAGATTAAAGTATGTTCCATGCACGATTGCGCTGATGAACGCTGATTGGCTAATTATTACCAAATCAGAGCTAGTCGATACTTGTAGAACACTCCAGAACCTTCTCATGTAGGATCTATAAATATTCCAATGTTTATGTGATTGTGCTTCTTACTTCCATCTACTCTTCTTATTTGGAATAAAATTTTCTTCATATGCAACTGTGTTCTGATTTGGGGATTATCGAGTGATTTAGTGTCCAAGAATACTAAGCAATGGGAGTAACTGGAATCCAGTAAGAAAGAATTATAACAGTTTCCGACACCGCGGCCTGATTAAATTTACAGAACCTTTCCTTCGAGTACGGTTACGTTTTTCAATGACCGTGTTTCCCTGTGTTATACACATACATATTAATCAACTTACAAGTTATCAAGCAAAGTATGGCGGTCCAGTATGTCGACACTCATCAAAAATTGTTGAATAGAACAATGAAAATGTTTATTGAAAGAATCAGATAGGATTCAAGGATTGTGAACGATACTTTATTGGTAATTTCTTCCAAAATTTAAGTAAATTTATAAAAGTACGTACAAATGTAAAGGGAACTGATCACGCTATGGAAACGCAAGTGAGCAGTCCTATGGGAAACAGATTTGGAGAAGGCTTTGTAAAGTTATGTTTTTCTGTGATATTAGAACTGCTCTAATAATAGACCTAATCCTAAAATTGTAGATTTTTCATGACGTAACTATCTAATCTATAAGATCTTACGTGGAGGTCACATTATTATCTACACCAACTCATCACATCGTAACAATGATCAATATATGATGAAGAACTTGCTTACACTAGAGATAGTACAATATATTTAATATGAATTAAAGATATTAGGTAAGATTCAGCAGGGACCACACCTGCTAGGCCAAGCCATGACATCCGATCAACTTGAATTAATTCGATTCATTGTTCCCACCTTCTCGATCGTTGGGTTTTTCTCCGCGTTAAGTGTTGGACATCTATTTCCTCAAATGTCTCGCGTTCAGCTTTGATGGTTGTGTGGTTAGAGCCCAATACCACTACACTACTCTCCCATCAGAATCAATGTGCTGTTGATTCGATACCTAATTCGATGGGATTGTCGCGCGCCGGTACCAAAATAATAAGATTCCTCCGAGATTTGATAAGCTGAAAGATAAACCGAAAAGAAGGCAGCAGCAACTGATTGGGAAATACATGTAATATCTTCAAAATATATGTTTATATGCTTAACAAGCACAGAGCTACAGCGAAATGTATCTTATATGTATGTCTGTTTCCACCGTCCAAATATCAGACTCTGAAACCTTCTGGTAATTAGGAATCATGACACGTTAATAGAAGAACCGGTTGGTTTTCATCAATTGACTGATACAGAATGGACTGAGTTGTCGATGCTTAATTTGTGATTAAGCTATGAGATAAGATAAATTGTAGTTCATTTGAATAGTTCTGGCGTACATCAACCAAACAAGTTCTCCTTCGATCAATTCGTAAATGTAAGGGTGAACAGACAATAATTCCAGATAAGTACAACCCATACTAATTTTTAAGGTCATCACTGTAAATTATTGTTCGGGTGATAAACAACAAACTAATATTGATTTATCAGACTGTCAGGAGGTCAAAACTCGAATAACAAATGAAATATACACCTCAAATATTTTACAATAACTTTTACATATCTCAACTAACAAAGGAGTCTCGTAAGTCAGTAATGACTGATAAGTATTGGTAGGAAGTAAAGAAAACTAAAAGATCGAATGAGACAGACATCAAGTTGAACAGATTAAGCAGAATTGTAACTAAATGCTTACTAGTTTGTTACAACCACGATCATTAGCAATTCAATGACATTTATTCTTCTTCATACAGGAAAGTTTACATTCCAGCGTGCATTTAAAAAACATCTGTGACAACCAGCAGAGTCACACACATTAGTTACTAAGTAGGTTTAAGAAATAAGAACAAATTATCGACGTTAATTTTAGATGGGTATGCAAAACATTATTATAGTCTTCATAGATAACTTATAAATCCTTTTGTTACTTGGCACAGTGTAAATTTGTTGGGATATTCAGGAAAATATCCCAGAAATTATCCTATTAGCCTGATGCTATTCTTGGACTTGGACATGGTATTATTTTCTTATTGGTCAATACTTATTTAACGTGTCATTTTCCTACTGGCCAATATTGTATAATGTTATTTTCTATTTTATGGTATGATGTGGTTTGTTTGACTGGTATATAAACAAAGTATGTTTGAAATATAATGATTCATATATCCGAGGCTGTGACTTTCGTTCTGGACTCAACTACTGGGCTAGATAGGGAAGCGGGACCAATCAGAACCCTAGGTCGTTCTACGTGTCTGTGCGTCTTTGGTCCGGTCGATAAATCGCTACCCCTTTAATCTGCTGCTACTGTCTCACAGTTATAACAATTGGCGACGGGGTGAAAAAAAAAACAACAATCCAAAGTCATTCTGTAATTGGACGAAATCCAGTCTAATTATTCAACCAATCAGCATCCAGATTGTCGTCACTGTCCTTGAACGACATTGGTCATTATTCACACAGTAATTTTCATCACAGGTGCTGATTCGAAAAAAAAATGACTCTCCCTTCCGATCGATTACAGCTGCTCTTTGAACGACATTTGGAGTTATTAGTCAAATTCCGCACGCAGCTGCTAAATCAGTCACGCTATGAAGATGCGACGGAAGTGGACGGATTGATATCTGAGTTTCACAGTGAGCTGGAAAATGACAGCCTCCATGAATCCTCGATGAACTGTACTTCAAACGAAACAGTCGTCCATGATGCGCCCGGTGGTCCAGTACTTTCTATTCCAGAAACATGCCCGGTAATGGAGTCAAACTCCATCATCCCCGAAACAGCATGTACAGACAGTAGCATATCCAGCTCACGAAAAGATCCTCTTGTTTTGCCAGAGAATGTATCACATGCATCAAACAATGGTCAGAAATCTAATACAATTTTGATAGATGCTGTTTATTTTGGTAACGTATTATCCACTAATGGAATATCGAAGAGATCTAATGGGAATGTTTCACAAGAATCAAACTCTAATGACCTCATATCTACTGTCGCTGATCCTCAGCATCTAGTCAGCTCTAGTGGACTCTCTACTCAATGCGGGAAATATGCTTTAAATAGAGTCACACTAACTGTTACTTGGGTATACGAGGACCCAACATTATTCCGCGGGGGAGGATAGACGCGAAGAAATCCAAAATCCGGATATCAACACCAAAAAGGGGAGGTGTTGGGATATTCAGGAAAATATCCCAGAAATTATCCTATTAGCCTGATGCTATTCTTGGACTTGGACATGGTATTATTTTCTTATTGGTCAATACTTATTTAACGTGTCATTTTCCTACTGGCCAATATTGTATAATGTTATTTTCTATTTTATGGTATGATGTGGTTTGTTTGACTGGTATATAAACAAAGTATGTTTGAAATATAATGATTCATATATCCGAGGCTGTGACTTTCGTTCTGGACTCAACTACTGGGCTAGATAGGGAAGCGGGACCAATCAGAACCCTAGGTCGTTCTACGTGTCTGTGCGTCTTTGGTCCGGTCGATAAATCGCTACCCCTTTAATCTGCTGCTACTGTCTCACAGTTATAACAAAATTAGAATTCTTCGTATATAGAAGACATATATAGTTTAATGATGTACAGCGCTGAAATATTTATAAAATTTGATAATCACGGGTGATAATATTTTATGATACAATATACATTGTTTTGAGACAATGTGACCTGATAAACATTTTACCATTCTCATTACATTCAATTATATTTCAAGTATTTAGCATTGTTAGATATATTATTGTATGTAATTTGATGTATGTTTCTATGTTAATTCGGTATATAAACAGCTTATATTAAAAGATTCAGTCAATATTCATCACACTACTAGTGGGAGCTCATATCGAATGTTTATACATATTTCATTGTAATAATTAAATTATGTTCTTGCATTGGTTAGTTATGTGATGACATAACATTTTGCACAAGATGTTTGAAGAGATTACTAGTTCATCTAATCTAGGTGTAGAACGAATACTCTATGACGAATAACTAATAAGCTAGCTATTCTGATGCGTCCCAGTCCCGCTAACTAGACAGAGAAGTTCAAGTTCTCAAGAGGTAAATATATTTCACAAGCAGCTTAAAGCACGAACAACCAGGACGATAAGTCTATTTAATAATACACTCATTTATATATTGATTCATACACCTAATATTGAATAATAATCAGAATAAAATTGCTTATATGGAAAATACTTAGGGTTATAACATATCATGTGCTGAGTATAGTTCATGCTAACTTAATACAAGTATACTATATGTTATACAGAATAAAATGTAACTCTGGGAAACAGAATTAAATACTATTGAAGATGCCACAGGTATTCTGGGTTTGACGACGCTTTAACCAGTAACACCTAATATGAATTACACCCATCAAGTGAAGTCAAAAGACAGAAGCAAGGAGGTTCGAAGATATATTTGATAGGCTATCAATATATCGAGGATCGTCTGATCTAATCTGGCTAGCGATTGCAGGGATTGTTGAGCACGGCGTTCCCAACTCGTGATCTGGTATGGATGCACGACCGAGCGCCTTCAGCTAGATGAGTCCATTAAAACTAATGTGGTTAGCATCCAATTTCGAAGACTTACAGAGCTATTTATTTTGAGGATTTATTTACCGCTACATTATACTGAATAACCATCACATTAAATCAAAACGGAATTAATGTCGAACAAAAATCACAATGAGTAAATTATCAATCTAGTTTTGACTTTTCATTCCATCATATCAGAATTTAAGAAAATAATAAGGCATTTACAAAATGGATTCTGGGGATCTAACATCCAGAATAAATTTTGACTGTGTTGCTAGTTATTGAAAGGACATTTACTTCATTTTAGTGCGTGTTTCTTGTAAATTTGAAAATCTAGTTAACAGAGTTCATTGAATTTAGTCAAAGCACGATGTTAGACACTAACACCATTGGATGCCGGCTCAGTGGTCTAATGGTTAAGTGCTCAGGCGCGAAGCCAGTAGGTCCTGGGTTCGAATCCCGCTCGCGGGATCGTGGATGCGCACTGCTGAGGAGTCCCATACTAGGACGAAACGGCCGTCAAGTGCTTCTAGGTTTCCAACGGTGGTCTAACATCAATTGATTCATGATCTCAACCAAAAACTTAACAATCTCCACAACCCCCATACTGATACTATAAAATTTGATTGTGAAGTTATTTTTTGCTTCACATGGTTCATGAACTTAAGAGTGTTCAGTACATACACGTATAGTTGAAATTAAGTTTTACAACACTAGACAGAAATCCTAAACACATGCCCTTCGTCTTGGGAATATATATATAGAATACGTATCCGTTTGTTAGAAAATGATCTCATACGTCGTGATGACATCTAATAAGGAAAGAACTTTCATTTAATAATTCCCAGAGATTATGTAGAACCTACTAATAACAAGAACTCTTACTACAAAACGTTTAGGAAAACTAGGTCTGAAAATTTTTGAACACGTTTTTTGAAATGGAACGTTGCACTTGAATGAATATAACAACTAGAGATGTAATATTAACCTTTGAGATATAAGTTATGGCTTTAATAACATGGTGTGCTGCAATGAATCAATGTCTGTTATCTCCATTCAAATTATGATGTATCTAATATTTCACTTCCACCTTCATGTACAATTAGCACTTCATGCACAAATGCAATCAGAATCACACCTAACGTATGTCATCGTCTTCGTTCTGTTTGTAATTCATAATATGGTTAATTTAATTATAAAATGGAGTATTTAGAAGTCTTTTCTCTCATATGACTAGAAACCAAAGAGTAAATACCAGTTGTCTGCACATTCATTAAAGACAAAATATTGAAGACCATATAATTGCTGAAATTTACTAGAAACTTTTGATGCTGCCTTCTGATGTTATACGTCGTTGTGTAAAATTGAACATTCTAAGAACTGTGTATTCTGCCTTGTCTTGTTGGTCTGATTAGACCACGAGAAACATCGTATCATAGCTGTTTTGCAAGGCTTTTTGTTAATAGAGTATCTATTCGTGAAAACGTGTGTTGAATTACGTGAACAGTTTCAATGCAATCATTGTCTATATGATATTTCTTGATTCGAAACCTCGAATTGAGTGTTCGACAACGACAAGTACTGTTCAACATAACAACGTTAAAATAATAAATTGCTCAAGTTTTTATGACTAGATTTCACCAACTGAAATCGGTGTGTTCTTTTGCAAGCATAAACTGGATGATCAATTTGTGAAATAGAAATAGATTAATAGTCTAATCGAATGTCTTAGGTATTAAATAGATAACTATCTCTGAAACCCACTTGATATTACTAATTTATGTTTTTCTTACAGCTTTACTAAAAAGTACAGGATTCGAACATGTATCAAGTATCGAAACAGCTTAAATGTTTTACAAAACTTGCACGGTCTGCTCCTCAATAAAATGCCCGCTGATAAAGACGACAGTCAGTAATCTAACAGAAGTACTTTCCGATGGATGGTTGATATCATCAAATCGCACACAGTACTTCGATATTACAAAAACTATTCTTAGTACTGAAAAGTTCGATCTGTTTATTCTGTTAAATACCAGTACGAAATACAAAAAAAAACAATCTACACTGCCAAACGATATGAAAACTATTGGAAAATGCGCAAATCTGTTGAAACTTTGAAAATGACAAGTGAAATTTGTATATTTTTGCAGCACAAAATGACATTCTCTGCTTTTTGTTATCGTTGTGTGTGTTTTTTTCACACGGATAGTAACAAAAAGGGTAATTTTTTTCAAAAAATGACGAAACAAGAGAGTGAAAGAGTGAGGGAGTAGGAAAAATTATTTCAACCTTCTAATGTGATGAACTACAATGTGGAATGATTATTCATTTTCTAAAAACGATATAATTTTAGTTGTATTCATTGTTTACCCACCCATCCCCCGACTCTACAACCACCCACCTCAATAATTACGTGAAACTAATAATAATAATAATAATAATAATAATAATAATAATAATAATAATAATAATAATAGAGTAAGTACTAGTCACCTAGAATGATAGTGTTCAATGTGTCAGGCATTCAGTTCGAATTTATGAACAAAACTATATTACTTCTCGGTGTTGTTATTGTTGTTCTCTTCTTATGCGTTTCTCCTCGTGAAATTACAATTATCTTTGTTATTTCACCCATTCTCCATCTCCCTCTCTCTCTCTCTCTAACTCCCTCTTTGAAAATTGAAATTTGTATATTGTAAACTAAATTTTAGAGAAAAAAATGTAGAGAAGATCACAAATGAAACTGTGAAATTCCATTTTGACTAGTAGAAAAACAAGCAAACAACAGTACTATTAATCTTTTTTTTTATATATAAACTGTCTAGAAAATTTTGAATACCTTTTTTTCATTTATGATATTCAATAGTATCTATGTGATTTTAAATTCAATAAATTAAGCAATGTTAATAGTTTCTATTTAAGCTCAGTTTCTATCGAATTCCTATCATTATCATGAATACTATTCACATTATTACCGTTGGCAACATTATAATTATAACTGCAATTATTATTGCTATTACTAATACTACGACTGTGGTGTACGGTACTTATGTTGACAACACAAAAGTAGTATGTTTCATAAGTCAGAAATGGAATGTCTGGCTGAAGAAGATTGAAATGATCGAATTGAAGAGAACACGAATGTAAACAAATAGTACTTGTAATAATAACAGGAATAAAACGAATGATGAAGTTTGTAAAATACAATTAATAGAATATATGCAAAGAAAATAATTAATTTATGGTTTTCATATTTGACAAAGACATGGATCTTTCCTAGCTCAATGATCATTCACTACTCTACTACTGTAGTGAACAAGAACACGGGCGGGGATAATCGAATGTATTTAACACAAAATTACAGGACTTGGTAATAAAATCTAACAATCATAAAGTAAAGGCTTAATTTGCAAAATGTCCATCGATTGCCTCAAAATGAATCAGACTTCATTGTTCTTGCATTTTCATACAAATTGCATTCTGTTTCCATTCTTTACTGTTCGATCCTCTTCTGCTCAAGACTAACGTCATATACTACTTATGTCAAAATAAGTAGCACACACCACAGTATCACTACTACCATAACTAGTTTAGCAATACTAATGTTATCTGTTTTGGGATTGAGAGAAAATTTATTCCAAACTGCTGTTAAAGATATGAGCGTGTTAGCTATTCGTTTAGTAAGGCATTATATAAAGTTCAGATTATTACAAATATTACGCTTAAATGTGTTAATGATTAAGGCTTTATTATGGCTTTAGTGTTTACAAAATGTGAGGAAAGAAAGCTCAATCAAGAATTGATGTAAACACTTCTCATTTCAACTTTTTACTACTTTAAGTATTATTATTCATTATTGATTGAATTATTAAGTGCTGTGTTATACTATTTGATTATATCGATGAATTAACACTGGCGAAATGTATTATGTTAGAACAACAATATTGTAATCATCAGTATGAGTTTGTGAAGATTATTAAGTTTTCGATCGAGATCATGAATCGATTGATGTTAGATTACTATTGAGAACCTGAAAGCATTGAATGGTCGTTTTGTCCTATTATAGGACTCCCATAATCCTACTTGGGGGATTCGAAACAGGATCTTCTGTCTCGCGCGTAAACTTTTAACCTCTAGACATAGATAGATGAAAATATTTAACATGTCAAGGAAAATTATAAGTCACCAATAGACTGTATAATTACAGATAATAGATAAAAAGTATAAATTGATTGTAAGTAGACAAGTGTACTAGTAATGAAAAGAATAATTAAGGTTTTAGTCAACAGTTCGATATAGAAAGTAGAACAAATTTGTATAAACAGACAAACGAACAAAATCAAGAAAACCACGTGCTAAATTATATCTGGTCAAGGAAAGAACAACAGTGTCAACAATTTTTTCTATGCACATAAAATACGGTTATAGATTCGGCTCCTTAAAGTTTCTGTTAAATGTAACAGACGGGATTTAATCCCAGTGGGAAATGATTTGATTTTATCTACTATACAACCATTGTTATTTAGGTGTTCTAATTTAAACTGCGTATTGTCATTGTCTAACACTTTCTAAATAACACAAAAAAAACTCACTCATTCGTCTGTTAGGGTGTTCGATAGTATGCCTAATATATCCGTATTCACTGGAGTACCTGAATTTATAGATGTACATCAAAGAGGCAAGTTCATAAAAAATGTATTCTTTGTTATAGTAAGTATCACTGGTCGAATGAAAAATTCCAATGTACTTTTACTATTTTTGTCATTATTAGTACACCTATCTATTTAACCATTATGTGTAGTTATACAATTTATTTCCAGGTGATCATTGGTTCATCTGATGCTTAATATGTTAGTTTAATCTTTTCATATCCCCTACCTCCGAAAAAAATCCATCATATATAAGAGTAAAGCCTAATAATGATCTAATTTAAAACAATAATATTCCTAATATTCACTATGGAGATATCCAATCTTTCTTTTTTGCTTCTCTCAAAAGTAAACTACCCTATTCTAACAAGATAAAATTTTCATTTGGATTATATATTGTATTTATTACACAAAATGTAGAGTCATTATTTCAGTTGGCTTCCAATAACAAGTTTGATTACTTCAATGAACAATATATTATGGTGACTGACCATTTGTTAAGTTCACATAGGTTATGCTAGTTTACGGACTGGTAAATTTATTCATTCTTCTTGAGTCATATTTTGATTTTGTGAAGTGTTCGCTTCGCCTTTCTTAGTCTTAATTCAATTTAGCTATATATATTGAGTAACGCTTAATTAAAATGAGTTGGCTAAGATGCCTTCTGTCAGTCCGTTTTACTTCGCTCTATCCTCTTCATTTCTTTTGCTCCGTCTCCAATGTTTATCTGTTCAGATCGACGATTATATGAAATATGCACATTCAGATTTCATTCTCGTATTTGATTTATTTAACTTCATTATTTGCTATTACTAATCGATAATTATATGCGAGGATAGACGATACGTATAAGTCGATAATGATAATCGGGTAAAATATAACTGGAGTCCGATACAAAAGGTCACAAAAATATGTTGTAGCTTTCGTTGTGCTCTGTTGAATTCCGAATAACTATTACTACTAATATAAACCTGAAAGATACCGATTGTTACATTTTGTAAGTGTACAAATCATAAAGATGGATAATGATTAACTATATTATAGATTTAATTTGATTTCTAAAAGAGACTTAGAGAAATTCATAAATTTTTCTTTCTTTTTAGTTGATAGGATTTATTAACAATCTTGTAGGAATAGATTTTCTCCGTTAGATACAAATTAGTTTTGTGTAGTCACATTCTTAGATGTTAAAAATAGAATAACCAAACCAGTTTTATTGATCGATTGTACCAAGGAGTTAGTCAAAAATGACCACAATGTAGCTGCTCACATGGACTTATTTTAGGAAGATTTCTTGTAAGTTGCGGCCGATACTATAACTATCATAGTTCCTTATCCTTAGAGCTGATCAGATTTAGTTGATTGTATTCAAAATTCTAATTGAATTCTTGGTTCTATATAGATTGCATTTACAATTTATCGATAAGTATCAACTAATAGCCAAACCAGTTTTATTGATCGATTGTACCAAGGAGTTAGTCACAAATGACTATAATGTAACTGCTAACGTGTATTTATTTTAGGGAGATTTCTTGTAAGTTGAACGTAATATTTCTTAATTGACCTAAATCAACGCGAGAATTAATAAAACTGTTAGGTGTGAGATAGTTGTAGTGTACAAGAACTCAGACGGTGGGAACCAAAGTGTGACGATGGACCACCGGTGAACTCGAGGAAGCTGTAAGAGGCTCAGAAGGAGCCGAAGACATCTAATCCAATCACCTTTCGGAAGAATGTTCTAAAATTCCAACGTGTAGCTTCCCGATTGGATAATGTTAATAACCCCCTGTATGCGGATTGGAAGACTGTAATGATGATTTTGTTCTCACTAAAAACTATAAATACCTGACAATTTTGTACTATGATTGACACTGTTTGGAATAGTATTCGTTTCATTAGTCTTCTGTCTTCTTATTGCGATTTGGAAGGGTTTTGGTGTTCTAGTGCGCGGTATATCGAGAAAAATCAGTTCCAAGATATAACATCTGGCGACGGATTAATGTACCAATATGTCATTTACCTTTGAACAATTTGAAGCCTTACTGGAACGCCAAGAAAAACGTTTTGAACAGTTCCAGATGCGCATGATGGAGATGCTAACTCAGAAAATGAACCTGGATCAAAAAGAAGTTACAATTGACCCCTTCAAATCTCATGTTGACCAGATCGTTAATTCTATCCATGAATTTAATTTTGATGGTTCAGCCGGCATTACTTTTGAAACTTGATTCAAGAAATATGAAGACTTATTCAAGGTCGACCTCAAAAAACTTGATGACGCCGCTAAGGTCAGAATGCTTTTGCGAAAACTTGGAACTTTTGAACATGAACGTTACAATAATTTTATCCTTCCAAAGAATCCAAGAGATTTTTCTTTTGATGCAACTATTGAAATTTTGTCGCAAGTCTTTGCTGAACAGTCAACCTTGTTTAATATTTGTTATCAGTGTCTCAAGATGACAAAAGCAGGTGATGTTGACTGGGTGAAGCATGCGGGTTTAGTAAACCGTGAATGTGAGCGCTTCAAACTATCAGCAATGACAGAAGATCAGTTTAAATGTCTCGTGTTTGTGTGCAGCCTCCAATCTCCTGAAGACGCCGATATTAGAACCAGAATTTTGAGTAAAATTGAACAATGTCCGAATATGACACTACAAGAAGTAACCGCAGAGTGTCAGAGATTGGTAAACCTAAATCATGACACTTCGATGGTCGAGAATAATGGTCAATTGCCATACGTTCGTGCTGTAAGCGGAAAGAACGATTCTTGCTCAAGAAAGGTATCACACACAGACAATCAGCCTTCATCTCCATGTTGGTCTTGTGGGGGTTGGCATTATAAAATGTTCTGCCCATATAAGGAACATTGTTGTAGCAAATGTCATCGGAAGGGACATAAAGAAAACTGCAGCATAAAAATAACCCATAAACGACATTCTTTGAAGCCCTACTCGAAGAAATACAGATTTAGTGCTCGAACTAACAAAATATTGGTATCACATAACCGAGCACGAATTTGCCGCCAAAGAAAGTATGTAAACTTGGATATAAATAAAAAGCGTGCCCGCCTGCAACTCGACACCGCTTCTGACATCACACTTATTATTAGAAGAACTAGGAATCTTATCAGTAAACCACAGGTGCTCCCAACAACCCAGTTAGCTCACAGCGCATCTGGAGGAAAACTAAATATTGTTGGAGAAGTTTGCTGTATAGTTTCGAAAGGAAACGCGAAAACGAATGCAACTTTATATCTCACAGAGAACCCAGGACTAGATTTGCTAGGTCTAGACTTGATAGAAACACTACAATTAGCAAATCACCCCATTAACCACATATGCAGTGCAGTGAGAAACAATAAACCGGTGGAAAAGGATCTGAAGAGTGTTGTATTGGAAAGACATAGTCCAGGGTTTACAGAAGAGTTGGGGTAATGCAAAAAGGTAAAAGCACTATTGATTCTTAAACCGGGAGTCACCCCCGTCTTCAGACCAAGACGTCCAGTACCCTATGTAGCACTACCTATTGTTGAACAAGAATTAGAGCGTCTGCAAAAAAGTGGAATAATCGAACCAGTAAACTTTTCTGATTGGGCAGCACCAATAGTGATTGTTAAAAAGCCTAATGGAAGTATCCGTTTATGTGCAGACTATTCGACTGGATTAAATGAAGCACTTGAAGACCATCAATACCCATTACCGGTACCAGAGGATTTATTTGCGAAACTGAATGGGGGTACGTATTTTGCGAAATCAGACCAATCAGACGCTTATCTACAGATTCCGGTAGCGGATGAGTGTAAGCACTACTTGACAATAAACACTCACAAGGGGTTGTTCCGATATAACAGACTTCCTTTTGCTGTAAAGACCGCCCCTTCAATCTTCCAACAAGTTATGGACACTATGTTACAAGACATTCCTGGTACCGCGGCCTATCTCGATGATATATTGATCATGGGTACAGACTATGCTGATTTCGAGAATAAGGTGGATACGGTTCTCAGACGCATAGCAGATTATGGATTCAGACTGCGTGCCGAAAAATGTGATTTTTACATGGAGCAAGTCCGGTATTTGGGATTCATAATCGATAAAAACGGGAGAAAACCTGATCCTGAAAATGTCGAAGCCATTAAGTCCATGCCTCCACCGACTGATGTATCAACTTTACGTTCTTTCTTAGGCATGGTTAGTCATTATGGAGTTTTTCATCCAGATCTGCATCGCCATCGTGCTACCCTTAATTGCTTACTGAAAAAGGATACTAAATGGTTCTGGTCAACTGAATGCCAGGAAGCGTTCCTAAAACTGAAGCAGCTTCTATCATCGAACCCTCTCCTTACACACTATGATCCTGATCTTCCAATTACAGTCACTGCAGTTGCGTCGAACTATGGAATTGGAGCAGTAATTTCACATGCCTACCCTGACGGGTCTGAGAAAGCAATCACTCACGCTGCGAGATCGCTGACTATGACTGAAAGAAACTACAGTCAAATAGAGAAAGAAGCCCTCGCGATTATATTTGCTGTAAAAAAGTTGTTTGGCAAACAATTCACCTTACTTACAGACCATAAACCGTTACTGACAGTTTTTGGATCTAAAAAAGGTATCCCGGTATATACAGCAAACCGGCTACAGCGATGGGCTACCACACTGCTGGGCTATGATTTCAAGATTAAGTATCAACCAACAACGAATTTCGGACAGGCAGATGCACTCTCAATATTGATTGATCTGCATGAAAAACAAGAAGAAGAGGTACTTGTAGCTGCCATAGATGTCGAGGCCGAGGTTCACAAAATATTGTCAGACGCAGTTTCCGGACTCCCGGTCACATTCGAAGCCATTAAAGCGGCTAGTAAGAAGGATAATGTATTGAAGATTGTTCGCCATTGCATACTCAACAAATGGCCTTAATCTAAACTACACGGAGATCTCTTACAATATTTTCGTCGACGAGAATCATTAACAGTTGTCGATTCATGTATAATGTTTGGCCATCGTATCGTAATCCCCAGAAATCTTCGACACCAAGTCATTCAACAGTTTCATAGCGGGCATCCGGGGATAAGTAAAATGAAGGCACTAGCTCGCAGCTATGCATACTGGCCGTCGATGGACCATGATATCGAGCAAAAATGTCGCAGTTGTTGGTCCTGTTTAGAGGCTACAAAGAATCCAACGAGAGCTGAGCCACAACCATGGCTAAACCGGACGGGCCATGGCAAAGAATACATGCTGATTTCGCCGGACCAATACAAAGTAGGAATTACTTAGTTGTTGTAGATGCTTTCACAAAATGGCCAGAAGTGTATGACATGCCGAATACTACTTCAGAGAGTACGATAAGAAGATTGTCAGGATTGTTTACTTGTTTTGGGGTTCCAGAGATCTTAGTGACCGACAATGGCACTCAGTTTATGTCATCCGCCTTCAAACGCTTTTGTACCGAAAATGGCATATTGCATCTACAATCTCCTCCGTACCATCCTCAGTCGAATGGCCAGGCAGAAAGATTCGTGGATACGATTACAAGAGCTCTGGTCAAAGGGGGAGGTGAGGGTATCCCGAAACAAGTTATTAATAAGTTCTTGATGTCTTACAGAGTTACTCCTAATCCGGCAGTACCAAAAGGAAAATCTCCGGCCGAGTGTATGTTCAATAGAAAAATCCGGATAGTCTTTAACAGTATGTTGCCGCCCAGAAAGACAAATAAACCCACGAATGAAAATCGTAAGATCAATCGTAGCTTCCAGGTGGGTGAAAAGGTACTTGTCAGATCGTATCAAGGTAATAGGAAGTGGGAACCAGGTATCATAGAACGTCGAATCGGAAATGTACTGTACCTAGTCCGGAAAGGTGTCGGAAAATGCATAAGACATATAAATCAAATGCAAAGAAATGATAGTACAGTGGTTACAGAAAACCGGCTCCCATTTCAATTGCGCGTAGATTCATCTCAGAAAAACCATCATGATAATTAGTTTATCTAATGTCAAACTATACAACAGTTTTCAAATACTTATTAAATTTAGTTCTCCAAAGTATAGCAGTTATTATTTGAACAGCTAAATCAAGATAATAGTTCTTATATCAAACTTTATTCAGTTCAAAAAACGTTTAATTACAATTAAGGTAAGATATCGATTTCAGTCAATTGTGAGTAAACATAGAAATAGTTTCACATTATTTATATACAAACAGTATGAGACCTGGAGATGTCGTTTTTTCAAGCATTGTAATCACGTTATATTTAGTGTATAAACAATATATACCTTGTAGTGTTAGTCATTAGTTTTAGCCCATAATATACCTTATTCTAGTTTTCGGACATTCCATTCTATTCAATCTACTTGAATCATTATGTTGACCTTGTCAATTATTCGCTTGATTGTTTTTATATGACCGTATATGTGTGTACACATCATATCCCATGACTCATTTCATGTCTGTAGCTTATTTTTGTCTGACTATAAATATTGAGTAACGCTTGACTAAAATGGAGTTGTCTTACCAGCCATCTCCACTCTGAGTCGCTTCTCTTCCTTCAATTCCATTCACCTCATATACAAAATATATGTATTCAAAGTCTCATTCTCGTTATTTGACTTATTTAATTCCGTTATTGACTAACGTGATTTAAGTCGATGATTATATACGAGAATGGGCGATAACAAACATTCGTACGATCTTGGAGTCAGATCCACGGGCCACTAAAATGGTGAGCCTTTCAACGAACATTGTTCGATCTAAGCACGACAAATAAAAGGGTCCCACTAAAACCTAATACAAATATAGTTTATAAAAAAACTAAACAACACCCGGGAACCTCTAATTCTTCTTAATTGGACATCCTGTTGATTTATGAACAGTGCATTTAAGGTTATTCTTTGCTCCCTAACGAATTGATTACAATCATCTACAACTGAATAAGATAAAACGGAATCAGAGAAAGATAGAGGAACAACAAATTACTAATTACTAAACTATATCAATCAGGTCTACCATAACCCATGTATCATGAATCCTGTGCTCCACTTTAACCTAGTTAAAAATTATTGTTATTTGAGTAACTTCAGTGAAATCATTTGACCTAAAATAACTTTTCTGTAGACGCCCTAATTTCTTGGGATACAAACCCACTATAACCGGCAGTTCATTTTATTGAATAATGAGCATTCATCATTACATGACGGAAAACTACTATTATTCCAGTTTTTTCCAGGATAATTGAAATCTCTTGTAATAGTCTTAACATTGTCGTTTAGATATATAAATATTATATATTATATATTATATATATTATATATAAATATATAAATACATCGATAGTAAGATCATTCACATTATCCAAACTATCAGGAGCTCTGTATATATATATATCCCAACAGCAGAACATGTTTCAAGGTGTTGGGCGATTCAAATAAACTACTCAGGACACCATAAAGTAGACAAACATTAATCACCTAGTGATTAAATATTTTTAAAAAATCATTTACCAACTATTTAATTCTATCTTATATTAATTCTAAGATGATTATTTAATTATGTATTCTGTTTGAACATATAATTCCTGTTAGTTAATCATTCGAAACTTTATGCAAATTTAGAATAATGGGAATAGTCTAACAAAAATTATCATTTATATTCTATGCTTTGACATTTTCTCATTTTTGTAATGAAAGGAATAAAAAATTGAAGTTATACGTACGCACACAGACACAGACACATACACGCATACACACACACATGTAAATACATTGAGTGTAAATAGAATTACAAACAACTGTTCGTATAGTAACTATACATATGAGTATAGGTTCCTACTGGCAAATATGCATAAATCCTATTCTTCCATAATACATTTTTTACACATCTTTTATTTTAAAAAAAGAAGAGAAGTATAATGATAAGTTAATGAAAATAAAAAAGGCAGAAGAAGAAGAAGGAGAAGGAGAAAAAACACAGAAATCTGACGACTTTCATTTCCGCTTTTCAACAAACTAATCGAATAGTCAATGTCTATTGTCTAGTTAAACACACAGACACATACATGCACACACACACAGAAAAACATTTTGTATTGTAAGTCATTCTATTTTATTCAATGTCGTTGTTAAATAATTAGTTAATCTGAATCAATTTTTGTTATCTGTCCCTACACTAACAATCACCCAATATTGAATAAAATGAATTTAAGTTTGGTTTTTTTAAAAATAAAAAAATTAGGGTGTATAATGTTGATGATTTATTACATACTACTAATAGATTTTGTAGACATGAAGGAAATACAAAAACATTATAGGTACTAAATGGTAAAGACCTCCTATATAGACATATATATAGGATATATTAACAAGAAATGACATTTTCCTAAAATAAGAAAAGAGTTTTGTTCAGGTTTTTGTAAATTTTTCCTATTATTTTTATCTGCATTGGTTACTATGACAATGATAGTGTCACATAGATACAACAATGGTTTATGTTTCATATTGGATAGTAAATTCATGTGATTAGGTGTAATTTTGTGTTTTATTAATTTTATAATTGGTTGGATTGATTGAAGGCAATTGTTTCATTTATACAAATATTCATCAATATTAGAGTAAAAAAAGCCTGACTTATGTAATTAAAAGAAGATGGTTATTATTCTTTTCTTGACTTGGTAACAAATATTCCTTTGCTGCATTTTAAAATTCAAAATCTCTTTTTATCAACTGAACTCTACTCATTTTAGTCCTATCAACGTTTAATCATTATGTAATCACTTGTTTCTGGCCGTTTGAACCGTTGTCACAATCAATGTTGTAGAATGTTCATTCACATAACGTATATATTTACAATATTCGGTCTATTACATTAATTTACACCCTTGATATACTGTACTAATATGTCTTTAATATAACTTCCAACTAAACCCTTACGTGTAATTAATTTAGACCCATTGTATAACTATGATTCTAAGTATCACAGGTTGTAAGGAGCTGATGATAATAGAACGAAACAAAATGAATTCATGCTATTCTGCTAGAATGTTTTTCTTGTTCTTTTTAAAATGTAAGAACGATTAGTTTGACAAAAATTGGTTGCCGAGTATAGAAAAGTCATTATACTTGCAAAATTATATATGAAATAATCTCAGCGATTGAAATTTCGTCCAGCAAACTTTTCTCGACTTCTTCTGGATAATAATCAAAATCGAAATCAACAAAGAAACATATAGTTATATACAGGCTATATCTTTCTTTGGTGATTTTGATCTTGATTGTTTCCATGAAGAAGTATATAAATCTTATCAAATTATAATTGTCTTGAAAGATTCAAAGTATATCATTCATATTTGTGTTCGTTCTCAACCTCTATAATCAAAAGGTAGTATTTCTGTTATAGTGGTATATGCTATTCATGTTGATAAATATAAGTAGTATGTAGCACCAATGGGAAGTAAAATGGATGCTAGCAGAAGATTGAGATGATCGAATTGACGACAGCATGAATGTAAACAGAGGGAAATAGTAATAACAACAAGAATGAAGGAGGGATGAAGTTTATAAGAGACAACTAATGGGAGATGTGCAAATGATGTATTTAATGTATGATTTTCATATTCTATAAATACATTTAGTAATTTGCATTAAACAGTCAATTTGTCTTCCCCACCTAAGTGGTTTTAGCTAAAGTTCATTGTTATTACACTGGCACTATAAACAGTATCTTTATATGTAGACGAATTTTGTCGCTCCACTGGAGAGATATTGTATATTGACTTAGAAAATCGTTATCAATACACATTTACATCTTAACACTGGATAATATCAATGATGATTGATTTTTTTTAATTTTTCTTTATTCTACGATCGAAAAGTCCCTTTCAGCTTGTACAGAATCTTTACAAAAACTATTGATTGAAATCATCAGTCAGTTGAAGCTAGACCATCATGGAAAACCTGGAAGCACTGGACGAACGTTTCATCCTAGTATGAGACTCTCCCTCTCTAAATTTATCTAAAAATTTCTAATCTATTATAATCCACCATATTGATTCGGTATATTAGACAATTATCACCTAATTGCTTCAAGATATTTATTGTTAAGCAATCTAAAACTTATGTGAACTTTTTAAGTCTTCTGCCTAATTATCCCACAATCGATTATATCAGTTTCCGAACTTCAAGTATTCACTGCACTGTTTCTTGCCGTCAGTTATATTGAATACTTCATATTATATTATATTTCAATGTTACATTTTAATACGAAGATAGTTGAAAGCATCTGCGAAGTAATTATGAAATAAGTTGAATTTATATAACTCTACCTCAATTCTCATTTGATTGTATTGTAATCTGCAAAGAAAATTGATCATATGATATCATTTAAGTTGTTCGTTGGTTGAAGAATGTGTGTAAGCGTTATTCATAGCAGATGATAGTTTTGTTTAGATAAAGCAATACGAATACAAATAAGTACTGATTTAGGTGATCGTTACTTCAATTGTTGCTAAATAATCCTCCATAATCAATAAAAAAAAGCTTTTTCATCACAATCTGAAATTTTAGCACATTTACAAAAATCCAATTCCAATGACTTAAAACTTGTAATCTTGATAACTGATTCTGAGGAACATCTTCAAATTTTCAAAAGATATCCATACATTTTCAAGTGTATTAGAATGAGTAGAAGTTGTAATACAACTGAGTTCTCTTTTTCTTTATTTAACTGTTTGGAAGATGTTAAAAAGTTAAAATGGGAGGCGGGAAGAAGCGTGTTTACTTTTTTTTTTTGGTGTAGTAAGTACTTGATATGATCATAACTGGCTTCAAATCGTGGAGTTCACTTAATATAGGAATATAAATTATGGATCAATCATATTATAAACAAACACAATAAACTGTTTACTTTCTTAGGATATGAATGTCATAGAACTTTTAGAATGTATACTCTTTAGAAGATTACAATTGATCCAAACACAAACATCTATTCTGTTGTTATGATTATAAACAAAACAACAATGTTCCAATGAAAATCTTTCCATGAATGACCCATTTTAAATAATGAAGTAAATTGAATAACATTCTGTCTTAGAGTTAACGTTACTGAAATTGTTAAACTTAATGAAGTAACTTATTGATATAAAAGATCTAATTAAAAATTATGACATAAAATTATTAAAATGATGATGAGAATGTTAATTGAAAATTGTCACCAGAAACTTTCTAAGCAGTCGATTGACGTTTACTATAAATGGAATAATAATATAAATGAAGTTCAATGTTAATAAAACAATCATCATATAGATATAGAAGTTTAGTTATAATGTTTACATATGATATAAGTAATTTCCATGAATTGTAAAGTTAACTTTTAGGGTACTTGTTCGAATCACATGAACTTCAAAGCTGAACATGAGTTAACCAAGAAAATTCAGTAGATGGTGGTTGGAGGTAGTCGACAAGAAACCCTGAACCTAAGTTTCGTGCAACTTGGAACTCGTCAGCAAGGTGTACCTGTAATCTTGAGGGACCTGGTGCTCCCTGATGGATTCCATCTCGTGTCACTCAGCTTCACAGTCAGAGAAGTTACCACCGAGCTCGGATAGCTCAGTGAAGCTGGGTGACACGAGATCGAATCCACCAGGGAGCACTAGGTCCCTCAAGATTACAGGTACACCTGTCTGACGAGTGCCAAGTAGCACGACACGCGGGTTCAGGGTTTCTTGCCGACTATCCCCAACCTCCATATAATCTCACAATAGTTCACGCAGTGTCGAGTCACCTAGGCTGGTGGCCACATTGCAACATGGTCGATAGCATTCAATCTGCACTAATAAGGACTAGACACGCATGACATTGATCGCCACCCAGTGATCAATCAATTGTGATCAGAAAATTCATATTCACCATTTTATAAAAAGAGGAGATCAGTATTGGTGAACGCGGTAACGATTGATTGATATGATATCGGCCGACCAGGCATGCGTAGTCGCATCATGTATCCTCTTGATTTTATATTGAATATCTTACTCTCTACATTGATCAAAATGTGTCCATCAGAAGTGCTATACCTCATATTGTTCACTGCCAACATATGACGATTCAGCGTAGGCTATGATGTGACTTTCACGTAATATCTGATGAAGTAGTCACATTATAATATATCAACAGTTTTGGGATTAGATCTATTACTATAGTAGCAAAGATAAATGTACTAATATCGAAATAGACTTGAAACTTAGTGTACGTACAACACACCCCAGTTGTGAAAATCACCTAAGATATCAAATGCCCGTGAAATTCTTCCAAATATCATCGAAAATTTAGCCATTTCTTTATGATTTAAGTAGTAAGTTTGTTTAGTTTCTAAATGGGATCTATGATTTATTGTCAAAAATTAAGTTATGAGATTTTTGTTTGATATTTATATTTATTCACTATTACGTTTTAATGTTTACAGTTGAACTACTCGTGATCGATTCAATACCTTCTGTTTAGTAAGGATCAACATAATGGTTTATATTTTTTTACGTGTTAACTGTGGTTTTTAGATCGGTTATAGTAATTAACAAGTGTAATCTTCAATTTTTCAAATTAGACCTTTGTTGACGATGACAAGTCTTGTGTCTGTGTAATCAGGCTCTTGCATTGGACATCAGTCTTCAGATTATCCATATATCCAAGTCTGTCACAAAACTTATAACCTACTGACGAAATTCTTATTTGAGTAGTATCGTAGTCAACATTGGAAAATTTAACATCATACTAGTTACAGTCTTCTGGGAGATCAAACTTAAATATCTAGTTATCTAGTCCTTTAGTTCCATCTATTCTCTTCCTATTTAATATTGTTCTTTGTACTTCTAAAACATACATTTCATACTTGATGCAAAAAGTTACGTATTTTAAGCACATCATAGTTTAGTTCACTAGTAAGTCTTATTTTGGACATTGTAATGCACTAATTATGAATTTTGAGATGGTGGAGAAGATCTGTAGCTCAGGTGGATGATTTTGGTGGAGTTTTGTTCTCTGAGCTGAATGGTTTGGTCGTGGAGCTTTCATCGTTCTTCTGAACGTTCAGAAGAACGATGAAAGCTCCACGACCAAACCATTCAGCTCAGAGAACAAAACTCCATCAAAAACTAGTTATGAATTTATAACTATGAAACCATTGATGATGATGTTAGCAAAAACAATCCTTCACTATAATATTCTTTCTCTTTCAGTTCTGAAATGGTTGAATTGTGGTCATTGTAGAGCAAAAGCCCAATCTTCATATTATTTCATGAAATCTAGTTGCAAAGCAAAAATCTACTCTGTCATACAAGTTATAGATGAAAATCAATCGATAAAATTGGATTCAAAACATGCTATAACACGGATGAAGTTGAAATTATCGACCATTGAATCTTGAATCAGTGGTCAAATGGTATTTCAAAAATATTCTTAAATTGTGCTTATGTTACCCACTTTTGTGACATTAGAATCAACATACATCAAGCAACAGTAACGGGATACAAAGAATAAACTGTGTATAAACAAGGCTACGAAGGGAAGAAAATTAATTTAAATGTCGTTTAAAGGTAGATCTCATCGCCGGTTAGCATACGTTAGATAGTTAGTAAGAAAACTAAAGTGCATTGTTCAGTCACGTTTTTCTTAGAAAGAGATTCTTTAAGAGTCACATAAGAAGACATTTCAAAGAGTCAAACCCAGGAATTTCAACTTACTTATCAAGCGTAATTTCTTTAATCAAGTGAATCATTTCTTTGAGTTCGACATTTTTTTCAAATCTATCTGATTTACTACATGATATGGGTGAGACCTTTGAGCGACACTTAAGTGACCTTGAGAATGCCCATTTATTTACTGAGGCTAAATGACGGTTATAGACCAGTGTGAGGAATTAGAATTGTGTTTTAAAGTCGGTAGTTAGGGTCAGGTAATAAATTTATTGTTTTCATTATAAACTGACATCAGCTATAATGCCGAAACTCTATTTAAACTAATAAGTGAATGAATTTTGCGGCAAAATCCAAGATCTGTTATCCTAAATCTGGTTGGTTCGTCCGTAAATTATAGTCTCACCGATGATATGTTCATCAGCAAACTGTTATCAAACTGACATTTAATTGGTAAATAAAAAAAGGGGACTTTTTTATTCTGCTACTATTATACGTTTATGGTCTGTGAGCACCATTGTATAACTGCTAATACTAATCTCACCTGAATTCCTCTACTTGGCAACACATAAATATTAATTGAATAAGACATAATTCAAGAGAATATAAGAAGGTAAAGGCTTTAGATGACGATTTATTTTAACCCTAAGAACGATAAATTAGAATTGTATTAACACACACTTATTTACAAACAGATTTTCAGCCAAAATAAAAGAAACATAAGCTCCTTCTATAATGAATTATTTCATATTTAAAGTTGTCAGAATGCAATCAAATATCATATTAAACAAATCACTAAAGTAATTCTACTGGTAACTCATTCCTGACACGTTTTGTCGACGGAAAACTGAATTTGAATATATCAAATTGGATCTTATATATTTCATCATTATTCAATAATTCTGATGAACACTAAGAAAATATAATGAAACGAATCCCATGTCTTCTATTAATCGAAAAATTAGATTGTGTCACCCTAAGTCTCTGATGAAAACTTTTAATTAAATTGACTGAATATATATGTAGAACTATGGTCTAAATTCGTTATTAGTACCGCTATAAGAATAGAACTAATCACAAAATTATAGATTTGTCATAACGTGAAAACCTAATCTTAAGATTTTACATGGAAGTCAAATCACTGTGTATTCTGACTTTTCATATCGTAACAATTTGCGCTATAACATTTGTCGTTTGTAAAGAGCATTAAAGAATAATATATTTAATGTGTGGAAAGACAGATTATACAGAACGACCATATCTGTGAGGCTGAGCTATGCAATTCAATTGATTGAATATTCACGCATTCACTATTGTTAACCTTCTCTACATGTTATACATTGAATATCTAGTTTCTAAGTTATCTTATGTTCAGTTTTGAAGATTATATGGTTAGGATCAAAATCACTTCACATATACAATATAAATGAATGAACTTTGTTATTTGATGAAAAATTCTTACTTTAAATATTTAACTCAGTTTTTTTTCTAGTCACTTTTCTATATCACTTGGTAAGTTTATATCTTATTTATTCACTCAAATGTTGTGTGTACTATGAAGGAATAACACTAGCAACAACAACAACAACAACAATAAACACGAAAACACATCGAACATTCATCAAATTATTCATGCATGATTGTAAAACAGAATGAAATACAAATTGAAAGAAAGAAAGAAAAAAAGAAAAAAACAACAAGAGAGAAAAAAAATTGAGGAGTAAATTTTAATCCCCCCTCATACTTGAAATTCTTTCTTCTTTTTTGGTTATTCATTTATTTGTTTATCTGTTCTCTTCTTTAGTTATTTTTTATTAATTATTTTTTTTAACTTTTGTTTGTTCATTACACAGTAAGAAAAAAAAACTGTGTCACTTGAAAGTAAGCAAATAAAGATAGTAAACATTCAACTAGTCAACATAAGTTTTTTTGGTATTCAACAGATGATTAAAAAAGAAGAACGAAACAACAACAACAACAACGATAAAAGATACTTGTCATCAATTTATTTTTCGTTATTTCTATATTTTATTTCTTTTTTTCCCATTAGATGTTCCTCTGAACGTTGACAGAATGATTTTTATCTTTATGATTTTTTTTTGTTGTTATCATTGTTACTATGACATTGCATAGGATATTTGTAAAACAGTAAATAACTAGTGTATTATGCATATGTAAATTTAGATAGGGGGAAGGGGTGGGTTTGTTTATTAATTTCAGTGGAGTTAAACATACACATATCACTAGGATGTGTTATTTATCGATTTTTTTTTTGAAATTTTATTTTGATCATCAACAATTTAATTATTGTTTTTTGATATTCATGCTAGACTGATTGTGACTTTTAGTTTTGGTGTCCCCCCTCTAAAAAATGATTCGTTAAAATATAAAATGTAATTGGAGAGTTGTATTTAATCAAGTGGATATATTTTCTAATTGAATGATAAGTAACATTGTAATGGAGAATATGCTATAATTTTTATTGATTTACATCATTATGTGATATGTTGTGAGACAGGAACTCACTGAAGACAATTATGTACGGTGGCGCAACTTCGTAGATAGACATTAACACCGTTGGATGCTGGATCAGTGGTCTAATGGTTAAGTGCTCGCACGTGAAACCAGTAGTTCCTGGGTTCGAACCCCGCGAGGTGCGGAGTCGTGGATGCGCACTGCTGAGGAGTCCCATACTAGGACGAAACGGCCGTCCAGTGCTTCCAGGTTTTCCATTATGGTCTAGCTTCAATTGACTCATGATTTCAACATGTGAAATTTGTAAAAATCTCCACAAAACACATTCTGATAATATGTATAATAGATGGAATGTGAGAAGCATTTGAATCTAAGGATGCAAGTTTCATCTGCTGAATATTTCTTTAAATTATTTAAACTTTAGTTGAAGGATTTTGTGGATATTACTGTAATTTTTTGGCTGTATTTGTCAAGAATTGATCCTAGTAATGTTACCATAATAGACATTTCATAGTTGGACACCCACAAACATTCATAGGATAGAGACTAGTACCTTCATGTTTTGTTTAAATGTTTTCAGTGTATTAAGATATACATGTAGAAGCAAAATGTAATTTACAATAAATTCTTGTCAGATCCCATAGTTACTAGTCAAAATTTATTATTATTATTATTATTATTATTATTAGCTTTATTTAATATTATATTATTGGTACAATACAGAATTCTCAGCACAAAGTATTTCAAAAAGTTTCCATTTCTTACTTATTGGTCGATTCTGACGATAAATGTTGAATGATCGCCAGTTAGAAGTTAGCAGTCCAATCATTCGACATCTAAATAATGTATGTTTTTTTCACTTCATATTGCCAGTAACCATGATGTCTCTGATTGGGATCTTTGTAACTTGTACACTTTTCAGAAATGCATATGAACAAGTTATATGATTAATATCCGTAATGATGTATTAAAACAAACAAAATTAGATAGTTTGTTGAAATATCTAGATCTCAGGAACAGGTAACCAAGGTGTTTAAGCATTCCGGCACATCATGATTTACAAGAATAACTGTTTAGGGCTAATAACTCATTGAAATAACAACTAAGGTTATTAGCAAAACATAATTGTTGACTGATATTCGTAAATGTTAAAATGAATAATGAGTTTATAGAACAGGCAATCTCAACGAAAATTTAAGTACAAAAATCAAAATATGCCTGGACAATACTTAATGGAACAACACTAATCACTTAAACTTCCAACAAGGCTTCATATCCTTTCTAAGTAAACTGGATTTTAATGGCTATTCAACTTAGACCTCTGTGTGATTTCAGTAAAACTGAATAGTCTCTACAGTCTCATAGTGACAACGTTCGGAAGCCGTAACTAGTGGAGTTAAACCGTCTTGTGTGTTAGGAAGGTACCCAATGAAGACAGTGTAAAATGTCACACAATATTGTAAACTGATAGAAGTTAAACATGCGGATGGAAGCTCATGATTCAGGGGGTTAAGGGTTCCCTGAAAAGCTGTTATATCCGCATTTCCTATTGTTCGCATTTGAAAAGGAGTAACCACTGTTATTCTCAAAGTGCGAAATAAGAACATAAAGAACTAGTACAAGTGAAGATTTGTTAGCTCTAAATCACGACGATCCTAACTGAAAGTAGTGGAAGTGTATTGGCTAATACACCCTTTTGATTATTAATTACTAAAAGGTCACGCAAATGAAACTACAATAAAGTCGTAGGCTGCATATATTGCTGAAAATAGTTCACACTAAGTAATATTGAAAAAAATCACAATGGGTAAAATCATGATCCTACATTTTTATCCTATCATATCGGAGATTGAACGTCTTAAATTCGACACGTCGAAGGGACGAGAATGCCATCTGGTTTGAACTTACATACTCGGATGAAATTGCTGTTCACTGTCTACATGTTTTCAATGTTTTTCTAGAGTAGATAAATTCGTGATATCTACAAAACAGTAATACGTTTGTTATTCTCTATTGCACAACTAAAAGAGTATTTCCAGAGCATTTTTTTATATATATTGCACTGTACTGTCAAAGGTTATTATATAATTATGTTAGAAAAAGTAGTAATAAAACAAGGAATCAACTTCCAGATAAATTTAACAGCAATGACTCACAATTACGGAAAAGTAGACAGAAATGAATATGGTAAGGAACCAAATGGAATAGTCAAATTGAAGATAGGAATAATGAAATCTAGTAGAATGAAAGTAACCGGAAGTGAAGCAGTCATAAGAAACATTCAACTGTTTCACAAATATGACATGTATTATCAGTGATATCGGATGGTGGACAGCGATAACGCGAATTGACTTAAGTTGTAAAAGTGATCGATGAGATTCCTGATCAATAGTCTTAACTTATTGTGCCGAGTAAAACAACAGATAATCTTAGCTTCTATCCCCAATATTAGGTTGTGAGTAATCAATGATATGTGAGCAGTTCCAAACTAAGACAAAAAAGCTGTCCAATGCGTTTTGATCCATGGTAACTCTATAACTAAATTTATGATCGATAGTCAAACTGAGTATACAGGGAATATCTAGAGATTTTATCCAATAAACCTATATTTCGAGAAAGGCTGATTCATTCAGTATCCCCCTTTTAGGAATCTCTGATCTCACTATCAATATTTACTAGAATCTTACATGGCTGTATAAAAGACTACAAGAATCAGCCAAAAACTCTCGTCAAGGAGCATAGGCCGGCAATCAGCACTCTCCATTCAACCCTGTCCTGAATTAATATTTATTGATTGGACAATTATGACTCATCCATAAACTATCTTCCTCTTAAACATTTCTTTTATTGGCAGTTACATTATTACATAATTCCCTTTCCATATTTAATATCAGATGGGTTTTGTGGATATTATAATCATTTCAACTGTTAACATCATGAGTCAGTTAAAGCTAGACCACCATGGAAAACCTGGAAGCACTGGACGGCCGTTTCGTTCATATTTTATTTTTATAGACAATATTAAACACAATAACATTTTAAGCTTTTGAAATTATACAAACACTTAGTTTACTATAGACTATTATTTTTAGTTAATAAATTAATTGCAAATACAATTGAGCAGTTATGGGTAAATGAAATTGTTAAAAAATTTCCTTCTATGAATTGTTATCTATATCAAATATACTGAAATTTGTAGTTCGAACCCAGTATCTGGGTCATCTGTTCAGGCTGATCACATTGTGTGTTTAATACTCACCCTAGGATACACTTTATATATCTTTGTATGAATTCGAATTGAAGTTCACCCCATTGCACAAGCTAGTAGCTACCTGAACTTTGTAGGTAAGTGAATAACGAGATAACGTTTGAGGTGAACGGTACGGGATTTGAATCCCAGAGTGAATATCAACTCTTGGATGAAAATATATTCGCCTGATGAGTCTCAAATAGGACGAGACCCACCTCCTGAATTCCATTGCTAGCCACCACCTATCTATGCCTATAGTGTTTATGACTTGAGGCGATATCAAGACAATCTGTACAGAGTGCACATATGCGGATAAGAGACTTGACTAATTGCAGTCTGAAACATCAGTGAGAAGATCCAAACCTACAAATATCTGAATTATAACTGTGTGTGTATATATGTATATGACTTTTACCACTTAACTGCATAAAGTTATTACAAAGATTTGACTGTTTGCCTATGAGTGACTGGATCGTTTGAGCGTTAGGCAAGAGAATTGCATCTCTAGTTTCTTAGAGCCATATTTTTTCCCACTAAAAGTCAATACAACTATGTCTTGTTGGATAACTCATTCATCTATATAGCCTAGGTGTATTTTATAGAATTCATACTTTTTTAATTCTGATTATTGAAAGAGTATCCAACTCAACCATTGTGTTTCAAATTTATCTATCAAAAGGAACGGATATCCAATATTTCACATAAGGCTATAGAGAATCCAAACTACATTAATATGGACGATACATTAGATACATATGAAACTGTTCTATGGTGAAACAGTTTAGCAAAGCCTAATGTTATTGACCAGTTTTCTGCATTAACACGGTAAACATTTCTATTATTTTAAACTATATGATCTGATCTGATCATCCTCGAATTACTGGGGTAACACTAAGCTTTTAATGTAAAAAAAAAAAAAGAAAACTGGAAAAAAGACAATACAAATGATATTTGCGTTTAAGTTATATACACAATCCATTTCTCATTTTTATACAAATAATATAAGTGAAATAACGAATTCTTGACAGTGGGAAATAATCTGCTTGACATTCTATTTGATCTGAGTTCCATTATATTTCATACTCACCACAAAGACATACAAAATGTAATTTGAGGACAGAAATTCCTCTCGAAATTCAAACCTACGTTATTCATTTCCATAACCTGAAACTTTACCATTGACCTACTTGAACTAAAATTGATATATTTTTGTATTTGCATTTAATTATTCATTGAATACGTAAAGTTCAGTCAAGTCTAAAGAACTAAACAAACATGATATTTACACTACATAGTGATCAATCAATAAAGATATCTCAGTTCTACAGCAGTTCGATAAGAAAACGAGTAAATCAGTGATAATATCTTAAACTCTAATTTTATATATAACATATTTGAGAGTCATCTTCTGAAGAAATACTACACGAGCAGTTTATTTAAGTCTTGATGTATAGTGTTAATTAACATGAATTCTGGATTTTGAATGGTTATTTTCTGCTTTCATTCAATCATTTAATATCGAAAAAACACTATATTTAGTATTGATTCCATGACCATTCGGTCTCTTAGTAACCATGAAACCTTTATGATGCTAGGTGAGAAATGAAATGGTATACATTCTCACCAAATAAGTTTCGCTTTCAATATTACACCATTGAAATTTCTCATCATTCATATTGATATAATATGAAGATACCACAAATATGTGGCATTTGACAACACCTTAACCAGTAACACTCTCTATAAACGAAACGTGTCAACCCAATGAAATCAGAAGTCAGAAGCGAAGAGTTTCAAAGATATATTTGATAAGCTATCGAGAAGTGACTAATCTAAACTGGCCTAGTGGTTGTAAATAAAGTTGAGCACAGCATTCTCACTCATGATGTGATACGGAAGCGTAATCGAGCGTCTTCACCTGGATGAGTCCATTAAATCTAATATGGTGAGCATCAAATGTTGAAAACTTACAGAGCTATTGATTTGGGGGATTTATTTTACCGCTACAAATATATCACTCATTAAGATGAATGACATTATTAGATTGATTATTATCAGAACGGGTTTCGTGGAGACATTTGAAATTTCACAGATTGAAATCATGAGTCAATTAAAGCTAGACCACCATGGAAAATCTGGAAGCACTGGGTGGCCGTTTCGTCCTAATACGGGACTCCTCAGCAGTGCGCATCCACGGTCCTGCACTCCGCGAGTTTGACTCATGATTTCATTCAGGGAAATTTCTCTACAAAACCCCTTATGATAATACTCATCTGTTCACTAATGACTGACTTCAAGAGATACTCCCTGAGTCTTAGTAAGAAGCCGTTACCAGTGGAGTTCAAACAGGTCTGTTGCGAGACATCAGCTCACTGATGACAATGGTGTGCAGTGGCTCAACTTCGTGGATTAGTTGAAGTTAGACATTAACACCGTTGGATGCCGGCCGGCTCAGTGGTCTAGTTGCTTAAGCGCCTTGAGCAAAGCTGATAGGTCTTGTGTTCAAATCTCGCGGAGAGGCGAAATCACGAATGCGCACTGCTAAGGAGTCCCATACTAGGACGAAACGGCCACCCAGTGCTTTCAGGTTTTATATGGTGGTCTAGCTTCAATTGACTCATGATTTCAATCAGTGAGATTGGTTATTAGTTAAACAATATTTAAGTACATTATCCTTTTACTGATAAATATTACTGTTCATAGCATATTTACATAAATTTTTTTATATTATTATCATACTTAACCTAGATATGTACAAATACTTGATTTAAGTAGTAGAATAAAATAAACTGAAAAAGTTTCAAATCTTCCATTAGACAATGAGCAGTTTATTTTTTTTAATTTAGACGGTAATTCAGTTTTATGTATGAAGAAAATAGAACTTTATACATTGAATCGTAAATATTTGCATTAATGTCTATTTGTATAGCTTGAGAATACAAACAAATGAAAATATAACGATAGTACAATAAAAAGGAGAAAGAATATCAGAACTTTGTTTTACTTACTTATCTACGCCTGTTATTCCAAATGAAGCATAGATCGGCGACCAGCATTCTCCAACTCATTCTGTCCTTGACCTTACTTTCCATTTTTATCAAATTTTTGTTCGTTCTTCTCATATATGTCGCTATTTCTCCACGTAATGTGTTCTTTGGTCTTCCTGCTTTCCTTTAGCCTTGAGGATTCTAAGTGAAGGCTTGCCTTGTGACATATTTGGGTGCTTTCCTCAATGTGTGTTCTATGCACTTCCAAGAACAATGTATGAGCGTAATACATTTCGAACAATCTGATCACATATGTACTTGTTATGAACATTTATATATGAAAAAGTAAAGTGGTCAACTGGACTAAGAATATAGGGTAAGAAGAAACAAGGATAATAAAAGAAATAATATGAAAAACAATTTGAAACTAAATCACTCTGAAGAATAAGGCTAATATTACCAGAGTAGGTTTAAGGCAAGAGCAAACCATTTTTTTAATACATAAAGGGGGGCAATTGAATTTTTGTATGGCTAAGGTTTCAAGAAACCTTAGTATACATCACTTTACATTTTTGTGCAATACCAAAAAATTTGAGTTAAGATCAATTCTATGATCTAAATACACTTGATGTTGTTTACTTGTACCTTTTTATTGTTATTTAGGACTGTAATTGATCAGTGAACATTTGTATAAGACCATAAAAGACATGTTAAGATCAATCTTATAACCTATTTCATCTAATATATAACAGAAAGTTATATTATCTCTCTTTTACAAGTATATTTGGGGAGACTATCATTTATAAACGAATCAATTAGATTTAGGAATAACAAGTCTTAAATTTTGGCGTGATATTCACTTACTCATTCGTCTAAATAGTATCTTAGCAAGTTAGCTCGTGATAAAAACTATAAATCTAAATCTTAACCCATTACCATCAACTGTGAATCATTATTGTTAGGATGTGCAGAAAAATATACCAATAGTTATCAATGTTAAGTCTAATGTTGTCCTTGGACGCTAATTGTACATTCCTTATTGGTCATTATTTATTTCACTCGTTAAATATTGTACAGATGTTGTTTTCTATATTTATGGTACAATGTGGTCTGTTTGGTTGGTATATAAACAGAGTGTGTTTGAAATATAACGATTCATACCTCAGAGGCTGTGACTTGCGTTCTGGACTCAACTGGCTGGGCTAGACAGGGAAGCAGGGCCAATCGGGACTCTAAGTCGTTCATTATGTGTTTACGTGTCACCGAATCGATCGATAGAACCCTGCTATCGTCGAATCTGCAGTCAACCCGTTACAACAATTATCTTTATTCTTCAAACTACCATATAGACCTAGTAACTAGGTAGACACTCTCAAGGTCACTTTAGTGTCACTTAAAGATTATCCATAAATTATACTCTCATCGTATATTTTTAATATAACACAGTATAATATGAAAATAAGTTACACATTTTTTTGTTTGTTTGATTCTTTCTAAATTTTATTCAATAACAAAAATCTGTCACTGCCGTCACTGTCAAACTAATATAACCGAAAAACTTACTATAGATGACTATTATAAAAAGAGTAAAGGGATGATAACAATGAAAAACAAAAACAAAACAAAAAAAACTTGTCATCATTTATTTGTAGTAGGGAATTGGAATTCTAAGTAAACGATTAGACAGAATATGAATTTAAAAATGGTTCATCTCTATGATGAGTACAAGTAATGTAATGAGGAATTTATCAGAAGTATAGGATATATTTATGTAATATGTTATATACAGTTTAATAACAAATTAGCTTGTTATGACATATATAGATGAAAATATACAAATAGAACTAGATACATTGAAAGATAAACAGAAATAAAGATATAAAGGGAAGGTTATAATGACACATGGGTTACTGGATAATGAATCAATATTTATCAGGGTTGGTTCAAAGTGAGAACATAATGTTTTTGAAATATATAAAATAGATTTAAATATTGTTCAATTAGCCTATGTATTAAACAAAGACAAGTTTTATACCAAAATGAAAAAGTGTTAGTTAAAATTACCCTTCTAACTTGTTACAACTTTGTAGTTGCCAGGGAAATAAGATGAATGTTTGTCATGTCAAGTATCAGTCGACTATCGCTTTTGGGCAGGCTGACGCGTTATCATGATTAAGAGGTTCCCAGTCAAAAACGATAGAAAACAGTCTTATGGCGAATATAACAGCTGAAAAAGGAGTTCATCGGGTATTAGATGACGCAACTGACGAACTCCCGGTTGCCATCAACAAAACCACTGAAACTAATAAGACATTGAGCAGATTTAGGTGCTATCTTTCCACTAAATGTCTAAACAAGCGTATTGAAGGAGAAATTTCGCAATATGTTCGTCAGCGTGACTCACTGATGGTGGCCGACTCCTATATTATATTCGGTGATCGCATTTTTGTTCGGGAATTATTGCGTCACAAGGTTCTCAAACAGTCTCACAATGGTCGTCTCGGGATCAATAAAATTATTGACTCGAAGCGATGCTTATTGGCCATCTATGGACAAAGACATCAAAAACACATGCCGTAACTGTCTATCATGTCTTCAAGTTGCCAAAAACCGTTCAAAGTGTGAACCACAGCCTGGGAAAGACTACATGAAGATTTCCCCGGTCTAATTCAAGGTTAAATATTTCTAATTATTCTGCATGCATTTACAAAATATATAGTATGCCCAAGTGTACAGCATCAGAAACAGTCCTCAAATTGTCTACTGTGTTCAGCTGTTTTGGAGTCCCAGAGACTTTAGTGGCTGACAATGGTTCACAATTCTTTGCAGAACCATTCAAGCATTTCGTAGCATAAACAGAATAACATATAAACGTTCTCCACCCTATCATCCCCAGTCGAATGGAAAAGCAGAACGTTTTGTCAATACATTTAAACGAGCGTTACTGAAAGCGGGAGGCGAGTGTACAACTACACAAATAATTACAAAATATTAACGGCCTATAGAACTACTCCGAACTCAACTGTCCCAGATGTAACGTCGCCTGCAGAGGCCATGTTTGGAAGACGTATCCTCATTATTTTCAACGCCATGTGGCCACCCAAAATACTAGATGGGCATAGATCAAATCATAACATCTGAAGTCTTAACGTTGGCGATAAAGTGTTCATTAAGCCCTACCTCCGAAAAAAAACGATGGAAACAAAAATCATACAAAGTTTGAAACAGAGTTCAAGAAACTTTTGGCACATGGATCAGACAGGCAAACAAAATACTTAAAGATAAAATAATGATGCACAATCAAGATGTTCAGCCGAATCTTCCACTCGAGTTAATCTCAGATACATCAACGACACAAATGCCCACTAATACTAAAAGGAAGACCTGAACTAGAAAGACAACGAACAGAATCCACGTAACTGCGGGATACTGGATGCTCACTGCTTAGAAGTCTCATGATGAGACTAAACAGCTGTCCAATGATTTCAAGTTTCCAATGGTGGTCTACCACTGATCGATTCATGATCTCAATCAAAATTGTAGAACATGTTAGATAACAAGATTTCCATTCATCATTTTTAAAAACATCATAGCTCAATGTATTAATACATAGTTTGATTTCTTAAATAACTTTCATTCCACATGGATTATATTATTCTTGTACATATATCTTTTCATTTAAATTCATATCATTGTTTAATTCTTTTCTCATTGTAGTGATCGAATCTACTTTGTTTGCATCAATCATTTACATATATCTGCTTTTATATAATTAGCTATTTATATTAATCATGAATTTACCTTTTTCTTTTCTCTGGTTTGTTTTTCGTTATCTCTTCAAGAAGAAATAGAGAGGTGACAAAGAAGCCAATTTATTGGTTTCTTTTTGTTATTTTTGTTGTTGTTGTTGTTGTTGTTGCTGGTTACTGAATCATAACAAATCGACAACAACATCAATAAACAAATTATTATCTAATCAAAAATGAATAAATAATTTGGTTATAAATATACATTCATCGATAGATACTTCTATTTTGGGGGGGGGAGGGGTTTGTATACCTAAATGAAACAAGTTTATTTTAATTGAATAATTCACATTCAAAAAAAACTAATCAGTTTTATCAATTAAATTAATGGAACAGTTTGAAAAGAGAAAAAAAGAGAAAAAAATTAAACTTCAAAAAATAAAAAAAACGAGAAGAAGGATAAGAAATATAAAAGATGAAAATAACATGTTAAAGTGAAGGAGGACGAGGGGGGGGGAGTAGGCAATAAACAAGTCATTGTTCAATAACTGGGGATATTTTAAATAAATTTTAAATGATATGATTTCTAACGAATCAAATATGAAATAATCTTAGGAGATGCATTCCCATGGCACACCGTGACCAAAGATTTGTTCATATAACTTAGTCAAAAAAACGTTTATGTGATATACCGAGTGATCACGTATTAGTAAGTTATATCTTGTTTCCTAGTCGTTAGTGTTGATGGAATTCGATCGATCGAATTGCACTTTAGTTGATCTGAGTAAGTTAAAGTAGAATTGTACTCTGTTATCAAGCAAGATCCTCTGAGTTGGAAATTATCACTGTAGTTTATATACGGTTTTGAAAGGACTGATGCTCTATTGTAGCTAAGTATCATGTTCTGAAACATTATTATCAAGCTTTATCTACTATGGTTTCCATTTTATACGAATAAAATGTTTCCATAAGTTAATAATCTAATAGTAATTAATATCATCACCTTTTGTATTGAGCATCTTCAACTGACCTTATTTAGACAGCCATTATAAACGCGGCAGAACTCAAGAGTTGTGTATCCTTAGTACGGGACTCCTCAGAATGGCTGATGCACGATCTTACAAAGAATCGAACCCAGGGCTTTCTAATCTCTTGATGAGTGCTTAACGTGCGGAATATAGGGTCGTTATCCTGTGGATTGGGTGTCTAACTTCAATTGATTCTCAAAGTCCACTTGTTAATGCTTTTCATTAGAACACTGAGGATCATTACTAAAAAATGGTCACTGGCTAACAAATTAATAATAACAATATAAAGGCTACGTGAGGATGATTGCATTTTATAACATTTTATATGGCTTCGGAAATAGTTGCGCAATATAATATTGATAAGTTATTAATGATAGACATGTAAAACGCTGGATACCAAACTAATAGTCTAAAAACTAGACGTTTACCATGCTCATTGAAGATTCAGCGTTGAATTCGAGGCAAGGTCGAATGTGCTTGCCGCTGAAGAGTTTCATCTTAAGATGAATACGCTATTCTGTGCTTACAGATGTTAGATGGTTCTCTTACCAGGGTCAGTTAGCGATATAATTTACATAATATAGGTTGAAGCAGTCACAGTTAAATATTATCGAATATATATATATATATATATATATATATATATATATATATATATATATATATATATACGTTGCTAAACACTTGTCAAGATCTTAGAGGTTATAAGTATCAGTACGCTTTTTAGAAATATGTCAATTGCTTCTTTACAGTTGAAAAAATATTTTCCAATTATCCTCATAGTTTTGAACGCTGATTTAAAAGTTATTGAAACTGAAGTGTATTGCTGTTGTTGACTTTGTAGATTCTTAAGTTCTACAAGACCATTATGAGACCTTCCTCCTTTATCGTCTGGCACAAGTTAAAATTTATTGAGGAGGCTATCAAATATTGATGACATTACAAATGATGAAACCTGGTATGTATATAAATGTAACAAAAATCAATTTCTTTGTTTGAGCAAAACAATCTCCAAGACCGTTGGTTGCTTAACTCACAAAATTGAAACGGTTCACAAGTTAAGACTAAGATTTTTTTGTGCATTCATGGAAAACAGATAAGCAAGTGTCAATCAAGCATACAAAAATCATATAAACGCAGAATTATACATGTAAACATCTAAATTATCATGCATTGATCATGACTTTTAGCTCTTAGATTAGACTTTTTGGAACGATTTTAGATGACCACTGGTAAGATGTTCTAGATTAGGACAATATGAAACAATTAGTCCCTTTGATAAATTTCGATAATGATATTAGAAAAGTGTAGAAGGGCGTATACCAAGGTTTGTTGAAGCCTTAACCATACAAAAATTCAAACCCCCTTTGTGTGTTGAAAAAAAATTTGTTCTTACCTTAAACCTACCCTGGTAATATTGACTTATTATCCAGAGTGATTAAATTTCGCTTTGTGTTCACATTATTATTACTACCCTTATAATTATCCTTATCTTCTGTTACCGCGTTTCCTGTCTAATTGACTTTTTATTTTTTATATATAAATGCTCTTAACAAGTATATGTGTGACCAGATTATTCGAATTGTATTGCGCTAATATGGGACAATATAGTTTAGTAGTATTGTTGAGCGATCACCTATGGACAACAAGATTGTCATCATTTGCTTTCTACTGACTATGACAGGTTATTCCCGTAATTCAAGTAAAATTTCGCGATCAATGAATTTCTGTGTTGTCAGATATGAGACTGTCACCACCAATGGTAAGTGCTATTGATTGTTCAATAATGAGAATCGATTGAGGTTGGAAATGTAAAGAATGTCACCTCGGACTTTCGAAGGTTAAGCGCTTACTTCGCGTCCTTAAGCTACTCAATTCGATCACTAGTGAAAAGTACGAGAATGGGCATTAGGAATGGTCTTTAACTAAGAGAAGTTACAAAGCATTTACATTATACACATACATATACAATTTAAAATGTTTTCTCGATTGACCTTCAAGTGTTCTGCCAACACCGTACTTTCAATATACGGAAACTTTTCACACTGTTCGATAATTAGTGCAACTTCGACACCACGTTCCGCCACACGCTAATTGCAAACATCATTGTGAGTAGCATCCACTACACTCTTACCATCATTGGTACTCACTAAAGAAAACATTGGCAGCCAAATAAGAATAGCTGAAAGATTAGTATTCTTCGAAGGAGGTTACTGCTGACGAGTGCCATGCTAGGGCGAAACGTCTGTCTAGTGCTTCCAGAATTTTATCGGTTGTCTAACACTGATAAATTCATGATCTCAACCATAAATTCAACAATCTCCACAACACAATATTGATAATAAATATATATGTTCGTTTTTGATTCACTGAATACAATAACTATAAAGGTTGTCAAGTAAGAACTTAGAATAAAACATTGTTTCATTTCATACCGTTCAAAAGAAGAATGGCTACGAAGCTTCCTGGAAATTAATGTTAAATCCATTCAAGGAGGAGCCGAAGTGTTTCCATACAATCAGAACGCAATGCAGTTTTCTAGAACATCAACATGGAGTGCTACGATTGGACAGTAGCATAATATGTCTCTTTTCGGATTGGTTGAATTACAATATTGACATAACAAACACTAATATTTATAAATACTCATGCTTTTCTGTACATTTTGATTTTTAACCAACAAGCACTTTTTCAGTAATCAGTCTTCTGATTTGCAACTGTGAGTTTTCGATACGTTCGAGTGCCGTAGGTGTATGCTGTATTCTGCATTAATCAGGTAGTTCAAACGATAATCTTTAAAGTGGTAATTGCTTATTTTCTCGAACTTACAGTGATGAACAGATTTGAAATATTTGAAAGATCCTGTATAGAAGATACTTAGAAATAATCGTTTTAGGGAAGTCACCATGAAACTCATTAGCTATTCCTTTTTTTAAAATTTAAAGTTACTCATTATTATGCGACTGAAAATGAGAAATGTGGAAAATTCCCCGCTCACCATATATATTATACACTGATCTGCAGTAACTTAGCCAGGTGCGAAATCTAAGTCGCGTTCCACTATCGAAGAACACTGACTGACCGTTTCTTTGATTTGATTTAATAAGACCTTTTCACCAAGGATAAACTTAATGAAGACGATATCATTTGGGTTTGTACGATTATACTAAGTAAAACGTTGAGTTGTTAATTCATTAAAATTATTTAGATAATATACCTTTAAATGATTATAAATTAACCGCATGATATAGAGAAATTTGCCGTATTTTTATTGTATAGTTGATGCTGAGGATTTTTTTATTATAGTAAACTGCTGTCTTTTTAAGCCTGACTAACTATCATGTGACTTATAGGCCAATCGGAATACCACTTACGCAATCTTAGCACTGTCCCAAGCCAATGACGTAACGACTAGTATGAGGAGCCTAGCATCTTTATTGGTCCTCTTTATCGACTAGCCCTTCCAGTTGAATCCGGAACACCAATAAGTTTCCATAATGCGAATCATTTATTTTAAACATACTTGGTTAAAATGCAGGACAAATGGACCACATCACACCACATAATAGTAAATAACATTTGTACAAGATCTAGCTATAAGTGTCGGTGGTTATGGGAGACTGTAATCAATAAACTGAGCATGATTTAAGAATAGTAGATCTTATCATAATAGTCCGTAGATCAAAATGAAGCTTATAATAAGAGGAATATATATATATATATATATATATATATATATATATATATATATATATCGCAGGAACAGGTTGCCCGAATCTTGAAGCAGATCATCACAAACCGTTGGGAATCAAGACAATATTAATAGGTTAACTGATTCAGTGAAAATGAAACTCCAACAGTGACTATGAGGTTATACATTTAATCAGTATTCATGATCATGCATAAAATCTGTATTAGTATTCAGGAAAATAGAATGTTTTTAAGATGAATATGAGACTGACTGCAATTTATGATTTCGATAGAGTAAATACATTTCTACTATAGAATTTAGTACGAGTATGACAAAAACTGTAGCAGTGTTAAACACCACAGATTTACATTATTACTCATATATCTCTGAACCTTTTAATTTATTATCAAACTTACTTATTTGATGACATCAGTATGTGTAAATTATACTTCAGTGAGGTCGATGATTGAATTACTGTTACCTTTTGTTTATTATGTAATCATTTCACCTATAAGTCTCAATCAATATCTGTTCAGAAGGAAAATAAACTCGTTTAACACTCTACTACTTATTTATGTCCTGGTATGTACTGAAAACCTTCTGGAAGCGAAAATATTTCATCATAAAAATCTACTATGGATCGATTGAATCAGAGTTATCTAATACATGGACATTTTGATTTTAACTAACAGGATTACATTTTAGCAGGTTAAACCACCATCAATGAATGTCAGATATACAGAAATGAATTTTGAGACTCGATTAGTTCTATGCAAGTAGTTACAATTGTTAGGTAATTACTAAAAATGATAAAATACTGTTTATCTTTTTCTGTTCTATATGAAAATATAGTCAGATATCTTATGAAAAACAATGTTATCATATAAGATTACTGATTGATGATAAATCGTTTGATCTCATTTATTCGCACAGAAACTCTTTGGTAAACTTCGGTGATCCTCTTTAAGCTTTGATTGAATGAAGTGACTTTAGAATAATTTATCTTTTTATAAATCACAATAATCATTCACTACTTTAAACACCAGTACATCATAGTTACGATTTATTACCTAAGAACGATATACTTAATAATCTAATTGCTAAAGTTTTAAATCAGCTATCTTTTTATATGAACCCGGAAGGTTTTTTTTTAGATAAGCAGTACAGTTATCAGATGATTTAAAATGATTTGTACTTAAACTTGTGACTGCTCGTGCAGTACTACACATCTGTCAGAATTCTTCCAACAACTCTATACTGGGCTCTACTTTTAATTGTTATTCATTCTTTCAATGTCTAATTTGAATTCCCACTACCATGTACTCTACCAATTCTCCTCTTTTTGTTTTGTATTAAAGAACTTTAAATTAGAACTTACCTCATTATATAGTTTAATAATTTCCTCAATGTATATTCTATTCACCTCTAGACTCTTTCATAATTTCCTCTTCAATTATAAACTAGTTTCTTCTCTTTCATAATAACACTTGATGATTAAATAATTTGTACATATAAGCAATTAAAATGAGAATATTTATGAGATAAATAAGTAGTATAAAATGTATAGAAATGTTGTCATTTATCATTATAAATTATCATCAAATACTACTCATAAAACGTAAATAAATAACAGATTAGTTAATCAGTTTTATTTTCATATTAACATTAAATTGAATCTTACTATCTAGTTTTATCACAGATAATAAACTATTAGATAGTAAGTTGTTTAATACAGATAAAATGTAATGGAGTATATACAAATTATATAAGTGAATAAGACATTCTGAAATGTATGTAACGTATATATATATATATATATATATATATATATATATATATATATATATATATATGTCTAAACATATCTCACATTAAAACATTTCTCATATAATAAAATCTAATTTGTAAATCTACTATATTGTTTCTATATGTATATCCCTATATAACAGGATAAATAAAACAATTGACATATGAATAAATGATGAAATGTCCGAAATGATTTATTACTATTATTATGTTTTTGTTATTAGATATGAGATTGTATCTTAGATTGAGCTAACTAAACAATCATGTATGTATATAGATATATTACTTGATTTGTCTAATCTGATTGACGTTTTTAACAACATTTTCTCTACAGGAAGGGATTGCCGATCCTATGCCTAACCCTTTTCTGTTACCCGGGCTTGGGAGCAGTAGCAACTCTAGAACAGCTACAGGCGGAGTTATATATATATATATATATATATATATATATATATATATATATATATATATATATATATATATATATATATATATATACCGAACGTAGCTGCTATTTTAGTGGCCCGTGGATCTGACTCCAATTAGATCGCATGAATGTTTATTATCACCTATCCTCGTATATAATTATCGACTTAAATCGCGGTAGTCAATAACGGAATTAAATAAGTCAAATAACGAAAATGGACTTTGGAATACATATATTTTGTATATGAAGCGAATGGGATAGAACAAAGCAAAACGACGTGCAGTGGAAATGGCGGGTAAGCCATCTCCCATTTAATCAAGCGGTAATCAATATTTATAGTTACACAAAAATGAGTTACAGACATATGATGAGTAATGGGTTAGGAAGTGTACACACACCCCTCGTCAAGGTTGATAAATAAATAATAAATAATAAATAACAAGGTCAAAATCCGACTCAAGTGGAATGAATAGAATGGGCTGTCTGAAAACTAGAATAAGGCATATGGGCTTAACACAATAACCGACACTACACTATCTCGATGTGGTGGTCAGGTTTGTCTATCGAAATGTACCAATTGAGCTATACTGGTCGGAACAATCGTTCCTCAAGGTCCTATTATGCCGGACAGGTATGTTGAAGAATGGTAAAACTGAAGGCAGCGAACTCAAGGTCTGAGGGCTAAGTAGTACTAATGACTGTACAGAGGCATGACGGCAGTAAGGTGTTTCCTTCAAACAATCAGCATAACAGCAATACTGACTTCCAACAAGCAAGGGTGGGGTTAGAAAAAGTCGACCCTAAAAATGCACGCCTCGTCTTATCCCTACAGATTTTCGACTCGGAAGGTGAGGTTTCAACAAGTACGAAACAAACACAAAAATTACTCTCGAAAAGGTCGTGTGTGACCGGGATTAAGCAGTAGTCCCTAGGGCACTGCAGTCAAGCTCTCAGGTCACTAGAACTAATTCTAACCCAATTTCCTTTATTACGTACCTCTAGATGAACCCTTTCATAGTGTGAGAAACCGGAAATTGATAACCGCCTGATATCTTTAACAACATTCAAAATCACTGATATATATACACATGTATGCACAATGGCTATATTGAATTCATAAATTTAACATTCATGAGATGTTGTAGAAGTTCGATGTATATTTAAAATTAAACTTGTACAATGTGTTGACTTAAGTTTAATGAATAACGTTTGTAAAATATATTGCGGTTGTAATTTTAGTTTGGAATTCGTGGTTTTACTAGACACAGGAGTGTCTGAAATCATATTCAAAAATGACATTTTATTGAGATCATGTTAAAACCCGATGAGAATAATTAATGGTAACTTTTGGAATCCATTTATAGACCAATACTATACGTATATTTTTATCGTATAATTGTCAAGTGACTAAACTATTCATATTCGTGTCCCTCTCATTATGAGCTTTATTTCAACCTATAGACTATTATTATACGATTCAATATTCTTGAGTTATGATGTATTTATCAATTACAATCTCCCACATTCACAACCACTTCGGGCTAAATCGTGTACAAATGTTGTTTCCTATTTTATGGTGTGGTGTGATCTGTTTGATTGGAATATAAACCAAGTGTGATTGAAATAAATTATTCATATAGCGGAGGCTGAGATTGGTTTTCTGAGCCTAACAGGTATGGCTAGATGTGAAGCAGGATCGATAAGGTCTCTAAACTGATCGCACGAGTTTTATGCGTCATTGTTCCGATCGATAATTCACTGTTCTCAAATTGGCGGTATCATTACGTTATACATTAGCAGGGCACTCACGCCACAAGTTATAACAGATCACTTATAGTGTTGAAGTTTACAAAAATATTACAGTGTATCGTTCAAAGAAAAATAATGTGAAAACAAAGTTCACCTTAAAAGTCGTTGGTTAATCGCTAACTGTTGAATAAATATCAAAATACTTTTAAATGTCGATTGCTGCTAGAATGAATGACACTTGATGGAGAAACTCTGGACGAAAGAGAACTTTTCACGTATCTGGACAGCATCATCGATATACAGGGAGGATCTGATGCACACATAACGGCAAGGATTTCAAGGTAAGTACAGCATTCTTACAGTTGAAGAATAGATGGAACTCAAAACAACTATCCGTCAACCAATAACAAAATCAGAATCTTCAATATGAACGTAAAGACAATTCAACTGTACGGGGTTGAAACTTGGATAACTATCACAACCATCATCAAAAAGTATTTATAAGCAATTTTCTACGTAAGATACTCGATGTCCGTTGGCCAGACACCATCAGCAGCACCCTACAATGGAAGAGAACAGACCAAATTCCAGTTGAGGTGGAAATTGGGAAAAGGACATTGAAAGTGCATACAACATACATTGAGGAAATCACCAAACTGCATCACGAAACAAGCGCTAACTTGGAATACTGAAAGGAAACAGTCAAGTGGAAGGTCAAAGAACACACCGTCTCGAGAATTGAAAACATACATGAAAAGAATCAATAAGAACTGGAATGAATTGGAAAGGATTGCCCAGTAGACAGTTGGATGAAGAATATTCATGGTTGGCCTATGCTCCTCTATGAAAGCCAACAGGTGTAAGTAAAGTTAAACGTTTCATCTTACCATAACTAATGTGACTTTCGAGTGAAATTGAGAAATCTAAACCGTTTATTTCAACCATATTTTTTGACATAGAAAACTTGGCATCATACTATAAAAGATTACATGATATTAATGTCAGCCCAAACTGATATTTACATTAACTAAACTCCATATGCTAACTGATATCACTTTTGCGGTGGTTCAATTTTATCAATAACGTTCCTTAGAACTATTAGGCAACATACGAAATATTTTCATGTTATGAATCATAATTTAATATTTTTAATAAAAAGTTATTTATTTTAGTCAAAAGATACGTGATAATTTCAGTAATTAAAATGTTAACAAAATAAAATTACAATCAGAGAGGAGTTTTGCGGATATTATAGTAATTTAATAGTTGAATTTGATGAGTCGATTGAAGCTAGATCACTATAGAAAAGCTGGAAGAACTGAACTGGTGTTTCGTCTTAGTATGGGACTACTGAGCAGTGCGAAACCATTACACTACCCAACGAGGTTCGAAACCAGGACCTATCTGTTTCGCACGCGAACGCTTAACCTCTAAACTATTTCAACTGATTCTGATAATAATCACTATGTGCTAACCAGTGACTGTTTCCATGAGGTACTTCCTGGAGAAGCCGTAACCAGTGGAGTTCAACCGGGTCTATTATGAAAAAGTAAGTCACTGAAGACAATGGTGGATGTATCGCTCAATTTCGTGAATTGATTGAAGCTAGACATAAACACCGTTGAATGCCATCCGGCTCAGTGATTTAAAGGTTAAGCGCTCGCACACAAGACCAACAAGGCCTGGATTCGAAATCCCGCTGGTAGGATCGTGGATGCTGAAGAGTCTCACACTGGAACAAAACAGTTGTCCAGTGCTTCCAGGTTTTCCATGGTCGTCCAGTTTCAATTGACTCATGAATTCAACTATGAAATATAATTGCATAACAATATAAAGGAAAAAATTGATTAAAGTAAAAAATACTTTATTATACTGTCTCCATCATTTTCTTTTGGAACGTTTTTTATGCAATAGAGAGATAGGATCAATAAAAGTCACGAAATGTTTATTAAAATATTTGATTAGTTTATGATTATTCATCCTTTTTGGTTAACATTGTTATCCCCTAATTAAGGTTTACTATTGAATAGAAATATACCTTTTTTTATTTATTTTAATCATTGTAATAAACTATTCACCAAGAAACAAGTAACCATTTGAGAAATTTTACAAAGATGAATGAATCCACACAAGATTTAACCTGAAAACATCACGTTTTAAAACAAACTTGATAAAGTTTTAATATTGATGGGACTTATACTCCATTTAGTATGAAATTTTCATAAATCGAAATAAATAACTATCGGAGAATCTCAAACTGGCATTAAACAAAAGTCTAGTATTCCTTATTTTTCAATCAATGTTTTGCAGACTCATAAAAGTAGCTTCATTCAATACTATGCATCTTGTTTTATTCATCAGAAGTAAGACAAAACAGATTCAAATGTCTTCGTATTACATTTTTGTTCAGTGGGTAGATAACAAGAAAAATATGCTAATAATTGTGGTGTTTCAATTTGAGACCATCAGTAGTCAGCACATCAATAGGTTGTTAGGCTTTATTAATAGTATTCAGTTCAAATAAAATGAAAACTGAAAGGTTTATTGTAATTTTGGCATAGTTAGAAAGATAAGTGGCTTGAACACTTGAGAAGGACACGATTTCAATCAGAGTTATGAATTACCTTCAAATTATACAGAATCTTTAAATAGCTTTAGTATTTTCTAAAATGACATGACCATATGATCCCAGATGAAATCATGAACGAATTTACCCAAAACACTAACGTTTTTATATTGTGTTTCTTACTTCCATCTACTCTTGTTATTTCCTTCCTGTTCAACTGTTTTCTGATTTAGGGACTTGTCGAATGAATTGGTGTTCAAGAATACTAAGCAATAAGAATAAGAGTAAATTATAACAGTATGCTTACTAGTGACTATCTTCCATGGGAATTTTCAACATTTTTAGGAGACATTACAATCAGTAGAGTTTAATCATATCAGGAATATGGAAGTTATTCATTAATGTGATTAGATAATGTATCACTATAGCACAAGCTGGATGAAGTTAGAAAATATGATCAATTAAATGAGTTACTTCTACTTGTTACTTACTTAAACTGAGAGAATACTATATTCATTATGGTTCTGTTTGATGATAAACGATGATATATCATTGTTGTTAGAAAAAAATGTCCATATGATGACCTGAAGAAGACTAAAAAGAAAACTATTCTATCCTTATTTATTTTCGTTTAATGTAGGATGTACTTGATTGGGTGGAGCGGGAGGACCTAGGAAGAGATAAAATGTACAATCTATCTACATAATCTCTAAGACTATTTTATAAATTTTGAAATTTGTCATTTCATTTATTTCATTGGCAGGCGCCAAAAATTATCCGTTGAAATTTGACATGTTAAACAACAACAAACTAGTTAAATGTGTCAATATTCATCGTGAAGATGTATTCGCTTTCAAACAAGAAAAACATATTCGTTAAATGTATCTTCTTATTTCAAATATCAAAGAAACTGCAGATAACATGGTTAAATGTAATGAAAAATTTAGTTAAAATGAATGAAATGACAAATAGAAATTCGAAAAGGTCAAATCTATTTAAAATTCAGTAGTTAAATGTATAACACGATTGTGTTTTTTGAAGCGAATGCTATTGGGTTCGAGTCCAGTGAGTGATTATATCAACTTCGAAAATTCAGATACATTCAGTCGATGAGTCCCAAATAGGGCGAAACATATGTCCTGGATTCCACTACTAGTCACTATTCATCTTTACTTCGAATGCTTATGAACTAACGCGATATTGATGCAATACACACAATGTGCACACATGTATATTCTTATTTCAAATACAAAAGAAACTGCAGATAACGTGGTTAAATGTAATGAAAAATTCCATTGAAATGAATGAAATGACAAACAGAAATTGGAAAAGGTCATATTCTTAGTTTGTTTTTTTATAAGTTAGAGATACATATTTCAACCTATTCAATTATCAAAACTACAGTATGTTGATGATACACTGAAAAAATCAAATATGATTCTTACCATTCAGTTGTCACTGAAATATGTCAAATTAGTGTAATTTTACTTAGAATTTTCATTTTGTTGAATCAATATGTGTTTTCCATTTTAATGAATTACACATATTTATTGTCATTATTCTAATTCAATGTTTTATTAACCTATTTTGTTATTAGAATGAAAAGGGGTTTGTAAGGATCATACTAAGAAATCTAAAGAAAATCAGAAACTAATAGATTCAGAAGGGGTTTTGTGGAGATTCTAGTAATTTCAACGGATGAAATCATGTCTCATTTGAAGCTAGACCACCATGGAAAACCTGAGGGCACTGGATGGCCGTTTCGTCCTAGTATGGGACTCCTCAGCAGTGCGCATCCGTGATCTCGCCTTCCCGCGAGATTCGGATCCGGGACATATCAGTCTCGAGCGCAAGCGCTTAACCATTAGACCACTGAGCTGGCATCCAAAGGTGTAAGTGTCTAACTTCAATCAATCGATGAAATTGCGCCACCGTCACCATTGTCTTCAATCAGCTAATATTTCACAACGGACCTGGTTGAACTATAAGGTCCTAGCTTCGAATCCCGCAGGGGGCGAGATTGTGGATGCGCACTGTTGAGAAGTCCCGTACTAGGAAGAAACGGCCGTCCATTGCTTCCAGGTTTTCCATGGTGGTCTAGCTTCAATTGACTCATGATTTCAACTACTGAAACTATTAGATTGTTGTTTTATTCTCGTATGGAACTCCTATGCATTTTGGGCCTATTACTTTACTAGAGATCGAACAAATAACCTACTGGACTCTGTGATTGTTTAATTGTTTTACCGCTTAGTCTATATTCAGTAGTCTATATGTCTAATTTTAATGCAGTTGCGATATTAAGCAACCAACTCCTAAAGCCATTGATGAATAACTACTTCATAATGGACATATGACTTCTTGAAATTATTATAATGAACAAAATAGGTAGGATTAAATTTACAGACAAGAATGATAAAGGCCGTTCGTAATTTGTTTATTTTTTACTCATTTCACATTAATTATCAGTTTTTAAAGAAAACAATCTTTAATAATTAATTGATCATCAGTATTGGGTTATGGTGATTGATAAATAATACTGAAATTAGAAACCGATCTGATATCTATTAAAACCCTGGATGTACTGAAAAACTGTTTTGTTTAGGTATAAAACTCCTCAATAGTGAGAATTCATAGCCTAACCGCCGAGGATTGAAACCACGAACATCCATCTCATGAGATCGCTTAAAGTCATTGTTAGCCTGATTCGTTATTTCAACTCTTATCTTCATAAACTATCTAGTTCAGAGATTTAATTTGTTGTAGTGGAAATGAAAATCCGAATATAAACGTTTTACGATCATATTGGGATTTTAAATGGCTGTTTCTAATTTTTAATAAAAATCCCGAAATTTAACATGTGTATGTTTAAACGTAAGTAAGCCATCGATCTTACAGCGTCTTCAATTTATTCAGTACATCTATGCAATAACTGAATATTTATCCTGACCGAAACAATATAGTGGATAGTTTCAATGCAAGACTGAGATATTATATCATATGCTTTAGTCAAATGCTTACATGTGATCTCAAAAATGATCATTTAGAAAGGATAAATAATAAAATATATCACCAGTTGTGTCAGCTTAAAGTGCCTGTTTCTGAATAGTAAATTTTCTGAGTCAATACAAACTTGTAGTGGCTAAGCTCTGTTAATCAATCACCTTGATAACCTATATTATATAAATCCTAACGGTGTTTGAAATCAAAAGGCAATACGAAGTGGCAACTACAGTTTTTTTTAGCGGATAGCACAGATAAAAAAACTACAAGAATATCGAATGAATTTGAAGTAGAGAGGCGAATGTGTATGTATACGAGGAAATACATAGGTGAATTTATGGTCAAATCGAATAAGGCGTAGCTAGGCAAGGCAATGGGTAATAAGAAGATTCGAGTACATATATACATGGGGAAGAGAATGAATCATCGAGTGATAATTAAGCGATCAATCTTTAAGCTGGAGAGAGATGTGCGTAGGTTGTCATGTGATCAAGCGTACACGTTTATAAAGCCAAGATAGCGATCATAATAGTACAAAGAAATTGATTGTAGGAGAGTTTCTATAATCTGTCATTTGGCCATGTATTTTGAGATAAATAATTCAATGTCAAAACATTTATTATAATTTTGATTAACATCAACACTGCCTACATCAGTAAGAACGTAACGAGAAAATTAATGTACATAGTCAATCAATTATTACACATAGGGAATGATAAATTAAGTCAAACTAAGCTGTGACTAGTAGTACTCAGTCATGTCGGGAATAAGATATTAAATATTAATAACAATAGATGATGATCACAAAATATTGCGAAACAATTAAGTGCAAATTCGAACTAACCGATCTAATGTAGATCTTTGGTTATAACCATGGTGAGTGTTAGAAGTTATCCACTTCTAAAAACTACTATATTATGGTAAAATAACTATCTAGTGGTTATTACTTTTTATTATTATTATTGTCTACCTGACAACTATTCGTGAAGTAAAACTCCAAAAAGGAAAACGATATTGATTTATTCTATGATTGTTTATTGTTTTTATTGTTTTATTGTTTATTGTTTAAAAACAAAAATCAATACTTCCCTGTCATCAATAGAATAAGCAATATATATATATATATATATATAACAGTCAGTCAGCTAAAACGTAGAACATCGTACGTATGTTCATCATTTCGAGATGCCATAATACATTAGCACAGAGAAACAATTGTCATATCAAATCCCATAATAATAGATATAGTAAAGGTATAAGCAGTAATCGGAAACATTAGGGTTTGAAGATGTTATTTAAAGAGTATAAACCAGTGGAATAAATTTGGAAAGAGAAAGAAAGGGACATGAAGAATTCAGAAGATTATAATTTGGGAGAACACAAATAGTGGTTACACCTGCGGCAATACAAAAGATTTTTCTCCACGTAATTCAATTTCTCTAATCATCGATGGTTATCATCTGGTTGATCCCAACCAGGTAGTCTACACCTATCAACATAGCTCAGTCCACTTGTCAATGACTTCATGGATTTGCACCATGTTTTGGTCTGATCATCCCCTATATATATATGTAATAAATTCTTGTGTGAATATTCAAAGTAAATTCATATAATACTGAAATTGTTTATTTGTTTAGAAAATGGGTTTTGTATAGTTTTGTGTGAAATTATGATAAATAAATAAACAAATAAACAAAGAATTTTGTAAACTGTTGTCACAAATGATGTTACACATTATTAATGTTTTATTTTATTCGTATCCATGGTGAGGTGAAGACAAAACAAAAAAACAAGAAAATGTTTTTTGTTACTAAGTCAAATTCAAATGTAAAATGATGCTTTGAATAAATAATGAAAAAGTGTCATCTAACAATCCAGAAACAAAAACGAAAATTGTTAGTTGTAAGTTTACTGTCCGTAACTAATAACAAATATCGAAAAACCTTGTGTAAATAGTGATTGTAAAATTGGTTTTCTCATGAAATAAGAAATTATGGTGAGACTATAATTTATGGATGAACAAGAGCAACGCTGTAATGACCTTGACAGTATCCACCTAATACACAGGACCAAATGAGGGTTATAAATCTATGTGAAGACTTCGAATTATGATTTACAGTTTGATGGTTAAGCTTTGGAATTAGATTTAAGGTTTTCATCACGAACTGACATCAGTTATAATGCCAAAACTCTATTTAGTCAAATGGCTGAGTGAATTTCGCTCCAAAATCCTAGACTTGTCAACTTATACGTGATTGGTTCGTTCATAAATATAGTCTTGCCGAAATTATTTATCATTCTGACAGAATAAACTGTGTATGTGTTATAACTTTTGGCGTGAGTGCCCTGCTAATGTATAACGTAATGATACCGCCAATTAGAGAACAGTGAATTATCGATCGAAACAATGACGCATAAAACTCGTGCGAGCAGTTGAGAGACCTTATCGATCCTGCTTCACATCTAGCCATACCTGTTAAATCCAGAACACCAATCTCAGCCTCCGCTATATGAATAATTTATTTCAATCACACTTGGTTTATATTCCAATCAAACAGATCACACCACACCATAAAATAGGAAACAACATTTGTACACGATTTAGCCCAAAGTGGTTGTGAATGTGAGAGATTGTAATTGGTAAACAGGTCATAACTCAAGAATGGTGAATCGTATAATAATAGTCTATAGGTTGAAATAAAGCTCATAATGAGAGGGACACGAATATGAATAGTTTAATCAATTGACAATTATACGATAAGAATATACGCATAGTATTGATCTAGAAATAGATTCCAACATTTATTCTCATCGGGATATAGAAGTATGTTAGAAGATTTAAATGTAATGATAAATCTTTGAATGAACAGTCGGTGAATTTGTAGTTAATAAATCTATGGATTGTATTTTAACAGAAATGTTGGCTAGGAAAATTTTGTTTGAACATTCTGTTAAGCATTGTATAATTTTAATAGGCATCATGAACTGATCAACTACCATTGAAAAACTGGAAGTACTGGACAACCGTTTATACCTAATATGGGATTTCATCCATGATCTCATACTCTGTATTTGAAACCAGGATACTGTAACAGTACCAGGACCACAAATGTTTTACAACATTGCATTTTTAATACCAGAAGGGCTTTTAGTGGATATTATAGTAATTTAATAGTTGAGATCATGAGTCAATTGAAGCTAGGCCATCACGGAAAACCTGAAATTCCTGAACGGCTGTTTCGTCCTATTCGGGGACGTTTCAGCAATGTGCATCCATGATCCCGCCTCGCGAGATTGGCTTCAAGAGTTATTTCCTGAAGTTCTATTAAGAAGCAATGACCAGTGGAGTTCAACCGGGTCTGTTGTGAGATAGTAACTTGCTGAAGTGTAGTGTCAGTTGTTATGTTAAGCCAATATACCTAATTCTAGGTTTCGGACAGCCCAATCTATTCATTCTACTTGAGTCACATTCTGAACTTGTTAAATATTCGCTTAGCAATTTTGACTGTTCTTAGCTAAGCGCATTGGTGTGTGTACATTTCTTATCCCATTACTCATCATATGTCTGTAAACCATTTTTGTGTAACTAGAAATATTGATTACCGCTTGATTAAATGGGAGATGGCTTACCTGCCATCTTCACTCTGCATCATTTCTCTTCTCTCTATTCCATTCGCTTCATATACAAAATATATGTATTCAAAAGTCCATTTTCGTTATTTGACTTATTTAATTCCGTTATTGACTAAAACGATTTAAGTCGATGATGATAGACGAGGATAGGCGATAACAAACATTCATGCGATCTAATTGGGGTCACATATCAGGTCACTCAAGTGGAAAGCCTATCAGAAAACATTGTCCCATATAAACGACGACAAAATTAAGGACCCCACAGAAGACAATGTTGGATGTGTCCTTCAACATTTCATTTTATGTATTTTCAGAATTACAGTGAATACAATATGTTTCTCTCTCTCTATCTCTCTATCTCTCTTGTTAATCGTTACATATTTAACAAATAACTAATAATATTTCATAATGCCAATGACGTAACTAATTGTTTTCAAAAATAAAAACGATTAACAGAAAAAAAAGGGCGACATCTTTTGAAATTTAATGTTTTTACTACGTAAATTGTCGCTTTTATTTTCATTTACAGAAAAGTAAATTTTATCTATTGCACTATTAAGTCTGAAAAAAAAACGAGATGTTGAGTTTAGAAAAAAAACAAACAAACAGACGAATTCATCAATGATAATATGGTAATTTCAAAATAAGTTTAAAGAGTATAGTTGTCGTATCATTTGAACAGACTAACAGTGTAATTCAAAATGTACATTTCATCTTATTTAAAACTCGTCAACTAGATATACCTACATCTTAGAATTGATGTTCACTTCAAGATTTGTTACATATCTTGGGTGTTTTGAATGAACTACTGATACTTTTGTATTTGTTCAATGCTTGATTTCAAATTCTAAATACAATACAGTCGTTTTTGATTATTCTAGTACTTCTTAATCCGATTATGTTATTTCTAGGATTCTTAGTTCAACGTTATTATCAATATAATATTACTGCAAACATAGCAAAATTTTACACAACCTTTTATATTCACTATGACTTAGACACAAAAAGAAGTAATTGCTTGAACATGTGAACAAATTTGTGTTTGACTGTTTCAAAAGATACCTGTGGAGATAGACCCGACAAGCTTATTTTGTAAATAGTTCTCAATGTTATTTGTATTCATTTTGTCAACCTTCCACTGTATGTATATTTAACATTAAATGACTGTAACTGTTGTTTTAGAAAAATGACCTTGAACACATATTCCGTTGTGCTACTATATAGCGTGACATACCGTTGCTGGGTGACAAATACATTACTATTCACGCATCCCTCGTTCTATTTTCATTTGTGATTGAGTTAACGGAAGTCTAAATCAAATAATATCTACATTTATAGACGGTAATCGGAATATATCACATCCTACGTTGGACTATATCACTAGAGAGTTCGCCAACCTTCTCAGAATCAGCAAACATTTATAATTGTGGATTTACATTACTGGACCTAATCATAACACGCAACGTTTGATCAATTTAAGTAACGTCCCTAATTTTTATTGTATTTGTCACAATTAATTATATATATATTAATATTACTATTGATTTTTAATAACTTTGTTTATACTTTCCGCGTTCATATCTGTTTGGTCCACCACATACCATGAAGTCAGAAACTAATTAGATGTAATTTAACATAAAATTACTTCATGATAAGTTGTAATCTAATGAGATTAGCCTTGAGTACTCTTTTATTTGGAATCATTAATGCTAACTGTTAATAAGTTCAAAATTAGCATAGAATAGTTGCTTATCTTTTGTTAATTTCCACTGATTTCAGAGACATATCCACCATTGTCTTCAATGAGTTACTATCTCACAATAGTCCTGGTTGAACTCCACTTGTCACTACCTTTCATTAGAACTCCAGAAAATACCTCTTAAAGCACAGATCGATAGGTCCTGGGTTTGAATCTCCTGACGCGGTATCGTGAGTGCGCATTGCTGAGGAGTCCCATACTAGGACGAAATGGCCATCCAGTTCTTCCAGGTTTTCCATGATGGTATAGCTTCAATTGACTTATGATTTCAACCACTAATACTATAAATGTTGCTTGTTGTTCACATTTGGTTAGAGATATGTGAATAAATCATTGATTGCTGAACACACCTTACAAGTTCAATTTATATTAATCGATTAAAATAAAAACACCGAAATTTGTCTAATTCAGATGAAATGTAATTACCGGATCCATTAAACATTATCTTTTTGTGTATTTATAGTTTCAGACTAAGAAAAAAACAGAATTAGATGGTGGCTATCAAATGAAATCTAAGACATGAGTTTCGTCCTATTTAGTATTCATCAGCTGGTTTTATCTGTACCTTAAACGATCAATACAAAATTAAATTAAAATTGGAAATTTTTTTATTATTTTAGTCAAATAAACAATCGGTTAAGTTTAGATATAAATTAGATAAACAAAATTTATTTTCAGGTGAATACTTTCTACGGTCATTAGTTAAATAGACGTGACCTTAGTAATTATGACATAACGATAGTTTAAATGTGTTTATATTCAAAGATAATAAAAAAAACGACTTATACAAAGAGAGAGACGCCAATGTTTAATCTTTGAAACTTAAGAGACATAAACATCAATTGACCTATATGGATTAAAGAAAAAGCCAGAAGTAAACTTAATGAACTATTTAGACAAGTGTGATAAGATCGAGTGTTGAGGATAAGATGAATATCTTCAGTTATTTCATCTTAGAAAAATTCTTATGACCCTAGCTGTTTTTCGTGTGTTTTTCTGTTTCTTTTTGATTACCCTATGTTGATAGAAATAAGAAAATTTGAATTATTTTTATTGTCGATGAAGATTTCAATCGTTGGGATTGAGAATCAGCGGATGTGTATTCAATGTTGGGATTGATGATATTAGGAAACTTTAGTCACCGTTGAACAAACTGAATGTTAATTTACAAACTATTTTCCTTTGATATAATGATTTAATAGAATGGGTTATTTTTTTTAGTTAACTTCATGGCTATTTAAGGTGACTGTTGCTACTTGTATAACTTTGAAATCAAGGATGCATAAAAACTTATTAAATTCAGATGATTATTCTTAACATCTTTTTATCATTTATGATGTATTTTTTAATTATATGAACAATTTATTACTAAATATTATTCATTTGCCCCCCAAATACCTTAGTACAGTCGAGAGTGGGGAGAGTTAGCTATCCCTCTCGAAGTGATGTCACATAGCCACGTGCATACAACCACTCTCAGGGAAGCACTACTCACTGCCTTCTCGCGTCAGTGTTGTATACGAAATTGAGAGGGCGAAAAGCGAATGTCCGGAGCTTGATCTGGGTTGGTGGACACGGAGAATCCACCCAGGGGAGTTGCGAAACCCTGATTCCAAACCAATGGTCACATAGGCTCCAGGATGCTGTAGGAACTAATGGTGTATGAACCAACTGTTAGTCACCAGCTACCATGGGATTACATCTCCTAACATTGCCCCATTGCCTTGTGGATCAGACTTTTAGATCGAAGGCTCCGATTGTGGCCCTCTATGAAAACCACCTGGACAGTATTCCAACCCTCACACAAATCGAGTGATTTATGTGGCTAATATCTATTTGGTGAATCCTTATACCAATGTTTAAGTGCTTAAACAAATTAATAAATATGAATTAAACTAACAAATATAATTACTGATCAAAATTATTAGCAATGAAAGTTTTATAGTTTGCTTTGTATATCCTGGAACTCCTAATCCATATTTTTCATGCTTTATTGAATCCTTTATATTTTTTGGATTGATAGATCTGGGATTCGAGCAAAGATTTCTATTCAAGATTTTGTGAAACACATTCGTGCTTAAACAGTTTGTTAGTATTTAGAGAATGTGACAAATGTTTCGGGGATCTGAGCATTTCTTTGATATTTATCGATCAGTTGTTATCTGTTAATGCCAAGAATGAACAAATGATTCTTTGATCAACTAGCAATTAAAATCATCAGTAGATCCTAACTATGCCATCAGTCAAAACCTGAAAAAATTAAACAGCTGTTTCGTATTAGTGTGAGACTCCTCGGAACTGTACATCTACAATGACACCTCAATTAATCAAACTAATAACGTGGTCTCGTGAGATAAAGCTTAATCCGCATGCGTTTTACAGGAATCGATTCATGACAGTGCACCACCGTCATTCACTCCCTGTAGTCGATAAGTATCACAATCCAACATAATTGGATTCGTCTGGTCACAGCACCTCATTAAAACTCTAGGAATTACATATTAAAGCTAACTATAAGTGAGAACATGTTCATTATTAATAGGCAGGGGTTAATGGAAACTCCTGGTTGAGGGACGGTAACTGCTCACTCTTGAGGAATTCCGTAGCAGGACGAAACGGATGTCCAATACTTTCAATTTTTCATTGGTGGTTTAGCTAAGATCAACTGGATATCTAGTTTATGATGATAAATTGAACTCACCTGTAATTGTCACTAATTACCATAGCGTCGACACAAATCTATTTGATTTTAACTTTTTCTTATAATCCAGTGAAAAGATATTTTGTTCAACGTTTCTAATTATCAGACTCAGTCGTAATTAAACTTAACATGCCATAATTGTGCATTGTATGGTTCGAGTAAACTCTGTTTGATGGATATAAAATTTCGTCTTGTTGTTTACAGACGAAAATCGACAATAAGTTTTCAGGAACGATTTAGCAACCCTGACATACTGAACTGATATTTTGTCCTAATTTAAGGGCTCTTTAAAATATTATTGCAATATTAAAGCTGGTTTCAATTTCTAAAGAAACAATCCATTTTTATTGAGAACATGAACTGATTGATGTTAAACCACCCCTGAAAATCTGGATGAACTGGACGGTGATTTCGTCCTATTATAGGACTCCTCAGTAGTGCGCATCCACGATCCCGCTTGCGGGATTCGAACCCAGGGTCTTCAACCCCGCTAACGAACGCTTAACCTCCAGACCACTGAGTCGGCAATGGCGATCTAACATCAATTAGTTAATGATCTTAACCAAAAACATAATGATCTCCACAACCCTATGCTGATAATCCAGTTTAAGACAATGCAAATCTCGTAAGAGAATATCATCAGATCTATACTTAAAATGAGTTTTCTCAAATTTTCCTAATCAAGCAACTTAGCTGAGCTGAGAATATACAATAGATGAATAATTAAATCGATTAGGAATCGACCAAAGAAATAATTGAAGGATTAACTAATATTATTCTAACTGGAATGAACGATGGTTATCAAGAGATGTAAAGTTCTAGTATCAAGTTTTACATACCTATTGATGAAATTTCTCAAAATAAATAGTACTAAAAATATTTCAGTGATCCATGTTTAGTAATATTTCCTGGGTTCGAGTCCCGCGAAGCGAGGTTGTGGATGCGCATTGCTGAGGAGTCCCAAAATAAAACGAAACGACTGTCCAGTGCTTCCATGTTTTCCATGGTGGTCTGGCTTTAATTGATTCATGATCTCCACTATTGAAATTTCCTAAAATGATAATTATATTTTAACTATACGTGATTTAATTTGTTATAACTTAAGTTGGTATTGATATTCTTCATCGTATTTTACTCATTTGTACATATTGAACATGGTAATGACTATTACTACTGAGTAGCTTAGAGAATAACAAGTTTAGGAATTTCGAAGTGAAATTACTGGTTTCGAGAACCAATATAAGAATCAATATTGAGGTCCAGATAAATTCATCTCACAAGCTTTCAGTCCCACTTCTGATCACATTTCCTTGTATTCCATGAAAAATGGAGGTGATTTGAACTATCCTATACTTTTATTTGTCTATTTTCATTAAACCTTATTTTTCACACTAATAATAATAACCGTATGATTGGACCAAGATCCTCAAATACAATACACAAAACATCAGCGCGATCACACTTGATGGGGAAACTGTGAAAGAGGTCGGAGCACTCACATATCTGGGCAGTATAATCGATAAAATGTGGATGATTTAATGCAGATGTTAAAGCGCTGATTAGAAAAGCGAAGACAGCGTCTCTATAGTTGAAGAACATATGGAACTCAAAGCAACTGTCTGATAACCAATATCAAAGTGAGAATCTTTAGTGCGAACGTCAAAACATTTCTACTGGATGGGACTGAAACTTGGAGAACCACCACAACAAATGTATAAGTATTTATATACAATAGCGTAAAAAAGTTATTTATTTTAGTCAAAAGATACGTGACAATTTCAATTATCAAAATGTTAACGAAATATAATTAAAATCAAAGAGAAGTTTTGTGATTATTATAATAATTTAATAGTTAAATTCATGAGTCAATTGAAGCTAAACTAAAATGGATAACATGGGAGCACTGAACGGCCGTTTTGCTCTAGTACGGGAATCCTCAGCAGTACGCATCCACGATCACACCCCACGAGATTCAAACCCAAGATCTATCGGTTTCGCTCGCGAACGCTTGACCTGAAAACCACTGAGTCGGGATTCAATAGTTTTATTGTCTTATTTCTATTGATCCATAAATAGCTGCAAAACTATCCACCCATTATCAAAATGATTTTCTGGAGTTCTAGTGAGAACCGTGACTAGTAGACTTCAATCCGTGTTGGGTAGAGACAGGTATCTAACTGAGACAGTGGATGAATGGTTGAGCAGCCATTCGTGGATCTATGGAAGTTAGATATTAACACTGCTGGATGCCAGCTCACTGATTTAAAGGTCAAGCGTTCGCTAGCGAAACCGAGAGGTTTTGGATTTGAATCTTGTGAGGCGGGATCGTGGGTGCGCACTGCTGAGGAGTCTAATGCTATGACGAAATGGTCATTCGGTTCTTTCAAGTTTTCCATGATGTTCTAGCTTTAATTAACTTATGAATTCAACTATTAAATTTATATATTTAGTTTAGTGAAATAATTTCTACTTCAAACCGATTAGATAATCCTTTTTTTTCTTATTCTCATATTCTTCATTAAAAATAATATTCTAATAGATTGTGTAATTGATGATGAAAACAAAATTTATTATAATTATATGTTACTAAAAATAGCATTTTTCAAACCATAATATAAATCAAATTATATTCAACAAAGGCTTTCGAATTATTCATTTCGTTTTATTATATTAAAATCAACATGGATTGATTTTAATGATATATGTTCTATCACAATACCGCTCGCGGGGTTCGACCCAATGACCTTCAGTCTCACGCGCGTACGCTTAATCTCCAGACCGCTGAGTCAGCATCCAATGGTATTAATGTCAAACCTCAACCAATTAACAAAATTGATCGATCATCTTCCATTTTATCGAGGTAGATACCTGTCTCTACCCGACACAGATTAGCTCCACTGGTCATGGCTTCTGACTACAACGCCGAGAACTCCCTCACGAAGCTAGTTATTAGTGAGCACACGGTAATAGGTTTGTGGAAATTATTTATTTTTAGATTGAGATCATGAACTGATTGATGTTAGACCACTATTACTGAGAGACTATAATTTATGGACGAACAAACCATATTTAAGATAGCAGGTATTAGTTTATGGCGCGAGATTTATCCACTCATTTGGTTAAATACCATTTTGGTATTATAGCTGATGTCAGTTCGTGACGAGAACATTAAATAAGATGTCTAACTCTAACATTCAACTGTAGATCCTAAGCCTAGTTCCTCGTATTAATTTATGACCCTAATTTAACCCTAGTAAGTAGATGAAAATGTTCAAGATCATTTTAGCGTAGCTCAAAGGTTGTCCACAAATTATAGTCTCACTAAATTTATATTGATATTTAAACCCAGTACCTTTCTCTTCAGAACACTAGATCATTAACCACAAAGCTATTACATCAAAATATCCGCTAACTTGTTCAATGGGTTTGAATTATCCTATGATTGATATTCATGACTCAATTGATGATCAATCCTTATTGATATATTCAACATCTGATTCGTTTTTTCTCCAATGTGGTTATAGATTCAAAAAAAGTTATGACGAGATGGTTATGTCGTGGCGATCCTCATAGGACGTTGTTATTATAGAAAAGACTTAAATTTTCAGTATATATTATTAGTCAATGAATTTTAGCATTACATGTAAGCTGGGTAAGTAATGAATCGCTTAAGTAAATTGGAGTGTCCAATAAGCTGATCGCAAATGAACACTTGACGAAATACAGATCAATGATAGATTATGAATGAAAGCATTGCAATAAATCTCATACTGTTCTGTGGACCAAAGGAAGTTAAAAATATGCGGCATTGTAACTTGGCGTAATACCCTAGAGAATAAGCTGTCGATTCATGACTTAAAGATTTGTTGTTTTGGATAGCTAATAAGTCCGAACGAGAGCGAGAAACCTACCGTCTATTCGTGATGAAAAATTATACTAGCTAAACTACCTAAACAAAACAAAATAAGATAAGACGTGACGTTAACCTTAAAATACAAGAACCTTCATAAATTTTCTACAGTAATATTAGTCTCTAGAAATTTATTTTGTTAGGTAATGACTGTAGTTTCAGTGATAATACACAAGCAGTAGAACTGAACTATATCGATAGTGAGGTGGCTATCAGTCAATGGTATTGAAACATGGTTGAACAACATTGCAATTCGACTGAAGCTCACTGCTACAGTGAAGGTACTCGGTTCTACCTATGGTAAGATCTTCGATGCTCACTGATAAGCAGTCCCGTAGTAGAACATAATAGGTCTCCATTGCTTTCAGGTTTTCCACGTTTATTCAACTACGATCAGTTGATGATGTTTACTACGAAACAATCATTGAAAACCATAATGTAAATGCTCAATCACAACTGTAGCCAGACTGATTATATAGAACGATACCGCTGATTAAAACCATATATCAATTCAGTATATGTTTACCAAAAGTCAATGAAATATATTGAGTTTCATCGCAAAATGATTTTCTTCAATTTTTTTTTGAGGAATAGAGATGCTTTATAAACAAGAGTTAAAGAACATATTACTTTAACTACTGATATCAAATGAGATTATAAAGGTTTAATTTTGATGTTAATTATCATTTCTAAATGAGTGAACAATAAAGAGATTCCTTTTTCATATGCCGTTTACCATAATTGCTAAGTGCAAAATTTAAATACAGTATATTGGATAATCATACGACAACTCTTACAAATCTCATACACTTAGTTCATTTTATTATCTTAAACAGAGCAAGAATGACGATTGGTACAGTATAATATGACTTCATTTTCTTTCTTTAGATTCTCATCAACTGGCATACTTATACGAGGATGATTGAAGATGAATATTTGTATCATGATGTAGTGAAGATTCCAATAGAGTTAATAAGGTCATAAAGATTTTGTTTTTGATAAATAAATTTTGAAAGGGAAAATTTCTAGAACATTGAATTACTGATGAGAATCCATGGAGTTACCAAGCATTACGTAATGGAGCAACTAAAAACAGACCATAGGTAATAAAGAATGAAATGAAATCGGTCAGTTATGAATTGAAGAAAAGTGACAATGATGCAGTTTAAACTTCACAAAGAGTTGAAATAATGAATTATGTAATAGGTAAAACAGGAGATTTATTGTTACCAGGGCAAAGAAAGATTTATTACTGTCTCTTTTTGGATACATAGATCTGTTTATAGACGTTTAATTCCTAGCACTTCGGCAAATTTCAGAAAATTGGAATTTGATTGTTTCTTAATCACCTTGAAAGACTTCAGTGTATGAACTTGATGTCCTGTATCAAGGAGATGTCTTACGATGGTATTGCTAAATGCTTTTAATTTATTTAATCTCTAACTTTTTGGAATATGTTCTTACAAATATGAAAAATTAGTATAATGAATAATTTATTGATATTAGGTTTACAAAGTCATTTATATATCTATCAATGTACAAGACGTCATGTAAACTAATGTAATCAAATTGTTGGTCTTTAAAGAGCTTCAGTAAAAATGGTATATTGAATTAGAGATCTTTTTACTTCTGGGAAATGTAGAGGTCTCTAGATCATATTATCTATTTTCTACAGAACATAGTTAGTTGGTTAATCGGTCAGTTACGACGTATGAATTGGTACAAGTTATCGTACCTCATGAGCACAATAAGATGAACACCAAATTCATAAAAGTAGTTACTTCAATGGTAGTAATGTATAACAGAAAAACTGTACATAAGGATATAATACAGGAAGAAAGAATTAGAAAGAAAGATATAAAGTGCTTTTAATCTCACAATTTAAGGGAAAACAAAGAGTATATGCGTCTTGATGGAGTTTTGTTTTCTGAGCTAGATGGTTTGTTCGCCAAGCTTTTATCGCCCTTCTGAACGACATCACCAACACAAACTTCAGGTAGAGAACAAAACTCCAGCAAAATCATCCACCTGAGCTGCAAACCTCTACCATTTCAAGTATATAGACCTACGCCATTGTCATGGATTCTGAGCCATATCATCTTCAAACATTGGTTACGATAGTCACACGGACCACAACCGAATAGTATGAATCTACCAACATGGCTAAGACTAGAAGTTAATGATTTCAATGACTGATGTCAAGTTTTCGTTCGGCTACCCCTAATTTTCTTCCAACCGTCTCCAGCACTAATCAGCATTATTGTCAAGTATTCGAATAATTCAATTAATCTAAATATGAACTCTATTTTGTTTGATATTAGCACTATATTTAAACAGTTGGCTAAATATTTAAATAATATCAATCTCTAAATTACACTAACTTATGGTTAGAAAGATGGATAGCAGCTAGCAGGGAAATCCACGTTTGAAGCGAACATTACAGAGTTCGAGTCCCCGAGTGAACATCAGCTCTGAGATGCAGGTACATCCAGCTGACGAGTCTCAAATAGGACGAAACACGCGCCAAACTTGATTCCAGTGCTAATTACTCTCCATCTTTACTTATTATACTTGTGACTTAAAGCTAGATCGAGGCAATCCGCACAGGATGTACATATGCCCACATGACACTGATCGATTCCAGTCCTAAATAACAATGTGAAGATATAAGTAAAACAACACCAAGTGAATTCAATTTATGGTTGATTGCATGGAATGTATATTTTAGTTAGCTTTTTTTTAATTTTTTTTCCTTAAAATTGCATACAATATTTCAGTTATTCATTAAACCAATTAAATCTTTTCCCATCGACATAACTTAAAAGTCATTTAAGCTAATTATATTATGTAATATGATAATGTTTAATATATGAGATTGATATAATATTATAATACCAAAGAATAAGCTTAGTAATAGTTAATAATGAACATTTTGTTTTAGGTTTAATCTATCTCCTATCTCCAGAACAATCAAGTCTTAAGTCTAAAAGATTTATTTAAGTCAACAACAACACCCCCAACCCCACCATCACCACCACCATCAACAACAACAAAAGATTGGTAACTAAGATAAGTTTGAAATCCCTTTGATAAAAAAGCATAATGTGTGGTAGAACTTTCGGTAGATGATTTATAGAACTATGTGTTTCATTGAAGTAAAAGAAATAATAAACGACAAAGTTTTTGCTTTAAGAAGAAGCAGAAGAAGAAAACAACAACAACGACAATATTGGTTATAAGCAAAGATGTATAGTGTCTAGCAGTGGAATCCAGGACGCGCGTTTCGTCCTGTTTAGGAATCGTCAGCTGGATGTACCTGCATCTCAGAGTTGATGTTCAGTCTCTTATTGGCATAAGAGACTGATCAATTTCAGTCCTAAAACATCAATGGGAAGATTCAAGTAAAAACAATATCGAGTGAATTAAACTTCTCCCCATTGCACAAGCAAGTGTCTATCAGGACTCAGTAGCTAAGTGGATAACGCGATGGCGTTTGAAGCGAACGGTACTGAGTTCGAGTCCCAGAGTGAACATCAACTCTGAGATGCAGATACATCCAGCTGACGAGTCCCAAACAGGACGAAACGCGCGTCCTGTATTCCACTGCTAGCCACTATCCATGTTTATTTAGAATGCTTGTAAATTAAGGCAATATTGAGGCATACGCACAGTATGCACATATGCCAATAAGAGACTGATCAATTTCAGTCCTAAAACATCAATGGGGAGATTCAAGTAAAAACAATATCAAATGGACAATACTGGTTGTAAAAATGTTTGTGAAATTAACAATAATTCTGACAGGATCAAGGATATATACCGCTGTGATGTGTTCATTTACAAACAAATGTGTTAGATTAAAAAATGATCATAATAACGGAATTGAATAAATAAATAAATAAACTGAGATTATGTGGATTCAATTTGTTTTAATTTGTTATTTAGCAAAAAGCTAGTACTTACTTACTTACTTACTTACTTACTTACTTACTTACTTTGTCTTGTGCAATCCTTTCCAGCTCTTTCTAGTTGTTATTCATCCTTTTCATATCTGCTTCTATTTCCCAACGTGATGTGTTCTTTGACCTACCTCTTTTTTATTTCCCTTCAGGATTCCGAGTTAGAACTTGCCTCGTGATGCGATCGATTGATTTCCGTAATGTATTTCCTATCCACTTTCATCGTCTTTTCCTAATTTCCTCTTCAGCTGGATATTTGTTTGTTCTATAACACAGTAGACTATTGCTGATAGTATCCGGTCAGCGGAAGATATCTTACTGAAATAATTGTCTATAAATATTGGTACATTTCTGATGATGGTTGTGGTGGTTCTCCAAGTCTTAGCTCCGTGCAGTTGAATTGTTTTAACGTTCATATTGAAAATTCTTACTTTGATATTGGTTATCAGTTAGTTGTTTTGAATTTCATATATTATTCTTCAATTGTAGGCACGTGAGAGAAAAGATATAATTGATAATAATTGAACTCATGCAATAAATATAATTATATAAGATGTAAAATGAAGCATAAACATTTACGGTTAAAGATTAAATGACAGTTAATCAATTTTTTTTTGTTTATTTGTTTCAGAAGAAAGTGTGTGTTTTTTAATTCTCATTTTATGTTGTTCACAAGTTAAAATGACGGAAATATGATCCATGGTTACATAATACCTACAAAGAATAATTTATTATAAACAAGTTTGTTTATATTCCATATATTAAAACTATTAGTCTTATTAGTCAGTATTTACTGGATATCTGAACATTTCATTAATGACTTCATAAAGATTTTGATTAAAATGGATAAGATAATCTTAGATTGACGTTGAAAGTGTCTTTACCTGTAACATATTCAAGTAAGCAATCAAAGCTGATTATTTTAAAGAACAGATAGAGTTTACACATAAATGAAATACATAAATATAATGAGAAGATGGAGAAGATTTGTAGATCAGGTAGATGATTTTGATGAAGTTTTGTTCCAACTCAGAGAACAAAACTCCATCAAAACATATAAACATAATTTATCTTATGTTACCCAATTTTATGTGATGATTACGTTTAATTAATAAATTTAAAATGTAACCAACAGATGAGATATTTTTTTTACATAAATCAAACCTTCACTTCCCATGAATGGTACATAAATGCCTTGATAACCAGTACTAATCTATATGAAACCTAGGTCTAAGGGATCCCGATAACTAGTTCTTACCACCTTAAAATGATAATAATATATATTATTATTATCACCATAATTTTCTTTGAGTATTTCTAAGTGCTTCATACAAATGTTTTCCTCTTAATTTTCAATTATTAGATATGGAGCTGTATTGTTTCGTTCCTTAGTCAGGTTTCTTGGGATAATTGAATTTTTCTCTCGATGTTATATGATATAGAAAATCCTGTTTTATAAATGATGTTCCTTTTTGTGATAATTTCCATTATAACTGTGTGATATTTATCTTACAGTATTTATTTCTAGTAAAGCGGATATCTAACATTTTGTTTGGAAGAAATCAAATAATGCAAACTGTTAGCATATTCGTTGTGATGACTTATAAATTTCACAATATTCGCTTATGATGAATTGTACATAAAGTTTACCTTCAAATGCCCTGGTATGGTCGAGGGTGGGGAGATTCAGCTCCCTCTCTCAAAAATAGACTTACATAGCCACAAGTATACATTCATTGCCAGGCAAGTCCTACTCACTGCTTTCTTGTAGAGGTGGTGTTGTTCACGAACGTGAGAGGACGAAAAGTGAACGTCCGGAGCTTTAACCAGGTTTGTAGACACGGTGAATCCACCCAGGAGAGTTACAAAACCCTGATTTCAAACCAGTGGTCACTTAGGCTTCAGGATCCTGAAGGAAAAAATGACATATGAACCAATTGTTGGTCACCAGCTACCATGGGACTACATCTCCTAACATTGCTCCATTGCCTTGTGGATTAGACCTTTAGGTCTGCTTTGGTTTGAGCGCACGGGTAGTATCACAGACCATACACAGATCGAGTAACTTATGTGGTTTATATCTATTCGGTGCTCCTTTGTACCAATATTTACATGTTCAAATAAATAAATATAAAAATTTACAAGATTGAAGAAAATAGATTGCAAAAACCATAAGAAACTGAGTTTTTTCTTCCCTTTAATAAATTTAGATTTTTTTTCAGAATAAACTGTCATAAATATGGAAATATTACATGTTACTTACTTACTTACTTACGTCTGTTGCTCCCAGTGGAACATAGGCCGCCGACTGGCATTCTCCAACTCATGTATTGGTTGTATAACTGAACAAAAAATGGTACTTTTTAGCTGGTCATTCTTTTTCATATTGAGGAATGTATGTAGTTTGAAATTACAATTAACTAGCCATCCGTTACTTCTCGAATAAATTAACAGATCACATTAAAATATCAAGGTAGATCTTAATGAAATTCAACCGCATTTACCATAATGGTTTAAATAAAATTCTTTAAATGATGTAGCAAATGAAGAAAATAAATGCACTTACATAACATATGGAATGTGGCAAGAGAGAAAAGTAAGTTAGTTTACATTACTTTCTTAGTAGAAAGAATATGAAATAGTTACAACTCTCCTGGTAATTAAATAGATTAGGATGTACGAGGATAGATACATTCCATCATCTCCAGCAGATATGTCAGTCTCTAGCATTTTATCATAATGATTCACTTTTAGATAATTCATCAAAGACGAATTCTCAGGTTTATTGAAACTTTGGCTATTTGTAAATTTAAACCCCCTCATATGTACAAAAACAATTAGCCGTAACCTTGAATTTACCATGATAATCTTCAAGTCATTCTATGACTTAGGATAACTCGACAATTTCCTTTTCTTTCTACATGATGTAAAAATGTTTCTCTCCCCTCTGTTACTTTTTTTACTTGAACTTCCATTTAATTACCCTTGAATTACTTTCATATAAGATGCCCTGACAAGTATATGTGTGATCAGAGTGTTCGAAATGTATAGAGCAAATAAATCACATTTTTCAAATCAACTCCGTCTTATAATTGTTCTATCGAAATTCATCAAGGGACAGAAATTTCGATCCATTCAAGTTTAAATTAGTTCATGTTAACTTTAGAAATGAAATTAGACAGAATACTAAGAAATCGAAACAACATGATATTAATCAAGTGAAAAGGGAAATAGTTTAACATGAAGTAACAAAACTTCACAGTGGATAGTGGTTCACTTTGAATGTTGACCAAGATACGGAGTGAATACATTTGTGTGAAAGAACTGGTTTCAGCTAATATCATCTTACTTTTTAAGCCATAAAATCTGACTAATTAATACAACTTGATGAAGAATTCTTTATTTACCCACATATTTAAGACTAGTATTCTTTTAATTTATGAATCCATGATATATTTCAATAAAAATAAGTTTCATTTTTTTATGTCATCATCATCATCATCATCATCATCATCATCATCATCATCATCATCATCATCATCATCATCATCATCATCATCATCATCATCATCATCATCATCATCATCATCATCATCATCATCATCATCATCATCATCATCATCATCATCATCATCATCATCATCATCATCATCATCATCATCATCATCATCATCATCATCATCATCATCATCATCATCATCATCATCATCATCATCATCATCATCATCATCATCATCATCATCATCATCATCATCATCATCATCATCATCATCATCATCATCATCATCATCATCATCATCATCATCATCATCATCATCATCATCATCATCATCATCATCATCATCATCATCATCATCATCATCATCATCATCATCATCATCATCATCATCATCATCATCATCATCATCATCATCATCATCATCATCATCATCATCATCATCATCATCATCATCATCATCATCATCATCATCATCATCATCATCATCATCATCATCATCATCATCATCATCATCTCATCATCATCATCATCATCATCATCATCATCATCATCATCATCATCATCATCATCATCATCATCATCATCATCATCATCATCATCATCATCATCATCATCATCATCATCATCATCATCATCATCATCATCATCATCATCATCATCATCATCATCATCATCATCATCATCATCATCATCATCATCATCATCATCATCATCATCATCATCATCATCATCATCATCATCATCATCATCATCATCATCATCATCATCATCATCATCATCATCATCATCATCATCATCATCATCATCATCATCATCATCATCATCATCATCATCATCATCATCATCATCATCATCATCATCATCATCATCATCATCATCATCATCATCATCATCATCATCATCATCATCATCATCATCATCATCATCATCATCATCATCATCATCATCATCATCATCATCATCATCATCATCATCATCATCATCATCATCATCATCATCATCATCATCATCATCATCATCATCATCATCATCATCATCATCATCATCATCATCATCATCATCATCATCATCATCATCATCATCATCATCATCATCATCATCATCATCATCATCATCATCATCATCATCATCATCATCATCATCATCATCATCATCATCATCATCATCATCATCATCATCATCATCATCATCATCATCATCATCATCATCATCATCATCATCATCATCATCATCATCATCATCATCATCATCATCATCATCATCATCATCATCATCATCATCATCATCATCATCATCATCATCATCATCATCATCATCATCATCATCATCATCATCATCATCATCATCATCATCATCATCATCATCATCATCATCATCATCATCATCATCATCATCATCATCAGCATCATCATCATCATCATCATCATCATCATCATCATCATCATCATCATCATCATCATCATCATCATCATCATCATCATCATCATCATCATCATCATCATCATCATCATCATCATCATCATCATCATCATCATCATCATCATCATCATCATCATCATCATCATCATCATCATCATCATCATCATCATCATCATCATCATCATCATCATCATCATCATCATCATCATCATCATCATCATCATCATCATCATCATCATCATCATCATCATCATCATCATCATCATCATCATCATCATCACCACTGCAATATAATCAATTGAGTTAATATTTTAATGAGTAATGAAGTGGAAAATTATACACATATACAACATTATAATAAGTAATCATGTGAAATAACGTTTTTTAACAAACAAAACAAAAAACAGATGCTTTTTAGGTACATTGTTTTCATTCTTCTTTCAAGTATTCCATAGTGGTCTAGTTTCAAAGGACTCATGATCTCAACCTACTATAAAATATCCACAAAACACTCCCCCCCCCTTTCTAATATTATAAATTTCTATATTTTTTTTATTATTTCTTTCATATTGTATCTAATAACTAGAATGGTTACTTCCTGAATGACATATCAAATAACAATGTTTATTTTACTTTTTTTTGTTAATAAATGTATATAATACTGATTGAAATCAGTCATTTGTAAATAGTTTGAATAATTCTGTTTCATTTAAGTTTGTTGTTGTTGTTATTGACAGTTCCGGTGTTATCCATTTATTACATGTTGAGTACTTGAACATGATCACAGAAAATTGATGTATAATAGTGATAATTACTTTTAGTTCAATAACTTTGTTTTACTGATGCTACATTCTATAAGTTGTATAGGAGATCTATGGAAACATACATATATATGATCAAAGATGTCATTGAAACATTGTTATTATCGGACGAAATTACAGAGTAATTAACGCTGTGGTTAGATTGAAATAACCGGTGATGAATTGATAAACCTTTATTACACAATCAGAATCTTGATATGTGGTTACTTTGATATATATATATTCATATATATTCCCTACATCATGAAAAACGGAATTTCAGCTATCCTGAATTACTAGGTCCGTGGACAAAAATTAGCATAGTTAATATATTTATACGTTTTTGCCATCTGTTGGTAATATGATGATATGATCGTTTACTTATTTATGCCTCTTACCCCACATCGAGGAGCATAGGCCAACCATCAGAATTCTCCATACAACTCTGAACTGGGCAATCCTTTCCAGTTCATTCCGATTCCTATTGATCCTTTTCATGTATGATTTCAGTTCTCGAGACTTCCGCTTTTTCGTTTCCCTTCACGATGCCAAGTAAGCGCTTATCCCGTGACCCAGTTTGATGAGTTCCTCAATCTGCGTCCTATGCACTTCCAATGTCCCTTTTCTAACTCCCTCCTCAGCTAAAATTCGGTTTGTTCTGTTCCATAGTAGGCGGTTGATGATAATATTCAATAATAATTAACATAGCTTTTACCCTAAGTCAATACCAATCTATTTACTGACATTATTCCTGTCTACATTGATTATGATTAATAAACTATTGATATATTTAATATAATATAAATAATTTGAGCATATTTTTATGATTAAAAACCTTTATTTTCAAAAATGATATGATGACCTTGATCTAGGCCTGATCAATTAATAATGAAACGTAGTTTGACATGTACTTTGTTCAATATTTTTAATTGGATTTTATAACAAATCAGTAATAATAACTTATAATTTTGATCAGAATGGGGTTTGTGGAGATTGTAGTAATTTTAAAAGTTGAATTCATGAGTTGATGTAAGTTAGACCACCATTTACTTATCAACAGTGCGCGTTCACGATCTCTCACGCGAACGCTTAACCTCTAGACTAATGAGCTGGCATCTAACGATGTTAAGGTCTAGAGTTCATCAATCCATAAATAGCTGCGCAACCATTCATCCATTATCAAGATGATTTCCTGGAGTTCTAATGAGAAACCGTGACCACTAGAGTTTAATCTGTGTTGGATAGAGAAAGATATCTACCTGAGACAAGGGATGAATGGTTGAGCAGCCATTTGTGGATCAATGGAAGCTAGATATTTACACCATTGAATGACGGCTCAATGGCTTTGAGGCTAAGCCTTCATGTGTATGATCGTGTACACGCACTGCTGAGGAGTAAATGGCGGCCTAGCTTACATTGACTCATGAATTCAACTATTAAAATTTATAATTCATCCAAGTTTAAATGTTGATAAAACTAACGAGGGTTCATGTATCATAAAGAACATTATGATATTAATGCTTAATTAGTAAAAATATTGATCAATCAGTAAGCATGATTGATTTTTTTTAGGCGTTGGTTCACTTTGACAATTTTAATTTCCTTTTATTATATTTCTTTAGAATGCAATTATTTATCATCATTTCATTTGTTGTATCCATAAAGCATACTTAATATAAATAGGAGATTTTATTAGTTGGGATCATGAGTCAATTGAAGTTATACAAGAATGGAAAACCTGAAAGCACTGGACGGTGTTTCTTCCTATTGTGGAACTCCTCAACACTGCTCATTCACGATCTCACCTCTCGAAATTTGGACCCAAGACCTATCGGTGTCACGTGTGAACGGTTAACCTCCAAACCACTGAGCCGGTATCCACAAGTGTTATTGTGCAACTTCAAATAATCTACGAAATTAGGCCACCAGGTTGAACTTTACTGGTCATTGTTTCAATTGACTCATGATCTTGACTATTAACATTACTATAATATCCACCAAATTTGTAATAAATTGAAACGCAATACTTAATCGCAGTTCTTACACATTCCACCAATGAGACTCACTGTAATCAAAATGCAAATTGAAATAATTTCTTTTATAAATACAAACTGTACATATGCAATGTTTATATTCATTCAGATATATTTTTCAATTCATATATTTATACATTTCTGAAAAATAACATTCGAATGCCTCGAACAACTTACCAATTTTGCAGTTACTTACTTATTTGCGCCTGTTACCTCTGATTGAGCATAGGCCGTTGACCATCATTTTCCAAATCACTCTGTCATGGGCCTTATTTTTAAGTTCTATCCAATAGTTGTTCACTCTTCTTATGTCTGTCTCCGTTTCTCCAAGTGATGTGTTCTTTGCTCTTCCTCTTCTCCTCCCTCATTTCGAGGATTTCAAGTGAGAGCATGACTTGTGACACAGTTCGGTGATTTCGTCAATGTGTGTCATATCCACTTCCAGAGCCTATTCCTGATTTCTTACTTCACTGGAATCTGCTTTGTTCTATCCCATAGTAGCTTCTTGCTGATAGTGTCTGGCAAACGGATCCGAAGTATTTGTGTAGACAACTATTGATAAAAACTTGTATCTTCTAGATGATGGATTTAGTGGTTCTCCAAGTTTCCGCAACATACAGTAGAACTGTCTTAATATTTGTATTGAAAATTGTGACTTTAATGTTGGTTGACAGTTGTTTTTAGTTCCAGATATTGTTTAGTTGTAAATATGTGGCTCTTGCTTTGCCGATCAGCGCATTCACCTCTGCATCAGATCCACCCTGTTCATCAATGATGCTAATCAGATATGTAAAGGTGTTTGCATCTTCCAAATTTTTCACTTATTTACTTACTTACTTACTTACTTACTTACTTACTTACTTACTCACTCACTCACTCACCCACACAGTAAATACATCATTTGCAAAATCTATTCATTGATTGTCTTAAATTTTGTTGAACCTTAGTTTCCACACTAATCATTCCATGTACTCGTTCTCCTCTCTTCAATTTCCTCAATCTTCTTACGCCAGACATTCCACTTTGGATTGATGATATATACTACTTAAATCTGTCGACATCAATGGCACACATCGCAATAACGTTGTATTAGGATATTATGCATTTAAGGATAATAGTTAATTTTCTGAAGTTCTAGTGAGAAGAACTTACCAGTCGAGTTCAACCAGGTTTGTTGTGAGATATCAGCTCACTGAAATCAATGGTGTGCAGTGGTGCAACTTCTTAGATTGATTGAAGTTAGACATTAATACCATTGGACGCCTGCCGGCTCAGTGGTCTAATGTCTAAGCGCTCGCGCTTTAGACTGATATGTCCTGGGTTCAAATCTCTCGGGGGGTGCGGGTTCATGAATGTGCACTGCTGAGGAGTCCCATACTAAGACGAAATGGCCGTCCAGTGCTTTCAGGTTTTCCATGATGATCTAGCTTCAATTGACTCATGGTTTTAACCATTGAAATCACTAAAATCTCCAAAAAATCCCTTCTAATAATAGTTAATTATTAATTACTGAACAAATTACCCCATTGCCATTCTGTTTTAATTCACTATTTTTGTTTAACTGTTTCTAGTCATGAAATACATTCATGTCTATCATTGCTTCCAATGTTTAATGATTCCAGATAAATCGATTTTGATTGATCATTACTCTATGATTTCAACTATTAGCTTTACTGTAAAATATCTTAACGATGAGCAAAAACAACACGTTCTATGATACATTTTTAGAAGTTATTTATTGTTCAGAACCAAAGCTTTAAAATGATTATCTAAGGACAATTAGTTTCTACATTGTCAGTATGAAGGTTGTGAAGATTATTAAGTTTTTTTGATTGAGATCATGAACCGACTGATGTTAGACCACTGTTGAAAACCTGAAAGCACTGGATGGGCGTTTCGTCCTACTGTAAGACTCCTCATTAGTGCGCAATCATGATCTCGTGAAAATAACTAAATCAGGTACAGAAAACTATTGAAAATCAATAAAATATTAGACAACTCTTTCATTCTATTATGTAACATGCAAGCAGTGATTATCCACTGTTCAGTTGTAGATTGAACATAATATATTCAAACTTTACAGTAATCATTTAAAACATGAACCGCTTAGTTGAAATCATCATTCCATTTTCACTAAATTGTAATGTCATAGCTACGAATATTCCTAAATAATGAGGTATTCGTGTCATAGCATTAACATTAACAGTGAGAGTAATTATATCTAACTATAAATAAAGTTTTTGATATAAGCAACGAATAAAATACTTTCTATAAACTCTCTCATTTGCATTCAGTACTTAAGTATTTCATTTAGTTAGATATTTCATTTATTAATGGTTAGCGTTAGAGTATTTTTAGCGAGTTAGATTTCTACAGGATGGGGTCTGTAACTCCATGCTCAACCCTCTTCCTTTATTCGGGCTTGGGAGAGACAGAAGAGCGTCCAGGCGGAGTTTCATTTATTAGTAACCAATAATATTTTAATATTAATTTTACATGTTTTAAATAACATACCATACTTATAGTCAGCTGTTATACACGTTACAATCACCAATATACATTACGTTTAATACGTACTATCTGATTAATTACATTTAACTGATAACAAATTCAGATTCAGAAATACCTAACTCGTTATGACTAATTAAATTTATAAAGAAACAGTTTTCTCAATTATTCATTATTATAAATAACACTGTGATCATTTGAACAGCATAACTTCTACATTGATAACTGCATTTAATCAATATGGATAACATAATTAATGAGTTGAAATGTTTGAAAATCAAAACAAGTTCTTCGTTTAACACAATTTACCCATCTATGTTTCTAGATTACTTTGATCATATCTCATAGATGTAAAACAATACAACAACAACAAAAAACAATTGTATACTTATTCCTTGGTAGACTACTAGAATTCTCAGTCATTTAACAAATAGCATAATCATGAGAGATGATCTAAGAATCGAAATAAATTATTTCGTATTGTTTTCCATTAGAACTTAAGTATGAATAAATATTTTGTTTGAAATCTGGAAACAGTATTCTTTACTACTATATATTGTTACTTTGAATGTTCGGGTTAGTAAACACGGAGAGTCCATCAAGGGGTGTTGAAAAACCCTGGTTTCAAACTAATGGTGCACATGGGCTCCAGTATCCTGAGAGAACAAACGGCGTGTGAACCAATTATTGGTCACCGACTACAATGGGATTGCATCTTTTTACGATGCTCCACTGTCTTTTGGATCAGACCTTTAGGTCAAAGGCTCCGAGTATGGCCCCTTAAGAAAATCACATGATTCAGTCTGGGCACCTGGACAGTATCACAGCCCTCACACAAATGAAATGAGATTTGTGTGGCGCATATGTATTTGGTGCCTCCTTATACCAGTATTTATGTGTTCAAATAAATAATGTCATTTGGAACAATACAATACGAGTTTTGTTCGCTGAGCTGAATGGTTTGATCATGGACCTTTCATCATTCTTCTGAACGATATCATCATCACAAGAACAATGAAAGCTCCATGACCAAACTATTCAGCTCAAAGAACAAAAATCTATCAAAATCATCCACCTGAGCGACAAATCTTCTCAGTTCTAGGGATTTATAAACCATTCCTAATTGATATATTTTTTTAAATTTAATCTCAATGAAAGTTGCATATAAATAAACCCAGTTTCTAGTTCTGATAGAACTAAATCAATCTAATTGCGATATGTATAGCATTTATTTGGACTGATCTGTTTATGCAAGGTTTTGATTTTCGAGGCAGTTAGTTGAGAATTGTAAACTGAGTTTGTTAACAAGTATCAATGATCGCAAAAATTAGATCAGATAAGACTTTATGTTGATTATCTCACATCAATTGAAATCAATAGTTTACATTTCTTTGCTATACGTTTTATATTATATGTCATGTGCGAAAGAGAGATTAATGCATGATAAGTGCTGTGAAATATTTATGGACTATTATTATGTACATTCTTATTACATAATTAACGAGTAACTAGATTATATTATACTCAAGCTTTCGTTCGACCTACTGTTATACGACTTACCATTAATTACAGTATCCCACACTCACAGAAACTGTATTCTCGACCTTGTACAATTAATATTTTACATTTTGTGGTTTGGACAGTCTGGTTTTCTTGTATATGAACCACGTATGTCTGAAATATACGATTCATACAGCATGGGCTAGTATTTATGTTCTAGAGTAAATGGGTTGGACTAGGCGCAAAATCACTATGCAGATAACTAAAAAGGACTCAAAATGAACACTAAACTGTTCATACTGTTTAATGCATCATTGGTTTAGCACAAGGACAAAGTCATATAAGTTGACAATTTTGTCATGTGATAATTGAGAGGACCTGATAAATCATAACATCATAAAAAGGAATTATTCCGTTCTTCTTCTTGAAAATTTAATTCCATAATTAAAATCATCAACTTGTTATAAATTAAGTTAGTTGTCAAGCCAACATACATACACACATACACACACACACCTTAACAATGTTTTACAACCTAATCACGATCATCATGATTATTAACAAGTATAGTGAGTACATAAAAAACTAAATCATGATCATAATAATAATAATAATAATAATAATAATAATAATAATAATAATAATAATAATAATAATAATAATAATAATGGTAACCTCCTTTTCATATAGAAATAGGAAATAATCAAATTTCCAACAGAATAATAATTGTACTTCATACAAATTATACCCAAATACTTTTGAATTAGACAATAAAAATTTGTGTTTTCCTTTCATTGAATTTGTCTATTTATTGTAATAACATATGATTATAATGTCTGGGATTACTACTTCTAGTACTACTATTATTATTGTCATTATTATTATTATTATTATTATTATTATTAGTAGTAGTAGTAGTAGTAGTAGTAGTAGTAGTAATGGTTATTATATTATATAGATAAAAATAGAGATTTTAGTAAACATTAAAAATTCATTTACTCAAGTGAAACATTTATCTACCGTAATCACCACCACCCCCTTTTCCAAAAATACAAGTGGGGTGAAGCAAAGAAGAAAAAAATGGATGAAAATGTCCCTAAAAGAATAATTTAACAACAATTTTAACGAAATTGTATCCTATGGCTACCCAGAAACTGTATATTACTATTGTACCCAGTTTCTCTCTGTTAATTGTTACTGTGTTTTTTTTATATTTTTTCACAAGCTAAACTAAATAAAATTTAAAAAAGTTTTTTTTCTTGAAAATAATGACTAATGTGACTTGGAAACAGATTTTTTCCCATATAAAAAGAATTTATATTCTATTATTGTTGGTACAAATTGCTTGTTGATATATTAAACAGAATTAAACTTTCAAGCTGATTGTTTAGAATAATGAACGATATTATTTGTTGCTATGTGTTTGAATGACTTTTTTCTGATTAGCGTTTTCTTAGCGAGTTAGTTTTCTATGGGATGGAGTAGCTAACCTCCGCCTTATCCGGGCTTGAGGCCGGCAGTAGCCTTCGGGGGGACTCCAGGCAAAGTTGTGTGTAATTATTAGTAATTCGGAAAAGCTTGTTTGATATTTATGTGAATATATCTTCAATATGAACAAGTGTTTCACGTGTAGTGAGCAACTCGATCAACTGGCTGGAACTGTTGTTGATTTAAGTCCTCCGATGAGATGTGTGTATATTCGCAGTTTAATTAAGTTATAACTCACTGTAACTACTCAATCAAAAAGTATTGATCGAACCAACCAACTAATCAATAATTCCAAATCAAAGGTTGTTTCTATTTTACCGTGTTACTAATGTTACACTGCTTCCCCCCTCCCCTTTAATCGTTGTCACTAAACGATTTCAATAACCTCAAAAGGGAAAACGTTTTCTTTTTGAAGTAACCAAAATAAATGTCGATTCCAGAGCAGTATAGTAATATTTCAACGGGAACATAGAATGATTTTTGTGAATTAATGGAAATCTGTTACATTCTGTGCTCGCTTTACGTTTAGTCATATAAGTGAATGTGATATAATTAACAGCAACGAGAGTACTGGTGGTAGTGCTAATAGTAGTAGTAAAAGTAGTAGCAGTAATAATAATAATAATAATAGCAGTAGTAGTAGTAACACAGATATAATTTGGCTGGCATTCTGTAATTATTTTGGTGATATTAAGGCTTGGTGACTCCAAAATACATGCTTAAACATGATGTCTAATTGGATTGACATTCCGTCGTTCAGTAATCATAATTTAAGTTATATGATTGCCATACAATAATGTTAAGAGCTTCAATTAATAGACCATTTATTTTCAATGAGCTGCTATATTTAATTGAGGTAATATAATTCATAAACATGATTCAGGTTATTTTTCATATGAGCTAATGATTATGATTTCATTCCTAAAGCAATCCTTCTTTTGTGCAATACATATATATGCCAACAGACTGGGCGAGTTTCAACTTATCACGTGCTCATGCCCAAATTTCAAGTGAAAGATGAGAAATTACGAACAAAGAATAACAATTACAAACGTAGTCAAAGTCTCGGCCATGTCTTGGTCTGCATTGATTAGAGACTGTCGTATTATACTGCAGTACATATAGAAATTTTAAGTAGAGAAGTATCTGTTTAATTGGACAACAGATCAAAAGTTTTAATTTCTAATTTAGTTGTTTATCTTGAATTTCCTTTCAAATCTGTTATTTTACTCAATAAAGAGGAACTTAAAAGATTTTTAATGTATCTATCGATTATTTCTTCTCATGTTTTAATAACATTCAATCAAGCACATGGTAATGTATGGGTAGAAACAATTTTACAAGTGTATAGAAATAATTTATTGATTTGATTTGAAACTACATACTTGATCTAATTGCTACATTTCTAAAAACAAGTACAAACTTGAGATTAAATCGTGAACTGTTTAGTTACTCACTTAACTTGTGCCTATTAACCCTCGTGGAGGAACATAGGCCAACCACTAGCACGCCCCATCCAACTCTGTCTTATTAAAACCTTTCCAGCTCTTTCCAGTTGTTATTCATCCTTTTCATAGCTGATTTCCTGCGTGATCTGTTCTTTGGCTCTCCACTTTACCGATTCCCTTCAAGATTCCAAGTTAAGGCTTATCTCGTGATGCAGTTTGATGATTTCCTCAATGTATATGATATCCATCTCCATCGTCTTTTCTTAATTTGCTGTTAAGCTGAAATCTGGTTTGTTCTCTCCCAGAGTACGTTGTTGCTGATAGTGTCTGGCCAACGGATTCGAATCAGGAAACTTAATAAACACTTGTATTTTTCGGACAATGGCTTTCGTAGTTCTCCAAGTTTCAGCTCCGTACAATAGGACTGCTTTGACGTCCGTATTGAAGATTTTGACTTAGATATTGGTTGAAAGTTGTCTTGAGTTCCATATGTTCTTCAATTGTAGGAATGGTCTCTTTGTCTTTCCGATCCTCGCCTTTACGTCTACATCTGATCCTCCTTGTTCATCGATGATGCTTTTCAGACACGTGAAGGATTCTACATCTTCCAGACATTCTCCTTCAAGTGTGATTGGGTTAGTGTTTTCCGCCCATGTTTTCCCTCAAATATCGAGGTCCTCATAATTCAATCGACCACTATAAGAAAGTGTACTGTTTAGTACAAATCTAAATTTAATACCGTGTAGCCACCAACATATTTACTATATATATATAGTGTTTTTAAACAATTTAAATAATACATCTTTATACTACATTAAACGATTACCATTTTGAAAGTTTTTTCATCGAAACATGTTACACTCTCCTGATAATTGAAATAGCTTTCAGACGATATTGATCACCACATTTAAGGTACCAATCGAAATTAATGTGTATTGGACAGATTTTTAGTCTTAGCATAAAACTCTTCAACATTATAACGGAGATCAAACTCAAAGCTTTTAGGTCTTGCTGCTAGTTTTGGATTATGATATAATTGTCTTCTAATTCAATGGATTGGTGATAGAAATGCGATATTTCCCACATGTTATCAATGCCTACTATTTCATTTGTGAAATGTTTGAACTTCACAAGTTAGTCTATGATGGATACCACCAATAATTTAAACCAATCTTGATGAAACATCTTTATCAATACTGAAAATGATTGTTTTGTTATAACTCGTCAAAATTCAAAAAGATGTTTCTTTTTAATTATCTGTCCCTTTATTCATTCAAAGTTGATTTTCAAGAACAGCGACAAGTTACGATTAGCAATTTCAATTTAGAAACTATTCAACATTCATCAATTGTGTTTTGATGGTGGAGAGGGAAAGGTTCGAGAGAAAATGGAGAATAAGTCTACTTTTGTTCGTCATTATTCTAATGGTTTGACGATTCTTCTCTTTCTCTCTCTCTCTCTCTCTCTCTCTCTCTCTCTATATATATATATATATATATATATATATATATATATATATATATATATATATATATATATATATATACAGATTCCTCAATGGACAATGTAGTGATTAGTCAAGTGTACTTCTCAATTAACTTTATTAACATAATCAATTACCTTATTGGTTCATTAATCAATAAATTATACTTTTCTGTATTGTTAAAGATTGAATACTTAGTCTATTATGATCATCATACATTATTATAGAAGAGATTTATTCGAAAACATGTAAATGACCATTTTAAGCGATCATATTTTGACAATACAGATGATTGTGTCATGTTAGAACAATGATTATGATAGTCGGTTAGATATTTCGTTCTCTAAGTTAAATAATGATATTGTTAAGCCATAAGTCAGAATTCATCTTTCGAAAATTTCAACGTTATTTCAAATTACAAACAATGGAATAATCATTCACTGTCATTGATGATAACGGTACTCTATTCATGGTTCAATTCTTCCGTTCATATCTCACTAGATTCGCTGGAATGCACTTTGAAGTTAATTATCAACTGCTTTCCAATTATTGTTTAGTATGGTGGTTTTTGTCAAGATGAAGATGACTTGGATAAAGAAATGACATTAACTAAGGAATAGTTGATAATTGAAAAGATCTAACAACGGTTTTGTCCTAGTTTAAGACTTAGTGGTAGTGAGTAAAACATTTCAATAAGATAATCTTTTTTATCATCAGTGTTATAAATGAGATTTCAATACCATGGAATCTACAGTTTCCAAGGCTTATTTAGATTTGATTATCTTTAGGTTGCATAGCTTATTACGAATACGTTCTTATTATTGACATTTTTACAAATAATGATTTTCGATTAAAAACAACGTTATGAAAATGGAAGTGGATTAATTGATCACTGAAGATTTTACAGTAACCCATACAATACACCAAAAATTACAGAATTATACATTTCAAGTAATACCATCATTAATATCAAACATTTGAAGACATATAAGTGTGACATACATTGTACAACATAATCCTATAACTTCCAACAGATTACTATTTCAGTAATGTATAGGAGAGGATTACAATTATAATAGACCTAAACGGGAAACAATTTCGTTTTATATGTAAAGTTTAAGGTTTTTTGCTTTTAGTGAATGACCATTGTTACCAAGTTTCTTAATGTTTCACATATTGTGAACTCACAGCTGGTGGATGACGTTTGAAGTGATTGGTACTGGGTTCGAGTCCTGCAATGAATATCAACTCTGAGATGTAGGTACATCCAGATGACAAGTCACAAATAGAAAGAAATGCTCGTCAAACTGGATTTCACTGATAACCACTACTCATCTATGCTTCAAAAAGCTTGTGACTTAAGATTGTATCAAGGCAATCCACACAGGATGAACATATTCCAACATGAGACTGTAGTCCTAAATATCAATCAAAAGATTGAAGTAGACAATACATAGTGAATTTATCCTGTAAAATGTTTTAAAATCTTTTTTTTTACATAAAACTCATATCAAATGATGAATATACCAAATTTTAAGGAATAGTTGAACTGATAAATACACCTTAAATAGAAATGACTTTGAATAATAAAGAAAGTTCATTCTTATTTTTGCATTAACCATCGATGATACTATAGAAGATGATAAAAAACGTTTCAGGATTAAATCAAAGTTACATATAATCCCCATGGAATATTCAAAAATGAAGAATATTTGAGCGAACAATTGTGTTTCAATAACTTCATCATCAGACTCTACAGTTATAAGTTCATAATTATTGTGATATTTTACAAAGGCCAAATATACGGCATGGTATTAATGAATTTGACAATGTTATGTATTAAAAAATGGTGCACGTTTGCATCTGTTACGATTTATATATATACTTCAAAATTGTATTATTTGCAAATTAGAAAGGTCATTCCATCAAGGTCAGGATGATTTGGAGTAAAGTGTTCAGTCACAATAAGTAGAATAGTATTATAGCAAAAATGAAAATGCAAAAAACATTGTGTGAATAAAATCGATAGTAAGAGAATCTAATCTTGTCAATTGAGATAATAATAAGGTTTTTGATAGAGATTATGAACCGATTGATGTTAGACCACCAATGAAAACCTGGAAGCACTAGATGGCTGTTTCGTTCTATCGTGGGACTCCTCAGCAGTGCGCGTACACGATCCCTCTAGCGGGATTCGAACACAGGGCCCTCAGTCTCGCGCGCGAACGCTTAACCTACTGGATCACTGAGCCTGCATCCAATGGTGTTAATGTCTAACTTCAACCAATCCACGAATTTGCGCGATCATCTTCTCACGATAGGACGAAACCGCTGTCTAGTGCTTCCAAGTTTTCAATGGTGGTCTAACATCAATTGGTTCATGATCTCCATCAAAAACTTAACAATCTCCACAACCACTATATTGATAATAATAGCTTCAATTGATTCATGATTTCAACTTGTGAAATAATAAGATTGTTGTGTGAATATACTATGTAATAAGTAGGGTGTTATCAAGGTAATTACAATAAACTAATTGGGAACGATGAATGTGAAGATTAAGATAGAGATAATCAAAAATGATGATAAGAATGAAAAAAATTCAATAAACAAAAACAAAGGAAAGGGGGTAAGAGGTTCATAATATTCAGTCTAGGTATTCAGTGAGCCAGTCGTAGGCCAATTTTCTTTATCATTTCATACTATAATAATACAAATGAATCAAATAGATTTTGTTCGTTTAAAATTGTTTCCATGATTATTATTATTCATAATTGGATCACGCTATATAGTTGATTTTACCGGTAAAACTCCTGTCGATTTAGTCATATCTTTCTTTTTAATTATTTATTATCACTAAACAAAAATGCTTATAGTTTAATACGAATCGATTTGATTCAATCTTCTTGTCTTTTTTTGGATAGAAGTAAACTAGTTTCATTTTCATTGAATTCGATCTATTGAACATTGATATGTATAATGATTGCGGTTTATTTAAATTTTCTTCTTTATTTACATTATTTCAATAAATAAGTTTATTGTTTTCAATAATTTGGTTTTGTAATAGCAACATTCACTTTAAGTAATTATTATTATGTTGATATGTATTTGCCCGTAAAAATAAAGAACAAATAATCGAATGTAATTTTGTTTCATTCAGCTAAATATAGATATGTATATGCAAAATCGTGCATGAACGAAAGCTGATAGACTTATTCGAAATAAAGACCAGTGTCAGGTAAGGTTGTTTACTCTCAGCCTTCATCTTTCTCCTGATAATCGATTGGATCATGAAAATGTCAACATCTGAGGAGAAGCATAGGATACAATGGACAGCTAGGATGCAGCTAGACGATCTAGACTTCGCAGATGATCTAAATCTTCTATCAGACATACAACAACAGATTCAGGAGAAGACGAGCAGTCTAGCAGCAGCCGCAGCAGCAGTAGCTCTCAACATACACAAAGGGAAAAGCAAGATTATCCTATACAACACAACATTCACCAATCCAATCACAATTGACGGAAAAGATTTGGAGGATGCAAACACCTTTACATATTTGAGCAGAAACATTGATGAACACGGTGGATCTGATGCAGATGTAAATGCGCGGATCGATAAAGCAAGAGCAACATATTTACAACTGAACAACATCTGGAACTCAAAACAACTGACAATCAACATCAAAGTCACAATTTTCAATACAAATATGAAGACCGTTCTACTGTATGTTACGGAAAATTGTCGGACCACCAAAGCCGTCTTTCAGAAGACACAAGTGTATATCAACAGTTGTCTACGCTAAATGCTTCTGATCTGTTGGCCAGACATTACCAGTATGAAGCTAATGCTGGAGAGAAAAAGCAGATTCCAACGGAGTAATAAATCAAGAATAGGCTCTTGAAGTGGATAGGACACACATTGAGGAAATCATCGAACTGTGTCACAAGGCGAGCTCTCACATGTAATCCTCGAAGCCAAAGGAAGAGAAAAGGAATATTAAAGAACACATTAACGTGAGAAATCGAGGCAAACACACGAGAAGAATGAACTACTATTGGATAGAACTAGAAGAGAAAAAGGCCCATGACAGATTAGGTTGAAGAATGCTGATCGGTGGCCTACGCTCCATTGGAAGTAACTGGTGTAAATAAGTAGGTAATAAAATAATTTTATTCTCTATTTAAATTTGTTCTGTATATAAATTTAAATTCAGGTTCCTTCATTAAAATATTTAAAATGAATTAGACAATTTTGTTTTAATTCATGACAAGAATGAGATTCAGTTTTACTCAATTTTTTAACGTTTATTTAATCAAGCGTTAAATAAGAAATTCTCATTATTAATTAATTGAATGTTAAATATCCCAAAAGATATTTTCATGATCATCGGTAATGATGTTCATCTTTCGATTTAATCAATGTTATTAAGTTGTCATATTTATTGTCTGTTCCTTTTGAACAGAACATTATAGCCTATATACAAATGACTGCTTTTAACAATCTGTACATATATTTCAGTAGAACTCGATATGAATGTTGGGGACGTTAGATCCTCAAAACTCATAGTTTGTAATTTTATCTTTGTGGAGCTTGTATGCACGTGTATGCTTGGGCATTTCTTACCACCTACGTACATAGTTGATTGACAAACTTATCGATTAAATTCACTTGGTATTGTTTTACTTGAATCTTCCCATTGATGTTTTAGGACTGAAATTGATCTGTCTCTTATTGGCATATATGTATACTGTACGTATGCCTCGATATTGCTTTAATTTGCAAGCATTATAAGCAAAGATGAATAGTGGCTAGCTGACGAGTTCCAAACAGGACGAAACGCGCGTCCTGGTTTACACTGCTAGCCACTATCCATCTTTGCTTATTATCGATTAAATGTTTAAAAAATTCCATGGCAATATCGATCATATATATTTTGGATAAATATGCTTGATTTGTGTGCTTGATGAACCTGATATATTCTGGTTGTCTGTAGAATACACTTTCTACATCTTATCCAAGACTTCTGGATCGAGTTAGCTTAGTCGGGTACAACGGACCAGTATAGCTTATCGAGTTTCTGAATCCTTGATCCTTCGTTCCGTTCTGAGTAAGATAAATTAGTAGTAGCATTCAAGATAACGATCATAACAATTAAATCAACAACATTCTTTGGAAAATTAGTTACTTAAATGAATAGAAACCCTTCAAATGTAGTGTTTTCATCATCTCTGTATTAATTAAGTCTTTGGTATAGAAACAAAGAATCTGAGATTATGTGTATAACATACGTTTATTCAAACTTTTCTTTTACCGTGGTTATAATCACTAGTTTCTGTGTTAAACTATCATCTACTTTGTTAACCTTCTAATTGGAATTGATTCCTGAGTTTATTTAATGTACTATATTTTCCAAGCTATATGATCGTGTTGTACAATTCAATTTTAAAAACATTAAGTCTTATTGCACTCTTACGACATTCTTGACTATTCCATTAAGTTTTGTGATGAGTTCATCCTTAGTCTCATCATTACGAGTATTAACTATCAATTAATGTGATATGGTAAGGTAAGTTATTTTGGCTGGTGTACTAACAATTCATTTTCCTTGCTTGTGAATGCTTCAAGCGTAGCTAAGTAAAAGTGTAGTTAGAACTGTCAACAATTCACTCTTGCTCTATATAATCCAAATAATTCGAAGATGTTCAATGATCTGTGGTATTGATTTCTGAAATGCTGAAAAGTTGAAAACGTTTTTGCAAAATTATTTTATTTACGATCCATTCCACTATTATACTCCCTTCTTTTATTCATATCACAGTGTTTATTACTTAATTCAATACTACATAATTGTTCCATCCATTATTTAGTAATTAAAATCTGTGACTGTTCGAGTTCAGTTAGCCAGAAATAAAGTTGTCATTATAGACAACATATAGACGACCCTATAACACAAAATGATGAAAGTTGGAAGTAAGAAATGTTGGATTTTAACTCAGTAATATACATGCTAGCTGAATTCTGCAAGCGTTCTAGTTTCAGCCCTTGGCATTATCGTAGGTGAGCTCTCCTGAGAAGTCACAAACTTGGACGAAATATGTATTTAGTGCTTCTGGGCATCCTATTGACATCAATCCGTCACAAACAACCGCTTACTTTATTTATATATCGGATAATTTCGATTTGATTTCTTTGAAGCCCTAATCAGGTTGGTAAGTGAGACATTGTTATTATGTAAGTTTAAACTCTGGGACACTTAAAGTCATCAAGTTATATCTAAGAACAAATAAATTTTATAAAATAACTATGGGTGCGCACTGCCGAGGAGTCCCAGACTAGGACGAAACGGCCGTTCAGTGATTACAGGTTTTCGATGGGGGTCTAGCTTAGTTTGACTAATAAATTTAACTGTTAAAGTTATTACAATCTCCACAAGTCCTTATCCCGAACTTAACTATATATTTACAAAAAGTAGTTTGCTCTGTTCCTGTTTATGCATATGAAACATGATAATTAAGAACACTGTATATTTGTAGGTTACAAGTATTCGATCGTCCGTATCTTCGAATTATTTCTCAAGCATGTTAAAGCCACTGAGCAATGTTGAGATTAGTCTCAAAGCACTGAATTACGACGGCAAATAGGTTAAGAAGTAATGAATTTTCATCGAATGAAGTGGTTGACTATGTGTTGTATATCCCAAACCACTGTCTATCTCGATGCATAATGCTGTCTGATGTAGAAGTAGTCTGGAGGAGAGCTAGAAGCAATCTAACTTTAAGAGGAATACGAGCAGATGAATTCAGTGACTGCTAGATTGAACTATTGTAGTGAACAAGAACACCTGTAGGACCGATGGAATGCATTTGACAAAAAATCACAGGACTTTTTAATAAAATTTAATAATCATAAAGTAAATGATTAATTTGCAAAGTGTCCATCGATTGTCTCAAAATAACTCAGACTTCATCGTTCTTGCATTTTCAAACAAAATGCATTCTGTTTCCATTCTTTACTATTCGACCCTCTTGTCTCTCTGCTTCCAGACCTTCTGTTCACGACTAACATCACATACTATTTAAGTTAATATAAGTAGCACACACCACACTATATAGATCGGTGCAGACTATCTGGTTGAGGTTCGCGCGATTTTTTTAACCACTTTAAGTGACAAAACTCATAATCTATTTCAATGGAGTAGATGTATTCACTTTTGATTTTGTCTTAGTACTTGTATATCAAAATATCATTTTAATTTTTTTTCTTTATCAACCCACTTATTTCTATTATCATTATTATTACTGAGGATACTATTACCACTTTTACTCCTCTGGGATTTATCTTGATAATTTCATCTCGCTACGCGATTATAGATTGGTAACTTGAACGAATGTACATTTATCCTTAGTTTCACATTGGATGTAATTGGATAACTAACTTGAACCAATCTATAAATAACCTAAATTCACTTGGTGTTGATTTACTTGTATCTTCCCATTGTTATTTAGGACTGAAATTGATCAGTCTCTTATTGACATATGTGCATTCTGTGTGGATTGCCCCGATACAATCTTAAGTCACAAACTTTTCGAAATAAAGATGGATATTGGTTAGCAGCGGCATCCATTTTGACTCACATTTTGTCCTATTTGTGACTCGTCAGCTGGATATACTTTCATGTCAGAGTTTATATTCATTGCGAGACTCGAACCCAGTACCACTCACTTAAAACGCCACCAGACTATCCACTTAGCTACTAAGTCCAGATAGACACACGCTTGTACAGTGGGGTGAATGTAAATGCTTATCAATGTTTTATTTAATTTTTATTCCTTAATAAGTTTTCACATTACTCCTCTTGCTTCTAACTAACTTCTCATCTAATTTTCTGTCCATCTGTAGACAGTAAAAAATAGATATTTTTTATTTATTTTTTAAGTCCATTTGTCTACTTATTAGTAAAAGTTGAATAAATTCATTTTAGTGTTAAGATAAATTGGACACTTATTTTAATTAATTCCAAAGATGAAATACTGTAAACATTTGAATATCTCTTCCACTTAACGTCTGAATACAGGAAATTGATATTTGGTGGTTTAAAATAGGTACTTCATTACTTGGTAGTTTTTATTAATAGAAATAATATATCAATAGTTGAGATCATGAGTCAACTAAAACTGGACCAACATAGAAAACCTTGAAGAACTGGACAGCCGTTTCATCCTATTGTGGGACTCCTCAACAGTGCGCATCCACGACCCCGCATCGTGGTATTCGAACCCAGGACCTATCAGTCTGACGCGCGAGCACTTAACCAATAGACCACTGAGCCGGCCGGCATCCAACGGTGTAAATGTCTAACTTCAACTAGTCCACGAAATTGACCGACACATCCACCGTTCTAATCACTACTGAAGAGTCCCATAATAGGACGAAACAGCCGTCCAGTGCTTCCAGGTTTTCAGTATTGGTCTAGCTTCAATTGACTCATGATCTCAACTGTTGAAATTACTACAACATCCACTAAACCACTTTTGATACATAATTAATATATACAACAAAGAGACCATCAAACATTTACGTAACTAAGATACAATTAACTCAATAAAATAGAAACCATCCAATAATACTCCCCACCCCCATTCTACTTATTTTTAAACTGTTAAAATGATAAAGAACAAATCCATTTAAATTTATAATTTAATCTATCGGTGTTGAATCTCAACTGGGCATTTCCCCTTCCCTTAGAAAACATAAAATCAATCAGTAATAACACATTTTAAAAAAAAAACTAAGATATAAGTATACAGTTACACTCATATACTTAAATAAAACTTTTATTATATTTCCACTTCTCCTTCTTTCACTCCCTACCACCCTCCCTCCTTCCCTCTCCCCCCTCTCTTTCTCCCTCGCTCTCTCGCTCCCTCTCTCACTTTCTACTTCCCTTTCTCTTATATAAGAAGATTAAATTATAGATCATTTCTCAGTTGAGTATTTTAAATATACATATATATATATTTCCACTTTCAATGGTATCTCTTGAGAAAATTAATAAAAATCTATTTTGATTTTTCATTTAAATAATAAGAATATAAATTTAAAACAAAAAGAAAGAAAAAAAAATTAAATTCTATTCAAAATTTGGTTATAATATTCAACAGCAATTACAAAAATCAGTAAAATAAACATCTATCATCCTTTATTGTTAAACAAACACATATCATTGAAACAGATCATAAGATTGATCTTAACTTCGGCTATTGTGGTGTAGTATAAAAGTGCTCTTGATCAATCAAAGTCCTAAATAACAATAAGAAGATACAAGTAAACAATATCATCAGTTTAGGGGTTGTAGAGATTGTTAAGTTTTTGATTGAGATCATGAATCTACTGAAACTAATTCGTGAATTGATTGAGGTTAGTCATTAACACTATTGGATGGCGGCTAAGTGGTCCAGTAGGTTAAGTGTTCGCGTTCGAGACTGAAAGCCCTGGGTTTGAATCCCGCTAGACAGATCGTGGATGCGCACTGCTGAGGAGTCCCGCAATAGGACGAAACAGCCGCCGAGTGCTTCAAGTTTCTCAATGGTAGTCTAAAATCAATCGGTTCATGATCTCAATCATAAACCATATCAAGTGAATTTAAGTCATAAGATTGATCTTAACCCTACATTTTTTGTGTTGTATGTAAGTGTAAAAAGGTGTATTGAAGCATTAGACACACGCAAGTTCAATCCCCCTATTCATGAACTCAAAAAGTAGTTTGTTCCCGTTTCAAACCTACCATGGAAATAATAACTTATTATTCAGAGTGTTCAGTGGTGAGTGTTTTCATATTATCCTTGTCACCTGTTACCCTCCATTTCTAGTCTAGTTGACCTTCCATTTTTATATATAAATGTTCTTAACGAGTATATAGCGTGTGATCAGATTGTTCGAAATGTATTGGGCTAATATATCTACATTGTTCTAATAAACTTCATCTTATTTTACTATCGAAATAAAAATACCTTGATTTAGTAAAGGTAATAAAAGTTTTTCTTTTACAAAAAAATATATATACTCAAGATGTTTCTATGAGTAAATCTGAAGGTAACATTATTTTTGATTAAGCATTATCCAACAACAAGAAAAAACCATTTCTCATGCACAACATGATTTGGTAAACAGCTACTTATAATTAAAATAATTTTTTCTCTTATGTTTAATCTTCACTTGCCGCTGTTTTACTTGTATCTTCCCATTGTAATTTTAGACTGCAATTGATCAGTCTCACATTGACATATGTGCATCCTGTGCCGACTGCGTAGATATAGCCTTAAGTCACAAGCATTTTAAGCAAAGATGTATAGTGGCCGTCAGTGGAATCCGGAACAAGCGTTTCTTCCTATATAGGATTCCTCAGATGGATATACCTGCATCGTAGAGTTGGTGTTCACTGTGTTCGCCGTTCGCTTAAAACGCCATCGTGTTATCCACTATCGCGTTAACAATTCCACAAGCAGTTGGGTATCAGGATATAGTAGCTAAGTGGATGGCGCGTTGGCATTTGAAGCGAACGGTACTCGGTTCGAGTCCCGGGGTGAAAAGTAACTCTGGGATGTAGATAAATCCGGCTGCCGAGTTTCAAATAGAAAACGCTCTTCAAACTGGATTCCACTACTAACCACTATCCAACTTTGCTTAAAAATAAGTTTTATCTTATTATCTTATTTTCAGGTGAAAACAGTAGGAAAAATTCCCTTTTTCTAAAGAAGAAATTTACACATTAAGAAAACAAAACCATAAACAAATATTTGTCGGTAATTAACCTACAAATGATCTATGATTTCTAAGATAATATGTGCATTTAAAAAGATATAAGAAAACATTAATACATTGATGATATACTTAGATGAATCAGAGAATCTGAATATAAGACTTCAAATTTATTGATTCACAAATAACCTTTAAAAAAATTCTTTGCATATTTATTTTGTTTATCAGAAAGAGGGTTTTGTGGAGATTGTACCAAATTAATAGTTGATAAATTCATGACTCGATTGAATCTAAATCACTATAGAAAACTTAAAAGCATTTGGATGACCGTTTTTTTCTAGTATGGGACACTTTAGTAGTGAACATCCATGATTCTGCACGTGGAACTTTAACCTACGACCTTCAATCTCATACGCTACCATGTAACTTGTACACTATTGAGACAGTATCTAGTTTTTTTTCTATGGTGATCTAGCTTTAATCAACTTATGGATTCAACTATTAAATTATTTATTTTTTGCAAAATATTCTGTATATAGGTGTGTAATTTTGTTCATTAAAGCGATTCATATTTTACTGACTAGCACTCAAATTGATAAGTGAACATCACCTGGTCACAATTCAGTTGAATGATCGATCGCACAAATATCACAATTCATACAATTATTCACACAAGGTAACTAATAACAACTGATCACTTAGTGAATAAAATATATGGGGTTCAACAAGCAAACTTAATGAATGTGACTTAGAACAAGTTATATAATCGAACAAAAAAATTTTAAAATTAGATCCTCATCAAAATTTACTCTACAATGCAGGAATATTTATATGGATATATGAAGTTATTAAACCAATCAAGGTAGTTTATAAGTTAGTGATAACAGAAAGAAGGGTATCATTAAATCAATATGTAGTCCTGTTCTATCACACTTGATCATCATCGGTTATGTAATGGATACAAATAGGTAATTTTAGGTAATTTATCATATTCCTGTCAGTTTACCTTATGTGGTCCGATCTTGTCTCCTATAAATGGTAGAAACTATTTGGATTTAAGCTAACAATCTAAGTCTTTGTGTTCATAAGAAATTTGTAACACCCTTATCTTTTTCTTGGTGAATCAGTCTTAATAAATGGTATTACTCATTCTTATTTTCCATATTCTCGTCGCGTTTATTTTCTAGTAATCCGTTTTTTTCAAATATACCCTTGACTACCTAATTATGTGAACATTTCTTATTAGACGATTTAAATGATTTTTAAAGAATGTTATTTCAGTACCGATTTTCCTCAGTCAACAAATTCCTTATTATTGAACACTGATTCAAGCCTCTGTTATTCTTATCATAAATAATAAACCTGTCGTCATACTATCAATAGATGAACGATTTCGCAAATGATGGATTGATCATCGTTAGATATTCACACCGTTGGATGCCAGCTCAGTGGTTTAAAGGTTAGGCATTCTCGCTCGAGACCAAAGGTATCGGGTTCGAGTCCCATGTGCGGGATCGTGGGTTCGCACATCTGTGGAGTCCCATATCAGGATGAAACTGCCGTCCAGTGTTTCCAGGTTTCCAATGATGGTCTAGCTTACATCAACTCATGAATTCAACTATTCAAATTACTAAACAAATCCCCATTCTAACCATACTATCAATTTGCATAGTTTACTTATCATGTTTAGTTGCATTATCTGTTTTTTTTTGTTATCACTGACTCGTAAACTTACCTGGATTGGTTTAATAATTTCATAAATCCATATAAATATGATTAGATATTAGAATAAACTTAGATAAAGAACCAATTAGAAACAATATTGTTCTCATTTATATGATATTGGGATTTATAAAAACGCCTATTGTAAAGTTTATTTCGATTGAATTACTTGGCCAACAACATTGACTGTGATATCTGAAGTATAATTTAAAACTGAGTACAGAAATCTGTAATTAAATAATGAATTTGATTATAAATTACTAATAGATATTGCTTTTTCTCAATTTAATAGGCTGAAATTCTAAGTATAAAAATGATCGTAGATACCCATAATAATAATAATAATAATAATAATAATAATAATAATAATAATAATAATAATAAGAAGAAGAAGAAGAAGAAGAAGAAGAAGAAGAAGAAGAATGTCCTTACTGGTGATCAACTTAAATAGATGATTCTGTGAGTTCTAATAAGAAGCTGAGACTGTTGACTGTAACTGTGACAGTTACACATATGTAGTATTAGATAAAAGTTTAACAAGCTTTAAAATTGATTGGAATTATCGATTTGAGCTCAGAAGTCACAATCATAAGGAGTTTGAAACTAGGACGAAACAGATTTTCACTGCTTCGTGAAATTAAATGATTATTTAACTTCAGGCAAATAGAATCATGAAAAGATATATGTTTGTTTATAGGCTTCGTTTCACTAAGAACTCATAAGCTTAAAATTAAATGAATCATATGAATCAACGTAGTATAAACTGTAGCTTGAAACTCATGGATTTTAAAATTAAATTCTCGGATAACCTGTTTTACAACTGACATACACGTAAACATCCTTGTTCTTTACTCAATTTAATTAATTGTGTGTGTTGCCATCAAAGTATACCTAAGTAGCATCATAAATAGTTTAAAATTATTCTGTAAGAAGGTATTTTTTCCCCTTCCTTATTCATTCTTTTAAGAAATTCGAGCTGTTAACTTCGAAATCCTCAATATTCCAAAACAGTACTGTATAAGAGTATCTGGCTGACATTTATTGGAACACCACATTTTTGTCTCAAAAAAAATCCTAATCGAATGTCTACTAATCTCAATACACCATATTTTCTCCTGATAGTTATTTACTACAATCAAACAAATAGTACAGAATAAAGGAAATATTTATTTTATAATTATTGTAACAGTAAACAAAGGTGTATTTAACTGAAATGAACTAAATAAAACAAACTATTTTTATAAGGAAAATATGGATAGTGGTTAACAATGGTCTCCAGTTTGACGTGTATTTCGTCTTATTTGGGACTTCTCACCTGAATGTACCTGTGTTTCAGAGTTGGTGTTCACTCTAGCACTCGAACATCAACTTTGGGATATAGGTACATCCAGCTGACGAGTCCCACTGTTAGCCACTATCCATTTTTGCTTATAAAGCTTGTGATTTAAAGCAATATCAAGGCAATCCGCACAATATACATATATGCCAATAAGAGATGAGATCAATTGCAGTCCTTAATAACAATAAGAAGATATACAAGTAAACAACATCAAGTGAATTAACTCTTTTTTTTATTCTAAATATATATAAATTGTAAATTCGATCATAATCTTTTAATTATTATTCTTTCAAGGCTCAATTGATCAACTCATTTATAATTGATTCTTTTAATCATTTATTCATGCTCATCCAAATGGAACATATTAGCTATTAACTAGATAATCAATAAAAACCACAGTATATTAACGACAAAAAGAAAAGAAGAAAAAAACCAATAAGCTCAGTATCCATACCCATTTTGTATCGTTTCTATGTTGTTTTTATTTTATAACACAAATTTTTTTCTTACCTTCGGGATTTATCGTCACATGGTCTTGGAAACTTAATTTTTTTCAGCCAACTAAACAAAAAAAATTAAAAGAAAAAACAAAAAATGTATCCATATTCAAATTTTAATTTTACAATACAGACCAATTACTAAATAGTAAAAATGAAACATAATAATATTCTGTTATTATTAAAGAAATTGCCCGGATACAATCCATTTTCTTTTTTTCTACTTTTTTTCTTTTTTTTGATTTTCTACTATAAAAGTAATAATCAATTAAGATTTATTGATTTTTTTAGGATGAGGATGGGGGTGGGGGGTAAACTTTTTGTCCTAATTTTTGAACATTTTAAATTGCATTAAATTTTCATGGTTGTTTTATTTTGTTTTTGTTTTTTTTTTCATTTTAGTCGACGCTTTTTTCTTCTTTTCACTGAAGAAAGTAAAAATGTTTTTTGATTTAACATTTTGGATTGTGTGTGTGTGTGTGCGTTTGTGGTTTTTATTTTTGTTGTGGTTACATTTAATTCCAGTTTCTTTCAATTTAACAATTAGTTGCTGATTACGTAATCCACTACATTTTATATTATGATTATTATTATTACTCTATAGATTGATATGAGAAATTTAATAGATTTTTGTTTTTGTATCCCAGTTAAATAATAATTTGGTTGTGTATTTATTAATGGTATGGTGAATGGATAAATAATTAGGAAGTAGACTCAATCATTTCATTATTATTCAATATATATCAGAAACGTGAATTAAGGCTTAGAGAATAAACATTTCAATAATGACTGCGTTCTGGATTCCTCCTATTTGAGACTCGTCAGCCGGATGTACGAAAGGTAAGTCCTGGATTTCACTGCTAGACACTATACATCTTTGCTTATCATAACTGTGAAGTATTTGGAAGAAAAAATGAATTATTTTATCTTTTTGAATTATTGACATCTTATTCACTTCAGAAACCGTCTTGGAATATTAGTTATATAAACAGTTTATTATATTCATTCGATTAAACACTAAACTATGCTTTGGTAAATATTTTTAGGCTTTTGAACCAAAAGCACATTGAGTATTCACTTGTTATTGTTTACTTGAATCTTCCCGTTGATGTTTAAGATTGCAATTGATCAGTCTCTTATTGGCATATGTGCATACTGTGTGCATTACTTCGATATTGCCTTAAATCACAAGCATTATAAGCAAAGATGGATAATGGCCGACAGTGAAATCCAGGAACAGCGTTTCATACAACTGACTAACAAGTCCCAAATAGGATGAAACCTGCATCCTGGATTCAAGTGCTAGCTACTATCCATCTTTGCACATTGTGAAAATTATTATTATTTATAGCTTTATTCAATATTATATTTTTTGTAAAATATAGAATTCTCAGTGCAATGTATCTCAACAAGGTTCCGTTTCTTACTTCTTGGTCGATCCTAACGATAAATATTGAGTGACCGCCGATTGAATGCTAATAGTTCAGTCAGTCGATATCCAACTAATGTATATTCTTTTTGATGCATATTGCCAGTAACCGCGATATCTCTGATTGGGCACTTTTGTAACTTTCACAACGAAAGGTTGTACACTTTTCAAAAACGCTCCTGAAAAGGTTATACGATTAACAGACAAAGGATGTATTAGAACAAACGAAATTGGATAACGTGTTGAAATATCTAGATGGCAAGTACAGCTAATCCAGATGTTCGAGCAGGCTACCAGATTAATATAATATAAGAACGTCAAACTTCTTTACTAATAACAACTATGTTAGCATAAGTTAAATAAATTAAATTCAGAGTTCATTTCATAACATGGAAAATCTGGAAGCACTGGACGACCTTTTCCTCCTATTGTGTGACTCCTCAGTTGTGCGCACCTACGTCGCGGTATTCGAACCCAGGACTTATCATTCTTGCGCGCGAGCGCTTAACCACTAGAAACTTGATCTCAACTATTGAAATTACTAAAATCTCCACAAAACCCTTTCTGATACTAAACACTTTTCATTCGTAGATACTATACACTGATTACTATGTGCACACTGACAATGCAGCTGAGTAAACATAACTTCAGATCTTATTTACTTGTTTAAACAATGAAAATTAAACTGTTAGTAGCCCACGATTACATAACATAACTAGATATGAATTCATTATTGGTACAAGTCGTTTAACATGTCTAAAATACGGAATTTTGTGTAATGTATAAACACTAATCCGTTCTAAAACACATTATGATTCACATAATACTGCTTTGATGACCTAACATTATCGTCTAATATTTCTCAATATTTCCAACCTTTTTCACCTATACTACTTACATATACTCTTCATCGCTTATATTACTACTCTATATGTTCAACTCAATCATATAATGTTCCTATTCTATTGTTATTATCAATGGGTTTATTTTAATTATCTTTATTGTTTAAGAAAATTAAAATCCTCTTTGATTATTTAAGCTTTCATCTCTTTGATCAGGTTTAAACACAATTTTCTATCGTTGAGTTCATGAGTCAATTAAAGCTAGATCATCATGGAAAAGCTGGTAGCACTGAACGGATGTTTCGTCCTATTATGCTATTATCTAATTAATGAATCAGATCACATTTTTTCAATGTATACAAACAATTGTCATCCGGTTCATTCTAGGTCAAACTTGAAACATGTTCTGTTTTTCTTATTTGATGAATATGAATCAATATGTAAAATATCATTTCAATGGTTGAGATCACGATTTAATTGAAGCTAAACGACCATGGAAAATCTTGAAGCATTGGACGACGACGATCGTCCTATTGAAATTACTAAACTATATCTACAAAACCCTATCTGATCAAAGTATGATTATTTGCAGGTAGAAAAAAGAGTAATTTAATTTATGTATTTGTTTGTTTGATGTCCTTTATTAGGTTGAATATAGATTATTCAAAGTTTTCTCAATTTAATTGGATATTTAGATTTTCCTTTTTTATTAAGTGCAGTAGGATTCAGAAATAGTCGATCAGTACGAGATCATTAGATTATTGTCTATAGTTAAAGTTCCTTCCGTAATTTGAACCATTGAGTTAGTGTTAATTGCTGCAATTCCAAATTTAATAAATTCGCGGTATAACGTGATGATGTACACCATCAGAAAGATATCACTACGTGTTCATTGCTTCCTGGTCCCCATTAATACTCAAGGTAGGACTAATTTATCATGAATACAGTCAAATTATCCCGTTCATTCTAATCGTTTTAAATAAGTTTGATATAAGTGGAATATTTAATTGTGTATTTTCATCATACACTCCATTATTATTACTGTTATATGATGACAACTTTGTTCAGTATAGCTAATCATTATAGGCAAAGATGGATAGTGCCTATCAATGAAATCTAGGATACGCATTTTACCCTGTCTTAGACTCGTTAACTGGATGTACCTACATCCCAGAGTTGATGTTCACTTCGGCACTTGAACCCAATACCATTTGTCGCAAACGTCATCACATTATCCACCTTACTATTGAATCCAGACAGCCATTAGCTTTTGCAATAAGATGACAAATCTCAATTAAGATAAAATGCTCATTCAACACTTCACTACTAACTGCCATCCATTTTTATCTTTAATGCTTATAAACTTAATATGATATCGAATCATTTAAGGCACAAGATACACATATACCAATAAGAGATTGATCAATTACTATTTTAAACATCAGTAGGAAGATCTAAACAACCAATAGCCATTCACTCTTTTAGTAAAGAAATTTATTTACTTTCATCGGTTCTTTAAATATTTTACAATTTTTAAGCAAATATGGATAGTGGCTAGCAGTGGAATCCAGTTTGACGCCTGTCTCGTCCTATTTGGGACTCGTCAACTGGATGTACCTGCATCTTAGAGCTAATGTTCACTATGGAGCTCGAACTTAGTACCGTTCACTTCAAACATCATCGTATTCACCACTTAGCTACTAAGTCCTGATAGCCACTTGCTTGTGCAATGGGGTAACGTTTGAATTTACTTCGTGTTGTTTTACTTATATCTTCCCATTGTTAGTTAGGACTACAATTGATCAGTCTCATGTTGGTATATGTGAATCCTGTGCGGATTACCTCGATATAACCTTAAATCATAAGTCTTTTAAGCAATGCGCACAGAATGTATATATGCCAACATGAGACTGATCAATTGCAGTCCTCAATAACAATGGGAACATACAAATAAAACAATCATTCTATATTCATATTGGGATAATTAATATGAATATACCATTTTTATTAATGGTTATAATGAATTATTAATAAGCAAAATGAATTAGGAAAACTAAATCAAGATCAAAGTTACAACCACAAAAACAAAAAAAAGAAAGATTTTAATGTGATTTTCCAATTAGATAAGAAATAATAATGATCATTATTATAAACTAGAAATATATAGAAATTACCTTAAAGTGATCATAATTATTAAACAATCAGATTTATAATAATAAATAGAACTATTAAGTGAATAGTAATGGACAATATAATGGTATAGTGGAAAAAAAAAGAATATCCCATAGATAATATACATGATTTGTGAATTAAATAGAGAGATAATGCATAGTAAATAAGAATCATATTATAGTCTATAATGATAATATTGATATATATCGAGGAAGCTGGAATAATGAAAATGGAAATGCTTACTGGTATAATTCTGGTCAACTAGGGTGTATGGTACCTGTGTGTTTGTGCCACAGGATTGAACTGTACTATTCAAATTGTAGTGTTAAAGTCTATATGCTGTCTGATTCTCCTGTGAAACTGGATTGAGCTGTACTATTTGAGCTAGAAATTTTAAACCTGGGTAGTGTCTGGCTCTCTTGTTGAATGGGATTGAGTTGTATTGTTTGGATTGTCACGTGAAAGTTTGGATGGTGTCTAGTTCTCCTGAAGACCAATGTAAAATTACCCTGGCCCACAACGGTAATATTATATAAGCGTGGTACAATTTAATTGGAAGAAACACATTTACTCATAATATTCATAACATTTTATCAAAGTGAAATCATCTTATAACAGACTTTTATTTGTTTATTTTTAATTACATAGATATTGGTACAAGGAGGCACCAAATACATATGCGCCACACAAGTCTCATTTGATTTGTGTGGGAGCTGTGATACTGTCCGTGTGCCCAAACAGAAACAAGTGATTTTCTTAAGGGGCCACACTCGGAGACTTTGACCTAAAGGTCTGATCCAAAAGACAGTGGAGCATCGTAAGAAGATGCAGTCCCATGGTAGTAGACAACTTTTAATAAACACTTGTGTCTTCTGGATGATGACTTTAGTGGTTGTCCACGTTTCGGTCCCATGCAGTAGAACTGTCTTAATATTTGTATTGAAAATCCTGACTTTGATGTTGGTTGGTAGTTGATTTGATTTCCAAATATTCTTCAATTGTAGATATGATTTTATTGCTTTGCTAATCGGCGCCCTCACATCTGCATCAAATACATCGTATTCATCAATGATGCTGCCCATCACTTTCAATATATGTGTTTATTATTGATGGAGTTAAAAATGATGTATTTTATTATATAAGTTTGTATAAATTTAGAGCCATTAATAGAAGACAAAAGCTTGATATTAAAAAGGATAAATGAATTCAGTATATTAAATCATATGAGATTTCTTCTTATTTCAGTAATGAAAGTAAATTATCTTTCACGAATATATATATATATATATATATATATATATATATATATATATATATATATATGCATAAACCATGCTTAATATTGCCCTATATATGACTCCAATTAGATCGTTTGATGATTATTATCGAAATATTCATATCTTCAATCATCGTATATAATCATCGACTTAACTCATGTAAGTGAATACGAGAATGAAATTTGAATGAGTATATTTCACACAATCGCTAATCGGAAGGGGAAGCAAAACGTAATGACACGCAATAGAGAAGGCAAGTGAGCCAACTTCAATGTGTGTCCTTTCGTTTTCTTTCTCTTTCCAACCAACGGTTATACTAAATGTACACATTCGAAATCCATTCTCGTATCTGACATATTCCGTTATTCAATGACTTAAAGTCAATGATAATATACAAGGATAGCTAATATGTATACTTCAATAACAATAATCGCATCATCGAACTGGAGTAAGTTCTCGGACCACCAAGATATATATATGATTGATCTAAACCTATTAAAGCTATATTTTCTATAATCTAGTGCTTACATAGAACGTAATTACATTTAAAATGAACTCTTACATTTTTATCAGGAAGAGTTTTGTAGATATTACATTAATTTTAATAGTTGAGATCATGAGTCAGTTTAAAGCTAGACTACCATGGAAAACCTGGAAGCACTAGATGGCTCTTTCGTCCGAGTATGCCACTCCTCAGCAGTGCACATCCACGACCCCATCTCATGAGACTCAAACCCAGGACACATCAGTTTGGCGTATGAATGCTTAACCTCTAGACCACTGAACCGAGCGGCATCCAACGATGTCAATGTCTAAGTTCAACCGATGCACGAAATTGAGCGACACATCGACCATTATCTTCATTGAGTTAATATCTCACAACAGACCTAGTTGAACTCCACTGGTCGGTACTTCTCACTAGAACTCTAAGAAATATCTCTTGTAGACCGTCACTAGTGAACATATGTTGATTAATATCAGAAGGGGTTTTGTGGAAGAACTAACATTTTCCTCTAAAGTTTCATGATACTTATTTATGTATTTTTAGTATAGACAATAATTATCCCTTAGTTTCTATTTTTAATAAATTTTTTGCTGATTAAATACTGGTAGGAAATTACTTTTTAAGTCATGAACATTTATCATTGATTACTAACGTTTGTTTTAATTTTGACAATATTTACTAACAATGAGACAACTAACCAATAAACTACATAAACTGTTCAAGTGAAAAAAATTCACCCATTTTCAACCCACTAATCATAAACTAAGCCCACTATAGAGTGAACTTTTATTCACATTTAAAATGTCACATGATAATTACTTACTTACTTACTTACTTACTTACTTTTGCCTGTTGCTCCACGTGGAGGAGCATAGACCAACCACCAGCAGTCTCCATCCAATACTGTCATGTACAATCCTTTCCAGCTCCTTCCAGTTGTTATTCATATTTTCCATAGCTGATTATATTTCTCGACGTAATATGTTCTTCGGCCTTCCTCATTTCCAATTCACTTCAGAATTCCAAGTTAGGGCTTGTCTCGTGATGAAGTTTGATGATTTTCGTAATGTATGTCCTATCCATTTTCATCGTCTTTTCCTAATTTTCTGTTCAGTTGGAAGCTAGTTTGTTCTCGTCCACAGATTGGCGTTGCTGATAGTATCCGTCCAGCGGATGTTGAGTATCTCGTGTAGGAAACTATTGATAAATACTTATACCTTCTTGATGATGGTTGTAGTAGTTCTCCAAGTTTCAGCTCTTTTCAATAGAACTAACTGTCTTGATGTTCGTATTAAAGATTGTGACTTTGATAATGATTGAAAGTTGTTTTGAGTTTCATATATTCTTCAATTGTAAGAATGCAGCTTTTGCTTTGCTCACATGATTACTACCTATAAAAAAATACAAAAGCCTAATATTCAATGAATAGTATATCTTATTATGTACATAACTAAGAGTTATGTAATAAAGAATTAAACTTGAGTAGTAGTAGTTTTATGGTTAATAGATGGTAATTCATAAAGACTGAAAGATATTGGGATATTTATTTATAGAAAGGAAAACTTCAACTTTGAAAAAAAAAACACAACGAAATATGTAAAACACCCTTAACCATATTGTTAGTTATATACATAATGGAGGAATATGCAAATTGATTCCTTTGAAAAAATCCGTACAAAATCTTACATTCTAATCTTTCTTACTTATTCTTATTTTTAGAAAGAATCCATGGGAATGAAATTAAACATACAATGAATGTCTTTAAAAAAAATATATGAAAACTATAAATTGAATACTTTGTATGCATGTCTTTCATCAATTGTCTCTTTTTAAGTGGCCTGAGATCTGACTCCTATTAAATTGTATGAATGATTGTTATTGATATATACATATGTCGCCTATCCTCGTATATAATCATCGACTTAAATCGCTTTAGTCAATAACAGACTTAGATAAGTCAAATAATGAGAATGGACTTTTGAATACATATATTTTGTATATGGAGCGAATGGAATAAAGAGAAGAGGAACGACGCACAGTGGAGATGGCTAGTAAGCCAACTCATTTTCAGCCAGGCGTTAATCAATACTTATAGTTACACAAAAACAAGTTACAAACATTTGATGAATGGGGTAAGAAGTGTACACACACGCTCATATAAAAACAGTCAGGGTTGATGAGCGAGTAATTAACAAGGTCAAAAGGTGACTCAAGTAGAATGAATAGATCAAGCTGTTCGAAAGCTAGAATAAGGTATATGGGCTTAACATAACAAACGACACTACACTCTTATAAACTTCATCGTTCATTTATTTCTATTGTTAATGAAATTACTTTCTGTTTACATTCCTGTTCTCTCCAACTCGATCTTCTTAAACTTCTGCTGCCAGGCATTCCACATTTGCTTGGTGTTAAATACTACTTATATCTGTCAACAAAGTAGCATATATCACAAATATATTGTTTCATTCATAAAATGTGAGATATAACACTAAAAGAATTTATTTACCATAAAAATATTCACTTAGTTAAGTGACAGTAAACAAATATTTCGATAATCGAAATCTTCTAAATGATCTGGTCATTTAAAATATTTCTTAGGATGATAAATTAATGAGAGCTGTGTTTTGAATCATAGATTTTGTCCACTTGGTGTTGCTTTACTTGTATCTTTCAATTTATATTTAGGACTGCAATTGATCAGTTTCATGATGATATATGTGCATCTCGTACAGATCGCCTTGATGTAGCCTTAAGCCACAAGCATTTTAAGCAAAGATGGATAGTGGTTAGCCGTGGAATTCAGTTGGACGCGCGTTTTGTCCTATTTCGGACTAATCAACTGAATTTACCTACTTCCGAGTTGATGTTCACTTCGGGACTCGAACCCAGTACCGTTCGCCTCAAACGCCATCGCCTTATCCACTTAGCTGGCGTTTGAAGTGGACGGTACTAGGTTCGAGTCCCAGAGTGAGCATCAAATCTGGGATGCAGGTACATCAGGTTGATGAGTCCGAAATAGGACAGAACGCGTGTTCCGAATTCCACTGGTAACTATTATCCATCTTTGCTTAAAGACTTGATGTTTCACTGAATATCAATGATTTTCATTTGTGTTTTTTGTCAACTACTACATCTTCATTAAATCTTGAACAAAATAAAATATTTCACTTATTATAACAATGTCAATAGATGGTCAAGTGTAGACAAGATGAAACAACTTCTTATCAACATCAATAATTAGGAAAATTAGATTTAAATGATCAGTAAGTGAATCAATGAATTTCAGCTTTATTGATTTTCAATAAATGTATAAAATAGAAGGTATAGTAATTAAACATTGAAAAAGTGTATTAAATAAAGATAAACCAAATTAGATGGCATTTTAATTAAGTTACTAAGGATAGAATTAAAGATAATTGATAGATGTTCCTGTGTTCAAGAGTAGAAGTTCCTAGATAGACTAATGTTCATTAGTATTGCTTTGAATTCTAACGTCATATCGATATTTTATCTGAAATACAAATTCATAATAGAATTGATCTAAATAGCTAAGTAAAGGTTTGGTGAAGAAATAATTAGCCAATTTAATGCAAACTGGTCTTAGTATCAGTATAAAATAATCCTTTTCAATTATGTATCGAATCAGTAATTTTTTGACAAAGCTTGTCAGACTTGAAATCCTTCAAACGGCGGAATCAGTAGCCATCCGAATGAAGAAACCGGAGTTACGCGTACAAAAGTAATATCTTCAGCTGCTTCTCATCCCTTGACCAAGCTCAAACCCAATTACCTATTAAATGACCTCATTTGACTATTATACTTACGACCTTTAATAGTCAAATGTAATCTGTTACTTTTGATCACAAATCTTTGTATTACTTTTATGATTGTTATTACTATTGGTTAAACACCATTATTAATCTTCCCGATACATGATTCATGCAAGTTGCATCCCATCCCTTCTTATTACGTCTTACTAATTTTTCACACAATTTGGTCTTCCATTAAACATTTGATCGAATTGTAATTGCACTAATATTTCTCTCAGCCTATCTGACTCATATTCATTCTGACAAAGGATCTTAAATTTTCACTTAACACATAAGCTGATTCACGTTAGCATTCAATCAACATTAACAATTTTATTCTATTTTATAGTTGAATTCATGAATCATTTGAAGCTAGACCACCATGGAATACCTGGAAGCACTGGATGGCAGTTTCGACATATTGCTGGACTCCTCAACAGTGCTCATCCACGTTCCCGCCAAGCGAGACTCGAACCCGAGACGTATCAGTCTTGCGCGCAAACGCCTAACCTCCACAAGAACCCTCCTGATAATAATGGAATTCAACCAGAGCTGCTGTGAGATAGTGACTCACTTAAGAAGATGGTGGCCAATGGCTCAATCTTGTGTATTGGTTGAAGTTAGATCTTAACATCGTTGGATGCCGCTCGGTTCAGCGGTCTAGAGGTTGAGCATTCGTGCGCTTAGGTACAGAGTTCGAGTCTCGCAAGGAGGGATCGTGAATACACACTGCTGAGGTGTCCCATACTAGAATAAAACGGCTGCCCAGTGTTTCCAGGTTTTCAATGGTGGTTTAGATTCAATGGATTCATGATCTCAACTATAAAATCGCTAAAATCACAAAACCCTTTCTGATAATTATTTTATTTTGTTTGACAATCCTAAATTCACATGCTTTAAGCAATGCACCCAGCCATTTTTCGAATTATTAACTTGAATATATAAATGCAGAACCTGATAAGAATTTACCGAAAAAATATTCTTCATTCAAACACTAGCCTTTTAATATAATGAGGATCTTTATACAATCTAAATCTGTTACTAAGGTAAGTCTATAAAAGCATTAAGTTTCATTCATGAAACTATCTATACACTACATTATAGGGTAACTATGATAAATATTACTTATATATTAAATAATATCTTCTAACATTTAAATAACCTTCATATTCATATTTTATTCAGAGAAAAAACTTTATTATTTACAAATTATACATGTCAATTGATCTAACCTTTATTTTTAGTGAATTACTGAATTATAATCAGAGGAAGTTTTTTGTGGATATAGTAGTAATTTAATAGTTGAATTCATGACTTAATTAAATCTAGAACATCATGTAAAACGTGTAAAAACTGGACGACCGTTTCGTCCTCGCACAAGACTTCTCAGCAATGTACATCCACGATTCCGTCACTCAGAATTCGAACCCGGTACCAATCAGTCTCGCGCGCTAACCATTAACCTCCAGACAATCGAGCCAGTTGGCATGCAACGGTGTTAATGTCTGCCTTCAACCAACCCACAAAATTGCTCCACCATCCACTATTTGATGAATACAGCTTAAAAGTCCCATACTAGGACGAAACAGCCCCCAACTGCTTACAAGTTTTCCATAGTAGTCTAGCTTCAATTGACTTATGAATTCAACTATTAAATTACTAAATTATTTGTGTATTCCTCTTCTGATATGTTCGAATTAAACTATACTTTCTATTACTTTACTAATAATACTGAATATTTCACCTATTGTTACTACTAATGGGAAGGTAAAACAAAATAATAACATGAACGTTACAAAGAATGGAATGACGAAAATTGTTTTTGTTTTTGTATTTTCTTTTCTTTTCTACCTTTACAAAAACTATACTGATAAAAAAGAATACAATGAAAAACTTCATTTGAAAAAAGCATTCGTAATGCCCATGAAGATAGGGTACTCTATAAAGAAGATAATCCAATGAATTATACATCTCACAATGACATTTTCAACTTTGAATAAATAATCAACAACAACAAAAGAAAACCGTTACATTATCTATTTTATTTTCAAATAGTGAACTATTTCACTTGGCATTGTTTGGCTTGTATCTTCTCATTGAGGTTTAAGACTGCAACTGATCAGTCTGTTATTGGCATATGTGCATACTGCTAGCCACAATCCATCATTGCTTACAAATAGCTTGTGAATTAAGGTAATATCGAGGCATACGCACAGTATGCACATATATCAACAAGAGACTGATCAATTGCAGTCTTAAACCTCAATGGGAAGATACAAGCCAAACAATACCAAGTGAATTCATATTCACCCCATTGCACAAGCAAGTGACTATCAGGACTCAGTAGCTGAGTGGATAACGCGATGGCGTTTGAAGCGAATGGTACTGGGTTAGAGTCCCATAGTGAACATCAACTCTGTGAGATTCAGTTACATCCAGCTGACGAGTCCCAAATAGGACGAAACGCGCGTCCTGGATCCTACTGCTAGCCAATATCCATCATTGCTTACAAATAGTGAACTATTTGTTAAAAATTGAAATCAAGTTAAGGATTTATATTTAATGACGTCAATTTTAACTAATCCATACCTATAAATGTATCAAGTCTTTTTTCTCTATAGTGAAGTTACGACCATTTACTTTCAATAAGGAATATAATAACACATTTTTTTGTTTGTATTTGCTGCTCTTTTTTTCGTTTTTGTTGTTGACTGATTATATAAAAGTTATTGTAATGTAAAATATTGTAAATCAATAGATACTGTGGGAGAGAACAAACCAGATCCCAGCGGAGGAAGAAATCAGGAAGAACCTCTGGAAGTGGATAGGACACACATTGAGGAAAGCACCCAACTGCGTCACAAGACAAGCCCTCATATGGAATCCTCAAGGCCAAAAGAAAAGAGGAAGATCAAAGAACATATTACGCCGGGAAATGGAAATAGACATGAGAAAAATGAACATGAATTGGATGGAACTAGAAAAGAAGGCTCAGGACAAAGTGCGTTGGAGAATGCTGGTCGGCGGCCTATGCTCAATCGGGAGTAACAGGCGTAAGTAAGTAAGTAAGTCTGACAATACTATTACGAATTTGGAAACAAAATAATACCTACTATGTATTTAGTGTTATATTATATTTTTATAGTGTCGGTTACTTTGTTAAGCTTATATAACTTATTCTGGCTTATAGACAGGTTAATTTATCTATTCTTCTTGAGCCATATTTGAATCTTGTTAACTATTCACTTATCAATCATAACTGTTTTTTATATAAGCGTATCTGGATACCTTTCTTATTCTATTCATCAAATATTTGTAACTTATTTTTGTGTGATTTTAAATATTGATCAAAAGTTTGAATAAATCGAATTGGATTACAAGCCTTTTCCAGTAAGCGTCATTTCACTTCTCTCTCTCTCTCTCCTATTCGCTCAGTTTCCCTGATAGTCTGTTCAGATCAAAGAATGTATGAAAAATACTCATTTAAAATTCATTCTGATATTTGATATATTTAATTCTGTTATTCACTAACCCAATTTTAGTCGATAATTGTGTATGAGGATAGCCAGGATGTATATTTTGGAAACCATAATTCAGATATTTACATACTGTTACTCCCAATGGAGCATATGCCACCGAACAACATTCTCCAACTCACTCTGTCCCCAGCCTTCGTTTCCAGTTCTATCCAATTGTAGTTCATTCTTCTCATGTCCGTCTCCATTTCTTGACACAATGTGTTCTGTGGTCTTCCTCTTTTCCTTTGGTCTGCCTTGTGACGCAGTTTGGTGATTTCATCAGTATGTGTCTCATCTACTTCCATTGCTTCTTCCTGACTTCATCCTCCGCTAGAATCTGCCATGTTCTCTCCCATAGTAGGTTCTTAATGATAGTGTCTGACCGACGGTTTCGAAGTATTTTACGTAGACAACTTTTAATAAAAACTTGTGTCTTCTGGGTGATGACTTCAGTGGTTGTCCACGTTTCGGTCCCATGCAGTAGAACTGCCTTGATATTTGTATTGAGAATTGTGACTTTGATGTTGGTTGACAGTTGTTTTTGATTTCTAGATATTTTTCAATTGTAGATATGTTGTTATCGCTTTGCCGATATGCGCATTCAAATCTGCCATGGAGTCAGATTTAGGGACACTAAATAATTTTCTATATCTGTGAGGGTATTTACAAGTAATTCATGTTGGACATTAACACCTTTGAATGCTGGTCAGCTCAATGGTCTAGAGGTAAAGCGCTAGAGACTGATAGGTCAAGGATTTGAATCTCGCAAGGCTATATCGTGGATGCACATTGCAGAAGAGTCCCACAATAGGACGAAACGGCCATCCAGTTCTTTCAGGTTTTCTATGATGGTCTAGCTTCAAATGACTCATGATCTCAACTATTGAAATTACCTTAATATCCACAAAGCCCCTTTTAATAATTGAATGTGTTCCTTTATCGTTTATTGTTAATGTATTGTGTTTAAGAAAATTTAATAGTTTATTAACCGATAATCAGTTTCGAGAAAACTATTCTGTCTGAAATGATTTATGATTGCAAAATAAGATTTTCTCGAGAAATACTCAGTAACATTATCTCAGATTTTAAAGTTGTATGATACATGTTTGAATCACACAGAAGACAATAATCCCTTGTAACAACAACATAATCAAGGAACTCTTATTTAGTCTACAATGTACATTGTTGAAACTAAAACAAGGACTGTTTATGACTTCCAAATGATTTTACTTCTTAATGAAGCACTTCTTTTAGATTCAGCAAATTTTTCTCAACCAGTTTCACCTTGCAGTACACTTCATGTTTAAGCATGAATAAGGATAATATATTACTTTGATGAATCATGCTTTTAAAATACAAATATTTGTTAAGTTAAACTAATAAACTGGTTGAGTGAATTATCAAAGGTGGTTTCTAAATATTTAAAGTATGTTAGAGATAGAACATCATTGGACGCTGGTTCAATGCTCTACAGGTTTCATGTTAGCACGTGACACCGAAGATCATAGGTTAGAGTCCCATAATAGGACAAAACGGCCGTTTAATGTTTCCAGGTTTTCATTGGTAGTCTAGATTAGAATGACTCATGAATTCAACTATTAAAATACCCACAATCTCCACAAACCCTTATTCTGACAGAAATCTGATTGAATGAGATCATGAACCAAATCATGTCAGACCACCATTGAAAACCCGGAAGCACTGGACGGACGCTTCGTCCTACTGCGTGACTTCTCAGCAGTGCGCATCCACGATCCCGCTCGAGGGATTCGAACCCAGGGCCCCCAGTCTCGCGAGCAAACGCTTAATTTACTGGACCACTGAACCGGCATCTAGTGGTGTTAATGTCTAACCTCAACCAAATCAAGAAGTTGCGCGATCATGTTCTATTGTACTGAGGTAGACACCTGTTTCTACCCGACACGGATTAGCTCCACTGGTCATGGTTGGTGTTATTTTAACTGTAATTTTTATTATAAACTGTTGATAAGTCCCACTTTTTTTAAAAAAAAAGTAATGCACTTCGAAAGTGTTAAATTTGCATAATTCATTTATAACACTTTTGATACAGTTTTGAAATATAAAAAAGAAACAACAAATAATGAAAAACTCAATAAATAAACAGTGAAACTAACTGATAATACAAAAAAATATACAAAGCAACAACCAAACACGCTTGAACTTCAGCTATTTTTTTGTTTGTTGGTATTCCATTATTGTTTCGAATAGCTGTGTTTTCTTTTCTTTTTTTATGCATTAATTTAATTTATCTTTTTTCCATAGGTTTTGTTGGTTTCATTATTATTATTATTATTATTATTATTATCGCCATGCATAAAAAAGCCCCATAAAGAATCACCTCATTTGATAAAGGGAAACCACATGGGAATTAAGGTTTTCGATTAGAATGCCAAAAATAAAGGATAAAGCAGAAAGGTTGAAGTTTTGTTTGTCTGTTTGTCTGTTTGTTTGTTTTTTTTCTTTGAAAAATAAATAAATAAATTGATGAAACAAAATCTCACACTTTTTTTTATGTAATAAGAACGAATGAGTTGACAATTGAACTGATATATTTTTTTTAACCCTTAACACCAAGTTAACTTGTATCTTGGAAAAGAAAAGGCAACTGATGAATAATTAGTCAACTAAAAATTGGAAACAAGGGGGGGAGAAATTAAATGGGAAATAATGTTTCCTATGGAAAAATGTTTTTTTTTGTTTCTAGTTTAATTGTATGCTTTTGAAGATTAGTATTGAATTAGAATTGAGTTAGAGAACCATTTGAAAGAAATCACAGAAAATGGAACTACTGTTTCTAACATATAATCATTTCAGATAGGTTTTCGTGGATATGATAGTAATCTTAATAATTGAGATCATGAATCAATGGACGCTAGACCACCATGAAAAATCTGGAAGCAATGAACGACCGCTTCGTTATTGATCATTGATGAGTATATGATTAGTGTTTAATTAGGTTGTTTATGGAGTTTAGCTTAACACTGGTATCAGATGAAACATTGAAATACTACATATAATGATGATTTTTGTCTTTTGTAATTAATGATAATGATAGATAAAACAATCATCCAATTTATTCACACAGGAAAAAATGAGCATTATAACTCTGTGAGTTCATTATACTTAGCTAGTAGCTAAGTAGTAGTACTGATTCATTAAGTGACATGAATCTATCATTAAATACCTTTGAAGATCTTGTTCTTAAAAAGATTGTTGATTCTATCATTTTGATTACAAGCTGGTATGATGAATCTTTTGAACTTTAATGTTAAAATACAGTCAATAATTAATGCCTATCCTATATAGCAACTGTTTATACTACTTTCCATCATTTAAGTCGAAGTACATCAAATCAACTAGTCATGAGAAATGTATAATTGATTGATACAATATATTTTACTTTGAGTGGCTGGGGAACAACAGCCGCAACGGGTATAGTACATAGTTTTATAATCGATCGTTGAGTAATATTACTAATATCAAGTTATTGAGTCAACTATATAACTTATAAAGCAAATATGCTATTAAGGTAGATTTTGAAAAAAATAAACGAAATACTCTCAACAGCATATATGTGATTTCTAATTACTTTATACACAATTAATAATGAACAGAAAACAGATGGGGATTTTTCCCGATACTATTCTAACAATTTACTTCAATAGTTAGTCGTAAATACAATGTCATATGATTTATGTGTGAGTGATTAGATGTATGATGATTGAACTCGAATGATGTCTTAATGGTCAATAAGTCTGACATTTCGTCGGTTTTTAAAAAAACGGTGAGACTATAATTCATGGACGACCTTTGAGCGACACCGAAGTGACCTTGAGAGTGTCTACCTACTTAAAAGGGCTAAATGAAGGTTATAAAGCAGTTTGAAGAATAAAGACAATACTTGACAGTTAGTGATAAGGGTTAGGATTTAGATTTATGGTTTTCATCACGAACTGATATCAACTAAAATGCCAAGATGTTATGTTGACGAATGGGTGAGTGAATTTCGCTCCAAAATCTAAGAACTGTTATCCTAAATCTGAGTGGTTCGTCCATAAATTATAGTCTCACCAAAACAAACTTATGATAAACTGCCTACTGAAGTGAATAGAGAGAGGATTGAAGAAACAGCGATGAACAATGGGAGCTATATTTTTTGATATTATTTTACTGAATACAAACGTGACTCCAACGAGTAGAAAAGCCAAGTATGAACAAAGTACCAATAGCATACAGGTTTTCAAACTGAGTCATCAATACTTGGAACCTGTTAAACGAAGCAGTGGTGTCCTCACCCCCAACTGACCCATTCAAGAGAAGAATGGACACTCATAGAAGCATACTAGAAAAGGAATAACATAGACCGTAAGCCTTCTGTCCTTACTACACAAATGTGAATCTGAAATCAGTGTACTACTTTAGCTACAATTCATTTATTCTGTAGAGACATATTTGATCATAAAATATTTTATATCAACTATTTTGTACATAAGTGTGTAACCATGTGAAAAAATTTTGTTTTGTTGACTTGACTTCTACGTACTCATTAATCTTAACCACAATATATTGTTTTCTTTTTTTTCTCCGGTTCTGATAAGTTGATAACTGGTTTCGAACATCAATCCCAACATCATAAGTTAAGTTATATAAAAGTGTTTTGATATATAAAGTAATTAATCATGACTATCTACTGTTTTCAACTGATGAGAACACTTGAATTAAGATGAAATCAACCTATTCTATGCATTTTGTTTGTTTTCATTTGGTTTACATAAGTGTAACTTAGATTAAAAACTCTATTTATACAATCTGAATGAATATTTGACAGTTTTGACATAAACGTATTATTTAAAACTGAACTGAATTAGAAGAATAATGAAGTAGGTAAAGGACAACTCAAATGATGTATTTAATTTATGCAGTTTCATTAAACAATAAATTGGTTTACTATACTTGACTTTTCATTCATTATTACATCACTTTTCAATGAAAATTAACTTCCCATTTTTAAAATACGAACAACACTTAAACACCTTGTTCGAAGTCAAAAAGTCTTTTACCATTAGAGATTCTTTTATAAACACTGTGTTGAAGGTCAATTATCTTGAAGCCTACTGCTGAAGAGGCTGCTGCTATATTGACTGCTTTCACTTATATTTGTTGTTGTGTTTGGGACAGTAGAGGAGATAGATTATCTACGGAGTTCAAATCGTCTAGTCGCATCAAAGCTGCTCGATATATTTCGTGTATCCTCTGAAATATGGAGGTCTTCATAATCCAGTTAGCCATCAGAAGAGAGAGAAAGGTTAAGGGTAAGCAACTTTTTCTGACATCCATCTTTACTGACAATGCATCTATTAGCTATCCAACATGCACAACGTGATAGTGGAGCCCGTCGTATGAATTCCGTATGACACAGTTGATCTTTTCAGGTATACCATAATGTCGAAGACAGTTCCATGACGTTTTCCTATCCACACTGTAAAATGCATTCTCATAATCAAGGAAGTTGATGTGTAGTGACGAATACCATTCAATCGATTGTTCAACAATGATTCGTATTATTTTGATTTAGAAAAGTATTATTTAGAAGTAATTACAGTTATCTAAAGTGTTTCAAAATTGATTAAATAGGTGTTACATCATTTCACAACTTGATCAAAAACTGTGAAGAGATAAAGTTATATAATAATTTCAGAAATCATATGGAATAATTTAATAAATGAAGTAGATGACTGTCTATCTTAGAATGGAAAATAGTATTGAAGAATATCTATGGTGATTAAAAAGGAAAAGGTGATAAAAATCTAAACTATTTATTGATTGATTGATTTACAATAACGATCCTACTACACAACTTTTATGTGTTCAAAAGAAATTCGTGACACTTTTGTTTTCACAAACTGAATTAACAATACGATTTTATTATTTTTTCTTTCAAGTCCTATACATTTTTGTCCTCCTTTATCTGCTTCCGTTTATAATCTTCACATTTTGATTGTCATTCATTATGACATAGTTTTAATGTTTTATAATGGTTATTTTAAGATCTATTTATCCAAGTTTTTCCCAATTTCCTATGTTAAACTATTGATCAAAACTCTTGTTATTTTATTATTTGGGAGAGAACAAACCAACTTCCAGCTGAAAAAGAAATTAGGAAAAGACGATGGAAATGGATAGGATATACATTACGCAAATCGTCAAACTGTATCACGATTCAAGCCCTAACTTGGAATCCTGAAGGGAAGCGAAAAAGAGGAAGGCCAAAGAACACATTGCGTCGGATAATAGAAGCAGATATGAAAACGATGAATTACAACTGGACGGAGCTAGGAAGGATTGCCCAGGACAGGGTTGGATGGAGAATGCTGGTGAGCGGTCTATGCTCCTTCACGAGGAGTAACATGTGTAAGTAAGTAAGTAGTTCTAGTACACTTGTTTATTTATCATCAATTTGTACTTCTTATCTAACTTGTTTAGTTGTGTAATCCATTTCATTAAGATTTCATATTGTATTATTTTTTTTAAACACTATCTATGAGTTAAAACATGAATGATAAGTTTAGCTCAGATGAATGATTTGGATTCAGCTCAAAGAACAAAAGCCCGTCTAGCTCAATCGATAGAGTATGAAACTCTTAATCTCAGGGTTGTGAGTTTGAGCCCAACATAGGATGTCGTCCAGTGAGGCAGTGCATCGTGTTTCGCTATTGTATCACAGAACAAAACTCCATCTAAATGATAAATCTTATTACTGATCTCTGATTGTTAAAATAATAAACATTATTTTTTTTAAGCGTAATGTAGTTGACAGATGACCAATGGACAGGAAAATAATCAATAATTTTAAATGATCTCGATTTCAAGAGATTCATTGAACCTATTGAATAATGGGTAGTTGTCAAGGCAATTAAATTGGGTCTTTGAAAGTTTGAATAGTTAATATATATATTCACCAATTCTTTGATTTGTGTGGATAGATTTATACATAGGTCGTTGATTGAACGATCAGATTCATTTTATTTGAAAAAAAGCATTTGAAAGTATATTTTCACAAAATGATAATGCTGAATATGTTCACATTCTATTTTACTAACTTTCAATAAATGTGGATCAGTTATACATCATAGACTATTTGTAGATAGACAATCATTAAAATACAGGAAGCACTGAATAGTTATGTCATCATAGTATAGGACTCATCACTAGTACACATTTACTTTTACTTATTTACTTACGCCTGTTACTCCCAATGGAGCATAGGCCACCGACCAGCATTCTCCAACCCACTCTGTCCTGGGCCTCCTTTTCTAATTCCATCCAATTCTTGTTCATCTTTTTGATGTCTATTTCCATTTCTCGGCGTGATGTATTCTTTGGTCTTCCTCTTTTCATTTGGCGTTCAGGATTCCATGTGAGGGCTTTTCTTGTGACGCAGTTGGGTGCTTTCCTCAATTTGTGTCCTATTCACTTCTATCGACTCTACCTAATTTCATCCTCAACTGGGATCTGGTTTGTTCTCTCCAACAGTAGGTTGTTGCTAATAGTGTCTGGCCAACGGATCCGAAGTATTTTGCGCAGACAACTGTTAATAAACACCTGTATCTTCTGGATGATGGCTTTCGTAGTTCTCCAGGTTTCTGCCCCATACAGTAGAACTGTTTTGACATATGTATTGAAAATTATGAATTTGGTGTTGGTTGACAGTTGTTTTGAGTTCCAGATGTCCTTCAGTTATAAATATACTGCTCTTGCTTTACCGATCCGCGCATTCACATCTGCATCAGATCCACCATGCTTATCACATTTACTACACTATCAAAAATTAAACATTCGACTTTTGAGCTAGTCAGTAAACAACTAACTTCCAAACCACTGAGTTGGCATTCAGTGATTTGAGCTGCTAACTTTAACTATTTTATAATATTAGGCAACTACTGGTGATTGAATACTTCACTTCCCACGTGTTTGAACTTTAATAATCACTTCTTTTTATAATAGCTCATTAAACACAAAAACATTGGTACAAAGAGGTACCAAATACATATGCGCCACATAAATCATTTGACTCGTGTGAGGGCTGAAAAACTGCCCGGGTGCCCAAACCGAAGTAGGTAGTTTTGTTAGGGGGCTACATTCCGAGCTTTTGACCTAAAGGTCTGATCCACAAGGCAGTGGGTCAACGTAAGGAGATGCAGTCCCATGGTAGTCGGTGACCAGCAATTGGTTCATACGCCACTTGCTTTCTTGAGATCCTGGATCACATGTTTAACCTTGATTTGGAATCCGGGTTATTAGCCCTCCTGGGTGAATCCTCCATATCCACCAACCTTGTTAAATTGCCAGATATTCGCTTTTTATCCTCTTGATTTCGTAAATAACACTCCCGCTACGAGAAGGCATTAAGTAGGACATCCCTGGCATTAATTGTATTCACGTGGCCATGTGAGAGCGTTTCGAGCGGGAGAGCTGGCTCTCCCCGCCATCGGCCGTACCAGGGCATTTACTAACGTAATAATTCCATTCATTTTCTAATGATAATAAAATCAAATCAACATCTTATTCTGTGATAGTTTGACAATATTAATTATACTCTAATTTATTTGTAAGGGTAGAGTACTTTAATCTGTCTTAATGATAATGATTGTGAAAATTGATCCAGTAATTTCACAATAGCAGTGAACATGGACCTAGGTAGGGTAAACCAATATATTGTTTAATAAAAAATTACGGAGTTCTTCCATAAAACGTGAAAACAATACTTCGTCTGCGAATTTTCGATCAACTGTCGCAAACTTCATCGTTCCTTCATTGCTATTACAATTACTCTCTGTTTATATTCTTTTTCTCTTCAATTCATTCTTTTCAACCATCTGCTACCAGATATTCCACATCTAATTTGTGTTACATACTATTTAAATCGACAGATATAAGTAACATACAGCACACATATTCATACGACCTAAATTAGATTAAGGCGATTTAGACATTTTTTCATAACAAAACAGCTTAGCTTTCCGTATGATGTTCTATCTTGTACTTTGGTTGCGTTTTATATGTTAGAAACCATATTTTTCAATGCTTTAGTAAACTATTTTTACACTAAAGCGTAAGCCTATATTACTTATCATATTATTTAAACTTCTAACATTTCAGTAACCATAATACAGAACATATGCAATAATAACTGGAAAACAATGAACTGGTATATGTATGCAAGTTTCTTTGTCGTAAAATGAATATACACATTTACTGCCTTCTTTCATTTAATAACGGTAGATGAGTACTTATTATATCGTGAAACCACAAACGCTTCATATTTCAGTAAATTAAGATGGGTAAAGAAATGGCTATCTGCTGATCTATAATATATATATAAGAAAACATTCAACCATGTGAAAACATAGCTTATCAGATTGAAAAACATGCATATAAATCAAGCAAAAAGAAATGGAGAGGCGTGACTTGTGGAGCTAATCCATGTCAGGTAGAGATAAGTATCTACCTCAGTACAATGGAAAATAGTCGTGCAATTTCGTGGATTGGCTGAAGTTAGATATTAACACTGTTGGATGCCGGTTCAGTAGTCTAGATAAATTGTTTGCGTGCTAGATCGAAGGTCTAGAATTTGAATCCCGCGGGTGTTGCCGTAGGTGTGCACTGATGAGGAGTTTTACCCTAGAACGTAAAGGCCGTCCAATGCCTTCAGATTCTCAGTGGTCGTCTAACATCAATCTATTCATGATCTCAACGAAAAAAGAAATGCAGTTTGCAAAACAACTTATGGTTTCGTACTTCTACACATCAAATCTAAATTATTGTTTATTTAGTTATATAGTTATATTCTGGTAACTACAAGTAATTTACTATCCTCAATCATTCAGAAGATAACAATTTTTCGTCCACGTAATGACAAAATTGACCGATTACTTAATTGTTAACTTGTCCGCTTATTCCCTGAACAATGATCATTCTTGTTATGCACGGACAAAAAGATCTACAGCTGTTCCGTAGTTGCTAGTTTTAAATGATTGTCTAAGGTCATTTCATGAAATAAACAGTAAAACTCAGCAATCTCTGTAAACATTTTTACAGAAATATATGTCTGGATCATAATCACTCAAATTATTTTGTTCAGTTTAAGTAAGCAATAGTAATTTCATATTTAATATCGTTAGTCTACATCCTCATTAAATCTGACTCCAAAGATCAATCGTCTAAAGTTAAATCATACATCATACGGATCCAGAGGCAACTTATCCACCTATTTCTTTTTATCAACCGTATGAAAAAAAAGACAATCCAAATATGAAGCATTGGGAAACAAGTAGATCAAATAAAAACATTAGATAAAATCTGTCTCTTGGTATTCAAACAAGTGAGGAAAAATTCAAACACTATCAAGATAATACACTACATCGATATATAATGAAATCAACTATGGATATTGTAACCAAACAAAAACAAGACCACACAAATAGTATGCCTTAAAAATGAAACCGATAGTGTATAAAATGTGACTAGTTCCTCTTTACACAAAGATATATATATATATATATATATATATATATATATATATATATATATATATATATATATATATATATATATATATATATATATATATAACAAATGAGTGAGTAAAATTATACTGTCAACCAGTTGTTGGAGAACACAAAACGGCTAGACATCTATTTTAATGAATATTCCTCGTCAGTATAATCTGTCACTTTTCATTGAAATCAAATCACAAACCACTAAGTTCTCCATCCATCTAGTATATGATCATTGTTTAATGATCTATATTAGTTAATGTTCTGTTAGGTGAGATCTATAATAACTTGTTTACCATTAAACATCCTAATTTATTCAGTTATTTTAAATAAATTGTTTGAGAAATCTTGTTCCGTAAAAAGTTAACTGATACATTTCCTCCATGTTTCAACCCTATTTTACTGCCTTTACTAAATGCTGTTGCAAACTCAAACTGGAATGAAGCAACTTTCATATACACTCTATATTTTATGACAAACATTTTCTAGGAGTCAGTAAAATTTTTTAACTCAGTTTGAAAATTTATAGAACTTAATTCAAATTGGGTTACATTATTGATTGATTTCAACTAGGTCAAATCCAGAGCGAGAACAAATTACTGAACACTTATTTCATTCTAATACAAAACTTCTAATTTGTCAATAATAGCTAAGTACCATCAAAGAATTAAGACAAATATATGCTTTTTGATAGTTTTATTCTTTGAGCTGTGAACCTTCTCCATCATCTCAAAATCATTTAAGAGTAGTACGCTTATCGTTATTCGAAAATGGGAGAATTTTGCCATAAGACAAGCTTATACTAGAGAGCAACTGTAATTTCGCCACAGTTGTCTTCGTCATCATGTTCCATCAACGATCAAATGCGCAATGGGATGGAGAAAGAAAAACACGACCAAACCATCCAGCTCAGAGAACAAAACTTTAATTTAAAATCATCCATCTGAACTATAAATCTTCACCACCATCTCAAAAAATATACTGTTTTGCACTCTATTGATCTAAAAGTAGTATCTGTGATAAGATGTATATTGAGAAGCATATTCACCACTTGAAATTTTCAACTACCATAGTAGAAAAACACATTACTAATTATATAAAAAGCCATACTAGTATCTGCCATATATACTACCACAAAAATTATAATCTGATAAACAAACATCATATCAGAAGAGTTTTTGTGGATATTATAGTGATTTCACTGATTGAGATAATGAGTCAGTCGAAGCTAGGCCACCATGAATGACTTGGAATCACTGGATGTGTCGCTTAATTTCGTGGATGGTTGAAGTTAGACATTAGTACTGTTGGATACTGGTCGGCTCAGTGGTCTAGAGGTTAAGTGCTTGCGCTCGAGACTGATAGGTCCTGGGTTCGAATCTCACAATGTGGGATCGTGGATGCGCACTGAAGAGGATTCTCACAATAAGACGTAATGGCCATACAGTGATTGCAGGTTTTCCTCGGTGTTCTAGTTTCAATCGATTCATGATCTCAACCATTGAAACAAATATCAGACAAAATCATTCTAAATAAAAATAAGCCTTGGTATGATAGATATCTCTTTTGTTGTTTCGTTTTCATCTATTTACATTACATGAACCATAAAGAAATACATTGAAATCCTTATGATTGTAATAAAACCTTATTTATAATGAGATACATTGCAATTTTTAAGGGTACAAAGTGAGAAAGAAATAGACTATTTATGTATATAGTTTGCTAATTTACTGTCTTATAAAGTATTGAAGTATTGATTCTTTGAATGGAAATCTATGTAAGAAGGTATTCAATAGTATGGATTAATTAATTAATCAATCAGTCAATCAAATGAACCAGTAACTAGTTTCTTTTACCCAAACTTATTTTCATTAGAAATGATTATTGATGATGTTCCATGTAATTTGTTACTGTTTTTTAAACATTTCAGTGAAAAATTATAGAAACATATACCTGGATAGCATCAGTGTAACTCCTTGTGTATGTGGATCATTTTCTTCTTTATGACCGGAGTATAATAACAGCTCCCCTGAAGTTAGTCTTTGTTGTCCAACCTGCATCTAATGTGTTCCATTGATTCCAAGCACATCCAGGTTGTATCTTTCTTCAGCAACTTGGATGACTCTCGGTCCATAACACTGTATGAAAATGTTATGCATCTAAATTAATTGTTTCCCTGGTTATCAGAAGGAACATCGGCGTCGTGACTTCTGAAGAAACTCAGTTTTCATCACGTGACGTCATAACTCTCCTAAATGAAGACCCAACTCCCAGAGCAGAGTTTGAATTATTTTGTTTTCTGGTTAGCGATTTTATAGCGACTTATTTTTCTACGGGATGAGGTCTCTAACCCCATGCCCAAACTTACTCCTTTATCCACGCTTAGGACCGACAGTAGCCCCAGAGAAGCTCTAGACGGAATTAAACATATACCTAAAGAGTAAGTTATTGTAATATTGTATATTATATACATATTTCTAAGTCAGTTAATTCATTTGGTTTAATGGTATTCTTTAAATAATCTTCTTAGTCCTAAAGATATTTGACAGTATGGATTAACTTATTGTATTAAATCATTGAACATCACAATAACATTAAAGAATTATAGTGATACATCAGGAATCGATCTGATGGATTGTAAACCAAAAGATTCTGTTATCCGTAACCATATCAGTTATTAGAAAATTTCTCTTCATTTACAATATTCTGCCTAATTTTGCTACAGGCAGTTTAAATACATGCAAATACTGTTTCGTTTTTGTGTGTGTATGTGAGTTGGGAATATTGTGCTAATAAACACACGGGAATGAAAAAGAAAAAATGTAAGACATTTCAATTAATTTATCCCAGTTTCTACATTTAAATTAAATGGGAACAGATATGATTTTAGGCTAATGGATAACAAAGAGCATAACACCATACTTATTGTTCTTCTCATTTGTAAGGTTGAATAAAATGAGAACAACAGTAATTAAGGTAGGATATAATATGAATTTATAATATTGCATGGATTTACTTTAGTTAGTTACAGTAGGATTTGATCAGACTAAATTGTTGTTTAATCAAATTGAATGATTCTAAATACTTAGAAAAAATGGTAAAATAGTTGTATATATAATCATGAGAAGTGTGTTCTAAAAATAATTCGTAGACAATGAGATTCGAAACATATTTTGATTGAGTTTTGTTCTCCGAGGTGGATGGTTTACTCGTGGAGCTTTCATCTTTCTTCTGAACGACATCATCAGCGCAAACTTCAGAAGTATATATATATATATATATATATATATATATATATATATATATATATATATAAATATATATATATATATATATATATATATATATATATATATACATGGTCGATATGCACTGATTTTAAGAAGTGAAGTTGTAAGCATCATAGTCACACATTAGAAGCAAGGATCCTTTGAAGTAGTGCAAATTTTAAAAAAAGAATTGAACAAGAGAAGATAATCAGATGAACATTATGGTTATAAAAATTAACAATTATCTTCATCGGGATATAGAAGTTATAAATTCATTTACTGCCAGCAATGATGTTGGTAAAATGTAGTGAAAAGAGCATCATTTTATCAATCAGTTATTTTGTTGTGACTTGTTACCGGTTAATTTATCACGTAATTTACGCACCGATGAGAATGCGATTTATATAATCCTAACAGTATGCCGATATGAGCAACCTAGATGGGTAGAATACTTCGAGGAACTCCTGAATAGGCCGGCTCCAATGAATCCACCGGACATCGAAGCGGCACACACAGATCTTCCCATAGACGTCGACCCACCAACGAAGAAAGAAATCAGAATGGCCGTCAGACAAATCAAGAACGGGAAAGCAGCGGGTCCGGACAACATACCAGCTGAAGCACTGAAGTCAGACATCGAAGCAACTACAAACATGCTTTACCTTCCATTCAAAAAGATTTGGGAAGAGGAACAAGTGCCGATGAACTGGAAAGAAGGGCACCTCGTCAAGATTCCAAAGAAAGGAGATCTGAGCAAATGTGAAAACTACAGAGGCATTACACTGCTGTCAATACCAGGGAAGGTCTTCAACAGAGTGTTGCTGAACCGGATGAAAGATGCAGTAGACGCCCAACTTCGAGATCAACAAGCTGGATTCCGTAAGGATCGGTCATGCACAGACCAAATCGCAACACTACGGATCATCGTCGAACAATCAGTTGAGTGGAACTCATCACTATACATCAACTTCATTGATTATGAAAAGGCATTTGACAGTGTGGATAGGAGGACGTTATGGAAACTTCTTCGACACTACGGAGTTCCTGAGAAGATTGTCAACATTATCCGGAACTCATACGACGGACTACAGTGCAAAGTCGTGCATGGAGGACAGCTGACAGATGCATTCCAAGTAAGGACCGGAGTCAGACAAGGCTGTTTACTCTCTCCCTTCCTCTTTCTTCTGGTGGTCGACTGGATTATGAAGACCTCGACATCTGAAGGAAAACACGGAATTCAATGGACAGCTCAGAATCAATTAGACGATTTGGACTTCGCAGATGACCTAGCCCTCCTATCACGTACACACGAACAGATTCAGATGAAGACAGCCAGTGTAGCAGCAGTCTCTGCATCAGTAGGCCTCAGCATACACAAAGGGAAAACCAAAGTCCTCAAATTCAAAGCGGAAAACAACAACCCAATCACTCTTGATGGCGAAACTCTGGAAAATGTAGAATCCTTCACATACCTGGGAAGCATAATCGATGAACAAGGAGGTTCAGATGCAGACGTAAAGGCAAGGACAGCATTTCTACAGTTAAAGAACATATGGAACTCAAAACAACTTTCAACCAATATCAAAGTGAGAATCTTCAATACCAACGTCAAGGCAGTTCTACTGTATGGAGCTGAAACTTGGAGAACTACAACAACAACCATCAAGAAGGTGCAAGTATTTATAAATAGTTGTCTACGCAAGATACTCAACATCCATTGGCCGGATACCATCAGCAGTAGCCTTCTGTGGGAGAGAACAAACCAACTTCCAGCTGAAGAAGAAATTAGGAAAAGACGATGGAAATGGATAGGACATACATTACGCAAATCTTCAAACTGCATCACGAGGCAAGCTCTAACTTGGAATCCTGAAGGGAAGCGAACAAGAGGAAGGCCTAAGAACACATTGCGTCGGATAATAGAAGCAGATATGAAAAGGATGAATTACAACTGGACGCAGCTAGAAAGGATTGCCCAGGACAGGGTTGGATGGAGAATGCTGGTGAGCGGCCTATGCTCCTTCACGAGGAGTAACAGGCGTAAGTAAGTAAGTTACCTAACAGTTGTATAATAACAATTCATATATATAATAACAGTCTATAATTAGTTCCCAAAATTTACCCACAATTTAGTCTTTGCTAGGATACAATCTATTTCTTAGTCATCTCTCATACATAAATTATCGATTAAATGTTTTAAGAAAGTACTGTTGCTACGCTTAGCTCAGTGATAACATCTAAAGCAGTGATACTGAGTGACGAGGGTTCTATTCTCTCATTTATCATCAATGCTCTCATAATTACGGTTGCACCTCACTGATGAGCGGCAATTATCATGAAACACAGTTTCTTCCACCTACTTCGAACTAACTAACTAACAGGGAAGCTATTAAATAAGTGTCATTAGATCCCACAATTAAACATTTTGGAACCTTTTAGTTGCAATTTCTTCGAGTCATCATAAAAAATTGCATTATATTTATGGTCATGTAACAAATAATTTATGACCCACTTTGCCTAATTTTGGATTCATTATTTCTACTGTCTGATATTGGCTTTAATTCTGTCTACTGGCTTTTGTGATTAGAATATATATGCATATATACAACACCGCCTGGAGCCCCCGTGGGGCTATCGGTAGTTTCAAGCCCGGATAAAGGAGGAGGGTTGAGCATGGGGTTAGTGACTTCCTCCCGTAGAACACTAATTCGCTATAAAATGCTAACCAGTGATATATATATATATATATATATATATATATATATATATATATATATATCTTTCGCACTGACTCCAAAAAATATGTCCTGATGATGTTGTCTGGAAAGACAATGAAAGTTTCCTGACTAAACCATCCAGCTTAGTGTGCAATTCACCTAGTATATTTTCTGGATAAAATCTTCTAATATAATCTATATCTTGTTAAAGTATTTGTTTAAATAAAAAAAATTTGAAAGTTTAAATAATTTCTTTAGATCATGTTATATTGTTACATATCCCCCTATATTGCCTTTCGTTGAATTACATTACAAAGTGATTAACACGTTTCCTTTGTAATATCTTTAAAGAAAATGATAACAACGTTTCCATGAATGTTCTAAAGATACCATCATGATTTCATAGTAGTATAAACCTTCTAATAGATAATAGTGTGTAAACGGTTGTTATATATAGAGGTGCAAACATTTATGAAGAATGAATATGATGTTTATATTAATCATTTTTGTCATAAAATACGATTTTTTTTCTTCATAATTCAGGTTTCATCGAATTAAAAAAAACTCTTTTGGCTAATTCATTCAATTCACAGGTCTAAAATTGACACTAATCAATGAATCTAAATGTTTATGATTTCTATTTTGTTATATATTTGTGGGTGCACAGTACAGAGACGTTCCGTACTAGTAACAAGCAATCGTTTATCCCCACCTGATCTTCCATGATTACCATCGATTCTAAAATGCTTCATCCATATGACATTATTAATATAGTGAATATATAGATATATAGGTAAACTGATAAACAATTGCTCAAGTGATCACATGAATAACAAACATTGAGACAGAATTTGCAATCATTCCAACAGGAATGTATCAATACTATCAAAAGTACCGCTACAACATACTTCACATCATACTATAATCGGGTTTCAATAAAAATACTTTAATCCTCAACGATATTTTATATGAATATATGTCAGTAAATAAGAACTTTCGTCTAAATTTAAACGAATAGTTTCACAATATTTGGGCGCCGAGTTCATTTGAGACATTAAAAAGAAGAATATATTTGTAAAATCTCAGCGAATGAATTTTAAGGATTCTTTTTAATATATGTCAGTGTTTAAACACGTTCTTTAACATAAAGTAGGATCATAAAACATTACTACTACTACTACTACTACTACTACTACTACTACTACTACTACTACTACTACTACTACTACTACTACTACTACTACTACTACTACTACTACTACTACTACTACTACTACTACTACTACTACTACTACTACTACTACTACTACTACTACTACTACTACTACTACTACTACTACTACTACTACTACTACTACTACTACTACTACTACTACTACTACTACTACTACTACTACTACTACTACTACTACTACTACTACTACTACTACTACTACTACTACTACTACTACTACTACTACTACTACTACTACTACTACTACTACTACTACTACTACTACTACTACTACTACTACTACTACTACTACTACTACTACTACTACTACTACTACTACTACTACTACTACTACTACTACTACTACTACTACTACTACTACTACTACTACTACTACTACTACTACTACTACTACTACTACTACTACTACTACTACTACTACTACTACTACTACTACTACTACTACTACTACTACTACTACTACTACTACTACTACTACTACTACTACTACTACTACTACTACTACTACTACTACTACTACTACTACTACTACTACTACTACTACTACTACTACTACTACTACTACTACTACTACTACTACTACTACTACTACTACTACTACTACTACTACTACTACTACTACTACTACTACTACTACTACTACTACTACTACTACTACTACTACTACTACTACTACTACTACTACTACTACTACTACTACTACTACTACTACTACTACTACTACTACTACTACTACTACTACTACTACTACTACTACTACTACTACTACTACTACTACTACTACTACTACTACTACTACTACTACTACTACTACTACTACTACTACTACTACTACTACTACTACTACTACTACTACTACTACTACTACTACTACTACTACTACTACTACTACTACTACTACTACTACTACTACTACTACTACTACTACTACTACTACTACTACTACTACTACTACTACTACTACTGTTAGCTCATTGATTTCCCAAAGGTTTTTTTAAGTTGATTCACAGCTAGATATTGAATAAACATTAGTGAAATAACGACTGTCATAAATTAATCATTGAACTATTATTATAAACTCTTCTTAACCTGTAACTAGTGGAACTAATGTGTGTCAGGTAGAGACAAGTATCTACCTGAGACAATGGATGATGGTCGTGCGATTTCGTGGACTGGTTAAAAGTAGACACCAACACCGTTGGATGCCGGCTCAGTGGTCTACATAAAGTGTTCGTACGCGAGACTGAAGTCCCTGGTTTTGAATCCCGCATGAGGGATCGTGGATGCGCACTGCTGGAGAGTCCCAGCATAGTACGAATCGGCCGTCCAGTGCTTCCAAGTTTTCAATGGTGGTCTAACATCAATTGGTTCATAATCTTAACAGTCGTGTACAGTGTAGAATTTAATGAACCTAATGAAATGAAATGATCATGACAAGTGTATAAGCAGTTAGAGTAGTAATAATATTAATGAAATACAAAATAATCCATACAAACGATATGATTCAGGAAGAAAGAATTAATCTATTGGATAAAGTAATATACAATAATTTTAAGACACAAAATCTAAGAGAAGGAATAGTGGATACATATATTTCATTGAAACAGATTCTAAACTATTTCATACATCATTTTCAGCTATTAGTTACGATAATCACATTGATAACCTTAGTTAATGAATCGATAGCTACCAGCATAACTAAGATCAAAAGACAATGGATTCGTCATATGACTAAAATGTTACATTTAAACTATACAAATAAATAATATGAATTATCAGTATGGGGTTGTGAAGATTACTATGCTTGTCTTTAAATATTAAGATCATGAATCGGCAAATGTTAGTCTACCATTGAAAACGTGAAAGCACTGTTTAACCATTTTTATCCTAATATGAAACCCCTCAGCAGTACACTTCATCTAATCACATTTACTAATTATTACAAAAACAAATCGAGAAAAAAAATCGTTTTTTCATTGATTTTCTGGTGTTATCCAAAAATTGTAACTATTTGATTTCATCTTTAAATAATAATAATATTGGTAGTAATAATAGTAACAATAATAATGGTTGTAGTAATGATAATAAAGATAGTAATGATAGTAATAATAATAATAGTAATAATGATGATAATGGTGGTAACAATGATAATAGTAATGATAAGAGTAGTAATAATAATAGCAGTAATGATAATAGTAGTAGTAACAGTAATAGTGATAATAATAATAATGATAATAATAGTAATAGTAATGATGATAATAGTAGTAACAATGCTAATATTAATAATAATAGTAGTAGAAATGGTAGTAATAATAATAATGGTTAGAATATTAGTAATAATAATAATAATAATATGTTTATATATAAAATGAAATGTTTAACAGATTCCTAATCTTTTTTATTAATGAATAGATTTTTATTATAAATATTAAATCGAATAAAAAGAAAACTGAAGTAAATATCAAACGGGAAAAACGAGAACATAATGGATGAAGAAAACAAGAAAAAAGAAAAAAACAACGAAAATCACGAATGATCTAAATAATTAATTAAAATGTAACTAATTTGCTTCATACATTCTTCTTTATCTCTATGTTATATGGTATTGTTTAGTGTATTCGTTGTTGTTGTTGGTGGTGGTGGTGGTGGTAGTGGGGTGGTGTTGTTTCTGTGTGTTTAATCATCGACGACATATTTACAAAAAAAAACTTTTTTAAATATACAACTTCATATTGGTTTATCCTATAACTGACAATTAATTATTATTAATTTTGATAATAACATAATTTTGATTAAAATCTGACAAGTTAAATTTTTAAAAGAGAAAGATTATTGTTATTTTGTCTTCTTTTGAGATTTCTAGAAGCATTCATAAATCAGTTAAAACTAGAATAATATGGAAAAGTTGGGAGCACTGTATGTTCATTTCGTCCTAGTGTGAAACTCCTCAGAAGTATGCATCCACAATCCTGCTCGCGAGATTTGAGTTCAGGAACTTCGGTGTCGCGGACGAGCGTCTAACTTTTAGACCACTAGTCTGATATCTAACAGTGTTAGTATCTTACCACAACCGATCCACCAAATTACGCCATTGTCCATCATTACGTTTGGTGAGTTACTATTTCACAACAGATCCGGTTGAACATCACTGATCATCGGTTCTCACTAGAATTCCAGGATATACCTCTTGAAGCCAATCACTAATGAACACATCATGATTTATGGAGATCGCAGTAAACTTTCACACATTTACATCACCTCAAGTTAGTTAATTAAAAATATACTTGGTAAATAAGTTAAAGGTTGGCAAAAAATAAATATTTATGCAGACAAACGGGATAGCTTCATCATCGTACTTCTATGGATCAGTACTATAGTACATATCACCAGGACGTCAAACATACTTCACCTTGGCCAACCAACCGCGATGATGATCAGTGAGGCCTGGTCCTAAGCGTGAAAACGAAATAGCTGACTGAGTATAATCATATTTAAGCCATTTAAAACAAAAATGGACAGTGCCTAGCCGTGGAATCCAGTTCGCACAGGATGCATATATGATAACAAGAGACTGATCAATTGCAGTCCTAAGTAACAATGAAAATACTCAAGTAAACATCAACAAGTGCAATTAAAACATAGCTATTTGTATTAAAATGATTGTCAAGATTTTGTCACGTGATTTTGCTTTTAGTATCTTTTAGAGTATGTATAGATAACGTGTATCAATAGGGTATAAATCTTAGTTAAATAACATCGTTCCAACTGTCACATTTACACTTTAACCTGTATAGGCAAACTTAATTTGAAAATTTTTTGGTTAACATTAAAAATTAGACAATAGAACATCTACCATTGTCCATAGATGAATTCATATGCTCTATCACCTGTTTACACTTTGTAATATACTTTTCTTAGGGTAGTTATCAATGAATAAAAATATCACCAAAGAATGAACGTTTTACCTGTTTGGTTAGATTATATTAAGTATTACTATACATTATTCCATTCACTATTCATTATTACATATGCCTTAATTCATAAATCATTCCAATCAAATACAGCTATATGATTTTTCAATTGGTTCTTCTTTTCGACATCATTTTTTCGCTCTCTCGCTCTCTCTCCTTCTCCCTCATTCTCTTTCTCTGAAATAAATGCTTGTTTGCAGTTCTGTGATTTACATATATATTTTTTTATTATATACAAAATACAATACACATTTTTCTTTACACTAGTCTTACATTCAAGTTATTCCTAGCCATTACATTTCACCCTCTTTAGATTTTATTGTTGTTGTTGTTGTCATCGCTGTTGTTGTTGTCGTTGTTGCTGTTGTTGAAACTGGTTACTATAAGGTTGATACAAATTGTAAATGTAATATATATATATATATATATATATATATATATATATATATATATATATATATATATATATATATATATATATATATATATATATATATATATAAGATACCAAAAATAGAATGGTCATAGAAATTTTATTATTGTCATTTGTTTCATTTACTTTTCTCTTCATGATTTGTTACTTCTATATTGAGACTAAACGAAAGAATTTATGACGTATTTGAATGGTATTTTATAGTCCATTTAGAAATATAAAATTTTAGTGAAATATTTTGTTTGTTTTTCTTTTTTTTTGTTTTTTTTAATAATAAAAACAAATGGCGAAAACGAGAAAATAGATTAAATATTTTTTATGTAACGTTGGTGATTAATTTAAATGTATCTATGCCCATCCTTCCCAAAAGACTAATCGATTATAATCCCTAAAATTCCTACTTATTACACAAACTAGTTGCTATCTGAATTCAGTAGCTTAGTGGATATAGTTTTAATGTTCGAATAGTATTGTACTATTATCGAGTCTTCACAATTAGTATTTAGTATTATATGGTTGATGAGTTCCAAATGGAACGAAATGTACGTTGAATATTTCATTGCTAACTAGTATCTAAATTTCATAGTTTACATTGGACATTTAATATCAGTTGATGCATTTTAAAAACTGGAAAATTATTGCATGCTATCTTGAACTTCTACATACCTAAAATCCTAACAGGAATTGAATTCAAGATCTTCATATACTTCTGGACTGTACTTTTGCTTTTGATTTTATACCGAGACAACTTTTAATTAATAAGTTTATCAGAGTCTACACTGACAACTAGATAATCGATTGGCTGTGTTCCTACGTCTCTGTAAGAGAACAGTACACTGTGTTTGGAGGAAAGGAGCTTTACTTTCATCGAAAACACCTTCGAGAAATATGCGATAATCTTACTGTATGTATGCTGATTTCTACCTCTTTGCATCCCATAGAAATGAATGAGTTTTAATCTCGTATTGAATAGTGGTCTGTTGTTAATGGTCTCATACTTAATCCGTCTAAATTTCATGCTGTTAACTTTAACATAAGACATGAACGGCATCTAAACACCATTTTGGGGATCCTATAATGCTTGTGCCACTGGATAAACACGATGTATAAGGTCAATTATCTTGGTGTTACCTTTTCCTCCGATCTCTTTTGGTTTTCCCATGTTTTACTGTTATCGAAGAAAGTTTCCGTTTGACTTACTATATAAAGGGGCTGCATGCTTTTGAGATTACTCATCATTTACTCTTACAATTTGTCATTTTCTGCATATTAGCTATTATTCTTTACTGTTCTCCATTATTTTTTCCCGGGGATTTTGAGGAAAGACTTTGCTGTATTACGGAGAGTGCTGAAGACATTTAGCAAGGTGTGTGGTGAATATTTCGAGGTCATTATTAATATGATTGTGGATAGACATCTAAAGTCTTGCAAACTCCTAGCAGGTGTTATCTCATCAGATACTAACCATCACCTTCACTCACATCTTTATCCTTGTACATATACTGATAGAACGAGACGCAATTACATTAAAATCCATGCACGCAAGCAAAAGTATAGATGTTATATAATACCTTATCTATCAAATATATTCTGTGACGAACAGATGGTTAGACTTGACCAATTCAATAACCTGTATTATTAAATATGTCTCTAATTGAAAAGTTGTACAGTTTCAGATCTTTATTTTCACATTTTTACTCTTTTTTCGTTGTTTGTTTTTATAAAGGAAACGTGTTGAAATACGTTGTGCTGAGAATTCCTATATTGTACCAAAATATAATATTGAATAAAGCCATTAATAATAATAATACTCCGAGTATGATCCATTTAGAGCACTGAGATGAAATAAAACAATCTTGTTTCTCCTCTTATTGTTAAAATGGTGTGTTTTATAAATAACCCTTGATTCTTATCAATACAGCATCTCCTATTTCACTCTTATCATCATGCATTTTTATCATCTGACATAAAATATCTCTTTCAACAGCTGTTTATTTATGTAAACTTCACGTCATAACTACACAGTTACCAACTTATCTATAATTTATTATGTATATATATCACTGAAATAATTGTCATACAATATAATAATTCATTCACTTGGTGTTGCTTTACTTGTATCTTCCCATTGTTATTTAGGACTGTAATTGATCAGTCTCATGTTGGCATATATGCATCCTGTGTGGATTGCCTCGACGTAGCCTTAAGTCGTAAGTTTTTTAAGCAAAAATGGATAGTGCCTAGCAGTGGAATCCAGGATGATCGTTTCGTTCAATTTGAGACTCGTCAGATGGATGTAGCTGCATCACAGAGGTGATGTTCACTCCGGGACTCGAACCCAGTACCGTTCGCCTCAAACTCCATCGTGTTATTTTGTTTATTTTATTTATTTACAATAGAGTGATGTTATTATAAACTAGAGTCAATGATGATACATTTGGTAATTTCCATAATGATCGGACAATATGTATCATAGAAATTACTTCATTGATTTAAAGAAAACAAAATGTTGGTGATTTCTAAATAGTAACATAGTGTTTCATCATATTTTTATTGATAACAATGATTATACCTATTCTAGTTTTGATAAACCTTGATTGCTTGATTTATTCAAAGACATCATGACTCAGTTCACTGGTTAATGAAGTCGACATTCGAATTTCTCTTGAGAAATTTATATCACTACTGATTTGTGTTTAGTATAGTATCTTTAAGACCTTTAACTTAAAAGCTGATGTAGCACATTTTTAACTGGATTCAGAATATATACCACAACTGTTTCAACTTGTCTTTAAAGATTTTAACTTTAAACTTAATACACTTTTACTGAAATGTATCAATGTATAATAATTACCTCAACATTCGTAATGGGCGAGACTCTAATTCATGGACGAACCAATCGGAGGCGTTTTAGAGATTTCAAGGTCACGGCGCCAACTTCAGTGCTTAGTGCTAACGTACGATCGGTCCAAGGCGAATTTTGTACAAAACGTAATACTTGAACTACTATACCAAATAAAACGGCGGGACTATAATTTGTGGATAAAATCAATCAGGTATAAAGTAATAGATCTCGGATTTCGGCGCGAAAGCCTTTCATCCATTTGGCTAAATAAATTTCTGGCATTATAGCTGATGTCAGTTCCTGATTAAAACCTTATATGTAACGCCTAACCAATGCTAATTACGACAATTATTGCGAAATGGATAATAAAAGCACCAGTAACAGTGGCTGCAGCTAGGTACTGAAATATATACGGATGATTGGAGAGCGTACAGACCTTTTCATTGGCTTGGTTATGTGCATCGTGTCGTTATCCACAAGTAGCATTTTGTGTATTTGACAACAGGAGTGCACATAAACAATATTGAAGCTATATGTTCGAGGATTAAAGAGTTTTTGAGACTTTATCATGGCTCCAGAGACCGACTATTCTGTAGCCATATGGATGACTTCCTCTACTGTATGCATTACGATTTTAGAACCTATGAACCTTTTTCTAACCTTGACAAGTTTTTGAACCATGTAAAAGAAATGTATCCACTTTAATTCTTTGGTTTTGTATAATATATTTTTACTCTGTACTGGCTGTTTGCTGATTGACCAATGTTTCTCAAGATTACTTAAGATTCGTTCACAGGTTGTCCATAAATTAGAGTCTCGCCTTGTAAAGATCTCCGATTGAATATTAACAAAGATTCCTTGCAACATCAACAAATATCAATCTTTAAATAGATTACATTTTGGCTTATACATAATGTTCAACATTGAATTCTATTCTTGATAAACAACTAAATGCTGACTAGATGATAATGAATAAAATAAAATAAAATTCACATTCAGTTGGTTACTGTTTAATATAAATAAATCTAGTTTGAGGTTTAAAAATAAGTTGTGGTTAGCAGTGGAAGGTAAGACACGTTAATTGGATATATCCATATCCCTGTATTAGTTTCCAAAATGAAAACAAACAATGAGATAATTGAAACCCTTTTCTAATAATGATGTAAGTCTATTTTATCCTTAATGTAACATCAATTACAGTAGTCATTTTTACTATGAAGAAATTCACTAGGGTATAATTGATTTTTGTCTGTAGAATATAGGGATTTAAAAATTGTAGCCATTATTAGCACCCACAAATGCCCTGGTACGGCTGGGGGCGAAGAGAGTTATCTCTCCCTCTCGAAATTTTCTCATACAGCTACGTGCATACAACCACTGTCAGTGAAGTCCTACTCATTGCATTCTCGCAATAGGGAGGCTGTTCACAAAATAGAGAAGACTAAAAACAAATGTCCGGAGCTTTAACTCGGGTTAATGGACACGGAGGATCAACCTAGGGGAGTTGGAATACCCTGATTCTAAACCAATGGTTTACATAGGTTCCAGGGTCCTGAGGGAATAAATGGTATATAAACCTATTGCTAGTCACCGACTACCATTGGACTGCATCTCCTCATGTTGCTCCACTGTCTTATGGATTAGATCTTTAGATCAGAGGCTCGAAGAGCGGCTTCTTAAGGAAATCACCTGCTTTGCTCTGGACACTCGGGCAGTATCCCAACCTTTACACAAATCGAATAATTTATGTGGCGCATATCTCTTTGGTGCCTCCTTTTACCTATGTTTATCTATTTAAATACATATAATAACGACTACTATTATGAACTAAAGTAATTTGTCATCGTGTGGTCTTACTAGTATTAAACCCTTATCTTGAAACAAAACTTTTCAACAAAATATTTTAATTCAGTTTTGAGAATTATTGGTTGTATTAATGATTTTCCAAACACTGATCTGATCATTGTGAATTGATCTTTGTTACTAATTAGAAAGAAAAACACCAATTAATTATTTATTTTCCTAAAGAAATCATTTTAATGATAACAAGGTTTCATAGTCGGGATCATGAACCGATTGATGTAGACCACCATGGAAAACCTGGAAGCACTGGACGGCTGTTTCGGCCTATTGTTGGACTCCTCAACAGGGCGCATCCACGATCCCGCCCGCGGGACTCGAACCCAGGGCCTCCAGTCTCGCGCACGAATGACTGACCTACCGGACCACGGAGCCGACATCCATTGGTGCTAGTTTCTAACATCAATCAATTCATTAAATTGTTCAACCATCTTCCATTGTAGTGAGGTAGATACCTGCCTCTATCCGACATGGATTAGCTCCACTGGTCACGGCATTTCACTAGAACTCCGAGAATTCCCTCACAAGCAATTCATCAGTGAGTACATGTTAATTATCAATATACGTATTGTGGAGATTATTCAGTTTTTGTTTGAGATCATGAACCGACTGATGACAATATCACCATTGGAAGCTGGCTCAGTGGTCCAGTGGGTTTGTTGGGAACAAGAACACGGGTGGGGACAATCGGATGTACTCAACACAACAATTACAGACCATCTCAATAAAATCTGAATACCATATAGTGAATCGTCAATTTGCAAAATATTCGTGCATCAAATCAAACTGGACTGTTTCTGTTGCAAACACCAATCCATTGTCTCCCATTCCATTGTTCATGCGTTTTCTTACAAATTCCATTTGTGTTTTCGCTCTTCTTTTCTTGATTTTCCCCTCATCTTCTGCTGCCAGACATTACGCTTTAACTCGCGTCATACACCATTCATATCAATATAAGTAGCTAACACCACAGGTTAAGCGTTCGTGCGCTAGAAAAAAGACTATGGGTTCGAGTCCCGCGGGCGGGATCGTGGATGCGCCTTGTTGAGGAGTCCAACAATAGGCCGAAATAGCCATTCAGTGCTTCCTCGTTTCCAACGGTGGTCTAACATCAAGTGGTTCATGATCTCAATCAAAAACCTAATAATCTCCACAACCCCTATACTGACAATGTTCCATAAATTCGCTTCTTTTTTGAACCATTGTGTAGTAGTTAAATACTTATTATCATTTCTCATCCGAAGCCACCGTCACTTCTTAATCTACATAAATAATCACTTTACAAAATGATTTCAATTCAATTAGCTATTAATATAGTCCCATAATAGTTTTTGTTTTAAAACCAGTTTATACAACACACTGACTTTGGATACAAATCAATATAAAATAGAGATCACAGGATCAATGTTTCGACTCCTTATAGAAGTTTTAATTTATACACACTGATGAATAGAAAAAAACTATTTACCTACGAACCTTTATAAGCGAAAATGGATAGTGGTTAATAGTGGAATCTAGTATGAGCGTTTTGTCCTAGTAAACAACACTATCCTTTAGTATTTAATAGTTGTTTATTTAAGTCATTCTTTGACGAATGTTTTCTACAGACCTTCTATTCTATTTTATTATTTACTTTGTTCTATCGCAAAATAATTTGTCTATTTTAAAGCTACTAAACAACTGGTTCATTTATATGATACTATAAAGAGTCAAGAGTCATCCGATTAACATATGGTTATTACACCTGGATTAAGAGATTTAGAAAAAAATATAAAGTCGTTCATAATTGTCCTCAGAATGAAAGTTCCATTCTATCTCTATAGAAGACAGAGTACATTTCTGTTATTTGAATCAAAATCAAGTTCTATTTCCAATTATAAAACATAATACACAACTGATCAAATAACATATTAGTGTTGTTGAGCACTCCAAGTTATGTAAGCTAATTGAGGAGCTTTTACCACTGTTCTGAATGAAATCATCAGTCCATATTTTATGTCGAAATGATCTTATTACTTCCTTCATCTAGAAGCTTTTATTTGACTTAATAATTCTTGCTAAATATTTTATCCATTCCAATATTATAGTTAATTTATTTTATATAAATTCAATCTGTGTCGCAAAATTTCTATCTAACATACTTGACGAGATTCATTGCTTTTATTCCATTATGGTCCTATAATTTATGCATATGATTGATGGGATAAAAAAGTTTGTTGAATCATGTACAATTATGATTATTCTAATTCTTGAAATGGGATATATAGAACGTCAGTGGATTTACATCGGTTATCGATTGCATTACATAAACAGCATGATGTAATCAGCTTACTGAGTATTAATGATATAAGATAGAATACATTTCAGACAAGAATAATCGGTTCCCAAAATGATAAAATACAACACTGGCTACGGTCAAATTATACATTATAAATCGTATATTACACCGCAAACAGTAACAAAATTTACGAATCAAAAAAAGTGATAATAAGGTAAAATAGATTGGAAATTTAGTACTTGTATTGTAATGAGCGAAAATACAATTATGGACAATTGAATTATAGAACGTCTTAATAAAATCTAAGAATCATACAGTAAATACTTCGACTGTAATATGTTCATTAATTGTCTCAACTATACTGTTACTTTATTCACATACTAATTGCTTTCTGTTTCCGTTCTTTCCTCCTTGATCCTCTCGACCTTCTGCTGCCAGACATTTGATTCCTGACTAGCGTTAGGTACTACTTATGTCGACATAAGTAGCACACACCACAGTATGTGTATAGATATTTATCATGTTTAAATTTGAACGGCTACTTCAAACAACCGTAATGTGGGAAAAATTATGAAGACTATTTTACTGATTTTCTCAGAGTGGACAATTTATTTTACATTTATTTGGTTAAGTTTATCGTTGTTCATAAATTCTGTTAAGCAATTTGTTGGACAATTCTTGTTACTCCAAGAATACAATTTCCATTTATCTTCACTGGTTATAAGTATATGTTTATTGTTAACTTCTTTGCCTTAATCGTCCATCTTATCGTCCACCATGACCTTTCTGATACAAGATACTTTTGTCGCCCAAATATTTATATAGCTAATGTTACACTCAGATGACCAGATATATAAGCAAAATGAAAAGTGAGAGATAATGACGAGTGGATGCTACTCAACAGGATTCTACATCACTTCCTAGGAAACAGACACACACTATTTGTGGAAAGTGTCGCTTAAATTTCTGAACAACATAGGTATACATTTATAAATGCGTTGTCCACATATTCTCAATTCAGGTAGTTAATAGTCTTCTTACTTTCTCCTAGTTTTCTCACTTAATTAAGTATTTTGGGCACACATATAAGAAAACACAAACATCAGGATCACACTCGGATGACAGCAAAACATAATAGTGAGTAAGTAAGCTAACAAGCTCGCCAAAATCATTCATTCTCAACTACTGAAACAATGAAAATCACAAGGCAATTGTGAGCTGTCTAATCATGGCTCAGAATTCCTTAACAAACTCTACTCATGATCTCAACTATTAGTAGTGGAACTCAAAATTTTCAGATCTTACAATAAATACAAAAACTATTCAACGACTATTTCATGTTTTCAACGACAATGCACATCAATTGCCAAATTCTACAATGATCCTTAGTTTTCAATAGAATACTAATTCATAATCCAAATAAATAACTATTTCACTTTTGTTTTCCTTTTTGTTTTTATTTCTTTAAATTTTATCTTATCTACGAAATTTCACTCCATTCAAATGAATAGATGACTCATAGAGACTAATAACTCGTTATAAATATTTTTTTTTATCTTTCTTCACATAATAATAACTTACCACTTACTCTATATGTTATTCCTTTTTTTGTTTATCTCCATTTTTCTTTCTCCTTTTTTTGTTTTTAGTTGAAGGACAATTGGTTAATCAATTTTCAAATTGTCTTAGGCTGTTTTTTCTCTCACTTCACACTACCCTCAATCTCCCTCTCTCTCGCTTTTCTCTCTTCATTTCACTCTTGTGAATTATGAATTGTGTAACTATTATCTAACACTTTTGTTTCTCACTTCACACTACCCTCTCCCTCTCTCTCTCTATCTTCATTTCACTCTTGTGAATTATGAATTGTGTAACTATTGTACAAATATTAAAACCAAGGAAATATATATTTTTCTTTCTTTTTCCTTTTAAATCATTTCTGTTTTATGTCCCTTTTCAATTGATTATTATTGTTGTTATCTATTTAATATATATTACTATAATTTATTTCTCCACTTTCTTATATATTCTCACTTAGTTACTATGCTATATCATCCTACTACACAAATTTGTCTATATCAATTTATAACTAACTATTACAGTTTTCAATTTATAGATAATAATAATAATAATAATAATAATAATAATAATAAAATTGGTTATTAGTTAAGTACTATATTGTCTTGTTTTCATAATTTCTTAGTAAAAAAAGTAATAAAGTATTTCATCTTTATTGTAAATTGAACAAAAATCTTATGTACATATGCATAGATATAGATATTAATGTAGACAGTGAATATTGTGGTCCCATAAGCAATTTTGATTATTATTATTATTATTATTATTATTATTATTTACAAAAGATGTTTGCAAGTTTTTCTCTCTTTTTTTTTATTGTCATCCCTAACATTTGTATCCACTTATAGTTTTTTTTCTCTTTTGCCTCGACAACACAAAATCGTGTATCCAGTTTAAATGTTAAATAAGAAAAAGAAAGATAATTGGACTACCAATACTAATACTACTAATAATAATAATAATCATCATGGAAAATTTCAAAATTGATCTTTTCTTTTTTTTTTCATTAATCCAGTAATGCCTGAAGCTATTTAGTTTTCTGTTTTCTCTTCATTTATAATCAACGAAAAGCAAAAAAAAAAGTAAAGCAAATAACAGTGTAAAATGCTACAAAATGATTTCAAAATTCATATACATATCAAATGGTTGTAGACTATGAACAGAAAACCTTAAATCTAAGTTTTGTTTTAGCTAACACTCTTTAACAAGGTAAGAGTAAAAGACAATGAAAATTTAAATGTAGACGTAAATGAATGACGAACAGATTGTGACTTCCAAGCTAGTCAGTGAGCAAATTTATGAAAAAGTATATAATTGATCGAAAAACTTAAACCGTAGCAGAATATTTTGTTTATATATCTTCAGTAAATCAACTTCGTGGATTGGTTGGCGTTAGAAATTGACACCGTTGGATGCCGACTCAGCGGTCTAATGGTTCAGTGCTCGCATGCGAAACCAGTAGGTCCTGGGTTCGAATCCCGCCAGGTGCGTGGTCGTTGGTGCGCACTGTTAAGAAGTCCCGTACCAGGACGAAACGGCCGTCCAGTGCTTCTAGGTTTTCCATGGTAGTCTAGCTTCAATTGACTCATGATTTCAACTTGTGTAATATATATATATATAAGTCAAATAACATTCATGAGGGCTTAGATCATAGCTTATATAGTCATCAATCATCTTTTCGTTTAAGAGGTATTTTTCACTATGAGAATGATTTGTCTTTTTGTTGAATCAATTGGATCCGTGTTACATTTTTTCCATTAATAGATCGTAACGTAATTAGTTGAAATTATTATGTTTGATCTCTTTTCAATCAGTTTTTTTTATAAAAGTTTGTAGAGGAAGAATAACAAATAGTGAAAGATAAAATGAGTTCATTTAAGTGATTCATTTACTCTTCTATATACACAAACAGTTAAATGTGTATAGATTATTTTACAAACAAAATCTCCTATATGAAACATGTATGAGACAGTTATAACTACCTCTTACAATCTCATAAATTCAGTTTGTTATTTTGTGAGAGAAATTGTGACTTACCCAATCACAAGGGACATGTGTAATTTCACTTGAGCTAAGTAAAATTGTAATAATAATAAAATCCGTGAATATAATATGAGTCCACTATGTTTTGAAAGTTCTAAGATGATGTCAAGAGTTGGATACAAAAATTAACAGGGGATCAATGTTTATAGGTTAATGAAAAAAACAAAACAATGAAACCAAATATGAAAATTAAATATAATGAAACTGGAAACTTAACGACAAAAAAATCCAGGATATGTGTGTTATTTCTATCTAGTTAAAGTTATTGAAAAGTGTGAAGACTGTCTGTAAAGTTCAACAAAGTATTTATTAAGACTTATAAGTGTGCAGTATTAGATCACTAGACGAATGGTAGATGTGATGAAAACACATCTTGTCAACGTACTTTGGTACTTATATGAGGAATCACAAGTGTTTGTTTGGAATATTTTATTAAGCCTTGAATCAATCTATTGATTATATATAATCCTGTAACTGGATTTATTACATGACTAATACCCATAGTAAGTGTTTGAATTTTTCAAATAGGGCTCCCTCTATTCTCTCGATATACATGCTACAATAAATACAGTTAAATGAGAAAATATAATTAGAAGTGAAAAGAGGCTCTCTTATTTAAACTAGTCTATTTCAGTAGGTTTTGTGTACTGTATACAATTATAAAATAAGGAACAAGGAATATCAGTCCGATAGAAGGCTTTATTGAGCTATCAACAGATTTATCCATACAAATTTCACCCATCTATCGTGTAAGAATGCACGAAACAACTATCAATTCGAATACCATATCAAGCATAGTAACCGATTTAAATCCGTGTACAATCAAGTATAACCAATCATAAACCTAAATTATCAAGCTGAATATCTAGATCACATGTTTAAAGAATCTGAAAACTCATTTACTTTAAAAATGAATTTAGAATGATAATAAAATTACTATTGATCAAATCATTTATATCACACAAAATGAAATCACTGAATACGCTTTATTTAAATACAATCGAAAATGAGGATAAAGATTTTTTAAGAAAAATAAAGATTGATACAAAATTCATGTTTTGAATGTAATTACTGTACCGTGACCAACGTTTCCGTTATGTCATCTAATACTGTTTCAAAGTTACCTAAGATGAAATACTTGCAAATCACTCAAGATCTGTATTTTCATATATATGCTACGTTTGTAATGTTGTAAAGAAAGTAAATCCTACTCAACATTTTGTTAAGTATTATGAAAAACTTCATAACAATTGTCTTCATTAATAACAATGTATTTTGTTATAACTTGTGAACTTGTGACCTGTTGATATATATGATGTAATAATACCGCCAATTAGAGAGATGTAAATTATCGATCCGATCAATGACACATAAAACCCTCACAAGTAATCTAGAGTCTTTATCGGTTCTGCTTCCTATCTAGCCCTGCCTGTTAAGTCATGGACATAAATCTCAGCCTTTACGATATTAATCATGTATTTTAAACATACTAGGTTTATATACATATCAAACAGACGATATCTTACCATATAATAGAAAATAACATTTGTACAAGATCTAGTTAAAAGTGGCTATGATTATGAGTGTCTGTAATTAATAGACTGGGTATAACTCAAGAACAGTAAATCGTATCATAATAGTCTATGGGTCAAAATAAAGCTCAGGATAAGAAGAACATGAATATACATAGTTTAACCACTTAAAAGTTATACAATAAAACTATATGTATCATATTAATTCATAAATAGTTCTCAAAAGTTATCATTTATAATTCTAGTTAGGATATAACACATTTGTAAAACAAAACTTACTTTTCAAAGAAAAAACTATAAAAATCACTTGTTTAGCATAGATACTATTTAATTACATCAAACTGTAATGAAAGCCGAAATTTTTCAGATTATATACATAACCTTGCACAGTTTAGTGTTTATTGATTCATCTAGTTATAATGAATGAATGTCAAATGGTTTAAACAATACAATTTGATATTTATAGAATGAATAATCATAAATTTACTTTTTATATTATTTGTATTTATATTTGTCATTAATATCAAAAGGGATATCATAGATATTATATTAACTTTAATAGTCGACGTCATGAGTTAATTGAAGCTAGACCATCATCAAGAAACGGATGGTTGTTTCTTCTTAGTATGGAGCTCCTCAACAGTGCTAGGTTCGAGTCTTGCGAGGGGGTCGGGATCGTGGATGTACACTGCTGAGGAGTCCCACAATAGGACGAAACGGACGTCCAGTGCTTCGAGGTTTTCCATGGTGGTTTAGCTTCAAATGACTCATGATTTCAACTAATGAAATTACTAAAATCACTACAAAACCCCTTCTGATATCAATTGTTATTCATAATAGGATAATAAATTTACTTATCTAAACATATTCCCTATACATTTTCCACTGATCACCATTTAAACTTATCATATAAATAATAATAATTATACATATATACTCTATGGTTCTGAGATGGTGGAGAAGATTTGTGGTTCAGATAGATGATTTTGATGAACTTTTGTCAAGTTAAGTTGACCAAACTATTCAGCTTAAAGAATAAAACTCTATCAAAATTTACTCTATTCATTTAATTATTTATTCATTCATCCGTTTAAAGCATCATTTAGAATTCAATTAGTCAATAATAATTATAATAAATGATTATTTCTCTTTTTGAATAACAATATTTTCTATTGAGGTTTCTTTATTATTATTATTATACTTTGTATTATACAGAATTATTATGATACAAAATAATAAGAATGAACTAGTTAATTTATAAAATAAAAATAAAAACAACCAATAATTACATACATGAATTTGTTTTTATACATTAATTTTATATTAGATTTTATTTATTATCCGATTACCGGGCAAATCCAGGATTATCATACGCTGCTACACTTCGATGTGAAGGGAAATAAGGAAAATGCATTAAATTTTTACCATAATTATATCCTTCTTTCATTTGCTGTTGTTGTTGTTGTTGTTGTTGTTGTATGACGTGTGATGATAAGGTATCATTTTTATTAATAATAATATTATTATTACTACTAGTAGTAGTATTGTTATTATTATTTAAATATGTTGAATCTGTTGAAATATCACATTCATTAGGCGATAAATAACCTGCAACAGATACTTTAAATAAATCAAAATTTTGATAAATACATGGATATGGTTTTTTATCGAAAAGCGTTGTTGGTTGATTTAAAAACATTACAGGACTTAAAGCTTGACGTTTACAAAATGATGCAAATGAATCACATTCTGTTAAGTGTTCAATAACACTAGGACGATTGTAAATAAGAAAAAATACAGGTCGATAAGCACGATGTAAATGCTGCCGTAACATCACTACACTACTTGATGAATGAATTCGTTTTGATGATTCTTTGATTTTATTTTCTGGACTACTTTGAGATGAACTCCTGGTGTCTTCATTTCCTTTAGTGTTCTGAGGATTTTCATCAGTAAGTGAATCATCTGATGATGGTGGATCAGGAATATTTCCAGGTTTAATTTTGCTGTTTGATATGGTAGCATAATCAAAAGAAGAAATAGTAAAATATGAATTCATTTTATCATTATGACTAATATCAGATTTTAATGAAAAAGATTCTGCCGCTGATGGAAAATTAGTGTCATAAATATGATAGTTGGGATTATTTATCGTTTCACTATTTTTCTCATTAGTCAGTAAAATCAAATTTCTGTAACCATATACATCAGACCTACTGTAATCTCCACTTGGAGTAACTGTAGAAAGGAAATGTGTAACTATACTAAGATTGTGACAATTTTCACCACCAACTTCGTTATGCCTTAATCCAGGAAGTGTCCATATTTCACCCAGCTTCCACGACATTTGTTCACCAGTAACACTTAAGGGAAGAGTTTTTACGGTTTTACTATAAGTACTTGGTCGACATTCACTGTCAAACAGAATCATTGGAGTTAAATTTTGAGGATTTATGCCTGAAATCTTCTTTAATTTGATAGCTCTTATTACTACATCAGCCACATAATCCGCCGCAGCATGTATTGAAGGCAAGTTTCTCAACATACCGAGCTGATATTCATATATAATGCATAGTTGCTGTGCAAAGCCTGATAAAATTGAAAACCTTTGTGATTCAGTAGTTAATTCAGCAAGTCGGAATAAAGGTCCTCTACATGTGTTAATAACATTTTGTTCAAATGGTGTACAAGAAGGACTCTGAGAATTTGAATAACATTTCCTAGTAATGGTTACATCAGGCATTTTTGGTTTGCGTCTTACGAACTCACATGGTTCATCAAAGTCAGAATGATTCTTCATCCAATCATTTTTTTCATCTTGAGACAATAAAGATTGGCGTTTGTTATTGTTGAGTGTGAAAGATAGTCGACGGAACAGTGGTGAGTTAGTTAAGGAACGAATTTTCATCAAAGGTGAATGATATGTTTGTTTTTGATTGGCAATTTGAATACTTATGTCCCGAGAAGAATAAGAACTTTCATTTTTTAAACGGTTGTTTCCACATTTTATTTGTTGATCAAGCAAACGTCGAATAAAGGGTAAATCACCAGAAGCATTTTCATTTTTAATACTCACTTTAGATGCTGACAACGTTGGTGATGAAATATTTGAAGACCCAGAAGGGCTTTGAACACAACTGTTTGAAGCATATGAGATCGCTTGTATTAATTTGGATTCAAATGATTTTATAAAGCGATTAACAAACCATTTTAAATTAAGAAGGACTTTCTCTCTGTTTGGACATCGATTCATAATATTCTCCCTTTTCAGGGAGGAGCTCGTTTGTAAGGTGATTTATACGTCCAATAACGAATAAAGTGCTAATGCGAGGATTATGTACTAATGATGCGTCTAAACGACAACGTTTATTGGTCGATGTTAGAATCTCAATAAGTAACCGTCAACAGTCAACGAGAATTTGCAATAATGTTTTATAAGTCACTATCATTTTTATAATAAAATAAAGTAGAATGAAGTGGTTTTTCAGCTCTCCTTTAAGTGGACTTTTCTAAGCGCGATTTTAAACATCAAGGTTAACTTACAAATGTGAAATTCAGTAGAATGCCTGGAACAGTCAAAGTGCGGGTTATATCAGCAAGAAATTTACCAGTTATGGATAGAGCTACATTTCTTACAGATGCTTTTGTTGAAGTAAATAGATTTCGATATCATTAGTGGTTACAGTTGTGTATCGGAAGCATAACTTACAAAACAGAAGTAGTTCGTCGATCTCTTAATCCTTCGTGGAATAGTGAATGGTTCTGTTTCGAGGTACCTGTTTTTTTCTGATTTTTTTTCAATTTGCAGTTAGATGACCAAGCTCTACAAGACGAGGCGTTACTACTTAAGTTTGTATCTATTAGATTTTTAATTCTAATAATTAGAGTTATGGATCATGACACTTATAGCGCACATGATACCATCGGGAGAGTTTACTTTGATTTAAATCCCTTACTGAGTCGTGGGCAAACCAGATGTTTAAATGGTTGGTTTCCAATCTATGACACTATGCATGGAATTCGTGGGGAAATCTGTTTGGCTATTCGAGTAGATGTATTTCTTGACGCTAGTCGCTATCACCAATCTTCCCTTGGAGTACGCTTCTATCACTGTGAGTTCACATGATGACTATATTATTTATAAACATGCTATAGTATTTAGTTCATCACTTGTCACTTTTACCAATTATCTTTCTGTCTGATTCATTACAACTATATTACTAGTACGATTTTGTATGGACCAAACTACATCACTGATGCACACGCAGCCTACGTAATGAACGCAAATAACGCTGCATATATTCGATTCCATCTTAAATACATCATCAAAATGCATTGGAACCGTGTGTTTTCGTTAGAAATTTCAAGGATCTAAAATCTTGTGCAAGAAAGGATTCATGAAATGGAAGTAATTCTATTTTAGTTTTCAGACTTTATCACGATGCTCTAAATAGTGGATTCTAAGTAGAAAAACCAGGAAGGTACAGACAAACTACTGTCCAGTCTTCAAAGTTCGAATACAATGTTGCTTATCAACCCTAATCATTGTCATTACATTTACCTTATGGTAATATTACCTGTTCTCCCAGATTCCTGTTGTAAAAGCTTTTCTGTTTTTTTGAACAACTGTTTATACTCCTATTCGCTTGGATGATCAAATCCACTGTACGATTATTTTGCCGTCTCTGATATTCATAGTTTTCCATAGTTTACTGCCGTCTGAAAATGTTACAACTGATCTAGAAACATATGTGGTTCTTTTACTTGGAGTAAACAACTGAGTAAACCCTAAATTACATGTTGAGACACCGCAACTTTCAGAAGCTTTCCTACGGATAAATATCTTTCACTCATTTCATTGAAAAATCTTCTAACTCATTCTTCAGATTTACACTGGACTGCGAATTTTCTCAGTCCCTTCCTAAATATAAAGTCCTAGACTTATCAAACAATTTACTGACATGTACGCAAACTGCATCGATCGTTACATTATTATCCCTATCTGTGTTCTGATTTTTGTGCAGAGAAATTATTGAATCAAGAGCCACAGATTCACCAACCAACTTGACGTATAACGTCAGGATGCATAGTTATTTCCAGTATTTCGTTAGCTGTTAATATCAATCAAACAGTCGTTGACATATGTAAACCCCTAGTGTGGCAAGGCTTCTGCTATCACTCCGCTTTGTAATGATTACCTGTAAAACGTCTTTAGCTGGATACAATGAACAGTAATAAACTATCCTGATTACGAATATATAACCAAGACACTTGAATTCACATATAATTCGTTCACAGTGGTTCTTCTGGCGTGCTAAAGAAGTAAACTAGGATTGTTGGAGTTGATCGCTTGCATAAAGCACTGATCTCTTATCCGTGCGACGTATAACTCTATTACACTGCAAATTTAATTTATGCTGATCATACTAGTGTTGTTTTTAAGAGAGAAACAGATTCCACTCTTAAAAAAGCAGTAGCTAGACTCAGATTGTTCCTCAGCTTTCCAAGTCCATGGAGCTTATTTCCGAACCAAATGGGTTAGTATATAAAACTTAAAACATACCCAGTAAACCTTACTTTATCACGGGATTACCAGTTGTATTCAATTTCGAAACCTGACTTTTTGAAGGTTTCTAAATTGGGGTATCTTCATTTTGTCTGGTCTTTATCTAATTCAATCAGCGCTTATTTTCATTGAATTTCATTTTACTCGGGTCATCTAGTTCAAAGATTCTTACTTGATGTGAATTTAAGAATAACAGTACATATTCTTGCTCAGATGGTATCACTTTTTTAAATGAATGGCGAGAACGGAAGTCATTGATCCAGTTTTCTGTTATAACTTGTGGCCTATGTGCCCTGTTAATGTGTAACGTAATGATACCGCTAATTAGACAGCAGTGAATTACCGATCTGACCAATGACGCGTAAAACCCGTACGAGCACTCTAGAGTCCTTATCGGTCCAGCTTCCTGCCTAGCCCAGCCAGTTAAGTCCAGATCACCGATCTCAGCATCTGAGATATGAATCGTTTATTTCAAACATATTGGATTTATATACCAACCAAACAGACCACATCGTACCATGAAATAGGAAACAACATTTGTACAAGATATAGCTAAATGTGACTGTGGGTGTGTGAAGTAGTGATTAATAGACAGGGCATAATTCAAGAATGGTAAATCGTCTAATAAAAGTTCATCAGTCAAAATAAAGCTCATAATAAGAGGGACATGAATATGTATAGTTTAGTTATTTAACAATTATACTATAAAATATACGCATAATATTTGTCCATAAATGGATTCCAAAAATTACCATTCATTATGCTTATCGGGACATAACATTATCTTTAAGTCGTGATAAATCCTCTTAAAGGTCTCTCAGGTTATGTAGTACAGGTAAAGGTTCATGGTGACCATAAAATAACCAAAAGTGTATTGCTCGGACGAATCTAAGTCATTGTGGCATCAATTGTTTAGAGCAATTAGACAACCAAAGGTAACACTTAATTAAACAACCGCAGTCTCATTCTGATAGTTCGAAGTTTATGGTTTTGAAGTTATACCTCCTATTACATGAATAGTTTGCAACCGAAGTATGCTTTTGATATCCACAAAATATTAATTCTTACCCTACGATGAATGAAACTGAAGCTATAAAACACTGGACAGTTGGAGAAGCAGCAGTACAAAGGTTCAAAACAGCCTTCCTACGAGATACTAACGAATTCAACGAATTCAAAATAACTCTCAACAAAAGGTTCCAAGCTTTACAGTATCTACTCAAAGAAAATGGAACTACTATGGAGGACAATTTAAAAGGCATTGAAGAAGCACTAACTTCAACACGTCAGGATGTGCTGGGCCGCAAAAAGCAACATCATAAGGAATGGATCTCTATAAAAACCCTGGACAAGATTGAAGAAATAATAGGAGCATTAAAGCTGACAAGCAGAAATATGTGGAAGAGCTAGCAATGACAGTGGAAAAAGCTGTATGTGAATGAAATATGAAACAACTACATAAGACGACGAATGAACTGGCAGGGAAGTATAGTATACCAGAGTGACCCATCGAAGACAAACAAGGTAAGATAGTCACTGGGATTCGAGAACCGATGAACAGGTTTGCAAAACACTCTGAGGAACTCTTGAATAGACCAGCCACACTGAACCTACCGGACATCAAGGCAGGGCCTGATAATATACCATCTGATGCACTGAATTCAGATATTGAAGTAACTGCAAACATGCTCCACGTTCTATTCAGAAAGATTTGGAAGAACAAATGCCGATGGACCGGATAGAAGGACACCTCATCAAGATATCAAATGAAAGAGATCTGAGCAAATGTGAGAACTACTGAGGCATCACATCACTGTCAGTACCAGGAAAGATCTTCAACAGAGTATTGCTGAACTGGATGAAAAACGGACTAGACGCTCAACTCCGAGATCAACAGACTGGTTCTTATATGAAGTAATATATTTTTACTCATCCTTCTACGAGATTTTTTAGGCAAAAAATGACCTTTACTGCACCAGGTAAAAAGTCTCAATAATTATTGGGCGCCTAACAAACACTCGTGAACTGCGAACACGAGAGAATTAGGCTAGCTTCAGACCTGATCGTAGCTGCATCGACCATATATTCACTATTTTCAAGGTTCTAGGACACAAACATACTTATCGGCGTCCGACAATGATAGTTTTTCTTGACTTAAAAGCAGCATTTGATCATGTAGACCCGTAAAGGTTCTGTGGCAGTATCTGCCACTGAAAGGCGTACCTCAGACTTACACAAGCCCTGTTAGGGCTCCTTACTCGAACACTACCAGTAGAGTCAGAGCTTATGGCGAACTGTCATCTGATTTCGCGACCTCAAGTGGTGTCCGGTAAGTCTGTCCACTATTTTCATTCTTGTTTAATTTCATTACAGACCTACTGCCGGGAAAAACGTTCTCGTCGTTTGAAGTTTCAAGAATTGATCTCCATCCAGGAAGTCCACTTAACGACTTAGAATACGCAGATGACATAGTCTTGTTTGGTAAAGACGCTGACAAAACGCAGTCTTTCGGTGGCACTGAGCAACAATGTTAGGATGTTTGGGATGCGTTTCTCCCCCTCTAAATGCACGTTGTTGCTTCAAGACTGGTCTGCATCATCAACTGAACTAAGGATAGGGAGTGAAGTAGTCGAACGTATCGACAACTTCATTTATTTTGGAAGTTTGAATAGCCCTAATGGGTTGGTATCTAATGAAATCTCTTCACGGATTTAGAAAGCTCATTTGGCTTTTGCGAACTTACGTCACCTATGGCGAAGGCGACATATCCATCTATCGAGTAAGGGGTGAGTATACTGCTCATCAGTTCGTTCTGTTCTACTTTATGACTGCGAAACGTGGTCATTATGAGTAAAAGATACTTGTAGGTTACTAGTATTTGATCGCAAATGTCTTAGAAATATTGCTCATATCTGCTGTGATCACCGAGTAAGTAATGGTGGGGTTAGATGCAAGATGTTAGGGAATGATGGTAAATCAGTCGATGAGGTTGTGAATCTTCATTGACTTAGATGGTTGGGTCACGTATTACCCGTGCCCGACCACCGACTATCACGGCGCGCAATACTGACTAGTGTTGGGGATGGCTGGAAAAAAATTAGGGGCGGTCAAACCAAGACGTAGCCTCAGTCCATAAAGTCACTAACTTCTGATCTTAACCATGTTGGTAGGTGCAGAATATCTGGTTGGGATCCATGCGACTATCTTGACTAGAGGTTGGAGACTGAGTGACGTGACTCAAAATCGGTCACAGTGGCGTAGGGATATACACTTTGTTTCTCCTTAAACTGCTTCTATGAATTTTTTGTTCATCTTGTTGTGCTAATGAGGTGTAGCAACTTGAACCGATGCATAAATGTGCCTGGTCCTACGTTGTAGCTGATTGACGGTCTGTTAATATTTTGCTGTTATGTTCTACTGTCATCCCGGTGTGATCCTGATATTTGCGTTTCCTATATGTGTGTCCAGATTACTTAATTAAGTGAGACTATTGGCTAACTGGATTAAGAATATGTGGACAACGCATGCACACATGTTGTTCAGAAATTTAAGGGACATTTTCTACCAACAGAGTGTGTCTATTTCCTAGAAAGTGATGTAAAATCCTGCCGAGTAGCGTGCACACGTCATTACCTCTCATTTTTCATTTTGTTTACATCTCGTCAGCTAAGTGGATCATTAGCCATATAAATGTTCGGGTGACGAAAGTATACTCTGATAGACGATCAAAGCGAAGAAGTTAACAATAAGCATGTACTAATAATCAGTGAAGGTATAATCTTCCGTATTTCTTCATTAATAATAAGCTCGATAATCTGTTTGTTACTAAATGTAGTGAATTTGAAAACCGCAAGCTTTATAAAATATTGGAATTGATGGTTGAATACTGAAAATGGAATAATTTTAGCAGTGAACTATGACATCCATTGAATGTGCTTCACTTTTAATGCTTATCATTTTTCGGGTCTCAAACATTGTTAGTTTGATACTGAAAGGCAAAAGTTAATAATGGTTATCCATAGAATGTATTACTATCTATGAAAAAAGCATATCTATTTCATATCCACCATATAAATTTAGTTATGATTAAGCGGATAACGTTTCTTAAATCATGCATTAGTGCTTCGTAAATGATAATCTTCAACCAAGAGTGTTTTCTTAATCGAATAACAATAAACCCAGAATATAAGTTCTCGGTAACAAAAAGATAACACATGGAATTGTATTTGTTCACTCGCACAAGGAATATAAACTTGTATGCAGTGTACAAGCAAACCAACAACTTAACGAATTAATCAAAATGTTCCCAATCAATCGTTAATGGTCCATGCAAATAATTCCGCTAGTAATATAAAGTGCAATGTAGTTGAGTGTTCAGATTACTCAGAGTAAATACCCTGCTATTATGTTCAGTCAACAGTTGGACTAAAACTATCCACTTAAATTATAACTCTTCGTACTAACGTAATATTAACTTCCACTTATTAGTCTATTATTTTACAAATGATAAATTATATATGTTTAAGGTATTCAGCAGGTACGTTTCTCCTATTTGTAAATTCTATATTAGCCTAGACACTACTGACCAATTATACAAAGTAAAGTCTCATACGTACTTTCAGTAATAATGTTACAGAGTTATTTGACCAACAAATTAAAATGTCTCGTTCAGACCCATGAATCTAAATTATGTGGAGCTTCAGTAAGTGTGCTTCTATTCCATAACCTTAAAAGGATGATAGTACCTGATAAAACATAAAATCTTATGAATAATCTTGTTTCCTAGACTCATCAAGATGAAAGTTCATCATCAGCGCTTTGTCCTATGTGTTTCTAGTTGATATGCAGTTAAACAGCATGTGAATCTCGTTCCACTGTTTTCATACAGTTCTCCTATCATTGTTTCAGAATTCTGTTTTAACAGTATACCACCAATTCATTTCTCTTTATGTTAGTTTCACTTATTATTGCTATTCTCAGTCTAGTTTTCTCTATAGGTCCAAACAAATACTTCAGACATCACTCACTACTTTTCTAAAGCATCACAATTTAGTTCATTTGGCTATGTTAAAAACTTATTATCTGTGTGATTTTCACTTACTTTTTCTCCTTTTCATATCAACAATCATCATGATCTGATCTCTATATATTCACTTTAAACAACAATACTGTATATGTAATACACAGTTTATATTAATAACCACAAAACTAATCCATATGTTTTTTTACCATTGAAAATCCTATTCTTGACAAGCAACAATTGCTATATGTGTTTTTAAAAGGGAAAAATCAACATTGGTGTAAATTCATCTTGTTTTATTGAACTGATTAAAGTGAACTAAATAATTATTATCCGAGTCTGATTTTTTATTAATGAAAGGAATAATGTTATGGGTATGGTCAATACTTACGAATGTATAGTCTTTCAGTAGTGGTCCACCAGTATGTACTTCCCAGTTTACATTATTTGCAGCTAACAGCGTAAATAGATTTGTTACTCTGGAACCTTTTTTTAACTGAGTTCACTACTTCTCTTATTCTTTTTGACGATCATCATCCCATCACTACTCATGGGAATGTAATATAAAGTGAAAATTTACCTAAATTAAGGCGGGTAGTACTTTATAGTCTGTTGTAAATCACGTATGTTTTAAACTGAGCAGATTGTTATCTAAGTATTTTTTTAGGTGCAATATAACAACTTGGACCGATATACATATGTCTGGGTTTTACGTTGCGTATGACTGACTGATTACAACTCATCCTCGAGGAAAGAATGATTTCCATCAGTATATTACACTCTTGAGAGTATTATATTACTATTATGTTTTAATTTAATCTGAAAGGATTTAGATTATTCTGCAGTTGATATTGGTAAATGAAATTTGGTTTGTCTTGTTTGGTATATCGACATCCTATGCATATTGTCTCAATAAAGCCACTGTAACACAAGTGGATATAAAATATATGGAATATGGTCAGCGTTTAAATTCAGAACGAGCGTTTCAACCTATTTGGAACTCGTTTAATACAAACAGTACTGAGTTCGTGTCCAGAAGTAAACAACTGTGGGATCCAGGCACACCCTGCTGACGAGTACCATATAGGAAGAAACGCGCATCTTAGATTTAACTGCTAACCATTTTCCGTTCAATCAAGTATGTTCTCAGATTTTATTTAAATTTGACCTTTGCAGGTTCTCAATGCATTTCTCTACATACTTTTCCTTTCATATTTTTGTTGAATAAAATTGTGAAATATAAGTGATTTAAAGAGATTGTTTTGATTGATTGTTAGTTCCTCTATTGAATCTTTTTACACCTGGTTAGCTCAGTTTATTCAAAGAATATAAATAAGCATATTCATGCTCACACCACTATCTTTTCTTTATTGCCTTCCTGTTATTTTGTACAGAAAGCTAAATCTAACCGATAAGAGGAGTTATATGTGATCATTTTTCATTTTGTACACAATTATATCATCAAACGATTACTATTATTTGTCATCTTGTGTCTGTGACGTTTATTTTAGTTTCACTGAAATCATGGACCGACTAGTGTTATATCACCGTTAAAAGCGCGAAACGTGCGTCTTTGACTTTACTACTAGCCACTGTCCAACATTAATATAAGCTTATTCTAGTAAGCTTCTTTTTATCATTGAGTTTTAAATAGGCAAAGAAAAAATTTCACGAATCTTGAGAACTGATGTTACAGTGAACATAAATCTTGTTAAATTTGTTTTAACTAACTGAAATGTATTATAATTTTATTCTTTCATTAGGTTGTACTATTCCACAAGGCTATGTAATAGATTCTCTTATTGGTTTTATTCAAGAACTTGTTATGAATGATGATCCAGAACATCAATGGATTGAGAAAATACGCACATCAAGAGCATCAAATGAAGCTAGACAACGTTTATTTAGTCGTCTTAGTGGTAAATTTATTGAATATTTGTTATTTTCTAAAAACAGAATTTCATGTTTAAATATCTATAATCATTTTCATACTTGGCAAAACAATTTTTCATTGTTTTAAGTTATGATTTGCTAAAGATCAACCGGTGTGTCTTCATTACTCACATTTATTTAAATCAACTACATAACGAATCTATAATTCAGATGTAGCTTTTGAACTATAGATCATTTAGAGAAGATCCATTTGAAAAACCTACATGTAACTAATAGTAAGTTGTATACAATAGTCAACGAATTAATAAATGCCTCCTCTATTTTTATGAATTATTCATTATTTAAGTAGAATTATAGACAGTTCAGTAGAAAGAATTCTATTTTGTAGAGATTTCATTTACTTAAGTTGTCCAGTAGTATTTATAATGATTTAATAAACATAATAGTTTGTTGAAAAATAAGAAAAAAGATTACATAATGAAGTGTTTGGAAATTTTAAGTGTTAAAAGGGAGTTACACAACTGTTGGAAAGTTAAGGGGAAATGATAAGATATAATCAGATGTGTATAGGACAATTATCCATTTAGTGTATATGAAAGAAATCAGGAAAAAGTTGAAAATGTAAAGAGGATAATAAAAAATAATAACAACCAAAATCAGTCCATGACTTTATCTGTGAAAATTTAACAGTCTCCTAAAAAGCCTCACCTTGATAAGAAATCTGTGCTCATTAGTAGTGACTACCTATAAGATGCCGTTCCTCAAATTTTAGTTAAAAGCCGTGAACAATTTAGTTCAACTATGCCGGGTGTGAGACAGTTATTTACAGCATTCAATGGAAGATGGTGTCGCAGTATCGCGAATGAATTGAAGTTGACAACGTACAATATTGGGTTCTTTCTTTGGTTCGGTTTCTGGTGATGAATTCGTGGATCCCTACTACTAGGGAATCCCGGATCAGTACAAAACAACCCTCTAATGCTTTCTAGTTTTCAGTGGTGATCAAATCAAAACCTCATTGATTTAATCTATGATAACTAATTAAAATTTAAAAGAACAGATGAAAGTATTGACATCTGGTATACCAAGTATTAAAAATTTAAGTGTTAGGGTCATGGTAAAGCAAAAGCTATCACATGTTGCTTTTATATATAGTTCTAGAACTGAAGGCTAGCTTATTAGCACAACATTAGTAATAAAAGTTCACTGTGAATCAATCTTATCATAAGACACCACTAATATTTAATGTTGAAAATTAAGCAGCCGCGGAAAAATAACGTTTTCATTGTTATTTAAAGTCATGTGTTCGATACTCTCTTTTAATCTAAACCACTTGATTTTCATAATCAGAATCCTATCCTTAGTTGATGTAATGATTTGAGGACTTAGTCATCAGCCTTTTCCTTTACGTTTAGGTGATGTGTGTTCGAATTGGATCCGATTATGTGAGACATTGCATCCTATTCCCCCATTAATAATCCCAAGTAACTAAACATACATTTTGCATACTAAATGTGACTGGACATGTTTACCTATTCGTTCTGATTTCTGAACTTGATTATACAGATATTTGGTTAGCCTGATTAGGTCTAATGTCATGCCAAAACGACAACTAAAACACATGCTCCGGATTTTGGGTTATAGGAGTCAACGCAACATCTGAATGTGTATACTAAATCGTGTGTGGACAATTTAATGTCATGTTGGTAATATGTGAATGGTGGAATGGGATACCAAACTTCAAGAAATTAAACACTAGCATTAATTGATGTAATGATATGAGGACTTGATCCTTATTTATTTCCCTCATATTGTTGTACTCAATACCAATACTTATAATATATTATGCCTTTCAATGAGTTTTTTCTCCTGATATATCAGACGGCTTTCTGACTTATTTTGAGGTAGCCCTATAACTAAGCCTTAATCTCCAATCATTTACGTGCCGTTACAATTGACTGAAAGTAAATAATTATCAGTCGTTTAGTATTCTTTATTTTCCTCCTTATGTCACTGAACGTTGAGTTAAGATCTATAGCAATATGATTACTTTATGATTATACGTAATGTAGGAAATTAATCCTTTCAGTGTCTGTTTAAATGGTGTGAGTTCTCATTTTAATAGAAACATCAAAATGTTTATGCGCTTGATAACTGTCAGTATCGATGTTTTGTTCTTTTCCATATGTCTACAGGAGAGTTGCAACGAAAAATGGGTTTAAAAGTCCTAAACTTGGGTGGAAATTCTTTAATTGGGTATGTTTTTTTTATCATTTTCATACTTCCCACTTTTTGCACGGTTGAAAAAATCCGTTTTTGTATTTTAATCACTAATTACGTAGTTTACTATGTTACACTACCACTCCATATAATTATCAAAAAATCTATAAGTTAAAGGTGGAGATTGTTGAGTTTCATTGAGATCATGATATAGTTTTCTGTCATTGATATTGAAGACCAGAACTAATCAGCCTCTTTTTTTGTGTCCAAATTTTGATTGGATTGTCGCTATATAGCTATTTTTGCGTATATGTGTGGCTAGTATCGGAACTCAGTGTAGGAATTAATTTTCTACAGACACAATTCTAAACTTATCTTCAGACTGTCAAACACAGAGTCTTAACTTAGCCAAAAGCGAAGCAAATAAGCTATTTGGTTTGATAAACTTTATCTGTCTTAAAACGTAAATTAATACTGTTAGTATACAAAATAATAAATACAGTCTATTAAACAGGAAAAGACATAAATAACATACCAAACAGTAACTAGAAGATAGGAAAAATGTGTCAACAAACCTAATGTTGTTTGTCATAAACATAAAAATTATGATTAATGAATAAACAAGGCATAGTCATACAAGATCAAAATGAGTAAATATGGTGGTGGACTTTTAAGGCTGTCGTTAGTGCGTTCTTTTATAGATGATTCCTAACACCTGGATTTCAGTATTGTTGTTCATACCAAAACTCGGACCCCGTACCTTTTATCTCAAACGTCATCATTTTATTCATTGAAGTCCTAAGTTCAAACAGACACTAAATTGTTTAAGAAATATGAAGGTATTCAGATTTATTCATACTAAAATCCATTCTAGATTGTACCATTGTACTAACATAAATTTCTTGCGATATCTTCTAAAGTTACTTTGGTTCTTTGCATACTCCATTTTCCATTGCCTAAGTCATTATCACCAACAGCTGTGTAACATTCTAAATAGATGAATATGTTATTTTATATCATCAGTTTTTGTTTTGAACTTGTTACTAAAAACTGTATATCTATTATATATATTTTTTTATATTTTACAAACCTGAAATCTGTGTCAATTATTACAGTCAACATCGCAAATATTTTTCTCAAAGATATTTTTTTCTTGTGTCAATTCATCTATAGATATCAACTTCATTTTGACTTAGAGGGTGAAACAGGCGTAGTTGTTCGTGGAATCGGAACAGCTGTTCGTTTAAAGAAGTATAATCCAGTAACAACTCCTCCAAATACTCCAACAGGAATTTCAAAGTATTTCATCAACTATATTTCTAGTTAATATACGTGTGTTTTTTTTATTTTCAAAAAGCTGATGAGTTCTATAAAACTAATTATTAATTTATTAATTCTCTTTGAATTGCTTCATGTCGAAGTAATAGTGTTAAATAATTGTACATTAATTATATTTCTCTAATTCCTTAACTTAAAAATCATTGATATTTGTAGGTATCAATGCCAAGGTTAGACTTGATAGTTTTAAATAAATTAAGCAATTGGATAGAAAGTTAATCATAAATATACATTTTATTATATCTCAATGAGTAGAAAAACTGTATTTCTGGAGTTTCGTGATAATATAAGCCACTTCTTCAGAATAATCAAATAACTGAATTATACTAACACAAGTTTAAATGATAAATTTGTACTTAATTAAATAGTATTGATAAGACACATTTCATGACGTGTTGTTGTTATCGTTCATATTATGTATAATTTATTAAACTTCTAAATAATTGTTAGCATAATATATCTCCTTCAAGAATTATTTCAATATATTCAGTCAAATTAATCCCTACAGTTATCTAAATAAATGGTGTTTAAACACTGGTTGATAAGATCATAAACAAAAACTATTCTATGATGTTTCGTAATTCAATGTAAGCTACTTCTTCGGAAAATAAGTAAAAAGAAGTGGCTTTTTTTTCAACTGATATCATAACTTTTGTGTACAAATAAACCATTTGAAAAGTTAACAATTGTAATTGTGAAACAGATATCTGTCCTATAAATATATGAAAATTCTTATCACTATATTAACAATTAGGTTAGTTTGTTTAAGAATTTACTTTTAACAAATGATAAAGCACGTAATTCTTATTTATTTACACACATTGAAATTAAAATAATAGCTCCCTTTTAAATAAATTATATATATTTGTAATATCATAATGAGTAAAAAAAATTAAATTTTCTGACGTTTCGTGACTCAGTGTAAGCCACTTCTTCAGAAAATAAATAATTTAATATAAATCTATTTATAACGATGTATTCAATGTTCAATTTGTTCGAAATTATCAAGTCAAACCTTGGTTATGATATCTGTTGTTACGGGTGGGTGTAGGTTTTAATAAGTAGCGTTTTATATCGATCGACTCAGTGACACGTAAACACGTATGGACGACCTAGAGTACCGATCGGCCCTGCTTCCCTGTCTATCCCAGCCAGTTGAGTCCAGAACGAAAGTCACAGCCTCTGAGATATGAATCAATATGTGATACTTGAGATTCACTAGAAGCAGGGTTTTGCTGGGACAGGCAGAATTTCTGCATCAGGGTTTCCATGATTCTAATTTGGGACTCTTCAAACCTCTTTTCTTGACGCACCAGATAGGCTTCTAATTGCTCCAAGAAAATATTCATTGTGGTTTTCATCTCCGTCGCCACTGATAAGTATTGTCAATTGAACGCTATACTTGTTCCTAAGCTATTTCGGTAACCCGCAGTCTAGAACTACACAGCGACTTGAACACTAGAGAAAAGACACAAGTATGAGAGAAAATACTTTATCCCAAGTTTCATTTTTGTACAGAAAATCATGGTTATTTATAGATGTTGGCGTCTGTTAAATCAACATCATTTTACGGCCAATCCGATAACGACATATTATGCTACCGACCAATAGTAGCACCCCACGTTGGAATTCTAGAACGTTCCACCACACTCTGATTAGCTAGGACTCTTCGGCTCCTCGTGGGCCTCTGGAGGCTCCGCTGAAATTCTCCGGAAGCCGACCCAACAATATATATACAATCTATCAAAATATAGAACCTTAAGTTATATTCTACTTCATTTCTATCAATAATTTGGAATGATATATGACTATTAGCTAAATTTCATTTCTTATTCATAACTTTTTTAGAAATAGTTCACACAACTGGGAATCTCCTAATGCATCATACAAGGAAAGTGGTAAGTTACCATAAATTCTGTCCTATTATTACATATATTAAAGCATAACATTAGTAATTTTACAACTCTATGGAATGTTCAACAAGTTTCAATACTCATCTTAATGCGTCAAAAATACTGAAAACAGTTGTCAAGTTTCCTTAAAAAAACTCACTTATATTAGTTTGATATTTTGTACTTGTGCGCATTGGATGCAAATAATCGAAATAATTGTCTGATGCTCAATTTTCTCTCTTTCAGCACACTAAATTCTTTATAGATCATGTAAATTTGTTGTTTATTATAGCGTTTCGTTGACCTATGACATATTAATTGGTCAAGCTTAATACATTATAATGATGATCATTATGTAGTAAATTTACTTGGCAATAAGCAACTGATAAATAATTTTACTACTGATTATAAATTCTATTTCTTTCTTTCGTCTACATGATCAGGAGTATATATGTTCATCAAACTCAATGGCATTTTCTTACTTGTAAATCTCTCTCATCATCTCTTTTGAACAATATCATCAGTGTAACTTGAGAGAGTATGATTTTAGTCGGTATATTCTTATAAGTTCAAAATAATTTTAAACATTATTCAAAGTGAGGAGAATTTTGATCTTTACTCAATATCTCCATTAACTTTAAATTTGGTTACCAAGTTTAATTTCTATTTTTCTGTTCTCTAATTTTCATGAAATGTTTTAACAGTCACGTTGTGTATCTTATATAAGGTTTGTTTCATGGGCCCACTTAATGTTAATCTAGATTGGATTTTTATATTGTTTTCTGACTAATTTTCAATCTAAATTCTTCTAATTTACTAAAGGTGGATATTTCTTTCTAAATTTTCATCATTTAGGTGTACATAACCTTCAATCACATGTCCCTCAAGCTTTAGAACTTGGCGTAAGTAACATATACTTTATCGAATATGTATTTTTCGCATGTCTTGGAAGTCTTAATCTATTTAAGAAACTAGTTTCTTCTAAGCTTCGAGATATTTCAGTAAACGTTTCTTAATTATTCTGTATACATTTATTGGTTTTTAAACAAGCAATGGTCTCCAAACGCACTGGTACGACCGAGGGTGGGGAGAGTTTACTCTCCCTCTCCAAATGCTCTCACATGGCCACACGTATATAGCCTCTGCCAGGAAAGTCCTACTCATTGCCTTCTCGCGGCATTCTCGTTGTTTACGAAATTGAGAGGACGAAAAGCGAATGTCCGGCGCATTAACCGGGTTGGTGGTGGGTACGGATGGTCCACCTAAGGGAGCTGGGAAACCCTGATTCCAAACCAATGGTGCACATGGGCTCCAGTATCCTGAAGGAACAAATGGCTTATGAACCAATTATTGGCCATTGACTACCATGGGACTTCATCTCCTAACGTTGGTCCACTGCCTTGTGGATCAGACCTTTAATTTACAGGCTCCGAGTGTGGCCCCTAAGAAAACCACCTGTTTCGATTTGGGTACCCGGACAGTATCACAGCCCACACACAAATCAAGTGATTTGTATGGCGCATGTGTATTCGCTGTCCTTTCGTACCAACATTTATGTGTTCAAATAAATAAGCAATGTAGCCTAGATTTGCCCTTTTTTATACTAAATATAGAGGAATATTGTCTTTAATATATATATATATATATATATATATATATATATATATATATATATATATATATATATCCCCATATCCAAAGTTATATTGTCTCACTTAAACGTCTGCGTGTGTTATAGTATGACTTAGTATTTTCACAGTATATATTTCATTAAGATAGTTATCGTATTTACAGCAGTTAAGTTTGCTCTAATTGGTAGACCATTACATTCTTTGGGTTACCGCATAGGAAATATGTTGAAAATCAATCTGTTATTGGCTAGAAATTTTATTCTGACGATCCCTATGTCTTATAAGTGGCTGTTTGTTTTTAAAAAAACCGGTACTCTTATAAACTATCATTGTGATTCCATCTACGTTAAAAAAAGATTATCTTATGTAACACTCGATGTACCATGGAACATGGAAAGTGTTTTTCGTATTTTATGAACACGATAATGTAAATCTATTCTCAACGTTTCATAAAATCTGAGATGTAGTCAATAGATAAGTTTGGTAACTTTGTTGCTTTTGCTTTCCTCTTCTTAAAACACTGTATTGATAATTTATATGCTGTTTAAGTTACCATGAATCACCTCTCAGTGCTAGTGAGGGGTATGGCAACTTGAACTAATGTACATACGTACCACGTTCCACGTTGTGACCAACTGACTGACTTTAGTGAAACTGGTAAAATTCAAAACACCTGTTTTGAATTTCAATCATCTTTTAAACCAGAGTTATTCCTTGATAATCTAATTATCTAAAACTTCTGAAATTATTGGTCATAGGCTACTTTACTACGTTCTCATTAGTCATTTAACTGCTGTTAAAACCTTTTTAAATAGTACCTAACATTAGTTCACTTTACAAACTAATATCAATCTTGTTAGGGTCTTTCTGAAAACGCACACTTGTGGTCTCATAAAGACCAGCAAACTAGGGACCGTCAAATTTCACATCAAATTTATCATCCCTAGGCCAGTGAATCAAGACTAAATGGTTCACATTTTAAACCTTATTCTATTTTGATATGGTGTGATTTCCACGTCATCTCATTGATGAGTAACAGTCTTACTCTTGGTCTAAATGATGACTTTTTAGGTTACTACTTATCACTATAATATGTATATTGGATACATTCAGAACAATGGCGTAGTTCCACTTGAAAGAAGAATAATTTCAAACCAATTTAGTTAAACAAGAAAAATAAATTTTACCAACCATTGATAAATTTAAATTCCACTGTAGTTCCGTACTTACAGCCAGAATACAGCATTAGCTCAAAGACCAGTTTCACTAATGTATAAGTGATGACTGCATATTATTATAACAGCTCATACTTCTGTAACTCGGTGCTTAATCACGTGCACTACTAAAATGGTAATCGAATGTTATTCAAAGACCAATGCTTTGTATTATAAGATATAGCTGTTTAATTGTCCAAAGGTCAACTATTACCTTAGGAAATTAAATTGAACTACAAATACTTTTGTTTCGGGTTTTCACAAACATTAGTCCATTGGAAGTTTCACTCCACTAACTGACTTCAGTTAAACAACCGCTTAAAGTCGGGAAAAAACAACTTCCACAGCACCCTGTAATAATAGTCATCACATGTCTTCTAGTAACCCTATTTAAAGTGAGAATTCCCAGAGTTCTAGTGGAAACTTGTGATCAATGAAACTCGACCACGTGAACTATTAGACGAATATCACCAATAACGATGAATAATTCGCCTGTAGGTTAAGCGCTCACCCTGAGGTCCGAAAGTTTTGGCATAAACGTTGATCTTTACTACTACCACAAAATACGGCTTACGATTGGTCTTTGATCTCTACTGATTGTTTAGTCAAGGTTAGTTCATGATGTAAACCTTCAAACTGAATAGTCACCAATTTACGCAAATTATTTTTCCTATTTAACAGGAATTTCCATTCTTAACAATATCTCAACCATTACCGGGTATGATATTACATTTTGGTAGTTTAGTTGCATCGAAATCTGTACGATTGTTGGATAAAAATTCTCCAGGTATATGGTTCCTGTCTATTTTGTTGTTGTTTATTTACCAAAATAATACATGTTGTTAAATGTTCGACAACTGTTCATTAAAAATTGTGCGGTTATTATTTATTATGATAAATTTGCTTTAATTGAAATTAGAGAATGTTATCTAAATGTGTCGATCATTATTGTAGTAGTTTTCTTTTTGTACATAAATGCAAGTTTCTTTCATGTAACTGTTATAACTTATGTGTTTGTGCCCCTATCAACGTTTAACGTAATGATACCGATAATTAGAGAACAGTGAATTATTGACCGGACCAATGACGCGTAAAACCCGTACGAGCACCTAAGAGTTTTTATTGGTCCTTCTTCCTGCCTTGCCCTTCCTGGTAAATCCAGAACACTAATCTCAGCCTCTGCGATATGAATCATCTATTCCAAACTTACTTGGTTTATATACTAACCAGACAGACCACATCGTACCATAAAATAGGAAACAACATTTGTACGAGATTTAGCCAAAAGTGACTGTGAATGTGGGAGACTGTAATTAATAGACTGGATATAACTGAAGAATGGTAAATTGTCCAATATTAGTTCATAAGTCAAAATAAAGCTTAAAATGAGAGGAACACGAATATGCATAGTTCGGTTACTTAACAATTATACAATAAAAATATACGTATAGTTTTAGTCCAGAAGTAGATTCCAACAGATTACCATTCATTATTCCCATCGGGATATAACAGTAACAATAACTGATATATATATATATATATATATATATATATATATATATATATATATATATATATATATATATATATATATATATATATATATATATATATATATATATATGGTCAGTCAGTCATACTCAACATTGAACATTCATTATTCTTCTACTGTTACATAAATACGAATATACACTGGATTTATACATTGACAGGGTTTTTTCCATGTTCTTTAGTTAAACTAATTAATGGCCAGTGTAGGTAACCGGCAATAAAGTCTTGTAAAATTTATGTTATAGTAACCTTCACAATAAAATGGATTTATAATAAGAAGTAATCAATCAGATCTTTTTTTCCCGATTATAGGGAAATGGCTTTTTTTTCAAAAAAGTCATTTCATATGAATTTTCTATGGAGACTAACCAGTTCTTTCATGTGAACTATTGAGAAATACATAGATGATGTCACTTTGGTGGCTTTTTTTCCTAAATATCGTATGTCAATTATAATCAATCCATCATTATGTTGTATAAGTGTTGAACTGAATACTAGTTCTCACTGAACGGTTGCTTAGATTACATACTAAAATTAGAAATCAATCAATCATAGGACTAACAGTAATAATATTTTAATACTGTATGTCTTTATGTAAATCCCTTAATCAAAATAAATCAAACAGTGAATAAATCTCTCAGATTTATCTACTTTACACAAATACCAATATAATTCATAGATAGGGTCAAACTATTTAGTTTATTGTAACATACATAATTCAGTCAGTCAGAAACAACGTAGAACTTCGTATTTACGTACATCAGTTCGAGTTGCCTTACCACATTAGCACAGAGATGCAGTTGTCGAGTCAAATCCCATAGTGGTATAGATAGTAAGAGTATACTTAATTCAATCTACATTTTATCATATCTCTATACACAACTTTAGTATTCACTATTATTATATATAATAGAAAAATAATTTCTTTTCATTTATTTCATAAATATCAGCTGGAATACAATTTCGAGATGCATGGTGGCTTGAATTACGTACTGAAATAGTTGCACATATGCGTAGTATTGGATGTGATGCTGTTCTAGCATATCGTGAAGAATGTACAATCTATGAAGATGTTTGTATACTTCAAAGTTATGGTACAGCTGTACAAATCAATCCTAAATGGATTAATGATTTATCATACAAAATTACAACTACAAATTCTCTTGGTCATATTTCTGTAACTTTGGCAAAAGCTAGTGAAAAAATTTGTGAATCTATGTCATGTAATTTTGTTCAATGTTTAATTTTTATTTGTTTGTTTGTTTTTTTGATCATTTTTAATACAATCGGACTACAATTTATGAATAAATCAATTAGATTTAAATTAAGGAGTCTTGGGTTTTTGGCACGAAATTCATTCATCTCTATATGATTAAATATCATTTTGGCATTATAGCTGATCTCAGTTCGGAATTAAAAGCCTTATATTTAATTCCTAACCATAACTTCGAAATCCCAGTACTAATTAGATAGATGAAAATTTCGGTAAAGTTCATTCCAATATCAAATTCACAATGGAATATGAAAGAAAAATGTGTTTCATTTCCTAGATTTAGTTATCAAGTTTAATAGTCTCTTTACAAAACTAATATGATAAAATTATCATATTTAATTCATGTATAATCATAAACAGTTATTTCCCTTCATTTTTTCTTTGGAATAAATGTTAGACGAAACACCGAACACAAGAAAATTAACTCTATAAACAACTTGTTTATAAAGTTTAAACCTGATCTCTTGAAATTTCATATTTTTCTAGATGATTCGAGCACGACTAATTTACTTCACATTCTTTAAATTTAAGCTTCCAAAATAGTCCAGGACATGTTCCTGAAGAATCTTTTAGGAGTTTATTAATAGGGTGTCTATTTCAATCGGTAAAGAACTTCTCATTGGAGTGACTCATTATGATCCGAAAATCAAAGTCTCTTATCTGATATTTAATGATAATTTTCAAAAAATGAGAAGTGGACATCCCATTGTCAGTAAAAAAGTCTTCGTCCTCTGTAAGACCTATAACTTTTCACGTGTCTTAGTTTGTTTGTTTTTTATAATTCCATTTGAAATTCACTTTTGTTCATAGTATCAACTCTGTGATCGAAAATATCCAATTCTTGTTTACTGAAAATCAAATCCTTTTTAATAAAAATAGAGAGTAAACAGTACTATGTTTCACTATAGTTATCAATATATGACCTTAGCAAATATACAATCCTATCTGACAGTAACATGAGTTTTACAAGTCACCCTTGTGGCCTTGATAATGTTTATCACAAACAATACGTCACATACACAAAAAGGATGATTGTTTTGTATATAAGGCAAACAAACTGGTCAAGCGCCTCAATAAACGATCCAAAATTTAGTTTTTTTTCTCGTGTTATATGTTCATATTTCACGTTATTAGACCATAGAATTTCGAGAAATGTTGCCACTGAATAGTGACTTGTGGGTGGATAAACGTTAATCTTATGGAAATATTCTGTTTAGATACTTGTCGACAAACTTTAGTTTTGACTATACGTGGTCTCATGTTTACAAAACTTTGTTAAAACAAGTCAAGCCAAAAGCTTCCAATCATCCTCAGTTTGATAAGATCAAATCTTAATTTTAGAAGAGATGGAAATACTTTCACTGGTCGAATGGTAAATGGATGTAAGTTTATGATTTAATGGTGTTGACCATGTAGACACCTATCTGGAGAAAGATGACGGAGAATATACACAGCTCAGGTGTGTACGAAGAAGATCAATTAGCTAAGTAGAACCCAGATACAAGGCAATAAAGTAAAAATAATGCTTTGTAATTAAACTTTGTGTTATAACGGAGCGAATACTATAGAGGTTGGAACTTGATTTTCGAGTTATTATTGAATGAACTTTTTTTATTATTACTGTATATATATATATATATATATATATATATATATATATATATATATATATATATATATATATATATATATATATATATATATATATATATATATATATATATATATATATATATATACCACTTATCATAAGCTTTAAGTTTACTCATAAACTACTGTCATATGCCTTGTTACTCCTATTTCGTTCTCTACCTGTTATTTACCGTCTTCTCTACACGTAACTACTTTTGTTCATTCATAAGTGTTATTTTTCATTTTACGGTGTAATGCTGTTTGATATGTCTATAAACTACATCTGTTGGAAATATACGTAAAACAGAGGCTGGTTTCTACCTATAGTCTTAAGAACAAGACATGCAGAGGAACTAGCTAAGAGTTGACCAATAGGAACGTGTGTGCCGGCCCAAAGTCAGTAGTGCTGGTCGGGCGTATACTTTGCCTGGCCAGCGATGCTAAGCTTTATAGTTAGTAACAGACCTAATTATAGGTAGGATTTTGATTAACCTTTCAGTTGTACGAATTTAAAGAATTATTCTGCTTAACTCATTGTTCTTAATTCTCTAAAATTTATGAAGTAGAAGAGCTTATCATCTAAAATTCAAAAGTTACTTAATATTATGATTATAATGGACAAAGAAACAGCCATTTCATAATGATGAAGTTCTCCAATACAATATATACTACTGCTCAGTAGTCATTGTATATATATTGGTTTACTAAACGGTAGCTATTTTTTCAGTAGCATTCTCACTAATTGAATCAGTGATATTCTATTCCCATTACTTCACTTTATTACAAGTGATGTATTGAACCAAACAGAACCAAAAATCATGAATAAGTGCCTCCGTCTATTACTGCTCACAAATAAATTCGTTTACACAAACAGGTGCGTGAGAGACTAAAGAAGCAGAAGTATGGCGATTGATTTCTCTTCTGTAGAACACTCCACTGTATCTGTTCTATCATTCCATACAATCTAAAAAACGACATTGTACACAACTCATAAAAGTTCTAAGAACTGACTTCTTTATATGGTACCATAGGTATCATTGATCATTTTTACTGCCTTACACCTTTTCTGATTAAAACACGTTCACGTTATCATGTCAGTTTTACTAAGAGTCTATAATTAAGCTTGGGGTTACAATAATTGACTATTATTATTATTGTTATATTACCTTTCAACTATTACGGAAATTTTGCTCGTTTTTCTACCGGTGACTAAACGATCATTTCAGGAATAAGGGGTTAAGATAATTCCCCGTATTGATATCATCTACTTATAAGTAGTATAAAAATATTGACACAATTTGAAGGCTTTTTTCCATTCCGACTATGGCAATCATTTTAAAAATTATTTGTATTAGTTTCACACAAGTATTCTGCCTTTAGTCATGTTATTTAGTCTCAGAGAACTAATAATAAATGTTAACACATTAAGACTTTTTTTAATAAATTCCATCTTGTAGTTTTTTATTAATCGCGTATTTACGTCGGGCAGTTGTTTCTATAGCATTCAACCATACACATTCATCACCCCACTTGATCCCACTGTACAACATACAACATAATATACCCTGCCTTTAAATATTTGTGAAAACCGTTCAACAGCAGCAAAATAGAATTTTTTTTCAATCCAGTGTTATGAATTCAGGTTACACACCCGTAATTTAGGTGGTTTAAATACAAGCGTGTTGCGTGAAATAAACCTATGATTGTTAATAAACACTTAGGTAAATAATAAAAATATCAACATACTATCAGTAAAAACCTCATCTCAAATTATGGCAAACTATTGAGGGATTTTCCTTGATTGGAAACACAGTTTGAAAGACAATTTAGACTTTGATCATACAATTGTAAATATCATGTACTTTTCTGTATCCAAAACCCTAAACCAGTACAAATACTGCCCTCATTAGTTATATTATTCCAACACAGAGGAACGAAATAGGCACGGTCGTGTCCTTCATTTAGAATAGTCATTTTACTTCGTTCATTGTATACATTAAAACCTAAGTAAGACATAAGTTAGCTGATTAAGCCGTAGGGAACTCACCATATATATCAGAACCCTTCGGAGTAATAACGTCTCATTAATATGAAAAAAAAGTATACATTGAATGGATTCTTTCTCATTTTAACTACCTTATGGAACAGATATTGTTTAAGGGCAACATCGAAACACCTATTTTGTCAAGAGATTTGTTGAAAAAAGGACTGACTCACTTGAAAAGTAGTACTACTTTGTCGTAAAACATTTAGCTCGATAGTCTCAGATACTATATTATGAAGCTTAAAATTTTGAATGTATCACTGTCAATAATTCTAGATATTTTAGACTGTATGTAGACTTAAGAATAAAATTTATTTCAAATAAATCAGTTTTACGAAATAGTTCATTTTAACGCCAACTTTGAGTTCTTAAATAATTACTACTGAACTAAAAGTATTTCAGTTTGTAATTTTGATTTTTGTTTCGTCAAAGATGTATTAAGTTAGTTGTTTAGGTATTCTGTTATCTGTTGAGTTGTAGTTTGTAGTTACTTTCTAAATGAGTAATTTACATTCTGATTACTTTCATCGGTCATTAACCGATCGTCAATCACTTAATTATACTACTTTTCAACATTTTTTTTGTAAACAACTCTGTGACCTAATACATATTTGTTTCTTTTTTTAAATTTCTTTTTATATTCAGCATCTAACTATTTCACAACTATTGATCAATGTACTTCAAAAACGTCCTGTACTCGTAGTTGTTCTCCTGAATTCACTACCGCTAAACATCCTCTTTCTATGTCATCATCAGAAACAACTCCTGTCCCTTCGCCTACGTCTTCATATAACAAAGAATCTTATAAAGAAACAACACCTGATAAATATCTTTCACATCAAAAAATACTTCATGATATCAACAACTCAGTCAAGTAAATATGACGTATTTTAGGAGTTTTATCTAGATTAAATTGTTCACACTAATTTATAAGGTTATTGGACTTTACATCATATTTTCTTCTTCCATTTTCCATGGTATTTTTACATTAAGAAATATCCAGTTTTGTGTGACAATCCAAAAATAGAATAAGACCATGAAGTCATAGACTGTTACATTTATCTATATTGATAGGTGCAGACTATCTGGTTGCGGTCTGCGCAATTTTCGTAACCAATACTTGGATACGTCGGATAACATAATTCAGAATTGGTCGTATTGACACTGATGTATTCATTCTTTGTTTTCCTTTAGACCTTAGCTTTTAATTCATCTTTGTCGAATTATATTGTCTGTCCCTAATGTATTATGCTAACACTGTTATGGTTAAAAATTCCCACAACTTTTGTATTTATCTTGATAATTCGATCTCACTGTGTCAATGTGTTGTGTCCACTTGATCCACTGCAAATATATTTATCGGATTCTACATTGCTTATGACTTACCATAAATAATAGTCTGTTGTTTCGGTCGTATAAATGTAATATCTGACCTACAATTAAAGTACATCATTTTGTTTACTGTTAAACATTTTAGAAGTTCATTAACAGTTAATAATCAATAAGTCCAATGATAAAAATTTTATGGTGGAACATTAGACATTAGTTTTATTGTTTTTGTCAGTCCGTCACAGGCAACGTAAAACCCTTCACATATATGCATTGATTCAAGTTGCATCATCTCATTAGCGCCGAATGATGAATCTACCAAGCTGAGTTCCAGAACAGTAAAGGTAGTAACAGTATCTGTAATAATAATAGTAGTAGCAGAAGCGATTATGCATAGATAAATGAATAAAAAGATTATGAATCTAAGGAAAGACAAGTGTGGATGCACTTAGTCCATTGCAATTGACTCAGAGTTATGTCACTCAAAATATATAACCATTACTTACGATAATCACGCGGACCCCAACCAAATAGTCTACACCCATCTGCATGGCTCAGTCCAATTGTTAATGGCTTCATGGGGCGATGCCATTTATTAGTTTGGCCGTCCCAAGCTTGCTTTTAGCCTACTCTTAGACCAGACAACATCACTCGTCAAGGTAGGTTGTCATTCCTAATATTGTGTTTGTTATAAAAAAAGTTAACTGCTGATATGCTACTGCAAAATACGGTATTTATTATCCACTAATGTCTTCACATGTATTTAATTTTATTTTTAAACTATTTAATTTCTGCTATCCTTAATTCTGCGATTACTTTAATTTCTTTGAATCTCATCTTGTTGACCTTTTTTCGTTGCATTATATGTAAATTTAGCAAATCAAACTGATGAATACCTATGTCACATCTTTCATTGTTCTAAACTAACTGATGTCCATCAGTGTGATCAATATGCAAAACGAACAATTTATGCACATTATTTACTTTACTATCATAGTGATCCAGTTTAGATTTTCGTATTTCGATGCTAAGATCCACTCACTCTCATTGTGCTTCACTGTACCTTCTAATTTCTTATTAAACTTCATTGTACTCTTTTACAGTTTCATCTGTCAGGTGTTTTGCTGTCACGTAGTCGGAGACATTTGTTAGTGTCTAGTCCAATCACACTTAGTGTTGTGAGCATTAGTTTCTTTATGATTGCTAGTACGCCTTTCTGGTAAGTAACAACTAGCATAGTTTAGTGTTTCTTACTAATTGGTTCCAAATAGTGAACATAATGTTAGCTAATACTAGTGATCATATTGTATACTGATCAATAGAATTCTATCAGAAATAAGGAACCAAAAAAGTATGATATCCACTAATCAATATATCGGGCAAGTTTCATTCGTAAAGTTAGTTAAGCGATCATATTCACTAGACAGTTGTCTTCTAATCTTTTTGTTTAAAATTTACTCAGTCAAACACTTTTCTGAATTTTTCATAAGATTCTTTAATGATGGATTTTTGTTCAGCATTGCTTTTTTAACTTGATTAGAGTTTACTAAATATATCAACCAACTAATACTGAATATCATATGCATAACGCAGATTCGACTGAACCAAATTTCCTACTGTTGACAAGACTAATTAGTGTTGACACATATTCCTCTGTTGCTTTTGTTCTTTAATAAGTCTATTCGTAGTGTATCCTTACTTAGTTTTACTGTAGTTTGGATACTCTGATCAATAGTCTTGACAGAAATTGGGGGCCGAGTATAGAGAAGTCATGATATATGCATTAAATACTTCATTTGCAAATTTCCATCATTTCTCCTTCACATTCTGTATTATTCTTCCAATTCACAATTCCTTGCTGATTCCGTTTCTGTTTTCTTCGAGTCGACCTTCATAGCCTTCTGCCCTCATGTTTTCCACTCCCAATTGTTGTTACATACTACTTATGTCGACAGACATAACTAGCATACATCATACCTGTATATGTCAGTAATTTACTTTATTTCTGCACTATCTTTATTCACATTGCCGCAAACATTTTCTTGGCCATGAATATTACTATCTTTCTGCACTATAGTTTAACTGGAATTTGTTCACAACAATATTTGAAAAGGTGACAGTGATTTTTACTGATAATGGTTTTCATGTCAAATCAAATCAGGTTTGATATATAATTGAACACTAATGGCCGTTATAGTATCTTTTTTTTTATGTTTACATTGGTCGACAGACTTACAAGTAGTGCATCAAGATGTGTTGATTTTCCCAGGTGATGGAGATGATTTGTTGCTCAAGTGGATTTTAAACGTTTCTGCTGCTAATGTTGCCCAGATAGATGATGAAAACTTTACAACTAAACTACCCAACTCAGAGGATGAAACTTTACTAGAATTTTTCCGGACACATGTTCATGCTCAGTCAGCTTAAGATGTCCCTCTAATTACAGCAAAGATATTGTCTGTCAACACGAAATAGATTTATAAATGTGGCGTGTTATAGCTGAGTCATTTTGGCTTGTGTTCACTTCAAAGTGGATTATCAGTCTTTTGTACTTAAAAGTGGCTAAACAACTTTCTTGGGAAGACATCTGATTACGTGTTAGGGATTCACTAACCTGTTCCCAGGATTGATACAAAACTAAACTATTCTAGAGAACTTACTCAAAACGATAGTTTTTATAAGGTTCTCTTTATGAAGAATCTACTGTTTAAAAAATGCTGAGAGATGGTTAGTTTATGACATGGTAGTGCTGGATACTGTTTAGTGACCTTTATATCTGACTCCAGTTTGATCGTTTCTGATCGCTACTGCTATAAACATGGTGCCAATCCTCGTATACAATTATGGACTTCATTCGCGTTGGTGAATAACGGAATTTAATAAACCAAATACGAGAATGGATTTTATATATGTATATTTCATGCACTAATTATTGATTTGAACAGGCAATCAAGAAGACTAAACGAAAAGGGAAAAGCGAAGTAGATTAGAGAAGGCGTGTGAGCCGACTCCCTTTAACTAAGCATTTTCGATATTTACAGTCACACAAAAATAAGTTACAGACATGTGATAAATAGTGTACACACATACGTTCATATAACAACAGTCAAGGTTGATAAGTGAACAATTAACATTGTCGAAGTGTAGCTTGAGACGAATGGGTAAACTGGACTGTCCAGAAGCTAGAATAAGTTATATGGGCTTAACATAGTAACCGACACTGCAAATTGTTATCCTTACTAGACTAGTATTTTTTACTCTATCACATCCTCATGCATGAATTGTTTGAGATCTTATGAGATATGGTTCATAATAGAAGCTAATAATAGTTCTCCTGTAGTTAGGCTAATGTCCAAATTTTCAGTGATTGTAGAGTCCTGAGCTTCTCTCTGGTCCCTGAAGTGTATTTGTTTGAAATTTCTACTCATATCAACTGCCGATAATGCTACATAACCGTATATTCAACCTCTTTTTGTCTATGTGATGATTGTATAACTATTAAAAGTCAACACAAACTAACTTGTCATTACAATATACATTCACAGTTATTGCTGAATGTGTACAAACCACTAATTAAATTTACTTCTGACTATTTGTTATCAATCTCGTATTAACTTTTCAATTGAATATTTCATTTTTTCAATGTCTATTTCTTCAATTTTTTTCATGAACTAGACCTAATTGTCACATATGTCATCTGCCATCAACATCCGATACAAATCCTAATCGATTTACTTCTCCTGTTACTTCGTCACGATGTTCTATATGTAAAGCCGCTAATGTTCCGGATTTATTATTCTCTTCGTCAGACTTTCCTCCAGAACTAGTAATCATTGGTAATCCAGCCCTAGTACAAGCACGGTTAGTCTATGAAATATATATTTAAACTGAAAGGTGTCAGTATATTCTTTAGAAATGGGAACAAATTTATTATCCTTCATATACAAAGTTTACTCATAATGTCAATTAATATCTGTTATTATTGAAGTAACGTTGTTTAAGCTGTTAGTCGCTTCTACAGGGACAGTTAGTGTCTCATTTCCTTTATGTTTACGTTCATGATGTTTTTTAGAAAGATAATAAAAGGTATCACATTTAAATAACCTGGCTAAAAAGCAATTTCACCACAGTCATCTTAATGCAAGCTACAAATCCTCACCACCTGTTACAAATATATATATAGTATAATTAAGGTGGTTTGGTCACTTGACTAATGTATGTTCGCGAAATCAAGCCTCATATCCAAGCGCCTCAGAGATATGAAAACAAAACAACATGTCAACTCACGGAAGTGAAGTAAATTTACGCTTAGTATTAGATGGCTAATCAGGAATTAAATAGACGTGCCAAACAATCAAAGGATCAGTCGCTTGGTCTAAGTACACTATACACAAATATCACATAGATGGGCCCAAACTAAATTTCAGTCTATTGGTTTATGAGTATTTAAACGCTGAATAAATGAGTGATATGCACTATATTTATAAATCTATCAGCTTTAGCTAGAAAAATTCATTGAAACATCTCAAATTAATGTCAAATCATGAACAAAGTTAATTTCAAATTAAACAATCTATCCAAAACCCTCTACTTTTCTGATGATAATCAAGTGGCTGATTTTCGGACTTCTAGTTGTAAGCCGTTTCAAGTGTATTTTAGCCATATAGGGTTTGATACATATACTGTGGTGTGTGCTACATATATTAACATAAGTAGTATATGATGTTAGTCGTAAAGAGAAGGTCTGGAAGCTGAAAGACAAGAGAGTCGAACTGTAAAGAATGGAAACAAAATGCAAGAACAATGAAGTCTGAGTCATTTTGAGACAATCGATGGACATTTTTCAAATTATGCATTTACTTTATGATTGTTAGATTTTATTAACAAGTCCTGTAATTTTGTGTCAAATACATTCGATTGTCTCCACCCGTGTTCTGTTCAATACAATACCTACCAATGCACAATGTCTCGAAGTCATTGGATTTAGAAATGCAAACCATTGGATCTTCACTCAATGGCTCCAATGGTTAAGGATTAGCCTTTTTCCTTTGTTCGATCTCTAGTAAAGTCGTGGATGCCTACTACTAAGTAGTCACACTAGGTTGAAACAGTCATCCATCATTTTTTGATTCCAAGTGATTGCTTAATTAGGATCAGTTCATGATTCTGACTAGGAAACTTAAAGATTTCTACATATACCTTGCACGATTAATAACAGTTATGCCCTTACTATTGACTAACTTTCCAGAATATGTGATAAGAGACTGTACCTGACGGAGTTTATCTATATAAGAAATGAAATCATTCCCAACCTATTTTATCTCGATAAATATATAGACTATTTATTCTGGATTTAGTGATACTAAGGTATTGAGCTCACCTCAAAATACCAGAAAGTTTGATTGAGTTCAATCTTTTGTATATTTTTTTACGGATATGCGCTGATCTGAAATTTCAAACTAATATGAAATAGCTGTTTTAGCACTTCTTGACTTTCAATGGTACTTCATGTTTAAAAATCATTCCAAATTTATAAATTAATTATTCTGATCCATCAGCGTTATTTATTTCTCTACTAACCGAAACATTGTAGAGTTGTCTATTGAATGATATATATTACTGAAAGCATTTATAAATAATCATGAACTATTAAGTGTTAAAATATACATTTAGTCACGTGTTCGAACTGGACTCTTCCTACGGTAGTATCACTAGCCCTCATATTTGGAATATGTTTTCAAACTGAGTACACTAATCTGTACCTGGAAATATTATATAACCTTAATTCCAGCTTCATGCAATATTTTATTCTCCCAGAGATTTACCAATGTTGTATTACTGATTGATAAAAATATTAAATCAAGATTTTTAATTAAAATGGATGAGATACGACAAAAACTCAATCTTCGTGTCATCTTGAACTGATAGAACCCCTATATCTCATCGTATTCTATGATTGAATTCGTCAAGGGATACAATTCAAAAATCAGTTGTATTAATACAAAAAGCCCATGTATTCGACATCTTCATCAGAATCTTGTGTTTCAAGATTACTTCATACCTTTCCAATACACTTCTTAAAATCATTGCTCGATATCAATATTATAATTTTACATTTGAATTTCATTGGGTGCACATGCCCTAAGTCATAGATTGTTCATAACTCTCTAACGGATAGTCATTAATCTATCCATAGAACAGTTATCCCACTAGGTTTGAAAATTTGGTTAATTTTTCCTTTTATAAACTTAGCTAAAAAAGAAACTATTCATCAAGAATCATTTACTGATTAATTGAGAATAGTTAATTGCTTCAATAACCATTATTATTATCATGAAGGTAGACTATTCAAAATTTTGTGTCACCAATTTTCCAAACATTCATTTATTCTCAAAATTTTCATTTTTCAATTCACTAGTTATGTCTACCAACAGTGTGCATTTATGCACCTTCATCATGAATTGCTTACAACCAATCTCAAATCTAATCGTTTAAAAACTCAAACCGTATCACCACGATGCTTTGTATATTTTTCTCCGTCTCCTCCTCGAATCTTTGAAGAAATGATAGATATTTTCTATAGAATTCATATATTACATATTTAAACATGAATAACGACGTAATGAGAGCAATACCGATCATAGAGTTACAAATTAATGTAAATGGTAGTTAATTACTGTTTAACAAAAGTTTGTAGACACATAGCTTTGAATGATCACAAATTAAATGATTATAAAATGAGAACTGGGCATATTTTTGTCCTACACATTCATTACTGTAATCAAGCATATAATACTGAATAAATTGGGTGTTATTATTTTCTTTAGAGTTTGTCGAACGAAGAAAGATACTAAAGGTGAAGTGGCAGCAAGTGAATTAAGTGAGGTTAGTTTTGTCTGTGTTTTCTTTTTGTTTGCTTGTTTAATATCATTTGGTTAACTTCCACATATTCACTTCATTTATCTTTTTTTCCATAAATTTATAGATTCTCCCTTTCATTGATTATGAACTACATTATCGTTTAATGCAGAAACTGAGGGTAAATTTTCTTATTATCTAATCATCGACATATTATGCATATATTTTTATCTAATATAGTTACGTAATATGAATGGTTTGTTTGGATTAAGATATCGTATAGCTATTGGAGAATATATGATTGCTGCTATCGCTGTAAGTCAATGATGAATATTATATATATATAATCTGTTTGTATATTGTTGGGGGTCGGTCATGTTCCAACTTAATTGCAACATTACGGCCCATTGTTGAACAATCAATTGACTGGAACCCGTCATCATACATCAACTTCTTTGATTTATATCACAGATACAAAAGGTTTCAAGCTGAATGGCCTTTATATAGACCTTCTTCATCTAAGTACCTCCCCATACACATACTACTAGACAATATTTATCTCGATGATCAGTACAGCATATATTATCAAACCATAAGCAATGTATTTTGTAGAACAAACGAGTCTCTCGCTTGTTAAACTCGTCATCAATCCTTAAATGTTTCTCATTAGCAAGGCTATAGTTTGTCTACTTTAAAAATTGTCTTATTATATTCAAATCTCCACAATAGATGTTTAAACAAATGATAAACATGTTTACTTATCATTTCATCAGACTTTTTCATTCAGAAATAAACTTTTATATTACGTATGAACAAATTTATTTCAGGTCAACTTCTTTTAACAGTGAATAGTCCACAATTAAATTAAGCTATAGTATCAGTCAAAATATCCTGTTTTGTTTACATTACTCAATGCTATTGAATAGCTGAATTTAAATGTAAATTACTGCTAATTATTGATCGTGTCATATTGGTAATAATCTGAATTATTCCTTTGTTGATATCCAGGAACGAATACTCATCAGTCTTTTTTTTTTGGCATATGTACAACTTAGGCATACTGTTTCTATATTGTCAGTTTTACTTTAGGTTTCATCAATTGTAAATGGATTGTTGGTAGTAGAATCCAGGAATTGCATTTCATCACTTACTCTCTTTATCAAGCAATTCCACTGGTTCAGACAGTTCGTTTTCATCATTTTAAAATATATTACTTAGCATATATATATATATATATATATATATATATATATATATATATATATATATCCTGTTATCTATTATGTTCCCGTTTTCATTTATCGATTCCTCCTAATACAGACTGGTACTGGTGTATACATTGGTGCTTTACCGTCACCTCCACCGCCTAGAATTATTCCATCTTTACAGGTAAGTGTAAATAAGTCATTATTAATCAAGGCAATAAAATTTTCAGTCTATTTCTTTTTATTAATATTGAATACTGAATAAATAATCTATGTAGTTCAACATTAATTCCAACGATTAAAATGAACAGAAGTTATATCAGAGAATTCAAAAATTGTAATTACAATTGATTGATCACTGGGTGGTGATCAATGTCTTGCTTATCTAGTCCTTATTAGTGCAGATCGAATGCTATCGATCATGTTGCAATGTGGCCACCAGTCTAGGTGACTCGACACTACGGGCACTATGTATTGAGATTTAGATGGTGGTTGGAGGTAGTCAACAGGAAACCCTGTTGACTAACTCCAACCACCATCTAAATTCAAAAATTGTTCATAATTTAAATTTATGATGTTTGTATGGTTGACCTTAGTTTGTCATTAGCATAAGTTCACTAAACAAGTAAGCTGCGTGTGTTTCATGTCATACATACACGGTTATCTCAAAGTTAATTACTACGTTATAGATAAGAAAGTTTCATCATTCAACTTAAATGATTATTTTTTTCATAGGTATTCAGACCAATAATCGTTTACATTGATATTAAGTTGAAATTAATGTTTGAAAAGTTTGTTTATATCTGTTATATCTGGAACCTATATTTTTCTTGCTACACCGCGTACAACTTGAGCACTCAAACGCTTAAAACCCTCAAGTAGCAAGTTGGAAGATAGAAGACTAGTGTGAAGGAATCTTATTCCAAACAGTGTCAAGTATGATGTAACACTCAGGTATTTATAGTTTTTAGTAAAAACGAAATCATCATTACAGTCATCCAGTTCGCATTCAGTGCCTTTTGGCATTTTTCTAATCGGGAAGATACACGTCAAGATTCTGAAACGTTCTTCAAAAAAATAACTAGATGGAGTGTCTTTGGCCCTTTCTGAGCTTCCTTGAGTTCACCGGGGGTCGTCCCTACAATACCCCAATAACTCTCAGTCTGATTTCTATCAAATCTGTACTTTTAAAGCGGTTACAATTACATATTAAGAAATGTTAATGATTTTGTTCAAAAACGTTTGTTATTCCTTCCACATTTCTCGTCACTCATCATGGTAGTCCAGTTGGATTATCATGTTTGTAATGGTAATTTGACTTGCATTGAAAGTACCAATTTCTGATTCCTACTATTCGTATTACACTTGTAATTCTTGTTCTTAACTATATTTCACATTTAATCTTTACTTTGCAGTCCTCAGCAATCCCTGAAGATCGATGTGGTTATGAAAGATTAAAAAGGCGAATTGATGACTATCTGAAAACGAATCGTCAATTGTATCGAATCCCAGTAAGGTTAAACTGTTTGTTTGTTTCTTCTATATTCCTTGAATTTTTTTCCAATTAATTGTTGAGTTTCATAGTTTACATAACGAATTGCCCTTAGATAACAAACGGAAACCAGAAAGCACGCATGATCTCGTGCTCAACTTTCTTTACCCGAGCTTTGAATCACCAGTGACTCTAGAAGGGCTTCAGGCGGATTTCAACAACTAATGGTATTTAGTAGTTAATTATTATCACAAGTCATCAGAAAATAAGGCGTGGTTCATAGACAGGTTCACACAGGATTGTTGTTGTGAAATTAAGCTTTCACTTGTCCAGTCCACCATTTATAATGTGCGCCGTCTGATTGTGTTCTACCATAGATTTATTTAGGATGTTCTTCCTTTATAGGTAGTCATACAATCAAAATGTTTCTAAAGTTATTTCACATTAGATTTCATTTACCACTCTGCTACTGTTATTTTTGTTATTTATATTTTTTGCATTCATATTGGTTTCCTATCGTTGTGGTGATAAGAGGTGTGGCGCAACCTATCCCTACGCCCACTTGCGTGACGTTCTATATTATGTCTGTATATCTATGTATGGAAATTTTATACAAAACAGATCACTTGTAATCATACCTATATATGTCTTCCTCTCTCTCTCTCTCACTCTCTCCCTACTTATTGATTTCCCTAATTTATGGTCACTACCGACTTGTCACAATTCTATATCGTAAACTAATTCCATTCGTATTGAACTTTTTAACGTTTATTTGTAAACTCTGTACAATCGATACATATGTATATGTGCAGAATGATATGTTACTTAAAAGATTCAATAAACTGTTAGTTCACGTGTTGTCGAGTAAAACAAAATCTGTTTAGACATAAAAAGTTTCATTATGTTCATAAATGAAATAAAATTTTCTGTAAAGATAAATATCCAGAATATCAGTAACAAAAAGATCTAATCACTAACTTTCCTAATACTATGTAGTTTTAAAAATTAAGTTACCTGACGGTCAATAATAATGATTATAGAGGGATCCATTTAGAGGAGTTAGAAAAATCTGATTCCAAACCAATGGGGCATATAGGTCCCAGGATCCCGATTGGAAAAATGGCGTATGAACCTGTTGTTAGGCATCGGCTACCATAGGACTACATCTCTTAACGTTTTTCCACTGCCTTGTGGATTAAACCTCTAAACCAAAGGCTCGGGGAGTGGCCCATTAAGAAAACCACCGGGGGAGGTATTCCATCCAATGATGATCATGTTGTTGTATCGTGAATGTATTGATCCATTTCGGGCAAGATAAAATCGTTCAGTATTTTCTGATTTTTATTTACCGTTAAACATAAGCTAATCAATAATGTAGAGTACAACAAATCAGGACCATTCAGTCGTGAAATCTTTTTTTATTTGCTTCTTGAGATAACAACAAAATATACTGTTATAAGAATGATTATTAATAGAAATTAGTCTATCTTCATATTTCCACACTTTGTTAAAATAAAGGGATTTTTTTCTTATTTATTATGTCATAAAGCTATGTGTTTACAGTATTATCAAATGTTTACTTCTGTTTTGTAAATTTTTGTGTAATACCCATTATCCTTTGCCAGTTTCACATTACTTTTCACTGGACTACGCTGTGTTGTTGCGTAGATTATTTAAGGCTATCAGTGTTGGGTAAAACGCACATATGTTCATCATTTCAAGTTTCTACATCATATGAACACATTAAGATGAAATTATCAAAATAAAATACCGAGTTTGTGGAAGTGATAAAAATATCATTGAAAGTACAAAACGTTAGACAATGTAGTTCTGAAATGGAGAATGAATCGTGTATTAAAAAGACATAAGATAAATTTAAAACGAGGGATTCGAGAGAAGGAAATGAATAAATGGATCTACGGTATTCCTACCAGTTCTGACCTGCGCATCCAACGCATCCAATCATTGGTTTTCCAACTTCCCTAGTTGAACTCACCGGTCCGGTTAAAGCGCTGGATTTCGTAAACAACACACCCGCCACGAGAAGGCAGTGAGTAGGACTTTCCTGGCAGAGGCTATATACGCGTGGCCATGTGAGAGCATTTGGAGAGGGAGAGTGGACTCTCCCCACCCTCGGCCGTACCAGTGTATTTGGAGGCATAATCTCATTGTAAATATTTAATTATACATATATGTATATATGTGTGTGTAATTAATTACATAATTATTATTTCAGGATACTGTTTATCAAAGTAATTTAATCAAACATGATAAATTTGAAATAGATACAATTAATGACAAACATTATACTATTGAAAATTGTACAAATCATTTTAAATTAATTGAAAATGAATTCAATCAACTAGATATTAATAATAATATAACAATGAATAATTTTAAAGATAAATTCAAACAATCAACATTATTAACATCGGATTTAATTCATTCACATAATACTGATGATACATTATTCCTTGAAACTAGAGAACCGGAAATTGAAGAATTAGCTGTTCTATTACAAGATCCTTTTCAACCACAAGGTAACTTTCTTTCACTTTGTTTTTCGTTTAACCCTCTACCGCTCTTTGATAATAATAATTTCTTTGTATCAATTATAATAATTAGATTAACTAAGAGCTAGAAGAATTGATATTTTTTGTGTGTAAAAGTTTTGTTTTGTAATGTTGTTAATAGATGAGCTCAAATTGTCTATGAATGATATACAGATAACTACACATTTGGATAATTTATGCCATCCATTTAAGTGAAATTATAATTCATAATTCTTAAATGTAATTATAAAAAATAAGCTGTTTGTTTATACGAAAGGTTAATCAAATTAGTGAAGATATGGACATGTTGATTACTTATTTACTTACGCCTGTTACTCCTCGTGTAGGAGCATAGGTCGCTCACCAGCATTCTCCATCCAACCCTGTCCTGGGCAATCCTTTCCAGCTTCTTCCAGTTGTTATTCATCCTTTTCATATCTGCTTCTATTATCCGACGTAATATGTTCTTAGGCCTTCCTCTTTTCCGCTTCCCTTCAAGATTCCAAGTTAGTGCTTGTCTCGTGATGCAGTTTGACGATTTGCGTAATGTATGTCCTATCCATTTCCATCGTCTTTTCCTAATTTCACGTTCATTTGGAAGCTAGTTTATTCTCGTCCACAGAATGCTGTTGCTGATAGTATCCGGATAATGGTTGTTGAGTATCTTGTGTTGACAACTATTTATAGATACTTGTACCTTCTTGATGATTATTGTAGTAGTTCTCCAAGTTTCAGCTCCATACAGTAGAACTGTCTTGACGTTGGTATTGAAAATTCTCACTTTGATATCGGTTGAAAGTTGTTTTGAGCTGTTCTCCAGCTGTAGGAATGCCGTCCTTGACTTCACATCTTCATCGGACCCTCCCTGTTCATCGATGATGCTGCCCAAGGTAAGTGAAATTTGCCATACTTTCTCTATTAAGTGTGATTAGGTTGTTGTTCTCTGTGTTGTATTTCAGGGCCTTAGTTTTTCCCTTGTGTATATTAAAGCCTACTGCTTCAGAAGTTGTTGCAACGTTGACTGTCTTCACCTACATTTACTGCTGTTGATGCGATCGAAGGGTTACGTTATCTGTGACGTTCAAATCATTCAGGTGCATCTAAGCGCTCCATTGTACTCCGTGCTTCCCCTGAGACATAGTGGTATTGATAATCCAGTTAACCATCAGAAGAAAGAGAAAGGGCAAGAGTAAACAGTTGTTGTTGAGTTGTTTTGAGTTCAATATATTCTTCAATTGTAGGGATGCAGCCCTTACTTTGCCAATCCTCGCCTTTACGTCTGCATCTGATCCTCCTTGTTCATCAATAATGCTTCCCAGGTATGTAAAGGATTCTACATCTTCCAGAGTTTTGTCATCAGAAGTGATTGGATTGGTGTTCTCCGACTGATTGTTCGATGATCGTAGTGTAGCAATTTGGTCTGTTCACGATCGATCTTTACGATATCCAGCTTTTTCATTTCGATGTTGGGCGTCTACTGCGTCTTTCATTCGGTTCAGCAACACTGTTAAAGACTTTCCCTGGTACTGACAGTAGTGTGATTCCTCTGTAGTTTTCAGATTTGCTCAGATTTCCTTGTTTTGGAATCTTGATGAGGTGTCCTTTTTTCCAGTCCATCGTCACTTGTTCCTCCTCCCAAATCTTTTTGAATAGAAGGTGAAGCATGTTTGTAGTTACTCCAGTGTTTGATTTCAGTGCTTCAGCTGGTATATTGTTGGGTCCTGCTGCTTTCCCGCTCTTGACTTGTCTGATGGCCATACTGATTTCTTCCGTCTTTTGTGGATTGACATCTATGGGAAGATCTGTGTGTGCTGCTTCGATGTCCGGTGGATTTATTGGAGCCGGACTACTCAAGAGTTCCTCGAAGTTGAATAATTAGTTTTAAAATACAATACATCCGTGTTTGTGAATTAAATTTCCAATTTTTTCCCAGAATAAAACACTGTGTTGAGTTTGATATCAACTTTTAGCGTTGAAAACTAAGATATTCACATGGTATTATAGTTTGAAAAGTTAAGGAAGTAGATTTACATAGGTCTAAGAAAAACGTCAATTATGTATCAGTACACGAACCTAAAGAGTAAGGCGGTGTAAAATTAACTGTTAATTATCTATGTTGTTCATATAGATAATCCCTTCACCTTAGACACTCACATTTTGTCTTATTGGTCACGGAAATAAGAGATAATAATCTTTTTTAATTTACCTGAAAAATAAACTGATTTAGTGGATTTACCTTCAATTAAATAAATAATGTAACTCAATCATAGTAACCAACTTGGAATTTTTGTGACGGGTAGTGATGTGCTACCTGGTTGTCTAAACCTAAGTATATATGACAGAGTTTTTAATTGGTAAGAACATGTTGTTTGATTGCCTAATTTTAGTCAAGATTTCGTCATAAAGGAATAATATCTAACAAATCAATTATTATATTATAGTTGAGTGAATTTTGTGGAGATTGGTTTAACTTATAGGTTATATTCGTCGCAGATTGTTTTCAATTGGAGCGCTGAACAACTGTTTCCTCATAGTACGAAACTCTGCTGAATTACCCATTCACGACTTTACAGGAAATCGAACACCGCCTGGATTGGCTTCCAACACTACATTTTCATTCCTATTCATTTTACTAGTATAGAGAGATGATCATCCAATACTATTTGATTGTTGACACATACTTCTGAGAAGTTCCATACTGGAACAAAACAACTATCCAGTTATTCCCCAGATTTCAATTGTACCTCAAATGAGATCAGTCTGTAAAGAATTGGATTCCATTTTCGGTTTTAATCTCTCATTTCAAAATAACTAACCTTTCCTTTTTTTATAGGCTTAATTCTTACAACTACAGAATCTATACCAATATCCAATGACAACTCAATATTAAATGATAATAATAATAATTCCATATTAAATAATTCTAAAATGTTTATTCATTCATCTATACCAGTTTCAATTAATTCTAATGAATTGTTTAATTGTAACTATCAATCAAATAGTTTTATACGTGTACATGAAACTGAATTAACTGTACCGGATTCATTTTTTGAAACATCTATTTACTCGACCAATTATAATAATACTCCTAGTTTTACATCATCATGTTATAAGGAATCAAATTTATTGAATTCAACAATTGTTACATCAATATCTTCAATAACAACTGTAACTTCATCGATGAAATCACATTCTTCTACACAGAATTATCAGAATTTAACTCATTCAAATTCTGGAATACATTTGAATTTTCCACAAACAACTACAATACGTAATAATAATAATAGTAATTATTATGATTATTATTCAACCTGTTTAACAAATAACGAACAAATGGCAACAACTACACTAACATCAAGTACAAGTACTTTCACATCATCTCCATCGTCTTCACCTAGTTCCAATAGTTTATCTATTTATAATAATAATTATAATCAGAATATTTTGAAAACGAAACAACATAATACTTTACATTGTATAAATGGAAATAGTTTAGGTAAAGCATTACGTGAATTTAATCAGTTAACTTGGTTCCGATTTCGTCATTATATACCATGTATATTAAATGCTTTGGATTATCGTTTATCATTTACAGATGATGAACATTTACAAGTTAGTTAGTTAGTTATTCTATATATATATATTTGTGACTTTATAATGGTATATTTATTGTCATTATGTAAGGAAAATAATCAGTGTTTGAAATTCAGTAATCAAGATAAATTTGATTTTGATCTTATTTAATCTAAGTAAATAAACTTTCAACTCTTAAATCACAGGTTCGAACCCCAACATCACTGGTAAAAGAATCAATAATATGACTTATAGATTTCTGCACGGGATTCAAAAATCACGTTTAATGAGCAGTAGAAATGCCTTTTTATACGAGCTTAAAAAGTTTAAAGTGATGGTGAAAAAGTGTTTTTCACTACCATAATTTTTTTTAAAAAATGATCATGTTGAATGTATCAAATAATCAACACTATCCTCAAACCCTTAATTCTGAAACAAACCTTGGGGCATTGAACTATCATTTGGTGGATAAACTGATCAAAAAGCATTCCTCTAAACGGCTACAGAGTTTTTTTCAGGTTACAGCTGATGTTACGTAGAGATCAAAGCCCTAACCATAGGACTCTAATCCTAACCCTAAATACATAAACCCAATATATTGTTTTGAAACTAGCAACGATCCTGTGGCCGTTAAGGAACTCAATGAGTTTCTGCGATATACTGTCAGACTTTTAATTGCGAATGTAAAAATCAAATTCCTTAAAGTCTGTATAGATTAATGCGAATATCCAAAAATGTACTATAGACTAACACCTCTAAATGCGATTGCAAGGCCTAGGAAAATGACTTAGTCAAAAAGAAAAACTTCGCTGAAACATCTTCATTCTTTGTAGTTTAATATTTCTCTTCACCTATTTTATCGTCATTAAATTATACCCTAGTAAAATTTCCGTCGAACCAACAGAAACGATTAGCTGTCCTTTTTTTAATTCTCAGCCATTTTCTATACCGTAACACAGTGATTTGTGTTTATCTTAATAAGGTCAATAGTGATAAAATGATAGCATGTGCATTGTCATATATAACTGATGTGAATCTACTTCATTTCATTTCTACTTTGTGAATCATAATTTCTTATTCACTTTCTCTGGTAAGAATGATCTTTGAATAAAACTAATCTCTAAGAATTGTAATTAAGTTAGATCAATTATGTAATATTAATATATGTTTAACCACCTGTTACTTTGATAGTTATTTTTATATGGGGTAGAATTAGGTTGAAGAAAGCTAAGGATGACCATACCAAAACATGGAATCAATCCAGCAGGTTGTTGACTGTTAGAATGGGTCTTGTTTGTTAGTTCACATTACTCGGTTTCGATCCCTCTATTATCTTTACCAATTGTTGGATGCATTGGGTGAAAGTTCAGACTTGGTCGGAATAACTTAGATCCACTTACTTTTTTTTCTTTTCTCATATCTTGTATTTTAATTCCCTAACACCGCTGATATCGTTACTACTTCATAATTTCCTCTCATCGTGTTGTTATAATGTAATAAACTGAACTGGTACATGTGTGCCAAACTTTACGATCCTTACGACAGACTGACTGATCGATTGACATATGAGAAACCATCATTAAGGATGTACTGATTTGATATCGATATATCAACTTTAACCAATTAAAAAAACAAGTATCATCATGTTATTGGTCAAATAATATCACTGATTGAAATCATGAGTCGATTGAAGCTAGACCACCATGGAAAACCTGGAAGCACTGGACGGCCATTTTGTCCTATTTTGGGACTCCTCACTGATGAGAATGGTGGATGTGTCGCTCAATTTCATGGATTAGTTGAAGTTAGACATTAACACCGTTGGCTCAATGGTCTAGTTGGTTAAGCGCCTTGCGCGAGACTGGTAGATCTTGGGTTCGAATCTCGCGGGGTGCGGGATCGTGGAAACACTTCTGAGGAGTCCCATACTAGGACGAAACGGCCGTCCAATGCTTCTAGGTTTTCCATTGTGGTCTAGCTTCAATTGACTCATGATTTAAATCAGTGAACTTTCTAAAATCTTCACAAAACCCCTTCTGACAAATAATATCAGTCATTTCATGTAGGTCTTAGTTTTCTGGCCTTTCTATTTGTGACTGTTTCCATTAATTTCACATTTTTAAGTTAATTTATTTGTTGCTCCACAAAAAGTAACTTAAGCTTAAGACATCCTTTCTATTGCATGTACATTATTGATAAAATGTGGCCGAAAATTCAAAAGGCTTTTGCTTTTTTGCGTCCATTTCGCTCAATACCCCTATCATTATACACGTTTATTGTTAAAACTCCCGAAACTAGGATTTATTTGTACCTAATTTTTACAAATTCTTTATTTCCACCTTGGATTGTCGATAACTCAGTAAACTTTGCAGACAATATTTAATACATCCCCATAGAGGATCGAACTCAGGATATTTAAGTCTTGTTTAACTATTAGACTACTGAGTCGGCAATCCAATGGGCAGCAAACTTGAAAACAATAAGTTAATGGACTTGGAAACTGGAGAAAACTCAGCTAAAACAGACTTAAGAGAACGTACAAAACGTTGATTATCATTGTGTTTAGAGTATAATAAGATAAATTTCTGAGCATCTACCGATTCAGTAAGAATCAACGAAATTCACTGACGTTCCTTTTTTGAAGTTACTAATAAATATTACAGCTATCTGAATATCACGCCAACCCACATCGAGGTGAGCATCGACTTCATGATTGACTGGCTGCTCTTCTAGTTGTTTCTGAAATATACTCGACTTTTCGTCGTTAAGCTGAACTCTAAGGGGTCTTCCTTCTGTGTTTTTTCTGCGTTCAGTAAGACGCAGAAGATCGTGTGCTCATATTAGAGCATAATTAGTATCATCGTATGTTTAAGAATCTGTGAGTCCTTTATTAAGCCTCTTTAACGATGGCTGATAATAAGGTGTTCTATTTGGACTTATCGTTCAGTTGATTTTGGAAATCACCGTATTAGATGTCTCTCATTATACTTGAAGCTGGTGTTTTCTAAAAATAAACAGCCGTCTGATTATATTAATAGCAGATAGTCACCGTTAGCTGTTTGCTGGCCTGGGATACCGTAAGACCTACCTACAAATCTTTAATTTTGGTTTAAACTATCCAATTGAGTATCATGTGTTATAACTACTATGACTGTCTGCTATGCTTTACTGGAACTGCGACTATCTACGTCTTTAATCGATAAGATAGCTTTCCTAATTCCAATCATTTCACAATATTGTGCATTTATCATCCATTACCATTGGTGATGTTTGTCACATATGTGATATAGTTTAACCCCACTGGTTTCGGATTCTCACTAGAACTACGGGAATTATCTCTCTATATTAGTCACTAGTGTGCACATGATCAAATATTAATATCGAATGAATGTAGAGATTATTGAATTCCCTAATTCAGTCGTTGATGTGGATTTCTATGGAACTAGAATAAAACTGTCGTCTAAAGTCTTCTTTTTTTACCATCAAGTTATACTAATTTTGAAAATAAAATCCATTCTAATTTTTTACTGTTTACATGAATATTCGTTTTATTTAATTCAAAAGTTATTCAATTTCTCTTTCTTTTTTGAATTTATGCATTAGATTCAATTAATTTTCATTAATTAATTAATTAATTGAAAATTAATTTTCATCCCGACCGTTGTTGCTACCTTGACGTGGTGGTCTGGCTTGCCTATCGTGATGAAACAACCGAGCTATACTGACTGGAACAACTGTTCCTCAAAGTCCTACCACGTCAGAAAGGTCGGTTGAAGAGCGATAAGACTAAAAGCAATAAATCCAAGGTCTGAAGGCGAAGTCGTACTGCTGACTGTACAGAGGTGTGACAGCAGTAAGGTGTTTCCTTCAGACAACCAGCATGACAGCGATGCTGCCTTCCCACAATGAGGGGTGGGGTTAGAAAAGATCGACCCTAAAAATGCACACCTCGCCTTATCCCATGGATATCTGTCTCCGGCGGTAAGGTCTCAACAAGTACGGAGCTAACACAAAAATTGCCCATAAAAAGGTCGTGTGTGACCGACCTCAAGCAGTTGTCCCTTGGGCACTGCGGTCACGCTCCCAGGTCACTAAGACGACTTCTAATCCGATTTCCTTTTCAGGTACCTCCAGAAGAACCCTTCCACGGTGTGGGCAACCGGGAAGTGATAACCTCCCTCATACCTCTAACAGCACTCAAGAATTAATTTTCATTAAGAACTTGTTAACATTCGAAACTTATCACTGAAGGTACTGACTGTTGTATTGAGTCCTGTTAGTTAATGCTGACCACTAGGTTGAGACACATCATACAATCATTCATGATCACAAAAGTGCATTCTTTTTTAAAACTTGCTTTAGAATCTAAGATTCTCAATTGCCTTACAAATTTTCTTGTTCTCGCCATCGATCCATATTTTCTTCTTAAATCTTATCTTTTATGTCTAGTCTATTATTACTAATACCAGTACTATCTTTATTTTGGGATTGGCCCTGATAATTTCATCTCACTATGTTAATAGGGTGTAGTTACTTGAACCAATGTGCACATGTTCCACGTCCTATTTTGTGTATCTCAAACTATACAAAATATGTTCAGTTTAAACCATTTAATACAAAAATTACTAATGGTCTATTTGTTATATTAGTTATTTATAAAATACATAGTCATTGTTTATTCTAATGTTTTTGTATGTAAATAACACTAAAATATTTATAGTTACCTTTGTTTGGCATAATAATGATTTATTCTTCAGCTTCTATTCAAAATATTGTTTATGTATGATTTATGTTGACAAATTGGATCGAAAATTAATATTGATCTCATTGTTTACAACATACTAAGTCAAACAAGAAAAATTTACTTACTTACGCCTGTTACTCCCAATGGAGCATAGGCCACCGACCAACATTCTCCAACCCACTCTGTCTTGGGCCTTCCTTTGCAGTTCGATCCAATTGTTGTTCATTTTACTCATGTCTGTCTCCGTTTCTCGACGTAATGTGTTCTTTGGTCTTCCTCTTTTCCTTTGGTCTTGAGGATTCCATATGAGGCTTACTTTGTGACGTAATTGGGTGCTTTCCTTAGTGTGTATCCTATCCACTTCCATCGCTTCTTCCTGATTTCTTCCTCCACTGGAATCCACTTTGTTCTCTCCCATAGTAGGTTCTTGTTGATTCGATTGTTGCATGCTGTGTTGTATCGAAGAACCTTGCTTTTCCCTTTGCGTATGTTGAGACCTACTGCTGCTGAGGCTGTTGCTACACTGGTCGTCTTCTCCGGCATTTTTTGTTGCGTGTGCGATAGAAGAGCCAGATCATCTGCTAAGTCTAGATCGTCCATCTGCATCTTAGCTGTCCACTTTATCCCATACTTACTTCTGGTTAGCGTTTTTTAGCGTGTACTAATTCTTCAACGTTCAATATCCCATTGACAAATTCTAAAATTTAACCCTACAATAGCTGACAGAAATATCTTTCAATCCAATGAAGTATAAGTTTGTTAAGATATTTTTAACAATAATATTCATGATGAATTTAATGTTATTAGTAGAAACGCCGGAGACTAAAGAGAGATAGGAAGCAATGAACAGTTATTTTTTCCTAGTTTTCCACTCAGTAAAGGTTATCTATGAGTTTATAACCTTCAAATGTGATATCCAGAACACACGACTGAATGAAGTACTTATGTTGATTTATGCATTATATAATTTTATCCTTCTTAGTTTTAATCAAGAGCTACTTAGTTCCCAAACTCTAATGTCAGATTATTGTTTGGATTGTGGTTACTTTTTCGTTACTGACTAATTGTCATCTTTCTAACGTGGAAAAGTTTATAAACGTGTTGCGTATGCCTGAACACCAATTACCACGACGCGCAATTCTAACCGGTATTGGGGATGATTAGGGGCGGCCAATCCAAAACGTGGCATCAATGCTTGAAGTCACTAACTTCTATTCTGAGCCATGTTGGTAGATGCAGACTAATTGGTTGGGGTCCGTGTGACTATCGTAACCAATGGTTGGAGACTCTTGGTGACATGGCTCAGAATCGATCACAGTGGTGTAGGTGTATACACTCCCTGTCTTCCCTTAAACTACGAAATTAAAGTCGCTTACTCTTTCTTTCTACGAACTAATTCTTTCTTTCTGTACTATATCTTTATGTGCAATCTTTCTTTCATATATTACCACCACTGAATTAACTACTTCTATGAATCCGGTATTCATCTTGTTGTGCTAATGAGGTATGGCAACTTGGACCGATGCATATTAGTGCCTGGTCCTGCGTTGTAGCTCACTGAATGACTGATAAACATAGATATTATAATATTTCTATATTCCATAGAGTCTATTCATGTTTATTAATATTTTCATAATGAAGATAATAGCTACTGGTATGATACTTCGTCCAACTAATTCATCAATAACGAGAAGTGACGAAAAACAGTATACAGTGTTCAATGCCCAGTCCACAAAGAATTCTCCCATGACCAATGATAGTTCTTCCTCGACCAGCAACAATAATCACAATACAAATTCAGTTGGTAATTTTGATGTTGGTGATGATGGCAATACAAATGAACGAAAAGCATCAATAAAAAATCGTCCGAAATTCCATTTACATAAACCTACATTATTATCTAGATTGAAAAGTGATTTAAAATCAAGAAGCCTCAGCAAAGTAAGTTTATTTATCTGTTTATGTATTATAAATTTTATATGTTGCGTAGTATATTCAATTAATACGTCAGTTGAAGTCGTAAAAACTATTTTACAAAGTTTAAGATATGTCAATCTTGTTCACAATCCTCTGCTTCCTTAGAAATCATCAGGAATGGACTACCATGTTGTCATTCCCAATTTTTCTAAAACTGTGTTCACAAACGACTTTTCTAGATTCAGTTCATGAACAATTATCCAGGTAGTGAACTTTTAGTGGCCCTGGGTCTGACTCCAAGTAAATCGCATGAATGATTGTTATTGAATGATTGCTGTCGAAATATATATGTCGCCTATCCTCGTATATAATCATCGACTTAAATCGTCTTAGTCAATAACGGAATTAAATAAAGCAAATGACGAGAATTGGATTTCGAATATATATATTTTGTATATGAAGCGAATGGAATAAAGCGAAGTGAAACGACGTTTACTGAAGATGGCGAGTAAGCCAACTCCATTTAACCAAGCGTTAATCAATATTTATAGTCGAACAAAAATAAGTTACAAACATTTGATGAACGGGATAAGACGTGTACACACATATACACTCAAATAAAAACAATCAAGATTGATAAGCGAATAATTAATAAGGTCAAAATATGACTCAAGTAGAATGAGTAGATTGACCTGTTCGAAAGCTAGAATAAGGTATATGGGCTTAACATAATAACAGACACTATAAATTAGTTATCAAAATGCACAAAAGACTGCACATGTTTGTTGTTTCTATTAATACAGAACGCTAATCGTCTTCTTGACCCTTGTATCATCGTTGCGATGTTTACAGATCACTAAAATGCTGTTTAACTCTAGTGTAATCTACATAAATACCCATCAATATTTCATGAGCCTCGTGATGGCTTTTTTTCAGTTTTCACTAAAATATTAGCAAATCGGATCACGTGTTTATTGGAAAGAGCACTTACAATTTATTACTTATTGAATGGTGACCGATTTCATGTTTATTTAGTCTTTAGTGTTGATCGAAACCTTATGTACTATATTTTGACTTTCAGTAGTTGTAGTAGTCTGCAGGGAACCATTCTTCACCTAGATTTTGTCTTATTTGGCACTCTCCAACAAGTGTTTGCCTGGGATCCTGAAGAAATTGATGTTACCACCCAGATTCACAGTCTGAGATGACTCGAATAACTGTGGTAACTCTTTAGACATCCAGATTGCTTAACTCACATTTAAATCCCATAAGGAACATCAAGTCCCTCAAGGTTTCATCCACACTATCAATTTGTACTTTACACTTATTATGTAGTCGTCTTCATTGTTATCGTTGGCTCAAACTACCTTGATTGGTTTAATACTTTCGTATATACATATAAATATTACTGTATATTAGAGTAAAGCCTGATGAGGATCTAATTGAAAACCTGATTAATATCAAAAAGGGCTACATAAAAATAGCACTGGTTACTGCTTACTAATCAGTCATTTGTAAATGTCCTATCTAATGAATACTCTATAAGTTAGTTATTGAACACTGAACAGATCATGGATTATATATATCGTGTTATAAATATGCCTATTACTTCATCCATATATTAATATTGTTAAAATTCTTAGAGAAAACTATACATTGTAACTAACTTTATAATCTAACAAGTTGTTACATCAACTTCGTATTTAATATACTATTGATACAATTAAATAAAGTATACGTTTCATTTTCTCTATAATCCAGTTGAATAAAACTGAACGATATAAAATGATGCTGAACTGAAAATGTTCATAAAATAATTTACTTGATATTGTTTTATTTGAATCTTCCCATTGAGTCCCAGAGTGAACATCAACTCTGAGATGCAGGTACATCCAGCTGACGAGTCCCAAACAGGACGAAACGCGCGTCCTGGATTCCACTGCTAGCCACTATCCATCTCTGTTTATAATGTTCATAAAATAGTTTATTCCATTGGGTTTAACAGATTAATTATACTGTCAAGTAATTCAAATATAACAATCTGATTTGTTTCAGGTTATATATTGTTGACTGTTTTTAATTACTAAATAAAATTCGATCATATTTTATAATGATAAGTCAATTTTTCCTGTAATTAACATGTTAGAATTGTCTTGTACAAACTGATGTTTTCTTTTGTGCTATGAGCTTTATTTCATCAAAATAATGATATTTTCAACAACAGTAAAATTTCAAAAAGATCGTCTACCCCACCTTCATATTCTTACTTACTTATGCCTGTTAACTCTTGTGGGGAGAAGTATAAACCTCTTCCCAGCATTCCCCAGCGAACTCTGTCCTGAGCAATCCCTTCCAGTTATTTCCAATTGCTAGTCATCATTTTGATGTCTACTTCCAATTCCCGACGCAGTGTGTTCTTTTTTCCCCCTCTTTTCCGTTTACCTTCAGGATTTTAAGTTAGCGCTTGCCTCATGATGCAGTCTGATGATTTTCACAGTCTGTTTCCCATCCACTTATAACGTCTTTCCTTAAATTCCACTTCAGCTGGAAGCGGATTTGTTATCTGCCATATTATGTTATTGCTGATGGTATTCGGCCAACAGATACTGCACATTATGTGTGTACATACTTTTTTAATAACACGACATTGTTTACTACTCATTGATCTATCAGTATAACTATAACAATACTACATCAAGAGAAACTTTGAACAAATGAGTGTTCTATCTTTCACTGAATATGATCTAGGTGATTCTAAGATGTTTGTGCATTATTCTTTTAGTTTAAAAGGTGCTAGATTGTAAGCATATCTTGATTAACAAAATTGAATGGAAAGATAATTTTATCATAACATCAGTTAGTAGTAAATAGATGATTACGACATTTCTAAGACAGAACTTTGATACAAATCCCTTGCGATCCTCAAAAACTACTATTTCACTGTATTACATATACATACATTTTTGTATCGAATCATTAGTTCGTCTAAATCAATTGCAATTGTAACAAGCCACTGTAATAATATGTTATATCATTAAGTTGACATATCATATACGAATTTAATTATTGTTATTCTGCCTTGTGTATTTGGTCAAAATGATAAAATACTGATATTTTCGATTGTTATGTTCTCTAATCTAGATGATTTATTCGTGAAGTATTCATTGTCTTTTTAGTCAACACCATCAGTACATACTTCAAAAAGAAGTAAACTATTAGAACTCTACAATTAACATCTCGTTCTGTTTATCTGATGTTTGATTTATTGTTGTTCACAATCATGTAGTTGTTGTTCGCATGTTCGTTTCGATTTTTTCTTCTTTCCACCTGATATTTAACCTTCAAGTTGTTTTTCTTTTTGACTGGTAAATTCCTTCGATTTTGATATAAAAATAAGAAAGATTGATTCGATTACTTAATATATTCTGATTCCAATATGTCTTGTTGATTGATGCGTGACTGGAACGTCAGACTTTTAATAATTTCATGACATTCTTTGTGTTTCTCTCTGTCCAATATTTCAATGCTTTTCTAGTCTAACTCATGTTAATAGTTGTCCACATATGTTGATATAGACGAAGCTACATCGTGGTACTTAACAGTTAACGGGTGTTCATATGTACTCAGAGATAGAGGATAGCTATTTTGTCTTATGTAATCCTGAAATTTACTGAGGTCTATCTTATAAATGATGTCTGAATTGTCTTTGTATTCCATAACTTCCATAACATTGCTTGTAGAGATTCTATGACCTTATAGACAACTCTTAGTTCTAGCTGTATTGATAATCTATTTTCGTTGCACAGAAATCCTGTGTGTAAGACAGTACTATCCATTTTCTGGTTTTTCCTATTGATAATGTTAATTATATCTTGATGACGTTTTGTGGGTAACCATCTTTCCGTTTCTTCGTGTAATTGTAATCCTACAGTGTGTTTTCACACCATTGAACAGAATGTGTTTAATTTATGAGCCATTAGCTTATTCGTTTAATTGATCATATATTCTAAAGAATATTCTAAAATATCAAAATAACTTAATATCAGTTAGGTAATATTATATCACCTGATGAATCATATATTTCAGGCATTACTAGTATAATAATGGTACTTTAATCAGGGTAATTTATTATCCTTAATCCACATTAGATTTCACACAAAAATTGTTTCCACAATATCTGGTACGCGTATGCAGCCTCTGCCAGGAAATTCCTACTCACTGCATTCTCGCGGCATTATAGTTGTTTATGAAATTGAGAGGACGAAAAGCGAATGTCCGGCGCTTTAACCGGATCCCAAACCAATGGTGCACATGGGCTCCAGTATCCTGCGGGAACAGATGGCGTATAAACCAATCGTTGGTCACCGGCTACCATGGGACTGCGTCTCCTCACGATTCTCCCATTGCCTTGTGGGTCAGACCTTCAGGTCAAAGGCTCGGAATGTAGCCCCCTAAGAAAACCACTTGCTCCGGTTTGGGCACCCGGACAGTATCACAGCCCTCACACATATCGAATGATTTATGTGGCGCATATGTATTTTGAGCCTCCTTGCACCAATGTTTATGTGTTTAAATAAATAAATAAATAAATAACAATATCTGGTGTTTGTTTTCTTATTATTAAGAGGACTACTGATGGAATGATGATAAATAATGACGATATCCCAACTGAACAAAAACAATGTAAACAACAATTCATCGATAAACAACATACATCCGGTTGTATACTTACACCATTGTCATCAATACCGAATACATATGTTGAAGCTTATCTTGGTAATTTGGATTTCTTTTTTGTTAGAGAAACGACTGATCTAAGAGAAGTAAGTTCCTTTTCTTACTAATATATTTTTTAACGTTAATTATTAAAAATAAACTATAAATATAACGGTGTTATAATTTTGATTGAGATCATGAACCGATTGATGTTAGACCATCATTGAAAACCTGGAAGCACTGGATGGCCGTTTCGTCCCATTGTGGGACTCCTCAGCAGTGCGCATCCACGATCCCGCTCGCTGGATTCGAACCCAAGGCCTTCAGTCTCGCGCGCGAACGCAACTTTGTGGATTGGTTTAGGTTAGACATTAACACCATTGGATGCTGGCTCAGTGGCCCAGTAGGTTAAGCGTTCGCGTTCAAGACTGAAGGCCTTGGGTTCGAATCCAGCGAGCGGGATCGTGGACGCGCACTACTGAGGAGCCCCACAATAGGACGAAACAGCCGTCCAGTCCTTCTAGATTTTCAATGGTGGTCTAACATCAATCGGTTCATGATCTCAATCAAAACTTAACAATCTCCACAACCCCTATACTGGTGTTATAATTGTCATATTGTTCGAAATTATACTACATTACAGTGTCAGTCAGTTAGTCAGTTACAACATAGGACTAGGCACATATTACACACATTACAGTATGAAAGAGGTCGGTGGTGTCAAAATTGATTATTTTAGACAACTGTAAAATTAATGATGACATATTATTGGCTTATTGCTTTTTTCCGAAATGAATGCTTATTCACTGATTATTTTGTGTTCATGGTAAATTACGTATACTTAAACTAACTCACTTTATGATTAACTTTCATTATGCAAGTGAATTGACTGGAATAGTCTTCTATCGAACAATATATTAATTTTAATGTTTGTACTCATTACGAATTAAAATATGTCTGTGAATTGATTTTATAAAGAGACTATTTGATTTCCTTAAACAAAACCTCAGTGTGGTTGGAAATATTCATCAGGAAACCCTAGAGGTCAGTTACAGCTTGAGTAGCTAAATGACGACGGTCCAGATCTCACGGAAACCACCAGTTCCCTCAAGATTCCATCTCCAGATTAGTGACAACTAGCACAAAATCTAAGCCAAACAAAGTTTCCTAACTACCCACCACCTAATATCATAACGCGATGTTGAGTCACTTAGACTAGCTGCCACATTGCAAGCTGGTCGATAGAATTCGTCCAGTATTGTAGTACCAGACAAACATGATATTGATCACTCCGTAATGATTAATTAGCGTACATAGATATATCAAAAACTGTGTCCCATAACTCAATGATTTTGTTAGATATCAGGCCATTAACATTGAGACCTACATAATTCTTAGATTCGATTCTATCTGAGTTCATCAGCCTACACATTATTGCGAAATATCATCAAAAACCAAACAGCTACACCTAGCAATTTCCTCTGTTTTCAATGACTTTTTTTTACATAATTTTCCATATTTCTTTCTTGTAAAATCTAAACTATTTGAATAAATTTACAAACGTTATTTATGTTACAGGTTGGTGGTATATCGGGTTTTTTGCATACAAGTTTAACTGAAGTACAAGCTGTTGTTGGAGCACATACAACTAGCCTAGGTGGAAATGCATTATTATCATATCATTTAAGTGAAGTTGTTGTTCTTCGACCAACTTCAAGAAATCAAGCTCAATGTTTGTTAAATGTTTGCGGAGATATGGCTAGATTAAATTGGGAAGAAATAACAAAGAAAATTCCTTAAATCTTAAAAAAAAAAAACAATTTCCGTTGTCAATTTAAAACTTTATATTTGCACAGTTACTGAAATTTTCAAAAATTCAATTGTGAATTCGGTTGGATTCACTTTGATTTTGTTTCATCTGCATAATAAATAAATAAATATGTATATATTTCCTTACTGTCTTTTTGAATTCATCATTTTAAGCTCATTTCCATTGGTATATTTGTTGTGGATGCGGAAGGATAGACCAATAATTATAATGTTAAGTCCGATGGTGTCCTTGGACTTTAAATGGGCATTTCCTACTGGCCGATATTTGTCCACTTGTTGAATATGGTACAAAATGTTGTTTTCTATTTTTATGGTACGATGTGGTATGTTTGGTTAGTATATAAATAGAGTATGTCTGAAATACAATGATTCATATCTCAGAGGCTGAGATTTGTGTTCTGGACTCAACTGGCTGGGATAGACAGGGAATCGGGACCAATCGTAATACTAGGTCGTTCATTACGTTCGTACGTGTTTACGTGTCATTGAATCGGTCGATAAATACGCTGCTCCCTAGTTTTTTCAGTCAAGGACACAACAATTAGCACAGGGTAAAAATCAACCACAACAACTTAACGTCATAACAATATTATATTACTACTCTGTACTATTGTAGTGAAGGAGAACATAGGTGAAGACAACCGAATCGTATTTAGCACAAAATTACTGAGTTACTTGTTAAAATAGAAAAACCATATAGTAATCGTTAATTTTCAAAATATCAATCCATCATATCAACATGAACTGTTCTTGTTGCAAACATCAATCAATTGTCTCACATTTTATTGTTCATGCGTTTTCTTACAAATTGCATTGTGTTATCACTCTTCCTTTCTTGATCTTTTTCCATCTTCTGCTGTCAGACATTGCACTTTTAACTCGCGTCATATACTACTTATATCAATATAAGTAGCACGCACCACACTATTACTATTATGTGACCTACTTAATCGATGATCAAACATCTTTAATAGGATATCATTGGGAATAAAGTCATATGTATATGTTTTCAAAATATAAAACATTAGCCAACAAACGTCATTTGATATTTACTAAAGGTATAATTCTTATCTTTCATTTTTGTAATATCGAAAACTACTTATGTCAGATTTCGTTCTATAATACAAATTTTGATATAATCAACTCATTATTGGTAATCATGTGCAAAATATATTGTTGAGCTGTTAAAGTCTAAACTGAATAAGACTTCAATCCAGTTATTAGATGTATATGATTAGTAATAAAGTCGAAAACATTACAGTAGATGTGTTAATAATTGAAATAATGAAAACTTTTTCTCTCATACCCTTTTATACTGTTTAGATAAATTTACGAATACTATTAAAATTGTTTATTCGTTTTAAAGTAGGCATAAATTATAAATATACAATCTGTATAATGATCAGTTCACTACTTGAATTACCTTTGTCCACATCATACAAATTGATAAAAATGACAGTTATTCTTTGTTTATAAAAGTGATTACAGTCAAAATAAATGAATCAAAAACTAAATCAACTTTCATATAAAAATTTAAATAAAAACGTTTGCTATTAACTAAGGAGGTCAGGTCAAGATACTTACTTACCTCTAGTTAGATCAGATCAGAATCATCAAGTATATAACAGATAATAGGGAGACAATGAAACCTTAATATGGTATTTTAATTTGATTGATCTATCGTAGATAAAACTAATTGATATTTGCTTTGAGTCTGAGTTTATAAAAATGTTATCAGAAGGGATTTCAATAGTTGAAATCATGAGTTAATTGAAGCTAGATCACCATGGGAAACCTGGAAGCACTGAACTCCTTAGCAGTGTGCATCCACGATCCTGCCCCCGTGAGATTTGAATCCAGGACCTATCAGTCTCACGTGCGAGCCTGGATGCGCACTGGTGAGAAGTCCCATTCTAGGACGAAACGGCTATCTAGTGTTTCCAGGTTTTCCATGGTAGTCTAGCCTCAATTGACCCAGGATTTCGACTATTGAAATTTATAAAAATGATCAATATATTCCAACCAACGCTTATGCTTCATTATTAGTTCATTCCGCATTTTTATTTTTAAAAAACTGACGTGACTAAGTGTTTGTCACAAAGACTGTTGTGGGTATTAGTATGGGAATACCTCGAGATTTTTATCAAAACGTTCTGTCATATAATGAACACTGAACCTACAAACCACCAGTGATTGGAGACTGTACGCTGACAATTCTTCGAAGACAACAGTACATCATAATCACTATCCATGTTAAATTACACATGATTTACCCTGGGTTACTCAGTGCCCCCCAACACAAAAACTTACGTATGTTACTTTCCGGTAATAATACATTTAAGTGTACCACATATAACCTTAGTTTCGATCAGAAAATCCCACTACTTAGTATCCATATTTTCTTACTGCCTCCAGGTTCATCATAACCTCTTAGTAGTAGCTCAACTAACATGGTTGCGTTACTATAAGGAGATACTGTACAAATTATAATTAAATATATAACTAGAGCACTGTGAAAAAATGCACTTATATTTGAGTCAGGCGCAAATATCATACTTAAACAGTTTTGATAATCTACTCGAATAAGTGCATTCAAAATCAATCTACAACATTATGAAGATGTAACTGTGTTTAACTATATTAATCCCACCATAGATTGAACTGTAAATAAGTGATATGAATCAAAATATCGAAAATAATCTATCCTTATAATTATCGTTACGTCACATATAGAGAGAAACAAGATTAGTAATATCAACAAAATTCGACTGAATACAATGACACAGTGCCAGTGTAGCAGCAGTCTCTGCATCAGTAGGCCTCAGCATACACAAAGAGAAAACCAAAGTCCTCAAATTCAAAGCGGAAAACAACAATCCAATCACTCTTGATGGCGAAACTCTGGAAAATGTAGAGTCCTTCACATACCTAGGAAGCATCATCGATGAACAAGGAGGTTCAGATGCCGACGTAAAAGCAAGGATTGGCAAAGCAAGGACAGCATTCCTACAGTTAAAGAACATATGGAACTCAAAACAACTTTCAACCGATATCAAAGTGAGAATTTTCAATACCAACGTCAAGGCAGTTCTACTGTATGGAGCTGAAACTTGGAGAACTACAACAACCACTATCAAGAAAGTACAAGTATTTATAAATAGCTGTCTACGCAAGATACTCAACATCCATTGGCCGGATACCATCAGCAATAGCCTTCTGTGGGAGAGAACAAACCAACTTCCAGCTGAAGAAGAAATTAGGAAAAGACGATGGAAATGGATAGGACATACATTACGCAAATCGTCAATCTGCATCACGAGGCAAGCCCTAACTTGGAATCTTGAAGGGAAGCGAAAAAGAGGAAGGCCAAAGAACACATTGCGTCGGATAATAGAAGCAGATATGAAAACGATGAATTACAACTGGACGGAACTAGAAAAGATTGCCCAGGACAGGGATGGATGGAGAATGCCGGTGAGCGGTCTATGCTCCTTCACGAGGAGTAACAGGCGTAAGTAAGTAACAATGACACAGTACTATTTATAAAAGTATAACTGGCATAATATTCAAACCAAAAACTAATGGTTAATATCAACAGTTTAAGTCACTGAAAGATGACAAGTTTCTAATAAGAAAATTACAGATATGTCTAATCTAAGTTCAGAATTTCAAACACCTAATACATCTTATCCACTTTGAAAGTAAATCAAAGAAGCAAAAATTAACCTCATAATTTTTTATATCCAAACTAAAGAATATCCCTTACTTATTATACATCTTGTTAAGAATAACTGATGCAAAATCGGCAAATCTTTTCACACAATGATATTAGAGTTAGTTACTCATCATACACTTAAGCTGGCAATAAAATGTTTAATTCTGAAATGGTGAAGAAGATTTGTAGCTCAGATGGATCATTTTGATGAAGTTTTATTCTCTGAGCTGAATGATTTCGTCATAGAGCTTATATCTTTCTTCTGAACGTCACCAAATTTCTCTACATGTGGTTCACAGTTTATCCTATACATCTCGATATTGATGTAAGAGATACAACCAAAATAAACAAGTAAACATTAACAAGTTTAAAGTTAACAAGAATCAATCAACATCGAGGTATACAAGACAAATTGTGAGCTACATGTAGAAAAATTCGAACATTTCACTTCTACCCTAAAATTTGTACTGATGATATCGTTTAGAAGAATATTGTAAAATCTTCATAACTAAACCATCTATTTCAGAGAACAAAACTTCATTTAAAAAATATTTGATTAATAGAATTTGTTCAACTTAAATGTTAATCAATAAAACTAGTCTTCAATAAAAAAAGACAAATATTATTATTCTTATTATTATCATATTTAAATTTGTAATGTTTCCTACTTACAATTTGAAAACAAAATGAAAAAGAAAAGAAAAGAAAAGAAAAGAAAAAAGGATTATCACTTCCTTCATTAAGATAATATGAAAATTGTATATCTAAATTAGTTTAGATAATAATAATAAGGATACAGTAAATATATTAAGGTAAAGTGAAATGAAATTATATAAATAAGAATAAGGAATTATACTAAATAATAATAATGAAAGCACAAACATAATCAAATATAAAGTTCTATTAATAGAAGTGTAATTAATAACTTTAAATTGACTTTCAATGTGAAATTATTTAATGATCTAATATACGTAGATTTCCTGAAACAATTTTATTTTCTAATATTGAACCTGGTGGTATATTGATAAGATTACCAAAATTAGAAACTATAATCACTGTACCCTGAAAGAGTAAAACAAAAAGAAGAAAGAATTTTACACAAACGATTGTTTTGTTAAATTTGTTTTATAGAAGAAAAAAAAAAGCAAACAATTGTTATCAATGTAATCAGTAAATCAGTTATAACGTTGGATCAGGCATATATGTTTATCAGTTCATGTTAACCCCCCTGAAACAAACCAACGATGAACTCAAATAGACCATATTGTCATCACAATCATCGTTAGAGAGGGTCGATAGAAGATTTTTGCTCATTGTGGAATACTAGCTTGGACTTCGATCATACTCTAATACGGGCACGTATGTATCTGCTTGCATCTTACTGGACGCAGTAAAGCCACACTAAGAAGATCCATTAGAATTGAATTGAGTAATGAGAAAACCAAAATTAGGTTTCAGGAACAACTGAGGTCACACTTAGATAGTCCTGAAAATGAGGCTGATCCAGATGTTGCTTGGATAGATATACAAACAGCAGTGACATCTGTTAGTGCTTTAAACCAAAGATTTTTTAAAAAATGGCTTTCGTCTAAGTCTATTACACTAATGAATCCTTGTAGACTCATCCACTCAGTTTCTGAACACGATGAAGAGCGAAAACAAATCAGATCTGAGTTAGGCAAAAGTCTAAGGAATGATCGTGAGCAGTGGTGGGCAACGAAAGCAAGATAGATGGAAAAGGCGGCGGCTGTAGGTAACGCAAGACAGATGAAAACGTGAATTTTACTATTAGCATCATACACTGACCTTAGTAAGAAAATCGATGAAAACCAAGAGGCAGTGGACAGTTTGTTTAATCCTAGCATCGGAACTGCTCAATGATGCATTTCTAAAACCCCACTATATATCAAACTCATGATTCTCAGATATAATGGTGAGCGTGTAACCTTTAGATCACTGAACAGTCATTCAACTGTTCATATATGTAACTTCAATTAATTCGCGTTATTGCGTTCGTTCCTTTCCAGTTCTATCCAATTGTTGTTCATTTTTCTCATGTCTTTCTCCATCTCTCGAAGTAATGTGTTCTTTGGTCTTCCTCTTCTCCTTTGGCTTACCTTGTGACGCAGTTTGGTGATTTCATCAGTATGTGTCCCATCTAGTTCCATCACCTCTTCCTGACTTCATCCTCCGCTAGAATCTGCCATGTTCTCTCCCGTAGTAGGTCCTTGCTGATAGTGTCTGGCTAACGGATTCGAAGTATTTTGTGTAGACAACTTTTAATAAACACCTGTATGTTCTAGATGATGGCTTTAGTGGTTGTCCAGTTTTCCGCCCCATACAATAGAACTGTCATGACATTTGTATTGAAAATTGTGACATTGGTGTTGGTTGACAGTTGTTTTGAGTTCCAGATGTTCTTTAGTTGTACATACGCTGCATTTGTTTTGCTGATCCGCGCCTTCACATCTGCATCGGATCCATCGTGTTCATGGATCCGCCTAGAGCCCCTCCAGGGGCTGCTACCGGTCCCAAGCCAGGATTAAGGAGGAGGGTTAGGCATGAGGCTAGCGACCCCGTCCCGTAAAAAACTAACTCGCTAAAAAACGCTAACCAGAAAAATTACCCAAACCTTTCTATGTCATTAGTGGATAAATGCCTCATAATCGATATGGTTGAACTCCACTGGTCACAACTTTACTTCAGACTTCCGAGAATCACTGCTTGACATAAGTCTTTAATGAGCACAACCTCTTATTTAAAAAAGTTTGAAACTGGTTTATATTCTATTTCATTCGAAATAAATCACATAGACTTTGGAACAGAAATGAAAATCTTCTAGGGAACACGTTAAAAACAATATCTAGTGATCGAAATTATGTAAGTGTATTTTAATTGTCTCTTGCTCTTCAAACCCAAATTACTTGCTATTATACAAGCATCAAGTATGATGCGTGACGTTTCAAGCGAATCTGTTCTTTAAAATTTAGGTTTTACTGTGAATACCGTTCAAAATAAAAGGTAGATTAACATAGATTGATTAATCACGTAATAGTGATCAATGTCCTGTTTCTCTAGTGGTCATTTAGTTCTGCACATCTAATTCTATCAGTCGAATTATGATGTGGCTACTAGTCTACGTGATTTGACATGTTACTGGTTACTACTTGGTGATCACGTAACGTAAATATTTAAGTTTTATAGGTTAGTCGTAGGCTGAATAGCTTATTAATAATATTTAAGAGAGTACCAATTTCCATAGGAATACAAGTACGCCTTATTAATGAGACCTGTGTCCAAGGTATTTTTCTCAATATCTCTAACCATCTAACATTAAGATAAACATACATCGATCCCATTACTTCTCATGTTTTCCGCTTTATTTACTTGTTTACATCTCATAAGATACTGTTTAGGAAAGTTCACACGGTTACCACTTGATTAAACATAATAGTATAAACCTTGTTTTCTGTACATAATACTATTAAAGTTCAAATTATATTTTATAAAAAATCAAAACAACTATAATACAGTTACTTTCAATCTAAACATTACCTTTAAAACTACTCCTTTTCCAAAGTATACATCTCCTGATACAGTTAAATGATCCAATTCCAGTAGATCTGGTATACTTGTAAATCGACTTAAGAAATCTTTAACTTTTTTAAAATGATTACCAAGTTTTACTAAAGGCACAGATGGAAAACTTCTTAATGGAGACAATGATAAACTTCCACCATCTAATACATACAAATTAGACATTACTAATAATAAATCTGAAGTAGTTTTAACTGGTAAGAAACGACTTCGTGGAACATTAACACCTGAAAATAGATGATAATTATTAAGGTTATAAATGAAATAATGTAAGTAAAATTGTATCTTTGAAATGAAACCAAAATGTGTATATTATTATCATGGGGTAAAGTTTACAGTTTCTCCTTAAGTAACACTAGAAAACTTCTTAGATATGGTAATCCTGTTCTGTAATTACATTAGTTTATCCATGAATGAACTATTTTCATTTAAAGAATGACATGTATAGTAATATGATAGTTAATTTGACTAAATATAAACTACCATCAAAGTAACTAATTATCCATCGTTTTTTTCTTCAAATCAATGCAATCGACTCGATAGTATTGTGTGTGCTACTTATATCAACATAAGTAGTATATGATGTTAGTCAGGAACCGAATATCTAGCATAAGAGAGACAAGAGGATCCAATAGTAAAGAATGGAAACAGAATACAATTTGTATGAAAATGCATGAACGATGAAGTCTGATTCATTTTAAGACAATTGATGGACATCTTGCAAATTAAACATTTACTATATGATTGTTAGATTTTATTAACAAGTTTTGTAATTCTCTGTCAAGCACTTTCGTTTGTCCCCATTGGTGTTCTGTTCACTACAGTATCATCATTTAAATATAACTTATTAACGATATTTAAAACATATCGCCCACCTCATTTTACATTCGGTATAATATTCGTGGACCGAAATATCTTATTTAAATCAATAGTGGGTAAGTTGGGATAAGAAGGCGAGTTCATATATTCTTTAATCCATAGTAACATTTTATAACACCATTGAAAACCTGGAAGCACTGGACGGCCGTTTCATCCTAGTATGGGACTCCTCAGCAGTACGCATCCACGATCCCGCACCACGCGGGGCTCGAACCCAGGACCTACTGGCTTCGTGCGCGAGCACTCAACCACTAGACCACTGAGCCGGCATCCAACGGTGTTAATGTCTAACTTCAACCAATCCACGAAGTTGCGCCACCGTACACCATTGTCTTCAGTGAGCTTCAACTGACTCATCATTTCAATCTGTGAAATTTCTAAAATCTCCACAAAACCCATCCTGATAATAATCAACTGCTCACTAGTGACTGACTTCAGGAAAAACTCTCGAAGTTCTAGTGAGAAGCCGTTACCAGTGGAGTTCAACCAGGTCTGTTGTGAGATAGGAACTCACTGAAGACAATGGTGTACGGTGGCGCAACTTCATGGATTGGTTGAAGTTAGACACTAACACCGTTGGATGCCGGCTCAGTGGTCTAGTGGTTGAGTGCTCGCGCACGAAGCCAGTAGGTCCTGGGTTCGAGCCCCGCGTGGTGCGGGATCGTGGATGCGCACTGCTGAGGAGTCCCATACTAGGATGAAACGGCCGTCCAGTGCTTCCAGGTCTTCAATGGTGGTCTAGCTTCAACTGACTCATGATTTCAATATGCGAAATTAATTTTATTCCAAGTGAAATTTCGATCAGTATGATATTGGTTTTATATTTTCTAGTGTAACATTACTTCAGCTTAATATATGTGTACCAATTAAGTGTTTATTTCATTCAGTATGACAAGTGTGAACTTTTGATCTAATATAACAATTATATTCTATGTATTATTATGTGTGAATTTTGTATGTGCTTTACAGTAAATCTGGTTAACGTTTCATTTATATGGTGTTTACTAACTCATTATCATGTTCATTTAAAATTACTGTGTCAATGAGTGTCCTTAGTTTAATGTTGGTATAATTTTAAATGACCTATTTTGATAACTTGTTTTCAGTATTTTTCATGTTCATTTCTATCAGCCTTTTTGTTTTTACTTTGTTTCATGGGAACTTCAATAGGTCCTATTTCCAATCATAAGCAATAGGATTATAGATAGAAAAGAGCTAGCAAGTACATAACACATAGCACCCCAAACACAAACATAACAACAGTGAATGTTTTAATTCGTAAGATATACTGTACAATATCAAGTAATTGATTTTCTAAGTGATCAATATAGTCAAGAACATTATAACCACATATAATTTATTCTTACCGAAAGCACCATTAAATGACTTGATAGCAGCTCCTGCAGCCTCTTCTAATTGTAATATATTTGTACCAGAATCTAATGTTTTAGGATTGACTATAATTTCCATTTGTAAAGTTTTTTGTTTAACACTACGATGTAAAGCTTGTAAATCAATCCATAGATTATTAGTATTAAATATTTTAAATGTTCGTACACTAGCAAAATCATCCACATGTTCTTCAGGGACCTACAATTCAAATGAACATTTTCAATGATGATGATAAGTTTTTCATAATGGAATTTTAAGCTTTTTGTTTTCTCATCATATTCAAATTTTGTAAATATATAATCATTAAATAAAATAAAATTATACCTGAGCTAATTCTAAAAGTCTCAAATGTCCACGATATTGTGTTAATGTACCACCTTTAACATCAGCTCGTGTTTTATCAGTTACTTCCATAACAAACTCTGGTGATTGTTTATCATAATGTGATTCTTTATTCATTAAAAAATTTAAAATATCTTTAAAATACATAGAAATTAAGGAAAATAGTTTTATAAAATATTTAAATTTATAATAAAGTGAATTAATAGAGATAACAAGTTGTTATTGTCTATTTAACTATTTATATTTTATAGAAAAGAAATGACAACAATGAAGTTATTTTTCTGAATATTTCGTAACTTGGTGTAGGCCACTTCTTCAGTGACCCAATCATTGTTACTACCTTGATGTGGCAGTCGAGCTTGCCTATCGTGATAAACCAATCGAGCTGGAACAATCGTTCCTCAAGGTCCTATCATGCCAAACAGGTTGGCTGGAGAGCGAAAAGACCAAAAGCAACAACCCAAAGATTCGAAGGCAAAGTCGTACTACTGACTGTACAGAGGCTTGACGGTAGTAAGGTGTTTCCTCCAGACAACCAACATAACAGTGATGCTGTCTTCCCACAAGGATGGATGGGGTTAAAAAAGGTCGACTGTGTGGTTAATTTAACATGTTATAAGTTATTTACCCAACAATTTGGTTTTGAGAAGCTTTCTACATTAAACATTGAAAATGATTAGAATTTCAGTTGCTGGCGTTACCTTAAATATAAGTTTTATACCATTGACTGCCCCGACGTGTGATGTTTTATGGTGTAGGAGTAAGTTGGAAGAAAGATAGGAGCGGCCAAACCAAAACATGGCACAAGTCCATGAAGTCACTGACAAGTGGCCTGAGCCATGTTGGTAGGTGTAGACTACCTGGTTGGGATCTGCGAGACGATAGCAACCGATGGTTAGAGACCCCGAATGAAATGGCTGAAAATCGTTTGCAATGGCGTAGGTGTATCCACTCTTTGTGTTCTCCCTAATTGTAATCATCTGAATTCTTCGTGTCCCTTTTTTCCTCTCTCCAAATTTGTTTCACTGGATTATACTCCTTGAATAACATCTTTAAACCGTAATCTTTCCGATTACTGCTTATACTCTTACCACCTCTACCACTACGAAATTTGAATTGACAAGTGCATCTCTGTGCTAATGGGGTTTGGCAACTCTAACTGATGTGAGTAAGTACGAAGTTCTACGTTGTTACTAACGGACTGACTGACTCATTTTTATCAAGCTGTTCTTCTAAACATTGACGAATATTCATCTAAACTTTATCTATAACCTGTCGAATAAATTTAGGTAATTAAGAATCGGGAAAACTTGAATACGATACAAATAACTTGTATTGAAAAAACATTTAAATAACTACCGTCATCAAGAAAGGATACTTAGGTCAACAGTTGCTCCAAGATTATCAATATTAGACAAGAAAACCCATTGTTTACCAATAGCTATCATTTTCTCTGCTAATCCACAAGCAACAAAACTACGATAGAAATCACCATGTCCAGGAGGATACCATTCTTCAGGATTATAGTTCATATCTTTAGAAGTCTTTGTTCCAGAATCATGACTTTCCTGACCAGCACATTTAGCAATAGGAAGTAATGACTCACGATTCAGACGAGGGTAGCTAAACGAAGAAAAAGTGACAAGACTTATTTCTTCAAAACCAAAATATAAATGGTTAATTAGTAAAAATAGTCAAACTTTTAAAATGGTAATAACTATGGTTTGTATTTTACTCAGTCGACATTGTTCAAATCCTCTCAGATAAATAATTTATGAATGGAATAGGATACAAAAGCGTATAATATTGATAAGTATTTTTTATAGTCCTACTACCTCTTACATTTTAATTGTTTATTCGACTTGAATCTGTTTGTGTTAAAAGTCCTCTAAATGGAATTCGAAAAATTGTCCATCATTTATTCTAAAACTTGAAAGTGTCAGAATGTTTCACTTCGTTGGTAAACCAGAGAAAGTTTTGTATTTAATAATGAAATCACTTACCAGCTCTGTAAAAACGTCAAAATTTGAACATTAACTTGCTGGTATTTGCGTAAAACCTTTTCAGTTTCACTATGTGTATTGAAGGAATTCATCAAAACCAAGGGAATACTAGTTCCGTATTCATTGTTTAGTCTCTAAAACGGAGGTAATATAAAAGTGTTTACGTTGATCGCTAGTGGGACTTTCTATGAATTAAGGTGCAAAAGCATTTCTCAGACAAGGATACGTAGTAAACTTAGAAATAAGTAGCTAACTCAATTTTAAGAACAAATTACAATTTGCAACAAACAGGTAGCTATGTATTAAAACTGCTTTCTTCCAATGGTATTATTTCAACTCAAAGATAACCCAGACATCAATAATACAAGCTGATTGAGATTTTCAGCTACCCTTACCATGTTCAGTCGAAAGTATTTATAATATGACATTCCAGTAGTTTATCATTAGAATTATCCGGGTTATGTTAAAAATGTAATTGGCTATTATAAAATGTTTTGAGAAAAAAATTCAATAATTCTAACTATTTTGAAGTACTTTTTATTTTCTAGGAATTTTCATTATTCAGAAAAGTTAGAACTAGACTTGGGTATAATAACTTTCCATTCTTTTGGCTTCTTTATTGATAATCTCATCCAGATATGCTGATGTTGACTCTTGTAACTTGAACATGTAGAAAAATAGTGTCCAGCCGTATGTTGCTTATATTTAGTTTATCATAAACCTAACTTGTTACTTGTTTGGTAATTAACAGCGCTCTTGGTTCTTGGTTTGTGAATTGGCGAAATAAAAGACTTAAAGTTTGAGAACAAATATAATCGTACACTTATCATGATTAATAATTTGTATTATTGAGCTTGAATATTTTAAAATATTTGATACAATTTTATTACTAATAAAGTTGACTAAAGCAATAAGATGAATACATTTTTTGTGGTTTTTGTTCAGTTGCATATGATTTTATGTCCCATATAAATGCAGGTAAGCATAATAACAGCAATAAGTATTGAACAACTTTTCTATTCTTTTAGCTCACCTCGATTTGTTGTACAGTCAGGTCAAGAAAAGTAAGATTACTCCGGACAGAAATTAAGGATTTGGGTCCAGTACAACCCATTGTTGTGCCCAAGCCACCATTTAGTTTCACTACTACTAACTTATTTAACTGTTGACGGATTACTTCACGATCGGTAGGAACTTGAAGGGCATCGTACATCTTAATCTAGATATTGGAAAATGTGGAAATTAGAAAAAAACACTTAAATAACATACTAAAGTTTAGACGCTAAACAAGAAATAAGTTAGATTGTTTTCTAAAGTAAAGGATGATAAAAATGAGTAAATTTCATATTGTGAAAAAAAACAATTGTGCGACCGAAAACTCAAAATTACCATACCTTAATGGTAATTTTACTTCGTAAACTTTGGTAAATACGATAGATACATCCATTAACAATGATAATCGATTTAGAAATACAGAACATTTCGTAGTAAGATTTCGTAATTACAAGCTGACGAAAATGTATAAACAGTTTAATTTTAGGTTTTTGAAGCTGTCTAGACATTGATTACCTTTCAATAAGTTATGGATTCTAGCTTTATCCCATTTGCATCGGTTTAGCAACTCATAGTCTTTATAGACATAGTACAATGAGCTTGATGCTTTGTGGTGTTTGTATTTCATCAGTTACTTAGTAGACTACTAAGAGCCTAATTAAAGTTAAAAATCACTTTTCCTCCAGTTTAAATACTCGTGGATTCATGATTACTGAGGTAGATGCTAGATGATCATGAGAATTACTAGTTAATTCATCAAGTTTGACTGCTTCTATTCATCATACTGGCACCTTTAAATAAACGTTTCTTAATCGTAAGTTGCACCGCTCATATATACTACTAAACCAATTTTATACTTTTGTGTTTCGGTAAGATTTATCATATTTGGTGTGTCACTTTTGTGAGATGATATTGTTTCACCGAATGTTCAACGTTCAGTAATGGTAAATTGGTTTAACCACTTCTATAACCTACAACGTCTCACTTAAGCTTTAGATATGCATCAGAACTAGTTAAAATAGAGCCTCAATAGATGAAACAATGAATATTTACAAATTTCTTGTGACCAGTAGTATTTCAGCAAACTTAGAACTGTGGTAGAAATTTTGTAATTTTTGAGTCGACTGATACATTTACTTCCAAGGCAGAGCAAGAATAACAGGATTCACAGAATAAGGTGAACTCGTTGTAATCCAAACTTTCTTATTATAATCAAATAACCTAAAACTGCAGACATTAATATCACAATGAACATAATTATTGACTAAGGTACGTACACCTGCATTTATGAGAACATTACTATTTGTAACTTCAGGTACTTTGCACCTAGGGAGAAAACTAGAAGCGAAATTCATTCACTTCATTCTATAAATTTGAATACTCATTCTCGGTCCAAACTAATCAAAGAAATTTGTGTAGGGTTTTGACAAAATTTATTAAAGATAAGCAACCATGACTAAATCATATTTAGACTAAAGTATTAAATATAGTGAAAATTTTCAAAAGTACGTATAACACTGTTATCAGATCAAGAACAGTTTTTCCCAACTCTACAAACTTAACGTATGTAAAATTTAATAAATTATGTTGAAAAGTTGTGAAACTCCAGGAAGAGCTAAAAGATTAAAAACAAGAGAAACACCATCTTACACTTTCAGATGGGACAGGTTCCATCATATTCCAATCGAATTTTTGTGTTTTGTCATGCAAATATTGCTTAAACAACTCTTTGAAAGATATCATTTGGTTTATGAACGCTTCTTTTTCTGGAGATGAATTTGGTATGGTATTAACAAGCAAATCCAAATCCGCTGCCAAGGCTTTCTCAGCATCCTTGAGTGTTAGTTCCTTGAAAAGACTAGAGGTCTAAAACGCATCAAAATGACAGTAAATACAAATTTTCAGAGCAGTCATGATCATAAACACTTTAACTAAACACATGGATATGACAAAAAATACACTGGAATAATGTAACGTCTAGACATCCCATGTCGAACAACATGGGCTTTAGTTATTACAAAATTCTCATACAGCATATGCGAAGTGAAAATTAACAATATTATTTTTATTTCAAACTCCCAAAAGTAGGTAGTTACGGAGATATCTTCCTTCAAAATAAAAAGGAAACGAACAAATAAAGGATGTTTCGAACATCTATTTGCAATTGTTGTTTCTTGAAAGACAAAATTCTTTAATTTTTTATGATTCAGATATCAGTTTCTAGAAAAACCACATTCTTTATCACTTAAAAGCCGTCCACATGCCTATAAATACCAATGAATTTATTTTTGTTGCTCAACGATGTTTTCGTCTCGCAGCATGACAGGAAAGCATTTCATGACATCGCAAAAAAAATAATCCTCAAGACGCAGAAACCAACTCCACTTACATCAGACGGCATCTTAACAATCTTTTAAAGGGAGTCCTAGGTCAGACGTTCATTATATGACAATATTCAAACACCTGTTGTGAACAACTCACCACTAATTCATTTTCAGTAGATGAAATTTAATGGCAACTTAAAAGACTGATCCGGAATTGGAGCATCTTCACAAGTTGGCCCCGTGGATCAACTGCGTGAGCTGAGTAACCACGAAACGTAATTACCATTCATTAACCAATATGGAAATATCAGGGTCTTCTTAAATTACTGACTGGATGTCAGCCAAATTTACCACATCTTTGCTTTACAATGGTAAAGAAATCAATGTATATTGTCAGAGTGCACTTTACTCAAAAGTCTGCTTGGAACCTCATCAAATATATGCTCAAGAGTACAATGATAAGGTACTGAATAGTCTTTAAGTGTCAAATATGAGTCAAATAAACCGCAGAGTATCACTTATGAGCACAGTCAATCATATTCCTTTCTTTACTAAAATGAATTTGATCAAGTTTTGTTCTCTGATCTGGGTAGTTTTGTCATGGAGCTTTCATCGTTCGGTCTTTAAATCACGATGGGTAGTTGCTGCAAGGTAAATCAACCAAATTCTGCTTCCGTAAAGTCAAAGCATCTGTGTAGCGGTGAAGTAAATGCCACGGTGAAGCTAGGCTACAAGCATAGGAATATATTAAATCCTAGTATTTGGCAAAAACCAGGAGACAGCTTGAATTATGGGCTTTCGGGTCGTGTATATGCTACTGCTCTGAAATTGTTGCATTTGACTTCTAAAGTTTTATAACCCTCTTAGTGGCAATAAAATAGTGCGGACGTTGTGGACCAACCATCTAAAACGGTCCCATTTTTCTGGTTTTTTAGATTTATTACTTGGTGAAATATTAAAACACATGTTGTGCAATTTTAGAACTAAACATACGATCCCTTGATCTGGTTACTAGTATTTGGATGGGTCTCGTTGTCTCATGTTGATTCTAAAATTATTCTCCCAGGTATACATATACCACATATGGTGGTTCATCATGTAGATAGGCTGATTTTAGCCTATCAACACTTATCGTGTAGCGTCTGGTACTATACCAAGTCCGACCAGCTTATTCACTATTCCCAAGCCATATTTTTAACTTGTTACTTATTCGCTTATTATCCCTGACTTTTTATATGATCGTATGTGTGTTGATTCCTTACGCTATTCATTACGTGTCTTTAATTTATTTTCGTTTGAATGAAAATATTGAGTCATGCTTGATCAAGACGAGTTGGTTCACTTGCCGTCTTCTCTGCACCTCACCTTGTCTGGTTTCACTTCGCTTCCCGCACTTCGTTTCTCAGGTTGTCCATTTAAATCAATGAGTGTACGAACTATATTCTAGTATTTGTCCATTTTGTTCTGCTATTCCCTAACATAAATTAAATCGATGAAAGTATACGAGGGTTTGCGACGTGTATATTTTGACAACAATCAGTTTATTATCTGACTGCAGTCAGATACAGGGCCACTAAAATTAAGTCTGTGTTTGCGGGTGTTCATTTAACAAATATTTAGGTTTTCGTCAAACTACCGTGGGTAGATCTTTAAACGGACGTCTGAGAAGTACGTTATAGTTGCCCAGTAGCTCGATGGTGATATGCCGAAGAACGTGTCCCTTGAGCTCCCGAAAATCACAAACAAAACCTTGTATGACTCATATTAGTTTCCTCTATAAGTTTTTACTGTGACAAGTTCATCAAAAGTGGCTACTCAGATCTCAATTAAAGCTGGACGCCAATACATCTGATCTGAATATGATACTCTTTAAGACGCACGCATGCGTTCATGTCAAAATTTGCAGTACTTTTGTGTCCTCTCTCTTACAATAAAGAGACGGGTGATGAGGACAAATATGAGAAGTATTATGCAATTAATTCTATTTATGGCTTTATTAAAATATGAGATTGACTTCGCCGCCCTATACTATTCTCGTTATAACACAAAAGAATAAAAGGCAGCTTGATGGTAGTTTATGACATTTTATGCATCTTCGGTCACCATGGCCGGAATTATTACCTAGAACCCAGTCTCCCATCACACGAGGCAATCCTCAATTGATCCCATATGAAATGGTAAGAAAGGTTGTAGAATTATGGTCTACTATGATATTAGTACTGCTCTAATAATAGACCTAATCCTAAATTTGTAGATTTGTCATGATATAACTGCCTAATCTATAAGATCTTACGTGGAAGTCATACCATTGAATACACCATCTCACTGTATCGTGTCAATTACCAATACATGATGTAGAACAAGGTTAGACTAGAGAAGGAACAATATATTTAATATGAATAGAAGATATAAGATAACATTCAACAAGGACCACGCCTGCATGGCCGAGCCATGCCATCCAACCAACTCCCATTCATTCAATTCCTTTTTCGCGCCTTCTCCATCGTTAGGTATTTCTCCGCGTTAAATATTGAATATCTATTTTCCAAGCAGTCTCGTATTTAGTTTTGAAGATTGTGTGGTTATCATCTAATGCCACTACAAGGTCACGCTTTCTCACCATAGTCTAGTCTGACGCATATCTCTCAATGCATAAATGATCACTGTGTTAATAGTTTTAGTTATTGTTCTTACAAATTACCACCTCCACTTCGCTTCCCGTTATCCCCGCCCAACTGACTATACTTACGTTTTAGTTCATTGGATTTTTGACTAATTAATTTCCATAATTCTCTTGAGAATCATATTTTGGTAGCTTCATTTCATTCCAGCGTTATAATTTCCATACTGCTACCTACAAGTCTCGTGACTCATAAAGTAATAGCTACTTGTTTCATGAGCCTAAATGCCCTTGAACAAACACCTTCACTTAAACAGATGATGTATTGACCCGTAAATAATTGTCGAATTTACCAAGTTCAGTCAGTTGACTAACCCAACTTTATTGGATACTACCAAATATCTGGAAGCATTACATAGCACCAATAAAGTGGCGCGCAGAAATCATCTGGTTGACTTTAGGTTAAACGTTATCGCATTAAAAAGGTACTATCAGGTGTGACTAACAAAGAGAGGATATACGTTTATTTTTACCAAGCTGTGAATATTTTGGCACGGACTCATGATAAGGACAGATATGCATATCAAAATAAGTTGTCCAGCAGGTTCTAGAACACAAACATGCTCATTGACGTCCGACAATGATAGTTTTTTTACTTAAAAACAGCATTTGACTCCGTAGACCACGAGATTCTGTTTCTGTGTCTGTCATTAAAGGCCTGCCTCAGAAGTACATGAACCTTGTGAAGGCTCTTTACTCGAACACTACTAGTCGAGGAGTACCATACTAGGACGAAACGGCCGTTCAGTGCTTCCAGGTTTTCAATGTTGGTCTAGCTTCAACCGACTCATGATTTCAATCTGTGAAAACTAAGTATATGTCAAAAAACAAGGCTCCAGTATTCATTCACTTCCTTTTTGTATAAGCATTGTATTTACTATTATCTTATACTGAACACTGAAAAGCGGTGTGTGTTTTGTCTGCTCCGCTGTGACTGTCTCATGAGCTAAATGAAGACCTATTCACTACTAATGTGGTTTCTTCTATCAATAAAATGAGGGTCACCTTCCGGCACGAAAGGTCAACTGAGATTCAACTTTTTGATCACCGGAAATCTCGCAATGACTACTGAATGTGATTGGTCGAGGCGTAAGCATATGAATATGAGTAAATGCATACTCCTTTAAATCGGTTTAACCCGGTTAAACGTCTTTCTTTATGATCAAAGTTCTCATCCAACAGCTGGTTTAGAGAACTTGTATGGGGAGTTTGTATTTAAGTACTAATTTTGGAGACCGCTTGTCACGAAGAAGAAATCGAACCCAACATAAAGGCTGTCTGCATTCAGGAGCTCAAACTAAACTAACACAAAAGTAGGTTATGGCAGGGCAGTAGTAATAGTTTGCCACGTGATATTTCGATAAAACATTTAAGGGTCAATTATTATTCTTTCAAAGTAAGTATGAATCCAAATTGATGGAGAATTTAGGCGAGGTTCAATTTTATTTCACAGGTCCTTTAACCTAAATGGGATGGTTCCAAAAAGAGTCTTACCCTAATAACGAATCACCTGATTCTAGTGGGTAACTGAACTAGTATATTCTGTTTAAAGCATAAATTTGATACCTTGTATCTTGATATTTAAAAAGTATTTGATTGGGTGATTCATGTTATGCTTTATCGACAAACCCAAGAAAATAGCTGTTAAACCATCTTTGATCAACTGCTTCATGTCATACTTGAAAGGTCAGTTATCTAGTAACCGAGTATACTATTTCTCCTTGATATGTACAGTATTTTAACGTTTCATCACGGATGTTTATTAATGGGGTATTTAGTTTTTAGTTTTTGTCAATGAGCTTTCATATAAGTTACCGCGTTATTTTTTATGGTGACCACAGCTTTGGAGTAAAGATCTCAGGCATAAAGATAGGTGGATATTTTGTGGGGTTCTGAAGCTCAATTAACCTATAGGTCGTGTCTTCCTAGTAACAAATGACTCAACACCATAGGCTGACAGTTTTCACTTCCTCATTCACTATCTGTAGAATGATATCAGTGGGTTACTCTCAACGATTTATAAACTCGCCTAACTGACACAATAATCTTCAACTACAGTGGTTCATATAGGACACCTCATGGGATACAACCTAAGTCGTCTTTATATGCTTTGTAAGTACAGAACTGATAATTTAAGTGATGGGAGGTGGTTTTACTTTACCTGCCTTCTACACATCAAATCCTGACATCTCGCCACATAAGGTAAGCTACCGAAAAATAATAGTGAAACATGAGTAGTAGCCGGGAAGTTCTTTACAGATCCTCTAAGAGTGCGGTGATTTTCGGTTGTCTAAACCAATTTTTCTGTGAAGGAAAGAGGAGTTATGAAAATGAATTAATGTACATGTTAGTAAGAAAAACGCATACCTCATACTAAACTCTTTTGATTGGAATATTTTAAAAAGACAATGAATCTATTGTGAGAGTATAGGGTTATTTTTAATAGGGTTTCAATCCAACTGATCCTAGAAAAAAAACTGTTCATTTGCGGACGACCAACCTATCCTCCGTTGATCTAGGAGTTGTAGGGGTTTAGCTTCCTAAACTTACTCATCTGTATTTAAAACCATCATCTTAATTTAAAAAGCTCCAAGCTGTAAGTTTCGTACGATGAGTTCAATGCTATTATTATTATTATTATTATTATTATTCACAAACATCTTATGGGTACATAATTGTTGTGGAGAAACTATTTCGGGTTTCTTCAAAAATACAATAATACAGAAGTTTCAATAACGTTAGCATCATATTTGTCACATTTTGAAAAGAGAATAATAATAATAAATCAGGTTCTGTGTAATTGCGAAGAATATTGAATTGAGTTTAAAGAAGGAAATGGAGAAAATAAGGGAATAGAAATAAAGGAAACGTGAAATACGCAAACAGTCTAATAGGCGTGTTTATGAACACAGATTAAGAATAAACAACTATGTGTGGATCGTCAAATTAATAACAAAAAATAATTAAGAAAAAATAACTTATAATTGCAGTAAGATATGACAATAGAATAAGTGTTTGTGCAGTCATAGATTGGAGTGATGCTATGAAAGTCTTGTGGAGATAGACCCGACAAGCTTATTTTGTAAATAGTTCTCAATGTTATTTGTATTCATTTTGTCAACCTTCCACTGTATGTATATTTAACATTAAATGACTGTAACTGTTGTTTTAGAAAAATGACCTTGAACACACTTTCCGTTGTGCTACTACATAGCGTGACATACCGTTGCTAGGTGACAAATACATTACTATTCACGCATCCCTCGTTCTATTTTCATTTGTGATTGAGTTAACGGAAGTCTAAATCAAATACTATCTACATTTATAGACTGTAATCGGAATATATCACATCCTACGTTGGACTATATCACTAGAGAGTTCGCCAACCTACTCAGAATCAACAAACATTTATAATTGTGGATTTACATTACTGGACCTAATCATAACACCCAACGTCTGATCAATTTAAGAAACGTCCCTAATTTTTATTGTATTTGTAACAATTAATTATATACATTAATATTACTATTGATTTTTAATAACTTTGCTTATACTTTTTGCGTTCATATCTGTTTGGTCCACCACAGTCTCAATTGTCTGAAGAGGATAATAAAATATCAATATCTATGAGTCATATATGCATAGTGAAGATAAAACGGGTCTGAGAAGTTAATTTAAGTGTAACACAAGTTATTGTCTTAATTAAAAACTTCGTAATCTTAAGAATATTTATTTAAAGGGAAAGAAGAGAGAAAAGAAGTGAACACTTAGTGAAAAGTTTGATCCATTATAAGAATGAATATCAACCTCAGAAGAAAACCAGCAATTGAAAAAATAAAATAAAAATCCTTTAAAGCACTCGGATGATTACATTTTGATTTATGTAATAGTATACAGAGTGAAACCGGATATTAGTATAAATATTTGTACAACAATAATTAAGAATGATGCTATGAAAGTCAAAGTTGATTTCAAAGGACAATCTGGAGTCAAATATGTTTATAAGGATAAGAAGAGATAAAAAGAATATCTAATGTGTCGGGGAACTAATGATGATATTAATAACGGTAATAATGATAAACACGAACATAAGCAGATTTCATATATTAAGATAAATAGAAATAAAATAAAATAGACGTGAAAAGATTTAAAGGTTTTATTTTGCTTTTCAGGCAATTAAATGGATGACGGACCTTGTTTGTATAAATCATTATTGAATACATTGATATTCAATAGGTGACATAATCCACTTTCGGAAAGAAAATCATCGAGGAGACTTGTGAACTGGGTTGTAGTTTTGCTGCAACGGAGGTTCACTGGCAGTCTGTTCTACATGGTTGAGTAGCGACTAACGAAAAAATTCTGGCGTAAGTTTGTGTGGGTTCTTGGAATCGCTAGAATATTCTCCTCATTGCGTAGATTGTGGTATGATATCATGAGGTATGAAGGGGTGGATACCGAAGAGTTGGAAATACCGTTAATAAGCAGGTAGATGAAGACAAGATTTAATTTGATACGTCTGATCCAAAGAGGTTCTAAGTTGAGTTGTTGACATCTTTGGTGATAGTCTTTGTTATCGGAATACCCCAGAACAGCTTTGGTGAACTTTCTTTGAACACCGTCAATTCTAATCAGGACATTATGTCTGCAATTACTGTAAACTAAAATGCCATATTCAAGAATGGGTAAGATACATTTTCTGTATAATAACAATCTCGATTCGATATTATTGAAGTTTGTCATTATCAATCCGATTAGCTTTCTAGCTTTGGATACTTGAGATATAATGTGCTCAGAAAAGTTCAGACTGTTGCTATATCTTAAACCCAGGTCACGAACAGTGTTGAGAGGTTTGAGTGTATGTGTCTGTACAGTCAGATTTAAGTTAAGGCAGCGACCATTGTGAATAAATCCACTTTTGTCAACATTAATTGGCATATTTCACGAGACGGTCCATTCGTACAACTTGTTTATTTCCTCTTGGATTACCGCTGAAATATAGCTTTCTTTGGTGGGAGTAGAAAATGAATAAACTACTTTCAGGTCATCAGCAAAAAGGAAAAGCTTAACATACTGAAAGAGGGAACACACGTCATTGATAAAGAGGCGAAAGAGTAATGGACCAACCACACTTCCTTGTATAACCCCACTGGTTTCATTCACAGGTTTAGAGTAGTAAGATCCAAAGCAAACGATTTGGCTACGTTCTTTTAAAAACGTTTTGAGCCATGATAAAAGGAGATTCTGTATGCCGAATGAAGAGAGTTTTAAAAGAAGAAGTTTGTGTGAGACACTGTCGAAAGCCTTACACTCACCGTATCTGACACTTTTGTTAATCAACGCTCGATCTGTACAAGATAGGATGGCTCACCTACGCACCCTATTACTTTTAAACAACCCATCACTTGTTTTGATAACGGAAAGTTGGCTGTCCTTTGATACCACAGACACATATCTACAAATAAACACCTATGAGTTCTTCCGCTGTAATCGAGTCACCAGAAGGGTGGTGGTTGTCTTGTTTATGTATCAAAAAATTTGAGAGCGGAAGTCTATAGCGACCACGTCCTCAGCAAACTTCCTGAATCGATATGGCTTACTGTGCACACTTATGAATGTAAAATACTAATCGGATGCATATATCGAGTTCCTAACACTCCTAGTTCAAGTGACACTATTATAAGTGAGTCGTTTGCTCAGGCTGTCTCGCTTGACTTCACTTATAAAATTGTATGTGGTGATTTCAACCTTCCCACCATCAACTGGAAGACACATTCTGGCCCATTGTGCTTTGAAAGCATACTTTGGTCCTTAGACATACATTGTTGGCAACAACACGTACACCTGCATACACGAAATCACAACATTCTTGATTTGATATTCTGTCATAATGTCACACCAACATCAATGGTGGTTGGCAAAAAGTTTCGCAAAGGCGATCATAAAATAGTCCTCTGCACCCTTCCAATTCTTGCCATGTGCAACAAACTCAAGACACTAAATATGCGTTTTCAATATAGAGACTACTCAAACGCTGACTGGGAAAACTTTCGATTTATAATAAAGCACTCTGATTGAAGCAGTTTCTTTATCAGTGATAACCTCTTAGAAGCACTAGAAATATTTAATACCACCACCAAATCTACACCACTATACCCTCTAAAATCGCTTTTAAAACAATTATTCCCTATATAAGACAAAAGATCAGGTCTAAACTGCGAAAACTGAAAAGGACGTACTATATATCAAAAGACTTCAGTGCCCTGCACCAGATATACTCTGTACTTGACGGAGTACAAAGTCAACACAACAAGCATTAACAGGTAGAGGAACGTACTGCGCTCGCTGCTGCATCTAAAGCCCAAGCCTTATGTCGTCTCCTCACGAAACGCATAAGAAAGAACGCAGACCACAACATTCACTCCTTACTGCACGATGGAGTGACATATAATGACCAAACCGTCATGTGTAAACTATTAAGTCAATAGTTTTCCCACAATAAGAATACATCTTGTGCTCCAGATATCGACATAAAGTGCATCGGCAAAAGCTATCTTAGTACCATAAACTTCGACATTAGGAATATACATACGCCATTAAAACCCTTAAGCCAAATGCGAGTTCTGGTGCTGATGACATCCCCCCAATCCATTATAAAATATCAGGACCGGACATACAGACGCTATTACTTAAAATATACACATCATCTTTAGAGCCAGGTACATATCCGGAAACCTGTAAGGTAACGTATGTTCTTCCCAAACACAAATCCGGACCAAGAAACCTGGTCGAAAACTAAAGACCCATGAATATCACTCCAGTTGTATCACACATAATGGAAAAAGTGATATAAAATCAACTATCTGATAACCTACTTAAGGAAGATCTAGTAGACCCATCACAACGTGGCCTCATTAGAACAAGGTCGTGCAGTACATGCCTGATAGACTTCTTTAACAAGATTACTCGCCTACGTGGCCAGAAGAAACTAGTGGTTATACTATATTTCGATATTAAGAAAGCCTTGGATAAAGTAACTCATAATATTCTAGTCGACAGACTTAAGTCAGTTGGAATTATAAATCTCCATTGCAATGGATCAAGCTTTTCTTACGAACAGATACCAAATAACCAAGATTAACTCTACAACATCTACACCTCCATTAATAACCAGTGGTCTTGTGCAGGGCAGTGTCTTGGGTTCATTCTTCTTTATAATCTACATCAAAAATATATGCAAGTGCTTTACCACAGGTAAGACCTACCTCTATGCCGATGACTTAGAAGCCATCTATAAAACTGACATTTATGATATACGTAGTACTATGCAAACAATCCAACATGAACTCAACATGGTAGGCGACTAGTGCAAACGCTGGAGGTTAAAGCTCAACACAAATAAATGCGGCTAGTTATGTATAGAAGACACATCCCTTAAAATAAAACTAACAAATAACAACACCACACTGCTCAGACTGGCATCAGTAACTGACCTAGGAGTACATTAATCACACAGTCTTAATTTCTCTGAACACATCTCAGCCGAAGCATCCGAATTGCGTAAATTGCTTGGCTTCATTCTCCGTAATTACTTTCAAAATAAATCTTAAATCCTTCCTTATAAATTTTGTGTATGACTTATCGTTGAATACTGCTGGTTTTCATTTTCCAACCTACGCCTATATGATATAGTAAAGGTGGAAGGAATACAACGAGACCTCACCCGCAAAATACTTAAGAATGACTCGGTGATTGACTATAGTTCCCGATGCCAACTCTTAGGAATAGCACCCCTTTGGGAGAGTAGGCTTAAGTCTAATTTGATTCTCTACTTCAAACTACTTAAAAGCCTTACTTATTCAACATGTAAGATAGTTCTTGCTAGAGATTCAGATGAATACGAACTTTGAAACAAAATATCTACAGTCAAAGTTGAGAACTACAGATTTAAAAATCGGGAAAACTTCTTCCTCATCAAGTATGCAATAATATGCAACAGTCTTCCCTCCGAAATACACATGGCAGATGAATGACATACGTTTGTAAAACTGCTTGATCAAGCCCTCACTTGCACTGATCTAACACGTACGAACACATCTGCGCCCCACTTATACATCATAGGCTCTCTACATGTCTAGACCAAAATGGACTTCAAGTTCAGTCTACTCTATTTTTCCTACTTTGCAGTTGTGTTAGTAACCTTTCCCATCCTATTTCTTCACTTGAAGTAGACGAGTAACTCATTGAATCTATCGATACTGTTCAACTAAACTCGGTCTCTAAGGGACAGTCACTACCACCCTAATGGGTCAAAAGAAACTCACAATCGACTGCCTACTACCAGTGGTCTTGCATCTTGCAACTTGTAACTGTCTGATAAGCTTGTAAAGTGGTACTTATAGAAGTAGTGTTTTCCAACAGGTTGTGAAACAGAGGATTGTGTGAGATATGACATATGTCAAAAATAAGCTTAAATGAGCCTAACATCACAAAAGGAGGGAGGGTGGGGTTACTGACCAGCAAGCATTGATGGTGAGGGCGATAACTTCAATCCACCCGTGTTTGTGTGGGCAGAACATTTTGAATGTATCAGGCTCTTTGAGATTGAGAATAAGTCAATCAATCTGTGATATAGATTATCTTCCTACGCTCACCACTCAGACTCATGTTTCCAATTCCATGCTGGATTAGCTATTCTACTAAGACAACCTACCACATGCTAACTCGGAACTTTACACTAGGATTGTGTGGCTGGCATCGGATGGACAAAAAAAGAAAAGAAAGAAAAAATTAGATAATAAAAGACATAACCGTTAGTATTCGTAACACCTCACCCTTTATATGCACACTTTCTTCTGATAAACCGCTTTCCTTGTACCAACCTTGACTTCCCTTCCTTCATGTGAGCTTACTCCAACTTGTTAAAAGTCACAACTCATTGTTCTTTATTACTAAATTCTCTTGTATGGAGCCTCTGACTTCATTTCACTCTAACAAGGGATAATATGAATTTAATCTAATTTATGATACTTCTGTTTGTTCTACTCTTTAGTCTTCATTCTTCAGTAATAAGGATAGGAGGTCTGTCGACCTATATTAATCCTTGCAGTTTGTAATACTGTGGAGGTCCAATCTCGTTTCGAATATATCAACAGAAGGTGCTGATATTACGTGTTCCGTTAGAGAATTCCAGTAATTCAGTACTCGGTGCGAGAAACGAAACTCCAGACCTAAAAGATTTGATCTCGGTTTTTGAACTTTCTTCGAATGTCCTCTCAAATGATTAGTCCTAGACGGAAGTAAAATATAAGACATGTTAATACCAAGGTCATCGTTCAGTATACGATAAGCCAATAATAGATCACCCCGTATTCTACGGTAAGATAACAAAAATAAGTTGAGGTGTCTCAATCTGTTTTCCTAAGATAGGTCACGTAGACTTTGTAACAACTTCGAATTAATAAAAGCGTTGAACGTCAAAGTTCACTGCGATATATGTCTTCAGGTCAAGTTAGCAGCCAAATGCGAGCTGACCATAAATAACTTATCATATACATGACCAGGAATGGATGAACACAAACAACATCCCCCATGGATCTCAACACGGATTCAGGAAGGTCATGCCATGTGCATTCAGTTCCCTCATAGCATCGGAAAGCTGGATGAACTTCAGAGACCCTGAGATTCCGTCTCATGTAACATTCCCCGATTTCTCAAAAACCTTTGAGATGATAACTTATCTACTTTCCTTTATGCATGTTGCAAAGACGGGTTTCACTGGCTCACTTTTGCCCTGACTTCAAAACCATCTAGAGAACACGATTTTTTATAACAAAGCAAATGTAATGCACGCCAGTCGGAGGATCCCATGATCAGGAGTTTCACAAGGAGCAGTCCAATTCTATACTTGATCTTTATTAAGTATTTATTAGATAAAATTAACCTGACAGCATTGATCTGCGCAGGCTACGCATGAGTCTGTAAGTCTACAAAAGGCGAGAAGGATTCATTTGAGATCCCAAAGGACCTTAGAACAATAAAGGAATACGTAGCAGACTTAACCATTTGAAATGAAACGTCATGAACATTATGCCTTATTTGGTAGAATGCAACAACGCTCTCCACAGAAATTCGCTTCCGAATTTTTTCTCAGAGAGTGACATCAGACCTGTAACCTAAAATAGCTCTGACACCAGCTCAAACTATTTTAGGTGGATCCAGTCAGGACAAATGCAACTCTCCACTTCATACAAGAAAAATTGAGGCAATCACCCCTAGAGTTGTCCCTAACATTAAGCCGGCTCCATCTTGAAGGCCACAATGTACTTGTATCCTTTCGCTTCAAAAGCTATACAAATACCTCAGATCAAATACAGATACGGGAGGTTAAGTGGATTGCAAGTACAAAACATGAATCTTACGAGGACAGGCCCCAACACTTATGGTTATTCTCGTTGAGCTGTCAAATCAAAAATGAGGAAGTTAAAAGTTATATTTGAAAGGCGGTCGGCATGTCGAAGAACATTCGGTTTGAGCTGGATAAAAGTTGAAAGGGATGGGTAGAACGGCATACCCACTCGTGATCTGGTGCAGATGCGTGAACAACCTCCTCCAGCTAGATGTATCCATTAAAACCAACGAGGTCAGTATTAAATGTCAAAGACTTAAAGAATTATGTATTTCGGGGATTTATTTACCGCAACATGTATATACAAACCCACAAATAAATACCACACTGACCAGAATTATTGCAATCAAGTGGCTAAACTACTACTCATTAGACACCAGTAAATGTCTAAAACCTTACCAAAACAACAGGGAGTGAGAGGAAAGAAGTGAATCAGTTTAAGAAATCTCATGGCAAATGCATTGGGTATTGAATTGATGCGCTATCGCTATCCCGCGCTATACGGAACTTACCCAAGAACTAACGCAGGTTAGTGATGTTTATGGAGTGGATTAAAGTTAGCACTCTTTCAGCTTTCTGAATTTTAAATCCCCAAAGCAACTAAACAACTTCCCATCCCTATCAAAGACTCCAAACATATATACTGCTTAACATCAATAGTACCGATCCTCCTGATTTCGGGAAGCCGCCATAGTAAACTTTCGGGAAATTTTAGTAAATGGCACAAAAACCTCAAAATTTCTCCAGACCTCGGGAAATTGCCCTCTATAATCCCTTGTCGTATCGTAAGACGCGAGGTGACCTTGTACTGGCATTTCAGTTTGGGAAGGACAGGAGGCCTGATGACCTGTGTTAGTCCTGGCAATAGTGATCCCTCAGTTCATCCAACTTTCTTTTGAACGAATCGAAGGATGAAGCCTCAACCACGTGCTGAGGTAATCAGTTCCACTCGATGATTCGATGAGAAAGTCGATAGTCAGCTGACAAGAAATTTATTCTTGGCTTGTGAGCTTTTTTGGAATGTCCTCGTAAATTCCCTGTTTTCGAAGACAAAAATGAAGGCATATCAGGTGTAAATTTATCACTAACGCCCACTATTTAAAAAGGACAGTGGTATTTTTCCTCGCTGAGTAAATTTCTTTGTTTTGATCGTGTTTACGTATCAAGACTACTGTTTTCACTTTAATTGAATTCATTTCAGTTAAAGTATTCGACTAGAGCACCGTTTTTACCGTTCTCGCAATTAGTTTTGTCGTTTGTACTCTTGAGTAACTCATTATCAATTGTATCTGTTAGTACTTTTGGTCCTAACAATCTCGATGTTCAAAGCAGTATGCAGTTCACATTAAATCACACAGTTGGCTGCACTCTTCATCGACACACGAGCCGAGTGATCCACCTCTCAAAGTTGTACACCAATAATCCCATACATTGGTTTCCCAAATGCATTGAACTAATGGTTAACGCTGAAGCCCAGGATATTTACCGCTAGGCCAGCGTACATGCAGTCCAGCACGAAGCCAGGTGCATGCCAGGCAGCAAACCCGTGAATGACAAGCCAAACCGGATCGCTTCAACAGTGTAAAAGTTTGAAATAGGAACAATAACGGGGCGGATTTGCGTGCATATAGCATACAATTCTCTTTGAACCTAGCACACAACAATAGCATCATGCACTGTCCCATCGCCCTTGGCAGATCAGGCAACTCGAAAGTTACGAGAACACCATCAGGGCACACGACAGGCTAGGTATCTGCAGTTCTTCACTTTTTGGTCATTGATTATTTTTTTGTTTCTGAGTATCATCGCATCTCGTTGCTTTTTGAAAAGGACTCCTTTTAAATGACCGGACGTCCGGGTTGTCGTTATCCCGTTGAAAGCGGCATGCAGTGCGACGAGTGCAAAAGCTGGTACCACGAAGTTTGCACGAACTTAATGCCTGAGGCTTTCAAACGGTTCAGTAAGAAGGGTTGCGTATGGCTTTGTCAACAGTGCTGTTCGGATGCGAACAGCCTGTTAACCGAGGCCACCTCACTTTTTGATGCTGCAAAGAAGTGTTTTAACAAGCGTAGTCGGAACACATCAAACAGCATTCAATCTATCGACACACAAATCGACATGAAACAAACTAAGGTTAGTTCGATAGTAGAAGACTCACTCCGGTCAAAGAAGGAAAAGCAGTCTCCAAAGGGGCCTGCCTTAAACAAAATCTCAAGGAAAGTAGGTTCTTCTGGTCCCCGTCTCCCAGATGGGATCCCACAGGAAACGCCTAGAAGCCGCAATCGCAAGGCTCGATCGGTTTCAGGCGGTAAACATAACCTGACCTCTCAGGTCGTCGACAACCCTCCAGAATCCAACACTAGGTTTGACGCAACTGTTGTTGCTTCTCCCAGCACCGTTGACGAGTGGGTACAGGTTGTAAGTGTAGTGTCATTTACTATGTTAAGCCCATATACTGTATTCTAACTTTCGGACACCCATTCTATTCATTCTACTTGAGCCATACTTTGATCTTGTTATTTATTCGCTTATCAGTCTTCACTGTTTTTATATGAGCGTATATGTGTGTGCACATCATATCCCATGACTCATTGCATGCCTGTAGCTTATTTTTGTCTGACTATAAATATTGAGTAACGCTTGACTAAAATGGAGTTGGCTTCCCAGCCATCTTCCCTGCGTGTCATTTTGTTTTTCTCTGTTTCATTCGCTTCATATACAAAATATATGTATTCACAAATCAATTCTCGTTATTCGACTTATTCAATTCCGTTATTGACTAACGCAATTTAAGTCGATGATTATATGCGAGGATGGGTGACATATATACTTCAACATCAGTCATCATTACGATCTACGTGGAGTCAGATCCACGGGCCACTAAATAAGGAAGAAAAAAAGTAGCGATATGAAAGGTAATCCTACGCCCGCGAAAGTAGTCGTAAAATCGAAAGCTGATCATAGCGACAGATCAGCTATTTTTCATAGAATCAAGGAGAGCGAGAGCTCTAAACCCAAAGCTCGTTTTGAGCATGACATTGTGCTGATTAAGCAGCTGCTTAATCAACTCATGCCTCAAAATATCACCGGGGTCACCTTGCTAAATGTGTACAGACTAGGGAGTCTAGCGGACTTGAAACCAAATCATTCCAGACTGCTTAAAGTAGTATTCAACTCTTCGAGCGAACGTGACCTAATTTTACAGAATGGACACAAATTAAAGGGTTCAGGAGTCTTTATACAAAAGGACTTACCGTTGGCAGACCGTGTAAAAAGACGGGAAGTCGAAAAAGAACTACAACTTAGGTTAGACGCTGGCGAAAATAACCTAAAAATTGTAAATTTTCGGGTTGCAAGGCTTCGACAGAGAATGATGCCGAAGCCACTCTGGGTGAAGCACCAAGCCACTTAAATAGGCTTCGGATCTGTTACACCAATGCACGAAGCTTACTTAATAAGCGATCGGAACTAGGTGTACAGATCGACTCTACAAAGCCAGACATAATCGCAGTAACAGAAACCTGGCTGACACAGGCTATAGATAGTATGGAACTTGATTTCGAGGGTTTTACGTTAGTAAGGGCCGGCAGAACACAAAAGCGCAAAGGAGGGGGAGTAGATCTATTCATTAGGAATGCTATCCCATTTGCCATTATCGATAGTGTATCCCATGAGAGTGGGACGTGTGAATTAGTTAGTCTCCGCTTGAAATGCAAGGGACAAGAGCTGCTGATTGGCTTGGTCTATCGCAGTCCAAGCTGTGAGGTAAATGAAGTCCTGCTAAGCAGTCTCAATACTTGGTCACAAAGTGGTCGATGTTTAATCCCAGGGAACTTTAATGCACCTATGGTAGACTGGGAAAATCTGCGAACTGAATCGTCAGAAAATTCCTTCGAGCAGGAACTAGTTGGTGTGGTTATCACATGTGCCCTAGTGCAACATGTGAAAGAAGCGACTAGGTACGACCCGGACACTGAATCATCCTTACTAGATCTGATACTCACTCACTATGTGGATGACGTTGCGAACCTTCATTATATGCCACCCCTAGGTACAAGTGATCACGCAGTTTTAATTTTCGACTGGCAAAGCTGAACCTTTTCCCGTTGTCATATCGCAGAACTAGAGGCGTCTTGATTACAGTTTTCAGTTTGGGGGGGGGGCAGGAGGCCTGATGGCCTGTATGCGCTGATGGGAAGGGTGCTTCTATGGTGTATACATTGCTAAATTAGTTTGAGAACACTTAAGCCTTACAAAAGTCGTCCTCCACTAGTGACGCGGCAGTACTGCATCCCCATACAGCAGGAATGTTTCCTCTTCTCTTTGTCTTTTGGTTTATATAAGAATACAAGCGTTTAGGACATTCTATGGATTCCTTAACAATCTTTTCTTCGTACAACTTTCTAGACTTACGGAGGGTCGAGGCACAGGTATTCCGGACTTTTCTATACTGGGATTTAGTTTCATCATTCCCCAGTAACCTAAATATATCACACATTTTTCTTCGCTTACGGAGAAGGATGCAGACCTCCCTACTGAACAATTGTGGGGAGTTTCTCGGCCCCCTTGGTATAGTCCAAGGGATGTAGGGTGTGGTAACTTTTAAGTATGAATTTCGAAATGCATCCCAGGCCGTTTCAACTGAGGACTCTGGGTCTATTGTCCAATCTACTAACGATGATGAGTGCATGATATCTGGTAAATTTGCTTTCCAGACGTTAGGTCTGGATTGGGCTGACGTGTGCTCGTGACTGACAGTTATATGGAAGTCGAGAATCAAAATTGCGTGATCACTTGTACCTAGGGGTGGCATATAATGAAGGTTCGCAACGTCATCCACATAGTGAGTGAGTATCAGATCTAGTAAGGATGATTCAGTGTCCGGGTCGTACCTAGTCGCTTCTTTCACATGTTGCACTAGGGCACATGTGATAACCACACCAACTAGTTCCTGCTCGAAGGAATTTTCTGACGATTCAGTTCGCAGATTTTCCCAGTCTACCATAGGTGCATTAAAGTTCCCTGGGATTAAACATCGACCACTTTGTGACCAAGTATTGAGACTGCTTAGCAGGACTTCATTTACCTCACAGCTTGGACTGCGATAGACCAAGCCAATCAGCAGCTCTTGTCCCTTGCATTTCAAGCGGAGACTAACTAATTCACACGTCCCACTCTCATGGGATACACTATCGATAATGGCAAATGGGATAGCATTCCTAATGAATAGATCTACTCCCCCTCCTTTGCGCTTTTGTGTTCTGCCGGCCCTTACTAACGTAAAACCCTCGAAATCAAGTTCCATACTATCTATAGCCTGTGTCAGCCAGGTTTCTGTTACTGCGATTATGTCTGGCTTTGTAGAGTCGATCTGTACACCTAGTTCCGATCGCTTATTAAGTAAGCTTCGTGCATTGGTGTAACAGATCCGAAGCCTATTTAAGTGGCTTGGTGCTTCACCCAGAGTGGCTTCGGCATCATTCTCTGTCGAAGCCTTGCAACCCGAAAATTTACAATTTTTAGGTTATTTTCGCCAGCGTCTAACCTAAGTTGTAGTTCTTTTTCGACTTCCCGTCTTTTTACACGGTCTGCCAACGGTAAGTCCTTTTGTATAAAGACTCCTGAACCCTTTAATTTGTGTCCATTCTGTAAAATTAGGTCACGTTCGCTCGAAGAGTTGAATACTACTTTAAGCAGTCTGGAATGATTTGGTTTCAAGTCCGCTAGACTCCCTAGTCTGTACACATTTAGCAAGGTGACCCCGGTGATATTTTGAGGCATGAGTTGATTAAGCAGCTGCTTAATCAGCACAATGTCATGCTCAAAACGAGCTTTGGGTTTAGAGCTCTCGCTCTCCTTGATTCTATGAAAAATAGCTGATCTGTCGCTATGATCAGCTTTCGATTTTACGACTACTTTCGCGGGCGTAGGATTACCTTTCATATCGCTACTTTTTTTCTTCCTTATTTAGTGGCCCGTGGATCTGACTCCACGTAGATCGTAATGATGACTGATGTTGAAGTATATATGTCACCCATCCTCGCATATAATCATCGACTTAAATTGCGTTAGTCAATAACGGAATTGAATAAGTCGAATAACGAGAATTGATTTGTGAATACATATATTTTGTATATGAAGCGAATGAAACAGAGAAAAACAAAATGACACGCAGGGAAGATGGCTGGGAAGCCAACTCCATTTTAGTCAAGCGTTACTCAATATTTATAGTCAGACAAAAATAAGCTACAGGCATGCAATGAGTCATGGGATATGATGTGCACACACATATACGCTCATATAAAAACAGTGAAGACTGATAAGCGAATAAATAACAAGATCAAAGTATGGCTCAAGTAGAATGAATAGAATGGGTGTCCGAAAGTTAGAATACAGTATATGGGCTTAACATAGTAAATGACACTACACTTACAACCTGTACCCACTCGTCAACGGTGCTGGGAGAAGCAACAACAGTTGCGTCAAACCTAGTGTTGGATTCTGGAGGGTTGTCGACGACCTGAGAGGTCAGGTTATGTTTACCGCCTGAAACCGATCGAGCCTTGCGATTGCGGCTTCTAGGCGTTTCCTGTGGGATCCCATCTGGGAGACGGGGACCAGAAGAACCTACTTTCCTTGAGATTTTGTTTAAGGCAGGCCCCTTTGGAGACTGCTTTTCCTTCTTTGACCGGAGTGAGTCTTCTACTATCGAACTAACCTTAGTTTGTTTCATGTCGATTTGTGTGTCGATAGATTGAATGCTGTTTGATGTGTTCCGACTACGCTTGTTAAAACACTTCTTTGCAGCATCAAAAAGTGAGGTGGCCTCGGTTAACAGGCTGTTCGCATCCGAACAGCACTGTTGACAAAGCCATACGCAACCCTTCTTACTGAACCGTTTGAAAGCCTCAGGCATTAAGTTCGTGCAAACTTCGTGGTACCAGCTTTTGCACTCGTCGCACTGCATGCCGCTTTCAACGGGATAACGACAACCCGGACGTCCGGTCATTTAAAAGGAGTCCTTTTCAAAAAGCAACGAGATGCGATGATACTCAGAAACAAAAAAATAATCAATGACCAAAAAGTGAAGAACTGCAGATACCTAGCCTGTCGTGTGCCCTGATGGTGTTCTCGTAACTTTCGAGTTGCCTGATCTGCCAAGGGCGATGGGACAGTGCATGATGCTATTGTTGTGTGCTAGGTTCAAAGAGAATTGTATGCTATATGCATGCAAATCCGCCCCGTTATTGTTCCTATTTCAAACTTTTACACTGTTGAAGCGATCCGGTTTGGCTTGTCATTCACGGGTTTGCTGCCTGGCATGCACCTGGCTTCGTGCTGGACTGCATGTACGCTGGCCTAGCGGTAAATATCCTGGGCTTCAGCGTTAACCATTAGTTCAATGCATTTGGGAAACCAATGTATGGGATTATTGGTGTACAACTTTGAGAGGTGGATCACTCGGCTCGTGTGTCGATGAAGAGTGCAGCCAACTGTGTGATTTAATGTGAACTGCATACTGCTTTGAACATCGAGATTGTTAGGACCAAAAGTACTAACAGATACAATTGATAATGAGTTACTCAAGAGTACAAACGACAAAACTAATTGCGAGAACGGTAAAAACGGTGCTCTAGTCGAATACTTTAACTGAAATGAATTCAATTAAAGTGAAAACAGTAGTCTTGATACGTAAACACGATCAAAACAAAGAAATTTACTCAGCGAGGAAAAATACCACTGTCCTTTTTAATTAGCGTGCTCAAAAGTATTTTTAATTATGATTTGGCTGTTAATATGTCTTATATTTTTGCTCCTTCCAGCACTAATGATATCCGAGGTCATAGCTAAAGGTTTCATAAACCGCGATCCAATAAACCTAATGTGGGGTCCGGTTTTTCTCATCGATTATTCATTGATTTGAACGCCTTCACTAGAAGGTGGTCTGTCAGGGTTAACACAAGTTCACCAACCTGCTATCCTCGTTAATGGAAACTGAACCTTGGTCAACGTCATTTCGGTTTGGGGATTTCCCCAAACATTAGTGAAGGTCATTTAACTTCGGGAGTCTCCCCAAAATTCTCCAAACTTCGTAGTGCGGGTGAATCTAAGATTCATACATAGTTATTTGTTTCCTGTGGTCATATTTGACTGACGTGGCCACAAATCCTAACTTCAGGCTCACTACAAAAAGTTACCTTTTCTGCAGGATTATGCAGGGGATCATGACCCTTGTTTATCTAGAGGGTAACAGCTATATGTTGGTTTTTAGTCTGCCTCTCCATTTAAGTCATGCAAAATACTAAAAAAATCAGCACATGAAGGTTACGAGAGAGACAAGCAAGCAATTCAGAGTTATGATGAGTCGTAAATGTGGGCTAAGTGTAAACACTATCGTACATTTAGGGAATAAATAGACAATACTATATAAATTCAGTAGTATTTTGAATACAGGGCGACAATAAAGGAAGAATCCTCTCTTCTCACGACAGGCGACAAAGATTTCTTGACGCGTTTCCCCTTATTTTCTTAAGGGTGAGAGTATAATTTATGGACGAACCAATCGCATATAAGATAACAAGTCCTGGATTTTGGCGCGAAATTCACTCATCCATTTGGATAAATAGAGTTTTGGCATTATAGCTGATGTCAGTTCGTGGTGAAGAGCTTAAATCTGATTTCTAAACCCTAACCATTAACTGTAAATCATAATTCGAATTCCTCACACAGGTCTATAACCCTCATTTAGTCCTGGTTATTAGGTGAACACTCAAGGTCAGTCTGGCGTCGCTCAAAGGTCCATAAATTATAGTCTCACCTTTTTAAGTAATGTTCATATTTTGGGTTTCTTGAGGCTGCTTCACTATATAAACGCAAAGTTTTTTATATTATTTGGTACGTTATTTCAGTGTTCGCCATCATGTTTAAACCTAGACACAAAACTTGTTCAAAGCCATATAGGTTTGACATGTCTATGGTGATCCCGATTACTAAGTGAGTATCCAAATAACGCACATGCACACCATGCGATAAATTTTATGGAATCCAGTGTTTAACTCAAGAAACCATACCTAGATCTACTTATGTCAATTGACGATTGTGAATCTTGGCTTCGGCGAACATTTTCTTCAATAGTAGATACGGATTTTATGCAACACCAAAAATGATAATCTTCTTTACCCTTTTCCACCTGAAAGAATTTTCCAGTATATCTGTCTATAGGCCTCACTATTCTGCAGTTGATAAGTCCTCTAAAATTTAGGTTCCACCACTAGCAAACTAATGTACACACATCACAATTAGTATTGTTATAAATTATGCCAGCAGGAAATCGGGTGTCCGCTCTTTTCTAAACTAAACTGGTAACCTTTATCGCACTGAGTCAATCTGAATACGATCCAAAATTAGACTAACTATTCGCAAACCTTAATACAAACTTATATAAAACTGGCACAAAGCAGCAATTCAGCTTATATGCCAACTAATTTCAAAACGATGTTTTCTTGGTTTGACCGAAAATAAATCGATTTGCTAGTGGCGAATGTAATCACAACTCTTCTTAACAAATTTCCTTCAAACTTGTAACTCAAATACAGTATCAGAAAGTTTTGTTTATTAGGCTAAAACATTACCACTGACTGGTTGACATAACTAAAGTCGAACCTGTTTAACCGTTTGTTCACGACGCGCGTTGAAAGATTCAGACGTTTACTTTTCATTTCTAAAGATATTAAGACAAGTTTCTATGTAATTGCTTGCAGACTGATACAAGGAACGAAACAATAAGTTTTCATTTTCCAATTCCAGTTGCTTAAGCAATTTGATTTGACTCAAGTGTCTCAGTGCTCCTTCTGTTCTATAAAATTTGATCTTGGCTGTTGCCCAACAAATGTCAGATTATGATGATGTTTTATGTAGTTCTCTAAAACTCAAATCTGGGCAAGGAATAAAAAAGTAAGTACCCTTACCATAATATTTTTTTTAGAAAAAAGAAAAAGCATAGCAAAAAGTTAGCACCAAACGATCTCGAAGTGGCTGTCAATACGTCTGAAGTGAATTCAAATGATGAAACTGTCAAGGAAGCGAAGAATTCAAAGCCTATATATGCAAATCTAACTAAGTCTCAAGTAGAGTGGGAGAAACGTAGAGACAAACGTATATTGGAATCTGTGCTGTCGAAGGCAGATAAATCGCATAAACAAAGGATAATTGAATTTAACAACTATCTGAGCACTCTCACTGAACACTTCGATATACAGAAAGTTTCTTGGACTAAATAATTTTCGACTCTCACACGTTATAAGATATTCTGTATAATTTTACATATTTATCCACATGTATTTTGTCTCAGACTCTCAAAATATAATTTCATCGCTTCTTGCAAACATTTTCGAATTATGTTTAACTGTAATAATATATAACTTATTGCCTCATTTTCAATCATCGTGTTCGGGCATGGGTGTCACACATTAATAACAGGTAAGGGATGATGATTTACCTTATTTATTACATTCATGTTCATGTACTCTGTCACACAAACTGTAGCTCAAAGCTCCGAGTACATAAATCCATACATGGTTAATAAACTAAATCATCAATCGGCTTTGGGCCACATCGTTTCTATTGGGGCTAGTGATACAATCTAGTAACACAAATCGAACTAAGTTGATAAGTATATGAAAACGCTCACTGACTAAAAATTGAGTAACCACTATTCAACCGCTTTACCGTTGCACTATAAAGGTTAATGTATTTGTAAAATTTCAACCATGTTATTTATGTTCAATCCACTCAGGTACAGTATAATACGTACTAAACGAATAAGTCGAGGAGAGTTTAGTGGCCAAAACAACACTAGGTCACTACTTTTGGTTTGCATCATGCAAAGAGATTTAGACTAATAAAAGAAACTGAAATTCATAAATCCAGTTGAAGTGAGACTATGTCGGAAAAAGACGACGCCCTCATCTGCTCTCAGCCCAGACTTTTAGAACGATGGGCTGAATATTTCAAGGAGCAGTTCAGCTACTCTACAACTACCCTCCATTCACAGACAGTGTGAATGAAACATTGAAGTAGGTCACCCCTCTAAGTGAAGTTCAAAAGGCCATAGTTAATTTGATACGAGGAAGGGCAGATGGATTGGATCCAGAGGTCCTTAAGGATGGTGGTCCAATTTTAGCGATTAGGTTGATTAATATTTCAGCTAAAATCTGAGAGTTGAGTGTTATCCCATCTGACTGGTCACATCACTTATCGTCCCAATATATAAGAGAGGGTCATAATTATCCTGTGAAAATAGAGAGTTTAGTTTGACTAACATAGCACTTAAAGTACTAGCGTCAATAATTATGTCGCCTAAGATTAGTAAACTACGAGCGCGAGAAAATCAGGCTGGCTTCAGACCTGGTCGTGGCTGCATCAACCACATATTGACCATTTGTCAGGTTCTAGAACACAGGCATACTTATCGGCGTCCGACAATTGTAGTCTTTCTTGACTTAAAAGCAGCATTTGACTCTGTAGACCGAGGGGTTCTGTGGAAGTGTCTGTCATTGAAGGGCGTACCTCAGAAGTGCATACACCTTGTAAAGGCTCGTTACTCGAACACTACTAGTCGAGTGAGAGCTTATGGCGAACTGTCATCTACTTTTGCAACCTCAAGTGGTGTCCGTCAAGACTGTCCACTTTCCCCATTTTTTCAACTTCATCGTAGATCTACTGATGGAAATAACTTTCTCGTCGACTGAATTCTCAGGTATTGATCTCCGTCCAGGCGATCCACTTATCGACTTAGAATACGCAGATGATATAGTCCTGTTTGGTGAACACGTTGATAAAATGCAGTCTTGGTAGCGCTGAGCAACAATACCAGTATGTTTGTAATGCGCTTCTCTCCCTGTAAATGCAAGTTGTTGCTTCAAGATTGGTCTGCGTCAACACTGCGCAGCAGTTCGTTCTGTCTTACTTTACGGCTGCGAAACGTTACCATTAGGAGTTGAAGATACCCGTAAATCAGTTGATGAGGTTGTGAATCTTCATCAACTGAGATTGTTGGGCCATGTGATGCGTGTGCCTGAACATCAATTACTACGGCGCGCAATGCTAACCGATATTCGGGATGGTTGGGAGAAAGTTAGGGGCGGTCAAACCAAAACGTGGCATCAATGCTTGAAATCACTAACTTCTAGTCTTCGCCATGTTGGTAGATGCAGACTACTTGGTTGTGGTCCGCTTGACTATCGTAACCAATGGTTGGAGGCTCTTGGTGACATGACTCAGAATCGATCACAATGGTGTAGGTGTATACGCTCTCTGTCTTCCCTTAAACTATGAGATTAAAATCACTTCATATCTTTCTTTCTTCCTGTACTGTCGTTATATGCAATCTTTCTTTTATACATTACCACCACTGACTTAACTACTTCTATGAATCCGGTGTTCAGCTTGCTGTGCTAATGCGGCATGGCAATTTGGACCGATGCATATTAGTGCCTGGTCCTACGTTGTAGCTGAGATTTAGATGTCTTAATTGACGTTCCTGTGATATTAACTTATTTCGTCATATTACTGACTTCAACAGAATAATTGTAAATGATAACATTGTTTTAACCAGTGAATAAGCGTTCATTAGATCTATCAGAAAATCAGGATTATATCAAGAAGCGATGGTAAATTCCCTACAAGCATATCCCTTAATTGTTAGTTAGTAACTGACTGTAAGTTGAACGGTCAAAATACTCTTAAAACCTTGTATGTTTGGTTTACTAGTTCAACTTTATTCATATCAAAAATGTTAGTCTTCCTTAGTTACTTTCCTATGGTGTGCTTGTTATTACGATATGAGTGCTGTCAAGAAAATGAGTTTATTACACCGCTGTAACTACACCTACGTTTAATACGCAATATTCATGACTAGATACCTTCGTTGCTTTTAACTGAACAACTACTGCAACATAAAGAGTGAAGCAATGATGAATAACAGAGTTATTTTGGGACAGTCAGTCTGTGAAGAACGAACACTCAGTTTCATCTATTTTGATGCTTGTCTCTTGATAAACCGATTAGTATATACGTGGTGAACATTCATTAAACAATCGTTTGTGGTATTGTTGATTTTAGGCTGTCTTTCGACTTTATAATTATTAAACTCTGGTGTTCTTGAGTGACATTCATTTAATTGTGCTACTCAGCCTTCATCAAAAATGTACTAGTCCTACTCCAATGATTTTAAACGACAGGATACACGTGACGACACACCTGGGATTGGTGACCTACCGGATTTTCAGTTCACATAACGCACCTGTTTTTAGTAACGTAGGTAAGGGCACAGCAGCGCTGTTGATGGTGGCTTTAGTTCTCTTAAAAATGCTCATCCTCCCACAACGTTTCTGCATAAAACTGGAGATGTTCATCATGGTTTGTAAAGAAGCAACAGACCACATATTTCCTTAGAAGTATTTATAATGGACTAAATTTGAAAACCAGAGCCGCTTCACCTCAGCGTAGGACCTACGTGCTCTAAAAACAGAACAATCGTTGAATGCTTGAAGGTAAATATCCCAATGTAGCGACCGAACCACGTGCGCCATCTATACTAATGACCCGAAAGACAGTACAACCGTTATAGCTTGGTGGTTTTTAGCCGTAGTTTTATCATTTTAAAAAATTCATAGTTTCGGACACCTCTTAACAAACCGCGTAATCAAATAAGCACATCAGAAAGACGGACGATATTTCTGAAAGTTTTTCCATATATTATCAAGAAGGTATGTCACTACTATTTCCTTTAGTTTCCTAACATCTGTTTTGATCAAGCACCTATTGTAACTCGATCAATAGAATTCTGTCAACAGCAAAGAATTAGATTAACATGACACTGATTACTAAACAGTCACCAGAAAATTATAAATATCTCAGTCGTGGAAATCTATCGCTGCCCAAATGACTGGAGCTAGGTGACGAGAGTTTGAATTCGGAAGGGAATATCAGACCCTGAGACTGGAGGTACGACCTGCTGACGAATCACAACGAACCACGAAATAGTTAAAGTATCTTATTATACAGGTTGTAGAAAAAGCTTTGGAAATGTAGTTGTTTATAAAACCTTACTAGCGACTGTATGTATAATAATTATTTAGCTAAATGCTTAATGGTATATTTGTTCTATCCCCTATCTAGTCGACCTTTAAAACAGTATAATCTTAAGGTACCATAACTGGTAAGTCGAGATGGCATATAGAAAAAAACATTAAGAATATTAATACTAAATATATAAGAAACAACCGACGATGGTTTTAGAAATATGAGGATTTAGTTAAATTTCGATATTGATAATACAGTGTATGACGATAATTTCATTTTGTGGGGTAATTATCAAAGAAACAACTAGTGCTGAGATGCACGCCAACTCTAGTTTTAGCAACCAACTCCCAATACTGGTTCATATACACACAATGTAACCCAAATGTAGTCGAATACGTAAAATTGCACTTGAAAATGAGTTACAAATACACAAACTTAGAATGCTGGTTAATTGCTTCGACTACATCTACTAAGGTTTCAGAGCTCACGAGCTTAACTGATTTATATGCTGGTGCTACTATCACTAAAATCACATCAATCATTCGTATACAGCTGCAAATGAAAAAACAAGAGCCATTTCTACAGCTCGCGACTACATCGAAGTACTACCATGACTTCCATTCTTTATTCAATAAAACGTAGAATCTAACCCAAAGATGAACAGATTCAAGCTGTAGCAGTCTACGGAATCAAAGTGAAAATTAGGTCGGCACCTATATATAGTATCCAACATTTGTTGCATGTTTCTCAGTTTTCACAAACTTATGCATCTGCAGAATTGAATATTCGCACATTCTTCTCATTTAAATACACACTACTAAATACAAATAAGTGATGATTTTCGAAGGTAACTTGCATTATGAACTAGTCCCAGTTGGATGAAAATCACGACTGAAATAGGATTCTCCACCAGTTGACCTTATATAATATGTTAGCAACAGTCTCCTAAAATGAAGCCAATAAGGAAAAAAATCTAAGCACATAATTAAAAAATTGACCACGTGGAAACGAATACATCTGCACAGGATTGCAACGATTATCAACCATGTAGCAACATTGATTAAAAATCAATCTTTAACAGTCAAAGCAAAACACATTAAATGTTATATTTACACTATTAAACATTTACATCTATTAGTTTGTCGGAAATTCAGAGATATCCATTGCATTGTCTGAAAAATACGAATTAGAAAGCATTTAAAAACTCAAAACTCATGTCTTACAAAGTTGTAAATACAATTGGGAAGTCTATAAGAGTCATGATAAATTAGCTGCTTTTCGCAAGGCACACTGGAGTCGGCGCAGTGTTTTTAGGCAGATGAGAAGTGTCGTTAACAATGACTTAGTAGCTGGCTATAGGTTTATACCTAGTCTCTAATAAAAACATTATTTGCGTCGCACGGAATGGCAATTTTAAGGTTAGGCGTGATATTTGGAAGAGGGGACAAATCCGTTGGTGAAACATCAACTAAGGCTGTTAAGACATGTGTCAATAATGGATGACCACAACTTACCTTGACGGGTGATGTTTAATGGCATAGTCGTAGGTTGAAAAAAGCCATGGGCCGTCAAACTAGAATATGGTATCAGTTCATTAATTGGTGATTTGACTCAAATTCACTGGTTGGGGTCCGTGCGACAACGGTTATTAATGGATGGAGACTGAGTAACATTGCTCAGAATCATTCGCAATAGTGCGGGTGCACCCAGTCCTTATTTTCCAATCGATCTTGAATTTGAATATTCTTTCATACAGACTTTTTTACTTTGTTTTTCTTATTAGAATTGCTACAACATTAGTTTTATCTCTTGTCGTGATAATATGGTATAGAAACTTGGGCCAACGCATATTTGTCCACGACTGTGTTGGTGTCTGTCTCAATAGAAAGCTGGATAACTACAAATGAGGTATTTAAACACGCTGGCTCAATATAAAAATGGTATAGTTTGGTGAAATCGTATTAAGCGTTAGTCATTCTATCACTGTTGAACAATCAATTGAATGGAACTCGCCAACATACGTGAACTTCCCTGATCATGAGAAAGCATTTGACAGTGTGGATAGGAGAATCTTAGGAAGCCTTACTTGACACTACGGTCTACCTGAGATCGTCAACAACAGACGAGATTCATACGACGGATCACACTGCAAAGTGGTGCATAGAGGGCAGCTAACAGATTGATGTGAACAGAGAAACAAGAAGCCTTGCCAAACTATGGAATCTATTTTTTAGGACGTTATATCATTTAATTCAAAACTTGTAAAACGGTAATATTTATTTTTGTCCCTAATATATTCTACAGATCATAAGCTTTCGTTTGATGCGTAATTCACTGCCATAGCCCTTTCTGTTCCAAAGCTATTGTAATTTAAACGTAATATTTTGTATTCTATTTTCTACTCTAATCTCCAGTTTTGGACATAATTATATTTTCCTAATTATTGTACGTTGTGCTCCGGTTAGTCATCTATTTATTCATGTACCTTTTTACACTGATCTGAAATCGGGAACCAGATCAGAATTGGGAATAAGTCGAGTAGTGTCCCAGTTGAATTGTCTTCTTTCACTTGTCAGCCAATCAGGTGATAGAATAGTTTTCTTTCTACCCCACTTCGAACTCACGCATACTAGCCTCAAGGTTAAGCCAGTCAGCCTATCACGTTAAAATCTTAATCTAGATTAGACAAGTTACCCTCCAAACCAAAAGTGGGTAGACAGATCAAGGAAGTAACACAGATACATACCAAGTGAGTATCGGAGTCAGAAAAGGTTATTTACTCTCGCCCTTTCTCTTTCATATAATGGTTGACAATACCACCATGTCTCATGGGAAGCACGAAATACCATGGAGCGCTGAGATAAAGCTAGATGATTTGAACATCACATATAACGTAACCTTCCGATCTCACACACAGTAGCAAATGTAAGTGAAGACAGTCAATGTAGCAAAATCCTCTGAAACAGTAGGCTTTAACATACACAGGGGAGAAGTAAGATCCTGAAATACAACTCAGAGAACACCAACCCAATCACATTTGATAGAGAAAATACAGAAACTTTCACGTACCCTTAACAGCACCATCGATGAACAGGGAGAATTTGACGAAGATGTGAGGTCAAGGATCGGCAAAGCAAGGACGGCATTCCTGTAACTGGAGAACATCTACGACTCAAAACAACTGTCTGTCAACCAACACTAAAGTCTGAATTTTCAATGCAAACATCAAGACGGTTTCATTGTACGGAGTTTAAACATAAAGAACTACTACAACCATCATCAAAATGGTACATGTATTTATGAACAATTGTCTATGCAAGACACTTCGTCTCTGTTGGCCCGAAACCATCAGCAAAAACATAACATGTCAGATAAGAAACCAGCTTCCAGCTGAAGCAGAATTTAAGGAAAGATGTTGGAAGTGGATAGGAAATAGATTGTGAAAATCATTAGACTGCACCATTAGGCAGGCGCTAACCCGGAACCTTGAAAGCAAAAGGAAAAGTAGAAGACCAACGAACACATTGCTCCCGGAATTGGAAACAGACATCAGAAGAATGAATGGCAGTTGGAAACAACTGGAAGGGTGAGTTGAAGGACCTTAGTCGGTGACCTATGATCCCGCAAGGGGTAACAGGCATAAGTAAATATGGCAGAGAAAAGAAGAGGATATAAGTAGCTAAATCCACAGTATTTAAGTCAAGTCGCGAATGATTACCACTGCGCACGAACGTATCGATTGGCGGTAGAGACGGGCATTGTATCATTTTTGGAAAAATGATATTTCTAAACTCAAAAAATTGTTCCATACAAAAGCTGCTTTAAAAAACAAACGACGGTAGTGAAGTTTAACGATGCTTATGAAAGAATGTTTCTTATGTTGAGAAATTCAGATTGCTTTGTAGGAAATATTAACTTACCTTTTAAAGATAAATCGAGATTTTCTTCCACAGTATCAGTATACGGAGGCTCCGTGTAATAAGTGATTTTTCCACTAAAAAGAATGTCACAGCAACAGGTTACTTACATAATCCAATCATTAATTACAGAACGCGCTGCCATGGTGGTGTCTGGAATACCACCCTTTTTCATTCGACCCAAACGGTGTGCTAACTTAACTAGGAACTCTGAAACATTATTGTACTCTTCAATCTTATACTTAGAAACCAGTTGCGCTTGTGAACAACGACGCAATATGGCTTCAACAGCTGGGACAGGATCCGGGAGCATTTCTGGCTGTTAAAAAGTTTGAAAAAACAGTTGCAAAATTAGTAGCTGCTGATAAAACGTATTGATAATGTTAACCGAGACGGAACAACTGATGGCAAGCTAACATCCTAGATGATTTCACAAATATGAAGTGGTAAACACTGTCTCTTTACTCCTAAAAATTTATTTCAAAGCGTGTATTTTGGACAACAAAAAGTACATACAGATGTGAAGTATCCTACCGGGATGGAACACTGTTTATTATGCATTATCTAGCGTTGCTATTTAAAACCCAATAGGAACTGTTATATTCACGTCACAGATAGAATCATATTTCAAAATGTGGATAGTAGAGCTAAGTTTGGTGAAGTTATTTTGCGATGTTTTTATTATGTTCCTTGCATTTTGTCAGCGGGTGGTATTGTAAAATGACGCCGTTGTTTATTTTTCGTTTCTAATTATACTCATATTGACTCCAGCCCAAATGGGATGAAAATGTTTGTTTACTTGAACACATAAATAGTGGTACAATAGGGCACAAAATAGAGTTGGACTGAGAAATGTAATGTATTTAGGCCATAAATTTAGAAAAGACTGGTCACACATACATGTCAAAATATTTTACATAAAAAAATAGACGTCAGTTAAATAAAAGGACTATATTCTCAGGCTTTTATCTTTTCTACAACCATTGATACAACTACTACATCGACTGTGATTTATTGTAATTTCATCGCGTCCTGTTGAATCGTATAGTTAACTGACCTGACCCAAATTTGTACCAGAGTATACATTAGTTATAACTAATTACTATAAACCGACATTCCAAAAGTGAAGTTTGAGCAAAAAACTTTTATAGTATCACTTACTTTTATACAATTTTTTAACACAAGGTCCGAAGCATCAGATGACTTTGAAATCAAGGTACCCGGAGTATCGAGAAGAAATAGGTTCTTGTCAATCCGTACACGCTGAGACTGACTAAATTCATAATCAAATAAATATCAACAACTACCGTGTTAAACCGGGAACATTACCACTGATGCACACCTTTTGCCTTTTAAGTGTATTTATGAGTGCGCTTTTGCCAGTATTCGGAAGGCCGACGACACCAACGGTCAAACTAAGACGAGTGTTAGTGTTAGACGGACTGGAGCTTGGATCACGGGAGTAGTTTGCAAGCAAAGACAATAATTCAGAAGTTCCGAACCCTTTACTTGGCCTGAACAAATTAAAACCTTAAATACTTACATTTTTCCATCTTTCAGAAGATATGGTTTTCCACATGAAAGATGGTTACTCTGGCGTTGCGTATTTGCCTTGAATGTTATGACCGTGTGAGTTTTGCGTAGGTAATTTACCCAAGCCTCGAGATTAGATCGCGGAACAAGGTCTAAAACGGTTACCTATGTAACACTTACCAATCTTATTGATGAGCAAAACCAAACGTTTATTCTCCCTAAGGACAGTTTCTTCTATCTCTAGACAGCGTGTACCCATTGGATCACGTGCATCCAATACTTCCAATATAACGTCAGATTGGTTTATAACGTCTTTAACATCGTGCTGAACTGTTGAATGAGAAACATCTTCATGTTTCGGAGACTTATAAGTTTGAGAATACTCTATATTTTTGAGTCTTGCTTCTTCTAGCTAAACCATTCATCAAGAATAATATACATTACCTTTATTTTTGCTTCGGCAACATCTTTCAGAAAACTTTCTTTGAAGGGTAGAATGTTAGGGACACCAGGATCCTTTCCTGAGATCATTGGTAATTAAAATCAAAAAACCTACGATGTCGGCTTAAGTTCTTTTTAGCTTCCTTACGTAACTTGCGGTGATGCTCTTTTACCTAACCAGTATTTATACAAACACCTATGAATTTACCTTCTTGATAATTTTGTATCGCTTGTGGCAGGTTACGCGCTTACTTTTGTTTTCTAAAGGCAGAGTAATATTAATACTCATAATTTACTTAGACATTTCCTGACCATTTTTTAATACCCAAAGGCCAGAAAGGGATATAGATAGCCACCACGTGAAAAGACGACGGCAACGTGACCTTGAAGAGATCGTTTTCCCGCTGAACAATGCAAATTATGAAGTTCAGGTTCAACTTGGAAAATTAGGCGAAATATCTGTTTCTTGAGACTTGCGTCTGGATATTAAAGGAACAGTTTGATAGTGGGAATACATGGTTCTTGTCATATTCCTACTAGAAACTGAAGGACAAAACAATTGAGTTGAAAGCGGGAGTGGTCGAAAAGTAACATCCAAAGTAGTCCCTCTTATCTATAAGACCAAGGTCATCGATGACCCTTCTTTCGAAAGTCTCGGTAGAATGTTCTGTCACTATAATTTCATGTAGGGAGTCCCATAACTCACTGATTCCAACCGTAAATTGGTTTTGAAAATCCCACAAGTATTTGGGGTTTGACAACAACTTAACACGTCCTATAATTGAAACGTCCCAACCCAGTGAAATCAGAAGTCAGAAACAGAAAGGTTCCAAGATGTGGTTGGTAAGATATTAATATATACAAAAGTGACTGATATTATCTGGCTAACCGATGTAGGAGTAGTTGAGCACAGTTCACCCACCCATGATCTGGTGTGGACACGTAACCGAGTGTCCTCAGCTAGAAGGGTCCATTAAAACTAATGTGGTCAGCACTAAATGTCGAAGACTTACAGAGCTATTTATTTTGGGGATTTATTTACCGCTACTGATCATTTCCCCTAGTGGGGTAGTGATGACCCTAAAACGTGGCCAGCCAAAAGTTTAAACCAAAAGATTTTATCGTTGCTAAACACGTTTCTGATAGCTTGCTATGTTCAGCGGCATCTGGTAATCTTCCTTATTATAAGAGGCCATGTAGTACAATATAGTAATGAAAAACATGTACAATGAATATTTTGACTGCTCATAAACCTCGTCGTTTTTTTCCGTCTTTTCTAGCCGTCCTGGAAAAGAAAGGGACATGTGAGTGTATGCTCTATTACACTCTTGTGTGTGCAAAGACACAAACTAGGCAAGTAAACAAAGCAAACTCATATACACGCGTTTTGTAAACACTCAATAGCTTAAAAACGAATTTTGCAGGATGGCTTTTATGACCCTAAAAATGTCACACCTCACCTTACCTCACGGATTTCCGTCTCTGGCAGTAAAGCCTTTTGAAGAACGGAGCTAACATATTAAAAACTCCCCAGAAAAAGGCCGTGTGCAATCAGCTTCCAGCACCTATCCCTTAGGCTCTACAGTCAGGCTCCCATGTCGTTAAGACCAACACTAATCCGACTTCTTTTTCAGGTTCCTCAAGAAATACCCTTCCACGGTGTGGGCAGCCGGGAAGTGATATCAGCCCTCATACCAATAACAGCACACGAAACCAAGTTGGTCACATTCAAACCCTTCCTACACCTCCTGATACCTCTCTTATCTCCATGACTAAACCTCCTCACGTCTCTTTATCATCTCGCACCGCTAGGGCAAACGGTTCGAGTACGCGGAACGTTATTCCTGGTCTCCCGAAACCACGCTCTAAACTACACGTAGGGGCTTTTAACGTCCGAACATTGTGCAAATAGGACAGCAGGTTTCCTTAGCTAAGACTTTAAAATCCCGCGCCATCGATGTATGCTGCGTCTCCGAAACGCGCATACAGGATCCGAGTAGCGTCATTCATTTGACCTCAACATGCCAAAATAAAAAACCGACTCGATTCACATTTCGTGTATCTAGAAGCCCAGATTCTGCTTCCCGTGGCCTCGCCGGCGTAGGTATAGCATTGAGTCCTAGGACAGAACTAGTTCTCTTAGAGCGGATCCCAGTAGACAGTCGTTTGTGCGCTGTCCGACTGAACGGAACAGTAAGGATCCGAAAAGATAGGGACACTCGTCGTTGCCTCTTCGTCGTCTCTGCCTATTCTCCCACTGACTGCAGCGCAGATGATGTAAAAGATGAGTTTACAGAAAGCTCTCTGACCTTCTCCGAAAAGATAGGCGCTATGATGTAGTTATAATGGCCGGTGACTAATGATCAAGTAGGTAAACTAAGCGATAAGGAAAGACACCTAGGTGGATCTTATAGTATCGTGGCTCAAAGAACAGATAATGGCGACCGTCTGTTGCAGCGTTGTTCAGATAACCACCTGTTCCTTGCAAATACTAACTTTAAACATAAGGAAAAACATCTTTTAACATGAAGACCCCCTAATCCGTCCCAACGTTGGACCCAAATAGATCACATCGCTATCAGCCACCGATGGAGGGGCTCGATAGAAGACTGTCGCTCATTCTGGAGCACATGCTTAGATTCAGATCATGCTCTAGTACGAGCGCATATCTGTCTGCGTCTTACTGGGCGTAGGAAGGACGTTGAAAGGAAACCTCTTAGGGCCCTACTTAATGATAGTCAAGCTAAGAGTATATTTCAGGAACAACTAGGAAAACAGTTAGGCAGCCATGTATGTGATGCCCACCCCCATGGCAGTATGGGATGATATCCGAAAAGCTGTGGAAACAGCAATGATATCTGCTAGTACGGTAACCCGTAAGCTTAGGGAGCAACTCTGGATCTCAGCAGCATCTATCGCACTGATAGATGCTCGGAAACTCACTCCACCTGGCTCTGAACATAGTGAAGAGCGGAGTCAGCTTAAGCGCAAGCTGACAAGAAGTCTACGCAATGATCGTGAACAGTGGTGGGTAGCGAAAGCAAGAGAGATGGAAAAGGCAGCGGCAATAGGTAATAGCAGACAATTGTCCAGACTCGTTAAGGAAACCGACTGTTAGCGAAGCAATCTCAGAGAAAGATGGACATATTATACATTCTCAATCCAGGAGATGGGATCGATGGGCAGAACACTTCAGGGATCAGTTCAACTGGCCTTCAGCCACACTTCGGTTTTCCACGATCTCTAGTCAACCTGAATTGCAAGTTAATGTAGGTCCTCCGTCTCTTTACGAAGTTGAAAAAGCCATAGGAAATCTGAAACGAGGGAGAGCAGCAGGCCCTGACAGGTTTACTCCTGAGATTTTTAAGGATGGTGGTCCAGTATTAGCAGTGAGATTAACTGAGGTCTTAGGTAGAATTTGGGAACTGGACGTAATCCCATCTGACTGGTTTCAAACACTGATTGTACCAGTTTATAAGAAAGGACAAATGTCCTCTTGTGACAATCACAGAGGAATCAGTTTGACTAATATAGTGTCTAAAATATTAGCTTCAATGATACTTCGACGCCTAACCAAAGCTCTTGAAGATCAGACTAGAGAAAATCAGGCTGGTTTTCGACCTGAACGTGGTTGTATAGACCAAATGTTCACACTACGTCAGGTTCTAGAACACAGTCACACGTTTAGACGCCCCACAATGGTAATATTTCTCGACCTCAAGGCGGAATTCGACTCTGTTGATCATAAGGTTCTATGGCAGTGTTTGTCACTGAAAGGAGTACCAAAGAAGTACATTAACCTTGTAAAGGCTCTCTACTCGAACACAACTGGTAGAGTGAGAGCTTATGGCGAACTGTCATCATAATTGATTACCTCAAGTGGTGTTCGTCAAGGCTGTCCACTCTCTCCATTCTTGTTTAACTTTGTCATTGACGTACATTTGGAGATGACACTTTCCACGGGTTGAACTTCTACAAGGAGGTTCACTTGTTGACTTATAATATGCCGATGACATAGTTTTATTCGGCGAAGACGCTGACAAAATGTAGAGTCTTCTGACCACTTTAAGCAACAATGCAAACATGTTCGGGATGCGATTCTCTCCCTCGAAATGCAAAATTTTGCTTCAGGATTGGGTTGCATCGACACCTGAACTAATGATAGGGAGTGAAGTAATTGAGCGTGTCGATCGCTTCACTTATCTTGGAAGTCTCATCAGCTCTTGTGGTCTGGTATGTGACGGAATCTCAGTACGGATATAGAAGGCTCGACTAGGTTTTGCTAACTTGCGTCATTTATGGCGTAAGCGAGATATCCGTCTATCAACCAAAGGACGGGTTTACTGCGCAGCAGTTCGTTCCGTCCTACTTTATGGAAGTGAGACATGATCGGTAAGAGTAGAGGATATTCGTAGACTACTAGTATTTGATCATAGGTGTCTTCGAAATATTGCTCGTATATCCTGGGACCATCGAGTAAGTAATGCAGTTGTTAGGAAACGGGTACTGCGTAAGGATGGCAAATCAATTGATGATGTGGTGAAACTTCATCAGTTGAGATGGCTGGGACACCTGTTACGTATGCCCAACGACCGACTGCCTCGACGTGCGATGTTCAGTGGTATAGGAGTAGGTTGGAAGAAAGCTAGGGGCGGCCAGACCAAAACATGGCACAAGTCCATGATGTCACTGACAAGTGGTCTGAGTCATGTTGATAGGTGTAGACTACCTGGTTGGGGACCGCGAGATGATAGCAACCGATGGTTAGAGACCTTGAATGACATGACTCAAAATCATTTGCAATGGCGCAGATGCATCCGCTCTTTGTGTTCTCCCAAATTTTGATCTCCTGATTCCCCTTGAATACTTCTAATCATTATATTGGCGTCGCGATGGAGCCTACGATGGAACGGTTGCACAACTTTTAGATTTTGATGCTTTTGAGGATTATTTTGAAAGGTTCGAAATCTGGGCTATGATCAATAAAGATGATGAGAATGTTAATATTGTAACACATCTCCTCACATTCATCGGAAAAGAAGCATACAGCTTATTAGAAACCCTGGCTTCACCGGGAAAGCCCATTTCGCTTTCTTATACAATGCTCAAGGTTCCACTGCTAGACTATGTTAAGCGTACAAATTTCAAATGTCGTAAAGGAGGAAGATTTCGTAAAATGATTTATGAAGATATAAAAAATTCCGCTGCATCATGTCATCCCAACCCAGTGCATACTGAAGGTTATGCAGATAATTCATGGACGAGTTGCGATGCAGTTCACCGAGATGGGCATAGGTTTGGTCAATGTTCGTCCTGTGGCAGGTTCCATTCTTTTAATTTTTGTAAATATCGTAATTTCAAGTGCTTTAAATGTGGTGATATTGAATATATTCAGTCAGTTAGTATTACTACTGTTCATCTTGCTGCAACTAATATTAAGTTTTGTAATTCTGATTCCGTTAAGTTGAGTATGTATAATGATCATTTATCTTGAAAATAAAAATGTAGGTAGATTATTTGAGCTAAAAAGTGAGATTATAAGATTTAGTTGGCCAAATACGTTTTTACAAGATAATTAACAGTGAGTGATGCCCATGTGATTATCAGATTGAACATAAGTTGTAATCAAGGGGAGTACACTCCCAACTCACATCTATGATTATGGCTTGAACCTTAGTCAGTGTTGAGGCAAACTCGACATTGGTGTTTTCAGTTTGCAGGAGATTTGCTCGACTGCTTATACTGGTTATTCGCATGCATGATTGTGTCGCTAAACCTCCAATTAGACTGACAAGGTTTTGAGATATTTACTGAATAAGCAGCTGATAGAGAAACATACTGTAATCATCTGTGGTGAATGAAGATAAAAGAAAAACAACATTAGCGATAATTATATGTCAATTTGCTGACCGATTTTGTTAATAGTTTCATTAATTTTATCAATCATATTACGTAATTGTCAAGTCATGACAATACTTTATTTCGAAATCCTGGAACCAATATCTCCAACTATTCATAGTGTTGACTGGGGATTAGCCAGTGGAAAATTGGTATTGTTGCTTCAGGTGAATCGAAATTATCAGACGTTTGTAGCGTCAAAGAATCCGAGCTGCCTAATTATATCATAATTTTCAATTCAAAAATATTCGTCTAATGTTAATTTTCGTAGTAGGTTCCGGAGTTTTAATTTTAGATGTTTGTTTAGCCAACAACTACCTATGAGTTTAGTTATTATACTAGTGCAGTATGCTAGTACCTAAATTCAGTGACTTTATTATCTAAAACATGTTGTTATTAGGCTAATAATATGATAGACCAATTTATAAACCCGAATACCTATAGCAGCAACGACTATAATGGGTGCATTGAAAAATGTTAAAGGCGATTCAAATGACTTTCAAATTTCAAAGACATAAATATAGAATACAACGCATGTACGAGCCAGATTAACATGCAGGTTATGGAGGTATATGAAAATTTAAAAATAATGAACATGAACAGGAAAATAATTTTGAAGTTGAGACTACTTATGTAACTTCAGGCAGGCGTTATAAACTCTCCATAAGAAGATTCTGCATTTGGCCTAGTGATATTTACTAATATGTGGCAAAAGAAACTGGGACTAAGAAATGTCTTCAACAACACACTTACTTTTAACAGTATGTTGTAGTGTAAAATTATTAAATATTCCTACCAAAAAGTCTTGGGAGTGGCTCCTTTAAAATATATACAACCAGTCTAATGGGAAAAATCTATATAAATTAAGAAGTGCTTAAATCATAGTAAATGAACCAAGAAAGTGAAAAAGGTCAAAACTCGCCTGGGTTATTTTCGCTTTCAAGTAATGAAAACTTGTTTTAGACAGTGGCTTGAATCCGGATTACATACGAAGTACTTTTGATTAAATTTATGGATTGACACAGCATTGTAGACTGAATTTGTTCAAGTCCAAAATTAATTGAAAGCGAATATGATGAATTAGATCCAGTTAAATATTTAGTCCTTGCTTACGTTGCTACTCGATGTATATTTACTTTATTTACAGGTCATATTTTAGAGAGCTTGGTGTTTAAATATGTTTATTTCGTTGAGGCATGTAAATGCTATTAAAGCTTGTTAATAAACCATTAAAGCTAATAATTAATATAGATGACCAGTTCTTATTATTAAGCTATGAATATTATTCAATATAACACCACGACAATACTTTTGAGCATTAATCATAAGACTTTTAGGATAATGGGTTTACATAAGTAAAAATCGATCGATAAAGTCAAGGCGGAAATGAGGATTAGTAGTAATAGGTTGCGTTTATTTAGTCAGGCTTACCGATGTAGAATTGTGGTCTACTTCGTTATTAGCACTGCTCTAATAATAGACCTTATCCTAAAATTGTAGACTTGTCACGATATAACTGACTAATCTATAAGATCTTACGTAGAAGTCATGCCATCGTCTACATCAACTCATCGTATTGTAACAATCCCCAATACATGATGTAGAACAAGCCCGATTCTAGAGATAGAACAATATATTTAGTATGAATAAAAGATATAAAATAACATTTAATTGGGACCACGCCTGCAAAGCCGAGCCATTCCATTCGATCAACTCCAATTAATCCAATTCATTGTTCCCAACTTCTCCATCGTTGGGTTCTTCCCGCGTTACATGTCAAATATCTATTTCTCAGATTGTGCAGTGTTCAGCTTCGAAGACTGTGTAGTTAGGGCTCCATGCCACCGGAAACAGATGTGGAACGAGTGGCTTCGTCTTGCAACATCAGCAAAGCCTCAGATATTCCAAAGGGATATAGGGCTGTGGTTTCTAGAAGCCTCCAACTTCACATGGATATATTCTCGACCATCAGTTGCACGTCGCAATGCAAATTTCATAAAGCTCATCAACTACGACAGTGACAATACGATCCTTTGGGTGGATTTATCCGCAATGTTTCCATGTAAACCTAATGTACCACCCAGTGTAATAACGTTCATGTGTGCATTCGTGTAATCATAGAATTTGTCGTTTTATAATGTATTTTTATTAAATAACTAGATTATGCTGTGAATTTCGCTGTGGTTGTAATTTTTATTCGCCACATTCGACAGCGTTACACTGTACGTTTATTGCATGATGGAATGATATCTCAATACACAATAAGTTTGTAATATCGTTGATTGTCTCCAAACAGACCGTCACCGTATAATGTTACTGAAGAAAGGTTTGTTGTGCCGTAAACTTTGTTTTTATAAGCAAGTGACTGTTGTCTTCAGTCTCAAAACAATATCATTTGTCTTCAGTTAGGTAAGTTTAACTGGCCTACAGTTCATGTTTTGGGCCTATCGGCTTAATTATGTAAATTTAACTAATTTGAGTAACATTGTAGTGGCATTGGACCATAACCACACTATCCTCAAAGCTGAATACGAGATTACTCGGAAAATAGGTATTCAATATTTAACGCGAAGAAATACCTAACGATGGAGAAGGCGCGAATAATGAACTGAATGAATTAGAGTTGATCGAATGGCATGGCTCGGCCATGCAGGCGTGGTCCCTCTGAATGTTACCATATAGATTAGGCAGTTATATCATGACAAATCTACAAATTTAGGATTAGGTGTATTATTAGAGCAGTACTAATATCGTAGTAGACTATAATTCTACATTGGTGAGCCCAACTAAAGAAACGCAACCCATTACTGTTAATCCTTATTTCTACCTTAACCTTCTCAATCGGTTTTTATTTTTGTAAACCCAGTATTGGTATAGTCCTTTGAATAATGGTCACATATATTATCGTAATGTTATATCTATTAGTTCACATAACTTACTAGCTCAATCAATAATAAAAGTTGATCATCTATATCAACTAATTAGCTTTGATGGTTCGTTAACAAGCTTTAATAGTATTTACATGCTTCAGCGACATAGAATTGTTTAATCATCAAGCTCTAGCAAATATGACCTGTAAATAGCGTAAATATACATTGACTAACAATGCAATCAAGGATTGAATCGTTATCTGGATCTAATTCTCAATATTCCTTCACTTAACACCTCATCCTATTTTAAACTGCACTATCCTGTAATATCTTTTCTTCCGACCACTGCCTGCCTAATTTCATATTCTCGAGTTCCATTGCCAAACAACAAGGATGACACTTCTCTAAAAACATACGGTGAGCTTCAGCCATAAGTTTCCTGCAATCATAAGGTCATTTTAGATGGCTTGTTCAATGGCGACCGCACAATGATCTGAATTCATTCGATTGTTCTGATTCGAGCGAGTGGCAAAAACGTCAACTGCATCAAGCACCCCAGAATTAATTGCCATACTGCATGTTTTATTCTGAATACTTTTGGATCATTTCTACTCCTCACGAATGACGTTATATATGTCGTCCACTGAATAATCTAATTTTCAAAAATAATCCAGGCGAGTTCAACTATTTTACTTAATGATTTTTTGTACTTAACATGTATATATTTTCCAGTTGCTTTTGCCATATATTTGTAAGTGTCCCTAGGCTAAATGCATTACCTTCTTACGGAATGTTTATAACGCGTCATATTCCTGCCTGAAGTTTCATAAGCAGTCTTAACTTTAAAATTATCTTTCTGATCATGTTCATTATTTTTTAATCGTCATATACGTCAACAACCTGCATGTTAACCTGGTTCATACATACGTTACACTATATCTCCATGTCTTCTAAATTTAGAAATCATCTGGATCGCCTTTAACATTTATTAATAAACCCATCATAGTCGTTGTTGCTAATCGTATTTCGATTTATGGATTGGTTTATCATATTAGCAGCCTAAAATGCGAACATAGTTTAGATAATAAGATTAAAAATTTAGATACTATCAACTGCACTAGTAAAATTAGTAAATCCTCAGGTAGTTGTTGGTTGAACAAACTTTTAAAATCAAAACTCCGTAGCCTATTAGAATTAACATTAAACAAATATTTCTGAATTGAAATTTATAATTAAATTAGGCCTCTCGGATTCTTTAACGTTATAAATTTCTGATAATTTTGAATCACCTAAAGCAACAATGCCTATTTTTCCACTGGCCAATCTTCAATCAAAACTATAACTAATTAAACATAATAGTTTCAGGATATCTTCATAAAGCATTGTCATGACTTGACAATCACGTAATATGATTGATAAAATTAATGAAACTATTAACAAAATCGGTCAGCAAATTGACATATAATTATCGCTAATGTTGTTTTTCTTTTATCTTCATTCACCACAGATGATTACAGTATGTTTCTCTATCAGCTGCTTATTCAGTAAATATCTCAAAACCTTGTCAGTCTAATTGATGGTTTAGCGACACAATCATGCATGCAAATAATCAGTATAAGCAGTCGAGCAAATATCCTGCGAACTGAAAACATCAATGTCGAATTTACCCCAACACTGACTAAGGTTCAAGCTATTATCATAGGCATGAGTTGGGAGTGCACTCCCCTTGGTTACAACTTATGTTCTCCCTGATAATCACATGAGCATCACTCACTATTAATCATCTTGTAAAAAAATTATTTAGCCAAATACATCTTGCAGCACCACATCACTTAGTAATATGACACATAGGTTTAACTAATTTCAATAACGTATAACCACTATATCTTAATTAAATCGTATTCCGCCTTATGATAAACTGCATACTTTCAACTAACTTGTATACCCAATCAGCCGGCAAGTATCGATATAAATAAATAGTCTGCCGCAGATCAGAACATTGAGTCTAGAGCATGTCTCTTACGAATACACTCATGTTTAACGATTTGTTTCTAGCTATCTGTCCAAAATTCACATAATTATCACTCACGTATTTAAATTTTGTTTTGATAACCATTTATGTGTATTAGTAGTACTACTAAATTCTATCACGGTCAGGTAAACATGGGGTTGAGAAAATCTCCCCGTAACTAAATAAACCGTATCAAACTAACTGGAACACTAGTTGGAATTCTTCTCCACGGTAATACTTTTGTTCCTTCAGTTAGCCTACTAATACAGATGCAATTGGAAATCGACTCATATGGACAACTTACCGGCATAATCGTTATTCCATTTCATAAGTCAGACTAAAAGTAGTGCTAATATTGACATTTCTACAATATTCATAACTTTAATATTTCTAAACACAAAATACTTACTACCTATACGTTAAGTTATCAACCAACGGCTATTACACACACATCGTTTTATTATTATTATTATTGTAATCCCATTTTTTATAGCTAAAATAATCACTCAAATTTTCATTGTAAGCGTGTTAAGCATGAAAGCAGATATTTTAAAATTATTACATGTATTTCCCGACCAGATACTGCCGTCTTCTTTTTGATTTATCTTTCAGCTTGTCATCACCCGGAGGATTCTTACTAGTCTTGGTAACCTTCGGTACACTACAGTCCCATCCAATTTGGTATCGAACCAACACCACGTTGATTCTGGTGGGAGAGTAGTGTAGTGGCATTGGACCATAACCACACTATCCTCAAAGCTGAATACGAGATTACTCGGAAAATAGGTATTCAATATTTAACGCGAAGAAATACCTAACGATGGAGAAGGCGCGAATAATGAACTGAATGAATTAGAGTTGATCGAATGGCATGGCTCGGCCATGCAGGCGTGGTCTCTGCTCAATGTTACCTTATATCTTCTATTCATATTAAGTATATTGTTCTTTCTCTAGCCTAACCTTGTTCTACATCATGTATTGGTAATTGATACGACACAGTGAGTTGGTGTAGTCGATGGTGTGACTTTCACGTAAGATCTTATAGATTAGGTAGTTATATCATGACAAATCTACAAATTTAGGATTAGGTGTATTATTAGAGCAGTACTAATATCATAGTAGACTATAATTCTACAACATGTCTATGCATACAATTTACTACAGTGAAAACTGTATGCCTTGTAACAATTTGATCTTACATGTAAACTAGCATGCCTCATGTAACAAACTGTTGTTTGGGAACACATTGTTATTAGTAGTACTGTAGTCGAAATACTGAAAAAAGGCTTTTACGAACTTAGCGAAAACCAGTTTGTTAAACAAGGCACAGTATGGTTTAGAAAAGAATTTTCTTGCACAACACACCTTATAGTAAGAAATGGATGGATTTGCTAGGTAATGGAAAATTACTGGATGTGGTATATATCGACTTTAGCAAAGGATTTTATAAGCTGCCACGCAATAGACCCTTTTTAAAGCTGGGAAATCCAGAAATTGCCGGACCTATTTTAAAGTAGATCAAAGATTCCTTGGCTGGCCTCAGCAGAAAATAAGAGTAAATACCGAATATCTTTTGTGGAAACAAATACTTAGGTGAGTATTGTAGACTTTGTTCCAGGTCTCTTACTTTCTAAACTGTATGTAAGCGGACACTTGTGCATCGTTATGTTATTAATGTTACCTTAGGCTTATGGTGAAACAGTTTGAGAAGTAACAGGGGATCCAGGTGCGTATGGACTAAATGCCGACATAGACATTCTGGTTAGTTAAAGTTGTAGCTAATATCTGTCGTTGTGGTCAAGTGTGCTTATATGAGCATCAGATACCAAAAAATAAATAGTCACAGCATTGGGAAAGCGTCAACGTCCTCAGTTCTGTCTCAAAATAATTTAGGAGAAATAGTGAGCCATGACTTTACGATGACGACTCACCGTTGTGTGGTTGCAGCTAAGAGGTTAAGAACCCTATGAACTTTAAGTTGTGTGGAGGTTAATTCCTCACTATCTGACTCTAGTAAGTAATATCCCATTAACTGAGCATTGACGTAGGCTAAATACCCTATAAGTATCATGAATTTACTCGAGATTATTCAAAAGCCCAAGCACCAATTGTAAAAATAGTCTGTTGTCAAAGATTAGTGAAACTCGCAATCGTGCAAACAGTAAGAAAACAGGAGAACAAGTGAGTGTTAACAATCCATATATATATATATATATATATATATATATATATATATATATATATATATTCATGGGTGTTAATCGGTTGTGGATAAATAATTGATTGTCTTTGTTCACAAACAATGAGAGAATAGATTGAAAATTGATGTGCAGAACGCGCTCAACCAGATCCATACATAATTTTACATAGTATACTCAATGCTAAATTACAGTGGGTAGACAAATAATACAATGGTTGACTAGGATTAATGCAGATGTACATTGCCAAGTTGGATACAGATATGTTCACTACAGTATGCACGACCGTATTGCGATCCAAACATGAAAATTGAGTTCATGGAGCAAAACAATGCTTAAAAGGTGACTGAGATATGTTGGAAAATGACAAAGGACAGTAACCGATACAATTTCGAAATCTCGAGGTTTACCATACAGAGTGTCTTGGTAGGTAAGTCCTCTTCAATCTACCCCACCGTAGATTAAGAGGTAATCTAATTTACGTGTAATAAACACTAATACAACATTTTTGACTTGATCAATCCTTTGATTTCCTTATAATAAACCAAGACAATTCAGTAGACATAACAGGCGAGTTCGAAGGTGAAGGATGAACAAAATACAGATGGAACACAGATGCTTCCATTGCATAATTAACTGTCGGAACCTGTTATCCGAGGAAGTGGTACTGACACTATAAGCCAATTCATTCAATAAAAGACTGGACACACAGAAGTGCAGATCGTCAACTTTGATGATCTCTGTCAAATGATTGAGGGCCTACTCACGTTAGAGGGGAATGGTGTGACGAAGCAACTAAATCCGAAGTCACACCTTGGGGTCAAAACCTAACGTGGGTTACCTCTTCCTCGTATCAAGGTACTATGGATGCTTTGATAGCTTTGAAACACAAAGGACGGTATTAGTGAAATATTAGTTAAAGTAGGTACAAGCGAAACTGTACTACCATCGCATGGGTCAGCGCATTGCGTGCGATTAGCCGATGCGCGTTGGTTGTCATTGACTTTGACAGGGATCGATGATCTATCCGATATTCAGTGACACCAGCATTAATAATCTCCGTGGTCATGGCAAGAAGGTTCACAAGCCACAATCTAATAAACTTGAAGTAGGGTCTCGTCTTTCTCATCGACTAGTCAATGACCAGAACGCCTTACCCGAGCACGTGGTATTGGCTCCATCAGTTAATATATTAAAAGAGAAGCTGAACCTTCATTGGAAGGAAATCTGTCAGGATTAACAAAGTGTAGTGTCAGTACTACGTTAAGCCCATATGCCTTATTCTCTCTTTCGGACAGACCAATCTATCCATCCTGTTTAAGTCACATTCTGACCTTGGCAATTATTCGCTCATCAATCTTGACTGTTTTCATATGGGTGCATATGTCTGTGTGCACTTCTTATCTCATTACCCATCACATATTTACAACTTGTCTTTGTGTGGCCATATATAATGAATAGTGCTTGACCAAAGGGATTTGGCTTACCTGCCATCTCCACTGAATGTCGTTTCGCTTCTTTCTATTCCATTTGCTTCATATACAAAGTATATGTACTCAAAATTCCATTCTCGTTATCTGACTTATTTAATTCCGTTATCGACTAACGTGATTTAAGTCGATGATTATATGTGAGAATAGGCGACATATATATTACAATAACAATCATTCATTACGATGTACTCGGAGTAAAATCTCGGGACACTAAATCAGGTTCACTAATCTACTACTACTAAGGACACAATCTAAAGGCGGGCTCAATAAAGCTCGTTCCTTTCCAAGGTCAAGAGGATACACATATAAAGTAGGTTAGGATTGGTGTTAAGGATATACAGAAAAAATAATTGTTTCAGTATCAAGTCACAATTCACATGTTTTAGTTGTGTCAGTGTGGCTTAGATGCTACCTAGTCTTTCGGTGTTAAATTCACACGTGCACTCTAGTACTAAAGTGTTTCGGTTTCCTGAAGGTTCATTATCTACTTTATCAAATAAATTATAAAGTCTATGACGCTTGTGTGCACTAGCGTTTATCAGGGAGGATCTCTAAAACTACTGGATAAAGAGTTTTGTTGGACTCTGTCGGACGAACCCGATCCCAAGCAACACAAAAAGGGGAAATAAAGGCGAATTAAAGGGAAATAAAGCATTGCCAATTCAGATTTTTTGCAACGAGAATCTCAGGATTGTTAAGATTCTGAAACACCCGAATTCCATTAGGTTTTGGGCAAGGTAGTAGTCTATATACTAATTGGTGTAGTGTGGTGACTTTGTCTTTGGGTTTATTCCTTCGTTGGGAATAAGCTGTCGGGTAAAGAGTTTTCCGAAGTGATCAATCACACCTGCTTTGTCCTGGTCTACCTTGATCTTTTGGGATTCACTCCGTTTTGTTGTTGGATTGGGAGTCCAAAAATGAGTCCTTGTTCTATGGTTGATATAAGCGAACAGACGCTTCGGCTTCTTCAGTCTTCAGTAATAAGTATAGTAGGTTGTTGAACCTGTGTTAATAATGACAGATTGTCTTCCAGTAAAGTTCCAGCTTCTCCTTGAAAATATCCAGTGATGGGGCTGATACCATTTGTTCGGGTAAGGAGCCCCAATCATTGACTACTCGATGAGAAAAAAGGGATCCCACTTTAAATTTAATAGATCGCGGTTTGTAAACCTTCTTGCTATGACCACGGAGACTTTTAGTGCTGGAGAGAAAAAAGAGATAAGACGTATTAACACCCAAATCATAATTAAAGATACGAATTGCCAGTACAAGGTCACCTCACACCCTACGATACGACAAGGGGGAAAGGCTTAGGTGTTTCTAAAACTCATCGTAAGGGAGTTTAGAAAGACCCTTCACTAATTTTGTTCTCACACGTTCAAGTGAGTTAGTATCTTTTATCAGACATGGGCTAGCTGCTTGGATATAGTACTCTAAGTATGGTCTTACATATGTGAGATATAAAATTCGAAACATTTTCTCGTCATAGCTTTAAATGTTCGGCGAAGTGACTATAACGCACGAAAACCTTTGACAGCAGCTGCATTGCATTGAGTAGTCTTTATGTTCTTCAACGCGTGGAAGAAATGTGCCATTAATAGTATAATGGTAACTATAACCATGTACGATGTGCATGAGCACACTCTTCCTAGAAATAACTTCTAAGGCTCAACCTCAAGCCCATCTAGTTAATTCATTTAGGTCAACTTAGAGATCGAAATGATCAGCCTCAGTTCTTATTGTTCTCCAGATTTTGACATCATTCGTAAACAATAATGTCGACGACTTAAGCATTCACGGCAGTTTATTAACGTAGAGAAGATTTTTATTTTATTTGAACACATAAATATTGGTACAAGAATGCGCCAAATATATATGCGCCACACAAAACAATGAGAATTTAAGGGAAAGGAGAAAAAAGAAGATTGATGTAAGGTGGTGTAATAATAATAATGGTAAAAATGGCGGAATGGAAAGGTACAATCAGAAGAAATCTTTCAGTTAAGGGAGACAACCACTTTTTATGAAGAAAGTAAAAGGTTACAGCAGGATCGCCGCTGGCTTCTATTCTGAGCCATATCTGATAACGTCTCTAGCCACTGTGTAGCACCATCTCTCAGACCCCAACCAGGGAGTCGTGAAGGACCGACAGAAGCCAGTCCTTTGCAGCTTTCTTTCATACCATGACACCATGTCATGCACTGACCACCTCTCCGCTTTTTCCAACCAGTCCCAGAGTCGGCAAATAATACACGACGTGGAATTCTCTGGGACGACATTCGTAGAACATGTCCAAGCCACCGAAGTCGGTGTTTCAAGATGGTGACACCAATTGAATTATCATCTCTGTGCCCAAACACACGATGCCGAACCTCTGCATTACTGACGTGGTGTTGCCACTGAATGTCAGCAATCCTTCGGAGACAGCGATGATCGAACACAGAGAGTCGTCTAACGTCCTCAACTCGGAGAGGCCAGGTTTCACAAGCATAGAGCAAAACTGCTCTCACCGACGCGTTGTAGATCCGACCTTTTACAGCCAGACTAACATCACGAAGGCGCCAAAGGTGGCCCAGATTGGCATAAGCCGCTCTGGCTTTCACTATACGTGCATTGATCTCATCACTCACACCCCCGCTAGCACTTATGCAGCTACCCAGATACACGAACTTCTCGACTACGTCTATCTGCTCACCATCCAAAGTGAGTACAGGATTATATTCCTGCCAGTCTTGTAGAAGTACTTTGCACTTCGAAGGTGCAAAGCACATACCATACCTACGGACACTAATTGCCAACTGATTAAGTGCGGATTGCATGGCTTGTGTATTATCGCACAGTAAGACAATATCATACGCATACTCAAGGTCTAGGAGTCTTTCTCCAGGCAACAGATCCACACCACCATTACTTACATTCATCAGAGCTGTTTCCAGAATGTCGTTGATGGCAAAGTTGAAGAGGAATGATGAGATTGGGCAACCCTGCCTAACCCCACTGCTCGAATGGAACAATGGAGAGAGGTGGTTGTATACCCTCACTCTGCCTGAGGTGTTTTTATATAGGGCTTTTAGGATGTTAATAAACTTCTCAGGCACACCCTTCTTCAATAGACAATCCCAGAGAACAGTCCTATCCAACGAATCGAAGGCAGCCCTGATGTCAAGAAACACTACGATTGTTGGCCTTTGAAAAGTATGGCGGTGTTCTAACATTTGGCGGAGAGTGAAGAAATGATCAATACATCCTCGACCAGAACGAAACCCAGCCTGCTCCTCGCGAGTCAATCTTTCTCGGGTTTTGAACAACCTACGAAGTATGACGTAAGCCAATAGCTTGGACGCAATCGGAAGTAGACTTATCCCCCGATAGTTGTTGCAGGAACGACGTGAACCCTTTTTAAAGATAGGGACAAATATCGACTCGTTCCATGACGTTGGTACCCTCTCTAACACCCAAACCTTTGTAAACAATACAGTCAGTTCCTTAGTCAGAAAGTCACCACCACCATCTTTAAAAAGAGCCGGAGATAAGTCATCTGGGCCAGGTGATTTGTAACGCTTCAAGAGTTGGAGTTCTTTGCGGACTTCCGCCTCATTTGGTGGATCAGCCGTCACCGGCCATGGAGGGCAGGTCAGTCTGACCGATGTTGCTGGAGCAGCAGGCCAGTCGAGCTGCCCTTCGAAAAATTCTGCCCATCGTCCAAGACGTCGATGGATGTTGATGATTGGCATCCCATCATCCTCGCAGATTGTTTCACTCACACCAGACTTCTTGCTGCCAGTGGCTCGGATGAGCTGGAAGAGCATCCGGTAGTTACCAGATGCAGCTGCTGCTTCCAGCTCATTAGCACGCTCCGACCACCAGGCTTCTCGGTCCTTACGCAAGCTTTGCCCAATTTCCTTACGTAACCTCTTTCGTTTATGGTCAAACTCACGGTCACCCGGAGTAGACCGACGGGCTTCAATGAGTTGTAAAGGCCTGGAGAAACCCAGTGCTTATAAGCGGGACGCTTCGCAAACCCACAACTGACTGTACCCGCCATTTTCATGGCGTAATGCAGTTCCAACCAATGCTCATCTATACTTTTCGGTGGAGTGGTAGCTAGCCTAGAGGCTAGCTCGGTTCGATACTTATTTGCAACAGAAGTTGCAACCAGCTTGCTAATATCAATCCTTTGATGGCGGTCACTTCGTTGTCCACTGAAGAATAAGGCAAGACTGGCGCAGACCAAGGCATGGTCAGAGTTCAGATAAGTACTCAGAAAGGAGCGGCAGTTTCGTATACAACCACACCAGCGGTAGCTGATCGCGATGTGACCAATCTGAGTCCAGATATTGGGTGCAGAGGGAGGACGCCAGGTGGCACATCGGCGATGACTGTGCCGAAAGTTAGTGCTAGCCAGAAACAGGTTGTGGTCTGTGCACAGTTGCAGTAGACGGTCCCCGTTATCTGACCTGCGACCAACGAGTCCCCATCAGCCACCTAAACGACTCTCTTCTGTGCTTGGACGCCCGACCTGAGCATTCAAGTCTCCGGCTAGTATTAAAATATCTGTCGAACGCACTTTCTGGAGAAGAACAGATAACTGGTGGTAAAACTCATCCTTGATTGCATCCGGGCTGGAATCTGTCGGAGCATAGGCGGAGATGACGAAAAGACATCGTTTCTCACGCCGATTTCTTCTCACTTTGATGGAACTCTCTAATCTAACAGCACATAACCGACTGTTAATGGGTATCCAATCGATTAGTGCTGCCTCACTTCTAGCGTTTAGTGCGACACCAACGCCAGCGAGACCAGACGAAGATGCCACAAGGTCCCCGGATAAGCGCACATAGAACAAGCTTTTCGAAGCGACAGATGGAGATCGAAATTGTAGTACTTCACCAGAGTCTTGAATACGGGTCTCCGATAGACAGCAAACATCAATATTAAGACTTTCCAAAGTTATAGCCAGCCCTATCTGTTGTCCGACCTGCATAAGTGTGCGAACGTTGAAGGCAGCCAGTTTGAATGGTGCACATGGTTTCAGAAAAACTGATTCAGTTCTCTTATTCGGTGGTAACATACAATTTTCAACCGGACAGTGAATGGAGAACGTTTAGATAGAGTTATATTTCCACCAAAGACGAGCTGCTGTATAAACCGAAAAATAAGCATAGACGGAGTAGGAATAAAAGAGGGTGAATAATAATGTAGTAAATAATAATAATAATAATAATTTGAATCATTTGATTGTTATTCGGAGCGAGAAATGTAGTTTCCATAGATATAGAGAGTTCATCATTTGCATGTGGGCTGTGATACTGCCCGGGTGCCCAGACCGAAGCAGGTGGTTATCTTAGGGGGCCACACCCCGAGCCTTTAACCTAATGGTCTAACCCACAAGGCAGTGGAGCATCGTAAGGAGATGCATTCCCATGGTAGCCAGTGACCGAGAATTGGTTCATACGCCATTCGTTCCCGCAGGATACTGGAGCCCATGTGCACCATTGGTTTGCGATCCGGTTAAAGCGCCGGACATTCGCTTTTCGTCCTCTCATTTTCGTAAACAACAGTAGTGCCACGAAAAGGCAATGAGTAGGAATTCCCTGGCAGAGGCTGTATACGCGTGGCCATATGAGAGTATTTCGAGAGGGAGGGCGGACCCACCCCGCTCTCGACCGTACCAGGGCATTTGGGGGACTTGATATAGTGCATTGGGGTACATCACTTTTGACCAGCTTCCATTCCGGTAACGTTCCATTAACCCGCACTCTCTGTTTGTGGTCACATAAGAAGTTTTCTCACCATTCCTGTACATCACCTGTTATCACGAAGCTCGAGAGATTCTGCATATAAACGTTTAGTGAGAACTTGTCAAACGCCTTGCTAAAGTCTACGAATATCACATTGACAGACAGACCGTTATCTAGGGATGCCGTATAATCCTCTCTCGCAATAAGTGAGTCGAGCATGAATGCTTGTTTCAGAGCCTGTGTTGCTCGGGAGTTAACAAATTGTAAGAATCTATGTGAATTGGTGAGTTAACCGGGATTATCTTCTCAAATAAATTAAGGACTATGCTGGTAAGACTGGAAAGTCGGTAGTTATATACTATCTATCTCTGACCACTCTTAAATATAGGACTGATTATAGCGTCTTTCCAATCTAGGAAGTTGAGCCAGTGAAAGGGATATGTTGAAGGGCATCGCGAGTGATCTTGAAATGATGTCCGCGAGGGATGACGGTAGTCGTGGATGTAGCCCATCAGGCCCTGGCATCTTAAAGGTTTGAGGTTAGTGACCAATAGAAGAACAGTTTCCTCAGTCACATGTACAGATTCAATGGTTGGTATCTCAGTGTGATTGGGATAAGTATTTGTAACAATACACGTAGAGTAGACTTTGCTAAAATAGATTGAAAAAGTCTCAGCTTTTGCTCGATCTGATTCAGCTAGTAAATCCGGGCCCTCTCTTTTACGAAGACAACAAATAAATAAGTAACTATTAGGCTTCTACACCTGTTTGACCATGATTTTAGTTTTAGATGGTGGTTGGAGGTAGTCAACAGGAAACCCTGGACCCGGGTTTCGTGCTATTTGGCACTCGTCAGCAAGGTGTACCTGTAATCTTGAGGGAACTGGTGCTCCCTGGCGGATTCGACCTCGTGTCACCCAGCTTCACAGTCAGAGACGTTACCACTGAGCTATCCGAGCCGTGACTATCCTCCTGTAGGACTGAGATGTAATCACAATTGATTGATCACTGGGTGGTGATCAATGTCTTGCTTGTCTAGTCCTTATTAGTGCAGATCGAATGCTATCGATCATGTTGCAATGTGGCCACCAGTCTAGGTGACTCGACAATGCGGGCACTATGTATTGAGATTTAGATGGTGGTTGGAGGTAGTCAACAGGAAACCCTGGACCCGGGTGGTCACATTGCAACATGATCGATAGCATTCGATCTGCACTAATAAGGACTAGACAAGCAAGACATTGATCACCACCCAGTGATCAATCAATTGTAATGATTTTAGTTTACTTAGGAAGAAGCTACTACTACACATTCAGGACTACGGTACCAGCCAGTCAGCTAAAACTTATGACCATGCACATATATGCATCGGTTCAAGTTACCATACCTCATTAGCACAACAAGATCAACACCAAATTTGTAGTAGTTACTTCGGTGACAGTAATATACTAAAGAAAGATTGCATATATGTATATAATACAGGGGGAAAGAATTAGTTCGTAGGAAGAAAGATATGAAGCGATTTTAATCTCACGGTTCGAGGGAAGACAAAGAGTGTATACACCTACGCAACTGTGTCTCCAACCAATGGTTACGATAGTCGCGTGAACCCCAACTAAGTAATCTGAATCTACCAACACGGATCAGACCCCAAGTTAGTGACTTTATGAACTGATGCCGCATTTATAGTCCTCTTCACCCTGAAAGGTCACTTGTTCATTTTAGTAATGAATCGCGCTTAGGATATACACTTATGACTGAGTGTTAAAGAGCTCGCACAGAAGACCGTGGAAACTCAGTCCAAAATAGTGAGTTGTGGGATTCTCTACAGGAAGTTACAGTGGTGAACCCCTCCGCTGAGTTTTTCAAAAGAAGGCTCAAAAATGACTTTAGTTCTGTAGATAATAAAAGGGACTACTTTGGATGTTACTTTTCGACCACTCCTACTTTTAACTCAATTGTTTTGTCCTTCAGTTTCTAGTAGGAATATGACAAGAACCATGTATTCCCACTATCAAAATGTTCTTTTAATACATAGACGCAGGTCTCTAAGAACAAACAGTTAGCCAATTTTGCCAAGCTAAGTGAGGGCGACTGTCAGCATACGTCTCTGAAAAATGATTTGTAGGCTGTGCTAGTTACTTCTAATAACACATGTAGTCTAAAGCACTTTCAGTTGAAGCTCTCGTTATGCGATAAATTTTTCGGTTTCAGTTCATTATCCTAAATCGCTTTCAGTAAGTGCTTTGCTAATTAATTTTATGCTTGTAATTCTAAAAAGTATATTTCTATCTTAAGTCTTTTAGGAAAGTATTGCTAATTGACTGCCTAATAAGAAGAAAATAACCTATTATCAATTATTTGTTTGGATTATCACCTCCGTCGTGATTACAAAGAAAGATGCCAACAGTAGATAGAGCTTTGGCCTTGTTAAGAAAATATCCTCGAGTTTCTCCTCAGAATATATCTGATCTTCCAGGAAGCAAACCACCCGTAAGAAAATTGATATATATATCTTCATTGGTAGTAGAAGTACCACGGTTTGAAACGAATGCGAAGAGGTCTTGGTCATCGTGGTGCTTCCCAGTTTCAAGCATTCCCACCCTTGGGAATTTTGGGCGCAAAGACGCCATTTTATCTTTCTGTTCCTAAAGAACCTTACAACATTAACAGCATGTAAGTAAATGCATAGTTCTTCTTACAAACCAAGGTCTGAAAACAATCTTCACCGTATTTCGCTTTTAGAGCTTCAAAGACTAATAGATCTCAATCGAATAAATCCATTAGAGCCTATTGACATTTCCACACTATGCAACACCAATCTTTACCGTTTAAATGTGGATCATGATCGACAATATGGTTTCCATCTAACTGACGAAGTAAGGTTGTGTAATAAACTGTTTAAACAATTGTAGGGTATCGATAACTTTGTTACTCCTGTTAATATTGAAGTTCAGTATGCTAGCGAAGAAGTAATTGCAGCTGTGGAAAGAGTAGGGGGAATAATCTGTAACCGTTATTATGATCTGTATTCCGTTTGGGTAAAATCTGACCCTCAAGGATTCTTCATGAAAGGCATTCCGATCCCAAAAGCTAAATTGCCTCCTAATGTAAGTCACAAATCGATTTCCTGTTTCATGTAGCTATTATGTGTTTTATATATTAAAAACAGCATTAATTATCTTGAACGTGCAGATGAACCTTTGCGCCATGCGTCGGTAAAATACTATAGTTAGTTACGTTTTGTTATACTTTTTAACTTTTGTGCGCTAATCAAGGACGCTCTTTCAACTAGTACTTTTCAGATTCTTATCCTTCCTGTTTCTATACATGTTGACTTCGTTTCTTATCAAAGTTTCTTTTTAATTGAAACTTATCCTTACTTACTTACGCCTGTTACTTTTAATAAAGCATAGGCCGCCGACCAGCATTCTCCAACCCACTCTGTCCTGGGCCTTCTTTTCTAGTTCCATCTAATTCTTGTTCATTTTTCTCATGTCTATTTCCATTTCCCGGCGTAATGTGTTCTTTGGTCTTCCTCTCCTCCTTTGGCCTTGAGGATTCCATGTGAGGGCTTGTCTTGTGACGCAGTTGGGTGCTTTCCTCAATGTGTCCTATCGACTTCCAGCGCTTCTTCCTGATTTCTTCCTCCGCTGGGATCTGGTTTGTTCTCTCTCACAGTAGGTTGTTGCTAATAGTGTCCGGCCAACGGATCTGAAGTATTTTGCGTAGACAACTGTTAATAAATACCTGTATTTTCTGGATGATGGATTTCGTAGTTCTCCAGGTTTCCGCCCCATACAGTAGAACTATCTTGACATTTGTATTGAAAATCCTGACGTTGGTGTTAGTTGACAGTTGCTTTGAGTTCCAGACGTTTCTCAGTTGTAAATATGCTGCTCTTGCTTTACCGATCCGCGCCTTCACATCTGCATCAGATCTACCATGTTCATCAATGATGCTGCCCAGATATGTAAAGGTTTTTACGTCTTTCAAATCTTCCCCGTCAATTGTGATTGGATTGGTGCATGCTGTGTTGTATCGGAGAACCTTGTTCTTCCCTTTGTGTATATTGAGACCTATTGCTGCCGAGGCTGTTGCTACACTGGTCATCTTCTCCTGCATTTGTTGTCGCGTTTGGGATAGAAGGGCCAGGCCATCTGCGAAGTCTAGATCATCCAACTGCATCTTAGATGTCCATTGTATCCCGTGCTTCCCTTCAGATGTTGACGTCTTCATGATCCAGTCGATCACCAGGAGAAAGAGAAAGGGTGAGAGTAAGCAACCTTGTCTGAGACCGGTCTGGAGTTCCTCCGGGTGCTACTGCCGGTCTCAAGTTCGGATAAAGGAGGAGGGTTGGGTATGGGGTTAGCGTCCCCATCCCGTAGAAAGCTAACTCGCTAAAAAAACGCTAACCAGAAAAAAAGTATCCTTAGTTAATGGTAAATTATTTACCTAAGTGTTGTGCGGGTTTCATAAAATGATGGTGTATTAATCCATAACGACAGGTTTTCGTTCAACATGCTTTACATTTTTTAAGCACATTTAGTCTCAAAATGCGCACTAAAAGTCGGATTTTCACTGTACTAATCTATTGGAAATTCTTCCGAAGAAACAAACAATTTTGGTTGTACCAATTGAAGTGGTGGTGAGTATCTATCAGTGTTTTTTGGAAGGTTCCCATGTGCACCTTTCAATTTGTTTTTATAATACTGACAGCTTCCCATCAGAATAAGGTGTTTCGTTCGGTCACTGCACAGACCGATAAGAGAGGTCAATTATTCTATCAACATCCAATGTGCCCACATGCACAAACACTTTCAACTAAACACAGATTACCATATGTGGCCATCATCGGTCCCTTTTTTATGTAAACGTAGCTCTATAAGACAATTCTCCCTAGTATTTATCTACTTACTGACTGCATAGTTCGAAGTCGAATCAATGTATTTAACGTAAACTGCATGTAACTTACATTTCAGTTCTGAAAGACAAATAATAAATGGATCCTATAGGATTTGCCGACAGACATTTGTGTGTTCTTTGCTTCTGTTGGCACTTAATAGACACTTTCTTTTGTAAACAAATATCTTGAAGACAGCAAGGACAATATAGTTAACTCTATTGAAATCTTCGTTACATCATGATACACATCTTCATCCTTAATCAACTTTGTATGTATAAGCTGTAAGCAGCTGATGAAAACCTAACGTAATAAAATGAATTCATATTATTTTGCATCAATCTTCGTTCTTGCTCTCTTTAAGATAATAGAGGGAACTATGTGTATGAAATGGCTTGAAATAAAAAATATAGTTCATTTACCAAGTGCAAGTTCATATACTCAGTTTTGATATACAATTTTTGTGTGAAACCTAATAATACTACTCCGCTGCCAAAACAAAACTGGTGAAACTATAATTTATAGATGAACCAATGAGATTTTATTTAGAAAAACTTAGATTTTAGCGCGAAAATCATTTATCCATGTGGCTAAATAGCATTATAGCTGATATCGGTTAATAACCAAAACCCTTATTTGCAACTCTAAACTACTAAAAGGTTGTCGGTATACTATGGTTTCACTCGGTAATAGTTGGTTTGAATTCCCTGCCCGAACAATATGTATCTCATATTTCGACGATAATTCCGAAAATGGACTTTTTGAATTAGAGTTTCTAGTGAAAAAAACAAAAGTCTTCCACATTTAATGATAAACCACTACTACTCTATGGCAAGAAAATATCAACTGACAACTTAATTCCAACATCCTTTATTTCTCAAGAGGTTTGCAGACAATGCAGCTAAAAGTAAATGACACAAAATCTGCCTTCTAGTGTTGGCTCTATCGAAAAATGTCAAATGTTTGAAAAGGGCGAAAAGTTGTGGCTCATATTTGAACGGATAGTTAGGATGACTGAAGTACGAATCTAGACGGTGTTCCGTGATAAAACACGGTTATTAATCTGATTCTAGTTAACTTTCTGGGTAGGATCTTCAGGATCTTAAGAACCAGTGATCAATAACAGTTCGAATTCGACCATAGTACCACAAATGCACCATTTGCCTTTTACCTACATTTTGAGTATAATATTTTTCTTCCATTAATCTCTCCCTACTCATATTTCTTAGTTGCAGAGTAACACAACCTGAACCGAAGGAGATTTTTGCGGTTTTCCAAGTCTATCATTCATACTTTTTTGAAAATCAAGAATTCGTAGCTATTACTAATATCCAACCGCTGATATATATATATATATATACCGAGTTAAAACTGGAAATTGATAATAACTCAAGTTTAAGTGTAATGTTGTGGTTTGTGAAACAGTAGAAAATGGAGATCATAAACCTAATGTTAGGCAGTTGAAGAATATCAGCATCTAACCTTAAATGTCTGTATTGTGCTAGTAGAAACTCGTTAAAGAGTTAGGTCCTCAGTATTGAGGACGGCGATGCTCTCCGTATGGCTCGAGCCTGTGCCACCCAATGTCACAGTATGTGTTGCAACGCAGACTTTACTTTATTACTCTACACTACAATTTATTTCTATTCATCTGATACTGATGAATTTATCATCTGCGAATATGGTAGTAATATATTGTTTTCTGGCTACTCCTCTTTAGTAAAAATTTAATTAAGTTTTACGGTGCGGTAAAATCTCACGAGTTTATTCGTAGACACATTCTCGTTGGTTTCTCTTAGACATTATAAATTTTTATCTTGTCATAAATCCTGAATTCATACCTGGTTAAATAAGTCCAGAGTATTTCTTCATTACCTCGAAAATCAATTTTCATTTTAAAATGCCCGGTCTCAAGGTTCATAATTAATATATTACTGGTCACTGGACAAATATAGCTAGGAGTATCAACTTTAATGTAGTTAAATATCAATGTACTGTGTGTTTAATGGGTGAACATACTCATTTTGACTTCTTCATATTGAATCTATAGTTAAATCTCATTTTGAACATATCACTTTAAAAAAGTGTTGCCATTTAGGGATTTTTAGTTTGTTATTATCTTATTATTATGAGTCAGATAATATCGCATAGGCAGTAGAAACAAAATTTAGTTTAAATTCGAAAAATATTAGAATCTGGTTTACACCATGTTACCATCGTTCGGTACTTGATCATTATTCTTTATTTTAAATGTATTTTGCTTCTTATAGGCGTTGATTCCATTCTACGCGGACGCTGAGTCTCGAGGTTATCTGGCGGACCCTGAGGCAGTGGCGAAATCTCGAATTTGGCTGGCTCAAAAGTATGGTTATCGCCCAATCGATTTTAGTTCATCCTCAGAATCCACTCGAAAGCTGATGTCTATGCGGAAAGATCCTCGACAAATATTTCATGGACTGGAGCCTGGTTGGCTTGTCAGTATTCCTGACAAAGCGGTTTTAAAGCCGAAATCTGATCTCCTTGATACCTACCACAAATCTTGATACTCCCAGTATCTTATAAAATGCATTTTGGAAGTTATAATGTGGATAGATGCATGTTAATTGCAAATAATAAATAGTACATCCAGTTTTAAAAATCCTGTGCATAATTATGTAATGTAAGTTTATGTGATTAGCGAATCACTGAAAGTTCTAAAGATGTTAAGGGAAGTTAAAGTTTCTAGACTCTGCTGCGTTCTATATGTAAGGCAGCAAAAATTGACTGATATCAGAAAAATCCCTTTACCTGGTTTTACCATAATCAGAAATGTAATTGAATTCGATTGTGTATGTTGGAACGACACAGTGGACAATCAAGAACACTTTCAGAACATTTCTTGCAACAACAGACATGACCACATGGAAGGAATATCGTTGAGCACTGTACTTGGAATAAACAAAAAGTATGACAGTTAATGAAAATTTAAGAGTTAAAAACGGTAGGACATACAGCCTAGCACAAATCTGCGTTAGACCAAGATGCCACACCAAATTAGCACGAGATGAAATTAACAGAATGAATGGCGACAGAGTTAGAATGATCGCAGCAGCACTGTGATAATGAGAAAAACTATGCATTGGAGATTATGGTTTGGAAAGACTGCTAGGGTACACATGAAGAGATGCCGGAACTCAAGATTCAGAAGAAGATAAAGCAAATGTATCCGCGCCACTGCGACAGACACACACGACTATCACATGCCAATTATGGTTTCAAATGTTTCACTAAATAGTAATTCCTAGGAATTTCTGACCGTAAAGTCATTTGCTAGAGACCTGTAGAGATCTATACTTAATATATCGAGTTCTATTCAGTACTTTTTAAAAATCGTATGCGTTGAACCTACACTTATTTCACATATCAGTGTTATGAAATTTAGCTTTGAGTGTTTTTTAAATAGAGGAAGCGACCACTAGGATTGAACCTTTACTTCCATGACTAATTACTGAGCGCATAAGAATTTGCGGCGAGACCATAATTTATGGACGAACCAATGAGATTTGATTGAACAAGTCTTGGGTTTTAGCGCGAAAATCATTGATCCATGTGGCGAAATAGCATTTTGATATTATAGCTGATGTCATAAATAAGAACTTTCGTCTAAATTTAAACGAATAGTTTCACAATATTTGGGCGCCGAGTTCATTTGAGACATTAAAAAGAAGAATATATTTGTAAAATCTCAGCGAATGAATTTTAAGTAAATCCAACGTTTCGCCTGGCAATCTGGTCCAAGCTTTTTCAAGGAAAATATAATCAAACAACAAAATTATCGAATATAAATAGGTACAAGGTTCTTCGGTTTACTGTATACTGAATAAGTCATCCAATCAACGTGAAGTATTTTCATAAATATGTATTTGTATTAATGTGTAAGAGACATGTTTATATGAAAATTAATAAAGGTCAAACAATAAAAGTCCATTTGAAAATAATCAAGAGGAGAGAAGTTGTCGTGTTATCCTAGGCCATAGAATGACTTAAGGATTACATGACATCCATGACATCCAACTGCAAGTTTTAATTTAAGTTCCGCAAATTGATTTATAACCCTAGAAGGTGAATTTTCTCAAGGCCACTTTGTCGTCGTTCTAATCTCGTCCATAAATTATAGTCTCACTGAATTCGCTTCATTGTGTGAATGAATATATAACGTTTCACTGATAATTCGGTAAAACAATTTTTATTACTTCTCCAAAGACAACATTATCCTATATGGCTATTTCTTGTATAGATGTATATATATATATCTGTGAGAATTGGCCTGATAAGTATATTTTATAAGATCTTAGTTATCATAATTATCTAATGCTTAATTTAAGCTCAAAAACGGGAAATCAGAAAGGCATCAGATTTGATCGAGAAATCATTGACCTAAATCATTAAACATAGGACAACATCACTTTGTGGCCCCATACTTTTTGATGATCAGTTGAAGGATTTGGTAGTCGAAATTTTGTTAGTATTAAAAATGTACTCAGAAACATTAATAAAATGTGTAAAACAATGTTCCACTCACTATTGCGTCTTGACATATACAACACTCATTTTCCATACGAGCCACAACTTCGTCAGATATAATAATACTCGATAATATAGCCTCCGGAGCTGATGGTGTTACATACGGTGTTGGAAGTGATTCTATCGTATTTAACGTCTGTTGTAGAAAAAAGAATAAATCAAAAATATGTAACAGATTATCACGAAGACTTTGGTTTTCTATAAGTTTAAATAAACTGTAACTAAAATGTTGATAATGTTAGTTGCTGTCTTAACCATTAATTCTATACATTGCATACTTTTGTTGTTTCATATTTGATTTAATCAACTGTTGATTATGAATTCTCAAGGTTATCCTATGCTCAGTTTGTTTCTTTTTATACCTATCAAACTTCTTACATCTTATTACTACTAATAATATACTACACAATTTTACAAATGAATAAAAAGATGTTTTCGAATATGTCATTTGTAAAGTAAATTTATTATGGATGCTAATTTTAAATGTAGCTGCTTCTATAATTAGTTGATTAAAAGAATGATCAATTATTGTGTATGAAATACATTATCAATTTAAATTACTATATGTAGTAAGTTCAATAGTCATACTTTAAGAGTTAGAAAAAATCATTTTAAAGGATTTATCAGGTGACCCCAAATAACCTGAGTTCATAATATATTCTAGTATTGAACTGTTGATTGAATTATGTTCACTTGCCCGAAAGCCATGCATGACAATATTTGGAGATACGTTTAGAAAGTTCTCGCTTTGTACGGATTATGTAACCTACTTCACAAGAACAGATGGACGTATAAATACACATTGATATGGCCCAATACAAAAGTTTTTCCTTAACACATCTATGGATAATATGTGGGCTGAGAAGGATTATGGGAAGATTGGAGGTATTAAAAATATTTCTCAAGGATTTCATTAGACAATTTCTCAGAGCTTCCACAGCAGTGTCTCAGTTGCACTAAATGTTCATGAAGAGAATTAGGAACTGTATGAGGTCTCGCAGATTTTAGTTTAGGTTTCATGTTGCGCTCAACAAACTTGGGTGGATAGCATCACGGCTCATAATACTACCAAGCTACCACCTACATCAAGGTATTTCTCGCGAGATCCGAACCTGTAATATTACTTTTTAAATTAGCTAATTTCAATTTTAAAAATATCACTGATCGACATAATAAGTTTAAAAGCGAGAAAAATGTGTTAGAACTACCTTGTCTTCATCATTTGTTCTCATTTTGTACAAACCGATCTGCTTCAAAATCTCACGACGTGCTCCAAGAGTGTGAATACCAATCTATGTTTTATTATACGTAGTTTTTTAAAACAAAAAAAGCCGAAGGCATGATTATCAATTGAAACGGCTACCTTTAAAAACAGTCATAACTTACGATTAATCAATATACGGTAAATATATAGACTGCACAGCATCGTGTGTCAAGTGTACAGTGATTCTTTCTACTTTTAGCTAGTTCTCAAGATGTACATACTTGCACTAATTCATTAACTGTGAGAGATAGAAGAGCAACTTAGTTGTAAATTAGGATATAAAATTAAATCAAAAATCAGCGAAATTAAAGCATCACACTATACTGTACAGGATAACAGACAAAAAATCTCCAAATAAGCAAGTTAACCACCAATTTAACAGATTCGGTCGTATCAAAAAGGGTTAGTTAGAAATTGAAAACAAAACACCCCACACGATATTCCAGCTAGGGAAAAAAAGGATATTATTAACACTAATAATTGCGAACAGCAAAAGTCAATCAGGCACAATCGATAAAAAAAGACACGAATGCATGTCAACATGAGTTGTTACGCCACAACAAGATGAAATGATAGGAAAAAGTTCCGAACAATAGTATAAATAGTAGTGCGAAGGACTAAAAATAAAAGAATAAATTTTGAAAAGATATTTAATTAGAACGACAGAAAATATGAATTAATATCTAGTTCAAGAAATACGGGAAAACAATGAGTTGGTGCATCTGCACTTTTGTGATCCAATATCAGTTTCATAGACCCCAAAAGTGTCCAGAAAATTCAAAAAGACTAGTAAAGTACCAAAATATCATTACGAAACGAAATATTCCAAATCTACAACAATCATGAACTCCCTTGAATTAAAAATGCAAGAGACCAGGACGCCAACTAAGTGAAATGAAGTTTAAGCGGCTTCTTATACCGAAGTCTCTGGATTTTATCCCACATAGGGTCATAAGTGAGCAATGTTGAGGAATTCCATCCTAGGATGAGACAGCTATTTAGTGACTTATGGTTTTCATTGATTGACGATTCCACAAAACGACTGAAACCTATCCAACCATTAACGCTCAAATAGCCTATGGTTGATAAATTATACGGAATTCGGTATTCAGGTATTCGATTTTAAGTGAAATTAGTTTATTCCGTGAACACAGACACCACGAAGTATCTTCATTCTCAAGGGATAAGGTCATTTTAATAACCTTGGTCACGAAATTTGCTCGTTAAATTATATATATTTACTCACTCGCTTCAGTGTGTGCCGCTTGTATTGTTTTAGGTGAACATAAATTTGTCCTAAGAAACTCCGTTCTGACTTCCGAATATTATTATTATTGACTTTGTTCAACATTATATTTTTGGCACAATATATAATTCTCAGCACAAAGTATTTCAACAAGTTTCCTTTTTTTATTTCGTGATCGATCCTGACGATAAATATTGAGTGACTGCCAGTTAGATGTTAGCAGCTCAAGAATCGACATCTGAATAATGTCCATTCTTTTCAATGGATATTGTAAGCTACCACAATGTTTCTGATTGTACTTTTTAGTAACTTGTACATCAAAAGGTCGTAAACTTTTCATAAACGTGCCTGAGTGCGATTAATAGACATAATTTGTTAAAACAAACAAGAGTAAATAACTTGTTGAAATATCTAGATGGCAGGAACAGGTAGTCTAGATATTCAAGTAGGCTGCCATGATGATATCCTGTACCGTTGGTGGTTGCCATATTTAAGGCTATTTAGTTCAATTGTATACAAAGTTAAAAAAACTAACGTTTCGCTACAGAAGCGATAGGAAATGGGTTAGTCTCGGAAGAAATATCAGCATTAAATTACAAGTATATCCAGTTGACAAGAACCAAGGACGATATGAACGTCTTGAATTCCTCTGATAACCATCATCCGAAAATATTATAGAACTTGAAACTATGCAGTTCTGAATAGTAATAATATGAAGGCACATAATGAACCTTTGACGAATAAGAATAATCCAATGAATGGAAACTTCAAAATGATAGTACTCTATCGGATATGCAAATCGAATTAATTTATTCGAAAGAACTGTCCGAATGAAACAATTAAAAACAACAGATAAACAAACTTACTTCTTTAAGATCACTATCTGTCATAGTTTGCATAATTGAATAGGTAATAGCATGTCGTTGAAAATTAGGCAGAAATTCCAAAGATTGTGCATTACTAAGAATTGTTTGAACATCTGAGTCTGGCTACAAAATTCAAAACAATATATCCTTATCTTAAAATTAAGAGGTCAAATAATCATTACAAAGTACCCAGATAAGAAAATAACATCAAGTTAGAAATAGTGACATTTATTTAAACACATAAACATTTGTACGATGAGGCACCAAATACATATGCGCCACATAAATCATTCGACTTGTATGAGGGCTGTGATACTGTCCTGGTGCCCAAACCGAAGCACATGGTTTTCGTAGGGGGCCACCCCTAGAGCCTTTGACCTAAAGGTCTGATCCGCAGGGCAGTGGAGCAACGTAAGGAGATGTAGTCCCATGGTAACCAGTGATCATCTATTGGTTCATACGCCACTTGTTCCTTCAAGATACTGGAGCCCATGTACACCACTTGTTTGGAATCAGGGTTTTCCAGCTTCCTAAGGTAGACTCTCCGTACCCACCACCAACCCGGTAAAAGCGCCGGACATTCTGTTTCCGTCCTCTCAATTTCGTAATCAACACCCTCGCCGCGAGGAGGTAGTGTGTAGGACTTCTCTGGCAGTGGTTGTATGCATGTGGCAATGTGAGAGCATTTCGAGAGGGAGAGGTAACTCTCTCGGCCGTACCAGGGCATTTCGTGGCTGCAAAGAGGAGGTAAGTGTAGAGCACCCTGAGCCACTGATTTCCTAAACATCCATTTACTTTCACAGATAATTATGTTTTCAATTTTTTTAATTCACCGATTATCTCTACCAGTGGTGTGCACTTTTGCGCCTTCATAAAATTTCTACAATCAATCGTGAATTTGATTACTCAGAAACTTAAGTGGTTATACTACTACTATTCTAATTGTTGAAGAACAGATCTATTAGTTAAATCTCAATTATAGTTGTAAGTTTTCTATATGAAACAATTCAAAAACACAATCGAATTAAGAATGTTCCAATATCTGAAGAGAATTGACTAATTTTAATAGTTGACATCACAAGATAATTGAAGATAGATCACCAAGGAAAATCTGAAAGCACTGAAAGACCATTTCGTTCTATTGTGGGACTCCTCAGAAATGTACATCCACGATTTCACCTCAAAAGATTAATTAAATTAACCATTTTCAACTGTTTGAATCTAGTATTTTCACTATTAATTATCCTTTTCCAAATGCTATGTCATTCATCTTCAATACTATCATCTACGTATTAACATACATTTTTTGAGTGTGAATTGGTTACTGAACGAAACTGTAAATCTATTGATATACAATAGATTTAATTTATTTTTAAACAAAAGTACTATTTCGATATTTTAAATATTTGTGATTAGTTGTATGGATAAAGATCAGTTGGCATTAGTTTATTATCCATGTAGATTTAAAACTAATGACGCCTAATTGTTGAAACATTTTAAAGTTGGTAAGTAAACTTTGTGCAATATTCAATTTCGCCTGGGGCCCCTTTGGGACCACTGCCGGCCCCAAGCCCGGATAAATGAGGAGGGTTGGGCATGGTGTTAGCGACCCCATCCTGTAGAAAACTAACTGGCTAAAAAAAACTAACCAGAAAAAATTATTCAGATCATTCAAATAACAAATGATTATAAATCCCTTCTATAGATTCCGGCAAAATTTCTTAAACAAACACAGCATCCGCTATGTTTGTAAATCATCTCAAGTTGATATACTTAGAGAAATAAAGTGGGAGGAAATTAAATAGACGTAAAATAAAGGAATTCAGATAAGAATAATATTAATAGCAAGAAACTAAACATATGAAGTACTACTGTTCAGAAAGAGAAAGAGAAGTCGAGGCATTCAAATTTATACATTTATAATAAAACTCAAGATTTAATGAAAGAAAGTATGAATGCGATTGAATCGATGCGAATGATTAACACCTCTACAAAGTCTTCAAATAGAGATTATGTTATGCCTGTAAGTTAATCGATATCTCGAGAAGTAATTTGCCCATCAGAATCCTGGTAATATTTCTTTACTTCTGATTAAACTACCTTCCGTTATTGCTATCTTCTTAAACCGATGCTAATTACATTAGTGAATCTTGAGTTTGAGGCCAAAAATAATCCTAACTTCTATCGATACTTTTAAGTGTATGTGCTTCTTCTAACTCGGTCTTCGGTTCAATAATAGAAAACAAGCTGTAATACAGAGGTGGTAGTATATAACTCAAACATCTTTAGCTGATGTACATGAATTATCAGACCACAACTCAACCCAAATCTGAAATCATACTTTACAGATAATCATACCATATATAGGTGGTACAGAACAAAGTAAATAGTACAAAACTAATAAACAATAACTAAGAAATAATAAGTCATATAACAATAATGAAAAGTTATAAAGTAAACTCACAATACAAAGAATACAGGTATAGAATAAAACAACTGACCTATATTTATACAATTAAATTCGATCAAGTGTTATGAATTAACAGTTCTTACTTTCGAATAATTGTTATACTGAATTAAGAGCAAATACTATTGACTGGTTACTATAGTACAATTTTAAGTTACGTTAAACTAGAAGTAATAATTTCATTATTATGAATACTTTAACAGTTAGCAAGTTTATTATTATTATTATTATTATTATTATTATTATTATTATTATTATTATTATTATTATTATTATTATTATTATTATTATTATTATTATTATTATGAAACTGACCTTATCAAGTAATTTGACAGGTTTTGAATTTAATACACGTTGATATTGAACTAACCAAAAATCCAATTGATCGTCTTTCTTTTGTTGTTCGATTTCCTCCTTTAATACAAAGATATATTTAAATAAAAATGTGCATAATCGATATACGATGATTGGTTGATCACTGAGTATAGTGAGTGATATCAGTCAGTCAATCAGTCAGCTACAACGTAGGACCAGGCACATATATGCATCGGTTCAAGTTGCCATATCTCATTAACACAATAAGATGGACATCAAATTCATAAAAATTGTTAATTCAGAGGTGGTAATATATAAAAGAAAGATTTCATACAAGGATATAGTAAAGGAAGAAAGAATTAGTTCGTAGAAAGAAACATACGAAGCGATCTTAATCTCTTAGTTTAAGGGAAGACAGAGAGTGTATACACCGACGCCATTGTGATCGATTCTCAGCCATGTCACCAAGAGTCTCCAACTATTGATTACGATAGTCACGCAGACCCCAACCAAGTAGTCTGCATCTACCAAAATGGATCAGACTAAAAGTTAGTGACTTCAAGCATTGATGCCACGTTTTGGTTTGGCCGCCCCTAACTTTTTTCCAACCATCCCCTACATCGATTAACATTGCACGTCGCGGTAATCGGTGTTCAGGCATACGTAAAACGTGGCCGAACCATTTCAGTCGATGATGATTCACAACTCCATCAACTGATTTACCATCCTTTCCTAATACCCTGCGTTTAACCTCACTATTACTTACCCGGTGATCCCAGCAGACGCCAGCGATATTTCTAAGGCATCTGTGGACAAATAGTAGTAGCTTACGGGTGTCTTCTACTCTTAATGGCCATGTTTCGCTGCCGTAAATTAAAACAGAAGGGACTGCCGCGCAGTATACTCGTTCTTCTATTGAATGACGGATATCTCGCCTTCGCCATAGGTGACGTAAGTTGGCAAAAGCCAAACGAGCTTTTCGAATCCGTGCTGAGATTTCGTCAGACACTAAACCATTAGGGCTGATCAGACTCCCAAGATAAGTGAAGTTGTCAACGCGTTCGATTATTTCACTCCTTATCCTTAGTTCAGGTGTTGACGCAGACCAGTCCTGAAGCAGCAGCTTGCATTTAGAGGGAGAGAAGTGAGCGATATCATATTTGTTTGATTCCTGAAGGAGTTCAGTCGTGCTCCTAACAACTCTGTAACAACGTCTCAGACTGTAGAGTTGGATGATACGGGTTTGAATCCCATAAGAAACATCAGTTTCCTTAAGATTACAGGTATATCATGTTGATATATGTCAACTAGCACGAAACCCAAGTTATAAAGAGTTTTTGGCCGACTACCTCTAACTACCTAACATCTCAGAAATACTGAACTGAATCTACAGATAAAACAAAAGCTTTAAATACACATATACTCTGTTGTATGTATGGAATTTTTACAAATTAGTTTCCATATACTAAAATCTAATTTGTTTCTATAGAAGACAAAATAATATAATTAGAAAAATATATGTATATAAATATTTTCCTTGAATATGTAAAGATAACGTACAATTTCAGTTCAACTATATCACCTGTCATCAAATTAACGAAGTTACATTGGACAGTTAGTTAAAATGGATCATGAAACAAAAGTTTATTGGAAATCATAGAATAGAGTGAAATGGACTTTACGTTAGACAAATGTTATAAAGATCTAAACGTGTTGTTGGCGATGCGCGAAGCATCATTCGGCTAATGTTTACTATTTTTTTAAAAATAGTTTGTTTCCGATGTGGTAAATATGGTCATGCTCAAGTATGTTGTAAAAGTACGCAAAAGATTGTCAACCATCGGCAAAAGTTTCGTAAAGGAAATAAGAAGCAGACATCAAAAGAGATCACACACGGACAAATTAGTATTTTACCCTAGATATGATGATAAATTTGTCATTTCCAGTAATCAGTAATGTTCTCTTCGAATGTATTAATGCAAAACCTGGTAGCTACGTAACAGTTTAACATATATATGAAAGTACATTTCATTATAGAAAACCAATATATATGTAATAAAGCAAATAGTAGAATTAATTTGTATTCAAAAGCTTCTCTCTTTTAAAAAACTCAGTTACGTTTATTAAGAAAACCAGTATTCTGCAGAAGAAATTAAGGACAAATTAGTTATGATAGAGAAATGACTGCATGATAACCGATAACAACAGACAATCATTAATAGGTATGTAAACAAAACAAAAACGATAAATAAGAGATTAGAGTATAGTAGAGAAAATGGTCTGATGGATTCTCCACTTAATATATTTTCACTATACGTGAATCTAAATTATGTGAAACATTCGAATAATTTGTGACCTCATCATGTCTCCTCAGTAAATCGTATTGACTTATTTATATAACTAAAATCGGGAATTGATTTGTGATTGCGTCAATGTGATCAAAAGGACATAAATTGGATCATCGAATATCCTATACCAAATTATGTTAGGGCATGTTGAATGGAAAAGAATTTAGAATCTTCAAATGTAAAATTACAAATATGCTGACGTTTTTCTCATTGTGATTCATTCTCACTTTACTTGGTTTATTTAGAGTATAATGACGTACCTGTCCAACCCGTATTCTGATCTCGAGGACTAAGTCAAGAGAGGTAAAGTGGTCAAAAAATATTAAGCGATAAGGGTATCTCGATTAGGCAACGAAAGACTTAACAAAACTTATTACTAAGATTCCCAGAATAACATTAATATAACAAGACTTACCAAACGTTTTCGTAATTCCTTTTGACGATCTTGTTGTTCATCTATTAATTGAGTTAACAATTGTAGTAGTTCAGATCTACACTCATCAAGAACACGTTGATTAACCTCAGTACGCTGATTAACACGTGACCGTTCAGCTAAGGTAAGCCGGCAAAGTTCTTCTTCTACTAAGCATATCTCTTTTTGTAATCTTGCAACTTGACCATCTTTTTGACGTTGTAACTGAGCGAAAGCTTCTTTTTGAACACTTTCCTTTATGAGAAGTATTTTTAAAGAAAAAAAAATTAAAATATAATATAAATCGTAGTTATTACGGTATGAATTATTTGGAATTCAATCTTTTACAATCGAAACTGGTTGAATTGGTTCACATGGGGGCAAAAACTAAGAAGTGTGTACATGTGGAAGGGTGGAATTAGCGTTCCTTCGTTGTTATTATTATTATTACTAAATATGCATTACCTGATTTCAGAGACATAATATTGTTCATAGTTTGATCTAGAGACTACTAGCTTTTTTTTCAAAACTGATTCTCTTCTGGCCAACATAATAAATTAGGGTAGATAGTTTAGTGGTTAGGTAAGCATAAATATTATAACCAATAAAATAACGCACTTTATTCATTGAAATAAGTTATACAACTTCAGAGTAGGAATTTACAAGTATCTCTAAAGTATCTTTGTTCTATAACAGATTCGGTTTATAGACACACAGGATTAACAAGCTTCCAGTACTAAATACAAATGATAACTCTTCTCTCTCTCTGCTGTAATTTAAATGAATAAATAATCTCTATCTCTTTATAGATCAAAGATTATTATTAAAACGAAAGGAAAGAATTTCAATCGATAGATCATAATGCAATGGAATAGTGTGATCGAGAGATAGCTGTTCATGAATCCGAATTATTGATGTAATGCTCTCAATTGAACTGATATCAAAATACAAGGAACCTTTCCAGTAGAATAGGTTTTCTTTCTGTTTACAAGATAACAGGCTTGTAAACAAAGTATTGAATATGAGATCGATCGTGTTTAGAAGTCACTTAAAAAAATAAACGACTGAAAGTTATGAAAACAACAGTAGTTATCCTATCTTCAATGGAATCAATGTCTAACTATGAAGCTTAATTACTGTCCTGTTATATCAATCATTCAAAAACCAGTATTTTGGACGAAATCAACTATTCTAATTGAATGAGAAGCTTAACAAAAATCTGTATCAAAGACTCCCTTTCTTTATAAAAAAAAATTAAAATGTCATTTCACTTACCTCTAGCATAAGATTAAAGGTTAATTTTGTATGATCAGCACGTTTATTCGCTAGAACTTGTTCAACATATTCATTAGTGGAATCTTTATTATTTGAAAGACTGTGAAGTTTAGTTGAATTCAAATTCATTGTATGAACTGCATAAGCATTGTCTGTAATTGACAACATTTCTTGCATTGAAGCTGTTTAAATAAAATTTTGTTAACAAACAAATTATTGAAATGGTGAAGAAGATTTGTATCTCAGGTGGATGATTTTGATGGGGTTTCGTTCTCTGAGCTGAGTGGTTTGGTTGTGGAGCTTTCATCGTTCCTCTGAACGACATCATCAGCACAAACTTCAGAGGAACGATGAAAGCTCCACGACCAAACTACCCAGCTCAAAGAACGAAACAACATCAAAACAAATTATTTAGTTTCTATCTAACTAATTTAAAATACAAACAACAATGATGATTATCAAAAAGAATATCACAGGTTTGTTTCCCATCCGATCAAATACGATCTGACCAACCAAGTATTAACAATAGCTATCCCACAAACAGTGTGGATAAAAGCTGTCATACATAAACCTGTATGCATATCAACAACATACAGTTAACGATTATTTTATCTGTTTAACAAGATAATGGATTACTCTACTGCGTCGTTTTCAGTGATATACTATCACTACTTAAAATTAGTGTTTATTATTCTATGATATTCAGAGCCTGTTAAATCATTGTAAGCAATATGGTAACACACTAAAATGTAGTGACATTTTTGTCATGATATATAACTATATTATATGTTGTTCAGTGCATTTCTTAAAATTTTCAATAGTTCCCAAGTTGGAAATTTATCAAAATAAGTTTATAACTATCTCTTTTGGTCTACTTTGTTTAATAGTATAGTTAAAGGGTTTTTCAAGTTTGTCATAAATTGATCCCAGTTTGGGTACCACGGAAACCTAAGGAGTATTGTACAACAGTTTCATCCTAGTATCAGACTTCTCAGCAGAATGCTAGGGATCGAACACAGGACCTTTAGGTTTGTCAGTCAACGCTTTAACCGGTAGAATAACTGAGTTGGCTTCTGGTGCTATCATTTCAACTACAATGGGTCTGCGACATAGTGCAACGATCATTCAATACCATCGGTAACCACTGTTCAACTAAACTGAACTAAACTAAATTTCACTTGTCATGATATTCCCACTTAAACTTTAAGAATAAATTTCGAATCAAATCACTGGTGAGTACAGAATAATAATTTTACTATATTCCATGGTTTATAACAGTGTCTAACTGAAATCAATCTGTGATGAACACAACCTACTTCCTTTAATGTTAATTTTGAGTTTAATTATAAAAAGACTTTTTATTGTGCTTTGATAGTGGTGCTTTATTGGTCTCTATCTAGTACTCTTTGATCAATGGGCTTCACAAAACTTGATGAGACTAGGAGTAATAATATGATATGAAGAACGTATATTTTGATAAAAAGTGAAACTGAATGTACTGAGGATTATTTAAAGAGGATTCTAGCATCTTCTTAACTCATATTCCAGTACCGATTGGTTAAATAACAAATCAATCAAAATACTCGGAATATTTTCACACTGACCATGTAAGTTACATCGCTAGGAACTGATCCATCTAACAGACAGCTCAAAATTATATTCACAATTTAACGAACCAGGTAAATATTTATCAAACAAATTAAAAATATCCACTCTCCTCTAGTACAATAATAAAAAAGCTATAATACAGTTTAAAAGGGAATACTGAGAAATTATAAGAGCAAAGTGAACATTAATTATATACACTGTTGGGGAGATATAAAGTATTCCTCCAAAACGTCCAGAGGGACCCTGAAAATTCTGGGAAAGATTTTAACCAATCGGCGTTTGATAGAAGCGTCTCAGAAACATCTAGAAAGTTAAGAGTCACATGTCGCACTTCTGATTGGATGGTTACCTATCTTGCTACTATGTTTAGTATAGGTCCATAAACTTCCAGAAGTTCGAAAACATATGAAATACCATGAATACCCTTGATTTTTTGTACATAAGCTAACCTTGGAGTAAAACATTTTTCTCACACTTTGCGCCTTTTATTTTTTCTTCAAGTTGTCGTGTAGATTTAGTTGGGATTATTAGAAGAGATAAGGAGAGTGATTGAAGAGTTCAGTTAGAAGACTTATCACATACACACACATTAACCAAAAACTATTTAGAAAGGGAGCTAAAATAGAAGAGGAGAAAAAAAAGAGAAAAACGAACCTAGGATTTCTTTTCGTTTGGATTGTGACAAAGATGTATAATCAGTAGAACTAAACTGATGTGCATTGAACACATCTTCCATCTTCTCTATCAACTTTGCTGATTTATTAATTGTCAGTATTTGTTTGATTATATCAGCAGCATTCTGTTCAGCTAGTGTAACATTAGAAATTAATGTAGAACGTTGTTGTTTTCGTTTATCTTGTATAGCAGATAATTCAGCACAAACACGTGCTTCTTCCTTTTAATAAGAGATTTTAAAAAAGTACACCAGTATATTTTTAACATGCATTTAACGTATAAACTTTTATTTATTGAACTAAATATGCCGCTAAATTACCTCATTGTTAAATATATACGTATCAAATGAAAAAGCCGAACCGATCTATGAAGTATCCGACTATTGACCTGAGATTTATAAAGAATTGTAATTTGTCTGAGTTACGTCATCGCAATACTACGCTAACAGCTAGTATCAGTGGTGCGGTCAGATGGTGAGTCGAAAATAACATAAAACCAGGTATATATATGCACAGGTCAAAGTTGTCAACACAATGGGGTTGAATTATTAAGATTTTGATTGTACCAGTCTCGGTGATATTAAAAAAATTACGCATAGAAAATATGATTCAATAAGAATCAATGAATAAGAATAGAAAGTATAAAAACGTTTTGAAGTTAAAGATTTAAAGGAAGAGGGAAAATGCCTCTGCATCATTGTAACATATTTTAAGCCATATCACCCAGCGCTACTAACCACTGGTCACGATGAATACCAAGATCACAACCAGGCAGTTTGAACCTAAAAACATTGACTTATATACACACACAGTCAGTGATTTGATGGACTGAAGTTAAGTATTCACTTCATCATTTCTAGCTTTATACCAACGTGCTTCTATATCAGCAAACGTCGAGCGTCGATGGAGACAGTAAGTAGACATACGTAATAAACGTCTGAATCACCCCAGTCAATTCACACCATATCAATGGATATATCATCTCTCTCCATTACTTTACGTTTAACTTCAGTATTGGTCACCCGATGATCTCAACATATTTTATATCCTAGTGAAGATTACATTACGAGTAACGTCTGAGACTTATTAATGGACTATTATTATTTATATATTCTCATGTTATAAATATTCGGTAACTAGATTATGTATGTCTATATTCCCATTGTTAAAAGCTTTATTTTGACCTATAATTTATTATTGTACGATTTACTGTTCTTAAGCTATGTTCAGTTTACTAACTACCGCCTCCCACGTTCACAACCACTTTTTGGCTTTATTATATACAAATGTTATTTCCTATTTTATGGTGCGTTGAGATCCGTTTGGTTGATATATAAACCCAGTATGTCTGAAATAAAAGATTCGATTCACATAGTGGAAGTCGGTATTAGTGTTCTGGACTCAAGAGGAACGGTCTAGGCGGACATAGGACCAATAAGGACGCTAGGCTGCTCATACCGGTCGGACGTCATTGGTTTGGCATAGTGCTGAGAGCGTATAATTCGTATTTTGATTGGTGGATAAACCACGTAGTAAAAAGCCGGACGTAAAGTCATAATACATAAGCGAAAAATGACCCAAAGACACGCATGATTAAAATCCAAAGCCCCACCCTTGCCTTCAACTTTCAGAAGCCATGCTTCCCAGAGATATAGTAATACATAGTTAATTGTTACGCAGTATACTCAGCCTTTAATGGGAAGATGAACATCTTGCTTATATTGTAAGTCAAGAGATACTCTTAAATTTGTGAAGAGCTTCAGTCAGACAGTAACCTGCTAGGGTTGATGAGACTTTCAGTAGAATTAAAGTTGCCGATGCGTTCGATTAATTCATTTTCAATCATTATTTTATATGATGACGTAGATCAGTGCAAATCCGAGTCATCGTTTCTAACCTCAACATATTTTTATTTTCTCTTTTTCTTGAGTTCTCATTGTGATTTTTGTGTATGACAAGAAATGGACTGATATACTGTTGTAATTGTTATAACTTGTCAATTGAATACTGATTGTCTTGGCTCTTTCTTTCCATTATATCAGTATTAGTTCAAATAATGAAAGGATCAATATGCTATTGAATGTATCAGTAAAAGATAATCAAAACAGTAAACTTCTATGAAATCAAAGTTTAGGATTTAATTACCACATACGTAAGAATTTGATTATTTTATAATATATATATATATATATATATATATATATATATATATATATATATATATATATATATATATATATATATATATAATATGACAGACCATCTTAATCAACAATAAATAGTACTTACTTCTGCTAACTGTACAAGTATTTGTTTATTTTGATTCAATTTAGCATTTAATTCGTGTTCTGTCCAACGACTTTCCAATGATTGACGTTCTAATTCTAAGGCTAGAAGATTTTCTTCGTTTCGTTTTTTAATATGATTAATTAATGATGATGATGGTGTTTCTGTCTGGAGAAAATTAAAAATAAACAGATGAATTGATAGAAACTGATTATTATCAGAATGGGCGATTGCGGAGATTGAAGTAATTTCAATAGATGAATTCATGGATCTTTAGTAGCTTAAGATCTGACTCCCGTTAGATCGAATGATTGATTGCTATTGACATATACATGTCGCCAATCCTCGTATATAATTATCGACTTAATTCGCGTTGTTGAGTAACGAAATCAAATAGGTCAAATACGAGAATGAATTTCGAATACTTATATTTCGTACAATTGTTGATTGAGACAAACGATCGAAGAAACGAAGCAAAGGAAGCGAAGTGAAATGACATTCAGTGGAGAAGGCGTGTGGGCCAACTCCCTTTAATCAAGCGTTAACCAATATTTATAGCCATATAAAAATAGGTTACAGATATGTGATGAACAGAATAAGATGTGTGCACACACATACAATCACATAAAAACAGTCATGATTGATAAGCGAATAAGTAACAAGATCAAAACGTGACTCAAATAGAATGGATAAATTGGCCTGTCCAGAAGCTAGATAAAGGTGTATAAGCTTAACATAGCAACTGACACTACAAATCAATCTAAGCTAGACCACCATTGAAAACTTGAATTTCTTGGAGTTCTAGTGAGAAGCCATAACCAGTGGAGTCCAACCCGTGTCGGGTGGAGAAAGTTATCCATCACAGACAGTGAACGAAGGTTTAAGAAGTATTATGGGTTGAGTAAAGTTAGATATTAACACCGTTGGATGCCGGCTCAACGGTCTACCGGTTAAGTGTTCGCGTGCAAGACTGAAGGTCCTGGGTTCAACCCCCTACGAAACTCCAATAGTTCATGGGATTATCATCAAATCTTATGGTCTCTCTCTTCAGCAGGTCTAAAGCTTTAGATATCATTGTTATTCAGCCCTTTCGAGGAGGAATATTAACTGTACGTGAGGCAGATGTAGACTCATACGACATACCCTTGTCAGTCAAAACTTGATCAAAATGTTCACTTCCCTTTTGACGTAACCGATCTAACTCAATTTCTCTTTCGATCTGAGATAAACGTACTTTATCTAGTTCCAGATCTAACAGGGGATCTATTCAGTAGCCACTTCTTTTAAATTGGTCGTCATTATGAATTTCTGAATAGTGAGGAAACAAATCAGGAATCTGATCAGTTTTATGATTCTTCATAGACATTTAAGAGTACTCAATGTATGAATTTTTGATGAATTGACTGTTCGAAACTTTGTAGGAAATTACTTCCTACAGTAATAGCACGTATTAAAATAGTCATAAAAGATTAAAGAAATAGATGGATACTAAACTGTTTGTATGGTATATCACAACATTTGAATTTGCATTGAATCAGAACTGTATCTAAAACAAGTTATATAATTTGAATGACGTTTACTTCAACATTACATCATCAAGTTTCCTTTTTTATATTCGCTTTTGTACGAGCCTCCAGTATTGGAAGATATCTAACCTATACTGTTATATTTTCGATATTTAGAAATTCACTGATCAACTAACTCACCATGAACTAGTCCAAATAGAAACTATTTTGAATGATTACCAAAAAATAACAAGTGATGTATGTAGTTACATCAAAAAAAAATTATTCACTGTGAATAGCATAAAGAAAATTGGTTCTAACAACTGAATTGAAGTTTATGGGACTTACATTGTTGGAACAACTTTGCATATTTTGTTCATTCATTTCATTAAAAGTATTACTCTTATTTGTGGAAGTGTAATTACTAGCCACATTTTCATAATTTACAACAACATTACAACATTTCATTCCTTCTTCTGAAAATAGAAAAAGGTCAATAATATAAACAATTTATAATTAAACGAAAATTTTTCTTTCACCATTTTAATTATAATAAAATAAATATCTCTAGGACGTAATTAGACCAAGAAATTAATACATTCATGATTGACAAACATATTAGTAATTTTTTCATGGAGTTTTGTTCTCTGAACTGGATGGTTTGGTCATGGAGCTTTCATCATTCTTCTGGACGACATCATCAGCACAAACTTCAGGTAAAAGTGAAGTGTTCGAATTTCTCCACATGTGGTTCACAGCTTATCTTATACACCTCGATGTTGATTGGTTTTTGTTGTATCACCCAATGGAAGATATAACCAAAACAAAAAAGTAAACAATGATAGGTTTAAGGTCAACATCGAGGCGTACAGGACAAGTTGTGAACCACATGTGGAGAAACTCAAATGCTTTACTTCTATCTGAAGTTTGTGCTGATGATATCGTTCAGAAAAAAGATGAAAGCTCCACGACCAAACTATCCAGCTCAGAGAACAAAAATCCATCAAAGTAATCCACCTGAGCTACAAATCTTCTTCACCATCTCAATATTAGTAACTGTATACACTTTTGATGGTAATCAGTGATACATATGAAACAGATTAAGATGGATGAAATACTGTAAGTTTATTTCATGTGTTTTTATGGTCTAGCTTCCTAGTTTGTCTAGGTAGTAGTTTGAAAAGTTCAACCATTTGATATGAATCAGTTCAGTTACAACGATAAAAGATAAGACCTCTTTTAAGACAGATTCTTAACAATTTGTTTACAATGCTCAGTACAAACATAATCTAAGTACACTGAAGGGTTCATTCTTTGCGAATCAGCACTTATGAATGAATCCAAAAACAACAAGCTGATCATGTCATTTTTCGATAAACACTTGTATTTTAACTTCTTTTTATTTTTCAAACTTTTCCTTGAAATACACTTTTTGTCTAACTCATCTTCCTCAAACCCTTCAAACTAAGTAAAGTACAATATTCGGAAGAGTTTAGACAGGGTATAATCATTGTCTCCAGTAGATAATTCAGCAACTCATATAGTTATATTGAACCGCCAAGCCTTGACTTTTAGTATGTTGTCTATAATCATAACGTCATAATTCTATAATAATTCTATCAACCACGAAATTTACATCAGAAAACAGTAGAAGATCATAAGCAAAACAGTAAAGACCCCTACAGTAGTAAAATGTAAGCAGAAATACTCAAACAAATAGGCAAACTCAGGTAACAAAAACCGTAAGTAATCATGACATTTAGTACTCTCAAGTCACATTACCTAAAAGGACCGACATTCCACTTTGATTTTCAAGCAGATGTAAGTCATAGAGTTTTTGATTTCCTGTACCACTCAAACCAAAGATCAAAGACCATATGACTTAGTTTTCTTGCTCAACATAGTCAATTATATGTTACTCTTTTAACCTCCTTTTACTTTATTTAACATACCATATAAAAGTAGATGATTGGGACACCTTTCTCATTCATAACCATTTAAGAGGTAACCGATGTTAACAGACTCAACTTATGACTCTATAACTACTCCATAACATACAACTTCAGAATTCAGTTAGTTTCACCGACCATCATGAAAAAAAGTACGACTCCAAGCCGATTGAGCATGCGAATGTGTACTAGGTAACTGAAATTCACTACAATTTCCTATTAGCTTAGCTTACTTCCATTACACACATGAAGTGCAGTTTGAAAAGATCCATCAAGAAATGTTTATAACTTACGTATGTCTAACACTCTTAGTAGCCATATTTTGAATGCGTCATTTAAAGAGTAAAATACTGTCTCTAGCAAACATTTGAATATCACTCCAATACTGTAAGTGGATTAATTTGAAACGATAGAATTATTTCAATAATTCCTATTGGATGATAACACTGAATTCTTAATACATGACAATCACAAGTCAATCTGTCAAGTTATATAATGAAGAGAATTTATGAACTATATAAGACAAAAATATACTTATGAATATGAAGTATGAAAATATGACATAATAGAAAAATGAAGAAGAATACAAGAGGAATAAATTAATACTTTAAGGAAAATATACCTTGAGATAAATAATCCATTATTGCTGTCAGTCCCAGTTTACATATATCTAGAAAAGAATAATCAATATAAAAAGTATATATTCAATTGGAAATACATAACTCTTTGACCTCCGTGTTATTATAATAAAATTTCAGCAATACTTATAAAGAATAACTGTGCAATATCATGGATTGGATGTCAACTTAGAGGTTGATCTAAGGTTAAGCATACTTCGAGAAACTTGAAGAATCTGGATTCGATCCCCAATGGTTAGGGTCATGTGTGCGCATTGGTCAAAAGTCGTATACGAAGGCTAACAAGTTATCCAGGGTTTCTTGGTTTGTAATGGTCAAGATCAGTCGGTGATGTAAACTATAAAATTCAAAAATCTCCACAAACCCCTTATAGTAATAATAATCATGTGCTCACTAGTGACTAAATTTGAGAAGTGATTCTTCATGTCTCAGTGAGAAGCCATGAATAGTGAAGTTCAACCATGTCACGTGTAAACCGTTAGATGCTGGGTTGATGCTCTGAAATAACAATAGTAAGAAGAAGAGGACGAAGAAAAAAAGAAGGAAGTTTTCCTACCTTTCCTGTTACATGACTTTTCAAAAGATATAGGTCATAATCAATATAAAAATTCACTAGTTTGACTTGTAACAATGTCTATTAGTTTATATATGCAACATTTCGATCATTGTACCACAGAAATTATGGATTTCTAAATGCAGAAACATAATCAATTTACTGAGAACGGTAGTTCGCTCGAGTACCTCTAGCAGTTAATTACTCAATGTGGAATCTTTCCAGATCGTTTTACTCTTCAAAAAGAAAAAAACATGTTCATAAATTGTACTGGAGCCCATATGGTCGGGCATTATTATTAAAACATTAGTATTGTTTAGTCAAATTATTGATTAGTTCGCTCTAAGGATGTAGGCCAGATGACCTATTTTATCAATATCTGAATGATTAATGAATAAATGCCAAGTCCTTAATGCTTGTCAGTCCTCTGACCAATTAATATCCAGTATTCAATCAAAAGAAGAAATTAGCAAACAGATAAAATCCTTATTTCACAGCTGTTTCCTTATATGAGTGGACTCATACAACAATATGGTGTAATATTCTGTTCACACACCAACATAAATAAGAAATAAGTGCGCATAACTACACAGTATGTGTAAATGAAACTATGTAACTGGTCCATAATAGATTAACAACAACCTCTTGCTCCAATTACTTCAATATTCTGACTAACTAGATAGTATCAAACTAGCCCTTCAAACAAACAGTTTGATTCAAAATTTGTATTCAACAACTGAATTATATTAGCTGCTTTCTTTTTAATGAACAACATTGAAATTTCATGAGATTACACCCACCTGAAGTAGGATATTGTATATGATCGCAGGAAAGAGTTAATTCTTTCAAATCTTTCAAATAGCACAATTGTTTAGGTAAAAATGACAAAGGATTATTTTTCAAATAAAGTTTAGTAATATGTTGTAATTTCCCAAAATCTGATGGTAATTCAGTAAGACGATTATCTGTAGAATAATTAAAATAAATTTTCTTGAAAAAATGTGAATACATTTTTGTTTCTTATATCTTAAAAAAGATTTCTGAGTAAACGATGTTATAACTACGACCTTGAGCGGTTTATTACGCAACCAGAAAAGTGTTTAGTTTTGAAACAATTTGTGACGAACAGTAATAAAATTGCAATGGGATAAACAACTTTAATATGATAAATAAACAAAAATCTATTAGGATTAAAAAATAGGAACCCAGGTAGGAGTCGTGAGTTACTATTAGCAATGTCATTGTTAAAAGTTGGGGTTAAGAGTGTTAGGACTGGGAGTTAGCAATGAGGATTAAGTTAAGGGTTAGGATTGTTAGAGTCAGGGAATTTGTTTACCGCTAGAACATCTTTCTCCATGCCTTGAATCATCTTAATTACATTCAGACAGTCTGCATTAGGATAATGTGTTTCTTGTAATTCAGCGTACACTCTACTTCGCATTCACTATATATTCGGACAAAAGATACTTTTAACAGTTTCAAGTATTTGAGAAACTGAGTATAGACAATTTTACTTGCTTTTCAGTAAGATGTATGTTATCTTTCACTGCGTTTTGTATTTTGAACACACTCCAATAGATGTCATCGTCAATTTGATTGGTTCCCCGAATATTATTGTTTTAATGCGGTTCAAACGATTTTTTCGACCATGAAACAATCGATATTTAGGAAAAATAAGATTTTAATTAAAAACCACTGAAGTATTTTTAAGTACGATGAATATTGAGTGAAAGTTTGCTTACAAATCTACAGTTCATTATTGAGTGTCGAACATTTTGTTAAGTTAGTGAAACAATATTTACTTAACCTGAAATATTCGTTTATAATCTTACTTAATGAGAGCGAAAGGATGAAATAATAATAAACAACGTTATATCCATTGTATAAGTTAAAAGTTGCAGTGGCTGTCACTAAATTGATAGTCGGTTAACTTTTCAAGAGACAAATACTTGATTTCGCATCTGTGTAAACAAAAAATACTGAGATTCAAATCAGATGGTTTCTGAATTCAATACTATCCATAGTCTAAAATACTTACAATTAACTTGTAGTCACAGAAAATATCAAGGCATTCGCTCAAAGAACACATATACCAACAGAGATTGGTTAGGTGTAATCTCGAATATCAACAACGGGAAAGTATAAAACCCATATACACACAAAAAAGAATATCACTCTAAGGACATGTGTACACAACACTGGGAGAAAATAGTATAGCGTAAAATTATCGTGAAAATCTTTATATTTCAATTTACCTTCAATGTTAAGAAATAAAAGTTGAGAAAGAGATGTTATGGTAGATGGTAATGTTGATAATAGATTTTTTGAAGCATTTAAAACCTAAATATATAATTTTAGGCTATTAATTTTACCGGAAACAATATAATCAAAATATTACCTGTAAACATTTCAACTCAGAAATATTATTAGGTAATTGTTGAAATTCATTTGAACTTATATCAAGCAGTACAATATTTTGAAGATATGTTAGTTTACCACCGGAATCAAGTTTTTGTAAGAAATTTTGTTGTAAATATAATTTTGTTTTTAGTAAAACTTTAACAAGTGAAAAAGTTCCTTCAGGAATCTAAATATTAATTGTAATCCTATCAAATATAAAGTATATATATTACCATTTTAAGTTCACACGAAGACAGATCAAATATATCATCTGGACGTTCTCGAGCCTAAAATTTATACAGATATAGAAAATAGAATAGGTATACAATCTCAAAAAGAAATTACTTGCAAATATATTACGAAATACTGCAAAATAAAAATACACTTGGGAAACTGGCAGCTTAATATTAAAAATTTTAAACAAATATTTCTAATATCTCAAACATTCTCCACGTACATAGCTTAATAAGAAATACTTGACACAAAAATAACTGAGTTCAAATCCCTACACTTACAAATAGTACAACACAGAAAGTGCATATAAAAGGAGGAAGGTATTCAAGTCAACAAGGAAAATTTATAAGTATGATAGATTATTATCAATTCATTTACCAGGTACAGGCCCGTATACTTGACTTGAAGCTAAACTCTAAGTGTGAAGGTTAGTAGTGATAGTACCCAGTCAGCCGAATCGAAATAGACGGGAGTAGGGTTGGTACAGACTACTTAGTGTCTGAGAGTCCAACACCCTGACTACTGAGCTACTGCTTTTCTGATAAGTATGAAGAAACCGTTTGTCTGAAGTTCAAACGATGATTTTAATTAGGTGAATATTTTATTTATTTATTTGAACACCTTAACTTTGGTACAAGGGGGCACTAAATACAAATGCACCACACAATAAAATGAGGGTTTGAAAAGATAATAATAATTATTATTACATTTTTATAGGAGAGGCAGATCAGTTAGGAAAAATATAGCCAGAAAGTTCTTTTAATTAGGAAAGTTACACTCATTTTTATGAAGTGAATGAATAGTGCAGGATAGCCATTGGATTTTATTCTGAATCATATCTGATAACGTCTCAAGCCACCGTGTTGCACTAATTTTAGGACCGCAACCAAAGAGTCGTGAAGGACCAACAGATGACAGTCATGTACAGCTTAATTTCATACCACGAGACCGTGCGTTTACTAAATTTCAGAATTCACAAGAGGATTATTTTGATTCTTCATAGCAACACACCTTAAGAAAAGCGATATTACTGAAATTTTTTGTGTTAAACTTAATTTTTAGTGAAGCTTTTTTTCGTTCAGACTATAATTTATGGACGAACCAGTCAGATATAATATAACAGGTCTTGGCGCGAAATTTATTTGCCCATCTAGCTATATAGCGTATTGGCATTTTAGCTGATGTCAGTTCGTGATGAAAACTCTAAACCTAGTTCCTAATTATCAACTGTAACCTATAGTTATAATACCTCAAACTGCTTTATAAGTTATTTAGTCCTAGTTAATAAATGGAAATTCTCAGGGTCACTTCAGCGTCGATCACAGGTTGTCCACAAAGCATAGTCTCACCGTATTTTTGATGAATTGACTTTCTGACATGCACGTGACACGTTGGAACTAATGAAGCGTACTTCGTGAGGGCCTGTTTGGCTTCATGTACTTATTAGTCAGGACATAAATAGTCCATCACCTGTAACTTCTTTTGATCGTGGTAAGTGACAATGGTACACTGAATTCACAATTAAAATACGTAACGAGCATCTGTCAATCAATAGACAGATCAACAGTTTTGATCTCCTAATGAACTATGATATTATTTCTCGTTGATAAATATCTTCATCCATGTATTATTTTTTTAATGTATTCGACAGCAGTCATCGTGTTATACAATGGAAATAAAGGTGAACATATCAGACACTTGGGACTAGGCGAAAAGATCATTCTGCGGTATTTCAGACAGACAGCGACAAAAAGGAGAAATCCCGCATTATTTTTATGCGTTTCTCCTTGATTTTCTAACGGAATTCACACTTTATTTTTTCTTGTTCGCCTTTATTTCCCTTTTACTGGTTACTTGAACTACATTAATGTAACGATTTATAAATCGATAAATCGTTTATGGTGAAATCAATGCCATCAGTTTCAATTAAAATTTTCATTTAAGGTAGCATTTAGTTTTAACCTACGAGGTACATTTTTTTCTCGAGCAACCGCCTCGATCCATCAGATTGCTTTTTAGAAAACATCAGTGACCTAGAATAGTAGACACCTAAACTGAAAATCCACTTTCCAAATGTGTCCACTATTCACCACGTTCAAAGAAGTACTTAAATGATATAAAAAGTAAAACATTTAGACTACTTTCATGCGTAGGCTATCGATGCACTTCGAAAATATTCAGTGTAAGATTGGAAGTTAGTTTTTTAGATCTTACCTTTCATGAATCACAAATGCCTTGGTATAATTCACTCGGGGTCTCACTCTGTTCACTTATATGTTTATTTATCAATTTCTTAATCCCACAACTGTGTGATTGATATATTGATGACATTTTTATCAAAAACTAAGTGAGTTCAATGTTCTTACTCGATTGTCAAACTAGATATTTTCTCGTCTTTTCTTACACGATTCTTTTAAATATGGATCTAAATAAGCTACTATAGCACATAATGAAGCCTCAGAATAAACCTGAATCTACCAAAAGCTAGACTGTTCAATGATTCCACAATAATTTTTAAAATTTCTTCGTATCAATTAAAATTAGTTACAAGTACTACATAACAGGACATCTATTCAGAATCGAAAATGAAAAGGCTTGCAGGAAAATTTGTCCAGAATTTCATGTGGTCGAAATCAGTAGACTACGAAACGTCTCAACACAAATAATAGGAGTGGAACCTAAGTAGAATCGTCTGGAAAAAATTGGTGTTTCGTTCTTCAGTAACAAGGATAGTATGCTGATGCCCCTGTATTAATTCTGACAGTTTGTCTTTCTATGAAGTTCCAGCTTCTTCCTGAAGATGTTCACTGATGAGGCTGATACCACTTGTCCGGACAAGGCGTTTTAGTTATTGACTACTCAGTAAGAAATAAAGAACCCCACTTTAAGTTTATCAGATCGCGGTTTCTGAAATTTTTTTATATGACCTTGGAGATTATCAGATATGGAGGGAGTAAAATAATAAGATACATTAACACCCGGATCGTGAATAAAGATACAAAATGGCAGTATAAAGTCACTGCGCATGCCGGGGTACGACAAGGGGAAAGTTTTAGGCATTTTAAGTGCGTCTTTATGTTCCTGAACGCGTGGAAGAAATGTCCAAAAACTCTAAGGCATGAATACCACAGAACTAAAAATTGAAGAACTTTATGTTACGTCCAAGTTTCTTCTCGTTCTCGTTGTTGAAGCACGGTATATCCATCAAAGTTCACTCGCGATTTACAAATAGTCGACCAGAATGTCGTTCTTCAATTTAGTAGGTTACCTGAGCGAAAACTTCCAACTACTAAACTAACGACAAAGAGAAACTAAAATGTCCAAAAGTATTGATATAAAGAAACAAGTCCAGAAGTTGAGTAAAACAAATACATCCAAAAGCGTAGTAAAATTGAGACTACTTAATATAAAGGTTATAACCAGCAAATGTCTTCAGTTCTCCCGTAACACTGATAGATCTAGTCCAAAAATTGTAGATGTGTTATGATGTAATTGCCTATTCTATAAGATCTTAAGTGGAAGTCACATCATTGTCTATCATGATTCATTGTGTTGTGACAATTATCAATATATGATGAAAAACGCATTTAGACTAAAGATATAAAAATATATCTAATATGGATAAGACCACGTTTGAAAAGCCGAGCCATGCCATCCGATCATTTCGAATTAATTCAACTGTGTTCGTGGCTTCTCCATCGTTAGATTTTTCTCGTCTACAAATGTTGAATATCTATTATCTAAACAGGAGACTACAAGCTGTCAGAGTTCCATCTGTACTCTCACAGTGGTTTCAAATGACAAGTGGGATGCCACAAGGCTATCCCTTTCCCTATTGTTCACTAAGAACCGACCTAACTCTCTCGACACTCAGAATTCTCCATAAGCAGATGATTCGATGATTCTGAGGGAGATTCCTAGTTTCGCTTATGTATGGTCTCTTAAGGGATCCCTTAATAAGATACTTGTCTTGACCGACAAAAATTTCTCTTTTCCAATACTTGTAAATCCAGAATCCTAATGATGAACGGTAAAGACATTTCGTTCACTTCACGATATCTGCGCGATTCGTTTTTCACACTATCACTGGGGACGAATCACGTGTTACTCTTCGTGATACTCTGGATGTCTCCTATCAAAAATGCACGACTAATGAGGCTTACTTTCAAATCAATTGTTTTGTCTCTCGGTTTCTACGACGGATATAAAAGAACCATGTATTCCCACTGTCAAAATGTTCTTTTAATATACATACTCATTTTTAAGTAAAAGTTTGACAATTCTATTTAAAAAAGTTTGAAAGCCTGGTATTTACAAAGATGTCACAAGTGTTAGGAGTTTGACTATATCTTAACCAGCAAAACCTTTTGTAATCGAAAAGTGCCAACTCAGTGAAATGAGAAGCTAATTGACTCGAAGATATATTTGATAGAATATCAAGTTGGTTAGCGGTTGTAAGACAAGTAAAGTACGGCGTACTCACTGGTGATCTAGTGCGGGTGCGTGATCGAGCGACTTCAGCTAAATCAGTCTATTAATACTAATGCGGTCAACATCAAATTTCGAAGTCTTTCAGAGCTATTGATTTTGGGGATTAATTTGCCATTACACTCACTTCTTTTCTTTAAGTAGCGAAAGAGAAAACTGTTGTTGCTATTCTTTAATCGTTTGAACTATTGATTAGTATTTTTATTTTTGTACTTCTGGTCAGTAAATTTTGTCTATTGAAATGATTGAGGTTGAAAAAGAGGACATTTCATAATTGAACGTTACAGTCTCCGGCTGAATTCTGTAATGAGTTGTATTCCTTGATGTCATCGGCGAAAGCGTCTGTTTCGCAATGTAACGTCACTAGTATTCCCACGATTTGTTTGGATAACAATCTGGAGTTGGGCGATGGCTGTGATAGTGGTTTAGGTGGGAAATCAGAGGATGAATTTTACGTTACAGAAGAACAAGCGTTTGGTATTAATGTAAGGAATGATCTAAATTTACTGTTGAATGCACAGGAGCTATATTATTTTTCCCGGCTCTCATGTATCAACAGTCATAAAAAGTTTTTGATTGCAATAGTGCTTCTTTCGCAATGCGATGAAGGTTACCGTTTTGCTGCACAACAGTGGTTAAATAATACTATAATAGAGTCGAAAGAAGATCTTGATCAAGTGTTCATCAATGTCAACGACTCAGGTGAGTCATGGCAGTGTGTTAAGTGAGGTTTTACTCAGGTTGGTTTATGTATTTTTCTTCGGATTCATAGTTAGTTTATTTTGGTAGTTAATATTTGAATACTTAGTTCGAAAGTCATGTAGTTTTGTCCTAAGGTACCTCTTTCTGTATATACAGTCCGAATTCACTTAGCATATTCACTGTCATAACGGCCACTTAGTATAAACTTAAGTCCATTTGTGTCCTAATCCAGCTGTAAATTTGAGTAACGAACTTCATTTTATATCATAGTACGCACCTAATGATATCGTTTCGTGTTTCTTGATAAACACCGTTGTATGGTCGTCTCAACTTCGCGTACGTACGGACATATGTAAACACACTTCTTAATAGTGCCGTTCCAGTATTCATTAGTTAGGATAGTTTAGTGGCCATAAATCTGACTCCAATTTAATCGTGTGAATGATTACTTTCAAAATATACATCCTGACTATTTTTATATATTATTACCGGCTTAATCCGTGTTAGTGTATAGAGGAATTAAATAAGTTAAATACGAGAATGGGTTTCTGAATACATATATTTTGGACACTCATTAATCTGGACAGGCAATCGGAGGAACAAAGCGAAGAGTACAGAGCGAAGCAAAATGACACGCAGTAAAGAAGGCAAATGAGCTAACTCCATTCAATCAAGCATTAATAGATATTTATAGTCAGGTAAAAATAAGTTACAGACATATGATGAGTAAGGTAAGAAACGCACACACATACACTTACGTAAAAGCAGTCAGGGTTAACAAGCGAATAATTAACAAGGTCATAATGTGACTCAAGAATAATGGATAAATTGGCTTGTCTAGAAGCTACGATAAGTAGTAACCGACACTACAATAGGTCTATCGACTTATATAAATTCCTGCAATTTTTAACATTATGGATGTCCAGTCTCGCTTTAAGTGTTGTGGTAGAGAACCCCAGTAATTTACTACTCGAGGAGAGAAACAGAACTCCAGATGTCAACAATTCGATTTCTGTTCTTGCCCTTACAAACACCATTTGAGGTAATCAATTCTGATGACAGTTCGCCATAAGCTCTCACTCTACCAGTTGTGTTCGAGTAGAGAGCCTCAATAAGGTTAATGTACTTCTTTGGTACTCCTTTCCGTGACAAACACTGCCATAGAACCTTATGATCAACAGAGTCGAATTCCGCCTTAAGGTCGAGAAATATTACCATTGTGGGGCGTCTGGATGTGTATCTGTGTTCTAGAACCTGACGTAGTGTGAATATTTGGTCTATACAACCACGTCCAGGTCGAAAACCAGCCTGATTTTCTCTAGTCTGTTCTTCACGAGCTTTGGTTAGGCGTCGAAGTATTATTGAAGCTAATATTTTAGACACTATATTAGTCAAACTGATTCCTCTGTGATTGTCACAAGAGGACTTTTGTCCTTTTGTGAGACTGACACAATCAGTGATTGAGACCAATCAGATGGGATTACGTCCAGTTCCCAAATTCTACCTAAGACCTCGGTTAATTTCATTGCTAATACTGGACCACCATCCTTAAAAATCTCAGGAGTAAACCTGTCAGGGCCTGCTGCTCTCCCTCGCTTCAGATTTCCTATGGCTTTTTCAACTTCGTAAAGAGATGGAGGACCTACATTAACTTGCCATTCAGGTTGACTGGAGATCGTGGAAAACCGAAGTGTGGCTGACGGCCAGTTGAACTGATCCCTAAAGTGTTCTGCCCATCGATCCAATCTCCTGGATTGAGAATGTATAATATGTCCATCTTTCTCTGAGAGTGCTTCGCTAACAGTCGGTTTCCTTAACGAGTCTGAACAATTGTCTGCTATTACCTATTGCCGTTGCCTTTTCCATCTCTCTTGCTTTCGCTACCCACCACTGTTCACGATCATTGCGTAGACTTCTTGTCAGCTTGCGCTTAAGCTGACTCCGCTCTTCATTATGTTCAAAGCCAGGTGGAATGAGTTTCCGAGCATCTGTCAGTGCGATAGATGCTGCTGAGATCCAGAGTTGCTCCCTAAGCTTACGGGTTACCGTACTAGCAGATATCATTGCTGGTTCCACAGCTTTTCGGATATCATTCCATGCTGCCTCGGGGTGGGCATCACATACATGGCTGCCTAACTGTTTTCCTAGTTGTTCCTGAAATATACTCGTAGCCTGACTATCATTAAGTAGGGCCCTAAGAGGTTTCCTTGCAGCGTCTTTCCTACGCCCAGTAAGACGCAGACAGATATGCGCTCGTACTAGAGCATGATATGAATCTAAGCATGTGCTGCAGAATGAGCGACAGTCTTCTATCGAGCCCCTCCATCGGTGGCTGATAGCGATGTGATCTATTTGGGTCCAACGTTGGGACGAATTAGGGGGTCGCCATGTTAAAAGATGTTTTTCCTTATGCTTAAAGTTAGTATTTGCAAGGAACAGGCGGTTATCTGAACATAGCTGCAACAGACGGTCGCCATTATCTGTTCTTTGAGCCACGATGCTATGAGATCCACCCAGGTGTCTTTCCTTATCGCTTAGTTTACCTACTTGAGCATTAAAGTCACCGGCCATTATAACTACATCCGAGCGCCTAGCTTTTCGGAGAAGGTCGGAGAGCTTTCTGTAAAACTCATCTTTTACATCATCTGCGCCGCAGACAGTGGGAGAATAGGCAGAGACGACGAAGAGGCAACGACGAGTGTCCCTATCTTTTCGGATCCTTACTGTTCCGTTGAGTTGGACAGCGCACAAACGACTGTCTACTGGGATCCGCTCTAAGAGAGCTAGTTCTGTCCTAGGACTCAATGCTATGCCTACGCCGGCGAGGCCACGGGAAGCAGAATCTGGGCTTCTAGATACACGAAATGTGAATCGAGTCGGTTTTTTATTTTGGCATGGTGAGGTCAAATGAATGACGCTACTCGGATCCTGTATGCGCGTTTCCGAGACGCAGCACACATCGATGGCGCGGGATTCTGAAGTCTTAGCTAGGGAAGCCTGCTGTCCTATTTGCACAGTGTTCGGACGTTAAAAGCCCCTACGTGTAGTTTAGAGCGTGGTTTCGGGAGACCAGGAATAACGTTCCGCGTACTAGAATCGTTTGCCCTAGCGGTGCGAGGTGATAAAGAGACGTGAGGAGGTTTAGTCATGGAGATAAGAGAGGTATTAGGAGGTGTAGGAACGATTTGAATGTGACCAACTTGGTCTCGTGTGCTGTTATTGGTATGAGGGCTGATATCACTTCCCGGCTGCCCACACCGTTGAAGAGTATTTCTTGAGGAACCTGAAAAAGAAGTCGAATTAGTGTTGGTCTTAACGACCCGGGAGCGTGACTGTAGAGCCTAAGGGATAGGTGCTGGAAGCCGGTTGCGCACGGCCTTTTTCTGGGGAGTTTTTAATATGTTAGCTCCGTTCTTCAAAAGGCCTTACTGCCAGAGACGGAAATCCGTGACGTAAGGTGAGGTGTGATATTTTTAGGGTCGACCATTGCTAACCCCCTCCTTCCTTTTGAGAAGGCAGCATCTCTGTAGATGCTGGTTGTCCGAGGGAAACGCCTTACTGCTGTCACACAGTCAGCAGTACGACTTCGCCCTCAGACCTTGAGTTTCTGCTTTTAGTCTTACCGTTCTCCAACCGACCGGCATGGTGGAACCTACTGGAACATATGTTCCAGCCAATATAGCTCGGTTGGATCATCACGATCGGCAAGCTCGACCTTCGCGTCAAGGTAGCAGCTTCAGTCGGGAAGGATAGGGATACACGTCGTTGCCTTTTCGTCATTTCTGCCTACTCTCCTACTGACTGCAGCCTGGATGCAACCAAAGATGACTTTAACAGAAAGCTTTCTGAACTTCATAAAACTAAACGCTCAGATATAATACTCGGAGCAGATGACTTTAATGCTCAAGTAGGTAGCTTAAACCAAACAGAAAGACACTTAGGTGAATATTTTAGTATTCCGGCTCAGCGAACAGATAATGGTGATCGTCTTCTGCAACTGTGCTTAGACAATCATATATTTTTTAGCAAGCAATAATTTTAGGCGTAGGTAGAGATATCGTCTAACACGGTGACCCCCTGCGCCAAACAAACGATGGACTCAAATAGACCATATTGCCATCAGTCAACGTTGGAGAGGCTCGATGGAAAACTGCTGCTCGTTCTGGAATACATGTTTAGACTTAGACCGATGAATATATGTGCCTGATCCTACGGTGTAGCCGACTAACTGACTGAAAAATTTATCAACCAGACGGATACTGTTTGGGACTTCTTTTCTTCCTATTGTTTGTCTGCGCACGGTTGTCCATTTCCGGTCACTCAGAACAGCCAATCTTCATCGACTGAGATGGTTGGGCCACGTGTTACGTATGCTTGAACACCGATTACCACGACGTGCAATGCTAACGGGTGTTAGAGATGGTTAGAAGAGAATTAGGGGCGGCCAAACCAAAACGTGGTATCAGTGCTCGAAGACACTAACCTCTAGTCTGAGCCATGTTGGTAGATGCAGACTACTTGGTTGGGGTCCGCGTGACTTTCGTAACCAATGGTTGGAGACTCTTGGTGACATGGCTCAGAATCGATCACAATGGCGTCGGTGCATACACTCCCTGTCTTCCCTTAAACCAAGAGATTAAAATCGCTTCATATCTTTCTTTCTACGAACTAATTCTATATTCCGGTACTGTATCCTTATATGCAATCTTTCTCCTATATATTACCACCTTTAACCTAACCACTCCCATGAATCCGGTGTTCATCTTGCTGTGCTAACGAGGTATGGCAACCTGGACCGATGCATATATGTGCCTAGTCCTACGTTGTAGCTGACTGATTGACTGACTGAGAAAAGCCACATCGGGACCATTTAGCACTGTGACAGTTTTATCCGTGTCTTCGAGTACCACTTTAGAATCACGACCTCCAATATTCAGTTACATTTCACTGTTTGTTTTTTCACGGGAGATTTTCCTTTTCCATGATTCTCAGTCGAGTGTTTGACTCGAACAGCAAATATACAAAGGTAATGAGAGTTAAGCTTCGAGAATCTATTGTATGCGGTGGGACTCAAACTGATACACATTTTGTGGAACCGGTTTTACACATTACATTGCATTCCTGTCTTCACAGGTAAAGAACAATTTGGCTGTCCTTGTTTATAAGTGCAGCCAACCATTGTAAACGGATTGCAAGAGTGAAACATTCAATGAAAATACACAATGTAATCACTAGTGTGAGGATAAATTAAAAATGAGTACTACAAAACGGATTTGAATAAGATTTCCAACCTTAACCGAAATAATTCATGTTAAAGCAGACCAAGTATTGTTTTGATGCAATAAACACACAAAGCAAAGTCAATTCACGACGAGTCCGAAATCATAACTCCTTTTTAAAAAGCATTGTCATTATTGGTGACTAGTAAAATTTTTTTCCCCTTTTGAATATCTGTTGAATTCATACTCATGATCCTTTAATAAGGTCTCAACAATATTGTCATATGTAGTTAACTTCCAAAATAAGTATGGTGTTTTACTGCTGTCACTTGTCCTGTTGTATCCTCTCTTTTTATTGAACTAACGAATTTTCTCCGAATCAATAAACGTTCCAACACAATTAATTTGTGTGATCATTTTTTCAAAATTATCTGCATATTACAAAATGTATTACACTTTCTCCTCCAGACCACCTAAAGAAACTTCGCGCTACATCGGCTTCGACGAATGAACTACTAGACATTTTGAAAAACCTCACATCTTTATCGGGTCTACAATACAATAATGAAGCCTATCGATTTGTTAGTCATGATTCTGCGCCAGTCAAACCGGAAATGGATATATTTAATTCCAATACCCGTACTAAGAATATGTTCGGCGATTCACTTCCAGATGCTGATGTGATTTCAAATAATTTTCAGTCCATTAAAAGACAGTACTTAGAACTGGTCAGCAATACATTTGTATCTTCACTTGCTACTGATTGTGACTCAATAATTAAAGGAGTTGATCGTAATCATGTTCCTTTGCGTGAAGCGGCAGTACAGACGTCGACTGGTCAACTTTTTATCGCAACAATCCTTCACACGTCCTTTAACGAAGATGACCGCAAATGGTTACTGTCATCTATTCGAAACAAATACAAAGGATTGTCTAAAGAAACCAGTACATTAGTAAAACAGGGTACTACCGATGAGGGGCTTTGTTCAAAATTGTTTGACTGTCTGATCGATCTTGGTTTGGATCTTTCCTGTGCTTTACAACGTATAACATCAGGTTAGATTCTTGTGCCTTCACATATTTTCCTGTATTATATATAATTTCATTTTCCTGTTACTCACTGTTTGACATGGTAATGTTTCTCAAACGGAAACCGAATAAGTATGAGCTATTTGCATGTCCTCTTTTAGATATAGTCCTTGAGGCCACTTTGGTTCCAAATTCTAAATGATCTAATTATATCAGATACGGTAAATTGTTCGATTCTAAGAATGGCATATGAATTACAATAACTGTAAAAGAGTATGACCCATGGTCATTCAATATGATTTTCACTAAGTTATTTTAGAAGAGCCTAATTTCATCTAGGATTCCTAGTTTAAGTGTGGTTATAAAACTCCGCATGAAGTAAATTATGTACTCTACATATTCCAAATCATTATATTTCTTAACAGTAATGGTCATTGTATGCTCTTGGGTTGATTACTTTCAATCCGTCGACTGTAGGAAAGTTGGAGTTTTAAGTTTGTTGTAGTGTGCAAAATCAGTCAGTATCGGTGCTGAACCCATTTCAAAACTCTTAGAAAATAAAAATTAATATTATCATGCCTGGTTGCAATATTTTTCCAATCTTATGTAAAAGTTTGTTGGGACGTTTTGTGTCATATATGATGCATTATTCGGCTTGGTGTACTTAGCTTTCGATAGCTTTACTACTTATTCTCAAGAGGGTTATTTGAACCTGTAGTGCACGCTGTGCATACTTCAAAATTGCGTGCTACTTCACCAGATAAATGCGAAATAGTTAATGTGAAAAGACATGGGAGGATTGCTTCCATGTAAGTGTCTTTGGTAGACCATCATCTGTAATGCAGCCATCGAGTAGTGAATACTTTTATTAGAATGCCAGGTGAAATTGGATGATGGGAGAAGTATCGTGTTGTCATAATGTAAAGAGTAGTTGTCGTAGGTTGTTTTCTATTGGTACTCAAAACTCCCTTCATGTTTTCATAGAAATCATCCTAATAAGCAACCCGAGTTGTCGCATATTAGAACTCAAAACTAAAAGTGGTAACGGTATTACTGTCATTTTCGTTTTTCTTCTGCTACCCTAGTTACACGAACATAAAAGTCACTTATTTAAGATGAGATTTGTCCACTGTATCAGAGATTTTCTTGTTTTGCGACCGAAATCTAGCTTTATATTAACTGTCTTGATAAATTCAATATATTTTCGAACGTTTTTAATGATAATTTTTTCAAGTTAACAAGTTAAGCGTTGATGAGGTCACCACGTCGGGTGCTAAAACTTCTTGATACGATAGACAATCAAACTCCAATTGATAGGAGAGTGAACGACTTCCAATCGCTTACAACATCTTTTTACGTTCATTTCGTATTACTTTTTTGTACATAAGTATATTATCTCATTGCATCGAAAAACCTGTTCTCCTGGAGTCTATGCCAAGAAAAGCTCTATACAAGCTTGAATTTCTCAGTTTAGTTAGCGGGCTGGGAAGAGGATGGAAACGGTTTGCAAATTATTCACTTATTACAGAAACATTGGTTTTTGTCAACGTGCGTCACTCGTCACATAGTCGAGATATCCGTCTTTCAACCAAAGGGTGAGTTTACTGCGCAGCAGTTCGCACCGTCCTACATTATGGATGTGAAATATGTTCATTCAGAATAGAGGGTATTCATGAGCTTCTGGTATTTGATCATAGGTGTTTACCAAGTATTGCTCTTGCATTTCGGGACCATGGAGTAAGCTATGTTTGGGTTAGGGATAAACTACTAGATACAGGTGGGAAATCGATTTATGAGGTAGTAAATCATCCACTGAGATAGTTGGAACATGTGCTACGTATACCCAACCAGCGCCTACCTTGGAGGGTGATATTTTTTGGTGTAGGAGTACACGGGAAGAAAGGTGGGGGCGGCCAAACCAAACACACGTCATTATTCCAAAAAGTTAGTAACCATTGGACTGAACTATGTTAAAAGATGTAGACTACTTGGTTGGGGTCTACATGATTATCCTAACCAACGGTTAGGGACTTTGAATGGCATGGGTCTCGAATCGTATCTCCGATGCCTAATCTTTCCTATTACCACTGATACTGTTAATATCTCTACTATTCTGGGACTCGACCTGACGGTTTCATCTCGGTGTTAGTTAGTGTATGGCATTTTGAACCAATGTACATTCGTTTAGGTCCTACGTTATGACTAACTGACTGCAGAAACATATCGTTTTCATTATCAAATATTGCTGCTTCAAGAACAAACATACCTGTAATCCTTATTCTTACACAAAAATTTTCTATATTGTTCAATTCATTGTTGTTCGCTCGACATAGTTATGCTTTAATGAGGCTGAAATAATCAATCAATAACAAGTTATTTTGTCAACATTATTATCAATCTAATGGAATATTCGCATTCACGATCATTTCTTTATTGTCTTAATAATTCATTCTTCACTTTTACTTCAATTTTTCAGATTCGTCATCACATTCATTGACTTCTTCCGGGTTCTTATCGGGTTGTGGTGGTTCAGATAGTCAATACGATCTACTCATGGAGGCTTCTAATTCAGGATCACACTCAGGCAATCATAACAATGGTATGAACACTACAAAAGCAAATTATGGCGCACTATTAACCGTTCCGAATGCTGAAGTTAAATCTGGTTTATCAAACAATTTTTATAGCAGTCATCCCTACTGCCCTTATCCACTAAGTACATCATCTCACTTTTCATATAGAAGATTATCTGACATTCCTAGGGTATCTAACTACCATTCTTTACACTCTTCACAATACCATACTCAAATATCGTCAAATAATAATGACCAAGAAAATAAAACATCGGAAATTGCCGATCTAGGTACAAATCAGAACTTTTTTACAACCAAGGATTTTAATGATTTGACAACAGTTAGTTCATCTAGCCTTCTCACGTCCATTCGAAATTCAATCGCTGATACAAATTGCGGCAAGACTAATGTATCTTCAAATGTTGTTCACCAACAAAGGGTATCCACTTGCACACTAAGTGATTCAAGCTCAATCTCATCCAGTAATACAGACCTTGGTGTAAGTTATTGAAATGTGATTTCATTTTAAAGCAAAGAGATTAATAAGAAATCTGGTACTAATTTTATTATCACTAATTTATTCTACCAGGATAATTCGCTCGTATAATAGAATAAAAACTGGTAAACGGTAATACGTAAGAATCAATCCTAAATACTATCTGATATGATTTTTAGAAAAATACTGTTGTTAGGTTTATTTTTGTTAAGACAATTGTATTACTGGGGGGGAGATAGTGTGCTCTTTTGTGTCGGTTTCGGATTTATATCATATATTAAATGTTATAGACATTAATTTAAATATTTTATTTATTTTTTTAATTATAATTTTTAGGTTTGTATTCCTCACTCACCTACATCAATATTTTTGACTTCCACATCACCGGAACTTCTAAAAAATCGTGAGAATATCGTTACATATACTAGCGATTCTTCTCTTCAGTTTCCTACAGGAGCTAATGGTCAAACTGTCTCTGATAATTGTGAATCCCTGTCAACTCAACGTTCCGATCTCGTGAATGATCATCATCCATCATCACAAACCCATCTTTGTCAACAACTAAATGATCATTTTTCTCCGAATTTCCCTGAAGTCCAAGATAAACCATCTCATTCTATAATTCCAAGGAATTCGAATAGGTTAATAAATTCAAATGATATGGAACGTAATACATATTGTGTCACCGATGAGAATAATTTCTTAAATCCATCCTCTGGAATGACAGGTATATGTTTTGTACCTTGTATGTGTTTTTGAAGTAGTATACACATGTGAAATAAGGTAGTACCTTGCATATACTTATTTCCTGATCAAATCAATATATCAGTAACATCACAGATAAGTATCAGTGGAGCAGATCCCCAGTTGTAAGAATGCAAAAATTAACATCAAGTGCATTAATAAGGTTTTATCGAACGTGTTAGTCCTCAGATATCATATTTTAGAATCACTGGTAAATCAGATAACTGAAAAACCTAGGAAAATTCTATCGTTTAATATATATGTTAGACATGTAACGGGAACATAAATTTTTAAATGATGTAATATAGCTGTCATGATTTTCAGTATCTTCATGATTTTGATTGGCTGGCTGAAAAGGGTTCATATAATTACAACATTAATAATGAAAATAATCATGAGGAATAAACCGATTATGATAATCTTTACATAAACCTAAAATTCAAGCAAATAATATTCATTTTTAGCTGAATCTATAATCACAGTCATGCAATGAACATTATATATGTATATATATATATCCATTTATAGACTTCCATATAGGTAGTTAGTTATTCCAATAATTTACTTCCCATAAAAATATCATGTTCAACCTAAATAAGAGAATATGATTCAGTCACGAGATTTTGCCTAGTTTTCTGAATTAAGTAGTTATACACTATGCATATTTCCTTTTAATAATAACGTAATCATCTCGTTATTGTGCTGATTTTTATCGAATACTGACTGTTTAATATAACAGACTAAAAAATTTCAATGTGATATTCTTATTAACTGTAAAAATAACAAATTCAGGTTTCATTCTTTGATCTACTTTTAGACCGATTTATGAGATAATTCCAAATCATTCATTTTGTTGATGATTATTTTAAACTCTAATGGTATATTGTTTTGTATTTATGAATATTTTGTGCATTGAATCGATCCATCATAGCTTATTTTTATTTATTTCAACACACAAATATTGGTACAAGAGGGCACCAAATATATATACGTCACACCATATTTGTGTGTGTGTGGGCTGTGATACTGCCCGGGTGACCAGACCGAAGCAGGTGGTTTTCTTAGAGGGCCACACCCCGAGCCTTTGACCTAGGCAGTGGAGCATCGTGAGGAGATGCATTCCCATGGTAGCCGGTGACCAACGATTGGTTCATGCGCCATTTGTTCCCGCAGGATACTGGAGCCCATGTGAACCATTGATTTGGTTTGGGATCCGGTTAAGGCACCGGACATTCGCTTTTCGTCCTCTCATTTTTGTAAACAACAGTAGTACCACGAGAAGGCAGTGAGTAGGACTTCCCTGGTAGAGGCTGTATACGCGTGGCTGTGTGAGAGCATTTCGAGAGGGAGGGCGAATCCACCCCACTCTTGGCCATACCAGGGCATTTGAGGGCTCCATCATAGCTAATGCGAATCTTTAAATTATTGACAGTCTTGAAAAATTGGTTATATTAGTTATTTAATTTTATTAGTTATCCCAATCACTTCTGTGAAATACTCCATTAGTAATGACATAAATATAGATTGTATTCATAGCTACAAATTATTTTTCATTGTAAAGAAATAGTTTTGTTAAAATTTGATTAGACCTTGGTCTAGTTTTGCTTAACATGTCCTTCTGAGCACAGTTGACCCATTTTCATCATAATTTCAATTTACAATAATCTTTGTTACATTTTTGAACACTTTTAAACAATTTGGCATATCAATCAACATCTTAATGAACTCTATCGATTGCGTCATGTGTCACATATCCTTTAGGTTACTTCGTTTACTGTATTATATTTCGAAGCCATCGTAATTACTTGTTATATGATGTAATTGTTATTATTTTTTGTGTTGTTTTTTTACTCTTCAATCTAAAAAAAAATCAGTATTCTACTCATTTTACTATTTATCTTTAAGCTGTCCCATTCTGGCTAAAAAGCTTACGACTGCATAAATATGCCAGTCTATTCCAAAATTTGTCATATGAGAAGATGATGAATATCACTGATGACTGGTTGAAGGAGCAAGTAAGTTTTATCAGTTTTTTTAATAGCATTTCTACTTTCATATAGAACCGCGCGTTATATTTTTACTTGGGAAAGTTATATTGTTGGATAATTTAAACATCATAGTGAAAATTAATATTTTGTCAGTTTAAAAAAAACCTGTTCCGTTGCATGTTTTGTTTAAAATGTATGATGACTAAATTAAAAGGTATTATTTTAACTCAAGTTAGAAATGAAAACATTTATTTACCAAATGGCAAAATGGGAGTTTTCACTATATTAAAAATGAAAACGGAAACTAATCAAAGGATAGGTACCGAATTTCGATTGTAATAAGTTAGTGGCTGAAGAATACCCCCATGATCAGTGACATTTTCCGGTTCTTCACGACTCTGGTTGAAGTCCTAGAGATGGTCTCACTCAGTGTCTTAAGACATTATCAAACATGGCTTAAGATATAGTCCTATGGAGGTCCCGCAATAGTTTTTATTAGATTCTTCACAAGTAGTCACTTAGCTGGAGGAATATTTTCTACTTGTTCTTTTTAAAAATTGATTTGTTTCTATTACAATAATCTATTCTCTATATGTTTCCATTCAGTCATTTATTTATTTATTTGATTATGTTCACCCTCTCCCTCTTCTATGTCTTCACAATATCATTTCCTCATTTCTGTGAATTATATTTATTTTGGTGCCTATTTAAATATAGTGAATGAATAGAGTGAAAGAGAGAATATATCACTATGTAACGCGTATGTATGTACATACAAGGATTTTGCATAAATCATTCAATTCGCTTCTATAAACAGTCATTCAAGATGCTTGAGAAACAAGTTCAATGTAAACTTATTTTCACAGCCCCATTATTTGGATTTTCACATCCCGTTTTACGGTTTGTAGTCACATAAATACTTAGGCTACAAAGTTATGTGGACTTTTGTTTTGCTTCGATGTGTTAATTGTTTTCAGACATCATGGTGTTCCTGACCGTCTGTTGTTTTCGTCCCACTAATGCTTCTACTATAGATGTATACTTTGGTATAACAATAAACAATTATGGATAGTTCGTGACATACCCTCTTTATCTATTACTGTTAATGCCACATATCTGTGCTTCGTGAATCCCCTGACTTTTTCATTGTACTGTTTTTTTATATTTTTATTTCAACACAAATATTGGTACAAGAGGGCACCAAATATATATGCGTCACACCATATTTGTGTGTGTGTGGGCTGTGATACTGCCCGGGTACCCAGACTGATATAGGTCGTTATCTTGGGGGTACACACCCAGAGCCTTTGACCTAGGCAGTGGAGCATCGTGAGGAGATGCATTCCCATGGCAGTCGGTGACCAACGATTGGTTCATACGCCATTTGTTCCCGCAGGATACTGGAGCCCATGTGCACCATTGATTTGGTTTGGGATCCGGTTAAGGCACCGGACATTCGCTTTTCGTCCTCTCATTTTCGTAAACAACAGTAGTGCCACGAGAAGGCAGTGAGTAGGACTTCCCTGGTAGAGGCTGTATACGCGTGGCTGTGTGAGAGCATTTCGAGAGGGAGGGCGAACCCACCCCACTCTTGGCCAGATGTGATTGATGTCTTCTTGAAAAAAAACAAGTCAGTAAAAAGTTGTAATACTAATTTCTATTCTATTCTCTGACAAAACATTTTTTTGTCAAAACCATGATAAGCAAATATTTTCAATAAGATTTCAAGCATTATTGATGTTGCCAGGTGTACTGTTAACTCAATCCAAAACTATTTGACAGTGCAAAAACAGTTCTAAGTTTTATTGTAATCATTACTCAAACTTATGTCTTTTCTACTCAATTTGTTTTTCATATATATTTTTACAAAATATTTACGTACTCTGCTTACATTTATTATTATTATTTCTTTGTAGAATGTAACACAAGGAGCAAGAAATAAGATTCTATTAAGTATTGAGAAATTAAAGCACAGAAAATCTACTTTATGTTTAATAGAAAAACGTCTTTCTGATATACGATCGACAGATCAACTAACACAAACCATGTTACATTCATGTTTAACTGAAATTAAACATATTCTATTCACACCAATTAAACCGTGTCACGAAACAATCACATCACATTCTTTGCATTTAAATCAATTTAATTGTTGCTCGTGCTCTTGTTCACCGACTGCATCTTCATCTTCTATCTGTTCTTCATTTCCTTCTCGTGTTTCAATGAATTCAGATACATCAACGACAAAAAGTGCCATCACAATAACTGATTCTACTTGTCCACTAACTGTTTCACCTCCAATGGTCAGTATTAACACTGCTGTTTATTATACAAGGAATACACTTTTTGGAAATAATTATAATGACAATAATACTGACTGTGATAACTGCAGTAGTATAAATTCTATGAATAATAAAACAAATGATCCTAATATCTCTAATTATTACTGCTTTTGTCATACTAACGCTTTGTATGCTGAAAATAAATGTTATCTTAATGTAGAACAACCACAGTCTACTATGATGAGTGATATTAACCAAGTATTCAATGATAATAATAAGTGTTGGTCTCCTATAACTAATATACTTCCAAATGTTTCTTATGAGATTGACGATGATGGTAAAAATGGCAACTTACACAGTTCAACACTATCCCCAAATTTCAACAATGAATTGATTAGATCGAATCAAAATGAATGTGGTTACACTAGTGACGAATGTGTTGAACAGAAAAGAATTAACGATGTTGACAACATGGATAATGATAATATACCTGGACATATTATTGCATGTCTTACAAAAGGTTGTTACTGTTTTTTGTCGCTTCATTTCCATAATAGTAGTTTAAATGTGTTAGCGTTTTTATGGCAAGGTTGTTATCTACGGGCTGGGTTTGCCCATCCCTCCTCCTTTACTCGGGCTTTGGACCGGCACTAACCCTAGAAGAGCTGCAGGCTACACACCAAAGAAATACAGGTGAAGACAACCAGTGTAGTAACAGCCTCTGCAGCAGTAAGCCTCAACATACATAAGGGAAAAATCAAGATCCTGAAATACAACTCAGAGAACACCAACCCAATCACACTTGATAGAGAAAATATGGAAACTTCCACATACCATGGACAGCATCACCGATGAACAAGGAAGATCTGATGGAGATGTGAAGTGAAGGATTGGCAAAGCAAGGACGGCATTCCTACAACTGGAGAACATCTACGACTCAAAACAACTGTCTATTGACCAACATCACAGTTTGAATTTTCGATGTAAACATCAAGACTGTCCCATTGTACGGAGCTGAATCTTGGGGAACTACTACAACCATCATCAAAATGGTACAGGTATTTATGAACAATTGTCTATGCATGGTACTTAGTGTTCATTGGCCGGATACCATCAGCAACAGCATAATATGGCAAATAACGAATCAGCTTCCAGCTGAAGTGGAAGTTAAGGAAAGACTTTGGAGGTTGATAGGACATACATTACCGAAATTATCAGACTGCATTATGAGGCAGGCACTAACTTGGAGTCCTGAAAGCAAAAGGAAAAGTAGAAGACCAAAGAACATTACGTCTGCAATTTGAGGTTGATATCAAAAGAATGAATAGTAACTAGAACGGATTGTCCAGGGTAGAGTTGGGTGGACAATCTTTGTGGACACTCTTTGCTCCGCCTTGAGGAGTAACAGGCGTAAGTTTAAATGTGTAGTCTTCATAAATGAATATATCACTTTTTGATTTTATTCTTACTTATTGAAACATTTGTACAACGATGACTTGATGGTTAAAAGACTTAAGTTTTTGGGTGTTAAAATTGTATGTTTAAAATTTTCTTCATTGAATTCAATTTAGACAGACGAGTAGGTATCAGTCTTTTGTCATACAAAAAGTGTGATTCAAATCCAAATGCAGTTATTTCCACTGAATTGTTAAAATTACATTTGGATAGCTATGATAAGTGTCTGAATGTGGCTCAATATTTAGGGCTTCGTACTTTCAGCTACTAAAAAGAATGTTAAAAACCCTACTCCACAAATACATTTATAATTGTGATACTTTATTTTGCTGAGAGATTACTGTTGGGCATGTTGTTCAGTAGTATGCACTTAGTTTCTTCACTCTCTCTTAGTGATAATTGCATAAAAATGCTTAATTAATTTTTAACCTTGTTTACATTTAACCAACCGTATGTTTTTATATCCTATGAAAAAGAAATGTCACACTTTCGGAAGTACCAGCCAAGGATCATTTATTACTACAATTAAAAACTTGTGAACTCGTAATTCATTACACGATGAAGGTTTTATAAAATTATTATATTGATTTCCATATTTCATTCGTTAAGTGATAGCAAATTTCCTGTCTGCTAGTTGTCATCAAGCTCTCTTGTTCAGCTGTTTTCCTTTTTCAGTTGCAATCTTGTGTTAATATATGTCTTTTTTTTTCTTCCCTTAAGTATGCTGAAAAAACTACTATACTATATATTTTGAATTCACTTTTTCTTTCTTGAATTATTAATTATGTAGTATGTTCCAATCTATTGGTCACAGCTTATCCAAGTGTTAATTTATATGAGGAGTTTCTACAAATATTAGAAATTATTCTAAATCATGTTGTAAGTGAATAATATAAATGTTTATTATAAATATTTATTACTTATTTACATTATTGTAATTTTAAACATTTGATATCTGTATGTAGAGTGATCTGTTAAATCAATTTATAAACTGAACTACTATGATGGATAGTGGCTAGCAGTGGAATACAGGACGCGCGTTTCGTCCTATCTGGGACTCGTCAGCTGAATGGTACCTGCATCTCAGAGTTGATGTTCACTCTGGGACTCGAACCCAGTACCATTCGCTCCAAACGCCATCGCGTTATCCACTTAGCTACTGAGTCCTGATAGCCACTTGCTTGTGCAATGGGGTGAATTTCAATTCACTTGGTATTATTTGGCTTGTATCTTCCCACTGAGGTGCAGGTACATCCAGCTGTCGAGTTCCAAATAGGACGAAACGCGCGTCCTGGATTCCAGTGCAAGCCAATATCCATCATTGCTTACAAAAAGCTTGTGAATTAAGGCAATATCGAGGCATACGCACAGTATGCACATATGCCGATAACAGACTGATCAATTGCAGTCTTAAAATCTCAATGGGAAGACACAAACCAGATAATACCAAGTGAATTGAACTACTATGATTTTTGTTGAATTTTTAAAGAATATTTAGGAAATTCATGAATTGTTAAATACTGTTTATTAAGATAATGTAATAAACAAGAACAAAAGTGGGGACAACCGAATGTATTTGAGCACAAAATTACAGAACATCTCACTAAAATCTGGGAACCATATAATAAATCTTTAATTTGCAAACTATCAATCCATTGTCTCAAACTTGACTGCTTCTTTTGCGAATATCAGTCCATCATCGCAAGCAAGAAAAAGATCCTCATTTTTGAATTCACAATAGATGGCGAACTAAGTTCGTTGGATTTCAGGTCCATAGTGAAATTTCTGCAAATAAAATTAAGAAATCAAATCGCAAAACAAAAAAGTGTTATTTGAGCAATTCCATTCATAAGTGAATGTTCAAAGTATACATATCATATCAGACTTTTCACAATCTATATTATTTGATTGTTCCTCTGTCTAAAAAATCGTTTATACTATTTTATCTGTGTGATCAGTATGTAGGGAAAGTCTTTTCGATTTGCATAATCAGACTCTCTTACATGTTTTACTGTGCCATTTTCCTTGTGCAAATTATTGATCTCTTTGTTATCATTATCATCATCATATTTCAGGCTTTCACAGAACAACAAAAGAAACTTGTTTCGTTTTGGAAACATCGTATTATTGTTGTATATGGTCAATATGTTACTCATTCGTCTAATTCATCAAAGTCAAAATCTGATTTCCACTCTAATATTTATCCGCGACATATTCCACTGGTAAATCACCAAGACACTAGTCGCCTTCGTAAGTTACCAACTACTTTTATTGGTCAAGAACAACGACTAGGTTCTCATATAGGCTATAGAACTTTTCATGCAAACAATCTTATTCCTACTGTTTGTTTGCATAATACTCAGGATACTTCTTATTTTACTCAAGATGCCTCAGATGTAGATTATGCTCGAATAAATATGTCTTTAAATATCCCCTCAACCATTGAAGCTTCACGACGACATAGTGCTTCTGTTGGTGATTCCCGAAATTGCCTAGCTGTTGGCAGGCTAAACAACAGGCGTAGAATGCCTAGTCCAAATTCACCTTGTTTTTCAGGAAGAGGTGGTATGTCGGTGAATCTTCCATCAAATAACTCGTCTTTTTCTCATCACCATCAAGCATCTTCAGATATGGAATTATCTGGTTTCCCATCACAGTTACCAAAACCACGCTTTCATAGTCCATCAAGATTTGATCCTTCAACTAGCGTAACTCCGCGCAGAAATTTAATGCCCGTAGCAACAGCTCCTGTTACTAGAATGCCTTCACCGTCCGATGTTTGTCGTCATGGTATTTGTTATAATGATTGGTTTTCTAGTAACAGAGGTGCATTTCCAACGGCGCCTTCCCCATCAAGTGTTTCACCAATTTCGTTATGTGAGGGATCATGCCCAGAAAATATAACTTCTGACACGCAAATTACACAGAAACTGTCTCGAACGCCGAACATACCAACTTCAATATTACCATGCGAAAATGCTTTTCACAAGGTAAGTACTATCTGATTCTTTGTCTCATATAATTTCTGGTTTTTGTTCCCTTGTCAGAGCTCCCATTATGTAACCATAGCTTTTTGGTTAAATATTTTTTTATTGAAGTATGCTTTACATATTGCTGTGCCTCTTAATTACTGAAAGTAAACTGGGATACGGACTCTACTTGTCAAGCGTTACAATTACATTCACTCTGCTTTCTATCCATATGGTTTAAAAAGGTCAACATTTTCTCTAGCATTTTACTGTCCTGACATTTTTCTAAGCCCCAAGTTAATCAGCTTTCATCAAGGTATTTACAAACATATTTTACAATTCCGTATGTAGTAAATAATACGTACAAGGTGAAACAAAAATATATATAAAGAGTCCGAAACAAAAATAGTCGAAGATATTCAATAATTTCGATACAACCATTTTTTGAATTTGCTACACCGTAGTTCAGTTAATTTTAAGGTTTAAATCACGAACTGATATTCGCTAGTGGATCATTGAAAACCAGGAAGCGTTAGACAGTTATTTCATGCACGTGCATACAACCACTGCCAGAGAAGTCCTACACACTACCTCCTCGCGGCGAGGGTGTTGATTACGAAATTGAGAGGACGGAAAGAGAATGTCCGGCGCTTTTACCGGGTTGGTGGTGGGTACGGAGGGTCCACCTAAGGAAGTTGGAAAACCCTGATTCCAAACCAATGTTGTGCATGGACTCCAGTATCCTGAAAGAACAAATGGCGTATGAACCAATCGTTGATCACCGGCTACCATGGGACTGCATCTTCTTATGTTGCTCCATTGCCTTGTGGATCAGACCTTTAGGTCAAGGACTCCGGGAGTGACCCCTTAAAAAACCACGTGCTTCGGTCTGGGTAGCCAGGCAGTATCCCAGCCGTTACACGAATTGAATGGCTTATGTGGCGTATATGTATTTGGTGTCTCTTGTACCAATGTTTATGTGTTTAAATAAATAAATTACATGACTCTCCAGCAATGTTTATCTAGCAACCCCAACCTCTTCTATCGAACTCCTGACCTTCAGTTTTGAGCGTGAACACTTAACCTCTGAACCTTTTATCCGGTACCTGTTGGTGTATGTGCCTAACCCCAATGAATTTATGAGACTGTGCAACCGATTTCCTCTGCCTGTCGTGGATGGGCTGCCTTTTTTTCGTTGGACAGGACTGTTCTCTGGGATTGTCTATTGAAGAAGGGTGTGCCTGAAAAGTTTATTAACATCTTAAAAGCCCTATATACAAACACCTCAGGTAGAGTGAGGACATACAGCCACCTTTCTCCATTGTTCCATTCAAGCAGTGGAGTAAGACAGGATTGCCCGATCTCACCATTCTTCTTCGACTTTGCCATCAACGACATTCTGGAAAACGTTCTGATGGGTGTAAGTAATTGCGGTGTGAATCTGTTGACTGGAGAAAGACTTTTCGACCTTGTGTACGTGGATGATATTGTCTTACTGTGCGATAATGCCCAAGGCATGCAATCCGCACTTAATCAGTTGGCAATCAGTGTCCGTAAGTATGGTATGTGCTTTGCATCTTCGAAATGCAAAGTACTTCTACAAGACTGGCAGGATTCTAATCCTGTACTCACCCTGGATGGTGAGCGTATAGAAGTAATTGCGAAATTCGCATATCTAGTTAGTTGTGTAAGTGTTGGTGGTTGCGTGAGTGATGAGATCGATTCACGTATAATGAAAGCCAGATTGGCTTATGCCAGTGTGGTCCACCTCCGGCGCTTTCATGATGTCAGTCTGGCTGTAAAAGGTCGGATCTATAACGCTTCGGTGAGAGCAGTTTTGTTCTATGCTTGTGAAACCTGGCCTCTCAGAGTTGAGGATGTTAGATGACTCTCTGTGTTTGATCATCGTTGTCTCCGTAGGATTGCTGACATTCAGTGGCAACACCGTGTTAGTAATGCAGAGGTTCGCGCTCAAAGACGATAATCCAATTGATGTCACCATCTTGAAACATCGACTTCGGTGGCTTGGACATTTTCTGCGAATGTCGTCCCAGAGAATTCCACGTCGTGCATTATTTGCCGACTCTGAGACTAGTTGAGAAAAGCGGAGAGGTGGTCATTGTATGACGTGTTGTCGTAGTATGAAAGAAATCTGCAAAGGACTGGCTTGTGTTGGTCCTTTACAACACCTTGGCTGGGGTCCGAAAGATGGTACAACACAGTGGCTAGAGACGTTATCAGATATGGTTCAGAATAGAAGCCAGTGGCGATCTTGCTATAATCTTCTTTTGCTTTCTTCATAAAATGTGACCGTGACTTTTTTAACTGAAAGAATTCTTTCTGGTTGTATCTTTCTGTTTCCCCCATTTTTATATTATTTCACTACCAGACACTAATTTGTGGTTGTTATTATTCTTTTTTTCTTTCTACACGCACCTTGCATTCTTCATCTCTTCCCATTCTCATTATTATTGTGTGGCGCATATGTATCTGGTTCCCCCTTGTGCCAATATTTATGTGTTCAAACAAATAAATATCTGTCGTAGATAACTCATGACTAAACCCCACTAGTCCATGACTTATCACCAGTCCTTCAGGAATTACATTTTGAAGCTATTCATTAATGGGCACTTGATGATCATTAGCATATGGTTTCGTGATTTATATTATATAAATTCTATAATCTTCACCTTCTCTATACTAGTAACAATTTTATATTTCAAAGTTTTTTCACGTATTTTTAAGGTACACCAACTGTTAACATTATAATAAATAGATATAGGCTTTTTAGGTTACACCGCAGGTTGACTTTTTCTAGAAAACCATTGAAAAACAAAAAGCACTACATTGCACCATTGCATACCCATTTTTCCATCAGGAGTCAAACTTAAAACTCACTGTTCACAAAATTCGTGGTACCTCTAGACCACTGACTTAGCATCATAATAGTTCATATTTGTAGTTTAAATAAAAAGCAGATGTCCTGTCCCACCTGGTTTCCGATGATTATCCAAGTAAAGTTAATATGTGGTATAAAAATTAACAATCTCCACAAAACTCATATCCTAATAAAAATAGGATAATCTCTTATTTTCATAGTACTGTGTATGTTCGAATTTTGTTAGGTAGAGTTTGAACTTTGCTATTTTCAATTGTTTTTTCTTCACAAATGTAATTCTTACTGTTTTATTGTGTTAATACAGACTTATAGTTCATGCTTATGCACACCTACTAATAAAGCAACCACACCTCATACATTGTTGCCTTTAAATTCACCGAATCATTTAAAAAGCTTGCATCAGCATATTTTTCCTAATTATTGCGAAAATTCTGGAGGTTTCTTGACTTCAAATTATCCATCAATCCCATGTATTCCTAATCCTATCGTAATTGGAAGTGCTTATCATACATTTGGTTCATCATTTGGAGAGAGTCCTTCACAAAGTGTTTGTCATTCTAACTGTTCGACAACAATAAGTTCATCACAACAAACCGACTCAAAACTTCCTGGGATTAGTTGTTGGTCGACTGATCCCTATTCACATCAAATTAATCGAAAACAAACCGAATATCATGAAATGCCTCAATGTATGCATAATATTTATGATTTAAATAATAATAATACTAATGATAATAATAATAGTAATAATGATTTGTTAGTGTTTGTGGATAATTATATCGCAACTGCAGAGAATAACATGATCGGAGATCCATCAGATTCTTCAAATGATCGAATTAATCGAGATTTAGATCTACTCACACGTAAAGTAACGGAACATGCTATTGGAGGTATGCATTTCTCTTGTATATTTTTGTAATGCTTTTTTTCAATCTTGTTCTATGTTATGATTAATTATCTCCTAAAATACACCGTTTATTTTGTTAGTTTAAAAGATCCGAGTTAAAATTATTGCCAAACTGATAATATAGTATCTCTATGAAATTAAAATACCGTTACATAGGTAATCCGTTTTTGAATCACACTCACTGAATATTACCTTCCATAGCTAAATACATTTATTGCTGATAAGTGTCAACCAGTTTCGTCTAGACATTAAGTTTGTTAGTTTTTTATTCGTCCATTTAATAAAACATTTTGCGTATGTGTTAACCAATTATTGCTTATGCCTGTTGCCCCTCGAGGAGGAGCATAGCCGCCCACCAGCATTCTCCATCTAACTCTGCCCTGGACTATCCTTCCCAGTTGCTATTCATTTTTTCATGTATACTTCCAATTCCCGACGTATTGTGTTCTCTGGCCTTCTTTTCCGCTTCCCTTCAGTATTCCATGCAAGTGTTTACCTCGTGGTGTGGTTTGGTGATTTCCGTAATGTATGTCCTATCCACTTCCATCGTCTTTTCCCATTATCCTCCTCAGCTGGAATCTGGTTTGTTCTCTTCCATAGTAGGCTGTTGCTGGTTATTGATGAATTATTGGATAAACAATAATCCTGACGGTTTTATTATATATAGAGAAATAACAGTTGAAATGTTAACATTTCCAATAGATCTACAATTTAAACTTATCTGTTGTAGCTATGTAATGTGTTTGTTCCAGACCGTTGACATAACAGTAAAAGATTAATGTATCGTCTCATGATCTTGCAATCGTGTTAGCCAATCATATTTTAGTAAATATAATTAGGCTTTAAATTTTCCTCAAATTCATTAAAGTAACTGTTTATGATATCTATCCACAAGTCATTATGGCTTAACCTTACAGCCCATTTTGTTGGTAGACATGTTTTGAAACCTATACTGACAGCTTATCGTCACATTATGGGCTTCTATCCAACCTGTTACTTCACCACACAGTACTGTACGTCAAGTAGTACTTTGCGCTGCTTAAGCATACGTAACACGTGTCTCAGTCACATCTGGTAAATGTTTACAGCCTCTTCAGTCCGATTGCCGTTCCTATCCAGCCATTTACGTTTAAGCTCTGTATTGTTCATTCGGGTGTTCTGTTGTTAAAATTATTACGACCCAGCTATTCCTATTGCTTAGTATTCTTGGACACCAATTCACTCGACAAGGCCAAAATCAGAACACGGTTGAACAGGAACGAAATTATATTATTTTCTGAACAAAAAAGCTAGAGAAACTGTATAGAGGTGAAGAGCACCGTTTAAAGTTGACAGTTCTATCGACAGTTTGAAATAAACTTGGTCTCAATCAATAATATTTAAGCTAAAGATCATCTGTTCTTCATTCCTCGGTAATACGTTTTTCGATTATGGACACTAAAATGAAACTAATGATTGCAGTCTCCAAGTCAAGGCATACGTCCACAGTTCAGCGTCGACGCGTTCATGTTCCGAAACCTAACATGAGTTGAACATTTGACTACGACAAGCCATTCTAATTACTAAATCAAGGCAGCAACCACGATCGCCTTGTATTCACAATTAGAATCGAGTATTAGTAGTTTGTATTCTTATTACGCGTGTCACTCATATAGTCTTGTTTATTGTTCTGTTTACTTTTGTATGCGTATATTTTCCTTCTTTTTCGTTTAGGTTTCGATTCTGTGACAGATTAAGTGATGCTGTCCTACTGGATATTAGATAAATACCTACGTTTTCGTCTAGGTTCAGTTGATGCCACTTACTATATGATCAATTATTCATTTTTTGAATTATAATCTCTTTTAATACGCTTTTCATCCTTGTCAGTTTGTGTTCTAAATCTGTTTTAAGTTGAATTATAGTAATTGTTTTCTTTTTATCTATCTTTGCAATGATATTATTTTTTTCTGTTACTCATTGTTGTAACCTAGTACTACTTGTGCTCTTTTATGATATTGAAGAGTCTAACTTATCATTACTTTATTTCTTCAATTGTTATTATTATTATTATGCCTATTGTCACTGTTATTCTTATTACTTTACAATAAGTCGTCCCAGGATTTTGCAAAATGCGCTTGTCAATCTTTTCTAATTTATCATTATCGCTTGCAAATGTCCAATTTTAGTAAATGATTTTGTCGGCTGGTATCGACATTTATTACTAATTATTTATTTGTTTCTAACTTTAGATACTTTGCACTGTGTGTGTCCCTTACTTGGTTTGGAAAGTTACTTGTTTTAATTTGTTAAGGCGGGTCCTTTAAAATATGATTCTTGTCCCTTTCCTCTACCCAATGTTTACGTGAATATATATGCATTTGTATGCAAAAAAATACAGACATACAGGTATATCTAGCTTCTCAAAGTTTCTCTCTGGCTATTTTTGCGTTCGTTAGTGCTTAAGACACACATTACATTCAGCGACTACATCAGCAGGATTAACTTTAACACTGGGCGTTAACAGAATCATTTAAGTGGTCACGGGGCACATCATCAGCCAGATAATTTCACAGAAGGCTAACCTTGTGTGCCTGTCAATTACTAGTTCTGAGTTCTGCGTTGAAGATATCGAACAAGCTAATGGCCATTCCCAGTTGATAAGAGAACAGAGCATAATTGGTACTCCCATGCTATTTACGATGGACTAATAAGTTATGTACTTAGTGCTATTCGAGGTCTACCAGAAAAAAGGAAGATATTCAACAAGCATCAGGTGACAAGCAATTGATTACAAAAACGTCTAGATTTATCATAAATGGACAATAACCTGAAACTCTTCAGAGAGTGCTCAAGCAACATTGTAATCGTGAATTATTTTGTTCCATGAACGTCCGTTGAAGAACGAGTGGATATTTCTGAATCCCTTAAATCCTACAGCACGTCCACAAAGTTCAATGTATTAGTCGTTCAAAGTCCTTTTTGGCCGTTTACTGATCAGAGGACTGGAAATTGTGAACAGCAGCTCTGAGTGCCAACTAAACAAAGTAGTATGAGTACATTGACTACATGTATAGAAACCATGTGTCTCATTGTACACTGCCTTGCAAGCTTACCAGACTGCGTAATTGTGGATTCTCGCTCGAAATTTTCTGAGATAGACTACACAATTCGGAAAACTATTGACAAAACTCTTCAGACTTTTATAAATTCTCTATTTTAACGGATGGTATCAGATAGCTGGTCGCTTTTCACAGAACAACCTAAAGAACTCAGCGAACCATGTTCATTTCTCGCTATATGACAGTTTAACGGGGATGAGAGGCATTTCATCCAGGCATTCAAATGTGCGCTCTTTAAGTCCAAGTGAATTCGTAAAGGACAGGAATTTGTAAATAACCTTCTACTAAATCCAGTGAGAAGTTAGGTTTATTTACATTCCTGTGTCCACGCTACATATCCTTTTCCCTACACAGAATGATGGAACACATTCTTTTTTAAATAACATTAGGTACACCCAGTGTTGTATGCTAAAGGTTATAATCAAAACCTAAAAGTCTCTCGCTAACTGCGTTATCTGACGGCGGTATAAGTGGTAAGTTTTTGTCTTCACTTGCATAATGAGACGTCTGAAACATGTTCTTCAAATACTTTCGTATTACATCTTTTATACGTACGATAGTACTAACGAGATTTGTCGACAGGATGTTTGAGAAGTGAGTAGTACTATAAATCACCTATGTGGGATGATTGGGGGCTTACTCTGGTTAAACGAGAATGGTGTGCTGGACCAGCTAACTTGGAAGTCAAACCTCGCGTCACCAACTAACGTGAATCACCCCTTCGTCGTATCAAGGTATCGTGGATGCTTTGAATGCCGTGCAACACAAAGGACGTTATTACATAAATATATTGGTTAAAGTAGCTACAAGTGGAAGTGTAACCTCCACTGCGTGGTCCAATCCATTTCGTACGATTATCTGATGCGCATTGGTTGTCCTTGACTTTGATAGGGATTGATGGTCTATTCAGTGACCCAACTGCCGGATGAATAGGCTAGTGCTCAGTGACATTTCACTGGCTCTACAGGACATATATATTATTGATATCATTCGACCGTAATAGAGTCTGACCGCACACAACTAAACTATATCACAGTCACAAAGATCGAATTTTCGAACGTAGTGTTGGACGCAGACATGAGTGAATAAACCCTAATTGCACCAGACACATCGAGTCTCACTAGTACCAGGAAGCTATTGTCTATACACCATAATTTACTGCCACAGTAGAAAATAAATCCACAGAATAAATATTCAACGTCTACTCTGACCTTATTGGTTATGCTCGACACGCCCTACCTGAAGATGCTTGGTCAATCATCCACACAAGAGCACGATTTGATTCGCTCCATTCCACATCCTTTTCAATACCTAGTTAGTTTGGATCATTTCTTGATACACCAACTATCTAGTATATCGCGCAGACAATAATATTTTCGAGCCCTGAATATCCGCGTGTTATTTACTGTATAAAGTAGATTGTACTACGATAAATTGCGCGCAGTATTGACATGAAAATATATTGAATTCATTAGTAGCGACCTCATAAGTCCTAGTTTAATGTACAAAAAAATTTACGTGCAGGGAAATTTTGATGTTAAGCAGAAACTACAAAAAAAACAGATTCTCTTCAACATTTTGTAGATGGGCTTCTAGTTCAGCTATGGCCACTTTCTTTCAACTCTATGTTGGGATGGTATATCCCCAAAATTCATATTTGTAATTTTATCATATCGATTGACTCATCGATTAAATATTTGAATGGAAGTCAAATGATAAACTTATCGATTAAATATTTGAATGCATGTCGATTGATGAACTGAATGAGTCATGTTTAAAGAAACATTTTAATATGACAATATCGATTATATATATAAATATATTTGTATACGTTTGACTTGTGTTTGAGTGTTCGCTTGCTTGCTTGCTCGCTCGTCTTCTGACTGTTTGCAGAATATATTTTCCATACCAAGCCTGGACTTCTCCTTCTAGATAGCGAGGCTGGGACGCGTCAATAGTTATATCACTGGTCTTTGGTCACTGAGTATTGTTCTCGTTCGCAGTCAAAGTGAACTCGTGAAGCTTCAAACCTAACAATTTGGCGACGGGGATTGGATTGAAACATGGATCCTTCTAAACTTGAATTATTACTCGAGCAGCAGATGAAACTTATTCAAATGTTAGCAGATGTAAAGCTCACGTCTAATGCCCAACCAAGCCGTTCCAATCCTACTACTACTGTACCATCAGTTGATGGTATCGCTAACAGTATCTCCGAGTTTCATTACGATCCAGAATCTAATGTCACGTTTGATATGTGGTTTCGACGTTACGAAGACTTATTCAAATTCGACTTTGCTAGTCAGGATGATGCTTGGAAGGTCCGCTTGCTGCTTTGAAAGTTGGGTCCTAGTGAACTAGACAGGTATTGCAACATAATCCTGCCTCTAAACCCACGCGATCGTTCATTCTAGGACACTGTCCAGTCATTGAGCCAACAATTCGGAGACAACTCCTCACTATTCAATGCGCGTTATCGATGTTTGAAGCTTACTATGAACGAAGATGATGATTTTCTCACACATGTGGGTATCTTCAACCGAGAATATGAACCCTTCCGGTTGAAGTCGCTTACTGAAGATCAATTTAAAGTATTCATTCTCATCTGCAGCCTTCAATCGCAGAAGTTCAATGACATTAGAACACGTTTGCTAAGTCGATTGAACCAAGACCCAAAACTAACTCTTAATGATACTGCAAATGAATATCAACGTCTAATCAATCTACAGCGTGATACTACAATGGTCCAGCGTGGTGGTTTAGATCGTACCGAAGTTCACATGGTCCACCAATCACTCAACTCGCATAAATCTGCCCCAGTGACATCTAGTTCAGGTCGACAGACAAAAACAAATCCTTCTGCTTTATGCTGGCACTGCGGTGCATGGCATTTTGTTCGATACTGTCCATATAAGCAACATCAGTGCAGGAAATGTAATGCGGTGGGTCATAAAGATGGTTTTTGCCGAAAAAAGAAGCCGAGCAGCTCCAGAGTTACCAGAAAAACCAACGCCTAGATCCAACACGAATTCGTTGAGTCTAATAGCAAGCTGTGAGAACTCAACGCCAGTTGAGAGGAAATGTATTACCCTTAATATTAATGCCATCCGTTTAAGTTGCAAATGGACACTGCGTCTGACGTAACGATTCTCTCACGAAAATAATGGATCAGAATGGGAAGACCACACACGGTACCAACGACACAAAAACCGCGAACCGCATGTGGTAATTATCTACGTTTGTTGGAATGACTAGGTTGTAAAGTGTCTTTTCATGATTCGACGTTTACCGGGTTATGTTACATCACACCAGCTGATCTTGATCTACTTGGGTTAGACTGGTTTAACCGGCTACATTTAGCTGACGTTCCGCTAAGCACCATATGCCATCTGGTAGAACCTGAAGCATATTCGAAAGAACTGATGACGGAGTTTTCAACCATTTTCCAGCCTGTATTGGGTCAGTGCACTGCTATGAAAGCAACAATTCGGTTGAAACCTGGAGCTAAACCTGTCTTCCGTCCGAAGAGACCAGTGCCGTACGCAGCATTATCGAAAGTTGATGAAGAACTTAACCGCCTTCAACTACATGGAGTTATTACACCTGTTTCTTATTCTGCCTGGGCAGCACCCATTGTGGCTATTAAGAAGGTTAATGGCACAATCCGAATATGCGCAGATTTTTTCACAGGTCTTAACGCAGCTATCGAACAACATCACTACCCACTGCCAGTCCCTGCAGATTTGTTCACGATGTTAAATATTGGGAAGTTTTTGCAAAGTTGGATCTTGCTGATGCCTATCTACAAGTGGAAGTGGCTGAAGATTCGAAAGAGTTACTTACCATAAATACTCATCGTGGCTTGTTTCAGTACAATCGCCTACTATTTGGTGTTAAAACGGCTCCATCTATTTTTCAGCAACTAATGTGTACCATTCTATCGGGGATCCCGGGGGTCTCAACTTATCTCAATGATATCTTAATTGTTGCCACATCGTTAGAACAGCTTAGAGAACGCACGACAGCTGTACTACAACGCATCAGCGATAAAGGATTCCGGTTACGCCCAGAAAAATGTCAGTTTTTCTTGAAGTCAGTCAAATACTTGAGATTAATCTTTGATGCCGCAGGTCACAGACAAGATCCTGAAAACATCCGAGCTACAAAAGTGATGCCGACTCACATTAATATCTCTGAGCTACGATCATTCCTGGGACTAATTAGCTACTACTCAGCTTTTGTTCCGTTGATGCGTGACATACGCGCCCCGCTAAATCATCTTCTGAATAAAAATACCGGCTGGAACTGGACAAAAGAATGTGAAGCTGCATTTTGCAAGCTGAAAACGATCATAATCTTTGAACTGTTGCTGACGCACTACGATCCGTCCATGCACATCATTGTTGCTGCAGATGCTTCAGCTTTTGGACTGGGTGCTGTCATTTCACACCAGTTCCCGGACGCAACAAAGAAAACTATTATGCATTCATCTCGCACATTAACTTCAGCGGAAAGAAAGTACAGTCAAATTGAGAAAGAGGCTCTGGCCCTTGTGTTTGCAGTACGCCGTTTCCACAAATTCTTGTACGGTCAAAGATTCACTCTTCTCACTGATCACAAGCCTCTTCTCACAATTTTCAGTTCAAAATCTGCTGTTCCAGTCCATTCTGCAAACCGTCTCCAACGATAGGCTTTGATACTTCTGCGTTATGATTTTGGCATTCAGTATCGACGCACCCAACAGTTTGGTCGGGCTGACGCCTAGTCACAGCTTATCAGCGAACACCCCACGGCCGACGAAGATGCAGTTATTACCTCCCTAATGACAGGACTACGCGCAGTGTTAATTGACAACCGCTATTCGTGTTTTGCCAGTCTCAGCATCTGAAATACAATCTGCATCCAAGAATGACTCCATCACAAAGAGAGCGATGAAATACGTCACCAATGGCTGGCCGCCAAATAGACTCGATGGTGACTTGAAGCATCTTTACCACCGTCGGGACTCATTATGTATCGTAAACGAATGCTTGATGTTTGGAGATAGAGTAGTGGTGCCAGAGTCCCTAAGATCAAGGGTGCTAAAGCAATTCCACACTGGTCATCCTGGCATAAAACGAATGAAATCCATCGCTAGAAGCTATGCTTAATGGCCCCTCATGGACCAACATATTGTGAATTTAGTAGGCAAGTGCACACAGTGTCAGCACGCAGCTAAGTGTAACGCGAAAGTACTGCCGGTCTCATGGCCACAGCCTGAGTATCCCTGGTCCAGGATACATGTCGATTTCGCAGGCCCAATTAATGGAATCACCTATCTAGTCGTTGTTGACGCCTTTTCGGAATGGCAAGAAATTGTTCCCGTCATGCCACCAACGACAACTCAAACGATGCAACTTTTGACAGAGATGTTCTCTCGCAGCTGATTACCGGATATAATCGTTTCCGATAATGGTTTGCAATTCACCTCAAGTCAATTTCAAAAATTTTGCAAACGCCTATCTATCAAGCATTTCCGCTCTCCACCGTACCACCCACAGTCAAATGGTCAAGCAGAAAGATTTGTGGATACATTCAAGAGAGCTCTAATGAAGTCGATAGGGGAGAGGACGCCAGTAGAAACACTGCAGAGTTTTTTGTTTGTTTACCGAACAACACCTAGTGATATTCTACCACAGCAGAAGTCCCCGGCAGAGATCCTGATGGGATGGAAATTGAGGACGATCCACAGTCTCATGTGCCCAAGAACCACACCACCACCATCTCAGACCAAATCTCAGAAGCTTCCAGCGTACGAGGTTGGATGTTTCGTGTTCGCTCAAGACTACAGAGCAAATCATGGTCCTTGGATCGAAACACGTGTGGTTGGAAGACTAGGCCAAGTTATGTACGAGGTAAAGGTGGGAGGAGTCTGTTAGGTTTGAAGCTTCACGGGTTCACTTAGACTGCGAACGAGAACAATACTCAGTGACCAAAGACCAGTAATCTAACTATTGACGCATCCCAGCCCCGCTAACTAGAAGGAGAAGTCCAGGCTTGATATGGAAAATATATTCTGCATACAACCAGAAGCGAGCGAGCAAGCAAGCAAGCAGCAGCGAACAGTAGTGAACGCTCAGACACAAATTAAACGTATATATATATAAATATATAAAATCGATATTGTCATATTAAATGTTATTTTTAAACATGACTCATTCAGTTCATCACTCGACAGGCATTAGAATATTTAGTCGATAAGTTCATCATGTGACTTCCTTCCAAATATTTAATCGATGAGTCAATCGATATGATAAAATTACAAATATGAATTTTGGGAATATACCGTCCAAACACTCCTCCCTTTTTAATAGCGTGCTTTTCTGGGGTCGACTTGCATTTTGACTGTAGTTCGCCGCTGACGGAGAGGCCACCTTCTGGGACGGGGATCAGCTTGCTGTCGAGCTTCTTGTGATGGGGCTGCAGGTAAGTTGAAAATATCAAGCAAGATGTCGAGGGGAAGATTTACTCCCTTTGATGGGTGGTCTGGGGCAATCCGCTTACGTAGTTGGTTTCGGTGTCTAGTCCACGTGTCTCTTCCCACCTTTACCTCGTACATAACTTGACCTAGTCTTCCAACCACACGTGCTTCGATCCAAGGACCATGATTTGCTCTGTAGTCTCGAGCGAACACAGGGCATCCAACCTCGTACGCTGGAAGCTTCTGAGATTTGGTCTGAGATGGTGGTGGTGTGGTTCTTGGGCACATGAGACTGTGGATCGTCCTCAATTTCCTTCCCATCAGGATCTCTGCCGGGGACTTCTGCTGTGGTAGCATATCATTAGGTGTTGTTCGGTAAACAAACAAGAAATTCTGCAGTGTTTCTACTGTCGTCCCCTCCCCTTTCGACTTCATTAGAGCTCTCTTGAACGTATCTACAAATCTTTCTGCTTGTCCATTTGACTGTGGGTGATAAGGTGGAGAGCGGAAATGCTTGATCGATAGGCGTTCGCAAAATTCTTGAAATTGACTTGAGGTGAATTGCGAACCATTATCGGAAACGATTATATCCGGTAACCCGTTGCGAGAGAACATCTCTGTCAAAAGTTGTATCGTTTGAGTTGTCGTTGGTGGCACGACGGGAACGATTTCTGGCCATTTCGAAAAGGCGTCAACAACGACTAGATAGGTAATTCCATTAATTGGGCCTGCGAAATCGACATGTATCCTGGACCAGGGATACTCAGGCTGTGGCCATGGGACCGGCAGTATTTTCGCGTTACACTTGGCTGCTTGTTGACACTGTGTGCACTTGCCTACTAAATCCACAATATGTTGGTCCATGAGGGGCCAATAAGCATAGCTTCTAGCGATGGATTTCATTCGTTTTATGCCAGGATGACCAGTGTGGAATTGCTTTAGCACCCTTGATCTTAGGGACTCTGGCACCACTACTCTATCTCCAAACATCAAGCATTCATCTACGATACATAATGAGTCCCGACGGTGGTAAAGCTGCTTCAAGTCACCATTGAGTCCATTTGGCGGCCAGCCACTGGTGACGTATTTCATCGCTCTCTTTATGATGGAGTCATTCTTGGATGCAGATTGTATTTCAGATGCTGAGACTGGCAAAGCACGAATAGCGGTTGTCAGGTAACAATGCGCGTAGTCCTCTGTCATTAAGGAGGCAATAACTGCATCTTCGTCGGCCGTGGGGTGTTCGCTGATAAGCCGCGACAAGGCGTCAGCCTGACCAAACTGTTGGGTGCGCCGATACTGAATGTCAAAATCATAACGCAGAAGTATCAAAGCCCATCGTTGGAGACGGTTTGCAGAATGGGCTGGAACACCAGATTTCGAACCGAAAATTGTGAGAAGAGGCTTGTGATCAGTGAGAAGAGTGAATCTTCGACCGTACAAGAATTTGTGGAAACGGCGTACTGCAAACACAAGGGCAAGCGCTTCTTTTTCTATCTGGCTGTATTTTTTTTCTGCTGGGGTTAGTGTGCGGGCTGCATGCATAACGGCTTTTTCTGACGCATCCGGAAACTGGTGGGAGATAACAGCGCCAAGGCCATTCGCTGAAGCGTCTGCAGCTACGATGATCGGCATGGCTGGATCGTAGTGTGTCAACAGCAATTCTGAACTAATAATGGATTTCAGTTTACAAAAGGCAGCGTCACACTGTTGAGTCCAGTTCCAAGAGCTGTTCTTATGCAGTAAGCTATTCAGTGGAGCGCGAATATCATGCATCGATGGAACGAACGCTGAGTAATAGCTGACAAGTCCCAGGAAGGAACGTAGCGATGAGACATTAGTGGGGGTTGGCATCAGTTTGATAGCTCGGATATTCTCAGGATCCGGCCTGCGGCCGTCGGCGTCGAAAATGAACCCCAAGTACTTTACCGACTGCAAATAAAACTGGCATTTCTCTGGGCGTAACCGGAAACCGTTGTCACTGATGCGTTGCAGTACCAATGTCGTGCGTTCTCGTAGCTGTTCTAATGTCGACGCAACAATTAGAATGTCATCCAAATAAGCCGCGACTCCCGAGATACCTGACAGAATAGTATCCATTAGTTGCTGGAAAATTGATGGTGCAGTTTTGATCCCGAAAGGTAGACGGTTATATTGGAATAAACCACGATGGGTATTGATAGTTAACAGCTCTCTTGATGCTTCATCTATTTCCACTTGCAAATAAGCATCAGCTAGATCCAGCTTAGCGAAAAATCTTCCCCCATTCAGCATGGTAAATAGGTCTGCGGGAACAGGCAGGGGATAATGATGTTGTTCCAAAGCTGCATTGAGACCTGTTGAAAAGTCAGCACAAATACGCGTCGTGCCGTTGGCTTTCTTAATAACCACAATAGGTGCTGCCCATGCAGAGTAGGAAACGGGAGTAATAACTCCTTGTTGTTGAAGGCGGTTCAATTCTTCATCTACTGTTTGTAACGTTGCATAAGGCACAGGTCTCTTTGGGCGAAAAACAGGTTTAGCTTCAGTTTTCAATCGAAGTGTTGCTTTCATGGCAGTGCAGCGACCCAATCCAGGTTGGAAAATAGTTGAAAATTGCGTCATTAGGTTTCTCGTATATGCTTCCAAGTCATGTGGTTGTTGTCGAAGTTGGGGTTGTGATACCAGGTTGCATATGGTATTCAACGGAACATCAGCTAAATTTAAGTGATCGAACCAATCTAACCCAAGCAAATTTAGATCAGCTGGTGTTATGTAGCATACCCCAACAAATGCCAAATCACGGAAAGTAACTGTACATTCCATTTGTCCAAGCAGGTGAAGGTAATTACCACACGCAGTACGAGGCTTTTGCGTTGTACGCTGCAAGTTTGGGTTGCCCATTTTGGTCCACGTTTTACGAGAGAGGATAGTGACATCTGATGCTGTATCTATTTGCAATCTCGATGAATGCCCATTAATATTAAGGGTAATAAATTTCCTCTCAACTGGGGTTGAGTTCTCACAGCTTGCTATTAGACTCAACGAATTCGTGTTGGATCTAGGCGTAGGTTTTCTGGTACCTCTGGAGTTGCTCGGCTTCTTTTTTCGACAAAAACCATCTTTATGACCCACCACATTACATTTCCTGCACCGATGTTGCTTATATGGACAGTATCGAACAAAATGCCATGCACCGCAGTGCCAGCATGGAGCAGAAGGATTTGTTTTTGTCTGTCGACCTGAACTAGATGTCACTGGGGCAGATTTATGCGAGTTGAGTGATTGGTGGACCATGTGAACTTCGGTACGATCTAAACCACCACGCTGGACCATTGTAGTATCACGCTGTAGATTGATTAGACGTTGATATTCATTTGCAGTATCATTAAGAGTTAGTTTTGGGTCTTGGTTCAATCGACTTAGCAAACGTGTTCTAATGTCATTGAACTTCTGCGATTGAAGGCTGCAGATGAGAATGAATACTTTAAATTGATCTTCAGTAAGCGACTTCAACCGGAAGGGTTCATATTCTCGGTTGAAGATACCCACATGTGTGAGAAAATCATCATCTTCGTTCATAGTAAGCTTCAAACATCGATAACGCGCATTGAATAGTGAGGAGTTGTCTCCGAATTGTTGGCTCAATGACTGGACAGTGTCCTAGAATGAACGATCGCGTGGGTTTAGAGGCAGGATTATGTTGCAATACCTGTCTAGTTCACTAGGACCCAACTTTCGAAGCAGCAAGCGGACCTTCCAAGCATCATCCTGGTTGGCAAAGTCAAATTTGAATAAGTCTTCGTAACGTCGAAACCACATATCAAACGTGACATTGGATTCTGGATCGTAATGAAACTCGGAGATACTGTTAGCAATACCATCAACTGACGGTGCAGTAGTAATAGGATTAGAACTGCTTGGTTGAGAATTAGATGTAAGCTTTGCATCTGCTAACATTTGAATAAGTTTCATCTGCTGCTCGAGTAATAATTCAAGTTTAGATGGATTCATATTTCCGAAATCCCCGTCGCCAAATTGTTAGGTTTGAAGCTTCACGGGTTCACTTAGACTGCGAACGAGAACAATACTCAGTGACCAAAGACCAGTAATCTTACTATTGACGCGTCCCAGCCCCGCTAACTAGAAGGAGAAGTCCAGGCTTGGTATGGAAAATATATTCTGCATACAACCAGAAGCGAGCGAGCAAGCAAGCAAGCAGCAGCGAACAGTAGTGAACGCTCAGACACAAATTAAACGTATATATATATAAATATATAAAATCGATATTGTCATATTAAATGTTATTTTTAAACATGACTCATTCAGTTCATCACTCGACAGGCATTAGAATATTTAGTCGATAAGTTCATCATGTGACTTCCTTCCAAATATTTAATCGATGAGTCAATCGATATGATAAAATTACAAATATGAAATTTGGGAATATACCGTCCCAACAGAGTCACGTGTACTAGACACCGAATCCAACTACGTATGCGGAGAGCCAGACCACCCACCAAATGGAGTAAATCTTCCCCTCGACATCTTGCTTGATACTTTCAACTTACCTGCAGCCCCCTCACAAGAAGCTCAACAGCAAGCTGATCCCCGTCCCGTAAGGTGGCCTCTCCGTCAGCGGCGAACTACAGTCAAAATGCAAGTCGTTCCCAGAAAAGTACGCTATTAAAAAGGGGAGGAGTGTTGGGACGGTATATTCCCAAAATTCATATTTGTAATTTTATCATATCGATTGACTCATCGATTAAATATTTGAATGCATGTCGATTGATGAACTGAATGAGTCATGTTTAAAGAAACATTTTAATATGACAATATCGATTATATATATAAATATATTTGTATACGTTTGACTTGTGTTTGAGTGTTCGCTTGCTTGCTTGCTCGCTCGTCTTCTGACTGTTTGCAGAATATATTTTCCATACCAAGCCTGGACTTCTCCTTCTAGATAGCGAGGCTGGGACGCGTCAATAGTTAGATCACTGGTCTTTGGTCACTGAGTATTGTTCTCGTTCGCAGTCAAAGTGAACTCGTGAAGCTTCAAACCTAACACTCTATCTTCTAGAGATGTGTGATGTCCCAAGCAAAAGTTGGTGTTATATTAACTTTTGACACTAGTTAGCAAACACGTTCGTTGTTCCTCCGAGCCTAAGATTAAATTAAGAGTCTATATGGTGGGATTTCAACATTTCCGTCGGTCCCCTTACCTATTCTTTTGACCAAGACTCTCTTAGAGTTATCAGATATGATGCTACAAATAAATGCTCTGAATTTTACAAGTCATGCGCATGTTTAATTTATGGGTCAGGTTCGTTTGGTTTGCCATCAGTCAACGTTGGAGAGGCTCGATGGAAAACTGCTGCTCGTTCTGGAATACATGTTTAGACTTAGACCGATGAATATATGTGCCTGGTCCTACGGTGTAACCGACTAACTGACTGAAAAATTAATCAACCAGTCGGATAGTGTTTGGGACTTCTTTTCTTCCTGTTGTTTGTCTGCGCATGGTTGTCCATTTCCGGTCACTCAGAACAGCCACATCGGGACCACCTAGCACTGTGACAGTTTTATCCGTGTCTTCGAGTACCACTTTAGAATCACGACCTCCAATATTCAGTTACATTTCACTGTATGTTTTTTCACGGGAGATTTTCCTTTTCCATGATTCTCAGTCGAGTGTTTGACTCGAACAGCAAATATACAAAGGTAATGAGAGTTAAGCTTCGAGAATCTATTGTATGCGGTGGTACTCAATTTGATACACATCCTGTGGAACCGGTTTTACACATTACATTGCATTCCTTTCTTCACAGGTAAAGAACAATTTGGCTGTCCTTGTTTATAAGTGCAGCCAACCATTGTAAACGGATTGCAAGAGTGAAACATTCAATGAAAATACACAATGTAATAACTAGTGTGAGGATAAATTAAAAATAAATACTACAAAACAGATTTGAATAAGATTTCCAACCTTAACCGAAATAATTCATGTTAAAGCAGACCAAGTATTGTTTTGATGCAATAAACACACAAACCTAAATTATTTCACAACAATCTCAGACTGCTCGCAATTTAAAAGGACAGTGATATTGTTTGTCATTGAGTTAAATTAACTGTTTTGATCATAAAATACGCATCAAAAGTACTGTTTACATTTTTTTGAATTTACTCCGGTTAAATTGATACTGTATTGCGTGTTTTGGTTTCGCTTTTGTGTATTTATTGCATCAAAGCATACTTGGTCGACCTTTACTTCTTTTATTTAGTCAACGTTTGCGAATTCTTTTACATATCCTGTTTGTGTTACCATTGTAGTCAAATTTCAAGATGACCAGCTCTGCTCATAAATGTCGACAACTATATTGCATATTCCCCGTGGAGGAAAGGGTGCAATGTTATATGTGTAATATGTGGTCCCATAAGATGTGCACCCGACTAAGCCGCATTGCACATAAAAGTTACTCAAAGCCCAACTCTCATTGTAAACGCAGAAGAAAAGGAATGATAGCTAACATTAATGTCCGTTTACTTGATAAGTGCTTTGTGTATTTGTAGTGACATTGGACCATAACCACACAATCCTCAAAGCTAAACACGAGACTACTCGGAAAATAGATATTCAATATGTAACTCGGAGAAATACCTGACGATTGTAGACTTGTCATGATATAACTGACTAATCCATAAGATCTTACTTGGAACTCATACCATCGTCTATACCAAATCATCGTATCGCAACAATCACCAATACATGATGTAGAACAAGCTTAGGCTAGAGATAGTCTCGTGTTTAGCTTTGAGGATTGTGTGGTTATGGTTCAATGCCACTACACCATTCTCCCACCAGAATCGACGTGATGTTAGTTCGATAGCAAATTGAATGTGATTGCCGCGCGCCGGAGGTTACCAATAATAATAAGAATCCTCCGGGTTCAGGCAGACTGAAAGATAAATCAAAAAAGTGACATCATCTGGTCGGGAAATACATGTAATAATTTCAAAATATCTGCTCTCATGCTTATTACGCTTAAAATTAAAATTTGGGCAAAAACTTGGATAATAAGAATAAAATGATTCCGTGTAGTGATATTTTAATAAGTCGCCATAAGATGCGTGTTTTTAAATAAACTTATAGGCACTACATATTTTGTGTTTAGAAATATCAAAAAACAATCAATATCGTATAAATGTTAATATTGATACTAACTTTGGTTTAAATTATGAAATCAAATAAAGTTTATGCCAGTAAGCTTTCTATATGAGTTGATTCATAATTACATTTGTATTAGTAGGCTAACTGAAGAAACAAAAGTATAACCGTGGAGAAGAATTCCAAATAGTGTTCCAGTCAGTTTGATACGGTTTATTTTGTTACGTGGAGATTTTATCGACTTCATTTTTACTTGACCGTGATAGAATTTGGTAGTACTACTAATAGATACGAATGGTTATCAAAAGATTTTCAGTGCATGAAAAGTGACAATTATGGGGATTTCGGACAGATAACTAAGATCAGTTCGTTAAACGTGAGTGTATTTGTAAGAGACATGCTCTAGATTTAGTGTTCTGATTTACCATAAACTATTTATTTATATTCATACCTACCGAGTGATGGTCCAGTTTAGCATAAGGCGGAATACGATTTCATTGAGATATAGTGATTAAAGTTGTTGAAATCAACTTAGCCTATGTTTCACATTCCTATGTGATGTGGTGCTGCAAGACGTATTTGGCTAAATAAGTGTTTACAAGATAATCAACAGTGAGTGATGCTCATGTGATTATCAGGTAGAACATAAGTTGTAACCAAGGAGTGTACATTATACCAACTCACACCTATGATAATGGCTTGAACCTTAGTCAGTGTTGTGGTAAATTCAACATTGATGTTTTCAGTTTGCGGGAGATTTGCTCGATTGATTAAACTGATTATTTGCATGCATGATTGTGTCGCTAAACCTTTAATTAAACTGAAAAGGATTCGAGGTATTTAATGAGCAATTGTGATCATCTGTAATGGATGAAGGTAACGATAAAACAACACTATTCAATGATAATTATAAGTCAATTTGTTGACCGATTTTGATAACAGTTTCATCAATTTTATCAATCATATTACGTGATTGTCAAGTAATGACAGTGCTTTATCATGATATCCTGAAACAATTACGTTTAACTAGTTATAGTGTTGATTGGGGATTAGCCAGTAGAACAATGGGTATTGTTGTTTTATGCGCTTCTCGAATAGCAGAAGTTTGTAGCGTCAAAAGATCCGAGCCGTTTAATTATATTATGAATTTCAATTCAAAAATATACGTCTAGTGTTAATTTTAGTAACAGGTTCCGAAGTTTTAACTTTAAATCTTTGTTTAGCCAGAGGGTTTAGTTATTATACTAATGTAGCAGGACAGTACCTACATGGAGATATAATGCAACGCATCGACGGGCTAGGTTAACATGCAGGTTGCTGAGATATATGACACATTACAGATAATAAACATGGCCAGAATGAAAAAAATATTTTTGAAGTTAAGATGACTTATGGAACTTCAGTTACGAATGTGTTAAGCTGTTAACCTTTCATAGGCTGCCGTCGTTAACCTAGTGATATGTATAAATGTGTGGAATAGACAACTACAATTAAGAGATGTTTTTAAATAACACTCTTTCCTAATAGTTTATTGTATTATTGCAACAGCATAGGTTGGTTGGTTAAGATTTGACCCCAAAGAACCAAGCATATGCCAAAACAGTATTGTTCAAGTATTTATTCACTTCCTTATTTTGAATAAGCGTTATATTCCCCATTATCTTATATTGAATGCTGAAAGCCTTTGTTTGTCTGAACAGATAATCCCACACTTCACTGTGACTGCGCTAAGATCGAAATAAAGACCTATTCACTACTTGTCTGTTTTCTTCTATCAATAGCACGAGGGTTACCTATAGGCACGAAAGTATAAGAGCATCAAATATTTCTAATAAAAAGTCTTGAGAATGGCTCGCACTAATTATATACAACCAGACTAACAAAAAAATCTATGTTAGTTAAGACGTGCTAAAAACATAGTAAATTAACCAGGAAAAGGAAAACATAAAACTCGCCTGGAATATTTTCGAAGATTAGATTATTCAGTAGACGACATATATAACGCCATTCGTGAGGAGCAGTAATGATCCAAAAGCATCCAGAATAAAACACACAGTATGGTAATTAATTCTAGAGTGCTTGGTACTGTTGACGTTTTTGTCACTCGCTTGAATCAGAACAATTGGTGGTTGTCATTGAACGAGCCGTCTGAAATGACTTTATGATTGCAGAAAATTTATAGCTTAAACTCACTGTATGTTTTTGGAGTAGCGTCACCTTATTGCTTGGCAATGGAACTAAAAAATAGATAATTAGACAGGCGGTGGTCGAAAGAAAAGGTATTACACGATAGTGCACAGTTTGAAACAGAATGTGCTAAGCGAATAAACAGTAGGAATTAGATCCAGATAACTATTTAGTCCTTGCTTACATTGTTAGTCAGTGCATATTTAGGTTATATATAAATCATATTTGATAGAGCTTGATGTTTAAACAAGTTTATTCCGCAGAAGCATGTAAATGCTATTATAGCTTGTTAATGAACCATCAAAGTTAACTGATATAGATAACCGGTTATTGGTATCGATTGAGTTAGTATATTATGAGTAATAATCAATATAACATTACGATAATACATGTTAGCATTACTCAGAAGAATATTAGAATAATGGATTTACACAATTATAATCGGTCGAGAAAGTTAAAGTGGAAATACGGATTAACAATAATAGGTTAGGGTTGCATCCACGGCTGTTGCCATCTCTTGCGGACATTATTTCTAATGCTCTCGCGATACTCTCCAACATGTACCATTCACTCACTCAACTCCCCAGAGATTGAAAAGACGCTATAGTCAGTTCTATATTTAAGGATGGTCAGAGATAGATCGTATCTAACTACCGACCTGTCAGTCTAACTAGCACTGTCGTTAAGTTACTTGAAAAGATAATTCGGGTTAGGTTGTTACGCCACAAGGATTCACGCAATCTGTTAGCTCCTAAGCAACATGGATTTCGTAAAAACTGTTCATGCTTGACTAACTTACTTATTGCGAGGGAGGATTGGACAGCAGCCTTAGACAAACGTCTGTCGGTCGGTGTGATATTCCTAGATTTTAGCAAATCATTTATTTTGGTGGAGTTTTGTTCTCTGAGCTGGGTGGTTTGGTCGTGGATCTTTCATCGTTCTTCTGAACGACATCATCAGCACAAACTTCAGATAGAAGTGAAGTGTTTGAATTTCTCCATATGTGTTTCACAGCTTGTTCTGTGTACCTCGATGTTGATTGGTTCTTGTTGACCTTAAATTTATCATTGTTTACTTCTTTGTTTTGGTTGTCTCCCATTGTTTTGATTTTTGTTCTTATGTTTGTGCATGATTTTTCTGATTGGTTGATAAATTGGATTGATTTCAATATGCTTGTTGATTGCTGATTGACCTGAGTGCCAGGCTTCTAAAAATTCTCTGGTGTTTTTGGAGTTTCCTCTGTCTAAGATTTCCACATTTTTCCAATCGAATGAGTGTCCGCAGTTGTCCACGTGTATTGATATAAGTTAATAATAATAATAATAATAATAATAATAATAATAATAATAATAATAATATATTCCTGCATGTGCAGGTACACACCGTTTTTACAGGCATGATCTATAAATTACAACATTTGTTGGTTCACAAATTGTTTCCCAACTTATAATGTTTATAGTTGTTTTAAAGTGAAATCGTAGAGCGCTTGCTGTAAACTATGACCTTGAGGGGACGCGTACATCAAGTTTGTTCCAAACGTCAGAAGTTTCATAGCCGTGCTCTCAGAGCAAGATTCTGAAGAAAAAGAGAAACAGAAGAGCAGCAAGGCACTTGGATATGAACGCAAAACGTTGCTTAACATAGTGTAGTAGAACGGACAGAGGTATAATAAGTTAGAATAAATTCATATTATGTCTTGTTAGTGAAATGAAGTCAGAGGCTCCATATTATAGAATGTACTAATAAAGAACAATGAGTTGTGATGTTTAACAAGTTGGAGTAAGCTCACATGAAGGAAAGGAAGTCAAGGCTGTTACTAGGAAAGCGGTTTATAAGAAGGGTGTGTATATAGAGGGTGAAGTGTTAAGAGATATCATGCCGTTTGACTGCTAATTGATGTTCATGTACGCGAAGGTGAAGGGGGCGTCCGCTTTGTCCGATGTAGTGTTTTTCGCAGTTGGCACAATTTATTTTGTAGATGATGTTTGATTTGTTTCCTTTGTTACTTCATCTTTTGGCTTACATAAGATTGATTGTAGTGATATTGTCGGTTTCTGTGCCACACCTATTCCGAAGGTTTTCAGCATTCTCGTCGCGGTTTCTGATATTCCTTGTATATATGATAGGGTGATCCTTTTGTTGATTTTTGTGCTCGACTTGAGTTCTAATGCTGCGTGCGGTTGGTATTTTTTGATGAAGATGATGGGGTAGCCGTTCTTCTGAAATACATCCTTTAGATATTTCTCTTCATTTCTTCGTGCTGCCAGTGTGCTGCAGTGTGTCCTCGCCCTCTTGAACAAATTGTGTACGCAGTTGATTTTGTGAGCTCTGGGGTTGTGGCTATTGTAGTTGAGAATTTGATCCGTATGCGTCGGTTTCCTATATACTTGAGTTTCCAGTTTTCCTGTGTCGGTTCTAGTGATCAATATATCCAAGAATGCTATTTGGTTGTTTGACTCCTGTTCTATGGTGAACTTGATGTCATCGAAGACGTTGTTGATCAGGTTGTAAGTGTTTTCTAGTTCATTCTTTTTGACGATGACGAAGGTGTCGTCTACGTAGCGAATCCAAATTTTTGGTTTGATCATTTAACAAGGTTTCACAGTTGGGACTTATGTAGAAGCTCTCGAGGTTCGGAATAATAGGCACTGTACAAGAATGGATATGAAACTTCGTATGTGACCGCAGACATAGAGCGAGGGTCGACAGAACGCTATCTGATTGGAAGCCGGTTAAAAGTGGTGTACCCCGAGGCACCATCTTAGGCCCTCCACTCTCCCTTCTCTACGTTAACAAGTTACCGCTGTTGCTTAGGTCGTCGACATTATTGTTTGCCGATGACATAAATGTCTGGAGAACAATAAAAAGTTAGGCTCATCACTTGGATCTCCAAGTCGACCTAAACGAATTATTTAGATGGGCTTGAGGTTGAGCCTTAGAAGTTATTTCTAGGAAGAGTGTGCTCATGCACATCGTACATGGTTATAGTTACCATTATACTATTAATGGCACATTTCTTCCACGCGTTGAAGACCATAAAGACTACTTGATGCAACATAGCTGCTGTCAAAGGTTTTCGTGCGTTATAATCACTTCGCCGAACGTTCAAATCTTTTGACGAGAAAATGTTTCGAATTTTATATCCCACCTATGTAAGACCACACTTGGAGTACTATATTCAAGCAGCTAGCCCATGTCTGGTAAAGGGTACTAACTCACTTGAGCGTGCTCAGCGTGTGGTAACGGAATTAGTGATGGGTCTTTCTAAACTCCCTTACGATGAGCCTTTAAAACGCCTAAACCTTTCCCCCTTGTCGTATCGTAGGGTGTGAGGTTACCTTATACTGGCATTTCGTATCTTTAATTATGATTCGGGTGTTAATACATCTTATTTCTTTGTTCTCTCCAGCACTAAAAGTCTCCGTGGTCATAGCAAGAAGGTTCACAAACCGCGATCTAATGAACTAAAAGTGATGTCCTTTTTTTCATCGAGTAGTCAATGACTGGTACGCCTTACCCGAACAAGTGATATCAGCACCACCAGTGAATATTTTCAAGGAGAAGCTTGGCCTTCACTGGAAGACAATCTGTCACTATTAACACAGGTTCACCAACCTACTATACTTATTACTGAAGTCTGGATACTGAAGACAAACAAGAAAACACCACCTTTTTGTCTATCAAATATAATTTGGTTATTATTGGGAAGCACTGTTTATTTATTGCCACTAGATGCGGTACCTCTTTGAGCGAAAGTTGTTTCTACTATGTTCACAATCATTTGAGACCATTTTGATTTATTTGTTGTGACTTGTCTTCAAGGTTTCGCGGGACTGATAAACTCATCCTTTTTCTGGGTCAGTTGGTGGTCGTCATTAATTTCCCACTAAATATGATGTTTTTCACTTATTTTCACTATACTTATTGTTCAGAAATAATTTGGGGATTCAATCATTGAATTTCTATGTATGCTATGATGCAAAGCTACCGTACACTGAAGATCCTCATTTTCCCGGCCTAATGAATTTATTTAGATCTGTATTGATTTTGACCCTTATGTAGTGAAATGGTTCTATCAGTAGGGTTTTTTGTAGTCATTATTTTAGGCCCTGAATCCATACAGTCTCTAAAGTGACTTGTTTGTTAGTAAACAACTTACTATTATTGTAGCGCACAAACTGCTTGGACACTACACGGACGTTTATCTGTAATCTAATACTCTATAAGCTTATAGCTTAGCAGGTGTATCGCAAAACTTTCTTAAGTTGTTTTTCGGTTAATCTACGTCCCAGAATGGTTCTAGGGGCATTGATGATCCTTTGTCGGATGGTAATGCTTTGTTGTATACTGTTGTGCCTAATCAAAACATATCTGTGTATAAATTGTTGGACATGTTCCCATTTGCCATTGTAGTCCATATTTCAAGTATAATGTTTTTAAACTTTGAATGTATACTCAAAACATTCAGATATATATTGTATATATCTCTCATCTAACAAATATCGACTTACTCTGTTCTGAGTCAGGAAAAAAGTAAAAACTGAATGGTCAGAAATATATCAAAGGGAAAATACGAAAAATGGAAATTCTGACAACAGTAGTACAGTTATGGACAAATTCCAGGTGAATTAAACTATCAGTCGCGTGTGGATAATTCCTTATAAATTACTCACTCGTAACGTGTACACAGGTAATGTCTGGAAAGATAACAAAAGCTCCATGACTGAATCGCTCAGTTCAGTAAAAACAGTAGTACAAGTATCCTCCGTCTCAAATTTACGTGATCAGTTCAAGCACTATTCAGTGACTAGTAGGGTATTATGTTTTGAAATTATTCTGGTTTGGAGAAACCTGCCGTAAATGTCACTGGATTAGTTAAATTTGTTTATTTAAACACATAAACATCGGTACAAGAGACACAAAATACATATACGCCACATAAGTCATTCAATTCGTGTAACGGCTAGGATACTGCCTGGCTACCCAGACTGAAGCACGTGGTTTTTTTAAGGGGTCACACCCGGAGTTCTTGACCTAAAGGTCTGATCCACAAGGCAGTGGAGCAACATAAGAAGATGCAGTCCCATGGTAGCCGGTGATCACCGATTGGTTCATATGCCATTTGTTCATTCAGGATACTGGAGTCCATGTACACTATTGGTTTGGAATCAGGGTTTTCCAACTTCCTTAGGTGGACCCTCCGTACCCACCACCAACCCGGTAAAAGCGCTGTACATTCTGTTTCCATCCTCTCAATTTCGTAATCAACACCCTCGCCGCGAGAAGGCAGTGTGTAGGACTTCTCTGGCAGTGGTTGTGTGCACATGGTCATGTGAAAGCATTTCGAGAGGGATAGCTGACTCTCTCCACCCTCGGCCGTACCTATGCATTTGGGGGCCGATTAGGTAAAGGTTTTCTATTGTTTCTGGATATTCTACAAGTTTCTTACCGGGGGATATGTGAGAACCTTAAGAAACCAAACGATGTACCGGTTAACAATCAGTTCCTAGTTAAATCTCACTAACTTATTCGATTCTTTGTTCCAAGACCGCTACCACAACACCCCTGAGGTTTACTAACCAACAAATACTGTTTGCTTTTAGCAACTCACACAAAACAAAAGTACTGACTATTCCAAAAAACTGCACCGTTAATGAGCTAGGAGTTACGAAGATAGTGGATGTTAAAAACCCTTGATCAGGAAAGGACGCTTGGTCCTGGACCGATGCACATATGTGCCTGGTCCTACGTTGTAGCTGACTGACTGACTGACACTTTCGGTAATATCGGGTAAACCAACGTGCTTCAACGAGTTGTAAAGAGCCTGTGAAAACCCTCTATTACAAAGCTGCAAACAACTTTAGTTTCCATTTTCATGGCGTCATGCAATTGCAACCAATGCTAATCTATACTTCTCGATAGGTTGATAGCTAACCCTAAATTTAACTCGATTTAATATTAAGTTGCAACTGAAGATGCAACCAGTTAGATGACATCGATCCGTTTAAGTTATGTTTATTTATTGAAGAACATAAATATTGGTTTAAGATGTCATCAAATGCATATGCGTCGCACAAATCATTCGATATGTGCGAGGGCTGGGATACTGTCAGGGTACCCGAACCAAAGCACGTGGTTTTCTTCGGGAGCCACTTCTCAAGCCTTAGCCTAAAGGTCTAATCCACGAGGCAGTGGAGCGACGTTGCGAGCTGGAGTCCCATGGTAGCCGGGTTCATACACCATTTCTTACATTAGGATCATGGATCCGATGTCCACCATTGGCCTAAAGCTGCTCTGAAGCTGCATTATGTGTTTATAGGGAGAGAAGCGTATCACAAACATGCTTGCATTATTGCCTGAGGTGATAAAAAACTACATTATGTCAGAGTCTTGACTAAATATGACTATCATCTGCATATTCAAAGTCAATAAGTGTGCCCGGTAGGCGATCAACCTCGTAAAGTTAGGCGATATGTCATTTGTAAGAAGATATCTTCAACTAAATAAAAAGTGGGGACGTTAGTCAGCTCAAACAGACACCACTTGGGGTTGACAGTTCTCTAAAAAGCTCTCGCTCAGCCTTTGGTGTCTGGGTAGAGAGCCTTCATAGAATTCACGTAATTATTTGCTACACTTTTAAATACTAGACATTACCACCAAACCTATCGATCAACAGAGTCAAATGCTACCTTAAGGTCAGGAAATATATCTGTAGTCGGGCGTCAGCAGTTATGGCTTTGTTTCGAAAGCTGACGAAGAGTGAAAAGGTGGTCGATATATCCACCTTCAGTTCTGTAACCCAACCTGGTTTACACCCATCTTCCTCTGCTCCCAGACATATGGTTGAAACAGGTCGTGAGGTGGATATTAACCCATCCTTTTTAGTTTTTCATAAACCTTTTCAACGATGAATACCTAAAATCCAAACCAAACGAAAATTCTAATACACTTACATGTTCAAAAACAATTTGTGCCTTAAACCCTGGTTATACGGATTTAATTTTAATATTCAAAGCGGTGTTTTCCATATTGTTGTTCTTTATTATTCTTTTTGATTCATTCGAGTGAGAGGTAGTGGCGGACTGTCATCAGAATTGATTACCTCAAGCGGTGTTTATCAGGGCTGTCCACTCCATTCTCGTTTAACTTTGTCGTTGACGTACTTATAGAGATAACATTCCCCTCATCTAAATTTTCAGGGGTTGAACGTCTACGGGTAAATTTACTTGTTGACTTAGAATATGCCGATGACATAGTTCTATTTGGTGAAGACTTACAAAATGCGGTCTCCTGACCACTATAAGCAACAGTGCATTCATGTTCTGGATGGGATTCTCTCACTCGAAATGCAAAATGTTTCAGGATCGGGTTGCATCGACACCTGAACTAATGGTAGGGAGTGGAGTAGTTGAGCGTGTCGACCGCTTCACTTATCTCTGGAGTCTCATCAGCCCTTGTGGTCTGGTGTGTGAAAAAATCTCATCACGGATACAGAAGGCTCGACCAGCTTTTGCCAACTTGCGTCATTTATAGCGAGATATCCGTCTACCAACCAAAGGTTGTGTTTACTGCACAGCAGTGAAACATGGCCGGTAAGGGTAAGGGATATTCGTAGGTTACTAGTATTTGATCATAGGTGTCTTCGAAATATTGCTCGTATATCCTGGGACCATCGAGTAAGTAACACAGTTGTTAGGAAACGGGTACTAGGTAAGAATGGCAAATCAATTGATGAAGTGGTGAAACCTCATCAGTTGAGATGGCTGGGACACATGTTACGTATCCCCAACCACCGACCGCCCCGAGGTGCGGTGTTTTATGGTGTAGAAGTAGGTTTGCAGGAAATTAGAGACGGCCAGACCAAAACATGGCACAAATCCATGAAGTCACTGACAAGTGGATTGAGCCATGTTGGTAGTTGTAGACTACCTGGTTGGGATCCGCGAGATGATAGCAACCGATGGTTAGAGACCCTGAATGACACGGCTCAAAATCGTTTGCAATGGCGCAGGTCCATCCACTCTTTGTGTTCTCCCAAATGTTAATCTGAATCATCGTCTCTTTTTTTCTCTTTCCAAATTTATTTCATTGAATAATAGCTTCAAACCCTAATTTTTCCGATTACTGCTTATAATTTTACTACCTCTACCACTATGGGATTTGAATCGACAATTGTATCTGTGTGTCAATGTGGTATAACAACTCAAACTGATGTACGTACGTACGAAGTTCTACGTTGTGACTGATTGACTGATTTCTAATTTCTCTGGTTTTAAATTCATTTAATTGTGTTAATAAGTTGATTTAGTTTTATGATATTTCACATAAGCATGATACGATTCTTCTTATTGGATTATCTAATTTTCTAACTGTTATAACTATCATTATCAGAATGTGTTTTGTGGAGATTTTAGAAATTTTCACAGATTGAAATCATGAGTCAGTTGAAGCTAAACCACCATTGAAAACCTGGAAGCACTGGACGGCCGTTTCGTCCTAGTGTGGGACTCCTCAGCAGTGCGCATCCACGACCCCGCACCACCCGGGGTTATAACTATCACCTGTAGCCGTGACCACTCAAATTATAGATCTTAATTGCGTTGTTACTTTTTTAGCACAGTTTATGATTATTTCGTTGGAAAAACTGACATTAAAAGTTCGATGAATGTTGCTATCTATTAGTTGTGTAACATACAGCCACATAAGGGCAGTTAAAATGATGAAGCTATGCGATTTCTTAAATGTAATGAAATAACAAGATTTTCTGATAAATCTTAGTATTTTATTACTTGGTATCGTTGATTGAAATGTGTAAATTAGATAATGCGTAAGGATTTATTCTGTAGTGCTATTGAATTGTTCATACTCTAAGTCGTTTCTTTGATTCCTGTGATATAATTGTTTAATAAAAAAATGGCCATTTTATTTCTAGTTATTTTCTTTTCAAATCTTAGGAACTAGTGAATACATATTATTATACTATTTTTTGTAGTAAATTACCTCCATATAATGCACACGTCATCTGAGCAAAATATCTACATAGGAGAACAAGTGAATTCATTTACAGACCAAACTACCAGTCGGAGATTTAATCGTCCCGTAGACCAGCCTTTACAATATAACAGTCTGACATCTTGTACAATGAACTTCAACAGAAGTAAGTCTAATTCAGCATTTATTTGGATGTGATAGATTTTTATCTATTGCTGTGACACTTCAGTGATAAACTTCACTTATGAACTTGTTTATCTCTACTCTCATTTTAGCATCAGTATTTTATCTACTGATAATGTTTTGAAATTTTCTCGTTGTTAATTGTTATCATTTGATAAGAAATTCATAAACTAGAGCTATGTATAGACCTTAACTTGACACAACTTAGCCTAGCTTCATTTACTTAACTTAAGTTACTCTTATGTGAATAATTTAACTGCTACTTTACCACTTGAAATTAATTAGTTCAACATGGTCTAAACGCCAACAGACATTATCAGAGACTTTGTGTTATGGAAGAGGTTTTCTGTGATTCGATTAAATGAATTTTTGACTATTAAAATCGATTATTTGAGTGATGATCGATAGATGAACTCTGATATAACGTGATCAAGCGATGGCAACTCACAAGACTGTATGATTGACTTAACCTCTCGAATGATTAAAAATCAGAGTCAGGACCACTAGCCAGATGAATGATTTTTCATGTAACAAAATAGCATATTATGTACAAAGTAAACATGATAAAATGTCGTAAGAGATTGAGGGAAATTAGCTTGTAGGTTACTCATTCTGTAATCAATTAAGACCTGGCCGTTAAGCGTAATCTTTGCGTATCGTATCACTTTAACTGCTAAATTCTGTTCTAATAACCTCTAGGTTTCTATGGGCCAACTATACAATACATTTTAGTCATCTGTTTAGGTATAGATTAGTAACATCAATAATCGTATTACTCAATTCTTTTCAGAAACCTCATCGTTACCTTCATGATGAGTTAAAAAGTAAAAGTAAAATCAACTGGAGCTGGGCAACATAAACATTTGTAATGGCTCCTAACCCTTTTCTTTCTATCTCTGTCCACCCACTTATGGGTTTTAGTGCTCATGGTCGACTCCAGTCGATATCAATGAGGAATGGTGCAGTATAGTTCCTTAACTGTGTTGGTAAATAACGAAATTAGTCAAACATGGGATCTTTTTGGATATATATATATATATATATATATATATATATATATATATATATATATATATATATATATATATATATATATATATATATATATATTTCATACATTAGCTAATCCAGACAAATTGTAGAAGATATGAATCGGAGAGGGCACAACATGACTGCTCAAAATATTACTCGTAGAAAGCGTTTAATGTAGCTTATAATCGATAACAAATCACATAAACCAGGAAACGGACGTTGAATAAGACAATAAGTGTCCACATGCACACAACGATACATAAGGTGAAAGTATAGAATTGACGTGATTACGAATAAAAGAAGCACATATACTGAAGTTCACAGTTCTTTATAAAGAAAGCAGATTTATTATTATAGTAAGAATAACTCAGTAGTCAAAATGTATCTGAACTATTATTGCTACAAGGTTGTTTAAGTAAAATTTAAGTATGTGCTCATTTTAAGTCTCTAAAAGACAAATGCTAAATCAAGCCATTGTCATGGTCTACAGCTCTTTGTTTAGCTTGTTGATATAACCAAAAGATTATAGAAACAATTTATATCACCGTTAATTTTCGTTAGATTGAATAAAATAGTTATTAATTCTTTTAAAGCTTTAAACTTTCTTAGTACATCTTAAGAATGTGTGTATAAGTCTGATCATATTGGAAAAGTAACTATCAGTACAGTTCTTTTGTACTAAGATTTGAACTATCCTGGTTATACGAGTGCTAATCACACAACGCAGTTACCTATAGCCAAGTATTTAGACCACGATTTCAATTTATAACATACTCCTTGAAAGTGAAAGCTACTAAACCGTAGATGTACTTAAGAAACAACTAGAATTCTACCTTATATTTAACTTGTAGACTTGAATCTACAAGTTAAATGCCCTGGTACGGCCGAGAGTGGGGAGAGTCCGCTCTCCCTCTCGAAATACTCTCACACGGCCACGCGTATATAGCCTCTGCCAGGGAAGTCCTACTCACTGCCTTCTCGTGGCGGGGGTGTTGTTTACGAAAATGAGAGAACGAAAAGCGAATGTCCGGCGCTTTAACCGGATTCCAAACCAATGGTGCACATGGGCTCCAGTATCCTGCGGGAACAAATGGCGAATGAACCAATTGTTGGTCACCGGCTTCCATGGGACTGCATCTCCTTACGATGCTCCACTGCCTTGTGGATCAGACCTTTGGGTTGAAGGCTCGGAGTGTGGCCCCCTAAGAAAACCACCTGCTTCGGTTTGGGCACCCGGGCAGTATCACAGCCCTCACACATATCGGATGAGATTTGTGTGGCGCATATGTATTTGGTGCCTCTTTGTACCAATATCTATGTGTTGAAATAAATAAATAAATAAATAAATGTAGACTTGAATACCGTAACAATTTCACCTCAATGTTCTTGCTAATGGAGTATTTAAACTTGGACCGATGTACACATATACCAGGTTTTACGTTGTATTTGATCGACCGACTGGTCGAGTAAAACTGGTGGAACTGACTGTAGATGAAAGTGACCTTTTACTAATTACCACGTCAAACTCAGTTGTATTGAAATAAAAATTCAAACTGAACTGTTCAAAGTCAAACACACGATTGGCTACTAAATCACTCAGAGTTGCATCAAAATATGTTAACAAAGATCATTAAGTTTATTAAGACTCGTGTTTCTTATGAATGGATCTCATAAAAAGTCCAATTATTTCTACATTTTATGACATTGATTCATAGTACCACTTGACCTTTTTATTCTTTATAAAAAAATTTTCTAGCTATTTTCTATTTTTTGATTTATTCTTTAACTATTTCTACAGTGCTCAGTCATGGAATATCAATGCCAGTTTCTGGAACTTTGCATCCAACCGATTTCAGGGTAAGTAATAAAGAAACAACTGGTTTTTATCTCAACCGAAGTATATTATTCTTTATTGGGAGTTGCGCAGAAAAAATGTAGAGATACTGCTAATATGAACACATACTCATTACTTCTGTACATAATTTTGAAGTCGTAGACATTTGCCAGTTACACAGGATATTCATGTTTTCCCACTATAATAATAATAATAATAATAATAATAATAATAATAATAATGTGTCAGTGACTTGCTATCGACAAACGATTATAGGATTTAATTACTCTTATCAGTTGTGTTCTGGCTATAATTCGATGATTCTTCCAAATATTTATATTATTGTCCTTTTCACATACAACCCATCATTGTTTGATCTATGGCTATTATTAGTTCAAGCCATCCAGGATAGTATGGCTTTCTTGTTTAGGGTCTAAGACTTCTTCAGATTATCAGCATTGTCATAAGTGTAATTTCTAATGCTTCTATAGAACATCTGGGTAAATTTCGTGTGCTCTTTCTGAGTTTAATTGGTATTATCTTTTACATGTCATGTAGGAGATTCATAAAATCTGTTTCCTGTAATTATTACTTTTATTCCATGTAATTACTTATGGGTATTTTATTTTAGCAGCCCGACTACTTACTTCTTCAACCTACACCTAAAAGACGACGAACTTCGTCCGGATCAACAGGACTTTCTCGCCGATATTGTACATCTTCCAGAAATGGTCATTTTTCTGGCGATTTACCGGTGCATTCATCTAGAAATCTTTCCTATATGTCTGAAATGGTTAACCATCGTTTTATCAGATCGTTGGATTCACATAATTCTGAAAACGTTTTGCAAAATAATATTTTTATGAATGCCCGCTCAATACATCAGCATTGGCCCCAGGTACTACCAACATCTCAGCATCCTAATCGTTGGCAGAATGAACTTCGACAGGTTACCAGTTTAGTATCTGTCGCTGCTGTCGCAGCCGCTGCCGCAGCTGCTGCTACACAAAATAGTGCACACTACCAACAGTCTTTCATATCACCAACTGCGACTGTCAGTTCCTCAGAGGTACCTTGTCCTAGCAGTCAGCATTATGTTGATATTACACCGCGAGCAGCTAGAGGTTTTACTTCATCTAGATCTAGTTTTGTTAAACGTCCAAACTATCAATTTTCATTTTCTAATGGTGTTGGAAGTAATAAAAGAAGATCGAACTTTCCAGATGCTAATGAAACCCATAGTCAAATTATTATCAACAATGGACATTCATATCATGAATTCGGTAAGTGATATAGTTTTCTTTTTTCCATTTCACCCATCACTTTACATAATCAATCGGTCTAACATAATTCACATAATTGTGTTATATGGTAGGTATCTCTTCATATTATGTATGATGTAAATATACAGTGTGCAATTGAAAAGATTGTCTATCATGTACAGGATAGGATTTCCTAATGCTGGAAAATTCAAATAACAGAAATAATAAAAAAGATGTAAGATATATTCATTTAATAAGTTCTAATAAAAGATCTCAAGTGTATATTTAAACTAAACAAGTATTATTATGTTCACTTGAGAAAAGGTTATCTTGCTTATCGCCTAGAACGCTTTACTACAGTCAGTGCATATTTATATTGAATGTTTTTAGCTAGAAAGGAAGTTAGCTTAAAGCAGATATATCAATTATACAATGTTATGATTTGTATTTTTAAAGGGTAATCAACTTTTTTTCTCGTTCTACAAAATTGACCTAATATGTTATGTAGGTTCGGTGATTTCGTATTCTTGCTGATCACTTTCATATTTGACAATAAATTCGAATATCTGTAATCTTGTATTTTTAATGATAAATATTTTGATTTGATATGATCCATTTACAAGGAATAAGTTTATTTACTCTGCTTCAAACCACTTTTTTAAAATATGGGTAGTGATAATACTCGGCTGTTCAGACTAAAGTAAGTTACCGCCAACTGTATTTTAAATTTACGTGTACCTAACAAAGCAGCTAAATTGGTCGAACAGAAAGTAAGGCATATCTTAGATTCTTTGAACATGTTCCAAAAAGCCTCAGAGCAACAGAAAAACTCTCAGCAATCCAATCACTAAACATCTCCTTGATACAGGACATCAAGTCAATGCCTTGCAATCCTTCAAGGTGATTAGTAAGCAGCCAAACTCCAGTCTTATGAAGTTTGCTGCATCTTAAATCTTCTTTTTCTTTAGACTCTTTCTTGCATTTATTACATAATTGAGTTTTATTTCAACTATCTTCCAAATTAATAATCTTATTAACTGAGCTCTACTCACTATATTCCTGTCTACGTTTACTCATTATGTAATCACTTGTTTCTGGCCGTTTGAACTGTTGTCATAATCAATGTTGTAGAATGTTCTTTCACATAAGGTATATATTTACAATATTCAGCCTATGAAATTTATTTACACCTTTGCTATACTATACTAATATGTCTTCAATATAACTTCTAACTAAACCCTATCATGTAAATAATTTAAACCCATTATGCAATTATGATTTTAAATATGACAGGTTGTAAGCAACTGACGAGAACCAACGAAATAAAATGAATTCATGCTATTCTGTTAGAATGTTTGTTCTTGCTCTTTTCAAAATGATAAAGGGAATTATTTGTATAAGGTAAGCGAGATGTGGTTCGAACCTGATACATCGTTTTGAAGCCGATAGATGTAAACATTATGTCAAAAGTTCACACACCAGCATTAATATTTTCATTGTTAAATAAGAGAGTTTTCTAACACTTACTTTTTCATGAATTAGTTTGGTCTCATTTTTGTTTAGGCAGATACGATTATCCGACCAATTCAGTTTTCAGTGTTTTTGTTTAATTAGAACTCCTTAATTGACGATTGTCACCAAGAATTGCGGTTTCAATATATCATTTTTACCACCGTACAATAGTTTCTGGCAATATTATTTATAAAATAAAATATATTTTGAAGAAGTTCACTGTGAGTAATTTCTTCTCGAAATCTCTAGTTTCAAAGTTTTGCCTTCAAATTTCCTTGTTTGTTGTTATCACAATCCTAACTTTTCACTTCTAATTCCTTCCCCTGAATGTTCTTTACCTATATTGGTATTTCTAACCACTTTTCTTTAAAATCAACCCACATTTTCATGTTTTTTTTTAAAAAGTTCTTCAATACTAAATTTATTCTTACTAATTTACACATATAATCCTTGAAAATTTCAGCTGTCACTGATAAAGACTTACCTTTACCGTCACCATCCTCTTTCTCATCGTCATTAACATCTGCATTACTTTGTAATCCTCAATTGAATTCTTGCCCGCCAGATATAATTAGTTCAGTCTCTTCATGTGCTCGTCATAATTTACAATCTGAAAGTAATTATGCCACCATTCGACCTGATTCAGAAAATACTATCAACTGTAGTCCTGTGGAAGAATCTCCCGATTCCATCGTAACAAGTGCTACAGTTGGTAATGCTGGTAAGTCTCTGTTTATTTTAATTTTTAAATATTGTGTAAATTCAGTTGAATTGTGAAAAGTTACTACTAGAATTGAGATAAAAAATAAATAGCATAAATTTAAAAGAACGATAGAAGGATTATTGGTCTCACACTTTTTGTGCAGACGATTTTCCTGAGCGGATTATCACAAAGTATTTCGTCTTGTCAAGGCGGTCCTTATATAAGTTGTTTACACTGAGTAACAACCACTATCCATGCTACTCTGATCATTAGTTTTGATGAAATTTTACTGGGGTCTATTGCTGATTAAATAGTTCAGTAGTAATATCACTGATTAATGCAAGTTTTCATGGGAAGCATCAGTCTTTTCAATATCGTAGATTTGGTTTACTGAAAATTAAACTAACAGTGAAGGACTTGACACAGATATGTGTCGCCCCGAATGATTGTACTTTATGTCAGCACAGGACAAAATCAAGAGTTAAACGAACTGATTTGAAGGAAGGTAAACGAAATAAATGAAGTCAGTGGATAACAGTTGTTCTAATGGCAACCTGTGCACCATATCTTTCACATTGATTATATCAGACAAAAACTCATGGGAATGGCTACTCAGAATAAATCACGTACAAACGTCTTTTTCATACATTCTGATCCCTTGATAAATTTAAATAAAACGTGGGGGAATAAGATTCTCAGAATAAAATGAATCCAATATATTTCAAAGCTTCTCATATGCTGCTAACGCCTACATTTTTATAAACTTGCTTTCCAATCTTTTCATTACTTCTATTCAGATCGCTTGTCACACTTTTTTTAAATTCTGTATTACAGCAGGTCTAATTCATCGAACTGTGGTTGAACAACTAGATCTACTGACAACTGTTCAGAATTCATCTCATCCTGTTTTATCATCTCATAACACTGATCATAATAATGATTTGTTATCATTTACATATGTTACAAACTGTAATACTGCTCCAATTGTCGAATCAAATAATAACAATAATGAGTCGATGATTAAATCGATTGATGACTCTCATCATCGTCACCACCACCAACAACAACCAAACATCCATACAATAAAATCTGATAATATTAAACTATCACAAACGGATCTTCATCATCAGTCCAGTTCAGTTATATCAAATAAAAATGTATGTTATATCCTATTTTGTCAAAAATACATCTATAATTGTTGATGTAAATTTTCCACTTTTATCTATATATTTCGAAATGTTTCAGATTTTTATTAGACAAAATTTGCAACGTTTTTTTACAACTTATCAGATACAGATTTGAGCCACACTTTAACGGCTAGTGATGTTATCCGGTTGCTTAAACTGAAGTAGGTGAAGCCGAGGTTTAAACGTACGAATTAGTAACTAAAAGTCGAATGGACTTAACCACTAACCTGTGGTTCAAATTACAATGTCATAATTTTTAGTGACTTACTTCCGTTTAACAATAATCATAATAATGGTAATAGTTTTGTTCAATACAATAAATTTCATCATAATAAAGTATTCTCAACACTACTTGTGAAATGCCCCAATAGTTTTCTGTTTAACATCCATTCAAAGGGTAGTTGTTTGAAACTTATTTTATAAATACTTTTAAATAGTTAGTATTTTCCATCTATCTCCAACCATGGAAGTTTTCTATCAGTTCATCAGCTACAGCTATTTTTCCATTCACCATACTAAGATCCATGTATCCGAATATACATTGATCTTTTGTGTTTTTCAATGGATATACCAAAAGGAAAGTCTCCTTATAATCGCAGTGTTTCTGTTTGAGTTTTAAAGTATTTAACGTCAGTATAATTACATTTAACTTATGAACCGATTTGAGTTAAACCACCATTGAAAACCTGGAAGCACTGGATGGCCGCTTCGTCCTAGTTTGGGACTCAGTAGCGCGCATTCACGACCCCGCACACGAGATTCGAACTCACAACCTTCGGTATCTCACCGAAGACGTTATTTATTTATTTATTTGAACACAAAAATACTAGTACGAGGGGGCACCAGATACATATGCGCCACAAAAATCTCATTTGATTTGTGTGAGGGCTGTGATAATGAGAGATAGTCGCGCAATGTCATGGATTGGCTGAAGCTAGACATTAAAACTGTTGATTCCAGTTCCGTGGTCTGGGAGTTAAACATTCACGTGCATGACCGAAGGTCCTGGATTTGAATCCCGCTCGTGAAGTCGTGGATGCACGCTACTGAGGAGTCCCATACTAGGACGTAACGGCAATCTAGTGCTTCCAGATTTTCGATTGCAGTCTAATATTGACCGATCCATGATTTTAAAGAAATACAACAATCTCGACAACACCTCACTGACAATCAGAATATTTTGTAAGCCTTTTTTTTAAAAAGCGTCAAGTACATATAGTTAGCAGTTATAATTATTCAGTTTAAACTAATTTAAAACAAGAAGGTTGATTCCAAAATTCGCATCGTTGAAAATTAGATAGCTCAAAAGTTTGAGTGAGTTGCTTAATAAACTGTATAGTATATCAGAGTGTATGTAAAATGTATGTTTACAGTGTTTATTTATCATCAATCAATATACTCTCTTCTTCAATCTTATCTTTTCTTTAAACCTTGTTAGTAAACGAAGTGTTAAACAGATGGCTTTTAAACAAGCAGTTCATTTAATCTTAAAAATGAATATTTATGCATTAGGATATTTATTGTTTACATCATATTCTAAGGTCATAAGATAAATAAATATTGTTATGTACAATTCATGTATAACAGATAAACATACCGTGTATATATGATCATACCTTCTTCCAATTGGCATATGAGTACCATCATCCTACTTAACTTTCAACGTAAATATTTTGTTCTCAGCATCCAATTTTCAACCATTGAATTGCATATTTGAATCCTTGTTACACCTATTTCTGTTTCAATAAATAGTTTCATTGGCTTTTAGACAAAATTCTAATTGAAGACCGACTATACAAACTTTATTACTCATCCTGGTTAATTTAAACATACTAATCGTATTTGTAATGCTATTTTTTATATACTTTTAACTATTACATCTCACTCTTTATTTTCATTTTTAAGCCAATCACCTCTTGTTTTAATGACTTAAACTCAAATGAACCGAACAGTTCATCAATACATCATTGTAATATCGACGAAAATATACAGTTGACATCACCTTGTTTTTCTCATTCTGAATTAAATGAGTCAAGTACAAACTTTGTAATGTCATCTACTTCTCAAACGGAAGATGGCGGTGGTGGTTGTGGTGAAGAAGCTACTGTTGTGGCAGCAGCGGCGGTCGTCGCCTCTGCTGCAGCTCATGCAGTCGCTGCTGCTGCTCAAGCTGTTTCTGCTGCTGTTCATCATCGACGAGCATCATCATCATCATTAGATCAAACAATTTCATCACAATTGAATGAATCTATTCTTATGCATACAATACCTAATCAATCGACTATTCATCATCCACTTATGAATTGTTCATCATCTGTTGGATGTTACAATAACTATCCCTCGACAAATCAATTGGTTTCTTCTGATCTATATCATCATCACAATGGACATAGTAGCATGTTACATGAGCATGGACTAAATTATAGACAACCTCAGTTACTAGCCAATCTATCATCTAGAAATATGTTAAATTCCTTTAGTATTCAGCCATCCACAACTTGTAATTTCTCTTCGTCTCAGTCTATTTTTCATCCTTCAAATTTATACTCATCTATGTCTATTGACAACAGAAGTGATAATTTCACCTGCGACTCAAGAATCAATTTACACATTCCGAATATTTGCACAGGTAATTAATTAATAACTTTATTATAAAGCTAATGTATAACAAGTTTTATTTATGGTAGTTTGTGGAATCTCTGTGTACCGTTATTTTATTTTATTTAAAACACTTAAATAATGATAAAGTTGGGCACCAAAATAAATATGCGCTACACAAATAAGTAAACGAAATTCTGAAGACAGAAATGAAAGAGAAAGAGAATTAATTAGAGAGAATATACTGTAATAAGAGAAACAAATCAGTTTTAAGAAAATACAAGCAGGAGGAATCTTTCAGTCAAGTGATTTTCTTAGATTTTTTGTGAAGAACGTGATAGAAAACTACTGTAGGATCGCCATCAAACTCTATTTTGAGCCCTCATTATTATTTCAACCAATGGTTGTAAACTTTGAGTGACATGGCTCAAAATCGTTTCAATGGCGCAAATTCACTCATTCTTTGTCTTCCCACAAATTCTGAACTTCTGAATTCCTCATAACGTCCTTGTCTTTTCATTCCACTAAATTATATTTCCTCAAATCGCATCTTCGATGCTTAATCTTTCCTACTACCACTGATACTTTTACTAACTCTACTACTCTAGGATCTGGTCTGACGATTTCATCTCTCAGTCTTAATTGGGATATGACAACTGGAACCAATGTACATACGTACAGGTTCTGCGTTGCAACTGACTGACTGATCTTGAGCCATGTCTGGTAATGTCTTATGACAGTAAGTGGAACCATCTATATGACCTTAACCGGGTAATATGTGATGGACTGACAGATGTGAGACTTGGATGGCTTTTTTTCATGCTACGGTACTATATCACCAACTGACTACCTCCGTTTTTTTCACGTCGTCCTAGCGTCTGCAATTAGTTCACAATCTGAAAGCCGCTGAGATGATATTCATAGCACATCTCCAAGCCATGTAATCTACACTTAGTCAGTTGGCAATCAATGTCTAGGTATAACATATGCTTTGCACTCTCTGAGTGCGAAGTGCTTTTACAAAACTGACGAGACTCTGTGCCTGAACTCACTCTTAGTAGTAAATAGATAGTAGTTGGTAAGTTCGTGTATTTGGGAAGCCGTAAATGCTAGTGGTTGCGTGAGTGATGAGATCAACATACATATAATAAAAGCAAGGGTGGCTTATGTCGATCTGGGCCACCTTTGGCGCCTTCATGATGTCAGTCTGGTTGTAAAAGGTCATATCTACAACGCGTCAGTGAGAGCAGTTTTGTTCTATGCTTGTGAAACCTGGCCCCTCCGAGTTGAGGATGTTAGACGACTCTCTGTGTTTGATCATTGTTGTCTCCGAAGGATTGCTGACATTGTGGCAACACCATGTTAGTAATGCAGAGGTTCGCGCTCAGAGACGATAATCCAATTGATGTCACCATCTTGAAACATCGACTTTGGTGGCTTGGACATTTTCTGTGAATGTCGTCCCAGAGAATCCCTTGCCGACTCTGGTAGTGGTTGGAAAAAGCGGAGAGGTGGTCAGTGTATGACATGGTTTCGTGGTATGAAAGAAAGCTTTACAGGACTGGCTTGTGTTGATCCTTCACGACTCCCTGGTTGGGGTCCTAAAGATGGTGCCTCACATTGCTTGATTAAGTCATCAAATATGGTTCAAAATAGAAGCCAGTGGCTATTTCGCTGTAATTTCCTTTTACTTTCTCCATTAACAAATTAACTTCTTTAACTTAAAGGACTCTTACTGATCGAATCTTTCCTAACTGCATTGCTTCTCCAATAAGAATAAGAAATATTATTATTTTTATTTCATCTCATACATTAATTCCTGTTCATTGTCGTTTTTTTTATTACACGCACCCTCCATTATTTATCACTTCACAACCTCACTGTTTTTATGCAGAGCATATATATTTATTGCCTCATTATAACAATGTTTATGTGTCCAAATAATAATTTACTAGGGTTTTAATATGTCCACAATCAAATTATTTATAAGAACTTTCTGTAAACATCTATCTTGTCATTATGCACGATATACTTATAGGATTTTAATAATATGTATTTTTCTGTCTCACCGGTCTAGGCCAAATTCCATCGTCTTCTATGTTGCATCCAATTATACCGGCTTTCTCCAACTCCAATGGTTTAACTCTCATTCGAAATACTAATGAATTCGTGAACGCTTCTTATCCACTAGCAACAGTCCGACGTATTACAAGTGAACCGCCCGACAACAATTTTGAGTTCGCAATGCGTACTTCAGGATTTACTGGACCCCATACAGCACGATCACATTTCATCACTACACCATTGACCTTCTCAAATAGCGTGGAATCAGCTTTACTGAATAGTAATTTTTCAACTCCTATCAATCCGTCTCATTATCATCAGTCATCTGTCCATCCGAATCTAACTACAGTGGCTACAGAAGTTGCCGCTGCTGTTGCATTAGCTGCAAATCATTCATCATCATCTGTCATCAATCGATGTACTGATCCTAGCCAAATAAGTTTCCTGCCAAACAATATTGTAGGATTATCATGTGGCTCTTCTAACCCATCTTTTTCCCCATATTTCCCTCCATCATTTCCTTCCGTTACACCAATTCCTCTACTACCGTTAAGATCACCACAGTTATCGGTCATCGGTTCGTCTACACTGGCTACAACTCGTGGAGTAAATACTTTACTACAATTTCTTCGATTAATTCATCAAAGACCTGTAAGTTTGCGTACATTTTACTAAGTGTACATATTTTCGCTCCATAAAAATGTGTACTCTAGTGTGATGCGGACCAAATAATAGTAGGAAAGATATTGAATAATACTGACTTGGATCTGTTAACAACGTAAGAAATTTAACTTCACAGGTAAAATTTGGACGTTAATTGCTAAATTTTAGGTATGACGTGTTTGATTTATTACAAAGTCCACAATTATAAAGTTTAATTAATTATTCTTATTTATTATTTGTTTCAGCACATAGATATTGGTACAAAGGGGCACCAAATACATATGCACCACACGAATCTCACTCGATATGTGTGAGCGCTGTGATACTGCCCGGGTGCCCAAACCGAAGCAGGTGGTTTTCTTAGGGGGCCACACCCCGAGCCTTCGACCTGAAGGTCTGATCCACAAGGCAGTGGGGCATCGTCAGGAGATGCAGTCCCATGGAAGCCGGTGGCCAACGATTGGTTCACACGCCATTTGTTCCTTTAGGATACTCAAGCTCATGTGCACCATTGGCTTGGAATCCGGCTAAAGCGCCGGACATTCGCTTTTCGTTCTCTCATTTTCGTAAACAACAGTAGTGCCACGAGAAGGCAGTGAGTAGGACTTCCCTGGCAGAGGCTATATACGCGTGGCCATGTGAGAGCATTTGGAGGCAAAATAAAATACCATAAATAATTTAGAAAAGATATGATCTATGCATGTGTGTTAATGATCTGTCAATATGGCAGTTGGTTGAATGAGAATAAAGAATGGTATGAGCAATGGTGTGACCAGCAATCGGCGTATCATGCAAGCAGAAAGTTCAAGGTCATGCTTAAAAGCGTGGATTTTCGAACTGAATATTATCTAATTTGTAATGCAGCAAAACTTGTGATCATCTTATTTTCTCGGCAACAGTCATAACAACAGTCTTCATCTGTTCAGTTTCTTGTTATCACTGAAATTATTCTTGATTTTTTTTCTAAGAAAAAATCATGTGCTGGATGTTATTACAACTCCTGCATATCTGTGACTACACCAGGGTGTGTTGATTTTTGATGAGTCGTATACTAGTTAGTAATAGTTTTCTAACTAGAATTAATTCATGACAGGAAACTATGTTATCTAAACAATCGATCAATGCTAATCGGTAGCGAAATATGCGTGTTAGAAGGTGACAGAAATTCTTCAAAAAGGTCTTCATTAGTCAAGAGAAGGCCTAAGACATTTTATCTGAAAAGCATCCAGAGGAAACTTCTTGGTAACTTGTAGAGAAATGACAGGTCATATGTCATACTCTTACTACATGAATATCTATTTTGTTATGGATGCAATGTGTTTCCAGGTGCTTTCAGGTTATCATGGTTACCTATAAATACCCTTCTCTTTCGCACTTCAACCTTGGAAACAATGCTTGTTTTAAAAGACGTCGCCGCCCACTTCAGGCTTCAAATTAAAAGAATCTTGTCATGCTAGTTAAGCAGTTACAAAGTCATTATTATGCGTCCGAGCACCATATGCATCATGGCTCAAAATATGTTCCACAGATGCATTCACTTTTAGCTTTTATTAAAAAATCTGAGTTTTCATATTTGATGAACTGAGTCGACGTAGTCACATTAAATATCTACTCATACATGTTTGTTTTTGAACCATATTATTTTCCCTTTTCCAGGACTCCTATGCATTACCATATTATCCTTCTGCTATGACCGCTACAGCTGGTGGCTCTAATCAAAGTGTTGTTGTCAGTGCTTCAGCTGGGATAGCTAATGGAACTCGAGTTGCATCAGCTGTTACACCACCTCTATTGTCACATCATCCTATTGTTCCTCTTCAAGCATCGTTTTTATCTAATTATACAGAAAGAGAACATATTACTACACAAGCTAATAATCTATTCATAAATAATCAACAAACATCGATCTCACCATCAATTGGTATTCAACCAATCACTTCAGCTACTGCTGCATTAGCCGTTGCTATGGCCGCTGCTGTTGCTTTACAACAACAAAATCATAGACATTCATCATCAAATGCCATCTCTATGCTTACATCATCTAGAGTTGCACCGACTACACCTTCGATACCAGTTCCAATATTGCATGCCCATTTATATTATCCTAGAAATGTAACCACTGTACAACAATTACATAATGCACATCAACAATGCTATCATAATCACTATGGCAGTAGTGCTGGTGGTGGGGTACAGTATCACAGCAGTCATTCTCAAAGACCTGCTTCTACGCCTAATACATCAGCAAGTAGTTGTTCATCAATTAATCCGGTGAATTCGTTATTTTCAGCCTCTAGTGTCGGTGTCAGTGGTGGTGGTGGTACTACATCGCCAGCATGTGTTTCCAATTTATTCCCATTTTTATTAGCTGTCCCTCCACCACCTACAGCACTATTACCATTACCATCTCCTGTTTCAAACAATCCGTCCAGTGACTTATCAGAAACATTATTTGCTCATTATACTGCTGCTGCTGCTGCGGCCGCCGCTGTCGCCACTGACCATTCTACTGTATTTTCACACAGAAATTCAATCTTACCTCAAGTCGTACCGGATCCAACATCAGCAGCTACGGCAGCCGCGGCGGCAGCTGCCGTTGCAGCAGCGGCTGCGGCGGCTAGTGTCGATCAACTGTTACATTTGGCAGTTCAATTAGAATCTAACAATGGTCGTGGTCTTAGTAAAGAGGAATTGGAAAGTTTACCTATTCGTTTGTATACATCAAAACATTCTGACAGTTTATCTGGTGATAAACAGAACACAACTATTTGTAATGAAGTAAAAACCAACACACAGAATGATGTGTCTGAATGCGATAGATGTATGATTTGTTTAGATGATTATGCAGATAGTCAACAAATTCGTCAAATGCGTTGTTTGCATGAATTTCATGCAAACTGTGTAGACAAATGGTTAAAGGTTAGTATTTGACATTTTGTTCTTTTACACGGTTGTATTATCATCTTTGAATTGTTTTTATTCAAATTATTATTATTACTTCAGATAGTTACAGTAACCCATTGTTTCACTTATGTGGAAAAAAAGAACAGAGAAACATAATCAAATCCTCTATGGAACATCAGTTTCCTCCAGCGTACAGGTGTATTTACACCCTGCTGATAGGAGGTAGTACCATATAACACAAAACCCAAGTCTATAATAATCTGTTCATCATTTCCAATCACCTTTCACAAAAATAAAGACTATTTCATGAAGAACATTTATATTTTTTAAGATATTTTTCACTGATTAGTTTATTGTATAACAATATAATTGATATGAAATATTTGATGAAATTAAAATCATTACAAATCAAACGTATATGAAATCGATAAGTGATTGGATTGGAAATTTCTAAGTTCTTGTGAAAAGTACTATTCTAAACGACCTAAATGTAAATCATTTTTTAAGGAAAAGTAATATATACATTATTCTTTAGTATCGTGAATTGCATAAACTAACTATGCATTAGAATTAAATATTTTAGTTAAAAACTAACCAATCATAATGAAGTAGAATTGTTGAAGAATTTTAAGGAATTTAACCCAATTCCTACCGATAAATTCTAAGAAAAAAAAGGTCGACCATTTTTCTTTTTGTCTATCAAATAAAAACTAGATTCATTTAATAGACAGATCCGGTATTTGTTTCAGATATATCTAGAGATTTTAAATAGTTTTATACAGTAAGCAATTTAGAAGACTCTTCCGGTCTCCTACATTGTACGAGTATTCCATGTACCTAAATAAATGATTGCTCTGGTTGTCAGAAGGGGTATCAACCTCGTGACTTCCGAAGGAACTCGGCTTTCACCATGAGGCGTCATAACTCTTGCAAATGAAGACCTAACTCTCAAGGCCGAGTTTAAATGGTTTGAATTATTTTTTCTGGTTTGCGTTGTTTACCGAGTTAGTTTTCTATGGGATGGGGTCGCTAACCCCATGTCCAACCCTCCTTTATCCGGGCTTGGGACCGGCAGTAGCCGAAGAGGGGCTACAGGCGGAGTTATACAATGATGAAAATTAATTCTCAAATCATATGTGTCTGAATATATTACCATAGACAATGAATTCTCTTTTACGTTTTATATGTTATGTAGAGAACTTTTTTATAATGAATACTATTTAGGTTGTTAAAATCAATTCACAGAATAATACTGACCGATAGATGACGTGCAATAGTACTAGGATTTGACTGACTCATAACAATTTATGCAACCGAACGCCATTACCGATAGCTTTTTGCTAAATCCCATGTTATTTTACGAATTTTTGGGTGGATTAGATGATTTTCTTATGACATGAAATAAATGTTGGATTCAGGATGCTTGCGTTAGGAGTACAAACTTTAGCGAGTACTAGAATTTCCAGTCTAATGTTTATCAATTAACCGTCATAAGCTTATGAATCGTGTTGAAACTCCAGATCCTTCGTAAATGTATCGGCTCTTTCGTAATGTAGAGCTTTTTTCAGTGGTCTACTTCCTGATTAGTTAGTCTTAAGGTTACTCTTAAAATCACTTAGGGCCGTCAGTATAATATAATTTTACTGAACTTGGTTATTTTATCATAATAAAACAGTAAGTACGGAAATAGAAGTCGCATGAAACATATAGGTCATCGGAAGAAGATTATGCAAATCATTAATAAAAACACGACTATTAGGCTTCATCCTTTCTCTTCAGTTTGTCGTCATTATTATTCCTTTCATCGCTAACTAGTTAAAACTTAGGTGATGCTAACGAAAGTGAAATCTTAACTTGACATTACGATCTTATCATCAATTCTATCAACCAATTGAATTTTTATAGTTATGACTATAACTTAGCATTATATATGTTTTCATATTTCGTTGTAGACCAAGCGTACATGTCCTCTATGTCGTGCTGATGCATTCACTGGAAGTCAACGTAAAGATGATTACTTTTAAGGAAATAATAAACAAGCAAAGCAGAAAAAAAAACATATATTGTCATTATTATTACTATTTATTTACTTTGCAATTTCTTATATCGAACTTCATTTGATGAAGAAAACATTCTGTACCACTATGAAAAGCAGAAGAAAAAAAATATTTATTTATACATCAAAGTAGTTTGTTTACAATTCACTTTTGTCTTATCTTCCTTCTTTTTTTGAAAATTATCTCAATCATGTTTTTTGCCCGGTTTTGCTTGTTCTACTATTGTGTTTTTTTTTAAACTCAATTCTCGTCTTGTTCAATGGGTTGATTATTCTGTGAAGACAGAGGAAATTAACAACTTTACTCGGTTACTATTATTACTTACTTACTTACTCATTTACCTCTCCGCTCGCTGTGTTATCTCTCCCATCATCCATATGTTTGTGTGTGCGTAGAGTTGTCTCGTGTGTGTGTATGTGTGTGTGTACGTATGTATGCGTTTGATGTTGTTGTGTACAATCAGACTAACTCGTCAATTTATTTGGTTGATTTCACGCATTTAACTTTCCTTTATATAATTAATGGGTTTTTTTACAATGAATAAAATTGGGAAATAATTGTTTATTATTTGTGAAATTATTTTTTGTTTGTTAATTCTTTTCTTTCAGAGGTCTGTTGTTTTGTTTTGTTTGTTTGTTTTTTATATAAAAAGTAATGATAACTTTTGGTAAAAGACAATTTTTCTTCTTTTTTTTTTACACCAACTCTTGTGTATTTGAATAATCGTGCATGCTTATTGTTGCGAAAATTTCTCACACACTGGCTCATTCATTCACTCACTCTCTCTCTCTGTGTTTTTGTTTCTACCTAACAGCACACAATTTTTTTTTGCTATTGACAGAAAACTGCAAAACTACAACAGTGTTGTTCTTATTCATATTTGAAATACCGACTTGTTTTTCTGTGCAATAAGTAAAATGGTTCTGTTCTTACGTAATATTTTGGTTTTCTCAATCGTATTTATTGTTGTTATGTTGAGATTATTTGATTTTGCACTTAATTTTTGATAGCAGCTTATTAACTCTATTATATTTGTTTATATCATATGCATTTATGTATTCTCGCGTTGATAATGATTTATCTATCTGCTCACATTCACACAAGGCTACTATACTCATTTGTTTGATTATTTGTTCAGTAAATATATATGTATACTCTTTCATTCTTGGCTGCAGCTATTCACTATGTTTAACCTCACATTATATATATAATGATCGCCATTAAGATTTCCTGTTACCCTACAGTAAATTTTATTTACGGATGATTGAGACTTCTAATACGACTCAACGAAAAGGAACTCTAATGAACTGCATGTTTGTAATATAACAACACTTCAACGAGATTTCATAGATAATTTCATATCCCGGATAAAAGTCAAATTTGATTGTGAAAAATGTTTTTAGTAATATTCAATGATGAATGTTATTGCGGAAAAATGAATTAGGAGAATGTCATTGAGCTTATCCTTTAAGGAAAAAAACTAACGTGTAACAACTAAAAACTCAATAACCTGGTCTTTTCTTAGGAAATATATAATTGTTCGAGTCTCCGTTCACGTAAACTTGAACTTTTTTACTTCTGAAGTTATTATTATCATTGTAAATAATATTTGAAGTTGATATATACAAGCCTCCTTCAATAAGCTCAGATTGGGCATTATTTATCAGTTCTAGTTGAGATCACGATTGTTTCTTCTCTTACCTGTGAATTGTATTCGAAGCCATTTTTATGAAGCTGTATAATGTCACTATGTTCTATTAATAAAAGTTAATCTATATACGCTTATAATTTACCTCCACTTGTAGTCCCTCTAATTTACCAAGATGCCATAACTTTACGTACCTATTAATAGTAAACTATTCAAAAACACACAAGTGTATATAACAGTATTTTTACTCGTTAAACATATAGTTACAGTGACAGAGCGATTCACCTCGTCGTGAATTTTTAAGTTATTAGATTAATGGAGTGCTTTTATTGTATAGAAAATATCCCAAAGAAACTGCGTTTCTTAGTAGCTAGATTTAAAAGGAATTATTATGAATTAACGTAATTGAAATCGGTACAATCTACATTAGTCTACCCGATATACATTACTTATTAATCAAGTTTATCAGTATGGGGTTGTGGATATTGTTGAGTTTAGATTGATATCATGAATAGATCAATGTTAGACCACCAGTCAAAACCTGGATGCATTGGAGAACCTTTACATCCAAGTATGGGACTTCTCAGCAGTGCACATCCACGATCCCACACGCGCGATGTGAACTTAGGATCTTCTGTCTCGCACACGAACGCTTAAATTCTAGCCATCCAGTGTTTCCAGGTTTTCAATGATGGCCTAACATTGATCTATTCATGATATCAATGTAAACTCAAATTTATATCAACTGTTAGTGTTAAGATGAGGGTATTTAAACAATCTCAATAAATTAATTATACTTATTGGTTGTAACATTTTAATATTACCGTACTCCAAATTGTGTTAAAACATTAACTTATTGGTTACTACTCAGATTAATTTGGTCGAAATCTGGCTATTAATCAGTGTACACTGAATCTTCATATGTTGTCTGCCGCTTATTCCTTACAAAGAAATCTATGCTTGTTTCTTGATTACATTCCAGTTTGTAACTAATATAACATCTGTCAGCTGCTTTCAGCAATACTACTTGTGTTGTTTATCTTAGTAGTGTGAATTGATTTTATGTTAGTTGTATTTGGGCAGTTTACCTTAGTTACATGTTAGGATTTAAATTTCCCAATTGAGATTAAGGATTATATTTGATCGGTCTTTATTGGTAATATATACATCCTGAACTGACGGCTTCAATATTGCCTTTAATCATAAATATATTTGGATTGTGACTAGCAGGTGAATGTTTCGTCAAACTGAGGACCCGTCAGCCAGACTTTCTTCCAACATCTCGGTATCAGTTCACACACTGAGACTCGAACCGAATACCTTTCGCTTTAAACGCTTATAAGTTATCCATAAAGCTATTGAGTCAAGATAGTCGCTGGTTTGTATAACAAGTATGAAGTTATATGTAAAGGTTTGTATTATTTCGTTATTATTAAGGTCTACAATTTAAGTTTTAAATAAGGTATTTAACCATATCACATGAATTATGTGCTGAATAACTATTAGTTAAATTTTAAAACCGAGAATTATGGTGACAGAAATTTTTTGCCATAAGCAGGCTTTCCTTACCGAAGAATGGATAGTTGAAAATTTGAATTAACATATAAATCAATGTTGATGAAGTGATGATATCCTTCGATATTACAAGTTTGCTTGCTTCAATCGAACCAAACTTAGCATAAGGATACCTTATCGCTTCCCCACACTACTGACATAAATCTATCAAATTATACAAAACGTCAAAATCTACCAGAACTCATCGATTTGTCCTTAAGAACATATTTTCGATTCAACAGTAAGATCTACGGACAGACACAAGCAAATATCAGGATTTATTGAAGAAACAGTAATTCACAAACTGAGAGTCTCGATTTCATTATGTGGATGGCACATTTGTCATAATCAAAGAGGACCTAAAATTTGGTCAGAAATGTCTTCGATGATGGGAAAGAAGTTGAACAACAATCTGTCATGTTTGGATATGTTGATCAGAAGAAACAACACAGGAAGACTGAAGACTCAAGTATTTTGGAAACCATTTGAAATATATCAACTTCTCAACTACAGGAGCAAGAACCCACAAAATCAACTTCAAACAATAATTATTCGAAAAATCAAAGAGACATATACAAATGATTGATCACTGGGTAGTTTGTCAGGTCTTATTTAGTGCAGATCGAATTCTTTCGACCAATTAGCAATGTGGCCACTAGTCTAGGTGACTTAACATCAAATACACTGTGTTAAGATGAGATGCTGGTTGGAGATAGTCTACAGGAAACCGTTGACCTAGGTTTCGTACTATTTAGCACTCGCCAGCAAGATGTACCTGAACTGATGCTCCCATCAGACTTACAAGCGAATCCTCTTCAAAACAACTTAATTGGTTTAAGTAAGAAATATCCATTTTCGTTTTCTTATTTTCCAACCCTCAGTCATAAGTTAGAACTAAAGATATTGATAGTATTTTGAACGGAAATTATCAGGAATTTTTAGTGATATTTCAAGAACTCCTTTGATTGATAAAAGTATTTTACGTTATTATCAGAAATACAACATCATATAAATAAAGTTTATTTAGGAAATAAGGGAGATATGTTAACGTTACACATATGCTAAAATCTAAACTCATCAGTCAGTCAGTAACAACGTAAAAATCCCACCTTTAATTCCATTCATATGTAAACATATCTGTGTTAATATCAGATGGGTTTTTGTGAAGATTGTAGTAATTTCAATGGTTAAGATCATGAGTCAGTTGAAGCTAGACCACCATGGAAAACCTGGAAGCACTGGACGGCCGTATATATATATATATATATATATATATATATATATATATATATATATATATATATATATATATATATATATATGGTGCCCTCTTATGTGTTTAAAATAATAAATAGAACACTTATCATATTCTTCCCAAGATTTCTTATTGTTTTTATAACTTTTGCCCGGTTAATTATCACGTGATAAGATCTACCCATTAGAATACTGTTTATACAATCTTAATACTGTGCCATACCAATGACGTGTTGACTAATACAAGCAGACTATAGTCCTTATTGATTCTTCTCATCTAGCACTGCTTGTTGAGTTCAGAACATCAATGTCAGCTTTCACTATATGAATCCTGTATTTCAGACATACTTGGTTTATATACAAACAAATCAGACCATATCATTATCATAAAATAGCCAAAAAGTGGTTGAGTGTGAGAGCCTGAAACTAGTAAACAGAATAACTTAAGAATAGTGAATCGTATGATAGTAGTCAATAGGTCAAGTAAAAGCTTCTATTAAAAGGAATATAACTATATATAATCCAGTTACTTAACAGTTCTACAAAAAGAACATATATATACATGATAACAGTTCATAAATAGTTCCCAGAAGTTACCCATAATTTAACCTTTTTTAGGATATAACACTTATCTAATGTATTTTTAGCTTAAAATCTAAGTGAATATTGATTTTTCAATCACAGATTTTCAGTTATATTAATAACAAGGTATTACATATTGAATTCGAATAAGATTGACAACATAATATTAGGGTTAGAATATACAAGACAAAAAAGGGATATAATTAAACGAAATACATAAATGAATAATAATTGATAGACTGAATGTAAAAATATGTTCTAAAGTCATGAATAATTATGGGAAATTCAATCGAAATAACAGGAAAGCAGCCATCAAATTTGATGCGCCCTGAACAAGAAACGTTATATATATCATTGGCTTGATACATCTGCTAAGCATGTATACGGCATGGAAGACAAACTGGCTGATGACATGATCTAAAGTTTATATGATCGATAATAAATGAAGCTTTTTTTGTTGAGCAATATTCCTGTTGAATGTTTAACCAAAATAAAATGGTTCTTTACTTCCCCCTAGTTTTAAATTAATTCTTCAGCGGATATTGATTTTAAACAGTCTCTTCTAAACGTCTTCTGATCTAGTTGGAAAACCTTTTGTTACTATCGAATAATTGTATATCTGAATGGGTTTTGTGGAAGCCGTTACCAGTGGAGTTCAACCAGGTCTGTTGTGAGATAGTAACTCACTGAAGACAATGGTGTACGGTGGCGCAACTTCGTGGATTGGTTGAAGTTAGACATTAACACCGTTGGGTGCCGGCTCAGTGGTCTAGTGGTTAAGTGTTCGCGCGCGAAGCCAGTAGGTCCTGGGTTCGGGCCCCGCGTGGTGCGGGATCGTGGATGAGCACTGCTGAGGAGTCCCATACTAGGATGAAACGGCCGTCCAGTGCTTCCAGGTTTTCAATGGTGGTCTAGCTTCAACTGACTCATGATTTCAACTGTATATCTATTTACTTTAGCTGGAATTCAATTCACTGAAGTGGAATATTCTTTGAAAATATTTCACTTCTATATTTCTCACCTGAAAATGTACATTCTTTTCAAACTATCAACAGAATGACATGGAACTATTGACGAGCATCATTGTTTTTTTGATCATCTAATGTGTTCATTCAACCAACCCTTTTGATATGAACAAAATCTTTAAATCCAAAATATTGATTAACTCCTGTCTTTGGGTTTTCTATGCTTAAAATGTCAAATGTTTTTGCCAATCGAATTTTAAAGAAATCTATTCAACTTAATTAGATCGTTTTCTGGTTTATCATCTGATAATTTCATTTTCATATTTAAATTTGTTGAAGTGATCCAGAAAATTGCTATCAAAAGACAAGCAAGCATTAGGAAACACTAAGAAGCGTTTCAAGGAAGCGAAACGTTACATGCAGAGGCTCTGATTGGTTGGCTGCTACACTGCTGCTATGTTTAGTAGCATTTCCAGAATCTTCTAGCAACCCAAGGACATTTAAAATATTATAAAAACCCTGTATTTTCTGTATTAAAATGAACCTTGGAGTAAACTACTTCTCGCATACTTTGAGTCTTCTCTCTCGTGTTCAGGTCGCTGTATAGTTCTAGCTTGGGGGTTACAGAATAGCTTAGAAGACGAATATAGCGTTCAATCCGCAAGATATATCAAAATTATACTAGAAATATAGTTACATATAAATAATAACAGTATCCGAGCTTTGCCTGAAGTTTGGATAGGACATATATTGTGGAAATCACCAAAATGTATCTGGATTCAGAGCCTAACATTGAATCTTCACGGAAAAAGCAAAAGAGGAAGACCAAAGAACATATTGTATCGAGAATTGGAGGCAGAAATCAAAAGGAATAATTGCAACTGGAAAGGATTGTCGAGGAAGGAATTGCATTTAGAATCTTGTTCGGTAGCCTATGCTTCCACGAGGAGTAATAGGCGTAAGCAAGTAATGAGTAAGTCTGCCTGAAGTGGTCGTGGATATTTACTTTTGAAATTATTCATACAAAGAAGACAAGATACCTCTCTACCCAGTGTTTTCTGCTTTTCATTTGCTATCGATGATAAACTAGTTCTGGATGAAAAATATCTGAAAAGCTGTTTGATGAACTACAAAGCGAAAGCTAGTTAGAAGATATCACTGGATTCTTATTATTCTATTGTTTTCATCAGTGATGCTTTTAAACGAACTATAATTGGTTTCACATACATATGTAAATCGATACATTCATAGAAGTTTACACATTTAAAACCTTGGATACTTTTATCCCATATATTCGAACATCTACAGTAAAATACACTTCAGTAAAGGTATTTTGTTTTTAGAGAAAACACTTTGTCGTTACCCTATTATCGTTCTTAACCCCACTACCACACATATGCACTTTTACCTATTCAAGTCATTTGATAATAACATGCTTTATTAAATACATCAGTATTTGCATCTGCAAGATTCAAAACTCGTTTCACTGATCAAAATACCTACCTACGTAAATATATTTATTGTTGAGGGTTGAGGGAGTTTGAGGGCAGTCTTAATTGACGCCTAAATGGTTGTTTCATGTTTTATATGTTGACCTTTGATTGGTGATCTGTTATCTGACTGATAACTTCTTGCCGTAATGTATTAGGGGAATATTCTGTGAATTATGTCTTCAATTCCCAAATCCATTTTTTTTGATAATGATTTCATCTTGTAATATCCCGATGAGAATAATAAATTGTAACTTTTGGGATTCATTTATGGACTAGTGCTAAACATATATTTTTACCGTATAATTGTTGAGTAACTAAACTATTCGTATTCGTATCCCTCTTGTTATGAGCTTTATTTTGACTTATGGACTATTATTATGCGATTTACCATTTTTGAGTTATGCCAAGCTTATTAATTACAGTCTCCACATTCACAGCCACTTTTGGCTAAATCTTATTGTTTCCTGTTTTATAGTACGATGTGGTCTATTTAGTTGGTATATAAACCCAGTATGCTTGAAATACATGATTTGTATCGCAGAAGCTGAGATTTGTGTTCTGGACTCTAACAGGAAGGGCTAGGCAGGAATCAGGACCGATAAAGACTCTAGACTGCTCGTATAGGTTTTATGCGTCATTGGTCCGATCGATAATTCACTGTTCTCTAATTAGCGGGATCATTACGTTATACATTAATAAGAAACAGTGCACAAGTTATAACACATTTAACTATCATCTCTGTAGTCTGAAGGCTAAGAGTTTATTATGAACCTTAATGGTCATGTATTCGACTCAATGTGGGTTCATAGCTGCACACTTCAGAGGAGTTTTATATCAGACTGCAAAACATCATCAGTGCTTCCTACTATTCAATAATTCGTTCATTAAGGTCAACCAGTAAACATTATTCTAATCTAGATAAATAGATTTAATTCTCTTTAATAATTATAACAGCAGTAATTTGGGAGACTCTCTCGGTCTCCCACATTGTACGAACATTCCATGTACCTGAATAAATGGTTGCTCTGGTTTTCAGAAGGGGCATCAACCTCATGACTTCCGAAGGAACTCGACTTTCATTATGAGGCGTCATAACTCTTATAAATGAAAACCTTTTGACTCTCAGGGCAGAGTTTAAATGATTTGAATAATTTTTTTCTGAATAGCGTTTTCTTAGCGAGTTAGTTTTCTATGGGAGGGGGTCGCTAACCCCATGCCCAACCCTCCTTCTTTATCCGGGCTTGAGAACGGCAGTAGCTCCTGGAGGGACTCCAGGCGGAGTTAATAATTATAAGCATAATAATAATAGTGATAATAATCGAATCAACTAGTGACTTACGGAATTTTTTTATTATTATTACTAATATTTCTTCCGTTTCATAAATTATTTACATTCTTTCTTGAGTTTATTCTTTTGTTTTAAAAATTATATAAGAAACATTATTGTTATTATTATTATTATTATTATTATTATTATTATTATTATTATTATTATTATTATTATTATTATTATTATTATTATTATTATTGACCCATAGTTTGGAATGTCTGACCTAATTAATTCATTTATTATTCAACAAATCGCCTTATCTTTCTTTCATATAGGTCAGCACCAAAACCAAACTTACATCTACTAACATACATACATACATACATACACAAAACTATGCACCAATACTAACACAAAATAAAATAATTAAAGAAAACTCTATTTTATTATTTAGTCTTGAGCACATTGAATTATGTTACTAAGCATACAAATTAAATATGCAAATATATAGATAGATAGATAGACAGACAGACAGACAGAGAGATAGATATATAGATAGATAAACAGACAGATAGATAGATAGACAAACATACAGACAGTAATGTGTAGTGCTGTATTTGAATGTTATAAAATCACTGGTTGATTAATCAATAAATTACATCATTTGTTTATTTTTCTTAACTATTATCTTATCAAATACACACAATGTGACAAAATGTTTAATTTATTTGATGGTATACATATGTATGTATCTATCTATCTATCTTATATAGATAGGTAGATAGGTAGGTAGGTAAATGTGAATGTGAATGTGAAAACAATGATTAGACTGAATTAATAGTGAGTGTCTTTTATTCATTTTCATCACTCTTGTTCTTTTTTTATTCTTCTTCTTCTTATTATTATTGAATGTTAACGTATACAATTTGGTGTTTCTAATTAATCAATCAATATTATGGAATATCTTGAACAATTTACAGTGATTGATAAAAATAGAGATGGGATCATTTCAAGAAGGGATTTATTTAAATATGCATTAAGTATTGGTGAAGATTTGTCTATGGTTGATGTAAGTAACAAAAGATATTGATTTTTTTTCTTCTTTAAAATTATCTTTTATTGTAATAGTTAAGAAGAAATTCTGATGTAACTATAATTTATGGACGATGTTTAAGCGACGCTTAAGTAATCTTGAGAATTATCCACTTAATAACTAAGAGCAAATGAAGGTTATAAACCTGTGTGAAGACTTTGAATTGTGATTTATAGTTGATGGTTAAGATTGAGAATTATATTTAAGGTTTTGATTACGAACTGACATCAGTTATAAAGCCGAAACTCTATTTTGTCAAATAAATGAGTGAATTTTGTGCCAAAATCCAAGACTTATTATCTTGCACCTGATTGGTTCGTTCATAAATTATAATCTCGCTGAAATTCTTTAAAATTTTTTTCATAGTTTTTGTAATGATTAATTAATATATGTAGTATGTTTGTAAAGTAGTGGCAGGATCATGGATGCGCACTGTTGAGAAGTCCTACAGGAGGACGAAATGACCGTCCAGGGTTTACAGGTTTTCCATGATAATCTAGCTTTAATTGACTCATGACCTCAACTATTAAAAAACTAAAGTAGAATCTTTGAAGAATTTTATAAAATTTATGACCTATTAACTTTATCAGATAACCTTAGAGTGATATTCAAAAGGTCTGGAGAAAATTTACCTACCTAAAGTCAAAAAAAGAGTGTTATAAATTAATGTGAAGAGTTAAGAAATAGATTATAGAACTGGATTTTAAGGTTAGAAAGTAAAGTAAATGTTTTCATTACAATCTGATAACAGCTACAATGTCGAAATACTATCTAACCATTAGAATGAATAAATGTCGTGCTGAAATCCAAGAATAAATTATAGTCTCATCATCTTATCAACATTAAAGCTATCAGTGGAAACAATTATTTCAGTTAGAGAAGTTGTTTTCTTTGAAGAAGCATTTTTTTTTTATAAATACCATTCAAATTTCTATAAGACTATGACTTTGATGTGTCACGCGGATTATATTAACCTCAATCAATAAAGATTGTCTCTTGAATTTTTAAAGTATGATATAAGTTATTTTGAAATCTAAAAATCGTTAAAATTTAACTACCTTTAAAAAAATTACAACTGATTAATATAAGTAAATGGAATAGATTTTTAACACTAGTTGATCATCGTATAGTGTGTTCTGTAGTGTTAATAATTGATTTCTATTGATTAACTTGTGATATGACAATGAGAGTAAGCATATTAACAGTACATGCATTATGTTGTGATATTAATCGGTTGGGAGATGAGTCTGGACTTAGATTTCGTTCTAGTTGACATCTATCAGTAAGGCGTATCTGTACTTTTGAGGCAACATGTGCCTCCTGTGAGATCCGAACTCAAGTCACTCAACAGTAGTTCCCTCAAGATTACAGGCGTGCCTTACTAACAAGTCTTTAATAACACGTAACTTATGTTCAGAGTTTCGTCCTAACCACCTAGTATCAAAACATGATGGGTTATGTCATAAGTTAAGTATTCTGGGTTTCATGCTAGTTGTTATCTGCCACTGATATATCACCTGATCTCATAAATTTGTTCAGAAAGTTCCCTATTATATCACTGAATATTATCAATGGGATTTAAATAAGTGGAAAAATCATAGTATACCGACGGCCTTGAGTTAGCCAATCAGAATTAAAGTGACACATGTGTTTTGCGTAGAATTTAAAATCCATTGCTACATAATAACTTGTATGTTAATATTGACTAAGTGAAAATAAACAATAATTGATTCTTAAAATACTTTGATTCAATGAATTTAAGATACTGCTTTAGCTGAATTGCAAAACATACCTGCTCTTAAAACACGATGGGTTATAAAATGCTTAATGTGATTAAATGCATGATCAAGAGTGTTGAGTAAAGGCAGATCACATTCTCCCTTTCTAACGTTTCGTCTAAACCACAATCTTAAGTCTCTCAAATTTGCAAACAGAAGGATCATGAATAACATGAGAACCAGTTACGATGAAATCCGGGGCGGCCAAACCAAAACGTGGCCACGTGTTAGGTATGCCTGAACACCGATTACCACGACGTGCAATGCTAACCGGTGTTGTGGATGATTGGAAGAAAGTACGGGGCAATCGAACCAAAACGTGGTATCGGTGCTTGAAGTCACTAAATTCTGGTCTGAGCCATATTGGTAGATACAGACTATCTCGTTGGGGTCCGCGTGACTATCGTAACCAATGGTTGGAAACTCTTGGTGACATGACTCAAAATCGATCACAATGGTGTAGGTGTATACACTCTCTGTCTTCCCTTAAACTATGAAATTAATATCGCTTCATATCTTTCTTTCTTTCTATTAACTAATTCTTTCTTCCTGAACTATATCCTTATACACAATCCTTCTTTTATATATTACCACCTTTGAATTAACTACTTTTATGAATCTGGTGTTGATCTTGTTGTGTTAATGAGGTATGGCAACTTGGACCGATGCATATATATGCCTGGCCTTGCGTTGTAACTGACTGACTGACGATAGAATTCGGAAAATCTAAACTATAAAACTATGTATTCTCAACTGAAAAAAATTGGAAGATTTTTGTTTGACAGGACTCAAATAACTTAATAGTTGGATTCATGAGTCACTTGAAGCTAGACCACCATGGAAAACCTGGAAGCAGTGAACAGCCGTTTCGTCCTAGTATGGGACTCCTCAGCAGTGAACCGGATCAACGGACTTATGAATTCAACTATTAAATTACTATAATATCCACAAAACCCCTCTCTGACTTAAGTAACTTTTAAAAAAATCTAAAACACCTAATGTAACTATCATTCAACTAAAAGGTTATGAAAGAGGATAAATATTATGGTGCAATAAAAGACTATACATGTCATAAGCAAAGGTTGGGATTAAATCTATAATTTTCTTAAGCCTCTATAATTCATGAAGTTCAAGAGAACAAAACACTTTTTTAGAATCTTCACTATAATGTTATCCTAAGAGTTACCTATACTAACACGAGTAGTTCTCCTTATTAACATTGAAGTTAGAGAAAAATTATTTCAAATGAGACTCTAAAATCAGATATTTTTAGATTTTTGGTAAAATATTAAATATTTTTTTAAAAATTTCGTATTATCTTCTCTAACTTGCTTATGATTTGTAGAAAGAGTAAAGGAAGACCTATATTACAATTGATTGATCACTGGGTGGTGATCAATGTCTTGCTTGTCTAGTCCTTATTAGTGCAGATCGAATGCTATCGATCATGTTGCAATGTGGCCACCAGTCTAGGTGACTCGACACTGCGGGCACTATGTATTGAGATTTAGATGGTGGTTGGAGGTAGTCAACAGGAAACCCTGGACCCGGGTTTCGTGCTACTTGGCACTCGTCAGCAAGGTGTACCTGTAATCTTGAGGGAACTGGTGCTCCCTGGCGGATTCGATCTCGTGTCACCCAGCTTCACAGTCAGAGACGTTACCACTGAGCTATCCGAGCCGTGGAAGACCTATATTTTAGATGGCATCAATGTTCATTTATACATTTACTTGCTTCTACGGGAATTGATAACATTGGTTATGAAAAACAAACTCTTCCATAACATAACCTTAATTACTATCTTATCTGACTGTCAGATAGAATAAACAAGTCAATATCATTGATCAATTCTGATTAAATTGTTTCTTTTTCCAGAATGATATTTCAAAAATACATACAGTAAAAATAAGAAACAATAAGAATATACAATTTAACTAATAAAGCTTGAAATATGTATTCAGAAGTAGTATGTTTTTGGCGGAGTTTTATTCTCTGAATTGGATAGTTTGGTTGTAGAGCTTTCATTATTCTTCTGAAAGACATCATCAGCACAAATTTCAGGTAGAAGTGAAGTGTGCTTACGATATCGTTCAAAATAACGATGAAAGCTCCATAACCAAACTATCCAACTTAGAGAACTAAACTCCATCAAAATCATACACCTGAGCTACAAATCTTTTCCACCATCTCGAAGTAGTATGTTCTATCATTCATTATGCTATGATTATAAGCTCCTATGTAAATCTTTACAGTTATTAATTACTTGTTATTATCACTAAGTTAAGCTCCCCTATTTCTCTTACTTTTTCTGATATTCATCCAATAGACAATTTATATTTCATATTTCGATTTATAAACTATTTTCTCAGTTTACTATTCTTCTTTAACTCATAATTTAATAGACAAACTTGTATGAGGATAACCAACATTTTTTTTAAATGTTTAATAAAGACTATGATATCTAGTATTTCTCATTCACTTAGTTGATAAGTTCTGCAAAGAAGAGTATAGTTTTCATTCGAAACTTCATTTTAATCATTTCATAGTATCTATATATGTCTAATATGAGTCACTCAGTCAGTCAATAAGTTACAACGCAAGACCAGGCACATATATGCATCGGTCCAAGTTGTCATACCTCATTAACATATCAAGGTGAATACCGGATTCATAGAATTAGTTAATTCAGTGGTGATAATATATAAAACAAAGATTGCATATAAGGACATAGTAAAGGAAGAAAGAATTAGTTCGCAGAACACACTATTGTAGTGCAATTCAAATTGTCGGATCGAAAAACAAAAGAAAAGAGAGCAAAAATGAAGTGGAATTTAGAGATGGAGATGAAATCATCAGTGAAAATTATGCTCTTAAACTGCATTATTCATTCACTAAATGAACGTAAAAATGTTAGATATTATACATCTATTGAACATTGAGAAGTAAATTGACAGTTATCTAATCTATCTCCAAAACTTCTATGTGAAACTTTAAAATTTTGAGGATTTTGTATTGTAGTCCCTTTCTATGTTTTAGTACATTAATAAATTTGTTAAGTAACTATCTATACAACTGGAAAGGTTCAGTAAACGAGTTCGCGAAAAAAAATCGTTATCATTAGATCGTCTTAGCTTTTTGTTTATCACCTGGTACATTGATCACACAGAAATCTGATCATTGATTAATTCACTTTATAACAACAGGACAAGTGACCTTCTATTTCACTGACCAGTGATCTAAATTAAACAAACGTTTGAAAATCTAGAAGTGGTTATGAATATGCACTGCTAAAGATTTTTATAAGTAGATGAAATAATCTTCCACTGATTCCAGATTTCCAGTGATTATGTCATTTTGATCTATTGATGATCTCAATAAAAATTCAACCCCGCTAGTGATATGAATTATTGATCGGTTAATTAAACAGAATAAATACCTCAAAGAAAATTATAATTAATAAAAACAAAAGTGATAACACACAATGAATGTGGAAATACTTTAAGAAAGCTGTTTAATAAACCTTCAAAAAATATATACACACTAATTGTCGTTGTTCGAAAATGGGAGAATTTCGCCAAAAGGCAGGCTTCCACTCGAGAACAACTGTATTTCACGACTAAACCATCCAGCTCAAAGAACAAAACTCTATCAAAATCATTTAACTGAGCTACAAATCTTCTCCATCATCTCACTATTTCTTTACCAATTACATATTTAATCATTTACGTAATTTGTTTGTGTATTACCACATCATATTTTAAACATTTTGAATGTTTTCAATATCATCTAAGTAGTGCTCATTTGATACATAAACCGATGATATTTCATTTAATCTAGCGTAAATAGTAAGAAATCACTTATTTACTTTCATCTGTTTCTCCTCGTGCAGCGTAGGTCTCCAACCAGTCTTGTCCTGGGATATCCTTTTCAGTCCTTCCCAAATGTTATTTATTCTTTTAATGACTACCTCCGATTCCCAGAGAATTGTATGAGCAATTGCTCATAGTAATAGTGTTACTAACTGTGCATCAATAAATCTGATGTACCACCTAATCTGTCATAAGAACATGAGTTAAATGCCATTTCATAATTCAGTCTGTCTAATCAGTTCAGATAATTCAGAACAGATACAAAATATTTGTTCCATTTCAAATATATGGAAAAATTGTTTTATCCGAAAATCTTTTTTCATAACTTATATCTCATTTATTCAACTATCATTCCCTAGGATCATAAACTAATGCCTATATTTGAGGAGTATCTTATTCAAAATCAAAGAATACATAATGATGTGTTGTAACGTTTAGCATTTCATAGGTCTGCAACTAGTCTGAAAGTACATTTTGTGTTGTAGTAGTATAAAATACAGAGTGTATGGGAAAGAATCTTGTAGACAAAAGACCGAAGAATAAGTGATCCAGCGAAACAATAAGCAATATAAAATCCAATTACATTGATGATAAAATCAACCGACAATAGTTATTAATAATACAACTTACTTACGCCTGTTACTCCCAATGGAGCATAGACAGCCAACCAGAATTCTACAACCCACTCTGCCATGGGCTTTCCTTTCTACTTCTTTATACAATTCTTCCTCATTTTTCTCATGTTTGTTACAATTTCTCAGCGTAATGTGTTCTTTGGTCTTCCTCCTTTCCTTTGGCATTGAGGATTCCATGTGAGGGCTCGCCTTGTGACACATTTGTGTGCTATCCACATCCATCGCTTCTTCCTGATTTCTTCCTCTGTCGGAATCAGGTTTGTTCTCTCCCATAGTAGGTTGTTACTGATATTGTCTGGCTAACAGATGCGAAGTATTTAGCATAGACAATTGTTAATAAACACTTGTATCTTCTGAATGATGACTTTCGTAGTTCGCGAAGTTTCCACCCTATACAGTAGAACTGTTTTGACATTTATATTGAAAATCCTGACCTTGGTGTTGGTTGACAGTTGCTTTGAGTTCCAGATGTTCCTCAATTGTAAATATACTCCTCTGGCTTTACCGATCCGCGCTTTCACATCTGCATCAGATCCACCATGTTCATCAATGATACTGCTCAAATATGTAAAGGTTTTCACATCTTCCAAATCTTCTCCGTCAATTGTGATTGGATTGGTGCATACTGTGTTGTGTCGGAGACTCTTGCTTTTCCCTTTGTGTATATTGAGACCTACTGCTGCTTAGGCTGCTGCTACACTAGTCGTCTTCTCCTGCATTTTTGGTTGTATTTATTAATAATAAAAGCATAGTATTAAAATATTCTGATAATTAAGATGAGAAGTTGATAGTGTATTGTCTATAATGCATTACAGTTGTGTGTTTTTTCCAATAAATTACTGACTAAAGTTTTACTTTGTAAACATTCTCCTCCTCCACCCCCCCCAACACACACACACATACATACAATTCGCATACTTTTTTATTAAATCGAGATTGAAATAATGAAACAAATTCACAATACTAATAAAGTTTTACATCACTTATTCATTTCATTTATTTCAATTAAAAATCATATTTCCCTCCATTGTAATTGATTGATTGATTGATTGGTTTCTATATTTTGTTGTGTTTTCTTTTGTTTTCACCATAATCATTTAAAGCACCAAGGTTAACGATGATGTTGTATGCAAAAATCGATACTTCATTATTTATTTTCTTTTATTATTATTATTATTATTATTATTATTATTATTATTATTATTGTTTACTATTTTAATTTAAGGTATTTGACCTTTATCATTCATTATTATGTAATGAGATATAATTAATTTGTTAATTTAATAAATAACATGCTTAATTGTTAGTAGATGTTGGTTTAGTAAAACAATTAAACAAAACGACAGAGTCCATTAAATACAAAACACAATTATTTTATTAAGTTAAATAAAAAATGATATAGTTTTGTTTAAATGATTGATTTACCAATCTTAAGTACAAAAAAGAAACTAACATAAAGGTTTTGTGAAGATTGATAACTTTGTATGGTTTGTATTTTAAATCGATCTTAGTTTAATCACCATTATAAGCCATAAAGCACTATATAGCTGTTTTGTGCTCATTAAAAGGGTTAGTCAGTTAGTCAGTAACAACTTAGAACTTCGTATGTACGTACATCAATTCAAGTTGCCACACCACATTAGCTTAGGGATGCAGTGGTCGATTCAAATCCCATAGTGCTAGATGTAGTAAAATTATAAGCTGTGATCAGAAAAATTAGGGTTTGAAGATGTTATTCAAGGAGTGCAATCCAGTGAAATAAATTTGGAAAGAGAAAAAGAAATGGACATGAAGAATTAAGAAAATTAGAATTTGAGAGAACACAAAAAGTGGATGCACCTGCGCCATTGCAAACGATTTTGAGCCATGTCATTCAGGGTCTCTAACCATCGGTTGCTATCATCTCGCGGTCCCTAACCAACCATTATGATTCAGCCTACTTGTCAGTGACTTCATGAACTTGTGCCATGTTTTGATCTGGCCTCATTAAAAGAGATAGATACAGGGACCTTCAGTTTCATGTCTAAACATTTAGCCTCTAGACCATTGAGCTTAATCATTCTCCAACATTACGGGATCGTATTCTATTGATTTTTTTGTGAGTAACTTAGAGCCACTGGTCACGATTTCTCACTACAACTTCAGGAATTACATCTAGAAATGTGTCATTAGTGAGTAGAGGCTAATGATCACAATATGGGTATTTTTTGAGTTTGTTAAATTTTCAATGTTTGCACCACAAGCTAGTATTAGTTAAACCATCATAGAAAATCAGGAAACATTAGTTAGAAGATCGTAGAGCAATATGATGAATTTATTGACCTTAGATTGGTATATAACTGGGTTTCGACCCATTGATCTAGAGGTTAGGCGTTCATGCTTGAAAACAAAGGCCTTGAATTCTATTCCCTGTAGTGGAGACGAAACAGCTGACTAGTGTTTCTTTGTTTCAATGATGGTCCGTCAAGTAAACTACAACAGTTCAGTATAAATCAAAGTAAAATCCTTTTATATATTTACATTCAGTTATTGTCAGTTTATTGAAAAAGTCAGTGAGAATGGGTTATATAGATGAAATTTTCTGGCAAATTTCATGGTACATGATTTATTTTGTAGTTTACAACATGTACTAACCTTAGTTAGGCTCGTAGTGAGAACCAGAAAGCATTGGACATCTGTCTCGTCCTAACTTCAATCAAAATGTAAAATGTTGGATATCAACTCAGTGGTTTGAAAATTAAGCTCTGATCGTGAAACCCAAGTATCCTGAGTTTGATTCCCGATGAGATCTTAGATATCTACTGCTATGAGTTCACATACAAAGACTGGACAAATGTCCAATATTTCCTGATTTTTTTTTAAATTTCTAACTAAAATCAGTCGATGATACAAACTATGATCTACAATCTACACAAAATCTCCTACATATATTTTTTTTGGTTTGGAAAATATGGAACTTGTTTAGATCGCCAGATTTCATGTGAATCGATTGATTCCAACCTTAAATAAATTCAGAATTTTTTTTACATTCAATCATGAATTTAGCTTTTTCAATAAACTAGATGACGGTATCGAACCACATTCTGCTCTTCAGATATATAAGCTTATATTTGATGACATTGAAATGACTGTTTTCTATTTATATCAAGATAAACTACGGCTTCTCTAGAGTGTTATTATTGTAAGAAAGTGCCATTTTCTTCACTCGTCTACACTTATGATATCACTGCTCCTCTACTAGTTTTGTATGTACTAATATGAAAAATCGTTCAGGTACACTGTTGATAGGATACAGTCTATGGACCAGTTTATATAATTTTGTAACAAGACTTGGTTCAAGAATGATTTATGCATTTGACTTTTACAGTTAGACCAAAGTCACAATAGTGCCGAGAGTGGAACGAATTAACAGAAGTTGCTATAGTTCCCACTATTCAATGACTTATCTCATTTACAACAGAATAAATTATAGTAACTAGAAAATATCGTAAAAATTGATATTTCTTTTATTTAATGTCTTTTATAAACTAATTTTCACTAATAGGTAATCACTCTACTGAATACCCTTGAATCGAATACTGATTATGGAAAATAAGTAGTATTTGAAAGGAAATTTGGGATCCGTCAGCTGAATGTGAACATCAACTTTGAGGTGCAGGTACATCCAGCTGACGAGTCCTAAGTAGGACGAAACGCGCGTCCTGAATTCCACTGCTTACCACTATCCATCTTTGCATATATATTTATCTATAGTTATTGTATTACAAAGGCCTAAATAAAACAGCATTTTAGGTAACATTATCAGTGCCTAATTTATGTGGCATCTCCCAAATTCAACCTTCTATATCTGGGAATACCATATTATCAGAAGCAACCACTTGAGCTTCAAATCTTCTTTATCATTTCAAAACTCCTTCACTTTTATAAATAGGTAAATTACTGAAATAAGTATCATTTAGAAGTTATGGATTTTTTGATAAATCAGTCTAACAAAAATAATTAATTTTTCGAGTTTTAAATACAAGTTCAAATAATCTCATCTACCTACTAGTAACTATTAAATTACATCAAGAGAAACTTTAAGTACCCCCCCCCCTTCAGTTGACTGTTTTTTAGCTGAACAACATTGGCGACAATGTAATGTGTATCATGTTTCCTTCGTATACATTCTGTCAGCCAAACACATTGATACAATGTAGACCATAATTATCAAATACGAATTGATTTAGGTTACACGTATTCCAGACATGCTAATATTAAACAATAGTCAATACAATGAAAGATGAAGCAATGGTATAAGGGATTGTAATTCATTTATCAACTGATTCAGTATATAGTAGATTGACACAATTTTTATTGGCATAATAGAAATAGAGGAAATATAAAAAGTGCTCAAGGTTATACAAAAATAATTGACGGACCCAAATATGTGAAAGAATAACAGGCCCTCATGTTGAATATCTGTTTTTTTTCTTAGTTTGCTTTCATTATTACTAATAAATAGTATAGTATCAATCTATCATTATATTTTATGGACAACTGTGTTTGGTGTATAAATACGTTTGTATAGCAAGGCAATTTGTATTATAAATACTAGAGTATCTTAAACGTTGATCAAGTCATTATTAGCACACATTGATAAGGTGAACGTTCAACTTCTATCAAGCTAATAATTTCATGGGAAATCAAATCTTTCCCATTTAGCGTTGTTATAAGATAAATTAGTATTATACATCATATAACTAATTGACCAAATTCAGTTTCGTGCAATCAACTATCCGGTGTCTTTTAAGTATAAAGTCCAATGTTGTACCATACAACTATGGAAACAGAATTAAAGTGAGAATTCTAAATTGATCTGATGCATGAGAGCATGTATTGTCATCTACGAGCTATTAGTCATTGGTCTATTTGACTGGTAAAATTCAATTGACATGGAGACGTAAAACTTATTTCATTATTTAACCTCATATCATATTTTCCTAATTCAAATAATGTTAAGTAGAACAATCAAATATATTAGTTAAATTATTTGGTTCTTTCTAGTTAATTAATCGCTTTAAAGATTAGTTTTTATCATCGATTGGTGTTAGTTAGAAAACATTACATAATATGTGCCGACAATTGATCGAATAATTGGTAAGAATTAGGGCGCCGAGTATATAGAAGACGTTATTTGTGAAAATTATATTCGAAATAATTTCAACGATTGAAATTTAAATAATTCCCACATTACGTCCAGCAGATTTGTCTGGACTTCTTCAAGGTAATAATCAAAATCATCAAAGAAATATATAGTGTTTAACAATCAAATAAATCGTTACTGTGCTTATCCAATCATATTTAGATGTTGACTTTATTAAGTAGGATAAAATGAGTTAGTTATATACGAATCAGTATAGGGTTGTGGTGATTGTTGAGTTTAAATTGATATCATGAATGAATGAATGTTAGTCCACTGTTGGATGCCGGCTCAGTAGTCTTGAGATTAAGTGTTCACGCGCGAGACAGATGGACCTGGGTTTGAATCTTGTGTGTGGAATCGTGGATGCACTAAGACGAAACGGATGCCCAGTGCTTCCAGGCTTTCATTGGTGGTTTAACATTGATTCGTTCATTATATATCCGAATTATGTGAAAAGTTCACAATGTGAAAATAAATGAGTGAACGATTGTGTGTATGTATGTGTAAGCTTGAGTTATTAATAGTTGATATTATGTGTTAATTTGTCTTTATATGAAGTAAAAATAAAAGTACAAGTTGAAGGCTTAAATTGTTTTTGAATCATTGATGTGCACATAAAATGAGAACCATCAAATACATAATTGCATTGCTAAAATATCCCAGATTATTTTCTGTCAGAATAACGATATTGTTCTGTACTAAATTGGAGGAAGTTACCTATCGACCTAATCACTACATATCAGTCTGTTAAATGCTAAACATAAATATCCTTTAACTTCGTATATGGCTGAACATTATTATTGACAAGTCTTGAAATATAACAAAGTAGCTGGCACTAAATTCAATAAGAAGTATCTCGTCCAATTATAGAAAACTGTTTTTCAAACAAACTGTTGAATGTTTTCATTGATTAATTACTTAATAACAATCGATAAGAAATCCAATATCTGCTGTCAAATCAAAATGATTACATCACATTCCTTTGACCGGAACATGCGATTAGAAAACCTAGATGACATTGCTTAATTGAAGGTGCCAGATAGGGATGTTGAAGGGAAACTGTGAAATTTTTAGAAGTACCCTAAGTGGATTAATATATATATTCACTGTGAATTTATTAAATATTTACGGTTTGCATTATTTGTACATTGCCCTGATTGTAAGTAATTAAATGTTGATGTATCCCTTAATGTTCATAAGTTACAATTAACTGATTACGTATCTGATATTTGGTTTCGTAACACAAATAGTCTAGTTATGTACAGACAATGTTTTTATCAGAAGGGTTTTGTGGATATTATAGTAGTTTCAATGGTTGAGAGGAAAATGTTAATGCTTCCAGGCCTTCCATTGTGGTGTAGCTTCAATTGACTCATGATCTCAACTATTAAAATTACTATAATATCCACAAACCGTTTTCTGATATTAATCAACATACGTTCACTAGTGACTGACTTCAAGAGGTATTTCATGGAGTTCTAGTGAGAAACAGTGACCAGTGGAGTTCAAACGAGTCTGTTGTGAGATAGTAACTCACTGAAGACATTGATTTGTCGCTCATTTTCGTGGATTGGTTGAAGTTGGACATTAACACCGTTGAATGCCGACCGGCTCAGTGGTTTAGTGGTTGAGCACTCGCTCGTGAGACTGATATGTCCTGAGTTCGAACTTTGTGGGGCAAAGTCGTGGATGCGCACTACTGAGAATTCTCACAATAGGACGAAATGGTCATCCAGTGCTTCCAGGTTTTCCATGATGGTCTAGCTTCAATTGACTTATGTTTCTATCACCAATGTTGTGTTGTGGTCATGTAATTATTGTACATTATCATATGATTTTTGAGTCAACATGTAATGTAATATAATAACAGATGTGGTAAATCAACTTTCTGTCCTCATGTTTTGACTGGACATTTTGAATAGGGGGAACTTATTATAGGCCAATCATTATAAACACTTTAAATGAGGATTATTTTGTTAAACTGAGAGTCATTAGTATTACTGACCGTATAATAAACTCATCGTCAGTGGACTTAATAGTCTACTGAATACATCAAATGTCAGCTCATAATAAAAAGCTTAATATTTCAATAGGATTATTTACCCATAATAACAAATATTACTTTTTGATTACTTATATAAAGATTTGGTTCTATACTTTAACTATTTTTTTATTTTCACAGATTGAAATAATGTCAGTTGAAGCTAGACCACCATGGAAAACCTGGAGGCACTGGACGGCCGTTTCGTCCTAATATGGGGCTCCTCAGCAGTGTGCATCCACGATCCCGCACCCCACAGGATTCCAACCCAGGACCTACTGGCTTCGCGCGAGAGCACTTAACCATTAGACCACTGAGTCGGCGTCCAACGGTGTTAATGTCTAACTTCAACCAATCCATGAAGTTGCGCCACCGTACACCATTGTCTTCAGTGAGTTGATATCTCACAACAGACGTAGTTGAACTTCACGGGCCTTCCAGTGCTTCCATGGTGGTCTAGCTTCAACTGACTCATGATTTCAATCTGTGACAATTTCTAAGATCTCCACAAACCTCTTCTGATATTTTTTTATTTATTTATCATTTCTTTTCCCAATATAGAGATGGTTAAGACTTTTTGATACAAATGATAAAGGTATAATCACAATTGAAGATGTCAGTCGTACTCTGGGTGTACCACCTCCAAAATTTTATGAGTAAGATATATACAATTTAATTTTTAAATATAGATTTTTCATAGGGTAAATGAATTGAATGATTATTTTATATATCAATCTAAGTAATAATAGTAATAATAAAGAGTTGAATATAACACAAGTTAGATTCTTGATGGATGTAACACTGTCAACTTTGTAATGTTTTCTGAAGATCTTTTCATACCATACAATGAATTTATAATTGAGTATATATATATATATGTATATTCTAACTTGATTCATTTCTTTTTGGTATTGCTGATTTGATTACTGACTAAATTGGTTAGTTTAAAACTTCATAGGAGTAGTACTTTGTGACTGATTTAGCTTGACTAAATCGATTACATTGATCTATAGGAATGATCTTGAAGTCAGTTACTGTTAAGAAGTTGCAAATAAATAAAATTTAGGTATAACGAATGAGAAAGTTCCCTATTAATTATATTTTATAATTGTCACTGTATATCGTGAAATCACTGGAATTTAATATCAGTCAGTCAGCTACAATGTAGGACCAGGCACATATGTGCATCGGTCCAGGTTGCCATACCTCGTTAGCACAGCAAGATGAACACCGGATTCATAGGAGTGGTTAGGTCAAAGGTGGTAATATATAGGAGAAAGATTGCAATAAGGATATAGTATAGGAAGAAAGAATTAGTTAGTAGAAAGAAAGAAAGATATGAAGTGATTTTAATCTCTTAGTTTAAGGGAAGACAGAGAGTGTATACACCGACGCCATTGTGACCGATTCTGAGCCATGTCACCAAGAGTCTCCAACCATTGGTTACGAAAGTCACGCGGACCCCAACCAAGTAGTCTGCATCTACCAACATGGCTCAGACTAGAAGTTAGTGACTTCAAGCACTGATGCCAAGAATTTGATATATCGATCATTGGATTGTAACTCAATAGCCTAAAATTAACTTGCTTGCCTGAAGCTCTTGGATTTTAGTCCTGATGTGATCGTGAATGAATACTACCAAAGAGCTAATTATGAGAATGAAAAAGCTACTCATTTCTTTCTGGGGTTTTTTCTGGTTGCTTGGCTAATATCATTACATGGAAGCTATCCTCAAAATTGATTGATAAATTTAATAATACTTGATATCAGGTGATTAAAAGAAATTTATGACATTCTTTAGATAATATACATTCCGTGCTAGTTATCACTTGTCAACAAGACTCAGTAGGAACGTCAAAGGATTTAACATTCTCTAAGATTTTTCAACCCATGTCACCTAGAGCCCTAGTTACAGATTATACAGTTTGAACTATTTTGGTTGTGAGAACATTAATTATAAAGTATTTTTCATTAAATTTAGAACAAGAATTAATATACTATACTTTTTGGAAAGTTCACTAACTATTGGTGAAAGCCAACAATGGTATTGTTGGGGAAAAAAACAATTTTATGTTTGACTTTTATGGGGTCGTTTGTGAGGTTGACATTAATGGTTCCGTACCACCCATGTCTTATAAATTTTAGGGTGTGAAAAAAATATTTAGGGATCAGTGATTAGTGTACTTGTTTTGCAAGTGTGTCCTCAAGTGATAGTTAACAGAAATTTTGTCACCTTTAATAATGTTGTAATTGGTCGTAAACTGTTCATCTTTGTAATCTGATTGGTTGAAATCGAAATAGCATCAAGTGTTTTGATTGGATGTGAGAATTTGCATTTTTACATTTGAAATTTAATGCTAATGAATCATTATTTTTGTGTAATCTGAGTCTTCAAAAAAAATTTAGATTTTTGAAGAAAAAAAACACCAACTTAATTTCACTACCGTGCAATACTACTGTTAGTGAATGTGTATTGGGATAAATTTTTTGTTTTCCGATCAAGTATACCTTGAATTGAAGTCGTTAGTTATCTTGACACGGTTAATTAAATGTATCTCATTAAAAGAAAGTTTTGGGAAAAAGGAACTGAAAACCGGTTTGAATATTTGATAATGGTGATTACGGAATTAAGTCGGTAGTCAAATGTTTAATACCTAATTAATAAACAAATTATCACCTAAGTGTGTGCATAAGTTTTTTCTTAACACATGATATGTTATCAGAATGAGTCCCATACCAGGACAAAACGGCCGTCCAGTGCTTCCAGGTTTTCAATGGTGGTCTAGCTTCAACTGACTCATGATTTCAACTTGTGAAATTTCTTAAACTCTCCACAAAACCCATTCTGATAATAATCCACTGCTCACTAGTGACTGACTTCAGGAAAAACTCCTGGAGTTCTAGTGAGAAGCCGTTACCAGTGGAGTTCAACCGGTCTGTTGTGAGATAACAACTCACTGAAGACAATGGTGTACGGTGGCGCAACTTCGTAGATTGGTTGAAGTTAGACATTAACACCGTTGGATGCCGGCTCAGTTGTCTAGTGGTTAAGTGCTCGCGCGCGAAGCCAGTAGGTCCTGTGTTCGAATACCGCGAGGTGCGGGATCGTGGATGCGCACTGCGGAGGAGTCCCATACCAGGACGAAACGGCCGTCCAGTGCTTTCAGGTTTTCAATGGTGGTCTAGCTTCAAATGACTCATGATTTCAACTTGTGACATGATATGTTAATTGGAAAAAAAATCAACATACCAATAAATCATCACCAAAATGGTTGTAGAATCAAATGAATTCCAATAGTCAAATAAGGTCACAGGATAGACAAACATCATCCTCCATTGAGAAACATTTGATTGAGGCGGGTCATAAGGTTGATATCAAATCAGCATTTGTAGTGTTATACAAAAGCCTTCAAGGACGTATACTAAGGTTTATTAAAGCCTTGGCTATACGGAAATTAAAACCCCTTTTATGTGTTCAAAAACAATTTGTCCTTACACTTAACCTACCCTGGTAATACTGATTTATTATCCAGAGTGGTAATCACATTTGTTTTTGTGTACTTTATCATTTTTCGTTTGTTATAACTTACCCTTAACCTGTCTAGCTGACCTTTTAATTTTCATATATAAATGTTGTTAACAAGTATATGTGTGATCAGATTGTTCGAAATGTATTGCGCAAATACATCACATAATTCTGATAAACTTCGTCTTCTCATTGCATTATCGAAATCATCATGGTAAAATATAGATAACGACATGTATAAATCACGCGAAGGAACCGTAAACGATCGGTTAATGAAGCGACTTTGCCGGTATATCAAAGAAGTAATAATTTTTTTTAGAAATAGGCACATAATATTTATTAATGGGTTATTTTATAAATAGTCATTCTTAATACGAAATAGTTGTTTACTGTCGCTTTATAAACGGTTTCCATTAGAAAACGTTAGATTTCAATAGGGTTATTTTGCTAATCCATTGAAAGGATTTATTGTTTTTACCTGTACATTCTTTGTAGTTCTTCAGTTTATAATTATGACAATAAAAACTTGTGTGTGTTAAGCACTCATGTCAATCCGTTATTGGACTTGGGAAGTTGGCGTGAGGTTTTTCTTCAAGTAATGTCGATAGCAAATATATTGTACGCGTCCAATCAAGCTAAATTTTTACATGAATTAGTAAATGTTATATGTCAATGACATTGCAAGCGTTACTTATTATATATGAGGTATGGAATGATATTTGGAAATCATCGATTATATTTAAGAAACCTGATGGAGGAACAATGAAAACCGGCATGTACATTTTACGCCATGTGTGAATATTGTTCTCCGTAATATGCAATCTGAAATATCTATACATTACGAATATAACCATTTTTGACAAGCATTTGAAATATTGGTTGTATTAAGTGTAAATGAACAAGCCTACATCGTCGGAATCAATAAATATCAATCGACATTATACGTTTAACTATGAATAAGGTCTACAGCATCAATGACGATTTAAAATGTTATTGTAGCAGTAATTGTTATAGAGGTGTAAAAATAAATACGGTGATATAATCAGTATTTATGAATAATAATGAAGGTCAAGGTAACTATCAGACGTACTTCATACGTACGCATAGTTCTGGTTTCAAGGTTCGTTTAATATAAAATTCTTATTTTTGTATTCATGAAACAGATAATATTCTTATTTCTATTTACACCTACATGACCTTTAATCATCTGGTTTCAGCTTGTTCTATATTCTCATTGTGTTTACATCTCTATGACCTTGAATCACATCGATCATTGTAATCATCTTATTATATTCACCAAATAAATCAAATCCCATATTTTCATTGACCATACGACAAAATGACAATTTTCACCATTATCAGAATGTGTTTTGTGGAGATTTTTAGAAATTTCACAAGTTGAAATAATGAGTCAATTGAAGCTAGATCACCATGGAAAACCTGGAAGCACTGGACGGTCGTTTCGTCCTGGTATGAGACTCCTCAACAGTGGGCACCCGCAACCCCGCACCTCGCGGGACTCAAACCCAGGACCTACTGGTTTCGCGCGCGAGCACTCACTGAAGACAATGGTGTACGATGGCGCAACTTCGTGGATTGGTTGAAGTTAAACATTAACACAGTTGAATGTCTGCTCAGTGGTCTAATGGTTGAGTGCTCGCGCGCGAAACCAGTAGGCGCTGGGTTCGAATCGCGCGAGGTGCGGGTTCGTGGATGCGCACTGCTGAGGAGTCCCATACCAGGACGCAACGGCCGTCCAGTGCTTCCAGGTTTTCCATGGTGGTCTAGCTTCAATTCACTCATGATTTCAACTTGTGAAATTTTCACTATATTGAAATGTTCACATTAAAATTTACTAAAATGTACTATTATTGGATAGATTACAAATATGTTATTAATGCATGAACGGTAATCACATTATTTTCAATCTAAAATTATTATATTAGTGTCCATTAGATGACAGAATCTTGTATAAGATCTCTTAACATTTTTATTTCATAAAGGTTATAAAAATGTTTACGAATACATGAACGATAATCACATTTGAACTATTAATCTCCAACGGACATAGAAATTCATTTTACATTAATAAGTGCTTCATCAATTGACCTTTGCCATAGAAATAAGAGATGGAAACAAAATAATGTAAATCAAAATGTGCGGTGGCCCTGAAAAGGGCCTTAACTTGGTCTCTTATTTATGCAGATTTTGCTGTAGCAGGGCGTAAGTTGATAGAAGGTTACTGGAGTGTTGTTCGTGGGAATGTGCAACACAATCAAGAGTGCGATTCCCTGAGGTACGACAATAATTCTTGGGTGCGCAGGTTAACGGAGGCAGAGTTTGAGACTGTGCGACCGCTCCTGATAACTGGTACCGCAGAATTCGACATTAAGCATTTTGCTTACCATTCTTATGGAAAACGTTTGAATAATCAAGATATATTTAATATGCGGTACAAATTGTTCTCACAGACCAACCTTCCTGGTAAGCAATTTGCCTATTTATAATGTAAACGACAGGTGATTACGCCAAATGAAAAGCTCACATCATGTCGTTAGATGGGCTTTGCACGAAACGTTTTCTCGATATGTGAGAGACCACTTACTGCCAAGAAGACAAAAATAGTCGACTGCTTTTCGACCATTGGTGATGGGTCGTAAGCACAAAACCAATGAAACATAGCTTCTCAAGGACAAAAAAACCCAAGCAGCTGCATCATCCGTTTCGTGTGGAGGCTGTGCAAGATGACATATATCACACAAACGGTTGTAATAATTTCGTTCTTCATTTTCGATGTCCCGTCCCGTGAACTCTTCGAAGTTAATAGAAACTACTTCCTCCTCGTCGTTACTGAAGGTTTCATCCAAATCCACATTACCCCCATAGTTCGTTACTGAATTATCATGCATCAAAAGCACTGGAACGTTAGTGGAAGTGCTGCCTTCGGTTTACAAATGCGGTTCTGCAGACAAGTTCAGCGGCGTTGGTGGCATTCTACCGACTTTCAATTTTTGACAGGTGGTTACAGTCGGATAGTTATCTAACCAATATTGCGATTGAGAATTATTTTCCAGTGCAATTACGACAGCTAAGCGTCAAGAAATCGGTGTATGCCTTAGTCAGGCAAATGTCGGAAGAACAATGCAGTTTAGTCCATAACAATCCTTATCAAGTTGGCACGTAACTCTCCTCCATAATGATGATTAAAATGTACTTTGTCGACAAGTACTGGCATTTTATAACAATTTTAAGACATAACTAACTAATTAGAACGAAGTTAAAACTAGCCATTTAATTGGACGAAACGGGATGAAAAATTTTCGAAAATGGGATGAAAAAACTTTTTTGAAGGGGTGAAGAAAATTTTTTTTTAAATACAAAAATTGCTGGTCACTTAATGGTATTCGAAAGCATTTGTATAATCTACTTCTTTTTAGTTGGATTATCGATTAATCCATCCATTTTGCGAGTAGAACCATTAAAAAACTCATACAGCAACCAATGAATAACAACCAAGAATTTAACGCTTGGTCTTCAAGCACCTTCTAACCAAATGGGCACTCAGAAGATAAAGAGAATATCAATTCACCGTGGTACTTAATTCAATTATGACTCAAAATTTATACACTAATATACCTGAATTGTTTGACAACCCAGCAAAACTATTAAAAAATTATAGAGTGTACATAACCTAGATATAAAGTCAGACCCCAAATTCCCTGGTACGGCCGAGAGTGGGGAGAGTCAGTTATCCCTCTCGAAATGCCCTCACATGGCCACGTGCATACAACCACTTACAGGGAAGAACTACACACTGCCTACTCGTGGAGGGGGTGTTAATTACGAAATTGAGAGGATGAAAAGCGAATGTCCGGCGCTCTAACTGGGTTGGTGGTGGGTATGGAGGGCTCACCTAAGGAAGTTAGAAAACCCTGATTCCAAACTATTGGTGCACATGGGCTCCAGTATCCTGAAGGAGCAAATGCCGTATGAACCAATCGTTGATCACCGGCTACCATGAGACTACATCTCCTTACGTTGCTCCACTGCATTGTGGATCAGACCTTTAGGTCAAAGGCTCTGAATGTGACCCCTTAAGAAAACCACCTGCTCCAGTCAGGACACTTGGGCAGTATCAAAGCCCACACACAAATCAAGTGACTTGTGTGGCGCATATGTATTCGGTGCCCTTTTGTACCAATATTTATGTGTTCAAATAATTAACTAAACTAATGACAAATCTGGAATAACAAATCGTATGACAACGATGTGTGAATCAAACAAAATGAAGATATAAAAATGTAACATTCCACGCGTCTGCTAATTATGCAGTAAAAATATAAATAATAATCCTTCGTATGATTGTCTCACAAGTTATACTACTGCACTACTCACCCCATTACGTCAATACTAATAATAGTAATAATAATACCGAACCAGATTAGAACTATACGTATGTTTGAAAGTGTAAGCTGTTTAAATCCCGGTGACTAATGAAATGAATCCGGTTCCTTTATATGCACTTACTAGCGTATGAATTTAGCATGCTGGATGTTTCAATAGGATTTTATTAGATGATTCGATGATATTATTGGAATATCATCCAAACAATAGTAAACTTTGTTCCTAGAATATGTTGAAAGTAATAATTAGATTGACCAGAGTGTAAAGTTGAATACATTTATTCTAGAATAATATTAAAACTTTCATAGAAAACCCGGTGCTTTTTCTTAACTGAATGGATTTTAATAAATAATCTAGATGACAATTTATCTAGCTTGATACTGATATAATGGAGGAATGAACCGAATATGTTAAAGTATTACATACAGCTGAATTGTTATATGTTTTCTCGTATTTGTATTTCTTTTCGTAAATGTTACTTAAAGATATAGGGATGTCTTAATAACTATATACGATTATAACGGTATTCGCAGTATCGTTCCCACTATTAAATTTCATACACATTTAGTCGAATCATTAGAATTCGATATGTTATTATCTATATAACTTAGTGTTATATCTTTTCAATTAAGATTAGATACAGGCGCATAGCAACTTTTACTTACGGAACGACTGAAAGTTTCACGGTCGAACTCGACAAAACAACAAGTGACTTACAATAGTACTTCAAAACTAACTATTCACAACTTAATATGAGATTGAGAAGAAAATACATTCAGGATATTTTTGCATTCGAAACGGAAGTCAAAGATTGAAATACAACAGCTCTACTACTATAGTAAGACACCATGAATAATTTTAAGATACAAAAAAATTAACAAACTAAATATTACAGTAGTCACTCAGATAAAAGTTAAGGTTCCTGTGAAGATATGAATCAGAAATATATCTTCAAGGTTATCTTTCCAACAAAGAACCAACATGTATTAGGAATACAGAATAACTTAAGATCTCATCAGTATCGATTTACAAAGTACAGATTTGTGTGCTTACCTTTAACTTACACCTGTTACTCCCAATGGAGCCTAGGCTGCCGACCAACATTCTCCAACCCACTCCGTCCTAAGCCTTCCTTTCTACTTCTATCCAATTCTTGTTCATTCTTCTCATGTCTATCTCCATTTCTCAGCGTAATGTATTATTTGGTCTTCCTCATTTCCTTTGGCATTGAGGATTCCATGCGATTCCATGCTTCCCTCTATCCACTTCCATCGTTTCTTCCTGATTTCTTCATTCATTGCGATCCGGTTTGTTCTCTCCCATAGTAGGTTGTTAATGATATTGTCTGGCTAACAGATGCGAAGTATTTAGCATAGACAACTGTTAATAAACACTTGTATCTTCTGAATGATGGCTTTCGTAATTCTCCAAGTTTCTGTCCCATACAGTAGAATTGTCCTTCCTTTAAGCCATACTTTAAATGAGGACTGTTAATACTGCATAGAATCTTAAGATCTAATAACTGAAAGTCAAATTCTTTGATTATCAATTCACCGGTTCATTTAAAATGTAAATGATCAAACTAAAACATATTCATCCCATCTATTGTTCTAAGATTAGAATTTCCAAAGAGTTAATATACTTAATTTTACTAATCACTTTAAGTAAGAATAATTGCTGTTTAAACCATAGGTAAATCTAAAACAAAACAACACAGCACCAGATCAATCTTTCTTTCTAAACTTAATCCATTTAGCAAATAATTTAATTTCAATTATATTTAAATCCTTATGTGACTATTAATTACATAATAATTACACAACTTATAAACTTATCATTTAGTTCAATGTGTTATTGTGTTTATATAATAAATCAAATAAGTTAAATAATCTAGTCTCACTAACACTACTACTACTATCTGGCGCCGGGTTCAAGGTGATCAGGAATGCTCTGACTCCGAGTGGAGGCTCACCATTGCACCTAGGTGGGTTGAAACTCGTGACGAACCGTAATCGGGTGCGCTCGGGCGTGTAGTTTTTGTCAGTGGGGAGATCTCAAAGTCCTCCCTTTAAAAATTCTGTGCAGAGAATTCTATATTGTACCAAAATATAATATTGAATAAAGCCATTAATACTACTACTACTACTACTACTACTACTACTACTACTACTACTACTACTACTACTACTACTACTACTACTACTACTACTACTACTACTACTACTACTACTACTACTACTACTACTACTATTACTACTATTACTACTATTACTGCTACTACTACTACTACTACTACTACTACTACTACTACTACTACTACTACTACTACTACTACTACTACTACTACTACTACTACTACTACTACTACTACTACTACTACTACTACTACTACTACTACTACTACTACTACTACTACTACTACTACTACTACTACTACTACTACTACTACTACTACTACTACTACTACTACTACTACTACTACTACTACTACTACTACTACTACTACTACTACTACTACTACTACTACTACTACTACTACTACTACTACTACTACTACTACTACTACTACTACTACTACTACTACTACTACTACTACTACTACTACTACTACTACTACTACTACTACTACTACTACTACTACTACTACTACTACTACTACTACTACTACTACTACTACTACTACTACTACTACTACTACTACTACTACTACTACTACTACTACTACTACTACTACTACTACTACTACTACTACTACTACTACTACTACTACTACTACTACTACTACTACTACTACTACTACTACTACTACTACTACTACTACTACTACTACTACTACTACTACTACTACTACTACTACTACTACTACTACTACTACTACTACTACTACTATTACTACTATTACTACTATTACTGCTACTACTATCATTACTATTGTTATTATTACTGCTACTACTACTTCTCAATAGAAGATATATGACCTACTTTGACTACTTTATATTAAGATTACTCACATATATATCAGCATACATCGAATGATCCTTATTTAGTTAGTAAATAGTTTATATGAAAAGTAATGACAGAAAATGAATTCAAATTATTTGGTTAATTCTACTAATCTAAATACCTTTTTCTTTTTTTTCCTAACATTTAATTAACTTCAGTGAATTTTTCTGTGTCAAACAAATGATTCTTAGTACACTTGATAATTTTTACAAGTATTGAATAAAACATTTTTTGACTTCGTTATAAGCAAAAATGAATAGTGACTAGTAGTGGAATCCAGGACGCGCATCACTTCGTCCTAGTTATGACCCGTCAGTTTGATATATCTACATTTTAGAGTTGATTTCCACTCCTGGGATCGAATCCAGTACCATCCACTTTTAAATTCTATCACGTTATCCACTTAGCTACTGAGTTCTGATAGTCACTTACTTATACAATAGGGTGAAATTTAAATTCACTTAATATAGCATACTATGCGTATCGCATATAAGCTAATCAGAGACTGATCAATTGAAATGGGAAGATTCAAGCAAACAATATCAAGTGAATTTTTGACTACAATTAATATGACGTATATTTTCGTTGTATGTCATTATCTCTTAGTCTATTTATTCTCAAAGAGGAAATATGAATAAATCTAGTATCTTTGAGATGGTGGAGAAGACTTGTAGCTTAGGTGAATGATTTTGTTGTGGTTTTGTATTTGTTTTAAGCTAAATGGTTTATTCATGGAGCTTCCATCGTTATTCTCAACAATATCATCAGCATAAACTTCACACTTCACTTCTACCTGAAGTTTGTTCTGATAATTTTGATCAGAATAATGATGAAAGCTCCACGATCAAACCATCCAGTTCAGAGAACAAAACTTCACCAGAAACTTAGTATCGTAAAATTCGATCCGTGATTGAACTATTGAGTAATCACATTCTAGGACGAAACACTTATCAAATACTTCTATTAATTTTCATTGATTGTCTAACTATGACCAGTCCATGATACAAAACAATAAAATTTAATAATTTTCATAACCTCTTATACTAAGAAATCATAATCATTGACAAACTATATTGTCTATTACATATAGTAGTTGAATCATTTCATTTCAAAAATTAGTCTTGATCATAGTCATTCAAATGAAACACAATGAATGGTATCAAATTATGAATATAATTTATTCAAATTGAAGGTACTTGATTACTTACTTACACCTGTTACCCTTTGTGAAAGAGCATAGGTCAACCATTAGACTTAAAGTTCTGCAGCAATTTGGAAGACTCTCCCGGTAACCCATATTGCACGAGTATTCCATGTACTTAAATTAATGGTTGTTCTGATTATCAGAAGAAGCATCGGCCTCGTGACTTCCGAAGGAACTCGGCTTTCATCATGAGGCATCATAACTCTTATAAATGAAGACCTTTTGACTCTCAGGGCAGAGTTTAAATGGTTTGAATAATTTTTTCTGGTTAGCATTTTTTAGCGAGTTAGTTTTCTAAGGGATGGGATCGCTAATGCCATGTCCACCCCCCCCATGTCTGGGCTTGGGACTAGTATTAGCCCCAGGGGGCTTCATGCAGACTTAGAAACTGTATCCTAGACTGAAAGTAGTAAGGATTTAAAGTGATACATTTTATGGTCACTTTTTAATCTTCCAATATATAATTCAAGTTATTCATTAACGAGATATTCACTAATAAATAACACTAAATATTTTCAATATATAAACTATATCAGAATGGGTTTGTTGAGATTTTAGAAATTTTCACAGATTTAAATCATGAGTCAGTTGAAGCTAGACCACCATTGAAAACCTGGAAGCACTGGACGGCCGTTTCGTCCTAGTATGGGACTCCTCAGCAGTGCGCATCCACGATCCTGCCCCCGTGAGATTTGAACCCAGAACCTATCAGTCTCACGTGCGAGTGTGGATGTGCACTGGTGAGAAGACCCATTCTAGGACGAAACGGCTATCTAGTGTTTCCAAGTTTTCCATGGTGGTCTAGCTTCAATTGACTCATGATTTCGACTATTGAAATTTATAAAAATGATCAATATATTCCAACCAACGCTTATGCTTCATTATTAGTTCATTCCGCATTTTTATTTTTAAAAAACTGACGTGACTAAGTGTTTGTCACAAAGACTGTTGTGGGTATTAGTATGGAAATACCTCGAGATTTTTATCAAAACGTTCTGTCATATAACACTGAACCTACAAACCACCAGTGATCGGAGACTGTACGCTGACAATTCTTCGAAGACAACAGTACATCATAATCACTATCCATGTTAAATTAAACATGATTTACCTTGGGTTACTCAGTGCCTCCCAACACAGGTGATAGTTATAACCCCGGGTGGTGCGGGATCTTGGATGCGCACTGCTGAGGAGTCCCATACTAGGACGAAACGGCCGTCCAGTGCTTCCAGGTTTTCAATGGTGGTCTAGCTTCAACTGACTCATGATTTAAATCTGTGAATATAAAGTATATATTGACTTTGATTTTAAATAAGACAATACATATTTCTAATAATTGAATTCATCAGTCGATTGAAGTTAGACCACTATGGAAAACTTGGAAGCATTAGACGGCCATTTCGTCCTAGTATGGGACTCCTCAGTAGTACATAATTCTCTATCAAATAGTCTACCATAAAAAAGTGTCAAAACTTCAACAAAGTTAAAAATCTACCTTCTACTTGAACAATAGTTTTGTGTTCCCCTTATGATTTTCTTTTCCTTCGACATTATGAATGAAATCTATATACGGAGAATTTCACGTGTATCTTTCATTTAAATGCTATGCCAAATCATATGACAACATTATAAATAATAGTAAAAAGAAAAACTAACCTATTTTTACTAAAACTACGCATGATACTCCAATAAAGATGAACATCATTGAATTGTCTAGCCAATAGTGATGAGAATAAAAATAACCAGTTGTATAGTTAAGGTCTTTCTATCATCAGCTGATCTTGTTTTTTTCTACGTATAGTTTTTCACTATGTTATTACTGTATTGAATTTCAGTAAAAATGAAACATTTTAGTAAAAATGTAATTTTAATTTAATAGTTGAATTTATGAATTAATTGAAGTTAGACCATTATGGAAAACCTGGAGGCACTGGATGGCTGTTTCATCCTTGTGTGAGACTCCTCAGTAGTACTTATTTACGATCCCGCTTCGCAACATTCGAACCCAGGACTTGTCAGTCTCGCGCGAGAGCACTTAACCACCAGACCACTGAAGCGGCCGGCATTCAATAGTGTTAATGTCTAACTTCAACTAATTCACGAAATTGCGCCACCGTCCACCATTGTCATCAGTGAGTTACTATCTCATGAGTTGGAATCGTGGATGCGCACTGCTGAGGAGTCCCACACAAGGATGAAACGGTCATCTAGTGCTCGCAGGTTTTTCATGGTGGTCTAACTTCAAATGACTCATGAATTTAACTATTAAATTACTGTAATATCCACAAAACCCCTCTCTGAATAAAATTTTATATTTAAACAAAGAAAGAACAATAAGGTTTGTAGAATAAAATGAATTCATTCTATTATCTTTATATAATCTCTAAATCATTACGTTTCCGTACATAAATACTCATCCATCTGAACTATGTTTATTCATACACTTTGTTCCCAAATTATTTTTATTATTATGAATTTGGTTATGTTCGAAAGAAGTATCTAAACTTCATAAACTAAAGTATGATAAACTGATGAGAAACCGTGAAATATAATCAATTCATTTTATTCTGTAAACCTATTTGTTCTTGATCTGTTTAAATTTTTCAAGGGATCTGCTTGTATAAAATTCTATATCAGTGGAGACTGCTGGGTTTTGATTGAAATCATGAATCGGTCAATGTTGAATCACCATTGAAAACCTGGAAGCGTTAGATGGCCATTTCGTCTTGGTATGGGACTCCTCAACAGTGCATATCCACAGTTCCGCAGGCGGGGTTCAAACCCAAGACGAAATCTCTGCCCGGTGTTTCCAGGTTTTTAATGATGGTCTAACATCGATCAATTTATGACCTCAAGTAAACTTTTATACTTATTTCACGTTAATTACCTTGAATGAGTACTAGATTTCTATTTGAATTTTCAAACTGTAAGTGTAAGCGGTTTCCCATACATTTTCCTGGGTTTCTTAAAGGTTCTTATACATTATATGTCCAGTGTGAGAAAACTACTCAAAGAAGATAATAGATGACTACGCAATATGGCGGGTATATCGAATTTAGGCTGGTACAATATCAGATACCGGCTCAGTGGTCAAAAAGTTAATGATTAGTGTATTAGGCTAACGATTGTGGGTTCTATTCTTTGTGATGGAGCTAAAACAACTGTGCATTGTTACCACGTTTTGAATAATTGTCTTAGACTGATTCGTAATCCTAACGGCATTATGATAATAGTAGATGAAAGCGGTATCATCCATTTCTTAAGAGAATTACATCTATTAAGTGAATATGTTCTGGAATAAAAGTTCGTTAATAAATACCCATTAATTTAAACTGGAACGAGTCTGTATTGCTTATTATAAATAATTGTCCTGTTAAATAAAAACAGATAATGACAGATGTCTGATTTGAACTACTGAATTCTGTTAGTAGTTGCATAAATTCTTTCCAATTTTCTTTAATACTGACAAAATGTTACTATATATGATTGTTAGCTTTCTTCATAGTAATGTATTTCAAGATGAAAGCTTATTATTAAACTCATATTTTGTTGATTCGAGCTGTTACTTTCTTTAAGGGCTAGTTTCATTTTGATAGAAAATTAGTTATTTTCATAAAAGTTGTGTATATTCTCATCCAAAGGTTTATTATTATATTCCTAAGAACTATCTACAGTAAACATCACGAAATAACTTTAACTCTACAATGAAAACTTTAGGGCGTCAGATAAACATTGTTTTTTTTATTATGAAGGAAGTACTCACATTCAGTCCTCTCGCCAAACGCATTACCTTTGAACCATTAAGATGCAATGAAATAGGCATGTTATAATATATATATATATATATATATATATATATATATATATATATATATATATATATATATATATATATATATATATATATATATATATATATATATATATATATATATAATCAATGTTGAATTATAGCATTCTGTAGAATACAAGTCATATCCTACTGAAGTCTTGGTGGATAATAATCGTATTGAGGATGGAGATTGCGATGATGCTTCTGTACAAAATGGTATTACTAAAGATAGAAACATTTACTTATATTTACTTGTGATTTTGGTGGAGTTTTGTTCTCTGAGCTGGATGGCTTGGTCGTGGAGCTTTCATCGTTCTTCTGAACGACATCATCAGCACAAACTTCAGATAGAAGTCTATCTATCTGAAGTTTGTGCTGATGATGTCGTTCAGAAGAACGATGAAAGCTCCACGACCAAACCATCCAGCTCAGAGAAAAAAACTCCATCGAAATCATCCACCTGAGCTACAAATCTTCTCCACCATTTATTTGTGATTTTTTGTACCATAGATTTTATGTTGTTTATCGTTCACAGAAATTTGTCAGTAAATTCACATTACTCAAACACTAAATTTTTATATACATTCAGAGTCCTACAGTGATAACAACAAAAGTGAATGTCCTATGAGTTAAATCACGAACCGATTTCATTCAAACCACTGTTGAAAAATTGGAAGAACTAGACGACCTTTTTGTCTTATTGTGAGGATCTCCACTAGTTTTCACTCAAGGTTCCGCCCACAGTAATCAGACTGAATATCCTCAATCTCACTTGTGGGCGCCATAATCCCCACGGATCCCCATACACTAAAAATCAATCTGTTGATTTTTAAAAACATAAGATGGTCAATATATTACTAACTTACTTACTTACTTACTTACGCCTGTTACTCCTCGTGAAGGAGCATAGGCCGCTCACCAGCATTCTCCATCCAACCCTGTCCTGGGCAATCCTTTCTAGCTCCGTCCAGTTGTAATTCATCGTTTTCATATCTGCTTCTATTATCCGACGCAATGTGTTCTTTGGCCTTCCTCTTTTTCGCTTCCCTTCAGGATTCCAAGTTAGGGCTTGCCTCGTGATGCAGTTTGACGATTTGCGTAATGTATGTCCTATCCATTTCCATCGTCTTTTCCTAATTCCTTCTTCAGCTGGAAGTTGGTTTGTTCTCTCCCACAGAAGGCTATTGCTGATGGTATCCGGTCAATGGATGTTGAGTATCTTGCGTAGACAGCTATTTATAAATACTTGTACTTTCTTGATTGTGGTTGTTGTAGTTCTCCAAGTTTCAGCTCCATACAGTAGAACTGCCTTGACGTTGGTATTGAAGATTCTCACTTTGATATTGGTTGAAAGTTGTTTTGAGTTCCATATGTTCTTTAACTGTAGGAATGCTGTCCTTGCTTTGCCAATCCTTGCCTTTACGTCTGCATCCGAACCTCCTTGTTCATCGATGATGCTTCCTAGGTATGTGAAGGACTCTACATTTTCCAGAGTTTCGCCATCAAGAGTGATTGGATTGCTGTTCTACGCCCTGAATCTGAGGACCTTGGTTTTCCCTTTGTGTATACTGAGGCCTACTGATGCAGAGACTGCTGCCACACTGGCTGTCTTTGTCTGCATCTGTTCGTGTGTATGCGATAGGAGGGCTAGGTCATCTTCCAAGTCCAAATCGTCTAATTGATTTCGAGCTGTCCATTGTATTCCGTGTTTTCCTTCAGATGTCGATGTCCTCATAATCCAGTCGACCACCAGAAGAAAGAGGAAGGGAGAGAGTAATCAGCCTTGTCTGACTCCGGTCCTTACTTGGAATGCATCTGTCAGCTGTCCTCCATGCACGACTTTGCACTGTAGTCCGTCGTATGAGTTCCGGATAATGTTGACAATCTTCTCGGAACTCCGTAGTGTCGAAGAAGTTTCCAAAATGTCCTCCTATCTACACTGTCGAATGCTTTTTCATAATCAATGAAGTTGATGTATAGTGATGAGTTCCACTCAACTGATTGTTCAACGATGATCCGTAGTGTTGCAATTTGGTCTGTGCACGACCGATCGTTACGGAATCCAGCTTGTTGATCTTTCATCCGGTTCAGCAACACTCTGTTGAAGACCTTCCCTGGTATTGACAGCAGTGTAATGCCTCTGTAGTTTTCACATTTGCTCAGATCTCCTTTCTTTGGAATCTTGACGAGGTGTCCTTCTTTCCAGTCCATCGGCACTTGTTCCTCCTCCCAAATCTTTTTGAATAGAAGGTAAAGCATGCTTGTGGTTGCTTCGATGTCTGATTTCAGTGCTTCAGCTAATATGTTATCGGGTTCTGCTGCTTTCCCGTTCTTGATTTGTCTGACGGCCATTCTGATTTCTTCCTTCGTTGGTGAGTTGACGTCTATGGGAAGATCTGTGTGTGCTGCTTCGATGTTCGGTGGATTCATTGGAGCCGGCCTATTCAGGAGTTCCTCGAAGTGTTCTACCCATCTGTTCCGCTGTTGTTGAATTTCGGTGATTGTCTTGCCTTCTTTGTTTTTGACCGGCCTCTCTGGTTTACTGTATTTCCCTGCTAGTTTCTTCGTTGTATCGTAAAGCTGTTTCATATTTCCTTCTCTAGGAGCTTTTTCTGCCGTCGTTGCTAGTTCTTCCACGTATTTCTTCTTGTCGGCTCTAATGCTCCTCTTCACTTGCTTGTTTGCTTCTATGTATTCAGCTTGTGCTTGGACTTTCTCTGCTCGTGTTCGGCTGATATTAATTGCTGCCTTCTTGTTCTTCCTTTCTTTGATCTTGTCTAGTGTTTCTGTAGAGATCCATTCCTTATGATGGTATTTCTTTAGACTCAGAACCTCTTGACACGTTAAAGTTAATGCTTCCTTGATGCCTTTTCAGTTGTTCTCCATACTAGTTTCTTCTCCTTTCAGTAGATCTTGTAAGGCTTGGAACCTGTTGTTGAGAGCTATCTTGAATTCATTAAGTTTGTCAGTATCTCGAAGGAAGAATGTATTGAACCTTTGTGTTGCTGTTTGTCCACTTGTCCAGTTCTTTTTTAGCTTCAGTTTTAAATTGGCCACAACTAGGTGGTAATCTGAAGCTACGTCAGCGCCTCTCCTGGTTCTCACATCTTCCATTGTCCTTCGGAATATTTTGTTCATGCAAATATGATCTATTTGGTTCTCTATAGTGTGGTCCGGTGAGATCCATGTAGCCTTGTGTATACGCTTGTGTGGAAATATTGTGCCCCCTATGACCAATTTGTTGAATGCACATAGATTTGCAAATCTTTCTCTCAGTCCATGTCGTTCCATAATATCTTCATATCCAGTGTTGTCTATTCCGACTTTGGCATTTAGATCTCCCATCAGAATAGTTAGGTCCTTTCTTGGGCATTTCTCAATGACTGACTGCAGCCGCTCGTAGAACTGATCTTAAATGTCGTCGTTGCTATCATTGGTGGGTGCATAACATTGGATAATATTCATTGTGATCCTCTCCTCCTTTGTTTCGAATGATGCTTTGATGATTCTGGATCCGTGAGATTTCCATCCTACAAGTGCATTTCGTGCTACTTTGGACAGCATAAGAGCGACTCCCTGAGTGTGTGGAGCATTGTCCTCTTCGTGACCGGAGTACAGCAGCATCTCTCCCGTAGCTAGCCTTTTCTGTCCAGCTTGGGTCCAGTGGGTTTCGCTGATTCCCAGTACTGCTAAGTTGTATCTCCTCATTTCCATTGCTATTTGACTGGTCTTCCCGGTTTCCCACATTGTTCGAACGTTCCATGTACCTATAAAAAATTTGCTCTGGTTGTTAGAAGGGGCATCGACCTCGTGGGTTCCGAAGGAACTCGGCTTTCACCATGAAGCGTCACAATTCTTCTAAATGAAGACCTTCTAACTCCCAGGGCAGAGTTTAAATGGTTTGGGTTATTTTTCCTGGTAAGCGTTTTTTTTAGCGAGTTAGTTTTCTTCGGGATGGGGTCGCTAACTCCATGCCCAACCCTTCTCATTTACCCGGGCTTGGGACCGGCAGTAACCCTATAGGAGCTACAGGCGGAGTTATCAATATATTACCTGAATGTATTAATATTGAAGTACGGTGTAGAACTAAAACGTCCCTGTAAATAGAATTTTTTCTGATTAACATTAATAAGAATATAGGAGCTGATTTCGGTAAAATTTTATGATGAATACTGTACTTCTATTTCAGTTTTTGAAGTGTTTTTGAACCAGTGAACAATAGGTAGAATAAAAATACCTCTTATCGGGTCACTGTTGTTTTCAGAATAGAGGTATAAAAAGGAAGTGAATTGTCAGAATGGGTTTTGTGGAGAGTTTAAGAAATTTCACAGGTTGAAATCATGAGTCAGTTGAAGCTAGACATTAACACCGTTGGATGCCGGCTCAGTGGTCTAGTGGTTAGGTGCTCGCGCACGAAGCCAGTAGGTCCTGGGTTCGAGCCCCGCGTGGTGCGGGATCGTGGATGCGCACTGCTGAGGAGTCCCATACCAGGACGAAACGGCCGTCCAGTGCTTCCAGGTTTTCAATGGTGGTCTAGCTTCAACTGACTCATGATTTCAACCTGTGAAGTGAATTGAATTCACGAAATCATAAAAAATAAATTTTACGACATTTCGCTGTATAAATTACAGAAAAACTATCCAGAGACACCATGGCTACTAGTAATATGCACCGAGAAGAATATACATTATCCAAATGTCGATTCCTGAACTGTTAACATCTAACTGGCAACTACTCAATATTTATCATGAGGATCGATCAAGAAATAAGAAAGGGGAACTTGTTGAAATACATTGTGCTGAGAATTCTATATAGTGAAAATTCCCATTTTGCCATTTGGTTCGTTCCTTCTTTATTGAGAATTCTATATTGTACCAAAAATATAATATTGAATACAGCTTCTAACAATAATGATAATAGAAGTAATTTTTAATATAGTTTCGATGAGAACGATAAGTTTTAGCATTTCGGTAAATCTCAGTTATCGTTGGTTGTCCACTCCATATTGATTTACATTAAAAAGATCATTGAATTCATTGAGAATTTAGAAACATAATCTAAGCTACATTTTAGTCAAACACTCAGATAAGAGACTCATTGATGGGTAGTCATATTCCATGTACCTAAATAAATGGTTACTCTGATTGTCAGAAGGGGCATCAGCCTCGTGACTTCCGAAGGAACTCGGCTTTCACCATGAGACGTCATAACTCTTATAAATGAAGACCTTCTAACTCCCAGGGCAGAGTTTAAATGGTTTGAATAATTTTTTCTGATTAGCGTTTTCTTAGCGAGTTCGTTTTCTACGGGATCGGGTCGCTAACCCCATGCCCAACCCTCCTCCCTTATCCGGGCTTGGGACCAGCAGTAGCCCCTGGAGGAACTCTAGGCGGAGTTGGTTAGTTATATATTAAAATGAGATAATTCAAGATTATGATCACCAAATATAAACCGAATCAAAATAATAAGATTATAAGAATAAATCTTTTTATTTGGTGTTGATTTCTCTAACCTGAGTGACTTAATTGTAAAGTTGTCATTTTCATTCTGGACAATATCATCAATGTCTGCTACATGAAGTAGACACTCAGAGAATATAACATCATCAAAAGTATTCATCTAACCTGGAAATCTTCATCAATTTAAAATCTAAATGCATATGCGATAGTAATGAATATGGATTATTACCGATGTTTTCTTTATATATGTATTTTTTTAAAAATCATTATTATCAGTGAAATACCCTTTCACCAAAAGTAGTTTTATTTGTATATTGTAAATAAGTTTAATACTTTAATAGTTGAGATCATGAGTCAATTAAAGTTAGACCACCATGGAAAACCTGAAAGCACTGAACGTCCGTTTCATCCTACTGTAGGACTCTTCAACAGTGCACATCTATGATCCCACCTCACAAGATTCAAATATTAATAATATTAACAAACTGATTATTATTTCTACTAAACTATAAACCTAAAACATATTAAATACAATAATATTATCATCATTTTTTTCTTCTTGTTTCCCTAAATTTTAGTGAAAGATATAATAGACGACTTAATGGAAAATTTGAATCATCCAATGATGTTTTTCATCAAGCTGCAGCAAAATTTCGTTCAACTGAAGATATTACACGTTATTCACAATCATCATTAACATCAACAGAAAATTTATCAATATATAAACGTAGTTATTCTACGGATAATGTACCATCAGATTATCATAATTTAACAGTTAATAATTCATGGCAATTAAATGATGAACCATTATTTATAGAATATTCATATGAAAAAATTAAAGAGAAATTAAATCAATTAATTGAAATAGCTATTAAAAAACAAATTGATATTCAAACAATACCACAATTTATAGCTATAGCATTAGAAAAAGAATATGGTCGTAATTGGCATGTAATTGTTGGTCCATATAAAGCTGGTTGTGCTGTAACACATTTAATTGGACGATTCTCTAATGCTCAATATGCATCATATCATGTGATTGCATTTCAAACATTGGATTTGTAAATTGTCTACCTTCGTTTGTTCGTTCGTTCGTTCGTTCGTTCGTTCGTTCGTTCGTTCGTTCCTTCGTTCCTTCCTTCCTTCCTTCGTTCGTTCGTTCGTTCGTTCGTTCGTTCGTTCGTTCGTTCGTTCGTTCGTTCGTTCGTTCGTTTGTTCGTTCGTTCGTTCGTTCGTTCCTTCCTTCCTTCGTTCGTTCGTTCGTTCCTTCCTTCCTTCCTTCCTTCCTCCCTTCCTTCCTTCCTTCGCTCCTTCGTTTCTTCGTTCCTTCGTTCCTACTTTCTTTGTTTGTTTCTTTCTTTCATTTGTTATTGTTGCCACCTTTTATATCTTACAATTTAATTGTTCATTATATATTATAGGTAATATAGAATTTGTGTACCTACCACTAGTATGCTTTCTTTATTATTTATATTGCAATATGACAAATTAGCTAATGTTATATATGGATTATATATTCTTTCGAATAACACTAAACTTGAATGTTAGCATAGAGAACTATGGAAAACTGTTGTACAAGTGTTGAAATAAATTTCTTTTTAAAATGATAAAGGTAGTACTTTGTAATTTATAATTTAAGTCATTGATCAATTTCAAGTGTATGTCCTCAGTTTTTAAACTATATTCTAACTATTAATATGATGATTATTCTGACATCCATACTAAAATAGGTGGGGCTGAGTTTTAACCTAGTGACTTAGTAATTGAAAGATGAATGGTTTAAACATGAAGCCATTGTTTAACTATGTGAGGAAGGGGTAAATAAGTTCAGTAATCGAATAAAATGAATGAAATGAATTTCAACTTAGAATATTGTTATGTCTCAATCGCTTGTTACTTATAGTTAAATAAAAAAAAAGAACGAGGAATCACTGTAATTTTCATGACACGAGTAAGTACAACAAAACTGGTCTATCTGAAGATTTATTAAACCTAAAACATGATGACCCTAGTCGAAAATATACTTATATATACACATTGATTGTACACCCATTTTGATCATTAAATTAGGACGAAGTCATATATATGAAAAATACTCAGAGTTATAACAAGTCACATACTGCATGTTATTCTGGGCATAGATCATGTTAATTTAATACAAGAATATTGTATCATAGACAAACACCAAACTCAAATAAATTAATGATCTAACAAATAAAATACCACAATGGGAAACAAAATAAATACCACACTGGGTAATTAACACATTGAATTAAAACGGTAGTAATGTTGAATAAAAATCATAATGAGTAAAATAATGTATCATATCACCTCCCCTTCCTTTTTGATGAAATACGTACGAATAAGTTTTCTGTAGAGTGCCTATCCAAAAGGTTGTTGTTCTTTTACATACTCGCTGGGATCTTGACCGGTTGTATGGTCGTGTTCCTGTTGGGATATTCAGAAAAATATCCCAATAATTATCCTGTTAAGTTTAATGGTGTCCTTGGACTTTAAATGGACATTTCCTATCGGTCAATATTTATTTCACTTGTCAAATATTGTACAAATGTTGTTTTCTATTTTATGGTACAATGTGGTCTGTTTGATTGGTATATGAAAAGTGTATGTCTGAAATATAATGATTCATATCTCAGAGGCTGAGACTTGCGTTCTGGACTGAACTGGCTGGGCTAGACAGGGAAGTGGGACCAATCGAAACTCTAGGCCGTCCGTGCGTGTTTTACGTGTAATTGATCCGATCGACAATTCGCTGCGCATCTAATCTGCAGTCCACAAAACACAACAGTTCCCGCTTCCAGTTTGTTTTTTCAGCTTTCTTTGTAAAAAAAATCGACTTGATCTTTTGACAACTATGCTCTGCTCCTTTGTTTAATGCATATATGATTCTCCCTCCCCCACGAAACAATGTTAGGTCTTCATGTACCCACGTTACAAATAATGTGACTTTGTTGACCTGAGCTGTCTTAACATTACTCACACCTTCATTATAAATGCGTATTGGAGAAAGTCGGTATACATAAAGATTGAAAGATCCTTTTATATGATCTTGACTTGTATGAGTAATATTATACATGGTAATTTTTCTCACATTTCATACGAAAGAAATACGATGTCATTATTCTATTCACAATACGAATAAACATATTTTAGATTTTGACTTATCAGTAACAAAGCATGTAATTATATAGGCTCTCTTTGTCTCCAAAGCATTTGAATGGGATATCTGTACATACTTCATACCCATTAGGATCAGCAGGTGGCTACGTTCTACATAGAGGTATATTGCAATTGAACTGATTTTTAATTAATGAAACAAGGTTTGGCTTTTTGTATGTGACATTCACTTTGTCGGAATAAAGAAGATAAATATCATCAGGTTTGTTGGGTATTTGTAGATGACTATGGCAATGTTGAATCATGAATACTACCTTCAAATCGTGTATATACTCAGAAGGTTATAATTCATGAAATATGTAATACAATAAAAGAAAATTATTGTTAATTGATTACACTTCAGATAGAGTAACGTAGGTTCCTCCTTGGAAGTGCATTCATTTAATCTGTCACAAGTTTTGATACTTTTTGATACTTTTTCTGATATTAATCAACATATGGTCACTAGTGACTGGCTTCAAGAGGTATTTCATGGAGTTCTAGTGAGAAACAGTGACCAGTGGAGTTCAAACGAGTCTGTTGTGAGATAGTAACTCACTGAAGACATTGATTTGTCTCTCATTTTCGTGAATTGGTTGAAGTTAGACATTAACACTGTTGGATGCCGGCCGGCTTAGTTGTTTAGTGGTTAAGCACCCGCTCGTAAGACTGATATGTCCTGGGTTGGAATTTTGCGAGGCGGGATCGTGGATGTACACTACTGAGGATTCCCACAATAGACGAAACGGTTGTCCAGTGCTTCTAGGTTTTCCATGATGGTCTAGCTTCAATTGACTCATGATCTCAACCACTGAAAAGTAACTGTTATAATAAAACTATTGACTAATAAAATTACTGGAATGATTTAGATGAGCACATTTTTTACGGAACTGATTGTCAAATTATAAATGAAGTGATATTCAGTGCCAGAACTATTGAATCAACTGTTTATCTACATAGATTTGAGACTTAAATCTTTTATACACATAAATGAAATACTCGACAAAGATAATATGATTTATCGAATAAAAAAAAACAGGTAAAGGACAAAAATCAACATTACGAACCGTTCAATAAATTGTCTCTTCTGTTCAATTGTATCTATAACAAGATACTTCACATTCTAATTGATCTCGAGTTATGAAAAGCCTTTTAATTGAACGCTAGATTTTATTCCTAGTCTCTTTCAGTAACCCCCAGGCTAAATCTACATAGCGACTTGAATAGGAGAGACAAGGCACGAGATATGGAAGAAACGATGTGCTCTAAAAGTTCCTTTATGTACAGAAAATCTAGGGTTTTTATAGTATTTTAGATGCCCTTGGGTTTCCGGAAAATTTTGAAATGGTACTAAACATAGTATCACTATAAGTAATCATCCAATCAGAAACTCGACACGCGACTTTTCACTTTCTATATGTTCCTGGCAAAACTTTTACTGAACGCTGATTGGATAACTTGCTTCTCAGAGATTTCAGAACCTTTCTTGAGTTTTTTTCGAGGAGTTTCCTGGATCTCCCTAACAGGTTATATAATTTATAGTGTTTCAATGAGCTTGGATATTTAAATTTCAAAGTTTGAGTGTTCACCTTTATGAATTATTACTTATTTACGCCTGTTACTCACAGTGGAGCATAGGCTGCCGATCAGAATTTACCAACCCACGCTGTCATGGGCATTCCTTTCTACTTCTATCCAGTTCTTGTTCATTCTTCTCATATCTATCTCCGTTTCTCGGCGTAATGTGTTCTTTGGTCTTCCTCTTTTCCTTTGGCATTGAGGATTCCATGTAAGGGTTCACCTTGTGACATAGTTGGGTGCCTCCCTCAATGTGTGTCCTATCCACTTCCAGCTTTTCTTCCTCCGCCGGAATCTGGTTTGTTCCCTCTCATAGTAGGTTGTTGGTGATATTGTCTGACCAACGGATCCGAAGTATTTTGCGTAGAGAACTTTTAATAAACACCTATATCCTCTGGATGATGAATTTCGTAGTTCTCCATGTTTCCGCTTCATACAGTATAACTACCTTGACACTTGTATTGAAAATTCTGACTTTGACGTTGGTTGGCAATTGTTTTGAGTTTCAGATATTATTCAGTTGTAAATTTTATGAATTAAAAAATAATAAGGTATTGGAACTTACAAATTTCACAGTATATTTTTTCATGTCATCAACAAAGACGGTTACTAAAAAAAGGTGAAATGTATAGGGAAGTCTAAAAATAGAAAGAATTCTTTAAGCATCTTCATTATATATATCTATAGTATGCATTGATTTGTTTTGAAATCTATGCCAATATAAATAATAACATAAATCTAGGGTCTGTTCTATCAAAGAACATTAGAAATATGACATGAATGTAAAGTATTTACTTTTTTTCTTTAAATCATTTCCAAAGCCTAATTTTCAATGTGACATATTACTTTATTAATAATGATAAATAAAAAGAGACTAATTTGAACTTACTACAATATAACTCGAATTAATCAAGAGTAAAAGTGTATGTTGCATTTTAGATACCTCCGGTCATTGAGAAAACTGTTAGAGTTCCGTATATTCAAATTAAATGCTACTTGGTATTAGGTAGAATGGTATATCTATAACCACAGAAGTGGTGGGAACCTCTGTATCCATAATTATTACATTTAACTTGTTTGAATAATTTTTTCTGGTTAGCATTTTTTTAGCGAGTTAGTTTTCTACGGGATGGGGACGCTAACCCCATGCCCAACTCTACTCCTTTATCCGGGCTTGGGACTGGCAGTAGCCCCCGGGAGGGACTCCAGGAGGAGTTCATTTAACTTGTAAATATTATTTTATCGTAATAATACATTATTAATTACATGTGGAGAAATTTGGACACTTCACTTTATCTGAAGTTTGTGCTGATGATGTCGTTCAGAAGAACGATGAAAGCTCCATAACTAAACCATCCAACTCAGAGAACAAAACGCCATCGAAATCGTCCACCTGAGCTACAAATCTTCTCCACCATCTCATATATTATTTAATTTCAATTTCATAATTTATATAACTTGAAATTTAATGATAAAACAGACAGAATCTCATCTTATGTCTGTTATGATTAGATGTGTAGATTCCTGTTGGTAATCCTCGTAATTAGAATTTCTTATGATATGGAGTCCTATCAAGTCAACTTTATTAAGGCTCAGATAATCCAAGTATACAAAGAAAAAAGACGAAGATTATGTGAAAAATCTTACTGCCGAAATTTCAAATGATAATCTTTACAATTTATACGTATGATAAGAGGCTAGGCTAATCCAGATAACGACTTACGGGAGATAACCTGATCTTAATAGATAGTTCATTTACACGAAATAGACTGTCAATAGTTACATCTCACACGCTATAGGCCTGTAATATGTCTGATTTTCCTGAGCATACTAATAAGCTGATGCTATGGATCAGTAGATTGATAATAAAAAACTGAACTAAATTTGATACCATCTCAATGATTTCCTCATGGAACTGGATTCCGAATGAATAGATTTCAGAAGACAGAAATAGTGACTAACTAATTGAGTAGTATGGATAGTTATACGTAAACTAAAGTCATTATTTACAAAATACTGAGACAGTATGATGACTGATTGTTACTTATCAAATAACATATAGATAATGATGGATGAAAATAAAAGTCACAAACAACCGTAAATTATTTACTTCAATCATTCGTAACGATATCAACTCTAAATGTGTTCACAAAAAGGTCTTACTTAAACACTCATAACAGTGAGAATCTAGTTAGCAACGAACAATACAACCTATTATGCTTATGTGTTAGATAATTTATCATATTTAGGTTTTTTGTGGGAATTATGTCATCAACTAAAAACAACCATCGAAAACCAGGAAGCACTGGACAATCATTTCTTCGTAATCTGAGGTTCCTGAATGGTGCGTATCCCAATCCTGGTGATAGGAATGTACCTACGTTTCAAACTAATATGCTGGAGTTCGATGTCATATCTTTTAGATTTTCAGTTACTTAGCATTATAGTTCAATAGTTATCTAGTGTTATCAACAGTATGTTACACTCGTAACTTGGTTGCACTTTACGGTTTATGGCTTCTCATCAAAAGTTCAGGAACTGGTTTGGAAGACAGTAACTTGAAGAAAATAGCTGTTCAGTTTCTCTAATTTTTTAATCGTTTCTCAGCTGACGTTATTTTATGCTGAAAATTATCTATACCAATTATTTTTAATTATACAATCAAAATTCAGTTTGTATGGTAGATGAGAAATTAAGATATTTTCAGTATCATGCCTGTTGTAGTTTTAATCCCGGCTAGTTATCATGTGATTTATTCGCCAATCGAAAAACGATTTATTCAGTCTTAGTACTGTGCCAAACCAATAACCTTCGACCGGTATGAGCAGCCTAACGTCCTTATTGGTCCTTTGTCCGCCTAGCCCGTCCATTTGAGTACAGAACGCCAATAACAGCTTCCATTATGCGAATCATTTATTTCAAATATATTTGTTTTATGTACCAGCCAAATAGACCACATCACACCATAAAATAGGGAAATAACATTTATACAAGATCAAGCCAAAACGTGGCTGTGAACGTGGGAGACTGTAATCAATAAACTGAACATAACTTAAGAACAGTAAATAATATAATAATGGTCTATAGATCAAAATAAAGCTTATAATAAGAGGAATATAAATATACATATTCTAATTACTGAACGCTTATACAATATGCTATATATACAGATTATCTGAGCCTTAATAAAATGGGCTTACTAGGACTTCATATCATAAGAAGTTCTAGGGATGAGGATTACCAACGGGAGTCTATACATCTAACAATGCTCACCTGTAATTTCCACCTAACTCTATGAATTTATCATATTTTATGTATGAAAACAACTTCACTTTTTGGATTTAAATAAATATTTGTTTATATCTAAAAGGATAAAAATACAATAACTAAGACGGATCTACACTAATAGTATATTTCTGTGGTGTTTGAATGAACTGATGATTTCTTTGTACTTGTTGATTGCTTGATTTCGAATTCTAAATAAAATACATTCGTTTGTGCTCATCTACTACTTCTTGATTCAATTGCGGGATTTCGGGGATTCTTAGTTCATACTACAATTCAAATAATTCAAAACATCAAAATTACTCAACCAAAAATATAATTTTTACCCTACAAAACTTTATAACTTACTGAAATATGAAATATCAAAAAACAAAGCCTGATATATGACTGTGAAGAGTTATTTTTTCTTTCTAGGAAGAATACCAATCTGAATATACATATTTAACCAAAACAATTTTTTTTAAATTGAGATCATGAATGGATTGATGTTAGACGATCATTAAAAACCTGGAAGCGGTGGACGGTCATTTCGTCCTATTGCGGGATTCCTCAGCAGTGTGCATCCATGATCCTGCTCGCGGGACTCGAGACCAGGGCCCTCATTAGTCCATACGAGTGTTTAACATCTAGACCACTAAGTCGGCATACAACGGTTATAATTACAATGAAAACATGATTAAATGATTTGTACTGTTTAGTTTCACAGAATTAATTACTCAGTAAGGTTTTATCCAACCATGTTACTGTATGAATTCTAATCTGGATGGGTAATTTTTTTATACCTCGGTGATCAGTGATTTGTAATTGATTTCTAGTTCACTTACTTCTTATGAACATTAACTCGACGTATTTCTTTTAGGGGAGACTATAATTTATGAACGAATCAATCAGGTATAAGATAACAAGTATCGGATTTTGGCGCGAAATTTACTCAACCATTTGACTAAATAGAGTCTTGGCATTATAGCTGATGTCGGTTCGTGATGAAAATCCTAAATCTAATTCCTAACATTAACCATCAACTGTGAATCATAATTCTAATTCCTCACGCTGGTTTGTAACCCTCATTTGGTCCTAGTTATTAGGTGGACAATCTCAAGGTCATTTTAGCGCCGCTCAAAGGTCGTCAGTAAGTGAGAGTCTTACCGATAATACTTTTGGTTAAATCACTAAAACCAATAGTTGAAAATAACTTAAATAGTAGCTCACCTGTAATTGAGTTGGTTCATATTTATTTTGATTAAGCTTTTTTTTAACTTATTTAACGAACCGAGTCATTCGTACAATAACAACTTATCTATATCATTGTACCTTTATTATTGTTATACTTGCATGAATATGTATGCTTGAGCATTGCTTACTGTCTACGTATATATTCATTCTGCTAGCCTAACTATTAGTCGCTGAATTGATTCTATGATTCATTCATTTCCCTATGTATGTATTTATGTTCATTTTAATCATGTTCATCGACTAATAGACTCGCTCATTCGACGAGTATTTAGAAAATAAAAACGAGATGACAGCTAACAACAGCCAGACAATTACAGAGAAAGTCAAGACAGGCCAAATGGACAGAAGCAAACAAATGAGTAGAGAGCGGCAGTAGCAATAGCAAACGGGAATGCATGAAAGACCTGTCAACTGCAGCGGAAAAATCTTCAAGAGAAGGAATATATATAAAGGATTGCACGATACAACCAAGAAGCTTGTTGGAAAACATAGTAAAGAAGAGTGACCAATCAGAAACAAAGAAGAAGAGCCAATCTCTAAGGTTTGAAAGCAGTGTAACAGATGGATAGAGGAATTCAAAGAACTCTTGAGTAAACTAGCACCAATGAATCCACTAGACACTGAAGTAGCAAACACGGACCTCCATATAGATGATACTTCACTAACGAGGGGAGAAATCTGCACGGCAGTCAAAGTAGAAGGACTAGATAGCTTACCTTCTAGAGCCGTGAATTCAGAGATCGATGTGGCCGTAAAGACATCCCATGTTCTCCTCAAAAAGAAAGTTTACCGACGAACTGGAAAGAGATCCCAGAGGAAGGAGATTTAGATATGAAAACTATAAAGACGTCACGCTACTTTCGGTACCAGGCAAAGTTTCCAACAGTGTTAACGAACAGAATAAAAATTTCAGTAGATACTTAGCTTCGTGAGCAACAAGCTGATTTTCGTTAGGATAGACCATGTAACGACCAAATCGTGATACTGTGGATCATTGTTGACACTTAGCACTACACACCGAATTCATTGATTATGAGAAAACATTCGATAGACTGGATGGAAAAACATCGGATCTCCTTCAATACTATGAAATATCTGAGGTCGGCATCATCATATGTGACTTTTACGAGGAGTCATGGATAAAGGACAGCTCACAGATGGATTACAAGTGAAGGCTGATGTCAGAAAAGGCTGCGTTCCCTTACATTTTCTCCTTCCTCTTTGCAGCTATTGACTCGATTGCGAAGACCTTCACACCCTAGAAGAAGCACTGAATACAATGGACACCTTGGACACGGCTGTGCGATTATTTCTGCGCACATGACTAAGTCCTACCATCGCACACATGACAACAAACACAGACGAAGATAACCAATGTGTCAGCGGCATCTGCAGCAGTAAACCTCAACATTCACAAGAGAAGGAGGATCCTGAAATACAGTATCGCGAGTACCAACTAAGTCACACTTGATGGCGAATCTCTGGAAGAGGTAGAAGCCTTCATTTACTTGGGCAGTATCAATAAAAAACAAGGAGAATATTATACAGATGTGAAGGCACAGATTGCTGAATCAAGGAGAGCATTCATACAACTGAAGAACATCTGGAACTCAAAAGAAATGTCAACCAGCACTACAGTCAGAATTCCAACTCTAATGTTAAAAAGGTTATCGCACAAAACTGAAACTTGGAGATTTACCGACAATATCGTCAAAAAAGTACAAGTATTCGTAGACAACTGCCAACATAAGATACTCCAGACCAACAACTAGAGAACATAAGCCGTAAACGACTGTGGCAGACAAGAAACTAGCTGAGGAAATTAAGGATAGACACTCGGGGTTGATAGGACACATGTTACGGAAACCAACAAAAGCAAGTCATAACTTTATATCCTAAAGCCAGAAGAAAAGGACGAACACCAGGAAACACAATGTGTCAGGAATTGAAGTGAAACATTGAGATCACAGATAATACGCGGCAACAGCTGGGAGGGAAAATGGGGGATAGAGTCACTTGAAGATCTTTGGTCTGAAGCCTAAGCAAAAGGCGTAAATGAGATAAGTCTCACAAATTCTCACTTATCAAAATCAATATTCGGAAAAATAGGTCAAACGGTATAGTCATAAACACTTTATGATTCAAACTTCACTAGTCCTGTTATTACAATGTGCCTCATTTCATAAATCTCAATAGTCACCTAACTAAAACATTTTTTATTGCAGAAATAAATAATCTATTTAGTTAATTAGCTTTCATGTTTAAATGGAGTTGAAACTATTCGTCCTACATCTAACAGATGCATAAAAATTTCAGATTCTTAAATTAAAATTTAATTATCAGAATGGGTTTTTTTGTGGAGAGTTTAAGAAATTTCACAAGTTGAAATCATGAGTCAGTTGAAGCTAGACCACCATTGAAAACCTGGAAGCACTAGACGGCCGTTTCGTCCTGGTATGGGACTCCTCAGCAATGCGCATCCACGATCCCGCACCACGCGGATCCCGAACCCAGTTCGGGTAGAGTTATTCAATGTATCTTGTAAATAATAGATGATATTACTAAAAACCGCAATTACAGTCTTAGTTATTTAAAATTAGTGTTTTCTGACAAACACCACAAGACGCATTATATTGTGCTATCGGATACCGAGGTATAGATACCTGTTTCGGTTTGGGCACCCGGGAAGTATCACAGCCCTCACACATATCGAATGAGAGTTGTGTGGCGCATATGTATTCGGTGCTTTTTTGTACAAATATCTATGTGTTGAAATAAATAAATATAGATACCTACACAGTGAACAATGTTAAACTCTGTTGTCCAGACACATTTATGTAAGTCATAATCAGTCCATACTTGAAGATCAAAGCACACTTTCTTGCTATTGTTACTAAAAGGTTCACAACCGCCTCATCAATACTTTGCAAATAATACTATTGTATTCAGTCAGTCAATTACAACGTAGAACTTGTGACGTATATACATTGGTTAAGGTTACCATATCCCAATTAGCACTGAGCGATGAAATCATCAAAGCAAATCTTAGAACAGGGGAGATTGAGGGCACTGAGAATACGATTCGAGAAAATATAAATTAATGAAATAAAAATACAAAAAAACGTTATGAGGAACTCAGAATTTGTGGGAAGACAAAGAATGAGTGAATCTGCGCCTTTGTAACGGTTTTGAGCTATGTCATTCGAAGTCTCTAAGCATTAGCTATGATAACCATGCGAACCCCAACCAGGTAATCTACACCCATTAACATGGCTGAGTCCAATTATTATTGACTTCATGGACTGACGCCATGTTTTGACTTAACCACCCCTAGCTATCTTCTAACCACGTCATACACTAGAAAACACCGCCCATCGAGGTAGGCGGTGATTGGGGATACATAACGTATCCTAACCACCTCAGTTGATGGCGGTTTACTACCTTGAGTACAACATTCAGTCAACCAGCCAATGTCTGAAAAAAAGATACTGAACTGTTAGAAAATGGTCAAAGCACCCTAAACTAGGCTGAATCTTGTAACTTCAAAGTTGTTGCAACCGGTTAAATTAAACGTATTCCTGTCGTCATACAGAAGGATTAAAAGGGATCTAATCATTGCTTTCAAGTTACTTAGTAGTAGTCTCGCATCATTCTACCCGTCCTCGAAGACAAAGAGTTTACAGAGACATCGACTTTCCAATAGAACTGTAAACAGGTGAAGCTCTAACAGAATATATGACTGGAGCTTCTTCTGTTGATGCATTCAAAGGAAAATTGGACCAAATGAGATCTCCGCTGCCAAGATTAAGACATCATTCAGCCACCTCCTCTTCTTAAGATTAGGTCAAAAACAAATCCGAGCTCCTCTGAATAAAAATGTTTACCAAGATTACGAATATCACCGATGAAATTGTCCAGTTTAAAATTTGTGGGTTGAAACTTCGGCAAGTTTTTATAATTATTTTGAGCAGTGGAATATTAAACACGGCTGGTATAGAACACTGCACGAGGTTCCCGTACTTCAGTGTGGAAAGAATAAAACACCTAAATCTGAAGAAACCAGAATGAATTTCAGGTTTATGGGATAACAACATACTTTTGCCTTGTTGCACTTAGTGTCCCTTCAGCCTGATCCGATCTTACCCTGAACTGCTGTTACTGATAGTTAGTGAGCTGGTGTAATAAGTGACTCAGCCACCGTACGTGTGTCGTTGCTTTTACAATGGTTTCACCACTCCATTTGTGGAAAACGAACGTGAAAGATAGGACGACCTCATCTTTCTACCTAATAATATTATTTCATCTGCATAATCTAGATCAGCCTAACAATATTTGAGTAGGGGAATAATCCCTGAGTTGTTAGTAAACAATTATTTTCACTTGTGAATCCTTAAGGCTGGAAAGAAATGGTTACAATGTACAAAGACTCAGTCTTAACGAAGAGGATCTAATTAATTCGTATTTTTGAATGACCGATGACTTTTGAAAGCAGGTTACCTACGGTTTGTGTACTCTAGATAAACTAGGTAATAACCTCTAATGACCCAATTTAGGATTCTGAGATCGAAATTCCTACAGCACATCATATGACTGCAAATCTTATTCATTTTTGCTTTGTTCCAATATCATAAGATTAACTTCAACTAAAGGTTGGCTTACTTATCTAATGGGACCATAATTTTACCTTAGGGAGCTGTAGGTTAGTTGGAATTTTAACAGACCCTACTTCTGGTTTTGCTAATCAATTAACTCCTCTATTAGCTACCGCATTTATTAGTGTTCGTTAAAGAGCTCTTCACAAATTTAAGGATATTTCCACAACCACCACTACACGCGGTTATCAACGTAAACGGCTAATCAATGTGCTTAAGCTACGTTGGTTTCAACTGACCTACAGCCTGTTATGTTTTGCACACAATCTACAGCAGACCGACTTTAGCAAGCAACATCCGAATAAGAACTTGGCAAGCTTATTTTTTCATTTGAAAAACTTGCCATGCTCTCATATTCATCGTCGAATGGTTAGATACAGATTTAGTATCTTTCATCGCTTCCAACCGATAATCACTAATGATGTTGTTGGGTGGATATCCTGTCTGAAGTCTGTGCTGGTCAGGTACATATAGTTGTCAAAGTAAAGAGGATGATAATCACCAGACAGAGTTTACTAAGTCCCAAAAGAATAGTTCACACTGATATTAGCACTACCATTACAAGCAATTTGATCGAGTCGATAAAATCTTTAGGATTTTGAGTTGGATAGCTCATATCAAAGATTAACATTTTACTAATATGAATGATCTCCCTCAAATTGAAATCCGACCACCCAAAACAATCAGTTTCATCGCTATCGAATAAAGTTCACATCAGACTCTAAAACCATAGTAACTACGCCTTTCTAAACCATGAAGTTATTGAATTTTGGGAGGAATTCAGTAAGTCATCATCTAATAAAAACAAACATGAACACGTCCCGTCCTTATACCTTTTGGTAGAAAAAAGCATCAAAGTTTTATCTACTAGCCTGTATTTCAACCAATTGAAAATTCCAAGTTGAAATTTTGTGCTTTTATTTTCATTATCGAATAATTTCCGCTTGAAATATTCAAGTTTTATTAGTACAGTACACAATAATAATTAACTCATTTACCACGCACTTAGGTATGAGTCGTATTCTAAATATGAGGGCCAATGGGACTACCCAGTCACGCAAATCAACTGAAGCGATGAGGAGTTTGAACATACGATTTCAAGCCTGAAAGTCGAACGTCTTAATCACGGTTTCATGAGTGGTCGACCCAAACACTACGATCAGTAAAAACAGCACACAGAAAGCGAAACTACTGAATTTGTGTGTGACCGTTGTCAATACATTGAAGAATCACAAGAACAACGTTGAGAAACGTCTAAATATGTGTATACCATCTTTCGTAAATAAAACATAATCATGCTCCATCAAGTTGAAAACTATTTGTTGTTTCAATGTCGTAACAATGATAATTACGGCGAAGAGAATCCCTTCCAGTGCTCAATATTGCTTCGTTAGCAAACAGTTCTAAGCAGGAAATACAGTTCATACTGAAATTGTATTATTTGAGTGTTAACATAACACGTAAGACTATGAAATTAGAAGTTCCATACATAACTGAACATAACTAGGTTAATCTAGGTAAATAACTGTTACAAGTCCATTTAAACAAATCTAATAAATTCATTCTTGCATAAATCCCTTTAAACATTTAGACCATTTAATTATAAAAGATATGGAAGACAAACCAGTTATCCAAATATCTGAATGTTTCAAAATGAATATATCTGCTTACAGAAAAGGATAAAGATAAAAGGGGATAGAAGAGGTATGTATGTTCAATAAACATAGCTTTAAAATGGAAAATAAAATGTAAGTGAAGCCATAGTGGTTGCAATAATAAACATAATTCTGTACCCCCAAAAACATTTTAATGTTACTAACAAAATAAAAGAACTTTTTTTCCAAAAAGAATACAATTAAACTGGTACACGCATTTTACTCGTGAAATTACAGTATAAATAGATTCATAATGAAATGAAATGATGCGAAGAAAAAATGATACAAAGTTTAAACTGTTTAAATGAACAGAACTGAGAAAAAGTTGCCTTATTTAGAAGTGTATTTGAAATGTTTATTTTTAAACAATACAAATTAAAGATTAATATATCAAACAAGTAATATCTGGGGATGATGGTAATAGTGATGGTTTAGAAGGAAACAATGCGCTTAACCATGCAATATCTATAAAGCAGTAAAGAAAACCAATATGAGTACTGGGACAAAGTATTTGAAAAACATAGAGAGAATTTATTTGACTTCCTGGAAACAGTCCCGACTCCACTTTCCTTAGTAGTTATACAATAGGTAAGTAGCAGATAATGAATAAATAATAGATCATAAGGAATGTGACTTGAATATTGAGTTCTTTTGCAAAATAACTTGCATTTCGGTTTAAGAAGTAAAGTTAATAGCAGGAAGAAATCAAGCGCCATAAACGAAATCCTTAAAATAAATCTATGAAAGGTTCCTTTTTACATAAACTTTATTTCTGCGACATTAAGCGTGTCGTATAAAAATCCGTGGGATATATATATATATATATATATATATATATATAAAGAGAGAGAGAGAGAGGAAGAAAGAATGTAACATCCCACCCAGTACAAAACAATACCAGATGATACCATAGGTGAAAAAGGGGTTACTTAAAAAATACGTTTCGTGTTGATTTGTGCATTAGGTCGATTTTCGGTCGAAACGGCGCCACTGTTCCAGGAGGAAACTAACTAGTTGGTCTCGTGAATTATCTTTAGGTGTATAGAGTTTCTGTTCACATTGGACACCCACTGCAACAGTTGCCCAAGATGTCTGTGGTTTTTTAATATCTTCTCGGACTGAATCAGGTTGTGGATTATATTCATTAAGAACGGGATTAGGTGAGTCGTTTGCTTGTACGGGAGGTGAATCTCCCATTCCAGAGCCTGAAATGCGATTCCGTGAGAAATTGTTCTGATGAGGTCGACCAGGGTGAGCTGCCGGTCCATTATAACGGTGAAACTGACTGGTATTACGAGGTACGAAATGCTGTTGATGTGATCTCCGCAAACTGCCATTATTATTAGGACGTCGCCACTGATCAAAAGGACCATTTTGATATGCATTAGGGATTGCCCCAGACTGGGGTGACATATTTACATTATACCGACTCATTGAAGCCCGGGTTCTCGTGTTAGCTCCACCAACAGTAACGGGTGAAGCGTTTGAACGCTGACTGTTGAGATCGTCTGACTCGTTGGCTTGAGTAGATGATCTAAATGAACGTGACGATTTATGTGCATATCGAGGGAATGTCCTACTATCACTAAAGTCATGTCCATTTGGGAGATCCGAAGAAACAGATGGAGCTGGAGAAGATGAATTCGATGCTACAGGTTTAGTTTGTTCTGTGTTAGATGTTGGTGCATTTCTGTTGCTTGAATGCAAAGATCTATCATATTTAAAGCGTGAAGCCGCTGAATTTGAAGTATTAGTATCAGTTGGATTACGCATACTTTGTCCATCAATTGAATTACCGTTAATGATGGGACGTTGTATGTCTGTATTTTCTTTTGTATTTCGACTATTGGTATAACGCGACGGATCATGATGGCCGTTTTGAAGTCCTCTGAGTTTCTTTTTTTGTGCTTGCCTTGTGTTAGATGGACGCACTTGAGTCCAATGTTGACAAGACCGCTGACCAGATTCGGACTCTGCATTTTCGCCACAGCAAAATGAACATTCAACTCTATTATCAAAATCGGTAACATAATTCCCAGGATTGACATCAGTATTTGAATGGAAAGTCACAGTAGTACTGTTGTCTTTGTTAACTGCATCTGTATGTTCCATACCTACGACAAAAAGATATCATAAATCAGGTTAAATGATTTAAATATTGGTTAGTGGTAAGTAAACGGAAATGAATCAAAGATAAATGAATTCTTCGTAGACAAATTTGGGGAAGTTAAATAAGAGATTAAGCCAAATATGACCTGAGTAATACAAGTTTTATTAGCATTATTAACACGCCAATGTACGTGTGGTGGAAGAAAATGTACTCGAAACAGTTGCTTTATGAAAAAGTCAAAAGGTGGGTCTGTAAAAATGCAGACGTTTATAAGCACCATAGGAATATATTAAAACATACATAACGCTGTCTGTGGATAGAACTAAATGTGAGTGGTGAGTATGAGATGTGGATTAATGATAACTTTCAGTTAGAACAGTTAAACGAAAAACAGTTTTGGGTAAATAAATTGCATAAGACGAAGGTTTAATATCCCAAGTTACCAGCGACAGATACATGACTGTAAAACTTCACGAGTCGATGAACAAATGAGAAAAATTTAGCTAAGATTAAGGAAGCAAGCAACTGAACACTAAACAGTATTGAGGGATCTGAGAGCTTTAACCAAACTTGTCTGTTGTTAGACCTACATCAAGGTGTGGACGTTAATAGAAGTAACTATGGTTTCATAACTGCTGCGTAAGATATTGCGTTCAGCGACGATGCTTAAAAATTGACCACTTAACAAATTAAGACCATTCGTATAGCATAATAATTTTAATAGGTACGAGTTGCTGAGGTCAAAATGAAAAATATTGCAAGCGGAAATAGAACAGCACACATATATGTAGTATAAAATGACCATTTTGTAGCAAAATGCGATTTGTGATTATCCATATACCAAGAGAGGTATTAGTATGAGCTATTGGTGGATTTTATTTGTGAAGACTATGATGCAAAATCAAGACAGCTTAACCAAAGCAAACGTTTCCTAGCGACCCATGTCCTCAAATATATTTCATCTGTGAGAGTAAGTCACAATGTTTTAGATCAACACTGAGAAGTCTTATCTCGTATGGGCCGTTGATTGGAATAGGTTTGTACATAATTTGTCCCTCTGAGATACTGCAGTTTAAGTACAGTTAGTTTAGAATCAAGGTTTTTACATAGAAGTGAACCTTGTGTCTATTTACCCGGTGTAATTGTCACATGTGTTTTTATCCTCTGTGATTGAGACACTTTAAGTAATTCAGAAGCGAAAAATCATGACTGATGTTGAACCAGAGACTAGAATTGAAAATGACCGAAACCTAATAAACGCAGGAACATGACTTGTTAAAAAGCCAGTTCATTTTTTTATAAACATTTAGAGGCATACAGACGACTTCTATGTTTAGGTAGCCAGGTATTGTCTAATCAACTCTACACTGGAAATGGATACTGTCAAAATAAGACCAAAGGCGAACTTATAAACCGGAAGTTATTCTGATGGGTTACAGGAATAATGAAAAACTATTTAGACGTTATGAAAAGTTTTACACAACGAAGATGAGGAACGCTAACCAAAAGTGTGGGATTATTAAGGGGATGCAACTCCGTTCTTCGCCATTCGAGCTTGTTAATCAAAATACTGAGGTGAGTTATAAGCATGCGATCAGAGCGGTTCTCGAGGTCCTACTTAAATAGAAAAAAGCACTTTCAATCACAGTTACAGTCGCTTGCATACTTCGAACGAACGAAGTTATAAGAACTCTAAAATATAGAGATACACACTGTTGTTTAATCGTATCCTATATAGACGACCCTGACTCTAACCAAGTATGCAGGTCGATTGGAAATAAATTGAGGCTTACGACACTTTTAGGCAACAAAGAAACAACGTTAAGCATTAGCAGGACTTGCGTGAAGATGAGAGGATGATCCACTCTCAAAAAAGTTGTCGGGACGGGAGATCAAAAACTTAAGGGATCAGTTCAACTGCCTTTAAGCTACTCTTCAGTTGCTTGTTAACCTCCAAAAGTCTAAATGGCATATTGTTCAACTTCACCACAGACATTTTTTTAGGCGATAACGCTAACTCTTTAATAACCGATCTACCAGAGGAATCACTTGTTGACTTCAAATATGTAGATGAGATAGTTGTTAGACGACGCTGATAAAATGCGATCTTCCGATCACTTTGAGCAACAACGCAAGGATGTTTAGGATAAGCTTTAGTAATGATCCACATTAGGGTCCGAAGTAATGATGGGAGTGAAGTTTGTAGTGTCGATCACTTTTCTTGGAAGCCTTATCACCCACCCCTGGTGGATTGGTCAGACAAAATCTCGGTTACCATTTACCTACATGGGTCACTCGTGGTGTAGCTCATGTTTGTCTACTAAGGGACGAGTATACTGAGTAGTTGATTTTTTTACGTTACAGGTGAGAAACATAACCTTGTAAAACAGGATATTTGTAGGTCACTGGTATTTAATCACAGATGTAACTTCGAAGTATTGCCCATCAGTTAAAAGGTCATAGATTAGATTAATGCATGCTCTATAGACGATAGTTGGGGCACGTTAATTGGTTAAAAAATGGGTCAGTCAGTCAGTCAGTAACAACGTAGGACTTCGTACGTATGTACGTACATCAGTTCGAGTTGCCACACCACCTTAACACAGAGATGCAGTTGTCGATCCAAATCTCGTAGTGGTAGAGGTAGCAAGAGTGTAAGCAGTGCTAGGAGATAGGTAAAGAAGCTTACAGAACATTCGTATGCACCCATGATCCTAAGATAACAAAGGATGTATGAACTTGTTGTTAGGCACCAGCTACCATGGGACTCCAGCTCCTAACGTTGCTCCACTGCCTCGTGGATTAGACCTCTAGGACAAGGCTTGTGAAGTGGCTCCCTAAGAAGACCACGTGCTTCGGCTCGGGCACCCAGGCAGTACTTCAGCCATCACACAAATCGTTCGATCTGTGTGACGCATATGCATTTGATGCCTTCTTGAACCAGTTTATGCTCGAACGCGTTGACAACTTCACTTATCTTGGAAGTCTGATCAGCCCTAATGGGTTGGTATCGGACGAAATCTCAGCACGGATTCGAAAAGCTCGTTTGGCTTTTGCCAACTTACGTCACCTGTGGCGAAGGCGAGATATCCGTCTATCAATAAAAGGACGAGTATACTGCGCGGCAGTCCGTTCTGTTTTACTTTACGGTAGCGAAACATGGCCATTAAGAGTAGAAGACACTCGCAAGCTGCTAGTATTCGACCACAGATGCCTTAGAAATATTGCTGGCGTCTGCTGGGATAATCGGGTAAGTAATAATGAGGTTAGACGCAGGGTATTAGGAAAGGATGGTAAATCAGTTGATGAGGTTATGAATCTTCATCGACTGAGATGGTTGGGCCACGTCTTACGTATGCCTGAACACCGATTACCACGACGTGCAATGCTATCCGGTGTTGGGGATGGTTGGAAGAAAGTTAGGGGCGGCCAAACCAAAACGTGGCATCAGTGCTTGAAGTCACTAACTTCTAGTCTGAGCCATGTTGGTAGATGCAGACTACTTGGTTGGGGTCCGCGTGACTATCGTAACCAATGGTTGGAGACTCTTGGTGACATGGCTCAGAATCGATCACAATGGCGTCGGTGTATACACTCGGTTTCTTCCCTTAAACTAAGAGATTAAAATCGCTTCATATCTTTCTTTCTACTAACCAATTCTTTCTTCTTGTACTATATCTCTATATGCAATCTTTCTCTTATATATTACAACCTTTTACCTAACCACTGTTATGAATCCGGTGTTCATCTTGTTGTGCTGATGCGGTATGGCAACCTGGACCGATGCACATAAGTGCATGGTTCTACGTTGTAGCTGACTGACTGACTTAAATAAATAAGCGTAACTTAAATGGATCGATGTCACTTAACTGGTTGCATTTTCAGTTGCAATTAAGTAGTAAATCGAGTTAGGTTCGGGGTTAGCTATCAAAATATCGAGAACGATAGATAAGCATTGGTTGCAACTGCATGACGCCATGAAAATGGCGAGTAAAGCCGCTTGCGTTTTCGCGAAACGTTCCGCTTATAAGCACTGGGTTTCTTCAGGCTCCTTACAACTCATCGGAACTCGTCGGTCTACTTCGGGTCACCATGAGTTTGACCACAAACAAAGGATGTTACGTTATGAAATCGGGCAAAGCTTGCGTAAGGACCGAGAAGCCTGGTGGTCGGGGTGTGTTAATCAGTTGGAAGTGGTAGCTGCATCTTGTAAATACCGGAAGCCCTTCGAACTCATCCAAGCTACTGGCAGCAAGAAGTAGAGTGTGAGCGAAACAACCCAACCGTTGTTGCTACCTTGACGTAGTGGTCGGGCTTGCCTATCGTGATGAAGCAACCGAGCTATACTGACTTGAACAACTGTTCCTCAAGGTCCTACCACGTCAGAAAGGTCGGTTGAAGAGCGGTAAGACTAAAAGCAACAAAACCAAGGTCCGAAGGCGAAGTCGTACTGCTGACTGTACAGAGGTGTGACAGCAGTAAGGTGTTTCCTTCAGACAACCAGCATGACAGCGACGCCGCCTTCCCACAAGGAGGGGTGGGGTTAGAAAAGGTCGACCCTAAAAATGCACACCTCACCTTACCTCACGGATTACCGTCTCCGGCGGTAAGGTCTCAACAAGTACGGAGCTAACACAAAAATTGCCCATAAAAAGGTCGTGTGTGACCGACCTCAAGCAGTTGTCCCTTGGGCACTGCGGTCACGCTCCCAGGTCACTAAGACCACTTCTAATCCGATTTCCTTTTCAGGTACCTCCAGAAGAACCCTTCCACGGTGTGGGAAACCGGGAAGTGATAACTGCCCTCATACCTCTAACAGCACTCAAGACCACTGGATTCATAATCAACCTCCCTCTTTAATTCCTATTATTCCTCCTACATCAACTTCAAACTCTAAACTTCTTTTTTCGGCTTCCCTCTCAAGTGTCACCATAGCCAACGATTCTAGTGCTCAAAACACTGTCCCAAGTCTACTGAAACCTCGCTCCACACTACACATTGGAGCCTTCAATGTACGCACCCTATGTCAAATCGGTCAGCAGGCTTCCTTGGCTAAAACCCTAGAGTCTCTTTCCATTGATGTATGCTGTGTCTCCGAAACACGCATACAGGATTCCAGTGTGGTTATTCACTTAACCTCACCTCGGCAAAACGGAGAGCCAACGAGATACACCCTCTGTGTACCTGGTGACCCGATGGCCAGTTCTCGTGGACTGGCAGGTGTAGGCATAGCACTAAGCATGAGGGCCGAACAAGCACTGCTAGAGTGGATCCTCGTCGACAGTCGTCTATGTGCTGTTCGGCTAAACGGCTCCGTAAGAACTCGGAAGGATAGGGACACACGTCGTTGCCTTTTTGTCGTTTCTGCCTACGCTCCCACTGACTGCAGCTCAGATGAAGTGAAAGATGAATTTTACAGAAAGCTATCTGAACTTCTTCAGAAAGCTAAACGTTCAGACATAGTACTCGTAGCAGGTGACTTTAATGCTCAGATAGGTAGTTTAAACCAAACAGAAAGGCATTTAGGTGGGTATTTTAGTACTCCGACACAGCGAACAGATAATGATGATCGTTTGCTGCAACTATGCTCAGACAATCGTTTATTTTTAGCAAACACAAATTTTAAGCATAAGGAAAGACATCATCTAACATGGCGACCCCCTACACCAAACTAACGATGGACTCAAATAGACCATATTGCCATCAGTCATCGTTGTAAAGGGTTGGTAGAAGATTGTCGCTCATTCTGGAGTACCTGCTTGGACTCCGACCATGCCCTAATACGGGCACGCATCTGCTTGCGCCTCACTGGACACAAAAAAGCCACATTAAAAAGACCCATTAGAACTGAGTTGAGTAACGAGAAAACCAAAAGTAAGTTCCATGAACAACTGAGATCACACTTAGGTAGTTCTGAAAACGAGGCTGACCCAGATGTTGCTTGGAAAGATATACAAACAGCTGTGGAAACAGCAATGAAATCTATTAGTGACTTAAACTAAAGAGTTATAAAGAACCAGTGGATTTCTTCAAAGTCTATCACACTGATGGATTCTCACAAACTCGTCCCATCAGGTTCCGTACATGATGAAGAGCGACAACAAATCAGATCTAGGTTAAGAAAAAGTCTAAGAAACGACCGTGAGCAGTGGAGGGCAACGAAAGCAAAAGAGATGGAAAAGGCGGCGGCTATAGGGAACACAAGACAGCTCCCAAATGCCCTGGTACGGCCGAGAGTAGGGAGAGTCCGCTCTCCCTCTCGAAATACTCTCACACGGCCACGCGTACATAGCCTCTGCCAGGGAAGTCCTACTCATTGCCTTCTCGTGGCGGGGGTGTTGTTTACGAAAATGAGAGGACGAAAAACGAATGTCCGGCGCTTTAACCGGATTCCAAACCAATGGTGCACATGGGCTCCAGTATCCTGCGGGAACAAATAGCGAATGAACCAATTGTTGGTCACCGGCTTCCATGGGACTGCATCTCCTTACGATGCTCCACTGCCTTGTGGATCAGACCCTCAGGTCGAAGGCTCGGGGTGTGGCCCCCTAAGAAAACCACCTGCTTCGGTTTGGGCACCCGGGCAGTATCACAGCCCTCACACATATCGAATGAGATTTGTGTGGCGCATATTTATTTGGTGCCTCTTTGTACCATTATCTATGTGTTGAAATAATAATAATAACAGACTAATAAAAGAAACTGGAACTAATAAGTCAAGCGTAAGTGAGATTATTTCGGAAAAAGACGACACTCTCATATACTCCCAGTCCAGACGTTTAGAACGATGGGCGGAACACTTTAAGGAACAGTTCAGCTTTCCTTCAGCGACTCTACAACTACCGTCCATTCCCAGACAGTATGAATGGAACATTGAAGTAGGTCCCCCAACTCTAGCAGAAGTTCAAAAGGCTATAGTTAATCTGAAACGAGGAAGAGCAGCTGGTCCAGATGGATTGGCTCCAGATGTCTTTAAGGATGGTGGTCCAATTTTAGCGGTTAGGTTGACTAATATTTTAGCTAAGATCTGGGAGTTAGATGTTATTCCATCTGACTGGTCGCAATCACTTATCATCCCAATATATAAGAAAGGATCAAAATCATCTTGTGACAACCACAGAGGGATTAGTGTAACAAATATAGTATCTAAAATACTAGCCTCAATAATAATCAGACGCCTAACTAAAACTTGTGAACTGCAAACACGAGAAAACCAAGCTGGATTCAGACCTGGTCGTGGCTGCATCGACCACATATTCACCATTCGTCAGGTTCTAGAACATAGGCATACTTATCGACGTCCGACAATGGTGGTCTTTCTTGACTTAAAAGCAGCATTTGACTCGGTAGACCGCGAGATTCTGTGGCAGTGTATACTATAGTGTCCGTCAAGTCTGTCCACTTTCTCCATTTCTGTTTAACTTCATAGACCTACTGATGGAAATAACATTCTCGTCGACTGAATTCTCGGGTATTGATCTCCTTCCAGGAGGTCCACTTATCGACAGGAGATGAAGTCCCATGGCAGCCGGTGACCAACAATTGGTTCAGACACTATGTGTTCTTTCAGGATACTGGAGCCTATGTGCACCAACAGTTTGGAATCACGGTTTTCTAACTCCCCTAGGTGGACTCTCCGTGTTCACCAACCCAATTAGAGCGCCGGACAACCACTTTTTATTTTCTCAAGTTCATAATCAACAACCCCGCCGCGAAGTAGTGAGTAGGACTTCCCTAGCAGTGGTTGTATGCACGTGGCCATGTGACAGCATTTCGAGAGGGATAGCTGACTCTTCACTCTCGGCCGTACCAGGGCGTTCGGTGGCCCTTTTTACACCACAAACTCATTGCTTTGAAATAGTATTGCATTTATCTGATCTCTTTTGCTATCACTGATACAGTTATTACTTCTGTTATCTCAAAATTTATCATGATAATCTCATATCGGTGAGATGTGTTGTGAAAACTTTAACCGATGCACACACGCCGAATTCTACGTTTATTATTACTGAACTTCATATTAAACAATTAGTTACAATAAATCCGAGGACCCTAAACAGTCTACACCCATCAATACAGACCAATTCAATAGCCAGTGACTTCATGGACTGATATCACGTTTTGGTTTGGTAGTGCCTACACCAAACAACATCGAAATGAAGGCAACCGAATCACGTAAGTTATTTGATGATAATATTGCAGTCTCGAACGGCAGTTTAAACGAGCGCATATTTTGACTTCCAAGTTGTACTGACGGATAGTGAAGCTATTCGAGTGATAAAACAGGAATAAATGGGGTGGCGCGGAAACTTGAAGTCTGTTTTAGCTAATTATCTAACGACTTCGAAGGTATAAATTGATGATAAACCATCCCACAAAGATTTATGAGGTAATTAACAGATTATGTATACAACTGGCTATTAGGCTAGTAAAAATATTGTGACTAGCAGTTAAAAAGGTAGAAGAATGGTGTTGAATATTTTGAAGTACCAGTAGAACGCTCAGTATTGAAAACAAGATTGCACCAGTGATTTTATCGAATTTAATGGAAAACACTTAACACCTAATTTATTACGATAAATTCATGATACATGGAAAAATACAATCAAAACTACTTTTGGTGGTAAATCCCTAGGAAAAGTCTACGACTTATAAGAAATCGTAAAAATCATTGAAGGGGATGTCATATGGAATAAACATCGATACATAGATTCGTAGAAAAACAACTAATTACCTAAATTGGAGTTCCATTAGGTGTTTATTATATCTTTACATGACTAGAAATACTAATGAACATCGACGGATCTTAACCTCTTTTCTGCTCAAAGTTTATGTAAATATTTGCAAGAAACGATTGTGAAGTTTTAATAAGTATGGTGGTATTTGTATCGGGCTTATACACAAATAACTATTAGATCTCTTCGGCAGACTCACAATGGGTTGAGACTGAATATAAGTTCATATTTACTAACCTAGAATTGTCAAGATGGAAGTGGTGACTGCTCCTACAATCATAGATACCATCCAACTAACTTATACATGTACACGGAATGTAAGGGTGTATTATTTGTTACATATAAAACCAGTGTAATATTTCACATGAACTTTACGACACGTTAAGCGCAGCCTGACCCAAACCAGAGTATATTTGTGCCAGACCCTACTTTTTCAATGACTAAGACCACAAACTGAAATGAAAAATTTTATACGCATGTTTTCAGGACGTTGTTCCGTTTGGTGGTTATTCCACAAAAAAAGTATATTATTGTGGATTTTTATCACACTACTACGGAGCTATCATAAGTTATTTTCTGAAATACTATATAGTAGTATATAGTATTGTTACGATATCATAAAAGACACTGACCAACAACTTGACAATCGGCTTTCATGGCCATCATATACCATGGGTAAGCTTAATGTCTGAGAATAACGTGAATACCCTACATTTTTCTCAAAAATTGTACCGTTATTGAATACCCTACAGACAAAATGAAGAGGGAAAAAATACCATATTGATCTTGCACAAGTGTCAAAAGTTGGGAAAACTGAAAGTAACCCGGAGCAATAGACAAAGTGGAGATACTAAGCTGACCTGCTTGCAAACTGTGCTCTTCAATTTTGCGGTCACTTCCACAATGCGTAATTTTCTCAGCCGGCATGACGTATACTCCTAGGAGATTATCCAACAGTCCGCTCTACTGTTTGTGTGCAGCTCAGATCCTTAGTGGATTATAACAAATTTTAATGTCCAAGAATTTACCGTTCGTTTAATAATAAATAGGGTAGAAAAACGTAAATTAAGTGTGATGTTAGCCTCAGTTTTAAATTATTATATCGGCTAAAGGTTTTACCAGGGACCAACCAAACAGTTCCAATACTTGGAATATGTTACCCAAAGGAGTGGTGTCCACAATTTCAATTGACTCATTCAAGAGAAGACTAGACACTCACAGAAGCATACTAGAAAAGTAACACCATAGGCCGCAGGCCTCCTGACTTTACTAAACGAATCTGAATCTGAAATGGATCAAATGCTTATGAACGGAATAGTTGCTTTCATCTTGTAGCCTGAGAAAAAGTGAAGTCAACACTAGTTTTAAAAAATCGATTATTTAGATATGTAGTAAGGCAGTCAATTAATAGTGAATAGATACCTAATTGTCTGTTCTTATTGGTGGAACATGTGTAAGTGACCCTATCAAAAGCTTTTCAGAAGTCAAGATATATGACGCCAACCTTCACCTTGCTATCAAGGATGCTTGTCCACCTGTCCACCTTGATCAGCAAGTTATTTGTACAAGACTGACTTTTTTTGAAACTGTGTATGAAACTTTCATACCAGTGAAGTCTTACAACGGAATATTTATGGATATATAGGAGCCAAGTATTAGACAGCTTTCTGCGTTAGAACTATCTAAAAAGTTTACTTCTACTATAAAGCATCCAAAACACAGCGTTTAGCTTAGGTCCTGAACGCGACGAACAGATATTTGTAGTATGTAGTTAAAGTTTTAAAAACAGGCCCAATCTTCGTTCTGAAAAGAAGTAGGATAAAGGAGAACCAGCGAGGCCAACGAATCTCAGTAGTTGACAAAACTCAGTTGTTCGGAACAGAAATAAAGCTTTGTAGCGAACAAAATTTGAACGTTTGGTCTGATAGCAAAGAGCCGAAAAACCGAAGTTGATTTGGTTGAATCAAACGACGTTCTCTTGTATTGCGTACAAAGCTTATTGAATTAGTTCGTGTTAAACTATGTCACAATAATAACACTGAGATAAGTGCACTGGATTCTAATTCAAGGAAAAAATTGTACCGAAATTACTTAGTGATTCAAATGATACAGCCTGTGCTATAAGATCAAAGTTTACTCTGTCTCAAAGCAACGTACTTTATAGTAATAACAGAGGTTAATAAGCAAGCGCTTCGTACATGAGAATCTATGGGAGCATCCCTAACAAGATTGGAAAAAGTACCTATCTACAATTATTCGAATAACCGTTCTCAGAAGGCAATCAGAGAAAAGAGTGGTCGGCTGCACCATGCTATAGACATGAATCCCGTCAAACAAATCTTTGTCGCCAGTGACTCGACATCATTCAATAACAACATAATTACAAACGCTACCTCCGCCGTCTGTTTTCCTGCTTTATTGGCCACGGCCTTTGATTGAAGATTATAATAGTGTTATAACATCATTTTAGGCCATCCTATGCTGAAGTTTTCCCTCTGACTACTATTAAACAATACTACCGGATTTAATCTTTCCCATTACGCCGTTGGTACCACCACGTTCAGATGAACCTTGTTAACCAAGTGAACTCATTTGTGGCTGTTATCTCAAAGAGCGGCTTACATGTGACATTATTTCTTCACAACTGTTATCGTTTTTTTGTTTAATATACCATTTATATTGTAAATGTAGTTCGTTACCTTTCGCTTTGCTCAGAAACAGACACTTAGGTTTGTAGTGGTAATTCAGTTTTGTATGTTATTAGTAACCTTGCGTATTGTTATATCTTGAATAAGCTCTTCTGCAGAGATTCACCAAAAGTCTCAGAGGTAACAAATATAAAGGAACGACCTTAATATCGTGGAATAGCTGTTATTGTAAGAATCAAACTAAGGTTTGGACTGAGGGATAGCTGTCTAGGTGGGTTAGATACGCGCCCTTGCCCGTTTGAAACCAAAACGAGGTAATTGGGTAAAATGACGGTTTTAAATAAATATGACCACTCAGCTATCCAACCAATAATTGTTCAACTGATCAAATCAATCACAACAAATAAATGTTATTCTATCCTGTCTGGATAGACCACGCACAGATCCGTTCAAAAAGATAATATTTGGTCGCTCTATAACACAGTGTGTTTTCAATTCTGGAAGAGTGCCTCAATTCACAACCGAAAATGCACAATGCCAGTCAACACAGGTAACACAATCAAAAGGAGGAACAATATGGCTGCCGCCAAGACCAAGTATAAAGTAAAACAACTGGTGTGCAGTTCGGAAAAAACACGGAGACGAAGGCGTAATAAAAATAAAAACTATAATAAAGTACAAATATTAACAATTCAAATGTAATCAAGAAACTAACAATGTACAACTAAGGAGATCAACAGAAACAAAATGCAGGTATATACATGGAGGGATTTTCACACACACCAAACATTCAAAACGGATTTTACAGTTATTATTATCGTTATTATTAAAAAACAACTCATTTATGCGAGTGTTGTGAAGAAGCCGGAGGAGGCGTCTTCAGAAATGCGATTATGCACAATGTTTAATAGTATTTTCATAATATTCACCACGTTTAAACAGGTTATATAGTGTTTTGAAGAATATTGTGTTACCTTTCAGGAATAAAGGAAGAAAAATGGATGAGATGTGTAAATAAGTTGGTAAGCATGGTTATGACACATAATCAGAAAAAACAATTTAAAAGTAATTAAGGTAGTAATATTGTCTTTGTTGCGTCGGTTGTGGGATGAAATAATAAAGTGTGGAGGGGCAGATGCCAAAGAGTATGAAATACAATTTATAAGTCGGTATATAAATAAAAGGTTTGATTAAATGAGCCTGGACTAGACGGGTTCTGACTTGACCTGATGACGTCTTTGGTTACAGTCCTTATTTTCAGAACACCCCAAAACAGCTCTAGTGAATCTTTCTAGAACACCTTCAGTTTCCATCATATCATTATGCCAGCAATTGTTGTAAACTGAAATACCATATTCAGGGATAGGTATGACACATTTCTGTGTAATCGGTTATGAAATATCTGAAACAAACAGAATGTTAACAGGATTAACCTGTGTCGACTGAAATCATCTCCCTCATCATCAATGTTTTCTGGTCAGTAACTTCAATGTTTCTCCTTTTGGACGTTAGGTTTTTTTAAGTAATGGTTTGTCTTTCTGTGACATAAGTCACCCAGCTCTATTTCCCTCATCCCAGCAGAGAACACCATTTCCATAGGTACAATGTTACAGGGATATCATGTTGTTGAGATTTATGGACCGCGAAAAGACAGATACAGGATCAAGTATTACCATAAAAAAAATTGGGTTCTCAAAAAACTATAAGTTAATACGAAAGGAAGAAAATGAGGAGATTCTCATCATAGGTAACAAAATAGAAGCAGTGATACGACAGAAAATATAAAAACATCCAAACTGGTAACAAAATATAAGACTAACTGAGTAACTCATTACAGTAAAGATTGTATGTCCCGTAGCAAATATTTCCTTCCTGTAAATTGGCACGCTTCATATAGCAGACTGTAATTTGAGAATAAATCATTATGGAGTATGCCACAGGCATTTGAAGTTTGACACCGTTTTAACCAGTAACATCTAATATGAATCGTACCCACCAAGTGAAATCAAAAGACAGAAGTGAGGAGGTTTGAAGATATGTTTCATAGGCTATCAATACATCGTTAATCGACTGATCTAATCTGGTTAGCGATTGCAGGGTAGGTCGAGAACTGCGTTCTCACTCGTAATCGGCACGGTTTAAAATCACGGTTTAAACGTTAGGTCCTTTTGAAATGTGCCCGCCCTTTCGTTTCAGCGACCTTGAACGGCTTGATTAGAGGCGGTCATTCCGTATTTCAATTGCCGTGGGTTGGTTGGTTTGCATGAGTATCAAGTTTTTTCATATATAAGTCATCCTATGCTACATAAAAAGCACGAAATAAATAGCAAAACCATTAATTTAGCGTTCTCTGTTTTGTAGTGTGCACTTTGGCTCTGTTGTTGCTTTGTAATTTGATCTTTGATCCCAACAATTGTAGTAAAGCTAAACGAAATGTCAAGTCACAGGTAAATCTCAAGTATTTGTAGTATTTCCTTGGGTTATTATTGTTGCAAGGAATAACTGTTTAATAATTAGTAATGTCTGTTTTTAGTGCTTCATCCTCAAGTGACATTTCAGTCGACTTAACCGATGCCTTTCGAAGCGTTTAAAACGCCTTAATCTTTTCCCCTTGTCGTATCGTAGGACACGAGGTGACTTTATACTGGCATTTCATATCTTTAATTATGATTTGGGTGTTAATATGTCTTATCTTTTTGCTCCCTCCAGCACTATTAATCTCCGAGGTCATAGCAAGAAGGTTCATAAACCACGATCTAATAAACTTAAAGTGGGATCCCGTTTTTCTCATCGAGTAGTCAATGATTGGAACGCCTTACCCGAACAAGTGGTATCAGCCCCATCAGTGAATACTTTCAAGGAAAAGCTGGACCTTCACTGGAAAGCAATGTGTCAGGATTAACACAGGTTCATCAACCTACTATCCTTATTACTGAAGACTGAAGTATGATACTGAACAAGCGTTTCGTGTTGTGGGATGATTTTGAAAGCGCCTTAAAAGAGTTCCAAAAAGTATGGAACTATAATTTTATCGCTTCTCAGACTACTTATACTCGTTACATCCACACAGAAAGCAGATTGCTGAAGGATGTCAGGTTCAAATACCTGTTTGTATCGTTTAATTGTACGTTTGGTCACAAACGGAAATCGGAAGGTTTGAAAGTGAGGCAAAAATCGTAAGATCTTTAACTAATATCTTATGTTTAAGGTCTAAATTCCGTAATTGTCAATCTAAATTCCGTGTAAGACTAGAAGAGCAAGGATATGTAATCAAATCCTACAAGATGATACACAATCATCCATGTAGTAGTTCATGGATGGTATGTGATCCATGGACAAGGAGATTATCGTCAGAAGAAAAAGAGAACTCGAAGCCCGTAATACTTCACTGTGAGTCAGCAGACGAAGTTATCGAAAGTAAAAGAAGAAATCTTACAGGTAAGCTATATCAATTATGAAATACTAACTGCATAGCTCATCAACTTCTTAGGTATTGTAGCAGATGGAAGTTACACAATACCCAGAACTTCCAAAATTATACATTACCTGCATTACCACGACGGAGTGAAGTGTATGTAAGTATTCAACGAAGCCAAAGAATCTATAAACATCGCATCATTGAGAAGTATGGTAAACGTTTTGCAACGGAAGTTGAGAAGAAAGTGGACAATTATTACTTAAGAATTCTTAATACCAACTTGTAAACTTGATTTTCTGCTTTTGCAGCAATGATTCTTCAATAAACTTTCATAATTTCAATTTTCATCTTATTCCTACTTTTATGGGAATGAATAGCAATGATGTTCATGTGTAACTGTTTGTAATAATTAAGATTGATTAAGAAACCCTACATCCGCGTACAGTTTTGCAGATTAGGCACCCACATATCATATTCACCTTCGTGGGATTACGTTTATCATTAAAATCGTATCAGGACCTATGTACATTTTAAGTTCATGTGATTAATTCCGCTTATGAATCAAAATAAAACCAGGAGAAATGTTGATTAACAGTGGTATGCATTCATTACAACTAAATATGCAATAGGATTTAACAGTGATGTGGGAAACAGTTGACATACCTGAATATGAATAAATGAAATGACGTAGGTTATCAATAGTGACTATATATATATATATATATATATATATATATATATATATATATATATATATATGCAGTGTAAGGTCAAAGGTCATTTGCTTTTACAGTCAATAACACATTAAGAATGGGTGATATAATAGTTGACTGCAGTTCACAGACAGATAAGTGGTGTGAAATTCTTATAGCTTGTAAATGATCCGTGGATTTAAGAACTGAAAACTTGAGTTACGTCATAATTGATTACAATTTGCAGAGGTCACGTAATTACAGAGGATTAAGTGACAGGGTGATGGAAAAAATGCGTAACTAAATTTTAAAAGTGAAATAAATTATTACATAATCCTTCTTATTACTTGTTCATTCCATGGATTATAAGGAGTTCATATTATTCTCTATCTATATTTGTTCTAGCGTCATATCGACTATTAATAAATACTGACACGGTTTATAACGTAAGACACTAAGTGTAGTTGCTATATTTATATTTCACTAATTCATTTGTTGAATAAAAATGATTTTAATATGGTCTTCCATAATCACAAATTCTATAAGTTGTAGACCGGCGTAAACATCATCACAAAGCTTTGACGACTTAATTTGATTCATACAATTCTGAAAAACAAACAAATCAGTCGTGAAATAAAGAATTAGACTTAGTTATCAATATCACATTTAATAAGTCAATCAAATAGCAGGTTACAGAATGTACTTATAAGTCTCTTATTTGCAGACAGCGCTAATCATTAGAGATTTCTATTTCCTTTAATAAAAATTAATAGGTAATCTTTACAACACACAAATCAGTGTTATTTAAAAATTACTGAAATCAGGTTCGTCACAACATAGAAGCGTGGTCGGATTTATGAATAAAATGTAATTCAATAATGTGGCATAAAGGCGATATGAATACAAGGAACTTGTGATTCTGCTTCCATTGCTCATTCACTTTTCGTCACGTTGTCTGCATGAATTACTTTGGACGAGTCAGTCTGTAATGCAGTAGGAATTCATGAATTAACTCATTAATAGTTGTTTTTTGATTTAAGTTTGTGTCTTAACAAGCAATGGAAATTTCTTCAGTGTCTAACCCTTGTAGTATTTCGTCTATATATCTGGTATTAGCAAGAGAAATTGGTAAGCACCATTTAGATATTACTCGACAATATGCATAATAACTTTGTTCACATTTTCTTCTGCGATTGTGCATTTCCTTTACAGAGAATTATTCGTCAATCCTCTAACAGACACATCATAAGTCAGTATTAAGTAAGACATGGTTTCGTCACCATGCTCAGAAGAGACACCCATCGATTTACTTATGACGATTTCGTGCATATTTAATGTGGTGTTACACACTATTTCTGTATAAGTTCAGAAAACCGGTAAAAAAGACTATCAACGTCTATTGTTACTCACATAATTTCTCTCTGATACCTTACACAGTAATATGTCACTTCAGTGCAAAACAATGCTACCTATAGCCCAAATAACCTTTTATGGCTAAATACAAACAATTTATATAATATTCATAGTTACTTTAACGCTTACTTCTTTCTAATTACATTTTATAAACGACTACCAACATCTGTGTTTGCCGTCACCATAATCAAGGAGGTGAACCATATATAATTCTTTTTACGGCTTATTTTCATGAAAACTCAATCTGTAATCTATTTTTGACTAGAAAAATGGTGATTTGACTTCTTTGACTTAGTATTGTTAAAAAAAACCATATTACGCCAGCTACATATTTACTTAGGTGGTGAGCACGAAATACGTCAAACAGCTTATAAATTGAAATAAAAACTATCTTCCAATCACAAAGATTACGAAAAGTCATGTATGATGGAAAAAAGGCTGTTAATAGCTGATAAATAACGACACATAAAATCCACGACAATACGTTACACGTGCGCGAAAACCCGTAAACTAACAAGCATACTGTGCCCGGTTTAAACCTTAGGTCCTTTCGTATTTGCCGCCCTTTCGTTTCAACGACCTTGAACGGCCTGACTAGAGGCGGTTATTCCGTATTTCAATTGGCATGGGTTGGTTGGATCGCATGAGTATCACGTTTTTTTCATATATAAGTCATATTATGCTGCATAAAAAAGCACGAAATAAATACCAAAAGCATTAATTTAGCATTCTCTGTTTTGTAGTGTACACTTTGGCTCTATTGTTGCTTTGTTATTTGATCTGTGATCCCAACAACTGTAGTAAAGCTCAACGAAATGTCAAGTCACAGGTAAATCCTAAGTATTTGTAGTATTTCCTTGGGTTATTATTGTTGCAAGGAATAACTTTTTAATAATTAGTCATATCTGTTTTTAGTGCTTCATGCTCAAGTGACATTTCAGTCGACCTTACCGATGCTTTTCGAGGCATGATACTGAACAAGCGTTTCGTGTTATGGGATGATTTTGAAAGCGCCTTAAAAGAGTTCCAAAAAGTATGGAATTATAATTTTATCGCTTCTCAGACTACTTATACTCGTTACATTCACACGGAAAGCAGATTGCTAAATTATGTCAGGTTCAAATACCTGTTTGTAACGTTTAATTGTACGTTTGGTCATAAACGGAAATCGGAAGGTTTGAAAGTGAAGCAAAAATCGTAAGATCTTTAACTAATATCTTATGTTTAAGGTTTAAATTCCGTAATTGTCAATCTAAAGTCCGTGTAAGACTAGAGGAGCAAGGATATGCCATCAAATCCTTCAACATGCTCCACAATCATCCATGCAGTAGTTCATGGATGGTATGTGATCCATGGACAAAGAGATTATCATCAGAAGAAAAAGAGAACTTGAAGCCAGTAATACTGCACTGTGAATCAGCAGATGAAGTGATCGAAAGTATTAAGGAGAGAACTGGCAAGCAAGTAACTGCTGCCGATGTCAAAGGTATGAAAGCTACATTCTCCATTGGTAAGTGTATATAAATATATTTCAGGTTGTACTCGGAAGCATGTAATGCACATGATGAGACAAAACGGTGAAGTTAGGGAGCATGTAGAAAATGGATGCATTACGGCAATATGCTCCAGCAGTTATAACCAGATAAGGCTGTACAATCAATATCCCGAAGTCGTGTGAATTGATTCTACGTATAAAACTAATAATAAAAAGTGAATATGATTTTCGTTTTATTCTACTATGAAGATATTCATTATTCCAGTTAGTTGTGACAGACAATTGGGGTCGAGGAAGAACTGTTATGTTTGCATGGACACGTGGATTTTAGCTAAATTCAAAGACATAATGGGTGACACAACAAAAACAGAAACATTTGTGATGGATTGCGCACGATCTGAAAGCGCGGCTGTCCGTATAACACACGGGAATGCAAACATCATTTTGTGAACCTTTCATGTAATTCGCGCTTTCCGGAAAAAGGTACACCAATGGTTGATTACATAGAATTTCCCTTAGACAAATGATAAGATACTAAAAACCTACTTGACTCGATTGGTAACTGCAGAAACGGTCGGAAGGTAATTTCTTAATGTATTTATTCACAAGATTTAATCAATATTACAGGATAATAAACCGGAGAGACAGAGTGATAGGTCAGTACCTATCACGTTACTGGATGCCACGTAAAACAATGTGGGCGCGTGCCTTCTACGGCAATGTTTTAACTTTGGGTAATAACACAAATAATCGTGTTGAGTCACTAAATAGCCAGATAAAAAGATATGTACGCAAAACTGACAGCTTGCACAAACGCATGTACAAGGCTTTGAAGTAGAGCTCAATGACTATCTCCAGAAAAAGCATTGAAGACCAAATAATCAGTGGAAGAACGTACAATTATGATGTACCACAGCGTCTTATCCCCTTGCTTAACATGTTGACTTCATTTGCAAGATCTAAGGTGTTATACGAACTTAAGAAAATGCGTTTCGTTTACGTAGAATATGAAAGCGGCGACTGGTTGTTTATGGTTGGCCGCGGACAACATTATGAAGTGAATGTAAGCATTTGCCAATGCAATTGTAGCACGTTTATTATGAGTCGATATTCGTGCCGTCACATGCTACTTGCCTACGTTAAAAGACGAAGTCTTACAGGTAAGCTATATCAATTATGAAATACCAACTGCATAACTCATCAACGTCTTAGGTATTGTAGCTGATGGAAGTTACATAATGCCCAGAACTTCCAAAATAATACATTAACCGCATTACCACGACGGAGTGAAGTGTATATAAGTATTCAACGAAGCCAAAGAATCCATAAGCATCGCATCTTTGAGAAGTATGGTGAACGTTTCGCAACGGAAGTTGAAAAGAAAGTGGACAACTATTACTTAAGAATTCTTAATACCAACTTGTAACCTTGATTTCTGCTTTAGCAGCAATGATTATTCAGTAAACTTTTTCATAATTTTAATTTTCATCTTATTCCTACTTTCATGGGAATGAATAGCAATGATGTTCATGTGTAACTGTTTGTAATAATTTAGAATGATTAAGAAACACTACATCCACGTAAAGTTTTACAGATTAGGCACCCACATATCATATTGACCTTCGTCGGATTACGTTTATCATCAAAATAGTGTCAGTAGCTAAATAGATTTTAATTTCATGTGATTATTTCCGCTTATGAATTAAAATGAAACCAGGAGAAATGTTGATTAACATTGGTATCCATTCATTATAACTAAATATGCATTAGGATTTAAAAGTGATGTGGGAAATAGTTGACATACCTGAATATGAATAATTGAAATGACGTAGGTTATCAATAATGACTATATACATAAGTATATATATATATGTGCAGATTAAGGTCAAAGGTTATTTGTTTTTACAGTCAATAAAACATTAAGAATGGGTTGTATAATAGTGGACTGTGGTTCACAAAAAGATAAGTGGTGTGAAAATCTTATAGGTTATAAATGATCCGTGGGTTTGAGAACTGAAAAATTGGGTTACGTAATAATTGATTACAATTTGAAGAGGTCACATAATTACAGAGGATTAAGTGCGTAGATATAAGTGACAGGGTGCTGGAATAAATCAGTAACTAAATTTTAAAAGTGAAATGAATTATTACATAATCCATCTTATTACTTGTTCATTCCATGGATTATAAGGAATTCATATTATTCTCTATCTATATTTGTTCTAGCGTCATATCGACTATCAATAAATACGGACACGGTTTATAAAGTAAGACACTGAGTGTAGTTGCTATATTTATAATTCAGTAATTCATCACTTGAATAAAAATGTCACTAGGCAATACGGAACACAGTTAACGTGAACTTGTAAACCGGTTTTTACATGATCTTCCATAATCTTAAATTCCATAAATTGTAGACCGGCGTAAACATCATTACAAAGCTTTGACGACTTTAATGGATTCATTCAATTCTGAAAAACAACAAATCAGTCGTGAAATAGAGAATTAGACTTAGTTATCAGTATCAAATTCAATAAGTCAATCAAATAGCAGGTTACAGAATGTACCTATAAGTCTCTTATTTGCAAACTGCGCTAACCATTAGAGATTTCTATTTCCTTTAATAAAAATTAATAGGTAATCTTTACAACACACAAATCAGTGTTATTTACAAATTGCTGAAGTTAGTTTCGTCACAACATAGAAGTGTAGTCTGACTTATGAAGAAAATGCGATTAATTAATCTTGCATAAAGGAGATATGAATACAAGAAACTTGTGATTCTGCTTCCATTGCTCATTCACTTTTCGTCACATTGTCTGCATGAATTACTTCGGACGAGTCAGTCTGTAATGCAGTAGGAATTCATGAATTAACTCATTAATAGTTGTTATCTGATTCAAGTCTGTGTCGTAACAAGCACTGAAAACTTTATGTAAACAGCGCTCTTCAGTGACTAACCCTTGTAGTATTTCGTCTAGACATTTGGTATTAGAGATTGGTAAGCACCATTTAGATATTACTCGACAATATGCATCGTAACTTTGTTCACATTTTCGTCTGCGATTGTTCATTTCGTTTACATAAAATTATTCGTCAACCCTATAACAGACACATCATAAATCAGTATTAAGTACGACATGGTTTTGTCACCATGCTCAGAAGAGACACCCATCGTTTGACTTATGAAGATTTTGTGCCTATTTAATGTGGTGTTATACACTGTTCCTGTATACGTTCAGAAAGCCGGTAAATAAGACTATCAACGTCAATTCTTACTCACATAATTTTTCTCTGATACGTTGCACAATAATATGTCACTTCAATACAAAACAATGCCACCTATAGTGCAAATAACCTTTTATAGCTAAATACAAACAATTTATATAATATTCATAGTTGGTTTAACGCTTACTTCTTTCTAATTACATTTTATAAACGACTACGGACATCTATGTTTGCCGTCACCATAATCAAGGAGGTGAACCATATATAATGGCTTTTACGGCTTTTTTTTCATGAAAACTCAATCTGTAATCTATTTTTGACTAGAAAAATGGTGACTTGATTTGTTTGACTTGTATTGTTAAAAATAACCATATTACGCCAACTAAATATATACTAAGGTGGTGAGCACGAAAAACGTCAAACTGCTTATAAATTGAAATAAAAACTATCTTCCAATCACAAAGATTACGAGAAGTCACGTATGATGGAAAAAAGGCTGTTAATAGCTGATAAATAACAACACATAAAATCCACGACAACATGTTGCATGTGCGCGAAAACCCGTGACCTAACACGCATAGTGTGCCCTCGTAATCTGGTGCGTATGCATGAACGAGCGCCTTTAGCTGGGTGAGTCCATTAAAACTAATGTGGTCAGCATCCAATGTCGAAAACTCACAGAGCTATTTATTTTGGGGACTTTTTTACGACTACATTATTATTAAATATACAAGAAATCTCCATATTATTTTAAAAGCAGTTAATGTTCCTTGCGTACAGTGAGCAGGCGTTTCAGGTTTTCCACCCACTCAAGCCCCAAATGCATAATATTTTACTGAATCATGGTCCGAGGCAGTATAAGATAAAATGGGACACCACTGGTAACTGAGCTTCATTCTGTGAAGTTTAGGACTAAACCGAAGAATATATGTGTTTGCTTTGGTATTTATATGTAAAATATATTATTTAGAGAAAAACCATGTAATGCTTGAACTAGGAATTGTCGAACCTGAGGTTATCAGGAGATTGACTATTATGTGGTAAATTAGTCGTGTTTGCATGTGTTGCCAATCATTTATCTAGTCACAGTGCTGGGTGCTTAGCGGCCTCTAGCTAAAAGTACCCCAATCTAGAGATGACGCACAGCGGGTTAATGAACTACAAATAGATTTAAATAGAAGCTTAAGAAAGACTTGAATTATGATGATTAACTTGACTCAGTGTCTTTCGGTAATCTATTCCAGAAACTTGTGTAACTGGTAACGAAGGAAAATAACTCTAAGTTGCTTAGGGTCACTGAAAGTGTTGCTAAAAAGGCTTAATTTTCAAGATCATATTTTCTGTTTAACGAACATTTTAAGGTATCACAACTCACTATGGTTTCACTGCCTAGAACTCTGTAAAGTAAGCAGGATTAATGTTCATTAAGTTTCTGTGCTTCATGTTTAAAATAATAACAATTTATTCGCTAATAACAGTCTGTTACACGAGGCGTGCCAGTTTACATGAAAGATCAGACTGTTACTAATGATATAGGCCTCACATTATCAAGTTACTCAATTATGTTGATATGTAACAGGACACATAAGTCATGCAAACAGAGAATAAACTTTCATACATATGAATTTTGACGTTAGTAAGGCTCTAATGTACAATATGAGAGCTGGTTCGCCTCTTGGAGGTTACGTTTGCTTTTTCAGACTTGTAGTCTGACATGCGTTTGATGATATATTTATTCTCTTGCCTTATTATTAAAGGTAGGCCAATGATTTCCGAACTCCGCCTGGAGTCCCTCCCGGGGGCTACTGCCGGTCCCAAGCCCGGATAAAGAAGGAGGGTTGGGCATGGGGTTAACGTCCCCATCTCGTAGAAAACTAACTCGCTAAAAAAACGCTAACCAGAAAAAATTATTCAAACCTTTCAAACTCTGCCCCGGGAGTCAGAAGGTCTTCATTTATAAGAACTACGACACCTCATGATGATGAAAGCCGAATTCCTTAGGAAGTTACGAGGCCGATGCCCTTTCTGACAACCAGAGCTACCATTTATTTAGGTACATGGAATGTTCGTACAATGTGGGACACCGGGAGAGTCTTCCAAATTGCTGCAGAAATGAGGAGATACAACCTAGAGGTGCTTGGGATCAGTGAAACACGTTGGACGCAAGTTGGACAACAACGACTAACTTCAGGAGAGCTTCTGTTATACTCCGGCCATGAAGAAGAAAATGCCCCACATACACAAAGAGTTGCATTGGTGCTGTCCAAACAAGCACAAAATGCACTTACAGGATGGGAATCTCATGGACCAAGGATCATCAAAGCCTGCTTCAAAACAAAGAAAGAGGGCATTTCAATGAACATCATCCAATGCTATGCACCTACCAATGATTACAATGAAGACGCTAAAGATCAATTCTACGATAGGCTGCAGTCAATCATCGAGAAGTGCCCAACAAAGGACCTGACCACTCTGATGGGAGACTTCAATGCCAAGGTTGGAACGGACAACACTGGATATGAAGACATCATGGGACGACAAGGACTGGGAGAAAGGAACGAAAATGGTGAGAGATTTGCAAACCTATGTGCCTTCAATAAACTAGTCATAAGCGGTACCATATTCCCACACAAACGTATTCACAAAACCACATGGACTTCACCGGATCACACCACGAAAAACCAAATTGACCATATTTGCATCAACAAAACGTTCAGGAGTACTACAGAGGACGTGAGAACCAAGAGAGGAGCTGATATTGCATCAGGTCATCACTTGCTGGTCGCTAAGATGAAATTGAAACTCAAGAAGCACTGGACAACCGGGTGGACAATATCACAAAAGTTCAATACTACCTTTATTCAGGATACTAACAAACTCAACAAATTCAAGTTAGCCCTCAGCAATAAGTTCCAGGCCTTTCATGATCTACTCAATGGAAAGGAGACTACTATGGAGAGCAACTGGAAGGGGATCAAAGAGGCATTCACTTCAAAATGTCATGAGGTCCTGGGTCACAAGAAGCACCATGACAAGGAATGGATCACTATTGATACACTGAACAAGATTCAAGAAAGTAGGAACAGGAAAGCAGCAATCAATACCAGTCGAACAAGAGCAAAAAAAACCAAGGCACAAGTTGAATACACAGAAGTAAACAAACAAGTGAAGAGGAGTATCAGAACCGACAAACGTAAATATGTGGAAGATTTAGCAACGACGGCGGAAAAGGCTGCAAGAGAAGGAAACATGAGACAACTGTATGATATAACAAAGAAACTCTATGGAAATCGCCGCAAACCTGAACGACCAGTGAAAAGCAAGGAAGGATGGATTAAACTGCAAAATCGTGCATGGAGGACAATTGACAAAGTCGTTCGAAGTAAAGACCGGTGTCAGGCATGGTTGCTTACCCTCACCCTTTCTCTTTCTCCTGGTGATCGACTGGATCATGAAGACGTCAATATCTGAAGGGAAGCACGGGATACAATGGACATCTAAGATGCAGTTGGATGATCTAGACTTCGCAGACGATCTGTCCCTTCTATCCCAAACGCAACAACAAATGCAGGAGAAGACGACCAGTGTAGCAGCAGCCTCAGCAGCACTAGGTCTCAATATGCACAAAGGGAAGAGCAAGGTTCTCCGATACAACACAGCAAGCACCAATCCAATCACAATTGACGGAAAAGATTTGGAAGATGTAAAAACCTTTACTGATTTGGGCAGCATCATTGATGAACATGGTGGATCTGATGCAGATGTGAAGGCGCGGATCGGCAAAGCAAGAGCAGCATATTTACAACTGAGGTACGTCTGGAACTCAAAGCAACTGTCAACCAACACCAAGGTCAGGATTTTCAATACAAATGTCAAGACAGTTCTACTGTATGGGGCGGAAACCTGGAGAACTACGAAAGCCATCATTCAGAAGATACAGGTGTTTATAAACAGTTGTCCACGCAAAATACTTCAGATCCGTTGGCCGGACACTATTAGCAACAACGTACTGTGGGAGAGAACAAACCAGATTCCAGCGGAGGAAGAAATCAGGAAGAAGCGCTGGAAGTGGATAGGACACACATTGAGGGAAGCATCCAACTGTGTCACAAGGTGAACCCTCACATGGAATCCTCAAGGCCAAAGGAGGAGAGGAAGACCAAAGAACACATTACGCCGGGAAATGGAAATAGACATGAGAAAAATGAACAAGAATTGGACAGAAGTAGAAAAGAAGGCCCAGTACAGAGTGGGTTGGAGAATGCTGGTCGGCAGCCTATGCTTCATTAGGAGTAACAGGCGTAAGTAAGTAAGTAATGATTTCCGACTCGTTCTTTTTTATTAAGTCCATTTCTAAGCAATTTCTTTTCGCCAGGTTAAAGAAAACAAACCAAAGTTAGAGCATTTAATGAACGATGGATTGTGCAAATGAAAGTGATTTAAAAGAGCTTACAGTTTGGTTATATGTATTTTTAAAATTTATGGGGGAAAATATACTGTTCGGATACCAAATGACGTTTTTTCACTAGAATTGTTATAACTCGTTTCTATTGTCATGACTGTTGCACAGTAACTAGTGGACTCCTGTTTAGCATGATTGTTCAATTTTGTTTGTGATAAGACTTCTTGGTAGGAAGTGAAACCAATTCAGGGTTACGAGCACTGGTAGAAGAAGTGTTTGACATAAGAAATCAACATCAATACTATCGGTTCGGGATATCCACCTAGACCATAAGGAGTAACATGAAATCGGGGAACGCCCGATGAGTATGAATTTCGTGGACAAAGACACTACCCGTTATGAACACTCGAATCATCGTCCTCCTGGGAGCTAGGTTACGCACTTAACCAATAGAACACACGGGCAGGTAACAAACGTGAGTGCAGTATCTCCTTACATTGGCGGATTATTAGCGATGCTCGCGACTAGTACAACACACAACCAGGTAAGGTGCAAACCAACTCTGTTCCTAGGTGACTTTAAAAAACATAATACGCATATAATATTGAGAATAAGATCAATCTAACGAAATGGTTAATCTGTAAGACTCAGATTATATCAGTGAACTTAAGAAGCCTATTTGATTCCAGAACTCAGTATTTTTATTGTTCGTTTTCTTAATCCTATACTCCAATTTTCCTGATCAGCGGACACTTTCTGCATTTCCACGTTTACGAACCCGTTTATAAAATGCGATTGTCACAGACTGAGGGTCATATATTTGATCACGTTTAGTGATGAATCCAATGTTTGTCAAGTTCACAAATTTTTTTTTGAGAAAAGTCGCTTTCTGTTATGTCACAATTTTGTGCCCAGGCTGTCTACACCGTGTTCTTTTCCTTCCAGGTTATCAACCTTTTCTGGAGGCCAAATATTTATGTGCAACTGAACGTTTACCACTTATAATTGTATATTTCCTTTTTGTACCTGATAGTTGTATACAAATAGTGGAGTAATCCTTCAAGTTTGGCTGACTTCAATTATTTTTTGGTTAAAGTAGATTCTTATTTATTTTCAACATGAGGGCGAATCAACAATAATAATATATTTTTGCATGAGCAGGTACACTCCATTTTTACAGGCATGATCTATAAACTACAACATTTGTTGACACACAGCATGCTTCCCAACTTATTAAGTTTATAGTTGTTATATAGTGGACTCGTAGAGCGCTTGCCGTAAACCATGACCTTGAGAAGACGTGTACGTCAAGTTTGTTCCAAACGTCAGAAGTTCCATAGCAGTGCCTTCAGAGCAAGACCGGAGAAAAAAGGGAAACAGAAGATCATCAAGGCATTTGAATCTGAACGCAAAACGTTGCTTAACATTGTTTAGTAGAACAGAAAGAGGTCTAATAAATTAGATTAAATTCATATTATCTCTCGTTAGAGTGAAATGAAGTCAGAGGCCCCATATAGGAGAATTTAGTAATAAAGAACAATGAGTTGTGACTTTTAACAAGTTGGAGTAAACTCACATGAAGGAAGGGAAGTCTAGGTTGGTACAAGGAAAGCGGTTTATCAGAAGAAAGTGTGCATATAAAGGGTGAGGTGTTAAGAATACTAACGATTATGTCCTTTATTATCTAATTTTTTCTTTCTTTTCTTTTTTTTGTCCATTCGATGCCAGCCACACAATCCTAGTGTAAAATTCCGAGTTAGCATGTGGTAGGTTGTCTTAGTAGAATAGCTAATCCAGCATGGAATTGGAAACATGAGTCTGAGTGGTGAGCGTAGAAAGACAATCTATATCACAGATTGATTGATTTATTCTCAATCTCAAAGAGCCTGATAGATTCAAAATGTTCCGCTCACACAAACACGGGTGGATTGAAGTTATCGCCCTCACCATCAATGCTTGCTGGTCAGTAACCCCACCCCCTCCTTTTGTGATGTTAGGCTCATTTAAGCTTATTTTTGACATATGTCATATCTCACACAATTCTCTGTTTCACATCCTGTTGGAAAACACTACTTCTATAAGTACCACTTTACAAGCTTATCAGACAGTTACAAGTTATGGACTGTGGGTAAGGCATCGAAGCAGTGCTTTAATTGACAATAGTATAAAGTGTAGTTTGCCAATCTGAGTATAGGCACTAAGAAGGGTATAATGTAGGTTGGTTGTTTATTCAAACAGGCGGAAAAGTATAGAAGTATATGAGTTGTAGATAAGGTAACGAGTAGAGAAATGATATTAATTGCTGGTCAACATAGTGTACAGAAGAGTAAAAAGCTAATAAAGAATAAACAGGAAGAAACTCACACCAACTTGGTGCTGATGCTATTCTGTGTTGTCCTAACCAGTTGATGGGTAACAAGCTTCATAGATGCAAGACCACTGGTAGTAGGCAGTCGATTGTGAGTTTCTTTTGACCCGTTAGGGTGGTAGTGACTGTCCCTTAGAGACCGAGTTTAGTTGAACAGTATCGATAGGTCCAATGAGTTACTCGTCTACTTCAAGTGAAGATATAGGGTGGGAAAGGTTACTAACACAACTGCAAAGTAGGAAAAATAAGGCGAACTGAACTTGAAGTCCATTTTGGTATAGAAATGTAGAGAGCTTATGATATCTCATTGGGGTGCAGATGTGTTCGTACGTGTTAGATCAGTGCAAGTGAGGGCTTGATCAAGCAGTTTCACAAACGTATGTAATTCATCTGCCATGCGAATTTCGAGGGGAAGACTGTTCTATATTATTGCATACTTGATGACGAAGAAGTTTTCCAGAGTTTATGATCTGTATTTCTCAACCTTGACCATAGATACTTTGTTTCGAAGTTCGTATTCATCTGAATCTCTAGCAAGAACTATCTTACATATTGAATAAGTAAGGCTTTTAAGTAGTTTGAAGTAGAGAATCAAATTAGAGAGAATCAGATTATTCCTAAGGTTTGGCATTGGGAACTGTAGTCAACAACTGAGTCAGTCTAAAGTATTTTGTGGGTAAGGTCTCGTTGTATTCCTTCCACCTTTAGTACATAATATAGGCGTAGGTTGGAAAATAAAAACCAGCAGTATTCAACGATGGGTCATACACAAAATTTATAAGGAAGGATTTTAGATTTATTTTGAAAGAAATTACGAAGAATGAAGCCAAGCAATTTATGCAATTCAGATGCTTCGGCTGAGATGTGTTCAGAGAAATTAAGACTGTGTGATTAATGTACCCCTAGGTCATTTACTGATGCCAGTCTCTGTGGTGTGATATTGTTAAGTGTTAGTTTTATTTTAAGAGATGTGTCTTCTATTTATAACTAGCCGCATTTATTTATGTTGAGCTCTAACCTCCAGCGTTTGCACTAGTCGCCTACCATGTTGAGTTCATGTTGGATTGTTTGCATAGTACTACGTACATCATAAATGTCAGTTTTATAGATGACTTCTAAGTCATTGGCTTAGAGATAGGTCTTACCTGTGCTAAAGCAATTGCATATATTATTGATGTAGGTGGACAGAACACGAGAAAACTTTACTAACCAATATGGTGTTGGATAGACCGCGTGCGACACTTCCTCATATATTCTTGTTTCATTTTCCTACCCTCTATTCTCTTAGAAGCTGTGATCGTCATACAGAGGACATGTTGAGCAAGCCATGAGTGGTTGCTTGTGGGGGAAAATATATATTACGATGTAAGATATCAAGCTAGAAAGTATATGACATCTATAGAGTATCTCCGAGTACTGACTTGGCGTTGGTCGTCATCGATTGAAAGTCAAACAATGAACAGTTTAATAATTCCCTTTTCGACTGCTTAAAGGGGACTGATATATTTTTTTGGTAAGTTGATCAAACCGACATTCCTATGGAAGTCGATTGTAGGAGGAAACTGATGTAACAACTTAAGTTGTTTGATCAAGAGCTGTCCATTAACATTTTAGTAATTTTAAAATATTATAGCGCAAGTATTCACTTCCTTATTTTGTACAGGTATTATATTCCCTATATTCCCTATATTAGATGTTGAAAAAACGTGCGTGTTCGAATATGATATCCTCGCACTCCAACTGTTCTGTTCTACGATCTAAATAATGAACCATTCACTGCTACTCTGGCTTTTTCCACCGATAGTAAGTGAGGTACCCACCACCACAAAAACTGTAATAAAGAGTTAACCATATCAAAAATGTAGTGGTCGCCTTATTAATTACAGGAAGTCATATATTCACAAAGATTCCCTTTGCTGGAAAATTTATTGAAAAGAGAAAACCAGGACCACTCATATAAAATCGGAGAAAATGTTCTGGAAGGGCCTCGTTTTCTGTAATTTCGAATGAAAATATTCTAGTTGGCTTCCATTAAGACCTGGAAATCAAAACTTAGAGACTTAGTCAGTGAGTATTGTATGATTCGTGGCATGTACATGTTTTGTGTCCTTGTGCTCTACTTGCTCACTATGATTTTCATTTTGCCATTCATCTCCCGACTGGACAATAAAGGTATCGTCAGCACATTTTAAAAAACTTCCTTATCAATTTAATGGAGTTTAAAGTAGTTCACTCGAAAGTTGACGCAGTCAGCTCAACGAAGGTATCTAATGCTAAGATATTTGGAGCACAACTATGTGTTTTGATCAAGCGGTCGTCCTGCGCCTTCCACATAAAGTCCGCCTTGATTATTTGATTTCTAAAATCTAGTTTTTCACCACACAGTTACTTTTCATTAATTCCATTAGTTTATATTTTTCTCAAAGTAATATATGAGTTCAGGTGCATATTCGATAGCCCTAAAATTGTCATGTATTTTACTGAGTCACTATGAAGTAAGCCGGTTATATTAAGCTGACGATTCTTCGGTTCAATAGTACTATGAATGAAACAATTGTGAATGGGAACAAATGTAAGCACTTGACGAAATAAAAACAGCTAATCTAGTCATTTCATGAGTTAATTATACTGTGGATTGAAACAAATAACGTTCAACAGTGATCACTACCCTTAAAAATAATGCAGAGGCATTAAAGATTTATGCCTGATTTATTAGGTTCACTTAACTGAATGAGTTTATGACGCTTTATAGGAATTCCTTCAGTCTTTCGCTGAGTAATGTATCAGATAATGCTCTTGTTGCCCAGTAGCTAGTTTGAAAAACTTGAGCTCTTCTACCTATGTTAGATCTAAATTCCCATTATTACTCAGTATTGATTTGAATGGCGAGTAATTACTGGAGATCTGTCGGAAAGTCTTTTGCCGGCGTAATGTTTTTAACTTATAGCAGAAGTGAGACGTAGAAGCCAACTCTCCACCGAATTCGCCCATTTATGGACTCCTGAGTATTTTCTTAGAACCATTTCCTCAAAAGCAAATATTTTGATTTTGAAAGTGCCCATTAAAAGAGGCGATATCGATTTATCACGTTATTTACAAAGCATTATTTATCAAACCTCTGTATAGGGAAACGGCTCGTCGGCTATGTTCTATTAACTGACCGGGATTCCCAGTTCTCTTGAATACATATTGCCACAATGGCGTACACCACTGGCTATTGAACCGAATAAGAGACGTGACAGGATGAAACATTTCGTTTAGAAGCAACAATTAACGACCGACTCAAAGTGAATTTTGTATAGCTCATGCCTATAAATGGTATTATTAACAAATACATTGTTACAGGATCTGTTGAATAGCTAATTAGTAATAATTTGTTCATAAATAACTGTATGTTGCATGAGGATCGCCAGTTCATAAACAGGGCTAAAATGTTACAAATGCCACAGAATGTACTGTGATGAGTTGTTTAGCTAGGTTGATATGTATTGCGACACACTGGTCATATAAATAGGAGTTATGTGTGTACATATAAGTATGAATAATCTTATCACTGTAAATAATATTTATGGTGTGACTAATTGTTGTCCTAGAATTGTAGAGTTGTCATAGTGTGACTACCTAATCTGTATGATCTTACGTGGAATTCACACCGTTGTCTATTCTGACTCGTCGTATCATAACGATCAGCAATGTGATGTTAAGCACATCTGAGGAACACATTTGGGCTGTGGATAAAATAATACGTTTGAAATGGAAAGGAATACGTTACAGGGTGACCAAGCCTGTATGGCTGAGCCATGCCATTCTAACAATTGTTCCCGCACCCATTATCTTTGACTTATCAATTTTGCATGTTTAATTTTATTGTCAGTAGTTAAATGCTCGGCTTTGAAAATCGTGTGGTTAAGGACCGATCCCACTACAAATGAACTAAAACAGAAGTAGACCATAACTCTACAATTTTTCTAGTTTGCAGGAGGTTTGCTCGACTGCTTACATTAATGAGGTGCACGAATGTTTGTGCAACTAGACCTCCAATTAGACTAACAAGGTCTTAAACTGTTTAGTAAATGAGCAACTGGTAGAAAAATGCATCGGGATCGCTTATGTTAGATAAAGTTAACCACCTTAAAAACAAAACCATTAAGTGACAGTTTCCAGTCTAGTTGTTGGCCGGGTTTGTTGATAGTTTCATTAATTTTATCAACCATATTGCGTGACTGTCAGGTCTTATGATTGATGACGGTGTTCAAAAGTTGTTATGAATCAGCTCATATGATTTTGATCTATCGTTAGTGCGTCTAAAACAGCCCCTGCTGTTTCTGTACGATTTTTGTGCTGATGGTGTTATAAAGTAAGACGGTGAAGTCTCCAGAGTCAAACCACCGTCTACTGAAGACGAGTTAAATTACTTATGACAAATGTCTTCTGTGCTATAGGAGTGAACGGAGATAAATTCAGTCACAGATAAGTTATATCCTTAATTTGTAACTATTGGGTGAGATTTGTTGTCTGATCATATAAGGTGGTTCCTCCAAGGTTTGTTCTACTGAGGAGAAAAGATATCATAGCCAGCGAAACCGTCAGTTTGAGTGTCCAAAATAAGAAAGGCATTTTACATGATCTCTGTCGGGATACAGCCACTGTCCATGATAGAGTCTGCATTATGCGACAAGGTCAACATTAAACTCCTTTAGATGTAAATAACCCACAGAAATACATGAATGTAGTGCTACTCCATATCATTGTGTTCGAAAACCAGGTTGCTTGTAGAGGAGGCCACGGTGGGTAACAAATACTGGAAATTTTTGAAGGTCAGACCCTGATTCCAAATTAACTGCCTCAAAAGTTTTATAATGAACTCAAGCACAAAGGCAAGTTGGAGCTTACCATTCCACTTGTGGACTGTCTTGATAATAAAAAAACGTGAAAAACACAGTGATTGTCAACTCGGAAAACCTTGTATAGGTAGGCTACCTGTCCATTCACATAAGGCTCATACAGAAAAACAGGAAGGAGAAGATCAAGACTTTCAAATCGAAAGCATAAACAGCTTATACATGAACGCCGTCACTTTACCAAATAAAATGGATTAACTACGTGATCTTAGTAATGCTAATAATGCTAATCTGATAGGAGTATATTAAACGTGGATATCTTCTCAGTTTACGAACTAGGAGCTAGCAATACCTGCGATGTCTTTGTTTCACAACGACAGAACAAAGGGGATTGAGGGTGGAGTAGCCATATGTTTACGATCCTGGCTGGAGGTACACCAAGTTCACAGCCAAGAGTTTATCAATCTTGATGAATCCGTATGGTGCTCAGTAAGATTGTCCACCACTTTGGGGTGCCTAGTCAGGGTTGTAGTGGCATCGGATTCACTCATATCCTGATTCTAGGGAACCTCAATCTTCTTGAAGTCAATTTCGTGGAACACACGTATATTGGAGGTGAAAATTCAGTTGAAGCTCGGTTCTTCAGCCTCATAGAGGATCTGGGATTATTCGAATATATGAAGTCGGCAACATGACAGTCGGATGCCATCGCGCTTAGAATGGGTATTTACAAACGAAGAATTCCTAGTTGTCAACCTCTCAATTCTGGCTACCGTGGGGAGAAGCAATCACGCCGTCATAGCCTTCAGTTTCATCAGCAAAGTTGAGCTAAGACATCCCGCTAAACGGTTCGATGTGTCAGCTCTACAGGACTATCTACAACAGGTGGATTGGGGTGTTCACCCTCAACATGATGTGGATGCTCATTGGAATTTCTTACTGCACACGCTCTTATGTACTGCGAAGCAGTCAGCTGCTCAAACGGTCCTGAAAATCCACAAGCAACCTACAATCATCAGGAACCACACTCTTCGTCTGCTAAGTCGCAAAAGGCACTGTTGGGAGGAATACAAACGAACTGGTAACAACGGCGCGTACAGGCAATACAAACATATGAGGAACATATGCACGAATGCTATAAGAAAAGACGGGCTTCAATACCAGATAAAACTTGTCAACAAATTCGCCTCCAATCCGAAAAGCTTGTTCCATTGTGCAGCCTCTCTTCGTCAAGCCAAAACTGGATTTTCCCAACAGCTAGGTTCTGATGGACCGACCAATAACGACAGTGACGGCGCTAACTTTTTGGCTGAACAATACTCTCGACCATTTCAACCGACCCACATTAACTATATTGAAGAAAGCTTCATCTGCAACTGAACAGGACTTTTTGAAGTGAACCTGAGCTCTGACTTGGTGTACCGGATAATGCAGCACCTAAGAAAAGACACTTCCCCTGGCTCAGATATGGTTCATTCTGCTGTACTGAGGGAAGCAGCTTCAATCTCGGTAGCACCGCCAAGCCGAGGCAAGCTACCGGAAGTTTGAAAACTGGCTCATACCATGCCAATTTTCAAAAAAGATCGAAACAGCGAACCGACCGGTGGCCTTCCACCCCACGCGTTCAAAAGTTATGAAGTCCCTGTTCTGCGATGATATACACGACTATTTGTTATCCTCAAACTTCTCTTCACCCCAACAGCATGGTTTCAGGAAAGATCGTTCTTGTATAACCAATCTGCTGGCTATGGTGAACAGATATACAACCATCCCTGATCGCAAGGATTAGGCTGACGTCATTTACCTTGACTTCTCAAAAGCTTTTGATAGGGTCAACCAATGTGTCTTATCAATAAGTTCAGATGATTGGGTGTCAAATCGCCTCTAATTGACTGACTAGTTTCACATCTAAAAAATCGACATTTTAAGGTCAGGCTTAATTTCACTATTTCTTAGACTATGGAATGACCCAGTGGGGTCCCCGAGGGCTCAGTACCAGGACCTCTTCTTTTCCTTATTTATATAAACGATCTTCCACAACAAGTATCGTCTGACTTATTACTTTTTGCTGATGACGTGAAACTTTGGAGTGAGATACGCAACCGAGAGGATATACTGGCAATTCAGGAGGATCTAATTAGACTTCAAAGTTGGGCAGACGATAACGAACTTACCTTCAACACTTCAGAGTGTACAGTAGTCCATCTGAGACATGTTGCAGACTACTGTTACAACTTAGGAAACTCCTCTCTCGTAGTATCCCAAGTTGAAAAAAATTTAGGAGTGCTGGTACCCTAATATTTGAAGTCTAACGCTGTGACAAAAATGCCTTTCTAGCAAACCATGCACTGGTAACATCGAAGCATATTTTTGGATAGTACGACGGAAGAACTTTCCACATAATCTTCAACAGCTATGTTCGTCCCCATTTAGAGTACCGAAACATAGTATTTCCTCCCTCACTACAAAAGGATAAGGACACTGTGGAGCGTGTCCAATGGCGAGCCAGTTCGGGAACTCAAATTCAAGCCTTATGAAGAGCGCCTCCAATCACTTAATCTCTATCCATTAGAGTATAAGCGTCTTAGAAGTGACCTTCTAGTGGCTTACAGTAGCCTTAACACTTATGGAAATCTCCTTAAACACCTACTTAAGCTTAGCTCCAACACAAACCTGAGGTGTAACACCCAGAAATCGGAGACACAACACTGCAGAACGGACTGTAGACACAATCTCTACTCCTTAAGAGTTGTCAAATGCTGGAATTCTCTGCCGACTGAACTAGTCCAAGCTACTTCTCAGGAGTCCTTTAACAGGAAACTCGAACTTCTCTAAAGGAATAAGGATAATATATCACCATGATTTACCAATTTCTTCTTTCTTCTGTTATTGTTAATATACTTGGTTTCCTGCCTGGAGGTAATGTGTACATGCGATTATTATAAGTTTGCTGAAACGACGTGATACTACTAAACAAAGTCATAGACATATTTTAAGATGAATTCAATATATAAGAAGGAAAAAAAGTTGAGTTGAATTCGTCAGTATTCACGGGTCAATATCTCATATCATTCGATAGTTTTGTTTGGAAGCGCATTCACTTTAAGGCCGCTCTGTGTGGATGAAACATGCTTCAGGCTACAAATGTACGTTTCTCGCTTCTCTCATATGTACACTAGGTTCATTCTCTTGCTTTGTCCAAAATAATTAAACCGGACAAAAAGCCGGTCACTCCACTAGAAGAAGAAATTGCTCAAGTATGTTCATGCGGGTACCTGATCATCTTTTTAGGCCATCATAGACTTACAGATACACGATGACTGGTCTGATACAATGAAACTTTTGTACTTTTGTGAAGCAAAAGTTTGTTTCTTTATTTCTTATTTATACGTACCAGGAAATGACTATAGGTAAAGAAAAGGCAGTCGTTATATATGTACCTGTTCCGCAACTACGGACATACCAGCTTATACATAACAGACTCGTAGGCGAACTCGAGAAAAAGCTCCGTGGTCCTCATGTTGTACTCTTGGCTTTCCGAAGAATCATTGCAAAACCTAAAAGAAATTGCAAATTTAATCCGAAGCAAAAGCGTCCTAGAAGTAGGACCCTAACAGCTGTGCACGAAGCTATATTGAAAGATCTTGTCTACCCAGCTGAAATTGTAGGAAAACGCACTCAATTCAAATGCGATGGAAGTACAGTAATCAAATGCCACTTGGATGTTGCGCAGAGAAACTACATAGAGCATAAGGTATGTTTGTGTATTGTCTAAACTTCGTTCAGCTCAAAACTATCACTGGATTATACAAAAAGTTGACGGGTAAAGATGTCATTATCGAGTTTCCAGATTGGGTATTGTGAAAATATGTAATATATGTTTGAAATGGATTGGTTTGTTTTCAGTTTTTTCACAGTCATGGCTTATCTGTAGGATGGTACTAATAATCGAAAGCTATTGATATAAGTAATATTTTAAGATTCTGATGTGGTCGAAGCTTATTGACCAGTAAAGTTATGGGAGCACTGATCAACTATTTGTCTAATTGGCACCGCTTCCTAATCTCATGAATATTGAGTAGTCTCCACAAACCTATACTACTGTGGTATATTTTCATGTAGCCTATAAGTTCGTTATCGACTCCTTCCTAACGTCCAAACTCAAGTCCTGTCTTCCCAACGGGATAGTTTTGGTCGTAAATGATATTTTTCTAACTGAATTCCATACTGTTAGACCTTATAAGCTGACAACTATCAAATAAGTCCGACTGTAACTGCTTATAACGCAGGGGTGTGAGTTGCTTGTTCCAATTAAAATCACTGGTGTTGTCAGTTAGTAGAAGGCTTTATGTTAGCCATATCCATATGAGCCTGGCCAACTATTATCAGAATATTGGCAGATGGGTTTTTGGAAACCAGTCATAGTTATTGACCCCGGTTGATTGCGCAATAAGTGCTGTGTCCCAATAATAACATGTGACTAATATTTCAGTAGGGTTTAATTATTTCGGAATACCGTGTTCCGGTTTGTTCTGGAAAGTTTTCACCGTTCGTGCCATATTCATGAAATTTGTTATTCTTAAGTTAACATCTCCCACTGCCTGCAATTATTTATCGTCTGGAGTGCAAATAGCTCATTGCTTCATATAAGTTTAATTGAATTGGTAGTGTCGACCTCTTTTTTATTGCCGGCAAGAAAACTGGTAGAAAATGTAATGTTCATTGTGTAGAAATTTTTTTGCGTTAACTTAGCTCCATTAAAGTGTATGTATTTATATCAAAACTTGAATCTATTATTTTTTTTACGAAACCGTCAACGAAATGCTTGTCTACTACTCATTCATGTCCACTCCGCCTAGTGAGGGAGCGTGTGTTGAAATTTATAGAGATGGCTAAGTAAGCGAATTCATTGATGCGATAAGCTTCGATTATTCTAGACGACATTTTATCTTTGTGTTGGCTCGTTTTTTCTCAAATTAGTATCCTGTACGTAAGGTGTACTACGAGTGTCGTCCCAGCGGACTAAACATCATGCTTTGCCTGTCAATTCTAAAACTCTTGGACTTAGTACTTTACCGGACGTGGCTCTAAGTAGAGGCAGGCGGCAGTCCCGCTGTAGCTTTCCTTGACATCATAAGTGTGAAGGACTTCTCTAACTGGGATTATTCTTTCTATTTTCATTCTTCTGACCGAACTGCTTCTCCTAATGATCTTTTTACTGATCCACTAATTCCGATTTGTCATACTTCTCAGTACCAACCTCTGATTTTGTTGCGTATATATTTCGTTGATGCTTTGTGACAAGATTTGTGTTGAAAGATGACATTATGTACTTGATTATAAAAAGTAAGGAACAAAAATGAGAAAACAACATAATAGTTAAGATTGGTTGGTTTTTGTGTGTTAATAACAAAATAATAAGATGAGGTCGACCATAAAGTAATAACCAAAGTACATGGTGAATCTAAAGTTGATGTCGTGAGTGAGTGAGTGGTGTTAGGATTTACTATCTTAAAAACTAACAGTTTTGGACTTCTGTGTTCAAACAGCAAAAATGGAGGGCATGATATCGAATTGTATAATGAATATCTATCCATAGGAAATCCCAAACATCTGTTAGGAAAGAGCATGTCCTCATGGATCTTGGGTTCAAGGCAGGGGATATTTCTGGTAGACTTGACAAAAGGATTCAAGTGGAACTAGAAATGAGGTTCTCCACAGGTCAGTTGTTTTTAGCGTGTAACTGGATGTTTGAAGCAGATCAGTACCCTTCGGAGGTCACTAAATTCGTTTACGAATCGCCGTATAATACGTACGTAAGAAAGACCGAAAGATAAAGATCTACAAGGTTTTCTAAACATGTTCCGCAAGAGCTGTCATTGAAAGAAATAAGAGTATTCCCAAGTACGGCCATCAAACGTCTAGTAGATAATAGGTATCGCAAAGATGGGAAATAACTAACAAGCAGCGGAAACCATTTGTTTTTCTGAGACAAGTGCCGTTGGTCTGACCTATGTATGAGAAATCGTAGTCAACCCCTTGTTTGCCAATTACATGATATCCGTTGTGTTTCATAATTTAAAATATGAAAAATCCTGTAGTTTATATCACTTAGGTGGCTTGACTATCACTGATTTGTCTACAATTGCTATTCGTTGACTGCTATCATTTACAACTTCATTCCCTTCCTTTCGTTACTTTGTTTTCAACATAAAAATATCAATCGGTCCTAATTATTATGTTAAACGTGTCGTATTCTCATCTTGTTTCTTATGCCATTTAGAACTAAACATCATTAATTTTTTTTAAACTCTTTATGATGATGTGAATAAGGCCGTTTTCAGCTGATGGGGGCCCTTGAAATGTATAGAACTCATGTTATTCTGTGAAACTTGTTCTCGCTTTATTTAAGTTGTTATTATATGTTAAGTCCATTATGACTTTATGTCCGGCTTTTTATCACGTGATCAAAATACGAGTTATACAATCTTAGAACTATGCCAAACCAATGACGTTCGACCGGTATGAGCAGCCTAGCGTCCTTATTGGTGCTATGTCCGCCTAGCCCGTCCTCTTGAGTCCAGAACACCAAGTACCAGCTTCCACTATGCGAATCGAATCATTTATTTCAGACATACTGTGTATATATATCAATCAAACAGACCGCAACACACCATTAAATGGGAAGTAACATTTGTACACAATAAAGCCAAAAAGTGGCTGTGAACGTGGGAGGCAGTAGTTAATAAACTGAACATAACCCAAGAAACGTAAATCGTACAATAATGAATTATAGGTTAAAATAAAACTTATAACAAGGGGAATATAGATATACATGGTCTAGTTACCGACTATTTATACCATGAGAATATATATATATAATAATAGTCAATTAATGTCTCGGAAGTTACTCGTAACTTAATCCTCGCTCGGATATAACAAAGTCGAATGTATCCTGTGTCCTAGTACGATGATTTTCCTTTGAGTTTTCGACTAGAGTAAGTCGTTATGAAATATTGTTTTATGTACAGGAGTTATTTGTCAGTGCAGTGCATAGCGTCCGGTATTTGTTTGTTAGTACAGACTGCCTAAAACTAGTTAAGAGTTTATCTACTTGATGTCCGTTAGTGCAACTTTGTTGCAATAATAGTTTTATGTAGTAGGATAAAAATCACTCACTGAGTAGTGGTGAGCTTGGAAGGAGTTTGAAGTAAATACACCCCCTGCATACGTCATCGGCCGTATGATACCTGCTCTTCCCTTCATTTGAAATTCCTCAGTCACATGACAGCAACTACATAAGTAGGCAGTTCCTGATTTGACAATAAAAAGTTACAAATCAATTTGATGACATCCGAGTTTGATATTAATTTTAAATTGACATGTAAAGAAGAATTGTAATATATTTGTCCACAATAAGCCCAACGTTGTGTGATACACATGCAAGGATAGCTGTTGTATTTTATGTCAATTAATAATCTATTTTGACTTGGTCTGTTCATGACTGACAGTCGAAGAAACTTAAATTGCACTACATCATTAGGCAAATAATACTGACTAAGGAATGTAACTATGAACTTTCCTGACATCCATGAATATAAGCACATACGAGTGTAATCTGTTGGAAAAATTTTCTGAGTGTATTTCATCGTGTGAAAATGTCTGAGGTATGTCATTTCCCCTCTAAAAATCCGCAATGTTTCAGAACTGGTTCGTATTGATGCCTAATTTGACTACAATGAGTGAGGTAATCAGATGTCGATAATTCAACCAAGTCCGATTAGTCAGCGGCCAATAGGACCCCGACACGAATACAAAATGCCTGCATAGTGTTGTATCCGGAGATTATTTGTAGACTCTTATTACATAAATGTTACTTTTATCATAGGCCTTCATTCGACTTTTTGCTACTACTATACTATACTTAATTTGTTCCCAATCTATTATTAACAGCCTCCTACACTCACAGCCACTTTTGTCTTGATTCTGTATGACTGATTTTTTTATTTTATGGTATGATTCTGTCCGGTCTGCTGGTATATAACCCACGTATATTTGAAATATATTATTGTAATGTCCAGATAAGCATAAAGAATGGTAACTTTTGGGATCCATTTATGGACCAATACTATGTGTATATTTTTACCGTATAATTGTATTCATATTCATGTCCCTCTTATTATGAGCTTTATTTTGACCTATGAACTATTATTATACGATTTACCATTCTTGAATTATGCCCTGTCTATTAATTACTACCTCCCACATTTGGCCAAATCTTGTTTCCTATTTTATGGTACGATGTGGTCTGTCTGGTTGGTATATAAACAGAGTATGTTTGAAATAAACCCTTCATATTGCAGAGGCTGAGATTGGTGTTCTGGACTTAACTGGCTGGGCTATGCAGGAAGCAGGACCGATAAGTACTCTAGATTGCTCGCACGGATTTTATGCGTCATTGGTCCGGTCGATAATTCACTGCTCTAATTGGCGGTATCGTTACATTATACATTAACAGGGCACACATGCTACAAGTTATAATAACTATCCCCACAATGGAGGCGAATATTGCATTCTGGACTAGGCTAGGCTAGAAGATACTATATCGAGGACCAATAAGGATTCAGAGCTGACACAGGACTGCTGTTACTGTTTGACATGTCATTGGCTTATCACATGTCATAGGAGTCGATGTTCTGGCTCGCGACTTCGTCACGTGGTATTTGACGGGTATAATTCATAACACTTAGTTCCTGCCAACTCCTGTACCACGGGTTTCGAATATCCAGTGTTTGTCAACTAGAGAGTGAGTATACTGACAACAGTTCGATAATGCAATAAAAAGACGAAGATTATCAGAACTATGTGATATATTAGCACAATACATTTCAAACAATCTGATCACACATATACTTGTTAAGAGCACTTATATATAAAAATGAAAGGTCAACTAGACTGGAAACGGGGTAAGAGGAAATAAGGATAATGATAAGAGTAATAATAATAATAATAATGTGAATACAAGGAGTGAACTTTTTATGTATCAGCGGTAAATCAACTCGAATTAAAATCCAGACGACATAAGAATGAGTACAAAATGAATCAACAATGTGTAACAAAGCAGTTTTAATTGAACTACATGGCACTAGGTTTCTCATCAAACATAATCGGATGCAAGCCCGACCATTTGTATGTAACTTGTAAACTCACTTTAGCATGGCAATTAAGCATGTGCTAACATCCTTGCCTCTTAGTTACACATGTGATGAAATAAGACAATCTGTTTACTCTAGGTAGAGTACGATCAATAGGATCCGAGGTAGATCTCGAAATTTCTTGCTCGCGCATCAGAACGAAAGAGCTTTGGAGCTATGCGTAATTCTTGGCACTTCGACTTTATAGTTGACATGTTGTCAAACACTTCATCAGGACCGTCTCCGGTAGTCAGATATTTTTCAGATTTGTATAGTAAGGACAGAAGGCCTACGGCCTATGTTATTCCTTTTTTAGTATGCTTCTGTGAGTGTCCAGTCTTTTCTTGAATGAGTCAATTGAAGGTACGGATACCACTGCTTCGGGTAATATGTTCCAAGAATTGACGACTCGGTGTGAAAACCTGTATTCCACGGGTATTTTGTTCGTTCCTAGTTTTTCTACTCGCTGTCAATGTCCTCAAGTGAGAAGGAAAAGAGAGGACATATTAGATCCCAAATCATTTCTTAGTATTATATACATCAAAATCAGATTACCTCTTAATCTTATATAGGACAGAGTAAAGAGGTTTAACTTTACAAGCTGATCTCTGTATGGTACACCCCGGAGTTTTGGAATTGCATGGGTAGTTGCCCTCTGTACTTTTTCAAGGATATCCGAGTCACCTTTTAAACAGGAGCTTGCAGCTTGAACGCAGCTCTCAAGCTTAGTTCGCACTAAGGTTGTGTATACTGTAGTGAATATAGCAGTATCTAACTTAGTGGATGTCCGTCTTAAAGCCCAGAGGGTTCTAAACCTCTACAGGCAACGGGCTGTGATCTTAAGATCATGATCACCCCCAAGGTCCTTGTGAGACCGGACCACGGGTACAGGCACTTCCCCTATGCTGTACCTATTAACATTTGTATCCCCAAAGTGCACGCAGATACACTTTGCCGCGTTGATAGGCATCAGCCACTCCTCTGACCAGTTAGTCAATAAGAACAGTGTCTTTATAGCATTCCTACTTTTGTAGAACCAGAGCAGATGGTTTACAACCAGTTGTGAGGGATTCACTATTTATGATTGAAGATTTGTTATCTCTAAACTTCAAATTATTACATTCAAGAATAGGAAGTTAATGACCAGTAATACACGGAATAGAAACTTTGGTAGACTGAACTGAATAAGATGGATTTAATGACTTCAACCTTCCAACTTAAGTGATGGACTTATTACTGTCTGTCAACATTAAGATCGTAAAAAGTACCAGTGGACAGATTTAATCGTTTTCGATCCCAAGCAGCCAACAAAGGGGGGAAATGCGTTGGATGAGAAATGGGAAATGAAGGGGAAAACGCGCCAGAATGTTGCCTTTTTCGCCTATCCGGGGGAAATAATGCGGATTTCCCCCTTTTTCACTGCATAATATTATGCAGTGAATTACTGAAAGTTGTAAATAAGAACAGTATGTGACTATTAGAATGATCCAAATTAATTGGACCCAATTTGAATAGTTTAGTATTACTTACGTCCAAATGAACAATAGTTTTACAAACCGAGTGGATGTACATCCACTGGACACGTATCCAACTTTACCACATTTAAAGCACTTAGCATGAAGAAAGAAACATGACTGAAATAATTGAAATTTATCATAGGATAAACGTTTGCTAAATCTGTGCTAACTTGGGTAACGTGTTTTGCAATTCTTCTCCAAACCATTTTCCATGATTCCACGAGAATCAGAGCCACATTTGACCAGAGCGGGCTTGAGCAACCTTGGGAATGTGCATCACGAGGATTAAGAAATGTATTATAAATTTTCCCTGATATGAAATCAAACTCACTGACTGTTGATACGTCTTGTTACCGTTTCACCTGGACCATCTTACTGGTTAGTTACAGCAAACCTGATTACTTACACACATCGATTTTATCAACTGAGACGGCGTGTAATGCAATTATAAGCTTTATCACAAGGTTAGTTGATGTTCAGAAAAACGAGGATACTTGAAAAGTCACACAACATCCCAGGCTTCTCGAAGTTTCCGCAGTTATATTAAATATGATTCCAGTAAATGTGAATATCCAATCACATCCGTGATAAATGCTTCAAGCGTTCCTAGATGTTTCTATGAATTTCCTGTTCACTGTTGATCATATTAATTTTTCTAGGGTTTATGTCCTTCCAGAGACTTCAGAAGAGGTATTTTGGGACTCTCTCAACACTGGATAGTAGTATTTTTAGGTGTTGGTATCCAAAGTATGTGAACTTTGATGATTTTAGGTTCCTAGTAATTTTTAGGAACCATTTGTGATACCGACTGACTACATGTAATCTCATGCGTGGTAAGAAATCCCAGTAAACGTACAAGGACGCTGAAGTTATGCTTCCAAATTCACTAACGACAGATTGTCATTTAAAGCCAATATACCTAAATGTCTGAAACTTCAATTATTATCTCTTTCCAATTGTTTTGGTTAGGTTTTACAGTTACAGTTGAAGCCAAAGATGTCGTGTTTATGATTTACTTTGAAGCCAGGTTTAAGAAATAGTCAATTAGCAGCTTTTTGTTAATGAAGACCAGTATGACTGTGATGGCGTCCAAATGTTTTTCTACCGAGCTCGTAATTCCAAATTTTTGAGGGTTGAAGCTTAGAATTTGGCAGCGAGAAATAGATATGCATGAGAGGCTCACCACTTTTTTTTCAGTTTCCTTTTCCCTAATTCTGTTACATTTTTTCCCAGTCAACAGAACTGTAATAATTCCAGATGTCTGCATAAAAATATATCAGTTTCTACCTGTGTTTGTTTGGAGTTATCTAATTCCATTAGTTTGTGCTTCCTGGTCATAATTACTGTATGATTAAATGTTATTGCGTATGTCTTACCGTTTAACTGTCCAGGAAGATAACAACTATCTGTTGACCTACATTCCGTAGCCCTCAGTCTTCACTAGTAAGGATAAAAATTTGGTGAACCTGTGTTAATCCTTACAATGTGTTTTTCATTAAAGGTACAGTTTCTACCTGAAGATGTTCGCTGATTGGACGGATACTATTTTTTCGGGTAAGGTTTTTCAGTCGTCAGTCCGTCGATGTAAAAAATGAAAATGCGCAAAGTTTTTTGGTTTACGGTTTTCTATCCTTTGTGTTATGTCCGTGGGAAATGTTAACGCCGAAATTATTATTAGTAATACGGGATGACGGTATAAGATCACCCTACGTTCTAAGATAAGGCAATGGTAGAACGTTCAGGTGTCATAGGCCCTTGCAACCAGGGGTTTCAGGAGACCATTCACTAATTTTGTTCCCACACACTCAGCAAATTGATATCCTTGATAAAACATGAGCCGGCTGCTTGAATACAGTACTCTCGGTATGGTCTCACATAGATGGAATATGAACTTGGAAACATATCCTCGTCAAAGTAATTGAATGATGAAAAAACTTTTGGTGGTTGCTGCGTTAAAAGTTTCGGTTTTCTTTAAGTCACAACTTGCTATTACCTTTAAGTCTTTGTGTGTCTGTATGCATGGAAGTGATTCGCCATCGACAATATACTTGTAACTAATACAGTTCCCGATGTGTATTGGTTCACCCTTTCTAAAATTAACTTATAAGCTTCAACTTCAGGGCCATTTGGATAATGAGTCTAGGCCAGCTCAGAAACCAGATTGATTAAACGCACTTCTTATTTTTCTCCAGATTTTGACATCATCTTCAAAAATGATGACGACGATTTAGACAATCGTGATAATTCATCGATATAGAAAAGAAAATGTAGTCCCTTAGGATACACTACATTTGACCGGATTCCATTCAACTAGTGTCTTTTACGTCATCGAACCGTCTTCCCCATAAACATACTGATGACAATTTGTCTCAATCTACTATGAGACCTTGACACTATAGGAGGACTTGTTCAATCTTGAGGCTAGAATAGCGTCAATTAGAAGTGGGATCAACTGCCTTCGATAAAGTGAAGAAAACTATCATATCACTTGATCAGTTGACAAGTGCGTGGAAGAGAGGACGATTCAACTGAAGCATTATTTTGACTATTCCCGATGCTGATTATTGCAGAATGATACATAAATAATATAGATGACTAACATGAACACAGTGCACATACAATTAGACCACACAACGCTATCCAAAAGTACGCATTAAGGTAGAAAAATGGATTAGCAAACATTACATTAAGATTACAATTACTTTGGTAACAGGAGGGTATGATAGTGAATTGTATACCAAACGAAAGGTTATGGTTTGTGAAATAAACTAGGAACAAAAATGAATCTTAGTGTTTTACAATATTTTAATTACGTAAAATAACGCCCTCAAGTAGAGTTTGTCAAGGCTTCTCATTTCTCTTTTGACATCAGTGCCCAATTTACCGTCACTCGTTTTTTATCAATTACATAGAAAGTTTCTTATCTATTCCTGTACAACACTTTTAATATCGCAACCCGAAAGCTTTGAAGAACCATGTGAAAGTCCTCATTAAATTCTTTGCCGAATTATACATACGTCACATCAATAGAGTTTCCGTTATTTTGCGTTGCTATCCAATCCTCTCCCGGAATAAGTAAGTTAGTCAAGCATGAATGTTTACTTCTGGACCCGTGTTGCTTGGGAGTTAACAGACTGCATGATTCTATGTGCCTTTGTTATTTAACTCAAAACAGCAAAATTTATCCTTCCAGAAAATCAAGATTATTTAGCATGATATATGCTTCTTTGCTGATGAATGACAGAAAATATGGTACTAATTTATCCTCCCTAATGTAATTTACAGTCATGCATTAGAATTCGAGCCACTCCATGTAGTCTTGAAAGTAACCAATACTTGTGTTTATCCTTTCGGAGGATGAATGTTTAACATAAAGTAACCTGTAGCAGCATCCTTCACTCTATTCACTGTTGCAGATTTCTTTGTGGTTAACACGGAATCTTCTTAATGGATGAAATATAAACAACACAGGAAGAAGTGACTTGCACTAAGTCACGAAACGTCAGAAAATTCAATTTTCTACTCATTGGGATATATTATTTTTATTTAGTAACACAGGAACAGTTGATCAGCCTGTGCACAGTAAGTGCTAGACACTTCAACATTACCATACATGGCATCGATACCATTCCGTCAATCACATGCGCAGCCAATCCAGCAATTTCCATATACACAGACAATCAGATGCGAAACTGTTTAGCAAAACAACGATCTCGTAATAAGTGCATCGGCGTCCATCTAAGGATCTATCAATAAAAATCAAATCGACACTCCTGTTCTAATGACAATCTTGTTAGTGTTGTGCTACCTCACAAAGCATTCACTTGGCCGCAAGATCAACAATGTCCTCGTCTCCGACTATGTTTAAATTTGAAATGAATGCACTATTTGCTCAAGAACGATAAGCTAATCAAGATAAACATTAGCCATCGCCAAAACACTACACTCTAAACTCACATCGATATACAGCACATGAAACCTCAGTTTTCTTCATCGAAATCCCCTCGCACAAACGCACGCTAACTAAGACATTGTACGGCTTTTATGCTCTGAGTGTATAGGTTCGAATGTATAGGACTATCGGTCTGCTAGAAGATAAACAAAGAGAAATCATGAAAGCAGTTCATGGTTAGTTTGCACGACTACCAATGTCTATTCAAAATCATATTCTTACAGACCCCATGCCGCAGCTGTCTTTGTCAACTTTCACAACACAGCAAAGGCTTAGTAAAGAACAACAAAGAACAGTTAAGAACAATAGGCAATATACGAAAGTTCCAAAAGCACCCAGCATTGTTGTACAATAGGCCAAGTGGAAATCCTTCTTCGATATCAATAAAACATAAGAGGATCGAGCGGTATGAGGGGAAAAACTTACATTGAAATAAATGACTTTCAAAACTGTTTTAATTGCAGAGTCTATAGTATCACAAACGTTTTGGGATTCTGACAGCGGTGTTTATAGATCAGGCTAGGCTTAATAGTTTGTCATTTAGAAGGTCTAACTGTAAGACCATTGATAACAAACTGTCTTTAAATTGCCGTTACGAACCCATTCACTTCGAGAAGATTTGAGGAGACAGATATTGGCTTATATAAAGTGAGAACGTTGGCATACTTAACAGTTTTCCGTGTATGACAGGCCATGCATAAAAAATAAGAAAAAGAACGATAAAAAAGCAGCTTATCGAGGCACACCTTGACTTCACAAAAAAGTTGAACACTTTTGTTTAAGTACATGATGTTTTGCTCTTCTAGAGGGATGAAAACACAGCCATTTGGTCATACAGCTTTCGGTGTTAACCCTGGTATACTAACTTATAGTAGTGGTCTTGAAATAGGGTAAAAGGAATAAGTTCAGTCTGAAACTGCACAGTGAATATATTTCTTACCATTTCAAATGTACATCATGATGCATGACAACGGTATCATCTGTGTAACTCATTCCGTGTTTGTAAACAAACAATATGCTCCTCTGATACACAGTGAAGTGAAAACAACTGAAGCTTTTTCCAGCTTTCACATTCTTAGTATTAGATACTTTCCTTATTGTGGGTATTATCTTTACCTATCTCCATATTTTTGTCTAGGATTAGTTTGGATGGGTTCGTCAAAGATTGACATATTATACAACTTAGCCCTGAAACGAATTTAGAACAGGCTACTTGGGTCTAAATTTATCTAAGTTGAGTGATATCTGCAATAAGGTTTACTCACGTATGTAAATAAGGAATTTCCTTATTGAGCGTCAATAAACAGTACAGGTTAGCTCCAAGTTGTTTAGATGGAAAACTCTTTTGGGTAGTTGTTATCCCTAAGATTTTTATTCTTAAATTTGACATGCTCATCGATAAGTCATTAACAGTTTTTCAACCTTGAACATGAACTTTTATTTATTGATTCCTTCATATATAACATATTAAAACCAAATATCAATAATTAACCTCACACATTCAGACATACCTATTTCGTGCCTATAGGTAATCCTCGTGTTATTGATAGAAGAAACCAGACAAGTAGTGAATAGGTTTTTATTTCGATCTTAGCGCAGTCACAGTGGAGCGTGGGATTATCTGTTCGGACAAGCAAAGGCTTTCAGCATTCAATATAAGATAATACGGAATATAATGCTTATATAAAATAAGGAAGTGAATGATTACTTGAACAATACTGTTTTGGCATATGCTTGGTTGTTTGGGGTCAACTCTTAACCAACCAACCTATGCTGTTACACCCACACACTTACACACATACAATTTGTCTGTCAATTGATTATTTTCATGTAGTTGAATTTTTCACATGATTTGTAGTTAACTAACTCATTTTATCCTGTTTTACAAAAATCAACATAGAAATTTCACTGGATTAACGCATTATAGTTTTGATTGTTAAAAAGTTATATATTTCTTTTATGAATTTGACTTTGATTGTTACCCTGAAGAAGTCCAGACAAATTAGCTGGACAAAACGTTGGAGTTATTTAAACTTCAGTCGCTGAGATTATTTCAAATATTACTTCAAATATAATTTTCACATATAATGACTTTCTATACTCAGCGCCCAATTTCTGTTAAACTATTCGTTCTAATCTTGACGAATATTCGTATAAAGTATACTATAGTTCTACACATACACAATCGTTTATTCTTGTTCTGTGTTCACGAACACGTTTATCAAACTATTTAATTATTTTGTGTCTCCCATACTTCTGTTCTCTTATTTTCTCTACTTCGTTCTTTAGAATCAACTCAATATTCATCTCAATTATATAACCGGTTTCTTCGCAACACTTATGTACCCACAAGATGTTTGTGAATAATAATAATATATGTGCCTGGCCCTACATTGCCGCGAACTGACTGACTGCTACGCACAGTTTCCCAGCTAGATGATTTGGGGTTCACCCGTACTCTTTGTTGTTGCTCAACTGGGAAATCTTCCATCCACATTGATATATCCACTTCAACCTCGACATTTCTTAACTTATTTAACGATTGGTTGTGAAGAACTTTGTCAAATGCTGTGTTGAAGTCAATGTAGGCTGGTTCTGTAGGTAACTTTCTTGTCTTTAAGAGTTCACTACATTTCAAAAGCCACTAATAAGATAGGGAGACAGGAAAAACCTATTCTAAAGCCATGTTACATTTCCAAAATGATCCGGGTTTCATCGAGATACGTAAACAGCTCCTTCCGAATGATCTTTTCTAAAATTTCGACAACCATGGTGGTTGGGCTAACTGGTTGGTAGTTCTCAAGTTTATGTTTCCTAGTTGTCCTAAAGACAGGACTTACTATGGCGTTTTCCAGTATTTTGGTAATCGACCCTGGGTTACGGAAAAATTGGAATATATACTTAAGGGTTTCGAGACGAAATCAGCTAGTTCTTATAGTAACCTAGAATACAATTCATCGGGTCCCATGGATTCGCTCATAGCAAGCTTATTTAGCGGACCAAAGACATCGACTTCTTCAATGGACAAATTGTCTAGTGTGAGTGTGCGGGGATTTGTGTCAACTGACGGGAAGAGTGTCTCTACGGTATATACAGTGCCAAACTAGTTTCAGAATACTTGAGTTTTACCATAGTCGTCCTTCACTAATGATGAGGCATTGTCCCTTCATAGTGCTGGAATATTTCTTCTTCTCTTAGTCCTTTAGTTTATGTACGAATACAAGCGTTTAGGGCGTTCTGTGAATTTCTTAACACGTTTTTCTCCTTTCAACATACTAAACATGTGGAGTGTTGGGACAAAAATACTTCGAGGTTCCAAATATCGACATTTTGTCTCGTCAGTACTCACATTCCTTTACGGTTCGAACCTCCCTAATGAACAATGGTAGAGAGTCTCTCGAAACCCTTGATGTAGTCCAAGGGATACGGGTGCAGTAACGTTTCGAAATACATACCAAGATGTTCCATTTACAGACCATGGTTCTATTAACAAATCTACTGAGGATGCTGAAAGTATAATATCTTGTTTATTTGCTTTCCAGACGTTAGATCTGGATTGGGCTGACGCGTGCTTGTTTTTGACATCTATAATGAAGTCAAGGATTAGAACTGTGACCAAGGTCTGTGACATCATCCTTATAATGGATCAATATGAGATCTAGTAAGGATGATTCAGAGGCCGGGTCGTACCTAGTCGCCCCTTTCACATGTTGCACTAGAGCACATGTGATAACTACATCAACTGATTCCTGCTTGAAGGAATTTTCCGACAATTCAGTTCCCAAAATCTTTCAGTCTACGTGGGTGCAATAAAGTCCCCTAGAATTAGAGATCGATCACTTTACGTCCAAGTATTGAGACTGTCTAGCAAAACCTCATTTACTTCACAGCTTGGACAGCGGTAGATCAAACCAATCAGCGGCTATTATCCCTTGTATTTTGAGCGGTAACTAACTAATTCTCACGTCTCACTCTCATGGGATACACTGTCAACAATCGTAAATAAGATAGTAATGTTAAGATTAGACCTACTCTTCCTTAACGCTTATGGATTCTATCGGCTCTTACAAAATCAAGTTCCACACTGTCTATAGACTGCGTTAGTAAATTCTCTGTGACTGCATCTACATCCGGCTTGGTAGAGTCTCTCTGTTCACCTTGCTCCGATCGCTTGTTGTGCAAGCTTCGAACATTTGTGTAGCCGTCTGATGACCAATTAAATGGCTGCACCTAGAGTGCCTTCAGCAGTAATCTCTATCGAGGCCACACAACCAAAAAATTTACAATATTTATGTCCCTTTCTCCAGCATCTAACCTAGCTTTTAGTTCGTTATCTGCTTCTCGTCTGTTTACACGGTCAGCAACAAATCCTTACGGAAAAAATCATCAACCATTTAGTTTGTGTTCATTCTGTAAAAGTAAGTCTCGTCCATTGGGAGACTTAAATAATACTTTGACCGACCTGGTCTGATTCTGTCTCAAGTTCATCTGACTACCTATTGTATACATCTTTAGCAAGGTGACTCCGGCAACATCATTAGGCATTAACTAATCAACCCAATTTCATTCACAAAACAAGTTTTGTGTTCCGGGTTTTCACTCTCCTTGATTTTATGAAAGATAACTGACCTGTCATCGTGATCAGTCTTTAATTTCTCGGCTACTTTTATGCGGACTTGACTTTCTTTTCATAGCGCCATATCGTTTCTTGTTCTCAACCTGTGCCTATTTATCAGCTTTCGTGAGAGTAGCAACCACAGCCGCGTCAAACGCACTGTGGGATTCCAAAAGATCATCAATGATTTGGGCAGTCAGGTTGTTTTCCCTGTGTTAGGTATGCAGAGGAATGTGCCAATAATTATCGTGTCAAGTCGAATAGTGTCCTTGGACGTTAAATGTACATTTCCTATTGGTCGATATTTGCTTCAGTTGTTTAATATTGTGTAAATGTTGTTTCCTATTTTTATGGTATGATGTGGTCTGCTTAGTTAGTATATAAACAGAGTGTGTTTGAAATATAATGATTCATATCTCAGAGGCTGTGACTTTCGTTCTGGACTCAACTGGCTGGGGTAGACAGGGAAGCAGGGCCAATCAGGACACTAGGTCGTTCGTACGTATTTACGTGTCACTGTAACCGATCGATCGATATAACGCTGCTTATCAATAACCTGCAGTCACACACACGTTACAACAACCTGCCAGAAGCAGATCTAGCATTGCGACTGTGATTCTTAGGCGTTTTCTGATGACTACCATTTGGAGGACGGAGGACAGTAAAAATTCCTATCTTTAGATTTTATTTTGGATAAACCTCTTTAAAGTCAGTCATTTTTCCTTTGATTGATGTGTGTGATCTGTTACCGAGCCTATTTGAGGTGGCTTCACATAAATTTGTGTGTCGACAGAGCGATGTGTTTCAACCTTTTTTGATAATACGCTTTTTAGCAGCATTAACCATTGAAGTGGCCTCGGTCAGCAAGTTCTTTGCATTTGGGAAGCACTGCTGACAAATCCATACGCAACAGTCCTCACAAAACCATTTGAAGGCCACAGGCGTTAGATCCACGCAAACTTCGTGGTAACATCCTCTGCACTATTCGCACTGCATGCCGCTTTCAACGGGATGTCGACGGCCTAGGTGATGGCGATTGCTTTTCTTGCACTGTACAGCCGTCAAACAGGGGATTTTATAAAAAAAACTAGATACTATAACACCTAGAGACAAAAGAAATTGATGACCAAAAGAAAGTTGAAAAGTGTAAGTTGTTTGAACAAAAAGAGCCAACAGAAATAAAGTACTCAAAAGTACTAAAGACAAACTACTTTGGAAACAAAAACGATACTCTTAGATTTCAGATTCAGATTTGTGTAGTAAGGACAGAAGGCCTACGGCCTATATTACTCCTTTTCTAGTGTGCTTCTGTGAGTGTCCAGTCTTCTCTTGAAAGAGTCGATTGAAGGTGAGGACACCACTGCTCCCGGCAGCAGGCTCAAAGTAATGATGACGCAGTGTGAAAGCATGTATGCCACGGGTATTTTGTTCGTTCTTGGCTTTTCTACTTGCCTGCTATGTCCTATGAGGTGTCTCGATCTAGTGGGAAGAAAGAGAGAGAATAAGTTAGGTCCGAAATCATTTCTCAGTATTCTGTACATCAAAATTAGATCTCCCCTTAGTCTGCGATAGGACAGAGTAAAGAGGTCCAGTTTTTCAGGCCGCTCTTTGTATGATAAATCCCGGAGTTCCGGAATTGCACGGGTAGCTGCCCTCTGTACGTTTTCTAATATGTCCGAGTCACCTTTTAAACAGGGGCTTGCGACCTGAGCGCATTTCTCTAGGTAAGTTCTCACTAAGGATGTGTATACTGTGGTGAACATTGTAGTATCAAACTTAGTGAATGTCCTTTTTAAAGCCCAGAGGGTTCGAAACCCCATGGCTGCAACCTCCCGGCAATGAGCCGTCGTCTTAAGACCATTACTCACTGTCACTCCTAGATCCTTATGAGACCGAACTACGGGTAATGACACATCCCCTATGTTGTATGTATTACCCTTGGAATCCCCCAAGTGCATGTAGACACACTTTTCCGCGTCGATAGATATCAGCCACTCTTTAGACCAGTTAACCATATTATTTAAGTCCGCCTGAAGAGTAAATGCGTCTTTATCTCCAGTTATTACTTGCCAAATTTTTACATTGTCAGCGTATAATAACATTGGAGACTGTACTATACTTGTAAGATCATTAACGTACATTATAAAAAGTAAAGGACCTAAGACGGAACCTCGACGTACTCCACTAAGTACTGGTCTCCAGATGGACCACTTGGAATTTATTCTTACTTTTTGCCTACGAACTACTAGGAAATCGTTAATCCATTTTAAAAGAGGTCCGGCAATACCAAGGATTTCTAACTTCAATAGCAATCTATTAGTTGGCACTTTGTCAAAAGCCTTACTGAAATCTATGCATAAAACATCCACTGAGTTTCCGTTGTCTAGCGCATTGATCCAGAATTCCCTTGCTATAAGGAGGTTCGTCGTACAGGATAGACCCTTTCTAAAACCATGTTGTGCCATGTTCAGCAAGTTATTGGTTTTCATAAATGCCGTTATGGTCCGTCTGATTATTCTTTCCAGTATTTTAATTACAACACTGGTGAGGCTTACGGGTCTGTAATTCGATGGAAATTTTCATGGACCTGTTTTATGTATGGGAGTGACGATTGCGTCCTTCCAGTCCATAGGTAACACACCTTGGTTGTGACATATTGAATATCACAGTCAGTGGGGCCGTGGTATATTGGGCAATATGTCTCAAGATTTTTGGGGTGTAGTTCATCTGGTCCTGTTGACTTCTCCATGTTTAGGGTGCTAAGAGCCTTAAGCAGTTGGTTTGTTGACTCTATATTTGGGTCTGGTTCTTTCTCTAGAGAAGGTTCCTGAGTGAAAACTGCCCCAAAATAGTCAGCCATAGCCTCTGCTTTTTCCTGATCTTCCTCTATCATTTCAGATTCACTTCCATTGAAGAAACCTTGTTCTGTAGTTTATGTACGAGCATATCCTCTTGGGCTGCTTGAGTGCAGATTGTGCCAGCTGCATTTCATATTTTCCTTGCGCTTCCCGAATTTTTTTTATACACTAGTTTCTTATCGATCTGTAGCGTTTCATCGTACCTGCTGTACCAAGGCAGATGGCAACGTCCCAGCATTTCTTCTTTTGTCTTAGTAAACGTCGAATATCCCGTCCTATCCAGGTATGTCTGTGCTTCTTTTTCTTTGGGACAGTCCAGGGTATGTATGGTTGAGTTACCCGATTGTATAACTCCATGAATAGAGTCCATGCCTTTTGTACTGATGCCTTTGAGTCAATTTCTCAGTTTTCAGCCGATGCTGTGGAGTTAATTGCCTGCATATCTGCTTTCCATATGTTGGGACGGGCCTACTACAAGACTTTTACCGTTGTCACACCAGGACTTAAGTTTACTTAGGAGAAAATCATCTGCTACACATTCTGGACTGCGATATCCTACAACTAATTCAATATCTTGCCATCGGCATTTCAACTTACATCTCACCAGTTCACATGTCCCTGAAACATGTGCTACTGTCTCAGCTAATCTTATGGTTAGGGTACATTTCGTGTACAGAATAACACCCCCTCCCCTTCGGTTTAATCTATCAGCCCTACTGGTTATGAAACCAGTCAACTGGATTTCACTATCTAATACATCTGACGTTAACCAAGTTTCCGAGACAGCGATAACGTTCGGGTTTTCCTTATCCACCACTGACTTCAGCTCCGCCATTTTATTTATTAGGCTGCGAGCATTTGTGTAGCACACTTTTAAGTCTGTGGAGAGCTTTCCTTGCCACCCAGAGTGGCTTGGGGATCGTTTTGCTCCGAACTTTTACAATCTGAAAACCCTTAAGAACGAGGTTTCTTTCACCGTTTCAGCGACGCTCGTTTATTTCCGCTTCTGCAGCTCGTCTCTTAATACGATCTGCTAGGCTGAGATCCTCATGGACATATATTCCGGATCCTATCAGTTTACGTGAATTACTTAGAATCAGGTTCCTTTCTTCCACCGTGTTGAATTTAACCTTCAGGAGGCGGTTTTTCTGAGGACTTTCGGAATCCACCTTTTTCCTATTCTATAAAGCTTACAAATACTAACTCCTGAAACTGTATCTGGGAGTAGTTTACTTATTGATGTCTTAACATGATTGAGATCGTGTTCAAATCTTGCCTTTGGTTCAGTATCTGAAGATTCTCTTATCTTATGAAAAATGACTGATCTATCAGAGAGATCTGTCTTGTCAAGCGGTGAGGATTTTCCTTCTGATAACATCCCTTCTAATGTCTTGCTGACCAGCTGCGTTTTGCTCACAGCCTTTTTCTTCTTATTTTTTTCCTTCTTATCGAAGTCCATTTGTCGCCACTCAGAACAACCACACCTGAACTACGTGGAATGGTGACAGTTTTATCCGGATCTTCTATTTCGACTAGAGATGTATGACAACCGATATCAACATCAAGCGACACTTCATTCCTCGTTAATGTCAACGGAGATTTCACTTTCCCGTCAACCACATTCAGGTGTTTAAGGGGTCCATTAGCAGCACTTACTACACTGACGCATTCTTCTCAGTCAGTTTTCTTATTATCATTGCTTCCGCCATCGTTTTTCTTGCAGGCCAAAGCCAATAGGCCCATAGCCTCCTGAATTAGTACCTCTTTATCCGTACAGCAGAACATACAAAGCCAATGCGAGTTAGGCTTCGAGCATCTTTTGTAAGCCGTCGGACTTTGTCGTGTACACGTTTTGTGGTACCACTTTCTACAATCGTCACACTGCATTCCCTCCTCAACGGAGAACAAACAATTTGATTGCCCACATTTGTGAGTCTTACCAACCATTGTAATTCGATTTAAGAGGTTTAAAAACAATAAATGATCACAATGTGAACACAAGTGTTAGTCAAGTGTAAAAAAATGTACCCAGGACAAAATTTAGCAAAAAATTTCAAACTTTAACCAAGGTACTTTTGGTTAAAGTAGACCAAGAATGCTTTTTGGTGCAATAAGTACCCAAAGCAAGTATAATCACAACAAGTACAAAAATCACTGCCTTTTTGAAACGAGCGCGGTTTCAATAGAATACTTTATCTGAAATAAATTCAATTAAGATGTAAACAGTAAAACTGTCCTTTTCAAATTTTTTAAAGAGGAAGCTCACAGCAAATCAACTGATTCGATATAGTTATTATCTAAAACGAAAACTATTTTGTTTAGCCAGGTCGAGATATTACTGATAAGGCTTATGAAGTAAATTCGTATGGTGTGAAATTCTAGGTCGTCGTGTTTGATGACTAAGTTTTTCTAGACTTAGGTTCTAGTACGTTACATTGGGTCACGGAATCTTTTTTATGATTTTTAACTTCGAATAATTGACACTCTCCGTAAAATTCTTATGTATTCATTACGATATTACGTACCGGCAGGAGAGCATTGAGCAAAATTATCGTTGCGTTTGTCAAAACAATAAATAATTATCACGAAGTAAAGTCATGTGGTTCTCTAGGGAGCAATAGGGAACAATAAGTTCCGCAAAAGATCCTAAAGACATGTCTATTTCCGAAAGGTAAAGAAGTTGAAGAAAAATATAATAAACACTTGTGATTTTTAAAATTGGGATGAGTGCTAAGACCATGGAAGAATCAAGAACTAAACATGGCAGTTTTGCACATAGAAATCGGGTTTTAAGTAGCCGGTTGACAATACTGCTGCTGTGTACAAATTTCTTTTTTAAATCTTCGAGACAACTCTTGACTTTTTAAATGATCTTGAACGATGGTTTTCTCCTCTTAAAACAGTTTAAGTTATCACCAATTATTCATCTTGTTTATGTAGACTATCTGGGTATTGTACTTAACATGCCAAAGATCTTTGTTAATCTGAAATGTGGCTGTCTGAACTGATCCAATTTTGTGCCAGTTTCTACATTATGTTGTGTTTCTTATAAAAGGGAAATACACTATAGCCATTACTGACTTTGATTATAAAGCATTATTAAGTAACATTGGCTGTAGAATCCAATTGAAATATTTACGAGTCGGATCGGCTAAATGGTACAACTGCTCCTTATCAGTGTCAAATCATGGGGTAATAGCTTCCCAACCAATTCAATGTGCTTGAAAATGAGGGTACTAATGTTTTAGTCTTATAAAGTGCTATAAGTTAATGTTGTCAGTTTTCTCATTTTTAGATTTTCGTCAAGACTATGAGTATAAGAAACTCAGCAGGTGTTGGCTATGGTACACACGATTGTGAAATACAAACCCAAAGCACTGAGCTCGTTAATAGTCAGTTTCAGTCTTTTAATCCTATCGATGAATGCACAGATACGAGTTATATTCTGAACTCATGTAATTCATAATATGCTATACGACTAGCTTATCAGATCCCAAAGAGCTTCAAAAAATATGTTGCAACATGTTCACCACCCCTAAGTTTTGTGAATGGTTGAAGCATGAGTGGTTGTATTCGAGCATAGACAAGTATGTGGTTTTTATATCAACTTATATTTTCTTCAGGGAAATATTTCTAAGGGTTAATGACTTCCAGCTGATATTACGGGAATACTTTCCTACTTTAAAGTCTCGAAAATTAAGTCGAGTTCATTGGTCAACTATTCGACGGATCATAGGGAGACCACGTCGTTTCAGTGCCACGTTCCTCTCTGAAGAACGGCACTCTGTGCAAGTAAAACGTAAAAATATACAATACATACAGCACATCATTTTAACAAGTTCTCTTGGTCCGATGGCGTCAGAACATTTAGATAATCTTTTATTATGCTTGCCACCAGCAATTCAAATTCCCCTTCGATTACCAGTTGGTATCAGAGTATGTGTTTGGTGAGTACATGTCATTTGATTTAAGTCCATTTAGTCTTCACACTCCCATGCAGGGTTTATATCTTGGACTGATACAAAATTCGTGTCCAGGTGATGGACATTATGTTGTTTGGGTTGATGAGTTAATTATTTCAAATGATTACATGGAAATGAAATCTTCTAGATATTATGGCTGTCAAATTGTTCCAGAAGAAAATGTTTTTCCTTTACCAAATCAGTCGTTACCACCTTCTGTAACACTTTCAGAGATTCGCAGTTATTTTAAAGAAAATATAATAAACAGTGATGTCACTGTTTTTTCATCTGAATTCAATACTAACTTCCCAAATACCATCAATAAAACGGTCGAATCATCTAGTAATCGTTTACATTGTGTTCGTAAGTAAATTTCAAAATAAGTAATAATTCATTAGAATCCTCGCCTACTTGTGGACCTTTATTAAGTGAAAGTGTATGTGGTGCAAATCATATACAGATGAATAATTCACAAGTTTCATCAGGAGATCTTTTAATCCCAAAACCTAAATTTGATAATCCTTCTGTAATAACATCACCGTGTTCAGAACAAACATCTTCCCAGAAAACCGACTATCAGTCTTACAATAGATTTCTTATTAATATTGTAAGTTATTTATTAAGTATATGCTTGTTCTTTTTTGTACTTTATAATCGCTTTTGTCGAGCTGTTAACTTTATTATTGAGTCATCTCCTTTTTTGTTTGTGAAGAAATGATAAGCTTGATAATCTAGTCATTGTTAAATGTAATAGCAATATGTGGCTAGGTTTTGAGTTGTACTTCGTTCTCGGTAACTGTTTGAAGTATCGATAAAATTTTCGTAAATATTAGAATTCTTTTTCAATAAATGTTTAGAACTAGGGATAAGTTGGAAAGAAATCAGTCTACGTAATACTCTGGAGTAATTTTAGCTCATTAATTTATACTCCTTTACTTGGTTTAATTTTAGAAAACTCTCATAGCAATTTGGTTGTTTTATAAATTTACAAGGTGAAATACAGAAATTCTAATGATGATATGACAGTAGGGAATGATTGAAGGGTTAAATCAACCGAAATGATGCACACAAAAGGTATATAAAATGAGATATCATTCATAAGGGTTTGTGTTTTCCCCTTGTTGATATTCAGGACTGAATTTCCATGTCTCTGTTGGAATATATCGACCCTGATTGGTTTCCTCAATATTACTCGCAGTTACAGGTTTTTATTGTAATTTTAGATTTTGGATATCAGTGGGATTCATATTGTGCGTCTCATTCTGTCCGTGATAATGATTTAAAAATGTAAAGGTGGATAAGTGATAACAAAGCGAAATTGAACCTTGGGCATCAGTACATCGAGTCAATTTGCTTCAGTATGGTAGTAGAGGACAAGAAAAACGAATATAAAATGAGTGAAAAGATTAAAGCAAAATAAATCTTTTGATAAGTGTTTAGGTTTAAGGGAAGATATAGACTGAATTAATCTCTGGCATTATCATTTCTCTTGAACTCTATCACTAAGAATCTCCAAGTAAGAACTGGTTTTTCTAAATAGAATAGACTATTAGTTAGCGATTTCATGATCAGGTACTGTTATGAGTTCTCTTATTAAGTCCCCGCTACTCTTATTGCTTAGTAAATTTGGACACTGACACACTCAAGTCTCCAAATCGAGACACTGTTGAATAAAGACGTAATTATATTCCAAATAACAAGAGTGGATGTAAATGGGAATCACAATATGAGAAATGTTAGTATATTTATAATTTTTACGTAAGAAGATTTTAGAGTATTCTCCAAGTATCCTCTAACTGGTAGGTTTGGAAATGGCCAACCAGCGTGCCTCAACATAATCCTGCACGGAACATGCTTTTATCTAATCGATATGCAGCTAACAGTTGCATAGTTTGATTTGGTAACCGTTATCCATTTTGCGATCTCTTTCAACCGACTGCACTCAGCACTGGTTCACAACAATTAGATAACTTAACTTCTTCATTTAGTGATTCACCCCTGAATATATGTTATTTAAATACAAAATATGAACACATGTATCTTCCCTCAAGGCCCTCAATAGGTCTGGACTGTTTATTGTTTTTGCTTCCATGTACAGCATGTGATATACTTCATTTGTATATCCATCATTTGAGGGGAAGACCTTTACATTCATAGGTATGATGCTTCCATTGTCACTTCAGAAATTCTGTGTTATACGAAGTACTTTTACATAAGATCTGAAGGTTTGCTTTACACCTTTGAAAAAGCCGCGTTCTTAGGTCACAAATTTAAAATACGTTTAAAACCTAGAGACAGTTAAATTTTTCAGTGATGTTATGAAGCTTTCATTTATCCTTAATACCTTCCTTTATATTTTATGCTTATTTTTAAAAGATTAAACTTCACAAGATTTTAGAGAGAAAACGCTCATCAATTGAAACTTTAAGACAATTAAATGATACTGCTGAAATAAAGGTAATTTTGTTTATCAAAAGTTAGTAATCTGCAATTATTTTTCATCCTCAAAGCTTTCAGAAAACCAGAATAACATCACTATACAATTTCAACATAATTATGCAACACTCATATTAAATATAGATAAAATTAATCGAGAATTAAAACATTATATGAATCAAGTACTTCTATACGTGTCGACTGTAAGTTCACTTCTTTAAAATACAAATGTGACATTAAAATAAAATGACTTGTATGATTTAAATTTTTAGCGAAACATGTTTTCGTTAAATTTTGAAATTATTGCTTGGCAGAAAACATGATTAATTGTAAACTATTCATTTTGAAATTAACTATCCATTGTATATTCTTAAATATATAAGTAACATTAAGAATTTCAGATATATCTTCCGTCATGAAAAACAATAAATTGTCCAAATGGTTTTTACTTTATCAGAAACTGATCTAAATAATAAATTTGACTGTCTGTAAAGTATAAAATTGATTGATATTATTGATTCTCTACAACGACCTAATGTATTCAGCAAAAGCTGATTTTTTAGGGGTTTGTAAGGACTGTCCAGTTTTAGAGTCTACATCACGGACTGACTGTATTGACACAAGCATTCAGAATCAGGTGTCACTGGACAGATTTTTTCCTAGCATTGTACTCCTCAATAGTGTGCACTTATGGAGCCACTAGAAATTGAACCGAACACCTTCAGGTTGCGCGATGTCTGCTTGTCTTTTTGTCCGCTAAGTCAGCATCCAATGGTTCACACGTTTAACTTCGATTGATTCGCGAGCTGGTCAACTGTCTGATAAGAAATATGAAGATTCTGATTTATTTTACTCATATGTACTAGGAAATATATTATTTCATCGTTCTCCAAATACAAATCTGGTGATTTCGAATTTACCATTTTCCATGTTAATGTAGTAATTCATACACAAAGTATAGGTTAATGTGCTTAACGACATCTGAACCTGTAACCAGCCGGTTAAATGCTGAGTAGTCTAATCTCTAGGCCACCCTTTCCGCTTTCCATATTACTTTCTGATACTTTTTAATCGTTTCAATTTTGAAACTTTGTAAATGTATTACTCATTAACGTTTATTTGCATTGTTTTTTCCCCCACACTTTATTAATTTTTCTTGCGTTATGGTTTTTAATGGATATGACAAATTAAACTAACACATGTGTATATTAGCTTCTTTATCGTTTTTCTCTTTTGAATTCTCACATTTTAAAATACAGTCGTATGGGCTACTATATATAATTCCATCATGTTAGGATTATGAATAATCTTTGGTGCTGTATTTGTTTTACATTTATTCAAGCTATATTTCACGTCGTTTTTCCGTAGTTTTAAAACTATCAGCGGTCTCAGTCTTCCTTTGTGGAACGGTTGGCTCATTGGCTAGGGTGTCCGACTTTCAACCATTACGTCACAGATTCGAAATCCACCCCACCTATTTCGGTTTAGGCAACCAGGTAATATCATCTGCCCCCACATTTGATGCATCGCTTGACACCACCTGCACGAATCTGTACCTGGTAGTGAGATAATAATAACAGTAATCTCGGGTCCTCCATCCATAATTTGGTTTCTGTAATGTATGTGGTTGTTTTGCTCAGTCCTTTTCTCATTATTGCCATGAGGTTAATTAATCACTTCATTTGCCATATATTCTTCTTTAGAAGTTTAACAAGTAGAATAATAAATCAGAAAAATGTACTCGATAACCAAACACTAACCATGATCAACGTTTCCTGTTTTTAGGTTTTCGACTGTTCCTAGTTACTCCTAGATTCTTTTACAGTCGACAGGTGTTACTCCCCAACTCTTTTAAGTCTGTCAAACCCTATTTAATCCTCAACATAATATATTCAGATAGATAAAACACACTTTAATTTATTGATGTTAATGAACGTTTCACTCCAGATGTTAGGAACTATTTCGTTTGTCCTATCTATTTTCACTAATACGAATCAATTTCTTCCTGAAAATAATGGTTTGAATGCAAACTTCGACTATACAAATAATGTAGCCGGTTTTCCGATAGGTTTAACGAACTATTTGTTCGTAAACTCGTATTGTACGATTCACCCAACAATTACATTGGTTCCAAATCACTTATCCTAGGTTTTACCAACAGACATCCACCTTGCACAGCTACAATTTTCATGATGTAACCGTTATGCCCACCGATGCGACGTTTTTTCTGTCTGTTTCCGAACTAATGTCAGTTTTGTTTAGTCTCTATTTTCCATGTCTTCTTCGTTTCGGACTTATTGCAGTGCGCTGTACAATCGTCTCTCCGCATTTTTATTTTCCTATAGATGGCACAAGAACATAACATGGTGGAATTAAATTCCGTTATCGACTGGAGACGTCGCTGTGATGATGAAGCTCAAGAAATAGTTAATCGGATGAAAGAATTACAAGTAATAAGTTTTTAAAATTGTTAGAAAGAAAATAAGCAATCTGAAAGTTAAGATCAGTCAAAAAACATGAGTCTAAATACATAAAACGTTGAACTTCTTGGTCGAAAACTGGGTTAAAATCGTTTGTCTGATTAGCTAAGTTTTCGAATTAAATATGTGGGTAAAGTTTACTGACTGTCCCGAACGTATCTACTACCTTGACATAATAATTATTATGACATAAATCAAGTTGAAAAGCTGATTTTTGACAGTAAACGCAATCTAGTGGGTTTATACGTTATTCTGTGAAAACTATTGTAGTTAATGCAAAAATTAACTTGCTAAATGATAGCATTAAAAACACTAAAAATTGTTACTGAAAAGTACTGTCAAAATCATATCGATCCAAACTTTTAATCACTCAAGCGACACAAATTTATTTTTTATTTTAACACAGATATTGGTGCAAGGAGGCACCAAATAAATATGCGCCACACAAATATCATTCGATATGTGTGAGGGCCCGGGTGCCCAAATCGAAGCAGGTGGTTTTCTTAGGGGGCCACCTGAAGGTCTGATCCACAAGGCAGTGGAGCATCGTAAGGAGATGCAGTCCCATGGAAGCTGGTGACCGACAATTGGTTCATACGCCATTCGTTCCCGCAGGATACTGGAGCCCATGTGCACCATTGGTTTGAAATCCGGTTAATGCACCGGACATTCGCTTTTCGTAAACACTACCCCCGTCACGAGAAGGCATTGAATAGGACTTCCCTGGCAGAGGCCGTATACGCGTGGCCATGTGAGAGCGTTTGGAGAGGGAGAGCAAACTCTCCCCACTCTCGACCGTACCAGGGCATTTGGGGTCAAGAGACACAAAATTGTTTATCCTATCTGTTCACACGTCACGTAGCTAAAGTAGGAGATTATAGCAACGCTCTTACGATTAGTTTCGATTTCGGTTAGTTTTGGTCAAACTTACTTAACAGACAATGTTATTCGGACAGTAACAATTCGTCTATTTCTTTGTATTATTATGATCATTATCATATATGTATAAACCTTTACGTTTGATCACATGTGATAGCCCACACACACATCTCTCTCTAGCTTAAATATTTCTCGATGAATCATTCTCTTTCCCATGTATATATATGCTCAAATCCTATCAATAGCCTTTGGCTTGCCTAGATGTGGCTTGATTCGATTTGACTATAAACTCACCTCTGTATTCGCTAGCACACAAACATTAGCCTCTCTGCTCTAAATTCCCTCGATGTGATTATAACTTTGTTATCTGTGCTATCCGCTAATAAATTATAGTCGCCGCCTCTTATTGCATTCTGAATTCAAACACTGTTGGGATTTATGTACTAACGGTTATCAAGGTGATTGATTAAAGAAGCTAAGCCACTACAAGATATCACAAAGGTTTCATGTATCGGATGATCTGTCACTGACTAACCTTTGGTCTTCGAATGTGTTTCGTCGCAATTACCGAGATATGTGCCCAAACCTTGCACTCAAATCTTATTAAAAGCCTGGAAGCTTCAGAAACGTAGTATACATTTGTAAATAATCCTGAAAAAGTGTGTTCTGTCATTTTTAAATATTCTACTCAGCTTTAGATCTGAAAGCCCTATCTATGGGAAAAAAATTCTGCGAAGGAAACCACCTGACCGTTGCTGCTACCTTGACGTGGTGATCGGGCTTGCCTATCGTGACGAATCGATCGAGCTATACTGGCTGGAATAATCGTTCCTCGAGGTCCTACTATATCAGACAGGTCGGTTGAAGAGTGGTAAGACCATAAGTAGTAAATCCGAAGTCGTACTGCTGACTGTACAGAGGTGTGACGGCAGTAAGTTGTTTCCTGACGACGAGCATGATAGTGATGCTGCCTTCCCATAAGGAAGGGTGGGGTTAAAAAAGGTCGACCCCAAAAATACACACCTCACCTTATCCCACGCATTTCCATCTTTGGCGAAAAAGTTCCAATAAGTATGGTGTTAACACGGAAAATACCATGTGCTCAGTAGTGACTAGCTTCGTGAAGTAATTCTCGGAGTTCTAATGCGAAGCCGTGACTAGTGGAGCTACTCCGTGTCGGGTAAAAACAGGTATCTACCTCAGTACAATAGTAGAAGGTCGCGCAATTTCATGGATTGGTCGTGGTTAGATACTAACACTGTTGGATGCCGGCTCAGTGGTCTAGTAGGTTGGGCATTCGCGCTCGAGACTGAAGACCCTAGTTTCCGATCCGGCGAGCGGGTTTGTGGATGCACACTGCTGTAGAGTCCCGCAGTAAGACGAAGCGACCATCCAGTGCTTCCAGGTTTTCTCTGGTGGCCTAACTAAAATCGGTTCATGATCTCGATCAATAACTTAAAAATCTCCACAACCCTATTCTGATACTCACATAAAGGTCGTGTATTACCGACCTCAAGCAGTTGTGCCTTAGGCACCGCGGTCACACCTCAGGTCACTAAAACCACCCCTAACCCAATATCTTTCTCAGGTGCCTCCAGAAGAACCCTCCCACGGTGTGGGCAACTGGAAGGGGTAACTGCCTTCATACCTCTAACAGCACAAATTCAAAAATTCACACACGTTCATTTCGATAACCTAATCAATCAGATAAACGATCTTAATCCAATTCCCACTTAGGGATTCAAATGTTATGCTGAACCAATATTTTTGCTGTTATGTCTCAAAGGATATAGTCGATTTATATCCTTTATTTGTTGGATGTCATATTTCGAAGCCCAGTTGAATGTTAGTTCGAAAGACTGATCTGGTAGTTAATATTAAATGTTACTACAATGACACTTCCTCTACGTACGCTATCATGACAGCTAACTTAAAATCATATATTTTTGGGCTTTACATTTTGTACATATATATGTAATTACTTATTTGATAACATAGTAGTTGGCGTCTAGTATTTAAGATCAGAAAGTGAAGTTCAAATCCTCTACTAATTTATGTTCATCATTATTGTCTTCGGTGACAGAATATCAGGCTTCATCTTAATATATCATTCAACATACCAAATGATGCAGGATAATATCCACATACTCCGTACCTTACAATCAATCTAGCGATGATGCAGATCATTCATAAAGGAGCATTTTGCATCTAATGCAAGAAACACACGTCTTGAACATACCTACATTATTACTCAAGGTTTTGAGTAGACTTTGGATTTTATCCAGATCTTCCCAGGAAGGAGATCACATCACATCTTTTTAAAATTGCGTTCGATAAGCTGGAGTGCTTTAAGTAGCTATTTTATACTTTTTAACCAACATTAACAGTAATTCACCTTGCGATAAAAAGCTAAAGTAGTTTTTCATTTTGTTCATTAAAACAAAAAAATTTCTTTTCAGACATACAAATTAATTGATGAAGACAAATTGGATCTTGTTGCTAAGCTTATTTCTATTCTCATACATTTAAGTGTAAGTTAAAATTTTAATGAATTTATAGACTATTCATCATAAAAATAAAATATAGAATTTATCTGATCATCGGTACATGAATCAAATCCCAGCCTGTATTGATGACATTCTCAAAGAGATTAAACATGGTATTCACCCAAATAATTTAAAGTAAGGATATTTGATGAATTTGTTACATGTTTATTGTTTGTATTATGGTGTTTTTTTTTATTAAAAAGAGATTTATGTGACAATTTTTCAACCTATCTATGTATCAATCCGGTTTTTTGAATACCTTCACACATAGTGTACATTTGCTACTCACTCACTCATACTTTCTTCATTGAATAATTGTCAGTCAGTCAGCTACAACGTAAAACCAGGCACATATATGCATCGGTCTAAGTTGCCACACCTCATTAGCACAACAAGATGAACACCGGATTCATAAAAGTAGTTAATTCAGTGGTGCTAATATATAAGGAAAATTGCATATAAGTACATAGTACAGGAAGAAAGAATTAGTCCGTAGGAAAATATGAAGCGATTTTAATCTCATAGTTTAAAGGAAGACAGAGTGTATACACCTACGTCATTGTAATCGATTCTGAACCATGTCACCAAGAGTCTCCAACCATTGGTTACGATAGTCACACAGACCACAACAAAGTAGTCTGCATCTACCAACATGGCTTAGACTAGAAGTTAGTGACTTCAAAGACTGATGCCACGTTTTGGTGTAGCTGACCCTAACTTACTTCCAACCATCCTCAACACTAGTCAGCATTGCGCGTTATGGTAATTGGTGTTTAGACATACGTAACACATGGCCTAACCATCTCAGTCGATAAATAATTGTATTGCTATTTTTTTAAAAATTTTATTACAGATGTTTTGAATCTACAGTGGAAACTTTTATTGGACAAATTATAAATCCAATTACAAATACTGTCTATTCACGAATGTATCAATATCCTATGATATTGAATTCACAAGTTTCAGACAATATTTAATATGTTAAATGTTATTTCTTTTTTTGCGGGAGGGGAAGGAAGGGCTAATTTCTTGTTCTATTTATTTTCATGTTGATTTTGAGTTCATTATTTGTTTGTTTATTTTTATTTAAAAAAAAAAACTATTTATTATTTAAAAGGATCAATTATAAATAGAATACTATCTGATTGTGTAATGTATTTCATAATGGTTATTGTATTTTATTGAACATAATGAGATGTTTCAACAATTAATGGTTTTTAAGTTTTTTTGTCAGTAAAGAAATTGTAGTAAATTCATCATTACATGGTTTTGTATATATAAAAGAGATAATTTTATCATAATTAGGATATGTCTTATGATTAATTCATTTATTAGTCAGTCATATACTTGAACTCCTTTTCATTTACTGTTGTATCAATAGTAATGAAGTCATTTTTAGCTTTTACATAATATCTCTACTAAGTTTAGTAATGTGAATATAAGAATTTGAACTCTATCGATAAAACTAGTTTAATCTTCATACATCCAACAGGTTATCTACTGAATGTCCCGAATTCCACTACCAACTATTCTATAAAACTTGTAAGGAATGGTTATTTTTAAGTAATCCACTCAGGAGCTACAATACCAACAGAGAATAGTCGAGATTCAGTCCTAAATATCAACAATATGAGAGTTCAAACCCATATTAACTAAAAACAATATACCCGTTGATCGAATTAGTGCGTACCCCAACTCACTAGCTTGTTTAAAGCGATATATGGTGGGTTCGAGTATCGACGTAAGCATCAACTTTAGGATGCGAGTACTTCCAACTGACGAGTTGCAAATAACGTGAAACGTGCGTGCTGAATTCCACTGTTTATCTACTCTTTGTTTAGCCAATATCTGGTTCCTTGTCGTTCGTCGGATAATTGAGAGGTTGTGTTTATCAGATGTTCAATGTGTACATAATACCTTTATTGTAACAATTATGAATTAGTCTGTTAGTCCTGTAAGGAGAATTCGAAACTATTGAAGATGTTCCCAGTGTGTCACAATACACAGCATATATTTTATGAATCGGCCAATATGAAATTAAAGGCGTATTCTCGAAGTTCTAGGTTACAATTTAACGCCAATTCAGCGCGTGCATAAATATTTTTGGGTGTTATTGAGAAGGGATATAAAAACTCTACATCATCCTCACTTCAATTTTTGAGGAATTTTCAACTGTCAAGATGCCATGTAGATATGAATCATGTAAAATAACAAAACACTATTTGGTAAGGAAAAAAATATCTTTGATAATATACAAAAATCCATCGAAAAATAATATCACCATGAAGAGAAGTCAGTTAACTGTGACTTTAATAAAAGTTTCTGCTTCTTACGTAAAACATCTTCATTCATCTGTAGACTAGAATCAATATCTTTACCGTGCTTATTGGTGATAGCTTTAGTGTCAAATTGATCTACATCATGAATAAATTTACCAACACCTGTTCGATACACTTGTTTTGCAATTCCTGAAAGTAAATGATAATGATATTTATAAATAGTCATATATTTAGAAGAACAGACGGCAAACTATGGGAAAACTAGTGACAAAATCTATACAGTAGTGTTTAATTGCTTGATTTGTACTCATTTTCTATGTCAACGTTGTTTCCATTTGCTAAATTAGGAGTAACTGGATTTTTGTAGTGATATAATATAAAGCAACAAGTCTTTCTCTTGATTAATACGAATAATTCTTCTGATTGCTAGAATTAGGAGGAGAATCGTCTTTCATTAACACGGATTACATACGGTTATAGGTTTTTGTCATATCAAAAGAGTAAACGTGTCCATAACTATTACTACGATTTCCACACATGTGTGTTATTTGTACATGCGAGGAAGGCTTGCGTCATATGATCGCAGCCACACTTTGCGATCCGATCTTCAGACTAAGCATTATGAATGCAAGCTTTTGGTAAATATGAAGTATATAAATTGTCTGCTACTGGTATAACTTCGTACCAAAGGGATTCTTAAATGGGTTAACGTTACTTGAGTGTGGTTTTGTCGAGCAGGTGGGTTGTGTTCTTTTTCATGAATTAGTTTTTTTTGTTTGATTATCTAGTTGTTGTTTATCATCCCTTCCTCATGTATGTATAAATCGGATTTACTCCAGACCATCCATCAGATTTGGATGGGAAAATGTAGATACATAAAACAAGAGAGATTTCCAGAAATGTAGCGTCCGGGTGAGAAGTCAGTCAGCAACTGTGTTGCGATAGATCCAGTCTGTACACTAACAAGAACTCAACAATCCAATTACGAAATTGCTTCCAGCTAATGGTATTAATATCGCTTTTCCTAGTCAAAACCATTACCACACAGAGCTGTTTCGCTCCATGGTGATTGGAACTCGAAGTTAGGCTATTTACTGAGGGTTTATCAGTTTTATTCCCACATAAATTTTGTTTTGGTGGGAATTTAAGTGAAACACTGGCTCACTGAATACTGAAGAAAGCTAATCATCAAAAGCTAGAAATTATTTCTGGAACTTTCACGCCAAGTTTTATTTTACCCTTACAAAAATAACATTAGTCCCCACTACTACGGTATATACCAACGGTGATTGCTTTGCTTAAAACTCCTATCCAAAACTTCCGATCACGACACGAGAAAAAGTAGTCAGTGTATCTTACATTATTCGTAAAAAACTCAAATGATTGTATGTCACGTCTTTTGTGAGCTGTGAGTGGTTCGCTGGCGAAGATAGGAAGGCCGGTTCTACGATTTGTATCAAGTCTTTATACAACTTCAATTTTTACTCTATATACACTGTGTGAGCTACCTATACTTTGAGTGAATAAATTATTCTTCTCCGTAATCTTGTTTTCAATCTCTGGTTGTAAATCGTGTATCCGTGTACAATGTGATCTAGTCTAATAGTATAATAATTTGGTATGGTGGACTAAGGTGCCCAGCCAATTATCTTGCATACTGTACATACATATTAATAGATAGCGAACAATTTACTTGTTCTTTTATAGCAGTTACAATATTGAGTAACAGGTATATAATTAATTAGCAGTTCGTTATGAGTAGTAACAGAGATATCAACAGTTGGTGAGTTGAATGGAAGCTTATATTAGGACAAACACACGTTAAAAATATAAACTGAATCACAGGAGAACAGTCCCCGAAATGTTATCTTTTTCCATTAACTCGACAATTTACAACAATTATGTGTAAGATCGGAGTATTATTCTTCAATATCCGTATTAATAGTTTAAAGCTGGCCATTTGGCTAAACAAGAAAATAATCGCGCCTTTAGAATTAACAACTCAGAATACAAGTAAACGGCTATGTGCTTCTTATCACTGCTAATTACAAGAGTCCTCTAGCATTTTGCGACTATTGACTGTTTTTTTTCTACTAAAACTCCATTGACAATAAGCGGAAAACTATACTATATGAATGACGGCTAAATGGCGATAGACCAAACACAGCAACTGATTTTATCTATTTTAGTAACTAAAGAGCATCGAATTGTGAATATCATATGAGAATAACAGTTTTAGTAGCCTAACACATCTTCGGCGCAGTAACACTTACCATCTTGTTTGTTGCGTTTAGCACGTTCAGCAGCTTCCAGAGCTTCCTCCTCCCGGCGATTACCCGGCTTCGGATGTACGTTTTTATCAGCGTTATCGGTGTTTATTTCTTCACTGTAATTAGCACGTTCTTTACTTAACATTTCATCAACATCCTTGAATGGATCGACGTAAACTTCACAATTTATGATTTGTATATCTTCCTAATTAAAAATAAGATATAACCAAAAGACAGTATCTGTTCATCCAATCAGAAAAGTTGAAATGATGGGTAATTAGCAATATATTAAACAGATATGATTACACAGAGCTATACTAAGTTTTTCACTAAATAAAAAATCTCACAACTCCTTGTGCTCTTTCCTCAGAGTAAGTTTTTGTATGCAAGGCAGTGATACTGTTCATTTGCGAAAACCGGACGAGGTAGAAAGATGTTTGAGATGTATCAACAAAACTTCTGGAAAACATGAGTACATTTTTGATACCCAACAATAGTTACACACGTAAATCTGAAAAAATGTCCGATCACGTTGATTCCAAAGTTTTTTATTAGTATTTTATATTGAAACATGACGTTTCGTTGGGACTTATGCTACCTGCAAATGTGTGACTGAGTATTGAACTGAGGTGAAATGCTTTCTGAGACAAGAATAATTGTTATTTTTTCTAAACAAAGATGGATAGTAGGTAACAGTGGAATCCAAGACGCGCATTTCGACCTGTTCGGGACTCGTCGGCTGGATGTACCTACATCCCATAATTGATGATCAACCCGAGACTCGAACCCAGTATAAGAGACTGATCAACTGCATCAATGGGAAGATTCAAACAAATGCAAAACATGAATCGCTACCATTGTTGATGTTTCTACTGTAAATTCTTTCCTAGCATTAATGAACTATCATTTTTAAAAGCCCTTGAAACTAGCGACAATGTAGTACCCCCCTTGCTTTTCCCATCATCAAATAGTTTAAAGCTCCTTGCAACTTTTATTGTCGATTGTGCAAAGTGTATATGTTATATTCTAACGAAGAATAAATGAATGGTAACCAACAGGAATTATTTATGGACCGTTATCATATATATTCTTATTGTATAACGATTAAGTTACTACGTTATATGTATATTCATATTCCTTTTATTATAAACCTTTATTTGACCTATTGACTACTATCATACGATTTACTATTCTTAAGTTATTCCCTATTTATTAGTAACAATCTCACAATCGCAGACAATTTTTGGCTTGATCTTGTATAATTGTTATTTTCTATTTTATGGTATGATGTGATCTGGTTTGTTTGTATATAAACTAAGTATGTCTGAAATATTACTTATATTTCAGATATATATATATATATATATATATATATATATATATATATATATATATATATATATATATATATATATATTGGCGTTCTGTACTGAACGGGCTGGGTTCGAAGAGAAGCTACTATCCCGGAGGTCCAGTAAGAATTGTAGGATGCTTGTATTGGTTTATGCGTCATTTGTCCGGTCAATAAATCAGTGTTATAATTGGCGACATTATCACATGACATATTAACAAGTGCAAAAGTCATAATAGTATAGTTAACGATGAGTTTGCTAGCCACTGATTGTACAGTAGATAATACATTACTTAAATCATATACATTTATTCGTGGTGACTATATGAATAAACGTTTTCTATTGAGGACTTTGACAATTTTATTTAAAAAGAGTTTAATCACTTTGGGTAGAACTGTAAACCAGCAATTTGATCCATTGATTTAAGCCTGATAGATTTCAGTTTCGAAAGTTGAATAGTATCTTTCTGTTTTTTTTGCAGCAAGTATAACCTAAAGTGCTAAATTTATGTTGAACCACCTAGTTATTTTATGCGCAATTACAGTAATCATCGATATTTTTAGTTTTCATACAATAAAGTATACAAGTGAGTTGCTAGTTGGAGGTAGTCGACAGGAAGCCCTGAACCTGTGTTTCGTGCTATTTTGGTACTCGTCAGCAAGGTATACCTATAATCTTGAGGGAACTGATATCCCTTGTGTTATATCCGAGCGGAGATTAAATCACGAGTAACTTCTGAGACATATTAATTGACTAATATTATTTATACATTCTTATGGTATAACTATTCAATAATTAGATTAGGTATATTTATATTCCTCTTATTATAAGCTTTATTTTGACCTATAATTTATTATTGTATGATTTACTGTTCTTAAGCTATGTTCAGTTTATTAACTACTGCCTCCCACGTTCACAGCCACTTTTTGGCTTTATTGTGTACAAATGTTATTTCCTATTTTATGATGCGTTGTGGTCTGTTTGATTGATATATATGCCCAGTATGTCTGAAATAAAATATTCGATTTGCATATTGGAAGCTGGTATTTGGTGTTCTGGACTCAAGTGAACGGTCTAGGCGGACATAGGACCAATAAGGACGCTAGGCTGCTCATACCGGTCGAACGTCATTGGTTTGGTGGATGAATCACGTGCTAAAACGTCGGACATAAAGTCACAACACCCTGATGGATTAAATCCCGTGTCAACCAGCTTCACAGGTAGAGACGTTACCATTGGGCTATCCGGGCCGCGACTGGCCTCCTGTAGGACTGAGATTTATTCACAAATGACTGATCACTGACTGGTGGATCAGTATCATGTGTGTCAGATCCTATCGACCAAAATAGCACGAAACCTATGCTCAGGGTTTCCTGTCGACTACCTCCGACCACCACCTCATCCTAACATAATGCACGCAATGTCCAGTCACATAGACTAGTGGCCACATTGCAACTCGGTCGACAGGATTCGATCTGCACTAAGAAGGACCTGACACATATGACATTGATCACCACCCAGTAATCAATCAATTTTAAAGTAGACAAGTACTAAACAACAAAATATCATAAATAAAATTAATATACTCCACCTACCAAAGGTCGATCATCTTTATCGGTTTCCATCATTTCAATTTTTCCCAAGAAATCTAAACCTCCAACGACCCTAAATTTTAATTATAATATATATACGATCAGTGTTACGGGACATACTTGCCAAATACAGTATGCTTACGATCCAAATGCTTGCACTTTCGGAAAGTAATAAAGCTGAAAAAATATTTTGAATAAAATAAATGCACAATTTCTACTTACAACTGAGATCGATTAGTATTCGGTCCAGAATTAGCCATAGATACAATACCACGTGTATCATGACTTAAATTAGGAACGAACTCGTCTGCAAAAGATCCACCCCATGCTGAATCACCACCAAACCCAGTGCCACTTGGATCACCTCCCTGAACCTAAAAACAACACCATAATGAACTTTATTCACAAACAATAAACTGCACATACAATGAAGTAGCGAATTAGTCTATGAAAACTTGTATCATTATAGTAACCTGTAGAACAATGACGTAGGAAATTTTCACACGTTTTGGGGACCAAATCGCAATGCAACTCAAGGTTTAACTTTCCGTGTGATGTAACCAAACTGACGTAGCCTTTCTTTTTCACATATTTGTATCGGACTATATCATCTTCGAGAATCGCTAAAATTGGAACATATCAGTTTTATCAGTTAAGTGAATTTTAAAACAAACCCGGTTCAATTTTTGTTACTGGTTCCATAACAGTTGACGTAAGTGAAGCCGCTGCTCGACCAGTTGAATAAGTAGCCTAAGAGAATGGATTAAGAGGTAACTGGTAACAATAAAAGTGTGCTTTTTTACTGTATTAAAAACGTCACGCTTTTTTCCTGTGTCTAGTGAAGTTTTCCTAGTTGAATACATATAGTCTGGTACTGAGATTTCTTTCGGCAATTCAGCTAAAGTTTCTTTGGTTTCTTGATTTAAGGAACGTATAACTACTACATTGCCTTCATCTAAACAAAATATCATGGTGAATTGATTAATAATGAATAAAATTATCTTGACGAACTTTGCTGTTCTTCTTTATTTTTCACATGATAAAAAGCGGAAATATTAAACTTTTCCAGTTGTGTAGGATCTTGTATTGTGATGACATCATCTTTTGTAAATGATTCAGAATTGAGTAAGTCAAGAAAATTATTCGCCTTTAAATTCAAACGTTGAACAGCCTAGAAGTATATGTGTAAGTATATTTAGTTACTAAAATAAATTCAAAATCAACATTACATCAAAAGAGTATACATTCCCCGTTGGCTTAATTGCAACAATGTGTGTATTTTCATTAAATACCTTGAATGTTACAGGGCAATGAAATTTCCCATCAGAATTTCGATGAAAATTTAACTTAATTAATTCACTCATTTTCATTTTCTACAAAAAAGAGGGAAAACAATTAGGAAAAAGTACTGTTATGGAAGGTTGATTTACTTACCAACCCAGTAACAGGATTAATACCATACTTTTTCAAAAACGGTAAAATATTCCTGTATATTACATTTCAATTTTTTTTATTGACTTACTCTAAGTCGAAAATTATTCCCTCTTTTGTACAATATGGGTTTAAAAAGGGTTGAAAGGAGATGCTTAAGTGAAAAAAAACCAATAGTGGTTAACGAAATAGTCTGTAAGACAAATTTCCTACTCACCTGCAGCAGTGAAATGGAAGACGTTTAAATTGTCTACCACTCTCAGTAGCACGTTTTCCACCATACAATGTACTCCACTCTGTACATGTAATATAACTTCGTTACACATGTGTACAGTTAAATAATTATAAAGACAACTTACAGTTTATCTTTCTGATGCTGTTTTTTGCCCATTATAAACAGTTACTAACCACTTGGAGGAATGTGAATAGCCAATAACAATCTAAAACTGAAATGAAATACAAAAACGTAGGACGTCACATAATAGTTCACTGGATCAAGATGCCAAAAAAGCTATAAAAGTCATGAAGTGGAAACGAGCAAAGATTTAAAACTAACAAGGATAAAACGAGACAAGAAGTGGACGCCTAGTTATAACATCATGATCAGATGAGTAAAGGAAGGATTTGCGCGATCCAACCTATTTGACTTTGAATCACAATACTTAGGTTTGCTTGAACACTAACACGAACCACATTGGGGATGCAGTCAGAGCAAATGCAACTCTTCATTTTTTACGAAAACGGCTTGGTGCTATCACCCCAAAATTATTTCTAGCACTATAAAACATTCGCACGACTTAAGCTCGAAGTTTGTTACGTCAGTGCATTCTCACTCTGGAAAAGATGTCTATTCGAATAAATGAAGAGAAGGGGCAAGAAAGCGGGTGGTAGGATTGAGGAGCAAATCTTACGAAGGTAGACTTCAACACGTTGAATTATTCTCGTTGAGCTGCAGGAAGACAAGAGGTGACCCGATGATGGAATAAGGAATAGTAAATATGCCAAGCAACATCAACATAAGCATACTACCAAAACCTCATCACCACGGTCCGCCAGGCAACCACCGAAAAATTGCATACCAAAGAAAACAAAATCAAGCAGAAAATTACTCTTCCTCATTAAGGGTTGAATTTATTTGGATTGCTCTCCTAGCCGAGGTGACTAGAGCCTCCTCGTGTGATAGTTTCAAGAGTGTTTACAACCACGTGCACACTCATGGATTACTACTCCCCACTCGGAATGGGTGTACCCAAGACATGTCTAACCCATTTGCCATTATTACTACCACATGTTATAGGCTGATGGCAGAAATAAATCAGCCTATTCCTATCTCATAACTTACTATGTTTACTTGTTGTATTTACACTTCTGTTTGTTCATGTTTTTGTCAATAATTTGTTTAATTACTGCTTCGAATTATTTTTCTCTTTTTCTTCTTCCGGAAAAAGTTCCCTTTTCAATGCTTTGCACACTACAATTAAGCAAATTCTAGTAATGTGATGACTGCTGGTTTCAGACCTTATCAGCCTCAGACAATCGCACTCAGATTACAGGATGCATAAACCCACAGATAACTACGCAACTAACCGAAACCAGTGTAATCAAGTGGCAGAGCCAAGCCCCTTCAAGTAAATATCACTAACAGACCTAGAACCGTAGCTAAAAAACGAGAAGAGAGTACAAAGACAACAAAGCAAACACGACGTTGTCACAAAGGTATTGAGTATGAGGTCGAATTTCAGCGAAAATTATGGGTCGTGACGTATATAGTTTAATTATATTATGTTGAAATATAAAGAGAAAATACCCATTACACAAAAAATTTGAAAGATTAATGTGGCAGAATCACAGAATTTTGCCAAAGGTAGTGACAAGTCGAAGGTATTTTGTGAAAGATGTCCGTGACCCTTGAGAATTATGTAGATCCCAAAATTGGTAAAATCGAAGCACTAAACAGTAGTTTGTAAGAATTTTCCTAGTTTGAAGATCTTGGGTAAGTTCAAGAATAATTTTACCAGAAACTCCTAGACCTGTGGAAGAAATGCAACTAATAACCCTCATAACCGTCAAAATATTTGCTAAATTCAAGAGAAAAGTGCAGATCTAAAATAAAATTAGGTTCTTGCAGCATGTCTCAAATTTTATTCAAAACTGGTCATTTTTGTCTCAAAGTTTGTAGATTGTGCACATATGATATGCAAACCGGTCTTTACACGAGTAATAAGCATGTGTCAAGCGTTTTAGAAAGAGAGGTAAAAGTCGGAATGAAATTATACCATATAAATTTACTAATATAGACCATGAAATAGACAATGTAGTTACGCACCCTTTGAAGTGCGCGCAGTCGTCTTCAATTTCCAAACTTTAGTCTTCAGGAGTAAGGATAGGAAGTTTATTGACTTATATTGGTTCATGCCGTTTGTAACACTGTAGAAGTCCAGACTCGTTTTGAATATATCAGCAGAAGGTGCTGATATCACGTATTCTGTTAGAGAATTCTAGTAATCAATATCAGAAGGCCTTTTGCGGATATTATTATTAATTTCAAAAGTTAAGAACATGAGTCAATTGAACCTAAACAACCATGGAAAATCTGGAAACTTTGGATGGTCGTTTTGTTTTATTGTGAGCTTCCTCAATTTCGTGGATTGGTTGAAGTTACACTTTCACACCGTTGGATGCCGGCTCAGTGGTCCGTCCATTGGTTAAACGCTCGCGCGCGAGACTGAGAAGTCCTGGGTTTAAATCTCACAAGGCGGGATCGTGGAAGGGCACTGCTGAGGGGTCGCAAAGTAGGATGAGACGACCGTCCAGTGCTTCCAGGTTTTCCATGGTGACCTAGCTTCATTTGACACATGATCTCAACTATTGAAATTATAATATTGGACTACTCGGTGCGAGAAATGAAACTCCAGAGGTAGATGATGTGATCTTCTTGTTTGAATTTTCTTTAAATTTCCTCTCAAACGATCAGTCCTAAACAAAGGGAAAAGATAGGTCATAATAATACCAAGGTGTTATATCTAGGTCATCGTTCAGTAAACGATGAGCCAATATTAGATCACTCCATATTCTACAAAAATTACTTGAGGTGTTTCATTCTGTCTTCATAGAGCAGGCCAGATAGACCTTTTACCATCTTAGCACCTCTTTTTTGAACTCGTTCCGGTATATCTGTTTCATACTTGAAACAACAACTAGCTGCTTGATTCCCATGTTTCGAAAGTGGTCGCACGAAAGTCTGGTATAATGATCTAAATATTTCATCATCCAAATGCTGGAAAGACCTACGAATAGACCATAATACCCCATAGCCTTTTGCAGCAGCAGCCTCACAGTGACTAATGGTTTTGAGATCACTGCTTATTATGACTCTTAAATCTTTATAGTTTCTCACTTTGTGTAGCCCTCATTCACACATAGTATAGTGATACGAATCATCATAATTATTTAATTGCATCACCACGCTCTTCTTAGGATTCATTTCTGGTGACCACCTGTCCATCCATGCCACCAATGAGCTGAGATCATCCAGTAATGGTATTCTACCTGACAAACTGTGTATGGGTCTGCAAATCTTTATGTCATCGGCAAAGTGTAGAACGGATGGTTTTGCAATAGTTTGTAATTCATGTACATAAAGTAAAAAGAGAGTAAGACCGAGGATTGTGCCTTGCGGATGAGCAGAATAAGCACACTGTTTACTTTTTGAGTCCTCAGTAGTAACAGAACGTTTATAATCACGAGAATCACATTCTTTTTGAACATTTTGGTTTCTCTTTGTCATTGGTTTGGTATTTGGGAGGTTTTGCTCCGAGAACCTACAAAATGAAGATTTGTTTTGTAATTATTATAATTATTGTTGTTAGAACGACATTTGGGTCGACTATTTGTGAATCGCGAATAAACTTTGGTATCTAATTGGAATTTGGTTCTATTGTAATTTGGGGTACGCGAATTGCAAATAGAACGACATACCGTACTTCAATAAAGGGAACGAGCAAAAACTTGGACGTAGCACAGGGTCCTTGATTGCACAGTGGTTCCCAAAAAACCTGTAGGTGATTGGACCCACGTTAACAGAGCCAAAATAACCAGGCGGTGCCATCTAAGCCGAACATCTCAAGTGTTGTGCGGAAATCAACTATTGATTTGGTCGCACAGTCTACCCCTAGGAATTTCAGTCCGGTCATCATAGAGCCTAAGATTCGGAAACTTGCTTCGACCTTCAAACAACAAGGTGCTGAACTTGAACGCACCGGAAAACCTGAGAAAATAATAACGGTTCGTCATGACACTCTCAAAATCATGAACCTCAGAGACAACCCTAACTTTCCTCTCAGTTCGCAGTACAAAAATGACATGGTGCTCTGGGGTGAATTGAACAAGAAACTTGAACTTCCTAGAATAGAGCCTTTGAAAGTCACACGGCTCACTCGGGAAAAAGGAATCAAAATCATCCGAGGCTACTTCGTGTTTCACTTAAGAATGCTACCGACGTAGAGGATATTCAGCTAGCTAGCCATATACTGGAATCCGATGGGAATGTAAGAATACTGCCCGACATACCGTATTCTGAGTGTACTCTCATCCAGGACGTCCCAAAAGAATCTAGCGCGTTTTTTTGCGGAAGAAAAATAATTATGCAAGGTATATCGGAAAGCATGGACCCTAGTCAAACGAACTCTGATATTAAGAAATGAAATTTCATGGAGCAATCCTTGAGGCTCAAAAATATACTGACTCAACATGTGACGAGATTAGCCAAGAAGGACGGCTATTCTAAACTTTGGCTAATGAGGATAACTGTTCCATCCTCCCATATGACGGCTGCAACTCTGGAAGCATTTTGTGCCAATAGGTGCCAACTGAAATCCATATGCACCCGGATAGGCCATACGACGCCAGGAATAAGCACAAAGGCAAGTTAGAGCTGATCATTCCGCTTGTGGACTGTCTTGGTAATAAAAAAAGTGCACAATACAGGGATTGTCAACTTCGAATACCTTGTATAGGTAGGCTACCTGTCCATTCACATAAGGCTCATACAGAAAAACAGGAAGAAGTAGATCAAGCCTTTCAAGTCGAAAGCATAAACAGCTTATACATGAACGCCGTCACTTTACCAAATAAAATGGATTAACTACGTGATCTTAGCAATGCTAATAATGCTCATCTGATAGGAGTATATTAAACGTGGATATCTTCTCAGTTTACGAACTAGGAGCTAGCAATACCTGCGATGTCTTAGTTTCGCAACAACAGAACAACGGGGATTGAGGGTGGAGTAGCCATATGTTTACGGTCCTGGCTGGAGGTACACCAAGTTCACAGCCAAGGGTTTATCAATCTTGATGAATCCGTATGGTGCTCAGTAAGATTGTCCACCACTTTGGGGTGCCTAGTCAGGGTTGTAGTGGCATCGGATTCACTCATATCCTGATTCTAGGGAACCTCAATCTTCTTGAAGTCAATTTCGTGGAACACACGTATATTGGAGGTGAAAATTCAGTTGAAGCTCGGTTCTTCAGCCTCATAGAGGATCTGGGATTATTCGAATATATGAAGTCGGCAACATGACAGTCGGATGCCATCGCGCTTAGAATGGGTATTTACAAACGAAGAATTCCTAGTTGTCAACCTCTCAATTATGGCTACCATGGGGAGAAGCAATCACACCGTCATAGCCTCCAGTTTCATCAGCAAAGTTGAGCTAAGACATCCCACTAAACGGTTCGATGTGTCAGCTCTACATGACTATCTACAACAGGTGGATTGGGGTGTTCACCCTCAACTTGATGTGGATGCTCATTGGAATTTCTTACTGCACACGCTCTTTGTACTGCGAAGCAGTCAGCTGCTCAAACGGTCCTGAAAATCCACAAGCAACCTACAATCATCAAGAACCACACTCTTCGTCTGCTAAGTCGCAAAAGGCACTGTTGGTAGGAATACAAACGAACTGGTAACAACGGCGCGTACAGGCAATACAAACATATGAGGAACATATGCACGAATACTATAAGAAAAGACGGGCTTCAATACCAGATAAAACTTGTCAACATATTCGCCTCCAATCCGAAAGGCTTGTTCGATTGTGCAGCCCCTCTTCGTCAAGCCAAAACTGGATTTTCCGAACAGCTAGGTTCTGATGGACCGACCAATAACGACGGTGACGGCGCTAACTTTTTGGCTGAACAATACTCTTGGACATTTCAACCGACCCACATTAACTATATTGAGGAAAGCTTCATCTGCAACTGCACAAGGATTTGCGAAGTGAACCTGAGCTCTGACTTGGTGTACCGGATAATGCAGCACCTAAGAAAAGACACTTCTCTTGGCTCAGATATGGTTCATTCTGCTGTACCGAGGGAAGCAGCTTCAATCTTGGCAACACCGCTTAGCGTGATATTCTTACACTCGCTAAGCCGAGGCAAACTACCGGAAATTTGAAAACTGGCTCACACCCCGCCAATTTTCAAAAGAGTTCAAAGCAGCGAACTGACTGGTGGCCTTCATCTCTAGTGGCTTACAGTAGCCTTACCACTTATGGACATCTCCTTAAACGCCTACCTAAGCTTAGCTTCAACACAAACATAAGGTGTAACACCCAGGAATCTGAGACAAAACACTGCAGAACGGACTGTAGGCCTGACTTTTACTCCTTACGAGTTGTCCAATGCCGGGATTCGCTGCCGGCTGAACTAGTCCAAGCTAATTCTCTTGAGTCCTTTAAGAGGAAACTTGATCTATTCTTAAGGACTAAGGATAACTTCTTATTACGATTTATCAATTTCTTCTTTTCCTCTATTATCTTTAAAATTACTTGTTTTCTGCCTGGAGGTACCACTGCTAATAGACTTGAAAACCCGTTAAGCGAAAGCTTACAATAACTGGTTCTGTATAGTTCTAAGCCAGTAGAGTTTCCTGACCGTTTTAGTTATCCATGGTGGCGACAATGGGCTGCGGTAAAGGATCGGAATATTCCTGTGGATGTGATTTTCATGGATCTAAGCAAGGCCTTCAACAAGGTTTCCCACTCTGGTCTTAAATTCAAACTGGAACGTTTTGGAATCCATTATACAGTCGTCGATCGGATAAGTAACTTTCTCCATGACAGGAGACAAAGGGTAAGGGTTAATGGGGCTCTGTCCTCGTGGGTACCTGTAAAAAGTGGGGTTCCCCAAGGTACAATCCTGGGTCCTCTTCTCTTTTTACTTTATGTAAATGAATTGCCAACTGTAGCAAAATCATCCGTTCTACTCTTCGCTGATGACATAAAGATTTGGAGACCCATATATAGTATGTCAGACAGAATAGTATTACAGGACGATCTTAGCTCATTGGTGGCATGGTTAGATAGGTGGTCACTAGAAGTAAATCCTAATAAGAGTGTAGTGATGCAGTTAAATAACTTTTATGAATCATATGACTATGCACTACGTGGATTCGTGCCACCCAAAGCAAGAAACTATAAAGATTTAGGAGTCATATTAAGCAATGATCTCAAAACGACCAGTCACTGTAAGGCTGCTGCAAAAGGCTATAGGGTATTATGGTCTTTCCAGCATTCAGATGATGAAATGTTCCGATTATTATACCCGATTTACGTGTGACCGCATTTAGAATATGGGATTCAAGCAGAGAGTCCTTGCTTCAAGTATGAAGCAGACATGCTGGAAAGAGTCCAACGACGAGGTACTAAGATGGTACAAGGTTTATCTGTCCTATCTTACGAAGACAGACTGAGACATTTTAACTTATTCCCGTTATCTTACCGTAGAATAAGGGGTGATATAATATTGGCCTATCGTATACTCAACGATGACCTTGGTATTAACATGTCTTATCTCTTGCTTCCGTCTAGGACCGATCATTTGAGAGGACATTCGAAGAAAGTTCAAAAACCGAGATCAAACCGTTTACGTCTGGAGTTCCGTTTCTCGCACCGAGTAGTGAATTAATGGAATACTCTGACGGAACACGTAATATCAGCACTGTCTGTTAATATATTCAAAACGAGATTGGACCTCCACAGTATTACAAACTGCAATGTTTAATATAGGTCGACAGACCTCCTATCCTTATTACTGAAGACTGAAGCCTGAAGCTCAATCTTATAACTTACCAATATTTTCTTTTTTTAGTCGTTAAATATACTTAGTTTCTTATCTAGAAGCATCCGTTACTAGCTATCAATAGATACGGAAGCCAGTTAAGCAAAGGGCAGTGATTTTTGTACTTGTTGTGATTATACTTGCTTTGGGTACTTATTGCACTAAAAGGCATTCTTGGTCTACTTTAGTTAAGAGTACTTTGGTTAAAGTTTGAAATTTTTTGATAAATTTTGTCCTGGGTACATTTTTTTACACTTGACTAACACTTGTGTTCACATTGTGATCATTTATTGTTTTTAAACCTCTTAAATCGAATTACAATGGTTGGTAAGACTCACAAATGTGGGCAACCAAATTGTTTGTTCTCCGTTGAGGAGGGAATGCAGTGTGACGATTGTAGAAAGTGGTACCACAAAACGTGTACACGACAAAGTCCGACGGCTTACAAAAGATGCTCGAAGCCTAACTCGCATTGGCTTTGTATGTTCTGCTGTACGGATAAAGAGGTACTAATTCAGGAGGCTATGGGCCTATTGGCTTTGGCCTGCAAGAAAAACGATGGCGGAAGCAATGATAATAAGAAAACTGACTGAGAAGAATGCGTCAGTGTAGTAAGTGCTGCTAATGGACCCGTTAAACACCTGACTGTGGTTGACAGGAACGTGAAATCTCCGTTGACATTAACGAGGAATGAAGTGCCGGTTGATATTGACATCGGCAGTCATACACCTCTAGTCAAAATAGAAGATTCGGATAAAACTGTCACCGTTCCACGTAGTCCAGGTGTGGTTGTTCTGAGTGGCGACAAATGGACTTCGTTAAGAAAGAAAAAAATAAGAAGAAAAAGGCTGTAGGCAAAACGCAGCTGGTCAGCAAGACATTAGGAGGGATGTTATCAGAAGAAAAATCCTCATCGCTTGACAAGACAGATCTCTCTGATAGATCAGTCATTTTTCATAAGATAAGAGAATCTTCAGATACTGAACCAAAGGCAAGATTTGAACATGATCTCAATCATGTTAAGATATCAATAAGTAAACTACTCCCAGATACAGTTTCAGGAGTTAGTATTTGTAAGCTTTATAGAATAGGAAAAAAGATGGATTCCGAAAGTCCTCCAAAAAACCGCCTCCTGAAGGTTAAATTCAACACGGTGGAAGAAAGGAACCTGATTCTAAGTAATTCACGTAAACTGATTGGATTCGGAATATATGTAAATGAGGATCTCAGCCTAGCAGATCGTATTAAGAGACGAGCTGCAGAAGCGGAAATAAATGAACGTCGCCAAAACGTGGAACGAAACCTTGTTCTTAAGTGTTTTCAAGTTGTAAAAGTTCAGAACAAAACGATCCCCAAGCCACTCCGGGTGGCAAGGGAAAGCTCTTCACAGACTTAAAAGTGTGCTACACAAATGCTCGCAGCCTAATAAATAAAATTGCGGAGCTCAAGTCAGTGGTGGATAAGGAAAAACCGAACGTTATCGCTGTCTCGGAAACTTGGTTAATGTCAGAAGTATTAGATAGTGAAATCCAGTTGACTGGTTTCATGACCAGTGGGGCTGATAGATTAAACCGAAGGGGAGGCGGGGTTATTCTGTACACGAAAAAGTACCCAGTAGCACATGTTTCAGGGACATGTGAACTGGTGAGATGTAAGTTGAAATGCCGATGGCAAGATATTGAATTAGTTGTAGGATATCGCAGTCCAGAATGTGTAGCAGATGATTTTCTCCTAAGTAAACTTAAGTCCTGGTGTGACAACGGTAAATGTCTTGTAGTAGGCGACTTTGATGCACCACACATAAACTGGGTTAACTTAGAAGTAGGGTCAGCCATATCGTCTTTCGACTCCAAACTATTAGAAACCTCGATTGGACTAGAATTATTCCAACACATTAGAGATCCCACAAGGTACGACATAAGAAACTCTTCCTCTCTTTTAGATTTAGTCTTCACGCACGGTGATGACGTTGGTCAAATGGCTTTTCTCCCACCACTTGAGAGAAGTGACTATGCAGTCATCTTATTCAAATTCATGGGTGAGATTGCTTGTCAAACAGTTTCACCGGCCCATCCCAACATATGGAGAGCAGATATGCAGGCAATTAACTCCGCAGCATCGGCTGAAAACTGAGAAATTTACTCAAAGGCATCAGTACAAAAGGCATGGACTCTATTCAGGCAGTTATACAATCGGGTAACTCAACCATACATACCCTGGACTGTCCCAAAGAAAAAGAAGCACAGACATACCTGGATAGGACGGGATATTCGACGTTTACTAAGACAAAAGAAGAAATGCTGGGACGTTGCCATCTGCCTTGGTACAGCAGGTACGATGAAACGCTACAGATCGATAAGAAACTAGTGTATAAAGAAAATTCGGGAAGCGCAAAGAAAATATTAAATGCAGCTGGCACAATCTGCACTCCAGCAGCCCAAGAGGATATTCTCGTACATAAACTACAGAACAAGGATTCATCATTGGATTCCCAACCTAATGAAAGTAGGAAGTGAATCTGAAATGATAGAGGAAGATCAGGAAAAAGCAGAGGTTATGGCTGACTATTTTGGGGCAGTATTCACTCAGGAACCTTCTCTAGAGAAAGAACCAGACCCAATTACAGAGTCAATAGACCAGCTGCTCACCGTGGACTTCGACCAAAATGATGTGCTTAAGGCTCTTAGCACCCTAGACATGGAGAAGTCAACAGAACCAGATGAACTACACCCCAAAAATCTTGAGACATATTGCCCAAAATATCGCGGCCCCACTGACTGTGATATTCAAAATGTCACTTGACCAAGGTGTGTTACCTATGGACTGGAAGGACGCAATCGTCACTCCCATATATAAAACAGGTCCACGAAAATTTCCATCGAATTACAGACCCTTAAGCCTCACCAGTGTTGTAATTAAAATACTGGAAAGAATAATCAAACGGACCATAACGGCATTTATGGAAACCAATAACTTGCTGAACATGGCACAACATGGTTTTAGAAAGGGTCTATCCTGTACGACGAACCTCCTTATAGCAAGGGAATTCTGGATCAATGCGCTAGACAACGGAAACTCAGTGGATGTTTTATGCATAGATTTCAGTAAGGCTTTTGACAAAGTGCCAACTAATAGATTGCTATTGAAGTTAGAAATCCTTGGTATTGCCGGACCTCTTTTAAAATGGATTAACGATTTCCTAGTAGTTCGTAGGCAAAAAGTAAGAATAAATTCCAAGTGCTTCTTCTGGAGACCAGTACTTAGTGGAGTACCTCAAGGTTCCGTCTTAGGTTCTTTACTTTTTATAATGTACGTTAATGATCTTACAAGTATAGTACAGTCTCCAATGTTGTTATACGCTGACAATGTAAAAATTTGGCGAGTAATAACTGGAGACAAAACGCGTTTACTCTTCAGGCAGACTTAAATAATATGGTTAACTGGTCTAAAGAGTGGCTGATATCTATCAACGCGGAAAAGTGTGTCTACATGCACTTGGGGGATTCCAAGGGTAATACATACAACATAGGGGATGTGTCATTACCCGTAGTTCGGTCTCATAAGGATCTAGGAGTGACAGTGAGTAATGGTCTTAAGACGACGGCTCATTGCCGGGAGGTTGCAGGCAAGAGGTTTCGAACCCTCTGGGCTTTAAAAAGGACATTCACTAAGTTAGATACTACAATGTTCACCACAGTATACACATCCTTAGTGAGAACTTACCTAAAGAAATGCGCTCAGGTTGCAAGCCCCTGTTTAAAAGGTGACTCGGACATACTAGAAAAAGTAGAGGGGGCAGCTACCCGTGCAATTCCGGAATTCCGGGGTTTATCATACAAAGAGCGGCTTGAAAAGCTGGACTTCTTTACTCTGTCCTATCGCAGACTAAGGGGAGATCTAATTTTGATGTACAGAATACTGAGAAATGATTTCGGACCTAACTCATCCTCTCTCTTTCTTCCCACTAGATCGAGACACCTCATAGGACATAGCAGGCAAGTAGAAAAGCCAAGAACGAACAAAATACCCGTGGCATACATGCTTTCACACTGCGTCATCATTACTTTGAACCTGCTGCCGGAAGCAGTGGTGTCCTCACCTTCAATTGTCTCTTTCAAGAGAAGACTGGACACTCACAGAAGCACACTAGAAAAGGAATAATATAGGCCGTAGGCCTTCTGTCCTTACTACACAAATCTTAAATCTGAATCTGAACAGCTTATTCTGTTCCGTCCAAAGCCATTTGAACCGTTTGAACTCAAGGTCTAGGTCAAGCCGCTAGATTTTATTTACTCGGAAGGATGGTTTTCGAGTCGATTGTTGTAGAACTCATCAATAGGTACTTAGGCTCATATATAGAAGCACTGAATGCATCTCAACTAAAAATTGGTCTTCTCGGAGGTGGGTTTAGTTTTGTCTAATTCATTCAATTCAGGAAATGCTCAGCTTGACAACTTGGACATCAAAGCTAATGCTTTCGATGATTTGGATTTACCTGTCAAAGTCCTGCAAGGTCACATAAGTAAGCAGAAATTACTGCATCTACTTTTAGGTTCCTTAACTCTTAAAATACCCTTTAAAAATCTGTTCACGGAACCTACTATTGCTGAGTTAACGGGGCTTTATGTTCTCATTGTCCCAAACATAGGTAAGACCACACCCTTAAGTAGAATATTTCTTCAGCTGTGGAATATGACGAAGCAAAAGAAAAGCGCTATGCCAAAGAATTGAAACAAAAGGAGCTAGTTAGTTTGGAGACAGCTCGTTTGAAACCTAAGCATTCGAGTAGTATTTTAAAATTAAATTAACCATTCAAACTCCCTCAGATGACTCCAAAGCAGATTCTTTTGGTGAAAAGTTGGCAGCACAAGTCATCAAAAATCTACAAATTTCCATCAAGGATATTCATATACGATACGAGGATAGTTTTAGTATCCCAAATCGTACTTTCTCTCTTGGGCTAACCTTAAGTGAACTAACATTTCAGGTAAAATATATGTAGGCTTACACATCCTTTTAGACGTGCGATATTAACCAAAAGCCTATTTTTATCAAGGATGAGTCCATTCGTCAATTCATTAAAGTTTGTGCAATGAATTACTAATAACCTTACAGTTTGTAAAACTTACAAGTCTTGGTGTGTATTGGAACCCAATGTCCACGAAGTTTGCAGAAAAAGCAAAAATTCCTCTTCGGGTATGTCAGTCAGTTCTTGCAGAGTGTTTTCTAGAGTGCTATGCGCAACTCAATTGCCAGCCCAGATAATCTTAACACAGGCTTTCATTACTGTAAGTTACGTAACAATTTTATATTCATTTTCAGTGGTAAAACCGATTTCGTCCACGGCAATGCTTCATATTCACACAAGACCAGAGGAGACAAATTACTCTATACCACAGATGGACTTGGTTATTAACTTCGCCGAAATAGAATTGTGTTTTAGCCTTTCTCAATATCATGATATTACTTGTTTTTTGGAAGCTCAAGACAGAATAGTAACCCAGGGGAAATACCGTAAATACAGACCGTTGACGCCGATTTCACAGAATTACAAAGTCTGGTGGGTTTTGCCTGTTGGTTTGGTAAATGAACTCTTCATCTAAGTTCCTCTTATAATTTTTAATCCGATATATATATATATAATTTGTGTCTTCATAAGATTACTCTAAAGTGTAAATGAAATTATTGCTTTAATCACATATAGGTGGCAGTTTGCATACAACGCTGTTTTGGAGGAGTCTGTTCGTCGTAGACGTCTCATGTGGTCATGGGAACATATATCAAAACATAGAAAAATATCGAGAGAGTATATTGCAATCTGGAGAAAAAAGCTGTCTGGAGATAAACTCAGTCAGGCTCAGTTAGCTAATTTAGAGGTAAAAATCACTCAGAAAGCTTATCTTATTTTATCTCTGAAATTGATATATTTTTAATTGCATTTTCATAAAGTGAATTTATCATACTCTCTGACCAATTTTTACAAATTTGAGGGTGTACAGCAGTAGTAAGAATACAATAATTCAGTTTATTATTCGATGTAATTAATGTAACTCGTTTGCTAATTATATGCTCGCGTTTGAACAGCAGTTTTTTTGAAGGCTAGTGCTGCTACTTTCCTACTGAGACTTAATTAATTGAGCACGTTTTAGAATTTGAGGCCTATTAGTTTTAAAATGAGTACTTTAACCACTAAGCGTCCACACTGTTGTGTTAAGACGTTCAACTGTACCTTCTTGTACTAATAGTATAGGTCAGCTTTGTCGTTTCACAAGTTATTTGTAAGTGTAAATCAATTGATAGAGTTGCTGACATTGCACGATTTTGCTTCTCATTTTTGGACTGTGGTCATAGGTCCTCCATTTTTTAACCATTAAACTATCCAACCCAAAAAATGCAACGGCGCTAAAAAGGTGTATTTGAACTTTAAATCTTTTTTCATTTCGAGATGTGAATCATCCTCAATAAATTTGTATCGTAATATAATTTTGGTGACCAAAGTCATATGACATTTTATTTGATGACTAGTTTTTTCCCTTTCTCACTTTTCATTTTAGGCATATGAAGAGTTTCTGGATGTTTTCAATATTGTATTATGTCGACAACAAGCTGAACTTCAGGTATACAGCTTTGAATGATTTTTTAAACTTAGCATTTTTCTATAACCTTTATACGGATTTGATACGTATGGATAAATCGATGGCGAATTAAATGATGGCGGTTAAAGTTGTCTATCGTTGTCGGATAGTTTTGATAATCATCAACTGTTAACTAACATGGTGTTCCATTCATTCTATTTTACTAGACTCTTACTGAGTGCTCACACCCCGTTTTTTTAGATGAATAACCTAGCACTAAGTACTTAACATCAATGTAACCTTGTTTACTGTTCGAAAGTTAACAAGTTTTTACGTAATTCACCTTTACTGAATATTACACAAGCATGTGACTTGTATTTTAAAAAAATGAAGTTCGACTATACGGAAATAATCTGCTCTCAATTAGATGTAGATTATAGTATTTTATCTGTCGTGTATTGTTTTCTAATTCGTATTTTCCCTTAATCAAACAAAGTATTCCGAAAAGAAAGTAAAAAAGCGGAAACCACGTTTTAAGAAGGTATGTTCGGCATCGCATCTATTATTTGTCGTATCATCAAAGGATATTGTGATGTAGTACCAGTGGTGTTTACGCTTATCGTTGTACATTAGTTGGTTGTATAATTATATTAATTTGTTTCCTTCCTGATAACTTATGAATAAAGAGTTGTGAGATTTATATTCAGATGTTACAAAAGTTTAACTTAATTTAGTAGTAATCTTTTGCACTTATATCATTAATATATTTACATGTATAAACATATTTTGTATTACTTGTTAATGTTGTGGTATTTGTAACATTGCGGATTTTTATTAACTAAGTCTTCTTGACAATTATCTGTCGATTTTCATGACATGTTGATTTAAGGCAAACACTTATTACAAATATAAATTTATTTAATTCTTTGTCAGGTTTTAATAATAAACATGTCCTAGGGTGTTGATCAAGTCTAAAAATACCAGTCATTGCACTTGGTTTGATGAATTCAAAATACAGCGTTGTTCACAATTCTTTTCGGTAAGGCACTTCAAAATATACCTAGTACTTTATTTCTGACGGTTGTTTGATTGGGATCTAGTTGTTATTCAAACATTGCATATCTTGACATTAACCGTTTAATTAATCGAAGATCTCAGATGACACATGCCTCGAAATTGAACGTTTTATTTTCTACTGAATAATCAGAGATATTTTTGTTGTTAGACTGTTGCTACTTAAATTTAAGGTCCCCCTAAATCTAGGCTTCGTGCCAGTCGACACCCACTATGTTTTTATCGTGTAACAGTTTAATTTAATTAATTTGGATGTTATCTACACTTTTTCATGCCCCGATGGGTTAGATTTAATGTAATTTATAAAAGATACTGCCTAACATAAATTAATTAACCATTTACTTTTAACATATCTTGGTTATAATAATGTACATAGCCCAAGTGTATTGAGAAGAAATAATAACGAAAAAATATTACTATACCTTGCCTCGAACATCAATATATACATAAAGTTTTTAGTATTCTGTAATTTACTGGTATAATTTTTCACAGTAATAAAAAAGTTACAAAGTTATTAGAGGTATCCTTTTTTGATAACTGCATGATGTACAACACCAATCACTCGTGTATTTTCGTCAGACTTTCGGTAGTATACAGTACGGAGGTAAAAAATCCCTATGGCTAATCTTTTTTTGTCATTGTCGTTGTTATTGTTTGTTGTCTTGAAATATTCCTTTTTATGTGAACATTTTTTCCTCCTATTGTACTTTATACGATACCGAATAAATTTGTGCATAAACTGATCCCATATTAAATATTTTTATGGTTATGCTCCTTTAACTTACAGAGTTGACGGTATTCCCGTTTTGTTTTCTGTCTTTTTTTAAAAACTAAACTGTCATCCATAGTTTTCCATATTAAAATAAACAACTGAAATTTGTCAACTAATTTATAATTACAAACGAGTTAATTTCAACTTTTATTATGGTGCATAAGCGTTTATTTATTTAAACCGTCAATATGACATAATTTAATGGAACGTTTTGGAGATATTTTGTTGTGTGAGTGGGATGGTTTTCATCATGAAGCTTTCATTAGCATACTAACCAATGTCATCAGCTTATACTTCAAAATAAAGTGACCCACTCTGGATTGATCAACCAAAGTCGCATGGAAAATTACTGATGGTGGCATGTTTTTTTATGGCTCTTCATTTTTTCATTGTTGATATTCAAACCTGAATTGATGGGTAGCTCGTTGTTACGTGTATAATAAATGATCTTTTAAAAACTAATTATTAAAAATCGTTGGCATGAAATTTTACTTTTCAAGTTAATAGAAATTAGAAAAATGTCAATTTAGTTCTATTCAATCGATGCAAATGATCTGTGGTAATTTTTAATAATCATCTTTTTTTCCTTTCATATTTTCTTTGTTCAAAACTTTACAGTTTAATGCTTCTAAACAGAAACAGGGTCAAAAAGCTAATTCAAAGAGTGGTGGTTGGTTTAGTTGGTTTTCACGTGGTTCTGCAGTTGGATCAGATGATGTGGAAAGTTCATCAGAAGGTGATTTAATGAAACGTTTGGAAACTGAAATGACATCAGAAGAAAAGGCACATTTATTTGCTGTTATTGATTATTCAGAGTCAGCTGCGTCAGGTGTTTCTGGTTCTGCAATTAATTTCCCAATAAGTTATGTATCATCTTCTATTGCTGTTACTTTAAGACAACTTAGTTTAGTACTTCTAGATGACAAATTAAGGTAAATATAATTTTCTCACTTTTTACAGTCAATTATGTATGTTTTCTGTTTTAATATGTTGTCTTATTAACCATTTAAGGTATAAAATTTTTAAAAAATGCTATGACCTCGGGTGTTACTTTCAATATTCGCCTTAGCTTTGCTTATTTATACACTATCTAATGAGTAATTTAGTTGTACTATCTCAGTTGAATACCTTTTATCTACGAACGATCGTTTCAGATTTCTAATTACCTGTTCGGTTTGTTAGTCGGCGTTTCTGTCTTCTGGAATCTACTTGTTTAGTATTTCATGATCGGTTTCATAAGCGAAATTATGCCCACCCTAGTTATCTCAATACTTTTTATCTAATCTGTTCAATCACTTTAATAACTATTATAAGCGAATATTCATTTTTACAATCAAATTAGTTTCTACCGAAATTGAGAAGTTCTTATTGAGTCTTTTTTCGAAATATCTTTTTTTAAAATGGGATTTCATTCGAGCTTCCAATCAATTATAAAAGTATAAGATGCTAGAATGAAGGAACATAGCTGGTTTGAAGATCATTTTAATCTAAATCGTGAATATTATTATTATTATTATTGTTAGTGCATCTTATTTCGTAACATCTTTAGAATACTTCTGTTGTTTTTTTATATTCTTTTACTCTCAGTGATCCCAATGTGCTGAAATTCTCCGTGAATAAACTCACTGCCGATGTTAAACAACGTGCAGGTGACCAAGCTTTAGCGTAAGTGACGTAAAACACATTGATATGGAATGTGTTAACTGTTTGTAGTGAAGTAACTTATTGATTATACTATGCTAGAAATTTACCCGACCACTACCGACGTAGTGGTCGGGGTTGCCTATCGCGATGAACCAATCGGGCTATACTGGCTGGAACAATTGTTTCTCAAGGTCCTACCATGACGGACAGGTCGGTTGAAGAGCGGTAAGACTAACAGCAGAAAACCCAAAGTCTGAATGAGAAGTACTACTGCTGACTGTACAGACGTGTAACGGCAGTAATGTGTTTCCTTCAGACAACCAGCATAACAGCGATGCTGCCTTTCTACGAGGAGGGGTGGGGTTAGGAAAGGCCGACCCTAAAAATACACACCTCACCTTATCCCAAGGATTTCCGTCTCCGGTGGTAAGGTTCCAATAAGTACGGAGCTAACACGAAAAATACTCATAAAAAGGTCGTGTGTGACCGACCTCAAGCAGTTGTCTCTTGAGCACTGCGGTCACGCTCAGGTCACTCAGATCAACTCTAACCCAATTTCTTCTTCAGGTACCTTCAGATGAACCTTTCCACCGTGTGGACAACCGGAAAGTGATAACCCCCTTCATACCTTAATTTTTCATTCTTTTATGGTGTGCAGCGTCCCAGACGTGTTACCGATACACAACGTCCTACGCGTTCATCACTCAATCCGATTACTTGGTCGAGAAAAGAGTAGAAGAGAATGTCTATTGAGCAACCGAACAATATGCCTAAATTTTCTTATATAAAATCAATCAACTTCTTAGTCAATGATATGCATTTGTCATCAAGTCGTTCCTAATTGTCATCAAGAAACCTCGCTTGGCCACTTTTGATTAGCTCGCTATATCACATTCTTAAATTAATTTGTATCTTCGATTTGAAGAACAATAAAATGATTTTGTTATTTTTATTAATGCTGTAATTTGCTGGATTAAGATTTTATTTTAATATGAGAGTGGCTAGAAACGAGTAACTACATAACTCATAATTCGTCACAATAATGCGGATTCATTAAGTGTGTTATCTCCCTTTAGATCTTGAGTTCCAGTTTTTATTCGTACATAACCTTTTTTTAGACTCCTTCTCATTGTTTAGTATTTCTCACTATCGTTGCTACAACTTTTATTTCGACTTTTTAACTATTCATCTGGTTAATTCTATCTCATCTATTGTGGCATGGGAACTTTGGCTAAGGCACATTTGTGCCAGATTACGTTGATTATGACAGTAACTGGTTGATATCGGCTAAGGCACCATTAATATTATTAAATGGTATCCATTGTCCCATTGGCATGTGGAAACTGGTGTCTTTTGGTTTTTTTTACGGTGTATTCGCATCATAGTAAAACTGTATCTAATCAGTAACCTAAGATTTTACACCGACACTTCTGTTCTAAATTAAAATAATACAACTTAATTACAATCTAAAAGGTTGTACATAAGTAAGTGAATTCATATTTTACTCTTTTTTACCTGTAATCCGATCTACCAATTTATACAGTTAATAGTGACAAAAGTTATTTATCACTATAGTAATTCAATCTACCTTCAGACCAAACAAAATGTAAATTAAGACAGGATAAACTGACTGTTCTACACTTATCATGTGTAAAAACACAGTTGATATGTTAGTAATAGAAGTGGTAATAATATAAGTCGTTTATCACAAATAGTTTGATGTACTTGATGTTGTGCCACACTTTTAAATGTGACAGTAATATTAATCAACTGTCCAAATCAAATTATGTGGAGCGGGGTCTAAACCTTCGAGCTATTTGTCGAAACCCGACCCTTCAGCTGCGGAAAATAAGATTCGTGTATGCAGTAGAAGTATTGCTATTCACCTCTGTATTTCGATGTTGAACTCTTTTCCAAATGGTGATTTGAGTGTATTATACTGCGTATGCTTTAATTTGACCTTATATTCATACTTATGAATTATACTTATTTAATTTATCATTCTAGTGTCTCATTACGATTGGATAGTCTTGAAGCTTTAGGTGCTCAGCCAACATTAAAAGAATCTTCTCTTGCTAAATCTTCAATCAAGCCTGTTCTGATAACAAGTCATGTAAATCAGTTACTATCCAATGGCAGTAACCAAGCCGGTACTACATCGAAGCCAAGTCATCTACTCTGTATTGATTTTGAAAAGAATCCTCTTGATCGCAAAGCTGATCAATGTATTTCAATTCAAGCTGATGCATTACAAATAGTTTACGATGCTGAAACTATCAATAGAATTGTTCATTTCTTTACCCCACCAAAAGATGTTTACCTACAAGAGTAAGCTGTTTTATGTGCTGAAAATCGTCAAATTCATCTGTACAACTCTTATTGTTTTTCATGACCATTGACCTAGGTTAGGATTTATTTCCGGTTCCTTTAATACGCATACTTTCTAGTATTACTGGGGATCAAAAAAGATGCTCCACGCAAGTAAAGTGATAGCTTAATGTAGGATACTTGCTTACTTCTGGTCAAGGAGTTGACTATGTTGCTTAGAAAGTTTTAAGAAACCGTGTTCCAACATCATGAACTGAAGTGACTATCGTCCCCATATTTATTAAAAGTCTATGTAACCTATGAAACAACTATCGCGGTAGGTCTACTTTTGATAGAGTCCAAACTAATGGTTCTCACTATACTTTGCATTTTGTACACAATCTGTGGACGATTGACTCGTTAGGAGCAGGGTAGTTTTCGACCACGTTATACATTTGTTGACCACATCTGTATTGGTATTATTTATTTAAATAATTATAATAAACGAGTTATTCAATTCAGTAATCACCCGGATACCCTAGGCTACCTGTCAGAATTATTTTACAGGAGTTAACAATGTTACTGAGCCGCTGAAGGTCCAGCTTCTGGACATTTATATGGATCAATGGCAGTTATTGACTGTTCAACTCATAAACCACTTTACAGTATAGGTGGACATATTAGTGGTTCGTTTTTCTGCTTTTATGCGGTCAGTATGTTTATTAAGTGATTATATTCCATACAATAACACTTGACTTCGTACTTAAAGAGTAATTTCTAGATGAAATCTAAGAGGACGTAGGTTACCATAGCTCTTGTAAATATGTCATTATTACGTCATGCATCCAACCAATACGCGTAGACGACCCTAAACAACCAATACTCAGCAAGGAATTGGAAAACTGATACTCTATGCCTGACGGTTAGCCCAATACTAAGTTGTCCCGAACGAAGAGGAAGAATGCAAGACCAATGTTCATCGGTCCAAGATCATTATTATATTTCAGACATTTATTTATATACATACAAGTTCAGATCACTCAGCAGATCAATTGAGTAACGGTATTCACACGGAAAACCAAGTACTGGGTACACAAATAATTGACCCTAGTTTATGAGTGGAAGATGTTGTAGCAACAAATTATGGTTCAAATAAAAGCTTAGAACTAGGGTAATAAAAAAGTAGTAAAAACAAATTACTCAATAAAAATGCAATATATATATATATATATATATATATATATATATATATATATAACCATAGGAAAATAGCTTCGAAAGCTTTCACCGTGTAGTTAAACCATCCCTTACAGCCGTAATCAATAGAGATTTAAGTCAGGTATGTTAAAGGCTTATTGAAATATTCTAACTTTTCCTACTACTTTCTCTCATGTTTTCTTTTTCAAAACCTTATTTTATTAGGTTATCTAATACAGTGCTGTCATCTTTCGAAGAAGTTAAAGAAGTGACTACGACTGGTCTGAAACATCTGGCCACTAATCGATCTTATACAGATGTTCATATTGACATTAAACCAAGTTATTTTATATTACCAGATTCTGGGATATACAGAAGGTGAATTCCAAGTTTACCTTTTACTTAATACTGATTTTTCCTCAACTCTATTTATAATTATACATATCAATAATTAAGCCATACGGAGCGTTTATATATTTCCTGACCGTAGCTGGTACCTTGAAGTTGTGTCTGGGCTTACCTACTGTGATAACACAATCGAGGTATATTATATGGAGTAATTATTCCTCTAGGTCCTACCATGCCACGCTAATCGGTTAGGGAACTGTAAGATTATGAACAGCAACTCTAAGTTCGGGGCTAAAATCATATCACTGACTGGACAGTATTGTGACAGCAGTAAGGTGTTTCCCTCAGATGACCAACATCTTCAGTGATGCTGCGTTTTCAAAACGGAAGGAAGGGGTCATAAAAGGTCAGACCTAGAATCGTCACACACTAATTTATTCCACTCATATACTTAAGCAAATCATGAATGACTATATTTACTAGATGGTTTCATTTCTGATTTTGTGTTCAGCTTCAAATCTGAAATAAATAGTCAAGCAATTTTGTTTAGTGACTATAAAAAATAAAATCTAATTGGAATTTCCACTTACATCTGTTGTTTACTGTGAATTCTTGGGAAGTTATTCAGTCATTTTTTGTTTCATTGTACTAAAATCTCAGTGTTAAAGTTTTTAAATTTTGTATCAAGTGAAATAGTAGTGAAATTGTTTATTCAATATGTAACATTGTGTTATATAATTAGATTATCGGACTGCCAGATGTTGTCCAAAGAATATCAACTAATTACTTTGTTAAACGATTCATTAAGGGATTTTATGGATCTGTGATTATTTCTGAGACATGAAAAACATATATCCTGTTCATTAAATATATATAATAATGATAATGATGGTAATAATACAATATGTGTGATGTAATTAATAATTAACGTGAATTTTTCTCAACTAGGTGCCTTGATTATCGCTTATTTGATAACAATTTGTTTTTATTTATAGTCTCTTTATTATCATTTACACTTTGAATCCCTTCCCTTTTTATGATTTCACCTTAAACATATAAATCTAAGCTATTATGTTAAATGTTTTCTTCCCTATTGTTTCTTATCTTGTTCCAAGCCAAACTTCATTGATTATGGTGTGTAATAAAAATCTTTATAATGATCTTATTACTGTAGATTTAAGCTGTTTGCAGTTGACACTAAGCCTTAAAGTATAGTGAATTCATGTCATTCTGCAAATCTTGTTCTCTTAATTTAAATTAATCAAAGGATCATGATGTATGAAATTAACGTACTGCTTCAGAAATAAGTGTCAATTACATGTATTGTTATGTCTGAACTTGATGGTTGAAGAACACTTCTGTTTATTTTATTGAGATCACGAATCGATTTAAGTTAGAGAACCATCAAAAACATGAAAACACTGAACGGCCGTTTCGTCTTAATATAGGACTGCTCTTCAGTACTTAATTGCGACTGCTCACATGGATATAGAATTCAAAACTTTTGGTCTGGCGCATGAGCATTTAAACTCTAGACCAATAAACCCTCATTGTGTATAAGTCTAACTAATCAATCTGCGATATTGCATGACCATCTTTCATTGTCTTTGGTGAACAGTTTACTCTACTGGTCACGGCTTCCCCTGATTTGTGTTTATGTTTTTCAATTATTGAAGGAATTAGTTAACAATTAATACTGTTGTCAGTACAGTCTTCTATTCACCTGGTATTTGTTTTTCGATTTACTAATGTGTACGTAATTTTTAACTTTTACCATTTACAGTGATTGCCGTCTGTTGTTGGTAGATCTTGGAAGTTTTACGGTTAATTCAAGTCGTACATCAGTTCCACCAGTGTGCAAAACAGTACAAGATCAAGCTTCATCAAATGATGGAAATAAAAATGATTCTACAGGAAAAACTGATGCAAAAGAATCCACTTCGAAGATTTCTGGTCAATTGAAACATAAGTCTGGAAAAATAACATTTGATGAATTAAAAGATGAGGCCTATGATAAATTTAACATTAATTTATCATCAGTTCAGGTTATAATGGTTAATGAAGGTAAGTTGTGTAGTGGGTTTTCTGGTGTTAATAATGTTTCAGGTAACAATTACGTTCTGGCTAGCAGAATGATTTTAGTCTGTGGTTAGGTCCGTATAGTTTACTTATATCATATATGGTTTAATTTCTTAACCTTAGCAACTACTACTATGAGTGGACCGTCGTAATTATCCTCTTGGATAATTCAACAAGTAAGATTTCAAAGATAAATATGGGAAGATGAAATGAAAAATCTGTAGATCACCGAATCTCCATTTATCGAATTTGATTTCTTTGGGTGCGATAGAAGCTATTTAGCATCCACATATTTTAATGATTGTACTAATATGGAAATAAAAAGTCGCGGATAATTAAGACTGTAAGGAGCTAACCATCAAAGTTATTGTTTGAATAAGACTATCTTATGGTACAGTAAGGATTTGGAAAGCTCACTTATACATGAAATGGAATACACGTGTCAGAACCCTATCTGTAGATGGTGGTTCACAGTCTCATTAACTAATCTTTGGCTAGTACTCTCTGCCTAACTTCAGTACTGTTCATTCGTCTATTTCGTGATACTCGACCAATTCTTTAGAGGCCTACGACAAGGTATTTGCAACCTATGTTTGTGTTTCACTTTCATAGGTTGTTTCACACTCCTAGATAAATACAAAGAGGGCACTGTACACTATGCATGCCCATTTGTTGGTAAACAAAAATCTCGTCTGCACAAGTGACATAAACCGCCAAAAATTAAGCGAGCTTTATAAATTTGTGCAAACGACATTTGCATCACTCATTCAGTCATTCCACAGTCAATATTCCCTAATTTCAAAGGTTACGCTTCACAGCTGTAACATTACAAAACTCCTTTAGAATGCATTTAGAAATTGTGCGTCACAAGTAATATGAATTGACCGACTGTTTCACGAATTATTATCTTTTTTTCAAGATTGTAGATAAAATGAATTAGTCCTATTCTTAGAAACATTCGAATCCTTTTGGAACAACGTTTATTTATTTGAACATATAAATCTTGGTACAAACTGGCACCGAATACATATGCGCCACACAAGTCACTTGATTTGTGTGTGGAATATGATACTACCTGGATGCGCATACCGAAGCCGGCGGTTTTCTTAGGAGAACACACCCTGTGCTTTTGACCTGAAGGTTTCATCCACAAGGCAATGGAGCAACGTTAGGAGATGCAGTCCCATGATAGCCGGTGATCAACCATTGGTTCATACGCCATTTGTTCTGTCAGGATCCTGTAGCCCATGTACACCATTGGTTTGAAATCAGGGTTTTTTCAACTCTCTTAGGTGGACCCTTCGTACTCACCACCAAGCCAGTTAAAGCGTTGGACATTCGCTTTTCGTCCTTTCAATTTCGTAAACACCTCGTCATGAGAAGGCAGTGAGTAGGACTTCCCTGTAAGTAGCTGTATACGTGTGGCCATGTGACAGCGTTTCGAAAGGGAGATCTAACTCTCCCCACCCTCGGTCGTATCAGGTCATTCGGAAGCTAAAAATAATTGTTTCAATGTTTAATCGTACGTAATAAAATGCCAGAGGATACGATTTGTTTTAGTAAATAATGTAAATTTTATTTTTATCTCTAAAACGTTTGTTATTATATATGTTTTTCTTTTTCAAAAAAAAACCAAGGCGATGATTGGAGAGTTTTACGGAAAATGAATAAATCATCAAATCATATATTAAAACCTTTAGCTTTGAGCTGTACACTAAAACGGTGTTTACTACGAAACGATGTGAATTTACCAAGGTAAATAATAATGATAATATCAATAATTGCTTAGAATTGTTTATTCACTTTCTGTCATTAATCACTTTACAATTCAGTCTTTTTCGATTTATTGTTCAATTTAGTTGAGGTGAAAAGCTTTTAGAGGTAAGGTAAACATGATGGTGGCTTCCTCTCTTTTGTTAAGTAAATGTTTTGATTCTGTGAGGTCACGTTCAATTTTCACTGGTTCATCTAACATTAATCCTTTTTTTCTGCCTTACAAAAAATATAATCATTATATTATACAAATGTTTCTGAGCCATTTTCGAGGCAACGTATGTGTTGTTTACTACAAATATGTTCAGATCTTAGTATTAAATTCCATTCACTATATATAGGTGTATTTGTCAGATGAGTAGTACTTATTCTGCCAAGATTGTTTCCACTTGTTAACTTTTTATACTTCAGTAGATGGAACCGAGTTTAAATGATTGATCTGATATCTAAAGTCAAGTGTTTTGATTGATAACATTATTAATTGTTTATTTAAATCTACTATCTATAATAGTTCATTTCCGATTATCGGTTATTAAATAGTTGCAATAATTCCAAATAACACCAAATTAGTCCTTCAAGGCCAAAAGAAAAACATCTGCTATCATGCTTCCTTTTACTTGCCTACTTACATCTTTTACCCCTCGTAGATTATAGGCCGTCGACCAGGATTCTCTGCCTGGGCTCCTTTCCACTTGTTCTCATGTACTGTTTATCATTTTGATGTCTTCCTTCAGTCTCCGGCGTGATGTGTTCTTTGGTCTGTTTCATTTCATTTTCTCTTTAAGATTCCCGGTTAGGGCCTGCCTTGCGATGCTGTTTGGTGATTTCCGCGATGTATGTCCTATCCACCTTCAGCATCTTTTGCTAATTTTTTCTTCAGCTGGAAGTTAGTTTGTTCTTTGCCACAGTTGTTGCTGATGATATCCGGCCAACGGATATGAAGTGTCTTACGTCGGCAATCGTTTATAAATACCTGTACATTTTTGGTGGCGGCTGTAGTTGTTCTCCAGGTTTCAGCTCTGTACAGTAGGACTGTGTTGACGTTCGTATTGAAGATTCTAACTTTGATATTAGTTGATAGTTGTTTTAAGTTCCATATGTTCTTCAGTTCACATGAGGGACCAAAGGTCCTTGGTTCGATTCCCGCGTGCAAAGTCGTGGATGCTCACTGCTGAGTAGTCTCGTACTAGAACGAAACAGTCTTCAATTACTTTGATGTGTCCAATGCTGGTCTAACTGAAATCGGTTCACGGTTTCAATGAAATTAACATAAAACTTATGTCATTATTCCAAATTTCTCCGTATGAATTATTTCCATACCAATGTTTCTTCACATTTTGTTTGTAATTTCAAAAATCTTCATTTTTAGAGTTATTGTTGATGGTTGTCTACCGGTATTCAGCGTAGATTTCACAGATGCAGTTTTAAAATCATTATACGAATTAATTGTGAATGTTCCATTTCCAGAAGCAGACAAAAGTCTTACTACACCTGCAAATCCTGATGAATTATTAAAAGTAAGCTTATTAGTTTTCATATGGTTTTAGTTAAAATATACTTGTTTGGCATATCATGTTATATTTTTCACTGATAGCGTAGTATGTTTATTAATAACTTCAAATGTAGATATATGCATGTGGAATATGGACATAGTACGAAATTGTTATTACTCAAAGATGTTTTATAACTAAACTTTAAGGATTATCATTTAGTTTGGCGGTACACTTTCTTATTTTACTAAATGGTTTGCAGAAATGATATTTATGTTTCTGATAAGTGTGATTAATAATACTACAGTTTGTGAATGTTTATTTGTTTCGCGTCATCCATTGTTCACGAAGTGGGCTTTGTATTGGTAGAGGAAATTACGTTTGCTGAGATATAACATCTCAGTAGTTGAGGAAGTCGACTTTTAACCGTCAACCCGCGAGTTTCAACACCGCCACGTCAACGGCGGTTTTAACAGACCGGTAGTAGCACTGGGTTTTACATAAATAAGAGTGTGGCTCTATACCAACTACATCAAACCGCACTTGGTAAATGAGTTATATTTTTATTAATGTTATCACATATCAATATCGACTAAGGTGGATGGAATTTGCGATGCTCATGATCAAATACCACCTAATTTGACGTCTAACACTGGAGTAGAAGTAGAATGTATGGGAGCGGCCAAATCAAGACGTAGCGTTAGCTCATGAAATCATTGACTGATGATCTAAGGCATGTTGTTAGGTATAGTCTGCTTGCCTGAAGTACACACAATAACCGTGATCAATCATTAGAGACGTTGGGTGACATAATTCAGATTCGGTTACGGCACTACTAATTCATTCACGCTTTATTTTGCTGCAGTTTTTAAGTTTCAGTATCCTTTCAACATACGCAACTGTTCATTTTGTTTTGTCGAGCCATATTTGAATATTTAGTGTCACTCACTGTCTTTGTTACTGTGATCATTTAAACTTATGTTTGTCCACCTTGTTGATTTCACTTTGTCCCGCTAATTTGGGATGTTAACGTAAGTTAACACATATTTATGTCAGACTCTGCGGTGACTATGATCGATTGACTGACTGACAGGTCATGAAAGTTAATTATTTATTGACATACTATATTATTTCTTTCTTACTCAGATGATATTCATTACATACTTTGCGTGAAAATTCAATATTTACTGCTGATAATTCTACTGAAAGTTGCCGCTAGTCATGTATAAAAAAATAGAGTATAGTCTACTGTTAGTTGTTTTAAAACAAATCTTGGGTTTGGATTGACTGTACTCAATAGAGTAATCCATCACAAATCTTATTCTAAAAGTATTCTGCTTGGACTTTGAAGACATTTTTATCTATCTGTACTAGTTGTTTTATGCTTTTCTCCCTCCATTAATTCTGCTGTCCATCATTTATAGAAATAAATGACAAGGTTAACAGTTATTCTCTAACTAATTAATCAACTTAACTGTAATCCATCATTTGATAGGTGTCGAATTAAAATATATTCATTCCAGGTCTCTTGAATTGACTTCTGTTGACTGATTTATTGATGAGGTTTAAATATATCAGACCTAAAGTTCTCAGGTATTTTTTTGTTTCTCTGAATACCATATTGTCTTTTTGTTGTAGTAACTTTATTTTGTTACCAATTTGTACCAAGATATTTTACATGCGTAAGCTTAACCGATTTCAAATCATGATAATCTACAATGATAATGTTGTATTCTGTTACTTTCTTCTCGCACCACCTCCGCACAAAATAAATAACAATGCAGGATGTTGTAGTTTTACCTAATTCAATAATGCCTGGATCTGTATTAGCCACTAGAGATTTGCTTAGAGTTACACGTCAACTTAGTCGAAACGATAGTGATTCTACTTTGAGCAGTTGGGCATCAGATACTGCGGATGATGATTTACGTGAAGAAAGTGAACACGATCAAATCAGTCAACAATCAAAACTAGAAAATTATACTTCCAATGTAAATGATGATCTTCACGGTAGTCAGCTTATGGATAAAAACAAGTCTAAAGTAAGTTGTAATATTTATTATAGTTGATTATTTCAATTCTCCTTAACAATTTCTCTTATATTCATTGCGTATTTAAATGTTAACTCGATCCAATCAAATTTAAAGGAATTTTAAGTAGATTTCACTTTTAAATAAGTACTTTATTTATTGTAAAATCGTGAAGTTTCTTAATTTACCAACCTTTAGCGACTTGAAAACTACGTAGTATAACAATTTACATTACCAAAAACAAGTGGTTTTTACTTGAGTACAAGATTGTCATTCAACTGTTATCTTAGACTTCTTATTTTCGCATAGCATATCATCATTCACGATGACACCATGTGTATTCATTCCTTACAATGAATTGATCAATCACTGATTGTGGTGAAGTCCTTCTTAGTGTTGGCCGAATTCTGCCGACCAAATTGCAGTATCTCCTTCTTTAAATGCTATATTCCTAAACTCATCATAAGATTTTCTAGATTGTTTCACTAAACTCTATATTCTCTTTTCGAATTGTATCTTCAGTGTCGAATGTTCACTGCTGCCATTTATACTGTTGCTACCCACCTTGACAACTTCATCTTGTTGTGCTAATGGAATATATCAATTTGAAATTAGTTATATATGTGTCAGGTTCTACTCGGAGTTCGATTGACTTTATTCGGAAGCTTATAGTAAGGTCGTATCATTAGGGATAAAACCATTAATAAATATTTTGATATTTGTGATTCACTGTGTTGATTTCAATGCAGCTAAAGTATTACATAAGTCATATTTCTTTGCGCTATTGTAGTATCATTCCGTTAGGATTCCTAATGAATAATTTTTTTCTTGAACAAATGGTGCGAATTTCTTTTTTGATGAATATTTCCACAAAACCTCCGAAAAAGTCTCATGAGCAATATCTGGATGATGTTTTCTGGGATTTTTCGTCCCCCTTTGTTATCTTTTTCGTCCCAACTTTGGTGTTACAAACAATACACTCTTTTTCTTTCATAAAGCATTGGAGCCATCTAAATAGCCAGTGAACTTATGATAATGCTACAGGACTGTTCTTTTCTTTTGACCTGGGATTCATTAGTTGTGTTTTTATACCCTCAATCCTACAAATGATCGAATAAGGAAACCTTTTTGTTTTTACAGCGAACTTGATACATTTCAATAATGGGGTCTGTAATTACTGCTCAGTTTCAGTTGTGTTATAACTCTCGGTTTTCCACGTCTACACGAATGGGACGTTAATTTGCCTTGGACGAATATCTATTACTAGACTTCCTCCCAGTGTCTATTCTACAGGACTTCAACACAACTCAGATCAAGAACATATGATTAGCCTGACTAGAACGTAGGTATATTTCTACACCGGTAACGATTCGTCAAAAATTATAGTAATAAGGATAGGAGAATTTATTACTCATCAAACGCCTGTCAGACTTTACAATTCTGACTAAGCAAACAACCAGTCATTATCGTCCTCGTTCACAAATCAAGTTGGTTTATAGTATTACATAACTGTTATGTAATAGTTTGAATCAACTAGTTACGGGTGGCCAAACCAAAACATGGCATCGGTCCTTGAAGTCACTAACTTCTAGTCTTATGTGCTTGAATGCCATTACAAGTTCACCTTACTCGGTAGACGGAACGAAGGTCAAAGATTCAGTGACACGATAGGCTATTCTAATCCATTGTCCTCCACCTTGCCAACTAGATCAAGAGGTCTTGATGAGGCGTAGTTAATGTATTCTACGAACACCCAGAAAATACGAGGTCACTAAGCACACAAATCAAGCTTATTTATACAATGATAAAAACGCCTTTGGGAGATCCACAAAATAGCGTACTAAAATAATCCGTCGACCAATGACAGTCAGAGATTTCCGAGTCAGAAATGTAAGCTGTAGGCCAACTAAGCGTCCGTTGGCGTGAAAACATAAAATTCAAATTTTCAGAATAAAATTACAAAATTAGGACCTTTTCCAAGTGAGTTCTGGGGTTCTAACGTTCTCAAAATGGTCTGAATCATATTGATAGATGCAGACTACTTGATTGTGGTCCGCGCGACTATCGGAACCAACAGTTGTAGACTCTGCGTGACACAGCCCAGAATCGATCACAATGGCGTCGGTGTATACACTATCTGTCTTCCCTTAAACTGTGAGATTAAAATCGCTTCATATCTTTCTTCCTGTACTATATCCTTATACGCAATCTTTCTTTTATATATTACCACCACCGAATTAACTACTTTTATGAATCCGGTGTTCATCTTGTTGTGATAATGAGGTGTGGTAACTTTGATCGATGCATATATATACCTGGTCCCTACATTGTAGCTGGTTGACTGACTGACATAACTGTTATCTATTATCATCAGTAGGTATTTATTCACTTCAGATAGTTTCAAATACACTTAAATACACAATAGATATTTTATATTATTCATAATTAATCATTCTAATATTACACATGTATTATTAATACATTTTCATTTTATTATAAATTTTTTTTTAAAAAACAACACAACAACAACAACTATCTAGGCTATACGTCAACGTGATCAATCTAATTTACGTCGTAAACGAGCCAAATTAATTGATTTAAAATTAGATTTTGTTATACGTAAAGTAAGTGTTACATATATAGTTATTAGTAACTAGTTTATTGTTACGCCCCCCCTTTTTTATTATCATTTTGTGTGTTTTTTTATGTATAAAATTTATTTTGTTGATTTATTGTCAATTGATATGTGTATGTTTTGTGTTTACAACATTTACTGCCTATTTAATAAAATTTTGTTCAGTGGTATAGGAGTAGATTGGAAGAAAGCTAGGGGCGGCTAGACCGAAACATGGCACAAGTCCATGAAGTCACTGACAAGTGGTCTGAGTCATGTTGATAGGTATAGACTACCTGGTTGGGGACCGCGAGATGATAGCAACCGATGGTTAGAGACACTGAATGACATGGCTCAAAATCGTTTGCAATGGCGCAGGTGCATCCACTCTTTGTGTTCTCCCAAATTCTAATCTTCTGAATTCTTCATGTCCCTTTTTTCCTCTTTCCAAATTTATTTCACTGAATTATACTCTTTAAATAACATCTCCAAACCCTAATCTTCCCGATCAATGCTTACACTCTTTCTACCTCTACCACAATGGGATTTGAATCGACCACTGCATCTCTGTGTTAAGGTGGTGTGGCAACTCGAACTGATGTACGTACGTACGAAGTTCTACGTTGTTACTGACTGACTGACTGAAATTAATTTATCAATATCAGTTATTTTAAATAGGATCTGTCAATTGATATAGATCAGTCTTGAATATAACATTTTGCATTTGAAGTGAGAGAAAGAGAGAGAGAGAGGAAACATGTTGTAAACATTCTTACATTGTTCTTGAAAACGTTCCGAAATCTCTGTGTTACAAGCGTCTTCGCTGAACAAAACTATGTACTCTGTGTTTATAAGAAAAAAATTTAAGTAAAAGAAGTAGAATTAGGTAAGATTGTATGAGTTATACGTCTTAAAACTATAACTACAACAAAAGTTAATAATTGTGGAAAGTAAAAAATCTAGACAGATACACATTCATTCCAAACTGTATGTTTTCTTTATTTGGCTGACGGAATTTCTAATCGCTATGTTTGATCATGATTCAGAAAGAAAAGTTTTTTTGTGATAATTAATTTTGTCCTTTACCTTTGAGAGTATTCTATAAAAAACCTATGCGAAAGTAAACTGCTAACAACGATACGGTATCTCTGTCACCTATTGTTTGGTTATAACAAAAGAATGTATATCCGCAGTTTATTGTTCACTGAATGGTGACCTCCAATGTCATGTGTGTAAATGTATCTCAATCTTACAAATGGCATACCACGGATTGATTAACTGGGTGGTAGTAGATGATATGGAATCTGACAGGGAGCATCAATGCCCTCAATATTACAGGTACACCTTATCGATGAGTGTCAAATAACATAAAACCTTGATCCAGGGTTTCCTGTCAACTACTTTTAACCACCACCTTACACATAAGAATGTTGTATATATCTGTCTGAATTTGTAGTCGACCGAATAAACTAATATTTAGTCTGACCGAATGATCAGTTTACTGACTTGATACACCCAAAATATAGTTTTATATCTCCAAGTTCTAGTCATAAGCTATGACTTGTAGTGTTCAACCGTATCAGGCATCAGGTAAATATCACTTATTTCAGCGAAGGGATCTCTTTTCAACGAATTTATTATCAAGCTGTACAATCGTATATATATGAAAAATTTTTTGATTTTGTAAAAGTACTAATTCCGTGAGGAAATGTGAACACAGTTAATAAAAAGGTTATAATACTAGATTACGTAATATGAATATTAATAATAATAACAATAGATTTAGTGATTATAATAAGATGATTAAAATGATTAAAATGTGTTCACATTTCCTCACGGAATTAGTACTTTTACAAAATCAAAAATTTTTTCATATATATACGATTGTACAGCTTGATAATAAATTCGTTGAAAAGAGATCCCTTCGCTGAAATTCGTGTTTTAATTTTAATGTTTAAATGGGAATTATCTGTCAAATATCACTTATAACAGTTTACGACAGTCGTTCAATGAATGAAGATAGGACTGCAAACTAGGGGTTAACAGCTCAGTGGTTTGAATTTTTAACTATCGTTACGAGGCCTAAATGTCCTGCGTTCGGGCTCTGGCGGCGTTATGTCTGCTCACCAACGGGGAGTCCTATATTAAAAGGAAAAAATTGCCTGATGCTTCCTGGTTCTCAATGACTAACTAAAATCAATCTGTAACGTAAAACTAGCTATGACTTCCCTTACTACAAAAGATCGAAAGTGAATGTATGTCAGAAGACGGGACAACTGATTACCAAAGACTTATTTTCTAGTAAAATGACACACATACCAAATCGTTAACATTAAAATAAACACAATTAAAAAACATGTAAAACCAAGTCTTTGTCGGATTCAGGTTTCATTGGCCATTTATGATCAGTGAATGAGATTGAGATCTGACTGTATCAAGCTTATTTTTTATTCCCCTCGAAACATGATTCAAATGTACATTCCCAATCAAACATTTGGTCATATATTACGATTCATATTTCTGTTTCATTATTTTCGCTAAAAAAGTAAATTTTTATTTGTTGTCTTCTCATATCTTTTATACAACAGATTGAAATTCAGGTACTGGAACGTCAATTAGACTCGCAAAATAAAAATATTGAAGATCGTTTAATTTTATCTTTCAATATTCATGAAGTTGGTACCAGTTTAATTAAACGACGTTGGACACAGGAAATTCAGGTATATTATTTTGTTTAGTAATTTTTTCTGTTTTGACTAGGTATTTCATGATGTAGGGATGGGACGGAGCAAAGTCAACATTTGTACACTATTTTTCAGTTGACTCTATATGCTGCTTTCCATATAAGTCAACCAGCCTTAGTGAGCAAATTTTATTATATTGATTAGGTTTGGAACTTGTGGACCGATGCATTCCGACTTAATGGTATAAAAGTATCATAACGAAATATTCTGGTTTTAATCCCATATGAAATAACAGACGTTCTCTGACTAAAAGTATGAAACTACAAAATGGAGACAGTTGTTTAATTTTTTTTCAAGGTTCTGTTGCTGATATCATTTGATGCTAAAAACTATCTTGTCAATGAATTGGGTTTAGAATATGATACTAATTACCGTACAATTAACTTATATACCAGTGACCAATTTGCATACTTTCTTTGAGCTACATTGTAAGTGTAAGAACTTAAAGATTTCCCATACTAATATAAGTGGAGCAGAGTTTGAACTTGCGAATCGGTGACTGAAAGTTAGTCAAATGCCTTAACCACTTAGCCACTACTAATAACAGCAATGTAGGTCGTTCAGTGTAGATTTATCCACTGGACTTTGAATCACACATTATCTTTATGAAGTGGACTGGTGATATCACTTATCTAAACAAACCGAAATAGCGGTACCATGGTTTTAATCTGTGACTCACTGGTTAAAATCTGAGTGCGTGACCCAGAATGTGCTAAGCAAGTAATCGAGTTTAATAAAAAAATAGTTAATTTTTCTTTGAAAAAAACAATTTAGTGTACTTATGCTTATAGATTTATGAATACCTTTTTAATCTAGTTATGTTTGGAAGTGACATATATTGTATGGATTTTGATGATATGCAGATATACATGTCATACATATGAAAAATTCGTATAGGCAAAAGGGGTGAGCAATTTATTGCTGATTAAATAGCATTGATCGGTAAAAATAAATGTACTTCGCCCTGAATTGCCATGGTACATTAACATAATGAGGTGAAATTAACTAGCTACACAGAACAAACGAATTGAAATAACAGTAGGGTGTATGATTTTCAAGAATGAGATTATTCTTAAACACATAATCCCTTTAATGTGATACATTTATACTTTATTCTTATTGAAGTTATCCTTCCAATTAACTGCCTGGATATCTACCAATTAGTAGGTGAATTGATGAAGTTTTTTTTTCTTTCTGAAAAAAAACAAACAAATAAGAATTCATAAATATCAATGCCAAGGTTGGACTTCATAGTTTCGAATAAATTGAGCATTCAGTAGAAAGTCAATAATAAATATATTTTCCCAATATCCCAATGAGTAGAAAATTGTATTTCTGACGTTTCGTGTAAGTCACCTCATCAGAGTAAATAAATCACCGAAATAACTAAACACAAGTTTAAACGGCAAAAAGGAGACAATACAGAATATTTTCAGTACAACCGAAATCATAAGAGGTCTGAACACGTCAATGTCAAGTTATTCTTGCTCAATGCGTTTTGTACAACATATCTTTATTATTTTGTGTGTCCGAAAGTGCATACACCTGTAATCTGACTGGACTCATCGTCAGTACCACGTTTTTTAACCTAAATATCAACTTATCATAACTTCAATCCATATCGGCTGTGAGACAGTTGCCTATTGCAGGTCATAGATTAGGGTTGCTTAATATTGGCAATTGATTGAAGTTAGACATTAACACTGTTCGATACCAGCTCTGTGGTTCATAGGTTAAGCGTCCGTGCGTCAGACCGGTCCTGGGTTCGGTCCCCGCACCCTGAGTCGTGAATGAGAACCACTGTGGTATTCTGTACTAGGATGAAAGGGCTGTCCATTGCATCCAAGCTTCCGATGGTGGTTCTATACTCTCTACAAATCCTCTATGGTAATGATTATATTGATATTTGCTTGTCAAAACATTTTCGTCATGTCATCAGTTGTCTTTTTCTTCATAAATTTCACCTTTCAGGCTCATATTGGCACTTTATCAGTCGCTATTCCACAGTTTACTTACAGAGAAACAAATGAACCAGTCTATTTAGCACGTACACAACGTCATGAAGAAACAGGTCATCATTTATTAGCAGTTCAATTAATCATCGCAGAGAAAAATGCTCCTGATTTTGATACATACTATCAAAATACACGTCATCGTTTACAATGTGATTTCAAAGTGTTGGATGTAAGTAACCACAAACATACTGCACGGATGTAGTGAAATATAAAACATATCGTCTAATGTGATTATCAGATTCAAACATCATAAGTCATTCATGTTGTTATCCATTGTATAACGAATTTTCTCGATATCCTGTAGTGTCAGTTTAGCGTTTAGAGCGTCTAACTTTGGGGCGATTTATTCATAGGTTCGATCTACACTGTACTTTGGTGGGGGTGCATGAATCTTTACGTGATATATAGGCTTATGTATTTGATTTTGAGACATATTCTTATGTGTAATATGACCAGTGACACTACTTTTCAGCAATTCCAACAACAGTAGGCGATTAGTGATTCGAAAGTGAAATTTAATAGTTAAAAACCTAATACAATAATCCCTAAGCTACTCCTACCACGGAACTGTAAAATGTTTCAGGGAATTGTGGTGTGATAGTTAAAGCTCAGTATTTTTGTCACCACTTGATATCAAATCGGTCATTAAAATCAGCATTATATATGATTAATAATCCTGGGTTCAAACCTTAGTTTTCATGACGGGATTAAATTATCTGATTGGTATAATTAGCTTTTATATTTTAGGTATGCAGCTCATAGCTTAGTGCACGAACCTACAATCTGTTCACGTTGTCCTGAAGGACAATAAAAACTGTCATCAAACTATCTAGCTCAGATTATACAACACGAAAAGTATCCATTTTAGTTGCATATCTTCGTCATTTCGCCTATGATCTGTTTCGAAATTGATTGTTTTATTTTTGATTAGGGTTTACTTCTTAAGTTTCCTTACGTTATTGTAACTTTCTGTTGTTGAAACCAGACTAATTTTTGATTATTCTCATTCACATCACGTTAAAATGTGTTTGATAATTTCTCTAGTCATGTTACAAATATCATTTACTCAATATTTCGTGGTGATTGAAAAAGTAGTTTTTATTCTGTTTTCTGATTTTATTGGCACTTATAAACACAATGCAAGAACGTAAGCCTGTATCATCAAGTGTCGCATTCTAAATAGGCTTATGTTAGTAACTTTTCAGGGCAGATTAGTTGAAAGTCTTTCGATAGTAAGTGTACTTATTTTTGCTTCTCTATATTCACGTAATAATATTTACAGTGTACCATGGTGTAATGTTGTTTTAATTGTTCATTAGTAAACGTATTGTTCACTAATCTCATATCGTGCTGTATAAGTCCCAACAAAAATTTACCAGTATTTCTATCATTGATAATCATACTTACAGCTCACTATATTTTATATCAACCTGGATATTCTGTCAATATATTATATTTTGATATTGTTAATGAACGATAATTATGATTCTCTTTGGGATATTTTATACAAATTTTGTGTTTAGGTATATGTTCATCAAGAAGCTACTCTATTATTAATGAATTATTTCAACAATCTACGTATATCATTATCTAAGCAATTAAAAGAAATTGAACATTCATCTGAAATTGAATGGGCTAGTAGTATTGGAGATACAGAAGGTTTAAAGAAAGCAAAACTACGCGAAAAATTAGAAAATGAAATGGAACAACAACTTCCTGGACGTTTAACTGCTGCAGATGCTGTAGAAGGTCATATTGCTCGTAAAACTGAACGTCGAAACATACGTTTGGAAGCCGCTTCTTTAGCACAGAAAACAGGTAGTCCTAATAAGAAAAAATCGAGTTTATTCATATCATAGAAGTATATAGGATAAAGTTATTCATCTATTATTCTTTTTCGTATTATTATTATTATTATTATTATTATTATTATTATACAAAATGATACCATTTGGTTCTTTATATCTGTTTCTTTTCATGCGTAATTGGTTACTATATCAGTTTATGTGATATAATTTGAGATCTTACGTTGTCTACTGAAGAGAATATCTTGGTAACTGACAAATCACTAAATATCTAGAGTATTATTTATTTTATTTATTTTAACACATGGACATTAGTACAAGGAGGCAACAAATATATATGCGCCACACAAATCTCATTCGATATGTGTGAGGGCTGTGATACTGCCCAAATCGAAGCAGGTGGTTTTCCTAGGGAGCCACTCCCTGAGCCTTCGACCTGAAGGTCTGATCCACAAGACAGTGGAGCATCGTAAGAAGATGCAGTCACATCGAAGCCGGTGACCAAGATTGGTTCATACTCCATTTGTTCCTTCAGGATACTAGAGCCTATGTGCACCATTGGTTTGGAATCCGGTTAAAGCGCTGGACATTCGCTTTTCGTCCTCTCAATTTCGTAAACAACACCCCCGCCACGAGAAGGCAGTGAGTAGGACTTCCCTGGCAGAGGCTGTATACGCGTGGCCATGTGAGAGCATTTCGAGAGTGAGAGCGGACTCTCCCCACTGTCGGCCATACCAGGGCATTTGGGGGCAAAATATCTAGAGTTCTTGCTTTTGAATCCAAGCTGATATTTGTTTAGGTATCACATATAATTCATTCAATAAGTACGTATATTATTGAGGAAATTAGGGGAGAAACTCAAAAATTTAATAACATTTGAAGATTGTTTATGCGGATAACACATCTATTGTCCAGTAGATAAAACGTTCCAATGTGGTCAGTGTTATTCTTTGTCGTCACAAGCTAGGGCTTGTCTTAATAGTTATTGGTTGAATAAAGTTTTTTGGATGGGAGATGGGATGATGGATGCATGGCGTTGTAGAGTAGTTTTCGATATTCACTAATTGCGATCACCCTTGCATTCACTATTGTGTTGGATTTCCGAATTTCATAGCAAACATTCGGGTTATTACACACATATTGTGTGTTTGTGTTTAGTGTAGCTTTATTCTCGTTATATATATACTTAAGCCTGTTACCGCTCGCGGAGGCGCGTATGCCACCCACCTGGATTCTCCATCAAACTCTGTACTGGGCAATCCTTTTCAGTTGCTATCATCATCATAAGCGACACTGGGACCTTAAGTCAGTAGTTATTTTCTTATAGTATGAAAGCAGTTATTACTTGTACTTTTTCATAGATCATCTCTGGTTTATTTATTTCTCAAGGCAAAATCGCAGTTATTCGCGAATTGAATATTACACAATGGATGGTGAATGCAACATTGGACAAAGTGAATGTTACATTAGGCTCTAAAGAAACCGATTTATTTTCAACTACCGTTAACGGTCTTCGAATTGATGTTCGTACAACATATAATACTATAGAAATTTCGGCAATACTTTCTGAATTCATTGTAATTGATCGTATCGTGAATACATCCTATCGTAAGGTTAGTAAAAAATATGTTTACATATTATTCTGTGTATCTTGTATATTGTGTATCCTATGCTTATTATTATTACTGCGTATCATCATTCAGTATTTTCTAATTGAGGTTTTATCAGAGATACTCAGTTGAGTAGTTTATCTTCAATCCGAAGTAGACTAAGTTGAAACTACAGCAATAGTAGATAAAAATTTTTATCACAAAATATTTGATGGAAAGAACATTTCGGAGTTAGAAGCTGCATAGCGACAGTCTTTTTCACGAACAAGCTTTCAACTATATGTTATACTTCACAAGTTTATAGACAAATTTATTAGTTACTCGGCGCCCAATTTTTGTTAAACTATTCGTCCTAATATTGACAAATATTCGTATAAATTGATAATTTCCCCACAGTTTTATACTAGTAATATCGTGGAGATGCTTTCAAATAAGGTTCTTAAATTCCTATCCTAGTCAGTGAGTGTATTAACATAGTTAAAAATGTTACTTATATATTCAGTGGTAAGATAAAGAATGGTTGCCTGATACAGAAAGTCAATCAATTTTTGGTAAATGGTATCCAAACAATTATGTAGTTGTTGGTACTTTTGATTTTCGAAATAAGTTACTGGAAAATTATGTAGATATGAGCTCTGGTTTGATTTCACACTTTTTTTTTCTTCACTAAGATACTCAAACAATTAGAGACATAATAATCAAGAAACGTATCCTCAATACCTCAACTAAGTTTTAGCCTATCCAATTAGTACAAAACACCAGTTTCACGCTCGAGTAGGCAAATTAATTTGCCATATTCCACAATTCCGAATTAAATTTGGAGAAGAAAATGATGATGGAATTTTTCTATCAACCAAACTGTATAGATGCACTGAAAAGTACTTCCGTCTCCTATACAAGTGAGAATCAACCTTGCTAGTCTGATCTTCATCTGATTTTTTAGTTTATAACCTACAATCGAGTTGTCATAAATTCGTTTATATTACGGGGAAAAATTTTAATTGTACTTATTATGTTTCATATTCAGCTTTTTTATTTAAGTACATTTGTCTGTATTTATTTTCTCATGATATCGATTCTTCTATATATTAGATCATCAGTTTAGTGTTTACTGAGTAATAATTACTAGATCATACTAGTTACTAGGGTTGAAGCTATCAGGAGTTCACTTAATCTGCGAACGAGAAACAGGACTCGGTGATCAAAGACCAGTAAGCTAGGTATTGATGCGTCCCAGCCTCGCTAACTAGAAGGAGAAGTTCAAGCTTGGAATGGGGAAGTATATTCTGCAAACAGCCAGAAACGAGCGATAACAACAAACACAATTCAAAATGTATATATACAGTACAAAACTGTCCTTGAGAAGTGTTACCAAATAGCATACTGAAAGACGCAACGGACCAATAGCATTTAAGATACTTCCCAGTGGGAAATACGACATGAAGGTGACAAGAGCGCCTTTGGTGCTTAAACAAGGAAATTCAAATTTTCTAAATAAAATCACAAAATTAGGTCCTTTCTCAAGTGAGTTCTGGGGATTTAACGTCCCCAACAGTAGTCATATTAATTTATCATAAAAACCGAATATACAGTAAAAAAACGTCCTAATCATCTGTTGTAACAACAGTATTACTACTTTTATAGGTTGCAGAACAGATGACTCAAAAATAGTTTAGTACTTATAGTAAAGTAGACTCAAAAAACACATCTCATGTGTATTTGGTGTGTGTACACAGAAATCTTACATTCAGTATGTGTTATCAGTTATTTTTCAAGTATTTGCTTATACTATGTTGTTTAGCTGATCTTATTGCATAATAGAAATATCATTTCGAACTTTCATAATTTTTTTTCAGGTATCTACGGTTTATTAACTAGTTGTTTTATATGTGAGCTGATATAAGTTTCTGGGTGCTTTTAATTCTGGAGCTTCCAAATGTCTGACTAGAAAATCTTTTCAACTTCAAATTGTCTTGGAACTCTCAGTTATGTTCAAGTAGAAAACTATAAGATATAGATTAGTGTTTAGATATTAGCTGATGGTTGGAGACAATCAACAGCTAACCTTGGATCTAGGTCTCGTGTTATTTTGATAGAACTGGTGCATTCAATCCTCCCATCTTCACAGTCAGAGATATTATCACTGAGCTATTCGGATCTCGACTGAACTCCTGTATTTAGTCATTAGTTTCGCTCTTAATTCTTTGATAGCATTTTTCTGTTTTATATTTATTATTCTACTTTACTTTTTAGATTTTATGGGTTGATCCGACAGAAAATGTTGTTTCTTTGCAAATTACACATTTTCAAGATAATACTCAATCTATTGAAAATTCAATAGATCCAGACAAAGTAGACTTGGCTATCAGTCTTCAGATTGGGAAATTACATTCTATCTTCTTATACCATTTTATTACACGTGTATTGGTAAGCTCACTTCGTTTATTGATGTCATAATTAGATAAATATTTGACCCAATAATTTATTTATGTATTTGTTATGTACAACAGTCGATTTGTTCCCACTGTAAATTCTATGGGTCCATTTGATTAGTGATTAATAAATCCCATGTATTGTCGGTTCTGTCTATTCACATCTAAATAATGTCCAGGTTATTAAAGATGACTTATATCTGACTTGATTTTTGTTGGTCATCTCAATCAGTTAGGGAATTTTGTTTAATACATAATAAGACTCTTAATCTGCAATCTTGTTTTTCTTCACTAAATCCGGCAGTATCAGTCTTTTGTTCTTTTTTTAGCGTACTAAGTAAACCGTTATATTCGCAATTATAGTAATTAGTAGTACTAGTGTTTTGACAAGTTGTTACGATTCAACCGGTCATTTTATTCATTTGGGAAATGTGTTAACCGATTGCTATTTTGAAGCTATTATCCTCAGAGAGTTCCTGCGCTCTCCACAAACTAAGATAAAACAACACCTTTTCAAATTTTCTTAATCTTCATTAATTCTTCGTCTAGTGTCGACCAATCAGTCATAAGCAATATACACCTAGCACATATCCATATTCACCATTGTCACCGATCTTAAGCCATATCATCTAAAGTCTCCAACCATTTGTTATGATAATCGTACGAACAGTATTTACCAACACAGCTCAGTCCAACAGTTATTAACCTAATCGACCAATGTTACTTCTTGGTTTGGCCACCTCTAGTTTTATTTCAACCTACTGCATAGCCAACCGGAATAGCTCATCGACACAGGTTGTGGTTCAACATACTTAATATATATCCGAAATCAGTCGATTTCGATGTGCAATAATAATTGTAATGATAGTAATAATAATATAATTCATTTGTCCAGTACGATTTAATGTACTTATCTTTAAGTTACACTTATTTATATAACAGCTATAGTGATAGTTTCCATCTGTTTAAACCCGATTTAGGTCTGTTAGATAGAGTTCACACATGTAACCTAACTGGTATCATTACTAAGGTTTGATTTGATAATTTCGAATAAATTGAGGATTGGGTAGATTGTTATAAATAATATAATATATTTGTAATATCTCAATGAACAGAAAGATTTTCTGACGTTTCGTGACTTAGTGTAAGCCACTTTTTCAGAGAATAAATAACCAAATTAAAATTAATCAAAGTTTAAATAGTACAACGGAACAACACGAATATTATGTGACATTGATTTATTCAAACCTGTTTTTTGATTGATCACATAATATTCATGTTGTTCCGTTGTACTATTCAAACGGTAATTAATTTTAATTTGGTTATTTATTCTCTGAAGAAGTGGCCCCGAAATACCGTGGTGCGGCCGAGAGTGGGGAGAGTCCGCTCTTCCTCTCCAAATGCTCTCACGTGGCCACGTGTATATAGCCTTCGCCAGGGAAGTCCTGCTCATTGCCTTCTCGTGGCGGGGGTGGTGTTTACGAAATTGAGAGGACGAAAAGCGAATGTCCAGTGCTTTAACCGGATTCCAAACCAATGGCGCACATAGGCTCTAGTATCCTGAAGGAACAAATGGAGTATGAACCAATCTTGGTCACCGGCTTCGATGTGACTGCATCTCCTTACGATGCTCCACTGCCTTGTGGATCAGACCTTCAGGTCGAAGGCTCAGGGAGTGGCTCCCTAAGAAAACCACCTGCTTCGGTTTGGGCATCCGGACAGTATCAGAGCTGTCACACATATCGAATGAGGTTTGTGTGGCGCGTATGTATTTGGTGCCTCCTTGTACCAATGTCTATGTGTTGAATAAATAAATAAATAAAATAGTCACGAAATATCAGAAAATCTAACTTTTCTACTCATTGGGATATTACAAATATATTATTTATTTATGTGGCTTATTAGTTAATAGTTGACTACTTTAACCACTAATATGTTGTGTCATATTTCGCTATTTTTCCTATAGTGAAAAACAACCATTTAACAAAAGTAGTCTTTCCTGTACCTTATTTTTGCTAAACAGTGAAATCTTTCTATTCTATATATTCTATTATAATACAGTGATAAAATTAATAGTTTTTGCTATATTTATAATATTATATACTATACACATAAATGTAATCACTCGAATCATCTATATACGAATTATCATATCAGTGAATTATACTATCAGCTATTTGCTCTATAGAATTACTTACATCCGGTTGTTTGGAAAATATGTGAAGTTTTAGAAAGTGTCTTTTAATGCTCATCGTACATGATTATGTTATTTATTGAAAGAGATGTAATGATAAATCTCGAATTAATTGTCTTAACTTGTCAGCGGATTTTTCATTATTCTTTCGTATTACTCTTCACTTTGGCTGGTTTCAGACAGCTTTATTTCATACTTCATACATATTATCCATCTCTCTCTCTCTCTCTAGCTGTTTATATAGGATATTTGATTCAGGCTGAGCATACTTCCTTACCCCGTTATCTTATGATTTATAGGCAATATGATGAAATCGTTGAAAATATTATTTCCAATAAATATTGTGTTATTTAAAACGTTTTTTCTAAGATAACATTCTTAGTTGACTTTTATTCGAAGCAGTTGGTTACTAGTGAATATGTTTGATGGTTACTCATATTTTTTATCATATCAATCTCTATTTTTTTTCTGTAAATACTCATTCAAGGATTGTTTATTTGTTTATCCATAGTTTAGATAATATAGTAAAACTATGAGTATTTGGTAGTTTGTAATTTGTAATTAATTGCAGTATATGTTGACTCCTATCAAAGAACGAAATATTCCTACTTCTCATAATTTGACATGTAATGCTAACTAACATATTGAATTGGTTAATGAGAGTTTAGAAGTGGTTAACTCATGAGATCTCAGTTATATTAGGTGTTAAAAATTACCTATATGAAACGGGTACGATAATTGTAATCTATAGATGGTTTCGTCCTATTTGAAACTCGTTAACTGTATGTGACCTCATTCCAGTGTTTATATTTACATCGGAACTCAAACCTAGTATCAACCATGCAAATGAGTGACTGTCTGGACATAGTCACTAAATAAATAGTGCATTGGGTTCGAGTCTTAATATGAACACGAGCAGTGGGATACAGTTACATCGGGCTGATGAGTCTGAAATCACAAATTCATTTATTCTGTATCATTATCATTATTTTCATCTTAGTCTTTATACTTTCTATCTCAATTTATAACAACTTTGTCTGGTTCACATTCGTTCTTTAAACTCTACACTTTCTTCGATCACTTAATAAAAATTGAAAATGTATTATACGCCAGTCATTCATTGATTTGTTTGTCATACTTATTTATCAATGGTTTATCCTTTATTTGTTCTAGAATTTTATGGAAGCCTATCAAGAAGCAGCTGAAATGATGTTCAATAAATTTCAAGCTTTATCGGATGCAGCAGTTCAACAAGTTGGTTTTACTTTTTTTTTAATCTTTTTATTAAAATATTCCATGTTATAAGAATATAATTCTGATGTTATGTATTACAGTAATTAAGTTCTTAGCTTTAAGGAATATTTTGGTTGTACCATCTAAGGTACTTGTCATTATATCCTCCAATCGTCTAAAACAAATTTACTTGCGACGGGTGGTATAAATTGTAGTGCTTGAAAGCTGAATGTGGAATGGTGATTTAATAGTTAAAGCATTCGATTTTCAAACACTAAGTCATGTATTCAAGTTGCATACTACCTACTTCTAGTTTAGATAGCCATTTAGTTTAAAATAATGATTGAAATTAGAATAATAATAAGAAAAAATGAGAGAACGTTTTAAGCCTTAACGTAGTTTTACTCTTTGTATAAAATAATCCATCTTTTTATTGGAATCATATTTGTAGATATACAGATATGTGAAATGTTATTGGAAGTATCTTTCGATAGAAATACACAAATTTGCTTTAACACTAAGTTGCATTTTATCCAGCTGTTTAAATGAATGTTCATGTTTCTACGGTATTAGTTTATGCGTTACAGGTCCATAGATTGTAACTGACAGCTTGTGAATATACAAGAACTGAATCTTATTAGGGAATATTTTCTATAAAAAAACTTATCAAATCATAAGTTTCTCGTACTTTAGACATTTATCCCCATTTTTTTTATATGCAACCTCATGATACTGCTACCCAATAGTCGATTGTTTGAAGCTCTAAGTTACCGTTTAACACAACATTCATGCATACATAACTCACTGAATATTTACATGAAGAGGAAACTAAACAAAAGAGGAAATTTCGGAAATTAATAAAATAGTATGTAGTTATAAAAATTGTTGAATTTTATTTAAATCACAAAGCTACTTAATTTAAGCAACCGTTAAAGATCCAAAATCATTGGATGGCTGTTTCGCCCATATATGGGACTCCTCAGTAGTATTCATTTACAACACTTTAACTAGAGATCGAACCCCGCACCTTTGGCCTCGCTCACGAAATTTTAGCCTTAAGACCACTGAGATGATATCTAACGGTTTTAATGTCTAACTCCAATCAATTTACGATATTAAAATTTCATCCCTTTCTGTATATTTCTAATAAATTTAACTTAAAATCCTGACGTAGAAATGATTAAATAACTTAGTATTCAAATTGGTTCAATGATAGCGTTAAATTGTCCCGTAATATTATTCATAGGTGGACTTTACATATTACAAATCATCATAATATATTGAGGAATATAGTTATACGTCACAGTATTCAGTTGCCCATAAATGTTGATTTCTTTAATTTTCAGGTTCATGAAGCAGTGGATAATTCTTTTCAAACTCGTCTCAGTTTAAATATTGTTGCTCAAGCACCAGTTATATATATGCCACAACACTCATTGTCAAATGTGTCTTTGATGATTGATTTTGGGCGTATCACATTATCAAATTATTTTGAATTTGTCAATCCTTCAAAAGTATTGCCTGATACAACAATTCCAGTTCCCAATCCCGGAATCATGTTAGAACATATGGTGGTTAAGTTGGAAAATTTACGATTATCAAGGTGAGTGGTGTGTAACTTCAATAAATGAATGATTCAGTACATGCTTTGTTAAGTAGCATTTTAAAACTTTCATGGTAATATGCTAAAATGAATACATTTGACTTTTTAACCATCAAATTTGACTCATGTAATATATATTTCCAACCCCCACGTACCACAACAGACGATGTCTGGTGTAGGAGCGGGTTGAAAGAAAGATATAGGAGACTAAACCAAGACATAACATCAATCTGTGAAGTCATTGACAAATGAACTGAGGCATCTATGTAGGCGCAGACTACCTGGTTGGAATCTGCATGATTATCATAACTACTGGTTGGAGACTTCGAATAATGTATCATATGTGGAAATTATATTTGAAATTTAATTAATCCCAGCTTTTCATCCGCAAACTTGTTCGGACTTCTTCAGTGTAAAAATCAAATTCAAGATCATCAAAGAAATATATATATATATATATATATATATATATATATATATATATATAGCGTTTTAACAATCAAATCGAATTTCACTGGTTGAACTCATGAGTCAATTAAAGCTAGAACATTGTGGAGAACCTGGAAGCACTGGACGACCGTTTCGCCCTGGTACGGGACTCCTCAGCAGCGCGCATCCACGACCCCGCTTCCCGTGGGATCGGTACCCAGGACCTACTGGTTTCGCGCGCGAGCACTTAACCATTAGACCACTGGACCGGCATCCAACGGTGTTAATGTCTAACTTCAACCAATCCACGAAGTTGCGCCACCGTACACCTGGGTTTGAATCTCGCGGGGTGCGGGATCGTGGATGCGCGCTGCTGAGGAGTCCCATACCAGGACGAAACAGCCTTCCAGTGCTTCCAGGTTTTCCATAGTGGTCCAGCTTCAATTGACTTATGATTTCAACCAGTGAAATTTATAAAAATCTCCACAAAACCCATTCTGATAATCAAATCTATACTGTGTTAATCTAATCATATTTGGATGTTGATTTTAGTAAATAGGATAACATGAGTCAGTTAGATGCATATCATGTGAAAAGTTCACGATATGAAGTTAAATGACTGAATGAATTGTGCGTGTATATATATATATATGTAAGATTGAGTTAATCATAGTTGATATTACATGGTAATATATGTAGGAAAAATAAAAGTGCAAGTTGAAGGTTGAAACAATTGTTTCTGAATAACCGATGTACATGTAAAATGCGAATCATCAAATGGATATTGTATTACTTAAAATAACCCATATTAATTTTTGTCAGAATAACGACGCATGTGAAATAAACCAGTTGGATAATGAATGTGTCCATTGCTTTTTAATAAATATTTGCCGTATCAACTATTAGTGACTCAATCTTACACATACACACTATTCATTCAGTCATTTATTTTCACATCGTGAACTTTGCATATAACTGACTCATGTTCTCCTATTCACTGAAGTCAACATCTAAATACGATTGGATTAGCACGGTATAGATATGATTTGATTGTTAAACGCTATATGAATTTGTATAATGACCTTGAGTTTGATTTTTACCCTGAAGAAGTCCAGACAAGTCTGCAGGACGAAACGTTGGAATTATTTAAATTTCAATCGTTGATATAATTTCAAATATAGATTTCATATATGATAACTTCTTTATACTCGGCGCCCAATTTTTGTCACACTATTCGTTCTAATATTGACGAGTTTCCGTATAAACTCGAATAAAATAGTTAAGAATCTTTCAAAATAGTACTGGTGCATTCATTTATTACTTTTCTTTATAATTTGAGTCAAAGAATCTCCCTATACTTTTCTTCTTATATATCTGATCTTTTATACTAGTATTGATACTGTTACTACTTCTACTATTTTAAGATCTGTCTTGAAATCATCTTATTTAGTTGTGCAAATGTGATGTGACAACTTGAACCGATTCACGTTCTGCGTTTCATATGACTGATTGACAACAACCAGATTTGTGATAACTACTCACCGAAAGCATTTAATCAGAACCTGTATATTCGATTAAAGATTTTTTTACCCACAATTCTATAAAAAGTACATTGATCATATCTTCTTATTTTACTTCGGTCTTGAGTATCGGTTTTGAATCACATATAGAATATGACACAATTTTACTACTGTCCAAGTCACCATAGTAGTAGAAATCAACACAGGAAAAGGTGAAATTAACAGTTTAGAAAGAAGATAGTAGGAGATAATTCTAATAATCATTTGCGATGATTAACAATTCCTGTTGGGTAAGTAATCAAATGTTTGTTTCATAAAAAGCATCGTCTATATTCGAACTACTGGTGTTAACTAATCAATTATAATATTCAATGCTCTTTTCACCTACCTCGTTTTAACTGACCAATCACACCGAACTCAGTTTATTCTGTAACGTAACGCTGTTGGACGTAATTGTTCTCGTTTCATCATAAACTTCTAATTCATATATGTAGTGGTATATATTACATAATCTTTTTAGAAGTAGATTCATGAAAATGTTCGTAAAGCCTTTTCAAAGGTTAATCGTTAAACTTGTTTATATAAAGAAGTAATTTTTGAATAATTCCTTCCAAGTTTGCTTTAATAGCTCATTATGATAACAATGAACATAGTTCTATTCTTATTTCATTTGTATTATATTGTATGTATGTGTGTATTGTTTTCTGTAAATTAAAAGTAACTATTTCTTTTGTCGTAATCATTGTTTTCCTATTGTGATAAAAGAGTAGTGCTAAAAGAGAGTTCTGTTCAAGCCGAGAAACACGTTTTACTTCCAATTAATGTTGAACTGAAAACTCGTCGTAATCTCAATCCAAATATATATTCCGCTATACCTATCCTTCTTGTCAATGGTGGATTAAATGAAATTAATGTAAGTTGACTGATTGATTAGTCGTTTTTTTAATGTATAGAAAAACGGATTGTTGCTCTCTCTGTTGAATCTAACTTATCCAACCTGACCGTATCCACTAAATTGACGTTAGATTTACGTATCATGATGGTCTAATCAGGTTAGAACACTCGTTTCTTTAGGTTCTGTCATCCAAGATAGGTTGGTTAGAGAGCAGTAACACTAAAAGCAGAAGTTCAAAAGCGAAGTCGTTTTGTCGGCTACACAGGAATATGACGGTAGTAAAATGTTTCTCTCAGACAGTACGCATCTGCAACGATGCTACGTTCCCACAAAGGAAGAAGGATTTAGCAAATGTCATCCCTAAAAATGGTGCAAATTACTCTGTCCCACCGATATCGATATCCCGTGATGTCGGTTAGGCATCAAAAGTAGCGAGCTAACACTTCGAGAATTACTCCTAAAACGAAGGTGTTTGACCTCGGTCTCAAACAGCTATCACTTAGACTGCGTGGTCAATCTCCTAGGTCATTAAGATCACTACTAACTCAGTTTACTTTTCAGGTACTTCAAGAAAAAGGGTCCTCCCACAATATGGACACCTGGGATGGGACGATATTCACCCTCATAGCTTTTACTGGATAAGAGATCATCTATTCAGATTTATATATTATCTCGATTTTTAAAAAATAATAATAGCTTCATAATGAATGAAGTCATTGGTAGATATTTATTTTTTATTTAAAGAATGTAAGACAAACTCAGCTAATTACAAATTCCTTCAATCTTGGCCCCAGTAATTTCTAAATTGCCAAGGGATATTCATCCATTTGGTCATCAAAACTGCAAGAACTATCCAATTTACTAAAAATATTTACCAACTCAACCGACCCATTCTTTATTGTCAAACTGTTTGTATGTACAAATTTGTTACCTAGATCATTTCCCTTACGTTCTGGCATTTGTGAAACACATACCGAAAACATACATCCAGATTTTCGCTTAGTAATTTCTAAAGGTTCGACTTTTTTTAGTGTCCGTATACTTTAGCTGAGCTAGGCAGTGACAAAAATTATAATTCCCCAAAATATCGGAGAGAAATAGTTATTGTCATCAATATATACATCACGGTCAAACTACTGATAAAGATGTCCATATTCACTGTCACTTCTGTTTGTCATTATCTCATCCAAGAAAAATCTCATGATCCTTCCTTCATAGCTCAATGAATTCAAATAAATTTACATAATATGAGTAATCTACCAAGTAAACTTTACTCGGCTTTGAGCCGCACCGTGTTTGTGAAAGTTAAGGATTCAACGTACTATCTCGCCGCCCAAACCGAAGTAGGTGAAGGCCAGGTCATTAATTATGGTTTCTGTGGTTACGAACCAAGTGCGTTAACCGTTAACTCACAGCTTCACGGTTATTTATTTTGAAGCTATGTTAGCTACCAGGTTACCTAGTAATCGTAATCTGCCATTCTGATAATTATATCACTAAGTTGACATCACATAGATCAATATCCCTTAATTATGTATCATTAAGAAATTCATTCATGTTTAATGATCAAACCTATTCACATATATTCTTCATCTGATTTAAAGAATTTCCGTTTTGAATTTTACTAATTCTTTACTCCTTATAGATTTCTTTTTCTCAAGGCGATTATCGTGTTCTTCAAGAAGTACTTTTTGATAATTTTAATGATTTACCATCGTCTACTAAAGTATCTGTAAAAACAACACCTGGTAGTACGGATTCCTCTGCTAAGTCCACTAACAAAAAGAATAAAACACAACAAAAAGTTGAAGAGAAAAACACTACGCAAAATGATAATCCAGTCAAAATTGCAGTCAGTTTTGATTTAGGAATGAAAAGTGTCATTCTTAATTTGTACACATGTGATCAACCAATAGTGAGTTTGCTTTTTATGTACATGCCCTTATCTATCATTGTTAGCGAACTAAACAGCAACGTTCTTGCAAATACTTTTTTATACTGAGAAGTACTAACTATCAGTGTGTATAATGAATGATACTCATGTAATGTAGTTAATTTCCGGGTATGGAGTAAGTTAATTAAGTGAATTGACAAACAGACTAGTAATTTTATAGGTATTATAGTAGTGAATTACTATTCAGTAAATTGTTAAAACTTCAACCTTTAAACTTCCATAATTCCTGTTAAATTGACAAGCCTACTTATCATTTCATTTAATGTGATTTTTCAATTACATAAGTGAAAGCTATTATAGTTAAGGTAGGAATTTAACGAAAAGCCATAATATTAGTAATATAATGGATGGTGTTTTCGAATTTCAAGGGATAAAATTTTAATGTAACGTGATGATGAAGACGACCACAAAATGAAGTCACGAATGAAAGGTGCAATACTACATAAGTAAACCAGGATTATAACAATCGAAGCGACTTTATAAACTGTTCCTGTATGCATAGTTGACGTTTCTGCAATGCATAGGAGATGCACATTTAAAGCTCTCGGTAGATTTGGTTTGATCTTACATCGAACGATGAGTCTGATTCTATGTAGTTCTGATTATCAACTTGATAGTGCAAAGTGGATCTTTTAATTTGACATTTTTCTCCCTGACGCTTCGATAAACAACTTACTATTCCTATATATCCAAATGAACAGGTGAACAAACTTGTGCAAATTAAATTGTTTGGTTAATTTGGTTTGTTTTTTTACCCAAAGCTGATCTAATGAATAGTTGATATAGAGTATTAACAACAAAGCTGTACAAAATGTTTGTTTTAGTAATAGATCCAAACAGTTCTTCAGAAGGTCTTATTCAGTATCATACGTCCTCTTCTGTGCAGATTTTTAAAATTCACTAGATAATGAGATCAATCAGATAGTTTTTTCTACTTATCAAAGAACAAAACTATAAAAATCAGTCGTCTATTCAATTTATGCAAATTTTCTGTCAATAGATCTCATTTGTAAGCTATCACCGCTTTCCATTCGTTTAAGTAAAATTAGAGGTTTTTTCCAATACAAATGAATAGATGGATGACATGAATTTAACGTGTTAAATAAATTTCCACAGTCGTCATTCCAATAAAAATGATTTCATTTTCTTCTCGCTGATAGACAGAATGGCATAATGATTTCCCGGAAGACAAACGATTGGCTACATTCAATCTGAAACAATTTAATGTATCTGGTCAAATGGCTTCAGATTCATCATCTCAATTCATCGCTAAACTTAATGATATTAAATTACAAGATAGTCGACCTGGTTCAGATAGGCAAATTACTAAGTAAGCATCTCATCCTCAATACCATTATCTTGAGGTGACCTTTTTTAATTCTTGTTTCGTAACTTGCATCTATACTAATTAAATGTATCATAGAAGCTTTTGCTTTTGATGCTAATTTTTAGTAAAGGGTACCAAAAAAAACTAACCTCTATGCTTTTGGATTGGGTTATAATCCGAAATTTCATATTACAAAAACTGACCTTATTTAGGCACCCGCTTAAAGTCAAGAAGTAATAGCCGTTTGATCCTAGTAAGAGTACTCTTCATCAGCGAGTACCCACAACCCCACCAGGTCTAAAAACCAGGACTTTCAGGCCTCATAACTAGCAGTTCACCTTCTGGACACTAAGCTGTCATCCGTTAGTTCACATCTGTAACCTCTAACTATTCACAATATTGTGGGACTATCATACTCGATTTGATCCAGGAGTAATTTTTCTGTGATTCTTTGTGTGTTTCGTAATCAGTGGGTGGGTATAGGTAGAGTGGGTGATTAGCTAGATCTCCACCAACCTGTTTACCGCTCATGTTAGTTCATGGGTCATCTTTCCCACTATCCAGGACGCACGACGCGGACGTCTGAGTCGGGTTTTGCCTAAAAAAAACAGACCAAGTAATCATACTCGAGTTATAAATGATCTTATTGTTCAGTAATTAAAGTTTGTGATCTTTGTATAGATCAAATGAGAAAAAGCTTATTTTGCTAATATTGTCTTGTTCAGTGTTAAGATAGCTTATATCTTTGAACGTTCACTTATTTTAAAGAAAAATCTTCCATTAACACCATATCATGTTTCTTGAGTATTTTACTGCTAACGCTAAATGGTCACAAGTTTCTATAAAACAGGTGGAATGTGGCTAGTATTGTGATCGAACGCATTTTTGACTCGTCAGATGGATACACCTACATCCCAGAGTTGATATCTACAGTCAGTCAGCTACAACGTAGGACCAGGCACATATATGCATCGGTCCAAGTTGCCATACCTCATTAACACAAGAAGATGGACACCGGATTCATAAAAGTAGTTAATTCAGAGGTGGTTATATATGAAAGAAAGATTGCAATAAGGATATAGTACAGGAAAAAAGAATTATTTCGTAGGAAGAAAGATATGAAGCGATTTTAATCTCATAGTTTAAGAGAAGTCAGAGTGTATACACCGACGCCATTGTGATCGATTCTGAGCCATGTCACCAAGAGTCTCCAACTATTGGTTACGATAGTCACGCGGACCTCAACCAGGTAATCTGCATCTACCAACATGGCTCAGACTAGAAGTTAGTGACTTCAAGCACTGATGCTACGTTTTGGTTTGGTCGCCCCTAACTTTCTTCCAACCATCCCGAACACCGGTTAGAGTTGATATCTCGAATTATAGAGTAAACACCCACTTTGAAATGGAGGTTCACCCAACTGGTGAATTCAAAATAAAATGAAACACGAATCCTGGATTCCGCTTCTAACCACATTTTATCTATTCTAAATTAATTTATCATAATGGTCGTATCAAGGCAATCCACATAGGATGTATATATCCTAACGGTCAATCAAAATATCGATAACGTAATTGTACAAACGGATAAAAATAAGATAAATAAATGTACTTTTGAACTTTCTTGCATCTAGTGAATGGAGCTTGACTCATAATACTACTTAATCATCTCTATACACTAAGAAAAAACGATCATATTTTCATTGTCGCTTGTTGTTTTTCGGTGCACTCATATCAATGATCGTTTGTATATTGAATTTGAAATAACTAACTTCAACTGTAATGTAAATGTCATTCATGTATATTACGAGTGTATATGAGTTTATTTAAAATGTTTGCGTTAAAGTGAAGATGATCATTTGTAATAGATGTTTTAAGAAAATCTTTAGCTTCAAGCATGTATTCTGAAATGAAGAGAAAACTTAAATTCGATAACTTAGTGTAGGGAAGGACTTGAGTTAACCGCTTCTGATTTTCAGCCAGCTATTAGTCAATTAAAAGACAGCCCATGTAAATGCCCGATTTAGTGGAAAAGAGAACTTCAATACAACAAATGATGATTTATTTTATTTATTTATTTATTTTAACACATAGATATTGGTACAAGGAGGCACCAATTACATATGCGCCACACAAATCTCATTTAATATATGTGAGGGCTGTGATACTCTCCGGATGCCTAAACCAAAGCAGGTGGTTTTCTTAGGGGGCCACACCCCGTGCCTTTGACCTAAAGGTCTGATCCACAAGGCAATGGAGCATCGTAAGGAGATGTAGTCCCTTGGTAGCCGGTGACCAACGATTGGCTCATGCTCCGTTTGTTCCTTCAGGTTACTGGAGCCTATGTGCACCATTGGTTTGGAATGAGGGTTTTCCAACTCCCCTAGGTGAACCCTCCATGTCCACCAACCCGGTTAAAGCGCTGGACATTCGCTTTTCCTCCTCTTAATTTCGTAAACACCACCCCCGCCACGAGAAGGTAATGAGCAGGACTTCCCTGGCGGAGGCTATATAAGCGTGGCCATGTGAGAGCATTTGGAGAGGGAGAGCGGACTCTCCCTACTCTCGGCCGTACCACGGCATTTGGGGGCACACACATATTTAATAAATCTAGTAAAGGCTTATATTGGTTAATTTAGCAGAAAATCGAGAAACAAAGACATAACTCGTCTTTATAGCTACAAGTTTTCCTTCCTTTCTAACTGTTAAAATGATTTAAATAGACATTTCAATCTCTTCACATTGTTCTTGGTTATGATGTTTAGGTATCGAATTAGTTTTTCCACAAAATATTAAGATTTGTTTCAACATTGAATGCTTCGAGTCAGGATTTATGTATAGTGTCGATCTGCATATCATTATACAATCTATAGAGCATTTAGTAAGTTTAACTTTATGATGATGGTAAAAGGTAATTTTTTCGCAATTATTTTAAACGTTTTGAGGTCGTATACGAAGATATTCCTACTGTTCATTTTACGTGATATTTGAATTTTACATGGAATTCACGATTTCAATTGAACCATTCTTTAAAACTATACTTTTATTAAATTTACGACTCAATTATTTCTGCTGAAAATGTTTTGTTACTCTTCAACACCTTTTTATTATGTTTATTTATCATAATTGTAAATAATAATGTATGTTTGTTTTTGTACTTCTCTATTTTAGAGGTCAAATTTTAAGGTATGTCATTTTTGTGTTTAAGTAGTATGATGTATACATTGTTATTGTTGGTTGTATAATGTTATCTAAATGTAGAAATGTTGTTATACGCCTGCATGATTGCTCACTGCTATTGTGATGATTATATATATATATATATATATATATATATATATATATATATATATATATATATATATATATATATATATATATATATATATATATACTTTTCTTTATCTTAGCTGGCTAACTTTATTAATATAAATATGCATTTATTTGAGGGCTTGGTGATTAAACAATGCGTTAATGCATTGTTGTATATACATTGGTTTTTGACATATGTGTTTGTCGATTATTGGTTGTGTTCATTTTTGCCTTTGATTTTGAAATGAAAGGAATTTGTAGTTCCGCTGAATACTTTTTACTGGTATTGAATATATTGTTTGTAGTTTCATTTATCTATGTTCCCATTAAACTATAATTTCGTGTCACCAGTGTCGGTTTTAGTGGTGAGGTAGTAGTAAGACCTCGTATTCAATACCCATATATATATATATATATTCACACCATGAGACCAGGTGCAGATGTCCATCTGTTTTATTTCTCACGTTTTATGTTATTATAGAACGGGAAAATTGGTAGTATTTTAAACAAAAAACTTTTAAATGATTGTAGACTTTAAGAATTAACATTAGAGCTCATAATTCAATATGGAACGTATAAAACTTGGCAATACAGGATAATGCTGTACTTCAGATATAATGAAATTTATCAACAGATCAGAACCGTTAATCAATGTCTGTTTATATAATTTAAGTTCCTTCATTATATGTTTCAATTATCTCACGGATATCAACCAGAGAGCCTACATTTACTGACACTGGTAAAAGTACTAAAAGACGAATGATTGTCATTCTGATGGTCATTGTGTTGTACTTGTGGAATAATATTGCTGGCATCTGCTGGGATAACCGGGTAAGTAATAGTGAGGTTAGACGCAGGGTATTAGGAAAGGATGGTAAATCAGTTGATGAGGTTGTGAATCATCATCGACTGAGATGGTTGAGCCACGTGTTACGTATGCCTGAACACCGATTACCACGACGTGCAATGCTATCCGGTATTGGAAATGGTTGGAAGAAAGTTAGGGGCGGCCAAACCAAAACGTGGCATCAGTCCACAAAGTCACTAACTTCTAGTCTGAGCCATGTTGGTAAAAGCAGACTACATTGTTGGGGTCCGCGTGACTATCGTAACCAATGGTTGGAGGCTCTTGGTGACATAGCTCAGAATCGATCACAATGGCGTCGGTGCATACACTCCCTGTCTTCCCTTAAACTAAGAGATTAAAATCGCTTCATATCTTTCTTTCTACGAACCAAGTCTTTCTTCTTGTATTATATCTCTATATGCAATCTTTCTCTTATATATTACCACCTTTTACCTAACCACTGTTATGAACCCGGTGTTCATCTTGTTGTGTTGATGCGGTATGGCAACCTGGACCGATGCACATATGTGCCTGGTCCTACGTTGTAGCTGACTGACTGACTTGTGGAATAAATGAAGTAGACCTTAATAATTTTGTCTAGAGCGACAATAAAATGTCTATAATTATACCCTGAAGCTCAGAAAAGGCAGTAGTATTAAAAAAAGTCAGTTACGTTTGCAAATATATATATATATATATATATATATATATATATATATTACAGTGCTCTTGATGACAAATGATATTTCATAATGCCATCAATTAATGCGTTATCGATTATGAATAATTATAGGCAGTAATCATATTCCATAGTTATGTCATCAATTAAACTGTTAATAGTCTTTGGCATATGTTTAGAGAACAAAAATACTCATTTTGTATTCAATAACTATAGACCTTGTTCAATGTGAAAATGTGATTATTTTTAGAGAATTTTTCTCGATTGTTTAATTTATATTCTTAAGTAAACATAAGTAACTCTTTTCAGTTTTTCACCTTATTAGTACATTTTTAACGGTTACTACTTTTTGGTAGAGTGGTTTTGTCTAGATGTACACCCACAAAACCTGTCCATCTAAACTTTAATACTCAGATCACCACTTAACTACCCGGATATGCTCCTGAAGTTTTAGCGTGAAGTCGTGATTGATGTAATTCAGACATTTAGAAGTGAAACATTTATCCCATTGAATGGTAATCGCCCTATATCGCAGTGATTGAAGTTAAGTGTGTATTATTGAAAATCAACACATTATTCCAAAAGTTTAAGCGTTCATCACGAAACCTGAAGGTCTTGTGTTCTATCTCTAGTAGGATTTAGATTGTGCACTGTTTAATTGTCTCACTTTATGACAAAATAGATGTTCAGTGTTTCATTGTCTTCGTTGGTACAACAAAACGGAATCAATCTACGGTTAATACGACTTAAAAATCAAACCAATCTCCTCATATTCACTTTAACTAATCTATAAAAAATCGCATTGCTCCTGACTATTAATCAATATGAATAAACGTTTTTATATTATCTCTCCATCACCAGGTAAATGGAAAATCATAAAAACCAAATATGAAGTGTGAAATCTCGTTTACTTGTTTCGTTTATCGGGTCAAATTTAACTAAGCAAATATAACCTAAATTGTAAATATGTGGTGTGGTCGATATAATTATATCTAATAAATACATATTTTATATAATATACGAGATTAAAGGATGAAATTAATAACATTTATCATTTATTAGAAGTGATTAGACTTTTGCCAGTGAAATAGGTACAGTTTTAGATGACAAACTGAATTTTGTATGCCAGTGGAGTTAAAGAAATGGGTTCATATGAATTTTTAATATTTATTTTTCAAAACAAAGTGAGGCAAGCTGGCGAAATTTTAAACACTGTAGCGAACGAGATAACTGTTTGGTGTTATTTTGAGATTCCTTACAATTATGCACCTATCAATAATCAGAAGATTGAGCCTGGTGTAACTTTAGATATTCCACTGAATAACTTACTACTGTTACCTTTCATAGAAGAACATAGGCCACTCAGCAGCATTATCCATTCTGCTCTGTCCTGGATAATCTTTTTTAGTTTCTATTCATCCTTTTCATATCTGCTTCCGATTGTCGGCTCACTGTTTTTTTCGGCCTTCGTCTTTTTCGTTTACCTTTAGGATTCCATGTTAGTGCTTGCCTCGTGATGCAGTTTAGTGATTTCCGTGTCCTATTTCGGTGTCCTATTCACTTCCAGAGTCTTTTCCTAATTTTTTGTTTAGCTGGAAGCTGGTTTGTTCTCTCCCATAGTAGGCTGTTGCTGGTAGTACTCGGCCAACGGACATTCATTATGTTACGTAGATAATTCTTTATAAATACTTGCACTTTTTTATGATGGTTGTGGTAATTCTCCAAGTTTCGGCTCCGTACAGTTGGACTGTGTTGACGTTCGTATTGAAGATTCTGACTTTGATGTTAGTTGACAGTTGTTTTGGGTTCCATATACTCTTCAACTGTGGGAGTGCTATCCTTACTTTGCCAATCTTCGTTTTCACGTCTGCATCCGATCCTCCACATTCATCGATGATGCTACCGAGACAAGTGAATATTTCTACCTCTTCCAGAGTTTCTCCACCAAGTATGCTTGGTCTGGTGTTCTCTGTGTTGCCTTTTTTCGTGTATATGTTAAGGCCTATTGATGCAGAGGTGTTTGCTACATTGGCTGTTTTTACCTGCATTTGTTGGTGTGTGTGGGATGGAAAGGCCGGGTCATTCGCGAAGTCCAAATCGTCTAGTTGGTTCCTAGCTATCCATCGTATTCCATGCTTCTCATCAAATGTGGAGGTCCCCACGATCCAATCAACCACCAGGAGAGAAAGTAAATGGTGAGAGTAGGCGGCCTTCCTTGACTATGGTCCTCACTTGGAATGCGTCTGTCATCTGTCCTCCATGTACCACTTTTTAGTGTAGCCCGTCATATGAATTCCGTATGTTGACGGTTTTCTCAGGTACACCATAGTTTCGACGAAGATTTCATTTCTCTATCCACACTGTCAATAGCCTTTTCATAGTCAATGAAACTGATTTGTAGTGACGAGTTCTATTCATTTGATTGTTTAATGATTATCCATAGTGTCATGATTTGGTCTGTACACGACTGATCCTTACGGAATCCAGCCTGTTGATCTCGAAGTTGACCTTCTACTGAATTTTTATCCGCTTCAGCAACACTCTGTTGAAAACTTTTCCCGGTACCGATAGTAGTGTGATGTCTCTGTAGTTCTCACATTTGTTCAAATCTCCTTTCTTTGGTATCCTGATGAGGTGTCCTTCTTTCCAGTCGCACTTGTTCTTCGATTATTGTCGAGGTCATTGGTGAGTGTTTTTAAAGCGTTTCATATTGAAGCAAAACGTTTATTCAGTACTTCCTTGTTTTTATTGATACTTCATATGATATCAGTGTATTATGAATTTTGTCTATCTTTGTTGAAATCTACTGCCAGAAATTAAGGTACAACAATATATCAATGTACAAATTTTATTTTTAGATTCTACCATTCTCGTAAATAAGTAATCCTCATTAGCTTTTCAATTGTTCATTATGTTGTATTCTTCCCTATCAAATTTTGTTATATAAGGCTATCTATTTTAAATAACCTCTTAATATGTTCTTTATTTCTGTATAGATTCTTTCTTTCCTTTTTGTTTATCTATTGACATAGTTGGGTCACTGTTTTCCTTTCTTTTTTCTCTTTCCCTTTTCCATATTATTTACATTTAGAGTTTTAGATCATTCTACTACCAAAGATAACCGTCATAATGAATTCATCTACATTGAATTTAAACAAGATGCATTACTAGACAAAAAAAGTAAATGAATAAACTTGCTTTGTTCTTTTTTATTTATAAAAAGTCACTTTATCTGTCATTAAAGTTGATGGCTTAGTAGCAGTTTTAAATTTCAATCAATGAGTTGCTCATGTTACAGAATGTAGCTTCGTTTACTTTGGTTTTTAAATAGCCAGGTAGATTATCACACTAAATAGCACACATGTAAAATGTAACTCAAGGTCATCTTCTTGAGTTTATACCTAGTGATAAATAGGTTGGTTACTTTTTCAAATTTCTCTTAGAATTCAGTGTTGAATAATGATTCATTCATAAGTGTTACTTAAGCTGCATTTGTTTGAATCTATATTGAAGTGACAAATAAATACCTGTTGGAAATCATGACCAAAAAACATTGAATATGGTTGACGTTATTGTGGGAATGAGTTCCATACAGATGCAATCCTAGACTGTCGAACATAGAGTCTTAGCTTGGCCAAAATCGGAACAAGTAAACCATTTTTTTTCTATAAACTTCATCTACTTCTAAAACATACATTAACACCTTTTAGTATGCATGAAAATTAATTTAGTCTATTAATCATGGAAAAAGAGCGACATGAATAACATATTGAACAGTAACTAGAAGATAGGAAAAGATTGTGATTGGTGAATAAGCAACGCATAGTCATACAAAGTCAAAATGAGTCAAGGTGGTAGTCGTCGTTTAATGCTGTCGTTGGTATATTCGTTAGTCAGTTACGCCGTACAGTTATTTTTAAAAGATACTTAATATTGTGAATGTCAGCTATATAAGATTTTCCCATATTCAGGTGAAGCGATAAGAACAAAATTTGCAGAAGAACATGAACACATTTTTTAGCATTAGGAAAACCAACCTTACTGTATGTCAAACTACTGATCCGTATTCAAATTTGATTGATCACTAAGTAGTGATCAATGTCATTTATATCAGATTCTTCTTAGTGTTTGTTGAATCCTATCGATCTAGTTGGTTACTAGTCTAAGTGATTCGACATCGCGTGCACTATGTTGAGATGTAAGAGGGTGGTTGAAACTAGTCTATTAGAAAACCCAGATCTAGTTTTTGTGCTGTTTGGTGCACGTCCTCAAGGTGTACTTGTAAAACGCAGTAAACTGATGCTCCCTAGTGTTTTTGATCTTGTGTCATCCAGCTTCACATTCAGAGACGTCACTATTGAGTTTGTTTCAGTCGCAACTGAACTGTATGACCAATATGCATTCACAATCGATCGAATCTCGTCAAGATTACAGGTGTACCTTGCTGTCCAGAGTTTCCTGTCGGGTATGATCAACGATCAACTTACTAATCCATATGCACAACCTACCATGCTATCACTAATATCGAAATTTACCTTAACTGATAATTTCTGATTGCACAAAATTGTTTTCGTAATGCTGTTTTTCTTTCTCACTCAGTTCAAATTAGTCTACGAAGCATTCACTTGTGTGCTTCAATGGATTATCTTATGTCTTTACTGGATTTTCAAATGAAAAGTACACCAACACTGAAAAGTGAATCAAATAACTTAACATCTGTTTCGGATAAATCCAAACAGAAACGGTTAAACAATTCTTCAACGACAAAAACTGGTAGGTACAATAATTTCTTAATATTTTGAAGTTAATTTTCTTTTTTAACTGAGTCATTTTTATAAAAAAAAGAAACGTCAACTTAAATCATATTTAAGTTCTGGTTTGTTATTTAGAGGTGTGGTTCTTTGTTCCCTTTTGTATTTACGAAGAAATTCCTGATGATGATTGATTAAGTATTAAGCACTTATGAATGTCATGTTTATTTATTCCTTAGTTGTGATCGATTTCTATCGATTTGATGTAATATAGCCACTAGTCTACACGAGACTTAACACTAAATAGTTTAAATGTTGGATTGTCAAAGTTGATCAACGAGCAGCCTTCCTCCTGGAACACCTAGTCATATGAACTTTTATTATTTGTACCTTTATAACTTTAATTGAATATTATGTCAATACTCGAAAAAATGTATTTTCACATGAACGAGTAGTGGCTTAGTGTTTAGTGCATTCGGCTTCCAGACACTAAATTTCAGGCTCGAGCCGCGCTCCGCCTGCTTTTTTATGGTCAACCACGTAGTACCGTTGTGGTGCGTGCTACTTATATTGATATAAGTAGTATATAACGTGAGTTAAATGAACGTAATGTCTGGCAGCAGAAGATGGGGAAGCTCAAGAAAGGAAGAGCGAGAACACAATGGAATTTGTAAGAAATCGCATGAACAATGAAATGTGAGACAATAGATTGATGTTTGCAACAGCAACAGTCCGGTTTTATATGATGGAATGATATTTTGGGAATTAACAATTTACTATATAGTTTTTCTATTTTACCAAGTAACTCTGTAATTTTATGCTAAATACAATTTGATTGTCCTCACATGTGTTCTTCTTCACTACACCGTCACCTCACATGCTTAAAGTATAACTCATATTCAAGCGTGCGGAGAATGAGCTGATTTAAACTTGAACATTTAATTTTTATAATAAATGATTACAATATTGTTCTTTACATGTATACATTATTTTAGATGTCAAGAAATCGGAATTGTTACCAACAGCATATCCTTTTAATCTGGAGTTAAAAATTCAAATAGATAATCCTGAATTAGTTCTTGTTGAAGATATTTATAATGTTGATAGTAATGCAATTAAACTTACTGTAAGTAGATGATTTAATCTCAACTTGAATCTTTTATTGTTATTCATTTTAAATCTATTACTTTAAATGATCTCTATCTTTCATCTAAATACTAGTACACTGGAATTTTTAAGTTGACGATAAGCGTTTTTCCATTCAACTCTATAACTAGTTGTATTATGATGTTTAAAGTTTGATACTGATTCTGATACACAATCGTTTTATTCACATTCTCAACCGGTTACTCGAATGACGTGAAGACTAAGAGTAAGAATGAAGCATATTATGACTAGACCGAATAGGAACTATATATATATATATATATATATATATATATATATATATATATATATATATATATATATATATATATATATATATATATATATATATATATATATAAAGATTATTGAGCAAGCAGTGATGTATACCCCAGTTGCTTCAGATAATAATCATTTCTTTACACTGATCATTCGACTGATTTCTGAATGAATCAATCAGTGTTTCATCATTACCTCTTGAAAATCGATAAGTCTGTTATCTAAAATTCAACTGTAAGAATTGATATGTATGATATCAAGTTCAATTCATTCTTCATGGGTTTTTTTAACAAATGGAATTCTTTTACCTTCTGTTTCCCAATTTTTTATGTATGAGTTAAAGAGAAAATTCCTTGACATTATTTTCTAATTACTGGTTTTATTGTTTAACAGCTAACTTGTTCATGTACATGTATGGTCTAAATAAAACTACTGAACTGTAATTTTAGCCTTCATAAAATAAATAAAAAAAGTTCGAATACATACACAGGTATCATAACACACACAGGCATAATTGTACCATTATAGTTGTGTTGTTCAGTTCAATACCCCCTTTTTTGTATATCATATCAGTTCACTCAGTCATATTAATTGTTTTTTAAGCTAGGTTTTAATGTGGCTAGTAATGTTCAACGTTCAATCTTGAGTCTATATAACCAGTTTTTCTTTCCATAAATATTCCACTTATTATTTTTAATTTACCAACTAATTAATACTAACCATCTTTTTAACGATATAATTCACTGACTTTTTTTTTACTGTAAACGTTTAGACTGAATTAAGTTTTGGTTACAACATGCAACAGGATATGGTTGTTATAAATGCTTTAATCAACGGTTTGTCAGTTGCTGCCTGCCCTTACAATGAAACAGTTGGTGGGCCATTCTCTAAGGAGGTATGTTTCTTGTGAATTTCACATCTTATTGAGCTTCTCTCTGTTTAAAACTAGTTTTGCTTTTAACTAATAATAACTTAATAGTCTAATTATATTTTTTAATAGTATAATAATATTTTTTCATCAAAGTGTACGTGTTAATCAGCTAGTCAGTCAAACGCAAAGTAGGAACTGGCACATGTGTACATCGGTTCAAATTGTCATACCCCATCAGCAGAGTGAGATGAAATCTTCAGGGAAAATTGCAAGGTAGTTGGGATGGTTACAGTATTAATTTTAATAGAAAAGATTAGACATTGAAGATATGATTAGGGAAAATATAGATTAGTGAATCAATAGACAAACTATAAAGATGGTTGGGCCACGTGTTATCTATGCCCGAACACCGATTATCACGACGTGCAATGCTAACCGGTGTTCGAGATGGTTGGAAGAAAGTTAGGAGCGACCAAACCAAAACGTAGCATCAGTGCTTGAAGTCACTTACCTCTAGTCTGAGCCATGTTGGTAGACTACTTGGTTGTGGTCCGCGTGACTATCGTAACCATTGGTTGAAGACTCTTGGAGACATAGCTCAGAATCGATCACAATGGCGTCGGTGTATACACTCTCTGTCTTCCCTTAAACTAAGAGATTGAAATCGCTTCATATCTTTCTTCCTACGAAATAATTCTTTCTTCCTGTACTATATCCTTATCCGCAGTCTTTCTTTCATATATTACCACCTCTGAATGAACTACTTTTATGAATCCGGAGTCGATCTTGTTGTGTTAATGAGGTATGGCAACTTGGACCGATGCATATATGTGCCTGGTCCTACATTGTAGCTGACTGACTGACTGACTGAAGAAACTCAGGATCTAAAGGAAGAAAAAAAGTAAATATACCTGGGCTATTGCTACGAATCTTTGACCATTGATGACGATTATCACGCGGACCTGAACCTAGTGGTCTTAACCTACCTACATGATTCAATCCAGCAGTCAGTATCTTCATGGATTGATGTCACGTACTGGTTTGACCGCCCTTAGTTTGCGTTTAACCTACTTGTACACCAGCAATCATTGTCCGTCTAGGTAGTTGGTGAATGGACATAAGTAATAAATATCCTAAGCATCTTAGCTGATTAACACTCACTTTCTTAATAATCGATTTGCCATAATTACCTAGTACTTTTCATATCACCTCAGAATTATTAATTCGATGGTCCCAAAGTATACAAGCGATGCTTCAAAGTCACTCATGATCGATTAGTAGTAACCTTAAAGTATCCACGTCTTTTTATATACTATGGATGCATTTGTTATTCAAATTAATGACTTTAGGGATTTGTAAAGTAAAGAGATACGGTTTGTAATAATAATATGACAAGATTATACGTCCATAGTTATACATAGACAAATATTTATCCAACTTCATGAAATCAACAATTTGTACGAATCATGGAAATTTTAAAATGTACTGTTTGGTTAAATTCAAGTACATTTGAAAACAGTGGAACGAGCTTAACATTCCGATTATATGTCCTAAGGATTCAGTGTCGATATTTAACAGGAATCCGTCTTACATTAATTCGTGGATCTGTAGGTTAGCGGTCAAGGTGTTCAACTATTAAGTTCCAGGTTCGAACTGCACTCTACCTACTTCGGTTCGGGTAACCGGGTCGCAATATCTCTACTCTCTACACTCTTAGAGTATGGTCCGAAGCCAAGTTTACTAAACCTTATCTGGTTACACGAGTTCACATGGCATTACCTATCCAAATTCTCATCACGAAAGGTATTTATCTATCTATGTATTAATATAACACAATCAAACCTAATATACTGAACTATCCGATTCCAATGTTTACTTTGAGCTCAAATGCACTAAAACAAAACATTTTTTGTTGAAGATTATCAAAGAGTTTCTAATGACTGTTCTTTTTTGTGGGGTGGGGTGCCATCGATAATCCATTTATTTAGATTTTATCGCCTTGTGCTTTGAGTTTTTATGCATCTCAACCAATTAATGGTAGTTTACATGGAACATTACATATGGATACTTTAACGATCAATATTAATCCAAACACAATCAGATTATTATCAGCAATTTCCTCATCTGTTCAATCATCTCTAACCACTGACGAAAATCCAGATATTTGTGAAACTGTTTCAAAGGTTGAATCTATGAAAGGCGTCAGTTTAGATCATTCGGATGAAAAATCACTTACTGAGTTTTGGAAACCGATTCAACTGAACGAATTAAATATGCCCTATTTAGGATTAACATCAGGTAAATTATTATTCTACAGTTTTATTACTATTGTGATTGTAATCGTTAGCATAGAATATTTGAATCATTAAGTTCTAATCCCTTGTATATATTAGATGAACAAAAATTGCTTACCATTTAGACTGGTAAATATTTTGCTGGTCTTATGATTAACTAATCATTATCATGGTTTGGAAGGTTTGTTTCTCTTTGAAATCTCTTCATCTATTGTAATAGATCATCTGTTCAACCAACTTGAAAAATTGGTTATTGCACAGAGATGTTGATTTTGTTGATTTACTTAATCTTAATATACAGTAATTTCATCTATGTACTATTCTATTTTTGAATGTTGAAATCTTTTACATCCCCAGTTCACTAAAAAAAGTGAAGTTTTCACTTCAAATATTTATCGTTTTTAATAATTCCCGTGTATCGTTCTTTTTAAATTTCGTAATTCGAATTCCAGATGCAAACGACAAAGTTGAATGTGTTGAACATGCTTGTGATGTTGCGAAAGCTGTCGAAGAAATAGAGAACCGCCGCACAGATATCGTTAGTTTATTATTATTATTATTATTATTATTATTATTATTATTCATGGCACTACTTATGTATTATGTACTTCATTGTAAAATAATCAACTCTTGTAATCTTAGTTTTCTATTGTTCATGTACATCAATGTTATTTGTAAACTATTGCTTCCCATTTCATTTGTCTAAAGGTATCGCCCTTTGAAACCTATATGATTTGATTTTGATTCCCAATAGTTTACTTGGTGTGGACTATTAAAGAATCACATATTAGTATGAAATGAGCTTTCAAATGTTTCTTTAGTTTTTATTTATTGTTTGTTTAAAATGACTTCAGGACGTCAATTTTATTCAAACTGAACAATTTGGTTTATTATGATCATAATGTTTCATAGAATTTTTCTTCTGAAATTATCTACAAAGTTAGATCAGATGTTCTATGTAAGGTAAGATCTGTTGATCGATACGTTTACTGAAGTATTTTGTACTGAATTCCTACCTTTCCTTAGAAAGCATTTCTACGTGAATGACTGTATCCAACCCCTCAAATTACATGTGGTCACTCTCCCTATACCATTAATTTAGTTACTGGTTATCGTCATAAATATTTGCTATAATATCGTATATAATTATGTTAACTTCGAGAACAATGTTAACGAAAAAACGGCCTCAAATCAATGATGTCTTTTCAAGAAGCGTGGGTAATGTATCTTTGAATAACTGTTCAGATCATTCGGTACAGTAATCTATTACTTCTCACTCTATATATTTTCTCTAAATATGGGTCACATATGTGACCATTGCCATTCAGTTGACATAACAACCAATATTTTGTGTTCTTTACCTAACCATGTCAAATAGGTTTAAATCGTACATTTCAAAAGTCTAGTCACGTTTGTCGTCATTTCCTTGAGATATTTTTTGTCTCTTACTATGTGAAAGAGATTTTTTGAAACAAACAAAATAACTACCTGATTTAGTTACATTTTGTCTCAATTTCTAATGCTTTTGGAATTATGTTGATATTCTTGACTGAAATTCGATCTCAGTCTTTGTTAGAATATATATGGATCTTGTGTGGTTAACCTCAATATAGCCATAATGTAGCAGATCTTTACAGAATAGATTGACTGTGACTTACAGCCTAATCCAAGATTCACGTTTCGTCTAGCTGTCGAGTCTCTAATAGGGTGAAACGTGTGCTAAACGAGTTTTCAGAATCCGTGCAGACCAACCCATTAGGGTTGATCAGACTCCCAAGATAAGTGATGTTATCGGCGCCTCCGATTACTTCACTTTCTATCATTAGTTCAGGTGTTGACACAGACCATCCCTGAAACACCAAATTGCATTTAGAGGGAGGGAGAAACGCGTATACAGCCACTATTAAGGAAGTATTACTCACTGTCTACTCCCCGCCGGCTGTTTTTTACGTAATTTCGAGGACGAAAAGCGAATATCCGGCGTAAAAACCAGGTTAGTGGTTACTGAGGGTCCACCTAGGTGACTTAGAAAACCCTGATTCCAAACCAGTAGTGCTCATGAACTCCAGGATCCTAAGGGAACAAATGGCGTAGGAACCTATTGTCTTACACCGATTACCATGAGACTGCATCGCTTAGCGTTGCTACACTGGCTTATGGATTAAACCTCTAGGTCAAAGGCTTGTGGTGTGATCCCCTAAAAAAAAAACCATCAGTTTCGGTTTGGACGCCCTGGCAGTGTCTCAGCTTTTATACGAATCGAATGACGAAATGTGGCGCAAATATATATAGTACCTCATTGTACCAATATTTGCGTTTAAACAAATAAATGATTAAGACAAATCTTTCCTACTTGTTTTAGCGTAATATTTGTGTTGTAAGTTTTCCACTGTGTTGAATTGTTTCCTTTCGTTATCTGTTTGTATATAATATTATTATGTATGTCGTTTAAATTAAGTTCATTCGTTTTAAAATTAAACTATCCATGTTTTTATTCAACTCAATCCGATTTTTTTCTACTTCTTTCATCTCATTTCTTTCATTTGAACTTTTAAATCTGTACTTTAATGATTGTTTATCGTCTTGAAGATCTATTGTTTGGGATGTTTGTTCGGGTTTCATTTAAAGGTTTTGTGACTTCAATTGACATATGATTCCCGTTTAAACATTAAAAACATGGAGTTCAGTGAAGGGATCTCTATTCAGTAGGGTTTTTTATAATGTCATTGAATATTTGATTCCAAGTCAACTAAACTAGCTATTAATCAGTTATTGTGAAATTCTTATAGCTTACTTCTTTGCAAAATATCTACTGATAAAGTTGTTTTAAAAGATAAACTAGGTTTTATAATTAAATCATTCAGTTCAGAGAGCATAAAAGGATTCGAGAATTATGTAATATTACTATGTTCTAGTAGACGTCCAAAGCTATTTAATCTATTCTTCAGTTACGTTCACATTGATAAACAAATACACAACTATGGATAATCGAAAATCAGAAAGTTTCAATTTTGTCCCAAAATTGATTTCTGCTTAATGATTTATATTAATCATATATGAAAGATTTATTAATCTATTACAATATCACTTATTTCTCTACTTACTATCATTCCTTTTTTTACATATAATCAGTAACATATAATACATTTTTACAATAATTTATCTTTTATTGTGTAAATGTTTTCTTATGTAATCCCAACATATGATAATTTACTATTATTATTTGAAGACATAAATATTGGTAAAGAAAGAACACCAAATACATATGCGCCACGCCATATTTGTGTGTGTGTGTGCGTGGGCTGTGATACTGCCCGCGTCTCCAAAACGAAGCAGTTGGTTTTCTTAGGGGGCCACACCCTGAGCCTTTGACCTAAAGGTCTGATCCACAAGGCAATGGAGCATCGTGAGGATATGTTGTACCATGGTAGTCGGTGACGAAGACTGGTTCATACTCCATTTGTTCCTTCAGAATACTGGAGCTTATGTACACCATTGGTTTGGGATCCGGTTAAAGCACCGGACATTCACTTTTCGTCCTCTTATTTTCGTAAACAACACCCCCGCTACTGGAAGGCAGTGAGTAGGACTTCCCTGGCAGAGGCTATATACGCGTGGCTGTGTGAGAGCAATTCGAGAGGGACGGCGGGCCCACCCCACTCTCGGCCGTACCACGGCACTTGTGGGCAACATATGATAAAGTATTACACCACTATTCTGTGTCAGTTTATCGGAAAACAGAAGGTTCATTTTTTCTCTCACTATCTTGTAGAGTTTTCTGTGATACACAGAAAAAAACTTAGTGTTTACAATTCATGATTAATCATTAGTATTATTTTATTTCATATGTGAATCTAATATAGTAACATCAGTTAATGGTTAAAAATTGTTTCATGTTTATGGGCTTAACTTAGAAGAAAAATGCTGAATACATTTATTTTCTGTAAAAGTTGATCTTGCCATTCTTTCCACAATGTATTTTTATCATCTGTAATTGTGTTGCCTGACATTTGTCTTAAGCTTTCTTTTAGCTTCACAAAGTACTTAATAGAAAAAATTTTTTGATATCAGGAATAATCTGCCAAAGTTTTAATTAATATTAGATAATGGGGAGCAATGGAACCTAGGACACATGTTTCATTCCATTTAGTATTCATCAGATGAATGAACCTGTATACCACTGTTTGTGTTCACATCGGGACTTGAACCTTAATACCCTTCATCTGTAGCACCCAACACTTACTGATTTCAGACAGAGTAGTATGTAAATAATTGAGTATTCATGCATTTTATTCGGTATCCCAACTTACTGTCTCGTTCAATTAATTAGTTGATGGGGGTGGGTAATTTGTAACACATTGTGTATCAATATCAAATTTCGGAAACCACCACCTCATCACAATTGATTCTCTTATTATTGTTATTCATTCGTAATTTTCACTATATATAGATATTATCTAACTGTATAATCTTATATCAATCTCCTTATGATTCATATATACACATCAATAAAGAATAATCAACCTTTAGTCTTTAACATCAACATGAGAAAATGTCTCAAGTGATTCACTTTTTATCAATATGATTTTACTGATACAACTCTTGAAGGTTATTTCTAATTGATAATTAACATTTTAGTGTTTGTTTTTTTAATTTCTTATTTTTATATGTTTTGTATATTGCTTATTTTTTTCCAGATAAATATTCGATTAAAAACTATTCGAATTATACTGGAATCTCAATTAGATACAAAATCTATGCCAATGCTTGTTCTTGACTCTACTTTAGATGCAGTTCTAACTAAACCAATTACAAATGTATGTTTTATAATTTTTGTACGTATATAGATGTGATGTTACTTAACTTTTTAAATAGTTTATTGTAGTATTTCAAAGAAAAAGGATTAATTAGTATGATGATCATGAGAGTAATAAATTTCATTATATGTGTTATCTGGTAGATATTCCGTTATTTCACTAGACGAAATAGAAACATCTTTAAAAAGATACCAAGACCTACAATAGAACACATTATATACACTACATAATTTCTAAGTATGCTTCAATAGCATACTTCTATTCATTTCAGCGATCCATGTCGATGATGCTGTAGAAAACATCATTTCATTTGATGAAAAGAATGCCACCCTCCTTTTGAGCCTGACTAGTAGAAAAAAAAAACCGTGCTTTACGCATAAAATAAAACATTTATCTACACTTTTTTTCATATTTGTTTGAATGTTCTTACTCAGATAGCGTAGTTAAATTTATGTGATTGCTGAAGAAAAGAACTTCATTTCATCACAATTCAAGTGGCTTGTAATTTTAATGATAATAATAATATACGGTTTTTATAAGTGCAAAAATATGCTGTTGTTGTGTTGTGGTTGGTATATTGAGGTTTCTTTCTCACTAACCATAGAACTTCATTTGACTAAGTGTTGGAGATGTTAAACCCTCAGAACTCTCTTGGCAAACGTCTTATTTTTGTAATTTTATTCTGGAAATTTGAATTTCTTGTTTTCGCGCCAAAAGCACCCATTTTTACCTTTAGATTGTATTACCCACTTGGAATGACCATTAATGTCATTGCTTCGTTGTCTCTTTTGATATGCTACTGTACGATGTCGCCCAAGGTCATTTCCATGCTGTATGTATACGCTTGAGTTCTGTCTGTTGTTCGTGCTTTGAGCTATTTTTCGAATACACTTCACTTCTTCGGAGCTTGGACTTCTCCTTTTAATTAGTGGGCTGGGACACATCGATTAGTTAGCTTGTTTTGTCATTGTGTCGCTGAGTCTTCGTTCCGTTCGCCGGTTTAGGTGATCTCGTAATCTTTTCAAACATAGCACTAATGTAATGGTTAAATCTAAATATATCAAAGAAAAAGCTTTCGTGCTGTACCTATAATATCAAGTGACATCATTTGATTTTTATTTGACAGTTCGTAACATGAGATAACAGTTCATAATATTGACGATTTCCTATATTACTGGTGAATAACAACATTTAAAAACTTCGAAAGTATTTTTTTAACCAGTTTGTGTATTTTGCTCATTTACCCTGCGCAGTGTAACACATATTTCATCTGCGCACTTCAGAGGTCTTCAAATATTTCAAGTGGCTGAGTTACTGCATGTCGATAGTTAACCACACTAACAATTTGTCTGCACTATAATAATATAATATCAATGAGTTATTCACCAGATACTTGGGTATGAGCCACCTCCTGAGTTTGTAGGGTGATGGTTTTACCAGGTTTTTGAAACGGAACTAGGTGGAGTTGCTTTCGAATGTGGAACTTAGTGGTTTAAAGTCAGATACCTTAATTGCTAAGCCATACAAATGTTGATGGAGTTGGAACGAAAAATAGCAATCGACTGCCGAAACAAAAGTTCATTAATCTGACATTTAAAAATGTTTTTTGATGTTAAATAAGGTATATTCAGAAGAATCTTAATCACTATTGTTTCTGTATAGTTTGTGCTTTTAATTGATTAACAAAATTGCAGGTATGAAAATAGCTAAATATGAACAACGCAAGATATAGGCTTCGTACGTAAAAGTATTGACAGTGTTGCTATGAGCTGTGTCAGAAGGTCCCGACTATCCATGCAACACTCCATAACCAGTGGTTACAGACCTCGAATTAGATGGTGGTATAGCTGCAATGATTACTTGAATACCTCTAAATCTTGAATCAAGTACTATTCTCACCCTTCTATTCTTTGATCTCATTCATTCCTTTCCATTTGTATTTTATGCGGTTAGATTTTTCACTCGTGTTGATATTCTATCCCGTTGGCAACTTCTCACCTTGTTGATCTCCATTCACTGTGTTAATATGAGGTGTGGTAAATTAGACCAACAGACACTTGTCTCAGGATATATGTTGATAATGAATAATATACTTCTGTTCTCACCTCTTTTTATTTTCAGCTTGAACTAAAGTTTCTAATAGAATTATCCTTATCATATTACAATGATTCACTTAATCAATGGGAACCATTGATTGAAACTTTACCAGAAGAAGGTGATCGTATGTGGTCCCTTCAATTGGAAATAGTCAGTATTGATAATAAGGCCGAATGTTTAACCGATGATGACTGGGAGAATGTCGGTTGTCTGCAAGAATCAAGGAATACAATGTTAATTCTGTCCAGAGATAATTTAGAAATCACTATATCTAAAACTGCATTAAATATGTTAAGTAATTTGGGTCGTGTAAGTAATATTAATTGTTATTTTTTTGTATGGATTGTTAATAACATTGTAATGAAAATAATTTTGATTGGTTTCAATGGTGTTCTTTGCATATTGTACTATTACGATGATAATTTCTTTAGCCACATTAAAATGTATATATGTATGGGAGTTTCAAAAACATAATTGATCAGTGGTTCAAATAGGTCATTGGTTCAAATTCTGTCTGGTCAACCCTAATGGGCTGGTGTTTGACGAAATCTCTACACGGATTCGAAAAGTTCGTTTGGCTTTTGCCAACTTACGTCACCTATGGCGAAGGCGAGATATCCGTCTATCCATAAAAGGACGAGTATACTGCTCTGCAGTTCGTTTTGTTTTACTTTACGGCTGCGAAATGTGGCCATTATGAGTTGGCGATACTCGTAAGCTACTAGTATTTGACCACAGATGCCTTAGAAATATTGCTGCTATCTGCTGGGATCACTAGGTAAGTAATAGTGAGGTTAGGCGCAGGGTATTAGGGAATGATGGTAAATCTGTTGATGAGGTTGTGAATCTTCATCGACTGAGATGATTGGGAGAAGTATCGCGTATGCCTGAACACCGATTACCACGACGTGCAATGCTAACCGGTGTTGGGGATGGTTGGAAGAAAGTTAGGGGCGTACAAACCAAAACGTGGCATCAGTCCTTGAAATCACTTACTTCTAGTCTATAGCCATGTTGGTAGATGCAAATTAGCTGGTTGGGGTCCGCGTGACTACCGAAACCAATGGTTGGAGACTGTGGGTGACATGGTTCAGAATCGGTCATAGTGGAATCGGTGTATTCTTTAATTTACCTTAAACCGTGAGATTAAAATTACTTTCTACCAACTAATTCTTCCAATCATTCTTTTACTAACCTCCTGTGGAACGGAGTTATATTTAAAATTGGTTAATCACTAAGTAGTCATCAATATTCATGTCAAGTTCTTGATTATGGTCGAACTCTAACGACTAGCTTCAACCACTGTGCATCATATACACAATGTTGAGTCACTTAGACTTTAGTCACCTTGGAACTTGATTGATAGAATTCGATTATTTCAGTTTTCAGTATCTAACGCCAAAAGAATAATCAGTAAAATGGAATTTAAAATTTGTATATGAAACACTAATATATAAAATTAAGATGAGAATTGTTCGATTACTAATGGTTAGGCCAAAACCGCTTCTATCGACATTGATGATAACACATAAATCTTATTTTAAAGAGAGCGAGAACGAGGATCGATGCAGAATAATATGAATTGGTTTGTACTTCGTTAGGTTCTCATCAGCTATTTACAACCTGTAATATTTTAAAATCAACGTTATTACAGATATTGGCATACTTATACATACGAGGTTGATTAAATATGAATATGTGTATCATGATATAACGAAGACTCCATGAGAGTTAATAAAGTCATAAAAATTTTGTTTCTGATAGATAAAGTTTCAGAGGGAAAGTTCCAGAACATTGAATTAGTGATTAGAACTCATGGAATTAACAAATATTATGTAATGAAGCAACAGAAAACAGACCAATAGTAATAAAGAATGAATTGAAATCAGTTAGTTATGAGTTGACGAAAAATGACAATCATGTAATTACATTTCAGAAAGAGTTGAAATAATGAATGAATTAATAAACAAAAAGGAGAATTAATGTTACCAGGTCAAAGAAAGATTTATTACTGTCTCTTTTTGGATACATAGATCTGGTTTTCGACGTTTGATCGCTATAGATTTGGCAAATTTCAAAAGATTGGAGTTTGATTATTTGTTAATCACTTTAAAATCACTCCATTCTTTTATGCAAAATCAAACAGGTCATTTGTAAACTGCGAAATCTATACCTTAAGTATTTTCACATTTTCTCTGAGTCGCCCTTTATATAATCCATCATCCTTCCAATTTTGTTGTTATTTCGATTGCTCTCTGTTTTCCTTCCCCTTCTCTTAATTTCAATCTTCTGCTGGTAAGCATTCCAATTCTTACTACATACTACTTATTTCTGTTCACACCACATCCAACTGAGTTTGAACATATGAACTACTGGTATGAAAAAGCTGTATATTCAGACAAACAAACCACACTTTCAAGCTGACTTGTTTTTTCTAATAAGACTGCAATAATTGTTGTATTTAAAGTCCTCACAACTTACTTTGAGATATTTATTTTTACTGATGGATTATGTTTAACTGTCTAAAGAAATAGACTAAACATGAAAATTTTCTATGATAATCTCAGCTATATAGTAGGCTAGAATCCAATAAATTGCCTTAAAAATTTACATCTGGATCTGATCCTCCTTGTTCATCGGAGGATCAGATGCAGACGTAAAGGCGAGGATTGGGAAAGCAAGGGCCGCATTTCTACAATTCAATAACATGTGGAACTCAAAACAACTATCAACCAATATCGAGGTCAGAATCTTCAATGCGGACGTCAAGACAGTCTTACTGTATGGAGCTGAAACTTGGAGGACTACTACAACCATCATCAAGAAGGTGCAAGTATTTATAAATAGTTGCCCACACAAGATACTCAACATTCATTGGCCGGATACCATCAGCAAAAGCCTTCTGTTGGTGAGAACAAACCAGCTTCGAACTGAAGAGAAAATTAGGAAAAGACGATTAAAATGGATAGGACATATATAGCATAGAATTATTCTGATTTATACTAGTTACATTTTACTCCATAGTTAAACAATTGCTTATTACTTTTTATACTGGCATTAATTTTATTTCTTATATTTACTTTTAGTCATTTGAAGCAGCCTATAAGTTGAAAAATATCAAATCGAAATACGATGATTCTACCGATCGAGTTATCGCACCCTATCGAATTGTGAATAATACCGGTTGTCAGCTGGTGTTACGATATAATTCTCAAGCTCTGTCGTTGACTCACTTCAACAGTGATAATACAATGACTACAGGTGAATCTCTTCATCAAACACCATCGGGATCTAACAAAGCAGTTATTTCAAATACTGAACATGACATAGTAACATATCAAAATTCGATCTTACTTAATTCACAACAAGAAATTGGATTTACTGAGTTGTCTAAAACTGACAAAGTAATTTTACTTTTATTGTGAAAATTTATTGTGTTTTGGCTCATGTGATCTGGTCGTAAATTTAGAAAGCAGTTGTATTCTCTCTTTAGTCAGATTGTCGATTTATCCATCTAAATTTCCTTTACAGAATTAATGACATCAAGACCTTTTTTGATCAACAATATGGATTTGTCTATAGTTTCTAGGCTCTAGAATGTTAAAAAAAACATTATATAGCATTCACAGTCCACATATTCAATGCTTTTGGGTCTTTTTGATGTTTTTTTGTAAGAAAATCTATTGCTCATTTAGTGTAATGTAAATATCAGTGATAATCAATTATAAACGTTGTCTTCTGGATACTAAACGTTTACCAACATTTTTCATAGTATACTACTATATATGTGATACAAATTAATTTTTTTATTGTTCGGATAACGGACTGATCCCAACGTTGAAAATGAGGAAGCTTTGGACTGCTGTTTCTCCTATTGTGGTATAGGGGACAATTGGTATAGGACTCATCAGCTGTACGCATTTACGACCCTGTCATATAGAATTGAACTCAAGACCATCGGTCTCCTGTGCGAACACTTACTTAACTCTTAGACCAAGGACCCGGAATTCAATGATATACATGTTTTACCTTTCTTTTTGCCTTTTTTTTTAGAATCAGTCCATTGTTTCTTCATATAAGGATTCACGTCACCATATTTGGATTTCTTTATCAGATACAAGTCATAAACCTGGCAGTTTCATATCAAATTCGGAAGTTGTTTTTCAATTATATCGAGGTGATAGCGAATTGCTTTGTTTATCAAAAGATCCCAGCAATGAAAAACCGACGAGTTCAGATCGTAGAAGTACCATTTATCCTATCATTGCTGATGTTGAAGCATGTCTGGGAGTGAAATCGATAACCTTTCGTTCAACTGTTCAGGTAAGTATATAGTAAACCATCTTTTCTATTCGATTGTCGACCAGAATATTTATTTATTTTAATGACAACGCTAGGTCCACTTTCCAAACCCAAACTTGTATCAGTCAATCTAACTGCTAAAGCTGAGCTACTATCTTTAAGAACCTCCATTTGAATACACCAGGTACCTCTGCTCTCCCCTGTTTAGATTATCTGTAGTTCTTCAACCTCATTAGGAGTAAGACGGCTTAGGTTAATATTCCATTCACGTTGTTTGGTAACAGTAAGAACCTGCTGGTTAGATGAAAGCCCGTCAAACTGTCACTCATACAAATTGTTTGGGCTGAGAATGAATCATAGTCTCACCAAAACCTGAGTTTTTAATATTACTATGCTGTTATTGTGCTGATGATGTCGTTCAGAATAACGATGAAAGCCTCACAACCAAACCATTCAGCTCAGAGAATAAAACCATCACAATCATCCACCGGAGCTACAAATCTTCTCCACTTGTATTTTTTTGATGATGGTTTTATTAGTTCTCCACGTTTCAGCTCCGTGCAGTAGAACTGACTTGACGTTCCTATTGAAGCCTCAGACTTTGATGTTGGCTGAAAGACAGTTGTTTTGAGTTCCATATGTTCTTCAATTGTAGGAATACCTCCCTTGCTTTGCCAATCCTTGCCTTTACATCTGCATCAGATCCTCCTTGTTTATCTATGATGCTGCCCGGGGATGTGAGTTTCCACCTCTTCCAGAGTTTCTTCATCAATTGTGATTAGGTTAGTGCTCTCTGTGTTGTACTTGAGGATTTTGCTTTTTCCCTTGTATATATTGAGGCCTACTGATCCAGAAACTGCTGCTACACTGTTTGTTCTGACCTGCATTTTTGATGTACATGAGATAGCATGGCCAGATCATCTGCGAAGTTCAAGTTATCTAATTAATTCCGAGCTGTCCATTGTATTCCATGCTTCCTCTCAGATGTAGAAGTCTTCATAATCCAGTCAACCACTAGAAGAAAGAGAAAGGGTGAGAGTAAGCAACCTTTTCTTACACCAGTCTTCACTTGGAACGCGTCTATCAGCTGTCTTCCATGTACCACTTTGTAGTGTAGTCCGTCATATGAATTCCGTATGATGTTGATGGTTTTCTCAGGTACTCTATAGTGTCGTAGAAGTTTCCATAATGTCCCCCTATCCACGCTGTCAAACGCCTTCTCATAGTGAAGTACTTTGATGTATAGTGCCGAGTTCTATTCATTTGATTGTTTAACGATTATCTGTGGTGCCGCGATTTGATCTATGCACGACCGATCCTTATGAAATCCGGTGCCATAATTTCTTCATAGCCCGTGTTGTCCATTCTGACTTTGGCGTTTAATTCTCCCATCAAATTGTTCAGGTCGTGTCCTGGGCATTTCTCTACGATCAGCCGCAATTTCTCATAAAATCGGTCTCTGTCCTCCTCATCACTATCATTGGTGGGTGCACAACTTTGGATAACATTCATTGCGATTCCCTCCTTCTTTGTTTTGAAAGATGCTTTGTTGATCCTGGGTCCATAAGATTCCCATCCTATAAATACTTTTCGTGCTTCTTTGTAGAGTATCAGAGCAACTCCCTGAGTATGTGAAGCATTTTTTCCATGACCAGAGTACAACAGCCTCTGTATCGAATCTTATATTCTCTGTCCATATTTGGTTCATTGTGTTTCACTTATTCCAGCACCACCAAGTTTATCTCCTCATTTCCGCTGCCATTTGACTGGTCCTCCCGGTCTCTCACAATGTTCGAGCATTTCATCGACCAATTTTAATTGTTGCTCCGGTTGTTAGAAGGGACATTGGCCTTGTGACTTCCGAAGAATTTCAGGTTTCACCATGAGGCATTTTAATTTTTTTTTAAATGAAGACCGTTCAACTTGCAGGGTAGAGTTTAAGTGGTTTCATTTGTTTATTCTGGTTAAAGCTTTTTTAGCAAGGTTGCTTTCTACGGGATGGGGTTGCTGACCCCATACTCAACTCTCCTCCTTTTACCCAGTCTTGGAACCGACAGTAACTCTAGAAGACCTACAGACGTAGTTAGCAGTTCGCCTCCATTATACTCGTTTCAAAACTTGTACAATAATTAAGGGCGAATTCTTGACCTTATTACAACGTAGTTAATAGAATTACAGTCCTAATTTCACCATAGATAGAGAGCTGAATAATAGGTCCGTAATAAATTAAAAGTAACATGACAATTGCAATAAATGAGCATAAACAAAATTAGTTGATTATCATAATCCTTAGAGTGTAGTCAATTGATGCTTTATCCATTAGTTTCTTTCCCACACTATAACCTATTGACCTATAGTGAGTCAATACAAACCATTTAAATTATCATTTCTGTCCTTTTTAACTAAATCGACAGAGAAACTTTATTGTTCTCTTATATCATTTCATATTTACACATTCCTCGATTAAACACTTTTCATCTTCGTTAGTAATAGAAAATAAAAAGAATAAAATATGGTGATTCTTTCAAAAATATAAGATTGATAAATATTTCAGGTTACACAGAACGTTTCTTTCTGTTTTAGACGTTTACTCTTGTACGTCAATTGTTTGCTTTTCAACACCAAGTCTGCATCAACTGACGGACATCGACTATATTTCTCACTTATTTACGCCTGTTACTCACAATGGAGCATAGGCCGCCGACCAGCATTCTCCAACCCACTCTGTCCTGGGTCTTCCTTTCCACTTCCGTCCAATTTTTGTTCATTTTTCTCATGTCTGCCTCCATTTCCCAGTGTAATGTGGTCTTTGATCTTTCTCTCCTCCTTTGGCTCTTAGGATTCCATCTGAGGGCTTGAGACGCAGTTGGCTGCTTTCCTCAGTGTGTGTCCTATCCTCCTTCAGAGCTTCTTACTCCGCTAAGATCTGGTTTGTTCTCTCCCACATTAGGTTGTTACTGATAGTGTCGTCCGGTCAACAAGTCCGAACTATTTTGCGTAGACAGCTGTTAACAAACACTTGTATCTTCTTGATGATGTCTTTCGTAGTTCTCCAGGTTTCTGCCCCATACAGTAGAACTGTCTTGACATTTGTATTGAAAATTCTGACCTTAGTGTTGGTTAACAGTTGTTTTGAGTTCCAGATGTTCTTCAATTGTAAATATACTGCTCTTGCTTTACCGATCCGCGATTTCACATCTGCATCAGACCTACCATGTTCATCAATGAGGCTGCCCAAATATGTAAAGGTTTTTACATCTTCCAAATTTTCTCCGTCAATTGTGATTGGATTGGTGCATGCTGTGTTGTATCGGAGAATCTTACTTTTCCTTTTGTGTATATTGAGACCTACTGCTGCTGAGACTGCTGCTACACTGGTCGTCTTCTCCTGCATTTGTTGTTGCGTTTGGGATAGAAGGGCCAGATCATCTGCGAAGTCTAGATCGTTTAACTGCATCCTAGATGTCCACTGTATCCCGTGCTTTCCTTCGGATGTTGATGTCTTCATGATCCAGTCGATCACCAAGAGAAAGAGTGAGATTAAGCAACCTTGCCTGACACCGGTCTTTTCCTCGAACGAGTGCTTTCTCATAGTCAATGAAGTTGATGTAGAGTGATGAATTCCATTCAATTGATTGTTCAACAATGATCCGTAGAGTTGCGATTTGGTCTGTACAGGATCGATCCTTACGGAATCCAGCCTGCTGGTCTTGAAGTCGGGCGTTTGCTGAGTTCTTCATTCTGTTTAACTGTACCCTGTCGAAGACTTTTCCTGCTATTGAGAGAAGAGTGATACCTTTGTAGTTCTCACACTTGCTGAGATCGCCTTTCCTTTGTATCTTGATCAGAAGTCCTTCTTTCCTGTCTGTTGGTACTTGTTCTTCATCCCAAATCTTATTGAAGAGAATGTGGAGTATCCTTGCAGTTGCCGCTACGTCTGTTTTTAGTGCATCTGCTGGAATGTTGTCTGGTCCTACTGCTTTGTCGCTCTTGATTTGTCTGATGAACATGCTGATTTCTTCAATTGTTGGTGGGCCAACGTTGATTGGGAGGTCCGTGGGTGCTGCTTCGATGTTGGGTGCGTTCAGTGGAGCTGGTCGATTCAAGAGTTCTTTGAAGTGTTCTACCCACCTGTTTCGTTGTTCTTCAATCTTGGTGATTACCTTGCCTTCCTTGCCTTTCACTGGTTGTTCTGGTTCACAGTGATTTCCAGAGAGTTTCGTTGTTATGTCATGCAGTTGTCTTATGTTTCCTTCTCTTGCAGCCTTTTCCGCCGTCATCGCTAAATCTTCCATATATTTACGTTTGTCGGTTCTGATGCTCTTCTTCACTTGTTTGTTTACTTCTGTGTATTCAGCTTGTGCTTTGGTTTTTTCTGCTCTTGTTCGACTGGTATTGAGTGCTGCCTTCTTGTTCCTCCTTTCTTGAATCTTATCCAGTGTATCAACAGTGATCCATTCTTTGTGATGGTGCTTCTTGTGACCCTGGACCTCATGACATGTTGGAGTGATTGCTTTTTTTATCCGTTTCCAGTTGCTCTCTATAGTAGTTTCTTTTCCATTGAGTAGATCATGAAAGGCCTGGAACTTATTGCTTAGGACTATTTTGAATTTGTTGAGTTTGTCAGTATCCCGAAGAAAGGCCGTATTAAACTTCTGTAATATTGCCCACCCTTTTGTCAAGTGCTTTTGAGTTTCAATGTCATCTTGGCTACTAGCAGGTGATGATCTGATGCTATATCAGCTCTTCTTTCGGTTCTCACATCCTCCATCGTCCCTTTGAACTTTTTGTTGATGGAGATATGGTCGATTTGACTCTGCGTAGTGTTACCCGGTTCATTTAATATTCATTTCATGGTTCACCAATCAAATTAAGTGTTAAAATCAGTTGACTGTGAATCTTTGCCTTTGATTTGTTGGTTGTGGCATATACTATATATACCCAACCATTGACTACTTCGATAAATAATATCAATTATTGTTTGAGTGAGATTGGTTTAAGAAAGGGTAGAGGCAGCCAAGCCAATATCTAACTTCGGTCTATAAAGTCATCAACTGTTGCATTAAACGATTTAGGTAGATGCATATTACATTGTTAGTATTCGTACAATTATCGTGAACAATGGTTGCACATTGCTGTATGACAGCTTATAATGGTTTACAATCAGGCATATTTGTTCACTTATTGTATCGCCTTAGATACCGAATCTCTAAACTATCTTATACTACTCATTTTTACTATACAAATCCATTCTTGTCGGATCGTACCGTTTATATGTAATGTCTTCCACTACTCAGGTATTTACCTTGATATTTGTGTTAATGTCTTGTAGCAACTTGGGATAATGCACATATATGTCAGGTCATATGTTGCTTACATGTGGCTAATCTTTCTTTGTTCGTGATTCATAAATTACGGATCTATTATCATTTCTTTTTAATTACTGGTATTATTACTCACGTTTTTATTCAACAGGTCTTGAATAATACTTCTGAACGTGTTTGCATCTACTCACCTTTAATAAAATCATCTGTAGCAAATCAACTACCTGGTTTATTAACAGTTATTGACGCCGGTCAGTCATATTCACTTCCTGTAGAAATCGTTAATTCTCGTCAACAAACAGGGATATTTATTGGACCGGAATATGAAAAGTTAGTTATTGTTTATCTTTGGAATGCTGTTGTTTGACTTGACATGACTAATTTTCATTATTTTACATTATTTATTTAGTGAAACTAGTTCTAGTTCAAACTCACCAGTAACCTATATCGAAAATATTGAGATAACGGACGCACTTTGTTCAATTTGAACTCGAGTCATTCAGTTTCATAGTCTATCTGAAACATCACTGAAATGTTCAACCTGCAACTAAACTCCTGTGGGACTCAGATATTAACATGTAGAAATATGAGGATGTTATACACAAATAAATAAGTGGTGGATAAAGGGTGAAAGCAAACTATTTCACAAAAAAATGTCCAGTCAGTTGAGATTTTTTGCAAATGACAGACAGACGTAATTTCCCTTCAACTTTTATCTAACAGTCTTATCAGGAAATATCTATGTATCATTCTGGGTCTTTTCCCATTTCTTCTTGTTAAAAACATTGGAATCTGATTATTTTAGGTTAAATAATATCAATTTGATTGAACACTTCTCTTTACAAGTCTAGTTTCTTCATTTTAAGTCGTGCAATACGTAGCAAGATCAAGCCAAAAGTGTCTGTGAGTGTGAGAGATTTTAACTAATAGATTGGGAACGAATTAAGAATAGTAAGTCGTATAACAGTAGCTAATAGGTGAAATGAAAGCTTATGATAAAAAATATGAATATACATATAATCTAGTTACTTAATAGGAATATATTTAATAATAGTCCATAAATATTTCCTAGCAGTTTCCAATAACTTATTCTTCGTTCGGATGTAATATTTGCATATATTCTTTTTTCTATACCATTTTTGTTGTAGACCAGTCATTTCAGTGACTCCTGCTTATTGGCCAGAATTTGCTTGTGGAGTTGAAAAATACACTCCAAGTAATACAGATACTCACTTACCATTTCTTGCACCATACGCTCAAACAGTATCGTCTACAAATATAGAATATAAAATATCCACTTCCTCTCAATTTAAATGGCCCAATCAATTAATTGAATGTCATACAAACAGTAGTAGTGTGAATAATAATGGTATAGTATACTTTTATAACGTTGCTGTTGTAAATCATAGTGATCAGGATAATCTTCTTGACAATAATAATAATGATAATGATAATACTGGCAACACTGATCAACAGCGTAAAACATCATTAACTGAAGTGGCCGATGAATTACGTGCAACTCAAAAGAAAATGATTCAAGGAGATAAATTAAGCATAACACACTGTGATTTTCAAATGATTATCCAAACTGCTGTAGTTTTGTACAATCAACTGCCGTTCCCAATTAATTTTATATTAACAGTAAGTGTACTTTTTCTCTTACCATTATATTGATGATTTTTTTAGCAGGGAGACTTTAGGGGAGATTTTAGTTTCGTGATAGCTTAAAGTCATCGGGATATCATATCTATAATAGTGAGAGAAGAGTTACTTCTTGAGGAAACAGAACCGTTATCACTCTGCCAGCTTCATAGTCTGAGACGTTATTACTGAGCCTTGGGGGCTACGAAGGACCTCTTGTAGGGCTGATAGACGTACAATTAATTAATCACTGAGAGTAGTGATCAATGTCATGTTTGTCTAGTCCTTTCTATGGATCAGATTTTATCATTCAGATTGTAAGGTGGGTTACTAGTTTAGATTAATCGACATCGCGTCAGTCAGCTACAACGTAAGACCAGGCACATATATGCATCGATACAAGTTGCCGCACCTCATTAGCACAACACGATGAACACCAAATTTATAAAAGTAGTTAGTTCGATGGTAGTCATATATAAAAGAAAGATTGTGTATAATGATATAATACAGGAAGGAAGAATTAGTTCGTAGAAAGAAAGGTATAGAGTAATTTTAATCTCACGGTTTGAAGTAAGTTAAAGAATAGATACACCGACGCCACTGTGATCGATTCTGATCAATCCATGTCACCCAGAGTCTAAAACCACTGTTTCGATAGTCACACAGACCCAAACTGAATGGTCTTCATCTACCAACATGGCTCAGACTAGAAGTTAATGACATCGCATGCACCTAGGGTGGAGAAAATCAATTAACGGTTGGATGTAAACTTACGGAATGATTTTGAGAAATATGAAAACCACATACTAAAACATTATTTACAAATCTTCCTTCGGTTGTCCTTTACATATGTCATGGTTCTTTCATTTCTGTTGTTTTCCCATCTGCTATCTGTTTCCTTCACTTTATTCTACAATTTAATCTTTTACCGGCAGGTATTCCGATTCCGATTGCTGCTACAGACTACTTATGTCTGTCAGCATAATTAGCATACACCACAGTTGGAGGTAGTTTACAACCAACCCGACCTTTGTTGCTACCTTAACGTAGTGGTCGGGGTTGCCTATCGCGATGAACCAATCGGGCTATACTGGTTGAAATTATCGTTCCTCAAGGTACTACCGTGCCAGACAGGTGGGTTGAAGGACGTTAAATCTAAAAGCAGTAAACCCAAGGTTTGAGGGCGAAGTAATATTGCTGACTGTACAGACGTGTAACGGCAGTAATGTATTTCCTTCAGACAATCAGCATAAGAGCGATGCTGCCTTCCTACAAGGAGAGGTGGGATTAGAAAAGGTCGACCCTAAAAATACACACCTCGCCTTATCCCAAGGATTTCCGTCTCCGGTGGTAAGGTTCCAATAAGTACGGAGTTAGCACGAAAAATACTCATAAAAAGGTCGTGTGTGACCGACCTCAAGCAGTTGTCTCTTGAGCACTGCGGTCACGCTCAGGTCACTCAGATCAACTCTAACCCAATTTCTTCTTCAGGTACCTTCAGATGAACCCTTCCACGGTTTGGACAACCGGGAAGTGATAACCGCCCTCATATTTCTAACAGCATTCAAGAACATTTCATTTTTAAGACTGAGTTTTCAACTAAAATACACCCACTGGTGTAGACCTACATCTTATTTATCATAGGTTTTTGTCATACACATTGCCTGTTTCTATAAAATTTCTTGTGGGGAACTAATATGTTTTAAAGAACAGTTTTGTCATAATTTAATTAACGAAGTTGCGTTAAACGTTTTGAATTGGATTTTAACGTGAAAACAACTGAACAAAAGCATTGTTGAATAAATTTGTATATATCTTGGTAAGTAATGTAAAAAATAAACCTACGATAGGATTTATTAAGTAACTAGTATTAAGAATAGTCTTCATCTACGGAAATTCATCAGGTAATGCGATACTGTATCTCACATCTCCACTTATGAGACGTTTGTGATTCTTTTAGAGTGAAGTATTTCTCATCTTCGTATTTAAATTAATGATTGCATTTCCAACCACTGATGTCTTTCATTATTCTTTCTGTATGCTTTTTATTAGTTTTCAGAGATGGAGTTTTATTATTCGAAACGTTTGTTATATTTGTACAAACCACAGTCTTTGAAATTTTAGTAATTAATTGTATTCTCGTATTGTTTTAGGATATTACCGACACAATTTCTGCCGGTAGTCATTATGCACTGAAGACTGCACCACCAAATAGTGCACAAATTGAAATTTCAGTAAGTATAAAAACACATTATTGTAATACTCTTTATTTCTGAACAACCATTCTGTTCTTGAAGAAACATATTCTAAGGTCTTGTAGTTATTCCCATATGCGGTTGAGAGTACATATTTTTAAGTAGTCTGAAAGAAAAGAATAATTTCCAATGACCATCCAGTTAAGTTTGGTATTAAAATCACCTTCAATCAATAAAAAATATCTTCACACAAACCACCTTAGTTAATTACATAGTTTTGTTTATTCCCACACAGTATTCATTAAATTTGGTCTTCTAGCTACGAATTTTGATGCACCTTTCTTAAATCTCACTAGGCAACTTAGTTTTATTGTATAATAAGTACTCTGCGATAATTGGACTCTACTACTGATATATATATCCTTCCTATAAACCAGCTCAGCAGCTACTTGAGTGAGAAAATTAAGTAGCAAATCCCATCCATAAATGTATATTTTTCTGTTGCAGAAACTAAAACTGAATTTTCAACTAATAACGTATCTTTATCTCCGCAGAAAGTTGATTCAAATCTTGGTCAATAGCATGCATCCATCAAAAGTAGATTATAATAGTAATATATTCGTATTAACACAATGAGTAGGAAATTGACTTCTGCAGTTTACTTAAAGTGATTAAATCAAACCTTGACAATAGTGCTTAAAAAAATCAACATTTTCAAGTCGGTCACCGATAAGTTGAGTGTTAATACTGAGACTATCGGCAACGTAAAACGTGCTACATACATGAACCACTTCAAGTTGTCATATCATATTGACACAGAGAGTTTAAATATGACGAATGCTAGATTATTGGGAGTGTTGACAGCATCAGTAATGGTGGAAAACATCAGATATAGAAAAAGGAAAAAGGAATAGAGATTTCTAGACTCAGGACCCATTAAGATACGTTCTGAGCCCACTCACCCGTCGTCCTCAATTTTTGATCTCAATGATCGTATTGATCGCAGCCATGTTGTACCAACCTACCAACATGTTTCATTTAAATAGTTAGCGAACTCATAAACTTATACCATATGTTAATTCAGTTTCCTGTGTAATCGCTTACTTACATTTCATCTTCTTTGAGAATTATCACTTTTCATAGGAACAATAGTATTTTAATGTGTTGAATGATAATTTGTAGTTGTAATTGTAATAAATGTTTTGTTTATCATCTCAAGTTCGAATACACTGGTAGCATGTATCGAGGCAAACTGGAATTACATCCACAAATGGAAGAGTATTGCGTCATTGAATTTGAATCACGTAAAGAATACGAAGTGTTTAATTTGGTAAGTATGTGCATGTATTTTAAAAGTTGAATTATGCTTTCTTTAAGTTATTTCAAAAACAAGTACTCTACACTGGGAACGTCTTAACGTGATAGTTCATTTCAGTATCTGATTGTGGAGATTGTGGACTTTCATTGAAATCATAAACACATCTAAGTTCACGCATGACTGAAGGTCCTTGGTTCGATTCCGGAGTGCGGTATCGTGGACGCACACTGTTGGGGTGTCCCACACCAGAACGGTCGTCCAATGCTTCCAGGTTTTTAATACAGGTCTAACTTATATTGGTTCATGATTTCGATGAATTATAGACTGTTTGATTATAGCTGCGGAAGATTGATGCTAGATATATCACATGACTCAAGCAAAAAGACAAAAACTTATATTAAGTAGAAGGCTTGATCCAACCTCCAGCATGACCACAATCTATTCTCCAAAATACTCCCAATTTTTGAAGATTCTACTGGTATTTAGTTATTAGTCAATGATAAAGAAGCATAAGTAACTAAAAATAGTGAAAATATTAAGAAGGTGTATTTTCTTATCAGGATAGTACTAAATAAATAGATGCTATACTGAATGTATATCTTAATGAAAAAAGTATCATAGAAATATCACATGACATAAGAAATTTGACGGATGATGTATCCCATCCTAACTGTTTATTTATACACCATTTTAGCTATAATAGAGTATTGATATAAATTCTACTCATTTGTATCTGATACTCGTCAGTTGAATATACCTGCATTCCGGAATTTATTCTTAATTCGGGATTCTGATCCAGCAATTGGCTACTGAGTCCAGATAACTATTCACTTGTACAATTAGTATAAAGGTACTAGGTCCGAAACTTAGAGTTAAAATCAAATCTAGTATGCAATTACATCCATCTGATGATTTCCAAAAGGGATGAAATATGGATCCGGTTCCCCACTACTAACCACATCCTATTTTTTCTGTATAAACTTGTGATATCATAGCTATATCCAGTCAACCTTCACAGGACGTACATATGCCAACTAAGACTGATCAAGAATCCAGTCAAAATATCAACAACAAGTTAATTCACATCCAATAAGAACTCAAATCTCATCCGGTCCATCATATTGTCTCTGTTGAATATGTACTATTTAACAGTTTGAAAGCATCAATGTTTAAGGTTATTATAAATACATTGTGTTGAGTAATAAAAGCTAAACAGTAAATACTTCTCACATTTCTATGCATAATGAACTTGATAATTATTGTCACCTTTATATCGCAATATCCGTCACAACTAATAGGGAGAATTTGCTTAATCGATAACCGAAAGGGCTTTTTTAGTGCCTATATTTATTTATTTGATGGGTTGATGTAAACTGTTTTAAGTTTTATTATTATTATCATCATTATTATTACTGTTATTATTGCATTTTCCACTCTTTTCTTTCTAATATAAAAATAGCCTTTAGGATTACATCGTACTTCAAATATGGGACAAATATGTTTAACATTGTATGCACCATACTGGATGATAAATAAAACTGAAAAAGATTTAACATATAAGGTAAGTTCAGTTTTTTGGTATCCATTGGATCGTGGATGCTCACTGCTGAGGAGTTCCATAATAGGATGAACCAGCAGTCCAGTGGTTCCTGGTTTTTAATGGTGTTTTAGCTTAAATCGACTCATGAATTCAACTATTAGAAAAATTATTCACTATATAAAAAGAAAAGAATATGAAACTACGCGCGGATTAGGTGATTGAGCTTATTCACACCACAGTTCCTAATTTTATGCATTTTCATCCGTATAAATAAATAAATTCTATTCTTGAAATAATTACGAAATGTATGTCGGTTTACAAGCATGATCAAATTGATACAGAAACAATGTTGCATGTAAAGAACAAATACATGATTTGAAATTGTTTTAAATGGTGTTATTCAAAAATTGTTCCGTGGATTAAATATATAGAAGGCATTAGTTAGAAACTATTAGTTGGTTGTGAAGGAGGACTAGAAAATCCTGTATAAAGAGCATATTTAAGGTCATTTCCATCATCATTACAATCATAATTTTTGAAAAAAAAAAAGAAAACGAAACAGATAGCATAGAATATAAGCAGCAATAATTATTATGATAGGTTTACCATTACACAGGTACTAAGTCGTTTTGTAATTTACTGAACGGGATAGATTATTATTTGAATCGGTTAAATTTTTGCAGGGACAGTGTAAGTGTAAAATGTCTGCCGAAAAAGAAGTTTAATGTTTCATACACATAGTTCCCTTAATCATTTAGAATAGAACAAGAACAAACATTCTAACAGAATAGCATGAATTCATTTTGTTTCGTTGGTTCTCGTCAGTTGCTTACAACCTGTGATATTTAAAATTTAAATTTAAATTACTTACATGATAGGGTTTAGTTGGAAGTTATATTAGTATAGTATAGCAAGGTTGTAAATAAATTCCATTGACTGAATATTGTAAATATGTACTTTATGTAAAAGAACATTCTACAATATTGATTGCGACAACAATTCAAACGGCCAGAAACAAGTGATTGCATAATGGGTAAACATAGACAGGAATATAGTGAGTAGAGCTCAGTTAATAAGATTATTAATTTGGAAGATAGTTGAAATAAAACTCAATTATGTAATAAATGCACGAAAGAGTTTAAAGAAAAGGAAAAAAACAATATATTAAGATACAGCGAAGGAATATTAGTCACCAAGGCAAGGAAAGATTTATAACCATCTCCTTTTGAACACATAAATCACAGGTTGTAAGCAGCTGACAAGAACCAACGAAATAAAATGAATTCATGCTATTCTGCTAGAATGTTTGTTTTTGCTGTTTTCAGAAATTTAATGAGTGAACTCAGTTATGTAAATTATTATATATTTAATGTCCTCATAATTTCACCAACTAGATGGGATAAATTAAAAGGGTGTAAGAACGTTGAAGGTGATTTCACAAGAGAAATAAACATAGACTCCAACGAATAAATGATTATGGTAGGGTTTTCTTTTAAATTTACAAATTAGGGAATTCATATAGAGAATATTTCAAAGAAAACTGTCTTACTAATGATAATGAACTGCAGATGATGTAATTAGTTATTTCTGCATATTGGATTGCATCAATGAATGTAAAAGATAGTTTTATAGGTGTTTTGGAGAAAAAGATTGAATGCAGTTTAATTTTCCTCTACTATTAAGGGTCGAATCCAAGCTTATTCCATTACGGTTTTTAGTTTTAAGGTACAATCATTATCGAGATAGATCTTCAATCAGTTTTGTTCAAAACTGTGAAAAGACTGTATTTTTATTTAGACTATGTATAATCAAAACACACACACACCCGAAACTTAATCTACTTCTTCGTTATTTAGCGTGTTAATTTTGTTACATAATAATTTATATTCACTTGGTGTTGTTTGGCTTGTATGTTCCCATTGAGGCTTAAGACTGCATCTGATCAGTCTGTTATTGGCATATGTGCATACTGTGCGTATGCCTCGATATTGCCTTAATTCACAAGCTTTTTGTGAGCAATGATGGATAGTGGTTAGCAGTGGAATCCAGGACGCGCATTTCGTCCTCCCTATTGCACAAGCAAGTGGCTATCAGGATTCAGTAGCTGAGTGGATGACGCGACGGCGTTTGAAGCGAATGGCACTAGGTTCGAGTCCCAGAGTGAACATCAACTCGGAGATGTAGGTACATCCAGCTGACGAGTCCAAAGTAGGACGAAACGCGCGTCCTGGACTCCACTGCTAGCTACTATCCGTCATCGCTCATAATAATTTATAGATGTACAATAATTTTTACACATCTCGATAGTTATGTTCTATGTTGTATATGTGTTGTTGACATCTCATTATTGTACTATTGATTTTTATTTGGTTTACAGTCTGTAGATGATATAGAAACTGTTCATCCAGCTACTTTTACTGGTGCATTACTCTATTCATCTTTGTCTAAATCATTTTTTGGCAAACGAAAAGTAAGTCGTTATCAATCATATAAAGTATTCTTTCCATTGTTCGTTTAATTTATGAATAAAAATAAAATCTGGAAAATTTGGTATCTTTTTCCGTTGTTTCGTGTGTGTGTTACATGAAGGATTTTATAATCAACTAATTTGAGATCGATAAATTTTGTAATTCTCTTATACCACAAGATAAGTTATTATTATCATTATTATTTTTTATTAAGAATAACAATATTTGAAGCCAAAGAGTGGCAACTAAGAAGTGAATAGCATATATAAGTTCGTATGCGAATGATTACTTATCAGCGGCGTACGAGAGTGTCCACTTGTTAACCCACTAATTTTGCTCTGTTCACTTCGGTTTATGTCATTGTACAGTAGTAATATTAGTATTGTGGTGTATGCTACTTATATCGACTGACGGGTACTGTGTAACATCAATCAGAAGTGGAATGCAGTATCACTAACTCTCATACATGGAAGAACCAAAGCTGATTGATTTCTAAAATATACAAACCACGTATATTTGTTTGCTGATCCCCTTTCCTCAACATAACTGATATACAAAATAAAAGGAATAGATCTAAATCTCTATATTAAAAATCTTTTTTATGATATCATTTGACTTACTTACACTTGTTACCCATCGTGGAGGAGCATAGGCCACCCACCACAGTCTTTCCGGATCTAGATAATTTGATTGAGATGCCGCGGTGGATTGTGCTCGAGTCGTGGCTTAATGATATCTATTCAGATATCTATTATTCCTCAATTTAGTTTGATGTAATTCATTACGAAATACAAATTTATGTACTCTACTTGGATCCACATTTATTATGTATGTGGCGAGTTAGTGAAACCAATTGTATAAATAATTCAGAACATGTATTGTCGAGTTCAAACCTTACTATCTTATGAATCATGATCGCACAACTTTTGTTTGTTATTTTTTTAAAAGGAATTTTACATTATGAACTGACTAAATGGAGGATAAATATTGAAAATCGGCTAGCATTTTGAGTTATTTAATTTGCTGATTACCTCAGCTTAGTAAGACATATTTGATTATTCTTCAACACTAAAGAATTCTGTTTAATGTCTGAATGTAAGATTTATTGAAAACTGATATTCTTATCATAGGGAAGCTATCTAGAAAATGCCAAAGAGAAACTTTTAATGTTTTATGAGTTAGACAGTTTAATTGTGGAGCTCTCATTGTCGTTCTCGACAGCATCATCAGCGCTTACTTGTCCAGAACGACAATGAAAACTGATACACTTAAACTAACTAGCGTAGAGTACCTTATCAACCAAATCATACATGTAAGCTATGTTGTTTACATTTTTTGAAGATATGTATATTCATCATTTCTTTACTGAAATCTAACACACTTGTATTAACTTTTACTTAAACATGGAATAGTTAATTATAATCTTAGCTGTTTTATATTCACTATTATTATTTATTCACTCATTAATTGTAACCTTAGCCTTTCCATCATTATGTCACAGTTTTATCAATCATATCTGAACTTTCGTTCAATAAAGACAAAAATGTACTTTAACAACATTTCATCATAAGTGCTTATACAAAGCTCAAATTCTTTTTTTTTTAAATTCACAACTTATTATGATTATTGTCTCTATTATTAATAATAATGATAGTGATACTAATCACAGTATTAGTTTAATAGTTCATCTATAGTTTTTCCAGATACTTATATTCCTTCCGTTATTATGTTTCAATATATTTGTTTGTATAGTTGATAGTATCGTTTTTACAGATTCTTTGTTTTTCAACCTTATTTACAAAAACGTTAGAGATTAGTAACAGGGTAGTTTTCCTCAAGTTTATTTCCCTCGAATGCATGAAGAATATTTCATAAAACACATTCTGTAATGATTGAGCATATCGTGTAAATGAGTAGTTTTGAGCTAATTAGTTTGGTCGTGAAACATTTTTTTAGCGTCATTATCATCACTCATCAATCGCACATGTCTTGAAAAGAAGCAAACTATTAGAATTCCATTGAAATTATCAAGTTAGATTCATTAAAAACCTTCCATCACTGGATGGCCACCTCGTCTTAGTATGAAACTCCTTAGCTGTGCTCACCCATGACCTCTCATCCTGGATTTTCGGTCTCGCGCACGAATGCTTAATCTTTAGGCCATCGAGTCTTCATCTAACGGTGTTGATGTCTAATTTCATTCAATCTGCGACATTACTCGACTATCTCTCCTTGTCTTCAGTGGGTAACTGCCTCATATCCGACACTGATTAGCACCATTGGTCATGGCTTCTCACTAGAACGCCGGAAATTGTTCATCTGAACTGATCACTAGTAAGCATATGATAATTTTCACTTTGGGGTTACAGAGATTGTCGAACTTCATTGAAGTCATGAACCGATCTATAAATTTCTACAAGATTCATGTTGACCTAGAATTTGATTGGTTGTACTCAGCTATTTCCTAAGTTACAAATCTTCTCTATCACCATATCAATTGTGTAAATGAAGCATGTTCATTAAATAACCAAATTTTTAAAAATTTGTTTATTTAATACTTTTTTTCTTCACTTCATCCTTTACCATGTATCCCATTTATTATTACATTATTGTATTAATCTACACATAAATCAAATAAAAAAAATAGATACAACGAAATCATAGTTTTAGTTCATTCTGTTCTGATGAAGACGATGAAAATGAACAATTACTCGCTTCATCGCATCAATTATTACAACCAAATATGTCTATATCTAATAATAACAACTATGATGTAGTGAATCATGGTACAGAAGAAATAACAACATTGAATCACTCAGTTCCAACAGCAACAACATCATTAAATCGTAAAACTAAATCAAAACATTCTAAAAATAACTCATCATCATCTAGAAAATGGTGGCATCTTTCTAGAAGTTGTCGAAATTCTTGTAATTCAAGTTGCTGCTGTCGAAGTATGTCAAGAAAACGTAAAACTCATACATCGACAACTCGTGGAGCTGGTTATGGTCGCGCATTGAAATTCGACTGTAAAATACAGGTCTCTGTGAATATTTTAATGACTACCGATTATATTGTAATTAATATCATTATGACTTTTGTTTTAAGCAATCATATCTGCTTTATTACTATTTCTAATATTCACTGATTTGTTAGTTAGTGATTTTTATTAGAATTTGAGAAAAAAAATTATTTGTTGATAATTGCTTTTATAATCAATTTGCTTTCTAAATGATTATTCTGCGTTGTATTGCTTTGTTGCTAGTCTATGCTGAGGTGTAAGAGGGAAGATAATTTATTTTCCCTGTTTCTTTTTCATGGTATCTAACGAATAAATGTATTTTATTATTGTTTCATACCATTTATAGGCTGTCACATCTTGCTTTTAATTTTTTCAATATTCCTTCATTATTATTTTCAGTTTCAAATTATAAGCAATGCTAATAATAGTAATAATAATACTAAACGCTATGTTCATTCCGTAAAACGAAGCTTTGTCGATGCTATTTTCTTTGAGAAATAGTTATCTTTTTTTTCCGCGTCAACTATTCACCTTACTATCTAACATTAATGACGTTTATGTTTTATTCACTTCATTTCATTTGTATCTAAAACTAACTATTGTTTGATGTTATAATGGAGATAATCACAATAGACGTTTATATAATTTTATACAAGTCTGAGAAAAGTAATAAGTTATGATGAGATATTGAGTTCAATCACATGCCTGATAGATTGACTACTCTAGAGCTCATTCAACCAAATTTACCTAGTTATGTGAATTAATTAATCCAATGTATAGGTTTTTTTAGTCGGTTATTAGATGCATTATTTGTATGATGAAGACTTAATTCATCATAATCAGAAACAAAATTATTAAGCTAAAAAGCAAAAAGTGAGGAATTAATTTCATCTTCAATTTAGATTGAATTACGAAAAGTTCGGAATGATATCCAGTTACTGACTTAAATAAAGCGAGAGATAATGCAATTGATCCTCTGCAACCAATTTTAGCATCATATCACACAATACCTCTAGTCATTGATTACAACTTTTGTACCAACTGTTGTCGGACATTCCAAACCTACTGATATGATTCATGTTAACAATCAGTGACTTTATAGATCAAGATTGATTTCCTTCCAAGATTAAGATTCCTTTAAAAAAATGTCGTTAGTCAGCACTGGCATTATATGATAATCGCATTAGACAGTTGACAGTAGACTGAAGTGGCATCTGTCAGTTTATAGAATTCGATAGCCTTATACACATATTGGATAGTGTTTAACTGCAATCTTTTTGATTTCTTAATTTAAAAAAAAAACGTATTAATAGGAAAAACAAGTTTGAAGAGTCTGTTCGGTCGTTGGCAACCACTTATTGTACTTTTGTTTTGATTACTTAATACACTTATTTTTTCAATTCCTATTTTACGGCTTAATATATTTGCCATTTTTTTAAAATTCCTTTCATCATATACAATAACATTATCATTTTTCTTTTTAAAGCTCTTTGTTTTCTTTGTCATCCTAATAGGCTAATCTTCGTGTATGTGAATCGAATTGGTCAGATAAATTTTCATTGGATACAGTTGGTAGTTCAGGACGTGTACATTGTACAACAAAGTCAAAAATGTCGTATGAAGTTAGTAATATTATATTTTCATTTGCTTTTAGAAAAAATTGGGTTTTCACCTATATTATTAATTCATTGTTAAATATTGAACAGAATATAGAATTTTATTTTAGGAAATAAATCAATGATATTCAAGTTATGACAATTAATTTCATTAAGTTATTGTCTTTTATTGTAACTGCTTTCTTTGTGACAAGATGTCCCATGAAAGTGACCTATGATTATTGATCAGGGACTGACGAAAGGCATATCGTTCTAGATGAAATGTAAACGATTGTACTATGCAGCGAAATTCATTCCACATACTGATTGCTAAGTATTACGTTGATAAATTCTCGTTCTTATGTGCATCAAGTTATTGATCGAATTGTTAGATTATCCGTTCGAGTATATCATGTGACTGTAAGAATGCGTTTAACACTAAGGACTAAACAACATGATATTGATAATCTTTGTGAACGATTAATTAGTGTGTAAACATCTCAGCCATACAGGTGGTGGTCAGTCACGACTTGAATAGCTCAGTGGTAACTTTTATGACTGAGTAACATGGGGTCAGGCGTCGCAAGGACCATCAGACCCCTCAAGCCTATGGATGCTTTTAACTGGTGTTCCCTATCCAATAAAATACCTTCCTCCTTATTTCCAGTTGTTTAACAAATGTTACGTTGGTATCATTACCAAGGTTTTACTTGATAATTTCAAATAAATTGAGCATTAGGTAGATTGTTATAAATAAAAATAAAAACAATTTGTTTGTAATATTCTAATGAGTAGAGAAATTAAATTTTCTGACGTTTCGTGACTCATTGTAAGCCTCTTTCTTCAGGGAATAAAGAACCAAATTAAGTTAACACAAGTTTAAATAGTACAAAAGAACAAAGCAATGTTACGTTGCCGATCAATTAGTTGATTAATAGTTAAATTCACATTCTATTATTTTCTACTAAAATATTGAGCTATTTAACCATTTGACTAACCAGGAAAGATAGGCTGGATACAAGGTTTATTATTATTATTATTATTATTATTATTATTATTCATTACAGAGAAGTGAATCGTTTTTATTGAGAAGCTATCAACGCTAATAGTCATTTAAGTTATAAGCACAAATAATTTTGTCAAAGATCATAGCTTTAGACAATAGTTTCATTAATGTTTAGGTAGTTTGCATCATAAATAACAGGTCTTGGAAATTCTATTTCCTTTAGTTCAATACTTCTCAACCTTATGTGGATTGCTTTTGAGAGTTGATCCTCTCACATAGGTTATCCGATTGTTGGAAAAGGAGTTGTTGGCTCTTTGAAATCCTTGATACAACTGTATATATAGTGAAATGTTTCGCTTACTATTTCATTCTATTTGTTTCGCATAAAATTTTCACCTATATATAATAAAATCTTACAAATCACCAATTTTGATCCCAAACTCCTATACATTGATTTTCAAATTACAGGATTATTCGCATTAACTGTTATCGGAATGACGAGAAAATATTCTGACTCATTGTGTACTGACAATATTCAGTGTTAATTACTTAGTTTCATTGCCTTTGTTTATCAAAATCTATCACTTACTTCCTTTTTACTAACGAATAAAGAGAAATTTAGGACGTTATTACTAACGCGTAAAGCGCACTTTACAGCAACACTTAAATATTTATATTCAGTATATTGGTAACTAATATTTCCTTGTCTAGTCCTTAATATTGGTAGAATTCCATCGATGTCTTTGCAAAATTGCTACCAGACAAACTGACTTGGCATAATAATTAACTGGTATATTTAACAATGCAACATCAAAAATAAGGGACAAGTTTTTCACTACTCAAAAATTAAATGTATTTAGGATTTATGGATGGACTAGTGTTCGAATTCTGTATCCAAACCTCTTTCAACGAGTAATATCTGCACACACACAGAGAGAGGTTACCACTGAGTTATCCATGTGTATATTTTTCTTCTTAACTAACCTACTCTCGTAATAATGTTTAGAAATTCCTTGTGGATTTTTCTATACTCAAATAAACAGAATGTTTTTAAATTGAGTTTTAATTGTCTTTTTCTACTAAATTCTATCATGAATTACACTATGAAGTAATATTGGTCATGAAATGGGTTCCTTTGTTCTTTTATTTTACAGATTGGAGTGAAAATCGATTTATCTAGTTCTGGTTTAACAAAAATTGTTACATTTATGCCTTATTTCATAATTATCAATAAAGCTAATGTAAGTGATAATTGTTGTTGTTTGTTTAACAATTTTATCATGATTATTTCTGTTATTGAAATTATTCATTATTATTTGTGTAACACATTAAATTAAAGATATTCTACCTTTGTTGACTCAAACTCTCAACTCCTTACTCATATCTCTGGTTAGTAGTATTTCCAGAGCTAATCAATACTATAATATTCTCATAATCGTTATTTATCAGAATGGGGGTTTGTGGAGATTGTAGTAATTTTAATAGTTAAATTCATGAATCGATCTAAACTAGACCATCATTGAAAAATTGAACAAATGGCTGTTCAGTGCTTCTAAATGTTTAATGATGATTTAGCTTAGATTGACTCATGAGTTCAACTATTAAAACTGGAGATGGCTGGACAAAAGTTAGGGGCGGCCAAACCGTAACGTGGCATCAGACCTTGAAGTCACTAACTTTTAGTCTGAGCCATGTTGATAGATCCAGACTACTTGGTTGGGGTCTGCGTAACTATCATAACCAATGGTTGGAGACTCTTGGTGAAATGGCTCAGAATCGATCACAATGGCGTAGGTGTATACACTCTCTGCCTTTCCTTAAACTAAGAGATTAAAATCGCTTCATATCTTTCTTTCTATGAACTAATTCTTTCTTCCTGTACTATATCCTTATTGCAATCTTTCTTTTATATATAACCACCTCTGAATTAACTACTTTTATGAATCCGGTGTCCATCTTATTGTGTTAATGAGGTATGGCAACTTGAACCGATGCATATATGTGCCTGGTCCTATGTTGTAGCTGACTGACTCACTGACTATTAAAATCGTCATTTACTCATCTATACTTTGTCAATTAATTATCACCAATTCTTTACTTATATAGATAAATATCGAGTGTTGTGAAGTGGATGAAACTGAGACAAAATCTACACAGTCCACAAATACAGAATGGATAAAAGTTCCAGCTGGTGAAGCTGTACCATTTTGGCCCCATGCAGCAAATTCAAAGAATATGTTATTAAAATGTCGTGTAGCAGAGAATATTGTGACTGCAGCATTTCCATTTTATGAATCACATTCAATATTAATGAAATTAGACGGAAAAGTGAGTTTATCTTTCAATGTATAAAACATACTTATATAACCTAGGGTTATTATCAAGTTTATATGTGATTGACAATTGGTTGACCGACATCATAGTTATCTATTCTTGTACTGATCGAATTCTATCAACCAAATTGTAGTCTAAATGGCTGAGCATCGTGTGAACTATGTTGAACTGTAAAATGTTGGTCTTCATGATACTCTTCTTGACCTAAGTTTCGCGCTAGTTTGGATTCATCAGCAAAAGGTCTCTTTAGGGAACTGATCCCCCCTGTGATGTTCTAGTCCGCATAACTCGGTTACACAGTTTGAGACGTTATTATTCAGCTGTTCGTGTGTATCGAATACTAGATGATAGTTTATTGGGTAACTAATTGTTTAACAGGGAAAAGTGTTACAATCTCAATAACTTCATAATTTCAAATGCATTGAATGTTTTCGTAGTAAAAATTGAATATAATGTGCGTACTACATAATTTTAAATATCACGCATTTATTTTTTGTCTTTCAAACCGAAAATTTATTGCAGTATCCTGGTATATTTGTTGAAGTGGAGACAACTGAAGAAACAACTGTAATCACTTTGCAAATGTATCAAGAAGGTATGGCTTTAGTGCGTCTCGTCAATAATCTAAATGATTCACAACCAGTGTTCTATCACCAAAGGTTAGTGGTTATAAAAGAAAGATAGACAAAAAACGATTACGTGTTTTTTCTGTTTATTTGTGTTATTCATCCTTAAGATTGTTTTAGAAATCGTATGAAGATGTTATTCAGTAAAATAATAATTTCATTTGTTGTCTTCGTTTGCAAGGAAAATCTATAGGAATGTAGCTTATTTTACGTTTATTATTTACTAAATTGTTTTATGTAATAAATGTATTTTCATCTTTTGGTTTGTACCATATATCTACAACGTGTTTAACGAGCGTACGTTACGTCATCTTGACTGTAGCTGCTACTCTGATGTGGCAGTCGGGCTTAGCTAATACGTTGACTCGATCGAGCTATATTGGCTTGAACAAATGTTGTTTCAGGCCCTTTTATGCCAGGAAGGTTGGTTGTAGAACGGTAAGATTAAAAGTAACAAACTCATGGTCAGAGAGCAAAGTTCTGTTGCTGACTGTAGAGGAGTGTGACAGAAGTAAGGCGTTTCCCTCGGACAACCGACATTTACAACAGTATTGCCTTCTCACAACGAAAGCGAAGGATTATCAAAGTCCGACCCTAAAAATACCACATCTTACCTTACCTCACAGTTTCCTTATCTAGCTGTAAGGTCTTTTGAAGTGTGAAACTAATACATCAACAACTTCCCATAAAAAAGTCGTAAGCGACCAGCCTCAAGCAGTTGTCCCTTGGGCTTTGCAGTCACTTTCCCAGGTCACTAAGACCATCACTGAATCAGCTTCCTCTTTAGTGCCCTAAAGAAGAAAATTCCAGCCACGGTGTGGACAGTCCTTAGTAGATAATTTCCCAAAATAAGTTCATATTAGTAATTCTAAAGTTAGTCACATATTAGATTCTCCTTTTTGAAACTGTGTTTGCATTCTACGCTTATGACGTTTTGCTGTACTAGTTACAAAAATGTACAATCTGGCTGACAATATGCATTGAAAAGAATGAACTACTTATTCGCTCAAACATTCTTTGTTTCTGAATATTCTATTTTTCTTTATATCAATTATAGTCACATAATAATTAGTGGAAACAATTGTAATTAGTAAGTAAATTTTGTACATGTAAATATTTGAATATTTATTAACGAAATACTAATTAATAACATAAATTTCTTTCATCTCTTCTAGTGGACTTCAACATACAATTCATCGGTTAGATGCTGGTATGTCTATCATGTATGCATGGGATTGTCCTCAAGCAAAACGTGAATTAATTTTCTACTGTAATGAAACTGATAATCGTCATTCAAATAAGTTAACTTATGTAAGTTTAGTCGTTATATCATAATCCAGTCACTATGTTTACCTTGACCTACGACTGGATCACCGGATACCTAAATTGAATGTTATAATTCTCTTACTTTCCCTCCCATTTTTTTCTGATTATATCTATCTTAATCTTCACATTCATCATTCCCAATTCACATGAGTTCTTTTTCTTCGTAATTACCTTGATAACACCTCTCTTATTACATATTATATTCACACAACGATATTATTATTACCTCAATTAACAAGAGGAAATTTTCCTACTATTCATTTATTCACACGATGTTTTGCATTTTCATTTTTGTTATAATACTATTCTACTTATTGTGACTTGTCACTTTACTTCAAATCATTCTGACCTCAATTAAATGACCTTTCTAATTTACAACTAACACAATTTTGAAGTAATATATGATGTAATATGTAATATATATGTAAACGTTCATCATTTTTAACGTATAACATTATCAAATTAATGAATACATACCTTATTTGGGCCTTTGTAAAAAGATCACAATAATTATGGACTTATACCTGTAGAGCCTGGTGATAAAGTTATTACAAAAAATTGTCCTCTCAAGTATTCTTCATTTTGAGATGGTGGAGAAGATTTGTAGTGCAGGTGGATGATTTTGATGGAGTTTTGTTCTCCTAGCTGGATGGTTTGGTCGTGGAGCTTCAGATCTGAAGTTTGTGTTGATGATTTCGTTCAGAAGAACGATGGAAGCTCCACAACCAAACCATCCAGCTCAGAGAACAAAACTCCATCAAATTCTTCATTTTTAATTATATCATCATTAGTATGGATATGTCTGTTATTTCTTTCATCTTTATTCATACTCCAGACTTTACATTTAATCTAATGGTATATCCTTAATTCTACGGCTAAACAATTAACATTACTATTATGATTATTAATATTATTGTTTATTTTCTTGATTTTGCAGGACTCTATTGAAGAATTTAAAGTGAATAATACCAAAGCATATTTGGTTTCATTTATGTGGAATATGCAACGTGTTTTATTATTTACACAAAATGCAAGTGTTGCTAAAAATGCTCGATTAGTAAGTCATTCTCTCTTATTTTGATTGAATTTTCTTGAAATATATCATTATTACTTTATAGATTTACTAAATTTGCACTATTTACAATCTTTAAATAATAATATCTTTTATTTTAATAGTTTTCAATCTGTATTATTTCATCAAAAATATCAATACATATGAAGTTAAATAATGTGTATGTTACGTCTGTTGTATGCTCGATTAACACAATATGGGGTCGTGAAGGTTGTTGAATTTCATTGAAATCATGAACTGGTCTAAGTTAGACCATCGTTGAAAACACAGGAATATTGAGCCGCTGTTTCGTCCTAGCATGGGATTGCTCAACAGCGTGCGTTCACGGTCCCGCACGCGAGCCTCAAACACAGGGCCTTCGGTTTTGCGCCAACTCTTCACCTATAGATCACTGCTTTACGCTCGACGCGATTAAACTCCACTAGTCACGGAGGGAGTTATTTACACAATGTCATGAATCGCTTTCAGTTGGACATTAACGCAACTGGATGCTGGCTCAGTGGTCTGGGGGTTAAGCATTTTGGTGCTAAACAGAATATCCTGGATCCGATTCCCTGTGGTGGGGTCGTGGATGTCCATCCCTGATGAGTCATATACTAGAACGAAACTGCCGTCTTCTACTTCCGGGTTTTCAATGGCGGTCTAACTTAATTCGGTTCATGATCTTAATGACTTGTGTTTCGTACTGAAACCTTATATTCGACGCCGCATAACGAGAACATGCAGACGGGTGATGTAGATTTGTTTGACATTAGTAATAAACACTAAGTGAATCCAGTCATTTATATATTGTTTCTACTCACACTTGATAATTGGTTAACACTTATCACACATAGGGTGAATACGCGGAATTACTGCAAAAATACAAGCTACTAATTGAATTCTGATTTAATTCAAAAAACATTATTTTGTTAGAAAATTATCATACTGAATTAAAAATAGAAATAATGTTGAAAACATTACGCTAATCTAAGAACGTGTTGTTTGGTCCGTTTCCACCTGATTTACATCTCATTGATTGTTAAAGATTTTAGCACTTGTCCAAATAGCACAATTTCAATGATTTTGAAACTAGTCAGTAATGTAATTACAGAAAACATGAGTGAAAGTTAAGTTAGCAGTCATTGTGAAGATATCCCATTTTTTTATATATGTGTGACTGATGTCTTCAGACCGCCGATTTCTTAGAACTAATTTCACACTAAATGTTTCCTCTTTTTTTTTACTTTATCGGTTTGATGTACAGGAAAGTTGATAATATGTTATAACTTGGAAGGATAAAAATGAAAATGAAATAATGTCTTGTTCAAGCCCATCATTCATATCTCTTTTTGTGAGGTTAATGTGTATACAATACATTATGAAATAACTTTTTATCTAGTTATAAAGAATAATAGATTATGCGCTTTAGGAGGAACCTCAGTGAATAAACTTTTCACACAGTTTACTTTATCAATGTATTAAGATTGCAAACCAATATCATCACTAAGTTGAACGTTATAGCTATTTTATCAGAGAAGCATGTTACCGCTGTAAATTTCAATAAATTCCTATAGTTTCTAATGTCACTATTTTTCGGGTGTAGATATATAATTTGAGCACTTGTAAGAGTGATAACTAAACATTCAGTATAATTTGTCGTCAACTGATAAATTTCCGAAATATTGTTGCGTTTTATGACTTACGCATATTTTTATGTATCATATACATTTGTATTTTTGTTTACACATTTATTGTTCGCTTTTATTACTAATTTTTAGAGTTCTGATCTTGAACCAATTGACCAAGAAATTGTTATTTCTCTTCAATCAATTGGTATTTCATTAGTTGATAATCATTCACGAGCAGAATTAGCTTATATATCTATTACAAGGTTAGTTTCAGCATTGACCTTTATAGATTTCTTGTGTTTTTATCAGTTGTTAGTCAGTAGTCACAAATTAATACCGAGATGTAATTTGTCGAACACTTGCACACACATGCACACACAACTAAGCATACAAAATCTAGTCTAACATTTTAGAAAAAATGTGAATAACATGTACATTTGCACAATTTCATTCATAAATACGAATCATCTCAGTATAGGGCTATGTAGATTGTTCCCTTGTAATTGAGATCATGAACCGATCAATGTTAGATAACCATTGAAAACCTGGATGCTCACTGCCGCGGAGTCGCATACTAAGGACGGAACGACCGTCCATTGCTTCCAGGTTTTCAGTGGTGGTCTAACATTGGTCGGTTCATGATCTCAATTATAAATCATATCATTTTAGGATCATTTTTAGAATCTTATGTATGTAGGTAATCTTTACATGTAGTAATCTAAAGTAACATAGAACAGTTTTACAAAATTATCAATGGCATTTAAATCTACAAATACTATACGATATCCCTGATGTATCCCTTCATTAGATATCCACACATCTACAGTGTGGCGATCAGAATATCAGAGGTTTAGGCGCTTGACCTACCACATTAATGTTGTTTATTTTATACTCATAACTTACGCTATTATATCATGTAGTACAGTAAACCAGTTTCTGAAAAACATACTGAAATTGGTAACACAATTGGTAGTTTTCTTGAGTTATTTTGAAAGTTTCTTGAGAATGGGTTCTCTCATGTTACTCAAGACTGATTCGATGAATTATCGATGTCTCCCAAAATATATTAACACCAATTAATGAGTCGAATTGAAGCTTACAACTGGGGTTATGTCCAAATCAAAAGTGATGGGAAGGCGGCACCGATAGGTTATGGCAGACAACTATTCTGACTCGTCAAAGAAACAGGCATTAAAAAATCGGGCTGTGTCGGATGGGGAAAACATTTTAACCAACAGTTTATGTGTCCTCAGTAACTTACTATTTGCATACAACTTGAAAGGCGAATCAATACATGTCTCGCGACTTTTTGTGAAGTTGAAAAGTGACAGATGATAGGATTTTAGATGGAATAGCTTCGGAAATCTTTAAGGTAAGTGATCCAGTCTCAACACAGCTAAAATCTGGGAACTAGACGTAGTCATATTTGACTAGTCTTGGTCGTTAGTCGTCTCAGTTTATAAGAAAGGACAAAAATCCTCTTGGAACAACCAAAGAAGAATCAGTTTGATTAATACTAGTTCCAAAAATACTAACCTCTATAATCATCGTACGTTTGAATGGGCCTTGTGAAGCGCTAACTGAAGGGAGCTCAGTTCCGTTCTGCTTTATAGATGTGGTAGCTTATTGGCTATGGTGTCCGATTTTCGATCACGAATTCTCAGGTCCCATCCTTACTTCACCTATTTCAGCTTTGGGAACTGGGTAATATCATTAGACCTCAAATATAGAGTGTGAATTACACCCAAGTACCTAGAGAACGATTCAGATTTATTTAAAAATCAAGTATATTTCCAGTTTTCGATCTCACGTCTTTTTGGACTGCCTAGTGATCTATTCAGAAGTTAGTCATAGAATAGTAAGTAAAGATGATAAGTTGTTTGACGAAGTGGTGAATCTTCATTAACTGCGATGTTGTCTAATGCAGAAGTAGGTTAGGAGAAAGTTAGGGGCGCCAAAACCAACACGTGATACCAGTCCCTGAAGTCATTGACTGTTGTACTACACCATTCAAATAATTACATATCACCTGGTTAGGGTCCGCGGAATTATCGTAATTAGTGGTTCGAGACGTTTTGTGAAATGGCTCAGAATCGATTTTTATTGTACAAATGTATTCATTCTTCGTCTACATTAGGATTCTCTATTTCAAAACTATTTCATACCTTTTATTCTGTGTGTTCATTCTTTATTCTCAAATCACATTGTTTATAACCAATGTTTTCTACCACCACTGATATTACTGGTACTTCCTACTTTGACTGTTCTGAGACTTATCTTGATAATTTCATTTCGATGTGTTGATTTAGTGTGGTAACTTGAGTTGGTGTACAGCTCTGTCAAGTTCTTATGTAGCATATGACTGACTGACTGATTAACTATTAGAAAAGCAATCTAACTCACAAATGAACAATTAGCTTTCTAAGTTTCATTTTATCCTTCTATCGCTCCTGTAAATATCCATAATGATTAAAGTAAGAAATTAAACTATACTTTATCTTTATTCTAATTTTTTCTCCTTAAATTTTCATTGCTAGTTCTGGTGTTCGATGGAGTCAGGTAAAACGTGGCAATCGTTTAAAACCATTACAATTGGCTTTAAGCGAAAATTTAGAACGCGCTTATACCAATTTTGTGAACGCATCGAATGATGCAGATAAAGTTGGACTCAGCATTGTCAAATTAACTGATACACATCAACCAATAGAAGTGGATTTCAATCGGATGATTATATTGAAACCGGATCAATATGGAATAACACGTGCATTTGATCCGGGTGTATTCTTACAGTATAAATCATCTATTAGTCAAATGCAATTACATGCTAAATTGTTTCGATTACAGGTTAGTAAATGTATTTCGTATTTCTTAAGTTTGGGGACTCAAATTGACGATTGGCACCAACCATTAAACTCATTGAATTACTGCATTGTGTACTAATAGTCTATATTTTCAATCATGAATATTAACACAACATTGATTTCGTCCCACTGATTTTCATTGTGTGGCGCTTTTGGTTTGACGATTGAGAAATAGTTGAAATTTTCGTTTGATAATTATAATTTATTCAATCTTATTTTTAATAATTGTTTATTTCTCCATCCCTTTCTTTATGTTTATCTGTCTGCCCTTTTATATTTCTCAGATTGACAGTCAACGTCTTGATTCTAATTTTCCTGTGGTATTGTCAGCTTTTCCTCAACCGAAATCTGTGGCACTTGATTCAGGTAATCAATAATGTTTCACTAGTTATTTTTTTCTGTGTGAACAACATAACAGAGAAGCATTCTAACATTTAGTTTGATAAGCTGAATGTTATACTGAGTTTAGAAAATAACAATCTATGTATTATAGTATCTGATAAGAGCATTCTATATCATTCATAATTTGTTTACTCTTTTTTTTCCATTTCACTACAGCCCAACATTTTAACTGATTATGTAACTTTGATCAGTTTTATATTACATTTCTAACCAGTTTAAATTATAAATGGAAATAAAAATTAACATTGTAAGTCTACAACTGATCCAGCTATTAAGCAGAAAGTCATTAACTGATTGGATCAATAATTAATATTATAGATGGCTTTGATTAACTCTAGTTTAGAAGGTATATGGCTGGCCAAACCAAAGCGTGGCATCAGTACATATAACTATTGACTATCAAATTGAACCATGTTGATAAATAACGGGCTACCTTGTCGGAATCCGCACAATTATCGTGACTTGTGATTAGAGACATTAGGTAACATCACTCTGAATCGATCATAATGACACAGGTTCGTTCAACTCTTTATTGTTTTCCTAGATCTTGAATTCCAATGTTCTTTCGCCCGTTTCATTTTTATTCCCTCATCTCTCTTATTCGTCTTATCTTGTTGATGTGGTATATCGACTGTAACTAACGCATATTTTTTGTCAGACTCTACGTCACTTATGTTTGTTTGTCTGCTTGATTCTAATTTAAATAACTGATAGACAATAGGCATGTTTCCTCAAACTGTCAAGTCTTTTGTGTCAATCTATTTAAATAATATTCAATCCCAAACATTTCAGTACAGACCTATCTTCAACCATTTAAAATCAGATTAGATCATGCTAGAAAAAAAATACTCACTGCTAGTTAATGAATGTCAAAGACAACTTGGAAAGTATTTATCTCTTAATTTCAACCAATAAATCATTTTCACTAACTGATTTTTGAAGATACCCGTAAGTGAACCACACAAAATACACTACCGTACTACTTACTTTTTATAACAAAATCTATCGGTATATTACAGGTGTTAAACCGTTATTTGAATGGTCAGCAATTATTGGACGTACAGCGAATCCGGGTTCATTTCGATTTAAGTAAGTTATTATTATTGCTTTGAATTTCTGTATTTCGACATACTTGAGCTATGAATGTTGCTTAATTTGAATTAACCTAACTATATTTCATTGAAAACATAGGCCAATCTAAGTTAGAAAGTCATCAAAAACCTGGAAGCACTCGATGGTTATTTCATCCTAGTAGGCGAGCCCTCAGTAGTGCGTGTCCACAACCTCGTATGCTTGAATCGAGCCCAGGACCTTTCGTCTCATGCACAAACACTTAAACTCTAGACCACTGGGTCGGGATAAAATGGTGTACAAGTCTAACTTCAGTCAATTATGTTTAATGTCCCTATGTTAGTCAAATGATTTAATGAAAATTACTCAAAGTTAACTACTTTGAACCCATTACACAATGTAGTCAAAGTTCTGTACTTACCATAAAAGTTTTTTGTTCATTAAAATGAAATGATAATAGATCGTCAACTATATTTCCCTTGTTGTTCAAATAATGTGAAGGGGTGACATGAAAATCTCCTTCACGTTATTAAGTTCATTGAGTTGGTTCCAGAAAAATACATTTTATCGGCCTTCTGAAATTACGGTTCCGCTTATTTGGGGCAGGAGTTAACACAAGAGTAGGAGGGATTGAAATGTTTCATACCATCAAAAATTACTCCCGTAGGGTGTGTGATACTCAAATTCATTAGTCATTCTTGAACATCGGTGAACGTTCACCGTGAAAATATCCATGTAACCAGTATAAAATACATAATATATAGTACTTGAGAACATTAAGTAGTGACTTTACATGAATGAATAATCCTGAATTGCAAGTATTAGCGATTTGTGGGGATTGTTGAATTTTATAGTTTACACCGTGAACTGGCCTTAATCACACAGCGGTTGAAAACTAGGAAGCACTGGACAACTGTTTCATCCTAATATGGGAATAGCCGTGATTAGTGTGGTTTAACCGTACCGAATATGAGACGGTTACTCATCGACAGTAACGGATAATGACTTTGTATTATCGGGAACCAATTGAAATCAGACCCGTATTCGGTGCTGTCTTATCAACCTAAAGTTTAAGTACTCACCACTACATCTGAAGTCTCTAGTTTCGATCTGCTTAGGAGTCTCATGCAAGATCGAGGCAGCTCTACATTCCTTCGTGACCTTGAAAGGCTATCTAACTAAACTTAATCCATGATGTAAATAACATAACCCTGAATGTCAGGCAGTAATTGTCAGTTTCTGTTTAAAACTGTCCCCGTTTCTCTTATTCATAGATACTTCCATGTTCTTATACAAGAGATGCAACTTAAACTTGATCAAGGCTTCCTTTATGATATAACCAATTTCTTTGCTTCTTCTGTAACCCATACATCTAAGGTAAGTAATATTATTGTATGCATATCATTTCTTTATCTAAGATCTCTGTTATTAAAAAACCCAGGTTTATCATATAAGTGATCATTAGACAATCTAAAACTAACATATATCGATGACCAACAGAGTCTATTTTAATCAAAATGAAGATGTTTCAGCAAAGATAATTTTTTTTTTTCGAAGATATTATCTACTGAAACTGTACAATCGTAATTATATACAGAAATGGATGGTGGCTAGCAGTGCAATCCAAGACTCGCGTTTTGTCCTATCGAAACTCAGTAGCTAAGCGGATAACACGATGGCGTTTGAAGCTAGCGGTACTAGGTTCGCGTCCCTGAGTGTACATTAACTCTGGAATGTAGGTACACCCAGCTGACGAGTTCAAAACGGGAGGAAACGCGCGTCCTGGATTTCACTGCTATCCACCATCCGTTTGCTTATAATCAAGGATTTTTTTATGCAGTTAAGATAGAATGCAATATTTTTTATCTTGTATATACATTTATATACAATATATATGTATCCATATAAATTAAATTATGAAACATTATAGGTGGAATCTTTAAAGGTGAGAATCTGAACCGTATATCATTCAGATTTATGCTGATCGACTATTTGTATATTGATTTTTCTTAAAACTCGTTCATTCCTCATTCCATTCCCAAGTGAATTTATTTACACCGCATGCACGTTCGCATGTTTCGGTTGACTTGACTGCTGTGTTGAAATAGTATATGTGTGTGAGAGGGGTATTTTCTGATTGGATCAATTATTGTTAACTTATCACTTTGTATATTTCTTTTCGGTTTGTTTGATGACGTTACTCAAATGAATATGTGATGTTGACATTTCAATAAACAATTGCCTTTGATTGTGCATATCTGTAATGGTGACTGATTTTCGTCTGTTTATCAACTATACAAGTATCATTCATTACGTAATGTGTCAATTCTCATGTCTATCCGAAGATAAATATAAGTAATGTCCTAGCATCAATATATGATAGTTTGATTTAATTAATCATAGGTCGACACAAAGAATAATATTATTCCATTTATTTAAATCAGTTCACCTAGTTGTATTTAGGTTAAATTCATTGCGTACAAAAATGTATCGTTTCAGTTAGTCATATGCTACATAAGAACTTGACAGAGCTGTACATCAACTCAAGTTACCACACTAAAGCAACACATCGAAATGAAATTATCAAGATAAGTCTCAGAACAGTCAAAGTAGGAAGTACCAGTAATATCAGTAGTGGTGGTAGAAAACATTGTTTATAAACAATGTGATTTGAGAATAAAGAATGAACACACAGAATAAAAGGTATGAAATAGTTTTGAAATAGAGAATCCTAATATAGACGAAGAATGAAAACATCTGTACAATAGAGACCGATTCTGAGCCATTTTATCCAACGTCTCTAACTATCAGTCACAATAATCGAGTAATCAGTCAATAACTTCACGTCTTGTTCTAGCCGTAGTTATTTACCACACAACCCATACGTCCATTGTTAAATGGAAGATTATTTTCCTGTGTCTTCTGTTATTCTTTTTCTGTCTATCTATCAAATTAGCAACTGATCATTCCCTATCCATAATTGTCTTGATTACCTTATTGTGAATGAATCAGAATGTTATGTTTTTTGATAAAATGAATTAACTATTTCATTCTTTTTATTTCGTCGTCGTCATCATCATCATCATCATGATTGTCTCTGTTCGTTATATGGCCATATTATCCAGAATTGAAACACAATGTTAATTCTCAAGAGCCTTAATCTCTTTTTCATGATGATATTTTCAATTTTCATGATCTTTTAATGCTGATCACTTAGAAAAATAATGGTGATTCTTTCCTCTTTTCAAACAGTATGAAACTTATTCTAATTCATTGCTTTTCGCCAATTTTTTTCACCTTTCACTTTGTTTCATCTCATAACACTTTAGGAGGAAGCGTTCAAACGTGATTATCTTTTGATCACTAGTAAATTGATTGATTCACCAGTTGTACAATCTCACCTGCAAGATGGGAATCGATCCATTTTTGATAATTTTCATATTTCACCGATCAAAGTAAGTTTTGATAGGTTTTTCTTACATTTATGAATGTAGTTAAACATTCAAACCTTGTGAAGGAATTCACTGTGGCACTTTTTATTTTAGATTGTAATGGTGAATTAAATAAGGTATAAGATTCAAGAAGACATGCAAGCATTGAAACTGAGAATAGACACATGTCAATGAAGCAAGTGTATTTGATCACATAATAGCGATAAGTCAGTAGTGGGGTAATACGAATTGAAAAAAAGAGTTACTTAGGTGTTTTTTTCCAGATATTCAAAATTCCCATATATTGTAAGTCAGAACAACGTATATCAGCGAACAACATTGTTTCCAATTAGATCTTCATCCGGCTTTATTCCAACACACTAATATTTATATGGATATATGAAAATATTAAACCAATTAAAGCAGTTCATGAGTCAGTAATAACAATGAAACGCAGCTCCGCTCTAACACACTTGATTGTTAGTGCTCATGTAGTAAATAGAGTAATAAAGTAATTTATCTTCGATCTCATATCTCGCTCATAACAGAAGCTGCAAGGATTCGAGTTAACAACTAAACTATTTATATATATGAAAACACTCTTACCTTTTCATTGGCTGAATTGGCCTAGAAAACGATTCTACGTATTATTATTTCCCATACCCTTTGTTCACTGATTTCACCTGTTCGTATGTATTATTCACTGTCTTATTACGTAACTTCAGTAGTTTTTAACGAGTCTTACTTCAATGTTATATTTTAGCGAAGGAAGACTTGGTGGAGAAAACCGAATTATTCTTTAGTCTATTGTCATTTTCTTTTTCTAACAACTTTCTATTTCAAAAGGTACACGTCAGTTTTTCTCTTACCGGTAGTACGGAAGGAAAATCGTCGGCTTTCCCGAGTGAAGTACTTAATCTTTTCTTGCAATCTCTTGGTGTAGCATTAACTGAAGTACAAGATGTAGTTTTCAAGTAAGCAAGCTCAGCTATAACAATATCTCTTTAAAAAACCTTTCTTTTAACGTTTTCAAACTTATATTACATAACTTAATTGAAGGGATTTTGTAATGATTAATTTAATTTATAGATTGTATTTGCCACAGATTAAACTTATTCAAGATAGTATTCAAAAACCAGAGAATATCGAACAGAAGTATGCACTTACGAACCAGACTCAGTACAGTCAGGTCACGCGGTGAACGCTTAACTATTAACATCACTAGGTTGAGATCACTATAAGCTGTCGATTTATTCGTGGTTTGTAACTGTTAATGAATTATTTCTTGAAATACAAGCTTATCATGGGTTGATATTACTTCGTGATTCAATCAGACAATATTCGAAGATTATGTTGTATATGCATATTTAATCGTAAACAAAATAATCTTTTACTCCTTTTTACCATCAGATATATATGATATAAGTTAACATTAAAGTACACAAACGTATTCACAATTGTATATATGGAGTTTTATTTATATTTCGACTAATATGAAATTGTTATGCACCATTGTCTTTTGGTGAAATTCTGCTCAATTATATAAATAGGGAAGTTTTATGGTATTCTCTTAAGAGTTAATCATAGCTATATATAAATAGATTATTTGTACCTATTATATAACTTTTATGTTCTGAGTCTAGTCTGTCAGTCATTGTCAATATCGAACCTGGTACATATATGTACATCAGTTCAAGTTGTCACACCATATTACTATTATGAGATGAACGTTTCAGGAAAAATCTTAGAGTAGTATGAGTAGCAACAGTATTAGTGACAACAGAAACGATCAGATATCGAGAATACTATTAATAAAATCAATAACAAAAAATAATCTGTTTGACAATTTAGAAACTTAGGATTTAAAAGAAAGACAACAAATGAATTTCGGTCTTGTTGCACTATACAAACTATCATTATAATCTTGTTACAAGCATATAAAGTTTATAATAATTATTACATACACTTTCAAATGATACCTTTCAGTCAGCAACAACGTAGAACTTCGTACGTACGTACATCAGTTCGAGTTGCCTTACTACATTAGTACAGAGATACAGTTATCGATTCGAATCACATAGTGGTAGACGTAGTAAGAGTATAAGCAGTAATCAGAAAGATTAGAGTTTGGAGATGTTATTCAAGGAGTATAATACAGTGAAATAAATTTGGAAAGAGAAAAGATAACGGACATGAAGAATTGAGATTATAATTTGGGAGAACACAAAGAGTGGATGCACCTGCGCCATTGCAAACAATTTTGAGCCATGTCATTGCGGGTCTCTAACCATCGGTTGCTATCGTTTCGCGGATCCCAACCAGGTAGTGTACACCTACCAACATGATTCAGTCCACTTGTCAGTGACTTCATGGGTACTTGTTAGGGTTGAAGCTTCACGAGTTCACTTAATCTGCGAACGAGAACAAGATTCAGTGACCAAAAACCAGCAATCTAGCTATTGATGCGTTTCAGGCCCGCTATCTAGAAGGAGAAGTCGAAGCTTGGTATGGAAAATATATTCTACAAAAAGCCAGAAGACAAGCGAGCCCACAAACACAATTTAAAACGTATACATACAAATATATATATATATATATATATATATATATATATATATATATATATATATATATATATATATATATAATCGATATTGTCATGGGAAGTTTTTAAACATTAATCAATGAGTCCATCAATTGACTGCTATTTAAACACTTAATCGATAAGATGAAATTACAAAATATGAGTTTTGGGGATCTATCGTCCCCAACAATACTATTAACTTTATTAAAATTTATATATTCAATATTTTGCCCAATATAAACTTCCTATGTTCATTAATGTTAAAATAAATGAAAATTTTTCTTAAATAATTTATCATAATAATGAGAATAAATTAGATCACTTTGAAATTTTATTTCTTCTCTCTCTGTTTATTTCGTTAAAAAAAAATGTGTTTTACATCAATTTCATTCTCCTTCTTTGTAGATTGGATTATTTCGAACGTCAAGCATGCATCATGACACTTAATCAAATGAGTACAGAAATTACACATCATTATGTTGGTCAAGGTGTTAGACAAATGTATGTACTAGTTTTAGGATTGGATGTATTAGGTAATCCATTCGGTGTATTACGAGGCTTAGCTCAAGGTGTTGAAGATCTCTTTTATGAACCAGTAAAAGTATGTTAACTTTGTCGAAACCATTTCTGATTAATAAATCAATAAATTGACTAGTAAGAAGTAAGAACAAAGATTCTAGCAGAATAGCATGAATTCATTTTATTTAGTTGGTTTTTGTCAGCTGCTTACAACCTGTGATATTTAAAAATCATAATTGCAAAATGAGTTTAAATTACTTACATTAAACAGTTTAATCGGAAGTTATGTTGAAAACAATCTTAGCATAGCAAGGTTGTAAATAAATTCCATAGATTGAATATTGTAAATATATTATACCTTATGTGAAAGAACATTCTACAATATTGATTACGACAACAATTCAAAAGACCAGAAACAAGTAATTATATAATGAGTAAACATTGATAGGAATAAAATGAGTAGAGTTCAATTGATAAAATAAGATTAATAATCTAGAAGACAGTCTAAATAAAAAAACTCAGTGATGTAATAAATGCTAGAAAGAATTTAAAAAAGGGTTTTAAGATGCAACAAAGGAATATTTGTCACAAGGGCAAAGAAAGATTATTATCCATCTCCTTTTGAATACATAAATCAGGTTTTATATGCCTAATAGCAACGGCTTAAAAAGATTGAAGTTTGACTGTTTATTAATCACCTTGAAAGATTGCAAGGTGTCGACTTGATATCCTGCATCCAAGGCATATTTGGTAATTGCACTGTTTAGAGTCGTTCTTTCTCTTGTTCTAAGGCTTTTTGGAACATGCTCAAAAAATTTAAGATATACCCTCCTTATTGTTCGGCCAATGTAGCTACTTTGGCAGGTACACGTAAATTTATAAATGCAGTTGGCGGTAACATAAAAGAGGTGTTTACAAACATAATCACCAGGAGAAATAAAAATGCACTAACCAGAACTTATCCGTCAGACAAACTATTAATTCTTTATAAAAACATGTTCAATAACCCAATCAAAGGTTGACAAGCAGGTTGTAAGCAGTTGACGTGAACCAACGAAATAAAATAAATTCATGCTATTCTGCTAGAATCTTTGTTCTCGATCTTTTCATAATTATATATATATATATATATATATATATATATATATATATATATATATATATATATATATATATATATATATATATATATATATATGATTGACTTGTTATTTCCTGCCTAAATGCACCGCAATTTTTGTTATTTTATTATAGGGTGCAATTCTTGGTCCGGAAGAATTTGCTGAAGGTGTCACTCTAGGTGTACGAAGTTTGCTTGGTCATGCTGTAGGTATGTCAAATTCGAATCATTGTCTTATAGTTGTTCGTTTATTTCACCATCAATTGTCTAACACTCATTTTATATGCCAGTATGTGGTTGTGGAGATTGCTGACTTTCACTGACAGCATGAACCTATCTAGGTTAGACTGGCAACTTTGTTCAATGGTGTAGAGACTAAGGTTTAGCGCGCTAGACTAAAGGCCCTGGGTTTGATTCCTAATTGCTGGATCACAGATGTGCACTGGTTAGGAATCCTATACTAGAACTAAGCGGCTATCCAGGTTTTCAATGGTTGCCTAAATTAGATTGGTTCATGATTCCAATGAAACTCATTTTATGGTTCACTTTATGGACTGATGTGGGTTAGTCAACCTTCGAAAACTAGGATATTCACGTTGTCCTATTATGTGACTCCTCAATAGTGTATATTCACGATCCTACGGGAGGTCAAATTTAGGACCTACATGGATCGTGGCGAGCACTTAACCCATGAACAGATTAACTGAGATCCAACGATTTACATGTTTAGCTTTAATTGATTCATGACATTAAGTGACAGTCATTTAATTTTATCTGTGTGTAACTGTCTCACACTCAACATAGTTGAACTCCTCTTGCCACAGATTCTCTTTAGAACTCCAAGAATAATATCTCATACTGCTTACTTGATTCATTATATGATCTTCCATTCAAGAATTAATCTTCTATCAATGTATCGATTCAAACAGAAGTTGTATAATGCTGTATTTTCATTACTATAATTATACATACAAAATAGTCAATGTTGTGAAATCTCTTAAGTATTAGTAACAAACAAATTTTCACACTCAAATAAGTCTTTAGCATTTATGTGTAATGATATGGTTTGCTTAGTGTTAACAGTTAAATCGTTCTTCGTTTAGGTTTTATGCTGATAGGTAATTTTTAATAAGATTTATAACAATCATTTTAGTACACCACTTCTTCCTTTTGAAGGTGGGGCAGCTGGTGCAGTTTCACGTATAACTGGTACACTCGGTAAAGGTATCGCTGCTCTAACTCTAGATGAAGATTATAAACGTAAACGTCGTGAACAGTTAGCACGACGTCCAGAAACATTTGGTGCTGGTCTAGCTCAAGGTGGTCGAGGTTTATTTATGGTAAGCCAGTATGAGTCTACGACTTTTAGTATTTGTGTACCTCTTTAAAAAATTATCTACGATAATGGTTTCTTTTTACTTCTTAGGGTGTATTTCACGGGGTTACTGGAGTGGTTACAAAACCTTTCGAAGGGGCTAAAAAGGAAGGAGTTGAAGGTTTTTTCAAAGGTATGGATTTTTTGGTAGATATTTCAGTAATCTGGGATTATTAAATGTAATACTGTAGCGATAGTCGTATTCTTGAACTACCCACATGAAATAACTAATGAAGTTGAGTGCTGTTGTTGATTACTGCTGTTTTCCATATATATACTATGCCAAAGCCCAACCCACACCTTAAGGTGTCCCTGGCATAGTGGAACTTAATCCCATGAACTTATGTGATTGACTATGTAAAGACCGGACTTACCTCCACTCTACCGAAACCGATGAAGATAGAACTAGTCCCCCCTTCTGTCGTCAATATAGACTACCTGAAAAGCTTGAAGCAAAGATTTTTGAGTTATGCAATAAAGAATTAAAGAAACAAATTATTCCTTAATGCCTGACTGGATTATCTTTAAGAACCCCCATTAGGTCTGGTATAAACAAAAGCGATGGTCATAAACTGTGCCGTAACCATTGCACAAGGGTCGACGCTAAACATATTTATGGTGTGAGCGTGAATGAACAGTTCATCAATAGAAGGCATTAATTCAATAATTTGGGGGCATGTTGGGGACGATAGATCCCCAAATTCATATTTTTAAAATTTTATCGCATCGATCAACTTATTGATTAAATGTTTAAATATTTGTATTGGGGTCAATTGATGAACTGATCGATTAAATGTTTGAATAGCAGTCAGTTGATGAACCTATCAATTAGATGTGCAAATAGGTCAATTTATGAACTCATTGATTAGTTTTTAAAAATTTTCTATGACAATATATTTGTATAAATACGCTTGAGTTGTGTGTTTGACTTGACTTGTTATCTGCTGTGTGTCTGCAGAATACACTCCTACACCTTACCCAGACTTCTTGATCGAGTTAGCAGAGTTGGGGGACAACAAACCAGAATAGCTATCGAGTCGCTGAGTCACTGATCCTTCGTTCGTTGAGTAAGACGCATCAGTAATAGCATTCAAGCGAATAACGAACCATAACAGGGCAAGTATTTCATTCATTCCCCATTGTTATCGGGCTTCTATCTGATTCACCAAAAAATCAAATTACATCCATAATTATGTCTGTTTTTGATTTTTTTCACATACGTAAATTTTCTTTAATGTTTAATTTTCTAGGCTTTGGCAAAGGTCTTGTTGGTGCAGTAACTCGTCCAGTCTCTGGAGTTGTTGATTTTGCTAGCAGTTCATTTGAAGGAATTCGCAGGTAATTTATTACTATTGAATCATTTGTATGCAACATAGAATGTGATACAGATGTGTGTTAGAACAAGTTACTATTACTGATATGATAGTGTGCTATGCACTACCCCCTCCCCCAACTGACTATTTGAGTGAGAAAGTATTTTGGGTTAAGGAATAAAGTGCATACTCATTCATATATATGCTACTCTATCCTCAGGAAATTAACCAATTTCTTAGCCAATGATAGGCACTTGTCCTTTAGGTCACTTCTGATTGCCATCGATTAACCTCACAATTCTACTTTTGATTGCCTCTCCATATCAGAAACAGGTGAACATGAAACAAAAATATCACTGTGTAATTGATCTTTCTTCATGCATACTCTTGATTGTTTCTCAATCTCATGGTTTGTATTGGCGATTCATCTTCGAAAAGGTTATCACTGTTACAAATATCTAATAAATTCTATTCATCTGTTTTTTCTTCTGATATTCTACTTTTATTTCAATACTCTAAAGGGATGTAACAATTTTACTTCATGGGAATATTATACTTTGGGTTTTTTCCTCTAAATTATTAACTAATTGATCCGCGAAATTAATTTTTAGCATGGAGTTGTGGAAATTGTTGAATTTCATTGGAATCATGTACTGATCGAAGTTAGACAACCAACCTGTCTCAGAGTTCTAGAGGTTAAGCACCTAAGAGCGAAATTAAAGGTTCTGGGTTCGATTTCCACGTGCGAGATCGTGGATGCACATTTCTGAGGACACTCATATTATAACGAAACGGACGTCTAATGTTTCCAGGTTTCCAATAGTTGCCTAACTTAGATCGGTCCATGATTCCTATGAAATAATGGTTGATCTATTTCACATAAGAAATACTCTAATTGTTGAAGATATCTTGTTTATATTGCGAAACTTTGTACAATCGATTTTATTTCCTTAATATCCTGTCTTCATCATCACTACAGTTTTGTTTATTTTCATTCGTTGTGTTATATAACAGATTAGCTGATACAACACAAGAAGTTTCACGTGTTCGTCCTCCTCGGTTTATTCGTTCTGATGGGATTATAAGACCGTATGATAAACGTGAAGCTGATGGTCATCTTATTCTTAAAGTAAGCGTTAATCTGATTTCATTGATGTCTTGCTTTCTGAACCAGACAGTTAGGTCGCGAAGCTTTCATTATATTTTTAGTTAATTACATCATCAGCACACGCTTTAAACGAAAGTGAACTATAAGAATACCTGTACAATTAACTAACAATCTATTCTATTGATCTGGAATTCGTTTAGTTTTTGTCCACAATTATATGAGTGTCGTCTGCCTATTTGTGATTAAATTATGTTATATTCTATTGTTTATTCTTTTCCTTAGTGGCTAATAAAGTGGATCGATTTCGATTTTTCTCTTGGTTAATCCGTGACCAGAGTGTCAAGTTTCTAAAAATTATCTTTCATTACATTCCCTCTGTACAATGTTTCGACGTTTTCCCAGTCATGCATACCCATAGTTGCGCACACATGTATTGATATAAACACGGCTATTTCGTGGATTTTAACATCCAACTGATGTTCACATACATGTGGACACAGTGAGCGACCACTTTGTCCTATGTAGCGCTTTTCTCTGATGACGTTGTTTAAAAAGAAATCGAAAACTTCACAACTAAACTATCAACCTCGGAGAATAAAGCGCCTTCGAAATGCTCACCTCAAGCTACAATTATTCACCATCATCTTGACACCATTTCGTCTGATAATTTCTGAACTGCTTTTTTACTATCAATAACCGGTATCTTCTACAAAGTTTCATTATTGGTCATATGATATGATAGTTGTATTTCTAAATTTCTCAACTTCATCGACTCATTAATTTGTTTCAAACTATCTAAATTCTATTTTTTCAATGTTATTAAATCCAATCACTAAATGTTATATATATATACCTTTTATCATAAGCTTTCATATGACCTATTGGCTACTGTTAATCGATTTACCATTCTTAATTTATTCCTTGTCTATTAGTTAAAATCTCACACTCACAGCCACTTTTGGCTTGATCTTGTATAATTATTATTTTTCGTTTTATGATAAGATGCTGTCTGGTTTGCTTGCATATAAACCACATATGTCTAAAATATACGATTCATGTAGTAAAGGGTGATATTACATTATTCTGAATGCAACAGGCAAAGTCAGGCGAGAAGGATCAATAAGGATTCAGAGTTGGTGTAAAGCTAGTAATGCTGTTTGACATGTTATTGGTTTAGCACAGGAGCAAGATCATATAAGTTGGTATTCTGATTGGCGATAACTGACAGGGGCAAAAGTTATAACGAAATTAAATCACTTAAATTTTGGTATTAATAAAAAATTAACCTTCTGAGCTTGTAATTAGTTCACTTTTTGTCAAATTAATATGCACATATCTACAAATATTTTCTTCGATGTTTGTCTGTTTACTCAGATAAACTTTAAATCCATAGTAATTCCTGGTAAAATGGTATAAGATTTGTAGAAAGTGCTTACACAAGATCAATATAGATTAAGCGATTGGATTTCTAATCCTTAACTTCATAATCATATTGTTATATCTTGTGATCACCGATTAGAGAGCAGCGACTTATCGATCGGATCTATGACGCGTAGACGCATGCGAGCAGTCTATAGTCCTGATTGGACCAGCCTAGCCCAGCCAGTTAAGTACAGAACACAAGTTTCAGCCTCTGCGATATGAATCGTTTATTTCAAACATACTCTGTTTATATATCAATCAAGCAGACCACATCGTACCATAAAATAGAAAATAACGTTTGTACAATATTTGGTCAACAGGAAAATGACACGTGAAATAAATATTGACCAATATGAAAATGATACCATTAGACTTAACAGGATAATTTTTTGGGGATATTTTTCTGAATATCCCAACAAATATAAAAAACAATAATTACAGTAATGATTTAAGGCATGATGTTGTTTAACGATTTCAGTAAGATTGTATCAGTTAAAATTTTAATGGACATGTAAAGGTCTCGTTTACATTGTTACATTTCTCAGCATTATCTCCCCCCCCCCGAAAAATATTTTAGTACAGTTGCACTCGTTTATTCTTAATCACTCGAAATAGGCGATGTTGACTAATGACTTTAGTTAATCCAATATATTGAGTTCTTTTGTGAATTACCATTTGTAACGTTTCATTTTTATTCTATTGTATACAATATTGTCACTTCTTTTTTATATCAAATGATGAAAAGTTTCTTTTTATTAATAACTAGTGAATACCAACTTACTTCTAAGCGTTTTTTTGGTAAGCGTTTTTTCAGCGAGTTAGTTTTCTACGGGATGCGGACGATAACCCCATGCCCAACCCTCGGCCTTTACCCGGGCTTGGGACCGGCAGTAACTCTAGAAGAGCTACAGGCGGAGTTAGACGATTGGGACTTCGCAGATGACCTAGCCCTCCTATCGCATACACACGAACAAATGCAGATAAAGACAGCCAGTGTAGCAGCAGTCTCTGCATCAGTAGGCCTCAGCATACACAAGCGGAAAACCAAGGTCCTCAAATTCAAAACGAAGAACAGCAATCCAACCACTATTGATGGTGAAACTCTGGAAGATGTAGAATCCTTCACATACCTGGGAAGCATCATCGATGAACAAGGAGGCTCAGATGCAGACGTAAAGGCGAGGATTAGCAAAACAAGGGTCGCATTCCTACGATTGAAGAACATATGGAACTCAAAACGACTTTCAACCAATATCAAAGTGAGAATCTTCAATACCAACATCAAGGCAGTTCTACTGTATGGAGCTGAAACTTGGAGAACTACAACAACCACCATCAAGAAGGCACAAGTATTTGTAAATAGCTGTCTTCGCAAGATACTCAACATCCATTGGCCGGATACCATCAGCAAAAGCCTTATGTGGGAGAGGACAAACCAGCTTCGAACTGAAGAGGAAATTAGGAAAAGACGATGGAAATGGATAGGACATACATTACGCAAATCGTCAAACCGCATCACGAGACAAGCCCTAACTTGGAATCCTGAAGGGAAGCAGAAAAGAGGAAGGCCAAAGAACACATTGCGTCGGATAATAGAAGCAGATATGAAAAGGATGAATAGGAACTGGAAGGAGCTGCAAAGGAATGCCCGGGACAGGGTTGGATGGAGAATGCTGGTGAGCGGCCTATGCTTCTTCACGAGGAGTAACAGGCGTAAGTAAACTTGCTTCCAAGGTAGTTGTCACCACGAACTAAGATATCAACTAACAACACTGATAAATAACAAAGAGAGAGTAGTAAAATACCTGATTTACTTCAAGTGTGTAACTTTTGAACATTGTTCAACCACAACTCTCCTATGCAAATGCATGATATCAAACACATGACCTTCAAATCTTACACCAAGTAACATTACACTAATTTTCTGCAAGCCAACTGAAATACACATACATGTGAAATTTGTTTTAGATAATTCATAACCAATATACCAGGTGTACTACACCTATTTTCCCAACAATTTCATCCTTAACTGTTCTTTATTAAGTGCATCATGTATTATATATAGTAGTTGCAGCTAGTCAGCAGAAAACTGTAGACCGAGGTTTCATCGTAGTTAGCAGTCGTCAGTATGGGGTACTTGTAAACGTAACGAAACCTTTACTCTCCCTGTGGGATTCAAACCCGTATCATCTGACTGCACAGTTTGAAACGTCCGAATCCCACAGAGAGCATCAGTTTTCTTCATTATTTTAGGTATACCTTGCTAATGGGTGTTAACTAACACGAAACCTAGATTCAGAGTTTTCTGTTGATTACTTTCAACCACGTAGTATCTCACCATAGTACACCCAATTTCAAGCTACTTATACTAGTGACCATATTGCAACTTAATTGATAGAGTTCTATTAACACTAAAGGACTAGACAAACATGACATAGATCACTACCCAGTGATCAATTAGTTGTCTAATATAAACTATTCTTCATACATATTATTGAATCTATTTTTATGCAATAATAACGAGGTTGTTTTATGATCTTTATTTCTTTGTTAGATTTTTCATCCTTAAAAATGACTTCCTAGTCTATCTATTAAGAAAATACTGATTCTAAATTGACCTTTGATATTATTCAAATATTTGCTGCAAATATTCCATTAAAACAGTTTATCATTTATATCTCTTTAAACTATTTAGTATTGTACTTATTTTTCACTACATATGTGACATTCTTTATTGTATCAACCTGACCATTCCCCTGTAAACTGGCATGTAGTTCTGTAGTTATTTTTTGGATATATATATACACACAGAGAGAGAGAGAGATGTTGATTGGTAGATTTCAAGTACATTGTACAATAATTGCTGAAGTACAACGTTTCATAGAACAAAGTCTATTTTCCAAAATATAAAACAAATATCATCATATGATTATTTTCTTCTATTTTTATATCATTTTACACTTGATCAACAAAAGATTGAATAATTTCTTTTCACTTTAATAATGATGATTAATATCAATTTCAGATTATTTTTTTCTTCACTTATTTGTTTGTTTGTTTGTTTCTCTCTCTCTCTCTTTTTCCCCAATCTTAGCAAGTAGATAAAGATGGTATTTTTGGTCAATATCTATTCCATATTCATTCTGTTCGTGGAAATAGTGCATTAGTTTTAACAATAAAGTAAGTACTTTATATATATTTAGATGTTACTGTTATTGTAATAGTCTATGAATTAGTGAAGTGATAAATTCTGTATTTGTAAGTTTGAATTTCAATCTAACTACATTTATACTTGAACAGATAATCAATATTTCTTGCCCATTCACAAAAGTTTTGGTTATATACTTGACTACTAATTCGTTTATTTCTTCATTATATGCAACAATGGGCTAATGTTCAATGTGTTGAACTTTCAATCATACCTTGTCGGTTTCGTTCGAGATAATATGGTAGTATCGCTAGCACTTAGATCTAAAGTGTAGTTCGAAACCATATACAATAATCTTATCTTGAGTTAATAAAAATGATAAATGCTCTGTGAACGTATTCTGTTTGGTTTTTATCAATCCATTCAATGTATGCAATTAATTGTACCTTTGATAAAGGTAACTTCTTCAAAGAAATTTCTAAACATTTATATAAGCCTCACATATGTTTTTTATTATTTCATAGAGAGTTTTGCATATTTTAAAGATAAGTTGATATTACATTGTGTTGAATTATGTCACAAATCAGTTATGATTTTATTTGTTAACGTTTGAAATGTTTAATCAGTGTTCATCGACTACAATTTCATATGTAATTGAATCAAGAATCTTGTGATGTTCATTTCGACCGTAATAACTTCAAACTTACTTACTTACGATTGTTACTCCCAGTGGAGCATAGGTCGCCGACCAGCATTCTCTTACCCATTCTGTCCTGGGCCTTCCTTTCTAGTTCTATCCAATAGTTGTTCATTCTTTTATCTGTTTCCATTTCTCGGCGTGATGTATTCTTTGGTATTCCTTTTCTTCTTTGGCCTTGAGAGTTCCTGGTTTCCCAAACGCTAACCAGGAAACTTCAAACTACTAGACTAAATAATTTGTGCATGTGTAGTACCGCTCAATACTATTAACTAAGTTGTCTAATACATTCTACCTTTCATTAATTCACTATTTGTTATCAGTTTACAATGAAAATCATTTTAACGGATGTCTGATTACACAATATCGCGAATTGACTGAAATTGAAAATATGAACTAACTAATACCATTTGAATAGTTTAAATTGTACTGCACTTTCACCATTCTACTCATAGGTTTTCTAGTTTCAATCCTTGGTGTAGTCGTGAATATTCACTGTTCAGAAGTTCTGTATTAATACATAGCCCTTAAATGCCCTGGTACGGCCGATAGTGGGGAGAGTCCGCTCTCACTCTCGAAATGCTCTCACATGGCCACGCGTGTATAGCCTCTGCCAGGGAAGTCTTACTCACTGCCTTCTCGTGGCACTACTGTTGTTTACGAAAATGAGAGGACGAAAAGCGAATGTCTGGCACTTTAACCGGATTCCAAACCAATGGTGCACATAGGCTCCAATATCCTGCTTGAACGAATGGCGTATGAACCAATTGTTGGTCACCGGCTTCCATGTAACTGCATCTCCTTACGATGTTCCACTGCCTTGTGGATCAGACCTTTAGGTCGACGGCTCAGGGAGTGGCCCCCTAGGAAAACCACCTGCTTCGGTTTGGTCACCCGGGCAGTATCACAGCCCTCACACATATCGAATGATATTTGTGTGGTGCATATGTATTTTTGCCTCTTTGTACCAATATATATATATATATATATATATATAAACTTGTGTAACGCTTATGATATTTTGTTTTGCATTTTATTAGCAACCTACTAATCATAGAATCAATGGATTTATTGGGAACATTTTCAGTTGATTGGAAAACTCCATTAGAAAATTTATCTGAGGTACCAGTTATCAACAAAAGTGGAATCTTAATTAATTTGAAAGAAAGACAGAAAAAAATGTTTACATCAGGTTATCGGACTAAACAATTTGACTGTGATCTTAATTTAGCCAAAGTAAGTATATATATCTTTGTGCAGAATGTTTTTAAGAATATTGTTCGTTGACGAGAACCCCCAACTGTCTATTACCCCAGCATGAAATGGTAGACACTAGTATATAAGTATATCGGAAAAGTCTATAATCGATCAGATCAAAATGTAATACTTATTCATGAATTCATTGACTCATAGATAGGGTCCACGTAACAGTTGGAACCAATGATCGAATATCTCAGACAGTATGGCTCAAAATCGGTTTGATGATTTGCACCTATCACGAATTAAAGAATTTGTTAGTTGTGTGAATAAGATTAGCTTAATTGCTATTTGAGGCATAAAAACTTTCACTTGTTGGAAGGATTCTTCTTCTTGAGTGATCTGAGGAAAAACTGAATCATGATTTTGACAATTTCGGACGGTAACCTTAGAGTACGAAATTCAGGTTAATGAATCGGTAAACTACCACTTACCTTGGTAGATTCAGACTAATTGGTTAGGATCTGCGCATAAACTTCGAACAGTGGTTGAAGACGTTTTATCCAATATTTAATCTTTCTCCCTACCATTAGTACTACAATGGTTTCAACTCATTTGTTATTCATTATCTTCATCCCACCGTCATAATGTAGTTTGACAATATGGGCTGATACACTTTTATGCTAGGCTTAATGTTGTTTATGACTAACTATTGTGTTTATATGATAGTGTCTATTCTTTTTATTCTTAACTCGTTCTTTTCCAGTTAATGATCAATGAGATTGATTTGGCCATGACTAAACATGAACAATTGGACTCTAATCTTTGAATTAAAGCAATAAATATATTCACTTATAACGACATTGTTTATTGCATAAGTTCCAATTTGTGGTGATTCATTTAAATACTACTTGATTACAATTGTATACTTCTTTTCCGTAACTGTTATCCGATTATGATAAATGTTCTCTCTACCTACCTACCTACCTACCTACCTACCTACCTACCTACCTACCTACTACCTACCTACTTAGCCCATCTTATTTTGTTGACAACTGTGCTTTTTTCTATGATATTTTGATGCTATTGAACAAACTATTTTTTCTAATTGAGTTACACAAGGAAAATATTGTGATTTATAATTTTCTTAATCACATATACATACCTATAAATCTATTATTATTATTATTATTATTATCCGTTAACAGAATTAATAACAGATTCTCTCTATATGTTATTATCCATTCTTTAATTGAATTATAATGTATAGCTGATAAGAATCCGTTTTCCTTTTTATTATATCCAGTTGTAATTTGGTTCAAATGGTTGATATTCCCCCTACTAATAATAATTACACAATCTAAATTAACTTTAAATTCTTGTTGAATGACACTTTGACAATTATGTCATATCCTTAGAGTTATTATTTTATTATTGTAGGAATTTTTTTATGATTCATTAAATAAAACTCTTACTTCATGGGGGGACACACAAGCGTATCGTTCAGTGAATGATTGTCATAAAACGTTGACTACTAATTAAACTTCAATAGAAATGTATATGCAGTTTAAGAAATCGTGTTGGTTTTTTTGATAGTTACATTGTGAGGATAGTTAACATTGACTTATTTTGTAATTAGTTCGCTTATGTTTTCATAAAATGGATGTTACTTAAACTGTCAGGAGTAGGCGTGTTCGAGTTTCTTTTAGTCTTGTAATCCACACTTATATGTATTTAGTAATTCCAACTATGGTTGCTATAATCCGAAATGTATATCTACATAAAGCATGTAATGAGAATATCTATATGATCTGTAAACATATACATTAAATATATCCAAGTTCTGTTGTTGTAACAGAGGATAATTGAATACAAGAAGTATATGTGTACAGCAGTGTATTTGTTAGCGATAATCAATGTGTCATGCAAGAGGGATTCAAAATTAGAACGGATGATCAAAGATCATGTTTGTTTTTTTAAACAACAATTTTACAATATTTGAAATATTCCCATATTGTAAATTTAGAACAACATATATAAGCGAACAATATTCTTTTCGATTAGATCCTCATCAGGCTTTACTCTAATATACATGAATATTTATATGCATATAGGAAATTATTAAACCAATCAAGGTAGTTTATAAGTCAATGATAACAACGAAAACGATTACATAATATGTAAAATGTGAAATGTACAAATTGCTAGTGTGATGACAGGTGTACTAGGTTTGATAAGAATAATAACGACTCAAATCAATGTTACATAATCGGAAATAGGTCAGTGATTATAAAAATATAGAAACTGAGATAACAATTATAAAATTATAAGATGACGTAATAAGAAATGTTCAGATAATTGGACCATGAAACATAGTTGAGAGAAAATAAAGTGGTAGGAGGGTGTGAAGAAAAATAATAAACGAAGAGTAAGTTAGAAAAGGAATAAATAAATAAATTCATTTATTAATTAAGGCCAAGGGAGAGATAAGGGAGTTACAAATTTCTTCTGAACACAAAGACTTGGCTTGTTGGCTCGGATTCCTATAGCTTCTGCTATGTGTAAGAGACGAGATCGAACACCATAAGGAAAGCTTGTGTGAATACGATAAATAACTTTGAACGACTTTCGATAATGATATTAGAAGACGAAGATTATCAGAACTATGTGGTATATTAGCGCAATACATTTCGAACAATCTGGTCACACATATACTTGTTAAGAGCATTTATATATAAAAAATAAAAGGTCAACTAGACAGGAAACGGGGTAAGAGGAGATAAGGATAATGATAAGAGTAATAATAATAATAATGTGAACACAATTTGAAACCTAATCACTCTGGGTAATAAGTCAATTTCACAGATAGAAATCATGAGTCAGTTGAAGCTAGACCACCATTGAAAACCTGGAAGCACTGGACGGCCGTTTCATCCTAGTATGGGACTCCTCAGCAGTGCGCATCCACGACCCCGCACCACCCGGGGCTCGAACCCAGGACCTACTGGCTTCGAGCGCGAGCACTTAACCATTAGACCACCGAGCCGGCATCCAACGGTGTTAATGTCTAACTTCAACCAATCCACGAAGTTGCGCTACCGTATACCATTGTCCTCAGTGAGTTACTATCTCACAACAGACCTGGTTTTTATATATAAATGCTCTTAACAAGTATATGTGTGACCAGATTGTTCGAAATGTATTGCGCTAATATATCATATAGTTCTGATAATCTTCGTCTTCTAATATCATTATCGAAAATTGAACGACTTGTTTCTGTCCACTATATGACCGCTATCGATCAAGTGTGATAGAACCGAGCTGCGTATTGTTTTGACGTAACCTTTTACAGTCGATAAATTATGAGAATTGATAAAAGAAAACGCGAATAATAACAAGAACTAATTACAAAATAAGTCTATGTTAACTACTTCCACAATATAAATCTGTCATTGTATATAGCTGTCGAGACTTTAGTTTTATCCCTACAGTTAATTTTGTGAAACAAACTACTTTATTCATCTGAAAATCACAACAAATGAGACTATTTACAATGTACGGAAAGTTTGTAATATTTGTTGACAGTTTAAGTAAACACAAGTGAGTAGGCCAGTAAATTCAATGATTAAATAAATATATATATAAAGTCTCGTTGTATAATTGATGAAGAATAAGGATAATTCAGCGAAGTGAGTTTTCTTTGTTGTACTTTCATATTTATGGTTAGTATATTTGCTGGAATTTTCTTTTTTAATTAGTCAATTTCATTATATCTTAATACAGGCCATCATTTATCGTCAGTCAGTCAGTCACAACGTAGGACCAGGCACATATATGTATCGGTCCAAGTTGCCATACCACATTAACACAACAAGATGAACACCGGATTCATAAAAGAAGTTAATTCAGAGGTGGTTATATATAAAAGAAAGATTGCGTATAAGGATATAGTATAGGAAGAAAGAATTAGTTCGTAGAAAGAAAGATATGAAGCGATTTCAATCTCATAGTTTAAGGGAAGACAGAAAGTGTATAAACCTACGCCATTGTGATCGATTCTGAGCCATGTCACCCAGAGTCTTCAACCACTAGTGGTTACGATAGTCACACAGACCCTAAACAAGTAGTCTGCATCTATCAGCATGGCTCAGACTAGAAGTCAGTGACTTCAAGCACTGATGCCACGTTTTGGTTTGGCCGCCCCTAACTTTCTTCCCGCTGCTTCCAACACCAGTCAGCATTGTGCGCCGTGGTAATCGGTGTTCAAGCATATGTAACACGTGGCCCAACCATCTCAGTCTATGAAGATTCACATCCTCATCAACTGATTTACCATCCTTTCCTAATACCCTGTGTCTAACCTCACCATTACTTACCCGGTGATCCCAGCAGATGGTAGTAATATTTTTAAAACGTCTGTTGTCAAATACTAGTAGTTTACGAGTATCTTCAACTCTTAATGGCCACGTATCACAACCATCATTTATAACAAATCTGTTAACTATAAAGACAATTATCTTCGCTAAATTGTCTTTTTCCTTTATAAATGTAACATTGATCATTCATGATATTCAATCTAAACTCAACAATCTACATAACCCTATACTTATAAATGTAATCATTGTCTACAAAAAATGTTGATCTACTATTTTTACCATCTTATGTTTACTAGCAGAAAAGTCTATGAAAAAAACTGTACTTTTAAGACGATTAATTATAAATGAGTTACGATCATAGTTGGATAGATTCCTGGATTCATTTTATTAGAAATTTGATATATTATGAATTGATTATGATTTTCTAGATCAGTCTCGCAATCATATGAAGTGTATAAGCGGAAACTCGAATCTAAATAAATTGTAGTTTGGAGGCACTGAGTTTTCCAAAATGATGTCTTGAGGATGGTCATTGACGTTTGAAATATCATTTCGTCTATACAATAATACCCTGATTATCAAAATGCTCGAAAAACGTGTCTAGATGCAAAAATTGCCTTTTGCAATTATACTACTCAAAAGATTAATAAGTAGTTTACCATATCTCACTCCATTATTAAATGTTCCTATAGCAATTTTCTCGTTATCATTCTAAAACAGTGGTTAATCGTTCTACAATTAATCGATTATCAGGCATAAATCTTGTCATGAAGTTTTAAACATGCTGCATTTTTGTTTTACATTAAAACAAAACAAGCTTGTCCAAGAAAAATACATCAGAATACCTACTTGTTTTAATACTAAATGTTTAATAAATCAAAAGTGAATTACATTTCTCAAAATAACTAACTATTGAGCAATCAATGTACATATATACTAAAAAGAGAAAAAACAAAAGACGTCTTTGGCATTTTTCTATAGTTAGTAGGTCAATTCACTGAAGAAGACAAATAACACGAACAACAATAACAAACGAAATGAAATAACCATAATTCTGTTGTTGTTTGTTTGTTTTCTTTTCACAATTCAATTCCTCAAGATGTAGTTCCTGTTTATAGTATTCTAATGTATAACACAGTGTAAATTCAAGATGATTCCTTATCTTTACTTTCCAATCGCATTATTTATACACATTAAATAATTGTCACAATGACAAACTAAAGAATCATTCTTTCTTTACATATATAAATAAACAAATTACATATATATATAAATGATCAAGATAGATTTAATGGCATTGTCTTTGAATTGATTATTGAAGAAGATTTAATTTGATTTTCTACAATTTCAATTTTCTTCAAAATTAAATTCGATCTACAACGTGCTTGTTGAATGGCAACTTTGGTAATTTCATAATTTTGTATGAAAAATTCCACATCATCCTAAATTATGGAAAAGAAAGAATCATTATAAGTTGTATGTTTCTTTTTCAGATAAATATTACACTAAACATTTTTTCCTATCATTCTCATAAAAACTAAACTGACCTCAAACACTATAAAATGCTTCGGTGAGATTATAATATATGGATGAGCTTTGAGCGACACCAGACTGACCTTGAGAGTGCTCAGGAATTATAATTATGATTTACAATCGATGGTTAAGATTGGGAATTAGATTTAGGGTTTTCATCACGAATTGACATAAACTATAATGCCAAAAGAACGAATGAATTTCGCACCAAAATCCAAGACCTGCTATCTCATACCTGATTGATTCGTCCATAAATTCTAATCTCGCCAATGCTTCTAACAAGCTTGTTTTATAATACTGAATATAACAAGAGATAAGTAGTGTTATGACTTTAAGCCCAGCTAGTTATCACATGATTTATTCATCAATCGGGATACCACTTATGCAATCTTGGTACTGTACCAAACTAACGACGTATCGACCGATATGAGCACTCTAGCGTTTACTTTAAATAACTCTGAATATTTTGACTTTATATACTACAGGGTGACTATCAACTAAGCGTGATGGCAGAGGCCAGAGTATGTACACGATTGGGAATTTTTACCAGTAGAGTTGTGGTGAGCTACCTATATCCACATAAGTAGTATATAACGATAGACAGGAATATAATGCATTTCAGAAGGAAGGAACGAGAACGGAAAGCATTTGGTATGAAAATCCCGAAAAAATGAAATCTAAGACGATGGACTGATATTCGCAAAAGAAGCAGTCAAGTTTGAGACAATGGATTGATAGTTTTCAAACTAAAGATTTACTGTATAGTTCTCAGATTTTAGTGGGATGTTCTGTAATTTTGTGCTCAAATACATTCGGTTGTCCCCACTCACCTACGCCATAAATGACGCAATTCGGAGAAAGCCAGTCGAGTCTTCTGTATCCTTGATGAGATTTCTTCACACACCAGACCACAAGGGCTGTTGAGACTTCTAAGATAAGTGAAGCGGTTGACACACTCCCTATCATTAGTTCGGGTGTCGATGCAACCCAATCCAGAAACAACATTTTGCATTTCGAGGCGGAGAATCTTATCTCGAACAGTACCACTAACATTACACCAAAGAATACCGACTAAATATTTTGTCCTGTCCGTCAGTATGAACCTAAGATTTGACCAGAATATATAAATGAACCTATCCAGATAGAAAAATTCTAAATAAAAACAATAAACTTACATGAGTTAATAATGATGAATCCGTTAATCTGTCCAATATTTGATTAATTATCGGACTGTATTGAATTGAACTAATATGTGCAGGCGGTGGTGAACAGTAATTCAAATCATTATTATTGTTATTATTATTATTATGGCTTGGATCGTTTGACAAATATAAACGATAAAAGTTAATTAAATTAGATTGTCTGTTTATCTCTGATTCTATATTGTAATCTTTATCGGATGATATAAATTTATGCTCATTCAACTTAGGACTTGAGGAGTGACCATTGTTACCATTGTTATTATTATTATTACTGGCCTGGAACAAATGATCATCATCGAACCATGTTGTATGTGATAACAATTTATTTCGTTTAGAATATTTTCTCTGTATAGTTGATAATTGATCATGTTTCGCATCAAAATCAATACTACTATTATTATTATTAGTAGTATTTGTTGTAACATTGATATTTTCATTATTATTCACATTATCATTATTTAATAATCTAGGTGAATTTGAAAATACTGATGATGATGACGATGATGTGAAAGGTGAAGTAGTTAAGGAATAAGAAGTACTAGTAGCAGTCGTATTTATATTAGTATTATTAGATGAATATGTGTTATTGTTTAATTGTATTGGAGTTGGTAATAATTTCAATAGATTAGCTGGATTAACAGCAGCCATCGCTGTAGCAGCTGCTGCTGCCGCTGCCGCAGTGGCTAAATAATTCCCATCTAAATTAGTATTTTGAATAAATGAATTCGACCAAAATAATGGATCAGTAAATGGAAATGATGTATTACTTATTATGTCATTTAATAGATTGTTTGATATATTCCAAAGATTTTTGTTATTATTATTATTATTATTATTATTATTATTATTATTATTATTATTATTATTATTATTATTAAATTTTAACTTATCACCAGCGCCATAAGTTTCAAATTGATCATGTCTCGGTTTAGAAATATCTGTGAAATCTAAACTGTTCGCTGTTGTTGTTGTTATGGTGGATAAATTCATTTTTGATGAATAACTTGTGGGAGATCGTTTCCTAGTGGTGGAAGTGGCAGAGTATGATTTCTCACTTGAATTGTCTAATTTTGATGAAGAAAATAATGATTCATTTTTAACTTTCTCTGCTTGCATCGTCTACAGAAAATGTAAGAAGAAATAAATTCAACAGTTTAGCTTCACTGTCAGTATAGAAGTTTATGAGGATTGTTAATTTCATCATGAACTAACATTAGTTGGACAAACATAGGAAATCTGGATGCACTGGACAGCCGTTTCATCATAGTATGGGACTCCTCGGAAGTGTTCGCGTGCAAGATCGAAGGTCCTAGGTTCAATTCCCACCTGTGGGATGGCGAATACACACTGCTGAGGAGTCCCGTACTAGGACAAAAACGGTCGTCTAGTGCCTCTAGGTTTCCAATGGTGGTCTAACATCAATTGATTCATGCTCTCAATCAAAAACTCAACAATTTACACAACTCTTTACTGAGAAACACTAGGAAGTTGTGACCGATGGAGTTCATTGATGTCTGGTACGATAAAGTTACCTGATGATAACACAGAAACATGGTTGTTAAATATAGTGAATTGATTGAGGCTAGACACTTAAACCATTGGATCAGTGATCTAGTGTTTAGACTCCCACCGCGATACCTGAACGTTGACTGTGCGGTCCTCAGTGAGTTTTTTGATACATACTGTTGAGGAATTGAACGAAACGACTATACTGTGTTATCTAACTAGGGTTTATTACTGACCCAAACTACATGACTTCACTTGACAACGTTTTATCATAATTAAATAGCACACACCTTATTAGTTTTGTCACTATATAAATGAACTTGACTGAACCTACAAGCCACTTTAATCGTTTTCATAATGATTGCACTTCAGAATTTTTCAAATCAATATCCAACAAGTATCATATAAAGACTTTTTTACACAGCCCTTTGTCACTTTTATAATGCTTACACATAGAACTGTAAACAGTCCCTCAGCACTGATTTGTTCACCCTCTAGCAGTGTAAATGTTCGTTTGTTAATCTGACAGTTTTTTGCACTCATCAACAAAAGTTGTGAGCGATTATTAATTTTAAACTAGTATTACGCAATATCGTAGTAAGGGGTATGACTATAGTGTTTAGTTTTAATTCATAAAAATTACACCAGTACTAATTAACTTCCAATAAATCAATTACTCACTTGTCTTAAGTAGTCTAAATCTCCAGCTACTAAAGTTAACGCTTTTGATACAAGCTGTCGAGCTTCAATTGACAAACCATTTGCAGGTGGTTCTTTCATATTGATTTGACCTTTATTCTTTTTGGAATTACGTCTACATGCCTTAAGATAGGCACGTATTCGATTACGATGACGTTTCACTTCTAATTGAGGCCATGCTCTTGTACAAATATTTTCTAAAGCTGTTATAGCATGTCGTGGTTGTTCACAAAATGTCACTGTACGATCCAATGTATCATCAACGACACGACGTACAAAATTCTATTGTGGAAAAAAAAAGAAGTTATAAAGATTATTAATGAAGAATTTTTTACATTTAAAATGTATGTTTAATGTCAACTGCTAGTTGTGTATACTTCGTAATTAAATATAGCCCATTCTGTACAAAGTCATTAACAATGTAATATATATTGACTAATAAACTCCAATAATCATTTAAACATTGAGTACTATATTAGGGAATATCTCTGTTTGTCGTCAGTTGTTACGCAGAGAGTTCCATTAAAACCGGGTAGTTCAACAAACATTCAGTGAATTATCTTATTTTAATTACTATTTTGACTCTTAATTATTATGATGTAAAATAAAAACACTGAGGGTAAAGATGGAGACCACTATGTACAAAATTTCCTCATGGTTTAGAGATATTGTAGTGTGGCATTTGATCTCATACATACACTTAGATGCATGTTCAAAACTAATTAACTCAATAGACATGAGATTTAGTCTCATCGTCCGACAGACGTTTTCCACCATGAAGGCATCTTAGTCCTCCGTCCCAATGGATTGGTGTCTGACGAGATCTCAGCACAGACTCGTTTGGCCTTTGCCAACTTACGTCACCGATGGCGAAGGCCAAATATCCGTCTATCAATAAAAGGACGAGTATACTTCGTGGCAGTTCGTTCTGTTCTGCTTTATGACTGCAAACCGGATAAGTATTAGTGAAGTTATACACAGGGTATTAGGGAATTATGGTCAGTTGATGGGGCTGTAAATCTACATCGTCTGAGATGATTGGGCCACGTGTTACGTATGCCTGAACACCGATTACCACAACACGCAATGCTGACTAGTGTTGGGGATGGTTGGAAGAAAGTTAAGGGCGGACAAACCAAGACGTGGCATTAGTCCTTGAAATCACTGACTTCTAGTCGTCTAGCCATGTTGGTAGATGCAAACTACTTGGTTGGGGTCCGCGTGACTATTGTAACCATTGTCTGGAAACTGTAGGTGATATGGCTCAGAATCGATCACAATGGTGTAGGTGCATGCACTCTTTGTCTTCTATTAAACCGTGAGACTAAATTCGTTTTCTACCTTTCTTTCTACTAACTAATTCTTTCTTCATATACTATATCCTTATATATAATCTTTCTTCTATATATGATTACCATTGAAGTAACTTTTATGAATTTGGTGTTCATCACGTTATGCTAGTTAGGTGTGACAACTTGGACCAATGCATATATGTGCCTAGTCCTACGTTGTAGCTGACTGACTGAATGACTGATCTTAGTCCTCTGTATTATGCTTTACAATTTATTACATGAAATACATGAAAATATAATCAAAAGTCATAGCTTCTCATAGAAATGAAGAATAATATGAAAGCAAGTTCATGTTGAACTACATACATAGACAGCTCATTAATCAATAATGTTTTCGTGTAATTGAATTAAAGCCTTATTTTAACACGGAACTTCATGATACTGCTTGGAGGCCAATACTGAATTTGATGAATACTGATTCAAAACTGATTTATTCAGATAAAGACTAGCATTCATATTTATTTAATAGTCTAGGATGGAATGTTCAAATTAGTCATTCACAATCAGTTAAGAACCATGAAGTATTTCTCAAACTTTTAAGCATCAGAAAGATAATTAAATCAATCATATGAAATTGGTTTCTATCACATAATGAAATTAACTATAACTAACCATTAATACACAAGATATACAGAGTATAATTACTCGATAGTATGAATCGATTCGAATTGATATGTATAAGAAAATATGAGTATCTTCCGTTCTATATTGGTGACACTCAATGGTTCTTTAATTGATCTTCATATCGATTCAATCAAAGAGAATTTAAGAACAGTATCAGTTGTTTAATTATTTAAACATATCCAAACTGACTGATTGCGTTTCACTTGAATTGATTAATAATAATGATACTAGAATTCTTTTGAAATAACAATTGAATTGTACGAGATAATAGTTTCACTTAACTTCCATAAATATATACATAAATGTATTATCAGAATGGGGATTTATGGAGATCTTAGTAAATTGAATAGTTGAATTCACGAATCGATCTAAATTAGAACACCATTGAAAACTTGGAAGCACTAGACGTCCATTTTGTCTTAATATGAGAATCCTCAGAAGTGTACATTCACGATCCGGCACAAAACAGTCGTTCAGTGCTTTCAGGATTTCAATGGTGGTTTAATTTAGACCGACTTATGAATTCAACTATTAAAATAAGTGCATTCACTGAAAAAGTCGATGATTTCCGTTCTTCAAGGATCAACATATTTTTTTAGGATCATTATGACAAACAGAACTTTTGTGCTGATGATGTCGTTCACAAGAACGATGAATGCTCCACGACTAAACCATCCAGCTCAGAGAACAAAACTCCATCAACATTATGACGAGTCCTGATTTCTTTCGTTGAATACCGATATTTGAAAGACAATGATAGAAACGTGAAATTTAAATTTCAATACATCACTTGAAATTAATTAATTTCAACTTCAAATTATTAAAAAACAGACTTGAACATATACGTATAGGGTTGTGAAGATTATTAAGTTTTTGATTGAGATCATGAACTGATTAAAGCTAGATCACCATGGAAAACCTGGAGGCACTGGACGGCTGTTTCATCCTCTCGTGGGACTCCTAGGCAGTGTGTGTGCAAGATACCGCTCGCGAGACTCGAAGTCCCGGGTTCGAATCCCGCCAGTGAGGTCGTGGATGTGCACTTCGGAAGAGTCCTACGATAGGACGAAACGGCCGTCCAGTGCTTCCAGGCTTTAAATGGTAGTTTAACATCAATCAGTTCATGATCTTAGTCAAAAATTGAACACATCCATTCTATCCGTGTTTGAGATCTATTAACTACGAGACACTTGCGTACTTCAAACACAAACTCACTCCTCAAGATTTTCAAGATCACACAGTGAACCCAATACTATGTCAGTCAATAATAAAAATCCTTTTCAAATTATATAATAAAACAATCTTCATTAATGAATTTATTAACTAACATTATATGCAGCAGTTGTAAGCTCCGATGCAGATGATAATTCATTATCTATTTCATCTTTATGATGATTAACATTCATTGTATCATTGAAAGTGTTCCAATTACTATGATTCGTCAATGTTTTTGATATATTCTCACGAGTGGAGCCTTTTTTAATCGATTGTTTTAATTGTATACGATTTGTAGATAGTTCATTTGTTAATTCTTCTTTATTATTTTCAAACTGTTCATATGAATTCATCCAATGTGAATATGTTCTATTCATATTTACTTGTTGATTAAAAGATTTAAATTTTGGATAATCATGAATTAATTCATCATATTCATATGGTTTATTAGTAGTATAATTATAAACTGCTGATGGTTCAGGAATAATGGAACCAACTTGAAGCATCTAATAATTACGAAGAAACAAAAAGGAATGAAAAGAAAAAGTAGAACCAGAATACCAATCAATAATTTTAATGATCATTTCATTGATTCTAATTTGACATTACATGATTTACAGGGTGGGACTATAATCAGGTATAAGATAACAGGTCTTGGTTTTTGTTACGAAATTCACTCATCCATTTGATTAAATAGAGTTATGGCATTATAGCTGATATCAGTTCGTGATGAAAACTATAAATCTAATTCTCAAGCCTAATCATCAATTGTAAATCATAATTCTTATTCCTCACATTAGTTTATAACCCTCATTTAATCCTAGTTATTAGGTGAACACTCTCAAGGTAAGTCTAGCGTTGCCCTAAGGTCGTCCATAAATTATAGTCTCACCGATATAGTCACTAAGTAATAACAAATGTCGTATTCTTTAGTAATGGTTGAATTCTATCTATTAAGTTGCAATATAGCGATCGACATTACTAAACTGATCGCTAGAATTCAATCAACATTAAGAAGTAGGTAACATGACATTGTTTACTATGATAAAATGATACTTCACTGATGACCTTGAGTGGTTTTTGAGATAACCTTGAGAAGGTGAAGTTAGGCTTTAGTCAATTAGAGTGTAAGTGATATCTACCAATAATTTATTGAACAAAAACTCAAAAAAAAGATAAGTTAGGGTTAGATTTTTGAATTGGAATTCGGAATTTCAGTTCGAATTTAGGTTTACAGTTAGGAATTTCGACTAGGAAATATACTTTTGCTTTGTACTACCAAATGATCAATTAGTAAGTATACACCTCAATCCTAAAAGAGGTTGGTTACTACATGAAGTGTTAACGGTGTTTGTTGACACGAATTCGGGACTGATATGAAACATCTATTTCCTCAAGATTGTAGATATACTTTACTGTTAAATACCAACTAGTGTGAAACCCCTATGTCATACTTGGCTTCCTTTAATCAAATCGTATTATCAATATTTAGGGTAAAAATTATGGTGGAAATAACAGCGTCCTTCATATATATAAGAGAACTAAAAAACATAGCTATCTGGTTCTTGTGATGAATTCTCCAAAATTATTAAAATGGTTATGTTTTTCTCCACACAAGTGATATCCATAAAAAAGACATACTCAGAATGAAATTAATAATATATTATCTTTTGGAAAGGTTTCCTATAGTCAACCATCTTTACTTCTCAATATAATACATCGGTATTGACAATTGAAGTCTAGTTCTTCACATATTTACATGAGTAAGTCAACTGATAGAGATATGAGATCTAAATTAGAAAGATTAGTTCAGCAAAGAGTTCTCTTTTTTTCGGCGAATTCATTTTCAAAGGTGTACAATCGTAAATATATTTACTTATTTTTACAGGATGATAATAATACTGATAATAAACTTCTGTTAGACATAATGACAGTGAGGTTAAATAAACAAAAGTATTAGAATAGATTGAAGTTATCACAAGATCATTACATCAGTTTACTATTTATACAACTATTCAATTTGATTATCAAATATATTTCCAGATATCATTTCCTATAGACTATCGTTGTCTGTAAACAACTAAGAATGTTTAGGGATGAATGATGGCTAGCAAGAGAATCAAAGACGAATGTTTTGTCCTACTTGGGACTCGTTAGCTGGATATATCTGAATCCTAGAATTGATGTTCACTTGTGGAATAAATTAAGAATTCGATTTAACATCATCTTAATGATATCAACAAATGTATCTTTCGTAAAAGATAACAAGAAACGATGGTAAACATTACAAAAAGATATATTTCAGTTATAATTATTTAGCCTCAAGAGAAAAAATATCAGATTTAACTAATCTACTTTAAAGAATACTTCTTGAATGAATTTTTGCGAGATAACTGAAGTAAGTAATGATTTTATTGAAAATCAATCGCAAAGTTTTAAGCATATTTCAATTGAAGTAACGAGACAACGTATTGTAGATCATCAATGTAGATGATTTCTGCTGAATGATTGAGGACCTAACGTCAAAGTCACACTTCGTGTTCAGCACCCAACGTGGATTACCCATTCATCGTACCAAGGTAATTTGGATGCTTTCAAGACCATACAATACAATGGAAGTTATTACAGAAATATATTAATATCAGATGGGTTTTGTAGATATTATAGTAATTTCAATGGTTAAGATCATGAGTCAGTTGAAGCTAAACCACCATGGAAAACCCGGGAGTAGTGGAAGGCCGTTTCGTCCTATTGTGGGATTCAGCAGTGAGCGTCCACGACCTCGCCTCATGCGGGATTCGAACCCAGGACCCTACTGGTTTCGCAATCGAACACCTAACCACTAGACCACTGAGCCGGCATCCGATGGTGTCAATGTCCAACTTCAACTAATCCATGGTGGTCTAGCTTCAACTGACTCATGATCTTAACCATAGAAATATATTACTTAAATTAGGTACCGGCGAAAACGTGACCACCACCGCATGGGCCAATCCGTGACGTACAATTAACTGATGCGCGTTGGTTGTCCCTGACCTAGACGGAGATAATCGATAAACTGTTCGATATTCAGTGACCCAACTGCATGATGATTTGACTAGGGCTCAGTGACATTTCACTGGCTCTACAGTGTTTGACAAAAAACTATCATCCGAATGAAAACTATTCAACTAACTGAACTAGTTGACATTAGTCTCTCAACAAGATCCAGTTAAATTATATCAAATAATTAAGATAAGACTAGATACAATTTATTAATTGATTTCTTTCAATGTTAATAACTCGGACTCTATTTAAATTCAGTTGTCCATTAGATTCTAGACACCATTTGTGTACATACATATGGTTGTTTTGATCAGAGTTAAATCAAATAGCCTACTTATTAAAGACTAATATATCTCTATTAAGCTTTTATAAGTAGAATCTGATAAAAACAAATTTATGATTGTACCACCATTGTGATGTTCTAATTTCTTTACGTCTTTTCTAAATTAGAAAATTAATTTATCTGATCTACGATATTATTGATTATAATCAACTTTGTACAACATAATAATAATAATAGTAATAATTAATTGTTGAATTCATGAATCTATTGAAGTTAGACCACACTATGGAAAGCCTGGAAGCACTGGACAGCCGTTTCATCCTACAGTCGAACTCCTCAGCAACGAATATCCACGATCCAGCCTCACGAGATTCGAACCTAGAACCTATCAGTCTCACACATAAGCGCTTAACCATTAGACCACTGAACTGGTCGGCATTCAACAGTGTTAATATTTAACTTCAATCAGTCGAATATTAATTTTAATCAGAAAACATACTACTTACATTATCATCCACAGTTTTTCGTTTCTTTACATCTATCATACATTCTTCTTGATGTTTTTGTTCTCCATTTAATGATAAACATAAATTATTTTTTGTATGATGATATTTTAAATTTGTTAAAGTATTCATTGAATTTGAATGATTCCATTGATTTTCCACAGTACTTCGATGACGTTTCTTTGAAGTTGAATTTATTAAAGATTTTTCTGTTGATTTTATTTCTAATGATTTACAACGTACAGGTAAATTGTGATTTTCATGAATTATACTACTTTCTATATCATTTGTAACATTAGCAGTAGTAGTAGTAGCAGGAGGAAGAGGAGGAGGAGGAGTAATAATAATAGTACTAGTACTAGTAATAGGATCTATGATATTAGATGATGTTGTATTTAAATCAATTGGAGTCAATTCAGAATATTGATTATCTGAATTGAATGATTCACAAATAATAGAAGATGAAGTCTAAAATGAAATGTTCCCAAGAAAAAAAACAAACAAAACAAAAAAAAGATCAAATAAATGATCCCAAAATCATTTGAATAGATCAATTCTTTTATTATATCTATCAACATAATCAACTTACCATTAATGATAAACGATATAATGATAAATTATTAGAATTATTAGAATGAAACATTTCAATGTTAATAATATTACTCTTATTCTTATTAAGTAGATATATCTAATCATTTATTAAATAATTAATCAATTCATTATAGAATGAATTAAATACTCATCAAAAACTTTGGACAATATTTAATGATCTAGATTAATAGTACTAATCGATATATCAACAGTGATATATGTGTATATATATATATATATAAGAATAAAAAGTGGAGTTTCACTCAGAAACATACTTTATCATATGTACTGTGATCAGTATTAACTCATCTATCTCATGTACATTGGTCAATCCACCTTAAATCAATACTACTACTAGTACTACTACTATTACTACTACTACTACTACTACTACTACTACTACTACTAATAATAATAATAATAATAATAATAATAATAATAATAATAATAATAATGACAGTAGTAATGATAATAATGTGACGTATTCAAGTATTGTTAAGGTTTTAAAAAAAGAATTGATCGATTTTATTGGGTTGTTGTTGTCAATTCCATTGTGCCTCTAATTGAGAAACTGATTCATTATTAGATGATAAAGTTTTCTATTTTGATGATTTTTCAGTTAAATTTTATATAAAGATGACTATTCAGAAAGTGTAAAAATGTATTTAATTCAAGGCATAGTACTAAGAAATGGTTAGAAAAAAAAATAGATAGATAGATAGATGATATGGATTTATACATTCAATGAAGAACATCAATGTTCTAACCTAATTAATTGACAAAACAATAATGGTTCACAGATAACAATTGTGTATATAGGTATATCACTTTTATAGGTATAAAGGTTATTAATAGATTGTTATTTGTATCAAAGTAATAGTTGCATAACATTATATATAAGCATTGATTTCACAGGTATTGTAGTGTGTACTACTAATGTCGATAGATATAAGTAGCATGTATCATCAATCGAAAGTGAACTACTTAGTCGTAGAAGGTTAAAATGATTAAATAAAAGAGAACGAGAATAAGGAATGATTAATGTGGAAACCAAAGAACAATGGATTAATATTTTGTATATGAAGTATTTATTGTATGATTCTCAGATTTTGTTAAATAATTCTGTAATTTTATATTCAAATACATTCAGTTTTCCCCACTTATGTGTTCTTATTCATTACAGTACTATGGAAATCTCACAATTGATTGATCAGTGGGTGGTGATCAATGTCATATGTGTCAAGTTCTTCTTAGTGTAGATCGAATGCTATCGACTAAGTTGCAGTGTGGCCACTAGTTCAGGTGACTCGACCTTGCGTGAAATATGTTGAGATTGGATGGTGGTTGGAGGTAGTCAACAGGAAACCCTAGACCCAGGTTTCGTGCTACTTGGCACTCGTCAGCAAGGTGTACCTGTAATCTTGAGGGAACTGATGTACCCTGACGGATTTTAGCCCGTGTCACCCAGATTCACAATCAGAGACATTACCACTGAGCTATCCGGGCCGCGAATAACCTCCTGTAGGACTAAGATGTATTCACAATTGATTGATCAGTGGGTGGTGATCGATGTAATGTGTGTCAAGTTCTTCTTAGTGCAGATTGAATCCTATCGACCAAGTTGCAAAGTGGCCAAGTAGCACGAAACTTGGGTTCAGGGTTTCCTATTGACCACCTCTAACCACCATCTAACTATACATATCTACCTAAATCGAGTTCATAATATTAAATTAATTATCAATTTATCGATATTCAAATCTATTTCTAGAATAGTGACTTATTTTGATCAGTCTAGTTTTAGGATACTACTGGCAAGCAATAATCAACACTTTCAAAAGTGCTTAAGATTCTTCAACTGTATGAAGTTGTAATCCTGTATTAAATTGCATTCATTGATATCATACTAGTTATGAAGTTTGAAGGTCATAGGTTCTACCCTGCTTTTAATTATCTTTAAGTTGGTGTAATTTAAAACCGTTTAATGTTTGGTAAATCATCTTAACAAATATATTTTTCTCTTCCACTTTGCTCAGCTATTCTCCATCCCAATGGCCAGTTGATTAAGGGTCTGTACCTTACACTTGTTGGCAGACTATGCTGACAAAGACACTCGTGGAAAAAATACAGTTGTTCTCGAAAAGAAGCCTGCTTTTTGGCGGAATTCTCCCATTTTCGAACAACCGTAAGCTTACTACGATTATATGATCTCGAGATGGTGGAGAAGATTCATAGCACAAGTGAATGACTTTGGTGGAGCTTTGTTCTCTGAGCTAGATGGTTTAGTTGTTCAGCTTTCATCGTTCTTCTGAACGACATTATCAACACAAACGTCAACTCAGAGAACAAAACTCCACCAAAATATTTTTTTACTGAAACACACTAAATAATCATGTTCAATTGGTGTTGTTTTACTTGTATCTTCCCATTGTTATTTAGGACTGCAATTGATCAGTCTCATGTTAGCATATGTACATCCTATGCGGATTGCCTCGATTTAGCCTTAAGTCACAAGATTTCCAAGCAAAAGTAGATAGTGGCTAGCAGTGGAATTCAGGACACGCGTTTTATCCTATTTCGAACTCGTCAGCTGGATGTAGCTGCATCCCAGAGTTGATGTTCACTCTGGGGCTCGAACCCAGTACCGTTCGCTTCAAACACCATCACGTTATCCACTTAGCTACTGAATCCTGGTGACTACTTGCTTTTTGGTAAAGTTTAAATTCACTTGATGTTGTTTTACTTGTATCTTCCCAATACGATGGCGTCTAAAGCGAGCGGTACTGGGTTCGAGTCCCACAGATAACACCAACCCTGAGATGCAGGTACATCCAGCTGACAAGTCACAAATGGGACAAAAGACGTGTCCTGGATTCCACTGCTAGCCATTATACACTAAAAAGTCAGTTAAAAATGGTCTTAGATTAAAATATTAGACTATGACTATTATCATTGAATAGTTTCTTAATTCTCGCTGACTAATTGGCATATATATAGTGTCCATTCTTGGCTCTGTCCATCAGTTCAGTCACAGTGATTTAACAGTTGTATATCTGGCATGAAACATTTAAATTGAATCCCACTCAAATCTAATAAAGTAAAATATTCATTTACTTACCATCAGTTGAATATTTCAAGTAATTTGCATTATTTCCATTAGAGATATATTGATGATAATTAGTACTAGTAAATTTAGTGATTGATCTTCATATAGCTTAATAAAGTAAAACACGAAGAAAAAATATGATACTGGGTAAATGATAACACTTAATAAGAAAGAAAAAGTAGTAAATACTGGAAACATGAATAAATAAAAATGTGAAAATGGTAATTGGCTATCCTGAGTCACAAAGATGGATGGTGGTTAGCAGTGAAATCTAGGATGTATGTTTCGTCCCAATTGCGACTCGTCAGTTGGATGTGCCTGCATTCCAACGTTGAGGTCCACTCCGAGACTCTAACCCAGTGTCCTTCGCTTTAAGTACTAGCTTGTACAATGGAGTGAGGCTTTAATCCATTTTGTATTGTCTGCTTGAATGTTCCCGTTGATGTTTAGAACTGGTCATCAGGACTTAGTTACTAAGCATAACACGATAGCGTTTGAAGAGAATGGTACTGGGTTGGAGTCCCGGAGTGAACATCAACTTTGGGATGCATGTACACCCCGTGATTAGTCTCAAATAGGACGAAACGTTCGTCCTGAATTCCACTACTAACGGCCACCCATCTCTGATTATAATAACTGAAGTTTGTTTAATCAATAGATACCCTTCACTACAGCCACAATTATAAAATTCCTCATCAACAAAATGGCAAGTATGAACAATGATATTTCATGGTAAGGACTGGGTTATAGTTGTAGGTGTGAACTTCTTGATAGAGAATCTCGAGTTATTCATAATAATATTTGATCAGAGACTGAATAACATGGCTCATAAGTAGTAATAATAGCACAGATGTATTTATTCTGTATGTTCCCACAAATATTGAATTTTAATGTTAGTCTATACATTCGATTCCTCAATTACATTTGTCCCTGTTAAACTGTAAGTTAAACTTAATTGATAAACACAAACAGAAATGATTGTTATGATAACACAGAGAAATTCTAGCCTCATTAATACTCAGTTAAAAACAGGTCAAGTTGGCAAGGAATAAAGTTAAGCATTATATACACTTTTTACGAGATAAATAAAGCTTTTATGGTTCATTGTGAATTCTCGTATTATAAAATGCAATTGTTTTCTGTATAGGAACTGATTTGTACGATTTCAAATCATTCTATCCTGGAAACCATTACGTGAGTATAGTTGAATTCAGTTACTATGATCTTCCCACATGGGTTATACGCGATGAAATCTGTGAGCAATCATTTCATGATAAGACGTAATTTTGATATCAAGAGTGAAACTGATCAAATTCTTGATTGAGATCCAAAAACTAATTGATGATAACCACCACTGAAAGCCAGGAAGCACTAGACGGCCGTTTTGTCCTATTGTGGGACTCCTCAGTAGAGCGCATTAACGATCCCACCCGTGGGACTCAAACCCAGGTCCTTCAGTCTCGCGCTCGAACGCTAAACTTCTAGACCACTGATCCGGCCAGCACCCAACAGTGTTAATGTCTAACCTTAACCAATCCACGAAATCGCGCGGCCGCCCTCCATTGTATTGAGGTAGATACCTGTCTCTACACCGTTGGATGCCGAATCAGTGGTCTGGAGGTTAAGCGTTCACGCGCGAGGCTAAAGGCCGTGGATCCTTATCACGCGGGTGTGCTCGACTGAGGAGTCCCATAATAGGACGAGACGGCCGTTCAGTGCTTCCAGGTTTTGAATGGTGGTTTGACATCAATCGGTCCAAGATCCTAATCAATGACTTAATAATCTCCATAACCATATAGTGATGATAAGACTCTGACAAGTAATAACCATATACTTTTTTTACTGATGCACCATGACATTGAAATCACATTTACGAGTCTGACTAGTTCAATCTAACAAAATCGGCTCAATATTTCTAAATATTCTTAATGTTTAGTTTTCACCTATGGATATTCTTTTGATTTTTATCCTGTTAATTTTCTTCCCCACTGTGTTGATATAAATCTTGATAACATGAACAGATCTATATTTGTTCATAATTTACTGAATTACTGACTGATTGATTGGAAAAAAAACAAACTATTCAAAGTGAATTCATATGCTGAATAAAAATCCTAAATATGGTCTATTTCAACAATGTTTGATTGCAATATGATCCATATATGTTCATATGTATTTGTATTATTCATAGGTTTAGATAATGGCTTTTATACATTACTGTCTATCGGCAACGAAACATATATGTTATCAAGTGATTTCCAATAGTTTGGTTGATTAGAAGGGATTTTTAACTACAAACTGAGATTAATCTTAAAACTATTACAAACTAGGCAAAAATAAACAATAGTTTCATCTCAAAATGGAATTCCCTGTGTTACATGTATGATCTAAAAGAGGATATTCAATTTTTTTGCGGTTAGGATTCAGTTATTTAGTCGTTTGACAAACAACTGATGACGTAACTCTTCGACTGAAATTAATTTTTGTTTGAGGTCATGAATCGACTGATGTTAGACCACCATTGAAAACCTGGAAGCACTGGACGGCTGTTTCGTCTTATTGTGGGACTCCTCAACAGCACGTATCCACGATCCCACAGGCGAAATTCGAACCTAGAGCCTTTAGTCTCGCGCGTGGACGCTTAACCTCTAGATCACTGAGTCGTCATCCAATGGTTTTAATGTCTAACTTCGATATTTAATTTCTGATTTTCAATCAAAACGCCAGTAAAGTATCGAAAAAGAAAGCTTTTGATTTGAGTAAGTTGCTCAATATTACAAAAGCGGGGCGGGATCGTGGATACGCATTGCTGAGGAGTCCCACAACAGAAAGAAACGGTCGTCCACTACATCCAGGTTTTCAGTGGTGGTCTAACACTAACCGATTCATGATCTTAATCGAAAATCTAATAATCTCCATAACCGTATACTGAAATTAATTTGTCAGTATTGTACAATCAATATTTAATATCACCATTAGGTATCTATTCATTTTTTAATGCATGACTGAATATTTACATTGTGAATGACTCTTTAAACTTTTAAACATCACTGATAAGTGTAAAAATTCAATATGGAACATTTCCTTTACGGTTTAGTGATTTTTCCATAGACACTAATTTTATGTTACATTTATTTATATCATAATAGTTATCACACCAATAGCTAAGCATAGGCGAATAAGCATTTTTCTTTTTCTTTTAGATAGTCTTGAGGATACTTCTAATTACATCATACAACCTTCAGTAGAAAAACAAAAAAACAAACGAGTAAAACCCAGACATAAAGAGAGGGAGATAGAGAAATATCTAACACTCAAGAGTTCTTTATAGTTCTACTTAAAATCTTAGCTTACTTAATCATTTTCTGTTTTTAAAATGTTCAAATGATGTAATTCAGATCATCATTGATTTAATAACTTGGAATGTAATTGTTGGGGATGTTTGATTCCCAGAACTCACTTGGTAAATACTTTATTTTTGTAATTTTATTTTAGAAATTTGAATTTTTTGTTTTCGGGCTACAATGCGCTCATTTTTACCTTCATGTTGTATTTCTCACTTGGGAGGATCTTAAACGCTATTAGTTTGTTGTCTCTTTTAGTATGCTATTTTGTAACGCCTCCCAAGAATGATTTTATGCTGTATATATACGTTTGATTTGTGCCTGTTGTGATCGCTCGTTCTTCCCCCTGTTTGTGGAATATATTTCCCTTTCCCAAACTTGGACTTCTCTCTCTCTCTAGTTAACGGGGCTGAGAAGCGTTAGAATAGCTAGCTTATCTGTTATGGTGTCATAGAGTCTTCGTTCCGTTCTCAGATTCGGTGAACTCGTAATCGCTTTAAACATAGCAGTAATTACTTCTATAACCATGAGATTGAATGATATCTATTCAAAATATAGTCAATGTTCTTCTTTGAATAACGGTTAAAACTAACTCAGCATTATTAGCGTCATCACTCCAATATAAACAGTTAAATAACCTTTTTAAAATAGTCATTTTAATCAAATGTATATAACTTGGTTCCATAATATCAGAAAATATATATATGTGTATATATGGTGGGTAACTTTAAAAGCTGTATTCAATTCAACTTGATGACCTGTATCCATCAGTTTCTAATTAATACTACTAAAGAAATCATGACTCAGAGATTAAGAAAGCCGGTATATAAAACATTTAATTCAGACAGACTGAGTGCCGTCTTCTACAACCATCCCAAAATAACAACGGACAATAAAGACAGATTGTCTGAATTCACCAAATCCATGTTTATTTATAGCTTCAACTGCTTCTCTGGAGCCAGTTATATAGGGCTTACAATTTGGCTAGTTCATCATCGTGTAACAGAACACCATTCATCATGATTGAGCAAAGGGCAGGTAAAAGTGATTAAGAGTTCTATTCTCTCTCACTTGTTTGACACAGATCATCAAGTTGAACTGAATAAAGCTTTCAATGTTATCCGCCATATTCCATCATTTATATAACTAGATACATAAATCATTTGACTAGAATTACTTATTCACATTCTGATAGTTATTTTTATTTGCTTAGAGACAATTTTAAAATCATAAACGTCATTTATGTTTTTGACTATTATGAATATTGACAGAGAAAAAATCAAAAAGAATTTCTAGTGTTACTTTATTACATAAGTGGAAATTGAGTATACTACTGGATGCTGATTTGATGGCTTAAAGGTTAAATGCTCACTGTAAGATTTGAAAGTCCTAAATAAATCTCTAGTATAATGAAAATTGTACACTTCTAATAAAACCCATATAAGAAAAAAGTAACTTTTCACTCCTTCATGATAAACAACAATCGTCGAATTAAGGTAGGTTTAAGATATGACCTATGAAATACAATAATCATTCCAAATCGCTTATATATTTTCCTAAAATTATTTGAAATTTTCCTTTTCAAAACTATAAAGCTAGAAATAAAATGTAACAGATGAACGCTTCACAACTTGAATTTGTGCATCAAAAACATTGGTACACTTAACTACATGTTATTACATTAGTATTTAGTTAGAAAATAACATTCTCTGGAATGAAAATATTGATTAATGTCGTCCTACTACTGGGAATCTTAAATTATCATTGTGGAGCAGTCCTACATCAGGAATAACCGATTATCGGTTACTTCTTGATGTCCTATGATATTTTGGCTTTTAGCATTATATAGCACAAATAGATAACCTGGAAGCATTGGACGGCTGTTTCGTCCTATTATGGGACTCCTCAGCAGTGCGCATCTACGATCCCTCACCCCGTGACCAATGGAGCAAATCCTTATCGGGTAGAAACAGGTGTCTACCTCAGTACAATGGAAGATGATCACGCAATTTCGCGGATTGGTTGAGGTTAGTCATTAACATCCTTGGATGCCGGTCGGCTCAGTGGCCTAGTTGGTTAAGCGCTTGACGCGAGACTGATAGGTCCTGGGTTCGAATCTCGTGGGGTGCGGGATCGTGACTGCATACTGTTGAGGAGTTTCACAATAGGACAAAATGGCCTTCCAGTGCTCCCAGTTTTTCCATGGTGGTCTAGCTTCAATTGACTCATGATTATAATCAAAAACTTAACAATCTCCACAACACCTAAACTGACAAATAGATAACTTAATCGAGGAAGAAAATATGATTTAAAGTTTTATGATAAATGTTAAGCACAAGTTTTATTGACTTTAGGAATTATTAGTTTCCTGATGTATGATAATTTTTCTTCTCTAGCACTAGCTTATTCACTCTTGGGTTTTTTTACGTCACTTTGATGAAGAAAATCGTGTTATTATGAATAGGATATCCTGTTACTAACACAGTACTTTATTATTTATTTGATATACATTCAGTTATTTTGTTCCCAGTCATTTTTTTTCTACGGTGTCTAAATAGAAAATAACCTTACACTTGTGTTGACAGTCATTTCATTTAAATACTACGCTTATAGTTTCTACACTATTTAACTTACATATTTTGTAATTATCGATTGACTATATTTAACAATGTAGTTAAATTAACAACCATTGAAAGTAATTAACTGTAGATTATATATGAATTGCCTCTTTTTAGGTAACCAGTCTACTAGCTTGTACCAAGGTAAACCTTGTCACGGAGTATCACATACCTTGAAACCTAGATCCATAATTTCTTATTGAATATCTTCAACTACCTAAAATACATGGTATTCAGCATTCATTCCCTTCGACTAATAGCAACATTGAAACTTAATTTATGGAACTAAAGGGTTAGTTGAAACGCCAAAGTCTTCTACAATTATTTCGTCGGTTAATTCATAAAATCAGTCTTTTATAAATGCGGTAATTAATTGATTCTAGTATAGCATGATGCTATTCAACTACATTCTTCAGTATAATTATGTCTACGATAAAGTATTAAAACAGATAATAATAGTACTAATGAATACATTTTTGAAGATTCAAACAATACTCAGTAGTTGGGCGGAGAACAAAAAGGAGTTTGAAACTAATGGTACAGGATTCGAGTCGTGGAGTGGGCATTAGTTCTGAGGTGCAGGTATATCCGACTGAGGAGTCTCAAGTAAAGGAAAACGCAAGTCTTGGATTACACTGCTAGCCACCATCTATCTTTGCTTATAAAACGAGTTTCTACGCTTCGACAACAAATACTCATGAAGAAGGAACGAATTGTGCGAAGAAATTTCTTTTCAACTGGTTTTTCATCATGGCTCTACACTAATATATATATATATATATATATATATATGATTTACAATAATGATGCAATACTCATCGAGTGGATAGGTTACGTAATAATTACATAATGACATTTAAATTGACATTGAATAATTGGAAGAAAAAGGATCAACAACATTCAAAGTAATTATTACATCAAGTTGTTACGTTGCATAATATATGAAAAAGAGAAGGAACAGAACTTCTGATGCATGGTCAATAGAATAGTAGTTATGTAAGAAGCAAGAGATGAATGTTGAGAAATTACAAAGTTCCAGAACAACAGAAACAAAATCAAAAATTAAAAAACCAAAATGAAGAAGTATGAAAATTACTCCTGTTGAAGGAAATTTTATACCGATGACCAAGGCAACGAAAGTGGTTGTACAAATTTCTTTTGAATGCAAGGATTAGGTTTGTGAACATGGATTGCGAGTGCTTCCGCAATATGCGAAATGAGTACTCGTAAACCATGTGGCAAATTTGATGGAATATGGTCGATAACCTTAAAAGCTTTATTCAATTTAGCTTGATGACCTGTGTCAAACAAGTGAGAGAGAATAGAACTCTTAATCACTTTTACTTGTCGTTTGCTCAATCATGATGGATGATGTTCTGTTATACGATGATGAACTAGCCAAATTGTAAGCCCTATATAACTGGCTCCACAGAAGCAGTTGAATCGATAAATACACATTGAGTTGGTGAATTCAGGCAATCTGTCTTTATTGTCCGTTGTTATTTTGGGATGGTTGTAGAAGATAGCACTTAATCTGGCTGTATTAAATGTTTTTTGTACAGCTCTTTTTTTATCTCTGAGTCATGATTTCTTCAGTAGTGTCATTTACGAATTGTGATTTTATGAACAGTACTTTCTTAGGGACGGTAGGTATCTTTGTCCTTGTTTTCATCTCCATCATGTGTTTGTCAATGAATTTCATAGATTATCTATTCATACTAAATAAGTTACGAATATTAACTAGTTCATCTCCAATGGTGTCTTCCGAACAAATCATTCTGGCACGATGAGTCAAGATCTTTATCTAGTTCCTTTTGTATCTGATTGGAACTGCACTGTAGAAATGATTGTATTTTCCTGTTGCAAACTTTCTGTGTATCTCTCTTTTTAAAGTTCCGTCTGCTCGTCTAGTTAGTTGGACATCTAGAAATGATATGCTATTGTTCTGTTCTTCTTCTGATGTAAGAATAATTGATGGATGAACGTAATTAAATATATTAAGTAAATTGTCCTTATCATGTTTTTTTTTCTAATACTATGAAAGTATCGTTTATATAGCGATAATAAGTTGGTAAATGGCTAATTGTGCATTTAAGTGATCCATTTTCCAGTTTTGTGAGGAAAATGTCCGTCAGTAGAGGGTCCAATGGTGACCTCAGGGCAATCCCATTTAGTTGTCTATGGTATTCGTTGTCAAATCTGAATTAAACATTCATTGTGCATCTAAGAATTAACTGTTTTATTGCGGATGCGGGAATTGCGGTTTCTATACTCCTCACTGTTAGTTCATTTCAAATAAAGTCTACCGTTTCAAGTAGTGGAATGTTAGTGAATAAGGATGATACATCTAGTGATATCATGAAATTATTCTTGGTCGATAGATTTTTTATATTCCCAACAAAAGGAATCCTTGACATAATGCTTGACAATTTCTTTGTGTAATGGTTTAAGAATTCGCACTAATCATTTTGCTATAGTACGATAAGCTGAGTTATTCATATCTAAAACTGGTCGAAGGGGCAAGCCACCATTGTGTATTTTTGGCAGGTCATATAGCCTTGGTGTAATCGTTCTTGTAGGTTTCAACATTTTGAACACTTTTTCTGAAATAAAACCTTGTTGTTTAATTTCTTTCAATGAATCTTTTAGTTACTTTTCAATCTTGTCTACTACGTCATTCTTCACAGCCAGTTTTTGAAATTTGCTTTTATCATTTAAAAGGGCTTTCATTTTGTTTATACTAGTTATTTTTATCCATGAGTACTATCCCATGCCTTTTGTGCGGTTTTGTAATGAATAAATTATCATTACTTTTAAGTTTTCTTAAAGCTTCTATATGTCTTTTCGTCAAAATCCCTTTCCAATTATGTCCATGATTTAAGTATTTAAGGCAACAGTCGACTTGTATTGATTTAAATCTTTCGACATTATCTTTTGATGAAGTTACTAGTTCTTCCATTTGAGCATAAAGATTTTCAAATTGAATTTTATTGCTTGTTTTCTTAAAGTCACAAATCTTAGGGCCTAATGATAATGCTTCTGGCTCAGTTTTATCCAGCATAACACTAGAAAAATTGTGTACGTACTGACCTGGATTAGATGGAAATTGCATTTCTGGAATCTGTTTGTCTGGATTTTTCTCAAGTTTTATCCTTTTCTTTGCTTTTCCTGAATTAACAATCATCTCAACATAGTCTAGATATTGTTTTCTTAATTTATCAGGGAGATCTTCTACCGCGTAAATTCTCTCGTTCACATTTTTTACCATCTCGGTAATGTATGAGTTTAGAGAATCAATTTGATTAAGGGCGTAGCATTTGAGAGTCCTTCCATTTGGTCAAACTCGAGAGCAACGTAAAGATTTCCAATACAATTTTGGATACAAGTTGGTTTCTATTCACTCCTTGATAAAATCAACACTTGTCATCGCCTTACTGATTTAAATGTCATTATGTAATTAGTACGTAACCTATCCACTCGATGAGTATTACATCCTTATTGTAAATCATATTTGTATTAGTGTAGAGCCATGATGAAAAACTAATTGTAAAGTAATTTCTTCGCTCATGAATCCATGAAACTGTACATTATTTATTTACTTTTCAGTGGCCCATAGATCTGACTCCTATTTAAATTGTACGAATGATTATAAATAAAAATAATATATTTGTAATATCCCAATGAGTAGAAAATCCAATTTTCTACTCATTGGGATATTACAAATATATTATTTTTATTTATAACAATGAACCCAATGCTCAATTTATTCGAAATTATCAAATCAAACCTTGGTAATGACATGTACGAATGATTGTTATCACCTATTCTCGTATATAATCGTCGACTTAATCGCGTTAGCCAATAACGGAATTAAATAAGTCAAATAACGAGAATTGATCTGTGCATACATATATTTTGTATATGAAGCAAATGAAACAGAGCCAAGCAGAATGACACGCAGAGAAAATCGCTGGTAAGCCAACTCCATTTTAGTCAAGCGTTACTCAATATTTATAGTCAGACAAAATAAAGCTACAGACATGCTATGAGTCTTGGGATATGATGTGCGCACACATATACGCTCATATAAAAACAGTGAAGACTGATAAGCGAATAAATAACAAGGTCAAAGTATGGCTCAAGTAGAATGAATGAAATGGGCTTTCCGAAAGCTAGAATAAGGTATATGGGCTTAGCATAATAACTGACACTACAACTTAAACATATAAACATTGGTACAAGAAAGCACAAAATAGATATACACCACATAAATCATTCGATTTTTGTGAGGGCTGGTGGACTGTCCGGGTGCCCAAACCGAAGTTGGTGGTTTTCTTGGGGGACCACACCCATCCCTTTTACCTAGGGGTCTAATCCACAATACAGTCGAGCAACGCTAGGAGACGCAATCTCATGGTAGTCGGTGACCAACGATTAGTTCATACACCGTTTGTTCCTTCAAGATACTAGACTCCATGTACACCATTGATTTGGAATTAGAGTTTTACAACTTCTCTAGGTGGACCCTCCGTCTCCACCAACCCGGTTAAAGCGCAGGACAATCGCTTTTCGTCCTCTCATTTGCGTACACCACAAACCCACCGCGAGAATGTAGTGAGTAGGATTTCTCTGTCAGTGGTTGTATGCACATGTGCATGTGAGAGAATTTCGAGAGGGAGAACTGACTCTACTGTAGGCCGTACCAGGGCATTTGGGGTCAAATTGTACATTATCCTGATATATGTGTGTGCAAGCGAGTGTATATGTAAGTGTGTACATGAATTAAAAAAAAAAAACACAAACAGCACATCATCATTATCACAACATTCAAAAATATAATCAATACTTATCGATTACATATGCTTATCATTGATATGATTATGTAACATTACAATTCCAATTAATCTTTTATAAACTTTAAAAATAAAAAAATTACATTTTAACTCTTTTCTTTTTTCCATTATTCTATACAGTTAGAACAATCCTACCCTCCCACCCCACCCCAAAAAAAGAGGTAACAACAACATTTATCAATGAATTCTTGTTTAATTCTATGAAGAAGAAACAAAAACAAACAAACAAACTTATTAACATGTATATCCCAACAGTAGATGGTAATAAAAAAGAAAGAAAAGAAGAGACAAATTATAAAATTTGTTTGTACTCTTTTCGCATAGTAACTATGCATGATATGGTTTAATAATATGTATACATGTTTATATATATAATGGAATGTCTATATGTCAATCATTCTTAGATCATTAGCTGGTAAATTATAAATATTACATATATATATACATAAATGTTTATTCAGTATATACTTGGACAATTGGATAATACATAAATGAATACTAAGAAAATTTCATGCATATTCATGTATACATGCATAGGAACTATATATGAATTCACTAGTTGTGCTTTTCTTTTTTTTTCTTTTTTTTTGTTGATCAATTTCCTTCTTTTACTACCATTTCTACGTCGAGTTTTGACGTAATCACAGCGTGTGTTTGTCGGACACATTTATCATTATTATAAAATGAATTTGAATTCACTTAAATAATATGCATATAGAATATATTAGAAAATATTGTTACTTTTCTTTGTATTTATGATCTATTTTATAAAATAAATCTAATAATGCTTAGTCATTGAATACAGAATATGTGTTTCGTCTTATTTCAGATTCATCAGTTGAATAAATTTGAATTTCAGAAATTGATGTTCTTCACGATGAAATTCTAATCTACTTTCTTCTACAAATAAACACTTAATGAGACCATACAAACCATTCAATCTATTGTAAAGAGAGCAAGAACAAAGATTGGTGTAGAATAATATGAATTCATCTTATTTCGTTAGGTTCTCATTAACTGCTTACAACCTAGAATATTTGAAATTCAAAGTTATTATAGATATTGACATACTTATACAACAGAGGGCGATGAAGGATGAATATAGGTAATCTAATATAGTAAAGATTTCGTTAGAGTTAGTGAGGTCATAAAAGTTTTTGTTGCGAATATATAGAGTTTGGGAGGGAAAGTTCCAGAACATTGAAATAGTGATTAGAAATCATAGAATTAAAACACGTTAGACGATTATGTAATGAAGTAACTGAAAATAGATTAATGTTAATAAAGAGAGATATGAATTGAAATTGGTCAGTTATAAATGATGTAATAAAATTCAGAAAGAGTTGGAATGACGTAATAGAAATAAATAAAAATAAAAGAGGATGAGGTGAATGTTACCAGGGTGAAGAAAGATTTATTACTGTTTCTTTTTGTATACAAAGATCTGGTCTTAAACGTTTGATTGCTATCGCTTCGACGAATTTCAAAAGGTTTGAATTTGATTGTTCATTGATCAGCTTGAAAGACTTCAGCATATTGACTTCGTGTCCTGTGTCAAGGAAATGTTTTGCGATGGCACTGCTGAATGTTTTTAATCCATTTGATCTTAAACTTGTCGTAGTATGTTCTTTGAATTGGACCTAGGCTCTCCTTTCTACATCATGTTACATATATTCATCCCTCATCGCCCTCTGTTGTATAAGTATGTCAATATCTATAATAACTTTGAATTTCAAATATTTTAGGTTGTAAGCAGCTGATGAGAATTTAACGAAATAAAATGATTTCATATATTATTCTACACCAATCTTTGTTCTTGCTCTCTTTAAGATATAATAAAGGAACCAATGTGTATGCAATCTATTGTAGTATTTTTTTCAGTAATGAAAAATTGCATACTCTTACGTTCATATCCATATTTATAATAATAATAAGTAGTAGTAGTAATAAGGTTTGACAAAATCTGACGAAACAAATGAGAAGAATGAATGGATAATAAAGAAAGACTAATGGAATCTTACAATAAAATACTTTGTTGAATATAATTTTACGTCATATAATATTAACAATCTATTGATCAATATTATGGTAACTGGTTTACGAAGGAAATATGTTACCTTAGTTTTTATATTTCAACTGTATATATATATATATGGTGTATTTAAAGTCTATGACAACTTTATACTTACAAATGTTTATGAATTAAGGCGATGTACACGGTATGCAAATATACCAATAAGAAACTAATCATTTGCAGTCTTAAAGATCAATGGGAAGATTTAATTAAACAATATCAAATGAATTTAAAATTTATGACATTGCAAAGGCAAGTGGTTATCAGGACTCAGTAGCTAAGTAGATAACGTGATGGTGTTTGAAGTGAAAGATACTGGATTTGAGTTCCAGAATGAAAATGAACTCTGAGATATAGATTTATCCAACGGACGAGTCCAAAATAGGACGAAACGTACATCCTGAATTACACTTCCAGCCATCATCCATCTTTACTTATAATGCTTGTGAATTAAGGTAACGTCGAGGATGCATATATGCTGATAAGTGACTGATAAATTGCAACCCTAAACGTCAATGGGAAGATTCAAGTATTCAATACCAAATGAATTTATAGTTACAAGATTTTTGGCTCTGATTGTATGTTTTCAATTGATAAAACTTTAAATATGGATATTACATACATAGCATACATCATACTGTAAACAGCTCTAGGACAAATCAACTACATTTGCTTAAATAATGAACTCTTAGTTTATTTTTTCAACATAGTCTGATTATCATGCTAATAGAAAACAAAACGAAATTTGTATTGAGATCATGAACCGATCTAAGTTAGACAAACACTGAACATCAAGAAGTATTCGACCTTCGTATGAGATGAATCACCAATAAGCTGGCTGACGCATGAAATCGAACCCAAAACTTTCGATAACCCAGAAGCCAAACATTTAGATTATAGATCGAGCATCCAGTAAGTTCACAAGTATAAATTCAATAAATGTGCAGTATAATGAAACCATCTTCTACCATCTTTATTAAGTACCTTTCACACACTCTACATGATTGAAAACACTGTTGATTACGCCTTCTCATCAGAACTTAGCCAATTTCCTCTCGAAGTTAGTCGCTAGTGAGTACATCTTAATTATCAGTATAGAGTTGTGAAAATTATTGAATCTTATTGAGATTGAAAAATCGATCTAAGGTACAAAAAATCTCCATTACAAGAGATAGATCATGATTAAAGGCTTACAATATAATGTGAATTTTTTTTCATTTCTAAGTAAAGATACTATTAGAAAACAATGTGAATAACATAAATAGTTTATGCGAATTTTCCAAAGGTGATATAGTTGCCATGAGATTTGAAATCACTAGATCCCTAGTAAAAAATAGTTGTTATACACTGATCACAAATCTTACATGAGATCCTATAAAGATCAAATGAGCCATAGTTTTCTAATGATAATCTAACTGATGTACATTTTTAATGAAAACCTATGTTCAAATTCATGTTAATTCTAATTCTAAAATATACATAATTACATAAGTGATTATTCATAAATCAATATTTATTAAGACAATTATTTTGTATTCATAATGGTTAAGCTTGATAAGATTCTACTGAAAATGTTATACACTCTATCTTCCCTTAAACTATGAGATTAAAATCGCTTCATATGTTTCTTTCTACGAACTAATTCTTTCTTCATGTACTATGCCCTTATATGCAATCTGTTTTATATATTACCACTACTACTTCAATGAATTTGTTATTCATCTTGTTGTGCTAATGAGGTATCGTAACTTAAACCGATGCACATATGTGCCTGGTCCTACGTTGTAGCTGACTGACTGATTGGCTTATCTGAACTTGTTTATTCTACTTAGCGTCTTATTAACAAGGTTATTTTCTAGTGGAGAACTACTACAACCATCATCAAAAAAGTAAAGGTATTTATAAACAATGGTCTACGCAAGATAGTCAATTTCAATCGATCAGATCCCATCAGCAATAGCCTACTGTGGAAGAGAATAAACCAGTTTTGAATTGAAGAGGAAATTCTGAGAAGACACTGGAGGTACATAAGACATACATTACGAAAATAATCAGACTGTATCACGAAGCAAGTGTTCACTTGGAATCATGAAGGCGAAAGGAAAAGAGAAAGACTAAGAAACACATTGCGTCAGGAATTGGAAGTAGATGTCCAAGGAACGAATAGAAATTTAAAAGAATTGTCTAGTACTCAGTTGCATGGAGGATGTTAGTGGGTGACCTATACTCTTCCACAGGTGTAGGTAATTAATTAATCCCAACATGTAAGCCACACGAACGCATAACACACATCAGATTAATAAAGATCGTATAATTAACCTAAGGGTTAACTAGAAAATTGATAGTTGACACTATTAGAACAATATAATAATTGAAAAAGACAAAACGAAAAATCAGATTATATCTAAAGAGTTGTGAATGATATTTCACATTCAATATCACCATCAGCTATGATTATGGTCAAGTTTCCAGAAAAACGAATGGATTGTTTGTTTGGTTTTTACTTTCTATGGAACGTGCATTAAATTAATCAACTAATTTAACTAATTTCGAAAGTTGAGGTCATGAGTCAATTGAAGCTAGACCAGCATGGAAAACCTGGAAGCGCTGGACGTCTGTTTCGTCTTATTGTGGGACTCCCCAGCAGTGTGCATCCACGAGCCCGCCTTACGGGATTCCAACCCAGGCTGGATCATGGATGCGCACTGTTGGGGAGTCCCACAATAGAACGAAACAACCGTCCAGTGCTTCCAGGTTTTCCATAGTGGTCTAGCTTCCATTGATTCATGATCTCAACTGTCAAAATTACTACAATCTCCAAAAAACCACTTCTGATACTAAATTTAGCTAAGATTCATAATTCATCAATCTTAAATATTGATGAGTTAATAATAATAATTCCTTGAATGAATGTTTTGTTTTTCTCTAAATGATAAGCAACATAATCTAGAGATTAGATTTTCATTTCACATATACAACCTATCAGTTGGATTATACTTTTATTGACTATTAGACTAAAGCTAAAATATCATTGCTCATTATCTAAAATCATAGAGTTATTATCTAAGATACATAATGGTCTGGTAATTACAGACAATCATAATATATCTATCTACCTAAAGAGATCATTTATGGATACATAACAATTTAATACAATCAACAGTATCAACAATAAGAAGATACATACAATTACAACTGAATAAATAACCATCTTCGATGATCCAATCATTGATTGATCAATTTCATTTTAAATAAGATCAAAAGTTCTAATTGGAAATTTAGTAAAATACATTCTAAACTATTATGTATCTCTGGTTCACACGATAGCCAAATATATATGTATATCTATTCATACATAATAGAAAACAACATTATTGTTTCTTGTCACCTTGACTCATTAATCCTAATCAATAGTTAAGATTATCAGTCATAGTTATCTCTAAGATGACAGTTAGTCTGTTTCTTTAATTATATTATGTTAACCTAATTTTTGTTCTTTCTTTCTTCCTTAATGATAAATGTGGAAATAGTACTTCTTCTTCTTCTTCCCCTTCTTGTCTTTCCCTTTAATTTTATGCCATACATATAAATTACTAATAATTTTTCTCCTTAAAATTATGGATTCACATCTGTTTGTATAGTATTTCTTTTCCATATAATAAAGTCATTTCGGATTATTACTACTACTTATTATTATTGTTAGCAGTAGTAGTAGTAGTAGTAGTGTCGTTGGTATAATCAATGATAAATAGATTATATCACGTTATGTTATGTCATTTGATCCACTGAACAAACTTAATAATAATCGCCAGATTTATATATATATATATATATATACCTGTATAAGCCATACCCCATCATAGATGTATATATGTTTATACATAATAGGGTTACACTTAAAATCTTGAACAAAACAAAACAATTTCATTGAAATACCTTAATCTAAGTTATATAATCTAAAGTAATTTTATATATTGTTATTGTTTTATGAAACATTAACAATATTACAGATGTGACCTAACTGAAAGATAATGAAATAGGCATCATTTATTATATCGAAGAAAACATAGTAACCTTTATAATTTCACACTGTAATATAAAAATGCATAAAATCATTTTGATAGAACAAATAAAATAAATGAGATGTATGTTGATAAGTTTTCTTTAAATTTTTTTTCTCCAAGATCGTGGGGGGTGGGGTGGGGGGTTTGATAGGGTTGGAGAAGAATAAGAAAATGATGAATAGTAACAAGTTTATTGAATGAAATGAAAGTTTTTCATGGTAAAATCATTATGATCCTGAATATGGTCACATGTATAAATGGGATCTATTTCTATGGAACATTTCAACAAATGTAAAGATCAAACCAGTGAAGTTCATTTTTAGTGTTCCACTCTTAGATCACTTAAGTTAATATTATTAATGAATAGTATGTTAGCTTAATCACTCCTTTAAAAGAAAATAAGTTTAGCCAAAAAGTTAAACCCTTCACTGATCATGTTAATACAGTTTGAAATTTATTGGAAATGGTTAATTTTCATAAACATTTTATTTCACATTATTTTATCTCTCATAAAGACATTAATGGCTCCACATGTATGGTGAATTTTTAAGTAAGTGAATCTTGTTTCCAAAAGCGGTTTTGTGGAGATTGTAGTAATTTTAACAGTTGAGATCATGAGTCAACTGAAGCTAGACCACTATGAAAAACCTGGAAGCATTGGACGACCATTTCGTCCAGTTGTGGGACTCCTCAGCAGTGTACATCCACGATCCCGCCTCGCGAGATTCGAACCCAGGATTTATCAGTCTCGCACGCGAATCCTTAACCTCTAGACCGTTGTGCTGGCATGCAACGGTGTCAATGTCTAATTTTAACCAATTTGCGAAATTGTGCCACCATCTACAATTATCTTCAGTGAGTTAGCATCTCACAACAGACCCGATTGAACTTCACTGGTTACTGCTTCTCACTAGAACTTTGGGAAATACCTCTTGAACGAAATGGCCTTCCAGTGCTTCCAGATTTTCCATGGTGGTTTAGTTTCGACTCATGATCTCAACCATTAGGATCTTGTTACATTTAATACTGTAGTGTAAGTTTACGTTAGTTCACTTCAATTCTCAATAAATGATTCACATCATTCCTTAATCCTTTTAAGAATGAACTATTCTCAAAATGATCATCTGATTCTTTTGAATACTATTGAAAAGATGTTAATAAAATAATAAAATTTTCACCACTAAACTAACTAACTTACTGGTTATCAATACCAAAACTGAACTTGTTAGTTTCAAATAAATTAAGCGTTTAGTAGAGAGTAAATAAATACTTACTCTGAAGAAGTGACTTACATTAAGTGACGAAACGTAAAAAAAAAATACAAATTTCTACTCATTGAAGCATAACAAAAATATATTAATTATTAACTAGCTTAATATTTAAGCTATTCAGTCTTTCGAAGTAATCTATACTGACGATAGCCAAATATTATTTAAACATTGTACTTAAGCCCTTTGTTGGCTGTCATCGAACCCTTATTTAGTTAGGCATCATTCATCATGAAGATCAGCTATTCACCCTAAAGTTTCAACTCACTTCTTTATCAATCGTTGTTACTAAATGAAAATGGATAGATGATACAACACTGTTGAAAAATAATTTTTTCGAAATCTTATTTTACCAATTAATTAACCAAAGTTCCCATAATATGCAAAGATGGGTAGTGTCTAGCAGTGGAATCCAGGACGCGCTTTTCGGTTTATTTGGGACTCGTTAGTTGGATTTACCTATATTTGAGTTGATGTTCGCTATGTTACTCGAACCCAGTACCGTTGGCATCAAAAGCCATCTTTTTATCCACTTAGTTACTGAGCCCTGAGAGCCACTTGTTTGTGCAATAGGGTAAAGCTTAAATTTACTTGATACTGATGCTTAGGACTGCAATTGATTGGTCTCTTATTGGCATATATGCATCCTCTGCCTATTGCCTCGTTATAGCTTTAATTCACAAACATTATATACAGATCTAAACATCGATGGGAAGATTTAAACAAACTATACCAAGTGAATTTAAAATTACTATAAGTCTCAAGTAGATAATCTGTTGTTATATTCATTAAAACTGAATTACTCTTTAACAATCTGTGTGACAAATCATGTCTTTTTTATGAGAAAGGATTAATCCAAGATGAAATTTCTATTCCTCGTTTCCTTTACCTATTTGTCAGTTTATCTTGTATCATAAGATGATAACCAATGAAGAACATAGATCCTTACTTAACATCATATATATTCATTGAATAACTATCGTTATTGCTAACGGAATAAACTGAATACGAAAGTGTGTTTTCGAAATATAGATTTCATACATACGTTAAGGTAGACAAACGATAGGAAATAAATACAGATCGGAGATGTATTTCCAAGTAACTGACTAAAAGAAATTTATGTTCCTATTTTATATATATATTTCAATGGTAAGACCATGAGTCGGTTGAAGCTAGACCACCATGGAAAACCTGGAGGCACCAAACGGCCGTTCTGTCCTACTGTAGCACTCCTCAGCAGTGTACATCCACGACTCCGCCCTCGCGAGGCTCGAACCAAGGACCCACTTAACCACTAAACCACTGAGCCGGCATCCAACGGTGGTAATGTCTAACTTCAACCAATCCACGAAATCGGGCGATATATATATATATATATATATATATATATATATATATATATAACATAGGCAATGAGTAATATCTGTAAACGAATAGAGACAACTACACATATAAATATATATGCAATTTACATGGGAAAAAGGTTATGGTTCGTTATATATGAAAATATGAAATATAATCAATAACGTTACAGTTACACATCCAAAGGTCGGATAAGTTCACATAACCATTTATATCAATTTACGATACGACTATAAAGTTAGTTAGTTGTTTATTATGTACGTGAGGCACAGTTACATCCTGTGCTACAAAAAATGTTTCCATTTTGTTGACATGGTAATAGCTTTCAAATTAAAAATAAATCCATAACATTTCGCTCCTAATTACGTTATTATATAAAGATTTAAGTTTAGAATAAATATGAAATAGATAGAATATGGTTGGTAGTGGGATTTATGACGTTCATTTAGTCCTATTAAGGACTTGTCAGTTGAATGTGTTTACATCTGAATCGGTGTTCACCTAAAGATTCAAACCAGTATCTTTCTCTTCAAATACCCAATGTATAAACTAAATCAAAACATTAAAAATAAGGTAATTCAAATAGTTGCGAATTAAATTAAAATTCATACCTATTTTACAATTGAATAGCTAATAACACGTTGGGCATATAAAAAGAAAGTTACTGAATTCGAATCCCAGAGTGGATATTAACTCTGAGTTACAAGTATCTAATGAGTCCCGAATAGGATGAAACATGAGTTATGGACTCTAATGCAAACCACGTCTCACCTATCTTATAAAAACTTATGTTATTATGATGTTATTGAGGTAACCCACCATAGATTTATATATATCTCAACTAAGACTGATCTAAATTCAGTCAAAATATCAACACCGGGATAGTCTAAACCATTATAAATTTAGGTAAATACTTAGCATAATCATACATTACAATCATTGAATGAGTTTAACTGGAGAACAACTGAACGAATACTGTGGATATGATGCAACCTAGTTTGGAACATCTCGGAAGTTAAGAACTAGAAGGAACTTAAAGCATAATTCCCTCCCTTGTTACACTTTCAGAAACTTTCACTATCTATGACGTATGAATAACTGGAAGTGAACTTTGTGTAATCACCTGATGCGAAGAAATAGGGTTCGAGTTCAGCTCTTCGCCTCTGAATACGACGATCTATGATTTAAACGTTTCAAAACTATTCACGAGGTAAAATTCTTGATAAAAGTTGAACAACCATAGAAGTTTGATTAATTAAACACCTGGCGATGCAAAGTGAACACCCTATGCGTTCTTCTTCCCAAAAATTGCATATAAGAAGTCAATTACATTGACAACCGCAGAACTAGAATGAGTTCTTCTTATTTGTTCTTTCGTCAAACGACGAATCCATGGTCTACTCTCATTAATTTTCAGCGTCCTAATCTGAAATAGACTAGGTTAATGTGAAAAATGACCATTTCATGATCCGAAACTGAACTTTCAATTGGATGTATGTTATTGTTTGGTGTAAATGTAAGGAACTAAATGATAAAGTGAAATACAATTTCATACCCTTAAAAATATAATTCCTAGAAAATCCACAATATTCTGGATCTTCCAGTCAATAACTTAAACTGACTTTAAGTAGCTAAGTCAAAATCTTATAGGATTAAAATTTATAACCAATTAATTTATTGTATAACACAACTTTCAACCAATATCAAAGTGAGAATCTTCAATACCAACGTCAAGGCAGTTCTACTGTATGGACCTGAAACTTGGAGAACTACAACAACCACAATCAAGAAAGTACAAGTATTTATAAATAGCTGTCTACGCAAGATACTTAACATCCATTGGCCGGATACCATCAGTAATAGCCTTCTGTGGGAGAGAACAAACCAACTTCCAGCTGAAGAAGAAATTAGGAAAAGACGATGGAAATGGATAGGACATACATTACGCAAATCGTCAAACTGCATCACGAGGCAAGCCCTAACTTAGAATCCTGAAGGGAAGCGAAAAAGAGGAAAGCCTAAGAACACATTACGTCAGATAATAAAAGCAGATATGACAAGGATGAATTACAACTGGACGGAGCTAGAAAGGATTGCCCAGGACAGGGTTGGATGGAGAATGCTGGTGGGCGGCCTATGCTCCTTCACGAGGAGTAACAGGCGTAAGTAAGTAACGATCTAATCATTCAAAAGTCAACTATGCGACCTTATACTATTACTGTAAACGATTTTTACCATTTTTCCTTCAAATAAATTATTTACTCTTGAACACATTACATGTTTATCTTCGTCTTATTTTCATTCTTATCATTCCTAGTAAACTATATTAATAAGTTAAATAAAAATAATTATTTGACTTTCCCCCTATTAGGATTAACAACTGTATCTGATGTAGATACGTCCATTTGACGAGTCATAAACAGGTTAAAACGTACTTTTTGGATCCCATTGCTAGACACAATTCATCTTTACTATGTCAACAAATGTTAATATTAACTAATACGTAACCTTAAATCAATCGAAATATGCTAAATTTCATTTATTCCTTTCATAATTAAATATAACAAATTGTTAATCATTTGATAAAAATCCATTTCATACTACTCTACCGAAATAGCTATCCTTCTTGTATATGCAAGAGGTAATATTCAAAGTTCTAGTGAGAAGCCGTGTCCAGTGGAGTTAATCTGTATCGGGTGTGAGGAAATTTCTCACCGAAGACAATAGAAGATGGTCACGCAATATCGTGGATTGTTTGAAGTTAGACATTAACACTGTTGGATACCGGATCAGTGGTTTAGAGGTTAAGTGTTCGCGCTCGTGGTTGTATAGACCAGATATTCACACTACGTCAGGTTCTAGAACACAGACACACGTTCAGACACCCCAAAATCGTAGTATTTCTCAACCTTAAAGCAGCATTCGACTCTGTTGATCGTGAGGTTCTATGGCAGTATTTGTCACTGAAAGAAGTACCAAAGAAGTACATTAACCTTGTAAAGGCTGTCTACTCGAACGCAACTGGTCGACTGAGAGCTTATGGTGAACTGTCATCAGAATTGATTATCTCAAGTGGTGTTCGTCAGGGCTGTCCACTCTCTCCATTCTTGTTTAACTTTGACGTGCTTTTAGAGATGACACTTTCCTCACCTAAATTTTCAGGGGCTGGACTTTTACCAGGAGTTTCACTTGTCGACTTAGAATATACCGATGACACAGTTCTATTTTGTGAAGATGCTGACAAAATACAGAGTCTTCTGACCACTCTAAGCAACAGTGCACGCGTGTTCGGCAAGCGATTCTCCTCCTCGACATGCAAAATGTTACTGACTGACTGACTGAATGACCATGATCCACGTCGATAAAGTAGGACAGAGCAAACTGATGCTCAATAAACTCGCCCTTTGGTTGAGAGACGAATATCTCGACTATGCCACAAGTTGTCATAAACCACTCGAGTTTAGTGGCCCGGGATCTGACTCCAGTTAGAGCGGACAAATGATCAGTATTGAATGATTGCTGTCGAAATATACATCCTGACTATTCTCGTATATAATCATTGACTTAAATCGCGTTAGTAAATAACGGAATTAAATAATTCAACTATGAGAATGGATTTTGAATACGTATATTTTGTACAATCGATGATAGGAAAGCGAAGAAAAACAAAATGACGCGCAATAGACAATGCAAGGGAGCTAACTCGATTTAATCAAGCGTAATCAATATTTATAGTCACACAAAAATAAGCTACAGACATGTCAGAAGAGGGTTTTGTGGAGATTTCAGTAATTTGAATTGTTGAGATCATGAGTCAATTGAAGCTAGACTATGTGATGAATAGATTATGATACACACACATACGCTCATATAAAGTTCAGGGTTGATTAGTGAATAATTAACAAGGTCAAAGGGTGACTCAAGAAGAATGATTAATTTGGCCTGTCCAGTAACTAGAATAAGTTATATAAGCTTAACATAGTAACCAGCACTACATGAGTCTTTCGAATCCGTGCCGAGATTTCGCCTGACACCAGACAATCAGCATCGATGGGACTCCCAAGATAAGTGAAGCTGTTGATGCGATCAACTAATTCACCCCTATTATTATTGCAGGCAATGACACAAGTCAATCCTGAAGTGCCATTTTACATTTGGGGGAGAGAGAACCGCATTCCAAACATACTTGGATCGTTGCTTAAGATGTTCAGAAGACCGCATTTTGTCAGCGTTTACGCTAATCAGAACTATATGATCTGCGTAGTCGAAATCAACATGTGAATCTTATGGTAGAGGATCATGGTAGGAGATCTCCGAAGTGTTTCTGAAGGCCATTTGAACCGTTTCCTTAAGTTTTCTCCTCGTCAGTTCAACCTCCTGGGTTAAGAGTAAACAAGTCTCGTCTTTATCCTAGATAGTTCCACTAATAGACGGATTTTCAGTAACCGTTTCCTTAATAAGTCTAAGCGGTTTTCTACTGTTACCTATCGCTGCTATCTTTTCCATCTCTTCTGATTTTGCTACTACTGCTAACGATCGTTACGTAAGCTTATTACCAACATACTTTGAAGCTACCTCAGCTCCTCAGAACAAGACAGGACGAGTTCACGAGCACCTATCAGTGCTGTAGACACCCCCGACATCCACTGATTTTTCCTAATCTTTCAATTTAAGTTACTAGTAGATATCACTGCTGTATACACAGCTTTTCGGATTTCATATCAAGCTATCTTGGAGTTGTTATCATTTTCCCGGTTGATCAACTCCTTCTTTGATTGTTTCTGAAATACAGCCATGATTTTTTCATTATTATGTTGAACTGTAATGAGTTTTCTTGTTGTGACTTTTCTGCATTCAATAATACACAGACAAATACTTGCTCAAACTAGAGCATGATTCAAGTCTAAATATGTTGTCCAGATTAAGCCACAGTCTTCAACCGAGCCCCCCCCCTCAACGGTAGTTAATAGCTATTTGAGTCCATCGATGGGTCCATTATGGAGGTCGTCACGTCAGATGATATTTCCCCTTACTTTCAAAGTTGGTTTTCACCAGAGATAGACGGTTATCTGAGCACAGTTGTAACAGACGGTCTCTATTATCTGTTCGCTGAGCCGCAACACTGTAAGGTCGGCCTAAGTGCCATTCGGTTTAGTTAGTTTACCTACTTGAGCATAGAATCACCTACCACTACTACTATATCAGAGCGTTTAGCTTTTTAGGGGGGTTGGATAGATTCTTATAAAATCCATATTTAACTTCATCCGAGCTGAAATCAAGGAAGGCGTAGACAGAGACAACAAAAAGGCGACGGCGTGTGTCCCTATATTTTCAAGTACTTACTGTTCCATTTAGTTGTACAGTGCACAAACGACTGTCCATTAGAGTCCATTCTAATAGAACCTGCTGTGCTTTTGAACTTAATGCCATACCTACAGGAGAGAGGCCGCGTGAAGTAGCAGTAGGGTCCCTAGATCCTCAAAGGGTAATTCATCCCAATTCTTTATGATGGCAATGTAAGGTCAAACGAATGACTGTACTTGAATCCTCTGTGTGCGTTTCGGAGACGCAGTATTCATAGATGACACAAGATCCCATTGTCCCAGCTAAATAACTCTGTTATCCTATCAGACACAAAATTCGAACGTCAAAAGCTTCAACATGCAGTTTCAACTGTAGTTTCAATGGACCAAGAATAACATTTTGTGAAATCAAATTATAGCATTGGTGGCATGTGGCGATAATGACATATATGAAAAGGGTTAGTCGTGGGTACGGAAGAATTCTTAAGAGGTGAAGGTGGGATTTGATTGTCAACAAGATTATCTCGAGTGCTGTTAGAGGTATGAGAACGTTTGTCACTTCTCAGTTGCCCATGTTAATCAATCACCTTAATAACCGTTAGCATATAAGTCCCAAAAGTGTTCGAATTCAGCAGGCAACAAGAAACGGCGACTACAGTTTATTAGCGGATAGCACAGATAACAAAGTTATCAACACATCGAGCGAATTCGAAGCAGAGAGGCTAATATATGTGTTTGAGTGAATACAGAGGCGATTTTATGATCGTTTAAGGCGCAGCTAGACAAGGCAAAGACCAATAATAGAATCCTACTTCATATATACATGGAAAGGAGAATGACTTATCGAGCGATATTTAAGCGATTAACGTTTAAGCTAGCGAGATATGCACGCAGGCTGTCATATGAGCAAGCGTACAAGTTTATACAAACAAGACTGTGATCATGATAGTACAAAGAAATATGCGAACTTTTACAGTTCGAATAACACTGACTGTTAAATGAGTTAAGAAAAAGCCTGAGAAAATTTAACCATAGTCGAAATTAATTGTGGGAGAGTTGCTATACTCACACCATGGATGGATATTAATTCTTGAGAAACCTAAAAATGATGAATCGTTGGTGGTCTTAACGACCTTAGGAAATTACCATAGAGCTTAAGGGACAACTTTTAGAGGTCAATTGCATACGGCCTTTTTATAGGTAGTATTTGGTCTGTTCGTTTCTCACTTCAAAAGGCCTTGCCACCAGACACAGAAATCCATGAGGTAAAGTAAGGTGTAACATTTTTAGAGTCGACCTTCAATGATCCTTTCCTTCTGTTATGAGAAAGCAGCATAACTTCAGATGTCAGTTGTCTTAATGAAACACCATACTGCTGTCATACCTCTTCACAATCAGCAACAGGACTTTGCTCTCGAAACATGAGTTTGTCGCACTTGATCTTACCACTCTCTAACTGACATGCCTGGCATATAAGAATCCCTAGACAAATATTTTTATGACCAGAGTATTCGAAATATATAGTTCAAATATATGATATTCCCATAAACCAACTCTGTGTCCTCATTACATGATTGCAATCTGTAAACGGTAATAATCATCTTAAATCTTACATTTATCATCAAAAATACTTAATAAATCCAATTTTCTCAAAGTACATTTTATAGTTACTGTTTAATTTTGAATAATTCTTATTACATTTTCTGATAGTGACAAATCATGGAACTGAGAACATGAGTTATATCTTGTTTAATGTAATAGCTTAGGGTATTATGCAATATTAATAAATAACATAATGATACCGACAATTAGAGAACAATGAATTATCGATTGAACCAGTGACGCATAAAAACTGTACGATCAGCCTAGAGTCCTTATCGGTCCTACTTCCCGCCTAGCCCTGAATGTTAGAGTCCAGAATACTAATCTCAGCCATCGCCATATGAATCATGTATTTCAAACATAATGGGTTTATATACAAACCAAATAGATCACAGCTTACTATAAAATAGGAAATAACATTCACACAAGATTTAGCCAAAAGTGACTGTGAATGTAGAAGACTGAAATTAATAGACTGGGTAGAACTCAAGAACAATAAATCGTATAATTATAGTCTATGAGTCAAAATAAAGCGTATAAAAAGAAGAACATGAATATTTATAGTCTATTCACTTAAAAAGTATACAACAAAAGCATATATATAATATTAGTTCATGAATGGATCCAAACAGTTACCATTCAATAGTCTCATCAATAGATAACATTTACAATTTGTTAGAAGTGAGTATTTACAGTTCGAACTCGAACAAAGTAAAATATTGATTTAAACAGCAGTACAATATCTACTAGGGTAGTGAGTCACGATAACCACGAAGAAGTCTAAAATCTAATATCATGTTTCATTAAACTAACAATATCTGATAAACAAAGAATAAGACAAATGATCTTTGTTAGTGAAAAATAATCATGTGTAATATCAGAAGGGGTTTTATGAATATCATAGTAATTTTAATAGTTAAGATCATAAATCAATTAAAGCTAGATCTCCATGAAAAAACCTGGAAGCATTAGACGGCCATTTCGCCCCACTGTGGGATTCCTCAGCGGTGAGTATACACAATCCGCCTCGCGAGATTAAAACACAAGTCCTATCAGTCTCATATGCAACCGCTTATTCATTAGACTACTGAGCTGGCCGGCATCCAACAATATCTTTTAAGGGTTCTACTTCATTAAATATTCAAAATAAGATATTTTGTGTTGAAACATTACTAATAATAATGACCGTAATGATAATAATAGTAATGGTAAGGATAATAATAATTCATAATTGTAGACTGTAGAAAGATAAGAAAAACCATTTGATTAATGAAGAAGAACAAAATGATTTATGTCTATATCCTGATCGTATTGATTAATGCTTTTGAATAATTCAATAAATTTTGGTTCCTATCAAATAGATGATCAGCTATATAGTCTATACTCAACTAATATCGACCCTTATGCAGTATTATATATAATAATAATAATAATCGGATCTGATTTTGAAACAGTCTCTTTCTAGTTATGGTAAAAAAGAAAAATAACGAAAATTTGTGAAATGGTTAAATTTAATAAATTTCCATCAACAAGTTCGTTGATAATATCTTTTAGGGATAAGTGAGATAATACTGTGAACCTTAAGCTAAATTATAAATCATGCTAAAATTGATACTAGACCACACCATGGAAAATCTGGAAGCACTAGACGGTCGTTTCTTGTTATCGTGAGATTCCTCAGCAGTGCGCATTCACGATCCCGCCTCGCCAGATTTGAACCCAGGACCTGTCAGTCTCACGCGTGAGCGCCTAACCATTAGACCACCAAGCTGCCGGCATCTAACGATGTTAATGTCTAACTTCAACTAATCCATGAATTCACATTTTGTTGTTGAAATTATGCTTTAGCATTTCACATTCAAATGATGCATAATAATAATCTTCATTTAGTCAGCAACAAAATACACTAATGTCAGAATAATATGTTACACTTAAGTCGATTAATATACATATTGAAATTTAAATGTAGAATCATTTAACCGCATTAAATGTTCATTTTAATGGTGGTACTACTACTACTACTACTACTACTACTACTACTACTACTACTACTACTACTACTACTACTACTACTACTACTACTACTACTACTACTACTACTACTACTACTACTACTACTACTATGAGTTGTAGTAGTCATTGTAAAAGACTGTCAATTAGTTTAAAAGAGAAGAAAAATGTCGACTGTTGAAATGAAATATTCTACCATGAAGTCTGTCATTCCGACAAATGTTAAGTGTAACAAAGTATCTATCTTACATGTCATATTGAAATATATCAACAATATAACATAACAAAAATTCATATTTCAACTAAACAAAAAAAAGGTATATAATGTACAATGTAAAGTTCATTGGGTAAACGAATGTCATCTCGTTGATATACCTTTATACATCATTAGAAGATAGTTTTCATTAGTTTACTAATTAATATTTTCACTTATGTGAAAAATCTGTATGTATCAGTCGTTCTTCTTTCTCTCTCCCTCTCTCTCTCTTACACACACACACACTTCAAATGAACACAAAGAAAAAGGAAACAATCTTTTCATTTCATGCCTATACTGTATTGTATAACTTACATCATCACTTTAAGCATAAATATTCACTTTCAACTATATACATATATATACATAGTAAATCTCTCATTAGAAAAGTAGTTATAACGTATCTTTTGTTGGCTTATTCATTGGAATTAATTCACGAAACAGTTGATCAAACGATTGAACATTGAAGAAGAAGAAGAAAAGGTTAAAAAAAAGTGGAGAAAATGCATGAAATAAAAGAATTTTTTTAAACCCCCATGGGGTGTTTACAAATTGTCTTTCGTTTTTGTAAATTACTTTGTTTAATTTTATCTACTTCAATTTCTTTCTGTTATAAGCATTGTAACATGTTCTCGTGTTTCTAATTCGTTTCTATTATGTTCCTTTTGTAAACTTCATCTTAGAATGTTCACATATTCAAAGCATTCTTTACATGCACATTCATTTGTACATGGATACATATATGTATATACAGGGAAGTGGATAAGGGTGTAAGTATGTATATGTTCTGAAGATCTGTCATGCATAGATTTATATATACAGTCAGAAAAATTATAAAGGAACTTAATAACAATACTAATCATAATCATAATAAGTATAATTTTGAATTCTACTACCCATATTCATTTATTTCATTTCTTGTCTACTTTCATTGTACCCAGTAGGTCATTACGATTAAATCAGCAAAAACAACAAAAAAAATTTCGAATAGCATTATCCAACACCCCCCCTCTATACACAGACACGCACACACACACATACACATACACAAAGAGCTTCAACACCAATATCATCACTTTATTCTTTTCTTTCATCATTTATTTCTCTTTTTACGTGACTTATTCCACTTTTCTTTATTGTCGTTTCATTTTAGCATGAAATAGAAAATCTACAAATGGATCATTTAACAAAATATAAAAGAACTTTGACATATACATGTCTTCAAAAGAGTTATTCAGTCATTCAGTTAGTTAGTTAGTTAATACAGCATCAAGTCTAAAATTCCATCAGATATTTCTTTTTCTACATTGAAAGAATCAGTAAACGTTAGACTAACTATATACAAATTGTATGTTGAACACACACCGAGAGGGAGAGAGAGAGAGAGAGAGGGAGATACACTATTGTGTGTGCGTGTGTGTGTGTGATATGAGTGTTTTCTTAAAAGATGCCAAAAAGAATGCTAAACTATAAATTTTAAAAAAAAAGAAAAAAAGAAATAGACAGCTGACATTATATCTAAGTAATTTAACAAATTTTGACATGTTCTCTTACTAATTCACTGTTAAAAATGTTATTTCCTTGACAGTTACCTAATATGACTAGAAAAATATGTCAATATTCTTTTCAGATTACTTTCTTGGATTTTTCTTTATCTAATTGATGTCGTGTATACCATTTTTTTTCTTTCTTCTTTTTTTTGTTTTTGTTTTTTTGTTGTTTAAGGTGTAAATTCACCATAAGTTTTGTTATTTTAGGGGACAAATATAGAAATCTTAATGAATTATATATATATATATGATTACCGACATATGTAGTCTTCATAGAAACTGACGAGTATTGTATACGTCTAAGTACTTCAAATAATTGAATAGATTAAATGAATGAATAGATGGATAAAATGATAATCAGGATTCAAACTGAGCCCAAATGAAGGAAGAAGAAGAAGAAGAAGAAGAAGGAAAAAAAAGACAATCATTCATTTTTAGTCAATCAAATATAGTTTCAGTAAATCATTTTATTAAAACTTAACGACTAACTTGAATAAACGAATTGTTTTATTTTTGTTATAACTTGGGAACCTGTGTGGCATACAGTATTTCTCATTACATAAACCTGAAAAATTTAAAATCCGGATCTTCAAAAAGGGGAGGTGTTGTATTCCGATAAGAATAATGAATGGTAACTGTTAGATTTTAGACTTCTTCATGGTTATCGTGACTCACTACCCTAGTAGATATTGTACTGCTGTTTAAATCAATATTTTACTTTGTTCGAGTTCGAAGTGTAAATACTCACTTCTAACAAATTGTAAATGTTATCTCTTGACGAGAATATTGTATGGTAACTGTTGGGATCCATTCATGGACTAATATTATATATATGCTTTTGTTGTATACTTTTTAAGTGACTAGACTATAAATATTCATGTTCCTCTTTTTATACGCTTTATTTTGACTCATAGACTATTATTATACGATTTATTGTTCTTGAGTTTTACCCAGTCTATTAATTACAGTCTTCTACATTCACAGTCACTTTTGGCTAAATCTTGTGTGAATCTTATTTCCTATTTTCTGGTAAGCTGTGATCTATTTGGTTTGTATATAAACCCATTATGTTTGAAATAGATGATTCATATGGCGATGGCTGAGATTAGTATTCTGGACTTAACTAGCTGGGCTAGACAGAAAGCGAGACCAATAAGGACTCTAGGCTGATCGTACAGTTTTTATGCGTCATTGGTTCAATCGATGGTTCACTGCTCTCTGATTGACAGTATCGTTGCGTTATACAATAACAGGGCACACAGGTTCACAAGGTATAACAGTTTTCTTGAAAAATAAACTTGGATGATTTTTTCTATCAGAAGAGGTTTTTCAGCCATTCTAAGAGTTGAATTCACAAATCGATTGAAGTTAGACTATCATGGTAAACCTGAAAGCATTGAATGACTGTTTCGTCTTAATATAGAACTACTCGGTAGTATGCATTCATGATCCCACCCCCGTGAGATTCGAACCCAGGACCTAATAGTCTACTAAAAATAACCGATGCTAATCAAAATGGTATTTATTTTCTTGTGAACTATTTACTCATTTTCCATGTAAATGATTAGATGATAAGGAAGAAAAATAAATAATAAATAAACAAGAACTTTCTTCTGAATTTAATCGAATAGTTTTACAGTAATTGGGCGCCGAGTTAATATAAAACATTAAAAGAGGAAGAATGTTGTATTTTTAAAATTTCAGTGAAAGAATTTGAAGTAAATCCAACGTTTTACCTGGCAATCTGGTCCAAACTTTTTTCAAGGAAATAAACAATTTTATAACGATAGTTATCTCTAGTACTTAACATTTTAAATGATTATTCAATTCATGTTTTGATCATTGATATGCCGGTAGTACACTTGGATCTTTTTTGTTATTGAATTTTTAGTTTACATTTATAATTTTATTCGCTGATATACTTCAAACTACTTTTTTTAACAAGGTTAAATATTATACATCATTTGATTGTTATTCAAGATTAGATTTTCAGAATAGAACTACAAAGATGATCTTAAAAGTAGGTTCAAATGATGGTTAGTTATTATTTTTATGATCATTATTACTGATATTATTATTATTAGTAGTAGTAATAGTTAGATGATGGTTGGAGGTAGTCAACAGGAAACCCTGGACCCGGGTTCCGTGCTATTTGGGACTCGTCAGGAAGGTGTACCTGTAATCTTGAGGAAACTGATGTCCCCTGACGGATTCGATCTCGTGTCACGCAGCTTCACAGTCAGAGACGTTACCACTGAGCTATCCTGGTCGCAACCGACCTCCTGCAGAACTGAGATGTAATCACAATTGATTGATCAGTGGGTGGTAATCAGTGTCATGTGTGTCAAGTCCTTATTTAATGCAGATCGAATCTAGTCGACTACCTCCAACCACCATCTAATCTCAATATGTAGTGCCCGCAGTGTCGATTCACCTAGACTAGTGGCCACATTGCAACATGATCGATAGCATTCGATCTGTACTAAATAAGGACTTGACACACATGACATTGATCACTACCCAGTGACCAATCAATTGTGAGTAATAGTAGTAGACAAGTTTAGTGAATAAAAGTTAAATAAAGCTAAATGGCTATCGGAACAAAAACCTATTACTGTACAAGTATTTAAGATTAAATCTTATGAGAAAACTCTGACTAACCAATATCAGTTGGAAATTAGAAATCATCATATAACCAGTTGCTTCGTTCTAGTTTAGTAAGCAATATTTGAAAGAATGATTAATAACAGAATGGGTTTTGTGGAGATTTTAGAAATTTCACAGATTGAAATCATGATTCAGTTGAAGCTAGACCACCATTGAAAACCTGGAAGCACTGGACGGCCATTTCATCCTAGTATGGGACTCCTCAGCAGTGCGCATCCACGATCCCGCACCACGCGGGGCTCGAACCCAGGACCCACTGGCTTCGCGCGCGAGCACTTAACCACTAGACCACTGAACCAGCATCCAACGGTGTTAATGTCTAACTTCGACTAATCCAACGAAGTTGCGCCACCGTACACCATTGTCTTCAGTGAGTTCCTATCTCACAACAGACTTGGTTGAACTCCACTGGTAACGGCTTCGCACTAGAACTTCGGGAGTTTTTCCTGAAGTCAGTCACTAGTGAGCAGTTGATTATTATCAGAATGGGTTTTGTGGAGATTTTAGAAATTTCACAGATTGAAATCATGAGTCAGTTGAAGCTAGACCACCATTGAAAACCTGGAAGCACTGGACGGCCGTTTCATCCTAGTATGGGACTCCTCAGCTTTGATTTTAGCACCGTACCACGATTTATTTTTTATTAAAGTAAATAATGAAACTGTCACTACATAATAAATTCATTCATCCTTAAGAACTCATATTGTTTCACTGATATTTCAGGGATTAAATCGGTTATCTAATGATATAGTGATATGAACTATAATTAACTATTTAAAAATCCATGAATACATTTTCGTTTATAAACAACAGTATTTTAAATGGCTTCCAATGTTATTTTTATCACATGTTATATTCGATTTTCGAAAGCTAATTATCCGAGTGGTATAAAATGAAACAAATCCATTAGATGCAAAGATAGATGATGGCTAGTAGTGGAATTTAGGACACGCGTTTCATTCTATTTGGGACTCATCAGCTGGATATATCTGATACTCAGAGTTGAAGTTCATTATGTTACTCGAACCTAGTACCGTTCGTTCATTTTGTATCGCTTGTTTGAATCTTCCCATCGATGTTTGGGATTTCACCTCATTTTACAATCCAGTGGCTATCAGGACCCATTAGCTAAGTGGATAACATGATGGCGTTTGAAGCGAACACTTCTAGGTCCGGGTACAACCAACTGACGATTCGAAAATGTTTTAGATTTCACTACTAGCCACCATCCATCTTTGCTTATAGTGTTTGTGAATTAAGGTAATATCGAGGCACTCCTCACAGGATGCACATATTCCAATAAGCGACTAATTGATTTAAGTCCTAAACATCAATGAAAAGATTAAAACAAACAATACAAAACGGATTTGAATCCATTAGATCACCTGTTTTTAGTCATTCTTTTGTCGTTCATTAATTCTGAGAGTTTAACTAAAGTTTTCTCAATAAGTTTCTGGACTATAATACAAAAAGACTGTAATTAGATATTGAAAATATCTAATTCGTTTAAAAGATCAACCGGTTTTTTAATTTACAGTAAACAGTTATACTGTTCAGCTATAACAATTTAAATACCAATTTTTTTGTTTACTTTCCAATTGATTGATCACTAGGTGCTGATCAATGTCATGTGTGTCAGGTCCTTCTTAGTGCAGATCGAATTCTACCGACCAAGTTGCAATATAGCCAGTAGTCTAGGTGACTCGACATTGTGTGCACTATGTTAGGATGAGATGGTGGTTGTAGATAGTCGACAAGAAACCCTGAACCCGGGTTTCGTGCTATTTCGGTCTATAGGATTCGATCTACACTAAGAAGGACCTGACAGACATGACATTGATCACCACCCAGTGATCAATCGGTTGTGAATACATCTCAGTCCTGCAGGAGGCCAATTGAGGCCAGAATAGCCCAGTGGTAACATTTCCCTGTTGACTACCTCGTTTACATTCGTTTACATCCCTACCTTGAAAAACATTGTTTTTCATCTGTTGAATACTAATCCAAATGAAGCTTACTGATGTCAGTTGTTTTCAGAATAATTTATATCATTAACAATTCAAAAAATATGATACTTAGCTCTTAAATCACAATTCAGTAGGGGAGATTAGCTTATGATCTTCATTTTTCACTGTATGTATATTGTCTTTTGACCAGTAATGAATTGCAGTTAAGTGGTCCACCACCTTAATATCAGTCAACTAGTGATATAAAGTTACGATTATCAATAACATTCTCACTGATGAAATGGATGTATATAGAACGTTTTCTTCTTTCGCAATATACTATACATAACACATTAAACAATGAGTTTTCATTTTGTTCGTTCGTTACGCCTGTTACTCCTCGTGGAGGAGCATAGGCGGTTCATCAGTACTCTCCATCCAACTCTGTCCTGATAAATTCTTTCCAGCTCTTCCCAGTTGTTATTCATCCTTTTCATATCTGCTTCCATTTCTCGACATAATGTGTTCCTCTTCCCTCCAGGACTCCAAGTTTGGGGTTGCCTCGTGGTGCAGTTTGGTGATTTCCTAAATGTCTTCAATGTCCTATCCACTTCCAACGTCTTTTCCTAATTTCCTCTTCAGTTCGAGGCTGGTTTATCCTCTCCCACAGAAGGCTGTTACCGATAGTATCTGTCCAACGGATACTGAGTATCTTGCGTAGACAACTATTTATAAATACTTGCACCTTATTCATCATGGTTGTGGAAGTTCTCCACGTTTCAGCTCTGTATAGTAGAACTGTCTTAACGTTCGTATTGAAGACTGTGACTTTGATATTGGTTAACAGACAGTTGTTTTGATTCCTATATGTTCTTCGATTGTAGGAATGCGGACCTTGCCTTGATAGTCCTCGCCTTTACGCCTCCATCCAATCCTCCATGTTCATCGATGGTGCTTCCCAGGTACGTGAAGGATTCCACATCTTCCAGAGTTTCTCCATCAAGTGTGACTAGGTTGGTGTTTTCCGTATTGTATTTCAGGATCTTGCTTTTTCCTTTGTTTTTATTTCAGTTTTCCTTATTCATGATAAACTATTAAAGAGATCATTTTGTCGATGATTCAATGAATAATAGGGGGGTTGTCGAAGCAGGAATACTAAAATAGAAAATGACATTCATATATCATTTCCTCCTTATCGTTGTTTTATAACTTCATTTCACTGACTCATTCGGATTTCATTATCAGGATTCTGTAGATGATAAATTATGTGAACAACGTTTTAGGATAAATTAACCCTTTAGTGTGGATATATTTAAACTCAGATAAATGGGGTTTATAGCATCTCACGTACATTTGAGTTTCTTCATATTTAATTTGCTTAAGACCATTTGTCAACTTATTTAACGGACAGAGTCATTCGTACAATAACAACTTATTCACACCATTGTACCTTCATTATTGTTGCTTTTGTATGAACATGTATGCTTGAACATTGCTTACCGTCTACGTACATATTCATTCTTCTAACTACAGTGTTAATCGCTTAATTGATTCGATGATTTATTCATTTCACTATGTACATATATGTACATTTTAATTCTATTCATTGGACTCGCACACTCACTCGCTCGCTTGCATTACGTCACTAACCTTTCATTCTTGCTTAGTGTACCAGTGGTTTTGGTGACTTGTTCGTGGTGCAATGATAAACGTGATCAACGCTTCTTATTTGTCTTCTGATTTATACAGCTTTTGGCGTTATTTAATAACGGTTATCAGAACGAGCAGTATACGAAGTTTAAGAATAATATAAAATATCGACCATAACAGGTTACATGGAAATATGATTACAATATTAAAACCGGAAACCTAATCATAGGCTTTGAAAAACCAATCAAGTTTCCAAAATTACTAAGCTTTGAAAGGTTAGATGAAAGGGTCATTAAAATTATAAGGTTATTTTAATATTCCCATTGCTTCATTTTCTTACTATAAATACACCAGCAAGAGGCATAAACATTGTTGTTTTGTGTTCCTGATGGGGTCGTGAAGGTACACTGCTAAGGAATTTCTTACTAAGTTGAAATAGTTGCCTAATATTTTTCTGCTCTCCAACAGTTGTCTAACTAAGGTTAAGATAATGATTTTAAACCAATATCGAGTATGCAATGCAAGGCGAAAGGAAACTACAATCTCTTTAGACCATTTTTAGTGTATCGATTAGTAACCAGTTTAGTATTGGATTTCAATCTTAACTTTACGACTTAAAAGAATACAAAAACTTTCATTAAATAACATTTTCTAAACTAGAAAGATGTTCGTCTCAAGTTTCCTTCTTGTTCGTGATAAAAATAAGATAGTGGTCATAATCATCATGTACGCACTAGTGACTGACTTCAAGATAATTTTCTGGAGTTCTAGTGAGAAGCCATGACTAATGGAGTTCAATCCGTGTCATGTAAAGACAGATACCTATCTCAGTCAATGGATGAACGATTGCGCAAGATCATGAATCGATTGAAATTAGATATTAACACTGTTGGGTGCCAGTTTATTGATTAAGAGATTAAGCGTTCGTGTACGAGACCGAAGGTCTTGGGTTAGACTCCCTTTGGTGTGGGATCATGGATGCGCACTGGTGAGAAGTCCCATACTAGGAAGAAACAGCCTTCCAATACTTTCAGGTTTCCAATGGTGGTTTAGTTTACATTGACTCATAAATTCAATCATTAAACTTACTACAATCTCTACAAATCCCCATTCTGACCATAAAAATAAGAAACTTAATTCAAATTAATTCCTATTTTAGATACATCATAAAATTCAATGTATTTTTTTGTATAGAGAAATTTGAAACGTAACTTTGAATTTCTTTGTCTCATTCATTTTCTTTTATTCATTGTGTTATCGAAATGTCTTTTTTACTATTCAATGATCATTTTCGCCTTATCTATTTGTCTGATGAAACCTGATAAACCGTAAAAAACTTGACAGTGAAATAAGACTCACTTTATTATTTTACATGTGATTGATTGTTCGGGTGATCTTGAATAAATCAATACAGAATTTTAATACTTAACTATTTTCAGAATGGGTTTTTCTGAAAATTATAATAATTTTTAATACTTGAGATCACGATTCAATCAAAGCTAGACTAGCATGGAAAACCTGGAAGCACTTGACGGCCGTTTCGCAGCAGTGCGCATCCACGATCCCACCTCGTGAAATTCGGACCTAGGACCTATTGGTCTCGCGTGCTATCGCTTAATACCACCATTGAACAGGCATCCAACGGTGTTAACGTCTAACTCCAACTAATACACGAAATTGAGCGACACATCCACCACTGTTTTCAGTGAGTTACTATCTCACAACTGACCCGGTTGAACTCCACTGGTCACTGCTCGTCACTAGAACTCCAGGAAATACCTCTTGAAGCCAGTCACTAGTGAGCATTTGTTGATTATTATGAGAAGGGTTTTTTGTGGATATTATGGTAATTTTTAATAGTTGAGATCACGAGTCAATCGAAGCTAAACCAGCATGGAATTATAATTATAATTTACAGTTAATGGTTAAGGTTAAAAATTAGATTTAGGATTTTCATCACGAACTAACATCAGCTATAATACCAAAACTCTACTTATCCAAACGGATGAATGAATTTCGCGCCAAAATCCAAGATCTGTTATCTTAAATCTGATTGGTCCGTCCATAAATTATAGTCTCTCCAGGAAAACAAACAATTGTTTCTTTTGGATGAATAAATCTAGTTTGGGACACTTGATAGCAACTTGGTTTTTTAATAATCTCTTTGTAAGGATTCATGATGTCTATCTATTGTTTTATCCTGTGCAAAAGGGATGTTCAGAAATTTCTCTACTGAACGTCTTCATTCTTCATGAACGAAGGCCTTTTAGAATGTGTTTAATAAATCTAAGATAATGATATCTTCCTCCTCTATCACAATATAAATGATATGGCAAGTACACGTAAATTTATCTAAACATGTAGAGGTAATATAAAAGTCAGATATTTTGACCATTAAATTATTTTTATTACAATGGTTGAGATCATGAGTCAATTAAAGCTAGACCATCATAGAAAACTTGGAAGTACTGAATTATTATAAAGGGAAGACTGTGAAACCTCCCCCATTAACAAAAACTACACGCCCGAGCATACCCAATTAGGGTTCGTCGCGAGTTTCAACCCACCGAGGTGAAATGGTAAGCCTCCACCCCGGGGTCAAAGCATTCCTGATCACCTTGAACCCAGTCCCAACTGATCTAGCCTTAATCTCCACAAAACCCCCTCTTCTAATAATTCATAGTTATTCAGTACTATCAATTCTATTACAAAGAAAAGATTCTTAGTAATTATTTTAATAGTCAATAAGAGTCATCTGTATTTAATAATTACAGTTTTCTACTCATTCGATCATTATCACTTTTTCCATTCATCATATGTATGATGTATACACTTCATTATATTAACGAACTTTAGGTTTTCCACTATTTCTAACACTTTAATCATTTGTAAACCTTTTTATAATAGCTCATAAGCACGTATAATTCACATTCATAATTATTCAATTCAAATGAATTTAACATGAATATGTTAACTGAAATCTTTGCATAGTTAGAAAACAAGTAGCCTACAAAATTTCATAAGGTCACTATGATACAATTTCATCGAATAAATAGTTAGGTAAACTGTTCTGAAAATTATATCTATCCTCAAATTCACTTGGTTTTAGTTTAGTTGAATCTTCCTATGGATGTTTAGGAGTAAACACCAACTTTGAGATGTAGATATATCCAGCGTGTACTGTATTCCACTGCTAATCCCTATCCATCTTTGTTTATACCTATCTTTGTTTACTATTTTCCTTTCAGAAAATATCAGTTACTGTTGATGGCAATAAAATTGTGAATATGCTAGGATGGATAGTGGCTAGCTGTTGAATTCAGGACTCCACTTCAGGAATCCCACGATAAGACGAAACGACCGTTTCGTCCTAGTATTGGACTCCTCATCAGTGCGCATCCACGATCCCGCACCCCGCGACATTCGAACACAGGACCTATCAATCTCGCTCCAGGTGCTTAACCAACTAGACCGCTGAGCCGGCATTCAACGGCGTTATTGTCTAACTAAAGTAAAATAAACTGATTTATAACGCTGAAATTGTATACAGGAACTTGATTAGTACTGTCATGGGATTGAAACATGGCCTTTTTTAGATAGTTATTTAATCGTAGATCTCCTCAAATTACTGATCATATACAGTGTTGTTGAGTTGGTAATAGTAAAATTAACAACAAGGTTCTAAATAAAATTTATAAATCGGTTGATTTATATGTGTATCTTTATCAATTTAAATGATATGTAATGCGTGGTCAGTCATCATATTATTGGTGAGTATAGAAATAAACTGACAAAGACTAATCATGGACAGTTTAAAGTATGGAGTTAATTTGTGGTGTTATGAACTATAAACCTAAGTCGTTTCGACAATTACAAAATTTCCAGTCGGCTTTCATGTGATAGTTGTAATGTATAGTTGGAGATTTTACGTGAAATGGCTTAGAATCAGCTGTAATAAAGTAGGTTTATTTCATTTTATTTTTTTATAATTACTCTTCTCAGTGTCACCTCATACTATCCGCTAGCAAATCCAATTAGCTTTTTAAAGTTATAAGTTGCATTATAGGGGTTTACAAATCTCTTTTTATTTTCATGGTTAACATGACGGAATGCTGAGTAGCGTGTGAGTACTATTGAAGAGTTCCATATTAGGATGGGACAGTTGTCCGATACTTCCTGGCTTTTAGGGGTAGTTAGCAAAGTTTGTTCATTGATGCTAATCATAAAAAAGAATCATCATGTTAATTTTCTCGTGAAATTAATGTTATATATTTCAGTAATTACATTTCTTGCCATGCTGATGCGAATTGCAGTGGTTCAAACGGATATATATATATATGATGGATTAGAGTTTATGATGAAGAAAAGTGAATTTCAATGATCCCATATTATATCAGATGATATTCATAATCAGCTGTGGGGGGGGAATCACTGAAAGGCAGGAAGTAGTGAACAGTTATTCTGTCTTGATATTGAACTTGAAAGTATTGTGTACACACGACCCCAAAAAAGGATCGAACTCAGGTCTTTCAAGTCTCACAAAGCAGTTACAACTTATGCTATTAATTTGAACTTTAATAATTTGCCTTTTGAATTTCAAACAGTTTGATATACAATTTAATGTCCAATAAAAGTTATTAGGGATGATCGTCTCACTCTACCGGTCACAATGGCCCACTAAAACCGCAGTGATAAATTTTGAATTAAGTCATTAGTGAACATAAGATTAGAATTTTGTAGAGAAAATTCGAAAACACTAGATTAATGTCTAAGTATCAAGTTTATTATTAAACATAAAACATCGTATGTTATTTTTATTAACAATTAACAACGTAGGAAAAAACTAGTTCATCATTCATTGGAGTCAGTAAATCTTACTTACTTATTTAATTACTTAATTACGCCTGTTACTCCTCGTGGAGGAGCATAGACCGCCCACAGCACAGTCAGTAAATCATTCACCACTAAATGTTCCGTATCAAATAAATCTATACTAACTCATTTGCATGATAAATGATCTCTAATCTGATTTCCTTTTATCTGATGGAGATAAACATTTGAAAAAATAATCATAATCTTCATGAAATACCAAAAAATCATTCACTGTGAAATATACTACTTATTATATTTTATTTTATTTGTGACATTAAGCAAATGGAATACTTCGAAAACCATACACTGAAAACTTTCATGTTAGTTTGTTAGTTATTCACAAGCAACGTCGAACCTTATGTCATTTATGTTTCACCTTAAGTTATCATGCCATACTAGCATACCAAAATATAATTATCAAGATGATTTCTAGAGTAGTAGAAGTTGTAACAACATCAATGGTAATAGAAACACATTCGATGGAATAATAAGTATAAGGTTATATTAAAACTTGAAATTAAAGAGAAGATAAAGAATAAATGCATCTGTATCATTGTAGTCGATTCTAAGCTATATCCTCCAATGTCTTCAATACACTTGGTTAAACATTATCTGTACAATACAAGTTCGAATAATATTACTTTCAAAGTGGTATGATAGATGTAGTTGAGAAATACAAAATATATAGTGAATAGGTTTTAACTATATTAAATATAAAGGATTTGCCTACTGAAATCACAAACCGATTGAAACATGATAATGTAAACTACTGACTCAGTAGTTTTAAGGTGAAATATTCACTTAAAGAGATCTGAAGGTTTTAGGTTCCATTGAAGATGAGATCTCACTGATAAAGAATTTCATACTAGGATGAAATAGCTATCCAATAATTCCTGACAACATTCAACAATCTCTACAAATCCCCATTTATATAAAACTCTTGTTTTATGTTGAAAAAACAAACAAACAAACAAACTTTAACTTACCAAAAATTCATTTAATTAATCCAACAATGTTTCTTTTAAAAGTACTACTTATAAGTTATAAGTAGTAGAAAACAAACATGTTCACATTATGATTAACGATAGTGAAATGAATCCTACATTATGTGATACATTTTGATCCATTAGATAAATGGGAATATTGAACTGTTAACTATCCAATATTAATAATAACTAACAATCAGATTAATCAGGAAAATTCTATTTATCATTTACATAAGTGAATAATATTTCATTCATATAAGAGGACAGTGAGAAATTGTGACGATGAACCACATTCTTTATATATTTATTTATTTCATTATTTGTTTATTTGTTTGGTTGTTTGTTTTGTTTTGTTCTTCTCTCTCCATTTGAATCTTTTTTTTTTACTTTCGGTCAAACGTAAAATTTGGGAGAAACACATTAATGATAGGGCGGTGTGTGAAACCAGTTTCACGTCTCTCTCTCTCTCTCTCATTCATTCACTATCACGCTCGTTCCCATATACACATGCACGCACGTACGCATGCAAACACTTCAAGCTTCATCATTATCATTCATAGGTCTTGGTAGTGTAGTCTTTTTATTCTTGTTTTAGTGTGTTGATAATTGGAACAGTAGTAATGGTAATGATGATGATGATGATGTGGATGGTGGTGGTCAATTTAGTAAATGTCGTGACTTCATTCATATATGTCTTACCTCTTACCTTTTTGGTGCTTGTTCCTCATATTTTAAGCACGTGCAAATCTTTTCTGTCTAGTGTCTAATCCTACCCAGGTTTTGAATCTCTAAATGCGTTTTTATCTCACTCTCCCGCTCCCTCTCTTTTCTTCTCTGTCTTGGATACATGTAGTGCCACACTCTACTATTTTACACTAACCTAACCACATTCATTACAAACTCGCCACCCATATAACTAATTTTACCGTGTCTTAATTTTTCAGTTCACCCTGAACTTATGTTGAACAGATTTTCAAAGACAGCATGAGACTGCTGTTTTGGTTAAAATGGATTAACAACACCAAAAATATTCACTCTGAATACTACTAATACTCATACTAATACTACTATTAATCTTATTTTCATCATAAATGCACCTTTAAAGACATTAAACAAGTCACCACCACCACCACCACCGATAACATTGTCGTTATCACTACAGCCAACAGAAAATAACCTGATCTCCAGTTAAAACTTGAAGGTGGTGGGATTACATTTCACAACATCAACTGGTTCAACTTAAACATATTTTAAAAAAAAGAACAGGCGGCAAGACTGGAAAATATTCAGTCTATTTTGAAGTAATTAGGTTGGTGGGATAGACAGATGAGATAAAAATTTTGGGATTGAGTTTCACTGTTAGTCTATTTATTTACTACTTACTACTGTTGTATTTTGTCAGTATTTTTTTATTCCAATCGAGAAATATTGTTGTCCTTTAGGAAAAAAAAAAGAGAAAACTTGAGATAGAATTTGTCGTCTACTTTGTCCAGGTAGAATTATATACACAACCCCAGTTATGTGTGGTAACAGAATAGTAGTCGCCTTTTTCACTTTGTCCCTATTTTCTGTAGATCAACAAAATGTATAGACATAAGAATAATTGTCTAACAATTTCATTTGTGAAAATATATTCACACATACATACATACATACATACACATGTACAACAATGTATACACTAGTATAATTCATGCGAATAATGAAATCTTGAAGAGGTGAAAAAACAAAACAAAACAAAAAAAGAAAAAATAATGATGTAATGACATTAGTCCCTAATCTTACATGTCCCAATTTGTAAATGTTTAACCATTTTTCCTTTTTGTAAACTTGATACTTTAGACTAATAAGAAGAAAACCAAAAGAATCAGAACACGATAACCGTTATTATTGGGGCGTCGACAATTATCTATACAAACACTTATACACTTATACATAAACACTTACATGCATGCATATGTCTTCTAATGAAACAAATAAATTCTCAAATATAAAAATGGGTAAATACTAAATGAGAAACAGAGAGAGAGAGAGAAAGAAAGAAAGAAGTAGAAGCATAGATGATAATCGAACATGTGAGTAAGGTCATTTTCACACTTTACTGAATTTATCCACTCTAAAATACAATAAGAGGAAAGTAAGTAGAAGATAATCAACAACAACAACAACAACAACAACAACGACAACAAGAACAAAAAGAAAGAAGAAAAAAATTGATGCATATGAGATAAGTAGGCTGATAAAAGGTAGAAGAAAGAAATGCAATCATATACATTCTATTTTGTATTTATATTTTGTGTCATTTTGGGTTAAATGATTATGGTCGATTTATTTTCATTATGTTTTGTTACATTTTTGGTTATTTGAGAATAAAAAAGTAAAAAAAAATAAATAAATAGTAGTTTTAATTCGAATATATAAAAGTTGTTAAGCTAAAAAAAAGAGAGACATTAAAATATTGAGTTCAATAGATTGTTAAAAATATAGTTAGATACAACTGATGAGTACTAATTGGGGGACGAAATGAATATTTCAAATTTTTACTGATGATGATGATGATGATGATGATGATGATAATTGAATATTGATGGAGTTTTGTTCTCCGAACTGGATGGTTTGGTCGTGGAGCTTTCATCGTTCTTCTGAAAGACATCACCAGTACAAACTTCAGATAAAAATGAAGTGATCGAATTACTCCATATGTGTTTCACAGCTTGTTTTATACACCGCGACGTTGATTGTCAAAATAGTAAACAATGACAGATTTAAGGTCAATAAGAACCAATCAACGTCGAGGTGTACAGAACAAGCTGTGAAACGCATATAGAGAAATTCGAACATTTCACTTCTATCTGAAGTTTGTGCTGATGATGTCGTTCAGAATAACAACGAAAGCTCCACGACCAAACTATCCGGCTCAGAGAACAAAACGCCATCGAAATCATCCACCTGAACTACAAATCTTCTCCACCATCTCAAAAAGATAATTGAATATTTTTTGACTTCAACTGTTACTATGTTGCAGTGGTTTTAGTTGAACATTGTAATGACTCAAAAGTTATTCGTCCGGATTCGGTCATTTTTTGGTAAAAAGAAAACACTTATAGAGCAGTGAATTTAAAACTTTAGATTGGATTTGGGTATGGTAACAGTAAGGTATTTTCTGTGAATTATATATATATATATATATATATATATATAACATACAGGACATTATTAGCAACAACTTACTGTGGGAGAGAACAAACCAAATCCCAGTGGAGGAAAGAATCAGGAAGAAGCGCTGGTAGTGGGTAGGACACACATTGAGGAAAGCACCCAACTACGTTACAAGACAAGCCCTCACACGGAATTCTCAAGGCTAAAGAACACATTACGCCGGGAAACGGGGATGGACATGAGAAAAGTGAACAAGAATTGGATAGAACTAGAAAGGAAGGCCCAGGACAGAGTGGGTTGGAGAATGCTGGTCAGTGGCCTATGGTCCATTAGGAGTAACAAGCGTAAGTAAGTAAGTAAGTAAGTATATATATATATATATATATATATATATATATATATATATATATATATATACAGCGAATCTACCAGTTTACAGACAAAAGAACTGGTTATAAAAAGATAAACTAAAACGAAACTCACTACATCCTTCTTAGCCCTAAGGTTTTCATATCCTATAGGTAAGGTTTGTCAAGTATAAAGCTGATATAGTTTTCACGAGAATAATCCCATTTATTTATATGAGTTTGTATCTCTCAGAGTACATCAGTTCGCATGAAATTACAGGTGTACCTCAGTAGTGATTTTCAACTGGCATGAGACCTAAATCTAGGGTTTCCTGCCAACTACCCTAACATGAGTAATTGATAGACCTCGAAAAATGAAATGAAACATTATCATTGATGATATGGATGAACTTAGCTCGTTAATCAATGTTGATGATACAATATACATTCGAATATGTAGTCTAAAGAAGAACTATATATGTGCATAATTTTGAACAAAGGTAGTGCAATGAAATTTACAGAATCAGATAAATTCAACGTTATATTCTAAAGCTTTGTATCAGTTGGAAATAATTAAAATTTATGAAGAACAACACTGATTAGAAATGAATGTATTTAAAAAGATGGAAACAAATATGAATTATAATATCAAGCATAAGTTGTTTATTATCAGAAGGTATATTTTTGAAGATTTCAGTAATTTTGTAGTTGAATTCATAAGTGAATTGAAGCCAGACCACCATGGGAAACCTGAAAACAATGAACGGCAGTGCTCATTAATGACTGGCTACAAGAGGTATTTCCTGGAAATCAAGTAAGAAGTCGTGACCAGTGGAGTTCGACCGGGTCTGTTGTGAGATAGTAACTCATTGATGACAATGGTAGACGGAGGCGAAATTTCGTGGATTGACTGAAATTAGACATCAACACCGTTGAATGACGACTCAATGGAATAGATGTCGAGTGTTCGAGCGCGAGACATATAAGCCCTAGGTTCGGACCTCGCGTGGTGGGATCGTAGACGCGCTTTGCTAAGGAGTACCATACTAGGACGAAACGGCCGTCCAGTGCCTTCAAGCCTTCCATGGTGATCTAGCTTTAATTGACTTATGAATTCAACTATAAGTTGTTTGGTTTGATGAGTAGTAATAAATGGAATACTTAGTTCTCACAAAGTATTTTTACTAGAATACCAAATTATGAATTACAATTTAAAATTATTCTATGCAATATCACTTGATCTGATCTTATAAAAACTTCGTGTTTTTGGCTAAACTAATTAAAGACAAAGTAAATTCATTACTTATTTATTACAAGTAATCTGTTAGTTGATAACGCTATGATTAAAAGATTTTTTTCAAAAAAATATTCTTTCCAATTGTTAGTTATGTTTCTTGAATAATTTCTTTGCTAGGTTTTTAAAGTAGATTACATTACATTGTATGAGCATTTCATGTACTTAAATTAATGATTGCTTTGATTGTCAGAAAGGGCATCAGCATTATGACTTCCGAAGGGACTTGGCTTTCAACATGTGGCTTCATAAATCTTCTAAATGAAGACCATCTAACTCCTAGGGCATAGTATAAATGGTTTGAATTGTTTTTTTTATCTGGTTAGTCTTTTTTAGCGAGTTAGTTTTCTACGAGATGAGGCCGCTAACCCCATGCCCAATCCTTCTTCTTTGTCCAAGTTTGGGACCGGCAGTATCCCCACAAGGGCCACATGTGACTTTAATTGAATGTCTATTGAAAACTAGCAAGCTTCAGACAATGTTTTCATTAATCTTTTATAGCGATTGTCGATAGTACCTATTCACATGCTTTCCAAGAATCAAATCTAACACAAACGATTAACTCTATGACTATGGCAACTAATTTTCTCGCTCCGATCAACAATCAATCGATTTAAATAATTATTACTATTATTGTCATTATTAATACCATTATTATTATTGTCATTATTATTATTATTATTATTATTATTATTATTATTATTATTATTATTATTTTCCACATTGTTCACCCTCTTTTATACTTATACAGCGGCTCGTCTTTGGTGGAAATTTGACTGTATCTAAACGTTCTCGAGTCACTGTCCATTTGAAAATTGTATGTTACCACCGATTACGAGAACTGAAGCAGTTTTTCTGAAACCACGTGCACCATTCAAACTGGCTGCCTTCAACGTTCGCACACTAGTGCAGGTCGGACAACAGATAGGGCTGGCTATGTCTTTGGAAAGTCTTAATATTGATGTTTGTTGTCTATCCGAGACCCGTATTCAAGACTCTGGCGAAGTACTACAAATTCGATCTCCATCTGCCGCTTCGAAAAGCCTGTTTTATGTGCGCTTATCGGCGGACCCTGTGGCATCTTCGTCTGGTCTTGCTGGCGTTGGTGTCGCACTAAGCGCTAGAGCTGAGACAGCACTAGTTGATTGGATCCCCATTAACAGTCGGCTATGTGCTGTTAGATTAGAAAGTTCCATCAAAGTGAGAAGAAATCGGCGTGAGAAACGATGTCTTTTCGTCAACTCCGCCTATGCCCCGACAGATTGCAGCCCGGATGCAATCAAGGATGAGTTTTACCACCAGTTATCTGTTCTTCTCCAGAAAGTGCGCTCGACAGATATTGTAGTACTAGCCGGAGACTTGAATACTCAGGTCGGGCGTCTAGGCACAGAAGAGAGTCGTTTAGGTGGCCGATGGGGACTCGTTGGTCGCAGGTCAGATAACGGGGACCGTCTACTGCAACTATGCACAGACCACAACCTGTTTCTGGCTAGCACTAACTTTCGGCACAGTCATCGCCGATGTGCCACCTGGCGTCCTCCTTCTGCATCTCAAGCCTGGACTCAGATTGATCACATCGCGATCAGCTTCCGCTGGCGTGGTTGTGTAAAAGACTGCCGCTCCTTTTGGAGTACCTATCTGGACTCTGACCATGCCTTGGTCTGCGCCAATCTTGCCTTACTTTTCAGTGGACAACGAAGTGACCGCCATCAAAGGATTGATATTAGCAAGCTGGTTGCAACTTCTGTTGCAAATAAGTATCGAACCGAGTTAGCCTCTAGGCTAGCTACCACTCCACCGAAAAGTATAGATGAGCATTGGTTGCAATTGCTTGACGCCATGAAAATGGCGGGAACAGTCAGTTGTGGGATTGCGAAACGTCCCGCTTTTAAGCACTGGGTTTCTTCTGGTTCCTTACAACTTATTGAAGCCCGTCGGTCTACTCCGGGTGACCGTGAGTTTGACCATAAACGAAGGATGTTACGTAATGAAATCGGGCAAAGCTTGCGTAAGGACCGAGAAACCTTGTGCTCGGAGCGTGTTAATGAGCTGGAAGCAGCAGCTGCATCTGGTAACTACCGGAAGCTCTTCCAGCTCATCCGAGCCACTGGCAGCAAGAAGTCTGGTGTGAGCGAAACAATCTGCGATGATCATGGGATGCCAATCACTAACATCCATCGACGTCTTGGACGATGGGCAGAATTTTTCGAAGGGCAGTTCAACTGGCCTGCTGCTCCGGCAACATCGGTCAGACTGTCCTGCCCTCCATGGCCGGTGACGACTGATCCACCAAACGAGGAGGAAGTCCGCAAGGAACTCCAACTCTTGAAGCGTTACAAATCACCTGGCCCAGATGACTTACCTCAGGCTCTTTTTAAAGATGGTGGTGACTTTTTGACTAAGGAATTGACGACGTTGTTTACAAAGGTTTGGGAATTAGAGAGTGTACCAACGTCATGGAATGAGTCGATAGTTGTCCCTATCTTTAAAAAGGGTCCACGTCGTTCCTGCAACAACTATTGGGGGATAAGTCTACTTCCGATTGCGTCCAAGCTATTGGCTTCCGTCACACTTCGTAGGTTGTTCAAAACCCGAGAAAGATTGACTCGCGAGGAGCAGGCTGGGTTTCGTTCTGGTCGAGGTTGTATTGATCATATCTTCACCCTCCACCAAATGTTAGAACATCGCCATACTTATCAAAGGCCAACAATCGTAGTGTTTCTTGACATCAGGGCTGCCTTCGATTCGTTGGACAGGACTGTTCTCTGGGATTGTCTATTGAAGAAGGGTGTGCCTGAGAAGTTTATTAACATCCTAAAAGCCCTATATAAAAACACCTCAGGCAGAGTGAGGGCATACAACCACCTCTCTCCATTGTTCCATTCGAGTAGTGGGGTTAGGCAGGGTTGCCCAATCTCATCATTCCTCTTCAACTTTGCCATCGATGACATTCTGGAAACAGCTCTGATGAATGTAAGTAATGGTGGTGTGGATCTGTTGCCTGGAGAAAGACTTCTCGACCTTGAGTATGCGGACGATGTTGTCTTACTGTGCGATAATGCCCAAGGCATGCAATCCGCAATTAATCAGTTGGCAATCAGTGTCCGTAGGTATGGTATGTGCTTTGCACCTTCGAAATGCAAAGTACTTCTACAAGACTGACAGGATTCTAATCCTGTACTCCCCCTGGATGGTGAGCAGATAGAAGTAGTTGAGAAGTTCGTGTATCTGGGTAGCTGCATAAGTGCTGGTGGGGGTGTGAGTGATGAGATCAATGCACGTATAGTGAAAGCCAGAGTGGCTTATGCCAATCTGGGCCATCTTTGGCGCCTTCGTGATGTTAGTCTGGCTGTAAAAGGTCGGATCTACAACGTGTCGGTGAGAGCAGTTTTGCTCTATACTTCTGAGACGGTCTCTCCGAGTTGAGGACGTTAGAAGACTCACTGTGTTTGATCATCGTTGTTTCCGAAGGGTTGCTGACATCCTGTGGCAACACCATGTTAGTAATGCAGAGGTCCGGCATCGTGTGTTCGGGCGCAGAGATGATAATTCAATTGGTGTTACCATCTTGAAACACCGACTTCGGTGGCTTGGACATGTTCTCCGAATGTCTTCCCAGAGAATTCCATGTCGTGCATTATTTGCCGACTCTGGGACTGGTTGGAAAAAGCGGAGAGGTGATCAGTGCATGACATGGTGTCGTGGTATGAAAGAAAGTTGCAAAGGACTGGCTTGTGTTGGTCCTTCAAGACTCCCTGGTTGGGGTCTGAGAGATAGTGCTACACAGTGGCTAGATACGTTATCAGATATGGCTCAGAATAGAAGCCAGTGGCGATCCTGCTGTAACCTTCTTTTACTTTCTTCATAAAAAGTGGTTGTGTCTCCCTTACCTGAAAGATTTCTTCTGATTGTACCTTTCCGTTCTGTCGTTACTACCACACTACCTTACACCAATCTCTTCGTTATCGTTCTCTTTTTCTTTTGCGCTCCTTAGTTTTTTTTCTATCTCTCTTCGAATTTTCATTGTTTTGTGTGGCGCATATATATTGGCGCTCTCTTGTACCAATATTTATGTGTTCATATAAAATAAATAAAAATCTTGAGGATTTATGAACTGATTGAATTTAGAAATCTCAATTATTGGATATCAAATGAGTAATTTAAAAATGATACTTCACTCATATGTTCTCTTTTATTGATTTTCTTGATAAAGGAAGGCCGTAGAGTAAACTATATTCAGATTGAATAATCTCTATTCAACTCACTATCCTAATAAGTGATAATAAATAATAATCATCAATTTATTGATTAAAAGGTTAAAAGTGCTTAGCTCTTATTCTACAAGTGATTTCTGTTGATCTTACTATGTAGAATTCGTTGAGTTAGCTAACGACACTAATGTATCATAAAGTCTGTGTTTCTTTAAATTCTAAAATATCTTTTACGGTTCTTTCAAATGTCTTGTAATAGTCTATGATTTACAGGAGAAGAAACAAAAGAACCCTAGTAAATGAAGAAACTGTTGGAACTGTTTGTGCAATACCACTATTTAATAAAATTAAATTATAAGATTCAGATTCGTGTAGTAATAACAGAAGGTATATGGCTTATGTCATTCCTTTTCTAGTATGCTTCTGTGAATGTCTGATCTTCTCTTGAAAGAGTCAATTGAAGGTTTGAACATCACTACTTCGGGTAATAAGTTCCAAAGGTTGATGACAGTGTGAAAACCTGTATGCCACTAGTATTTTAGTCATTCTTGGCTTTTCTACTCGCTGTCTTTGTTCTCTGAGATGTCCCAATCTATTGGGAAGAAAAATAGGAGATATATTAGATCCAAAATCATTCCTAAGTATTCTATACATTAAACTCAGATCACCTCTTAATCTGCTATAGGACAGAGTAAATAGGTCTAGCTTTTCAAGCCGCTCTTTATATGATAAACCCTGGAATTTCGGAATTGCACGAATAGCTGCTTTCTGTACTTTCTTCCATGGATATCGTGTAGTGAACATGATAGTAACTAACTTGGTGAATGTCCGTCTTAAAGCCTATAAAGTTCTAAACCTCTTGTCTGTTTCGCTGATTATACTTGAAAAAGTGATATAGCGACAGACAGCCCAACACTAATACTACTACTACTAATAATAATAATAATAATAATAATAATAATAATAATAATAATAATGGCATATATATATATATGCTAATTATCCCTCTACATGAAACGATACTCATGTCACATGGTTTATAAGTAGGCTTATTTATTATTAATTCCTTATTGAGATTAAATGTGTATTAGATAACTGGTGTCGTTTAATTTGAATAATTCTGTATGTTTGACTATTATTTCAAAGAATAATGAATACATCTGTTATAATGAAAGGATTCATGGAATATGATTGAGCATTGAATATTGAGGCCATGATTATTATTTTTGTTTAGTTATAGTGAATCCACTTGGTTGTATAGAAGTAATTTTAATATACAAAATAGATATTCGACAAATAACTTTACTTACTTACTTACTTACTTACTTATTTACTTATTTACTTACTTACTTACTTACTTACTTACTTGCTTGCTTACTTACTTACTTACTTACTTACTTACTTACTTACTTACTTACTTACTTACTTACTTACTTACTTACTTACTTACTTACTTACTTACTTACTTACTTACTTACTTACTTACTTACTTACTTACTTACTTACTTACTTACTTACTTACTTACTTACTTACTTACTTACTTACTTACTTACTTACTTACTTACTTACTTACTTACTTACTTACTTACTTACTTACTTACTTACTTACTTACTTACTTACTTACTTACTAACGTCTGTTACTCCCAATGGAGGATAGACCGCCGAATAGCATTTTCCAATCCACTGTATTTTGGACATTCCTTTCTAATCCAATTTAATTGTTATTCATTCTTCTTATGTCTGTCTCCATTTGTAGGCGTAATTTGTTCTTTTTGTTTTCCTGATCAATGCTTATTCTTTGTGAGTTTTTTCAATATCAGAAATTACCAATTAACATAAGTCATAAAGAAACATTTTAAAATTTATTAATATAACCATTCACTGTTATTCTAAGTGAAAGGCTCCAACTTCATCACATAATTGTATCAGCCTAGTTAGTGCTTATCACTATGAAATAAAATTTAGAATCCTCAAACTCATAGCCCAATAACATATGATGAATTGATTCATTGACCCATGTAACTTCGACAAAAAGGCTTATAGTCGACATACATCCTCTATTTCAGCTTGATTGACTCTACAGTTCATGGTTTCCTGTTAAAAAATAATCTATCAATAAGTGTTGATTGTTGATTATTCAACATCATTGTTTGGAGATATTTGAAGACAGCTACTGTATTACAAAGTGAGATCAAGTGGAAAGAAAAAAGATCTTAGACCAAAAGATTCATCAACAATCTTGGTTAAGGTATCTGATTCAATCAGATTGAGCTAATACTTTGCCTGATTCTCAATAATCTTAATGATTAAGTTCATTCATATTAAGTATCATTTTTGAATTAATCAAATCTATCAGTTAGATAAAAATAAATCATTGATCATCTGGATAAAATGACTCCTCTTAAGAAATTGGTTAAGATTTGCTGTTTGATTTTTTTTAAAGATCTGATTTTTTTTTAGAATCGTGTAAGACTATAATTAGCTCTTCTCTTTTGTTATCGACTGTCCAACATATATTGCAAAACACTCATTTCAGTAATTACTACTTAGAGATCAACCAGTGCAAATACCTCAATCTGTCAGGAGGTCAATTGCAATCCGAATAGTTCAGTGATAACATTTCTGACTTTAAGGCTGTGGTGATAGGATCGTAAACCGCCTAAGATAATCAGTTTCTGTACGATCAAAGGCAGATATTTCTAATAGGTCCTAAATAACACGAAATCTGGACCCGAGATTTCTTGTCAAATACCTCTAACTACTTAGTATTTTGACAAAGTCCATGCTTATCAAATCAATCGATCTACATATTTCAAATTGTGTTAAAGAACTAGACAAACATGACATTGGTTACTACTCAGTTATCAACAAGTTATAAATATCTTAGTCTTAGAAGAGGTTAGTCTCGTCCTCAATATCTTAGTAATAACATCTCTGGGTGTGAAAAAGTGTGATGTGAGCACAAGTATAACTAAGAGTATATTTTCCTCAAAATTTAAAATACTCTTCTCTTACCCGTAATAACTAACATGAAACTTCAGTAAGTTTGAATGTCGATTGAGTTCAAGTAAACAAAATTAGAAAACTAAGTAAGTCCAAGTTTTGGCTGGATTGATTGAATCATTCATAGTAAATAATACTAGTATTAAAGATTCTCCTTTTTAAAATTGCGTATATTACCACATAATCGGGCTACAAATTTTAAGCCTGGGTAGTGTCTGGTTCTCCTGCAAATGGGATTGAGCTGTACTGCTCGGAATATAAAGTTTAAACTTGGATGGTATATGGTTCTCCTGCGAAACGGGATTGAGCTGTACTGCTCGGGTTAAGCTTAGACAGTGTCTGGCTCTCCTGTTAAACGAGATTGAGCTGTACTGTTTTGGTTGTCACATGAAAGTCTGGATAGTGTCTAGTTCTCTTAGAAACTTATGTAGAATTACCCTAACCCACAAGGGTATATTATATAACTAATTATATGTTTCCACATAGACTCACCCACAATTTCAATCTTTAATAGCCATGAAACTTCATTATTTTATCAATTTCTTTTAACTAGGTAATCACTATTACTATGACTATTACTTTTTTTCCCCAGATATTTCTCTATGATCAAAGTGAATTAAAAGTGTTCCTTTTATAATGAAAACGATAAGAACTAAGGAAATCATGACGTTTCTTCTGTTGACAACAACAACAACAACAAAAAAGTATATCGATTTTTTTTAGTAAACTGACAAATTTTTCCTTTAAAACAAAAAAGGTAAGATTCTTTAACAGGATGTAATAAATACTCCGAATACATAATTTATAATGACTATGGATAAATTAGATCATTTAAGAGTAAAGAACAAAGTGATATTATCATTATAGGAAGACTAAATAGAGAAGAATGGTATATATTGGGAATATAGTGAAATTCTTTCTTATACTAGAACATAGAAAGAAAAAAAAACAGAAAAGAAAGAATCTATTCATTATAAATATCATATTGAATAAATCAGAATGAATAGTCATTAGATGTAATTAGATGTACAATTCATACTACTGATTGAATTAAGAAATAGATTTAATGAGATTATAATTTATGAACGAGTCAATTAGGAGTGTTTGAGGGATTTCAATGTCACAGTGCCAATTTCAATACTTAATGCTATACGTACGATCGGTTCACAGGGAATTTTATACAAAACGTGATAATTGAGCGGTTATAATAAATAAAATGGCAAGACTATAATTTGTTGATGAATCAATATAAGAATAATGGATCTCGGATCCATTAAGCTAAATACAGTATTGGCATTATAGCTGATGTCAGTTCATGATGAAAACCCTATACATAATTCCTGGCTAGAGCAAATTATGACCATCATTGTGGATTGGATAATAAAAGCACCAGTAACACTGGCTGCAGTCAGGTACTACAATATATACGGATGATTGGAGAGAGTACAGACCCCTACATAGGCTTGGTTATGTGCATCTTGTCGTTGTCCACAAGTAGCATTTTATCTAATCAACAATCGGAGTGCACGCAAACAATATTGAAGCTATGTGGTTGAGGCTGAAAGAGATTTTGCGACCTTATCATGGCTCCAAAGGCTGACTATTCTGCAGCCATGTGGATGATTTCCTTTACTACATGCATTGCGATTTTAGAACCTTTGAACCTCTTGCTAACATTGACAAGTTTTTGAACCATGTATAAGAAGTGTATCGGCATTATTTCTTTGGTTTTGTATAATGTATTTTTACTCTATACTGACTGTTTGCTGATTGGTTAGTATTTCGCAAGGTCGTCCATAAATTATAGTCTCGCCACACAATCCCATGTATTCTAAGTTAGAGTAGCCATCCCGGATCCTAACAATCGGGGAAAAATTTAATTTGGACATTACTTGAGAGTCCTGGAATGAAATCAACCTAACGTAGATCGTGTCTTAAATGATTTGAATTTGTGTTCGGAATTGCCGTCACCCATATAAATCCACAGTTGTCATACAACATTAGTGAAATATAGGTAAAATGATTTTATACTGAAAACATGATATGAAAATGTCTTCACAATAGAAAACCTAGAGTCATAGCAGACAGTGACCTCTCCTACACTTAAGCTTATTCATGTTTAATTTTGCCAAATCCTTCAATTAATTTACTTAACAGATAGTGTTATTCGAACAGTAAAAAATTTGTATATCATAATATTATTATCATGTATATAAGATCATGTATGCTTGATCACATGTGACAATCTACTCATATATCCCTCTATCTAAATTACCTGTCAGCTGCTGAAATAGCTTCTGTATTCGCTCTTTCACACGCATTAGCTTTTCTGCTCAAATTTGTTTAGTGTAGTTTAGTGATTTGTGCTATTCAATAATAAACTATGGTAGACACTTCGTGTTGCTGTTTGAATTCATACATCATTGGAATTAATTTAATGATGGTTATCAGGGTGATTGATATACGAAGCTTAAAGAATTACCTTGAATCGAATCTACTATGACTTAGTTATATCATTGATTAACTATTCATTTTCACAAGAACAAAATCTTTCGTATATAACAGAATTTTTATTAATGCAATGAAATAAATAGTGAGTGTTCAGTTGCCCTGATTGATATTTAGTCTAGTGAGTGTATGTACTTGTGAAGGATCAATTAATACAACCTGGAGAGTGGTAATCATTTGAGCACTATATAGAGCTGAGGTTGACTTTTAGCTATAATCTTTTTCACTGATATGTATTAATGTAACTATTTAAACAGATACATTGCGCCAACCTTATGGTTTACTTCTGTTGCCTAAGCTGTTATCAATAGCTTAATGATTGCTTTATGATGACAACATTCAAATACTGGAGCTACTAACAGTAACAATAAAATCATACTAAGCAAAAAGTAGATAAATCATTCAAGGAAAAATAATTCGTTCAGTATTGGTCGGTTGAACGTAATAAGTAAATGTCATGCTTAACCGAAGTTTCGTGTTAACTGATACTCGTCAGCAAGAGGTACATGTAACCATGAAGAAAATGGCACCCCTTGTAAAAATCATAACCCATTGCTGGAGTAAGACGTAATCACAAACAACCGATTCTAGCAACTAATGGACTTATAGATTTAAGATGTTTAAACTAATCGTGTAGATTGGCTGGTCACAGTTAGTGGACAGGAAACCCTGAATCTAGGTTTCGTGATTGATGTTACTCATCAGGAAAGCGTATCTACAGTCTTGAAGGGACTGATACTCAGTGTGTATCATGTTGACTACCTTCTGTTAGCTACGATCAAAACATAGTTCATATAATGTTTAGTCACTTAGACGAATGACTATCTTCCAACTTGTTTGGTAGAATTTGGTGAACATTAATGGGTAGATAAGCATTATACTGGTATACTACTCAGTGATCAATTAGTTGTGAATAATAATCGTCCAGTAAGTAGTGAAAGCATATATTATATAAGAAAGAAAATTTCTGTTGACAGTAACATGAAACTAAACACATATAAATGATTATGTAACAACTATGGTTGGTTCCACGGTTTTTTAACTATTAGGTAAAATTAACTAACTAGCCAGTTATCAAGGACTGGGTATAAATGAACTTCTGCCTTATACTTAACTAGAACTCAGTATTGTGCATAACTTTTGAGTTTTTAAACGAATATGCATGAAGAAATACGTGCAACTTTGTTCACATTTTTGTATATTTATGTAAACCATAAACAATTGTTATGATATATAGTTAATTTAATGTGTTAACTAGTGACTAATTTCAAGATGTAACTCCTGGAGTTCTATCTAGAATCCATGATCAGTGGAGTTAAATCTACTTCGGATGTGAAATAGTTATTCACACCGCAGGTAATGGATGAGGGTTTTTTTTCATTTTTGTGGATTGATTAATGGTCTAGAGGTTAAATGCTTACTCATGAGATCGACGGTTCTGGGTTTCACACTGCTGATGAGTTCCATACTAGGAGGTAACTACCATCCAGTGCCTCAAGGTTGTCAATGGTGGTCTAGTCAAAATCGATTCACTATTTAAATTGTAAAAATTAATTTCATTGTAAAAGCCATGAGGATTTATTGATGATTCAGTTACCTCAAGCCAACGCCTTACAATTATTGAAGACTTTGGAACTAACTTTAAATTTATAGAGTACAATAAATCGTAATGTTCTAAGATTTGAACTAAACCTCACGAATCTGAGGAATAATTATAGCTAAATTGACTTGATGTTGTTTACTTGAATCTTTCCATTGATCTTTAGGACTGCAACTGATCAATCTCTTATTGTCACATGTGAATATTGTGCGGATTGCTCCGATACTGCCTTAATTCACTAGAATTATAAGCTAAGATGGATAGTGACTAAGAGTAGAATCAATTATGCGCATTTCATCCTATTTGGGACTTGTTAGTTGGATATACCTGTATCTGAGAGTTGATGTTCACTCTGGAACTCTAACTCAATACCACTTCATCTCATTGCACAAACAAGTGACTATCAGGAGTCAATAGCTAAGTGGATAACGCGATAACGATTGAAGCTAACGGTACTGGATCTGAGTCCTAAAGTGAACATCAAGTTTAAGATACAAATACATCCAACTAACAAGTCTTAAATAGATCGAAACACACATCTTAAATTCCACTGTTACCCACTATCCATCTTTTCTTATATCTAAATTGTTAATACATCAAAATATTAACCACTTACATAATTTTAACTTTGTTTTACCTTCAACATTAACAGAATACTTTCAATTATACTGATGAAATTTAATAAAATCCCATATTATCACATAATGCAAAGTGATAATTCATACTTGACCAGTCTAAATGATTGTTCACATAACTATTATTATTGTGGGTCATGTAAGATGGATTATTCATTTCTCGTTTGAATAGTGTTCCTATTTAATTTGAAACGAAATCTAAAATAGATCGGATAAGAAGAAAAAAAAACTGTAATGAGTATAAGAAAGGATACTATTTATCCACTGGTAACTTATTCAGATTGTTGTTAGTTACTGTAAATAAACAAATATCTCTTACACTTATCATTTCTTAATCTTATACTCATACACTTAACATGAAAGCACTACGACTACTACTTCTGCTTCTCCAGGTCTTTTTCTTTCTTTTCTTTCTTTCTTCTCTTTTTCTTTTTTTCCTTTCTTTTTTCTTCAATGAAACAAATTGCCAAATTTGTGTTTAACTAATCAATTCAAATATAAATAAAGAGTAATTTATATTTAAGGAACATTTCATACGAGATTAACTACTTGATTCAAACCTTTCATCAATATTAGAGGTAAGTTGAAAGTTAAGCAAACACACACACACACACATACACATGTACATACATACACATGCACATATACACAATTAGAAAGAAGAAATAAGAATCGACAAAACTTATCTGAATATATATTTCTCCTTTACGAGATTCACCACTTCTTCATTATCAGCTGTATCCTCTTGAAAATGTCCTACATTCATCAAATGATGATATTTTAGATAAATGTGTAGATAAACGCTTTAGGGAGTTTCTTCTTCTTCTTCTCTATTACTAGTATTATTATTATTAGTAGTAGTGTTATTAGTAGTAGTATTAGTAGTAGTAGTTTGGTTGTAAGAACGAAATAATAATAAAAAATAAAATAAGATTTCAGTCTATAGTGTACAGTTTTTATTGAAAAAAAATTTTAGGGATAGATGTGCATAGTAGACACACAGTAACTAAACAAATAAAATAAACAGGTTAGTTATTGTTACTAATCCCATTCTCACTAAAACTATCATTACCTATTATGATTATCATTTTGATGAGATAAATTTCTCCTTAGGGCATGTATAAATAAATGATAAACGAAGGAGAAATAACAAGGAAGGAAGGAAGGAAGCAAGGCTAAGAAGCCGATTTTGCGGTATATATATATATATATACGTGCACAACCTAAGCATTAAAACAAACTTGTTATAAGTTAAACTAAATATTTTATAGATGAATGATTCAATTGTCTAGTGATGTATGTATCAATGGAAATTTGTGGATGGATGATTTAATAATTAGACTTGAATAAAAACCAAGAGAGAGAGAGAGAGAGAGTAACTGTAATCACTACTACTTACCTACTTATCATTGACCTAATTGCGTTTCAATTTTCAATATGTATATCACGTAGTCAACTACAGTCTTATGTTTTTCCACTTAACTGGAGACAGCAACAATATTCACATACTAATGCATACGTACACACACACATACACACATACACACAGGACTAAGATGTAATAAAATAACGCAACTATAATTAAATTCTTCATCAAAACGAAGACCAAAAAGGATATTTAGAAAGTAGCATTAGTAATTCATATTAACATAAATAGCATAAGTAATAATAGTGTGACTAGTACTGATCATTATTAACAGGAATAACCACTCAAATATAATGACAATATGATGAGTTATTGGGTTGTTTGTTTTTTTTTGCCTCTGTCTTTCTTTCTTTCCTTCATAAAAGCATATGCTGATAAATTCAAGGCAAAGCAAAACCTGATAATAAAGGGAACGAAAAACATAGAGAGTAAGAAAAAAATTCATAAAAATATATGAGTTTTCTTTCTCTTTGCCTTAAATTTCTTTCTTTCTCTTTACTTTCATTATTCACTACAGAAAGAGAAAGAGAAAGAGAGAGAGAGAGAGAGGATCAGACAAATTACTGAAGCATGAACGAATGAATGAATGAATTCCGGTGATTGAGAATATACGGACATTGTTAGAAGTGAAAAAAGAAATTATCTCAGTTACTTATATTAAAAGTTAAAAGAAGAAGGAAGCAGAAGAAGAAGAAAGAACGAACAGATGAACAACGACAATAAAAAAAAATTAACAACTTGAGAACAAAGACAATGATTATAACTATTATGAATGGTTAAGAATAAAGGAAATGAGTTTTCTTTTCTTAAAACAAAGATAGTTATTTATAATGAATTTTCCTTTAACACTCAATGGGTATTAAGTACACTATTGTGTCCTATTATCTGAATCCAATTTCATCGTATATTGATTGCTATCGAAATATATATATATATATATATATATATATATATATATATATATATATATATATATATATATCGCTGGGTGACGATCAGTGTCATGTGTGTCAGGTCCTTCTTGATGCAGATCGAATGCTATCGACTATGTTGCAATGTGGCCACTAGTCTAGGTGACTCGACATTGCATACACTATGTTGATATAGGATGGTGGTTGGAGGTAGTTAACAGGAAACCCCGGACCCGGGTTTCGTGCTGCTTGGCACTCGTCAGCAAGGTGTACCTCTGATATTGGGGGAACTGGTACTCCGTGACGGATTCAATCCTGTGCCGCCCAGCTTCACAATCAGAGACGTTACCACTGAGTTATCCGGGCCGCGACCGACCTCCTGTAGGACTGAGATGTAATCACAATTGATTGATTACTGGGTTTCTTCAATCGTCGCATTAGTGAATAACTGAATTAAAGAATGTCGAATACGAGAATGGATTTTTGAATACATATATTTCGTGCAATCGTTGATAGGGACAGACTATCAGAGAATCGTAAGAAAGGAACCGACTCGCGGTTGAGAAGGCATATATGTCAACTTCATTTAACCAAGTGTGAATCGATATTTATAGTCGAACAAAAATAAGTTACAGACATGTGGTGAGTAACGTAAGAGATAAGCAACATACTATCATATAAAAAACAGTCAGGATTAATAAGCGAATAAGTGACAAGGTAGAAATGTGGTTTCAGAAGAATCAATAGATTGATTTGTCCAGAAGTTAGAATAACCTATGCGGGTTTGAAATAGTACCAGTTCTTACAGCAACACCAATTCATACTATAAGTAAAGTTAGATATTCTCAATCAAATAATTAAGGTTTTCTCATTATTTTTTCTCGTTAATTCGTTCATCACCAAGACTGCATCTCAACATGGAAGTTTTCGAAAAAGAAAAATTAGGATCAATCAAATAAATGATCTCAGATCAATTAAGGTTACGATCAAAGCAAAATTATATGATCGGTTATTTATTATAAATCCTTAAGTGGGATTGATTGACATTTTGCAAATGGTGTATTTACTGTGATTCTTAGATTTTACTAAGTGATCATGTAATTTCGTATTTAAAAACATTCGATTGTCCCCACTTGTGTTCTCGTTCACTGCACAATGACTCTATTTTAAGTAGTAACAATTGATATACTTTAGAATATTATTATTTATTTATTTGAACACATAGGTATTGGTACATGGGGGTACCAGATACACTTACACAACACAAATTTCATTTAATTTGTGTGGGGGCTGTGATACTGTCCGGGTTCCCAAACCGAAGCAGGTGGTTTTCTTAGGGGGCCACACCCGAAGCATTCGACCCAAAGATCTGATCCATAAGGTAGTGGAGCATCGTGAGGATATTCGGTCTTATGGTAACCTGTGACCAACAATTGTTTCATACGCCATTTGTTCCCTCAGGATTCTGGAGCCATTGTTTTGGAATCAGGGTTTTACAACTTACCCTGGTGGACTTTCCATGCACATCAACCCGATTAAATCGCCGGACATTCGCTTTTCGTCCTCTCAATTTCGTAAACAACACCCCCGCCACGAGAAGGCATTGAGAAGGACTTCCCTAACAAAGTCTATATATGCGTGACTATGTGAGAGCGTTTTGAGAGGGAGAGCAGACTCTCCCCACTCTTGGTCGATACAGGGCATTTGAGGGTATATACTTTAGATAAATAACATTTTTCACATTTTAGTATCTATAAACAAAAATCTATGGATACAAAGTAACTGTTCACTTTATTCTAAACATCTGTTCTTCATCAATATTCTTTACTGATAATAGAATTTAGTTATCATATTTGAAGTAGATAAAAATTCTTTGTTTTTGGTTTTTCCAAAAAAAGAGGGTATCATTAGTTAAGTGATTAATCTTCTGATTGAACGCTAGATTCAGTTTTTCTTAAGCTCTTCTAATAACCTTAGGCTAAATTTGCACAACACGAGAGAAAAAAAAAGGAGTGAAATGTGGGAAGAATACTTAACTCTAAGGTTAGTTTATGTACAAAAAATCGAGGGTATTTATAACATTTCAAATAGCCTTAGTCTTCAGGAAAGTTTTGAAACTCTACTAAGCATACTAGCAGAATATGGTAATCACCCGATCAACACGTGACTCTTCATTGTCTAGTTGTTTTCGAGATATTTATATTCAAAGCTAATTGGATAAAATGTTTCTTAGGGTTTTCAGAGCTTCTTAGGGCTTTTTTTTCGAGGAATATTCTAGGTCTACTCAACAGTAATTGATATTACTTACTTACTTACTTACTTACTTACTAACTTACGCCTGCTACTCCTCGTGAAGGAGCATAGGCCGCTCACCAGCATTCTCCATCCAACCCTGTCCTGGGCAATCCTTTCTAGCTCCGTCCAGTTGTAATTCATCGTTTTCATATCGGCTTCTATTATCCGACGCAATGTGTTCTTTGGCCTTCCTCTTTTTCGCTTCCCTTCAGGATTCCAAGTTAGGGCTGAGTGGATAACGCGATGGCGTTTGAAACGAATGGTACTGGGTTCGAGTCCCAAAGTGAACATCAACTCTGAGATGCAGGTACATCCAGCTGACGAGTCCCAAATAGGACGAAACGCGCGTCCTAGATTTCACTGCTAGTAATTGATATAATATAGTTCAAATCAGTTGTTGATACAAAATAGTTTAATTAAAAATGAGAAATAACTATAACATTAAACAATACTGAATTAAAATTATGATCTAATAAGCATTACTTCTATCTAACCATTCAATCAGTAGGTTATCAAAATTGGTAGGATAGAGATTGTTTTTAGTTTTCGTCTTATTCTAGTGGAATCGACAATTACTTACTTACTTACTTACTTACTTACTTACTTACTTACTTACTTACTCACTTACTTACTTACTTACTTACTTACTTACTTACTTACTTACTTACTTACTTACTTACTTACTTACTTACTTACTTACTTACTTACTTACTTACTTACTTACTTACTTACTTACTTACTTACTTACTTACTTACTTACTTACTTACTTACTTACTTACTTACTTACTTACTTACTTACTTACTTACTTACTTACTTACTTACTTACTTACTTACTTACTTACTTACTTACGCCTGTTACTCCTCGTGACGGAACATAGGCCGCTCACCAGCATTTGCCATCCAACCCTGTCCTGGGCAATCCTTTCCAGCTCCTTCCAGTTGTTATTCATACTTTCCATATCTGCTTTTACTTCCCGACGTAATGTGTTCATTGGCCTTCCTCTTTTCCGCTTCCCTTCAGGATTCCAAGTTAGGGCTTTCCTCGTTATGCAATTTGATGATTTGCGTATAGTATGTCCTATTCATTTCTTTTTCAGCTGGAAGCTGGTTTGTTCTCTCCCAGAGAAGGCTGTAGCTGATGGTATCCGGCCAATGGATGTTGAGTATCCTGCGTAGACAACTATTTATATATACTTGTACATGTTTGATGATGGTTGTAGTAGTTCTCGAAGTTTCAGCTCCGTACAGTAGAACTGACTGTCTTGACGTTCGTATTGAAGATCCTTATTTTGATATTGGTTGACAGACAGTTGTTTTGATCCCCATATGTTTTCCAATTGTTTTGGTAATTCTCGTCTTTACGTCTGCATCCGATCCTCCTTGTTCATCGATGATCTATTAATCTTTGTAAAAGTCATAGTGATTAAAGTATCATTCACTTCAAGATTAGTTTTTTTCTTACAACTGATTAATCACTAGGTGGCCACCAGTCTAGGTGACTCGACATTGCGTGCACTAATTTTGAGATAGGATGGTAATTGAAGATAGTCAACAAGAAACCATAGATCTAGGTTTCGTACTACTTGCACTTGTCAATAAGGTATATCTGTAGTATGTAACACCAGGCAAAAGTGGAAAACCTGGTAACGGAAGGTTAGTAAGATCAAGTTGGAGAAAACAGAAAGAGAAATACAAAGGAATTTTGAATTGAAAGAATCATACAGAATATGAAGGACAATTAATGGAAGATTTGTAAATGAAGTATTTAATTTATGGTACTCATATTAATTAATAGACTGATTGTTACCACTTTAGTGTCCGTTCATTATACTACTATCATTGTTGTTCGCAAATAATTCGGAAATATAATCAGACAGCTAAAAAGTGTATTTGTTGAAGCAATTTATTGGATTATAAATAATCTAAATTGTAAAACTATTTTCATAATAATCAATCATAAAAGTCAAAAAAGGAATTGGATCAAATATATGATGATCTTTCATCATCAATTCTATCAAAGATTCTGATCAAACAAGTAAGGTTTTTCTTATAAAGTGATCCTATAATTGCAAAATATGAGTAAATTATCAACAAACCTCAATCCTTGAAGTCGTTGTAGAGTTGCACACTTTCTGAGATAAGTAAATAAACATTACAATTAAATAAAGACTCCATGAACCTACAACACTGGAATTAACTCATTAAGATATTAAGAAGTGGTAATTAGAGCACGAAATATGCTGAATTTAAATTTTTGTAAATATTTATGAATGTCATACAAAAAGACTAGGTTTGATATATTATATGCTAAAAATGATTGAAATGAGATAAACTACTGAATATTGAAAAGTAGTGTAATGTAATACACAAAATTAGCAGATAAGATAAAAATCAAAATCACAGGTACAGACCAATTTAGCACTGATTCTATTTCTTATTTAAACAGAATAAACGCTGTGATATCAATATGAAATATTATGAGAACAAATAAATGCAGATTAATGGTAAAGCTCACCAGTTTCAACTATATTAATTTAATATGAGTTAAATATATGTAATAATTTCATGATAGAATCTTTCACATAACGTTAAAATTACAAAAGCGTTTAACCTTACGATTGAGATACGTACGAAACCGAAGTTCATCAAATGACGATTAGTTTGGAAAGAGACTCGTTATTAAGAAAGAGACATAAAATATTTACAAACCTCAACTTGTGAGGTACCTGTGGTAAGAAAACAGGCTTCTTGCAATAATAATAACAATAATAATAATAATAATAATAATAATAATAATAATAATAATAATAATAATAAAGAATACTTATGACATACAATAGTCCAAATGACAGCTGATAGCTGTGTCTAATCTTAATAACAGTTCATTAGCAATGTGTTCTTCGACCTTCCTCTTTTCTGATTCCCTTCTGGATTCCAAGTTAGAGCTTACCTCGAGATACACTTTCACCATTTCTGTAATGTATGTCCTACCCACTTCCAACGTCTTTTCCTAATTTCCTCTTCAGTTAGAAGCTGGTTTGTTCTCTCCCACCGTACACTGTTACGGATAGTATCCGGTGAACGGATATTGAGTTTCTTGAGTAGACAACTGTTTATAAATATGAATAGAGCATGAACAAACATTGATGCAGAATAGTATGAATTCATATTATTTCGAGGTTTCTCGTCAGCTGCTTACAAACCAAAATTGTGATAGAATTTTTACATGGAGATAGTGTGAAAACAATTTACACTCATTTATGTCAATTGACATAAAAAGAAAAAAAATAGAGTAAGCAACCTTCTCTGATACCTGCAATCACTTGGAATGCATCTGTCAGATGTCTTTCATGCACCACTTTGCACTGTAGTCCGTCGTATGAATTCCGTATGACGTTGACGATCTTCTCGGGTACACCATAGTGTCAAAGAAGTTTTCATAAAGTCTTACTACCCACATTACCAAATCCCTCCTCATAGTCAAGGAAATTGATGTATAGTGACGTGTTTCATTCAGTTGATTGTTGTAAGATGATCCATAGGGTAGCGATTTGGTCAGTGCACGATCAATCCATACGGAATCTGTCCTGTTGATCTCGAAGTTGGACATCTACTGAGTGTTTCATTCGGTTTGACAACACTGTTGAGACCTTTTCCTGATACTGAAGTAGTGGGATGCCTCTGTAGTTCTCACATTTGCTCAGATCTTCCTTTGGCATCTTGATGGGGTATCCTTCTTTCCAGTCTATCTGTCGATATTTATTCATTCTCCCAAATCTTCCTGAATAGAGTGTGTGTTGTAACTTGTGACCGCCGATTAGAGTGCAGTGAATTATCGATCGGACCAAGGAAGCGTAAAACAAGTGCGAGCAGCCTAGAGTCCTTATTGGCCCTGCTTTCCGTCTAGCTCACCCAGTTAAGTCCAGAACACCAGGCTCAGCCTCTGCGACACGAACCGTATATTTCAAACATACTGAGTTTATATACAAACCAAATAGACCACATCGTCTCATAAAATAGAAAATAACATTTGTACAAGAATTAGCCAAATGTGGCTCTGAATATGGGAGGCAGTGACTAATAGACAGGGCATAATTCAAGAATGGTAAAACGTATAATAATGGTTCACAGGTCGAAATAAAGCTCATAATAAGAGGGGCATGAATATGAACAGTTTAGTTATTTAACAATTATACGATAAAAATGTACTCATAGTATTGATCCATAAAAGGATCCCAAAGTCACCATTCATTATGTTTGTCGGGATCTGCACATGTTTGAAGCTACTTCTATGTCCGACTTTAGTGCTTCTGCTGGCATATTGTCAGGTCCCATTTCTTTTCAACCTTTCTTTTGTCTGATAGCCATCCTGATTCCTTGGATCGTTGGTGGAGTGACATCTATAGGGGGGTATGTATGTGCTGCTTCGAAATCCGTTAGATTCAATGGAGCTGATCTATTCAAGATTCCCTAGAAGTATTCTACCCATCTGTTCATCTGTTCTTGAATCTCAGTCTTTGTCTTGCCTTTTTTTCCTTAACCAGTCTCTCCGGTCTACTATATTTCACTGCTAGTTTTTTCGTTGTGTCATAAAGCTGTTTTATATTTCCTTCTCTTGCAGCTTTTTCCGCTGTCGTTGCTAGCTCTTCCACATATTTCTGTTTGCCGGCTCTGATTCTCCTCTTCACTTGCTTGTTTGCTTCTGTGTATTCATCTTGTGCCTTGACTTTCTGTCCCCTTGTTCGACTGTTGTTAATTGCTGTCTTTTTTTCCTTTCATCGATCTTTCCCAGAGTTTCCATAGAAATCCATCCCTTATGATGATGTCTCTTGTGGCCTAGAACCTCCTGACACGTTAATGTTAATGCTTCTTTAATCCCTTTCCATTTGTCCTCAATCTTAATTCCGTCTCTTCTAGTAGATCCTGTAAGGTTTTTAACGTGTTGTTGAGAGTTATCTTGAATTCGTTGTGTTTGTTAGTATGTCGAAAGAAGGCTGTGTTGAACCTTTTCACTGATGCTTGTCCAGTTGTCCACTGTTTCTTTAGCTTCAGTCTCGTTTCGGCAACCACCAGGTGGTGATCTGAAGCTATGTAAGCACCTATCTTGATTCGCATGTCTTTGGCCTTATGAATTTTTTAGTGATACAAATATGATGTGTCTGGTTATCCGTGATGTGATTAGGTGAGACTCACATAGTTAGCTTTATGTATTCGTTTGTGTGATGAAGGAATATTGTAACACCTATAACCATTTTGTTTAATGCACATAAATTTGTAAATCTGCAATCGTTCTCGTTCCTTTCTTCCAGTTAGTCCATGTTGTGCCATAACATCTTCTATCCAGTGTTGTCCATTCCGACATTGGAATTTGGGTCTCCCATCAGGATGGTCAGGTCGTTTTTTGAACACATCACTACGATTTATTGCAGCCTCCCATAAAACTGGTCTCCACCATCTTCGTTGATATCATTGGTTGACGTAAAACACTGGAATTTTACATCCTGGACTAACTATTCTTAAACAATCATTGAAAATTAGGAGGCACAAAGTATCTGTTTTGTCCCAGTACAGATTTAAAGTTATTGTTTAGTTACACTAAACAGCATATTACTCTATCACAATTGATCGATCACTGGGTGATGATCAATGTCATGTGTGTCAAGTCCTTATTTAGTACAGATCGAATGCTATCGATCATGTTGCAATGTTGCCACTAGTCTAGGTGACTCGACACTGCGGGCACTATATATTGAGATTAGATGGTGGTTGGAGGTAGTCGACAGGAAACCCTGAACCCGGAGTCCAATCCGCCAGGGAGCACCAGTTCCCTCAAAATTAAAGGTACACCTTGCTGACGAGTGCCAAGTAGCACGAAACCCGGGTTCAGGGTTCCCTGTTGACCACCTCCAACCACCATCTAATCACAGCATATTACTCTATATTACATAATATATTCCTTTGTGCATGTTAGCTGGTGCTTTACTCCTTTCAATGTAAGTTCAAATCATCAAGTTTAAATTCATCAATAACTATTATTGCCTTTCTTGTTAGATATAAAAATTTTGTATTATTTCTATCAGTTAAAATTGAATTTAACAAACCATAAATAAAATGTGAAGTGTCTTTAGTGCTATAAGGTGAAGGTATTTCTTAGAAGTTTTTAAAGTATTGATTTGAAGACACATTTTTTTAAATGTGCTGATGGTAACTAAGATAAACTGATATCGATTGAAACACATTTCAAGAGGGGGGGGGGAACTAAATGAAGCATCTATATGTAACGCATATTTATGCTTTATGATCCTATGATCTGTTAGAGAATATAAAAAAGTGGATTTTCTTTTCTTAAATTGGCGTGTATTATAGTTTACTTCAGAGAAATACTATTAACTGTCTTCAAATGGTAATAATAAATCTCCAGTGATCAAACTTGGTCGTTGGATAGAGTGGGTTCACCTAAAAAAGATGAGAAATACTTATTTTGAATCAATGGACTAACTATAATCCAAAAATGAATGACATATAGAATCTATTTTAGTCACTGGGTAGATTAAATGGTGAGACTATAATTTATAGACGCCTATCGGGCGACTCCCGAGTGACCTTGAGAGTGTTCACGTAATAACTAGGACCAAATGAGGGTTATAAACCTGTTCATCTACAACTGATAGTTACTGTTAGGAATTAAATTTAGGGTTTTCATCACGAACTGATATCAGCTATAATGCCAAAACTTTATTTAGCCAAAAGGATGGGTGAATTTCGCGCCAAAATCGAAGACCTGTTATCTTATACGTGATCGGTCCTTTTATTTCTATGTGATCCTTTCCCTTTCTCATTTTATTGTTAATCTTTAAATCATTTACTACTTTATCTATGTTGTAATTCCTTCTATTATATTCGAACGAAGAATAAGTGAATAGTAACTGCTAGGATCAATTCATAGACTGTCATTATATTTTCTTTATTGCATAACTATTAAGTAACTATATTATATGTATATTCATATTCCTTTTATGATAAGCTTTCATCTGACCTATAAGCTACTATTATACGATGTACTAATGACAAGTTATTCTCAATCTATTATTTACAGTACCCCACACTCACAGTCATATTTTGGTTTGATATTGTATAATTATTATTGCCTATTTTATGGTATGATGTGGTCTGGTTTGTGTGTATATAGACCAAGTATGTCTAAAATACATGATTCATACAGTGGGAGCTGGACTCAGACGAACAGGTCTAGATGAGAAGAACCAATAAAGACTCAGAGTTGATTCTAGGCTGCTCGTAGCGGTTAATGTGTCATTGGTTTAGCACAAGGCTAAAGTCGTATAAGCCGGTGTTCTGATTGACGATCTTGTCACGTAATAAATGACGGGCTATAGGACAAAACACTTACATTTTACATAACCTTTAACATTTTATTGGACTCTTAACAGTTGTTAAGTTATGTAAACCAATTTTAACTTATGTCTATTACAGTTTTGTTTCATGGCCATTTAAATTGTGCACACTAATATTTTTCTTTTGTGCTAATTAAATAGTTAGAAGCTTCAAACCCGGTTTGAATTGTCTGTTACTGTTTGCTTCTGAATGCTGTCTTTCTAACTCCATTAGTTATCTGGAATATATGTTTTGAGAAACTTGAACAGCTAACTCTTGGTTATTCTCTATCTAGTTCAAAGTGATATGACGGTTCGATTCACTAAACGTTGCAAAGTAATATAAAACGATGGCTTCTGGAGTCAGATTGAAACCTTAAAGTTCAGTGTTCTGTCTAAACAGTCTCATTTCGTCAGGCAGTTGTCGCCTGCCGTTATATAACGCCATTACCCTGGAGTAAACTTTAAGCTTGTAACTTTCAGCTTTCTCAAACCAATGTAGATTCCACAACAAAGTGAACTGTTGAAGATTGATGTTAATTTTATCCTAGAAAATGATCAGGGAAAAATATCGAACGATGCTAGATTTAAACATGGTTATTACCCCATTCAAAAGCGCATCAAAACACATAACCTGTACTTTCCATTTGCTAACAAAAGTTATCTGTTATTTCCGGTAGCCGATAACACAAATTACTTCAACTGAAAATTACGGACTAATGGTTGTCAGATCATCAGTCTTAAGATATCGTATTTAATGTGAAGCCAGGAAAATCCTATTGGATTTCTTATGAGGTCGTAGGTGTATACATCTAAAGGTTTCTTAACTGGCACAAAACATTTGTCTAGTTCTTTCTGATTTCCAAACGTATACCACCTCATCTCTAGTATCTGAAGAGTCACATGGGCTTCAGATTACTATGCATAAAGTCTTCTGACAGATTGGACACAAACAAAAGGATTTCCATTCACAACTTTCTACTGATTAACTCTAAACATTTAAACTACATCTCATTGTCATAATACTTATCTGATTAGTTATTTTCAGTTATTTGGTTATCAGATTTCAATATTCAAATTAGAGAATTGATCCTCCAAATCTTGATTTAATCCCTATCATAAGACAAAATTACTTATCAATGTTTATAATTAAAACTGGCACCTATTATTATATGATATTCAACTAAGACAGTATACTTTTTCGAATAACTTATCAAGGAAACTGAAGTTACAAGGGTGATATGTCTTGTCAATTGAACGCTATACTTGTTCCTAAGCTATTCCGGTAACCCGCAGTCTAGAGCTACACAGCGACTTGAACACCAGAGAGAAGACACAAGTATGAGAGAAAATACTTTATCCCAAAGTTCATTTTTGTACAGAAAATCAAGGGTATTTATAGATGTTGGCGTCTGTTAAATCAACATCATATTTCAGCCAATCCGTTAACGACATATTATGCTACCGATGAATGGTAGCACGCCACGTTGGAGTTCTAGAACGTTCCATCACACTCTGATTGGCTAGGGCTCTTCGGCTCCTTTTGGACCTCTGGGGGCTCCGTTGAAGTTCTCCGGAAGCCGACCCAACAAAGGGAATCTATGATTTGACACTGTTACAAATTATATCAGTGATCAGTATGTACGCATACAAGTTAATTATTTTCGTGGTGTATACTGTTTATACTGACAGATATAAGTAATTAGAAATGGAATATCTGCCAGCAAAAAATTGGATTGTAGATTAAAGAAAGGGAAACAGAGAGAAGTTGGGGTAACAACAGAATTGGAAGAATCACAAAGTATGTAAAAGACAATTGATAGAAGATGTGCAAATCAGTCAGTAACAACGTAGAACTTCGTACGTATGTACATCAGTTCGAGTTGCCACACCACATTAGCACACAGATACAACTGTCGATCCAAATCACATAGTGGTATAGGTAGTAAAAGTATAAGCAGTAATCGGAAAGATTAGGGTTTTAAGATGTTATTCAACGAGCACAGTTCAGTGAAATAAATTTGGGAAGAGACAAAAAGGAAACATGAAGAATTCAGAAGATTAGAATTTGAGAGAACACAAAGAATGGACGCATCTGCACCATTGCAAACGATTTTGAGTCATGTTATTCAAGGTCTCTAACCATCGGTTGCTATCGTCTCGCGGATCCCAACCAGGTAGTCTGCACCTACTAACATGGCTCAGTACACTTGTCAGTGACTTCATGGATTTGTGCCATGTTTTGGTTTGGCCGCCCCTAGCTTTCTTGCAACCTACTCCTACACCATAAAACATAGCACGTCGGTGGTTGGGCATACGTAACACGTGTTCCAGCCACCTCAACTGATAAAGTTTCACTATGGCATTACTGCGTCAAATAGTTAATTGGTTTCCCCCACCTGAGTTCTCTTTTACTACATTTTAAGCTATCCGAATAAAAATATTCAAACGTGTCTGGGATGAAATAATTTTCATCAGTAGCATTGGTTGCTTGCCACGCTACATCCCAAAAAATTATTGGTTTTCACAGACTTTGTACAATGAACTGATCTCAGTTAGACCAAAACTGAAAACTTGGAAGTTGGGAAATCCCATACCAAAACGAAACAGTTGTTCATTGTTCCACAGTTTTCATTGATGGTCTACCTAAGAGTAGTTTGTGGTATCAAGTCTATAGAAATTCTGTGATCTCCCAAAAAACCCTACACTGATAAGAATCATCAATGAAGGATTGATTGTTTTACACTACTACAAAATATGTCAATGTTATTTACAATTGGTCGATCAGTGGGAAGAGACCAATGTCATATCCTTTGTGTAGGTTGATTTCTATCGGCCAAGTTGCAATGTAGCCATTGGTCTAGGTGACTCGACATCTCGTGTGTTATGCTGAGATATAAGGTGGTAGTTGAATGTAGTCGACAAGAAACCCTGGACCTACGTTTCGTACTATTTGGCACTTGTGAGCAAGGTATACCTGTAATATCGAAGGGACAGGTGCTACCTGAAGGATTTGATCGCGTGTTACTCCGCTTTATGGTCAGAGAAGTTACCACAGGCCTATATGTTCGTGTTAATTATGACTTCATAATCAATGATCACATAAAACTGTTAACGGAATTATAAACCTATTAAGATTCCACTGACAATGACGTAGAAATAAATAAAAAATTGTTCGTTTTTTTCATTCCATCTACGATCAATTGATAATTTGAATGAATGAATTAATAAGGTTTATCACTGTTTTACCATAAATATGTTAAAATGACAATTCAAAAAGTCGGAATATGTAACTGATATACCGAATGTCCTGGTATGACCGAGGGTAGGGAGAGTCCGCCCATTCAAGATGCCTTCGCTCTTCAGAAGTTTTGTTTTCGAAATTGAGGACGAAAAGCGAATGTCCGACTCTTAAACCGGGCGGGTAGGTACAAACGATCCAATTAGGGGAGCTGGAAAACTCTGACTTCAAACCACTGGTACACATGGGCTCCAGGATCCTAAGGGAACAAATGGCGTATGAACCAATTGTTGGCCACCGGCTAACATGGAACCGCACCTCCTGACGTTGTACCATTACTTTGTGAACTAGACATATTGGTCAAAACCCCGGGTTGCGGCCGCCCAAGAAAACCACCTGCTTTGATTTGGGCAGTATCCCATCTGTTATACAAATTTTGTTTCGAGAATAAAAAATCTGATGCTCCTTTATGTCAAGATTTATGCGTTGAAGATGTTGGAGACGATAGATCCCAAAAACTCATATTTTGTAATTTTATCTTAGCGATTAACTTATCGATTAAATGTTTAAACATTTGTATGGGGGTCAATTGATGAACTTATCGATTAAATGCGCAAATAGGTCAATTGATGAACTATCGATTAAATGTTTAAATAGCGGTCAATTGACGAACTTATTGATTAATGTTTAAAAATTTTCCATGACAATATCGATCATAAATATTTGTATAAATACGCTTGATTTGTGTGCTTGACCTGCTGGTATCTGCTGGTTGCCTGTAGAATACACTTCCACGTCTTACCAAGACTTCGTGATCGAGTTGGCTGAGTCGGGGACAACGGACCAGAATAGCCTATTGAGTCTCTGAATCCTGATCCTTCGTTCCGTTCCGAATCAGTAGTAGCATTCAAGCTTAACAAACCTGACAGAAGAAAATAATAAAAGTAGCTAATGTACCAAGTTTAAGTTAGCATTACGTGGTCAAAGGTAATCGTCAGGAGACCCTGGATCTATGTATCCTGCTACCTGATACTCTTCAGTAATGTGTACCTGCAGTTTCGAAGTTAATGATGCACCCTAAGAAATTAGAACTCATATCAACTGGTTCCACAACCCGAGGTATCAGTTGCCCCAAGATTGAAGAAAGCTCTTGTCCACAAGGGAGAAACTTACGTACAGAGTTTCCTGAAGACTACCTCCAACCAAATAACATCAAAATAGTACATGTGATGCCATGTCACTTAGATTATCGATCACATTGCAACCTGATCCATAGAACCCGGTTAATATTAAGGACCAGGCAAGCATAATATTGATCACTATATAGTGATCAACCTACACAAACAAAAGTATTCTTCCTTTAGTCAAGGGATTGTTATTATTTTATAGATATCTAAATTCAAATAACTGGAAACGGGTTCCAAGACGACGGGCTATTGGGAGGAAGCCAGATGTTTTAACCCATCTAATGGCAATTGCTAATAGACAAGTCAGTGGGAATTCGTATTCAATGAGTTTCAAGTCAATTCCAATTAAATTTAGTAATCTAGCTGTGTACATTTAAACGTATATATGTAAATAAAACTATGGAAATGAAGAATACGTAACCATCCAGTAAAAAAAATCACCAGTTTTGTAGTTATTACTACAAATCAACCGAATTAAGATGAGAACATTCCACTTGCATGTAATGCCCTTCTAAAAGTATAGATTAATCAGCTGATTGACCATAAATCTACTTTATATATATAAGGGACATCTTAAAATTAGTTAACAACCAGACAGAAAATATCATGGTGTCTAAGTTTTAATCAATCAGTTCTAAAGCATAACTATCAGGCTAAGTAATACCGTGCCGTGGAAACCAAATGCAAATAAATTTCTATTAACATAAGTTTCGATACTGTTTTTATCATTAAAACCTAGTTCTACTTCGAACGTTCAAACTTCTGTCATGAAACTTCGTAAATCTTAGTTATGTCCCTGACTATAATACTAAGTGATGTGAATTTGTATCTCTGACGAAGTATTAGATCACTTAAGGTTATAAACACGTGAGGAGTATCGACAGTAGCAACTCGCACATTAAGACTTTAATCCAACTTAATAATTAGTTACACTTTCGAATATTATGCTTTAAGATAATCTAATGTGAATGTATTCAGTAGCTGTCAATTCATGTACCCTTAGTTTTACCATATAAAGTATGAAGGTGTTATGTCCCTATAAACATAATGAATGGTAACTTTTGGGATCCTTTTATGGACAAATACTATGAGTACATTTTTATCGTATAATTGTTAAATAACTAAACTATTCATATTCATGCCCCTCTTATTATGAGCTTTATTTTGACCTATGAACTATTAGTACACGACTTACAATTCTTGAGTTATACCCCGTCTATTAATTACAGTCTCCCACAGTCACATTTGGCCTAATCTTGTACAAATGTTGTTTCCTATTTTATGGTACGATGCGTTCTATTTGGTTTGTATATAAATCCAGTATATTTGAAATACACGATTCGTGTCGCAGAGTCTGAGATTGGTGTTCTAGACTTAACTGACTGGGCTACGCAGGAAGCACGGTCGATAAATACTTTAGACTGCTCACACGGGTTTGATGCATCATTGATCCGATCGATAATTCGGTGCTCTCTAATTGGCGATATCATTACGTTATACATTCGCATGATACTCAGGCCACAAGTTATAACAGAAGACGATTTTTAAGCCACAATATAAACACAGATTTAACACTACCCTTGAAATGATTAGTTTCATTATGAAAGAAATTCTCTATATTACAAAGAAATACAACAATGAAAATGTGATCTATTAACTTATGACTTAATGTTAATTGCTAAAAATCTGTTATGTAAATATTATACATGCTTTTTCTAACAAGTTTAACTTTAGAAATGTATTACCGATCAATAACCAAATACCATATGAATAATATTCTTATTATCAAATTATGAAGAGAACAAAATCTCATGAACTCATTTACTAAATTAAATTTCTGGTTAGCGATTTTTTAGTGAATTAGTTTTCTACGGGATAGGGTCGCTAACCCCATGCCTAACCCTTCTCATTTATCCGGGCTTTGGACCGGCAGTAGCTACCGGAGGGACTCCAGGCGGAGATACTAAATTAAATGCCTAGTATCAATTACAATCAGATCAGTTTTTAATATCAGTAAAATTTAGTAATGTAATTCATACAACGAGCATATTTGTATAGTCAGCTTTGAAGTATGCTAATTTGTATGATATTTTTCACTGAACATAGATTAGATTTAATGGTCAACTTTAATTGAATCACATAAAAAAACGAAAACAGAAATATAACTAACATTCGTCTTTAAGATTTAATGACACCAGTTGTCAATTGAATGATGAGCAATTGTGAGGAGAAAAAAAATACAAAAATCCCTTGGTTTGTTATTTTGTATTTGGACATATAAATATTGGTACAAGGGGGGGCCCAGATATTTATGCACTACACAATAACAATGTGAATCGGAAGAGAAAAAGAATGTAAGGCGCGTACAAGAAAAAAAAGAGAACAATAACGACTAGATTAGTGTAAGGAAGTGTAATAATAATAATGTAGAAAAAAAGGAGAGGTACAACCAGAAAGAATTCTTTCAGTTAAGGAAGTTACAACCACCCTTTATGAAGAAAGTAAAAGAAGGTTACAGCAAGACCACCACTGGCTTCTTTTCTGAGCCATATATGATAACGTCTCTAGCCACTGTGTAGCACCATCTCTCGGACCCCAACCAAGGAGTCGTGAAGGACCAACAGAAGCCAGCCCTTTGCAGCTTTCTTTCATACCACGACACTGACCACCTCTCCGCTTTTTCCAACCAGTCCCAGAGTCGGCAAATAATGCACGACGTGGAATTCTCTGGGACGACATTCATAGAACATGTCCAAGCCACCGAAGTCGATGTTTCAAGATGGTGACACCAGTTGGATTATCGTCTCTGCACCCGAACCTCTGCATTACTAACACGGTATTGCCACTGCATGTTAGCAGTCCTTAGGAGCAAACGATGATCAAACACAGAGTCGTCTAACATCCTCAACTCGGAGAGGCCAGATTCCACAAGCATAGAGCAAAACTGCTCTCACTGACGCGTTGTAGATCCGCCCTTTTACAGTCAAACTGACATCACAAAGGCACCAAAGATGGACCAGATTGGCATAAGCCGCTCTGACTTTCACTATACGTTCATTGATCTCATCGTCCACGCCACCATAAGCAATTATGTAGATAACTAGATACACGAACTTCTCGACTACTTCTATCTGCTCACCATCCAGGGGGAGTACAGGATTAGAATCCTGTCAGTCTTGTAGAAGTACTTTGCATTTCGAAGGTGCAAAGCACATACCATACCTACGGACACTGATTGCCAACTGATTAAGTGCGGATTGCATGCCTTGGGCATTATCGCACAGTAAGACAATATCGTCCGCATACTCAAGGTCGAGAAGTCTTTCTCCGGGCAACAGATCCACATCACTATTACTTACATCCATCAGAGCTGTTTCCAGAATGTCATCGATGGCAAAGTTGAAGAGGAATGGTGAGATTGGGCAACCATACCTAACCCCACTGCTCGAATGGAACAATGGAGAGAGGTGGTTGTATGCCCTCACTCTGCCTGAAGTGTTTGTATATAGGGCTTTTAGGATGTTAATAAACTTTTCAGGCATCTACCAATTTACATGTACGTGCCAAAGCACATACATTGGAAGAACTGAGAGAAGAGTGCATGTCCGCATTTCTGAGCACGTTCCAAAAAACTTGAGGCTGCGTGGGACCAGGGCTTTCAACAGTGCAATAGCTCGACACCTAATTGACACCGGACACACCATCGACATTCCTCATGCATTCAAAGTTATCAATAGACAAAGAAATACGACCAGCCTCCGTTTTGCTGAAGCTATTATGATCAAAAAACTTAAACCTGACTTATGCATTCAAAAAGAGACGTTAATTAGCTTATCACTACCCTGGTAACCCTTTGTTATTATTATTTTATTTTTATTTATTTTAAAATATTTATATTCCTCCCCTATTACATAATTCTTAAACCACATTATTATTTACGCATTTCCACCACCTGATCCTCCTAAATTATCTTAACTTTTCATATTCTATTTAATTATTATTACGTAACCTATCTTATGATTATTCAATTGCATTATTACACCACCCAACCTGGATTAACCCCCTTCTTTTGACCTCTGACCTATTTCTAGCATATATATATATATAGTTATTATTGTAACCCAGTTATTTACACTCATTTATGTCAATTGTTTTCACTCTATCTCCATGTAAAAATTCTATCACATTTTTTGGTTTGTAAGCAGCTGACGAGAAACCTCGAAATAATATGAATTCATACTATTCTGCATCAATATTTGTTCTTGCTTTATTTAAATTCATAAAGGGAACCAATTGCATGACATCCTTCTTCAACAGACAATCCTGAAGAACAGTCCTATCCAACGAATCGAAGGCAGCCCTGATGTTGGCCTGTGATAAGTATGACGGTGTTCTAACATTTGGCGGAGGGTGGAGATATGATCAATACATCCTCAGCCATAACGAAAACCAGCCTGCTCCTCACGAGTAAATCTTTCTCGGGTTTCGAACAATCTACGGTGTATGACGGAATCCAATAATTTGGACGCAATCGAAAATAGACATATCCCCCGATAGTTGTTACAGAAATGACGTGAACCCTTTTTAAAGATAGGGACAACTATCGACTCATTCCATGATGTTGGTACGCTCTCTAGTTCCCAAACCTTTGTAAACAACACAGTCAGTTCCTTGTCCAGAAAGTCACCATCTTTAAAAAGAGCCTGAGGTAAGTCATCTAGGCCAGGTGATTTGTAACGCTTCAAGAGTTGGAGTTCCTTGCGGACTTCCTTCTCCTTTGGTGAATCAGTCACCACCGGCCATGGAGGGCAGGACAGTCTGACCAATGTTACCGGAGCAGCAGGCAAGCTGAACTGCCCTTCGAAGAATTCTGCCCATCGTCCAAGACGTCGATGGATGTTAGTGATTGGCATCCCGTCATCCTCTCAGATTGTTTCGCTCACACCAGACTTCTTGCTGCCAGTGGCTCGGATTAGTTGGAAGAGCTTCCGGTAATTACCAGATGCAGCTGCTGCTTCCAGCTCATTAGCACGCTCTGAGCACAAGGTTTCTCGGTCCTTACGCAAGCTTTGCTCAATTTCATTACACAACAGTCGTCATTTGTGGTCAAACTTACAGTTACCCGGAGTAGACCGACGGGCTTCAATGAGTTTTAAGGAATCAGAAGAAACCCAGTGCTTATAAGCGGGACGTTCCACGGAACTGCAGGCGGCTTTACTCGCCATTTCGGTGGCGTCGTGAAGTTGCAACACATGCCCATCTATACTTTTCGGTGGAATGGTAGTTAGCCTTGAACCTAGCTCGGTTTGATACTTACTAGCAATAGAAGTTGCAACCAACTTGCTGACATCAATCCTTTGGTGGCGGTCACTTCGTTGTCCACTGAAAAGTAAGGCAAGATTGGCGCAGATCAGGGCATGATCATAGGCCAGATAGGTACTCCAAAAGGAGTGGCAGTCTTGTACACAACCACGCCAGCATTAGCTGATCGCGAAGTGATCAATCTGAGTTCAGGCTTGAGATGCAGAAGGAGGACGCCAGGTGGCACATCGGCGATGACTGTGCTGAAAGTTAGTGCTAGCCAGAAACAGGTTGTGGTCTGTGCACAGTTGCAGTAGACGGTCCCCGTTATCTGTCCTGCGACCAACAAGTCCCCATCGGCCACTTAAACGACTCTCTTCTGTGCCTAGACGCCCGACCTGAGCATTCAAGTCTCCAACTAGTACTACAATATTTGTCGAACGCACTTTCTGGAGAACAGATAACTGGTAGTAAAACTCATCCTTGATTGCATCCGGGCTGCAATTTGTCGGGGCATAGGCGGAGATGAAGAAGAGACATCGTTTCCCACGCCGACTTCTTCTCACTTTGATGGAACTTTCTAATCTAACAGCGCATAACCGACTGTTAATGGGGATCGAATCGATTAGTGCTGCCTCAACTCCAGCGCTTGATGCGACACCAACGCTAAAAAAAAGATGATGCCACGCAGGTAAAACAAGCTTTTTGAAGCGACAGATGAAGAGAGGATTTTTAGTACTTCACCAATCTTGAATGCCCCCAAATGCCCTAGTACGGCCGAGAGTGGGGAGAGTCCGTCCTCCCTCTCCAAATGCTCTCACAAGGCCACGCGTATATAGCCTCTGCCAGGGAAGTCCTACTCACTGCCTTCTCGCATCAGGTGTGTTGTTTACGGAATTGAGAGAACGAAAAGGGAATGTCCGGAGCTTTAACCGGGTTGGTGGACATGGAGATTCCTCCTAGGGGAGTTGGAAAACCCTGATTCCAAACCAGTGGTCCACATGGGCTCCAGTATCCTGAAGGAACAAATGGCGTATGAACCAATTGTCGGTCACCGGCTACCATGGGACTGCATTGTGGATCAGACCTTCAGGTAGAATGCTTCGGTTTAGGCACCTGGGCAATACCACGGCCCTCACACATATCAAATGAGATCTGTGTGGTGCATATGTATCTGGTGCCTCCTTGTACCAATATCTATGTGTTAAAATAAGTAATAAAAGTCATGAATACGGGTCTCGGATAGACAACAAACGTCGATATTAAGACTTTCCAAAGACATAGCCAGCCCCATCTGTTGTCCGACCTGCATAAGTGTGCGAACGTTGAAGGCAGCCAGTTTGAATGGTGCACGTGGTTTCAGAAAAACTGCTTCAGTATTCGTATTTGGTGGTAGCACTCAATTTTCAACCAGTCAGTGACTCGAGAACGTTTAGATAGAACCGAGTTTCCACCATATGCGAGCTGCTGTATAAGTCGAAAAATAAGGATACACAAAGTGGGAATAAAAGAATGAATAAATGACGTAGTAAATAATAACGATAATAATAATAATGTGGATTGTTTGAATGCAAATCGAAGCGAGAATAGAGTTTTCAGTAAATACCATCATTTTCATTATATTTGTGTGTGGGCTGTGATACTGTCCGGGTGCCAAAACCGGAGCAGGTGGTTTTCTTAGGGAGTCAACACCCCGAGCCTTTGACCTAAAAGTCTAACCCACAAGGCAGTGAAGCATCGTGAGATGCAGTCCCATGGTAGCCGGTAACCAAGATTGGTCCATACGCCATTTTTCCCTCAGGATACTGGAGCCCATGTGCATCATCGGTTTTGGATCCGGTTAAAGCTCCGGACATTCGCTTTTCGTCCTCTCAATTTCGTAAACAACATCCCCGTCACGAGAAGACAGTGAGTAGGACTTCCCTGGCAGAGGCTGTATACGCGTGGCCGTGTGAGAGCATTTCGAGAGGGAGGGCGGGCCCACCCCACTCTCGGTCATACCATAGCATTTAGGGGTTAAGTCATATGGCATATCATATTCCAGTACTCAAAGATGCACACTTTTTATTTGGTATACTATGAATCTCATTGTCCTACCGTATCTACGACCTCGCTAAGTAATAATGCTAGGAAAACGTTTTTTAATCTGACGATGTCACTAAGCTCATTTGAAGAGTGATAAGACTAGATAGAAATCAATAAGTTTAGAGTTTGTAGAAATGTAGTAGGATGTAGCGGCAATAAAGCATTTATTACAGATAACCAGTGTCCGATAGACGGAAGGGATATAAAACATATGTCCTAGAAACTAGCTCACCCTCCACTTGTTCCACAGGCTTTAGACACTAGACATAAAGCTTAGAAAGTACAGAGCAAATGCCAAAAACAACTTACAGTAATGCTCTATGTGGCTGACATCCAGTAGTTATTCCTCGTGTTCTGGGATAATGTTATCAAGTAGAAAAGATCATCAATGTTAAATTAATTTATTAAATCTTGTTTATGTCAAATAAAAATAAGACAAGATGAAACAAAATCAAACTTGTTGCTTAATTCAAAACAGAATTTTTAGATATTAGGTATAAAGTTAGTATGAATTTTAAAACTATCCAAAAAATCATCACTAACAACAACATATTCACAGATTTGCTTTGTTAAGAGTTTTAGAAAAAATAGGGTGATTTCAGATTGCGAAAAACAAAACCATGTGTTTCATAACTGCAAAAAAAATCCATGAATTTTTTTATTTTCTTGTAAAGACAGTTTATAACATAGCTAAGAGATGAATATCAGATACAAGTGAATAGATTGAACTGCATGTTTAGATTATAAAGCATAGTATAACATATGTAATTATATTATTTAGAAAATTCACGCAAAAAAACAAAACAATAATCGATAAGGAACGGCAGTTGATGTAAAAAAAAAAAAACAAGATCAGAGAGAGAAATCTTTCTCATCAAGTAAACAATAAACCATTAGAAAGCATGCATACGATCTTTAATATTTTGTTCTCGATATGTTTTTATCATTGAATAAATGAATAAAATGAAGAGAACACCATTGATAGCAAGAACAATGGATCCTTCCAATAAATAAGATGGCATAATATACACTTTAAGATGAGCAGTAACAGTGGTATTGACTTCAACATTTACACAGTTATATTCACCAGAATCAGGTATAGTAAGATTAGTCATTTTTAGGATACCATCTTCATTAATAAATCGACCATCTTGTGATGTGTTACCATTTAATAAAACTGTTCCATCAAACAATATCCACTTTAAGTTTGAATTATAGGATGAGTTTTCGAAAGAACATTCAAAAATTCCAGACTCATCAACACGCAGCGCTTGAGCAATAGGACTAACAGATAACTCTTCACAAACCGCATAGATGGTAAATTGAATAACAGTTAAATATAGTATGTAAAACCAATTTGGATGGTTCATTTGAAAAACCAGAAGTTTGTGAAGAGAACTGAACGAATTACGATAAGAATTTAAACTGATGATATTCAAAGAGAGGTTGAAAACAGTGCTGAAAAAAATACAAAAAAGTATACATTCAAAATCGGCTTGAATTTGTTGGAACATTACTAGTACTAAAATACAGGTAAGTGTTTGAAAAGTCTGTAGTTCCTATTTATTGATTAATACTAAGATTTATGATATCATGGTATCTGAATATTTTTAGCCTCTACGTCAGAAGTACGTTATATCATTGCTTAGCATTATAACTACACCGTTGAAAACATGAAATCTCTAAATATAAAATATAAACAAATTGATTCTAGTACTGACTTAACGTGATTCTCGTTCATTGTATTAATTCATTTAGTGTATAGTTCCCGACCGAAGCTGCTACCTTGACGCGGTGGTCGGGCTTGCCTATCGTGATGACCCAAACGAGCTATATTGGCTGGAACATATGTTCCTGTAGGTTCTACCATGCCAGGCAGGTCGATTGGTGAACGGTAAGACTAAAATCAGCAACTCAAGGTCTGAGGGCGAAGTCGTACTGCTGACTGTAGAGAGGTGTGACAGCAGTAAGGTGTTTCCCTCAGACAACCAGCATGACAGCGATGCTGCCTTCCCACAAGGAGGGGTGGGGTTAGAAAAGGTCGACCCTAAAAATGTCACACCTCACCTTACCTCACGGATTTCCGTCTCCGGCGGTAAGGCCCTTTGAAGAACGGAGCTAACACGTCAAAAACCTTCCACAAAAAGGCCGTGCGCGACCAGCCTCAAGCAGTTGTCCCTTGGGCTCTGCGGTCACGCTCCCAGGTCGTCAAGACCAACACTAATCCAATTTCTTTTTCAGGTTCCTCAAGAAATACCCTTCCACGGTGTGGGCAGCCGGGAAGTGACACCAGCCCTCATACCCGTAACAGCACACGAGACCAAGTTGGTCACATTCAAATCCTTCCTACACCTTTTAATGCCTCTCTTATCTCCATGACTAACCCTCCTCATGTCTCTGTATCACCTCGCACCGCTAGGGCAAACGATTCGAGTACGTGGAACTCTATTCCTGGTCTCCTGAAACCACGCTCTAAACTACACGTAGGAGCTTTTAACGTCCGAACACTGTGCCAAATAGGACAGCAGACTTCCTTAGCTAGGACTTTAGAATCTCGCGCCATCGATGTGTGCTGCGTCTCCAAAACGCGCATACAGGATCCGAGTAGCGTCATTCATTTGACTTCACCATGCCAAAATAAAGAACCGACTCGATTTACGCTTCGTGTATCTGGAAGCCCTGATTCTGCTTCCCGTGGCCTCGCCGGCGTAGGTATAGCATTGAGTCCCAGAGCAGAATTAGCTCTCTTAGAGTGGATCCCAGTAGACAGCCGTTTGTGCGCTGTCCGACTGAACGGAACAGTAAGAATCCGGAAAGATAGGGACACCCGTCGTTGCCTCTTCGTCGTTTCTGCCTATTCTCCCACTGACTGCAGCCCAGATGATGTAAAAGATGAGTTTTACAGAAAGCTTTCCGACCTTCTCCGAAAAGCTAGGCGCTCGGATGTAGTAATAATGGCCGGTGACTTTAATGCTCAAGTAGGTAAACTAAGCGATAGGGAAAGACACCTGGGTGGATCTTATGGTGTCGTGGCTTAAAGAACAGATAATGACGACCGTCTGTTGCAGCTATGCTCAGATAATCGCCTGTTCCTTGCAAATACTAACTTTAAGCATAAGGAAAAACATCTTTTAACATGGCGACCCCCTAATTCGTCCCAACGTTGGACCCAAATAGATCACATCGCCATCAGCCACCGATGGAGGGGCTCGATAGAAGACTGTCGCTCATTCTGGAGCACATGCCTAGATTCAGATCATGCTCTAGTGCGAGCGCGTATTTGCTTGCGTCTTACTGGACGTAGGAAAGACGCTGCAAGGAAACCTCTTAGGGGCCTACTTAATGATAGTCAAGCTAAGAGTATATTTCAGGAACAACTAGGAAAACAGTTAGGCAGCCATGTATGTGATGCCCACCCCGATGCGGCTTGGAATGATATCCGAAAAGCTGTGGAAACAGCAGTGATATCTGCTAGTAAGGTAAACCAGAAGGTTAGAGAGCAACACTGAATCTCAGCAGCATCTATCGCACTGATAGATGCTCGGAAACTCATTCCATCTGGCTCTGAACATAATGAAGAGCGGAGTCAGCTTAAGCGCAAGCTGACAAGAAGTCTACGCAATGATCGTGAACAGTGGTGGGTAGCGAAAGCAAGAGAGATGGAGAAGGCAGCGGCAATATGTAATAGCAGACAATTGTTCAGACTCGTTAAGGAAACCGGAATTAGGAACCCGACCGTTAGCGAAACAATCTCAGAGAAAGATGGACATATTATACATTCCCAATCCAGGAGATTGGATCGATGGGCAGAACACTTCAGGGATCAGTTCAACTGGCCTTCAGCCACACTTCGGTTTCCCACGATCCCCAGTCAACCTGAATGGCAAGTTAATGTAGGTCCTCCGTCTCTTAACGAAGTTGAAAAAGCCATAGGAAATCTGAAACGAGGGAGAGCAGCAGGCCCTGACAGGTTTACTCCTGAGATTTTTAAGGATGGTGGTCCAGTATTAGCAATGAGATTAACCGACGTCTTAGGTAGAATTTGGGAACTGGACTTAATCCCATCTGACTGGTCTCAATCACTGATTGTGCCAGTTTTTAAGAAAGGACAAAAGTCCTATTGTGACAATCACAGAGGAATCAGTTTGACTAATATAGTGTCTAAAATATTAGCTTCAATAATACTTCGACGCCTAACCAGAGCTCGTGAAGAACAGACTAGAGAAAATCAGGCTGGTTTTCGACCTGGACGTGGTTGTATAGACCAAATATTCACACTACGTCAGGTTCTAGAACACAGACACACGTTTAGACGCCCGACAATGGTAGTATTTCTCGACCTTAAGGCGGCATTCGACTCTGTTGATCGTAGGGTTCTATGGCAGTGTTAGTCACTGAAAGGAGTACCAAAGAAGTACATTAACCTTATTCAGGCTCTCTACTCGAACACAACTGGTAGAGTGAGAGCTTATGGCGAACTGTCATCAGAATTGATTACCTCAAGTGGTGTTCGTCAGGGCTGTCCACTCTCCCCATTCTTGTTCAACTTTGTGGTCGACGTACTTTTAGAGATGACACTCTCCTCATCTAAATTTCCAGGGGTTGAACTTCTACCGGGAGGTTCACTTGTTGACTTAGAATATGCTGATGACATAGTTTTATTTGGCGAAGACGCTGACAAAATGCAGAGTCTTCTGACCACTCTAAGCAACAATGCAAGCATGTTCGGGATGCGATTCTCTCCCTCGAAATGCAAAATGTTGCTTCAGGATTGGGTTACATGGACACCCGAACTAGTGATAGGGAGTGAAGTAGTTGAGTGTGTCGACCGCTTCACTTATCTTGGAAGTCTCATCAGCCGTTGTGGTCTGGTATGTGACGAAATCTCAGCACGGATACAGAAGGCTCGACTAGCTTTTGCGAACTTGCGTCATTTATGGCGTAGGCGAGATATCCGTCTATCAACCAAAGGACGGGTTTACTGTGCAGCAGTACGTCCCGTCCTACTTTATGGAAGTGAAACATGGCCGGTAAGAGTAGAGGATATTCGTAGGTTACTAGTATTCGATCATAGGTGTCTTCGAAACATTGCTCGTATATCATGGGACCATCGAGTAAGCAACACAGTTGTTAGGAAACGAGTACTAGGTAAGGATGGCAAATCAATTGATGAAGTAGTGAAACTTCATCAGTTGAGATGGCTGGGACACGTGTTACGTATGCCCAACGACCGACTGCCTAGACGTGCGATGTTCAGTGGTATAGGAGTAGGTTGGAAGAAAACTAGGGGCGGCCAGACCAAAACATGGCACAAGTCCATGAAGTCACTGACAAGTGGTCTGAGTCATGTTGATAGGTGTAGACTACCTGGTTGGGGACCGCGAGATGATAGCAACCGATGGTTAGAGACCCTGAATGACATGGCTCAAAATCGTTTGCAATGGCGCAGGTGCATCCACTCTTTGTGTTCTCCCAAATTCTAATCTTCTGAATTCTTCATGTCCCTTTTTTCCTCTTTCCAAATTTATTTCACTGAATTATACTCTTTAAATAACATCTCCAAACCCTAATCTTCCCGATCACTGCTTACACTCTTGCTACCTCTACCACTACGGGATTTGAATCGACAACTGCATCTCTGTGTTAAGGTGGTGTGGCAACTCGAACTGATGTACGTACGTACGAAGTTCTACGTTGTTACTGACTGACTGAGTGTATAGTTAGTTTATTTGACTTCCAATGTAGTTTCATTGTATTAATTCAATCAACGTGATTTTGCGTTCAAATGACAAGTCTTCTCCAGTTTGATAAGACTATGCAATTAAATAATCAGGCCGCCAACCAGTACTCTCCATCCAACTCTGTCCTGGGCAGTCCTTTCCAGTTACTATTCATACTTTTCATATCTGCTTCCATTTCCCGACATAATGTGTTCTTCGGCCTTCCGCTTTTCCGCTTAACTTCAGGATTTCAAGTTAGGGCTTGCCTCGTGAGGCGGTTTGGTGATTTCCTCAATGTCCTATCCACGTCCAATGTCTTTTCTTAATTTCCTCTTCAGTTCGAAGCTGGTTTGCCCTCTCCCACAGTAGACTGTTGCTGATAGTATCCGGTCAACGGATATTCAGTATCTTGCGTAAACAACTTTTTACAAATACTTGCACCTTCTTCATCATGGTTGTGGTAGTTTTCCAAGTTTCAGCTCCATACAGCAGAACTGTCTTGACGTTTGTATTGAAGATTCTCACTTTGATATTGGTAGACAGACAGTCATTCAGCTACAACGTAGGACCAGGCACATATATGCATCGGTCCAAGTTGCCATACCTGATTAACACAACAAGACGCACAACGGATTCATAGTAGTTAATTCGATGGTGGTAATATATAAAAGAAAGATTGCATATAAGGATATAGTACAGGAAGAAAGAATTAGTTCGTAGAAAGAAAGATATGAAGTGATTTTAATCTCTTAGTTTAAGGGGAGACAAAGAGTGTATACACCGACGCCATTGTGATCGATTCTGAGCCATGTCACCAAGAGTCTCCAACCATTGGTTACGATAGTCACGCGGACCCCAACCAAGTAGTCTGCATCTACCAACATGGATCACATTAGAAGTTAATGACTTCAAGCACTGGTGCCACGTTTTGGTTTGGCCGCCCCTAACTTTCCTCCAACCATCCTCAACACCGGTTAGCATTGCACGTCGTGGTAATCGGTGTTCAGGCATACGTAACACGTGGCCCAACCATCTCAGTCGATGAAGATTCACAACCTCATCAACTGATTTACCATCATTCCCTAATACCCTGCGTCTAACCTCACTATTACTTACCCGGTGATCCCAGCAGACACCAGCAATATTTCTAAGGCATCTGTGGTCAAATACTAGTAGCTTAAAAGTGTCTTCTACTCTTAAAGGCTATGTTTCGCCGCCGTAAAGTAAGACAGAATGGACTGCCGCGCAGTATACTCGTCCTTTTATTGATAGACAGATATCTCGCCTTCGTCATAGGTGACGTAAGTTGGCAAACGCCAAGCGAGCTTTTCGAATCCATGCTGAGATTTCGTCAGACACCAACCCATTAGGGCTGATCAGACTTCCAAGATAAGTGAAGTTGTCAACGTGTTCGACTACTTCACTCCCTATCCTTAGTTCAGGTGTTGACGCAGACCAGTCCTGAAGCAACAACTTGCATTTAGAGGGAGAGAAACGCATTCCAAACATTTTGGCATTGTTGCTTAGTGCTACCAAAAGACTGCATTTTATCAGCATCTTCACCAAACAGGACTATGTTATCTGCGTATTCTAAGTCGATAAGTGGACCTCCTGGAAGGAGGTCAATACCCGAGAATTCAGTAGACGAGAATGTTATTTCCATCAATAGGTTGTTTTGAGTTCCATATGTTCTTCAATTATAGGAATGCGGCCCTTGCTCTGGTAATCCTCGCCTTTGCGTCTGCATCTGATCCTCCTTGCTCATCGATGATACTTCCCACGTTAGTGAAAGATTCCACGTCTTCCAGAGTCTCTCCATCAAATGTGATTTGTTTCGCTGGTGTTGTCTGTGTTGTGTTTAAGGATCTCTCTTTTTCCTTTGTGTATACCGAGACCTACTGATGCAGAGGCTTATGCTACACTGGTTGGCTTGACCTGCGTTCGTTGGTGTGTATAGGATAGAAGGGACATGTCATTTGTGACGCCCAAATCGTCTAATTGATTCTGAGCTTTTTATTGTATTCCGTGCTCCTACTCAGATGCCGAGGTCTTCATAATCCAGTTGACCACCAGAAGAAAGAGGAAGAGGGGAGTAGGCAGTCTTGTCTGACTCCAATACTTACTTTGTATGCCTCTGTCAGATGTCCTCCATGCACGACTTTGCATTGTAGTCCGTCGTATGAGTTCTACACTCTCCTGTGATTTTCACCTCACAAGCCTTTTACGAGTGTGGAGTAATAAAGTTGAGGTACTGTAGTCTGTAAGCGATGCAATCCATCAAGTTAATGTAAATTCCAACCAGTGAAAGAAAAGCCACCATATCATTCGTACTTCGATAGTACCATAAGACACCTCAAATAATAACACAGAAATTTCACACAAAATACTTTCATCGATCAACAACAAATTGATAATGTGAAACTTTCTATTTTTGAATGAAACTGATATGGAGAGAAATACTTCAACCATTAGACTAGACTTGAAAAACTAAGTTCAATGAGTGCACATTACTATCAGCTTGATAATAAGTGTAGCTTACGTTCGCCGTTAAAATATTCTCGAGATGAAATTAAACAAAAGTAGTTTGACGATTGCTGACAAAGTTCGGTTACATTGGCATTATAGGGAATTCCACATTAATTTATCTGAATAAGCATAGAATATCCATTGATGCATAAAACAATAACGATTGGTTCAGTGAAGAGTTCACACTTTAGAAATGAACTAACTGGACACAAAACACTTCAGTGAACCAATAATTCCTGTTTTATTTAACTGAAAACTACTTATGATACTAATTTCGATGGAATCAATTGAAATCGGAGAAAAATTATGGGTATAGATACATCTTTCTTCCCCGAGACGTTAATAATACGTGCTTTTGGTCAAAGATAGCGGTTGACTTTATCATATGTCAGTGGAATAAAGAGTTGTAAAACTTCATGGCATGATCGAGGGTATAGAGAGTTCACTCACACCTAGAATACTTTCATACATCCAGACCTTGACAGCCACTGTTGCATATGTGAATGTGATGTGTGTTCCAATATTGAAACATGGTTCACCAAATATACAAGACATGCCCATCTTAGATACTAGTTTATACAAAGAAATTAGGTATTTTATTAAAGAAAAGGACAGAAACTTAGGTCAATACTAACACTTTAATCAAATAGCGAACACTGTAACTAAACCTTTTATACTTGCCGGTCCGTTCAGTCCTCAATCTTCAGTAATAAGGATAGGAGGTCTATCGACCTATATTAATCCTTACAGTTTGTAATACTGTGGAGGTCCAATCTCTTTTTGAATATATTGACAGAAGGTGCTGGTATTACGTGTTCTGTTAGAAAATTCCAGAACTCACTACTCGATGCGAGAAACGAAACTTCAGACCTAAAAGATTTGATCTCGGTTTTTGAACTTTCTTCGAATGTCCCCTCAAATGATCAGTCCTAGAGGGAAGTAAGATATAAAACATGTTAATACCAAGGTCATCGTTCAGTATACGATAAGCCAATATTAGATCACCCCGTACTCTATGGTAAGATAACGGAAATATGTTGAGGTGTCTCAATCTGTCTTCATAAGATAGACCTTGTACCATCTTAGTACCTCGCCGTTGGACTCTTTTTGGTATCTCTGCTTGATACTTGAAACAAGAACTCGCTGCTTGAATCCCATGTTCTAAATGTGGTCGCACATAAATCGGGTATAATAATCTAAACATTTCATCATCTAAATACTGGGAAGACCTACGAATAAACCATGATACCCTATAGCCTTTCGCAGCAGCAGCCTTACAGTGACTATTGGTTTTGAGATCACTGATTTATATGACTCCTAAATCTTTATAGTTTCTTACTTTTGGTAGCACGAATCCACGTATTGCATAGTGATACGATTCAGCAGAGTCATTTAGTTGCATCACTACACTCTTATTAGTATTTACTTCTAGTGACCACCTGTCCATTCATGCAACCAATGAGCTAAGATCATTCTGTAACACTATCCTATCTGACATACTGTGTATGGGTCTCCAAATTTTTTGTCATCAGTGAAGAGTAGGACGGATGATTTTGCTATAGTTGGTAATTCATTTACATAAGATAAAAAGAGAAGAGGACCGAGGATCGTAAATGGGGGAACTCCACTTTTTACAAGTACCCACGACGAGAGAACCTCAGTTACCCTTACCCTTTGTCGCCTGTCATGGAGAAAGTTACTTATCCAATCTACAACTGTATAATGGATTCCGAAACGTTCCAGTTTGAGTTTAAGACCAGAGTGGGAGACTTTATGGAAGGCCTTACTTAGATCTATGAAGAATCTGATCTTTTGCAGCATCCCAATCTTCTCTTGCAATCGGAAGATTTGTCAAGCATGATAGGCCTCTGCGAAAACCATGTTGTGCCCTGGAGAAAAGATTATACCCTTCAACATAGTTTATAACAGATATCCGAATGATTTTTTTCCATCAGTTTTGCAACTGCACTAGTTAAGCTAACGGTTCTATAGTTACTAACTAAATCCCTACTGTCAGCCTTATACACCGGACTTATTATTGCATCTTTCCAGTCTCTAGGCAGTCTGGACTGTCTCAGAGACATGTCAAATAGTGTCGCTAATGGTTCAGCAATTACGTCTGATATGGCCTGCATAATCCTAGGATGAATATCATCAGCACCACTCGACTTATCAGGTTTGAGATGCTGAAGTAGCCTTAAAACAGTACCTTCCTCAATGACTACAGGGTCCCTCAACAAGCAGCCACAATCACAATGAATCTTTGGCCGTTTTTCATTACCGATGGAAAATACTTCAGTGAAATATTCCGATAAAGCTTCAGCTTTTTCGGTATCATTTTCTGCCAAGATTAACGGATTTTCTCGTATCAAGAGAGGCGGAACTTTATCGCTTCTCTGAGTTTGCCTTTTTATACATGAGAATAACCGTTTCGGGCTATGTCTAGAATCCCTATCCAATTGTTTTTCATATGATTGTCTAGTCTTACTTATTAAAGCTTTTCAGGCACTCCTAATTTTACAATAACTGGATCTGTATTGTTCTAAGACAGTAGAGATGAACATATTCCAGTGCTTCTTTTTTTCTCTAAGAAGTTTTCTGACTGTTTTAGTTATCCAAGGTGGACTGGTATTAGGTCTTCGCGGTACCAGGTATGGTATGAACGAAGACGTAACTAAACTAAACTTACCTTTAAATACAGACCATTCTTCTTCGACTGATAAGCTAGTATCTACAAACCAATCTGTCTTAGCAGCGCATTCCTGAATGGCCGATATGTTAGCTTTCCATACATTTGAGAGGGGTGTAACCCTGATCGTTCAAACGTCCAAATGAATGTGGACGAAATGGAAGCTTTCGCTTGTAGCGTGGCGTCGAGTCAAAATTGACTATGAACACCACTACAAAGGAACGCGTGCCAGGATACAAGCTTGGTTACAGAACGTAACCGAATTCGCGCGAGGTCACAACCAAAATGTGAGACTAATAATGGAAGCATAATATAGCTGCCATTAGCACGGTTAAACAAAGAGCACATTAAAAAAGCACAGGTACAATTGGTTATAATAATAATTGTTTTCATCAAACCAATCGTGTTCTCGTGATAAGAGTGAGTCAATACACGCTCAACAGGCTTCTGTATCTGATTACTGCCTCATCGATACCTCTAGGTATGAACCCTAGGAGTATTTAGCAGACAAACGAGGAATATTTATGAATTATAGGGAAATACTGTCCTGAGTCCTTATGAATATGTCCAGCTTCCTCTTGAAAGGCTCTTGGGAATTCGTTTGGACTGCCTCAGCAGGCAGCGAAATCCACAATTTGACTACTCGCAAAGAGTAACAGGTATGTCGACAGTCCATTCTGCCATGTCGCAACTATAATTTTTCTGTGTTGTCCTTAGGGTGTGCTGGGACTGGTCCTAAGTAAGTATTTAATAGAGTACCCAGGAGTGTTTACAATGCTGAAAATCAGTAGAAGGTCACGTTTGAGACGCATAAATTTTAAGGGGTGGATGTTCAGCCACGACACCTTCATTAGGTTTGAATCTTAGTCCTCGAATACTTTCTAGTGTTTTTATCCGTTTAGAGTAAAGAAGCGTGTAGTGTGGTGTCGAGTCGCGTTTGACTATGATCACCACTACAGGAAGACTACGTGCCAGTTAACCTATAAGATCCCCTGTAAGCCAAATATCAGAAGGCGATTGATGGCTGTAGTCGAGATGTATTTGACGGCGATCTCGTGGTATCGAAAGAATACCGAGATCGTGCCAAAGGAGTACAAGTGTAGTAACTGAGCGTACCCGAATTCGTGCAACGTCACAATCAAGGGAAGGAAGAATGCATGTGTTCTGGTACAGTTAAACAAACAAGTACGGTAAAACAAACCGTTGTACAGTGGGTTGTAATAATAATTGTTTCCATTTCACCAATCGTGTTCTCTTAATAAAATTAGGTCGCTACAAGTGAATATAGTGTTTCTTCATCTTAAGTGGAGTTGAATGTAACTGCTAATGATAAAGTGGAAAGTTCTACTGTCAAACTGGCCAAAAATACGCTTCGACATTACTAGTGAAAGTTTGGCGTTTTTTTCCCAGTGAGAGTAAGGTTTCAGATCATAGGATGCCAACACTCACACATACTTCTCAACTTTTGACACCTCTAAAAGGGACTTAATCACAACTAGAGGATTTCTCAGATGGACTACTATACACCTGAGAGTATTGGAAGTATGTCCGTCATTTTCCTCCTATATTTTGATTCGACTTAGATCTTACTCAAGTGCCAGCTTATCATCTTCGTTGCAAACTACTTTCCAATGTTTCGCACTGTCAGAGAAAAGTGAAAAATCAGGTGATACCCAATGAGGAAGGTCATTAGCACAAACTAAAAGAAGAGGTCCTAGTACTGAACTCTGGAAAACCCCACTAGGACATTCTAAAAGACATCGTGATGACTTTAGACTTCCATAAAATCTGGATTTGTGTCTTCGGAACTAGTTCATGGTAATGGAACGCTTTCATTATCTTTTAATTCACTGAAAATTTGGAATTACAAGACACTGACGAATAGTAAGAAGTATTGATTGGGCAAGAGCATCTAGAGTAGTTCCCCTCACTACCACTGGAACGGAAGTAAATAAAAAACCTCTTCTAAAGAAGCCAGCAGATAAAGTCACCATTATTTCTGGTAGTGGATCCCGCAGTTCCCAGGTTCTTCTAAAAAACATTTGCACATCTTTTTTGTGTTCTATTTCATCATCTGCGCTTCAGTGATTCACTCTTAGACGTAGTCTTGTTTAACGACTTATCAATGGTCTGTTGAAGTCAAACTACTGTGAGCAACTTGTTACACCACTACTATTTAAATATTTTGTAATATACTTGTTTCAGGTTTAACCCTCCCAGTATAGCTGAGTAGGATTCGTTCATAAACGAAGGTATTTCGGGGTTGTTTCTACTGAATTCGTTCCAAGAGTTCAATATACTCTCCGAATTTTACAAACATGGAGGGATAGTTTTTCAGAGCAAATCTTAGGCAAGTTTCGATGATGATTCCGAATAATCCAGACTTCACGCCATATAGTGTTCTGAAGAAAAACCTATAATGCTTTACTCACTATCGGTCGTTGTATCCTCATGGGAAGTGACGTCTAGTATATCTCACAGTGTAATACTCATTCTATGTACTACGGAATCACATACTATACCACAATCACCCGGAAAATGTAGGGTGAATCCAGTGGTAGGATTTTTACCACTATGGACTGGGCGGTTCAATAGCGAAGCTTTCACTGCCTTCTCAAACAACATACTTACTTCTGTTCAGCATTAGAATCCTCCATTTCTCCGCACTTAGAGGAATCCGGCTCTAACAGCTCAGTCAGCTGATCGACTTATAGAATTATGGTCTTGGTCGGCATTGGTACACTTACACTTGTTACCAGAATGATAAACTTAATCTTGAGCTTTGAATATGTCATGATAAAACTGCCTAATCTATCAGACCTTACGTGGAAGTCACATCGTTTTCTATACTGACCCGTCCTATCGTGTGGACAGCAGTTTTAGCTGAGGAATTTTGAAGAGAACACTTACGAAGAGGACAGAGTAATGTGTTTGGTGCAATACAACATGACGTTGCACAGAATGATCACACCCAAATGATCGAGTCATTCCCTTGTAGTAGCCGTCGATTCACGAATGACTATGATCGCCACTATTGGAAGATTGGCACCAGAAATTAGGTTTGATACCTTCGTAGATCAAAAACCAAAAGGCAATTGACTATCGGTTATCTTGTGGTCTCGAAATAATACCGAGATCGTGCCAAATAGTGCAAGCGGGACTAAGTAGCGTAAAAGGAAGCGTGTGAAGTCACAGTTAACGGAAGAAAATTATCAGTCACAACAAATAAATGTGATTCTATCCTGTCTGGATAGATCGCGCCTAGATTCGTTCAAAAGATAATATTTGGTCGCTTAATAACTTAATGAAGGCGTAAGAAAAATAAAAACTATCATAAAATACAAATATTATTCACTCAAATGGAATCAAAAGGACCGACAAAATGTGCAACTAAAGGAATCATTAGGAACAAGCTGCAAGTGTATACATGGAAGGATTTTCACACACAAAACATTCAAAATGGATCTTACACAATTGGTTATAACAATTATTGTTTCCATTGTACCAATCACGTTCTCTTCATAAAAGTAGGCCACTACAGGAGCCACCCGATAGAAAGGGGTTACACTTTTGATACGTAGCTATTTCGTTCGTGCGAAACAAGAAGCGATCGTTGATCCTCGAGTTGTCGCCGAAGGCTTTTTACGTAGAACGGTACAAAGGGAAACGTGCTGTACTTATTTCTCGCGTTAGCGTACCACACCAGAGTGGTTTGTATCCGGAATCTGAGGATTGCATTCGTAGGGATGCAGACAAGAAAATGCTGCAGACATAGGACGGAACCACGTTGAGCCAATAAACCAGAAACGGCCACAACAACCATGTTCGAGACCAAACATATGCCAGACAGATTCGAAACCAGGATATCGACTGAGTGCGTTGACAAGAGCGTACGTGGTCAGGCCAGCTTTCGCCAAAATCGACTGAGGTCGACGGTACCAAACAGGCGATGGTCGAATGCGTGGGTTCAGGATACAAAAAAATCAAAGGAAGAGGGAGAGGTGTGAAATGAATGTAGTGTGGTGACAGAGTCCTATACCTTATCCATTGTTGAGTGAGAGGTTGGACGCGAAAGCATACGAGTAGGTGTACTCAGCGACCTGAACGTGAAACGGTAGTCTCGTTCGTACTTCGTGAGCCTGCAATCTCATCCTAAGTCAATGTAGTCGTGGTCTGCTGACCTGGATATGAAACTGACGTCTCGTCCGTAGATGGTGCAGATGACACGTGCTGTTGACTAGGACGTGAGAATGAAGTCTCTAATGTATCTAGCGTGGGACCTGAAGTAGATGTAGAGATCCCGCTAGTAGGTTTGAAAAGTCTAGCATTAAGCCTTGGCTATCAGGCAGGGCACTGTCGTCGACGTGTGCTGGTTTGAGACGATCAGTGCTGACGATCTCAACGCGGCCATGTCGGTCAACTCTGAAGGTCTGTTCGTTACGAGAAATCACGTGAAGAGGTCCTTCGTAAGGCTGTTGCAGAGGTTTGCGTACCGAATCCACTCGTATGAGAGTATGTGAACAGGCAGATAACTCTCGAGGGAGAGTGACCTGTCGATGTTGTTCACGAGTTGACATCGGAGGCAGTGTTCGCATAAATGCAGACAGCCGTTGGACGTAGTCTGATTGACCGAAATCGTTACTGCTCCGTGGTGTGAAAAATTCAGGCAGACGCAATGTCGTGCCGTATGCAAGTTCAGTGGTGGACATTGAACATTTGCCTTTAAGCTCGTTCTGATACCTAAGAGGACGAGCTTAAAGGTTTCGTACCAAATGTTGTTTTTGTGTGCTCGAAGAGCACTTTTAAGTTGGCGATGAAACCGTTCAACTAAACCATTTGATGCTGGGTGGTAGGCGGTAGTACGTATGCGTTCCGTACCAAGCATCCGTGTCAGTAAGGAGAATAATTCGGACTCTAATTGTTGTCCTCGGTCAGTCGTGACAGTCAAGGGACAACCGCAGAGCGCTATCCATCGTTCCACGAAGGGGTTAGCAACTGTCTCCGCCGTAATAGACGTGATGGGGATAGCTTCGGGCTGAAGATGGCACAGGTATTCAGTGTTTGACAACGCTTCTACCAGTAACACCTTCTAATATGCTTTGTTCCCACCGAGAGAAATCAAAAGACAGAGTCCAGGAGATCGGAAGAGTGTATTTGGCGATAACCAATATATCGGGAATCTCTGATCTAATCTGGCTAGTGATTGCGGTTGATGTTGAGCACAGCGTTACAGCACGTGATCTGGTGCGGAAGCATGACCGAGCGCCTTCAGCTAGATGAGTCCACTAAAACATATGGTCAGCATCCAATGTCGAAAACCTACAGAGCTATTTAGTTTGGGGATTTATTTACCGCCACAAAGCCAAGTAAAAATGACACGCAGAGAAGATGGCTGGGAAGCCAACTCCATTTTAGTCAAGCGTTACTCAATATTTATAGTCAGACAAAATAAAGCTACAGACATGTGATTAATGGGATAAGAAACGCACACACATATACGCTCATATAAAAACAGTCTAGGTTGATAAGCGAATAAATAACAAGGTCAAAGTATGGCTCGAGTAGAATGAATAAAATAGGATGTCCGAAAGTTAGAATAAGGTATATGAGCTTGCCATAATAACTGACACTACAGACTATTATTTCATCATCCGGAAGGCGCTGGAATAGAAGTGTTAGGTGTTTATAGTGTTCATCTACGTTTGATGATGCGATTAACCGGTCATCAATATAGACGTGAACAAAATCTAAGTCTCGTACTATCCTATCGATAAACCTTTGAAGAGTTTGAGCAGCATTCCGTAATCCAAATGACATTCGTAGGAACTCAAACAGACCGAAAAAAGTCGTGATAGCAGTTTTCACAATGTCTTCAAAAGCGACTGGGATCTGGTGATATGCTCATACCAGATCGATTTTAGAAAAAGTAGTCGTGCCCTTGAGTGACGCCGTGATGTCGTATATGTGGGGGGGGTAGCTATCGAAATGTGCAGCTACATTTAATGCTCGATAGCCGCCGCATGGTCTCCAAGTAACCCCATCCTTTTTGAGAATCATGTGAAGACGCGATGCTCAAGGACTGTGAGAAGGACAAATAATACCAGTAGCTAGTAAATTGTCAAACTCACATTTAGCGAAAGCTAACTTGTCGGGTGCGAGTCGGCGAGGTCTTGCCTTAGCTGAGGGTCCGCAGGTGACTATGTGGTGTACCACACGATTGGTCACCGATGGGAGCTCCTCAAGAGGTTTATTTAGTTAGGGGAATTTCTGAAATAAAGCGTGGAATACATCGTCACGCGAATGAAAAATCCCTGTGATTCGGTACGCATTTGTCTGAGCGTTAAAGCACATGAATTTACTGTTCGACGAAGCATAGATTAGCTGCAGCCTACGTGAATGGACTAGCAGTTCATTGTGCTGTAGGAAATCAATACCGAGTATGGCTGTGGGAACATCGGTAATGATGAACGTCAACAGATATTGTCGTCGGTTTCCCAGGTTGACCGTAAGCTGTCGTGTACCATAAGTAGGAATGGCTGAGCCATTCACAGCGCGTAGTCGGAGCATCGTAGCTTGTGACTCACTGTTACCAATAGGTACGACAGAAATTTGAGCACCTGTATCCACTAGGTATCTAGCATTAGTACGATAATCGTGCACATAAAATAAACGGCCAACCTGGGGTAAGGGGCCGGCGAGTGCGGCCGCATTTACTCGCCGGCTCGGAAGTTTCCCACCGTGTGTGAGCAGCGAGCTCGACAACAGCGGGTACCGGACCCGGAAGCACGGTGGAACCAGCATCAACCCGCTCCCGCTTCCGAAACCGCCTTCTGGTGTGGCTAGAGGAAGGAAAAAATAAGTCGGAAAACTTAAAGTAGTTTGTGGCAAACATGATAGATTATGATTGTTGAATAGTCAAGGTATAGTTACTCGACGTTAAAGAAGGTCAGTGTGGTTGAAGGTACTTGGTGCTGTATTTGGTGGATTCGTTTATAATTCACGCCCCACATTACTCTCATGGTAAACTTAACGTTTCTTATCTGAGGAAGTCAATCACTTGTCAACTTCATCAATTCGAATATGATTTAAAAGACCTTTGTAAAGTTATGTTACTCTCTATTAATGTCACTTCGACTCGCTTTACATCGAACACACCTGTAAGTAACATTGTTAAGGACAACAATTAATCCCACACTCCCAAATCTATTATTACTCACCATTTCTCGATCAGTTACTGACACCTACTTTCCATTTGCTATACAACTTGGAAATTTCTGGCGGATTATTATGGATCGCTCGGCAATCTTCGGTGCATGAAGACCCTCTATGTATTTGTTACCTATTCAAACTTCTGTTGGGTTTAGTGGGATGGTATTGTAAAATAAGGAAATATTATTCGGCCCTAGCCAAATCATGTGACAGTCAAGTAACCGAATATCAAATGGTTTACCGATCTGCTTCAAAGTAGAGGATAACCGATGTCCATTGATCAAGTGGACATCATGGACTGGCTCACACAGCAGTGGTCTTACTTTTTTGTATATAATCTTAATAATACATTTCTGTAACTGGATACAACTTAAGAATAATCCGCCTTAGGTAGTAACCGTAAGGTGTGACTTCTATATAAGCTAGGAGCTCACACCATTCTCGTTCAACTGGAGTAGGCCTGTAGAAGTATGGACTACTATGGTATTAGTGCAGTTATCTTCACTACTATGATAATAAACCTAATGTCAGATTTGTCATGATGTGGGAGTTATGTCATTGTCTATTCTGATCCATCGTACCGTAACAATTAACAATGTGATGCTTAGCACTTCCGAATAGCACATTTGGACTGGGAATGGAATAGCATATCTAATGCAAATAGTAATAGGTTATACGTACTGACTACGCCTGCAAATTCGAGCCACGCCATCTCGAATAATTGTTCCCGCGTTCACAACTACCGATTTCCTGCGAACGTTACATGTTGAATGTCAGTCTTCTCAGTCATTGTATGTTTGGCTTCGTGAATCGTGTGGTTAGGAAGCAATGCCACTACAGGCCCTTAATCATTGATACAGGTCACCTATGTTGGCGATACACATGTCCTGTTTAGTAGTACCGCCCTTTTCCCTTCATTTTTCTATCCATTTTGGATATGTTAACTCCCATTAAGGACATAAGTAGCCACATTCTGATATTTCTTACTATCCTTTGTCTAAACCCTTATTGCTTGATATCAGTTGAAATTTATCTCTGATAATACATTTTGCTATTGCATGATCTTGGTCTGGTATATCCGGAATTCAAGACTCGGGTGATTGAGATACGAATGCAAGCCAGATTCGAGACCCCGAACTAAGTAGATTCCACAGCAAAACGGGAATTCGTTGATTAGGATGGTAAACCTTAAAAAGTGTTAACTGTCGCCATAATTATAGGGACAGATTTATTACAATCAAAAACTTCGTTCCCTAAAAAGAATGATCCGATGGATTGGCTTTATTAGGACGACATTGATTTTGTTGAATAATTTTTCGTATTAAAAAATAGATTTAGATTCCGTTCGTTAATGCACTCAACAACTTATGAATCATTGGACATTTGGCAAGCGTATCAAGAAATTGATCGTAAAATCAGTTTTAGACGATGAATAAAAATAACTCACAGATTTAGAAGACCTGTATGCAGAAGACAGTTATATTTTTTATAGTATCTTCTCCGGTATTTGAGTTTGCTAATGTCTAAATTTGTGAAGTCCTTTGATTATCCTATTCAACAGACAGTGTCACTTTTACCGGTAAAAATTTGCTTGTATTTTAAGCTATTATCTCTGGGCTTCTATGAGCAAACCATGTGTTACAAATCACGCTAACATTCTTCTTACTAGCCTAAAAGTTAGTTGCTCGATGACTCATTCGCTTGTTTATATATGTATGTACTTCTTAAACCTCACTCATTCATCCGTCTACATTTCTCTGCATTCAAATTTTGTTCATGTTCTCCTTGTCTGCTTGTAGTTTTGTGATCTTCACCGGATAATAATAAACTTGTCGCTTCTTATTGTCTCCGGAAGTTTATGCACCGTTGAGAGTTGTCGAATAACGGTTATAAGGACTTGTGATATATAAAGCATAGGAATTATATAAAAATAACCACACTCAAAATTCACTGACGGTGATCAACCACTCCAGAAATTCGGGAGGTTTATATCAACCATATAATCTACCTCGAAAAAATTTGTGCTGCTGTTTGGGATCATTTATCACTTCTTCAAGTTTCTCCATCTAGACGATTTCTGTTATAACAATTAGTTTCAACTATTAAGATTTGTTGCTGAAGGTCAAAGTAATTGTAAAGATATTATAGGCGAACAACCTCCTGTCAATATACTTTATAGAGATTGGTGAAAAACTTTTGTTGACCCTGAATTTGAATGTTACTCAAATGATCTAATCTCATTTTGAAGGCTATAATTATTATGAACTATTCATAATGTAAAATGGAAATTTCCTCATTGCTAGTGAATCTTTCTCGACTACCTGTCAGGTGTTCTGTCTTGAATTAGAAACTAATGAACAGAGTTCTTACTAATGTGACTACAAATCATCCTTCTCTAAGTGATTTTACATGGTTAAGTAAATGAGTTACTTACCCATCCAGCATCTTTTCGCTTCCTCCCTCCATTGTACATTTTTATGAAACTTAGTTTTACCAATCTCAACAACTGTTCTGGTAGCAACAAAGGATAATGGTAGTTATATCGTATCCTCTTGAGACATTGACCAATCCAACTGCATTTGTACCTTCCGTTCCTACTATCCAATGAATTACTAGCAGCACTGTCTCAATGTTAAATTAGAACGCAACAGTAAAAGATGAATTCCCGACTGAGTGATTACTCCAACAACTACAATATAATATCATTCTATATTGTAATTACCTACATTTACTCACAACCATGTCATAATCGCGTTCACAGACGAACACCCCTCAACAATCTAACTTTTCGTACATAATTGTGTTCAATAAAAGTAAACATGACATGTTCATAGTCAACATTTAGTTTGATTTTACAATCCCCTTTTCGTTGCTGATTGATACAGCATTATACTTAGACTTAATCACATCAAAATATCATTCATTACACATAAACAAGAATCAAGAACATGCTGAATGCGGTGCTAAGATAAGTGGCCTATCGATGTATTATAACTAGTTTGCTAAAACAATTTTTATAGTTACTGTTACAGTTTATAAACAATTATCTTTATAATTCAAATTTCAACGAGAAAAGTAAACCATTGAATAATTACACCACTTGACAATTACTCTTTCGTAATAGTAACATTTTTGTCAATACTGAACCTCATACACAAGCTAAATACCTAGTTCCATTAGTAAAATCAATCCAGAAATGCCAGAAATAAAGAAATACCAAATTTATGCGAGTAATAATCTTTATTTTTGTTTGAAAAATATCGACAAAAGAGTGAAAACTTCCCCAATCAAACACCACAATTTGCAATGATGTTACTTTTAGTCTCCTTTCATTGTCTTTTTAACACAATAAAAAATAAATAATTGAATGCAATGAAAATACAAACAAGAAGACATAGGATAGGAGGGGGAGATAGTGATGAGAATTACAAAAGGATGATGTACTATTATTATGTATGAACACACACATATGCAAGCATTTGAAAACAAACAAACATGTAATATGTTCAACAAATACCCTTCTAATTGACCGGTCAATCTTACGTAATAAGAAAAGAAAAACTGTTGACCACAACAACATCAACGACAACAACAATTAATCACAGACTTCATATACACACAAATGGGAATCATTTAGCAAATTTTGTTTGTTATTCAAAACCTCCGATTAAACTAATTAAAGCATTGGACAAATAAACAAAAAAATGTACTGTACACATTCTAACATTTTTTTTCTCTTTTTAACAATAAAAACGGTATTAAAATGATGTTGAGTTAAATTTACTAATGATGAATAGGAATAAATCTGTGTACACAATTATCAATGTTAGTCACCAATATACTTAAAATCCCAATTGATTATTATTATTCTTTCTGAAAAAAACAGAAGTAGTTAGGGGGTGGGGTGGAGTGGAGGTGGGGCACTTCAGCACAGAAACAAAACGTTATGATGGAATTGAATGTTCATCAAATTATCACATACTAATGAATTTCATCAAAACATACATATGCACACACATATGTGAAATACATGCATAACATAAGAATAGACAATTAGCATTTAATTAAACGTCAAGAAAGAATAATCTTAGAAATTGGGAAATTTTATTTCTATATTTAGACAATCAAATGGATAATTAGTTGTTGTTGTAATAGTAGAATAGCTGTGAAAGATAAACTGTTAATCAATGATATACAAATCCTGTTTTTACAAGTTCATCTTAGTTGAGTTTTCATTTTTTTTTTCAACGGAAAAACAAAACATGCAGAAGATACACATACAACATCCAACTCTTTTTTTTTTAAAAAAAAAAAGAAAAAAAGAAAAGAAAGAGTAACAACCACCGGGGGTAAAGTGTTGAATGTTCTCATTGAAATATGGAAGATTTTGTTATTGATTCTTTAAAATGAAAATGAGATAATCATTCCCTCGTTTTTCTTTGTGTATGTGTGTGTGTATGTGGGAATCATGGAAGACAATTATTGAAGGAAAAAGAAAACCAGGGAAAAAAGCATGTAAACATATTTTAATCAAGACAGAAGATAAATCAGATTCAACGATGGTGAAGATGACGATGATAAAACAAACAAACAAACATGATGATGATGATTTGACAGAATAATCAACAACAATAAGAAAGGAAAAATCAATGGAATTTTATTTGAATTTATATCGAATTGTTTCTTTATTTTTATTTTTCAGAAAAAAAACTTATTTTGTACAAGTTAAAATAGAAGTATTTTAATCCATACACACACCCCTGTCGGGGGGGGGGACGAGGAAATAGTATCATTGATATTATTATTTGCAGTAGCCAGTAACAGAACTGCCTTGTTATATCAAACATGTATCCAAATGAATTCCCTGTTCATACTAGAAATAAGGCAAATATACACATAGATTTTTCCATATATATATGCATGATAAATGTTTGTATTTTATGTAATACACAGTTCTAAAAAGGTGTTATTCACTACTGCTACTACTACTATTATTATTATGGCTGTTGTCGTTAGTGTTAATTTATACATAGAAAATGATATCTTATAAACATACAGAATAAAATGGTACAGAAGGATCAGATATTGTATTTTCAATCAATCATTGTATAACAACCACCTCCACTATCCCCATTCGTAGCTTCAGATTCTGTCGATATTGTTGTTATTGCCACTGTTGCACCTACTGGACTACTACGAGAAAAATTTACTTCATTTGATGATATCGGTGATGTAATGGTTGTTGATATTGTTGTTGATGGTGATGTAGTTGATAATATCCCTGAATTTATTGAAGTAAGTATTCGTGGCGGTGGAGGAGGAAACGAAGGATAAGTAATTTGTTGTTGTTTCCCTTGTTGATGATTTGCAAGAAAATATGATTGTGCAATTTGTTGTTCATCGTGTTTAGGATTATTATTATCATTATTATTATTATTATTAAGTGTAGTTGAAGTATTCATAATAGGGAGGAAATAGTTAGCTTTCAATGTACCCATCATATTTGTATCTGTTATATTTGTTATTCTATGAGAATTATTATCATTATTATTACTATTTACAGTACCGGTGGTCCATGAAGAATCTAAATTATTTAAACATTGTTCGGTAAATGGTGATATCTGTTGAGGTGTTGAATTGATAATAATTGATTGTCGATTATTCGATAATGTTGATGATAATTGCCATGTTGTATTATCATCAGATTGTTTAATAAACTATTAAAAAAAATGTATCAAAATAGAGAAAAACAACATGGCTAATTATTTAGAATGGATTTTGACATTTAAAATAAGTTTCATTGAGAGAATGGATAGATTGTGAGTATAGAAAGTGGAATTCAAGATGCTCATTGCACCATACTATTTGGGACTTTCTAGATTGTTATTCCTGTATTTCATTATTGATGTTCACATTGAGACATGTACACATCATCTTTTACTTCAAACGCTAACGTGTTATCCCATACTAAGGTATTGAGTTCAATCAAATACCCACTAACTAGTTCGACAGGTATGATATTGATATCAGTATTAGTCAAGACTGATCAAAATTCAGCCTTGAATATCAGCAACGAGATAATCTAAACCCTTATTAACAGTGAAATAAGTTTCAATTAAGTTGAAAATATCAGTGGTTAAAAAACTGGACTATGAAGCCTACAAGACTAATGTGTTCGCTCCCTACTGGATTTAAATGATTTTTTTCTTGATGATAAGTGGAAATGTAGATATTACTGCAAAAACAGATGATGCCGTACAGGAACAGTTAAGTGTAGATAATTGAATGTCAACTTAATTATATGAAGGCTAGGTAGTCCCCGATGCAGACGTGAAGACGCGGATCGGCAAAGCAAGAGCAGCATATTTACAACTGAGGAACATCTGGAACTCAAAGCAACTGTCAACCAACACCAAGGTCAGGATTTTCAATACAAATGTCAAGATAGTTCTACTGTATGGGGTGAAAACCTGGAGAACTACGAAAGCCATCATCTAGAAGATACAGGTGTTTATTAACAGTTGTCTACGCAAAATACTTCGTATCCGTCGGCCAGACACTATTAGCAACAACGTACTGTAGGAAAGAACAAACCAGGTCCCAGTGGAGGAAGAAATTAGGAAGAAGCGCTGGAAGTGGATAGGATACACATTGAGGAAAGCACCCAACTGCGTCACAAGGCAAGCCCTCACATGGAATCCTCAAGGCCAAAGGAAAAGTGGAAAACCAAAGAACACATTACGCCGAGAAATGGAAATAGACATGAAAAAGATGAACAAGAATTGGATGGAATTAGAAAAGGAGGCCCAGGACAGAGTGGGTTGGAGAATGCTGGTCGGCGGCCTATGCTCCATTGGGAGTAACAGGCATAAGTAAGTAAGTAAGTAAGTAAGGTAGTCCCCACCAAGACTAAATGTCATGAGTTCGACTCTTGACCGAGAGATGAATGTATAAATACTGAAGAGTCATATATTGGGTTGGAACAGAAATCTAGACATTCTACTTTTCAATAATTGTATAAGTAAAGTCAATCCATGATGTGAAACCTTAAACTCAATAATAATAACTGTTAAATAGTTGGAGAAAATCAACAGAAAATTTTATGATCTAGTGTTTTGCTAGATTACACTGATCAATAAACTGTGTGTATGCATGATCTTGAAGAAATTCATAGTTTCACAGACATGAAAACTCCCGTAATTCGATGTTTTAGTAGTAAATGTTACCATGACAATAAAAACTAGATCCAGAGACTCAAACAGAGGTCAAATTATATAAATAGTATTTGAGGGAGAATCGCCTATTGTAATTCCGTAGCCTTGTGAAAATTATAGTCTTACATGAAATCATGGTTGCTAAATTCAAACATATTGACATTAAAAGTAAACCTGGTTAAAAATCTCATTTGCAATAGTTTAAAACACGCATTTTATATCTACATATAATGTAGACCGAATTCTTTGAAATATGTTCAAAATAGTTTATTCCACTTTTGGACTGATACATATTCATGCTGAGTTCTACGTTATTGATGACTGATTCATTTTTATGGAGTTTTGTTCTCTGAACAGGATGGTTTGATCGTGAAGCTTTCATCATTCTTCTGAATGACATCATCAGCATAAACTTCAAGTAGAAGTACTGATGATCTCATACAGATGAACGATGAAAGCTCTAAGATCAAACTATCCAGCTCATAGAACAAAACTCCATCAAAATCATCCACCTCAGTTACAAATCTTATCCACCACCACAAATGAATAACTATCATATTCTTGAATTGATCTATGAATTGTGGAAATTCGTTTAATCTAAGGATGAATATTAGATGTTAGATTTACCTTTCAGGATTCACCAACCATAGAAAAATAGAAGTTAATCATAGTTAAAGTTTTGTCTTATGATTGGATTTCATGTATATTGATTTATGTCAACAATCTTGAGTAAAATCATGCTTTTTTCTTCTTCTAGGAATTAAATTGATTTTATTAGAGTCCATTATACTGATATTAAGTTTTGTCGAAGTGTGTATGTATATCACGTTGTATGTTTTGTATTGATTGAAGTTAGTTTTTATTTCAAAAACTGAAAACATTTGGGAAACTAATAAAAAACTAAGGAGCACTCTAGATAGATACTCCATTCGTAATATTGAGATGGTCACAGATTGACCATCATAGTTGAATAATAATTGAATGAATGATTGTGAACACTTGTTAATCGTAATACAATGATCTACTTACCTTATATTCAGTTGGCTGTTGTTGACAGTACATTTGTTGTTGTTGTTGTTGCTGCTGTAGAGAGGTCTGTAAATTTGATTGAATTGGAAGATTTATCCCAGTTGTTTGATAGATATTATATAAATCTCCACTTGTTACAGATATAAATCCATTATTGCTAGGAATATTAGTATGATTCAATTGTGGAAATTGATTAGCAGCAAATGATATTCGATTCATCATAGTGCCGCCTCCACCTCCCCCAACATTTCCAATTTGTGAACGTGGAAGAAATAAAAATCCTGTTGCATTTGGTTGATTTACAGTTGATGAATAAAATTGCTCATTATTATTAATATTATTATTACTATTATTATTATTATTTATAGTGTCGTTAGGTAAAATATGCATTTTTGTATGTAATTCGTAAGTTGGCCCTCCTGTATTTGATAATGTACTAAGAGGTCCATTGTAATTGGGATTTAAATTAGGCATCAAACCAGATGTTGGATAATGTTGATTATTACCAAGTCTTGAAATAATTGGACGGTAATAATTCGATGGAATATTATTATTACCATTATTGTTGTTCTCTCCACAATGAATAGATGCTCCATCTGATAGATCCGATGGTGGTGGTGTAAAGCCGAATATAGATGCACTGGCATATTCAGGACCTGGAAAATGGACAGAGAGAAAATATTTATAAATATATGCATCGGTTCGACGTTCTAATTTTTGTAGTTCTATTAAGAAGCCGTGATCAATGGAGTTCAACCATACCGCCTCAATCAATGGAGGATGGTCGCGCATTACTGTGAAGCGGTTAGTGTTACAGTTAAAAGTAATATTAAATCCGTTGAATAGGTGGTGACTCAACAATCTAGTGAATAATCCTAAGACATTTGCCCCCAAATACCCTAGTACAGACAAGGGGGAATCCTCTCTACCTCTCAAAATATTCTTACATAGCCAATCGTATACAGCCACTATCAGGGAAGTCCTACTTACTGCCTTCTCGAGGTGGGGGTGTTCTCTATGAAATTGAGAAGACAAAAAGCGAATGTCTGACGCTTTAATCGGCTCAGTGGATGTAGAGGATCCACCTAGGAGAGTTGAAAACCCCTGATTTCAAACCAGTCGTGCACATGGGCTTCAGGATCCTAATGAAACGAATGGTGTCTGAACCTTCTGTTGGTCACCAGCTACCATGGGACTCCATGTCATAACGTTGTTCCATTGCCTAGTGGATTAGACTTCTAAATCAAAGGCTTGAGGAGCGGCCCCATAAGGAAACGACTTACGTCGGCCTGGGCGCCCAGGCCGTAATTCCAGTCCTCACACAAATCGAATGACAAAGTGTGGTGCATATATATTTGATGCGTCCTTGTACCAATGTATACATGTTGAAATAAATAAATAACCTGAAACTTTTGGATCACTGACTAATGGTTCGGGATATCCAATCCTAATTAAAATAAAACTCTGACCATTCCAAATTCCAATATTAACCACTATCCAAAGTTAAACAGTTCTGTCGGGAAAATGGCAATACCAAAGACCATCTTTTTTTCAAATTTTGATATAAACTCTTCATAAAAAATAATAAGCAAGACCATACATCATCATGAGATTTTTAACTATGAAGGTTGAACATTTTGAAACTGTTTTGGACTACAACATTGAATGAAGGATGGAACTAGAGTTTACAATTTAAAAATGTATATAGTGATAGACATAGAATATATGACTTTCAGACGTGACCGTGTGAAAAGAATAATCTCTGTATAATTTATTTCAAGTTAACTTGTAGATTTCAAAGAAACTATTCAAGAGAAATACGTTACATTTCATAAAATAAGATAATGTAAATTCATTAAGTGTTGTTTGCTTGTATCTTCCTATTAACGTTTAGGACTGCAATTGATTGGTCTCTTATTGGTATATGTGCATCCTAAGCGGATTGCCCCAATATTGCCTTAAGTCACAAACTTTACAAGCAAATATGGATAGTGACTATCAGTTGAATCTAGGATAAGTGTTTCGTCCTGCTTGGGACTCGTCAGCTAGATTGCCAAGTGAATTTAAACTTCACCCCTATTGCACATGCGAGTGGCTATCAGGACTCAGTAGGTAAGTGGATAACATGATGGCGTTCGAAGTGAACGGTACTGGGTTCGAGTCTCAAAGTGAACATCTACTCTGAGATGCAGGTACGCCCAGCTGATGAGTCTCAACTAGGACGAAACGTGCGTCCTAGATCCTACTGTTAGTCACTATTCATCCTTGTTTATAAAATAATGTAAGTAGTACTCCTCGACGCTCGATAGAAAGTTGCTACATTTTTTTTTAGCTAAATGTATCTTTTTGAGACATGTGAGAAATTTAATATTAGAATGGAGTTTCATGAACATTCTAGTAATTATATAATTGAGTTCATGAGTTGAATCCCGTGCGCGGGATTATGGATGCGCACTGCTGATGAGTTCCATAATAGGATGGAATGGTCGTCCAGTACTCCCAGGTTTTCCATAGTGGTCTAACTTTAATTGACTCATGAATTCAACTATAGAAATTTAATAAATAAATTTCAAATATCTATAGTTGAAATAAGAAAAATCGGTTCCTAAATTAACCTGGTTACTATATATTATTACATTTTTTTAAAAAAATTTAATCTTTAAAAGTAAAAAAGCTTATCAATATATACTGCCAAAAAGTGTTTCTAGGGGAGAGAAAAAAGGGATGAAACTATTCTTCAATAATACTGTTAAGACAAGATAAATCATGTTTCTGGTTCAATATTACTAATATTTTTAATTCAGTGGGATAAACATTCAGTATAATTAATAATAATAATAATAATAATAATAATAATAATAATAATAATAATAATAATAATAATAATAATAATAATAATAATAATAACAATAATAATAATAATAATAATAATAATAATAATAATAATAATAATAATAGTTTTCTTTACAGAGTGTTGTTTTATTGAAGCATAACATTGATTTTATTTCAATGTGACGAATATACAGGATATGACTTTTTTTGCATTAATTTAGTGTTATCATCGTTCAGTATAATATGGAGTGTGCATTTTTTTGGTGGTAATTGTGTATATTCACCACCACAACAACATCACCCCACCCCAAATTTGTAATAAGTGTTAATTTAGTAACAAATATGGATAAAGTGAATGGATAAATGAGTGTATCGGCTAAACGTGGAATAAATTTTCATCATATGGATCAGTTTTTATTCTCTTATTTCTATCACGTAAAAGAATTTTTTTGAAGTATGGAATGAATATAGATGATTTGTAAACTGACAAGTAGATTACATTACAAAATGACTTTAATTAAACAAGCACTAAAGATTAAGAATCACTAGATAGATGTTTCACCTTAACATGAGACTCAATTAAGGAAGTCAGAAACATGTACGATTGTATCAATGATAAAATCACCAGAAGATATGAAGGTTCTGTATTTGATCACTTGGGATGGGATGAAGTATCTGTTTAGTATTCTGGTTGTCTAGTTAAAGTCAATCAGTGACATGAAAAATTACATTCGAACGGAACAATCTCTAAAACGACCTTTCCTCATAATGTTAAAAATGATTTTATCAAATAAATATTATGGTAACTCATTTAGTGAGTACAAGTTTATGTAACCAACTTTGAGATGGTAGAGAAGATTTGTAGCTCAGGTGGATGATTTTGATGGATTTTTGTTGATTGATTTGGTCGTGGAGCTTTCATCATTATTCTGAACGACATCCATCAGCACAAACTTTAAGTCGAAATGAAGTGTTTGAATCAATAGGACATACAACCAAAATAAAGAAGTAAATAATGACAGGTTAAAGGTCGACAATCACCAATGAAGATCGAGATGTACAAGAAAAGCTGTAAACCATATGTGGAGAAATTCGAACATTTTACTTCTACTTGAAGTTTGTGCTGATAATGTTATTCAGAATAACGACGAAAGCTCCACGACCGAACCAACCAGCTCATAGAACAAAACTATCTTCGGGTTATACTTCAGATATATGAAGACTATTGACAATACTCAACTGACCAAAGAGAAATACACAAAGCTGTATTCAAACTGATAATACAGTGGTTAAAACTCAATTACCTTAATTATTCAACTTCCCCTATGCACACATCAAATAAATAATACGCCTAATATCTATTTAATTCATTTACCCTAGTTTCTAGGTAAAAAAAAAACTGTAAACATAGAATTTTCAACTCTATTCCCTTCACGAAACACAACTAATCTTTAAATTAACGAACAGTTTTATGTAAGATTCTTATCATGTATCGTTTTACAACTTTTATTTTTCTAGAAAATGTCATTCTAAGAAATGAAATATGCTACCCGTGTAACCCATTTTTCAAGTGTTCGTATATACATAGATATTAGTATCTTATCTTTTGAATTGTCCACAACCTTACATACATTTTATACTACACACATGTTGTATAAATAGATTATAATCATCAGTTTGAATAGAAGACAATATCTATAAATCATTGTTTTCTCGTATATATATTATTTATAGTCGTTAAATTGGATGGAGGATGCTGGTGGGCAGCCTATACTCATCTACGAGGGGTAACAGGCGTAAGTAAATAAATAAGTAAATTAGTTATGACAACAACTTTTCCAGAGAACATCTTTAATCACAATGAATACTTATTACAGCTTTATTCATTGTCTTCGGATAACTACTCTTCATAACTCAATAAATAGGATATTTCCTTTTCTTTTTTTTTGTAATAAAAAACAAACAAACAGACAAGAAATGAAACAAAAGTTGATTGTCAACAACGATTTATTTACCTACTTATTACTTATTATTTAAAGAAAAGTAAGTTTACAGTTCATGTGTTTTGCTTACTTATCTCTTGGTTTTTCTCCACTTTTTTCCTAAAGAGAGACGACTATCATTTTTTTCAAATTTACCTTTACAACTATAGTCATTCCCTTCCGCCCCCTCCCCCCCCCCCACTTTTTTCTCCCTTTACTTTGACGAAATAGTTTTTTTTCATAGAATATAATGGTTGTATTGCTTTTTTTTAAAATGAAACGATCAGTAGTACATGAAAAACTACAAGGGAGAATGGAGCAAGGGGGAACAGGTGGTAAAATGAAGATTACAACACCTGAAATAACATAATATAAAAACCAGGACAACAGAGGATATTCTTTATAAAAATAAAGAACAGTCATGAAAGACATTTGTCGGTGACCAATATCACTTGTTAAATTTAAGTAGTAAAAGTATCATTAAGTAGTAATAGTAGTAGCTTATCATGAATTTTCAAAGCAAATATATTAATTATTTTTTTTCCTTTTGAAAAATCTGTAAAAACAGTAGTTACTAATACAACCCTGTTTAGCTGAATTTAATAGTCTGATATCATTAAAATGATCATTAAAATAACTTATGATACCCATAATTTAGATAACGTTTTGTTAAATACGAACTCAAAACAACTGTCAACTAACAAAAGAGTCTGAATTTCCAGTACAAATGTCAAGACAGTTCTACTATATGGGGTGGAAACCTGGAGAACTACAGAATCCATCATCCAGAAGATACAGGTGTTTATTAACAAATGTCTACGTAAAATACTTCGGATCCGTCGGCCAGACACTATTAGCAACAACGTACTGTAGGAAAGAACAAACCAGGTCCCAGTGGAGGAAGAAATTAGGAAGAAGCGCTGGAAGTGGATAGGATACACATTGAGGGAAGCACCCAACTGTGTCACAAGGCAAGCCCTCACATGGAATCCTCAAGGCCAAAGGAAAAGAGGAAGACCAAAGGACACATTACGCCGGGAAATGGAGAGAGACATGAGAAAAATGAACAAGAATTGGATGGAAGTAGAAAAGAAGGCCCAGGACAGAGTGGGTTGGAGAATGCTGGTCGGCGGCTTATGCTCAATTGGGAGTAACAGCCGTAAGTAAGTAAGTAAGTATAATTTAGATAAATAATAATGTTTATAATACCACTATGTATAAATTCACACTGATAAAATGAAACAATGAGTCAGAAAAGTAAATGAAATGTAAAGTGATATAAAAAATTATGCGAGATGATTGTAAGTAATGGTGTTGAGCAAAGTAAGGTAGATAGGAAAGAAGAGGGAGGGTTTTGGACTCGAACAGAAATGTATAGATTAAATATAAATGTTTCGATATGATTCGGATTCATAGACATACTTACACTGGTGCCTAACTGTAATTACATTCTTTAAGATGATGATATTTGACTTAGCTCCTATACATGTCTTGTAAGAATGTTTATTACTGAAATATGTATCAAGGAAGTACATGAAACTCATAACTCGAACACTGTCTGTCAAGACCTAGGTTATGACGAATCATCATCTACACTAACTACATCAAGTAGATTTCATCAGGGTTACGTACTTTCGACATTCTTTTTCATTGTCACAAATATGCTCCTAAGATTAACTCTTGATTCGTCTGACTTTTCCTATCCGAAGACTCTTTCATTAACTTAGAACTTACAGATGGTATGATCCTGTTTGGTAAAGACCCTAACAAACTGTGAAAATGTTTGAAATGCAATTCCTTCTAATTTTAACTGTAAAATGACGCTTAATGACTGTTCTGAGTTAATACATGGTCTAATCATAGGTAATAAAACTGTTAAGCTCATGATTTGCTCCACTTGTCCTGGAAGTCTTATCAACACTGATGGACATGGCGACTGATGAAGGCTCAGCAAGGGTTTTAAAAAATGTTCATTTATTTTAAATCAGTTAGTTATAAGCAACTTAGAACCTAGTACATGTGTTCATCGACTGAAATTGCTACAGCATATAAACATAGCAAGATTAAATTCTTCTGAAAAGTACCAGAGTTGTAGAAGTAGTTATAATATCAATGGCAATATAAAATATTAAGCATAGGAAATATGATTAAAGAAAGAATAAGTTAGTGGAATGAGATGTACAAAATAATTTTGAAATTCAAGAGTGGAACATAAATAATGAATGCCAATGTACCACTGAAGACTTATTCTGAGCCATGTCGCTTAATGTATCTCTAGAAACTCATTATAGCAATTCATGAAGACCTCGACCTAGTAGTTTGGTCTCTACAACTTACAACAGTAAATTACTTAATGGATTGATGTTATATTTTCATCAGGCATCCACTAAAAACATTCTCATACAACAAGACATTCTTTACTTTTAATCTAATCATTACAATAATTTTCAGTAGTATTCATATGTATTAATCTGTATGAACATAAATACATTATCATCATCATGTCGGGGATGTTAGGTCCCCAGAAACGATTTGGTAAATACCTTAATTTTGTAATTTTACCTTGAAAATTTGAATTTCTTTGTTTTCGCGCCAAAGGCGCTCCTTTCACCTTCAATGTCGTATTTCCCACTTGGGAAAATCTTTAACGCTATTGGCTCGTTGTATATTTTAGTATGCTATTTTGTAACACTTCCCAAGGACAATTTTATGCTGTATATATATACGTTTGATTTGTGTATGTTGTTATCGCTTATGCTTGTGGATACTTGTGGAACATACTTCCCCGTTCCAAACTTCGACTTATCTCTCTAGTTAGCGGGGCTGGGTCGCATCGAATAGCTAGCTTATTGGTCTTTGATCACAGAGTCTTTGTTCCGTTCGCAGACTAGGTGAACTCGTAATCGCTTCAACACATCGTACATCATCTTTAGGACACTTATTATTAGGACTATGTAATACATTCCCACAACTAACAGTATAATCACCATCAATTGCTTTTTCTTGAATAACTCCACTATAGCAATCATCATTCACTCCATCAACCTGTTCTGAATCTGTACAACTTACATCAGAATAGTAATTATTATTTTTAGTACTATATAATATTCTATTGCGAACACTTGTATACAAACTTCCATTATCTTGTATTTAATTGTCTTCTGTATTATCACTGGTGATAGCAATGACAGCAGAATGAAGTTCGGCATAAAATTATCTATACACAACACATATCACATGTATTACAAGAGGAAATCAATCCATGTTGGTACAAAGTTATGCATATGTAAACAAGAGAATTATAAGTATATGTGCATATAAATAATGTGTATGTTTGTAAAGTATGTGTATATTTTGTTTGCATGTAACCAAAATGAAGATTTCCGATTTTAAATGCAGAAGGGACATGGAAAAGAAAAGGAAAAGATAGTACTATCATGTATCGTTCGTCCTTCTATATGTGTATGCACGAGTTTGTTCTATTATTACCATTACCACTCTTTTTATTGCTGTACTGTAATGTGTAATATGCCTAATTTGAATGTAACATGGTTACCATGATTACGTAACAAAAACAATGGCACGGACAATACACAAGCAAGGTACATACAACATAATTCGAAGTTAATATTTGTATTCAATATCTTTTCATTTCCGATAAATAAAGTGTACTGATAACAGTATGTATTATAAACAGAAGAGATAAATATTTCTCTCAAATTACTGTTACTGTAAAACTAATTTTGATAAAATTTCTTTCCCTCACTTGAGATATCATGGATAGAAAAACCAACAGAAAGCATTCAGCCCAAAAACCAATAGATATGATATTAGATTATCCTCTAATTCTGTCACGAACTAATTTAAGTTGAAAGTAAGAAATACTGCATCCCAATTCAAAAATCTACACGTCCATTGAGACCCACATGTCTTGGATCCGGTCTCAGTCAGTGATGAAAAATCACTGTAAAAGAGTTTGATACTATAGGCGAAAAAGTTTTTCATTACCCTTATCACTCATTTTTAATGATAGCCGTAACCAGAAACCACCATCAGTTATAAAACTATAGTTGGTGGAGTTTTGTTCTCTGAGCTGGATGGTTCTATTTGAAGTTTGTGCTGATGATGTCGTTCAGAAGAACGATGAAAGCTCCACGACCAAACCATCCAGCTCAGAGAACAAAACTCCACCAAAATCATCCACCTGAGCTACAAATCTTCTCCACCATCGCAAAACTATAGTTGGTTAAGATTGCAATTAGGCTAAGCCGTTCAAGAGAAAAAAATATCTTATAAAAGAAAACTTAGTTACTGCACGAATTAGATGCATTTAAATTTCGAAAGCACAAATTATGTACAATGAAAGAGTTGAATTTCAATATCCATAAGTTATTTAGCTAAATAAATCCAACGAGAAAAACACTTGAAAAACTACCACCAGCCATCTAATCTAAAATGAACTCTCCAATACATCTGTAGTTTCATACTACTTCAATTATTTTAAGTAATATAAATGGTGAAATATGATATTTATAGCTGTGGTGGAGAGACTATAATTTATGGAAGAACTAATCAACCATAAGATAACAGATCTTGGTTTTTTGCGCTAAATTCACTCATCAGTTTGGCAAAATAGAGTCTTGGCATTACAGCTTATATCAGTTCTCGATGAAAACCCTGAATATTATTCCTAACCTTAAACGTCAACTGTAAATCACAGGTTTATAACGCCTCATTTGGTCCTAGTTATCAGGTGGGCACTCTCAAAGGTCATCCATAAGTTATAGTCCCACCGCTGTGGTTCATAATACAAGAATAACAGTAACTAAATATGATCAGATCTGTATAACTATGTGAAGAACCTAGATAGAATTAATTCTCACAACCCAACACACTATCATTGTCACAATTGATTGATCACTGGGTGGTGATCAATGTCATGTGTATCAGTTGTTTCTTAGTACAGACTGAATGTTATCGATCAAGCTGCAACTTGGTCGACATGACATTGATCACAACCCAGTGACCAATCAATTGTGAATACATCTCAATCCTATAGGAGGTCGGTCGCGGCCAGGATAACCCAGTGGTAACATCTCTGACTGTGAAGCTGAGAGACACGGGATCGGATCCGTCAGGAAACATCAGTTCCCTCAAGATTACAGGTACACCTTACTGACGAGTGCCAAATAGCACGAAACCCGGGTCCAGGGTTTCCTGTTGACTACCTCCAACCACCATCTTACACTATCATCGTGTTTAGACATCGTTTTATGGGAAATGTTCTAAGACAAACTTAGTTGAGTGAATAATAAAAATGAGGAAATCTACAAAATTACAAATCAGTAACCAATTTCAAATCGATCATTAATCTAAAGAAATAAGTCAAAAATCTATGAATTATCAACTGATCCATTTATCTTTATGTACTAGACGAATTGAAAATAGGCATAAATAAATTACCATTAATAAGAAACAATAACACCTATAATCAATAAACGAAAAAGAGAACAATTTAAAACTTACTCATTCCATTTAAACTATTCAAATCATTTCCAACCAATCGATTAGCAGCATTGGTTTGCATATACATACTTGTTGGTTGTTCAATGATTTGATGGTGATGTTGATCAGTTGTCCCAGGATGATTATGATGATTCATACCAATACTACCGACAACACCAGTTTGAGGTATACAAGGTAGTAATAAACCATTTGGTAGTGTGGGGGGAGGTGGAGGTGGTAATGGTTGACCAATTGTAGATGCATAATCTAATTTACTTATACGACCATCCCCGATTCCACCAATACTATTAGCACATGTCGTACCGAATAATCGATTATTGTTATTATTTACAATGATTGAATTACTTTCTGTGGCTAAAGTATTACTATTATTATTCATAGTATATTGTAATATGTTATTTGGATGATGTAGAACAGTATGATTGACGCCGACACCGCCAACATTTCCACCATTATTCGATAAACAATTATTATTATTATTATGTACAAAATTATCTGTTGTTGTGGTTGTTAACGTTGTTCTTGTATTAGGTGATAGCGTAGATAAAGATTGTAAAAGTTTTGCAGCTTCTGGAATATTCATTGTATTTACAACATTATAATTTAATAAACTATTCACTCCATGAGGATGATGATTGGTACTTCCACATGTACCAATTAAAGAAAGTGGTGAATAAAATCCACCGGATTGATTAGGTGAAATCCCTGTTGTTTCAACTGTTAATTGTTTACAACATTGATGTTTAAAATGTAAATAATGTTTACATTTTCTCTGTATAATAATTATTATAGCTAACAAGATGAATAAACAAAGTATAGCACCTAGTACATAAGATACAATGACAATAATTTGAGATAACTGTGTTGATGATGATGCTGACAGTGATGATGATGAAATTGATGTTGATGAAGAAGATGCAGAATAATAATTTTCATTATGACTACCAAGATTCTCTTCAGCTGAACGAATTTCATGATTCGATGTAAGTGACTTCTCGTTGCCTACACTCATTGGTGAATGAATTTCTGGATTCATAGGTTTATTAGCTAGAGGAGAGAAAAAAAGTTTGAAAAAGAAAGAAAAATAAGAACGACCCACAATCATTAATCTGATAGAGATGCACACCGATCTGAACCAAAGCAACAATTAATCCTTGAATCTACCTATTTACCTAGTCTTGTGGAAAATGTTATGTTAGTTACATAAAGCGTGTTCTTTCGAAACATATTGTGTCACATATTCATGATTATCCTTACAATTACCTTACCATACATTAACAGATTTGAATTGAACTTCAACCGAATATCTTTAAATATAGTGCTCGAAATTAATTATCAAGTTAGCAAATCATAGAACTTGTAAGACAGGTATAAGTGTAGTGAAACATTGATCAATGACTTCTCTTTAAATATGATACATACATGTAACTGTTCACTAAAATAACTAATCAATATATAAGGGGTTTCTGTTTACAGATATCATTGGTCTGCTCTATATCCTATCCCTCTATCTATCGGTTGTTATGCATACTGTAAAGGATAAGGCATGTACACATTAAAGTCAAGTTATAATATTGAATGTAACATTCAGTTCGTAGTAATTTGAAATTAACACATCACGAACAATAATCCAAATGAATCTATGTTCTGATATTAAACGGTTGAAGGTAGTCGGTAGAAAATCATGTTCGATACTCGTCACATCATCACTAGAACATAATTTCAATGCTATTCTTGCATATCCAAATCCCAATCCTCCAACTTCACAATCTCAAATGTGTGACATGGCCTCGAACCCAGCAAGAAGTATCAATTCTTACAAATTTGCAAATACTATTTCATCACTAAACAAAAACGATATCTCGTTTTCGTAAAACATACATCAAATATGCATATTGTTATGAATATTTTCCAAAATATTAACACAAGTCGGATGAAGTAAGTATATAAAAACAATGTATTCTAATTAGACTTAATTTATTGTACTAATGAATGTGTGAATATCATTATTTCTCTAGTTCTCTTTCTATCCAGAATGTATTTTTATTTTATCGATCTGTCGCATTTTAATCTGTCTGATTTACCACTTTCTCTCATTCTCTCTCTCTCTCTCACACACACACACACACTTAAACAAGAAGAAGACCCTTGGAAAATAAGAATGTGTAGAGATTAGAAAAGAAACAATAAGAATTCATAGTAAGTATAGTTAGTAGTAATGATTATCAAGAATTAGGTCTTGACACATTCATGAAAGAAAAGACAATAGAGATTATACATAGGAAAGAAAACAAAATAACAAAGGAACTTGATGAAAGAATGTAGACAATAAAGAAGATCTGTTTGAAATATACGCTTTATTTATGTTAGTGTTTCTTTCTAATGGATATAGATTCGAAACCATAATACTTAGAAGTAAATTTAGAGATTTTATTACGCAATTTGAAATGAATAATCTGAAGTTCATCGGTTGAACTGGTTAAGACATGCTCTACACATGACTAACCATTGCCTAGTCTGATTTTCAATGCTAGTCAACATGGGGGTAGGTTGATAAAAATAAAGAGTAGCTCAAACCAAGACATATGAGCCAGTTCTATAACACTAAGTACCGTGGCAATTAGCCGTGTCACTCAAAGTAGCCACCTGGAAAAGGATGATGAACGAATAGTTTGACAGGAATTGGGAACTGAGTATAGACAATATATCATTTGTGAAACATTTGTCCAAACAAGTTTATTGAACGAAACGTTGAAATTATTTAAATTTCAACCAATGAGATTATCCAATATGAAATTTTCAATAGAATAATGAGAAAATAAAGTTGATCTGAAAAATGTGATGTATTGGCCTTATACATTTCGAACAATCTGGTCACACATTAATACAGCTTTTAGAACGTTGCATAGAAATTGTCAAGGACGAATTCTCAAGTTTATTGAAGCCTTGACTATTCGTAAATTTACCCCCCCCTTATGTGTACAAAAGAATTTGTCGTAACCTTGAACTTACTTTGGTAATCCTTAAGTCATTTTATGGCCTAGGATAACACACGACAATTTCTTATTCTTTCTATACGATGTAAAATTGTTTCTGCCGCCCGCTCCCCCTTTGTTATCTTTTTTTACTTGAACTTTCATTTAATTGACCTTTATTAATTTTCATATAAAATGCCCTGACAAGTATAATGCGTGACTAGATTGTTCGAAATGTATAGCGCAAATACATCACCGATTTTCAGATCAACTCCATCTTTTCATTGTTCTATCGAAATTTATAAAATGGACTAATTGCTATAAAATTTCCACAAATAATGTTTACCACATCTCTGTGCTGCCTACATTCAATCTCAAGATCAAACGATAAGTGAAAAATTATGAACCAACTACACCACTGAAGGCTTGTAATTCGAAATTCCTACACATTTCATATTTCTTTTCTTTTTGCATTTCCATAGTAGATTTGATATCCCGTAGGAAATAATAACACGTAATTGAATCAAGTAACAGGATACAAAATGTGTGCCAATATGAGATGTGTTAGTTCTTGTATTAAATGATAAGTGGAATGATTTAAATTAATCAGTAGTATAAAACTATAATTCAAAATTTCTGGGTATTATCAGTTTTATTTTTCATTGGAAACTTTTGTTTCTTGTTTCTCAATAAAAATTTTTTTAAGAAGTATTAAAACGCATATTACTGTAGACGAGTGTAGACATATATACACATTTAAATTTATCTCTGCAATATAGATCCTTCTAGAGAAAAATCTCTCTGTTACTACTCAGAGACAGAAATAACATGTGAAACTTGGAAGGGTACAAACACAGACACTATGACATGTTGTTTTTAACGGATAGTGAACTTTTTTCTAAAAAAAAAACTATGCTTACGTCATCAATATTACCACACACCCCCTTCCACTAGGATTTTTAACTTTGTTTTACTTAGAAGAGAAATATTTAAATTTTTCTACAAATTATCTCAATTTTATGAGTCGGTTTTTACCCATATTGATGTGTAAACACACATATATGTGAAGACAGTTTTTATCTTATCGTCTGGTGAAAGTTGATTTATTTTGATTTGTAATTGAATCTAACCGCATACCCATCTATCTATCTATCTACTAGCTTACTAACCTTCCTAACTATCTTTACTACATAGATCTTGTTTTGGGAAGAGAAAATAATAACAATTGTATATAAACGGCTGACAATATTCGTATGATGAAAATAATAATCACCATTGAATCAATTGAGAATTCGATTTTCATCGTAAACTGATATTAGTTCAAAAAGTAATGAAAAAAAAGGAGGAGGACATTGGACAGATGTTTCATTACATAGTTTGGAACTATATAGCAACAATGGGGACTCATAAGCGCATATATAGAATTGGACGCATTGAAGGGGGGGGAAGGGTAACTGTCACGCGATGAATAACATGCAATTCAACCACTAACTAGTCAAAATCCAATAATCTTCACTTTATGCATTACTTAATTCATAATATCCACTCAGATTTCACTTAATATTATCAGTGACTTATACTGCCTCATTCTCAACAACTTGACTAATACATCATAGAATCAAAGTTCCTTATCGGCATTAGAAACAAGTCAATATTTGTTATATGAAATATATAATTATTAATGCCAAAGTTCCACTAATAAATTTCTTAGCATTCTTTTAGTGATTAGTAGAAAGTACGTCTATAAGTTGTAGACAAGGTAAGTACTTCTAATAAGTTTATGAGTGTTTGTTATTCTATGCATCGGATCTTTAAGCAAAATGAGTAGTTTATTAGTTTGAGTTCGATTACATTTGAGTATTTTAATTTTTAAGTTATTAGAGTTGTAGTACATCATGAGTATCAGTGTGAAACGCTCAAGGTGCCCATTTTGAAATGATCATTCGAAAAGAACAGAATTTATATATAAGAAATGTCCTTACGAGATTTAAAACGCCACATCACGTGAACTGTTGTAACTAATCTATAAAACATGATAACATTACCTTAACATGGAATGTTTGAGATTCAATAAATGAGTAAAATGAAAATGTCCCAACATAACTCATGTATGTATTGATTGTTTGCACAAGATAGTGGTTGTCTGAACTCAGTAGGTCTATGGATAATGTGATGGCGTGTCAAGCTAATATTACTGGGTTCGAGTCCCGGAGTGAACATCAACTCTGGAATGGAGACATACCTAGCTAACGAGTCCCGAATAAGACGAAACGTGCATCCTGGATTTCATTGCTAGCCACCATTCAAAATAATGTTTCTCTCTTGATAAGTAAAAGAACCATATCATTTTGTCACAAATGTTTTTTTTTAATATCTGAGATACCTATGCTCCTTTTACTCTACTTCACTTTCTCTAACTTGTAAATGAGGAAACCTGAAATAGTGGATTGATAGGAAAATAAATACTGAACATCCACATTATTATTATGATTGTACTAATTGTACATCAACACACAGATAACATTCAAACAAATCTATTCATCAATTTCAATTCGTCTGTGTTCAATTATTGAATTTCCTGTTATTACGTCTGAGAGATTGAATACTATCCACTACTTAAATAATCTCTATAATTTAGGATTGTGTTAAGTTTTTCAAAGAAAAACCATCTAACAATAAATGTAAAAACAAGAGATTTCGTGTTAGTTTCTTGTTAAAAGAAAGTAACAAAATGATAGTCTTTCATAATGCGAATAACTATACATACACATACATACATCCCCTTTCATAAGTACACATATACAAATACATAGATACTTACATTAAAGAAGTATATAATATTCAATGAAATGACGCAATCACACAAAGAACAATGAATGATGCATATGAATAGTTTGAAAGAGAGAGAGAGAGAAAGAAATAGAGTCAGTCACACACTTCTAGACTTGAAGATGATGATGAAGATCAAGTATATCAATAGTTGATTTCGTGTTTGTTTATACTTCTTATCCAAAATTAATTTATTTCCGATTTATACATTAATAATAGTAGTCTTTATTCCATATAGATATGTATGAGATGACTAATAAGTAGTTCGTTTATTATTATGAAGAGAGATTGGGAGTGTGAAAATGAATGAGTGAATAGGAATATAAAGAGAGGCAACAACAATACCATCACAACATCACCGGACAGTTTCATCATCCACCCATTCATAAAGACATCCGTCAAATTAGATTTATAAGTTCAAAAACACTGGGACATCATATATGCACGCATATATAACCATTCATAACACCTATAATATTTAATCACAAATTATACGAAGCAGGCTTTAGATTTGTATTCTAGTGGTTAAATACTGAGACCTTAAATACTTCCCTTAAATATCCAATATATGTATATCAGTTTGGGGTTGTGAAGATTGTTAAGTTTCATTGAAATCATGGACCGATCAATGTTAAACCACCATTGCAAACCTACAAGCATTGGACGGTCGTTCCGCCCTAGTATGTGCACCTCCGAATCTACCACGAAGGATAGAACCAAGAATCTTCGGTCTTGCTCACGAAAGCTTAACATCTAGACCAACTGAGCCAGCATCCAACAGTTTTAATGTCTAATTTCAGCCAATCCACGATTTCATGTGACTATCTTGACTGATTCATGATTTCAATGAAATTCAACAATATCCACAATTTCGAACTGAAAATTATCACTATATATGAATAAACACGTTTACATTGAGCAAGTGTATTGTTGCCATCAATCAGACTATATCTACTCACCCAATTAATACGTATTAGTAAGATAATTTAATTAATTATACAAAGAATAAACGCAAGAGAGAAAGAGAGAGTAGAAACAGCACACAAACAGAGGCAAAGAACAGGAACGTTACACAAAGAAAAGAAAAAATAGATTAGATTAAAAGAAAAACGAATAACAAGAACATAGTAGTAGACATACGCAGTATGCATTAATGCCATATATATATATAATTATGCAATACAGAGGAATGAATGAATAAACAAATGAATACATCTATTCTTAATTTGACCACATGTAACCAAAGCAGATTAATCAAAGTCAATTTTCTGTTTGATAAATTCTACTTCCGATACATGTAAAAACGTGAGGGGATGGGAGGTAAAAAGTTATTAGTATGATTATGAACCAAACAAACAGAAAAAGAAACTAGTTATAATTCCATTATTATCAAGTGCCAATTGGTTGTTCGTTATTGATCAGTGTAGGTATTGTGGTGTATGCTACTTATGCGGACAGATATAAGTAGTATGAATTGAAGATGGAATGCTTACTAGCAAAAGATTGGAATAAAGAGAAGAGGAAGGAAAACAGAGAGCAATCGGTATAACAACAAAATTAGAAGAGTGATAGAGTATGGTACAGGAAAACTGAAGGAAAAATATCCAAATGATGCATTTAATGTATGTTTTTACATGTTACGAAAACAATGAATTAGTTAATCGTACCTGAGTCTTCGTTCACTACAATGTGAAAAAAATTATTCCAAAAGGATTGTAGTCTAAAGAAATTCGGAAATATCTGATAGACTAATAATCACAATGACGAAGACTAAAAGATCCCAAGTATTAGGATTCATGACAGGTTGAAGTAATTAGGGTCAGTATAACCTATGTTGAACTAGGTTAATTATATCTATTTATATTTTTGGTTGTTGATTTATATGAGATAAAAAAATTGTCCTGTTAACACTTTGATTCATGCTATAGTTATCATGAACTCAGGTGAAGACAACCAATTTACTATTTAACACAAAATTACAGAATCTCTTGATAAAATACGAGAGAACTATAAACTGAACACATCATTTGGTAATTTCCATCATTTTTCCTTCACATTCTATATGATTCTTCCAAGTAACAATTTCTTTCTATTTCTCTATATATTCTTTTCAACTCGATCTTCTTAGCTTTCTGCTGCTAGGTTTTCCATTTTCGACTAGTGTTACATACTACTTATGTCAGCAGACATAAGTAGTATACACCAGATTGCTACTGCATAAATCGTTCAATATTCAAGCATACACAGTTTGAAAGAAACAGATAAAATTAAAAAGTGAAAGGTTTACTCCTGACTGCTACTAACCACCTAGCATTGAAACAATACAAGGGATGCTGAATCATTTAGATTAATGGTTAAAGTGCAACTTGATCGACAGAATATACAACCAGTACTAAAGGTCAACACAAGCATAATATTTGTCATTACTCAGTAATCGATCAATTTAAATATCTCAGCCCTATAAGAGGCGAACTAAGACCAGTATAATTCATTTTTAACGTCTCAGAATGTGAAAGTGAATGATATGGGTTCGAATCCCGCAAATAATAACATATTACAAAAGATTCCAGATACATCTTGCTAGTTAATATCTGCTAGTACAAAACTTGGATCCATCATTTCCTACCAATTACCTTCAACAGACTAACAGCGAGAAGTGTCAAATAATGCTCGTAAATAATCAATATATCTACAGTACTACATAATAAGAATTAAACTTTCAAATTGTGGATAACAGTTTTATCTGTCAAAGGATTTTCTCACTTTACTATATATTTTAATGATGTAGATAACAATTTATACTCAAATTGGGTTGAATTTCAATTCTACAATCTATTCAAAACTTAAATCGGTACTAACATCTTGTTACCAATCATAAAATAGTCGGTTATTTCATGTTATAAGAAAAACATTATAAATCTCATCTAGTATTATAATCTTAGTGAACTTTTGAGTTATACTCACTGTCTAATGAGATTTAAGTTAGTCAATCAGTCATTAACAACGTAGGACCTAGGACATAATATGTATCGCCATAAGTTATCATACTTCGTATCAGTAAAGAAGTAGTTATTAAGATGAACGATTAAATAATAGAAGTAGTAACAATATCAGTGGTATTAGAAAATATTAGGCATAGGTATAGAGAAGAAAGAATGAGTTCTCAAAGTAAAATGTATAGGAGAATTCTTAAAACCAAAATATAAAGAAAAGTAAAGAGTGAATGAATAGATCTATATCAATGAGACCGACTATGATTCATGTCACTCTTCTTCTCCATTCATTGGTTATAAAATCAACACAACCTCAACTTGATAGTTTACATCTATCAACACAGCTTGATCTAACATTCACTTACTTCATAAGATGATACCATGTTTTGGTTTGATCGTTCATAGATTTCTTCTAGTCTATACATAAATTAGCAAATATCACAAGAATGAAGATGGTAAGACACACGTAATACGTGTTCCAACCAATTTAATCGATGAAGATTCCCTATCACATCAACCCTATTTCTAATATTCCCTTAGTAATCTGATTCTGATATTAGTATCAATCACTCGATAGTCCCAAAATATACTAGTAATGCCTCGAAACCATCTGTCGTCAAATAATATTAACCTAAAATTATCCTTTATATTTGAAGGGCATGTATCATAGCAGAACGAACTACTAAAGTCGTCCTTTAGTTGGAAGGATATCTCGCTTACGTCACAGATAATCCTTCTGAATCCATATTGAGATTTTGTTAGACATCAACCCATCAAGACTGGTGGGATCTTCAAGCTTCGATGCAATCCATAAACTCTTAAATAAACTCTTCATGATCAATTATTCAATCCAAAAACATATAGAACATAGTTTAAATATACAAAGTAATACTCTAGTAGACGAAACTTCACTATCTTAACTATCAAACATTCATTTCAATCAAAAACGACATTCAATTAAGAGTAATAATAATTTCGATTTGTCGTCACTAAAAACAATGACATAATACACATCTCGGTAGGATTCAATTTCAATTCCATAATTTATTCAAAACCTTAGTCTACATCTGTAGTGGATGCTACTCACAAAGTTATTTGTAACTAATATGTAGCGGAACGTGATATCAGAGTTGCTATAATTGTCAGATGAAGTTAAGAGTTTCAGTGTATCAAAAACGGTGTTGGAATAACACCATGGAGACTAGACGAGAACACGGTCCAGACTGCAGAACATACCGAGAGATGCAAATGGAAGGTTATGTACACATATATATTTAATGTGGATACTTTGTAACTTTTCGTAACAAAAATACATTTCTCTTGCCTATTGTCATGCCTTACACATCTACACTCACCACCACTCAGAATATTATATTTGTATATGGAGAGAGAGAGAGAGAGAGGGGATGTTGAGAAAAATCTCTAACCAAAATGAACATTGATAATAATATTAACCCAAAAACAAAACTTACAGTTTCTTATATCTTGTTTATTTAACATTTCTGAATGATCACCTATTCTTGGTGAATTTTCATCTGTATTGAATAATTTCTTCTGAGAATTATCTAAATAATTAGAAGTATCATCATCGGGTGATTTTTTCATTGATTTATTATTATTATTATTAATCTCTTCATTGGATGATAATGGTAGTAGAGATTTAGGCTGTACAATAGCTATATAATGTATAATATAAATAAAAGAGTACAATGATTCGTTACAATCACCTTTTAAACAATGAAGAAAAGGAAAAATTAAGAATCTTTTTCTACAAGAAAATGTTATATTCAGTCAATCCTGATGTATATATAATTGGATAGATTAAGGTTTAAAAAAAATGAATTAATTATCAGTATGGGGTTGTGGATATTGTTAAGTTTTTGATTGAGATCATGAATCGACTGAAAACCTGGAGGCACTGGACGGCCGTTTCGTCCTAGTATGGGACTCCTCAGCAGCGCACACCCACGACCCAGAGTGAATTGTGATCAATCTTTATTGACGTATATCCCTCCTATAGGAAGATTACACCTCAATAATATAGCCATTTTATCATAAGATTATTTTCTAAAAGGGATAGATTCAGCATTGAATATTTCAACAACCGGAAATTACTGATCTTTACTAACACCTAAATACTCATTGAACAAGCTAGTGGATAAATAGACTCATTAGCTCAATGGATAACACATTGATGTTTGAAATGAAAGATATTCAGTTCAATCCTTAATAAGAACATTGACACCGGGATATGTGTACATCCAGTTGACGAGTCCTAAATAGGACGAAATGTGAGTTTTGGATTATGCTGTTACCTAAAATCTATCTATCTTAAATGGGAGAAATTTACGGAGATTAAATTAAATGTCAATGTGAACTGATATAAGTTGAGGAATCACCGAAAATAAGATTGTATTGAACAGCAGCTCCTTATTCATTTTCGGATTACTCAGTAGTAAAAACAACAAATCTTATTTTTTGATTGAGATCATGAACCAATTGATGTTAGACCATCACAATTGGAAACCTGGAAGCACTGGACGGCCGTTTCGTCCTATTGTGGGACTCCTCAGCAGTGCGCATCCACGATCCCGCGAGCGGGATTCGAACCCAGGGCCTTTGGTCTTGCGCGCGAACGCTTAACCAACTGGATCACTGAGCCGGCATCCAATGGTGATAGTTTCTAACATCAACCAATCCCCGAATCTTATATCTCATGTGTAGTTACCGCTGTTATTAAATTTTAGATGATTAAATCACAATCCAATGGTCCAAATACTCAACTTCTGTCGATTCATTAAAATAGTTCACAATGATCAATTGATGCCATCAGTCAATACTGCTCACTGATGAAATCTAACTGCATATATAATTTTAATCACATTCAGTAACACATTCTTAGAATGTGAAAATAAAGAACTATTCATTTAACTGCTTAAACTGAAGTGAATTAAGATTTGATATTGTACAAATCATCGCTCAGTATGGATATGTACGTGTGTACATTCATCTGAACCAAACACAAATCTGATTGGGAACTATTTAAATCGGGACAATCAACATACATCAAAGTTAGTTTACACATTCTTACATTAAAATAGAATTCTCTCATAAAACCGTTTATAGTCATTACTGATTCCCAGGACTGAATTGACTTGTAACGTTTTTTTTTCTAATAAAAAAATCTTAACGAATAATATTATTTGTAGGATAGAAATCGTGAGAAAAATGATAAACAGTTATGGTGACATATATATATCGTTGGATAATAATAATAGTCCATGATTTATTGAACACATATGTAACTTTAATGGTTGAGATCATGAGTCAATTGAAGCTAGATCACCATGGAAAACCTGGAAGCACTGGACGGTCGTTTCGTCCTATCGTGGGACTCTTCAGCATTGAGCATCCATGATCCCACCTTGTGAGATTAAAACTCAAGACCTTCCAGTCTCGCGTGTGTGTGCTTAACCACTAGACCACTGAGCCATCATCCAACGGTGTTAATGTCTAACTTCAATTAATCCACGAAATTGATGGTGGTCTAGCAGCTTCAATTGATTTATGATCTCAACCATTAAAATTACTATAATATTCACAAAACCCTTTCTGATACAAATGTAACTGTTGTTTAATGACAAACACTTTTAAGGAACAATGAATGATGCAATAATCTGTCATTTCATTGTAAGAAAATTAAATACGTTATAAGCTAGACCACCATTGAAGACCTGTAAGTAGTGAACGGTCGTTTCGTCCTGAATGACGGGTTGCACAAGATCATAGGTCGATTAAAGTTAGACAATAACACCATCGAATCACAAACCAACAGTCTAAAGGTTAAATAATCGCGCGCGAAATCGAAGGTCCTGGGTTCGAATCCCTTTGGTGTGGGATCGTGGATGCACATTGTTGAGGAGTCCCATATTAGGACAAAACGACTGTTCAGTAGTTCCAAATTTTCAATGGTGGTTTAGATTACATCAACTCATGAAAATTACTACAATCTCCACAAACCCCAGATCCTAAAATAGAATACATTAATCTGAGTACTGGAAATTTTATTAAATGGTGCATAATTAAGCAAAATGTAGCAAAAAAGAAATTCTGAATATGTAACGAACATAAGATTTAACCCAGATAGAAAACGGATTTACAAAAAGATAACTTATTTGTCCAAGGTCCATGTTTTTGTGTACTGTATGTATGTAAGTATCAAATAGTGGACAAATAAAGTAATGAAATGGAATGAAATATTCGATAAAAAAATCTAATCAAACTAAGTTTATGTTCAAATGTAACAGTAGAATAGTAAGATCATGTAGAAAAGTATATAATCAACATCTTGAAGACAAATGTTGTCAAGATTTTAGTTATCCCAACTAGTTATTATAATATCTTATCTCCTTTAAAATACTCCCTTTTTCTGATTATATATATATAATATTCGTTTCTATTATTGAAAACATTCCTGAAAGTCATCTAAAGATAGCCTCCTTTAACTATTTCAACATTCCACATTTTAATGCACTCGAATAACAACTTTGCATCCCGAAAATGAAGTTACATCTAGTGTTAAGTAGAGAGAGAGAGGGATTCAGAGTGACGGTTGAATTACAGGTCAGAAATTCGTAAGTATTTACTCCTGATACGTAAGCTCATTCTCAGACATTCAGTGGATAGAACATGTAATACTTATAGGGGAATTATAACTATCACCGATTAGTAGTTGAATAAAGAAAGGCTACTACAATCAGAATAACTTGAAATAATGGGTGTAAGTCATTTATTTATTTATGTCCATAACTAAAAAACTTAGCAGCTTAGTTCGTTATTTTTCGAAAAAAAGCATCATGGAAATTTGGAAAAGTTAATACAGTTGCTCGCTAACTTCAGTCATCCGCCTCCTGATGTCCATTTTTTTAGTGGCCGTATTATCTGACTCTAGTTAGATTGTATGATGATTGTTATCGAAATATACATGTCGGCAACCCTCGTAATTATCGACTTAATTCGCGTTAGAGAATAACGGAATAAGTCAAATACGAGAATGAATTCGGAATACGTACATTTCGTACACTCATCGATCCAAACCGATGAACAGAGAAACGAAGTAAAGGAAGAGAAGCGAAACTTAAGAAAATGGAGAATGTCTTTAGGAAAAACTGAGAACGAAGAGATGCGTGGTGGAGAAGGCGAATGAGACAACTCGATTTAACCAAGCGTAACTCAATATTTATAGTGAGACCAAAATAAAGTTACAGACAGGTAATGAATAGGGTGAGCAATTAACACACGATCATATAAACAGTCAGGATTAATAAGTGAATAATCAACAAAGTCATAATGTGGCTTGAGAAGAATGGAAAAATTGGTCTGTACAGAAGCCAGAATAACCTATGTGGGTTTGACATGGTAGCAGAAATTACGATTCCAGGAAAACTAGTAAATTCACATACACACACATACACATAACAAAAACTCATAAAAACTACTTACTTGAATTAAATTGTACTTCAGATAATAAAATCCATGAGTCAGTTGATGTTAAAGTCAAACTAACATAACGTGCTCTATAACTGGCTAATGGGATTTGTACTACTAATGCACCATCCCATTCATGATTATTATAAATTATAGTGTCTTGAATTAATCCATTGTGCATTGAATTTGATGTTCTTTTCAATCTAGATAATGTTGATGACGATTGTATATCATTATCAGATATAGACAATCGTGTTGGATTAATTTGACTTGGATCAATTAGACGAGCATGATTTGTTGAAATTTCAATGGATTTATCAAAATTCTTTCCATCCATACTGAATTCAACGATAGCTTGTGAAAATACACGTGATTTCAATGGGACAGAGTCGAATGTGAATATACGTAACCAAATAAAAGTTCGAACTATAGAAATAAAGAAAACGAATAAGTTAGAAAAAATGTTTTAAAAGTTATGAAATTTATCATTATTATTACTATTAAACTGCAAAGCAAGCCCTCATTTGGAATCTTCAAAGCCAAAGGAGGAGAGGAAGACCAAAGAACACAATACGCCGAGAAATGAAGACAGACAGACATGAGAAGAATGAACAACAATTGGATAGAACTAGAAAGGAAGACTCAGGATAGAGTGGGCTGGAGAATGCTGGTCAAAGACCTATGCTCCCATTAGGAGTAACAGGCGTAAGTATGTAAGTATTTATTTAGATTTATGCATAAAAATGTACATATGTAAGTAACTTGACGACAATTATTTATTTAAACGTATAAACATTGGTACAATGAGGCACCCTATAAATATGAGCCACACTTCGTCATTCGATTTATGTGAGGGCTAGAATACTGCCTGGGCACCAAAACTGAAGCAGGATAATTAAGTTACTAAAACATGGATTTAGATATAAATCGATAGATGTCTCAAAGTCAAGCTAGATAGCATAGCATAGTTTTCCTTTGTCTATCTACAATATTAAAACTCAAAGATGAGTTATGAAATGCATGCATGATTTCCATCGCACAACTGAAGAATCAAAGGAGTACTAGGCAGCTAATTTGTCATAGTCAGGAACTCTCTTCAGTAGTGTACACCAACGACTAGACAAGGAATCTAATCAACAACTTTCAGACCTCACAGAAATTAGCTTAAACAGAAATTTGTAGTGAATATAACTCACAAAAGTTAACTACAATAAAAAAATAAGTTAGTAGCAGATTTACCTTCATCAAATTTAAAAACAATACGTAAATTCTTATTTGGAACATTCCAACCAATAAAATGAAAACCAGGTTGAGCTGGATGAGAATCTGAATGTTGAGTAACATTGCCTAAATAAGCAATATTATCCATTAATTGGCCTATTCCACCGACTAATTGATTTTCTAATTCAATCAATTGACCATCATAAGTTAAATCTTGAAAATTTTGTGGAATAGTAGAATAAGGTGAACCGAATAATAATTGTTGACCATATGTGATAGTATCACCTTGTGGCATTGAATAAGATATGACACCATCTGTAATGATAAATGAATTTACATTATAATTCATAGAAATATTAAAGGTTATAATATTCCATTTGATAGATAACGATTGTGGTTGAAAGAACCCCTTTAATAACTAAAAACCTCTATGTTATTACTGAAATCAAGCGCTTCTGAACAAGATAACACAACCAACTCGAAAATTCGAACTGTAATTTAATCATCACTAGAGTGGAGTCTGGTATAAGTGTTTGTTGACTATAGCTATCTATCATAACATATTAGGATGAAGAGATGAAATGAACAAGATGACTAGTAACGTAGTTGAAATAATGTTGTAACAATCGAATCAAGACTGAAATTCATATTCAATTAGTAATTATTGTATCAGAGGGTTACTGTTTAAGTAGGAAATATGTAAATAACCTTATCAACACAGACCAATCGCCAGTTTTAATTCTAACGATATCTCAACTAATGAAATACAAGGAACTAGTACATTGATCAGATTGATTTTATTCTTTACCAACTGATCATTTGTGAGAAAAACTCTTCATTTTAAGATTCACAAAATTGACATTATTTAACACTCGATATAATCATATATCTTATCCACATTGTCGTATTGGGTTCTAAAATTGATTGACTAATTTAGGTTTCGAGAAACCATGTACTACTATGAGGGTATAGATGAAACAAGTTAGTGAAATATCCAATCACACCAAGCTGTGAGCTATTGATCAATTTAATTATTAGTCAGATGAATTCGACTACTATTGAGCATATTCTATTCTCTCTAGTAAGCTCTGGCATTTGGAAGAAAGTGAAGACAGTTCAATAATTCCAAGTGATCAAAAATGGGATTCATTGAACTCTCATTATTTACGTCATGGATTAATCTCGTTTGGACAGCTATTGAATATAAGGAAAAAATAAGATAGTTCAGTGATTTGAAGACTAATAAAGCGTTCGTCGTGAGACCTGAAAGTCCTGATGTTCGATCCCAGGTGAAATCGTATGGATGAGCGCTGCTGAAGAATTCCATAAAGAGAGAAAACAACTATTCAATGCTTTGCAGTATCCAACGGTAGTCTAACTAAGATTAGTCCGTGATATAAACCATGAAAATTCAAGTCTTCACAAAACCTATGCAATAGTTATTGAATCTAAACTCCATGGTTTGTGATATATTTATGTATCAGTATAGGGTTGTGGAGATTATTAAGTTTTTGATTGAGTCAGATCGCCATTGAAAACCTGAAAGCACTGGACGGTCATTTTGCCCTATTATGGGACTCATCATCATCATCATCAGAGACGGCCAGTTGTAACAAATTCGAACCCAGGGCCTTCAGTCTCGCGTGCGAACGCTTAACCTCTAGACCACTGAACCCTCATCCAATGGTGTTAATGTCTAACCTCAACCAATCCATGATATTGTGCGACCATCTTCCATTGTATTGAGGTAGATACCTGTCTTTACTCGACAAGGATTAGCTCCACTGGTCACAGTTTCTCACTAAAACTCCGAGAATCCCCTCATGAAGCTAGTCACTAGTGAGCACATGGAAATTATCAGTATAAGGTTGTGGAGATTATTAAATCCCATAATAGGACGAAACGACCGTCCAGTGCTTCCAGGTTTTCAATGGTGATCTAACATCAATCTGTTCATGATCTCAATCAAAATATATGTATGTCCTGAGGTTTTGATTCTCCTATATGACTTTCATGTGATGAGCACTAATTGAAAGTTTCTGAAAGACAACAAAATTATCTATGTAGTGTCTATTTAGTTACTAATATTACTCTTGTTATTGATGACAAACTGTGAAGAACAATATTATTGATTTTTTTTAATTGAGTGAATTGCTTAAACAATAAAAGTTTGATTTTTAGACTTTAACATATGATTATGTCATAAGAAATAACTTGAAAATATACACCACTGAGAAATGATCTTAACGGATTCATGTTGATTGAATGACATATGATACAATACCATTTCATAATCATATTGACTAACACACAAAACTGAACAATCTCTTATTTCACATAATAGATGGCATACACATATCAGAAACATTGAATATGTATAAATTTTAAACAATCAGACAAACAAATAAACAAGCAAACATTATAATAAATAAATAATGCATTTATGTAATATTGCTTAACTGGTTCATTATTATTATTATCAAAAGGGGTTTTGTGAATATTATAGTAATTTTAATAGTTGAGATCATAAGTCGATTGAAGCTAGAACACCATGGAAAACCTGGAAGCATCGGACGGGGGCCACACCCCGAGCCTTCGACCTGAAGGTCTGATCCACAAGGCAGTGGAGCATCGTAAGGAGATGCAGTCCCATGGAAGCTGGTGACCAACAATTGGTTCATTCGCCATTTGTTCCCGCAGGATATTGGAGCCCATGTGCACCATTGGTTTGGAATCCGGTTAAAGCGCCGGACATTCGCTTTTTGTCCTCTCATTTTCGTAAACAACACCCCCGCCACGAGAAGGCAGTGAGTAGGACTTTCCTGGCAGAGGCTATATACGCGTGGCCGTGTGAGAGCATTTCGAGAGGGAGAGCGGACTCTCCCCACTCTCGGCCGTACCAGGACATTTGGGGGCTTCAACTGACTCATGATCTCAACTATTATAATTCATTATTATCACTATTCTTATCAAATATTTAATCAAACTGTAATGAAAACGTTTTCCTCCTTATTCTTTCTCCCTCCCTCAATTCTCTTCACACAAAAAAACTCGACTACTATAGGATTCTGAAAAAAAAACTATCTATCGACAAATGTCAGTTAATTATTTATATAAAGTAACTCTCTCTAATTAAAATGTACAAAATCTCAAATATTTTGATTGAAAAAGCGAGAGAAAAAAACAGAAAGAAGAAAAGTATGTTTTTCTTTTATACAAACATGATTTGATTGGGATAAACAATTTACTAATTAGTAATCAAATTAGTAAATGTTCATATCTCCTTAGTAATATGTATATAACAATTGGAACAATTGAACGAAAAGAAAAGAAAACAACAACAACAACAAATAGGGTCGATTGAAAGAATCTGATTGGTTGAAATTTCTTAGAGAATGTTGATTGGTTAATATTGATTGGTGATATCTTTTGATAATTAAGTATAATACACTGGGATTAGAATTTTTATATAGAATGTGAGTTTAGCTACGTTGGGAATACTTAAAAGACCTTAATATTATGTGCTTGTAAACACATACTGATATGGGTATGAAAAGGTGTTACAGAATGTGTGAATAGTTTCATTAAAGATTCCCATTGTGAAAATTAGAACAACACATATAAGCGAACAATTGTTTTCAATTAGATCGTCATCAGGCTTTACTCTAATATACATGAATATTTATACGAAAATGTTAAACCAATCAAGGCAATATGAGTCAATAATCACAATGAAATAAAATAAGTCTCTAGGTAAAAGTACAAGTTGATAGTAGGAAGACAGGTGAACTTGGTACATAAAGGGCCAGAGGAAATCTATTCGGAGTTCTATATTGGCACATCTTATTGATAGCGGTCATGCAGTAGATAAATCGAAATCTTTTCGAGTTATCTATCGTATACCTCCATCATTTCCCGACGGAGTCCGTTCCCGTCTCCTATATATAGCTGAAGCCATTGGAATTCGTACATATAACCCCAATTTATGTGTACAGAAGAAATACGTGACCCCCCTATCCCTTCCATGGCCAGTTATAACTTAACTAACAATTCTTTTTATTTATTTATTTTATTTTATTATTATCCTTATTCATTTTATTTTATTTGTGTTATCATTGACCTTATTTTCACATCCATTATTTGTTTGTAATTTTCCGCCTCTTTGTATTCTTCACTATCTAATTATTTACACACATCTTATTACGTAATGATTTTAATGTTTTGTGATTACTATTCCTAGTCTATTTACCCATGTTTATTTGACCTTCTATTTCCAACGTTTAATTATTGATAAGAGTTTTGTTATTGTATTTTATTATTCTCACTATTATCAGTTCACCTGTCTTCCTACTATCAACTTGTACTTTTACCTAGAGACTTATTTTATTTCATTGTGATTATTGACTCATATTGCCTTGATTGGTTTAACATTTTCGTATAAATATTCATGTATATTAGAGTAAAGCCTGATGACGATCTAATTGAAAACAATTGTTCGCTTATATGTGTTGTTCTAATAGTTTCATTGTTTGCTAACTTAACTGATTATGAATATGATATGAAAATTGAAGTTTCTCAGTAATAACATTAAGATTCTAGTAATCTATCAAGAGGTTCAAATTAACGATTTATATTAGCAAAAGCAATTTTAATTAATTCAAAGAAACTTAACTTAGAAATGAGTAAAAGATACATATATCTTCTCCGTTTAACTTGATCTATGATAAAGTCTTTTGATTGTTAGTTCGAATTTTGTCCATTTCCCATCAACATAATCTGCGCTCCATTACAAGATACTTTTCTTATTCATAACTCTACGTACATCTTTTTATTTGACATTCTTGATAACAATAATTACTATTATTATTACCATTATTATTATCGTTATCGCAATTCATATTCTCATTTAAATCATGGATCGATCTAAGTTAGACCACCATTGAAAACGTGGAAGCATTGGACGGCCGTTTCGCTCTAGTACGAGACTCTCCAATGTTGCACACCCATGAACTTGTAGAATAAAATCGAGACTGAATGTTTTAAGTTTGACTCATGCGTGCGACGCTGTGGTTGTTCACCACTGAGGAGCCATATGCTAGGACGAATCGACCACCCAGTGCCTCCAGGTTTTCAATGGTGGTTCAATTAAGGTCAGTGATGTCAATTGTAGAAATACTACAATCTCCGCAATTCCTCGATATTCGTCTTGTGATGGATTACATGCCACAGAATGAGTCAAATGATTGATTCCGTTCTTGTCTTTCCTTAGATCGTAGAGCTTTAAAATTATCATATACTTCCTATTTCCTGGATTTATTTGTTTTTCTTAAATCATATTCTATATTTTCCACTTTTTTTCTTTGCTACTACTGATATTCTAATCCGTATTCTGATATCCCTCTTGATAATGTTACCTCAGTCTGGTGAACTGCTGTGGTGTGTCTAATACCTTCATTATGACTAACTGACTGAGGGTAATGAGCGGGTATGCAAAGTTAAAGGCTCACAAACTAGAAATTTAGAACAGTTTTTCAATATTATTTAGCTTTCACCAATTCCACTGATGATAACAAACACAATTAGTGATATGAACACTACTGTGGTTATCTGTAACGTTTTCATTGTTACTGAAAAGGTCTGTTGTATCTAGTAATTTCGGTTATTTTTCAGTTTCTTTAGTGAGATGAGTACTGTATACTGAAGTATGTGATATTCATTAAAGATCTCATTTCAATACCTAATTTCCACTATATTTGTATTTTTCATCCGACATATTGGACTGCGTTACATTGTCATATTCAAAGCAGACGAGTGCGAATAACTACGGACGATTGAAATGAAATTTTTAATAAGAATTACATTCCGTGATACGGCACCGATCCGCTAAATAAAAAGTGGTAGAAAACATTGGATAGAATATATTTATTGAACATTGTGAATGTTCAATCATATACAATCTGGAATGAAATCCCAAATTATCATTATTTGTATTTGTCATATTTATGGTAATTTGAGAAGTAATCTGAGAAATACATGTACACATATACAGTAACAACGATTACAACTGGTTACAAAACAAAACGATAATTATTCAATTTGAAACCTATATCATAAAATACCTTCTCCAGTTGAATTATCCATATAAAAATGCTAATAACAGCGTGTATATGTATATATGAACATATATACTATGATCTAGAGGTCAGGTCATAGCTTTAAGACATAAAACTTTGTATGTCTACAGAGATTTGAGATTCTGAAATAAAATTAGACTGTCATCATCATCATCATCATCAACAACAACATCAAATCCATTAATTTAAATGATAGACAGAGAATTTGTGACCTAATTTATTTTATGAATAATCGAAACAGTTTTTTTAAAAGAAGGAGGTTAACTAATCTTATCAAATAGACAATATGTTTGATATTATATTGACTAACCCTAACCAACCAATTGACTGAGTGAGTGAGAGATTTGACGCCTTATGGTTTTTGTATAAAAAACGGGAGAGTGTGTGTGTGTGTGTGTGTAGGTGAGTTGAATGATTCATTATCGATTGATTCATGATAATATTAACAGTAACGGTAGTATAAAAACGGAGTGGTTGATGTGGCAAATGAGAGTAGAAGCATTAAAAATCTATTACACACGTACAACATGTAAGCAAATCATGTATATTCATTGAATCGGAAAAGAGAATAATATATATAACAAATAGACAGATATAATCATGTTAATACATGAAAAATTCCATTCACTTTCGTGATCAAAAGTAATATTCCCAAAAAAATTCCACTTAGAAAATTACTCATTTGGTGAGAACAATAAGCGAAGATATAATCATAATTAACTTTAAGAGTAAAAAAGCATTATTCACCGCTAGCATATATTCTGTTAGGTAGACGGAACTGTGACCTACTCAGCAGTTATGTCTTTCTCAACACAACTAACTGTCTGTTGATAGATTATTTCATGGACAATGAATCGATACGATTAACAACGAATTATTTTCATAGTTTAAATTACGAATAGGTCTTAGCTATACAAGCAATAGAAACGTGAAATCACTAGATAGATGTTTCGTCCTAGAATTCACTCCTCGGCATTGCCCATCTACGACCATCCTACAGGGAATCGAACTCACGACCTTCGATCTCGCGCACGGACACTTAATCTCTAGACCACTAAGTGGGCGCACAATATACACAAGCCTAACTTTGGTCAGTTCAATAATTTAAGTTAAAAGTAAATATGGCGTCCGGTTGTCGCTAACTCACTACTAAATAAATAACTATAAAATGAATCGTGACTAATATTGAAAATTAAAACGGACATAATGGTTAGTACTTTTTTTTAGTACAACTGATTGTAAATAACATACCCGGTGAACAAGTAGGCGGATATCGTAACTAAATAAGTAGCATAGTAAATAACGCGTTTGAATTTGAAAGGATAAGCAGTAGATTCGTGTCTTAGTGTGAAAATCAATAGTGGGATTAAGGTAGATCCAAACGATAAAATCAGTATCCTAGATATGAATTTTTCGGAATGTCTAAAATATTCATTTATCAATGAAAAATCAATTTTATGACTGTCTTCGAAACGGTCGTTCAATTTGTATGCTTACATAAAACATATCGATTTCATGTTTCCTTAAATCAATATTAATAGGGATTTGATTTAACTGAAAGAAGAATAATCAATTTTCCATAGAATTCATTGGAATGATGTGTAACGTTCCAACTGGATCTCAAATGCTGTCTGATGTGGTGAGTCGTAGGTTATTTTTTTATTCACTCTTCTATTTAACATATTAAAAAGTATTAGATCATAGAAAGTAGATTTTTAGGATAAACAAATGCAGATAAGGCTTATCTCAACACGAATACCACTAGATTTTTAAAAAAATCAAATCTCAACAATATTTAAGGGAGACTAAAAGATGTATGTTGATAATCCTCGAAAGATGAATGTTTCATAGTTGAGATCATGAGACAATTGAAGCTAGATCAACATGGAAAACCTGGAAGCACTGAATGCCGTGTCGTCTTATTGTGGGACTCCTCTGCAGTGTTTTGTGGAAATAAATTCAATTTATAGGTTGAATTTGTTACAAACTGATTTTCGTTGGGATACTATTGAATAATAGAGAGGTATTGGACAGCTATTTCATCCTTGTAATAAGATAACTTAGAAGTGTATATCAAAGACCCTTTATCAAACGACAAACCCAGGACTTAATTCTTACTGAATTTTGAAGCCAAACATATATAACTACTACTGATAGAAGATTACTTATTTTAACCTCTATGCTGATCAATATCACCTCTAAATGATAATAAATGATTCACAAATGTTACATAATTTAAGAGAAAAGTAATATTTTTCTACGCTATAAATCTTTTCACTATCCCCCAGTGTATTATCATTTCATCTCATTAACTCAAAAGAAAAAAAACGGATTGATAACAAACTAGCATTTAAAGTGATATGAATACACTGAACTTTATGAAATCATATGAAGTAATGAACTAATGATTAATATATTTAAAATTTTGATCCCTACATTGAGATTACAAATTAAAACCTTATTTCATTTACTTCAGTCACTTTTATAAACATACTTAGAATGAAAAATGGATACTAACACTACCTAACAGAGCAAACTGAAGTAAGTAGTATGAGAGCAGGATTCAAACTATGAAATATGATAAACTGAAGTTCAATAACAACCCAACGACCACAAATCCACCAAGCATTGTATATGTGTGTATATGAAAATATAATGGGTTTTGTGTTAAATGTACGTTGAAAATGAATATGTTTAAAATATCCATATGTATATATTACCACTCACCTGGGAAATCACATCCATACAATGCGAATCTTAAGCAAACTTGTTGTTTTGATCGATGACTATAAGGGTAGATACGGATACGTTTAGCGATAACCACTGAATCAAGTGTAGTTCTAGCAATATTTCTTGGATCATTATTAGCTTTGAGGACCTGATAAAACAAATGTATACACATATAAACGAGGAATGGTATGAAAACATTTACAATGGTTAAGTAACATTAACAAACATAAGATGGAATGTGATGTGAATCGATTTCATTTAGTATCCTCTAAATTTTCTACAAGTGTTAACATATTTAGAAAATTATTCAGTTACTGTTCAAGTAGAAAATCTGGCACGAACATTGTGTTTCTATACTTTGACTATTTATCTTGTCTACATTAGCAAGATATAAGCCGGTTATAAGTAAACAAGTTATAAATTAGACTGAGAAAACATTGAAATTCTGGATCATGAAAACTCTAAGAATCATAGAGCAATTCTGGAAATGTGACATTGAAATCATCTGGTTATCAATGAACCCACTGAAATAGATTTGACCTGTCGATCCATGACCCAACATGCTGGAGTCGAACCCGGGAACATCAGTCTCGCGTGCAAACCACTAAGCCGACATCCAAGTTTTACTGTATAACTTCAACCAAACCACGTTGTCGCGCCACCGTCTTCTTTTATCTTCGGTGGGTAAATGCCTCACACCCGACACGGTTAGACTCGATTGATCACAGCTTCTCACAATATCGCCGAGAATTCCCTCTCAAAGCTTTGGGTGTTTGGTTACTGAATTGAAAGTACTTTTTTCGTGACTAAACACACTAAGATAAACTGACAAACATTAACCAACCTCATATGCCAACCTATCTACCTACCTCTTATAAATTTCATTTCATTTATTCATTAATTAGACAAACATTCAATCCATGCCAAAATTAAGTTTTAAGAACTATATCATCGTTACTATTATTATTATTATTATTATTATTATTATTATTATTATTAATCATTAATTATCACAAAACCCTCACCTCCCTACCTCACTTCTGCCTTCCTTCATCTCACTTTTGTACACTTTCTCACAGACATCTCGATTTTTGTCTACAACTATATTTCTCTTGCTTTTCATTACATACAATGAATAACACAAATTATGTTGTTGAAACGAAACTACAAAATTAACAATGATGGTCAATATTCAAAGACAACTTTCTATGAAATTGATTTCGCTGTCTCCACCTCCCCATATGCACATTATATAGAAAGATTAATTATGAAAAGATAATTTACTTTATATATCTATGCATAAATATTGTAAACGTACTCGTGTACCATCAGTTTTTACATGTTCATACCACACACCATTATCTTCCCGTTGATATCGTAAAACAAAATTTGGCATATATTCTTTTACCTAACCAATGACAAATAATAAGAGACATAGAGATAGAGAATATAATACTAAAAATTCATATACAAATCAATCAAAGACAACATACTCATAAATATGTATAAATCTTATGCTAATAAGTTGATGTAAGTCTAAGAATTATTGAATGTTAAGAAAAAGTATTAAATAGATGTATTTCAATAGTTCAGATAATGAGTTAATTGAAGCTTGACCACCATAGAAAACTTGGAAGTACTGGACGACCGTTTCGTCCTCCTGTGGGACTCCTCAGCAGTGCACATCCACGATCCCGCTTCCGTGTCAAGGATAAGATCATTTCAAAAAAATGTCGAAAATATAAACTCTTGAATTCTCATTAAGTGACTTAAACGTAATATGATTATTACGAGACTTGGAGGTTATAAGTTTAATTCTCTAGTGGTGTCATGAGTGTGTGGAAATAGTTGAACAGTAACCAAAACTACGGTGGAATAGTTCTCTAATACTTTGGTGGAGCAGTAAATCAGCACTAAACGAGTTAAACTTTCACAGATATTAAGTTATATTTTCGAAGCCTGGTCCATCTACTTCGGATTAAGTAACAGTGTAGTATCACTATCTCTCACAATCGGAGTGCCAGTATACTCTGACTTTCAATGGTATTGTAAATGATGTTGATCTGCGCTGAAAAACAACTTAAGTATAAACTAATGTCTATAAACTTATCGCTCAAAAATAATTGACCTAAAATAATGTAATTCAGAATCCAAGTATACAGGTTCATTTACTCAACTTTAAACCACACTTAGGTGTTGATACGCGAGATCATCAAAATGCGACTATTCAGATGTTTTGATCAAAGTATATGAGACATAATTGAATAAATTAATCAAAGCTCCACAAATAATAATGATGTCACTCAGTATCCCAGTATAGATCCATACAACCGAATTTTGAAGTATGATGTGTGTGACACGCATATCCATGTCAGAGAAAAACATCATCCACACAGAGCCTAGCACAAATATGCATTGTCTCAAGTTACCATACCTGAATAGTTCGACGAGTTGACAATAACGAAACAATCAAAATAATGTGGCAAGAATGATGAAAAAACTAAATATTGAAAATATGGTTTGAGAAGATAGATGGAAAGGTATGTCATGAAAGGTTACTAGTATTCAACGTTAAGAGGAAAATACTCAATATTGTGAACGGTTCTGAATCATCTCACTCAAAGTCCATCCTAAAGAAGGTAGTAGGACAATGGTTGAGATCTACAACATAATAATTGATTTGTATTAATTGTTTGGATTTTCCCCATTCATGTTTAGGATTGCAATTGATCAGTCTCATTTAGCATATGTACATCCTGTCAGGATTAATAATGCCATTAAGTCACAAGCACTTTTTTAAAAAATAAAACAGATATGGATAAAAACGAACGGTACATAATTCGAATCTCGTGGTGAATATTAACTCTAGTATACAGATATATCCAGTTGACAAATCACAATTAGGACGAAATGTGCACTATCGACTCCAGTATAACATTATAATTTAGAAAATGATTTTTTTAGCTATAAAACTATAGATTCACTTGGTTTTGTTTTACTTGTATCTTTCCATTGTTATTTAGGACTGCAATTGATCAGTCTCTTGTCGGCATATGTGCATCATATGCGGATTGCCTCGATACAGCCTTAAGTTACCAGCTTTTTAAGCAAAAATGGTTAATGGCTAGCAATGGAATCACGTTTGACACGCGTTTCGTCTTATTCGGGACTCATCAGCTAGATGTGCATGCATCCCACAATTGAACGTCCACTCCGGGGCTCGAACCCAGTATCGTTTGCTTCAAACGCTATCATGTTATCCACTTAGCTACTGAGTTCTGATGGCCACCTGCTTGTGAGATGTAGGTACATTCAAATGACGAGTCCAAAATAGGACGAAACGCGCGTCCTGGATTTCACTGCTAGCCACTATCCATTTTCGGTTATATATAAAACTATCGACCTAAAAATATCAAACAAATGAATTCTCTCTACTATGAAACAAAATAAAATACACATAATCATATCGTGCATTTTATTTTCCGTGAGAAATAGTGAAAATATATCAGGAAAGAAAGAAGTCAAATAAACAATAAATCAAAAAAAAGAGAAAAACTTTGTATATCCTAAATCAATTAAGATCAGAAATTATTATTTAGCCAACCATCTATTAATCTAAATATTAATATCAGAGAAAATTGTCTCTAAACACGGTACCAACTATGAATTGGTCGCTTCTTCATTTGTTTATCGTTAAAACCTATACAGACACATAGATATAGATACATACATCCATACAAGATAACTCTATCAGAATGAATGATCATCTCTATATTAGAAATGTGTATTAGCATGTAATGGTTATAATAAATGAGAGTGATAGATATTTAATACATAAATTTTTAGATGTAATTGGTATAAATGACAACTAGTTGAGTCATAACAAAATTTAACCGGGAAGGTATGAATATCGATTTACAAAATTTTTTGCATTGAATATATGTCTAGTGGTTAAGCACTAATAAACTCCAAATTATTCATAAACTATGCCCGCCCTAACATCTAACATCTTTAAATGAACACCACTTTCCATAGCTTCGAACCGGTATAGTGATAAGCAGTGTAAAATCTGACAACTGAACAATAAATGATGAATAATATACTTCGTTTATGTAAGACTCAACTCAAGCAGTTAAATCCAATCGGATAAAAAAAGTTGACGGTTCTATTCAATTTGACGATTCGTTCGGAATTTCGATGTGACTAGAAAACTATGGATTCTGATACATTTTTTCATTTTCTATTGGTTGATAAAGTCCAATTACCCATTTTAATTTGTCGTCAATATTCCAAGGTTATGTAAATAGTATCTAATCCATAGTGTTCTGTCGTACGACTGTTTTATTAAGGAACAATAAAAAATCTTTTCCGAAGGCTTATGTTCATTTTTACGCTACAAATATCGTTGAAATGTCGTTTTATATAAGAACTCATCTGATATTTAATATCTGTATGCATAACAATATTTCCACCTAATCTATGTTATTCCCAGTACAGACTACAATAAAGTGACATTTTACATAACTTATCGGATAGATTACTTCATGGCAACCAGTTCTAACCATTGTGAGTACTTCTCAATAGCTCACATATATAAGTAGTAATGTGTGTCATTTAGCCAAAATCAAACTGTATTTTAGTGTATTTACACACAAATTATAGTATCTATTATATGTTTTGTTTAAATAACTTATTCAATTGCCAAACAATAGATTTTGTCTCATTAGGACACCATCTATCTGTCTACTGTTTATTATCTACGAACGTATGTCTGTATTATGAATGAGAAATTCTATTGAAATAGCTTCTCTTATTCACCATATATTATCATTGTTTTATTTATATTGAACTAAATCAGTTCATAATAAAACCAACCCTTACAAAATAGATATGAATTTAAACAAAATTCATTGTTCAATAGATCAAGCTACTTGATTTGCAAGAAAGACAATACTGTGTAGAAAATAAAAGAAAATGGAGTCTTCAACTCTAAAGTGTAGACGATAATAATAATATAGGGAGTGATTATGTTGATAATGATGACGATGATCATGTTTAGTACACATAGACGGCGCTAAAAAAAAGTAAGGATCCAGTACAAATAATAGTCAATGGTCTTGAGTGCTATTAGAAGTATGAGGGTGGTTATCACTACCCGGTTGCCCACACCATAGAAGGGTTCTTATGGAGGTACCTGAAAACAAAATTGGATTAGAGGTGGTCTTAGTGACCTGAAGGCGTGACGGCATTGCCCAATTACTGAATTCATGAGACTAGTAAAAGATTGAATTTTATCTAATGAAAATTCTTCGTCTTGTAGTTAGTTTAGAAAAGAACATTCTGATTGATTTTTCACTACTTAATGATTAATCAAGTGTAAATATCTCAATCCAACGAGAGATCAGTAGTGATCCAAGTAGTTCAATGGTAATGACTATGAAGCTAGGTGACCTGGATTCCCCGAAGATCACAGATATAAACATGTGCCTAAGGTCTTCCAAACTCCGGAGGCTACTGCCGATCCCAAGCCCGGATAAAGGAGGAGGGTTGGGCATGGGATTATCGACTACATCCCGTAGAAAACTAACTCGCTAAAAAAACGCTAACCAGAAAATTAAGGTCTTCCAACAACAACAACAACCTTTAACTGTTTAACATGAGAACTCATTTCACTGAATATAATCAGTTAGCTGATTAAAAAAGAACAAAACCTGGATAACAACGATAACAAAATATTTATGCAGGAGAATATTAATAATTCTCTGTTTTATATCAACTATGATGCTGTTTTTTCCTTAAAAGAAAAGAACAAAAAGAAATACTACATAGAACAAATATTCCCAGTTGAGGATAAAAATGAATTTAAAAGTGTTCAGGAGAACACAATATTCTAAAAAAAATAGACGATGAATTAACTGTTAGATTGTTACATAAAATTTTGGAATATTTTACTTAACCATAAGAAAAAATATGGAGTCTATAAATTTATGGTATGTAATATATGCAGACGTAAAGGCAAGGATTGGTAAAGCATGAACAACATTCCAACAATTGAAGAATATATGGAACGCAAAACAACTACCTATCAACCAATATCAAAGTCACAATCTTCAATACCAACGTCAACGCAGTTCTACTGTGCAGAACTGAGACTTGGAGGACTACTACAACCATCATCAAGAAGGTACAAGTATTTATAAATAGTTGCCTACACAAGATACTCGATATCCATTGACCAGATACCATCACAACAGACTTCTGTAAGAGAGAACAAACCAACTTCCAGATGAAGAGGAAATTAGGAAAACACGATGGAAATGAATAGGACATACATTACGGAAATGATCAAACTGTATCACGAAGCAAGCCTTAACTTAGAATCTTGAGAGGAAACGGAAAAGAAGAAGGCTAAAGAACATATTATGTCAGGAAATAGAAGCAGATATGAAAAGGATGAATAACAACTGGAAGAGGCTGGAAAGGATTTCTCAGGACAGATTTGTATGGCGAGTGCTGGTGGATGGCCATGCTACTTCGCGAGGAGTAACAGGCGTAAGTAACGTAATATATAGCGAGCATTAAATGGAAATTGAATATATATGGAAGATCCTAGTAATTGTTTCTAGATGTTGAACCAATAAGGAAGTAAGAGGTAGTGTGATAAATCAATCGATGAGAAGGTGAAATTCCACCAACTAGGATAACCATGTCACGTGTCATCCATACCAAGCCATCCCTCACTCAGATGTGTAATACTAGCTAGCCTACGAGTATGTTGAATAATCCTGAGTTTGAACATATAGAAACGTGTTATCAATCCATGAAATCATTCACGGTTGAATTGAGCTGAGTTGGCAGATATTGACTATCTGGCTGAGGTTCGTATACTAACAGCATCCAGTAGTTGAGAACTTTGAGAAACATGACTCATCAGTGGTGTATTTACGCCTTATTTTCCTCTAAATGTTGAGTTTCACTACTATTTCATAAATGTCTTATCACCTCTTTTTGACCAATATTCTTTTTATTCAATCTTTCCCATTATGATTAGAATTTCTACTATTATTATTATTCGTCTAGTTACTTGAATCTATTTGTGCTGATTTAGTACAGCAAACTTGGGCTGATGTGTGTTAATGCTAGGCTCTAAGTGGATTATGTCATACTGACTCCCTCAGCTGTTCAGAAGTCCTGTCTTTGAAAATCTGTACAAGTGGCGGATGCAAAAATCAGTCCTATGGCTAAATAAACTCAGCTATTCAGCTACAACGTAGGACCAGGTACATATATGCATAGGTACATGCATCGCCACACCTCAATAACACAACAACATCAACACCAAATTCACAGAAGCAGTTAACTCAATGGTAGTAAGATTGTGTATAAAGATATAGTACAGCAAGAAAGAATTAGTTCGGAGAAAGAAACATATAAAGAAATTTTAGTCCTATACTTTAAGAGAATGTATACACCTACACAATTCTGATCCATTCTCCACAATGTCAACCATAGTCTACAACCATTGGTTATGACGTCACGCAGACCCCAACCAACTAGTCTGCATCTACGAACAGGGATCACACTAAAAGTTAGTCACTTCAATCACTGATGTCACGTTTTGGTTTGACCGACACTAACTTTCTTCCAACCATCCCCTACACTACTCAGCATTGTGTGTCATGGTAATCGGAGTTCAGGCATACATAACACCAGACCCAACCATCTCAGTCGATCAAAATTCACAACCTCACCAACTGATTTACCATCATTCCCTGCGTCTAAACTCACTATTACTTACCCAGTGATCCCAGCAGATGCCAGTAATATTTCTAAGGCATCTGTGGTCAAATACTAGTAGCTTACGAGTGTCTTCTACTCTTAATGGCCATGTTTTGCAGCCGTAAAGTAAAACAGAACGAATTGCCGAGATTTCGTCAGACACCAACCCATTAGGGCTGATCAGACTTCCAAGATAAGTGAAGTTATCAACGCGTTCGACTACTTCACTTCCTATCCGTAGTTCAGGTGTTGACGTAGGAATTGATCTCAACCAGCTATAAACGTTTTACAAATCTTACTGCCAATTCGGTTAATAACTTTCACATATCTATACATGCATTTATATATTCGGACTAAAAATATAAATAATAGAGATAATAAATAATAGATTTTGACATCTTGTTTATTATGTGAAAAAGAATAAGCAAGACACTGAACCATTATAAACAGAGATATTTGTATCATATAATAATAAATGATTGGTCTATGAAACAAGAAACACAGTCTTTTATGAATGCTTATTCGATTGAATCATGGTGTCAGTGATCAATTCTACAACAGTCTTAATGTATTAAATCTAGGGTCTGCAAGACTTGTTAGGTCAATGATGCTATTCAGCAGGAAACGTGTGATATATATCCTTCTTGATTTTAATATTTACAACCGGGTATCTATCTTCATTTGGTGGTCACTTGTTTATTTAACCATAAGCGAGAGATTCATCGCAGAAATTCATAGTCAAATACTACTCAACTACTTATGTTCCCAATCTTCAAAATGGTAGTATGTTTTATAGTCGTAAGGTAATTTAGAATGAAACGATGCGATGTGCTTTCGGCCTTTGATAATCACAACAAGTATTGAAGACTGCAGCTAAAACAAAACAGTTTCATGCTTGTTCTCTAATTCTGATCAATAATCATAATGATAATAATAATAACGATAATAATAATAATAATAATAATAATAATAATAATAATAATAATAATAATAATAATAATAATAATAATGGGACCAATTTAGTTCTACAAACTCTATAATTACTATTACCTCATAATTTACTTAACCTTGAATAGGTGGGGCGGGAACCAGTTTCCATAACTCAAAGACAATAAAAGTAAATATGAAATAAATATCTCGAATTAATAGTTTATGAGATTAAAAATTATGAAATTGAAACAAAACATACACATATGCATATAATAGATTTCTCATGTTATTAAGAATAGTTTCCACTGTAATGAAATAGGAAACTCGAACAACAGTGAGAGAAAGAAGGGAAGAAAGAAAGAAAGAGAGGAAACATAGGGATAGCAGAATATCATAAGTATATGTATGATGTATCAATCTATCTGCATAGTAAACAAAGCGACTCAAAAGGAAGAAAAAGGGGGATGTTATGAGAGAGATCATCAAGAGATTAATTGAAACTGTGTTATCTTTGTTGTATATATGTTTATGTATATGTGAGTGTGTGTGTGTATTTTTTTTGTCATTTATCTCGGAAAAAAGTGGGGAAACAACCTAACTAGAAATACGTTTCAATTTTTTTTTAAAAAATAATGATGATAATAATAATAATTATGGTTTTTTATACTAAACAGAAATCAAAATAAAAGAGAACATTTAATTCCCTTTTGGTTTTATAGAATAAAAAACAGAACTATACAATAACAATAACAACAACGTATCGATGAGATAGATCTAAAGCTAGAAAAAAAAGCATGTTGTTGTGTTTAACTTGAAACATCATATATGTTGTTGTGGGTGGAGGATAATTTTTGATCAAACTGAAATTTCGGACATATATATATGTATATCCATTCTGATTCATTTGATGTAGTAGTGATGATAATAATCATTATAATTTATTTATTTATTTATTGAAATACATAAACATTGGTAGAAGGAAGCACCAAATGTATGTATACGCCATATTTCTTGATTCGTATGAGGACTGGAATACTGTTCCCTTAAGATCCTGGAGTCCATGTGGACCATTATTTTGGAATCAGAATTTTCCAACTCCCCTAGGTGGATCCTCTATATCCACTAACCCTGTTAAAGAGTCGGACATTCGGTTTTGGTCCTCTTAAATTCATAGACAACACCCCCACCTCAAGATGGAATTGAGTAGGAATCTCCTAACAGTGTTTATATACATGTGGCTATGTGAGAGCGTTTGTATAGAGAGATCGAACTCTCCACACTCTCGTCGGTACAGGGGCATTTGGAGACCAGCTAATTATACATTTACTTATCTGTTTGAAACCAAAGCAAAGATATCTGAGCTCAAACATATAACCCAATAAAGCTAAGAAATTCAATGACAAGACACTAACCGTTCTCTAAAACTAAGTCAAAACAGTTATCCTATATCGATTGATTTTCATCAACTCAGCATTCATCTATCTTCGATAATAATTTGAATTATCTAGCTGTTGATATGCGATGTTTGGATTTTGTTTAATTTTAATTAATATGCCAGCATCGTGTGAGGATTGGCTGAATATATACTCAGTTAGCACTCAATGAATAAGATTTTGGAGTTCGAATTGAAAGGTAATAGGCTCTACTCTTAATATGAACGCCAACACAGGAACGCAGGTACACCCACAGGTGATGAGCTCTAAACAGGGCGAAACAAACACGGTGAATTCAAATGCTAGCCACACATCCCATGCTATAATAAAATGGCCTGCTTGAATATTTGTGTTACTTGTTCCTTCCATCTATATATTTCAACAAGTTATCTGTTTTCTAGTCTGTTTTAATACACCATTATGCCTATTAATCGCATAACCTATTCAGGTGCGTTTATTAAAAGTTTACGATATTTCGCTGTACAACTTACAAAAGAGACCAATCAGAGACATCGTGTTTGTTGACAATATACATCGAAAAGAATATAAATTATTTACATATCGATTCCTGAACTGCTAACATCTAACTGACGACCATTCAAGATTTATCATCAGGATCAACCAAGAAGTAAGAAAAGGAAACTTGTTGAAATACTTTATGCTGAGAATTCTATATTGTACCAAAAATAGTAATACTGAATAAAGCCAATAATAATAATAATAATAATAATAATAATAATAATAATAATAATAATAATAATAATAATAATAATAATAATAATAATAATAATAACAATAATAATAATAATAATAATAAAGGTGATGATTATGTGTATTAGTATTATTTTCAAATTCCCCGCTGCTTCAAAATATCAATCAATAATTGTCAGTCCAACATTATCATTAAATCCGTTAAAACATTGAAATGGAAATTATCAATACTGACAACAGTAATACTAAATAAACTATGCTAATTTCCAATCATTCACACATAGACTACTTAAAAGGCTTTTTTAAAAAGAAAAAAAAGTTCAGGAATACATTTCAACGAACGAAAAGATGAGAGTAGAAGAAAAGTGGAATGCTGTGAACAATTATTTGACATATTCTTATAGGGATATGCATTTATGTGTGTTTATGTAAATAAATAAGCTAAATACAAATCATTACGGTTGGTCTTGTTATACCAACAGTAAATGATTGAATGGAGTAATAGATAAAGTACGAGATACTTAGTATTAAATCAAATACAACCGATCAGTTCAATATTCATTATATTATAAGTAAACTAATGTACTCAAATTGGTAACTGTTATGCAATCAAGGGGATTAGAAAGGAGTTAACTGAATTCTGACTGACTACCCAACCTTTCAGTATAAATTTATTAGTGATAAATTATAAGAAAATAACATTTTATGACGATATCCAATAGTCAAAGTACAAATTAGTGTACTTAAAGTTGAATGATACTATTGAGTTGACTAAAGTGAAGTGGACTACTCTAAGAGGTTCAAGTGTATAACTCAAAAGAGTATTTTCACTAGTAAACTATAAAGGTTACATATAAAGATAACTAGAATAAAACTAATATACTTGTCTTTAGACTTAAACTTGGTGTCTGTTCGAACTTGATGCTTTTATAGACAAATTGTCTTCTTATTTAACAATAACGTTAATTTCGAATTCTCTTAGGGATGAATAATATCTGAGTTCAGTGAGTTATGTGATACTTTGTCTTATTCATTTGGTTACGAAAAATTCTCTTAGTCGGTATTTTTCTCATGTATCCAAATCATACGTTAACTTATAACAGTGGATCATACCACCATGGTTCTATACTCGTTAGTTTCACCGTTCACACATCGTCTTTGCGCAGTCGGAATTGGAATTCTTGCCAGCAGAAGATTGCAATGAAGAGAACAGGAAGGAAATCGGAGAACAATCGAGATAACAACAGAATTAGAGGTATAATAGAGTATATAAGGGACAACACAAAGACGATGTGCGAACAATATGTTTAATGTACGATTTTAATATTCTGGTAAACAAGGGTAATTTTGCATTAAACAATAAATTGGTTTCCCCTACCTAAGTTCTTGTCTACTACACAACATTTATTCCAAACGGCTTCAGTAATCTTGTAATTTCTGATATTTCCTCTATATTTGGTAAGGTGATCTATTTGTTGGTTCTCATATATGATTTTGTTTCTGCCAACGAGTTTGACTGACATTTTTTCATGAAATTGCCTGGATAGTTGTTCTTTTAAAAAAAAAGTCGTTATACATTTTCTTTATTTTTCCGTGCTCTGAATAAACTGCAGCGTTTTGGAATTCCTCTCAGAGAACAAAGCTCTGTAGTCTTTAGTACTATGTTAAACCCTCATGGATCGTTCTAACTTCCGTGTAAACAAATTTATTTATTCATCGTTAGTCACATTTCGACCTTGTGAATTATTCGCTTATTAACCATGACTCTTTTTATATCATCGTATATGTGTTCCCCATACTCCATTTATCACATGTCTTCAACTTATTTTTGCCTGGCTATAAATATTGAGTCAGGCTTTACCAAATAGAGTTGACACTTGTCTTCTCCAGTTTGTTTCTCCGCTTAGTTTCTCTGATTATCTTATGTGATCAATGAGTGTATGAAATATACTTACTCGAAATTCATTTTCGTATTTGACTTATTCCGTTATTAGCTAACGCAAATTAAGTCGATAATTATAGACTAAGGTAGCTGAGATATATATTTCGTTAATATCATCATTCGATCAAATCGGAGTCAGATCAGCGGGTCACAAAAACATTGCCAATGCAGATAATTTCATAATGAATCAGCTGTTCAACTTTCTCCCCTTAGCGTTTCATCCTCATATAGAGTGTCAAAAAATGCAGGGGAAAAAACAGATTGGGAAAAATCTTAAATTCTTATCATCTATATATCACCTACTAGAATAACAGTTCAAAGTGAATGAATGATGGTTCAAAAAGGCAGATAAACACTTGTGAAAATACACTACTAATACTGTCTCTAGACACAATTATTTATTCAAATACTTGATTAAATGAATATTTAAGAAAAAAAGAACCCCCCCCAACAACAAAAAAGATGTTTAGCTGTATGAGCTATGAAATTGTATACTTGCATGAATGTCACTGAGTACTGGTGGCATCGATAAACAACAGGAAATGATATATATCAGTAGTTTGCTTAGAAAGCAATAAGAAAAAAGAGAAAAACAACTCTAATTAATATAAAATGTTTCATCCTCTTTACAAGATATGAAAGAAAAATTATACATATTACAAACAGTAGCGTTGATTTGGTCTATTTCTTTTTTCTCAACTTGACACAATAATTTCGTGAAAAATAATGTTCTTAGTTTTCACTAGTTAGTTTAGATAATTACAAGGTAAACCCCTTGCTGTACAGATTGATAGCTAGCTTAGTAGTTACAAAAGAATTTCAACTACCAGCCACCAAGTTTAAGGTTCGAACTCCACTTGTAACCTATTACGTCTATGCTTTAAATGTTCAAAGAGAATACACAACGAATCATAGTACTGATCCAAATCAACTATGTATAACATATAACAACGAAAACACAAATTTTTATGGTTAGTAAAAATAATATACTTAACTCGTCACAACTCATTATGAAAGAATGATTAACAATCATAAGTATCATTAATAATGAACAAGACAGAAATGAGAAATATATAGATCGTTTAAACTATTTTTTTAAAAATAAACAATTCAATTTTCAATGTTTCTAATGCCATAACAACAACAAAGTGTTTTAAACAATAGATATAAAATTCTATAAAGAGTTATTGTGTAGTATCTTTGTGAAAAAAAGCAACAACAACAACAACTCATGACACATTATTGATGCACACTATGCATAGAATGACATAATTCTGAAAAAATATCATACTGAGTGTGTATACTTCATAACAAAAGAACAAAGTATGCTGGATCAATTCATGTACATATATCAATCATTTGTATTTCACATGAACATTATTATTATTATTATTATTATTATTATTATTATTATTATTATTATTATTATTATTCTATGTACTTTGGAGTTATTACTCTATCATCGCAGTAGGGGGGGGGTTGAAAAGTTTCGAGTTTCTACCAATGACATTCAACAATCTTCAAAACCTTATACTAACTATTTCCATGTGCACACAGGGGATTTAGCTTCGAGAGGAAATTCCCGTAGTTCTAGTGGGAAGCTGTAACCATTGGAGTTCAACCGTGTCGGGTAGTTATTCATCAAAGACAATGGAAGATAATAGCACAATGTCCTGGTTTGTTTCAAGTTAGACGTTAACACAACTGGATGTCAGCTCAGTGGTCTAGAGCCTAAGTGTTCGTGCGCAAAACCGAAGGCCCTGTGTTCGATTCTCGTGTTCAAGGATATCATTACCAGTCTCTTAACAATTGAAAATAACTTTAATATTCATCCACTATATTGTCAAATACAGCTGAACTGAACAAAGCGCTTGAGAAATCCACAATCTAAGGTGAGAATCACTTAGAATAGAATAACTTAGTCAAGAAATGTGAGCAATAACTGCTTATTATGATGATTGATGAAGTTCGTTGAGACCTCTAAATATAAAATTTTATTTCAAACGATCATTGGTAAGGTTAATAGACCTTGAACTATTTAATTTGCTTCAACAGTAATCTCTCTAACAATGAGTTAATCAAAGCAAGAAAATTTGGTTTTAAACTTTAATAATAAACAATTTATTTATTTATTATTTATTTCAACACATAGATATTTGTACAATGAGGCACCAAATACATATGCGCCACACAAATCTCATTCGATATGTGTGAGGGCTTTGATACTGCCCGGGTGCCCAAACCGAAACAGGTGGTTTTCTTAAGGGGCCACACCCGGAGCCTTCGACCTGAGGGTCTGATCCACAAGGCAGTGGAGCATCGTAAGGAGATGCAGTCCCATGGAAGCCGGTGACCAACAATTGGTTCATACGCCATTTGTTCCCGCAAGATACTGGATCCCATGTGCACCACTGATTTGGAATCCGGTTAAAGCGCCGGACATTCGCTTTTCGTCCTCTCATTTTTGTAAACAACACCCCCGCCACGAGAAGGCAGTGAGTAAGACTTCCCTGGCAGAGGCTATATACGCGCGACCATGTGAGAGCATTTCGAGAAAGAGAGCGGACTCTCCCCACTCTCGGCCATACCAGGGCATTTGGAATTCATAACTGAGTATTAAGTGCTTTATTTATATCGCGTTAACAGTTGTTGTTGTTCAGACAGATTAGACTAATTACGAATAATTGTCAATCAAAACTTATCTATTTAGTGTATATAGAGATAGCTATCTATCTCTATACACTATTTATATACATATATATAACAATAATTAAACACATCCGACTGAATAAAAACAGTTGGTGTAATAATTCTCATTTGTTTGTTTGTTTTGTGATAAGATAATTATCAATTATGGTCCAAGATAAATTTTATTCTTGGAGATAAATTTAGTCATATGGAATGAAATATTAAGGGAAGAACTAATGAAAACAAATGAGGCAGTAGATAGCTAATGTTTCATTCTAAGTTGAGACCTATTAGCACTATACATTCATCATACACAAATGTACTGTGGTTGAACCCAGAACAAACCTTCAATTCTTGGGGGCCAGTGGTTTACATTTAAATCGTTGTGAATTTGAACACAATGACCCTCCTCTTGAAATTCAATCTACGTGTGATATGTGGGATGTTAATCACCTAGCAGCATCAGTGAGTAATTATTACCTCCCATATGTTGAAAGTGACTTATAAATAAACGGATAGTTACACAAAAAATGTCAGCTACTTTAGTTAATTACTTGGTATTATGACCAAGAGAAAAAAGAAATCATTGATTTTTTTTTAGTGGCCTTACATCTGACTCCAATTAGATCGGATAATGTTACTGAAGAGGTTATCGACGGGTTCAACAATATGGTGTTCCTGCATATAACTCCAGTTAGATCGTATGATGATTTTTACCGAAATATACATCCCGGCTACCCTCGTATATAATCATCCACTTAAATCGCATTAGTGAATAACGGGATTAAATAAATCATACGACAATGAAGTTTGAACACGTAAATTTCGTACAATCGTTGATACAAACAGGTGATGATAAAAACGGAGTTAAGAAAGCAAAGAGGAGAAAGCGAAACGAAATGAAATGATACTCAATGGAGAAGTCGAGTGAGCCAACTAGATTTGATCAAGCGTGATTCAATTATTTATGTTCAGACAAAAAGAAGTTACAGACATATCGTGAATAGGATAAGTAATTAACACATATACAATCATATAAAAACAGTCAGGGTTAATAAGTAAATAAGTGACAGGGTCAAAACGTGACTTCAGGAGAATGAATAAATTAGTCAGTCCAGAAGCTAGAATAGCTTATATGAACTTCACTTGGTACTAACTGCTACAATTTTATAAGAACAATTAGTTCCATAAAAATATGCCTACTAATGAGTAGTTTACATATTCTATGTGCATTCGCTAACAAATATAAATCGTAGGTATAACACGTACAGTAGTTCATTGTTCTACGCACGTACATACACACATACACATGTATACAAATACATTTACATTTACACAATTCAAAGTTACATGAAACATATATAAAATAGAAAAAAAAAGCATGGAAAATTTACAGATTCCCTGTCTAGTTTATTGTGTCTCACGAAAAAGAAATCAAAGCAAAGCATACATGATTTACGTGTACAATATTATATTACTATGACTATTGAAGGGAAATAGATTTATGTTGATGGTATAACTATGGTTGCTTCCGTTTTGGGTTTATACAATAATATATTAATATTATTATGACTTATTCTACTATTATTGTTATTATATTGAATCTGTTTTATCTCTCGATTTGATTTGATTAAGCTTACACTAATTATTATTTAGTAAAGATTGAAATAATTCTAATGGGAATGGAATCTATTGCAAATTTGATAGAGCGGTGAACGAGAAATACAACGCTTTAAAAATAAGTCCTAGAGACGGAACCCAGAAAGAAGGCAGCAATGCTGAGGTAAATATGGTATAAAACAATTTAATACATGTAGTAACCAAGTATGACCTTGAGAAACAAGAATTCTCAAAATACATGTAATAATAAAAAATCAATGAAAATAACAAATGCCATGAGGGGAACGTTAACATGTAATTTGTTGAATAAGTACTTGGTCCCAGTATAGTAGTGCACGCTAGTGGCCTACTTCAAAATATTCCCAAAGTTGTAGTGAAAAGTCCTGATCGGTCGAGCTTAAACACATCGGGAAAAAAATAGTAGTCACTAATGGCGTTTGACAAACATCATGCCATATCGTAAACTGATTAAACTTGAAACTTCAACATTAGTGGCCTATCTATTGTTTCGAATAGTTAGGCATTCACTAATAGATCTGAAGATCCTGAGTTTAATCCCTGATTGAGTTGTGAGTACGTACTGCTAGGAAGAGCTGTTCAGCTCTCCTTAGTTTTCAAAGCTGTTTTCAACTGCGGTCAACTTGTTACCAATAGAGTTAACTAATCATAATCTACAAACAGTAGAAGACATTATGGTAACAATCAATGAATTAAAATAGTATGACACAAAAACATAAGCATTTACAAACTAAATTCATCAGTTTCAAGTCACAAATATTACATTTTCTTGATAGATTTCCTCCTGTCTAGTTGGGCCTACAGAGTTGAATAACTGAATAAATTTCCAGTTCTATCAAACAAACAATTGATGCGCTCAACATCACTATCATCGACTTTGTACACAAACTTAAAAATCTATAAGACAGGGAACATTACTGAGTTAGTCGGTTACAACGTAGGACCAGGCACATATATGCATAGGTACATGCATCGCCACACCTCAATAACACAACAACATCAACACCAAATTCACAGAAGCAGTTAACTCAATGGTAGTAAGATTGTGTATAAAGATATAGTACAGCAAGAAATAATTAGTTAGGAGAAAGAAACATATAAAGAAATTTAAATCCTATGCCTTAAGAGAATGTATACACCTACACAATTCTGATCCATTCTTCACAATGTCAACCATAGTCTACAACCATTGGTTATGACGTCACGCAGACCCCAACCAACTAGTCTGCATCTACGAACATGGATCACACTAAAAGTTAGTCACTTCAATCACTGATGTCACGTTTTGGTTTGACCGACACTAACTTTCTTCCAACCAACCCCTACACTAGTCGGCATTGTGTGTCATGGTAATCGGAGTTCAGGCATACATAACACCAGACCCAACCATCTCAGTCGATCAAAATTCACAACCTCATCAACTGATTGACCATCATTCCCTAATACCCTGCGTCTAACCTCACAATTACTTACCCAGCAGATGCCAGTAATATTTCTAAAGTATCTGTGGTCAAATACTAAGAGCTTACGAGTATCTTCTACTCTTAATGAAACATTACTTAGACTCATATTTAGTAAAATTCCTCCATAGAACTCAAATTAAAACAATATATTTGAAATTTTCTAAGTAGAAAAAAAAACTAAGAAAAACGCCATTAAAACGAACTATGGTGACTATAAACCAATATTTTCTCCGGACATCAACTGAATCAGTAAATTGAGTTGAGAGAGAGAGAGAGAGAAAGAAAGACAAATATGAATGTAAACAAATGCTGTATACAAACAATATTTCTGAAGAGGAAAATAAACAGAAGAAAATCTGTGCTCTTTCTTTTCACACTGATTACTTTTCTATCAATTGACTATTTATTCGTGAAACATACACCGAGAGAAAAAAAACTGACAATAATGATGATAATAATAATAATAATAAAATAGGTGTTAGAAACACCTTAACAACAAGTCATAGACAAACATGTTAACACCTGGCTACAAAATTCACTTATATGTGTTTTCACAGCATGAAATACGTTGTCCTATGAATAATAACTGTTTATTGACTAAATTGGAATAAAATAAATTTAATGATGAATAGATAGTTTAATACTTCAAGACTTCATAATATCATTGTTACTATGTGTGCATGGGTAAACTGAAACAAATTTTGACATGAAATTGTTTGAATTAAAAAAAAGTAATCAATCGATTGAAAACCCGCTTTGATCTGAATTTCATATTAATTAGTACTTGTCAAATAAAGTGTATATTATAATCTACAAAAGATTATTGATTATTTTTAATACACGTAACCCTAGTTTCACAATTAAGGATATCCAATCACCATTATTCTATCATTGATGAACAAGGACGATCTGATGTAGATGTAAAGGCGAGGGATTGGCAAAGCAAGAACAGCGTTCCAACAATCGAAGAATATATGGAACTCAAAACAACTACCTATCAACCAATATCAAAGTCATAATCTTCAATACCAACGTCAAGATAGTTCTACCGTATGGAGCTGAAACTTCGAGAACTACTACAATCATCATCAAGAAGGTACAAGTATTTATAAATAGTTGTCTACACAAGATATTCAATATACATTGACCGGATACCATCACAACAACAGACTTCTCTGGGAGAGAACAAACCAACTTCCAGATTAAGAGGAAATTAGGAAAACACGATGGAAATGGATAGGACATACATTACGCAAATCATCAAACTGCATCACGAGGTAGGCCCTAACTTAGAATCCTGAAAGGAAACGGAAAAGAGGAAGGCCAAAGAACACATTACGTTGGGAAATAGAAGCAGATATGTAAAGAATGAATAACAACTGGAAAGAGCTGGAAAGGATATTTTAAGAATCATAAAGCTTTCTAATCACTACTAAAAACACTAATAATGAAAAAGGAAATGAATGAAGAAAAAAACTCACATTTCCATCACCACGCCCAGCTGTAAATATAACACTAATAATGACTAAATGTGAAAATTCTGCTTGAATCCATTCACGTAAACCATCCTCTACATGTGTATTTGGACACCATGCATAACCACTTGTATGTTCATTACTTCCATAAACTTCTGTTAACCTAGAAGAGGAAGAAAATGAATGGAAAAAAATAGAGAGAAATGGACTAAAAAGCGAGAAACTGAAGTGAATATTGAAACAATAAAAAGATTTGAAATAAGTCTGTATATGTATAGACTTAAATAATAAGTTAAATTTCACTACAGCCTAAGGAGAAAATGTAGTCTTACACAGTTGTATTGGAGAGTTGAAGGTGTTTTACACCATGATTCTAGTTACCCGTGAAAGTTAACCAATCATAATCAACGTAGAGTTCAGTAAAAATATGCGTTAGTCCAAAGTCATATACCGAATTAGTACAGAGACAACCAACAAGATGGCAAGGTATTCATGAAAAAACGTTAGAACTCAAGATCTAGAATAAGATAAATAATGAATATATCTGTGTCAATGTGAGTAATTCTGACCCAGTGACAGTTTAAGGTAAGCTGAATATTTAATTCTATTTATTCATGATGCAATAAAGACTATCTTTCGTAAAACTCCCATGTTTTACGATGATGCGACCTAGTTAGAAGCAGTTTGCTCGAAAGCCTAGTTAACATGAGTTTCACACTGTTCGGAATTCACTACATCAAGATGCTAGCTACAACCTTCAGGGAACTGATATTCACTGTAAGATTTCAATATACATGAAATGCATTACATTGAAAAAACCTTACCACCGCCGCCAAAGTATTCGAGTTTCTGATTATCAATTTATAAATATAATGTAATAAAATAAATCCTATTGAACCAATAATAATCAGTTTTATAAACAATATTTACTACTTAAATAAAGGACAATGATCTACTAATAAGTCCATGAACTTTACAATCAATCAATTCATTAAAGTTTCTATTTGTGATGTTTTCTTCTCTAAGCGAGATTGAAAAAAAACCCATCGGAATTCTGGATAACTGAAACCGTAAAAGAATTACAGGATTTCTAGAAGTACAGTATTCAGATTAAATGGGAATCAATAGATATATTAATATAGATCCGATCTATCAATCTTTACGAAGCAACTTAGTCAACCACATGGTCAGATAATGAACATGCAAAGATGAACAATTGAAGACAGCAAAACCTACGAGAACAACCAATCATAAACAAAACTATCAGAAAAAAACGGATTAAGACTGGTGGAATAACTAAGCAACTAACTTCTACATGAAGTAGCCACTGATGATGTTGTTCAGATCACGATATTGAAAACTATGAAAATAAAAAACCTAGGCTTCCAAATGCCCTGGTACGGCCAGGAGTGGAGAGAGTCCACTCTACCTCTCCAAATGCTCTCACATGGCCACGCGTTTATAGCCTCTGGCAGGGAAGTAATACTCATTGCCTACTCGAACCAGGGGTGTTGTTTACGGAATTGAGAGGACGAAAAGCGAATGTCCGACACTTTAACCGAGTTAATGGACATGAAGAGTCCACCTAGGAAAGTTGGAAAACCCTGATTCCAAGCCAATGGTGCACATGGGCTCCAGTATCCTAAAGGAACGAATGGCGTATGAACCAATCGTTGGTCACCGGCTACCATTGGACTGCATCACCTTACGATGCTCCATTGCCTTGTGGATCAGACCTTCAGGTCGAAGGCTCCGAATGTGGCTCACTAAGAAAACCACCTGCTTCGGTTTGGGCACCCAAGTAGTATCACAGCTCTCACACAAATCTCATTTGATTTGTGTGGCGCATATGTATTTGGTGCCTCATTGTACCAATATCTATGTGTTAAAATAAAAAAATAAAATCAAAACAATCCATCTAGGCTACAAATCTTTTTCACTATTCCAAAATGTTTACCGTCCCTTAAAGATAAAAGTAGTAATAAAGTGAAATCTTTAATAAAGGTAACACATATTATATCCTATATTATAATAAAGACAAGTAATTTATAATGATAAGATCAATACAACATGAAAGTATCCGAAGATGTAAACAATGTAAACAAATATACATGTAGATATATACATAATGAATACACAAGAAGAGTAATGCTACAATAATAACTAGATATAAATACACTTAAATGATGAATATTTCCACTTGTAACTATGACCTGAACAAGGAAATATAATTAAAGGAATACTTTAATCTATTTTGTTATAGAAAATAATAATTATTAAATTAATTAATTAATTAATTAATGATCAAAGAAAAATGATGACGTCATTAATGAATGAAGAATCAAGTAGAGAATAACGAAAGAAAAAACAAGACGAAAAGAAGATTTGTTCCGTTGATTTCACTATTGAACTCAAATTATCAAAACAAAATAATAATTAAAAAAAGAAAAGATCAAGGTCAAATCATGAACATTCACAATTATGAAACGTTTATGCTGTTCCTGGTAGCGCAAGAGGTGAACTATATTACATAAATGATGCTGGACATTTATTATTATTATTATTATTATTATTATTATTATTATTCATGAAGCTTGCATAACAAAATACATGCAAAACCTTTATGAAGATATCTATATTCTATAATATATCGGTGTAGATGTGTTTGTAAGTGAATTACATCACAGCATAGAAAAAAAAGTAAACAGAAAAGAAACTTTACGAAAAACCAAACAAAATATTTGTATCAGTATTTGATTGTGGAGATTATTAAGTTATTGATTGAGATCATGAACTGATTGGTGTTAGACCACCATTGAAGACCTGAAAGCACTGGATGGCTGTTTCGTCCTATTGTGAGACTCCTCAAAAGTGCGCACCCACGATCTCACTAGCGGGATTTGAACCCAGAGCCTTCAGTTTCGTATGCGAACACTTAACCTACCAAACCACTGAGCCAGCCGGCATCTGACGGTGTTAATGTCTAACCTCAACCAATCCACGAAATTGTGTGACCATTTTCCATCGTATTGAGGTAGATACCTGTCTCTACCTGACACGGAATAACTCCACTGGTCAAATTATAACTCTTGAAAAATACAAATAGTTCACTTGTATCCAATAAGAAAATTTTTTAGAATAAAACGACAGGCATCAATCAAAGTAGAAACTTTAAATAATTGTAAGGTTATCAATCACTACTTTGAAATGATACAAATAAACAATGTAGAAGTGTCAAGGCTTAAATTGTTTCATGTACTTTGTTTTCATGGTCAATATGTAATGTTTTCCATGCGAAAACTCATTGAATAACAGCTTTCTAGGATTTTTATGTATATCTTATTAATTTCATTAGTTGAAATTATAAGTCAACTGAAGCTAAACCAACATGGAAAACCTGGAAGAACTGGATGACTGTTTCATCCATGATGATCTAGCATCTTTTCCTCATAAACTAGGACCAATTATTTGTGTACCCAGTAACCCTTTTTCTGTGTGGATACTGTTACCCAATTGGTCTGCTGCGTGATCTTGGTCTTGTATGTATATAAATGAATGTATGAAATAAAATAACTATCTTGGACTAGTGACCATCAGTTTTGTGTTTTTCCTCTTCGTTCAGAGCTAATTAGTATTAGACTAACCGTCAAGCATAGAGTATCAACCATTCAAGACCTTGGTGCCTATTTTTTAGCACTTAAGCTTATGTAAGAGTATCAGTTAGTTATAGAACATAAAATGTATAAACAATAGTTTTGTATTGGGAAATCATCTTACATCATATATTTCATTACTTCATATTATTATCAATTCAGTTACAAATGTTCAGTGAGAAATCAAGTCTTTTCACAATAAATGGAAACTAAAGTATTCCATTTATGTGATGACATAGTAAATATTTCATATCAATCTGATCGTGTCTGTAATCTGACATAGATTTTCTACAAACTTCTAGAACGTTATTATTATTATGCTAAAGTGAATGAAACCACTTCAAATATCCAGATCCTATTCAAGTGTATACAACTATTTTGAATTAAACATTTTCAGAAGGGGTTTTGTGGATGTTATAGTAATTTTAAGATAGTTGAGATCATGAGTAAACTGAAGCTAGACCACCATGAAAAACCTGGCAGCACTGGACGGTCATTTTGTCTTATTGTGAGAATCTTCAACAGAACCCAGGACCTATTGGTCGTGGGTTCTAATCTCACGAAGCGGGATTGTGGATGCGCACTGCTGAGGAGTTCCCCAATGGGACGAGATGGCCGTCCAGTGCTTCCGGGTTTTCCACATTGATCTAGCTCCAATTGACTTATGACCTCAACTACTAAGATTAAACATTTACATTTATACATACAACATACGTTCTTAGTATACTTTGACTTTAATCAAAGTGAGTATTTTTCTCATAGATAATTAATTAATTAATCATTTCTATTTATATATATCATGATTATTATTAAATGTGACAGAATTGAGTTGATTAAAATCATTCCTCCTACCTACATGAATGTGTTGTGTCATTTTAATCTATTATTATTATTGGTAGTGTTGTTGCCTTCTAATAGTGATCATTTATGCATGAATAAACACATACAGGATAGGATATTGTCTCCCTTCTCTACATGATTAAGGTATCTGTATCATTGCTAACAAATTTCATCTATTGACAATAATAATAATAATAATAATAATAATAATAATAATAATAATAATAATAATAATATGAAATAGGGAAATAATTAACTGCTACAAGACATAATTTAATATTAAGGGAATATAAATCACAATTACTGGTCAATACTTATTTTTATTAACTACTACTGCTACTACTGATACTATTACTATTCAACGAAGTAGGGGTATAACTCTTTGACAACATATTTAACCTTCTTCAAAGGTAATTTTGAATAAATGAAAAACATTAGACAACAGATCAATAAATGTAACTAAATGATTAGTCAGAAGCGATAAATAGTGAAGGAGATTTCGGTGAGAACATAATTTATGAACGAACCGATCAGATTTAGGATAACAGGTCTTGGAATTTGGCGCGAAATTCACTCACCCATTCAACCACATAGCATCTTGACATATCAGCTAATGTCAGTTCGTGATGAAAACCATAAATCTAAATCCTAACCCTTATCACCAACTGTCAAATATTGGCTTTATTCTTTAAACTGCTTTATAACTTTCATTTAGCCCTATTAAGTAGGTAGACACTCTCAAGGTCATTTTGGAGTCGCTCAAAAGTCGTCTATAAATTATAGTCTCACCGAAATTTCTTCTCACATTTCAGATTCACTTACAAATACATACAATCTGTTATCTTAACATGCTTTTCTTATGAACACACCACAGTAAATATTTACTATCAACTTCGTTAACATGATCGGATGATCTCTTTTTGGTATATAGTTAACCGGAGAACCATGTACTTGTTTATATTCGATAAGTTTGATGTTTGATTATATTTCTTTGAAAAGCTTGGACCAGATTGTTGAGAGGAACATTGGTTCTACTTTAAATTCAATCGCCGAGGTTTTACAAATATATTTTTCTTCATGAATGTCATACACTAACTCGCTGCCGGACTACTTCATTCAAATTATACGAAAGTTCTTATATAGATTAGTTGATAGCTTAACAAAAATTCCGTCTACCAAAGAGTCATTAGACTAATCTGATCACTTTCTTCCATTTGTGAACATATTCAATGTCAATCATGGATTATTTCTTTGTTAGTGAATGACAATGTAATTTGTGCAGAGATAGATTGTTGCGTAAATCGAAATGGTGTCCTTTTCCAAAGAAGAAAATATTAACAAGTTTTATGTTCAATTAAAAATTTAATGTTTCAAAGAGCAAACTACTTAATTCTTATTGATGACCAAGTTTCTTGTATTGATTTGTTTCGCTCTACTGAAGGCCAATTAGACATTTAGTTTGTTTAAATATAACTAGAAACAACTTTTTATTGAATGAGACAGAAGTATTAGAAAGTGAAACATAAAACAATAATTCCTGGTTTTCTATCCTACTTTATATATCCGCAGTAACATCAGTATATCCAAGAAGAGGCCAAGTTTAAAAGAGAAAAGAAGTAAAAATCCTAGATTGGTATCATGAATTGACTTAGTTAGTGATCTGAAGATCGGTTGGTGACGCGAGATCTTTATAATCCAAGTTCGAGCCTCGGAGAGGTCGAGGATGTAAACTATTACGGACTATTTGGAAACCAGATCAAAAAAGTTATCCAGTGCCTCCTGGTTGTCACTGATTAATTAATTAGAGTCAACGAATTGGAACTTTTAGTCCAACAATCTTCATAATACATTGTAAAAACAATTTCAGTTGCTGTGTTTCGGGTAATAATTAACCAGAAAAAATATTATTTTTTTACATTTGTAGATCAACAGTTGAAATTTATAAAGCCATGCTAAAATAGCAAGGTAGTAGATCAGTGACTTATTGGCTTCCAACTAATATATATCAGAGAATATGACTGTTTCGTTTGTTTATGCGTCTAGGCAGCCGCATAGTGTCCACTAGCCTTCTCATCCATTAAACAGTGTGGCTAAAAGTTAACTAAATTGAAAATCAAATGTAGCACACACAAGCACACTTGCCAATAGAGTTAGTCAATATCTGAACTCTGTATCTTGATGGATAACTCATTGGGATTTGAAGTAAATAGTACTGGGTTCGAGTCTCAGTACACGTGTATACACAGTGTATACTTATCACCACATTCAGACTCAAACTTAGGACCTTAAGATAACGCATACACTGTGTGAATGATACCTTTAGGTCATTGCATTTGTCAAAATCTAACAATCAACATCACCTTCAATTAGTAGGTGACAACACAAACTATGATCATCATCAATTGTCATCGGTGAGTTACTGCCTTAAAAGAATTCAAATATTAAGACTGTTCAATTGAACTTTAAGAAATTTATCATCAGTGGGTGGGTAGGTTTATGTGATTCTTATCTAGATAAGCGGTTTTGTAGATATTTTGCAAAGTCTTGAAAGTTTGGTACAGAGGTTTATACTTTCGGTGGGTTCATCATTCAAGGTTGAATTTGATATTTGAAATGTAAGTAAATTCTGAATAGAGTGAAAAGAGTGCCCTAGATTCCACAATACAAATATACAATACTATAGATTAAAAAGTAACATCAAGATATGCACCCAGGATATATATATATATATATATATATATATATATATATATATATATATATATAGTACGAAAAAACTTATCAAACGGAATGCTGAATATCAACAAAAGAAAAACACAGATCCTTACGAGTAATAATTCCATGAACGTTAATCTTAAACAACATAATTTTGCTTTTATTCAGCTGCACATACATACAGACAAATGTCTAAATATAGACGCATACGTTGAAGGATTACCAATATCGTCTAAAATCACTGATATTAGAAACAACCATTAATAATTACAAAAAAAACTACAACTAATTTTTCCTGTACCTATATAAATGTATATACACGTAAGCTATTTCCTTTAGTCTGGTACACGAACATATGGAAATACAAAAAACGTATCAACTTATCACCATCAACATTACCTCCTACGTAGACCATACTCAACGCTACTTCTAAATGGTAACAATAACAAACAATTATAGTATAACGACAGTTACAACATTTCAGTTATCTTTTTCTTTGTACTTCCATGAAGCCTACCATTGTGTTATGCGCTACTTATGAAGACAGATATAAGTAGTATGTAGCAGAAACCGGAAGTAGAATGCTTAGCAGGAGAAGATTAATATAAAAAAAGATGAAGAAAAACAGAGAGCAATCAGAATGATAAGATTGGAAAACTGGTAGAGTGTGTAACAGATAACTCAAGGAAGATATGAAAATAATGTATTTAATGTACGATTTTCATATTTTACAAAAGCATTAAATGATTTCGAGCAAAACTTCGTTCACTTCACCATGTTTTATAATCATTATTAAGTGAATAAATACACATCGGAGAGAGGCAGGACGGCAGGGATTGAGCGGAAAGTAGAATAAATAATGATAAGTGATTGACAAAAAAATCACAACTGAATAGATATGTGATTGATCAAAAAGAGCTGTCTTATATTTATCACTTAATAACAACAATGACAATGAAAGGAAAACATATCTTTCCTTTTTTTTGTCACAATAAATACTTTGGATATAATTTTAGAAGGGAAAAGTGTATTTAAAGGTAACTAACTGTACAGACAAACAGGTACACACTAATTTCATTCCTGTTTATTATAATGCTATAAGCAGAGTTGGGTTTTAGAGATAACAATAGAATCCAGGATTCACCTTTCATTTTATATTTGGAACTTATCAAGAAGGATATACCTAAACCCCAGTCTTGATGTTCATATCGGGACTTGACTGCAGTACTTTTCGCTTCAAACACTCAACATCGACAAAGAGAAGATTCAAACAGCCGTTAAAAACGGATTTTCTAATTGATAGTCAAGTGAGATGTTAAAATTTTACCCAGTATAATGATAATAATAATTCCATTGATACCCCGGACCGGCCTCAGTTAAACATCCCTTGAAAACCGGGGAGCACTGGACAGCTGTTTTGACCTAGCATGAGGGTACCTCAACAACTCCGATCCACGACCCTATTTTTTAATTGTTTTTTAGATGAAATTAATCCCCTGACGCAAACTGCAGATAAATATACATCCAATCAATTAACTAGTAGTTATACATTCAATTGACATTTATAAACTGTTTTCATAAAAAAATTAACGATTCGATCATTTCAGTCCCATAAGCAATTTTATCAAGTCAACTGAAATGTCATGACAGAAGATTTTCATCGTTTCTTAATGATTATTTGAAATTATAACATGGTAACAGTGTTGGATGTATATGAACAGTAATATACAACAATGAAAGAAGATGAATACACCATCGGCGAGATAGACACAATCACAAACTAGTAATGAATGCATACGATATGTTATCACTGACAATCAAGAACATGAATAAAATTGTGGAAACGTTGAAATTATGAAGCAAGAGAATTCTAGAAACGCTAGATAATCATTAGATACCTATCATTCAGGTCAAGAAGCTCGCATGTTGATCCGATCTATCAATATGTAAGATATTTGTCAATCAACCATATAGTCAGGGTCAACCGAACAAGACAAATAACAAGAATACATGTATAAATGTAGGTAGAAAACATATGAAGAAAGTTCAATCATAAACAAGGCTATCAGATAAATCTTATTTAATTAAGAGGTTTACCTCTATATGAAGAAAGCACTGATAAAGTCGTCCAGAATAACAATGAAAGCTCCGTAACTAAATAATCACCTAATTCAGAATACTTAACTATATATACAATTGAAAAATAAAGTATTAATAATCATAATACCAGTAGTATTTCTATTAGTAGTAATAAACATGTAGAAACTTTTCATTCAGACATTCTACACAACTAAGAGTGATAAGACAATAATTTCCGTTTCTATAGTGAAGAATTTATATATTTGCGAGAAGTATGTAAAAGAAAAGAGAGAACGATCGATTAATTGTTTTACTTACATGTTTAGCATAGATATAGGTAATGAATAAGGATGGTTGATAATTACATCAAGCAAACCCCACTCCCTTCTCACAGACCTACTTACTTATTTGTTCAACCCTAATTGCATGTACATACAGAACGGATGGATTAATATGAATATACACACAGACAGGTAGATTAACAAAAAAAAGGGAACAATAAGTGATGGCAACAATGAGAAAAAGTTAGTGAAAAAGGGAACTGAAAATGACTGTTGAATTACACCCTATATTTCTCATTACAACTACTAATAATAATGAAATAGCATCCAGAACACATGTAATAATAACTATTGTCATTTTCCAAATAAAAGAATTAGATGAAGACAGTAATTAATCACTAGTTAAAAATTAGGGGGTTTACGCGAAAATGATAGAGAATCACACAGAGGTAGAGCAGCTTAACAAGTAAATAGTTGTTACCTCTCACTTTAGTATATAATAGAATGTAAATAAATAACAATTAATAATGGTAATAATAAAGTTTAAAGTTATTAACGTCATAGCAACAATAAAACTAGAATACTACTCTACATGTATATGATAGTAGTATACATAGACGAGTTCCCTAGATCGCTTTAACGCACACAAGTATGCACGCATGTACATTATCACAGACTCAAACAGAGACAAATAGACAATGTTTAAATGAATGTCAAGTAAACAAAATGAAGAAAAGGTTAAAAACGAAAAACAGAAGAAAACCATTTGTATTCAATTGAAGATGTGAGTGGGGTGGAAGTGATGGGAGGAAAAGTAGGAAAACAAGAGAACTATTATCTTTAGACAAACATCCAGAAATATTGTATTGAGAAAAAGAGAATGTGATTCCCTTTCCTATTCGTGATTATCATTATAGAATTTTAGTAAACGTTTCTCTAATCAAAGAAAATAATGAATACTAGGAGAAAGTAGAAGAATTTATGGAAGAGTATTACTCTTTTATTGTCATGATTGACAGTGTTGTGCATAGGTGAACATGAAAAGTATGACCTTCACAACGTTATATTGAAAAGATTAGTTCTTATTACTGTCTTTCATATATGATTATCATGTATAAATTGAAAGATGAATATGTTTAGTTCAATAAGCTTCTGGGATAATGAATGACAGATAACTTTAGATGAATAATCTTAAAATAACCGGTAGAACTACCAAGCAAAGAAGAACCAATCACTTTTAAGATAGCAACCTTTGAATTTTTGAGTGAAACTCAAAACACCATGAAGCATAAACTGTTTCTTTTTAAGAGCTAGATGGAACATGTGAAAATGTAATTTTTATGGATGTGATGAAATAAATTGGTAGATCTTAAAAGTAATCCTAAGAAAGTGAATAGGTTTTCGCAACAAAAATAATAGAAAATAAATAAAATTAATTTCGTTGAAACAATGAACCGATCAAAGTTACATCACCATCGAAAATCTGGAAGCACTGGATAGCCGTTTCGTTTTAGTATAGGACTCCTCAATAGTGCGCACCTACGACCTGGCAACCGGGAACCGGGACCAGGACCTTCAATCTTGCACACAATGACTTAATATTTATATCCCTTGAGTAAGGGTTCAAATAGTGTATGAACGTGAATCCAGTAATTTCACGATATCGCGCGAGCATCTTCCACAGGTTAAGTGTCCGCATACAAGGCCGTAGGTCCTGGGTCCGATTCCCGTGGCTGGGCACCACTGAAAATCCCTATACCAGGACAAAACAGCCTTCTAATGCTCCCAGGTTCTCATTGGTTGTCTAAATTAGATAGGTTCATAATTGAGATGAAATTCAACAATCTCTGCAACCCCATCGTAATAAATAAGATTAGAATGTATATAACAGGATGTATAATTTTTTCACAGCAACTTAAACTCTCTTGAGATTTAAAATCAACGAAGTGACTGAGCATGTATTTGTTCATATGAGTACAAATAATTTTCCCTCCTAACTATAATTTATGTTGTCAGTGTTCTGATTGGCTAGTAATCGGATAAAATTTCACTGTTTTTAGCTATTTATAAATTCAGTTCCATCAAATAACCATCTATGTCCATGATAGTTTATGTGTGAGTTTCAGCTGATCCCACGAGAATTAACCTCTTAGCAGATAATAATCTTGTTTCAGTGTTGTTCTTGGAGGACTTGTATGACATAATTTTGATGAGAAGTCTCCTGAGCATCTCAAATAATGTAAAAATGTTTGAGAAATATTTTACTCTCTTTCTGAATGCAAGATTTAACTTAAAGGTTGAGATGTGTTAATATTTAACTTGATCATATAGAGAGTAAAGTAGTTGAGCATGTCAACCAAGTCACTTGATCTTAAAGTTCCATTATTTATGATAGACCAGAGGTTGACAAAATCAACAGAAGCTACAGCAAACTAATTGTTCAACTTTGAATTACTTTAATGCTATGAAACACATTCTTTGGAAAATGTGAACAAGTTCATGTTTCTAGAATAAGATTAAGGATTCTTTTGAAAAATCGCTCGCTAAATAGCCAAGTGAGCAATACTCAGAGCAAATGTAAAATACTGAATAAATATGAGAAATTGATTAATTAAACCTTAAACATTTATCAGCTGAGGTGATCGACACATACTTTACCTAGAATCAGTTACGATCTACTCCAGTCTAACGTACTTGCTAGTATAGCAAAGTAAGTTGTAAGAAGGTTAAAGCCAACTAGTTCAAGTCATGATGATTAACAATCGATTAATTCATTAACCACTGAACTCAGCTAATAGTAATTAAATTTGAATTTCAGTTAAATCAGCTACCAGGTATAACCACACGATTTTAAAGTTATTAAAAATTTAGAATTTACAAAACATTAATAAGTAATCAGTTAACGAATGCCCCCAAATGCCCTGGTACGGCCGAGAGTGGGGAGAGTTCGCTCTACCTCTATATATGCTCTCACATGGTCACGCGTATATAGCCTCTGCCAGGAAAGTCCTACTCACTGCCTTCTCGTGGCACTACTGTTGTTTACAAAAATGAGAGGACGAAAAGCGAATATCTGGCGCTTTAACCTGATCCCAAGCCAATGGTGCACATGAGCTCCAGTAGGAACGAATGGCGTATGAACCAATCGTTGGTCACTGGCTTCCATAGGACTGCATCACTCTACGATGCTCCACTGCCTTGTGGATCAGCCCTCCAGGTCGAAGGCTCAGGGAGTGGCCCCCTAAGTAAACCACCTGCTTCGGTTTGGGCACCCGGGCAGTACCACAGCTCTCACACATATCGAGTAAGATTTATGTGGCGCATATGTATTTGGTGCCTCCTTGTACCAATATCTATGTGCTAAAATAAATAAATAGTTAACGAATAAATTCATTTTTAATCAATAATTATATCAGTATGGGGATTTGTGGGGATTGTAGTATCTTCACAGTTGAAATCACGAGTCGATTTAAGTTAAACTACCATTGAAAACCTGTAAGCACTGGACGGTCGTTTCATCTTAGTAAGGAATTTCTCAGCAGTGAGCATACACGATCATGCACACAAGACTCGAAGACGCGAACGTTTAATCATTAGACCACCGAATCTGAATCCAATGATATTAATGTTTAATATCAACCAATCTATGATCTTGTGTAACCCTTCATCCATTATCTGAGGTCAATAACCACCATTTCACACCTGACACGGATTGCACTACACTAGTCACAGTTTCTTACTAGGATTCTAGGTGTTACACATCTTGAAGAAGTTAATCACTTATGAGAGCATGATTGTTATATCAGTATGTGGATTTATGGAGATTGTAGTATTTTCTAGCTTAGATCGATTCGTGATTTCAACTATCAATTATTATATGTTATCTTAAATGATTATCATGTAAATGAGATAATATGTAATTATTTATACTACAGTGTGCCAACTGTCCAATTTATATGCATAAATTAATTAACCAACTATATATAATATCAAAGAATTTATTTTATTAAAATTTATTCATTTACAGAATGTTTATTTAGAGTTATTTACAATTAGGTTAAACGGGTACACATTAAACACAAAAATGGAATAAGTAAAACGAATCCATACCTACACACACACACATGTAAAAACAAAATGACAATATCTAATAATGACGTGAATAAGGTGTATATATTAAATTATTTGTCTCATAGGCAATAGGTCTACTCGCTTATTTCAACATAGTCATACATGCATACCTACATATACACATTTTCATTTACATTATACATATCGTGAATATCGACTAGTACAAGTTTTTCATTGTTAAAGGAAATCATGCATGTTATTAACAAGTACAATAATAATTATAGTAATGGTAATATCTATGTCTAAATAAAAATTTATGAGCGGAGATAGATAGTGGCTAGCAGTGGAATGTAGGATGTGTGTTTCGTCATACTTTGGACTTGTCAGTTGAATGTACCTACATCTCACTGGTAGATTCAAACAACCAATACAAAAAAATGAAATGAAGCTTCACCTCATTGTATAAGCTAGTGGCTATCTGAACTCAGTAGCCAAATGAATAATGTGATGGTGTTTGAAGCAAACGGTACTGAGTTCGAGTCCCAGAGTGAATATCAACTATGGGTAGCAGGTACCTTCGGCTGACGAGTTGCAAATAGAACGAAACGCGTGTTCTGGGTTTCATTACTAGTTATTATCCATTTCTGTTTATAATACTTGTGACTTAAAGCAACACGGAGGCAGTCCGCACAGGATGTACATATCCCAATAAGAGACTGATCAATTGTAGTCCTAAACGTTAATGCGAAGATTCAAATAAACAATACAATGAAAAATCTAAACAAATCATATTTACAAATTTAGTCTTTTCAAGATAAGACAACTTCACTATTCATCAATTAATAGTCCTCCTCCAACAATACTTTATTCGTGGGTAAAAGAATAAACATACAAAACTGAGTCTGTACTCTGTTCTCACGCTTTCAATTGAAAATAAACGTCTAACATATTAATGTGAACTATGTGTATATACAATAACATTAGTAAGAAATTAGTCATATTTATAATATTTATCCATCATTTCAAATTGTCACGCTATATCAGGATAGTCAGATGAAATTATCAAGACGAATCCCAGAGTAATAGAAATAGTATCAGTATCAATGGTATTAAGAAATATTAAGTATAAATAATATGATTCAAAAAGAATGCATTTGAGGAATAAATAGGTGTATGGTTACTTCAAAACTCAAGTGTGGACAAAGAAGTGAGTGTATTAGTGCTATAACAACCAAACCAGGACCATTTCAGCCAACCCTTCATACAACTGGTTGCAATCATCACGGTAATAAAATAAGAGATTAGTGGGGATTGTTGGATTTAAAAGTAGTCCAAAACTGAATGACGCTACACACTAGGTAGTATCGACAAATCATGGCCATGTAAAATTGCAGATAGACTGAAATTGGAAATGTGGACTATTGGGAAGCTGAATTCAGTGATCTAAAAGTAGTGTGACAGTCGCAAGGCATGAAGATCTTTGATTCGATCGATCCCTGAAAAGATTGTGGGTGTGAACACTACATAGGAGTCTCGTGCTACGAAGAAACAACTATCGCCAGTACCCCTTGGTTTTTACTATTAACTGTCTAGATAAAATCAGTTTATCATGTAAACTACCCTCAGAATGAAATTCTTATCATTATTCACTCCTACTTGTTTAGCTGAAATATTGATAGAATATGGTGAGATTTGAACTTACAACTTTTTTTCTATAGGTTATGTACTTTCAGCTGGATAATTTAGTCATATCCCTTTTATTGTCTTTTTAGACAACATATTCTTAGAACCTATCATCACGTTGACCAATATTCACTAACCCTCATTATATTTCATTGATTTCAAAGAAGAAAAAAATTATGTGCTGATACTATTGTTTAGAAAGATAATGGAAGCTTCATGACTTGATCATCTAATTCAGAGAACATAATAACTTCAAGATCTTCATCCTAAACTATAAATATTCATTATCATCTTAGACTTTCGACTTATTATCTAACTCATATATATCCGCCATTTTTTCAAATCACTTATTTCACTACCATTAAAATTAAAAAAATATAATCTGTTTCTAGGTGAAATTCCTAAAAATATATCAAACGTTTATCAGATCGATCGGTTTTAGATGGGATACTATCTTTTATTACTTTTTTCCCATACGAATTTACTTAACTGTTATACATTTAACTACAGTTTGGGTATATTGGTGTATATAAGATGGAAAATAATACTCTTGTTTGCCAAAAACATTTATAGGTTAAATACGGACAATTAGAATTTATCAAGATCAGAAACCTAATAAATAATATAGACTGAATGGAGTGTGGCTAGCAGCGGAATCAAGGACGTGCATTTCGTCCTCTTTGGGGCTCGTCAGTTGAATGTACCTGCATCCCATCACTTGTGCAATTGGTATGAAATTTAAATATCAACAACTGAATAACCAATACTAATTTAAATTGAACTAATAATAATATCAGTGAAACTCATTTACAAATTACAATCCTGTGAACTTGGCTTTAAAACACATAGTCCTATGTAAAGTGATTGGAGGTATTCGACGAGGAACCTTGGACCTAAGTTTCATGTTGGTTAGCACTGGTCAAATAAGTGTACCTGTAATGGAAGCAGTCTTGACTCGAATAGCCCAGTGGCAAGGTTTCAGACTGTGAAGTCAAGTAACGCGGGTCTGAGGCCCACGAGGACTCTAGGTTTCAAAGTTTCAAGGACAAAAGTGATGTTAGAAAATTAAAATTAGTGATAGACACAAAACCCTGCACATTGTGACACTAAGGAACACTGGTTCTAATTGCATGAAAAGTTCCCATTCGATCATGATTGTATATATGTTATGAGGAATAGTATAGACTAGAATAGAATCTAGATCTGAAAAATCTTTTTGTTGAATGCATTCAGCTTAATAATACCAACCATACATGGTGGATCATGATGTCGGACCACATAGATTAACAGCCACATGATAATGTAGTCAATAGAGTCCAGTAGCATGAAAATGATTACGGTTCAATGATTAAATCGTTCAGAGAAACTGATGGTAATTTAGTTTTTGAATAGTGCTAATCCAACTGACATCAATGAAATTTTAAAACAAGAGAAAAAATAAATTGAATGATTAACAAAAATACTAAATGTTAAACTTTAATTCAACTTACCTAGCTCGAAATGGTTGGAAATCAGTGGCGTTCTTCCAAACACTACTAGATGAAAATGAAGTATCTGGAAATTTATCAACTGAATTAATTAAAGGGTCTGCACATTGTGGATCTTGACCAGGACCGCGACGTATAACTAAAAACAGAAACATATAATGAATAAACGTTGAGCGAGAGGAATACGGAACGATTGTATAGTGACATGTAATAGCTTTGAGAATAAATACTAAAAATTTTTAAATAATGTCTTATATTATTGAAACTGCAGACAGATAGATTGATAGACATCAATAGAAAAATGTGAAAATGTATGCAGCTATGTCGTAACAACCCATCGTAAAGCATTATCGACAGGAAATCCAACAAGAAACTACGTAAACAAGTTGACACATTAATGACTGAAATAATTAAAGGAAATTTTGTCAAAATGATTAGATTTGATCAAAAAATGAAAATATAAGCTTAATATCAAAAGGGGTTTTGTGGAGATTATAGTATTTTCAATAGTTGAGATTATGAGTCAATTGAAGCTAGACCACCATGGAAAACTGATGGGTCATGGGTTCGAATCCCGCAAGGCGGGGTCTTGGATGCTCACTGCTGAGGAGTATCACAATAGGACGAAACGGCCATCTAGTGCTTCCAGATTTTCCATGGTGGTCTAGCTTCAAGTGACTCATGATCTCAACTATTGATATAAGCTTAAGTTGAAAATTTACGCGAAAGTATCCTCTATGTTCAACTGAAACCAATTGTGATCGATAACAAACCTGATTTTTAATGATGTTAATCAAAACGTTTACAACATCAGACACATCTCCGGCTAACAGTCAGAAACTCCATAGGCTGACACTATATCTTAGTTTGATCGTCCTTAGCTATTTGCCAACACTCTTATGTATCAGGATTAGATGGTAATGACTGAACAGCTGTAATGTGAGTGAAAATGACATCAATTAATAAGGATTCACAATTAATATAAATCAGTTTGGTACGGCCGAGAGTGGGGAGAGTTCGCTCTCCCTCTCGAAATACTCTCACACGGCCACGCGTATATAGCCTCTGCCAGGGAAGTCCTACTCAATGCCTTCTCGTGGCACTACTGTTGTTTACGAAAATGAGAGGACGAAAAGCGAATGTCCGGCGCTTTAACCTGATCCCAAACCAATGGTGCACATGGGCTCCAGTATCCTAAGGGAACAAATGGCGAATGAACCAATCGTTGGTCACCGGCTTCCATGGGACTGCATCTCCTTACGATGCTCCACTGCCTTGTGGATCAGACCTCCAGGTCGAAGGCTCGGGGAGTGACCCCCTAAGTAAACCACCTGCTTCGGTTTGGGCACCCGGGCAGTATCACAGCCCTCACACATATCGAATGAGATTTGTGTGGCGCATATGTATTTGGTGCCTCTTTGTACCATTATCTATGTGTTGAAATAAATAAAAAACATAACATATTACCACAGACCCTGAGTTCGAATATCACAAGCGGAATCGTGGATGAGCACTGATGAGTAGTCCCACAATAGGACGAAACGGCCATCCAGTGCTTCCAGGTTTCCAATAGTGGTCTAATATCAATCGGTTCGTGATCTCAATCAAAAACTTAATAAACTCCATAACCTTTATACTGATATTTTTCATTCGATTGTTGCGTTATCAAAGATTCTGCATAAGATATTTGTCATTTATACTAATTCGTTTTACTTTTTTTTTAAATGAGACTAGGAAAATATACCCCTAAAAATTTACTCATTTTTGTGCAGATATATATTCTTAATTTTAGATATCATAATGATGAGCATGTCACCAATTAGCCATCCAGTAGGTTGACTACATGATGCTCTAGGGTCACAGTCAATTCACAATTTAATCAACTTTATTGTGAACAGTTTTATACGAACAGTAAAAACACTAGAGAACAAACGTTGTTTACAATTTCATTGTCAAAGTTGGAACATGTGTCATATATATACGTATTTAGTGTATAGTCAGTTAATTAAGTTATCGTTATCAATTAAGGTTAATAAATTAACATGGTGGTGTATGAAATAATAATAATAAATTGTCAACTGAATGACACAAGGATAGGTACATTGCATCCTGTTTTGATCTAACAGAATAAGTATACATATATAGAGACATACATCGACATGGAGACACAAAAATAAGGTGAGGGATAAAAATTGTTTGTGTTAAGTTATATCGTTATTAAATTTTTTTTATTTTTAGAGAAAGTACATATTTACACAGAACATTAGGATGGATTATTTTGATAAATAAAACATTATCATTATTAGAAATGACTATGATGCACAACACACACATTATTGATCAATTAATTAAATAAAATTGTGAAGGAAAAGTTAACGAGAACAAAAGAAAATACATGACTTGACTACTTAAATGAACATACAAAAGTGCACATACACATAACATATATACGTAAATTGACGAAGAAAACTTAATCAGGAATAAGGTTAATGTATGCTGTGTTTCTATCTCAAGGACAAAATACTGATAGTGTATATAAGTCATACACATTATAAAATAATCTATAATCCATATGTATTATTTTTATTAAAGAATAAAAGTAGGGACATGAATCAATTAAAAATCTATCAGAAGGGGTTTTGTCGAGATTTTAAGTAATTCCAATAGTTGAAATCATAAGTCAATTGAAGTTAAACCACCATGGAAAACCTGGTAGCATTGGATGGCCATTTTGTCCTATTGTGGGAATCTTCAGTAGTGCGCATCCAAATCTGTCGTAAGATATCAGATCACTGAAGACGATGGAGCAATTTCGTGAATTGGTTGAAGTTAGACATTAACACCGTTGGATGGCGGTCGGCTCAGTGGTCTAATGGTAAATCACTTGCGCGCGAAACTGATAGGTCATGGGTTCGAATCTCGTGGGGGGCGGGATCGTGGATGCGCAGTGTGGAGGAGTCCCGTACTAGGACGAAACGGCCGTCCAGTGCTTCCAGGTTTTCCATGGTGTTATAGCTTCAATTGACTCATGGTTTTAACTATTGAAATTAAGGACCTATCAACAGTAATGACGATAAATAAATCTACACTGCATATATTTAATGTAATGAACCAGTGATCTTTGCAAATGAGTCCTATATGAAGTGTACAAATGTTTTCTTAGTCAGTTAATCAGCTACAACGTAAGACCAGGCACATATATGCATCGATACAAATTGTCACACCTCATTAGCACAACAAGATGAACATCAAATTCATAGTAGTTACTTCAATGGTAATAATATATAAAAGAAAGATTGTATATAAGAAAATAGTACAGGAAGAAAGAAATTAACTTGTAGAAATAAAAGTATAAAGTAATTTTAATCTCACGGTTACATACGTTTACTAATTGGAAGTATTTGACAAGAAGTTTTTCTTAACTAGGGCTTAAGTAATATGCTTCACTTATATTAAGTTCATTAGCATTTACTATTATCAAAATAAGTTGAAATTCAAGCTAAATACATTAACTGAGACTTTCACGATTTCTTTTAAGCTACAAATCTAGTGTGATCTGATATTAGGAATTATAAACACTAAATTCATCTTTATTATAAATCTATAATTATAGTACATTACATTTCAAAAGTGATTTATGGTTCCAGTTTGAATAATTAAACCGAAAGCTTCAGTATATTTGGTGTGTAACGAGGAATAGGATGCAGGTCATGTGCTTCGTCTTATTTTGGGACCATTCAATTGAACATACTTATTTCTTCTCAGTGAAATTCACACCCAATGTATGTTGCTTCAAACTCTGATGAGGTATCTACAAAGTTACTTTACCATCCCAGAATCTTGATACATCGTCTGATATAACTGACTGATTAACAGATTATTAGACATCTTTCAAATTGTTACTGCCACTACTACTAATACTAATACTTCATCATGTTAAAATAGTCGAATTCATTAAAAGTGAAAACTTTTTCATTCTGTTTCTCCTCCTGATCCGCTCATCTCTATCTCACAATTCCATTGAGTTTGTTTATGTTAATTCAACTTACATTTAATTAGTTTTAATACTTATCCATTTTGAAATGATGATGCAAAATATTAATAAACACATGTTCACTAGTTAAAATCTAAATTTTTATACTATCTAGTTTACTTGATATACCAACCACTGTCTTGACGCGTGACGTTAGCTGGAGACAAGAGTTAGTTAGACGCAAAATATCCTATTAGAACACAGTGAGATGAAACTATCTGGACAAATCCCGGATTAATATAGGCAGTGACAGTATCAGTGATAATAGAAAAAATTAGATATTGAGAAAATATAAATTGATGAAATACTACCAAGATTAATGAGAAATTTAGAGACTTAAGATCTAAGGGAAGACAAAGAATGAACGCACAAGGGGCATTACAAACTATTTCGATTCATATCATTCAAGGTCTCTAACCATTGGTCAAGATAATCACACAGATCCACAACGAGGTAGTCTGCAACTAGCTAAATGACTCACTTCAATGGTTAATGACTTTATAGACTGATACTATGTCTTAGTTTAGGCGACTCTAGATTTCTTCCAATCTAAAACTACGTTATCTGTCATAATGCGTCGAAGTAGTTGGTGTATAGAGACAGGAATAGTTTGGGTGGAAGCTAGAGGCGGTTAAACCATGAAATGGCATCAGTCCATGAATTGATTGATTGTCAGTCTAAGTCATATCTTGTGAATGAACACTTCATCCTCGAATCATATTGCTTAGGCCTAATATTTTCTATTACTACTGACACTATTACTACACTCCCGTTACTTTGACGTTTGTTTTATCTCTCTGCACTGATACTATTACAACTTGGGTCTATGGATATATGTGCCAGGTTCTGCATCGTCTATGACTAAAACAATTAACTTGTGTATGACAACCACTTATGGATAAATATTGACATTTTAAAAAGAACACAAAACACCAAGATAAATAAAGCAATGTATAAAAGAGTAAATAAAACACGTAAGGAATCCCACCCCTACGCATGAATGGTATGCATAACCACGGTTAGAAGACAATTATGAAGAGGAAAGAAGCCAATATTAAAGTTCAGATTCATTGTTTCAGTTGACCGTAAAGAAGCTGACATTGTCCAGACAGTAAGATCATCAATGTAATAGGATAGCGTCAATCTCAATCTAATCACACATACAAACATACACACATTACCTCCCGCCTATCCTATCTTTTTATTTACCATTCGAATGAAGAATAATAGGTCAACAAAGAAGAAGAAAACAATTAATATAAACAACAAAATGAAAATCAACATTCACCTAAACAGAATTAAAAGTAACCAAGGTTTATCATTGAAATAGAGTAAACACAATAATAATTTGAATTTGTTTTAAATTGTCCGTCTTAATATTTACTTTGTCGATTTTTAAAAATTTATTTATTTATGATGATGACGATGATAATCGTGGTACTTCGTATTGAATTGGGAACCAGTGACGATAACAACAACAACAACAACAAGTGACATTCACTAAGGTTTAACATATTAAAATTGATAAATAAGACAAGGAATTTCTGTAAATAAAAATCCGAATAGAGACATAAAGACAAGAGAAGAAATGAGAGACAACACACAGTGGGAGATGGTTAATGAGTCATATTTATTTATTCATTTTTTAAGACAGACAAAAATATTCGAATGTGTCAAGTCACATAAATGTGTACCTGTGTGGGGGGGAGGGGAGCATTTTATGTTTTTAAAGGAAAAGCAGGTGAATAGAAACCACCAACCACACACCTACAACACAACCATCGTTATAACACTAACAACAGAAAACTTGGTTTATAGTCAGTCATCTTCCCTAAATCACACTACACACCAGTCAATCCCTCCTGATCAGATTCATTTCGCTTTAAACATTTAGGAAAGAGAAAAGTATGATTATTTCTTTTTAAAGGAAAGAAGAATTATTTATTTCCAATTTCTTCATTTGTTCAAATAAAGAATAAATGGAAACTTTTATTTAGACACATGTGCATTAAATAAAGTGACTATGAATAGAAAAGATGAATTTGTCTCCTAATTAAGCCAAGTAAAGAAAACAACACTTGATTATTATTATTAGTAGTAGTAGTAATAAGAAGAATGACAATAATAATAATACATTGAGACGTAAAACAATAATCATTTTGTTCATGGCTTATTTTTTCTTTCTTTCAAAAGTGTTACCTTGCTACCACACCTTATTTAGCAATATAACTTCTTGTCTAGAATAACCCATTTTTATGTATATAAAATAGGAATGTATAATTGTTAAAATCGAATCGAAACAAAGAATAATGGTACAATAACATGATCAAATTTGATTAAACCATTACTACTATTATTGACTAGTTTTTCTTTGAATGTACAAATACATATATTGATGTTGGGATTACAAACCACCAACTGGTGAGAAGCTACTATGTGAAGATTTATGTACTTAGTTTTTAGCTACAATTTTTGTGAAGGCGATAATCATATTGCTCGACTACTCAAAACAACAGAGGTGAAACGAGATTCGGACCTGAGAATTGGTGACTGAAAATTGAACGTTATAACTATTAAGTCTACACTCGATAATATAGTTATAAATATAACTGCGTGCTTTTTACTAGAATACCATCTTTTGTATGCTTATTTGTAGATGATCATCTGTGTAGTGCTGTAATGTAACACTCTACTGACAGTGATTTTATACAAATCGTATTTTAGCTGTTACAATACAAAATGATTCAAGAAATTATCAGATATACAGTAATCTTGATGTAATAACAATAATAATAATGATAATAGTATTAAGGCAAGCAAATGGTAATTTCAAGGTCGATAATAAATAAACAGATTTGTAAATATGACCCATATGGTTTATCTGCTTTGATGTTTATTGCTTCGAATGACCTCAATTTCTTTCAATCACCTGAAAATACATAGTATCTACTGGAGCCTGTGCATAATTCTTATCTCGTTTCTTATTTTGATCTTTTTGTGTAAACCGCGATTTGTTTATCATAGATTAGTTAGTTTCATACCGTTATATTGTTGTTAATGTGATTATCTGATCAAAATATTGCTTGTTTATTATAGATGTAGATCAAAGTTGTAAAACAAAGATATGTCGGGAATGAAATAATTATTACGGACCACAAGGATTGGAAGGTCATCGTGATATATCGTAAAGTGACTGAAGTCGAAACAGTCCTACTAAATGTCGGTTCAGTGGCTCCAAAGCTTAAGTGTTAGGTTCGAGACCTGGGGGTCATAGGTTCGAACCCTGACACGACCCAGACAACTTACCAAATAGTTTATATACATAAGACCAGTTAATTCTAACGGAATTCATTAAAAATAAACCATAAAGCCTAGTCACTCAAAATTTTTTGTAGCTTCCTTCTCTTGACAATTACATCAACTACAATAACGATTCTACTCTCAAATGAGACCAACGCTACTAAAATCATTCTTTTCAGAGCTACGATATTTATATATACTATTTTTAGGATTATCCTAAATTATTTTGTGAATAAATGGTGATCCCGACTAATAAGGAAGACCACGGCAACATTTACAAACTCATAAATCCCCACACTGAGTTTTGCTAATACTCAAGGTCACATTTCTTACCAAATAAACAGAGTTATTTTACTACAATCTTGACTTAACGATTATCCAGCTTTACCATGAGTTGCTGACTTTCTTCACTTTCTTCTGTCATATTGAAAATTATTATTAAAATAATGTGTGTTAGTCAACGGATTGATCTATCTAGTTCGCGCAAATCTCATTTCATATTCTGAGCATCACTTAATCGTTTGTAATTCGGAATTACTTTAGGCTAATCATAGCTCAAACCATAACAATTACATCAACATCTCCTTACAAAAACGACTTATTCAAAGTAAAACAATTTTGAAAATTTACTGATTCTAATTAAAATGATTTAAAAAAAGAATATTCAATTAAAAATGAATCCAACAGTAATTATTATACTCCCAAAACTGCTTCCGTTACTGCGGCAGTTTTTTTTAGTGAGTTATAACTTGTAAACGATTAAAGCACTGCCTCAAGGCACATACAGACATACATCTTTCCCTTACCACCACTATTATTAACATGATTTATTTTAAATGATGATGACGATGTCGACGACAATGATGATGACGATACAGTGAATAGTCTTCGGAAATTGTACGTTAACAAGACTATTTATTTAGCGCAGAGTGATTGTATCCACACACATCCACATATATAACATTTGCGTTCACAGAAAACTTGTCTGCCCATTTCTTCTAGCGATAATTATATTTATCAATAAAATATTTTTTACAAAAAAAACAAATCCAAGTGAGGATTAATAATCAGTGAAATCCATATTTCGTCTTTTTTCCTTCAAAATAACACTAGTCAGTGTGTAGCTCCCTCCCCGCTATCAACGCAACAATTACTTCTTCAGGTAACAAATCCTAAACCAGGTGTAATTATTCACAGTTTGTCAATCTTTTATAATAAAAAAGAAGAAAGAGAAATTGTTTTGTCACCTGTTATCTTGTTGTTGTTGTTATTGTTGTGACTGTTGCGTGCATTACTTATACATTTGAATAACACATTTACACATATATACACACTACTTACGCATTCACTTAATCACTTACTTAATAACACATATGGATATTCAAGAAAACTATAAAGCTTAACTTGTTCAATTCCATAAAATAGTACAATAAACTTCTCTCTATGTATAAACTGATCATAAAACACAGAAATATCAGAAGCAGAAATCAATAGCTCTATTGTTTGTTTTTTGTCTCTAGTGTCTAAAAGTGTGCAAAACAGAAGTGTGAACTTGTCTTATTCTTATCAATCCAAGTAACTACCCTTTGCATACACTTTAAACTTATGTATATGTATTTATGTGAGAGATAGTAGTTGTCGTGATTAACACTACGTACATACATCAGAAGGTTAAAGAAATACACCTGTGCAGAAATATGTTAGACGAGTGTTTTCTTTTCAATAAATATTTTGGTAAGAAAACTATAAGTTACATTTGTATTGACTATCATTATACATATACATATGTGACAATTTGTCAATCCAAGTAAACTTTACTGTTAATTCATTTGGTGTTGTTTACTTGTATCTTCCCGTTGTTATTTAAGACTGCAACTGATCAGTCTAATGCTAGCATCCTATGCGGATTGCCTCGATATAGCCTTAAGTCACAAGCTTTCTAAACAAAGATGGATAGTGGCTAGTAGTGGAATCCAAGACGCGCGTTTCGTCCTATTATTACTAGTACTACATCGGTATATTTAACTGAATTAATCAAAAAACTAGCTAAGAGACACCTATGTACATGAAAATATTATAAATAATCAATGGTTCAGTTAGATAATATGTTAATTTGACATACATAATTATGTCAAGAACTCTAACATTCATTGATATACTGTTACTTAACTAAAACATTAACGATTGCGTAACCACTACAAATAATGCCCAAATAGAGATAATAGTGGCTAGTAATAGAATCCATGACATGCGTTTCGTCCTATTTGGAACTCGTCAACTGGATGATGTACCTGCATCCTAAAGTTGATATTTACTCTGGAAGTCGAATCCAGTAATGTTATTTTGAAACACCATTACGTTATTCACTTAGTTATTGAGTTCAGATAGCCACTAGCATGTGGAAGAAACTGATCAATTGCAGTCCTAAGCATTAATGGTAAGATATGAAAAAACACATAGCCAATACAAAGGAGTGTATAACGTTTTACAATATTTACAATACTTTATTTAGTCTATTCAATTTATTTGCTTCTTTTCTAGACTATACTAATATTTAATTATAGCAACTTCCAATTAAACTTCTTCATGTAAGTAAGCTGAACTCATTTTATAATTATAACTTGTAAATAGTACAGGTTGTTAGAAACTGACAAAAACCGAATGAAATAAAATGAATTCCTCTTTGTACTTACTCTCTTAAATATAACAAAGATAAATATATAAAGTAAATTATAGGAACATTAGTATAAAAACATGTCAATCCAACAATTCTGGTTTAAGCTCCTGGATGGTAAGAGCTCCGGCTATTTTTTAGAAAGTTGGATGCTTAAAAGCTGGAGCTTAAACCAGAACTATGCGTACAAAAGAAGTACGTCTTATCGTTATTGTTACCTTGGCCTTAAGTATTTTGATAATCCAACAATTCGTTAATCAAGTAAAACTCTATTCATTCGATTATAAACCATACTCTGTGTGTATGTATGAGTGAGTGAGAGAGAGAGAGAGAGTAAGGGCGAGTAGCAATACTAAGCAACTGCCCCCATAGATGAAGTTGGATTCAAACATAATAATAAACGTGATCGTTACAATTGCAAATGTTTTAAACTTGAACCATTAATAATCAATTTACTTGTGATCTCCCATAATAAACGATAAATGATATTATAATCAAATAGTATTTATTTCTTAAGATTGGATACAACGATTATGAGTTAATAAGGGTGACTATAATTTTTTGGCTTGCACATATTTATATATATGGACAAGAAACAATATTACTCCCTTAATCGATTCGTGTTTCAATGAATTACCATCATTCACATTCACTTCATCTGTTTTTCTAATTTAATGTACCAGAAGCACAAAATAAATAAAAAAATGTATATAATCCTCTTTATTCATTTATATAAATAAAAAAAATTTGTCTACCAATATAAGAAAACAAAGTTATAAATTATAGGGAAGTGAAATATCTTTTATTCATTGTCTCGTCCAACATAACCTATCCCTTCCTGTTCATATCTCTATATATAAGTGGTTAATTTGTATAAACAGTAAATGTGACTCAGTTCTTCCGTAGTTTACTTGCTTCATTGATCAAGGAATACATACATATATCATAATTGTTATTATAATAAATGGAATATGTAAATTATTGATTTTCTATAGATATATATTAAAAGGAAATAGAATTATGACCATAGCAGATAAACAAAGAAAGCAATAATATACTGATTTGATCACTAAACAACAACAACAACAGAAAAAAGTCAGATACGGAAGATTTTTCTTTCATGGTATTATATAATCTAACATATAATAGTTATGTAATTTGATTAACTCATACATGAAATTAAAATTATATTTTACTTATTTAAACACTTAAACCATGGTACAAGGAGGTGTCGAACAGATATGCGCCACATAAACCATTCATTTTGTGTGAGGGCTGGGATACCGCTCGGGTGTTCAAACCGAAGCAGGTAGTTTTCCTAGGGGGCCAAATCCGCAGCATTTGACATAAAAATCTGATCCACAAGGCGGTGGAACAACGTATGCAGATGCAGTCCCATGGCAGCAACTGACCAAAAATAGGTTCATACGCCATTCTCCCTCAGGATCCTGGAGCCCATGTGCACCATTGGTTTGGAATCAAGGATTTCCAACTCCCCTAGGTGAATCCTCCATATTCACCAACCAGGTTATATATGATAGATATGATATGGTATATATTTCTCTATTGTATGATAGATTAAACAGACTTCTTTATTAATGCTCGCTTATATTGTTATTTATTCATAGAATAGGAAACTACAAAATGTGTCACACAAATTTTTGTGTATAGGTCAGGATACCTATTGTCTGAACGTTTAGACTAAATTCAATGATTCTCTTAGAACTCACTCCAAAAAGTGGTGAGCAAACATAATCATATACAGTTTCATTGTTGTTGGTGACCAAAATGGGTTGGTACGCCATTCGTTTCCTTATGGTACTGAAGCCTGTGTGTAACGTTGTAATCAAAGTTTTCAACTCTCTTCGGTTGAGCCTCTGTAAATCCAGCGACCCCATTTAAACCCCAGATACAGGTTTTTCATCACCTCTCTTCTATAAAAACACGAACAATGTGACAGTAGTTAGTAGGACTCCGCTGACAAATGCTAATAACCTGTGATTATATGAGAGCATTTTCTTACATAGAAACAGTAAACTTTTCCCACCCTCGGTCATCCAGAGTGTTTAAAATCAAGTTACTTTTGTTACTTATTATATTACTCGAATGTCTAATCACCTACTTGTATTATCAATTATAAGTAACTTCGCTAAAGTATATGATTAGTTTTTTTTTCAAAACACATAAATAAGGATCTAACCCAGCCACCATATTTAATGACACAATTCGTAGTATATTCCTTTTTTTTTTAATGATTCCTCTATTTAATACCATTAACTAAACTATGTCAAATATTCATCTCTAATCAATATTAAACAGTGTAAATGTAACCTGTCAACTAATGCGACTAAATTGAATTTAAAAAAATCTTATTCTTGACTTCTTTTCAAAACATTTTTTCTGTTTAAACATATGATATTAGTGTTAGCGGGACATAGATTGGATTAAAGCATGCTCCATGCACGATTGCGTTGGCGAACGCTGATTGGCTCATTCTTATCCAATCAGTGCTAGCCGATACTTGGAGGACACGCTAGAATCTTCTGATATAAAAACTATAAATACACTAACGTTTTTCCTAATGTGCATCTTACTTCCATCTAACCTTGTTATTTGGAAATGTAATCTCATTCCTGTTCAACCGTGTTCTGATTTGGGGACTTGTCGAGTGAATTGGTGTCCAAGAATATTGAGCAATAAGAATAGCTGGGTTGTAATAAGAGAATTATAACAACCAGGATGTACATTAATTGAATAATCAGTAAATTATCTTTCCGTATAATTATTCATAAACATTATCATCAAACTTATATTCTTATAAACAATACTACAAACTTCCAGATAGACTATGTCGTAAACGAATCTTAATTGAAGCATTAGAGAGAGTATTGAACAACTGTTTCATCCTAGTGCAATGACTTAAAAATGTGCACTCATCATCTATCTCAATAAGGATCGAATGTAGGATTTTTCAGGACTCAGAGTAAGCTCTTAAACATTTGGTTACTCGATTAGTATTCAATAGTAAACAATTTCAACTCGAATCAATTTGTTACATAAAGCAACAATAATTTAATGTCAATGGTGATAACCGATTTTCCACTGAAATGACTAAACTCTATCAATCACGATTGTTAATGATGATATAGATGGATAGAAAGCTGGTCAACTGAAACGCATATTTCAATATTATTTATTTATTTAAACACATAAACATTGGTAGAGGGAAGCATTAAATACATACGCGCCACATAAATAACTCGTTTCGCATGAGGTCTGGAATACTGTGTGAGTGCTTAAACCGAAACAACTGGGTTTTTTAAGGGGTCGTTCTCGAGCCTTTGACCTAGGAGTCTAGTCTACAAGGCAGTGGAACAACGTTAGGAGATGCAGTCTAATGGTAGCTGGTGACCAACAATTGATTCATGCGCTATTTGTTCCTTCAGGGTCCTGGATTCCACTGGTTTTGAATCAGGGTTTTCCAACTCACCTAGGTGGATCCTCTATATCCACCAAGCGTCGGATATTCGTTTTTCATCCTCTCAATTTCATAAACAACGTTGCACCCCGAGATGGCATTGAGTAGGACTTCCCTGGCAGTGGCTGTATACGCATGGTCATGTGAGAGTATTTGGAAAGGGAGAGTGTACTCTCCCCACCCTCATCCATACCAGGGAATTTGGGGCTATTTCAAGATTATCCTAGATGACTATAAAAATAAAACTTAAAGAAAAGCAACAATTCACCGGTAACGACCTTTTTACATCGTCCAAATACACAAAAAGCATTAACGTAAAGTGAAATGTAATCTAAGAAAAAACTAATAGTTTCCAGAAAATCAATCGTTAAACAAGGTATTGTAAGTGATAATATGAAAATATTAACATTTTCTAAGTTTTAACTCATATATTCAAGTACAATTTTAATTATTAGTCTATTCTGTTGGAAAAGCAATAAACTCATGTCATATTAATGAATCACATTCATATAATTAATAACAAGATATTATTGAGATGTATAGATTAATTTAAACAAATTCAGGCTTCGAATTATGATTCGAATAATTAAGAGTTGATCAAATACTTAAAATCACTGATCAATAAAAAATTGAGTTATCATAAGCAAATATGGATAGTGGCTAGCAGTGGAATCCAGAACGCACATTTTGTCCTATGTGGGACTCGTCAGCTAGAGGTACCTCGGTTTCGAAGTTGATGTCCACTCTGGGACACGAACCCAATACCGTTCGCTTCAAACGCCATCGAGTTATCCCTTTAAGCTTTGCTTAGAATACTTATGAATCAAGACAATATCGAGGTAATATGTACAGTATGCACATATGCCAATAAGAATCTGATCAATTACAGTCCCAAATATCATTGAGAAGATTCAAGTAAACAATACCAAGTGAATTTAATTGAAATATTTATTGTTAAACCATATGTGAAATTATGGGATCTGATAGAAAAACTACCAGTAAAAATATTTGAACTGATGGATAAGATTCTTTCCCGCATTCTGTATGTAGATGAAAGAGAATAACATCAATCTGATTGCTAAGAATAAAAATAGTGTTTATTCTAATAAGCAAAATGTCGAGCTATCATTCATGATTTTTGAAGATTTGTAGATATTTACTAATCGCAAATAAATAAATACTTTGGACTGTGAAACTGAATGACACCGATGGTTCAAATCCACTAGGGAACATCAGTCCCTCCCAATATTACAGGTGACGTTTGCTGACAAGTATAAGTTAGCATGAAACCTAGTCGCAGGGCTTCCTCTTAACTAACTCCAACTACCTAATATGTATATCCCTAATTCTACATTTTGGAAATTGGTCAACTACTGCTTATATATATTTTTAAATCAATCGAAAAACAGTTGTTAATTACATCAGTTCTTTTTAGATTATTCATCTTTAATGATTATGTCAAAACTAACGTCCCCATATAATAAATCACAATTAACAGGCGAATCACACATTCGATTAGTCTGTACCCTATCTGAATTTAAAAGTTAGTAATTCAGTAAACTAATATAATGTTTTAATTAGTTTGACGAAATTCATAAACTGTTAAGGAGTTCCAGACTAAAACGATACATCTCTGTTATTTCCAGTGATTTGTTGGTTAGTGTAGCGGTAAATAAATCGCCAAAATAAGTAGCTTTATAAGTCTTCGATCAGATTAGTTTTAATGAACTCATCTAGCTGAAGGCGCTCGGTCATGCATTCGCACCAGATCACGAGTAGGAATTTCATGCTCAATATACCCTGCAATCGCTAGCCAGTGTGTAGATCAGTAGATCCTCGATATATTGATAGACTATCAAATATATCTTCGAACCTCCTCGCTTCTGTCTTTTGATTTCACTTGGTGGGTATGATTCATAGTAGAAGGTGTTATTGGTTAAAGCGTTGTCAAACTCCAAATACCTGTCGTATCTTCAATAGTTTATAATGAAAATCTTAGGTCACTAATAATCCATAATTTCATCAGTTTAAACTATTTGGTGGGAACAAAACATCATTAATCATTTCTATTCAACATGCGAAATTCTTTCTTTCTTTCTCTTTTTTAATGATAACAATAATAATCCTTCTGACTTTATTTGAGAATTTCATACTAAACCACCCTAGTGTTAAATAATAATAAAAAAAGATGCCCTCTAGCTAAATGAATAGATTTCCGGATTTAAACAATAAGAAATATTTAAAAGACTCAAACTAATGATACACCATTAGTACACATAAAGATACACGTAAACATTGGATTCAACTCTTTATACAATAAACATTGACTCTAGTTGAATGGACGGATACACACATTAGAAATCTATACGGAATAAAAGATGATACAATTTTAAATATTGGTAAAATTTAGAAAAAAAAATAACAATTTTTCTTCTTAGGCGGGAAAAAATTCTGTCAAATTAATCTAACATCACACACACACACACACTGAGAATAACAAAAGGAATGCCATATTCAAAGAATCATATCTGTGCCTGTATGTATGTGAGTGTGTTTCACAAAAATAGAAGTTTAAATTATAATTAAACAGGGAAGTATAAAATTCTATTCAATAAAATAAGAATTAATCCTAGTCATCATCAATTAGTTAGCTAAAGAAACAGTGGTACAATGGATCACGGGGTTAAAAGTTGTTTGACTTTCAGTTACTAAGTCATATATTAAAACTTTGCATCATTCAATTCAGTTTGAGCAACTGAGAGTAGTACCACTAATGCTTATCACATTTAGAGTATGTTTTGAAGTTAAGGATCGAATTCATCAGATCAGTGAAGTAAATGGTGAATAAAAAATGTGCTTCGATGAAAATGTCAATTTGGTAAATACAGGTCCAATTATTGATATATCTATCCTTTCATCCAAACAAGTTATACATTCTAGACGCCATTCTGTTCCATCTTAATGTAATTACATGCTAGGATATGCAAAACGATCGCAGAGTATGGAAGTTTAAGCAGAATTAAGACGAAGTTGAGAGAAAACAAAGTTTTCAAGGACAGGCATAAACAATATTAACCCTGGTCAAATATCTAACATTATTGATGCTGTATAACATCAGATGTTTAGTTCATTAATTAGAGAAATTATATGATTAGGATAGGGATTTCAAAAGCGTTGTGTTCTCTGCGTTGAGTGGTTTAGTAGTGAAGCTTTCATCGTCTTTCCAGACGTCATCAGTTGACCAGTGAAGGAAATAACTTCTGATTCCAATCAAGTATCCATTGGTCTGCCGGGATAAGCACTAATCCTCACTCTTTTTTTCTAGTCACAGTAATGTGAATACACTATTCATTCACGATCGTGGGGTAATATATGCATGATGAGTACACAGTATCGCAGGTTGACTAAAGCTAAAAATACAATCCATTAAATACTAACTCAATGGTCTGAATGTTAAGCACTTACCACAAGGCTTGAGTGTCTTGGATCCGATTATTAGTGAATAGAGATAGATGTGCATGGTTTAAGAGTCTCATGATAAGACTAAACAACCGTCTAATGCTTCCTGGTATTCAACGGTTCTCTAATTAGAGTCAGTTCGTGGTGCTAACCTTTAAATGTACTAAGCTTGATCAATGTTCAGTTTAACAATATTACCGCTAAGCTAGCGTGGTTACAGATGAAAATAATAAAAAACAAACAGTAATGAATGACAAAGCGTTAATTAACACTGATTCAAGCAATTTTTATTTACGAAGTTCTGCAATTAATCTATATTATATGTACATTAAATATAAATTAATAATTCATTTAGTGGTATGATCTACATTGATTTATGACTATGTACTTAAGTGAAACAAGGTAAGAATTAATTGGTCAATAAGTGATTCAAAACTCAATCTGACCTAAATAAGACAGATCACCGTAAAGAAGATAGATAATAATATTAATGATAATAATAAGACTAGAACACAATGATGGATAGCATGTACTTCATCACATGTAAGAACTAAGTGAAGCCTATCAATATTTAGTTGCTAAGACGCTGAAACTTGAATAACATGAAAAGACTAAGGAGTGGGAACAAATATAACCGATTCGTAAAAGGACAATGAGAAAGTGATTAGTTTCTTTCAGGAAAAAAAAATGATAAAAAAGTAACTTAAAAGCTCTCGAAATTTGAATCCAAAGAACTATCTGTAAAGGTATTCATAATTATGACTAAAAATCATTCGACTTTGAAAACAAACTAAGAATAGGTTTCGAAGCTATGATCTTTTAAGCGAATTCCAAATACTCTTTTGATCACTATGCGATCACTTCATAGATAACCGACTTCGTCATAATGTTTAAACACAGGAACAAAAATTCTGAATTAAAACACTCGACCCAAGACCATTAGCTTAAACACTTTTAATCATGGCTTGTCGATCAAGGCTCATTTAACTGATTAGTGTTAACTTTGCTATGCCTATCCCCCTATTAATTCGCTTCATTAATCAAAGTATATTAATACGTATTAACCAATCATAAAAGTATTCAGTTAGAAAATAAGTGACAGTGCAACAACAGGTTGATTATGATCAATTAACTATTACATGTTCAATTATTCATTACAGTGAATTAAAAAAGTCAAGTTTACATATTAGGAGTCGAGTTAGGGTTATAAACCAATAGGGTTTTCGTCACCGACTCACATTAAGTACAATGCAATAAAGCCTTCCCTCTATTCCGTTTATAAATTTAGTAAAGTATGTCTGTATATATAACACAATGTGTCTGAAATACAATATTCACATGATGGAGGCTGATTATTATGTTCTAGATTCAAGGGGCAGGGCAAGGAGGGAAGCTACTGTATCGAGGATTGGACTAACGCACAATTGTTTTATATTTTTACGTCGATTATAACTTATTTGAATGCTGAACAACAAGATCGCTAAATAAAGCTTTCTTCGTTTCAATGGTTCTCTAAACAATTTTATTTCGTAATAAAAATAACCTATACAGGCAAATAAATTGACGAAATGATAGTAAACTACCAGTCTTTCCTTTGTTTTATTATCCAACAAAATACCCATGTATGTTTCTTTAAAAAATTGAACTGAACGATATGAATTACAGGGTGATTACATGGGTTAAAAATTCATCAGCATTCTAACTAAACTCTTGTTGTTGAGATCCGAACCGAGTATTGTAAAAAAAAGATAGCTCATCCAGAAACTAACCATCTAGAGTCTTTATATATTTGTAAAAAAATTATTTGGTTGGCTTTATATTTTCCCCACAAGTCAGATCAATAAACACCTCTGAAGTGAATCGCCACTATATAATATCACCTGTAATGTATTACTAAAATAAAGCTACATTTATCAGTTCATCAACACAACATCGATCTAATCATATTCATAGTATGAGGTTGTGAAGATTGTGTGGGTGTGAAACAAGTACCCAAAAAAGACAATGGTAGATGGTTACGGATTGATTGGGGTTAGACATTAACATCGTTGGATGCCGGCTCGGTAGTCTAGAAGTTTGGTGTTCGCACATGAGACCGAATGTCCTGAGTTCGATCCCCGCACGAAGGGTCGTGGATGCGCACTGTTGAGGAGTCCTATACTAGAACGAAATGGCTGTTCAGTGTTTTCAGATTTTTAATGGAGGTATAACTTAAAATGATTCATGATTTTAATGATAATCATATGTACTTAGGCTGATAATAAATATGATTAAAGTACACCAATTCCACAATTATATATACGAAAGTTTTCGGTGTAACATGTTATCCTAATTGATGTATTTAAACTGAAAACTCAATGTTCATTCAATCTTTTCGTTTGAAAGATGACTCACCGTCTCCTATACAATAGAGTAACCTTTAAAACTTAATAGCACTGAGAGTATTTTATCATTGTAACACAATGAATAGAATTGGTAAGTTCAATCTCTTTCTCATCATTCAATGTACTACTAATGTATCAATAACATATATAATTCAGGATAACATTATGAAAAACTGCATAGATTTTACAACAGACTTATTTTACTATACGATTGGGTTTACCTTAATAATACGATACGATAATAGCAACAAAAATAGTATATACTGAATTGATTCTTAAGTAGGTCAGTTGTAATATCAGAATAAACATCTATGATGTTTTAATATGATTTATATGTATATACCAATATGACCATATCCTTCGTTCTCAACACTAAAATCCACTTGTTTTTTTTTTTGAGTCCTGGAATTAATTGATCACTTACTGTACACTACACTTTGATGAGATTATTAACTAACTAGTTGTATTATGTGATCAGATCAAATTTCTTTAGAAACAACAAAAGTACAAACACCGAAATTAAGTGTTATTTTGTAATTGGCATTCTGATAAGAAGAAATACAATACAATTTATCCAAACTAAATAGTTTTGAATCTATCGATTAGGCATAAGAAAGATAGTACGTGGTATAAATATCCTTTTGCCCAAGTTCCCATGTTAACAAAACAAAGCGTAGTAGAAACAGTAACTGTATCGGTAGTAGTAGGACAGATTAGGCATAGAAAATAAGATCTAGAAAAAATGAATTTGCGGATCGATTCTGAGCTGTCATCCAATGTCTCAAATCCATTAATTACGATGATTGCATGGACTGTAAAGAAATAATCTGTATCTCCTTACACAACTCAGCCCATCCCAACAATCAATGACTTCATGGACTGAGGTCATGTCTTAGTTTGGCCACGACTAACTTTCTGCCAACCAACTCCTATACTAGCAAATATCCAGTACGGAGGTGGTAGTAATTGTGTATGAAATGCATGTGACAACTAACTCAGTCAACGAACATTCATTACCTCATTTAAAATTTTGTTATCTTTACCTAGTACTCTGAATCTAACCTCAGCATTGCTCACGCAATGTTCCCAACACATGCGAGTAACGCTTATAAGACATTTAATATGGATTGTGTCTCTAGCATGATTAGGGTTGTTTCCAATCATATTCTCACACATCAGAATGAAACAATGCTTACTGGGTTTTCAATGATTATTTTAGCTTAAGTCAGCTCGTGATGAAAATTATCATCTTTTCTGCTGTACAAGGCCTGAATTTAATTTAAGATCCATTGTCTTTACGATTTAGTCGTTTTTGTGGATATTCATAACATCATAAGATCTAAATGAGAATCAAATCACGAAAAAGTAATCTTTTAATGAGTGGATCGACATCTTAATAAAAAGATGTAGACTAACTACTAATTAATCACTCAACAATCATGTATCGATTGTGTTCAAGCATTATGGATAGAGATGAAGTTACCCTAAGGATGAAATCACCAAAAAGGTAGATAACAATGAGACAATCATATAAAATTAAGTATAACCTATCTAAGGAATTTATTTTAATCTGATTACAATTCATTGTGAGCCAACACAATATAACTATTTGGTTTAAAATAAAGAAACAGTTCAGTCTTACGAATCTAGCTTGAATAGATCAGTGTCATGATTATTTAGAATAAAATCTATGCATTAGTCATAATCAATGTGAAGCCTCGTACAAAAATGCAACGGCCAAAGTTATCACATTTTATTAACACAATGGGATTAAATTATCAAGGTGAATAGTACTGGAGTAGTTGAAATGACAGCAGTATCAATGAAAGTCAGAAAGACTAAACATTACAAAAATAAAACAGACCCAAGATTTAGGAATAAAAACGAAAATTGGATTCATTTGAGGGGGCACTTAGACCAATTATGAGCCATGGTCTCATACGTTAAGTACACCTAGATACATATTAGTGGTGATGAAAGATGATATATTTTCAGAACTATTTGAACATATGTGAATGATCATACCTGTATTACAATTTAAGTGTATTTTTATGCAATAAGATATTTTAATCAAGTGCCATATAAAACCAGACACAATAAATTAGTCCAAACAACCGGGATAATAAGTAGTAATATTGTTCATATTTTACTAAGAAACCTCTCTTCCTGAAGCTACATTTCAACGGAGATATAGTTAGTGTTGTGCTACGAAATATACTGACTAAAACAATGAAAAAGACATCCAATACAGTCAACCCCTATCTATAGTAGTATGCGCATATGCCAATATGATACTGATAAATTGCAGTCCTATGCATCAATAGAAAGATTTAAGCAAACAATACTAAGTGAATTTATACACTTCACTGTCTAGTGATTTGAACAATTCTTATTACGTAATTTTAATAATTTTTTAACGAATATTTTCTCAAGTCATTGACTGACTTCAAGCCTTTATTATTCTTATCACAATTAGTAAACATGTCATCAAACTATCACAATTTGTACTTTTTACTTATCATCTTTATTTATACATTCTATTCCACTGTTATCCTGAACTGTATTGATTGGTTTAATACTTCCAGATATGTATCAAAATATTACTGAATATCAGAAGGAAGCTTGAAAATAATCTAATCGAAAACAATATTATCAGTATAAGGTTGTGGAGACTACCATTTCCCATTGAGATCATGAACCGATTGATGTTAGATCACCATTGAAAATCTGGAAGCACTGAACGGCCGTCTCGTCCTATTGTGGAACTCCACGATTCCCCCTCAGTGGATTCAAACCCAGGGCCTTCAGTATACTGATAATTACCATGTGCTCACTAGTGACTAGCTTCGTGAGGGAATTATCGGAGTTCTAGTGAGAAGCCGTGATCAGTGGAGCTAATCCATGTTGGGTAGAGATAGGTGTCTATCTCAGACAATGGAAAATGGTTACGGGATTTCGTGGATTGGTTGAGATTAGACAATAACACCGTTGGATGCCGGTCAGCTCAGTAGTCAAGAGCTTAAACGAGACTGAAGGCCCTGGGTTCGAATCCCGCAAGGGGATCGTGAATGCGCACTGCTGAGGTATCTCACAATAGGGTGAAACGGCCGTACAGTGCTTCCAGGTTTTCAATTGTGGTTTAACATCAATCGGTTCATGATCTCAATCGAAAACAGTATTGTTCACTCATATACGTTATTCTAAATCACAACATATTAGTAATTAGAAGAAAAAAAGAACATCTTATAAGTTGAAGGGAATAGCACTCAAGCATAATAAACATTCACACGTAAAAATACCTACATATTAAAATAAGATATGAAGTAGCCAGAGAAAAAAATCGGAGAATAAGTAGTAACAGTAGTAGTAAGTAAAAAAAGTAGTTTGTTTCATCAGAGTGAAAAGTAACCTGACAAAATCCTTACAAGAGGAAATTCCCTTTTACATGTCACTTTTATTTGTAGATTGATGTGGATAGACTGACGATAGGAAGTAACTGAGGCAAAAATGTTTTAGATACACATGAATAGAAAACAATAAGTGAATCGAAATACATGAAAGTTTGTCGACTATTACACGGTACTACATCTTTCATATTTTTGTTATTTTACCAAAAACAATCTGAAATAATTATATAAATCTTGGGTTATTAACCCCTTATTCTTAAGAATTTTAACAACATCTGTTAGTTGTTTTTCGATTTGCAATGTTTTATCAACTTCTTTAAGTTTGGAGAATTTAGTACCATCCTCTAGAATTTATTTCATTTTATCCAAATATTCTTGGCGGTCAAGTAGTACTACACCAGCTCCTTTATCAGGTTTACTTAGGATTAAATCCTTATTTCTTTTCAGGAGTATTAGCTGATCCAAGTGATTCTTAGTTAATAGGTTATTCTTACTACATTGTGCATTAACGTATCCATGACTGCAGTCCACTAATGTGGACTTAAAGTGCTGAAAATTTTCTGGGGATGTTGGCACAAGATCATGAGTTTGATTTGATAGGTTTTCGAACTGTATTTGTGTATGAAGTCTACTAGTTTTGGAGGTGCTGTTACAGAACTTCGGACCCAATGATAAGGCCTGTATTTGGACTTGTGAAAGTTTAGTAGAAGAGTGATTAAATACATACTTTTCTGGATGTTCCGGAAACTTCTTAATCACGTCTACGTGTTGCAATGTTTCCAAGTGTTTATGTTTAGCTTTTTGTGACTGTTTTTCCATAACATTAGTAACATAGTCTTCAAATTGTTTACGTTCATCTAACGACAATTCAAACAAGGCGTGACTTCTTAGAGATATGTTGCGATCTAGTTCGACTTTTCGAGATTTGATAGCATCGATATAATTGAGTGCATGACGTTTGAGTGTTTTTGCATTGAGATGAATATTGTTTCGTTTTAGTGCCTTCCAGAAACGTTTAGGATAATCATTATTTTCGATACAGCTTTCAAGAAAATTGATCTCGCATTTCACTAACGCAAGCTTGACAGTGTAACTTAACGAATTTATTACGACTGTACAGCTTGATAATCGTAATAAATTCGTTGAAAAAAGATCCCTTCGCTGAAATTCGGGTTTTAATTTTAATGTTTGAATGGGAATTATCTGTCAATTGAAGAAATGCAAGGACCTTATGACGATGAAAGGGCTCAATGGGTTCTTACGTTACACCGTCAAGCTTGCGTTAGTGAAATGTGAGATCAATTTTCTTGAAAGCTGTATCGAAAATAATGATTATCCTAAACGTTTCTGGAAGGCACTAAAACGAAACAATATTCATCTCAATGCAAAAACACTCAAACGTCATGCACTCAATTATATCGATGCTATCAAATCTCGAAAAGTCGAACTAGATCGCAACATATCTCTAAGAAGTCACGCCTTGTTTGAATTGTCGTTAGATGAACGTAAACAATTTGAAGACTATGTTACTAATGTTATGGAAAAACAGTCACAAAAAGCTAAACATAAACACTTGGAAACATTGCAACACGTAGACGTGATTAAGAAGTTTCCGGAACATCCAGAAAAGTATGTATTTAATCACTCTTCTACTAAACTTTCACAAGTCCAAATACAGGCCTTATCATTGGGTCCGAAGTTCTGTAACAGCACCTCCAAAACTAGTAGACTTCATACACAAATACAGTTCGAAAACCTATCAAATCAAACTCATGATCTTGTGCCAACATCCCCAGAAAATTTTCAGCACTTTAAGTCCACATTAGTGGACTGCAGTCATGGATACGTTAATGCACAATGTAGTAAGAATAACCTATTAACTAAGAATCACTTGGATCAGCTAATACTCCTGAAAAGAAATAAGGATTTAATCCTAAGTAAACCTGATAAAGGAGCTGGTGTAGTACTACTTGACCGCCAAGAATATTTGGATAAAATGAAATAAATTCTAGAGGATGGTACTAAATTCTCCAAACTTAAAGAAGTTGATAAAACATTGCAAATCGAAAAACAACTAACAGATGTTGTTAAAATTCTTAAGAATAAGGGGTTAATAACCCAAGATTTATATAATCACATACGTCCCAGGGGTTCAATCATCCTGCGCTTATAAGGACTACCGAAAGCACATAAGCCGGGTTTACCGTTACGACCTATTTTGGATATGTCGGATTCACCATACCACAGAATCTGAAATAAATAGGATAATTAGTCAGTTGCAAAATGTATAATTTTACATTCATTCACAAATTACACAGATTCGTATACTGAGAAAAAAGGATTACTTTCGCTATTTGTAGTTAGTACTATCGAAATCTAAAAGTGTGTACATGTGTGTCTGTGAGTACTGGGTGGACTAAATCAAACATAAAGGTTGAATAAAGCAAGAACAAACGAACGTAACGTAAACACTAGAAGTTGAATTCAAAAGGAAGTCGGTCAGCTACATTGTAGGACCAGTGCTATGTTTGAAGAGATTACGAAATCACCCTAAAATCGGCGAACGGAACGAAGGATAAGCGATACAACGATAAGGCAACTAAACTATTCAAATACGCTCCAGCCCCGCCAACTAGTGGGAAAATTTCAGGTTCAGATGAGGGAAAGTACATTCCACAAGCAGCCAGAAGTACGAACAACAACAACCACATAACTCAAGCGTATATATACAGCATAAAAATGTCCTTGGGAAACGTCACAATTTAGCATATTAAGAGAAAGAACGAACCAATGACATTTAAGGTCCTGCCAAGTGGGAAATACAATATGAAGGTGAAAATGGGCGCTTTTGATGTGAAAATGAGATTTTCTAAATTTCTAAAATAAAATGACAAAAATAAGTGAGCTATGGGAATGATCTATCACCCTTAACAACCAGGCACATATATGAAGAGGAAGATGAGTGATTAAATAAGTAGGTAGTTTGCTTTCATCTAAGCTAGAATACTCTTCACAGCTATATCATAACAAACTCTGCATAATTAGTCGATATTTCTACAAATATACGGAAAGGGAAGGGAGCAATGAAAATACTCACATTGATACATTACATATATATATTACGTAATTACAATTGAAAGCAAGATGTGACTAGAGGAATAAAACAACTCAATTATTTATGATGAATACATTCAAATGCATACATACATGTTGAAAGCTATCATAGATCATTGTATACAAGGTGATACGGAGCACATATTGATTGTGGTTCCTTTCTCACATGTTCCATAACAAAAAAGTAATAATAAATAATCGTGAGAGAAAAAGAAAGGTTTTATGATTCTAAATGTTTTCCATCGACAAAAATGTAGGGAATGGAGAAAGTTGAGAAAAATAAATATCAGTATGGGGGATGTGGAGATTATTAAGTTTTTCATTGAGATCATGAACCAACTGGTGTTAGACCACCATTGAAAATCTGAAAGCACTGGACGGCCGTTTCGTTTTATTGTGGGACTCCTCAGCAGTGCGCGTCCACGATTCCGATCGTGGAATTCAAACAGGATGCGTTATTCATGCATATCGAGTGTAGTTGAACATAAATACTAGTTAATGACTATGGTAATAATGATGAAAAACAATTGATGTAGTTTTAAAATTTGATCCTAGTTATGAAATTTATTGTGTTTATTTGGATGTCATATGTGTGGAATGATAAGACGATTTAAAATTATTAAACTTAGTTCAATAACTTTATTACAACGAGATCAATTAGAAATGTTCATTAGCTCTATGATCATTAATTATTATCTTGGTATCTTAGGATTTTTCCCTCTCACATTGTCTTTGTCTGAAACAACTCTGTTTATATTTACCCTATTAACTTTATTTGGAATCTTAGCTCCATCATGATGATACGTAGTTATATATCTAGCTAATTTCCATGAGACAACAACCATTGAAAACCTGGAAGCACTGGACGGCCGTTTCGTCCCAACATGTGAGGCTTCTCATAAATACACATCAATGATTCCGCATGCGGGAATTGAACTCAGGAACTTCGTTCTCGCGTGCGAACGCATAACTTCTAGACCACTGGGCTGGGATCCAATGATATACAAATCTAACTTCAATAATTTTCAATTCTAAATTATGATATATTGAAAGTACTTGGTGAGAAGCTAACAAAATGGAATAAATTTCATGTTATTCCGATTAAATCTTTGTTTTTGCTCTCTTCACAATTATAAAGGGAACAATGTCAACAAAAACTTGATTTCATGTGTGTAAAAATATCAACATTTACAAAAAATGTTAATAATAATAACTAAGTATGACTAAAAGTTATCTTTGAGCGATTCCATAAACTTGAGTGGCTAATCAGAACAAGCATGTATATTAGTGAGCACATAAATTGACTAAAATGGGTAAATTGCTCACTTGTTGAGTATAAGCTTAATTATTTAGTTTGAAGTTATCACATTTTTATGACGGCTAGTGAGATCAATCAGAGTGCACAAACAAAAGAAGTTAGAGCATGATGCGAAATTGTAATTTTATAAATGTCTATATTTGTCTAACCACTGACCTATTTCCGATTATGTAACATTGATTTGAGCCTTTATTATTCTTATCAAAACTAATGCACCTGTTATCACACTACCGATTTGTACTTTTCACTTTTCACTTATTATGTAATCGTTCTAATTGTTATCATTGACTTATAAACTACCTTGATTGGTTTAATAATTTCATATATGCATATAAATATTCATGTATATTAGAGTAAAGCCTGATGAGGATCTAATCGAAAACAATATTGTTCGCTTATATATGTTGTTCTAAATTTACAATATGGGAATATTTCAAATTTTGATTGAAAGTCGAGTATGATTTAGCCATCACTAGTAAATATCTGATTTCCCTTCCTATTTTGTACAAAAATAACCAGAACCAAATCTGTGATGAACTATTTAAAAAGAGATTATCTAATTAATTATTATTTTATACTATCTAACCCTGGATATACAGTATAAACGAGTATGATATCTCAATTGTAGAAATTACAAAATGTAATTTGGGACTACAGAGAGGGTGGGGGGAGAGAGTGGGAGGGGATATAAAGAAACAGAAAAACTGAAGTATTGTATTTATGTTGTTCTTTTTCTTCTTATTTATTTATTTATTTATTTCAACACATAGATATTGGTACAAAGAGGCACCAAATACATATGCGCCACACAAATCTCATTCGATATGTGTGTGAGGGCTGTGATACTGCCCGGGTGCCCAAACCGAAGCAGGTGGTTTTCTTAGGGGGCCACACCCCGAGCCTTCGACCTGAGGGTCTGATCCACAAGGCATTGGATCATCGTAAGGAGATTCAGTCCCATGGAAGCCGGTGACCAACAATTGGTTCATTCGCCATTTGTTCCCGCAGGATACTGGAGCCCATGTGCACCATTGGTTTGTGATCCGGTTAAAGCGCCGGACATTCACTTTTCGTCCTCTCATTTTCGTAAACATCATTACTGATAATATTGGTATCATTCAACAGTTTGATTCATGCATGAACAATTACATATGAACTCGGATAGATTATACAGTTCTTTATATGAATGAAGTAGGAAGAAGTACATCAAGATTTCAAAATAGCTCTTATTACAAACACGTAGCATAAAACTAAACCAATAACCTTGTATAAAGTATGCTAAGATATTCTTTTCTAAAAACTTATTCAAAATGTTAGTTTGATTTTGTTTCTAAGTTGTGACTATTACTCTGAATTGATGCGTTCAATACGGGATACAAAAAATACTTCCACAATTTAAACCAAATAAAATAACTGATAAACGGAAAATAGATTAGTTCACTTTATCACCAATTCAATTATAATATCATAGATAAGTAATGGAAGGTTAATGTTTACAGTCGTAAACATCACATGACAGTTAATGAAACTAATTGACGAGTGAACAGAATTACAGCTCTCATATAAAATAATTGAAAGTCAAGAACAGAATAAGAGATTGAACTATTTTTCTCTAAAAATGAAAGATAACTGTTTTATCAACGAAACATTAGCACATGGTGATTAAGCGTCAACATCGATAGGTGTGTGTGTGTGTATTTGCCTCAATTTCGATATGTAGATAATGGAGAGAAAAAAATGTCATAGTTTGACAGTAAATAAAGTGAAGAGGTTAATTCTTTTTAAATTAGTGATCACGAGCTCAGTAAGTAGTAACTATGATTAATATCAATACAACAAACATGCTTAAGCTATTGAACTGCATAAAAGTTTGTTTCAATTACGTTATCCCACTACAATCAAAATCAAAATCTCCAAATAAATAGCACAATGTATTGACGGTTCAGTAATCAAGATGTTAGCCACTAAGTTACAGGTTCGAACTCCTTCCACCATAATTCGGTTAGAACAAACGGTTAGTATTACTAGCCCTTAAAATTAAACTGAAAATTAGAACAACACATGTAAGCGAAAAATTGTTTTCAATTAGATCGGCATCAAGTTTTACTCTACTATACAAGAACGTTTATACGAAAATGTGAAACCAATCAAGGCAATTTGGGTTAATAATCACAATGAAATAGAATAAGTCACCACACATAATAGGTCAAATTCATTTTGGTAGTAGGAAGACAAGTGTACTGATAGTAGTAAGAATAATAAAATACGATAAAAAAGTGAGGTTGGAAGATAAGCAGATGGATCCGTTTATGATAAATAGATTAATACTAACAATAATAATAATAATAATAATAATAATAATAATAATAATAATAATAATAATAATAATAATAATAATACTAAACAACACAGTGATATATTTCTAAAACGGACTATCAGCTAGCTGCAAAATAACATATTGGAAGAGTGTAGAACGTGAATGACTTATGTCTTTCCCTCGCGGTCTATCCTGATCCTAAAAGCACTCAACAGGATAAAAGACCATTGTAAGTATTCACCAAGTATGACCATTCAATCATATTCATTGGTAAATAACGGCACTCAAATAATAAAACTTAAAAAGATCCCCATAAATAAACTATAATATTCATTTTCTATATATTCTTAAAGTTTCCATGATTAGAAACCGAAGACGAAGTAGTTCTTCATAATTATACTATTAAACACTATAAGTGAAGTTAGCAGACAAAATACACATATTTTTGGTGGTATTCGTGGCATCAGTCTATGAAGTCATTGAATATCGGACTAAACTGTGTAGATAGGTGCAGACGACTTGGTTAGGATGAACATATTTAGCGTAACCAATAGTTAAATATATAAGGTGAAATGATTCAGAGTAGGTTGCAATAGCACATACGCATTTACTCTTCATCGTAAAATACTTTTTATTCCACAAATTCATTCGTCTTAAATCAAATTGTCTATGCTTGATCTTTTCTATCACTACTAATCTTGTTACTAATTATATTACTCTAGGATTTATAGCGATAACTTCATTTAACTGTGCTAATATGATGTGGTAACTTGGATAAATCCACATATGTGACGGGTTCTGCCTTGTTTATGAATATCTGAATATTCGTTGACAGTATGGTAGAACCAGAATGTAAAACTTAGAATTTCGATTCCATCCAGAATCCAGCACGAATATCCCGTTAAAAACACAATAATTAACAATGTTACTAAATATTACAAACAAATTTAGGCTTAATTAATAAGTGAATATGAATGTTTCCAGGTTTTTAATGGTTGTCTGACATTGATCCGTTCATGATCTCAATTATAACTCAACAATCTGCTCAACCCTATACTGAATATGGATGTATTATACAAGTGAGACCACAAATCAACCAAAACCTGGACATCTTATAAGAGAAAAAAAAGGATACTTAAAAGTTTGGTTTGAGATCATCTGAAAAGAAACTTGCAAAATTCTGTAATGAACATAGTTAGCATTTACATCATAGACATTCAACAGAACAGTCTATATAATATTAAAAACTAAATAAGATTAATTTAATAACATTTTAAGTTATCAAGCATTTCATGAGAAAGGAATATATCAAGCTGAGATTACACTTCTAGACAATATTGAACGGTAATCGGTAAAAGTACACTAGTACTAACGACCTTAAGTGACTTATTAACCAATCATGAAACAATGAAAACCAATTAAATTTATATAACAACCACAGGTTGATTATGATCAATTAACTATTACATGTTCAATTATTCATTACAATGAATTAAAAAAAGTCAAGTTTACATATTAGGAGTCAAGTTAAGGTTATAAACCAATAGGGTTTACGTCACCAACTCACATCAATTACAATGCAATGAAGCTTTCCTTCTATTTTGTTTAAAAACTGAAGAAAGTTAGGGTTGAGATTCAAAGTTAGGATAAAGAATAGGCGATTACTATCTAATTACACAAATACTCTTAAATACACTGAATCATGGTGAAGTTTTGTAGCTCAGGTGGATGAATTTGGTGGAGTTTCATCCTTAAAGCTGGATAGTTTGGTCGTGGGACTTTCGTTGTTCTTCTGAACATCATCAGCACAAACTTCAAGTAAAAGTGAATTGTTCACATTTCTCTACATGACTCCAATCAGAAAAATTATGGACAAATATTGGACCAAGAATCAAATCAATAGGATACAAATAAAGAAGTAAACAATAACAGGCTAAAGGTCAACAATAACAAATCAAAACAGAGGTCTACAGGACGAGCTGAGAGTCGTATGCGGAGAAATATGAACACTTCACTTCTACTTGAAGCTTGTGCTGATGATGTCGTTCAGAAGAACAATGAAAGCTTTACGACCAAACTATCTAGCTCAGAGAAAACTCCACCAAAAGCACTAAATTATATCAAATACTCTAACATACAATCTATATCTATAATGGTAGTTCTTGTAAATTGCCTTAAGTATCATGTCAATTACTCAGTATTTGATTGCATTACAAGTATTAATTTGTAATCAATTCCAAGCATTTTGCAAACCTTTCTGATATTAATCAACATATACTCACTAGTGACTGGCTTTAAGAGGTGGTTGCTGGAATGACCAGTGGAGTTCAACCATGTCTATTGTGAGATAGTAACTCACTGAAGACAATGGTGGACTGTGGTGCAATTTCGTGGATTGGTTGAAGTTAGACATTAACACCATTCGATGTCGGTCGGCTCAATGGTTTAGAGGTTAAGCGTTCGTGCGAGAGACCGATAGGTCCTGTGTTCGAATCTCGCGAGGCGGATTCGTAGATGCGCACTTCTGAGGAGTCTCACAATAGGACGAAACGGCCGTCTAGTGTTTCCAGGTTTACCATAGTGGTTTAGCTTCAATTGAGTCATGATTTCAACTATTAAAATTACCATAATATCCACAAATAACCCCTTATCTGATATTAAACCAAATATAATACCAATTTTCACTAGATTTTTTATTTCAAATATGAATATTAATTTACATACACTTTTACAAATTGTACATGAAACAAAACACTAAGATCATTCAAACAAACAAGAATCAAGACACAAAATTAAGATTTCATAAAATCCAACCTATTTGAATTTTAATAGGAAAAAAATAAACAACAAAAACAACAACCGATTTATTATACAACAGACAGTATAAACAAACACTCCATACATATATATATATATATATATATATATATATATATATATATATATATATATATATATATAAATGCATATCAACTTATGTCTGTGATTTCCGTCCCAAATATTGTACGTAAACAATCATAATCTATGTAAATAGTATATTTATATTTTATAAATCACTATTGTGTTGTGACAAATTCAAAATTGTTAAATATCTCATACATATATACATAATACATATTATGAAATCTTATTTGATAGTTTCATGTTTATATTTGATTATATTAAACATGCAAGAAGTGTAAAAGAGTTCAGTATGATTGATTTTAGAATTTCAATGTTTTGATGAATTGATTCAAAGTACAGATTATATGTACAAACTATACATATTTAATAGTTGAGTTCATGAGTCAATTGAAGCTAAACCACTATGGTAAACATGAAAGCAATAGACGGCCGTTTCGTCCTATTGTGAGACTCCTCAGAAGTGCGCATCTACGAATCCGCCTCGCGAGATTCAAACCCAGGACCTATCGGTCTCTCGCGCGAACGCTTAACCTCTAAACCATTGAGCCGACCGACATCGAATGATGTTAATGTCTAACTTCAATCAATCCACGAAATTGAGCCATCGTCCACCATTGTCTTCAGTGAGTTACTATCTCATAATAGACCCGGTTGAACTCCACTGGTCATTCCAGCAAACACCTCTTAAAGCCAGTCACTAGTGAGCATATGATTATTATTATTGACTCATGAACCCAACTATTAAATTACTATAATATCCACCAAACCACTTTCTGATTATTATACATATTAATACTTATTATATATACATATATGCGAATGTTTTCATGATCATATGATTAGAGGTGAGTTTAGTGACCGGAATATTATATGACTAATAAGATATGCACTACAATCAATCTTAGCGACTCTCATTATATAGTTGAATAGTTTATAGTACATTATGAACGGTGAGTTGAATTCACTTTGTTAAATATCTATCAAGCCCCATTGTAATAAGATACAAAAAAAACTAGTAAACAAGTATTTATTCTAACTAAATTGTATTGTACTTGGGGTTATGTGACCTAAAGCTATTGACTTCGGTTCTATGTACGATTATCATGTTAAGGACTATTATTAGGATATTTATTGAAAACATAGATGAAATATTTGTCTTTGATGAAAAATAGCTCTAAAATGGAAGAAACTATACAAACCTCACTTTTTTCAAGAGTAATTCAAGTTTTATTTTAAGTGTAGATTGTAGAGTTCCATTAAAATCACGAACCGATCAATTCTAGACCACTGTTGAAAACCTGGAAGCAACTGACGACCGTCTGGTCCTAGTATGGGATCCCTCGGCAGTACACATCTACGACACTGTTTGTGAGGAACGAACCGAGGATCTTCAACCTCGCCCATTAAACTCAACAATCTTTGCAACTTTGTACTTACAATTACTAGGCGTTCATTAGTGACTAGTTTCAAGGAGAAATTTCTGGCGTTTTAGTGGCCTGTAACCAGAGGAGTTTAACCGTGTCGGGTGTTTCCAGGTTTTCAATAACTGACTAACTAAAATCGGTTCATGATTTCAATGAAACATTTTATTTTTCAAGAAATCAATAGGTTCTGACAGTATGAAGTTAGTTCACTTGCCAGAAATTGAATGAATGAAAAATTTCATTAGTCACAAGTGTCCATCAAGTTGTGAACAGTCAAGTAATAGATACGATTGACTTAGCAGTATATTCACCGGTTTTCAAATATAAATTACAGATCATCGTTACTATTCGAGGAACACAAACACGGTAAATGGACTTACCTAGTCAATTTTGTTGATGTATCTAAGAAATATATATATATATATATATATATATATATATATATATATATATATATATATATATATATATATTCATTTTACTTATGAATACTGTTTGTGTAACGTAATATTTCATCTAAGTAGTTAGTCCATTCCATGTTAATCTGGGCCAGTGAAAAGCGATCTACAAAAGCAAAACGTATGTCTAGTTTTCAAGCTTTTGATTATAGGTGCATTCGAAGAAACGCTCATGTGTAGTGGAATCATTGAGCGAGAAATGACGAAGTTGGATGTACAATACTAGGCAAAGATGGTAAATCGATTAGTGAGGCTATGGATCTACCGTCAAATTAGTAGGGTGGGACATGCACTATGTATATCTAATCACCATCTACCTTGAATTACAGTGATAGCTGAAGTAAACGAAAGTTGGATAAAAGCCATAGGTAGCTACACCAATAAATGTTACCAATTCATGAAACCGATGAGTTTAAAGTTGAACCAGTTTTCTGGGAGCGGGATGGAGGGGAGATTTTGTGGTTGACATCCAAGAGATAACCAGGACTGTTGGTTAGAAGCGTTTGATAACATAGCCCAGAATCGCTCGTAATTTAACAGATTTATTCATTGTTAATCTTCCCCTAAGTTTTGAGCTTCAATATTCTTTCACACACAGTTTTACATTCCTTTTTTCATCTCATATTCTCTATATTCAGTTTCTTTCATGATCAATAATATTCTTATAATTTCAACTCCTATGCTATTTACCAATATTAACTGTATCTTGTTAGCCTGATGTGTGATAGCGAATTGAGTGGAAAAAGCATGTAACCCAGGCCCTACATTGATCATGACTGAATGACAGAAATAATCCGGTTTCAGAACCGATCAATATTCATCCATAACTATAAAAAACAAACCACTCTACACATATACACATACATACCAAAAGAATTACTATTTCACCAAAAAACTTATCTAATTCTAGTCAACTAGAGACAATAGAAGCATGTTTCTATTGTCAACCAAGGTATGCTTTGAGGCTCCATAGATATATATCCATGATTATACTTCTTTTTTTTTTACAAAAACATAACCTTACAATAATGATTCCATTGTTCTTTACTCGTTACAAAAATATTACAAAGAGATTACAGGGATTATTCTGCCTTCAATTCCTAATTAGTTAGTTAATGCAATCATTTACAATGCATATTGAAATAACACAATTATTTCCAGTGGAAAAAAAAACTTTTTGTTAGTATAGAATAGAATCAAACAGGAAATTCCTTACAACATAAAACTAAGGTAAATGAATTGAAGGTTGAGAAAATATACTTTGATTATAATACAGATTACAGGCTACTAAGAACATCTTTTAACTGAATAAGTTTTATGTACTACGTTTTAAATAGAAAGTTTAGTGTAGTGAAGTTATGGCTTAGTGAGTAAAGGTATCAAACTTTCAACTAATTAAGTTGTAGATTAGAACTCTGTTGAGTTAAATTCAATTAGGTCTCAAACGAGAAGCATTATGACTTGAAGTCAAGTTACATAAACTCGTACTTGATAGATTAAGTTGTATCGGGTTAAGATTACCTAAATCTGAGGCTTGTATTATTTCTAATTGTGATTGATTGGTTTTAACGATAAAAGTACATTGTGTGTGATTGCTGAGTCGTCAACTAGCTTTTTCTTTTGTTCTTCTCCTTTCCAGCTCTCCTCATTTATGCTAATCTTCATGCTCCCTTAACATACAAAGTACCTTCTGGCTAGACGTGAACCCCCAAACTAGTCAATGTATTTATTTTATTTGGAAATGGATACATTCATTGTTTTATGATATTAAACTGACTAATTTGTAAGTTAGTATCGTTCGAGGTTTATGTTGTCTGATGTCTCTCTGAGTGTGTTATCCCGGTTCGAATTTCACAGGAAGTACAAATTTCTTCCTAAATAGTAGATTGATGAATGTCAATAACTAAGCAACCCAGATTTTAAAAAAAAACCCACCCTGTTAACTCCTTTAAACCACAAAACAACATCAAATGTTCATTGTTTTTGAATTCATTAAAACTTTAAATGAGTAATGTTTGTTTGTTTATTTTAAGGAGAACTTAACGGAATTGAGTCCGATGCTTTGATGTGAGAAAAATAAATTAATCAATGAAATGACTCAGTTTCTTTGATTAATACTCGTATATAATAAAATACTAAGTTATGAAGGTTATTTATGGTATTACACACGCACATATAGAGATAAGCATGTGCAAAATGTACTTGAATGAACATGTTTATATATTCTGTAGAACATGATAAGACAAAATAACTAGTTGTAATGACAGAATTCCTAAAATTAATAAAGTGATGGTTGTCAAATTGGTATATAAAAATTAAATAGACTTGTGTCCGAGGGAGACGATTAATTCATTCAATCGATTAGTTTATAAATCAATGTAGAAAGAAAAGCGGTAATATGATGGCGTATGTTTAATATAAAGTGTAGAGTATATGAAAATCAATTTTATGCTTTAATCATTAGTAAGAATAACATGGATGGGACAAGAATGCTGAGTTACAAGTTACTACTGTACCATCTCCTTAATCTGAATTGTAATACCGTCTAGAATTACGAATAGATTGCAGAAACAGCTAAGGGTGAACAGAAAACATATGACTGTCAATGAATGTGGAGATTTAATGTTGGTTATGTTGTAAGCTTTAGGCTGGTTTTACTACCAGAGTAGTTGGGATCATCGTCACCACCTATTGACTGATGACTTTTGAATTTTTAAAAAAAAAGTACACTTCCGGATCCAATTACTACTAATCAATGTTGAAGGGTGTCGCAGAGAATAAAGGTAATTAAGATTAATTCTGCAACGAAACAATAAAATCCTTACAAATAAACAATTTTATCATAATACACCTAACAAATGAGTAAGAATATAGAGTGAGAACTGTACAGAATACAAATTAGATCAGTCAACATATGAACATATGTTGAAAACAGGAAAATAAGGAGTAATAACAAACCAGACCCAATTTAATCAGTTGATCTAAAGAAAATCCGACTTAGAAAAAATTGCTACCATCGCTGTTGTATTCAATATTTAAAATAAAATTTAGAGTCAAGTGAGACAGTAATGATCCCTACGATAAAATCTCATTTGCTTAAAATAATAATGCTGGTAATGAGAGTGGTAGTAATAACAATAAAACAAAGAATGACCTCCCATTTTATTTTAATGTGGCGTAGAAAATACTATTTCCAAGGGGTACGAAGATCCAACTACGCGCACGCGAGTTTATGTGTGTGTGTGTTACAGGAACAATCTCTCATCACAATTCTAGTTTACTGTCTAATTAGTTTTTTATTAACAAAGACAAATAGAATAAAAAAAGAAACTTGAAATTCATTTTTGTTTAGCACTGAAACTAATCAGTCTCTTATTGGGATATGTGCAGCCTGTACGAACTGCCTCTTTGTCGCCTTAAGTCACAAACATTATAAACAGAGATAATTTAAATGTAACAAAAAAGCATAAGGGTTTAAAAATGGGTGTTGGGGCGAATATATATATATATATATATATATATATATATATATATATATATATATATATCAGCTGAAAATACAGTCAGTTTCTTTTGGATGAATGAATCATGGAATAGAAAAGCTGGAGTTTATCAACTAACAGAATAAGCAAGAATCATTCACGTTAAAAAAATATGAATCTCCATGCATATTAGACACACAGATACACAAAAACATAGAAATCACTAAAAAAAATCATTTTCTACTACTGTATCAAATAATTTTCGAAAGAGATTAATATATGACGATTGGTGGATCCGACTTAACGTAAAGACAGTATGTGAGAAAGCCCACTTAGGAATTACCATTAATAAGAAATCCACAACCTTAATGGTTTTTACACTCTCTCCTCTGAATAAAATTTGATTCGTATTGTGGTGAAATGTGAAGAAAACTACTTTATACAAATGGATAACAAAAACAGATGTTAGTTGGCACGATGTTAATTGAGTAGGAATATGATGCATAGTATTAACAGGTAAAAGTTGTTACATTTCAATAATCCACTGACACTATCATCATCGTCCATTTTATTTGAATTCAACGAATGAAAATTAAGATTTTCCCCAGTAATTCATCGTATAGGTCATAAATAATGTTTTCAAGATCCTATAAAGAAATAAATCCTGATGTTTAAATATTCATCCTAGGACAATTAAATGTACAGTATTTTAAGAAACGTAATGAATGTAATTAGCAGCATATAAAAAGCTGTTCATTGTCAGTTTGAATAAAACATTAAAAAAGGTAAATATTCAAATGAACTCTTTAAATAAACATCAGATATACTGGCTCAATTCAATGAGTTATTCGAAATCCGATTGAATAAAACAAGCTCTGATTGTGAGAACAAGGTGGAAGGAGATAATTATTGTACTTTATTTGGTTTGGTTCAATAAGTCCCTATTCTTTGGGTGACTTGCAGTGGAGCTAACCCATGTCAGGTAGACATCGGTATCTACCTCAGACAATGAAAGATGGTCGCGCAATATTATGGACCGGCTGAAGTTAGACATTAACACTGCTGGATGCCGGTCGACTCAGTGGTCAAGAGGTTAAGTATTCGCGCGCGAGACTGAAAGTCGTGGGTTCAAGTTCCGTGGACGGGACCGTGGATGAGCACTGTTGAGGAGTCCCACATTAGGACGAAACGGACATTCAGTGCTTCCAGGTTTGCAGTAGTAATCTAACACTAATCTATTCTTGATCTCAATCAAACACAACATTGTTTTTGTATGATTTTGATTCCTCCGCTATGCATTATGTTGACTTCATCTTTTTGTTCTAATGTGACAAAGTGGATCAATGTATGCATGGTCCGAGCTTTCTCCACATTGATCATGACCGTCTGAAGTCACTTTCTCACTTACGAACAGTTTAAAGTAATTTTTAATAATTTATGAAGTTAATCCACATTTTATAGATATTTTCACCTTTAAGAAATAGTTTGCCAACTAGTTTAAATAAATATATATTAATAAACAATTTATATTATATGCATCAATGCATTCGTTTACATGGTTACAAAAATAATTGACGTTATATCCTCCAGACGGATTTTTTCCCCGAGAAAAAAAAGTGTCACCATTTCCCTTTTGTGTTCTTTTTTTGTGTGAATAGTTAACTGGAAAATAACATAACGAGTATCACATCATATGATGACGAAACTATGAAAAGTTCGTCAAAAGTAAGCATTGAATTCATCATGTATATAATATAATAATCCATCTACGTTTCTTTTTCCCCATACGTAAGTAATGAGTGAGCTATTCGAAATACATGCACACACATGATTAAAAAAATCCAATCATACATGACGTCAAACATTCTTAAAACCATTGAAGTGTATTCAGTCATCCTTTGTATATTTTTAAAAGAGAAAAAAACCCATTTAGATCACATTGTGGTTATTGCGTCTATTCTAATTGAGACAAACATAAACACAAATATACAAACACTTGTTTCATTAAAAACTTGTATTTTAATAATAAGATTAATTAACTGAACATCAAATTGATGATGAGGTTACTTGGTAAATATTTTGCTATTAAGTCAACCGATAAAGGTCAGAGGTATGATAAGAATTGGCCTGTGTATACATATTTCATATTAGTGTATCGCAGAGAATTGATGAAACAATACTCATAACCTTAAGTAATGATATAGACAAACGGAGGAAGTGTATTCGAGGAAAAACGAAGATAAAGAGTATTCGAGTGAAAAAAAGTAAAAATGAAGTGTTAAGTTTCAAATTACATCAATCAAAGTACACAATTATGGATTACAATTGATTTATCTAATCCAGTTGGAAGTTTTGTACAGAAGTACATTTATTCAACTTTGCATGAGGTAATCAACGGCTACTCAAAAAATATTGACTGGGATGTAAATTATCACACGAATTTAACATTAACCCTCGCTATAGTTATTAGATTGATCGAAAATACAGTAGGTTTTTTTCTTTGAATCTAAATAATACATTAAAAACCAAAGTAACCAGGTCGAAATAATATTAGATTATAGGGAAAACGCTATAATGAGTAAACACAAAGTAGAATCTTGGTGATAATCAGATGATCTGAGAATGTCTCATGACAGTATTAGGCAAGCATATATCATACAGATATGACTTAATGATAGGTTATGAAGAAATGACACAAAGATTACGTAACATGTTAAAAACAGAAAGTTGACTCTATGAAAAATGTACCACTTTACTTAAACATATAATACTTGTGTCTCTGAACCCCAATTTTCAAAATCGACAAACCTGAGACCTTAAGAACTATGAAGTAGTCATGGGTATTATTCAAAATTGAGTTTGTGTATATTGATTACAAATACTAATAGTAAAAAGTGTAGCAGTTCCTAATGAGATACTGGCTAAACTGAATGATAAAAAGTATCCATTTAAGAAGGTAAGTATTTAACATTTATTTCGTCCTTCAAAATGTGTATTTAAATGTCACCTAAATTACCATTATATGTAATGATCTAGCAACAAGCTTGAGTAAAATAAAACTATGTTATGCAATTTTCATACAATAAATTCAGTAATCACGTAGAAAATGTTCATAAATTTACATCATAGTGACAAACTTATAAGATATGAAAACGAACCAATCATATTTCAGATAGTGACATTGGAATGTGTATCAAATTCACTCAATCATATGGTTACATAAAGTACTTGCATCATAATTTAATGTCAATTCATGATAAACAATAAAAAAACAACAGAACTTAAACGTTGACTTTTATTCTGACCTAATCTTAATCCCTAACCCTATTTTGAACTGAACGACTGTGAGATTTCATGAAGTCACTTTTAGAGTCATTCAAAGTTATCCACATACTAAAGTTGGAATAAAAATCATTGTGAAATGTATTTATTCTAGAACTAAATTATACTAAGCAATATAATATATGTTGAGTATGTTTGAACTCACTTTGTTCTGCTTTATATGTATTTGCTCTCCAAATAAATGAACATAACAATATTACAATGATCCAACCTTTACATAGAATATACATGATGTTAAGTTGTCATGTTTTTAAACAAATAAAATAAATCTAATGTATAATTTTAATAAGTTCCAAGTGTATATGCATCATATGTGTTTAATGATAATCATTATCCATTAAGCAGATTTACATTCATATCATTATTAAGGAGGATCCATATATGTCAAATAATCATGCTTTGTGTAACGGGAATTTTTCTCTTTATGTTCAAAATCATATTTATTCATTTAATTCATTTGAAATTTTCAAATTTTCTAACCAATCAAATGATTATATTCATTGTACAAGGTCATTCATCATAAAATGAGTGGGTGTAAAATAAATTCTATTAATTTAATTGGTTATTAATAAATTAATGAAACAACGGAATCTATTCGTTTAAAATTCAATAATTATGGATGGAAAGTGCTGGTGGGCGGCCCTATACTCTTTCACTAGGGGTAATAAGTATATATAAGTAATTAAATACTAGACAGATGGCATTGTTTACGTGTTTAAATCTCTTGATCCATTAGAAACCTATAAGACTAAACATCATCTGTTCATGGGATGGTATTAACTAGATCATAAGAAGAGACAATTTTGAAAATGACCTTTTTAAAATTAGTCTATTTTATGTGATAAAGGACAGTTAAAATCTACTTTTTAAAAAAAAAATAATTTGAGGGTTCAATTATTTTTATTTTAATCCTAATACATTTTAACCCTCATGTTTTACTCGGTTTTGTGATGATTAAGTTAAAATCTTTTAAAGTGTTTATTTAAAAGTGATGGAAATTAATCTCTATTGAATAACCTGTAATTTTCAAATGCAAACAATTTGTCAATTCTTGCATATTACCTATTAATCTTTATTGTTCTCCATTATTCTTTCTCGGGCTTTTGAGAAAAGACTTTGCTCTATTGAGGAGAGTGCTGAAGGCAGTTGGCAAGAAGTGTGGTGAATCTTTCAAGGTCATAATTAATATGGTTGTGGATCGACATCAAAAGTCATGCAAACTCCTGGCAGGTGTTATTTTATCAGATACTAACCATCCCCTTCACTCTTATCCTTCTCTTTGTATATCTTCTGGTAGAACGAGACGTAATTACATTAAAATCCATGCACGCGAGCAAAAGTATAAGAGTTCTATAGTACCTTATCTAGTAAATATACTCTATGACGAACAGGTTGTTATAATTAACCCAATCAATAACCTGCATTCTTAACATGTCTTTAATTTAAAAAGTTGTACAGTTTTTCAGTTTTTTTTAACCTTTTTCTTCCTTTTTTTGTCTTTGTCACTGTTTTTTTTTGCGTAAGTAACTTGTTGAAATACTCGGTGCTGAGAATTCTATACTTTACCTAAATATAATATTGAATAAAGCCAATAATAATAATAATAATAATAATAATAATAATAATAAAGAAACAAATTTGTACCTTAATGTTTGTTAATATAATAACAACCTCTCAGTAATACATATTGATCCAATCAACTAAGCATTTTCAAATCGAAATTTGTCTTCAACTTCTCGTTATCTATAGTACACATTACTTCCTTCAGGATTACAAATAAACTCCAATGACAAGTTATAACTATCAGTAAACTTAAATTAAACAAGAATTCTTGATAATCACTTTTAGTCATCAAATAAAGCCTAATGTTTATCTAGATAATCTAGGGAGATTTTAACTCAATAATTTAGCGAGTTAAATTCATACAAAGGGAGACTTCAAAATCTTTTATTCTATCAAGCATATAGACGTTGTCAGTAAGTAGTTTGGAAGTACCCCATACTGACTATTCATCGCAATGAATGGTTTCTTTTGGTATTAAACTATTTTCAGCATCTTAATGTTTACTGAAGAATTTTCCAAAGAATTATAGAAAGCCACAATTGATTGATCACTGGGTGGTGATCAATGTCATGCTTGTCTGGTCCTTATTAGTGTTGATCGAATGCTCTCGATCATGTTGCAATGTGGCCACCAGTCTAGGTGACTCGACACTGCGAGCACTATATATTGAGATTTAGATGATGGTCAATCTGCACTAATAAGGACTAGAAAAGCATGACATTGATCACCACCTAGTGATCAATCAATTGTGATTACATCTCAGTCCTACAGGAGGTTGGTCACGGCTCGGATAGCTCAGTGGTAACGTCTCTGACTGTGAAGCTGGGTGACACGAGATCGAATCCACCAGGGAGCACCAGTTCCCTCAAGATTACAGGTACACCTTGCTGACGAGTGCCAAGTAGCACGAAACCCGGGTCCAGGGTTTCCTGTTGACTACCTCCTACCACCATCTAAATTATAGAAAGTTCCCGGAATTTTTAAATTGTGAAATCAAAATAATCTTTTTGTAGATTATCAGTTGAACAACAGAATTGATGATGAGATTTTGATGTGATAAATTTTTTCATACTGATTTTTTCCTCATGAATAACAACTCCTCCCTTTGGCATTGAAAATCTTAGATAAATTTGAGAAAAGAAAACCATAGACCAAATGATTGAATATTTGATATAATTTATATTACTAAATGTCCAACTAACATGGTATACCTGTAATTTATGTATTTGCTTCACCAGGGTGCGCCAGAGCTTTTGCATTTATGTGTTTGCACTATAAGATTGTTATGTATCACACAGGTTGTAAAAAACATGAACAGTGTCTAGATCTCCAGAAAATCAATGTAAGGATTATTATCTTGCAGGATAGGTTAATATGTCGAATACAAAGTAATAAATCAGTGATAAGAATAATTGTTGATTAATTATTATCAGCCAATAACCTTTTACTGTACTACTTATTGTAACATTATGTCATTTAAAGTTACACAGGTAGATTGATTTTAGTGCTCGCGCGCGAGACCACTAGGTCTCAGGTTCTAATCCCGCAAGGCGGGGTCGTCGGTGAGCACTGCTTAGGAGTCCCACAATAGGATGAAACGGCCATCTAGTGCTTCAAGGTTTTCCATAGTGGTCTAGCTTCAATTGACTCATGATCTCAACAACTGAAATTAAATGAATTTAGTTGATAACAATTACCCTGAGAACTCTGGCTAGGTGTGTTGGCACTTTTTCCTAAACTAACTATTTCAAAAACCAATGTAAGAGACTTTTCAGGACTGGGAATTCTTACATTTAAGTGCTCGTATTGATAAAGCGTACATATTAAACATGTCAACAATATAGATAACCTGTCTTAAGAAGGGTTATCCAAATTGAATAAAGACTGACCAACTATTTTCTAACTACATAAAAACAAACATTACAATAAATTTTCAAGTTTTAGATTAGTTATGTGTGTTTCATATTTAATGTGCTTAGAAGCTTTTATCAATTAAAAAAAACTAATTACAAAAGGTATTCAAGTTGAACTACCACAGTTTTTTTTGGCATATCTTCTTTTCCAATTCTATTGTTTTGTTTCATCTTTCGTAAAAATGAGAAGTGATCACCATAACATGGAATATATTCAATAACGAAAAAGAGCAACATATTGTACATGCAAAACTGGTAGGAAATGTTTGTATCTAATAAATGTACACCATCTAATCACCATTGAAAAAGCTTTATATTACATAAATACTGATCATTTTCACAAGTAAAATAAACCGAAGAAATAAATTTGTTACAACATTATTTCCTTGAAAAAGCTTGGACCAAATTGCTAGGCGAAACTTTGGGCTTACTACAAATTCTTTCACTGAGATTTTACAAATATAGTCTTCCTTTTTAATTATTACAAGATTTCACTGGTTGAAATCCTGAGTCAATTGATACTAGACCACCATGGAATACCTGGAAACACTGGACGACCGTTTCGTCCTAGTATGGGACTCATCAGCAGTGTGCATCCACCACCCCGCCCCCTGCAAGATTCGAACCCAGGACCTACTGGTTTCGCGCGCGGGCACTTAACCACTAGACCACTGAGCCGGCATCCAACGGTGTTAATGTCTAACTTCAACCAATCCACGAAGTTGCGCCACCGTACACCATTGTCTTCAGTGAGTTCCTATTTCACAACAGACCTGGTTGAACTCCATGGGTAACGACTTCTCACTAGAACTCCAGGAGTATATCTTGAAGTCAGTCACTGGTGAGCAGATGATTATTATCAGAAGGGGTTTTTGTGGACATTATAGTAATTTCAATGATTGAAATCATAAGTCAATTGAAGTTAGACCATCATGGAATACATGGAATCACTGGATGACCGTTTCATCCTATTGTTTTCAAAATTCTTTACAATAACAGTATGAATAGTACTGAATAGAATGTGATTATTGTTATTTATCATTCCGAAATTGTATTTTTTATTTACTTATCTAAAATGAGTATACTTTCCACTGATTTAGTTAGATTTCCACTTGATCCTTGAATCGAAAACTATATTTTTTAAATATTTATTTCAAGTGTAATTCAACTATTTGAAAAACATCAAATATGAGAGTTCTTATGTGGTACTATTGTTCAATTAAACTGATGTAACGTAATAATAATAATAATAGTTTAAAAAAGAACAACTGAGGACTTAACTAGTTTATTTAAGTGGATATTCGTGCATATTATTGCATAATTTAAAGAAAAGATACATTACAAACAGTCATTGATTGAAGGATTAACGAAAATTATGATGGAGTATTATTATTTTGAATCAAATTTAGAATGTATAAGTCTTGTGATGAATAGAATTCAACTAGGTTATCTAAATTTAATCATGGTAATGTATATCACTTGAGATGAAATTGTGCTATAGAGATTGGTTTAATTTGTATGTTATATTCGCTATAGATTGCTTACGGTTAGGGTAACATTGAGAATCAAGGAACACTGGACAGATGTTTTGTCCTGGTATGAAATTTCTCTACAGTGTGCACCTATGAACGCTCCAGGGATCGAACCCAAGATCTTCAACCATTAAAACAACTAGAAGGGGATACAATGCTATAATTTTAAGTTCGACCGATTTGTGATAAAAGATGAAGATCATTTGATTTCATTAACAACGACGCTTTTAATGCCGAACATCACCAGTCACGGTTTCTTAATAAAATATCAGGAAACGAGGGCAGAAAGTCACTAATGAGCTGACTGTTAAATTTTTGCTAAAGAGGTTTTATAGATATTGTTTATACAAGATATCCTTCACATAATTCAGTAATTTAGTGAGTAACACATTGGTGACAGGCAATCGGTTCCAGCCTCAATGTGGACATCTAGACTGAGGTGTAGGTGTACTCACTGATAAGTTTAAAATAGAACGAATTACCAGTCATAAATCCTACAGTTAACGACAATCCACATGTATTTTGTGTATTGAATTGTATTTTTATTATAAAATACACTAATATTGCTTTGAATTGTTAACCATACATCTTTTTTAGTTTCTTATTCGCTTTACTAATGTAACGTGGTAACTTGATGAGATGCATGTTTTATCCACGTTTTATCGTTATATTTGAACAAACCAACTTTTCTACGAAGCAATAATCGTAATAAACTTTAAACGTTGTTTTTCGATATTAAAATAAAGTGCCTTTACAGATCTAAGTAAGTTGTCTTTTTGTCTAATTTTGATTGTACTCTAAACTGGACTGTTTCATAAAGGGACTCTTATCATTGATATGGAAAACATCACCAATAATTATGACATCTAGAAGTTAGTTCTTGAACCATTTCACAAGTCTGAAGTCAATCTATTTTCATAATCTAATTATTAGAATTTTTATTTGGAGAGTATAAATGCATTCTGGACAGATAAATTGATTCTGTCTCATAAACTGAATTATAATCATGATAAACATTGAGATGTTATTAATGCATTATTGGAAAGTGATATCAATCTTACAACTAATGACACATCATGATTATTTTGTCCAATGTTTAACATCGATAAGATTCCATGGATCAAGATTACAAAGCGTTACCTAATGTGATTCATACAAAATGAAATTTCATATCCATTGGCCGGATACCATCAGCAACAGTTTTCTCTGGGAGAGAACAAATCAGCTTCCAGCTGAAGAAATTAGGAAAAGACGATGGAAATGGATAGGACATACATTACGCAAATCATCAAATTGCATCACGAGACAAGCCCTAACTTGGAATCCTGAAGGGAAGCAGAAAAGAGGAAGGCCTAAGAACACATTACGTCAGATAATAGAAGCAGATATGAAAATCATAAATAACAACTGGAAGGAGTTGGAAAGGATTGCCCAGGACAGGGTTGGATCGAGAATGCTGGTGAATGGCCTATGCTCCTTCACGAGGAGTAACAGGCGTAAGAAGTAAGTAAGTAAGAGTTGAAAACTAGTTAAAATGGGATCATGGACCGATCAACCGATTATAATTAAATCTAGATACTATACAATAATTTGTACTGCTTTAAATCAAAATTACTACAATGACCTAATATCAGAAGTAATAAATTTTTTAGATAGTAAAACAAAGATGACACAATGTTTTGATGGGATAATATGCGTATAGATTAAAAGTAATTCATATCACGAACTGATATCAATTGGTAAACTATTAAAATGTATGGAGCATTAATAAAATGTTTCATTCTGCTATGAAATTATTTATTTCGTAAGTTTAAACTATACCATTATAATAGTGAGAAAATATTCTCCGAATTAATTGATCAAAACTTCCTGTTCAGAAAACCATTGTTATCGTTGCATTTTGACGAAAATGAATTGTATATTGAGAAGCCCCGAAATGCCCTAGTACAGCCGAGAGTGGAAAGAGTCAGTTCTCCCTCTCCAAATCCTTTCAAATCACCACTAAAAGGGAAGTCCCATTCACTACCTTCTCACGGATGGGGTGTTGTTTATGAAACTGGGAGGACAAAAAGTGAATATTCGACGATTTAACCCGGTTGGTGGGTATGGAGGATTCACCTAGCGGAGTTGGAAAACCTCGACTCCAAACCAATGGTGCACATTTGTTCTAGGATCCTAACGAAACAAACGACGCATGTCCTATTGTTGGTCATTTGCTACCGTGGGACTGCATCCCCTGAAGATGCTCCACTGCTGAGTGGATTCGACCTCTAGATCAAAGGCCTTGGGTGTGGCCTCCTAAGAAAACCACCTGCTTAGGTTTGTGCACCCGAACAGTATTACAGCCCTCACACAAAATGAATGAATTTTTTGGCGCATATTAATTTGGTGTCCTCTTGTACAAATGTTTATGCGTTTAAATAAATAAATACAATGACAAATATATGTATAAAACATAACGAGTGTGGTTAGATTTGTAAATAATTAAATCCCAACTCAAGATTCGCAAGAGTAAGCTGTGGAAATTGAATTCCAAGGTTTTAATCTTTAATTAAATCTTGAATGTACAGTTTTAACGAGTTCCATTCCAGGATAAAACAGCTTACCAGTGTATCTTGATTATCAATTTTTTTTAACATTACATAACTCAATAAGCTCCACAATCCCTCAATTCTTACTAAACTAAAAAAAACCTGTCAAGTGTTCATCATGAATTCGATCAAGTTATTGATTTAAAAAAATAATAATTTCATTTGTAAAATTAAATAAATTTTTATCAGAGGGGTTTTGTGGATATTGTAGTAATTTAATAATTGAATTAATGAGTCAATTAAAGCTAGAAAACCATGAAAAACTTGGAAACACTGAACGACCTCTTCGTCCTAGTATGGAACTTCTCCACAGCGCGCATCCACGATCCCAACTCGCGAGAACTATCAGTCTCGCACGCGAGCGCCTAACCACTAGACCACTGAGCCGACAGGTATCCAACGGTGTCAATCTCTAACTTCAACTAATCCAAGAAATTGAGCCACACATCCATCATTGTCTTCAGTGAGTTACTATCTCGCAACAGACCCGGTTGAACTCTAATGATCACTGCTTCTCACTAGAACTCCAAGAAATACCTCTTGAATCCAGTCACTAATGAGCATATGTTGATTCATATCAGATGGGTTTTGTGGATATTATAGTGCTTTCAATAGCCTAGCTTCAAGTGACTCATGATCTCAACCATTGAAATTACTATATTATCCACAAAAACCTCTTCTGAAATAAATTTTTGTCCCTACTTTTTATGCCTAAAAAATCCATAGGGAATTAATTTTGAAACAATTTATGATGGCAATTATTTTGTTTGTACAAATTAGTAACATCATCATTGATTAACGTAAAAGTGTTTACTAAAGTCTGTTGTTTTCTATCGGCATTAGACAGTAACAAAGAATGCACAATACAATGAAAAAAAGGTAATCCTTTCTACCACCGAAATAATAATAAAGTAAGCCACATTTTCGTGCATGTTTGAGTAAGTTCAGTGACCGACAGTGAAATTTGAGACGCTCGTTTCGTCCGACTTAAGACTCATCGACTATGTATATATATTCAGATGCTAATGTCCATATTTGGATTAGAACCCATTACTCTTTTTAATCTAGACGCCAACGTGTTAACCATTAACCTACTAAGTTTGAATATTTACAAGATTGTAGGTATCATTATCAAGGTTTGATTTAACACTTTCGAATAAATTGAGCATTGGGTAGAATGTTCTACTCATTGGGATATTACAAATTTACTATTTATTTATTCAATTGTTCAATTATTCTAAACTTATGACGGAGTATCAGAAGAAACTGACCTATCACAGTCCTTACTATTAACAACGGGAAGATATAAACTCTTGTTAGTCATTTTGGACAAGTTGAATTTTGGCGTTATAAACACTCCTTTTTTTTCTAGAATAAAACTAACATTTTACATAAGAGATTTCAGTAGATAGCTCATCAAGAAATGACATTTTGTCGATTGGGAAATAGAAAACTGTGAAAATTTACTTGATGTTGTTTTACTTGTATCATCCCATTGTTATTTAAGACTGCAATTGATCAATCTCATGTTAGCATATGTGCATCCTATGCGGATTGCTTCGATATAGTCTTAATTCATAAGCTTTTTAAACAAAGATGGATAGTGGCTAACAGTGCAATTCAGGATGTGCGTTTCGTCCTATTTGTGTTTTTTTAACAATACTTATCTTTTAGTATATATGGAAATATATCAAGATCGAATAGAATTGATATGACCGTTTCGGTGCGCTAAGTACTTGAGGTATTAACTTCTTAAATGATTTCTAAACCTCATACAATTTTCAACAGTATAACTTCAGATGAAATCAAAAGATAGAAAATACAAATAAATGTTTTAGTTTTGATGGTTAATCCAAGTTAAATAAACAAATAAAAAATTTCAACCAATCCACGAAGTCGCGCCACCGTACACCATTGTCTTCAGTGAGTTCAACCAGGTCGGTTGTGAGATATCAACTCACTAAAGACAATGGTGTACGGTGGCGCGACTTCGTGGATTGGTTGAAGTTAGACATTAACACCGTTGGATGTCGGCTCAGTGGTCCAATGGTTAAGTGCTCGCGCGCGAAACCAGTAGGTCCTGGGTTCGAGCCCCGCGTGGTGCGGGATCGTGGATGCGCACTGCTGAGGAGTCCCATACTAGGACGAAACGGCCGTCCAGTGCTTCCAGGTTTTCAATGGTGGTCTAGCTTCAACTGACTCATGATTTAAATCTGTGAAAATTTCTAAAATCTCCATAAACCCCTTCTGAAAATAAAAAATTATTTGTAAGATTTCAAATGACCTTCCAGATGTTTTCAGAAAAGATAAAATAGTTGGAAACAAAATTCGACTTTAAACAATAGAATTAGAGGAAAACATGATAAAATGATTCTTAAATATTTTTGATAAGTTTCAATAGACATCAGTAAGCTAAAATTAGTTTTAGTTGTTTTGCGAATCTCTGGAGAGTTTGACAGTTTAGATGACCGACTGATTTCAGCTAGACCATCATTGAAAACATGGAAATATTGGAAGACTGTTTCGTTCTAGTATGGGACTCTTTGGAAATGCTCATTCACGACTCCATATCGGGTAATTTAAGCCCGGATACTCACCAGCAAGGCAAGCCTATAATCTTGAAGAAAATGGTGCTTCCTATGGGATTTACTAACCCTCGTCAGTCATCTTCATAGTATGAGACAGTGACCACTGATCTATTCGGGAGAGGGCTGACTTCAAATACGAATGAGATATTTACATTATTTGATCGATGAGCTTCCAAAGTTTCAGTGTCCCTGATGACCAGGTATCAGTAACCTATGGAATGTGCATTCCAAACCGAACTTCATTTATATCACAGCCTTTCAATATATTCAAGGTTCAGTGGTTGTGGATAAGCATCAGTTTAAATTAGAAAGCTAACTGCAATATTAATTAAAGAGATACGAAAATTTTAGGAAAACCATCATACGGATAAAAAACTTGAGGTGGTAAAGACACAGAAGATTATTTTGGGGTACATGTATGTTTTATGGAAAATATTGATCTAACAACTTAAAAAGTTACTTAACTCTACTTTCAAGATGGTCACCTCTATTTAAGTGATTTATAATTTATTAATATTAGATTGCAGTTATGATTAGTAATTTCATGACCTAATAACCTAAATTTCATACAGGCCATTATTATTAATGCTATAAATTAACTATCAAGGTCAACTGTTTCAAGTGCTACGACAAACTTAGTAACTACAGATATATAACACTATATATTTAAAATGGGATACACAGGGTATATATAGGGTCAACGAAATTGGCCGTAAGTATCTTATATTTATCCACATAATTACGCTACCCAACTTGAGATATTAAATATTCTCTACTTTTAAGGTCATATTAACACATATAATCTTACTGTCTTACTTCCGTCTATGTCATTATCTGTAATGACGATTGATAGGATACTAACAATACTAATACCATTATTACTACTACTGTTGCTACATATAGTAATGATAATACTAAAAATAATAATAATGATAGTAATGATAGTAATAGCTGTAATAACAAATAAACTATATGTTATCACTAATTATCATGTACTCACTGGTGACTGGCTTCAAGATGAATTTCCTGGAGTTCTAGTGAGAAGCCGTGACTAGTGGAGTTCAACCGTGTCTGGTGTGAGGCATTGTGGACTGGTTGAAGTTAGACATTAACATCGTTGGATCCTGGTCAGCTCAGTGGTCTAGAGGCTAAGCGTTTGTACGTGAGACCGAATATCTTAGGTCCAAGTCTCTTTGGTGCGGGATCATGGATGCCCACTGTTAAGGTGTCCCATACTAGGACGAAACAGCTGTCCAGTACTTCCAGGTTTTCATTGATGATCTAACATCCATCCATTTATGATATCAATTTAAAATCAACAATCTCCACAACTATAAACCGATAATTATCACTAATATCTCATTACAGTTATTACGTGTTTTCAGTAAGTGATCACAATAATCCGAATAAGTGACTGTAACCACACTAAAATCGATTATTGATCACTGAACATGGGTCATCTAATGGTTTACCTTAAAATAATAATCGTACTGTAACCCTCTAGATAATATTCTATGTTCCAATAGTAATAAACATATTGGAACATTTTTTTAGTTTATTTGTATTACTGTACAAAATAACACATTCAAATGACAATCTTTCAAATTTGTCCATCAATTGTTGGTTGACTTTTGCTTTATGAGAAAGCTGTATACGAAGTTACAGTAGATATAAGATAATCATACGTATGGTATCAAGTTGATAATCTGTCATTGATGACACATAGGTTTACCTTCAAATCAATCACATTGTTGTACATTAAGGCTCTACTTTTGTTCATTTATACACATAATCATGATTGTATGCACTTCACTTAACAACAGTTTTAGATTTCAGATACTAAGTATAACAGAAATATTAAGTATTTTGATGAAATGAAATAAGTCTATTAACCAATGCTTTAATTTATTACTAACTAATGACATCAATTTGAATTCTATTAGGATATTGAGAATGATAAAGTGCGAAGAAAACTTAGTATTATATGAGTAGATTTATGTTGTTACGTGATTAGAGTTCATCAATCGGAAGCTCTTATTTGATCTTATTAGGAAGAAGTACTTTGATTCTTCAGCAAAATGTTATTCACAGTAGTTTTCCAACCTGTATTCCAATGTCACAGTCAAAGACGTTGTCAATTAGCCAGTTAGGCTTCAACTGATGCTTGATAGAACTGATTTTCTTATACATAATGTATTTAGTTATTATAGACCATTCTATTTCATTTTGTGTTGAATAAATGCTATTAATCCAACTGTAATATGATGTTTAGTCCAAAGAACCTGATATTATAGTGAACTTTTTGTGATGTTAATTAGTTGAGTTCGGAAACAAAGGTTTGAAAGATTCTTTTTAGAAGCAAATATCATACTTTCTCAGTAGTTTGTTTACATTCATAAAGGAAAATGAGAGAAAGAAAGAGAGTGAGACAAGCACAACTAAGTATGTTGTAAATGAAAGTTATAATCAGTAAATATAGCATGCAGTTGACAAGTTAATAGTGAAAATGTTGAACTGATATTGATACTTGCTATTCTTGACTTGATTACAATGGTGTAATTTAGGATATGTGTTTCATCCTGATTAGAATTAATCAGCTGGTGTATATCAGGATCCCAGTTAGTATTTCTATTCGTGTTCATACTCGAATGATCACTGTTTTAAGCACTAGGCTACATAATGAATTATGATAAGGCGCTATTACTTTGAAAAAGTAACATCTGATATCACAGTCTATAACATTTGATTTTTAATTTTCAGACATGAATTAAATAGCTTTTTATGGAGGTAAATAGTGTGGTATGTGCTGCTTATATTGACATAAGTAGTATGTAACACGAGTCAGGAATGTAATGTCTGGCAGAAGAAGATTGAGAAAATCAAGAAGGAAAGAACGAGAACAGAAAGCAATTGGTATGAAAATGCAAGAACATTGAAGTATGAGATAAACATTTTGCAAATTAAGTATTAAGGTATGGTGTTTCTATTTCACCAAGTAACTGTAATTTTGTACTAAATATAATCGGTTGTTTTCACCTGTGTTGGGGTGATCCAGAAAACTACTGGCAAAAGGTAAGAAGGGATCAGTAAACAGTAAGAGGCACTTTATCCAATCAGCTTTCACTAGAAGTTTAGCCAGAAACATCAAGAAAGTGAAGTCGCATGTAGAGTTTCTGGTTAGCTGATTACTATACTGCTACTATGTAACAGTCCAAAATTTTCGGGAAGCATTAGCACATCTAAAATTCTATTTTAATAACCCTATATTTTCTGCATTAAAACGAACCTTTGGATTAAAGTGCTCTTCGCATATTTTGTGCCTTTTCTCTTGTGTTCAGGTTGCTGTGTAGTTCTAGCTTGCGAGTTACGAGAACATCTTACGGACTGAATATACCGTTCAATTAACAAGACATATCAACCTGTGTTCACCTTCACCACAATAGTTGTTGGCTTTCGTAATTCTATAGTTTAATGAGTTATATTCTGAAGTTTAGAGAAATAAGTGCTCTGTTTAAGTGTCATTTAGAATGTGAATGAATTAAGTAAACTGTTTTAGTAATTATCCAACTGTGATCAACTTAAAATGTAGAGTAATTTTAGATAAACTTTTATTAGATTAATACGTTTAGTTCACATACTTCAGTTTATCATAAACCAGTATAAAACTTAAGGACCACTTACTTTAATGAAATCAATTCATTGAAACCAGAAAATTTCATCTATACAACAATATTCATTAGAAACAAAGATGTATAATGGCTAACAGTCTCGTCCTATTTACGACTCATCATCTGGATGTATCTGTATCTCAAAGATGATGTTTACTCCGGGACTCGAACAAACAATACAAAGTGAATTAATATTTTAATTAGATTGATATCAACAACAGTTAACTGTGTACACTATTGAAAAGTTCGAAAATAACTAGAATAATAATAATAGTAATCATAAATCGTTCAATACTCTTTATCTGAAAACAGTCAAACAATGATTTGAAATGAAGAAAGTTACAACGACACAGATTTAAACAAACAATATTGTTTTCAATTAGATTATCATCAAGCTTTACTCTAATATAAATGAATATTGATACGATCACAACTGATTAATCACTTGGTGGTGATCAATGCCATTAGTGTCTAGTCCTTATTAGTGTAGATCGAATGCTATCGACCATGTTGCAATATGGTCACTAGTCTAGGTGACTCGACACTGCTAGCACTATATATTGAGATTAGATGGTGGTTGGAGGTTATTTATTTATTTATTTCAACACATAGATATTGGTACAATGAGGCACCAAATACATATGCGTTACACAAATCTCATTCGATATGTGTGAGGGCTGTGATAATGCCCGGGTGCCCAGACCGAAGCAGGTGATTTACTTAGGGGGCCACACGCCGAGCCTTCGACCTGAGGGTCTGATCCACAAGGCAGTGGAATATCGTAAGGAGATGTATTCCCATGGAAGCCGGTGACCAACAATTGGTTCATACGCCATTTGTTCCTTTAGAATACTGGAGCCCATGTGCACCATTGGCTTGGGATCAGGTTAAAGCGCCGGATATTCACTTTTTGTCCTCTCATTTTCGTAAAAAACAGTAGTGCCACGAGAAGTCAGTGAGTAGGACTTTCCTGGCAGAGGCTATATACGCGTGGCCGTGTGAGAGCATTTCGAGAGGGAGAGCGGACTCTCCCCACTCTCGACCGTACCAAGGCATTTGGGGGCCGGTGGTTGGAGGTAGTCAACAGGAAACCCTGAACCCGGGTTTCCTGTTGACTACCTCCAACCACCATCTAATCTCAATATTGATATGAATATATTAAACTATACTAATCACTAAGGCATATTCCAGTTCATTCACTGTCTAGTAAAAGTTTAAATTACGAATAATACCATATAAATTGATGTTAAAATTTAGAGAACTAAGCAATTAACATAATAACTAACTTGTTCTAGTCTCGAATCATATTGCATTTGAATTCGTCTCCTTCATACAGGAAGTATAAATAGTCTATTATAAAAGTATGACTAATAGATTAGAGAATATTAATGAATATTATTCTTTTTTTTTTCTAATAAATAACCATAGAATGTCACAGTCATATTTATAAATGAGAATAAAAGTTATTACTAAGTAATTTCAATAGTTGAGAACATGAGTCAATTGAAGCTAGAACACCATGGAAAATCTGGAGACACTGGACAGCCGTTTCGTCTTAGTATGGGACTCTTTAGTGGGGCCCTTTAATTTTGTCTTCATTTAGATCGAACGATGTTGTCTAAAGGGCTAGTGGATCTGACTCTAATTAGATCGTATGAATGTTTGTTATTGCCTATCCTCATATATAATCATCGACTTTAATCGCGTTAGTCAATAACGGATTTAAATAAGTCAAATAACGAGAATGGAATTTTGATTACATATATTTTATATATAAAGTGATTGCGATAGAGCTAAGAGAAACGACGCGGAGTGGAGATGGCAGGTAAGCCACCTCCCATTTAATCAAGCGTTAATCAATATTTATAGTTACACATAAGTAAGTTACAGACATGTGATGAGTAATGGGATAAGAAATGTACATACACCTACGTGTTCATATAAAAATAGTCAAGATTGATGAACGAATAAATAACAAGGTCAGAATGTGACTCAAGTAGAAAGAATAGAATGGGCTGTCCGAAAGCTAGAATAAGGTATATGGGCTTAATATAATGATCGACACTACAACTCCTCAGCAGTGCTCATCCACGATCCCAGCTTCAGCTGACTCATGATCTCAACTATTAAAATTACAATAATAACCACAAAAACCCCTTATTATTACTAAGTATCGAATATGATAAATAAAACAATCCAAGGTAAGCCATGTTACATTTAACAGTATTAGAAAATTTACTGGAATTCATCATTGAATTGAATGAATATCAAGACAATTACGGCGAGACTAAAATTGATGGACGAACCAATCACGTATAAGATAGCAGGTCTCGGATTTTGACGCGAAATTCACTCATCCATTTGGATAAATAGAGTGTTGGCATTATGGCTGATATCAGTTCGTGATGAAAACCCGAAATCTAATTCTTAACCTTAATCATCATCAACTATAAATTATAATTATAATTCCTTACACACTGGTATATAACCCTCATTTGGTCCTAGTTATTGAATGGACAATCTCAAGGTCCATCTAGCGTCGCTCAAAGGTCGTCCATAAATTATAATCTCACCGGCAATTACATTCTCAATAGTACAATTACCAAAGAAAAAAAATTTGAGAAATGAGGATTATTATTTACACATGTGTTATTCAGCAGTTTAATTTATTATGATTCATACACTTATATATTACATTTCTATTTTCAATGTACTAATCCTTAAACAAACTGGTTAAAACATGTTTGTACAAATTGATGTATATTTTTATTACCCTGTTTATCATTTAGTCAGTGATATTTTTTTTTGTATTTTGGTATCCAACCACAAACTGTCCATCATCATTGTAATAAATATCTTGTATTCTCCGGAAATGAAGATGATATCCATAGGCATATTATACAGATACATAGAATTCAAGTATCTTTAAATGAGTGATACATGCTCTTCATTCTAATGGTTTAACACTTAATCATAATATCTGTTCACTTCAACTATACTCATTTTTAACCAATAATGATACCAAGTACTTGATTCTATACTTATGGTATTTCAATTATAATAATGAATACATTTTCATATTGGATCAATGAGTATTTACTGTACTACATTAAATGAATCACTAAAGAAATAGACCCGTCTTCAACACTTATTATATATATTTGGTTTATGTGGCGGTGGGGTATAGCTGCTTACTAATGAGGGTATGCAATCAATCAAAGAAATGACTAAGCATGCAATTATCATTACTACATTATTATTATTATTATGATCATTGGTATTAGTATTAGTAGTAGTAGTATAAGCATGAACATAGATATTCCGAGTTTAATATTATTAAAAAAAACGTGATGATACTAAGGGATAAACTATGTTGTTTTAAAATGTGCTATAAAATTAGTCGAGTAAAACAAAACAAAACAATATAAATGTCAATCAAATAATATTATTCTATGAAGAAACAATTCTCTCATAATCTTTCTATTAAGAGTTCTATTTCTTTTAATATATATGTGTGTATAAATTGTCCTTATTCAACCATGAAAACAAATATTCTGTTACATAGTTTATAGCATATAGACATAGAGACCAACCACAACATCAATTAAATTAAATGTTTATCCTTTGGTATTGTATTTTAATAATTAGACATCTATACACAAATATATAAACATACTTCCGGTCTCATATTAACAGAAGTAGTTAAGTCGTTTTGTAGACTGAGTAATGGTTTCTAGACTAGAAAAATAAACTAAATTTTTTCTTCTCAAAAAAATATCTTTTCTCTAAAAGGAATGCAGTTTAAAGAAAATCTTAGATCGATCCGATATTAGAAGATGGAAACATTGAGCTATCATCGAAATGATTACTTCACTAGACCTTACTGAAAATGAATATTTTAGTTAGTTTCCAATTAAGTACTGATATAATATAGTGATCGAGAACGCTACTTCTTATGCCTGTTACATACTACTTAGGCCTGTCCGTATAAATAGTATACACTATAATACAATCAGCTGTGATTGTTTTCTAGTTGGAATCAAATTGAGGAAATTTTCAGTTCTATTGTTTCAGTAACAAATACCAATTTACTAAATTTAGAATCGCTACTACTAATCATAGAACTAATCAATTTTCGGTGAAAGCATGCAATTATCTGAGCTTATATTAGTTCCGCCTGCAGCTACTCTAGGGTTACTACTGGTCCCAAAAACAGAGAGTAGGTGGAGGGTTGAGCATGTGGTCGGTAATCTCACCCCGTAGAAAAAATCTTGCTAAAGAACCGCCAACCAGATTAAACAAATTGAACCATTTAAACTTTGCCCTCCGAGTTCAGGAGAGAATTATAGTGCTTCATGATGAAAGCCGAGATTCTTCGGAAGTCACGAGGGCGATGCCCCTTCTAACAACCAAACCAACAATTTTTATAGGTACATGGAACGTCCGAACAATGTGGGAGACCGGGAAGACCAGTCAAATAGCAACGGAAATGAGGAGATACAACTTAGCCGTACTGGGAATCAGCGAAACCCATTGAATGCAAGCTGGACAAGAAAAGCTAAATACGGTAGAGATGCTACTATACTCCGGTCACGAAAAGGAAAATGCTCCACACACTCAGAGAGTCGCTCTAATGCTGTCAAAGTAGCACGAAATGCACTTGTAGGATGGGAATCTCACGGATCCAGAATCATCAAAGCATCATTCAAAACAAAGAAGGAGGGGATTTTAATAAAGATCAATTCTACGATAGGCTGCAGTCAATCATAGAGAAATGCCCAAGAAAGGACCTCACCATTCTAATGGGAGGTCTAAATGCCAAAGTCGGAATAGACAACACAGAATACGAAGATATTATGGGACGACATGGACTGGGACAGAGAAACGAAAATGGAGAAAGATTTGCAAATCTATGTGCATTCAACAAATTGGTCATAGGGGGCACAATATTTCCACACAAGCGTATACACAAAGCTACATGGATCTCACTGGACCACACTACAGAGAACCAGATAGATCATATTCGCATCAATAAAAAGTTCCGAAGGACACTGGAAGATGCGAGAACCAGGAGAGGGGCTGACCTAGCTTCAGATCACCACCTAGTTGTAGCCAATTTAAAACTGACGCTAAAGAAAAACTGGACAAGCAGCACTACAAAGGTTCAATACAGCCTTCCTTCGAGATACTAACAAAATCAACGAATTCAAGATACTATCAACAACAGGTTCCAAGCCTTACAAAATCTACTGAAGGAAGAAGAAGTTACTATGGAGGACAACTAGAAAGGTATCAAAGGAGCATTAACTTCAACGTACCAGGAGGTGCTGGGCCGCAAGAAACATCAATATAGGGAATGGATCACTACTGAAACCCTAGACAAGATTCAGGAAAGGAAGAACAAGAATACAGTAATGGTGGTTAGAAGTAGTCAGCAAGAAACCCTGGACTCGGGTTTCGTGCTATTTGGCACTCGTCAGCAAGGTGTACTTGTAATCTTGAGGGGACTGGTGCTCCCATGTCACACATGATATTGATCACCACCCAGTGATCAATCAATTGTGATTACATCTCAGTCCTACAGGAGGTCGGTAGCTCAGTGATAACGTCTCTGACTGTGAAGCTGGGTGACACGGGATCGAATCCGGCAGGGAGCACCAGTCCCCTCAAGATTACAAGTACACCTTGCTGACGAGTGCCGAGTAGCACGAAACCCGGGTCCAGGATTGTCAAGGACAGAGTTGGGTGAAGAATGCTAGTGGGCGGCTTGTATCCCTCCATGAGGAGTAATAGGCTTAAGTAAGATACAACAATGACGATTGAGAAATTCCTGAGTTAAACCCTCATCTGAGTTGTAGATATGCATTGCTATGGTGTCTCGTTCTATTATTAAACAGCTAAAAAGTTATTCCTGATTTGAATAATCTTTTTATTAAAGAAAGTTAGGGATGTAAAGACCAATGAAATGTTAGTCTGATTTCGATACACTGGTATAAATAACATAACAATTGAAATTAGATCATTACATATAGGTATTTATATCCGTCATCACCAACTGATATTTTCACAATAAATTCATATATAGCTAATTAAATTAGTCATTAAATTAGACATTTAGGTAGTTTTAATGACCTACCCAGTATGGTCGTTGAGACACTAGATTTAATTTCACTAGCATATAACATTTGTAATTCACTAAACTATTGGCACATGTAACGTGGTTTTGATCATTTCGAAGTGTAAATCACAAGTTGGGGTTGGAATTAAAAGTGATTTATGATTTTTTTTTACTACTTCAATTAAGGTTTGTGTGATTTGCTGCTAGTAAACTGTGACTTCCCTTTTCCGACTATTGAAAGTTTGTAAATATAGTGTCCGAAAATGCTATTAATAATAATAGTAATAATAACAGGTTAGCAGCCATACGGAACAGCGAATAAATAAAGATCATGAGGCTTGGTCTTGTCTCTCCATTTTCTTATCTTTTGCATGAATAGATAAGTGAATAAATATGTCATATGATACAGGGTAATTGGTCGTTATTAAATGAAGGAGTTAATCACACTTTATTGACCATCGATCTATATCCCGATTAAAACACCTACAAACATGGTATTAAAACATGTCATGTATGTGAATGCTGAGCCCTTTTTCATTCAATTAAATAAAGGATATCATCAAACTGTAGCGTTTTAGTTACATTATTCAGACCGTTAAAGATAATCGACAGAATACTATGTATGCAAGCCCTTCTGGGCTTGTAGTGCGTTTTTATTATTATGTTTGTATGGCCATATAAGGCTGCTGAGTCAGTACATCATTATGTTGTTTATCGATCATATTTATCGGATCAGTAGACTAAAGAAACCATGATTATAGACTGTTCGCCAATAATATATATATAGTTAGTAATCACATTAGTGTTCAGCTCAGGAACCCTGAACTCGAACGAGTATTAATGTTCCAGTTGTCAACCTAATCAAGTATCAGCCAGTATATTCAATTTCAAGCTTATATGCAGTTGATTACTAATTCAGGTCAGCAGAAATTTGGACTTTTTGAATTAAGGTGTCTATCTGTATTTTTAGTGATGAGTAAGTAATGTGCCAAGTAACTGTACGTTATTATTATGCGAATACTGTGAAGATTGTCGAATTTCATAGTTGACATCATGGACTGAAACTAAATAACCGCTGAAAACCAAGAAACACTGAACAGCTGTTTATTTTTGGCATAGAACTACTTATAAGTCCATGTCTGTCAACCCACTTGAGGTCGAACCCAGGACATTTAGGCCTTGTAAAGGTCACTTAACCTCTTAACCAATAACTCTATACCTTATGGTTTACATTCCTAACTTCAATCAAACTACGATATTGAAAAACCATCTGCTAGTCCAATTGGTGGGTAACTATCTCCCATAGGATTGAACTTCACTAGTCATGACTTCTCTATGGAATTCTTCGATTCACAGTAAAATTATTCACCTACGAGGCGTCTAATGCTTCTTGTCTTTACACTGGTTGTCCAAAATTAGTTCGTGGTGTAAACGACAAATTCATCCTATCCTTAGTCACAAAGATGTAAACATATTGCTATAATCATGAAAATCAACAAATAAGACAATGATAAGCTTGTATTATGGTGTATGCTACTTATATCTTTCAACATAAATAATATGTAAAACCATCAGAAGTAGAATGTCTGGCATCAGTAGGCTCAACAGATTGAGTTGAAGAAAACAGAAACGGGAATAGAAAGGAATTGTGAATTGGACGAATCATACAGAATACGAAAGACAATTGATGGAAGATTTGCAAATGTTTGGTTCTCATACTTTATGAAGGTGTTCTGTAATTATTGTATAAAACAATAATTGGCTGACTTCAGCTGAGATCTTGTTCACCAAAGTATTACTTATGTTATTTAAATGTCTTGAAGCTGATCAATAAAGGAACCTTTTGAAAATGGTGGTTTTTTTTATCGATACGCTGAGTGTAGCACGCAAAAGAAAGTACTGAAATCTTTATAGTCTAGATGGTTCGTAAATCTAAAATATGTTCTCAAGTGGTCTTGTGTAAATGGGGTAAACATATTCATTGGTTTATTTACACTAAATTATTACAACTAACTCAGAAAATATACTTGGAATTTCCATAAAACATTTGAAATTACAGTACTGAGATAAAGTTTCATGAAATAACTACCAAACTGAGTTTTTAAATTTGTTTACTTCTTCATATTCACATCATATGTCATTTCAACAATTTTCTTTTTCAGTGGTTGGGATCATGAGCCAATTGAAGCTAGATAATCATGAAAAACCTGAAAGTACTGGACGACCGTTTCATCCTATTGTGGGACTCCTCGACAGTGCGCATCCACGATCCCACCTCGCGAGATTCCAACCCATGACCTGTCAGTCTCGCACTCCAGAACTTAACCACTAGACCAGTGAGCTGACTGGCATCCAACGGTGTTAATGTCTAACTTCAACTAATACACGAAATTGAGCTACACATCCACCATTGTCATCAGTGAGTTACTAACTCATAACAGACACGGTTAAACTCCACTGGTCACCGCTTCACACTAGAACTCTAGAATATACCACTTCAATCCAGTCACGAGTGAGCATATGTTGATTAATATTAGAAGGGTTTTTGTGTGGATATTATAGTAATTTTAATAGTTGAGATCATCAGTCAATCGAAGCTAGACCACCATAGAAAACCTGGAAGCACTGGATGGCCGTTTCGTCCTATTATGGGATATTTTGATATTTGTATGAATCGACAAATCCTTCGTATCTTTTTTAATCATTACTCTTTACACAGAATACAACTCATTCATCAAATGTGGTCATGGTATTTTTTAGTTTCTATACATGTTAGTCCATAAACAGTGATCGAAGATGAAAGAGAAAATTCACAATCATTCAGGTAGATTTTAAAGATCCTATTTTCTGTGAGGTTGATAATGAAACCGTCTGATAAAACGATTTATCTCACGAAATATAACATCAAAAAAAAACTCATGAAGGTACATTTCAATCATTATTTCAAGCAATCATAACCCACATTCACATCAAAGGTACTTCTATTAATATTTTAAAACATAATATTGTTCACTAGTCATTTATATAACAATCTAAAAATATCTCAGCTCTACAGGAGATCAATTACTGACTAAACAATTCATTACTAACATCTCAAACTTCTATGAAACTGGCTAATATCAATTCAAACCTACTAGACAGTAATACTTCCTTCAAAATTTCATATACCCATTGATAATAAGTATCAATTAAATTGATAGTCTTCTTCCAAGTACCTTCAATCACTTAAAATTTATACTGAACACAATTGTATGTCAATCATACTCTTATTTAAACCATGTCATTCATCTATATTATTTTGTTCACCATCAACTTATTTAGATCAGTTGAATAAGAGAAACAAAAAACAACAACGACAAAGAAACAAACAAACAAAAAAAGTACACCCAATCTTGAATTATTATCACTAAAGTGTACTGTTAATTGGTATCAAGTGGGTTTCCTTTCTTTCTTCCTAAAACTATTTCTATCCATTTGTGTAAAATAATTGAATGAATGAATGAATTTTGTGTTCGATATTACTTAAACAGTGCACAATCACTTTCTCTTTTCACATTTCTAGTCTTAATTAAATACTCAATCTCATTAAGATGGATTGATAGATAGATAGATAGATAGATACATAATTGATGAACAAATAAAACATCATCACTATGCTCTATACAATTCATTTTCTCTAATGTGAAATCTATTTTTCTTTTTTCTCCTTTTTTTCTCAAAAAAAAAAGAAAATCGAAGTAAATTCTGAAATACAATTTCAATTTCACACACACACACACGAGAGTAGTAATAATAATAAGCAAAACACATTTGCACATGTAAACCACCCGCTGAGTAACTAATGAAAACTGATATCAATATATATTCGTGTGACTAGAACATATTACCTCTTACAAATATTCTAATACCCATGAGATGAATTAAATGTGGAATTCGTTCAGGTTTTCTTTTATTATTATTATTTTATTCTTTCTATTTTACAGAAAACATTAGAAAATAAAATTGAAAACTGATAAAAAAAAGGCAGGTAATTAAAATATCGGTTTATTTGTTTATCTAAAGTGTGTGCATGTGCGTGCGTGTGTGTGTGTGTGAAAGAAAGAAAACTATGGAAATGATCAAAGAGAGGTTTATACAACTATTTCTTTGATGATTAATCAATAAATGGAATAACCATGATTAATGTTAATGCTAAAGATGTAGCGTTATGGTTTCATATTGTGAATTTTGCTTTTGAGGAAAAACGACCAACATGGTTGTTCTTATTCAATCTATTGATATAAATAGTGTTATGGCCTTATGACCTGTTAATTATCATGTGAATAAATTGCCAATTAGAACACCGTCTCATTGATCAGACCAATGACTCATAAACCAGTACTAGAAGGCTAGAGTCACTCTAAGTTTTTACTGGTTCTTCGACATAGTAGCTTTTCGTTTAACCCAGTCAATTCAATCCAGAACATCAATATCAGCCTCAGTAATAATTTATGAACGAACCAATCAGATATAAGATAACGAGTCACAAAATTTGGCTTGAAATTCATCCATACATTTTGGTAAATAGAGTTTTGACATTATAGCTTATGTCAGTTCGTGATGTAAACCCTAAATATAATTTTAATCTTAACTATCAACTGTAAATGAGAATTCTAACTGTTTTATAACCTTCATTTAGCCCTAATCAGTAGGTGTCCAGTTTCAAGATCAATCTAGCTTCGCTCAAAGCTCGTTCATAAATTATAGTCTCACCGAATCCTGTATTTAAAACGTACACAGTTTATATACAAGTAAATTAAACCTCATCATATTATAAAATAGAAAATAACATTTGTACAAGATCAAACCAAAGTGTATCTGTGAGTATGGGTTACTGTAACTAATAAATTAGGAAAAATTTGAGAATAGAATATGTACATAATGTAGTTACTTAACAATTATCCGATAAGAATATACTTAATAATCAGTTTCAGTTTGGAAAGAACAGGAGGCTTGATGGCCTGTGTTAGTCCTGGCAATGGTGGTCTCTCAGTTGATGCAACTTTCTTTTGAAAGAATCGACGGATGGAGCCTCAACCACGTGTTGAGGTAATGAATTCCAATGTGCTAACAAATAGAACAGAAAACAAAGTACTCAAAAGTATCGACGAAAAACTAATTTAGAAACAGTAACGATACTCTAGTCGAATACTTTATCTTAAATAAATTCAATTAAAGTGAAAACAGTAGTCTTCATACGTAATAAACGATCAAAGCAATAGGATTTACTCAGCGAGGAAAAATACCACTGTTTTTTTAAATAGCGCGCGAACGGTTTGACGATTCGATGGGAAAGTCGATAGTCAGCTGACAAGTAATTTGTTCTGGGATTGTGAACTTTTTTGGAGTGTCCTCGTAAATTCTCTGTTTTGGAAGACAAGAAAAGAGAGGGCATATCAGGTGCAAATTTATCACTAAGCAATTTGAAAACTGCAATCAAGTCGCCTCTAGTTCTACGATATGACAACGGGAAAAGGTTTAGTCTGGCCAGTCGAGCATCATACGGAAGCCTCGCTATTCCGGGAATCAACTTAGTTGCTGTTCTCTGAACCTTTTCCATAATAATAGTCCATAAATAATTCATCATAGTTACCATTCATTGATTCTTCGTTCGGATATAAGAAATAGTATATCGTACTTGAATATTTTTTTCTGGTTACCGTTTTTTAGCGAGTTATTTTTCTACGGGATTGGGACCTGCAGTAACCCCAGAGGGGCTCCATGCAGATTTGAAATAGTTTGTCGTAGAAGTGAAAAATTATGATTCACTTGTGATGTATGCTTTGTTCAACTCTAAAACTCTATTATTCATCTGAGTATATATGCAATTTAAATGAGAAATAATGACGTTGATATGTTCAACATAGAAGGATAAGTGTTTTTGTTTTTAAAAATTGACAGCATCCGAAATTCAAGGATACATGTGAAGTATATAAACATTTTGTAAAATCACATCTCTTCTTTGTATACCTTAGAGAACATTACTCAAAATCAGTCTCAGTAGGTTAGATATAGTCATACTCGTTTCTGTATTTTAATTCTTTATGTTCAATATCATCTCATCGTTTTTTTCCTCAAATTTGTTTCTTCTTTCGAAACATCAAATTTTTCTATCAGTAGTCTCTTTTTTTAGCATTAAGAACGATACAATTCATTGTTAGTATTATAATTATCCCAACTCTTTTATTACATAACTTGTTAATTTTATCTAGTTATTCTGATATAGTACGAGAACTTTTCTTGATACACATCTAGGACATATTTCTCTTGGACTATAACTGATTGACTGTCAACAAAGATGGATAGTGGCTAGCAGTGGAATCCAGGACGCACGTTTTGTCCTATTTGGGACTCGTCAGATGGATGTATCTACATCTCAGAGTTGATGTTCACAATGGAACTCGAATCCAGTACCGTTCATTTCAAACGCCATCGCGTTATCCACTTAGCTACTGAGTCCTGATAGCCACTTGCTTGTGGCGTTTGGAGCGAAAGGTAGTGAGTTATAGTCCCTGAGTGAACATCAACTCTGAGATACATGTACATCCGTCTGATGAGTTCCAAATAGGATGAAATACGCATCCTGGATTCCACTACTAGCCACTATCCATCTTTGCTCATAATGCTTGTAAATTAAGGCAATATCAAGGCGATACGCGCAGTATGCACATTTGCTAATAAGAGACTGATCAACTGCAGTCCTAAACATCAATGAGAAGATTCAAGTAAAACAATACCAAAGGAATGATTGACTGTCAGTTTATGGTGGTTCTACAACTGATAAATGATCATCTTTCAAATATGAAAAAAAAACTTCATGAAATGGTACAGTCACTTATTACATTGATCTGATTACATCCAAAGTAACATTCATCACTTACAAATACGAAAATGCATGTATCGTAATACGTATATGCGAATGAAAGCTTTCCACAGATAGCTTGATCGTTAGATCATTATTTGATATTTGTGAAGTACACACTTTTTCAAAAGGAAGAAATGAATATAAGATCCATTCATGATCTTAATCAAAACTCAACAATCTCCACAATCCTATACTGATAATTATCATGTGCTCATTAATGGCTAGCTTCAAGATGGATTTCCTTGAGTTCTAGTAAGAAATCGTGACCAGTGGACTTCAGCCGTGCCGAGTGTGAGGCAGTTGCTCACTGAACACCATGGTGAACTGCCGCACAATATCGTGGACTGGTTTAAGTCAGACATTGATACCGTTGAATCCTGAATCAATTGTCTAGAGTTTAAGCGTTCGCGTGAGAGGCCGAAGATCCTGGGTTCGAGTCCCTTTGCGCATGATTGTGGATGCGCACTGTTGAGGTGTTCCATACTAGGACGATACGGATATCTTGTGCTCGCAAATTCACAATGGTGATCTAACATTGATCAGTTCATTATCTCAGTCGAAACTCAACAATCTGCACAACCGTATACTGATTTTGAACAATTTTAGTGAAATAAACTATCTTAGTAATATACAACATGAACAAGTGTTTGGGTTTACCTTTATGATGAATGATGCATGGTTTGATGTTAGGAGATTTATAGGTATCTATAGATATCCTTGTTCAGTCTAAGCTTTCTAGTAGTTAATCATCAGCACAGAATTGATGCTCTCATTAGGATTCGAATCAAGATCACACCCTTCAACTGTATTAAGTCAACTGAGACTCGAATTCACCAACATAAAAAAACTACTACTCAATCCAATCATCTAAATATTTACTGAATAATAGTTTAACCCTAGTTACAGTTTATTGATGAAATAAATCACTATCTAACTACGATTCTTCTGTTAAATAATGACTATTTACAAGTATAACTCTTATTACTTTAATAATTGAATTCATAAGTCAATTGAAGCTAGACCACCATAGAGAACCTGAAAGCACTGGGTGACCATTTCGTCCTACCGTGGGACTCCTCAGTGGTTTAGAGGTTAGACATTCGCTCGCAGGACTGATATATTCTGGGTTCGAATCTCACGAGGCGGGATCGTGGGTGTGCACTGCTGAAGGGTTCCATACTATGATGAAATGGCCGTCCAGTGTTTCCAGGTTTTCCATGATGGTCTAGCTTCAATTGACTTATGAATTCAATTATTAAATTACTACAATCTCCACAAAACCTCTCTCTTATCACTTTCTTTAAATGTTCACTGAATCCAACTATAATTAACTGAATAAAAATAACAACACTGAAGTTCATTTTTATAAATAACACACAAAGGAACTTTCTAATCAGTTTCTTTTTCTTTTTATGTATGACATTAGTTTTAATTATAAGCTTTGGCAATCATCAGTATTTTTTCTCAAATATTATATACTTAAATCTCCAATGTCTTTCTTCTATTCAATATAACTACATCTATTTTGATTTATACTTACATGATAAATACTATCTGTGCAAAAATTGTTCAAATGTGATCTATTTCACAGAAGATACTTTACTTACTTGCGCCTGTTACCTCACGCCGAGAAGTATAGGCCACTCACCAACATTCGCCATACAACTCTATCCTCGACAATCCTTTCCAGTTCCTTTCAGTTGCTATTCATCATTTTCATGTCTACTTCTAATTCTTGACGCAATCTATTCTTTAGCCTTCCAATTTTCCATCTCGTTTCAGGATACCACATTAGCGCTTGCTTCGTGATGTAGTTTTACCATTTGGAAATTGGTTTGTTCTCTCCCACAGTAGTTTGTTACTGATGGTATCCAGTTGATTGACATTTAGTATTTCTTGTATACAACTGTTTATAGATACTTATACGATTTTGATGATGACTGTGGTGGTTCTTGAAGTTTCAACTCTGTACAATAGGATTGTCTTGACGTTCGTTTTGAAGATTCTGATTTGATGTTGGTTGACAGACACAGTTGTTTTAAGTTTTATATGTTTTTCAACTGTAGGATACTTTAATTTAAATATAATTGCACTCAGTGATAAAAAATATTGAGTCAATGAAGTTATGCAACAGTTTGATTATGGTAAAGAAAAAATTGAACAAAATGAAGAAAATAATATTGACATCAATCGCAAGTACATGAGATATAGTTAGTCAAATTGACATCAAGTTTGAGCACTAACACTGTATTTTTCCTAACCGATAATCATGCTTCCATTAAAATTACGAATGTTATACTTTGAATAAACAAAACTACAGTATTACAGTCAACGTTTTACTTCCAAGATTGATTTAAGCATAGAAATCGAAGATTATCAATGTGATTTCAAACAGTTTCTGAATTTTAGGGAATGTTTGAAAAATTCAGCAAAATTATTTTTGATCTATATATTTAAATGATTCGTTGGTCAGATACTATCCACAACAACGTACTGTGGGATGGAACAAACCAGATCCCAGTGGAGAAAGAAATAAGGAAGAAGCACTGGAAGTGGATAGGATACACATTGAGGAAAACACCCAACTGCATCACAAGACAAGCCTTCACATTGAATCCTCAAGGCCAAAGGAGAAGAGGAAGAAGACCAAAAAACACATTACGTCGAGAAATGGAGACATATACGAGGAAAATGAACGAAAATTGTAAAGAAGTCAAAAGGAAGGCGGAGGACAGAGTGGATTGGAGAATGCTTGTTGGCGGCCTATGCTCAATTGTGAGAAACAGGCAAAAGTAAGTAAGTAAGAACAGATATGTCGACTTCGTAAATTAACCAGAAAGTTGATTGAAAATAATTAATGCACTTGATGGTTAGATTCCATTGTTAAGTAGACAATGAGTTGACATTTTAAGAGAAATAATCCTGAGTCGGAATCATGAAATGAACATCAAAACTCTGATGAAGGTACATCTATCTGACGAGTCTCAACTGGAATGAAACACACATACTGGAATTCACTGTTAACCACATTCTGTCTTTTTTGTAGAGATGACAAATTTATTAATATTATGGTTAAAGTAATATATATGGTTTGAGTGAGAACATCTCCCTTGATGATGATCCTCTCAAACTTTTGGACACAATATCTGTTTTAAACAAACATTCATGTCCTGCCATAAATCTCTCTATTTCTAGTTTGTTTTAATTCACTAATTATATTTATCAAACCAATATACTCACCTACATTCATAGACTGTTTATCACCTATCATAAATCTAATTATTGAGAAAGTCAGGTATCATTACTATGCTACTGATTATGCTTAATCGTTTAATATATTTATTCACATTAATATAGATTTTTTTTATCAGTCGTTTTAACAAAAAACAATCGTAAAACCAACATTCTCAAGGGAAATATAAAACTCATATGAAGATTTCAGTGAATCATTTGGTTGGATGAATTCATTGAGTGTTGTCGATTGCAGATTTACTTCATAAAAATGAATTTTTGGAGTAAGTGTGTTGAATTGAGACATTTGAAAATATACTCTGTCGGGGTTGGTGTTTCTAAATGATTTATTGAATTTTGATAGCTAAGATCATGAATCAATGGAAGCTAGACCACCATGGAAAACCTGGAAGCACTGGACGGCTGTCTCATCCCAGTATAGGACTTCTCAGTAGTGCGCCTCCACGATCCCACCTCTCGAGAATGCAACCCACGACCTATCAGTTTCGCGTGCGAGCGCTTAACATCTAGATTACTGAGCCGGCATCCAACGTGGATGAGCACTGCTAAGATGTCCCTTAGTAGGACGAAACGGCCGTCCAGTGCTTCCAGATTTTCCATGGTGGTTTAGCTTCAATTGACTCATAATCGCAACTATTAAAAATTACTATAATATCGCAAAACCCCTTCTGATATTATTTATTGAATTCTTTGATTTATATTTATGTCATAAGTGAATGGAATATCCGTCTGTTTATCAAATGACTATCATACTACATAATAGTTCACTGCTTTATGGCTGTGAAACGTAAACTCTGATGGTAGACAATGTCTGTAGGATATCAGAATGGAATATAAATATCAATGAAATGTTATTAGCATATATTCTGTAGATGTAAGGTATTACGTAATGATAGTGAATCCACTGATTATAATGTAAATCTCCATTGACTAAAGTGATTAGTATATTTACATTACATTTATACAACCACCAATGAATGTTTGGTAAAATTAATATGTGTCTAGCAGTGTAATCCAGAATGGTCATTTCACCCTATTTAAAACTCATAAACTGGATGGATTCGGATCCTATTGTTACTGTATACACTGAGACACGAATTTAATAACTTTCGCTTCAAACCATCTAATAACTTACCTATACCTAAGCTACAGAGTCCAGATAACCAAGAACTCGTTCAACGGGTAAGAAATTATTTGTCTATGTCTACATTATCTTGATGTTGATACTAAAAATCACAACTAATCAGTCTGTACTGAAATATATATATATCTTGAATGAACTGCTTCAATATTAACACTGTTGAGATGGTCGAGAAGATTTGTAGCTTAGATGGATGATTTTGATGGAGTTTTATTCTCTGAGCTGGATGATAGATGACATCTACCTGAAGTTTGTGTTGATGATATCGTTCAGAAGAACGTTAGAAGCTCCACGATCAAACCATTCAGCCCAGAGAACAAAATTCCATAAAAAATCAACACTATTTCACAATTCATTAGTATGTTTGTTATGTTAACAACATTTCACAATTATACATGTCAAAATAAACACAATTATCTGTTTATGAATAAACTTTTAAATTTAGAATTCAAATATAACAATTAGATATCAGTAATGAATTCAATGAATCTGATATCAATCAACTATTGATAATCATGATTGAATTAGTCGATGATCAGTGATTAGATTATTTAGATCAAAGTGATGATCATTTCAAATTAATGTAAACAGTATTTTGACAGTCAGTATCCAACGCTGTATAGATTTTTTTACAACAATTAAATAATTTTCATGATAAACAGACTGATAGGTGGATCATGAAAAAGTAAAAGCTTAAGATGATGAATTCAATCATATAGTGATTATCATAAAAAAAATTCATAAAAAGATATGTCTATCACTTTTGAATGTTGCGAAGAAAAGTTCTCATCACCATTATTTCAATTTAATTCATGAATATATTTGAAAACGTGTAGATTACATAATCGATTCGTCATTTAAAATGTGACCTTTTTGTAGTGAAGTTGTGATCAGATTCTTTTTTTTCTTCTTGTTTTTCAACAACAACAACAACACAGTACCATCTTAAATTAAATAAATTTAAATGCCTTCTGTTTTCAGTAAATTTTGAAAAAAATTTCATCAAGGTAACCCATGGAACAACTCCGCCCGGAGCCCCTCTGGGAGCTACTGCCGGTCCCAAGCCCGGATAAAGGAGGAGGGTTGGGTATAGGGTTACCGACCCCATCCCGTAGAAAACTAACTCGCTAAAAAAACGCAAACCAGAAAAATTATTCAAACGTTTTAAACTCTGCCCTGGGAATCAGAAGGTCTTCATTTAGAAGAATTATGACGCTTCATGATAAAAACCGAATTCCTTCGTAAGTCACAAGGCCGATGCCCTTTCTGACAACCAGAGCAACCATTTATTTAGGTACATGGAATGTTCGTACAATGTGGGACACTGGGAGAACCTTCCAAATTGCTGCAGAAATGAGGAGATACAACCTAGAGGTACTTGGGATCAGTGAAACACATTGGACGCAAGTTGGACAACAACGACTAACTTCAGGAGAGCTTCTGCTATACTCCGACCATGATGAAGAAAATGCCCCCCACACACAAGGAGTTGCATTGATGATGTCCAAACAAGCACAAAATGCACTTACAGGATGGGAATCTCATGGACCAATGATCATCAAAGCCTCCTTCAAAACAAAGAAAGAGGGCATTTCAATCAACATCATCCAATGCTATGCCCCTACCAACAACTACAATGAAGACTTTAAAGATCAATTCTACAATAGGCTGCAGTCAATCGTCTAGAAGTGCCAAACAAAAGACCTGACCATTCTGATGGGAGATTTAAATGCCAAGGTTGAAATAGACAACACCGGATATGAAGACATCATGGGACGACATGGACTGGGAGAAAGGAACGAAAATGGTGAGAGGTTTGCAAACCTATGTGCCTTCAATAAACCATATTCCCAATTAAATGCATACACAAAATCACATGGACTTCACTGGATCACACCACGCAAAACCAAATCTACCATGTCTGCATCAATAAAAAGTTCAGGAGGACGTGAGAACCGAGAGAAGCTGATATAGCATCAGATCATCACTTACTAGTCGTCAAGATGAAATTGAAACTCAAGAAACACTGGACGACAGGGCGGAAAACATCACAAACGTTTAATATGGCTTTTCTTCAGGATACTGACAAACTCAACAAATTCAAGATAGTCCTCACCAATAAGTTCCAGGCCTTTCATGATCTACTCAATGGAGAAGGAACTACTATGGAGAGCAACTGGAAGGGGATCAAAGAGGCAATCACTTGAACATGTCATGAGGTTCTGGGCCACAAGAAGCACCATCACAAGGAATGGATCACTGTTGATACACTGGATAAGATTCAAGAAAGGAGGAACAAGAAAGCAGCAATCAATACCAGCTGAACAAGAGTAGATGTACAACCTTTCGTTGTACCAGTTACAAAAAAGCTCAATCAAAGACATCGTGGTTGCTGGTAATATGCAGTGAAAAGAATGTACATTATTTTAGATGTCAATAGACTGGACTGCTAATTTTTAACTGACTATTACTTAATATTTATCATCGGGATTGACCAAGAAGTAAGAAACGGAAACTTGTTGAAATACATTGTGCTGAGAATTCTATATTGTACCAAAACTGTAATAATGAATAAAGCTTATAATAATAATAATAATAATAATAATAATAATAATAATAATAATAATAATAATAATAATAATAATAATAATAATAATAATAATAATAAAGGTTATTTATATTGAAATTAAGTAAGATGTGAAAGAGGATATCAAGGTTATAGATAATGTAATTATCATTTTCTACATACCGATCAACATTGTTGTTTTAATTTTTATTCAATTTCAATTCACTGTTGAATAAAATTCCAGCGGGAATTTATAGTTTCAAATTTCAATATTTAATAGCACAGTTATATTGATTAATTGAATATTGATTTGTTTTAAAAGGATATATTTGAAATGTCGTTCATTTTATTTTATTTTTCCAAGGGAAAATGTGATATAAATTAACATGCCAAGAATGGATAGATTAGTTTATGCCTTGCCAATGCTAATAAATGAACAAAATATATTTCGCAATATATTTATGTGTGTGTGTGTTCGAAGTCAAAATAATTGAAATACACAGAATAATAGACAAGTTAATTTTAAGTAAAGATGGATAGTGGCTAGCAGTGGAACCCAGGATTCTCATTTCGTCCTATTTGGGACTCGTCAGCTGGATGTAAATCACATCTTTACAAGCAGGTAGCTATCAGGACTCAGTAGCTAAGTAGATAACGCGGTATAGTTTGAAGCGAACGGTACTGTGTCAGTCGATGTAGGAGGAGTAATAGGAATTGAAGAGGGAGGTTCATTATGAATATAGTGGTGTTGAGTGCTGTTAGAAGTATGAGGGCGGTTATCACTTCCCGGTTACCCACACCGTGGAAGGGTTCTTCTGGAGGTACCTGAAAACGAAATTAGATTAAAGGTGGTTTTGGTGACCTGAGAGCGTGACCGCAGTGGCCAAGGGACAACAGCTTGAGGTCGGTCACACACCACCTTTTTATGAGTAATTGTTGTGTTAGCTCCGTACTTGTTGAGACCTTATTGCCGGAGATGGATATCCGTGGGATAAGTTGAGGTGTGCATTTTTAGGGTCGATCTTTTCTAACCCCACTCCTCCTTATGGGAAGGCAGCATCGCTGTCATGCTGGTTGTCTGAAGGAAACACATTACTACTGTCACACCTCTGTACAGTCAGCAGTACGACTTCGCTTTCGGACATTAGGTTTGTTGCTTTTAGTCTTACCGCTCTTCAACCGACCTGTCTGACATGGTAGGACCTTGAGGAACGGTTGTTCCAGCCAGTATAGCTCGGTTACTTCATCACGATAGGCAAGTCCAACTACCACGTCAAGGTAACAACAACGGTAGTGAACGGTACTGTGTTCGAGTCCCAGAGTGAACATCAACTCTAAGATGCAGGTACATCCATCTGACGTGTCCCAAATAGGACGAAACGCGTGTCCTTCATTCTACTACCAGCCACTATCCATCTTTGCTTATAATGCTTGTAATTTAAGGCAATATCGAGGCAATACGCACAGTATGCATATATGCCAATAAGAGACTGATCAATTGCAGTCCTAAATAACAATGGGAAAATACAAGTAAAACAGCACCAAGTGAATTTAATAGACAAGTTAGTTTTAATTTCGTTTCTTTCTGAAAATCTGATTTATGATGAATGAAATTAAGGTAGATTACTTTTTTTTTTACCAAAAAGGAGTGTGTAATTTGTTATAGTTTGGTATCAATATCTTTCAGTAACAAACCTCCCTCGTCCCTATTTTGTTATTAATAAATAATAATATCCATACTATGTAATATCTACAGTCTGTCGTGAAAATAGGCAACAACAAACAAACAAAAAGTTATTTCAATTCATTTTTGAAATTAGATAATTATGCAATTTTAAAAGGAAATTCTACTATTCATCAGCAGGAAACCAACGATTGATGTTTATATTCTCCTATATATATATATATATTCTATGTTGTCTCCTATCTTTTGTTGAATAAAATAATTTACGGTTTCTGAACCAAAAAAGTACAATCATATATGTCTATATATGTCTGAGATTTTTGTAATGACTTATCAGTTTGAAAATTATACCATCGATACATGTATGTATGAACATTATTCACAAAATACATGTAGACTTACACACACACACACGTACACAGACGCATGTGCCCGTGGATAAACGGATTTAAAATTTTGGCAAATATATAAATTTCACAGATTGAAATCATGAAGCAATTGAGAGAAGCCGTTACCAGTGGAGTTCAACCAGGTCTGTTGTGAGATATCAGCTCACTGAATACAATGGTGTACGGTGGCGCAACTTCGTGGATTGGTTGAAGTTAGACATTAACACCATTGAATGCCGGCTCAGTTGTCTAGTTGGTTAAGCGCCTGGTGCGAAACTGATAGGTCCTGGGTTCGAATCTCGCGGGGTGCGGGATCGTGGATGCGCACTGCTGAAGAGTCCCGTACCAGAACGAAACGGCAGTCCAGTGTTTCCAGGTTTTCCATGGTGGTCTAGCTTCAATTGCCTCATGATTTCAATCTGTGAAATTTCTAAGATCTCCACAAACCCCTTCTGATAAATATATAAATATCTTCTATTCATTATAGTTAAGGTTTAGATATTCTCAATAAACTGATGATTTGAATGTGTCAATTATGAAATGAAAACATACTCATACAATATAAACTTATATACATGATCAGGTGTTTTGTGCAGATTTTAGTAATTTCAATAGTTGAAATCATGAGTCAAATGAAGCTAGACCATCATGGAAAATCTGGAAGCACTGGACGGCTGTTTCGGCTTAGTATGGGACCCCTCATCAGCGCGCATCCACGATACCGACTCGCGAGATTCGAATCCACGACTTATCGGTCTCACTCGCGAGCGTTTAACCATTAGACCACTGAGTTGGCATCCATGAATTACTTTTTTAAAATCTGTACTTTATCCAAATTTTTTTTGTTCTTACATGAAAAATATTTTATAATTTGACTTATCACTTCTTCAATAATGAGTAGAACTTACTTACTTTCGCCTATTACTCACAATGGAGCATAGGCTGCCGACAAGCATTCTTCAACCCACTCTGTCCTCCGCCTTCCTTTCCATTTCTCGACTAATGTGTTTTTTGGTCTTCTTCCTCTTCTCCTTTGGCCTTCAGGATCCCACATGAATGCTTGTTTTGTGATGTAGTTGGGTGATTTCCTTAATGTGTGTCCTATCCACTTCCATCGCTTATTCCTGATTTCTTCCTCCACTGCAATCTGGTTTGTTCTCTCCCATAGTAGGTTGTTGCTGTTAGTGTCCGGTCAACGAATCTGAAGTATTTTGCGTAGACAACTGTTAATAAACACTTGTATCTTCTGGATGATGGCTTTCGTAGTTCTCCAGGTTTCTGCTCCATGCAGTAGAACTGTTTTTACATTTGTATTGAAAATCCTGACCTTGCTGTTGGTCGACAGACAGTTGTTTCTAGTTCCAGATGTTCTTCAATTGTAAATATGCTGCTTTCGCTTTGTCGATATGAGCCTTTATATCCGAACCAGATCCACCGTGTTCATCAATGATGCACGCATGCGCGCGTGGATAAACGGATTTAAAATCTTGGCAAATACATAAATATCTTCTATTCATTGTAGGTAAGGTTTAGATATTCTCAATGAACTGATGATTTTGATATGCAACAGGATTTGATGTGTCAATTATGTAATGGAAACACATCCATACAACATAAACTTATGTACATGAATTAGTTTTTGTAAATCTGTAATTTATCCAATTTTCCGTTGTTGTTGGTTGTTACATGAAAAACATTTTATAATTTGATTTATCAATTCTTCGATAATAAATAGAACTCAGTCAGTCAGTAACAAAGTAGAACTTCGTACGTACGTACATCAGTTCGAGTTGCCATGCCACATTCGCACAGAGATGCAGTTGTTGACTCAAATTCTGTAGTGGTAGAGGTAGTAAGAGCATAAGCAGAAATCGGAAAGATTAGGGTTTGAAGATGTTATTTAAGGAGTATAATACAGTGAAATAAATTTGGAAAGAAAATAAGGGACATGAAGAATACAGAAGATTAGAATTTGGGAGAGCACAAAAGTGGATGCACTTGCGCCATTGAAAACGATTTTGAGCAATAAATAGAACTATTATACTATTTTTCACCTTAAGCAATTAAGCGATATAATAATTGATTTTACATTGTTTTTATTCATAATAGTGAAAAGACTGATCACCTAGCATATGATGATGAATGGTCTTTACGAAATATTTAGCTTGTCTATTTTTAATTTTGGGGGATTTGTGGAGATTGTAGTATCTTCAAAGTTGAATTCACTAGTTACTCTAAGGTAGACTATCATTGAAAACGTGAGAGCATAGGATGGCCGTTTCACCCTATTTTAGAACTCTTCAGCAGTGTACATAAAGGATCTCGAACGCAGGACTCGAAAACAGGACCCTTAGTCTGTTTATGGGACTATCACCTTTCTTTTTTAAATTTGTTTCGAACTAAATAATGATGAATGTTAATTACATACATTTGTGGTGGCTTTTCTTCGTTAATCAATCACCTCGATAACCGTTATAATATAAATCTCAACGGTGTTTGAAGTGCGAAGGTAATGATAAGCGGCAACTACTATTTATTATCGGATAGCGCAGGTCAGAAAGCCATACGCACATCGAGTGAATTTGAAGCAGAAAGGCGAATATGTATATGTGATCAATTACATAGGTAAATTTATAGTCAAATTACATAAGGGCACAGCAAGGCAAAGCAAAATCTAATGATAGAGTTTCAGTAAATATACTCATGGAGAGGAGAGTTAATCGTCGAGTGATATTTAAGCAACCAACATCTTAGCTAGGGTCTGTCATATGATCTAGTGATCGTAACACTACAAAGAAATAGAAAAAGTCCTACTGTTCAAATAACACTGTCTATTAAGTTAATACAAGGGCTCAACCAAAATTAACCATAATCGAAATTGGCTGTAGGATAGTTGCTGTACCTTCATGTAGCTTGCAAATTATTCTAATGCTAAAACTGGAACATTCGAATGAAAACACATTAAATTTTTTAGTGTATCTTCTATCTTGTTTGTTCTTTGAAGAAAAAAATCTCAAGGGAATTCAAACATCCTGTTTATAATGGATGGAACTGAAAGTCATATGACTGGAAGTAAGTAGGTGAAAGATACTGAAAAAAAAGAAATTTGTAAGAGCATGTTTTGATTAATTCCTATTTCAATGCATGTTAGACAGAAATTTGTTGTCATATTAAATGATTGGATTTAAGTAACCCTTACTGTAACAAGACTTATGTTACTGAGTATTATTATTATTTGATTAAATATATTAGTTTACTATGTCTAATGTTAATTATTTAAAGGTATTCTACAGAAGACCTAGGTCTTATACTAGTGAACATTCATGAAGGTGTTTATGCTTTTTATAGGATTTTAATCCAACTAGTAAATTTACTGAAGTTGTGAAAATTTTGTAAATTATCCTATTATATTTATAGTTTAAATAACGAAATGTTCTTAGCTAGACCACAAGAGAAAACTTGGAAGCAGTATATGGCCATTTCATCATAGTGCGGTTCTCCTCAACAGTACGAATTCGCTCCCAAGATGTTTAAATGTCGCTGAGCCCTACCGAAGGGATCCACTGGTCTAGTTGGTTAAGCGCCTTGCGCGAGACTGATAGGTCCTGGGTCTGAATCTCGCAAGGCAGGATCGTGAATGCGCACTGCTGAGGGGTCCCATACTAGGACGAAACGGCCGTTCAATCTCCACAACCTCTAAACTGATTATTAACTTACTGTACTATCTACAACACCCCTCTCTGATTATTTTTATTATTATTAATATCTTGAGATTTTGTAAATACACACACACACACACACACACATACACACTTACATTCACATTCACATTGTGTATGTATAAACGCATATTTTGTTATCAATCATACATTGTCAACAATTTATTCTTTTTTTTATTTAAAATAAAAATGGTTTCGACAAACGACCTTTGTTCAATTTATCATTTTCATCACATATACACTTACATACAAAATTGATCCGGTTACAATTATCCACATAGACATTCGATTATTAAGAGATAAACAATTTTAAATGTTACACAATAAATGAAATAGAATGTTGGATTATGAAAACAAAAAGATTGTTATTTCACAATCTTAATAGTAGTAGTAGTAGTAGTAGTATATGCTTAATTTTGTTTATGTTAATTGAAATGTTCTCTTGGTGGTGGTTGTTGTTGTTGTTGGTGTTGGTGGTGTTGATAGATTCAATGGATTGAATGAAATTGAATTGAAATATCAAACCATGTATAAATCGAACTTCGAACTTGAAATCACCCACCTCCACACACACGCACACGTACACGCACACGTACACGCACACGCACAGGCACAGGCACATATGTACACGCGCAAAATCAGAAACAAAAATATTGGCTACTTAACAAAAAAAATGTACATATCAAATGTTTAGATATGTAGAGTTATGCCAAAAATTCCAATTATGTAATATTGTAAATAAAATGGAAATTTTTTTGAAAAAAAAAAGAATGAATAATGTTAATTAGATATGAAATTTGATCTCATAGACCTGTAATAATGTGGATACATTAAAATTATTATAGTATCAACAAAAAAAACCCTATCTGATATGAATCAACATATGCTCACTAGTGACTGGATTCAAGAGGTATTTCTTGAAGTTCTAGTGAGAATCAGTGATCAATGGAGTTCAACGGTGTCTGTTGTGAGATAGTAACTCACTGAAGACAATGGTGGATGTGTAGCTCAATTTCGTGGAGTAGTTGAAATTAGATATTAACGCGGTTGGATGCCAGTTGGCTCACTAGTCTGGTGGTTAAGCGCTCGCTTGGGAGAGTGATAGGTTGGAATCTCGCGAGGTGGGATCGTGGATGCGCACTGCTGAAGAGTCCCATACTAGGACGAAGAGGTCATCCAGTGTTTCCAAGTTTTCCATGGTGTTCTAACTTTAATTGACTCATGATCTCAACTATTAAAATTACCATAATATCCACAAAACCCCTTCGCATTTATTATTAGCTGTTTCATATAAATTAGTCAATAATTGTTTGTTTGATTTTCAAAAGAACGTTTTAAATAAAGGAGGCGGGAAAAAGACATGAAACGTGCTTAGTTATGCTTTGGTAAATTAGTTCATATCTAATTTTTTCGTAAGGAATATTTATCAAACAATTATTTTACCATATTTTATGTAGAAGATAGTTTACATTATTAGTTGACTTGAGCAAGACAACAACTAAAAACCAAGAAGTATTCAACAAATGTTCCGTTCTAGTATGAGACTATTCAGTAATATGCATCCGTGACCTCACTGGGAATTGTATTCAGGTCAAATGGTGAGTCGTTAACCCTTTGCCCACCAAGTTTGGATCCAATGGTTTATATTTTGGTGGAGTTTTGTTCTCTGAGCTGGATGGTTTGGTCGTGAGAACAAAACTCCACCAAAATCATCCACCTGAGCTACAAATTTTCTCCACCATCCAATGGTTTATATTTTTAACTAAGATCGATTTGTGATATTACTCAACTATTCCCTAATGTGGTTAGTGGGAACTACTTCATACCCAAAATAGTTGAAGTCCACTGAAATCAGATACCCGGGAATTACCTGTCAACGTTAGCCACTAATAATTACACAAGTATTATTAGTATGGGAGGTTTTTAGCGATAACTGAACTCTAAACTTTACATTGCGGTCTAACTCTAGTTGGAAAACCACTAAAAGCCAGGAAGTCATAGTTTAGGGCTGCTTAGCAGCAAATACTCACGGCCACTTCAGACCTTAACTGGTGTACCATAGATCTTGTATTGAGTACGTTGTTTACAAACCATTGAGTTAACTTCCTAACAGTCAGTAATTCATACTTCAACCATTTCGCTATTGATTACGTAAATATTGTTATATTTTATGTTTTCATTTATGCCCATCACCTCTAAAATCCTACCTGCTTAATGAGTTTTGTGAGCAAATCATATTATTCATATTTATAAAGGTTTATATTATTGCAAACTCTGAACAAACATATCTTCTGTATTCCAATTCTAGTCACAAGAGGCGGCCTGCTTGAATATCTGAGTTAACTGTTCCTACCATTTAAATATTTCAACAAGTTATCTGTTTCCTTGTTTGTTTGAACACATCATTATGCCTATTAGTCGCATAACCTGTTCAGGCGCATTTGTGAAAAGTTTACGACGTTTCGCTGTACAGCTTACAAAAGAGAACAATCAAAGACATTGTGGTTGATGGCAAAACGCATTGAAAAGAATATGAATTATTCAGATGTCGATTCCAAAACTGTTAAATATCTAACTCGCAATCACTCAATATCCATAGTTGAGATCATGAGTCAATTGAAGCGAGACCACTATGGAAAACCTGGAAGCACTGAATGGTCATTTCGTCCGATTGTGGGACTCCTCAGAAGTGCGCATCCACGATCAGCCTCACCCCACCCATGGTGGTCTAGCTTCAATTGACTCATGATCTCATCTATTGAAATTACTATGATATCCAAAAAAACCCTTCTGATATTAATCACTCAAAATGTTATCGTCAGGATCGATCAAGAAACAAGAAACAGAAACTTGTTGAAATAATTTATGCTGAGAGTTTTATTTTGTTCCAAAAATATACAACTTAATAATAATAATAATAATAATAATAATAATAATAATAATAATAATAATAATATTACACATGGTATTATTTGTTTGGATCTTGTCATTGATGTTTATGACTGCAATTGACCAGTCTCTTATTGGCATATGTGCATACTGTGTGTATTGCCTCGAACGATACTGAGTTAGAGCCTAAAAGAATTCATCAACTCTGAGATGCAGGTACATCCAGCTGACGAGTCCCGAATGGGACGAAACGCCCGTCCTAGATTCCACTACTAGCCACTATCCATCTTTGCAACTAAAAATAATAATAATTCATAGGCATATCGAAAATAAATGTAAACTCTTAAAAACAGTTAGTTAATATTACATTTGCAACATTACAAATTCAAACATACAACTATATGCAAATAATCAGGCCAATTTTTTTTCCATTCTATTCTATTATTATTATTATTACATTATATAATGTGAATAATAAGTTTTGTTACTAACGCTATTCTTCTGTTATAAGTTCCCCTGTACATTATAGATTACTATCTTTATGTTATTGTTATTAAATAATAAAGAATGAAATTCATTCAATAATAATATTAATAATTAAAAAATGTAACACACAAGAGAAAGAATAGAAATATAAAGAAATGAGAGAGAGAGAGAGAGAGAAAGTGAAGAAACTCCATTCCACTTTATATAACCTAACATCTTTAGGTATGTGTGGTCTTAAAATAATTAAGGTTTTTTATTATTGTTGCTTTAATAAAAACACCAAGTGAAATGACATTGTTCCACGATATTTCTTTTGCTATGAATTTGTCCTTTGTTGTTGTTGTCGTTGTTGTTGTTGTTGTTGTTGTTGAAGAAGAAGAAGAAGAAGAAGAAGTAACTTTATTGATAACTATGTTTTTGTTATTAAGAACTTGAAAAATAATTGACTGAACTTTATGAAGATTGGCAGAATTGTAGTTGTTCACTTTTGAGTATTTTCACGTTATGACAAAACAAATGTATAGTATTTCCTGTTTGTTAATGGTATTCCAGATGAGATTAATCTGTGATTGATGCAACAACTAACCAGGTCTGTTGTGAAATATCAGCTCACTGAAGACAATGGTGTACGGTGGTGCAATTTTGTGAATTGGTTGAAGTTAGACATTAACACTATTGGATGCCGGTCTGCTCAGTGATCTAGTGGTTAAGCGCTCGCGTGTTAGACTGATAAGTCATGAGTTGGAGCCTCGCGAGACAGGATCGTGGATGCACATTGCTCATAAGTCTAACACTAGGACGAAACGACTGTCCAATGCTTCCAGATTTTCCATGGTTTTCTAGCTTCAATTGACTCATGATTTCAACTATTGAAAATACTAAAATCTCCACAAAACCCCTTCTGGAAATAATAGTCAACAAATTTTTTAGTTCAACTTTGAATGAATTTGATTTGAAATAGATTTTTTGAAACATTTCATGTAAGCAAAACAATGTCGGTAATTATTTTTTGACAATTCATGAAGTTCTAAGGGCTATCTCATTCCGCTCTTCCTTAAAAATAGCAGCAGATTAGTTCAATACTGATTGACTAACATGGGGGGGGGCAGTATGTATGATATGTTGATGTATATGGTAGGTCAGAATGATGATGTTGATTCTTGGTTTCATAACTTTTGGTAATTAAACTAATCATAACTAAAAAAACTAGAATACATTAATCAACACATATTAAGCGATCAGTTTTAAGGTACTTGATAAAACTCCCACATATATATAATTGAAATCATGAATTGATTAAATTTAGAACACCAGTGACAACCTGGAATCACTGAGTGACCGTTTCTTTTTTTATTTATGAGACTTAGCAATGACAATGGAAAATAGTCACGCAGATTGAGATTATACTTATACATTAACAGATCGTGACTCAATGATCTCGAAGTTGAGTGTTTACACGCGAAACCGACTGTCCCATATTAAATTACGGATAGAGTGGTTATGAACACATGTACTTTTGAAGAGCTCCATACTCGAATAAAACGATTATCTAATACTTTCAGATTTCAGTCATTGTTTAATCAAAATCACTTTATCATTTTTAATGACATTCCCTAATCTCCACAATGACATAGTTACTACTACAAACAAATGAATTCATGTAATAAGCAAATTCCACTAGAAAATAAAATTAGTCAATGTAATTACTTGTAAACAAAGTTGTTCAACATACTACTGATATTAATTCCTCATCAAATCAATTATGTAATTGAATAATTACATAACAAATTCAATTATATTTCAATAAATAAAATATTGATTATGTTCAATGAATCGGTTTAGTTTTAGTTCAATCCATATTTATACTTATGTATGTATGTGTATATTTATGTCTATTTTAATTTCATTCATGTTTTCTCATGCATACTTCAAAAGTTTCTTCATCAATAGTTAGTTATTTATCTAAGTTCTCTGGTAATTTGATTGATTATACACTACAATAAAGGTCTACTCTGATACTGAAGTAGTTAAATAATTCACTACGTATATAGGTCTAAATATGATGTTAGGGTGGAAGAGAATTTGATCCGCTAATTATCATACTTTGATTAGCTTATAGTAATATTATGAATACCTGAGTATTATCATCGATGAGCATGGAGGATCGGATACAAATGTAAACGTGGAGGTTGGAAAAGCGAGGACAGTGTTCCAACAGTTGAAGAATGTATGGGACTCCAAACAACTGTCTGTCAACCAACATGGAAATCAGAAAATTCAATACGAATATCAACACAGTTATATTGTATTGAGCTGAAACTTGAAGAAATATCACAACCATCATCAAAATAGTGCAAGTATTTATAAACGATTTTCTACACAAAATACTAAATGTCCGTTGACTGGATTCCATCAGCAACAACTTACTTCAGGAGAGAACAAACTAACTTCCATCTGCATAGGGAAGTGGATATGACATACTGTGTTGTTTGAATGAACTAATGATTTCTTTGTACTTGTTGGATGCTTGATTTCAAATTCTAAATACAATACATTCGTTCGTGCTTGTCTAATACTTCTTGATTCAACTGCGTTATTTCTGTGAGTCTTAGTTCGTACTATAATTCAAATAATTCGAAACATTATACATACATTGCGTAAAATCATCAAACTGTATCACAAGGCAAGCGCTAACTTGGAATCCTGAATGGAGAAGGAAAATAGGCAGTCCATAGAACATACTACTTCAGGTATTGGAGTCAGACATGAAAAGAATGGATAGCGACTGGAAAAACCGGAAAGAATTGTCGAGGACAGAGTTGTATGGAGAATGTTGGTGGATGGCCTATACTCCTACATGAGGGGTAACAGGCGTATGTAAATAAATAAGTAATAGTATGAATACTATCAAAATCAACTCATCAGCAGTTTACTTGTTTATGTATTCAACCGATAGGAAGTTTATATAGGAGGATTGGTAGTAATAAGAATTTGAAATCCACAAATTAATGACTAAAAGCAAACTACTACTAAGCTGCGATTACTACTACTCATATTACTACTTATAGTAATAATGGTTATAATAATGATAATAATAATAATAATAATTTTGGTTATATTGTAGCTTCCTGTGTTATTCACTTTCTTTCGTAAATCCAATTTCCTGCGATGAGTTGTAGAAGAAGAAAAATGTTGTTGAATTTAGTTATCACCATTGAAGAGTACTAGAAATGAATTTACACTCATTTTATGATTGTTCATGTCAACTTCCTGACTGATGATTCGCACACACAAAAGAACAAATTAACTAAAACAAACAAAAGATAATATTTTATTGAACTGAAGAGTCTACAATTTCTACCTTCGAATGATTGAATGTTTGTTTCCTTTATTTATTTATGTAAACACATAAACATTGTCACAAGGAGGCATCAAATGGATAGGCGTCACACAAATCCTGTTAGATTTGTGTGAAGGCTGTGATACTGCTCAGGTGTCCAAAACGAAGCGGGTGGTTTTCTTAGGTGTCCACACCAGGAGCCTTGAACCTAAAGGTCTGACCCACAAGATAATGGAGCAACGTATGCAGATGTAGTCCCATAGTAGCCACTGTTCATACTCCATTTGTTCCTTCCGGATATTGGAGCCCATGTGGATCATTGGTTTGAAATCAGGATCTTCCAACTCTACTAGGTGAACTCTCCGTGTCCAGTTCATCAAGAACCTGATAATATAAGATCTTACATATCATTTCATACCAGTTGCACAAACTGATGTCTAGATGCGTTCAGTAGTTTGGTGTATAATCCATTGGTTTTTTTAAGCAATAAATATTAAATTCAAGTTAGATGGCGGTTGGAGGTAGTTGACAGGAAACCTTGGACACGGGTTTCATGCTACTTGGCACTCTTCAGCAAGGTGTACCTGTAATCTTGAGGGAACTGGTGCTCCCTGGCGGATTCGACCTCGTGTCACCCAGCTTCACAGTCAGAGACGTTACCACTGAGCTATCCGAGCCGTGACCAACCTCCTGTAGGACTGAGATGTAATCACAATTGACTGATCACTGGGTGGTGATCAATGTCATGCTTTTCTAGTCCTTATTAGTGCAGATCGAATGCTATCGATCATGTTGAGTGCCAAGTAGCACGAAACCCGGGTCCAGGGTTTCTTTTCGACTACCTCCAACCACCATCTAATCTCAATATATAGTGCCCGCAGTGTCGAGTCACCTAGACTAGTGGCCACATTGCAACATGATCGATAGCATTCGATCTGCACTAATAATAAGGACTAGACACGCATGGCATTGATCGCCACCCAGTGATCAATCAATTGTGACTAAATTCAAGTCTCAATTTGAACATCAACATTAGAATGTTACAAGTACATACAACTGATGAGTTCGAATTAGGGTGAAACGAATACTTTAGATTTCACAGTTAATCTAGTATTCAATACGAGTTTCATAATATTTGAAATGTTTGAATCATATAACACTTAGTATAGTAGAGTATATAAGTAATGGGAAAGACCTAAGCGACGTTAATTGTCATGGTGACATAAATTGAAAAAATAAGGTGAACTTTTTAAAACTCTTTTTAAAAATCAATATTTCAAGCTCATTTAATTAAGGAGGATTAAATAAACTTTTATTATTATTTTCATTATTATCATGGTATTATTTCATCAGTTATCAGCACAAGCCCATAATAATATCCGAACTATTATCATACTACTTTTATTGATTTGCCGTATAAGTAGTATGATAATGGAGAGATTAAAGTTATTCGTTTACCGGTAATAAAGTTTGAAATTTTAAATAAATTTTATCATTCCTTTTGAATTCATTATTAAAGTTAATAAATACAAGTACTACATAACACATGGAGAGTGATAATTTCAAAAGTGCCCATAGCACGAGGCATCGCCGAGACTCGAACTCGGGTCTTTGGATTCAGAGTCCAGAGTGCCAACCGCTACATCACGAGGTCACAGTACTACATAGCAGGGTAGAATAGCTTTATAGAGAACATCTTTTTCGTTGAAGATACATTGTTTTTAATTAACTGAGGTTAGAACAACATAGATATAAGCGAACAATTTTGTTTTCAATTAGATCCTCATCAGGCTTTAATCATATATACAATAATATTTATGTGTATATATGAACCTAGTTAACTAATCAAGGCAGCTTTTGAGTTAGGGATAACAGTGAAACTAGATTACAAATCGATAGTGTAATGGCAGGTGTACTAGTTGAAATAAAGTTAAACATTGTTTGCTTTCAGATTGACAGTAATTCCAGTATGCGTTTACAATTCTATCAAACATATGATTCAGCTAATTTGTTGTACTGATGAACACCATAAACCAAGTTAGCCTTCATTATGAAATCATTTGTTGCTTTGGGATTACTGTATAGTTACTATTACCGAAAGCTTATCATTAATCGGACTATATTGATTAAGTTGCAATATCATCACATATCTAAACGAATCGACAATGTAATGAACTTTATATGATATAAATTAGTAGAAAGTATTCCACTAGAAGGTTCAGACTCATTTTTTAATACTGACGATACTAATAATGTCGCAATCATAGAAGTTACCACTGACTCATTGCATTTATGACTGCCTGTATAAATGAGACATTAATGCTAATCTAACATTTTTCATTATCACATCAATCTAATATTTATATTCAGAGAAGGGGTTTTGTGGATATTATAGTAAGTTAATAGTTGAATTCATAAGGTAATTGAAGCTAGACCATCATGGAAAACCTGAAAGCACTGGACATCCGTTTCATCCTAGCATGAGACTCCTCAGGAGTGTGTATCCACAATCCCACACCCGTGGATTTCAACTGTGTCTATTGTAGACCCAGTTACTCACAGAAGTGGACGGTGACTCAATATCGTGGATTGATTGGAGTTAGACATTAACACCATTGAATGCTAGTCGGCTTAGTGGTTTAGAGGTTAAGCGCTCGCATGCGGAACCGATAGGTCCTGGGTTAGAATCTCATGAGGTGGGATCGTGGGTTAGCACTACTGAGGAGTCACACACTAAGACGAAACTGTTGTCCAGTGGTTCCAAGTTTTTCATAGTGGTCTAGTTTCAATCGACTCGTAAATTCAATCATTAAATTAATGTATTAATTGATTCAAATATTTGCTAATGACATATTCATGTTTATAGTAAGATAGTCATGCACACATAAATTCGAAATCATTAATTCTACTCTATGGAGCCTATATTTACAAAGAAAGAAAGAAAGAAAGAAAAACACACACATTGAAAGTGAAGGTTTAGTAATTATGGTATATTTGTAAATTAAACACCTTAATATTATTGATAATATCGGTTATAGTCAATATGAAGTAAGGCGGTAATCTATCGGTATTCATTCATGATATCAATTATTTAACATATTCAAAGTATTGTATGTTTAATACCGAATATCATAACAGATTTAATATAAAGTTTTTCCATGAATAAGTTTTTCTTTTATATTTCTACTATGACATGTTTTCATTATTTTTTTTTAAGATTTGACAAATGAATTGACTTATTTTCCTTTTCGGGGAGGGAGGGAGGGGGGAATATTCTATACGATGGTGTTGAAGTAAAAATAAAAGAGATTGATTGGTGAACTAAAAAGTTGACATCAGTTTGTATTGATTTATAGGATTGAGAGAATTTAATATCAGAAGGGATGTTTGTGGATATTATAGTAATTTTAATTGTTGAGATCATGTGTCAATTGAAGTTAAACCATTATGGAAAACCTGGAAGCATTATATGGCTGTTTTGTCTTAGTGCGCATCCATGATCCTGCCTCATGAGATTCTAACTCAGGACCTATCAGTCTCATGTGCAAGCGCCTAACCACTAAATCACTAAGCCAAATGGCATCCAATAGTGTTAATATCTAAGTGCAACTAATCCACGATATTGTGCGACCAGTTGAACTCCATTGGTCACTGCTTCTCACTAGAACCTCAGGTAATACCTCTTGAATCCAGTCACTAGAGGGCATATGTTCAGAACTTCTAGGTTCCACATGGTAGTCTAGCTTCAAATGGCTCATGATCTCAACTATTGAGAATTTAATATGTTAATTGGGATAGATTTGCACTGTTAATATATAAACTGGCAACATCTATTATTGGTGTATGTTATTGAGCCATAGAATAACGTGAAACAAAACCTCACATATGATAAAGATGAGTCACTATTTAGGAAAACAAACACTTTATATACATTTTAAACCTAGAGTGATCTTGAGAGCTGATAGCACTGTGCAACAATGCCAGGATGTTTGAGATGCGTTTCTCTCCCTCTAACTGCACGTTGTTGCTTCAGAACTGGCCTGCGTCAACACCTGAACTAAAGATAGGGAGTGAAGTAGTCGAACGCGTTGACAACTTCACTTATCTTGGAAGTCTGATCAACCCTAATGGGTTGGTGTCTGAAGAAATATTAGCACAGATTCGAAAAACGCGTTTGGTTTTTGCCAACTTACGTCACCTATGGTGAAGGCGAGATATCCGTCTATCAATTTAGGGACGAGTATACTGCCCAGCAGTTCTTTCTGTTCTACTTCACGGCTGCGGAACGTGGCCTTTAAGCGTAGAAGACACGCGTAAGCTACTAGTATTTGACCACAGATGCTTTAGAAATATTGCTCGTATCTGCTGGGATCACCGGGTAAGTAATCGTGAGGTTAAACCCAAGGTACGAGGGAATGATGGTAATCCAGTCGATGGGGTTATGAATTTTCATCGACTGAGGTAGTTGGGTCACGTGTTACCTATCCCTGAACTCCAATTACCACGACACACAATGCTGACTAGTTTTGGGATGGTTGGAAGAAAGTTAGGGTTGGCCAAACCAAGACGTGGCATCAGTGCTTGAATTGACTAACTTCTAGTGTGATCCATGTTGGTAGATGCAGATTACTTGGTTGGGGTCTGTGTGATTTCATAACCAATGGTTGTAGACTGTGGGTGACATTGTGGAGAATGGATCACAATTGTGTAGGTGAACTAATTAGTATATTCTTTTGTTGAAAATAGGCTGCAATTAAAATCAATTCGATTTCGTAATCATGGCAGTCGTCTTAGTGACCAATCTAAATGAAGCGGGAATTATTGTATCCATCATCTTTATAAGCAAAAGAGGTCAGTTTCTTTCTTTCTGTGTTCTTTTCCCCCGCTTTTTCTTTTGTGTAGCTACATAATTTAATGGTTCACTGTATTAAAATGCCGCAATTAATGTAAACATTCTAAATATTGGCGCAAATTTTCTTTGATTCAGCTACTAATACTACTACTACTCAAGTCAATATATTTCTTCGAGCAAACTCACTTATCTTATGTCATAAAATGTTAATCCGTTTTGTTCTGAGTATTATTTCTTTTTAGATCTCGAAAGTCGAAATTAGCTTTACTTTTTTTAAAGTTAAAATATATCAGACAAATTTAAAGTTTTCGCCTTGAATTGTATTAATGTGACAAAACAAAACTTGTTCAATTATCAATGTCATCTATCATGGTTCTTGTTTTTAAATAGAACGAAATAAGTGATAGATAACAGGATGACAAAAACTTTGAAAAATTAAATTAAAAATAAACAAACAAAAATTAAGTTTCGGGTCAATTCAAACATTCAGTCACTTCTTTCTATATCAATACATTATGATTGTCCACTTATATTATTTATTTATTTAGTTATTTGGACATAAAAATATTGGCACAAAGAGGCACCGAATATATATGCACCACATAAATCATCCGGTTTGTGGGTGGGTTATGATACTACCCGGGTGCCCAAATCGAAGCAGGTGATTTTCTTAGTGCGCCACACCCGGAGCATTCAACCTAAAGGTCTGGTTCACAAGGCAATTGAGCAACGTTGAGAAATGCAGTCCCATGATAGCCAGTGATCAACAATAGATTCATACGCCATTTGTTCCCTCAGGATTCTGGAGCCCATGTACACCATTAGTTTGAAATCAAGGTTTTCCAACTTCTCTAGGTGAATTTTCTATGTCCACCAACCCGGTTAAAGCACCGGACAGTCATTTTTCGTTCTCTCAATTTCGTAAACAACGCCCCTGCCACGGGAGTGCAGTGAGTAGGACTTCCCTGGAAGTGGCTGTATATTAAATATAATTTACAAAGTTTGACATGATTATCATACTGTTTGGTATTTAATTTTATTTAAGATAAACAGAGAAGGAATGAATTTTAAAAAACAGTTAATTATTATCGGATTGGGGGTATTTTGTGGATATTGTAGTAATTTTTAATAATTGAATTCATAAGTCGATTAAAGCTAGACCACCATAGAATACCTAAAACAACTGGATATTCGTTTCGACCTAGTATGGGACTCCTTAGGAGTGTGTATCCACAATCACACACGCGTGGATTTCAACGCTATCTATTATGGTGAAAGTTACTTACTGAAGACAGAGGTGGACGGTCGCACAATATCGTCGATTAGTTGGACATTAACACTATTGGATGCCAGTCGGCTCAGTGGTCTAGAGGTTAAGCAATCGCCCGCGAGATCGAAGGTCCTGAGTTAGAATTAAGTGTATGGTATCGTGGATGCACACTGTTGAGAAGCCTTATACTAGAACGAAACGACCTTCCAATGCTTCCAGGTTTTCCTTGGTGGCCTAGCTTTAATCGACTCATGAATTCAACTATTGAAAATAATACTTAATTAACTGATTAATTAATTGATGAATTGAATAAATATATGTATTAATCATTGGAATTGACAGTTTTGTTTTAATTTTAAATATTTAGAGTAAACAAAATAAATAAACGAATAGAAATAGACCTACGGAACAATGATATTCTAGATAGAATTATTTGAACTATCTATATTTTTCTCTTTTTACTTAATCGTTATCAATATAAGTCAGTTGAAGAATGTAAAACAAGAAGGGGATAGAAACAAAAGAAGAAAGACAGCGAGTGACAGAGGGAGAGAGAGAGGGAGTAAGAGTATGAAACAAAACTAGAAAAATCAAATGAAATTCAATTATATTGATCTTTGTTGCAGTTGTACAAATATATACAACTATAATGTCAGAAATAACAATCTTTCTAACAACAGAAGATTGTTTACATATAACATATGAGAACAATAGGGGAAAAAATGAGTTAAAATATTTGAAATTAGATTGATGATATAGTTGAATTCTGATGATTTCTTTGCTAATGCCTATGTTGAATTTTGGTTGAAGCTGGTAAATAAGAATCATTGAGTACTAATTCAGTGATCTGAAGATTATGGAGAAGATTTGTAGTTCAGGTGGATGATTTTGATGGAGTTTTGTTCTCTGAGCTGGATGGTTTAGTCGTGAAGCGTTCATCATTCTTCTGAACAACATAATCAGCACAAATTTCAGGTACAAGTGAAGTGTTTTAATCTCTCCGCATGTGGTTCAAAGTCTGTCCTGTACAACCAAAACAAAGAAGTAAACAATGACAGGTCTAAGGTCAAAAAGAACCAACCAACATCGTGGTGTACAGGACAAGCTGTGAACCACATATGGAGAAATTCGAGCATTTCACTTCTACCTGAAGTTTGTGCTGATGATGTCCTTCAGAAGAACGATGAAAGCTTCACGACTAAACCATCCAGCTCATAGAACAAAACTCCAGCAAGATCTGAAGCCTAATTACTCTCCGTGATCGTTGATGGGATCGTGGCTGCATACAGACGATGAGTAAGATTACCAGGGAGAGACAGCTACGCAGTACACTTTTTGTTCTTTGGTTTTCAATGATTTTCTAATCAAAGTCAATCCGTGATATCAAACCACAAAATTATTTTCAGAAGGGGTTTGTGGAGATTTTAGAAATTTTCACAGATTGAAATCATGAGTCAGTTGAAGCTAGACCACCATTGAAAACCTGGAAGCACTGGACGGCCGTTTCGTCCTAGTATGGGACTCCTCAGCAGTGCTCATCCACGATCCCGCACCACGCGGGGCTCGAACCCAGGACCTACTGGCTTCGCGCGCGAGCACTTAACCATTGGACCACTGAACCAACATCCAACGGTGTTAGTGTCTAACTTCAACCAATCCACGAAGTGCTTCCAGGTTTTCAATGGTGGTCTAGCATCAACTGACTCATGATTTCAATCTGCACAAAATTATTTATTTATATTTTAATAGGTGGTTTAAAGAGATTTGTTTTTGTCATGAATAGAATTCAACTAGAGAATCCTTGATAAATTGATCGTTGAAACATTGGAATGAGAAATTCATCATTCTCAATCAATAAAGTAGGTTAGATGATTGATTTAATTCAATTTTCCAAGCCATTTTATGCAATATCAACAAAGTAAAAAGTATAATAGATGCTATACAAATAAGGATGACTAAAGATTGTACTTTATAATTAATTGAATCAAGTTGTAAATTCGATCTGTAGAGTCTAGATTTAATGGTTTAACTTTTTTGAGGAAACGTAATTCTTTTATGTTTAACCTCCTGTGGAGTTAAAACTGGACATTCATTCCAATATTGATATTAATGAGTAGTGATGTAATCTATCTTCAGTATTTACTGATACATTCAACAATTTTGCTTTGTGACATAAGAATGTATTTTTTCATGTTCGTTGTTTAAAAATGTTTGAACTTGCATCGTTCAATTTCCCAGAATAATAGTCACCTTATTACCTGGTCAGTAGAATTCGATCTACGTTAAGGACTCGATGAACATGATATTGGTCGCTGCTAACTGACCAGTCTGTGTAAATATCTTAGCAACAAGGGAGCTCAATAGTTCTGGGAATAGTATGTGCTAAAGTGTCAGATTATGAAGCTGGCTTACACTGACTTGAATCTACCAGGGAGATTATTCTCTGGAAATTGCAGATACTCGTTATTAACGAAGGATGGCTAGAAAGAAACCTAGGACCATGCTTACCTGCTAACTATCTTCAATCCTATAGTATCAAAGAGTTAATAGTACAACAGGTCGTTATATAGTTCACCTTATAACTGACAGTGTTTTTGAATACCCTAAGACAAGAAGTAAAACACAGATGAAAATTCGTTGAGAGGGGGAGGAGGAGTTAGTACCTTAGATAATGCATGCAAAATAAAAAAAGAAAACTCACCATTACTGCTGATTTTATTCATTGTCATACTTGTATGTTATATCATCATCAATGATGAGTGTTTCACCTCGAACATGGTTGAGATTCAACACTCAAGAATTCTAACTAGGTCTTCGAGAATGTTTTTCGAAGTCAGCCACTAATCTAGTAACTAACGTACTATTATTATTATTATTATTATTATTATTATTATTATTATTATTATTATTATTATTATTATTATTAGTAGTAGTAGTAGTAGTAGTAGTAGTAGTAGTAGTAGTAGTAGTAGTAGTAGTAGTAGTAGTAGTAGTAGTAGTAGTAGTAGTAGTAGTAGTAGTAGTAGTAGTAGTAGTAGTAGTAGTAGTAGTAGTAGTAGTAGTAGTAGTAGTAGTAGTAGTAGTAGTAGTAGTAGTAGTAGTAGTAGTAGTAGTAGTAGTAGTAGTAGTAGTAGTAGTAGTAGTAGTAGTAGTAGTAGTAGTAGTAGTAGTAGTAGTAGTAGTAGTAGTAGTAGTAGTAGTAGTAGTAGTAGTAGTAGTAGTAGTAGTAGTAGTAGTAGTAGTAGTAGTAGTAGTAGTAGTAGTAGTAGTAGTAGTAGTAGTAGTAGTAGTAGTAGTAGTAGTAGTAGTAGTAGTAGTAGTAGTAGTAGTAGTAGTAGTAGTAGTAGTAGTAGTAGTAGTAGTAGTAGTAGTAGTAGTAGTAGTAGTAGTAGTAGTAGTAGTAGTAGTAGTAGTAGTAGTAGTAGTAGTAGTAGTAGTAGTAGTAGTAGTAGTAGTAGTAGTAGTAGTAGTAGTAGTAGTAGTAGTAGTAGTAGTAGTAGTAGTAGTAGTAGTAGTAGTAGTAGTAGTAGTAGTAGTAGTAGTAGTAGTAGTAGTAGTAGTAGTAGTAGTAGTAGTAGTAGTAGTAGTAGTAGTAGTAGTAGTAGTAGTAGTAGTAGTAGTAGTAGTAGTAGTAGTAGTAGTAGTAGTAGTAGTAGTAGTAGTAGTAGTAGTAGTAGTAGTAGTAGTAGTAGTAGTAGTAGTAGTAGTAGTAGTAGTAGTAGTAGTAGTAGTAGTAGTAGTAGTAGTAGTAGTAGTAGTAGTAGTAGTAGTAGTAGTAGTAGTAGTAGTAGTAGTAGTAGTAGTAGTAGTAGTAGTAGTAGTAGTAGTAGTAGTAGTAGTAGTAGTAGTAGTAGTAGTAGTAGTAGTAGTAGTAGTAGTAGTAGTAGTAGTAGTAGTAGTAGTAGTAGTAGTAGTAGTAGTAGTAGTAGTAGTAGTAGTAGTAGTAGTAGTAGTAGTAGTAGTAGTAGTAGTAGTAGTAGTAGTAGTAGTAGTAGTAGTAGTAGTAGTAGTAGTAGTAGTAGTAGTAGTAGTAGTAGTAGTAGTAGTAGTAGTAGTAGTAGTAGTAGTAGTAGTAGTAGTAGTAGTAGTAGTAGTAGTAGTAGTAGTAGTAGTAGTAGTAGTAGTAGTAGTAGTAGTAGTAGTAGTAGTAGTAGTAGTAGTAGTAGTAGTAGTAGTAGTAGTAGTAGTAGTAGTAGTAGTAGTAGTAGTAGTAGTAGTAGTAGTAGTAGTAGTAGTAGTAGTAGTAGTAGTAGTAGTAGTAGTAGTAGTAGTAGTAGTAGTAGTAGTAGTAGTAGTAGTAGTAGTAGTAGTAGTAGTAGTAGTAGTAGTAGTAGTAGTAGTAGTAGTAGTAGTAGTAGTAGTAGTAGTAGTAGTAGTAGTAGTAGTAGTAGTAGTAGTAGTAGTAGTAGTAGTAGTAGTAGTAGTAGTAGTAGTAGTAGTAGTAGTAGTAGTAGTAGTAGTAGTAGTAGTAGTAGTAGTAGTAGTAGTAGTAGTAGTAGTAGTAGTAGTAGTAGTAGTAGTAGTAGTAGTAGTAGTAGTAGTAGTAGTAGTAGTAGTAGTAGTAGTAGTAGTAGTAGTAGTAGTAGTAGTAGTAGTAGTAGTAGTAGTAGTAGTAGTAGTAGTAGTAGTAGTAGTAGTAGTAGTAGTAGTAGTAGTAGTAGTAGTAGTAGTAGTAGTAGTAGTAGTAGTAGTAGTAGTAGTAGTAGTAGTAGTAGTAGTAGTAGTAGTAGTAGTAGTAGTAGTAGTAGTAGTAGTAGTAGTAGTAGTAGTAGTAGTAGTAGTAGTAGTAGTTGTAGTAGTAGTAGTAGTAGTAGTAGTAGTAGTAGTAGTAGTAGTAGTAGTAGTAGTAGTAGTAGTAGTAGTAGTAGTAGTAGTAGTAGTAGTAGTAGTAGTAGTAGTAGTAGTAGTAGTAGTAGTAGTAGTAGTAGTAGTAGTAGTACTGATGGGCGTAATATCTTGTAAATGTGTCATTGTTAACTCTTACTTATAAACGAATAAACAACGGTATTGAATATTTAAGGGTGTAACTATAATTTCACCTTGGTTTTATATATTTTAAAATAAAATCACATATGGTTACTACAATCTATTAGAATAGTGTAATTGTTCAATTTGACAGTAATGTTATTATAATTATTTCACTTCAAAACGAATACATATATGGTTGGAAATAGTTAGAATAGTAGATATACAACTATTGACAATATCAATAAGAAATTAAAAACACACATTATTGGAATATACATGAACAACTAAAGCCTAGATTAGTCTAGATATGTTATTGTCTAATCTTTACAAGTAATCTGTTTCATAATCGGCTACTATATAAGGCTGATTCCAAATAATTAAATTACTATATATATTTATTTGTTTTTATGTGGAAATTCGATAGGAATGGACATATAAAATGTTCACTGTTCACCTTGTCCGGGATGAAGTTTAGAATTTTTAGGTGTCGATATGAGAACATTAGTATATGACAATTAGGCAAAACACCGTTGAATGCCGGTCGGCTCAGTGGTCTAGAGGTTAAGTATTCGCGCATGGAACTGATAGGTTCTGGGTGTGACTCTCGAGGGGCGGGTTTGTGGATGTACATTGCTGAAAAGTCTCATACTAGGATAAAACAGCTGTCCAGTACTTCCATGTTTTCCATGGTGGTCTGGCTTCAATTGACTCATGAATTCAACTATAAAATTACTAAAATCTCCACAGAACTCTTTTTGATAATTAAGTATAATTTCAGAGACCAATCATTTTTCAAGTTTAGCTACTTCTAAGATATAGTATCAAGCATTAAACAGTTCAGTTGGTAGGCGATTTGTTCATGCCTACAGATTAATTAGCCCAAACTGGTTATATCTTTCTGCTTGAACGTTTAGCTACTTATCTGACTTAGCTTGTTCATGAAAAAGTAAGTAAGCAAGTATTAGGTAGGAAGCAATGCTTGAATTTTGGATTACACCAATAATTGATGTTAATTAGACAATTATTAGAAACGAAGAAACACGGAAGCTTTTCAGTCTTAGTATGGGACTTCTCCTCTTTACACTTACACAACCCTCTCAGGTATTGAATTCAGGAACGGCAGAGCTCATGGATCCAATTTAAAGTTTACAATGTCTGTAAAAAAATAATTTTTTCAATCAAACTGATAGAGCTCAACTTGTAACTGTTACTTCCTTTACAAGAACTTATTGGGTTTAATTCATGGAATTGTAGGTATCCGATTCGGAAAACAATGGTTTTTAAATATTTTAATCAACTTACTACAGAAATAAACGGAGAAGAATGCGATGTTAGTTTGGAGGAGCTTTTTAGTTGAACGTAAGAAAAGATAGATGAACATAATTGGTATTTGCTGATCATCTTGAGACGGAGAAGGATCTCATACAGTGTAAGTAGGGATAATGATTATGTCGCTTGAATGAGAGCTTTCAGTCCATAGCATTCGTTAAAATAACAAGGTCAGTATTAATGTCGAGTTTGAATAAATAAGGAACAAAAATTATGGCAGAAATGCATGAATTTGTTTATTTCATGGATTCTTTTCAGATGTTTACAACCTGTAAACAATAGTATTAATCAATGAAAATGAAATAAGTAAACGTATTGTATGTCAGAAAACACTTGAGTATAACACGTTTATATAGAGCAATAACACTTCCAAGTTAACTATATTTTTAGTGCTGATACTGTTTTGGAAGAGAAGTCAGTTGGTAACGATCAAATGCATAAATAATACCACTTTACATTGAATATTTCATTTGTAAATTTCCATCATTTGTCCTTCACATTCTGTATGTTTCCTTCAGTTCACGATTCTTCCCTATTTTGCCTTCCATTCTCTTCAACTCGATCTTCTTAATCTTCTACTGTCCGGTTTTCCACTTCCGATTAGTGTTACATACTACTTATGTCAACAGGCATAATTAGCAGACAGAATACTATAGGAATTTTAAACATTCAGCTGAAATTTGAAAGTAAGGATCTTAAACCTAATTTGCGATGATGACTGCCAATATTGTTAACTTTATATTATTGAAGTAACTTGATTATAATTTCTAAATTCTGTTAAAGTTTAACAAATATTACATTTTCAGAATGGGGTTGTGGAGAGATTATAGTGTTTTCATAGTTTACAAATCATGAATTGATTATCGTTAAGCCCCATTAAAAACCTGAAAGCTCTGGAATCCAATTCATTCAGGAATTAGACTTTTCAGAGTGGGCATCCACGACCTGACATCGTGGAATCTAACCTAGGACTTTTGATCTCTTGCACGAATGTTTAATCTCCAAACCACAGAGCCTATATCAAACAGTGTTTAACTCCAATCAAATATTGCATTGTACAGATGAATGCATTAAAAATATTTAACTATTTAAAACGATTACAGTTAAATTGACAAGCTTAGTGCACTAGATGTTTAAGACATCAACATTTTAGTCGACTTATATATTCTCATAATATTCAACGATTCAAACCTAAATAGAAATAGAAAATCAGTTTTACTTATAAAATTATTTCACACATATAAATCAAAACGTAGAGATGGATGATGACTCGTAGTGGAATCTAGGATATGAGTTTCGTCCCATTCGGGACTCATCAGATCGATATATCTGTATGTCAGAGTTGATGGTCACTCCAAAACTCGAACACAACACCTTTCACGGAAAACGCCACTTAGCTACTAAATCCATGTTACAAATAACCGTTGAATTATATAAGTTTTTTTAGAAACATTCTCAAGTTGTCAGTAATTTCAGTACCTTGTCAATTAGACTAAAAAATAGCATAATGAATGAATTTCTAGATTTTTCCACGTTCTAGAGAATTTTGATTGAGATCATGAACAGATTGATGTTAGACCACCAATGAAAACCTGGAAGCACTGGACGGCCGTTTCGTTCTATTGTGGGACTCCTCAGCAGTGCGCATCCACGATCCCGCTAGCGGGATTCAAACCCAGAGCCTCCGGTCTCGTGCGCGAACGCTTAACCTACTGGATCACTGAGCCGGCATCCAATGGTAATACTGTCTAACATCAACCAATCCACGAAATTTCGCAACCATCTTCTATTGTACTGAGGTAGATACCTGTCTACCCGACACGGATTAGCTCCACTGGTCATAGCTTCTCACTAGAACTCCGAGAATTCCCTCACGAAGCTAATCACATGTTAATTACTAGTATAGGGTTTGTGGAGATTGTTAAGTTTTTGATTGAGATCATGAACCGAATTATTCGAACATTAGCGAAGGTTCTTTAATACAAATCGTAAGCTAATCATGAATTTGTTCAGTATCGAAAAAAATCTTTTCTCATACGAACTATGTATTATACTTCCATGAATATCAGTAGGTAAGAAGCTCTCCATCTCATTCTTTGTTACATTAAAAAACAATATCAGAACAACAACAGCAAAAACAACAAAGAAAAACAACAACAATAAAGTAAAGAAAAACAAGCAAATTTCATTATTGACTCACGCGAAAACACATCATGTGAAGGATTGAGATAATGAACATTGAACTTAAAAAATAAAAATAAAAATAATTGAATATTGAAAAAAAAAGAAGATTCAAAACGGAAATTACCATACTTCTTATTGAATTCTTCTTTTCATTTGTTTGTTTGTTTTAAGCATACACACCTATACAAAACTACATACTTATCATTTATTAACACAAATAGAAAGGTGATAATTATGAGAATCATTATTCGACATGAGCATATGTCTTAAACAATAAAATAAACATGGTCTATTGAAGGTGGTTCTATAGAGGGGGAATAAAAAAGGATGCTTTTTGTTGTTATTATTGTTGTTGTTGTTTTCTTCTCATAAGTGTGCAAGATAAAACAAAAATCAATTAACTAATTAGTTACATTTAAACACTATGAAATTGAACATTGTTTACATGCTTTTGCTTATCTAATTTGAAAAAAAACATCTTTCTTTCCATAACTTTATTATCACCATTAATTGGTAGGAATGAGTTTTTGTTCTACTAACAATGTTAAATCTTTATCATGTCTAAATTATCTAAAAATAACAAAATAAAGTATGCAGGTACCAATTTTGATTGATGATAAATAATTTATCAACAAGGCCCCAAATGCCCCATGTACGGTCGAAGTTGGGGAGAATCAGTTCTCTTTTTTGAATTGCTCTCATATGGCCACGTGCATACAACCACTGAGAGGGAAGTCCTATTCACTTCCTTCTCCCGTAGCATTACTGTTGTTCACGAAATTGAGAGGATGAAAAGCGAATTTCTGGCACTTTAGTAAAATTGGTCGACCCTGATTCCAAGCCGACGGTGCACATGGGATACAGGATCCTGAAGGAACAAATGGCGTATGAACCTATTGTTGATCAGTGGCTACCATGAGACTACATCTCCTTACGTTGCTTCATTGCCTTGTGGATCAGACCTTTAGGTCGAGTGATCCGGGTGTGGCCCCTTAATAAAACCACCTACTTCGGTTCGGGCACCTGGGCAGTATCACAGCCCACATACAAATCAAGTGGCTTGTGTGGTGCATATGTATTCGGTGCTCCTTTATACCAATATTTATATGTTCAAATAAATAAATTCATCAGCAAGGTGTAACTGCAATCTTGGAGGGAATTAATTCTTTCTCATGAAATCGATCCCATGTCAATTAGCTTCACAAACAGAGAGGTTACCATTGAGTTGTTCGGGTCACAAATGATCTCTTCTAGGACGATGTCTACGTCTAGGGTTTTCTGTAGACTACTTCAAAGCATCTTACATTTCTATATCGTGCACTCAATGACTGATCACTTAGACTAATGGTCAAATTGAAATTTGATCGATGGAATTCGTTATCTTCTAAGAAGGACTAGATATATATGACATTGGTCACTACTTAGTGATCAATCAATCGTAAAGAATTTTTAATATTTTATACGCGAAAAACTCAGTATGTGCATTTCATCATCCCTAAGGGACTATTGATCCTCTCATGACTGAAGACAAACTTACTTATGAGCTACCGGACTGCATGTGATATTAGTACAGACCTTCCGGAACATTAGATTCAACTAGATTTTAAATGAACGCACAAGATTCATTAGAATGATTTTGAAAAATGATGTTTGAACAGATCCTCTCTTCTTCAGTTACTCAAATACGTTCTCTGTGCTAAATACGAACAAATTGTAACTGTTGAAAATATTGAGATCTATGCTTATGGCACAAATATATCAACAGAGACTGATCAAACGCAATTATGAATACAAAAAAAGGCAATTTACAAATCTTTACATTCAGTAACAAATATCATACTTTCAGAACGAATTCCTTAGTACCTAATGAATGAATCTCTGGTATTTGAAGAGATCTATTTGGTTTAGATGGTTGTTGGAGGTAGTCAACAGGAAACCCTGGACCCTCAAGATTACAGGTACACCTTGCTGACGAGTGCCAAGTAGCACGAAAAAGATCCAGGGTTTCCTGTTGACTACCTCCAACCACCATCTAAATCTCGATACATAGTGCCCGCAGTGTCGAGTCACCTAGACTGGTGGCCACATTGCAACATGATCGATAGCATTCGATCTGCACTAATAAGGACTAGACAAGCATGACATTGATCACCACCCAGTGATCAATCAATTGTGAGATCTATTTGGGTTTTAATGAGATTATCAACATTAAGATGAGAATAGGGTAAAAATCACTTCATTGTCAGTTTTCATCCAAATTATAAATAATCTATCTAATTAAATGATATAAATTAAACTCGATGTTGAAATTCTTCATTATGAAGTACATTAGACCCCCTAGTTACATGTTTCTATTTATCTTCTATTTTCTTAATAGAACTACATACATTTACATAGTTGGATAAAATAATGTAAATTTTTTGTTTGTTTTTGAAGTATTTCAAATGTTTACAAGCTTGTTGTCATTATATTTTATTATTATCATGATTTATCATTACAATTTACATTTATTTTGATTTTCTCAAACGAATCTCCCTTTGATTATCTATAAAAGGGGGTGATGCAGGTGGTGGTGAGGGGTATTCGCTATTCCACAGCAACTTGATTCAATGAAACAAAACGATAATAATAACAGTGACAACAGCATCAACAACAACAACTGTATGACTCGCATGAATCATTAAAACAAAAACAAGAACAGATGTTCAAATTTAATATTCAATTTCTTATAGTGATTTAAACAATTTATTCTTTTCTTTTTTTTCTTTTTCATGTTGTTTTAATATTTAAAATGATTCCTTTTTTCAAATTTTTGATTGTTGCCAACATCAACGTTATTATTATTATTTATTTTGTAAAATGAAATAAATTGAATAATAAGCAAAGATGGATAGTGGTTAGCAGTGGAATCCAGGACGCGCGTTTTGTCCTGTTCGGGGCTCGTCAGCTGGATGCACCTACATTTCAGAATTGATGTTCACTCTGGGACTCGAACTCAGTACCATTCGCTTCAAACGCCACCGCGTTATCCACTTAGCTACTGAGTCCTGATGGCCACTTGTTTGTCCAGTGGGGTGAAGTTTAATGCTTATAAATTAAGGCAATATCGAGGCATACGCAGAGTATGCACATATGCCAATAAGAGACTGATCGATTTCAGTCCTAAAACGTCAATGGGAAAATACAAGTAAAACAATACCAAGTGAATTAAATTGGATAATAGTTTTTGAGATGATGAAGAAGATTCGTAGCTGAGGTGGATGATTTTGATAGATTTTTTTCTCTGAACTAGATGGTTTGATCGTGGAGCTTTCATTGTTCTTCTGAACGACATTATCAGCACAAACTTCAGGTAGAATTACTGATGATATTGTTCAGAAGAACGATGAAATCTCCACGATCAAACCATCCAGCTCAGAAAATAAAACTTTATCAAAAACAATCGTCTTTAGTTGAGATAAAAAAAGGTTTGTTCAATGTTCAATTATTATTGTTACCATTAGTTGTTGTTTAGTGTTTCAGATCTACACATGAATAAGTAATGAAAAATACTTTAGTTATTGTATTGAAATAACTTATGATGATTTTGAAGATACTTTAGTCGTAAGTATTACTAATCAACTGTGGTATTTCATAGAATCATAGAACCTAGGAACACCGTTTCGTTTTAGGATGGGACTCCCCGGTAGAGCGTATCCATGACCCATCATCAGGTAATCGACTTCAGGATCTATGATCTCACTCATCAACGCTTAATTTCTAGACCAGTGAGCCAGGATTTCAGTGATGTACATGTCTAACTCTAATCGATTCATGATATTGGGCAACCGACAGCAATTGTCTGCTGTGATTAGCTTTTTCAGACACGACGAGGTTAAAAACCAATGGTCACAGATCCTCGTTAGAATTTCAGGAGATGACTTTTAGTATCAGTTCATCATTCGAACTATGAAAACTATATAATATCTACGAGTTTTCTGTTATTGAAAGCACCTCATTTAAGTTGAGATAATGTCGAATAACGTTGGGCTGTTATTAACTATCTCATATTATGACCTTGGAATTCAAAGTGCTTTTTAGGTGAATTTTCATCATATCTGACCAGTTCTTGTGAATTCTTGTCAAAATTGGACGTCTGGTTCGTTGTAAAGTGGGTCATTCTGATAGTACATTCTCATTCTAAACTAAAGACTGAATGTAGGAACTTCCAGTTCGTCTGTTACTGCACTACATATACTCCACAAAGTCAATCGAAATTTCTGTAGTTATCATCTCTCAAACTGGTCACTTTATCAGTGATTGTAATGTGTGAAGGTGAAAGTGTCAAAAGAAAACTCGAATTATTTACTAATATGTGACTTGTTTTCGTATTGTTGTTGTTGCTAACGATATTGTACCAACAAGTGTTTGATCCTTCTTAAAAATTTCTATTGAAATGAATTTTCATCTTGTTAATTGCTACTATTCCAAATGATAATATTCAATTAATGTTGTATTGGTTGTTTGAGTCTACTCATTGACATGTAGGACTGCAGTTGATTAGTTTGTTTTCGGGATATATGGATCCTGTGTAGATTGCTTCGATATTGTCTTAACTCACAAGGTTTATATGCAAAGATGGGTGGTCGCTAGAAGTGAAAACTAGGATGAGTGTTTCTTGTTAAAGATCTATGAGAAGATTCAAACAACCAATACAGAAATGAATTAGAACTTCACTCCATTACACAAGTTAGTGGCTATCTGAAATCAGTAACTTAGTGCACAATGTGATGACGTTTGAAGCGGATGGTACTGGGTTCGAGTCTTGTAGAGAAAAACAACTTTGTGATGCATTTACATCTTGATGACGAGTTTGAAATAGGACGAAACGTATGTTCTAGATTTTATCGCTATCCACCATCCATCTTTGCTGATAATAACCAACTTTTCATCATTACAAAAAGTACCTATTATCTGTAAAATAAATCATTTTGAGAGTTAAATGTTTACCGAATGATGTTGTTCCATGGGAATTATATTAAATCATCAAATGATGAGAATAGTAGAACTCATTATATTGTTTAAGTGATATCATGTTCACCGAAAAAAACATGATGATCCTGATTTCTATTTCATGTAATATTTACTCATGGTTAGTTTTAAACAAACACAGAAAATAACTATCCACTGTTTCCTAGTGTTCCATGGAATTTTCGATTGAGATCATGAAGAGATTGATGTTAGACCACCATTGAAAATTTGAAAGCACTGGACGGCTGTTTCAATCTGTTTTGGGACTCCTCAGCATCCACGATCCCGCTAGCGGGATTCGAACCCAGGGCCTTCAGTCTAGCGCGCGGACACTTAACCTACTGGACCACTGAACCGGCATTCAATGGTGTTAATGTCTAACCCCAATCAATCCTCGAAATTCTTCTTCATCTTCCATTGTACTGAGGTAGACACCGGTTTCTACCCGATACGGATTAGCTCCACTGGTCATGGCTTCTATGAAATTGTTTAACTGACCATAATTTGTAGTAAAAATTATTATTATTTTTTATAAAACTATAGATTTAAATAAATAATGATTTTATTATCAGAAGGGGATTTTATGAAGATTTGATTAATTTAATAGTTGGATTCATAAGTCAATTAAAGTTAGACCGACATAGAAAACCTGGAACCATTTGACGACTCTTTAGCAATGTACGATCAGTAATTTTTATAACCCTACACTGATAATTGTTATGTGCTCACTAGTGACTGACTTTAAGAGGTAATTCCTGGTGTCCTGATAAGAAGCCATGACTAGCGGATTTCAACCAGGTCTGTTGTGAGATAGTAACTCAGTGAAGACATTGATGAACGATTGCGCAATTTTGTGGATTAGTTGGAATAAGGCATTAACAACGTTGGATGCCAGTTACTCAGTGGTCTAGAGGTTAAGCGTTCGTGAGCGAGACATGTAGGTCCTGGGTTCGAGTTTCGCGTGTGGGATTGTGGATGCGTGCTACTGATGAGTCCTATACTAGGACGAAATGGCCATCCAGTGCTTCTAGGTATTCTATGGTGGCCTACTTTTAATTGACTCATGAATTCAACTATTAAATTATTTTTTTCATTAATACAGTAGAAACTGTAATGATATTGATATTAATTACAACAGCAACATTCAATAAAAGGTAAATAAACAGTAGAACTATTTACATTGATGAAGGTGAAGTTATTAATCAACTAAAAAGAGCTCATACATTGTATTAGTACATTGACACCTTATACAGGTGTGATATCAGTACTAGTATATTAATTGAATAAACAAAGGCAGATTATATACAATAAGCGATTGAGGGTAATGGAGAGAGTGAGAGTATGTGTGTGTGAGTGAGTGACCATGTTAACAGAAAGAATATGAATATCACCGGTAGAAATGACTATAGAAATAATAATAATAAAAACTATGATATATCATGTATAGTAGACATCAGTTTGTACACATTATATGTACATACAGAAAAGGACTGAATACAAAAAAAAACAACAATGTATATTAAGTTACTTTACATGTTAATTCAATTATATTGATAATTGTCTTTTGTTGTTGTTGGGGGTGGGGGTGGTAGTGGTGGTGTTGTTGTTGTATATTTGTACAATAAATGTATATTGAAAGGTACTTTATCAAATATGATTAATATTCTTTTTTAATTCTTTTAATGTAAGGTAATATATGAATACATGTACTAAAGAGAAACATTGTATAAATATACATACTATATTACTACCATGTAAATTCTAATCAAGTAGTAACTATAGTAATATATTACTTACTACTTACTTACGCCTGATACTCCTAATGGAGCATGAGCCACCGACCAGCATTCTCCAACCTACTCTGTCATGGGCGATATGAATATGAATTTGTAAGAGATTATGTTGTAACATTGTTCACATTCAGGATAGGATTCCATCTATTTGCGTTGACAACATAAAGCCTATATGATTGAAATGTGACTAGTAATGGATTCTAGTATTGATACAAAAATGAATTGAGTATGATCATTTGGAATACTAGTAATTAACAAGGTGAAAATTCATTTAAACAGCAATTTTTAAGAAGGATCAAATAATTGTTATGAAAGGTGGCACAATACTGTTGTCATCTACAACAACAACAATACGAAAATAAGTCACATATTAGTAAGTAATTTGAGTTTTCTTTTGACACTTTCACCTTCACACTTTACAATCACCGATAGTGACCAATTTGAGAGATGATAACTACAGAAATTTCGATTGACTTTGTGGAGTATGTGTAGTGCAGTAACAGACGAACTGGAATTTCCTAGATTCAATCTTTGATTTGGAATGAGAGTATACTACCTGAATGACTTGCACTACAACGAACCAGTCTAAATTACTTGAATGTTTTCATATATCCATATAAATATTACTGTATATATTTTAGTTAAACCTATTGGATATCCAGATGAAAACAATAGTTTTCTTGTTTACATACATTTTTAGTATATTAAAATAATATCATGTAATGTTAGGTATCATTACCAAGGTTTGACTTGGTAATTTCGAATGAAGTGAGCATTGGGTAGATTGTTATGAATAAATCTATATATATTTGCATTATCTCAATGAGTAGAAAAATTAGATTTTTCGACATTTCGTAACTCAGTCTAAGTCACTTCTTCAGAGAATAAATAAACAACTCAAAATTAATCCAAGTTTAAATTGTATAAAGGAATAACGCAAGAATATTATGTCCGATCAATCAAAAAACAGATCTGAACAAGTAAATCGTTTGTCATTTCGGTCAAGGTGATTTATAAGTGGCATGTATGTAAAATCGGTGTGTGTGTGTGTGTGTGCAAGAACAGGGATGAAAAGATGTAACATTTGTGATGCGAAAGGAGAGAGTTTAATTTGTATGTACGATGAAAGTGTGAAATGTGAATGATATCAGACATGGTAACTTGGACAGATAGTCCAGTTGGGATGTATAGTGACGCCATCTTTTCTATTGAGAGTAGTAGGATTAAGCATTATATGAAAAACTTTATTTTCTCTCCTTTCATTGTAGATGGAAAAACCGTTTTGTAATATTTTGATGTTATTTGAAATCGATTTAGTGGTTGTTGAAAATGGTGTGAACTGCTATTGCTGATTTTATTTGAAGTCTATTCAGCTCTACGGGATTATTAGGTGGTTTCTTTGTGTACTTGATATGTTCTTCGACTCGAGTGAAGATTTCACGAGATGACTCTCCAATATAGAAGGCATCACAATTGACATATCTTAATCTTCAGTAGAGGTTTTGTGAAGATTTTAGTAATTTCAATAGTTGAAATCATTAGTCAATTGAAGCTAGAAAACCATGGAAAACCTGGACTCACTAGACGACCGTTTCGTCCTAGCATGGGACTCCTCAGCAGTGTTCATCCACGATCCCGCACCGCGCGATATTCGAAGCCAGGACCTATCAGTCTCGCGCGCGGGTGCTTAACCACTAAACAAGTGATCCGACCGGCATCCAACGGTGTTAATGTCTAACTTCAACTAATCCACGAAATCGTGCCACCGTCCACCATAATCTTCAATAAGCTTATTCCTCACAACAGACCTGGTTGAACTCTACTGGTCACTGCTTCTCACTAGAACTCTAGAAAATACCTTTTGAAGTCAGTCACTAGTGTTCAGATGATTATTATCAGAAGGGGTTTTGTAGAGATTTTAGTAATTTGTTGACATAGTTCAAGCTTACACTGAGTCACAAAACATTAAAAAATTTGATTTTTTTTTCTACTCATTGGGATATTACAAATGTATTGTTTTTTATTTAGAACATGTTACTGGGTTTTTGCGCTTTATTCTTGGACATTTATACCTTTATAAACTAAATAAATAAAATTAGAAAGAAAAAAAACTGGACGACATTCGAATTTCTTCAATCAGAAACATCAACACCACCACCACCACCCACAACAACAACAACAACAACGAGGGAAAACATTCAGAAGGAAAACAAATGTTATTTGTTACTTGTTATTATGATTATATTTTACTAATGAAAGATAGGCAAAATGAAAACATTTTTCCTCTCTCTCTCTCTCTCTCTCCCTCTTTATAAAACGTGGCATTATTGTTTTAATTTTAATGTTCACATCTGGTTCTCATATGTCATGATTATCATTAAGGATTTAATCGACATTCAAATTGGTATATAAATTTATAATAAATGAGAAAATTCATTTTAATCTATTGAGTTTTAAATAATTTCTATGTAGATGATAATAAATATTTAGAAAAAATTTTCAGTATAGGGTTGTGAAGATTATTAAGTTTTTGATTGAGATCATGAACTGATTGATGTTAGATCACAATTGAAAACCTGGAAGTATTGGACGGTTGTCTCGTCCTATTGTGGGACTCTTCCATAGCAGTGAGTATTCACGATCCTGCTTTAGGAATTCAAACCTAGAACCTTCAGTATCGTTCGTGAATGTTTAACCTCTAGACCACTGAAATGACCGATGTCTAATGGTGTTAATGTCTAACCTCAACCAATCCATAAAATTGTGCGACCATCTTCTTTTGTATTGAGATAGATACCTGTCTCTACCCAACACCATTGGATGCCGGCTCGGTGGACTAGAGGCTAAGCGTTCGCATGCGAGACTGAAGGCCTTGGGTTAGAATTCCGCCAGGCAGGATCTTGGATGCGCACTACTGAGGAGTCCAAGAATAGGACAAAACAACCGACCAGTGCTTCCAAGTTTTCGATTGTTATCTAAAATCAATCTGTTCATGATCTCAATAAAAAATTTTATTCCACATTTTGAAGATTGAATACATATGAGATATATTTTAATTGTACAGTTATGAGAGTAAAAATCGTTTATAAGAGGGAGATATTGTTGAATCTCACTTTTTGTATTCATAAGTCAAGTGATGTTTTTCATTCATATTAAGATTTGACTAAAGTGGGAGGCCTGTTTGAATGATTAGGTCTACCTGCTTCAACCCTGTAGATATTTCAACAAGTAATCGAATTTTGTTTGTTTTGATACATCATTATGTTTGTTAATCGAACAACCTATTAAGGTGAGTTTATGAAAAACTTACAACTTTCCACTGTACAAGTTACAAAAAGAGTATGATCAGATATATCGTGGTTTCTGGCAATATGCAGCGAAAAGAATGTAAATTATTCAGATATCGATTCCTCGACTGCAAACTTCTAACTGACAACCAATCAATATTAATCATTAGAATCGACCAAGAAGTAAGAAACGGAAGTATATTGTTTGACTAACATGCAATTAAAAGCTAGGTAGCCCATTGGTAATCACAGTGACCTAGGTTATCTTTCAATTTCGGTCATGACATTCATTGACTAATCCTCGAATGTGAAGAAAATTTATGTATAAACTTGTGTGTTCAGTAAAAAATAGCTGTTTTTTGAAGAGTGAATATAATCTTCACTTGACATCATTCTTTATCTTCACCTTCTTCTTCTTCTCTGAGTCTTATTGATCTCAGTTTCCTCTAGTTTCATATGCAGTTTTCAAGGTCATCATAATCTATTCATTGTTTTTCTGTGTTTTCATGTAGTACTTCACAAGTGATATTAATTTATTCCTACTTTATGGCTGTGAAACATGGCCGGTAAGAGTAGAGGATATTCGTAGGTTACTAGTATTTGATCATAGGTGTCTTCGAAGTATTGCTCGTATATCCTGGGACCACCGAGTAAGTAACGCAGCTGTTAGGAAACGGGTACTAGGTAAGGATGGCAAATCAATTGATGAAGTAGTGAAACTTCATCAGTTGAGATGGCTGGGACACGTGTTACGTATGCCCAACCACCGACTACCTCGACGTGCTATATTCAGTGGTATAGGAGTAGGTTGGAAGAAAGCTAGGGGCGGCCAGACCAAAACATGGCACAAATCTATGAAGTCACTGACAAGTGGACTGAGTCATGTTGGTAGGTGTAGACTACCTGGTTGGGGACCGCGAGATGATAGCAACCGATGGTTAGAGACCCTGAATGACATGGCTCAAAATCGATTGCAATGGCGCAGGTGCATCCACTCTCTATGTTCTCCCAAATTCTAATTATCTGAATTCTTCATGCCCCTTTTTTTTCCTCTTTCCAAATTTATTTCACTGGATTATACTCGTTAAATAACATCTCCAAACCCTAATCCTCCCGATTACTGCTTATACTCTTGCTACCTCTACCACTACGGGATTTGAATCGACCACTGCATCTCTGTGCTAATGTGGTATGGCAACTCGAACTGATGTACGTACGTACTAAGTTCTACGTTGTTACTGACTGACTGACTGATATTAATTTATAATGAAAATAATATTGAAAATTATTTATCTCAGTAAATTGTGTACATATGAATGTATTGATAAACACCAGTAAATAATTCATTTGGTATTGTTTACTTGAATCTTTCCATTGAACAGTACTGGGTTAGGGTCGCGGAGTGGACATCAACTCTGAGATGCAGGTACATCCAGCTGACGAGTTCCAAATAAGATGAAACGCGCATCCTGGATTCTACTACTAGCCACTATCCATCTTTTCTTATAATTAGTAAATAATATTCAGATTATAATTTGCATGTATTGATGAACTTAAACTATAATAAATTTAAAGGATAGAAATAATAGCACACTACATATGCTTTAACTAAATAAACAAATATTTCAAGTCATGCAATATTTTAACTTTCTGTCTTAACAATAACAGTTTGTATTTAGAAAGAGAACCAGAGAGAGAGAGAGGGAGAGAGAGATGAGATGAACTTCTATTCTGGCAATTCATTTACACTATGGTTGATATAGTAACGGAACACTTTGGGTAAGTTGTAGTGTTTGGCTATTCTCTCATCTGTATATGTGTGTGTGTGTGAGAGAGAGAGAGAGAACGTGAGCGTGTACCTATATTTCATGTGCATTTTAAAAATCAGTGGAATTATCCAGTTTTATTTCAGGTGAAATGCTTGAATACAAATATAAACTACTCTATTTATTATCAGTATGATTATGGGTGGGTATTTCAATATTCTTTTTTAAAAAAAGGGTGGATAAATGTTTCGTTATTCTATTTTTTTAAGAAATTTCACTTTTCTTCTTCATATTCCATGATACCTATTTGTTGTTATTCTATTGTAAGATGTAATTCAAAATTATGTTACCTACTCATGTTGCCCCTCATAGGGGAGCATAGGCCACCCACCAGCACTCTCCATCTAACCCTGTCCTAGGCAATCCTTTCTAGTTGTTATTTATCCTTTTGATGTATGTTTCCAATTCCCGACGTAATATATTCTTTAGTCTTCCTCTTTTTCATTTCTCTTCATGATTACAGGTTAGCGCTTGCCTCGTGATGTAGTTTGGTGATTTCCGTATTGTATTTCCTATTCACTTCCGGTCTTTTCCTAATTTCCTCCTATATTAGGAGTTGTCTTTATAGATCAGTGAATTATAAATTATTGTAAATGAAATTTTGAAATAATGAAAAAAAGAAAATTTTAAGCTCAGATGAATGTTATTTTCGGTGTTGTTGAATCCTCTGATAACCTTGTTCAATCAACTACTTGACTAGAGTAGAGTTCAATCGAACAGGACGATTAATGAGAATACAAAAATAAATTAATATAACGAAACATATGAAGGCAATCAGTCGTAAGTCAGGTAATCTGAACGAACTGATTTTATGCCTATGAAATAGATACAAGAGTTCAATTTTACATGAAATAGATGTTGATAATGCTATCTGTCTAGGACAACAATTACAGTTCTTCACTTAAACTATCTAGCTCAAAGAACTCAATAATATAAAAAGAATTCAATGTTTATAAAAATATAAATAGCGTTAGTGAAGAAAGAACAGTATGAAGAATAAGGAAAATTATAAGACATGGTAGAGGAAGAGATTGTACTAAATTCCTTTAGGACACAATTCTGCTATTTCCAGATATATAGCTACTGTTTTAGGAATGTTAAGAAGACGACATATAACTGCCTATGTCAGCCTTCTAATTACCTTGTAAATGACTTTGAACTCAGAGTTCGCTTTGATTAAGTGATATGTGTTCACAAGGTGTTCGATTATTAAGCTTTTTATCGAGTCGCTCCGGCCATTTTTTAGCCGAACTGGGTAACATTCTTGAATTTTTTGGATAAAGTACACATCTAATGACCTATACACCTAGATCCACGTAAACAGGTAAATTGATAAATAAGCATAGAGTTGGTGAGATGAGATCACTTATCCTTAAGATAACTGATGAACATTGATTGGCTGGAGAACAATATTCGCAAGGTTGTTGTGAAGAAAGTTCTTTTTAGAGAATCGGAAATTCTCCTCTTTAGGATATCTGTAACTTTATCACCCTTGAAATCGATGTTCATGTACAGTGTTTTCTTTTTTACCAAGGTTATCTGTTCTTTCAGCGGTTTAAACTTTATATTCTTGACAAACATTTTCTTCGAGAGGCTCAGTTCATTATCTACAAGTTCTTCATATTCACATAGCGAGTGATATGATTAACTTTCGCTCTCGACCAATAGGAACTCATCCGTGGAAACTTGATATGTGACCATCCCACAAGGATTTTCCGTAGACAGATCTTCTTAGAGTTCCGTCGAGTTTCCTTATCATTTCGACATCAAGAAAGTGAATACTTTGTTCGTTTTCAACTTCAAGTGTGAAATGTATTGCTGGATGACGGTTATTAAATGTGTTTAGAAGTTAATTCAAATTATATTCGTTGTCACAAATAATTAAAATATCATCGACGAACCTTTTTTACTAGTGGAAGTTGTCAATAGTCGTTTTAGATTGGTTTTTTTCTAGAGTGGCCATGAAGCAATCAAATAGTAATGAACCAAGAGGAAATCTCATTTCTATGCCAGCCTTGTGCCTATGAATTACGTTGTTGAATACAATTTGTACCGGACAGCCTTCCAGATTTTCCATGGTGGTCTAGCTTCAATTGACTGATGATCTTAACTATTGAAAATAAACAATATGAATTTATGAATAGATGAATAAATCAATTGAGACAATCTGATTAATCAATTATAAATGAAAACCGTACAATTGGAGATTAATTTATTAATTTTAGGGAAATAACACAGTTACTTATATCTAAACTTCTAAAGTAATATTCAGTATGAGTTGTTATAAGTTGAAGAAAGATTAAAAATCAAGATCTATATCCTATTCTGAGATTTGCTGCCAGTGTTCATATATAATTTCATACAAAATCTAAACCAGTGGGTTGTATTTTCAACATTGGTCAGTATCCGATACAACGCTGTAATTATTCGTTAATATCATTGTTGTCCTCTGTGAGTGTCACAAATCAGTTACTGACTCATTTTAATATCATTGATTCAAAAAATTTATGATGTCTTACAAATCACCGTGAAACTTACATATCTCGGATTCAGTCGTTGATAGGGTCATGGATACACTCTTCTGAGGAGTTGTATACTAGGGTGAAACAATTTTCCTGTTATACTTAGTTCTTAATAGTTGTCTAACTTAAGTTCAACTGTAGTGCAGACTTCTCACTAAGACTTCGGCAAGTTCATCTCGAAGCTAATTATTTATCAACAAAGGATTATTACTTAGAAGGCTTTAGTTTTTATAGATATGCTGAGTCTCAAATTCATTAAATGTACAACTAAAACCCGGGACATTATATGTTAATAAGTGGTACTGTCAGTTCATTTTCATCTTATCTACTTTGTTCTATATTTTATATGTACATGTTTTGTTTTACTGAATAGAATCATATTAATTTTTTCCTTATCTACTTGTTCTATCCTTTGTTATATGTTTATTTACGATGCGTTACGTCAATAATCTTATTCTCGTGATTAATTCTCATTCATTTACACATTTCTTAGAAGTTCGGACAATCGATCGAATAATGACAAATATTCAATATCTCTAAGCTTCGAAAATACTGATGATCTTATGCAGAGTTTTTAAAGAAACTAAATTGATCTTAGAAATTGATCAAAATTGGACATATATGTATCATTGGATGCTAGTCGAACGGTTTAATCATTAAGTGTTAGCCACAAGACCTGAAGTTCATGGGTTCGATCTCAATATTATCAATATGGGGATTTCTAGAGATTGTAGTGATTTTAATAGTCGAATTCATGAGTCGGTCTAAGATAGACTTCTATTAAAAAACTGAAAGGATTGGAAAGCCATCTCACCCTAGCATATGACTGGTCAACAGTGCACATCCAAGAACCTGTACATTGGACTCAAACCCAGTGCCTTTGGTTTCGCGCTCGAATGCTTAACTTGTAGACTACTGATCTGGTGTCTGGTGGTGTTTTTTATTTATTTATTTAATCACTTAAATATTGGTACAAGTAGGCACCAAATAGATAGGCGCCACATAAATCATTTGATTTGTGTGTGGGTTGTAATACTGCCTGGGTGCCCGAACCGAAGCAAGTGGTTTTCTTAGGAATCTACACCCGAAACATTCGACCTAAAGGTCTGATCCACAAGGCAGTGGAGCGACGTTAGGAAATGAAGTCCCATGGTAGCCGGTGACCAACAATGGTTTATGTGCCATTTGTTCCTTCGGGATCCTGTATCCCATGTGCACCATTGGTTTGAAACCAGGGTTTTCCAATTCCCCTAGGAGGACTCTCCATATCCAACGATTCGGTTAAAGTACCGGATAGCCGCCTTTCATTCTCTCATTTTTGTAAGCAACACTAATGCTGCGAGAATGGAGTGAGTAGGACTTCCCTGACAGTGGTTGTATGCGTGTGGTCATGTGAGAGCATTTCGAAAAGGAGAGCTAACTCTTTCAACTCTCGGCCGTACCAGGGCATTTGAGGGTGGGGGTGTTCCTAGTGCTTGTAGGTTTTCAATGGTGGTCTAGCTTAGATTGACTTATGAATCCAAACATTAAAACTACTACAATCTCTACACTTAAATCTGAAAGAAACCATTACGTCTGTTGAATTCACTGTGAGAAGTAGCCAATTTTTGCTCGACTTGTAACATAATAACTTTTTTTATTTCGATGAGTCATATTCCACCTTAAAGACCACATGTGTTTATTTGTATCGGTTTACGGAACAAATATCTTTTTCTATAACCTAAAATTTTATACTTAGATACATGTATAAGTGTTGCAATGTCTAGTCATGTATCAATTTACTAAGAAAAAAAATAAGTAGCTTATACATCGCTAAAATTAATCCGGTTGTTTTCTGATAATATAAACATTTCTCTATCCTGAACTATTCTACTGTGGGGCCTTTCATTTTGTCGTCATTTAGATCGGACGATATTTGTTGATGGGCCCGAAATCTGACTCCTATTTGATCATAGGAATGATCGCTGTCGAAATGTATATATCACCTATCCTCGTATATAATCATCGACTTAAATTGCGTTAGTCAATAACGGAATTAGATAAGTCAAATAACAAGAATGGACTTTTGAATACATTTTTTGTATAATCGTTGATCCAGACCAACGAACTGAGAAACGATGCGAAGAGAAGAAATCGAAGCAAAAATGACCCGCGATGGAAAAGGCGTGTGAACCAACTCCATTTAGTCAAGCGTTAATCAATATTTATAGTCACACAAAAATAAGTTACTGACATGTGATGAATAGGATAAGAAGTGTACACACATAATACGGTCATATGAAAACAGTCAAGATTGATAAGCGAATAATTAACGATGTCAAGATATGACTCAACTAGGACGGATGGAATGGGCTGTCCGAAAGTTAGAATAAGGTATATGGCTTAACATAATAACCGACGCTACACTACTCATTGTAGTTTACGTCATTCTAACTAGATTCTAACTAGATAACCAATAAATTGTAGGAAGTACTGAACAGTCGTTTTATAATAGTATGGAACTGTTCAAGAATGATTACCTATGAGTCTACCAAAGATCAAACTATCAACACTTTGTTTTTGTAACGAATGTCTAAACTCGAGAGAAATGAGTTTAGATTCAGTGGTGTTCAAACTTTTTAATTTCATACGATTCAAGAAATTAAGAGACCATTAATAATTAGCATTAGCATTTGATTTGTGTTTAAATCTTCTCACTGAAGCTTAGAACTTCAATTGTGCAATATCTTTTGGCATATGCGCAGATTGCAGTGGAGTCTAGGTACATCCAACTAACGACTGTTGGATAAGATGAAACGCGAGTCCTGGATTCCACTGTTAGTCACCATTGATCTTGGCCTTTAATGTTTTCGAAGATTTTTCAAACAATAATTTGCACACTAACTGTTAAGAATTACTGATAGTCACAAATTAGAACAATGTATCTTCTTCGACGTTAGGCATTTAAAAAAAGTTATCAGATAAACAAAAGTAAGGTTTTCGTTAGGACTTATCCAAAACAAGTCTGTCTGATCTCCAAGAATTCGAACCGGTGTTATCTTATGAAGACATAGTGATTAGATTTGCACTATATATCTGAATCAGCTAGTTCATGTTTTAAACTACAACTTTCATTGAATTTGTTGATATCTAGTTCTCAAGCTCAAGATATTTCCCCTCCATGAGTTATCTAGAGATCGAATCATAAAATCATAAGTCTTATCTTTGAAATACTGTATCATATTACAGAGGCTATTTTTTAGCTAAGAAGTATTCTATGTTTGTAAGTGTAGATGAGTGAACGCTTACATGAAACGATTTGAACTGTGGGCAAATATCAATTGCTCACGTTCACAATATTCTAATTCATCATGACCTAATGAATGGTATTAACAATATAGGAAAAGAATCGTGGAAATACTCATTATTTTTCTGTCATAAAAACAAACTTATGCACAGCAATATGTCACAATGGTTACAATACAAACTAATCTGTAGAATTCTGTCAATACTTAAGATCAGACAATGTAACATTGATTATTGCTCATAAATTTCTTATTGTAAACATCATTGTCCTACAAGATGTTGTAACAAGCCAAAAGTTCACTGGTGATATTCTTAATTGTAATCGTATGTGATAAAGTTTAGAGTCCATAAGAAAGCATAATTCTCGCAAATTTTGCATATATGTCTTATCAATAAATACTAACTAGGAAGATCTTCTTCTTCTTATCTTACGCCTGTTACTCCTAATGGAGCATAGGCCGCCGACCAGCATTCTCCAATCCACTCTGTCCTCCACCTTCTTTTCTAGTTCCATCCAATTCTTGTTCATTTTTCTCATGTCTATTTCCATTTCACGGCGTAATGTGTTCCTTGGTCTTCTCCTCCTTTGGCCTTCAGGATTCCATGTGAGGGCATGTCATGTGACACAGTTAGATGCTTTACTCTATGAATGTCCTATCCACTTCCATCGCTTCTTCCTGATTTCTTCCTCCTCTGGAATTTGATTTGTTCTCTCTCACATTAAGTTGTTGCTGATAGTGTCTGGCCAACTGTTAATAAACACCTGTATGTTCTGGATGATGGCTTTCGTAGTTCTCCGGGTTTCCACCCCATACAGTAGAACTGTCTTAACATTTGTATTGAAAATTCTGACTTTGATATTGGTTGACAGACAGTTGTTTCTAGTTACAGACGTTCCTCAGTTGTAAACATGCTGCTCTTGCTTTGCCAATCCGCGCCTTCACATTTGCATCAGATCCACCATGTTCATCAATGATACTGCCCAGATATGTAAAGGTTTTTACATCTTCCAAATCTCTACCGTCAATTTTGATTGGATTGGTACATGCTGTGTTGTATTGGAGATCCTTGCTCTTCCCTTTGTGTATATTGAGACCTATTGCTGCTGAGGCTGCTGCTACACTGGTCGTCTTCTCCTGCATTTGTTGTTGCGTTTGGGATAGAAGGGCCAGATCATCTGCGAAGTCCAGATCGTCCAACTGCATCCTAGATGTCCATTGTATCCCGTGTTTCCCTTCAGATGTTGACGTCTTCATGATCCAGTCGATCACCAGGAGAAAGAGAAAGGGTGAGAGTAAGCAACCTTGCCTGACACCGGTCTTTATTTCGAACGAACTAGGAAGAAGCTTACATTAAACAGGGTTTCTATTCAATTTTCATGAAGGATCTCATAGCATATCATTTAAAATTGCTATTATATCCATCACATGTATCTAACATAGATAGTATCTATGTGAAAACTGCTCCAATAGAGATTAGATGACTGAATGTTATTGAATCATGATAAGAACTGAATTCTCCATTTGAACACTAAACATATATATTGATGGCCTTTAGATGTGTATGTCAATTTAAGTAATGTTTTATTAAAATTTACAATTGACCTTTTATTTCATTCATTTACTTATCAAATCGAATGATCGTTTAACCGTTAATATTCCGATTGATTGATGTAAATAATTTCATAATTTTTAGTTTTAATTTAAAGTTTGAACAGTTTATTTTCCACAATTACTACTGAAGAGTCTCGTACTAGGACGAAACAGCAATCCTCTGCTTACGGGTTTTCTACGGTGGTCTAGCTTTAATCGGCTCATGAATTCAATAATCCACAAAACTCTACTCTGATAATAAACAACATGGTCAATAGTATTCGATTTGCACTAAGAAGGACCTAACACACATGATAATGATCACCACTCAGTGATCAATCAATTGTGATTACATCTCAGTCCTACAGGGGGTCGGTCGCTGCCAGGATAACCCAGTAGTAGCATCTCTGACTGTGAAGCTGAGTGACACGGGATTAAATCCTTCAGGGAGTTTGCCTTGATGGTAGGTGCTTGAAAGCACTCAATAAGAAACTTTAATGAACTTAGATTTTGTATTATATGGGACTAATCATCAAGGTATATCTGGAATCATATTTTCTTCCATGGGGTTCAAATTTACTTCAGATATGAGACAAACTTAACGTTGATATAGAGAATTCAGCCTTATAAACTAACTGTGATCGGCTGAAAATCTGAACATATGACTTACCAAACACTTATTAACAAATACAACGTAATGCGGTATTAAATGATTGTACTGTAGTGAACGTGAACTCACATGGGGACAACCAAAATGGTTCCTCAACTCAAAATTACAGAGTTCTTTGGTAAAATGTGAAAAACCATATTTTAAATACTTCATTTGTAAATTTTTCATCAACTGTCTCAAACTTCATTCTTCCTCCATTGTTATTATAATTACTCTCTAATTACGTTCTAATTCCCTTCAATTCGATCGTCTCAACCTTTTGCCGCCAGGTATTTCACTTATGTGTTACATAATGCTTATGTGTATCGAACATCAATCTGGCAATTTTGAGTTCTATTATTAACCTTGATATAAACGATTCAATGCTGTTTTATTTTCAAATGGACGATTGAAAGTTATCCCTTAATACGAGTAGAAAGCAAACACCTTCTACGAGTTTCAACAACTAATCCTCGTAACACTTTTGAAATAATAATCTTACAGCTGATCGGATCGAAAGAGTAAACAGAGATTCCGAATGAGTTTCTCACTTCAAGAAGTCAACATTGTAATAATAACTGTGACATTGAAGTATACAATAAAAATAGCAAAATGAAAATGAAAGTAACCAGCCCTGATACGCCCGAGGGTGGGGAGGGTTAGCTCTAAATATCGAAATGCTCTCACATGGCCACACACAAGTCAAGTGACTTGTGTGGCGCATATGTACTCGGTGCCTATTTGTACCGATGTTTATGTGTTTAAATAAATAAATGAATAAATAAATACAGATCTCATGTTGTTTATTAGTAACATACCGTTTCCTTTAGAATTAACATTGTTAACAGATCAGTTTAATTCACTTCGAAAAGTAAAACTAAGTTAAGGAGTATTTTTTTGATAAATCATTTATATCATAGGGTTTTTTGTGAAGATTGCAGTAATTTGTATAGTTGAAAACATGAATCAATTGAAACTAGACCACCATAGAAAACCTGAAAGCATTGAACAGCCATTTCGTGGGTCATGGGTTCGTGAATGTGCACTGTTGAGGAGTCTCACGATAGGACGAAATGGCCATCCAGTTCTTTCAGGTTTTCCATGATGATCTAGTTTCAAATGACTCATAATCTCAACTATTGAAATCATTTATAGTTTTGTTTTCTTTATATTACCTTTTATTGATAAACACTTATTCATCATTACTTAAATACATAACAAAGTCAATACAACTCTTGATTCTTTCGTTTAAAATATGAGACAAAATGAAATATGCATAATGGTGTAAATATTAAACCGACTAATGTTAAAAGTCTTAAATCATGAGTCAGTTGAAGCTAGACCACCATTGAAAACCTGGAAGCACTGGACGGCCGTTTCGTCCTAGTATGGGACTCCTCAGCAGTGCGCATCCACGATCCCGCACCACGAGGGGCTCGAACACAGGACCTACTGGCTTCGCGCGCGAGCACTTAACCATTAGACCACTGAGCCGACATCCAACGGTGTTAATGTCTAACTTCAACCAATCCACGAAGTTGCGCCACTATATACCATTGTCTTCAGTGAGCTGATATCTCACAACAGACCTGGTTGAACTCCATGGGTGACGGCTTCCCACTAGAACTCCAGAAGTATCTCTTGAAGTCAGTCACTAGTGAGCAGATGATTATTATCAGAAGGGGTTTGTGGAGATTTCAGAAATTTTCACAGATTTAAATCATGAGTCAGTTGAAGCTAGACCACCATTGAAAACCTGGAAGCACTGGACGGCCGTTTCGTCCTAGTATGGGACTCCTCAGCATAACAAAGTCAATACAACTCTTAATTTTTTGGTTTAAAATATGAGACAAAATGAAATATGTATAATGGTGTAAATATTAAACCGACTAATGTTAAAAGGCTCGGTGATTTATTGTACAATAATAATGAGTCATTAAATTACTGTTTCATTATCAAATCTACTGACTTCATATTATTCTGAATTTAATTGTTATCATTATTTATTGAATAGGGTATAATTTTTATGCTTGAATATATAGTTGCACATAGACTCCTGTTTCACACTCACATACCCACACACACACACACAACATACGTCGTAGGACGTTGGACGTAATGAAGAGAAATACACATTATGAAAGAGAGAGAGGTGGGTGAGGGGAAGGAGGAAGTGCTATGTCATGCATAACATTGTTTATTGATCTATTTTTTTGCCTTTTTAGATTAGATAATAAAACTCTTTTTTTTCGTGTGTGTGTGTGTGTGTGTGAAAAACAGAAAACGGTAGGAGTATATCATTAAATGAAAATAAAACGGTTTCATTGTTCATTTGGCTGTTTGTTCAAACGATTGATATAAATAATTTGTGAATGTCTATGCAACTTGTCATTTACAAAAGAAAACAAGAAAAAAACAACAGAATTATATAATTGTGAAATGATTCAAATTTAGTAATAAATATGTGACATATAGATTATGTCATTGTTACTGAACAAATAAATCTTTAATACATATTGATGAGTCAACTTCCCTACCTCCCTCCCTCCCTTCTTCCCATCTCTCTTTCTCTCTCACTCCCTAATCACCTCTCTTTTTATATTTATTTATTCTTTATATTCAAAAAACAAACCATTTCAATTTCACCTTGGTTAAATAGTATTGTGTTTATTTGTTTACTCATTCATATATTTGTTCATTATAAATTAGAAGGGATATACAATATAGAAATGATATAGTAATTACTGTATTTATTCATGACTATCATAGTAATAATAAACATAATCATCATTGACATTGTAAAGAGTATACATTAATGACGAAAACAGGAACAATAAGAATATAATATGCATAACTTGGACAGTATTAGTAAATAGAATAAACCTGTCAAAAACAAAATTTGACAGATTTGACTAATATATGACCATTAGTATTTTTATATTGATTTGATTGTTTATATTTATGGTATAAGAATGAGATAATGAATATGGTTTTATCATTTTATTTTCAATGAATAATAATATACTTTCTTATTAAGAATATAAATCATCAAGATGTTACATGTAGAATAAGAAGATGTCCTAAGGGATTCATGGATAGAATCATGATAAATAGACAACAACAGTAACAACAACAAAGAAAGAAAGAAAGAACAACATATCGTGATTAGTTAAGTATAGGCGACCCTGACAGAATAAGGAATTTATTTAGAGAAAAGAAAAGAGAAGAAAAGACTATATGACACATTTTTACACTTGCTAATATGAGACTGATCACTGACAGTCCTAAATAACAATGGGAAGATACAAGTAAAATAACACCAATTGTGAACATATGTTATTCATTTAAAGTGAAGTTTATTTATCATAAATAGTTTCGTTTTTTTTTTATTAACACGTTAATACAATGTTTATCTATGTACAGGATGAAGTGAATATCACGTATAGAAAATAGTCAACTGAAACTGGGATGTGTTAAGTATAGTTTATATCATGAATCGATATCATATATCAGATGGGTTTGGTGGATATTATAGTAGGTATATCCTGGAGTTCTAGTGAGAAGTAGTTACCAGTGGAGTTCAACCAGGTCTGTTATGAGATAGTAACTCACTGAAGACGATGGTGGACGGAAGAGCAGTTTTGTGGATTGGTTGAAGTTAGACATTAACACCGTTGGATCCCCGTCGGCTCACTTGTTTAGTGGTTAAGTTCTCGTGCGCAAAACCAGTAGATCCTGGGTTCGAATCTCGCAAGGGGTGAGGTCGTGGATGCGCATTGCTGAGGAGTCCCACAATAGGACGAAACGGCCGTTCAGTGCTTCCAGGTTTTCCATGGTTATCTAGCTTCAACTGGTTCATGATCTTAATATTTGATTTCATATAGACAGAAAAGAATTGAATTAATGTTCCATCTTAGTATAAGGCTTTTCAATAATAATAATAATAATAATAATGATAATAATAATAATAATAATGATAATAATAATAATAATAATAATAATAATAATAATAATAAGAAGAAGAAGAAGAAGAAGAAGAAGAATACATAGGCCAGATCTAATTTATGATATTCAAAATTCATGGTATAGAGGCTGAAATAAATAATCATTGTTGAAATGTCTCACACTGTATGGTTAATGTAATATCAGTTCATAATACGAACTATATTTAATGCGTGGGATTTTGTTTGACTAGTATTCCTAGTTTTTGTACATGATGTTTATTTCATCCAACAGATAGATAATCATTGCATTAATGTATCAAGAAAGAAAATGTATTATATGTGACATTTTTTATATGTATGTAAATCGCTAACATAAGTGATCTGTGTTGATGATCGGGGGAGGGTCTACTCGAGTTGAACGGGAATGATGTGATCTACTATCTTACATGAAAGTCATACCTGTTGGTTAATACTTAACGTGGATTACCCTTTCGTCGTATCAAAGTACTATGGCTACTTCGATGATCGTACAACACTAACAACGACATTATTGAAATGTATTTTTAAGAGCAGGTACAAGCCATATCTTTTTACTAGCCCATAAGTTGCGATTCCCGCTGGGGTCATGGTTTTATACTGCTTGAGAGTGATATGCTAGAACGAAATAGCTGTCTGGTGCTTCCTGGTTTTCAGTGGTTGTCTTATCAAGATCTATCTGTGATATAAACTATGAGGCTCAATTATCTCCACAGACTCTCATTACTAATAAGTATATCAGATGGTTAGAAGTCATCAAGGATCCCTGGTTAATATAAGTTCCATGCTAGCTGGCACTCACTAAGAAGATGTATCGGTAGTCTTGAGGAAAACGATGCTTACAGTGAGGTTCGAAACCATTCGGAATATGCTTAATCGACATAATTCGATTGGTACTGTGTACTAGATAGATATAACAATGATAACTACTCAGTGACTGATCAGTGTAAAACGACGCTACCTAATCCTATAGATTGATAGAACTAAATATCACACCATGATTTTTATTGGAAATGAAGAATGCCATTGTGAGAGTTAATCGTTCTTTAAATATCAAGTAAAAAATAGGGGAATAATCATTTCAATGTCACTGTGGTCAAATATAACTACCAACCACACTTAATAATGATCGTGGATTGGTTGAAGTTAAACCGTTGGAATCCGACTCAGTGATATGGAGGTGAAGTGTTCGCACACAAGACAGAGTGTCCTAGGATCCGAGTCCCATGTATGGGATAGTGAATACACGCTGCTGAGGAGTTCAACACTAGGACAAAATGACCTTCCAATGCTTGTAGTTTTTCAATGATGGTCCAACATTGATCGGTTCATGATCTCAATTTTAATAACCCTTTTTCTATTTTATTTGAAATGGTTGCAATATCCTTATGTTTTTTAGTGTGTCTTAATGCTTTTGTAAAAATTAATGTTTTCTTTCTGAGATTGATTTCAATTCAACAGTATTGTTCTTCAAAACATTATACACCATGCGTATACAATTTCAAAGTCACCTCTAAACCATGATTTAAAAGAAATTCATCCAATTAATGTCGCCGTTCATCACTTAACATGTTTGTTAACTATGTGCATGTGTGAGTGAGTGCGTTATTGCATATACAAGTCGTGGTAAGTGTGTAAATTTTTTTCAATTAAAAAGAATAATTATTACCCGAAGAGGATTTGGGAGAGACTTTAGTTATTTAATAGTTGAATTCATGGGTTAGACATTAACACCTTTAAGTGTTGACCAGCTCAGTGGTCTAGAAGTTAAGCGTTAGGCCCTCGGTTCGAAACCCGCTAGCAAGATCGTGGATGCGCACAACTAAGGAGTCCCATATTAGGATGAAGCATTCGTCGAGTGCTTCCACATTTTCCATGGTGAACTTACTTCAATTGACTCATGAATTCAACCATTAAATTTTTTTAAAAAAGGATTATCTTTATCATTCATAGAAAAATAAACATGATAACCGCCGAAAAGAAAGAAAGAAAGAAATTCAGTTGTATTAAACACTTGTTAGTCTTTTTTTTCTTCTATAAATAGGCTGAGTAATACGGATTAAAACAACCATAATGTAGGTTGACTAATAGAACAAACAAATTCGATAGATAATTCAATTTTTCTCTTTGTTTTTGTTCTTTTTTCTTTTAATGTTATCTAAATTTTAGTCATTTTGAATGTGTAGTATCCATTTGATACATAAATATGGTTGTATTTTTGCTTATTGTTACTTACTTATATGTATCTAATTATAGAGATAAACAACATAGAGATAAGTAATAAAGTCTAATTTAAACAATGTGGGTTTCTATTTCAAATGTATACAAAGTCAACAAACTGTTATACATGTCTAGGTTATATAGATAATATGTGAGAATAGAAAATGTTTGTTGTTTATCTATACTGTGTAAATAAACATTGAAAAGTTGAACTATATAAAACTATAATATTAAAGTTCCTTGTTGTTACGCTTTAAATTTTGAAAGTATCCGACATAATTCACTAAAAACTAACAATTAGTTGTGTATTAAGGTTGTTAGTCATAATATATGTAGTTGGAGTATATATATATTCTATTAAATGAAGGTTCTGAGTTGCTTAAGCTATTAGCTACAATTATAATGTCATAGCTAATTTCTTCTTGGTACTAAGGACCAGAGATTATAACATATAGAATCGATTTTGGAATCCATTCGAAAGCGTAAATTTTCGGAAGTTTTCAGAAACATATTATTGACAAGTGACACCTTCACAATTGATTGATCATTGGATGGTGATCAATGACATGTGTGTCAAATCCTTCTTAGTGCAGATCGAATGCTATCGACCAAGTTAAAATATGGCCACTAGTCTAGGTAACTCGACATTGCATGCACTATGTTGAGATAGAATGGTGGTTGGAGGTAGTCAACAGAAAACCCTGGACACGGGTTTCGTGCTACTTGGCACTCGTTAGCAAGGTGTACCTGTAATCTTGAATGAACTGACACTCCCTGACGGATTCAACCCCGTGTTATCCAGTTTTACAATCAGAGACGTTACCACTGAGCTATCCGGGCCGCGACTGACCTCCTGTAGGACTGAGATGTAATCACAACTGACTGACCACTGGGTGGTGATCAATGTCATTTTTGTCAGGTCCTTCTTAGTGGAGATCGAATGTTGGGTGGCCACTTCATCAATGTGAAATAGAAGTTTCTATAGTGGTTGTCATGGCAAATACGATATATCTGGATTTGCCTGATTCACCTTTACATTTAGCCAAATGGATAGATACAAACAGATCAGTACTAAAGTTCAAATCGCATGATGATGGGAATGTCCCAGTGATCGGTTGGTGTAAATAATGTTTTATTTTGCCATTTACATGTGTAGATCAATCATGACACCTATCAATTTAACTAGTTATTTTACTGTTGACAATATTTTGTACCATATTTAGTGAGGCGTTTCGTCGTTTCTGTCATCAGTTTACCTAGTTAATAATATTTTAAAAAAATTGGATATTTAATGAAAACCGTCTGTGTAGAAACCGCCTTTAGATTCAACTCTACCCTAATAACTTTGGAGTATATTTTTGGTCAGTGTGATATCAGTTTATTTTGCTTCACACTTTGGAAATTGGATATTTTGGTACATGCTACTTATGTCGATAGATATAAGTAGCACGTAACACCAATCGGAAATGGAAAGCCTGTCAAAAGAAGATTGAGCAGACTAGACTAAAAAAAAACAGAAATGGAAACAGAAAGAAATTGAGAATTAAAAGAATCATGAAGAATGCAAATGATAATTGATGGAAGATTTGCAAATGAAGTATTTAATGTATGGTTTTCACATCTTATAAAAGAACTCTCTAATACTTTGGTAAACCGTAGATAGATTGTCCATACCTGATTATTCATTCACTATAACAGTAATACTTTGGAGTATATTCGTAAAGGGATTACATGTTAGTGTGTAGTTTTAAGTTCGGTTTCCATGTAGAACGTCTGAAAACATTAGATCAATACCCTTTAGTATATAGAAAACTCAGAGGTGACCTCATAATTACCTATAACATCATGAACATCCTTAGATATTAAAAAAAACCTTCTTTCGTTCGGTATTAATGTGAATCTAAGAAGGTATATTTGCAAGTTCAAAGTGCAACATATCAGTTTGAAATGTAGATATATTTCTTAATATTTATGAGTAATCAATCAAGTTTTGGAATTACATACAGTGTGAAATGGTCTTAGTGACCTAAGAGCGTGATTGCAGTGTCCAAGGGACAACTGCTTGAGGTCGACCTTTTCTAACCGCACCCTTCCTTGTGGAAAAGCAGCATTGCTGTTATGCTGGTTGTCTGAAGGAAACACTATACTGCTGTCACACTACTGTACAATCAGCAGTACGACTTCGCCTTCGAACCTTTGGTTTGCTACTTTTAGTCTTACCGCTCTTCAACTGACCTGTCTGGCATGATAGGAACTTGAGGAATGACTGTTCTAGCCAGTATAGCTCGATTGGTTCATCACGATAGGCAAACCCAACCACTGCATCAAGGTAGCAGAAACGGTTGGGTGTGAAATGGTCCATGTAACTTTTATTCAGTCCTTTACAAAGAAACCTGATATATGCTCAATAATCCAGAAATACATTTTATATTGATTTATTAAAAGTTCTTTCATTTACCTAAATCTCCACTTTAAGGAATCAGTACCTAATGGATATTAAACATAGAAGGATACTAATCAAAAGCTTCTTTTATTCTGTCTAGAAACATCTAAAACCATTTAAGCTTACAAGTATTATAATCAAAGATGGATAGTGGTTAGCAGTGTAATCCAGAATGCGCATTTCGTCCTATTCGAGACTCGTACCCGCATCTCAGAGTTGATATTCACTTTGGGACTCGAACTCAGTACCCTTCGCTTCGAGCGCCATTGAGTTTTTCATTTGTGAATTAAAACAATATCGAGGCAATATGTACAGTATGCACATATGCCAATAAGAGACTGATCAATTGCAATCCTAAACATTAATGTGAAGATTCAATTAAAACAATACCAAGTGCATTTAAGCTGATATTTCCTTATGAAGTTATGATAAACGTAATCTTGTTGATTGAGATCTTGAACCGATTGATGTTAGACCACCATTGAAAACCTGGAAGCAGTGGACGGCCGTTCCGCCCTGGGTTCGAATCCCGCGAGCGGGATCGTGAATGCGCACTGCTGAGGAGTCCCACAATAGGACGAAACAGCCGTCCAGTGCTTCCAGGTTTTCAATGGTGGTCTAACATCAATCGGTTCATGATCTCAATCAAAATTTAACAATTTAAACTAATCTAAATATCATGTTCAATTCAGGTTAATGAATGTATATGATTAAACATTAATTGAAATCATTCTAGCATATTAATCAATCATTTTCATTTAAAGTGGATTCAATTATTTACATACATTTTACAATAATAATATCTATTATAGATAATAAACAAACTAAATATACAATATGGATTTAGTAAACATTCTTGTATGTCATGGAATGGTTTTGTGAATATTATAGTAAATTTAATAGTAGAATTCATGAAATCATGAAAACGCTGGATGGCCGTTTTGTTCTAGTATGGGACCTGTCTATATTATGCACCGCCGATTCCTGCCTCATGGGATTCGAATCAAGAACTTATAAGTTTCACGTGAGTGAATGCTTAACCTCTAAACCACTGAGCCAACCGTCATCGAACGGCGTTAATTTCTAACTTCAACCAATCGACGAAATTGCACCACATATCCACCATTGTTTTCAGTGAGTTACTATCTAACATTAAATCTAGTTGAAATTCACTGGTCACGGCTTCTCACTATATTTTCAGGAAGTAACACTTGAAGCCAGGTTTTCCATGGTGATCTAGCTTCAATTGACTCATGAATTCAACTATTAACTTACAGAAATCTCTAGAAAACTTTCTTCTGACTTATAACAGAATGAATGAATTTCGATTATAGATAACAATAGAATTTAGGATGAATGTTATATCATGTTTCCGATTAGCTAAGTGAATAAGTCCTCATTGTAGTGGTTATGTTCACATTGAAATGCGAATTCATTACATTTCGCTTTAAATATCAAAACTTTATTCACTGAGCTATTGACTTTAGACAGCCATTAACTTGTTCTGTGTGTGACGATGTTACTAAGGGTTTTTATTTTTCTGCTATTACTTTCAGGATTGCAATAAGTTAGTTTTTGTTATCATAGGGTGAAGTGTACTTCTGAGATTTCACTACTACTTACTTTACTTACTCCTGTTACCCCTTGTCGAGGAGCATAGGATGATCACTATCATTCTCCATCCTACTCTGTCCTCGACAACCCTTCCCAGGTGTTTTCGGTTGCTATTCATCCTTTTGATGCATACTTCGAATTCCCGACGCAATGTATTCTTTAGTCTTTTTCTATCCCATTTCCATTCAGGATTCTAAGTTAACACTCGCCTCGTAATGCAGTTTGATAATTTCCAAAATGTATGTCTTATCCAAGTCCAGAGTTTGTGACTGGGTTCCTCCTCATCTGCAACCTGGTTTGTTCTCTCCCACAGTAGGCTACTGCTGATGTTATCCGGTCAACGGATATTGAGTACCTTGCATAGACAACAGTTTATAAATACTTGTACTATTTTGATGATGTTAATAGTAATTTTCGAAGTTTGAGCTCCATACAATAGAACTGTGTTGATGTTCGTATTGAATTATCTGATTTCCATGTTGGTTGACAGACAGTTGCATTGCATTGTAGATGTTCTTCAGCTGTAGGAATGAGTCTTTTGATTTGATAATGCTAGCTCGCATTTACGTCTGCATCAGATCCTCCATGCTCATCGATGATAATACTCAGGTATTCATAATATTACTATAAGCTAATCAAAGTATGATAATTAGCGGATCGAATTCTCCTCTCCCCTCACATCATATTCAGACCTATATACATAGTGAATTATTTAACTACTTCAGTATCAGAGTAGACCCCTTCGTAGTGTATAATCAATCAAATTACCAGAGAACTTAGATAACTAACTAACTATTGATAAAGAAACTTTTGAAGTATGCATGAGAAAACATGAATGAAATTAAAATAGACATAAAATTTGAAATATGGTATATCAATTAATGAGATTTACAGTGGAATACACAATATTGTTTTCAATAATGACATTTAATTATCATCAGTGATATTGGATGATTTAGTTTCCAGTCTTCAATTATTAGCATAGTAGGTTGATGTACATATGGTAATCCTTGTAGCTTGTTTTCTAGTAAAGTTGCAGCTTCTCCTCGAAAATGTTCAATGATCGTGCTGATACTACTTGTTCGGATAAGACGTTCTAGTCATTGACTACTCGATGAAAAAAAATTTGACTCCACTCTAATTTCATGAGATGCTGTATGTTGTTAATTGACTAAAGAATAAAACGTTGGAATCGAACTTTGAGGTCTAAAGGTAACTTATTTACTGAAGGGTGCGGAAGTTCCAGGTTCAGTCCTAGAAGATGTAACGAGTGTATGTTTATTCAGTACCTGTTTGTGATCCGCGAGATGATAGCAACCAGTGGTTAGAGAGCTCGAATGATATGGCTCAAAATCGTTCGCAGGTGCATACACTCTTTGTGTTCTCCTAAATCCTAATCTTCTGAATTCTTCGTGTCCCTTTTTTCCGCTTTCCAAATTTATTTCACTGGATTATACTCCTTGAATAACTTCTTCAAACCCTAATGTTTCCGATTACTGCTTATACTTTTACTACCTCTACCACTACGGGATTCGAATTGACAACTGCATCTCTGTGATAATATGATGTGGCAACTCGAACTGATGTACGTACGCACAAAGTTCTACGTTGTTACTGACTGACTGACTTATTTCTTATTTATCTAAGTGGTAGACAAGAAAAACAATATTTCCGTAAAATGTACAGTTTTTTTATTTGAGGTTTCCCATATTTATCATTGAGATAAGTTGTATACTTTTCATAATATCGGATGAGCATATACAATTAAGATTCATGATTATTAAATTCAAGCAAATCTGAATATTTATTGCATCTGGAAAGAGAAACACTCACCATGGTACAACAGAAGAACTCCAAAGAATTTAAAAAAAACTCAGAATTAAATTATACATCCAACTTGGATTATCTATCCAAGTTACCATCTCTGATATCATTCACATTTCACACTTTCATCGTAAATACAAATTAGACTCTCTCCTTTCGCATCACAAAGGTCACATCTTTCCATCCCTGATCTTGCACACACACACATCCATTTTACATACATGCCACTTATAAATCACCTTGACCGAAATGACATACGATTAACTTGTTCAGATCTGTTTTTTGATTGATCGGACATAATATTCTTGCGTTATTCCTTTATACAATTTAAACTTGGATTAATTTTGAATTGTTTATTTATTCTCTGAAGAAGTGACTTACACTGAGTTACGAAACGTCGAAAAATCCAAGTTTTCTACTCATTGACATTGTACGAATATATTAATTAACATTACTCGCTGAAGAGTCCCATAATAGGACGAAACAGCTTGTCCAGTGCTTTTAGGTTTTTCATAGTGATCTCACTTCAATGGATTCATGATTTCAACTATTAAAATTATTTATATTTATTACAATAGTTACACAATTAAGAAATAGGTTAACTAAATGTATGAACAGGTCACTGTCATGTTGTAAACATGTTGCACTTCTTAAATCAAAATATAGAATAGAAGAAAATCCCGAAAAAGAAAAAAAGAACAATCTTTGTTTATATCTCATTATGCTTTATTCTCTACTGTGTTTCTTTTTTTGGTTTGTTTTGTTTTCTCATTTTGTATGAAAATACAGTTAATCTAACTAATATGATTAGTTAACTATGTCAGAAATAAGTTACAAATATGTATTATGTATATCTATATACATGGTTACTCTCAGCATGTATTGTCTGTTTTATAGGTCAAACTAGCAGGTGTTTCTCTTTTTTTTCTCTTTTCTTTTGGTGTCCTAATAAAAGAACCACTTATCATTCTCACATGTATATTGATGATTTCAGAAAGTAAGGCGCCAAGACGGTAAAATAGAATAGATTTTTGTATACTAGTTAGGCTCAAAAGAATCTCTCTCTATATATATGTTATATATACCCGTTCATATATAGGTGATCTTTTGTTAGGGAATAGAAAGAATATATTGAATGTATTTTATAGATGGTTTTTATCATTCAATGATTTTATGAAATGAAAAAAATCATAATGAAAAATAATCTAAGACGTTCGATTGTTTTGAATGTCATACTATTTAGAAAAGGTAACTAATTCCAGAAGGGGTTTTGTGGATAGTATAGTAATTTCAATAGTTGAGATCATGAGTCAGTTGAAGCTAGATCATTAAAATTACTATAATATCTACAAAGCCTCTCTGATATGAATCAATATATGCTAACTAGTGACTGGATTCAAGAGGTATTTCTTGGAGTTCTAGTGAGAAACATTGACCAGTGGAGTTCAACGGTGTCTGTTGTGAGATAATAGATCACTGATGACACTGGTGGATGTGTCGCTCAATTTTATGGATTAGTTGAAGTTAGACATTAACACTAATGGATGCCGGTCAGCTGAGTGGTTTAGTGGTTAGGCGCTCGCACGCGAGACTGATAGGTCGTGGGTTGGAATCTCGTGGGGGTGGGAGGAGTGGGTGGGTGAGGAATCCCACAATAGGAAGAAGCGGCCGTCCAGTGCTCTCAGGTTTTCCATGATGGTCTAACTTCAACTGACTCATGATCTCAACCATTGGAAGTGACTAATTCTGTACAGAAATACTGATTGACTTTGGTTGAATTACTATTGAGGGCCAGAAAGCAATGGACATTCGTTTTATCCTAGTATTGGACTCCTCAGCGGTAGACACCTAAGACCTACAACCTTGAGGCTTCACAGAGAGCACCACACGTCTTTTGATAACATTATCATTTGGTAACCAGTAAATAGACCGAAAGTCCTTGGTTCGATCATTGGAGGAGTTATAGATAGACCGAAATAGCTGTTTAGTACTTCCTGGTTTTCAATGCTTGTCTAATTAAACTTATTCAGTGATATGAAACTGCAAACGACACATTGAATGTCTTATATTATATTATATCAGTAAACTTCCAATTTATAGGAGACACAAAAACATTATATGTCATTACAAGATTAGAGAGGATCATAAAATGCCAGAAAACTAGTTCATCATTCATTGTTTTGACCCCCTTTCTAGTACCCAGTCACTCTTTAAATAACATCTTTAAACCCTAATGCTTCCGATTATTGCTTATACTTTTAATACCTCGATCACTACGGGATTTGAGTTGACAATTGAATCTCTGTGCTAATGTGGTATGGCAACTCGAAATGATGAACGTACGTAGGTACGAAGTACTACGTTGTTATTAACCGACTGACTAACGGACTAAGAATACAGTGATTATCATATTCAATTTGAATTAATTTTACAAATAAACAAGTTTCTTATTCATTCTTATTCATTAACTGTTTACAAACAATGTGGATTTACACTTGTATATATGTAAAATAATAAAATATACACATATACATATTTATATATAAATAAACCATTTATCAACTTATGGATTGTCAATAGAATTTTAAGTGAATATTTATTGAAATTAAATGTAAATTATGTGCAAAATTTAATTTTCGCTCTATTTCTTTTTTGTTTTTGTTGTTTTAAACTGTTGTAGTGAACGAGAACAGAAGTGAGGACAATCGAATGTATTTGAACATAAAGTGAATCATCCAGTGAATACTTCGTTTGTCTAAAACTTGATTGTTCTTTTTTTGTGTGCAAATCTTAGACAATCGTCAGAGATTTCATAGTTCCTGCATTTCCAAAACTAATCGCTTTCTGTTCCTGTTCTTGTTTCTATGAATGATCATATAAACTTAATTGATCTAATCTAATTAGTATTAGAACTATCTTAAATATATACAGTATACTTATAGTATTCAGACTATAGTAAACATGATAAGAATAAACGATATACAGTTGTAAATAGATTATTTTATATTTACATAAAAATGAATGATTGTGAGGCCCATTATTTTGTCGTCATTTAGGTTGGACGATGTTTGTTGACGAGCTCTCCACTTTAGTGGCGCGAGTTCTGACTCCAATTCAATCGTATGAATGATTCTTAATGAAATATATATGTCGCCTATCCTCGTATATAATCATCGACTTAAATTGAGTTAGACAATGACGGAATTAAATAAGTCAAATAACGACTTTTGAATATATATATATATATATATATATATATATATATATATATATATATATATATATATATATATATATATATATATATATATATATATATATATATATTGTATATGAAGCTAATGGGATAGAACGAAGCAAAACGACGCGCAGTGGAGATAGCGGGTAAGCCAGCTCAATTTAGTCAAGTGTTGATCAACATTTATAGTCACACAAACATGTGATGAATAGGATATGTGCGCTCACATAAAAACAGTCATGATTGGTATGCGGATAATTAACAAGGTCGAAATGTGACTAAAGTAGAATGAAAGCTTGAATAAAGTATATGGGCTTAACATAATAAGCGACACTACATGATAATCACTTTTTTTGATGGAGTTTTATTCACTGAGCTCGATGGTTTGGTTGTGGAGCTTTCATCATTCTTCTGAACGACATCATCAGCACAAGTTCAAGATCAACAAGAACCAATCAACATCGAGGTCTACAGGACAAGCTATGAACCATATGTGGAGGAATTCGAACACTTCACTTCTATCTGAAGTTTTTGCTGATGATATCATTCAGAAGAACGATGAAAGCTCCACGACTAAACCATCCAGTTCAGAGAACAAAACTCTATCAACACCATCCACCTGAACTACAAATCTTTTCCACCATGATAATCTTTACATTATTATCATATTGTTATTGATGATTTATTTTGAGGTTAATGTAATGCTATACTGTTATTTACATATTAGTTGAAAATAAAACAATATCGATCTATGGTAAACACAAATTGATCAAGATATATATATATAATGATGGAAGAAAGAATTATGGCCTTAAGTATATATGCTCATGTGAATGGATTATCATATATATATATGGCCTGGATACACATGTAAGTGATTTCTAGTCATCATAGAAACCTGAGTAAATATTTGAGTCTGTTGCTAAGTGTTTATTTTCAGTGTGTTTTTTGTTGTTGAAAAAATTCGAAACAGTTATATTGTTTTATACCTTGTACAAACGAACATTTACTTTCATATTTGTCAATGAAAATTTTATAGTAATATTATTTGATAAGGATTTTCAAAGAAAATCCCAAGTAATCGAAAGATTGAATACTTAATACTTCTAGTTTAAATTATTGTTATTATTACTAGTCACTGTAAGGCTGCTGCTGCGAAAGGCTATAGGGTATCATGGTCTATTCGTAGATCTTTCCAGTATTTAGATGATGAAATGTTTAGATTATTATACTCGATTTATGTGCGACCATATTTAGAATATGGGGTGCAAGCAGTGAGTCCTTGTTTCAACTATGAAGCAGAGATAATGGAAAGAGTTCAACGATGAGGTACTAAGATGGTACAAGGTCTATCTGGCCTATCTTATGAAGACAGATTGAAACACCTCAACATATTTCCGTTATCTTACCGTAGAGTACGGGGTGATCTAATATTGGCTTATCGTATACTGAATGATGACCTTGGTATTAACATGTTTTATATCTTACTTCCCTCTAAAACTGATCATTTGAGAGGACATTCGAAGAAAGCTCAAAAACCGAGATCAATTCATTTACGTCTGGAGATTCGTTTCTCTCACCGAGTAGTGAACTACTGGAATTCTCTAACAGAACATGTAATATCATCACCTTCTGTTAATATACTCAAAACGAGATTGGACTTCCACAGTAAGGATTAATTTAGGTCGATAGACCTCCTATCCTTTTTACTGAAGACTGGTTAATGGCTCCATTCAAAATTATAATTTTGGCACAATATAGAATTATCAACACAAATTATTTCAACAAATTTCCTTTTCTTACTTCTTGATTAATCCTGATGACAAATATTGAGCGGTCGTCAGCTAGAAGCTAGCAGTTCAGGAATCGATATGTGAATAATTTATATTTTTTTCGATGCATATTGCCAGCAACTACGATATCTCTAATTGAGCTTTTTATTACAACTTGTACGGTGGAAGGTTGTAATCTTTTCACAAACTCACCTGAATAGACTTTGAGACTAACAGGCATAATGATGTGTTAAAATAAATAATAAAACAGATAACTTGTCGAAATATCTAGATGGTAGGGAGGGACAGGTAGCCCAGCTATTGAAGCAGGCCACCTTGGTGCTATGATTTTTACGAGATCATAATGTTTGTAAACGATCATTATATAATTTCAGTAGCTGAGATCATGAGTCAACTAAAGTTAGACCATCATGGAAAACCGGTCGTTTCGTTCTATTTTGCGACTCCTGAGCAGTGAGCATCCACCATATTGCCTCGCAAGATTCGAACTCAAGTTTTTCATAGTGATCTAGCTTCAACTGACTCATGAACTCAACTAATGAAACTACTATAATATCCACAAGTAACCCCTTCTGATGCTAATCATTATATAGTTTTATATTCGAAGGTACTTTTTTCTACTCTCATTGTACTGAATCTTTTCAAATGGACAAGCTTCATTATCAATTCTGTTATAATAGGACGTTTTTGTACACATAAATAAAATATGTCTTCTAAATTGTTCTAAGAACAATTAATCAGTCAATTAACTTAACTAGAGTTATGTAATCACTAATGACTGGTTTTAAGATAAAAATTCTAATTTCTAGTTAATAGGAAATCATAATAGACTAAGTTCAACTATACTAAAAAGTAAAATAGATATCATTAGCTGGATAATTTAAAGTTACTATAATAGCTATGTAACTTGAATATTCTAGATGAACACTTCTAACTTACTTCCTTGCGCCTGTTACTCCTAAAGGAGCATAGGCCGCCGACCAGCATTCTCCAACCCACTCTGTCCTCCATCTTCTTTTCTAATTCCATTCAATTCTTGTTCATTTTTCTCATGTCTATCTCCATTTCCCGGCGTAATGTGTTCTTTGGTCTTCGTCCTTTCCAATGACCTTGGGGACCCCATGTGAAGGCTTGTCTTGTGACACAGTTGGGTACTTTTCTCAACGTGTGTCCTATCCGCTTCCAGCGCTTCTTCCGGGCAAACGGATCCGAAGCATTTTGCGTAGACAACTGTTAATAAACACCTGTATCTTCTGGATGAAGGCTTTCGTAGTTCTCCAGGTTTCCACCCTATACAGTAGAACTGTTTTGACATTTGCGTTGAAAATCATGACCTTGGTGTTGGTTGACAGTTGCTTTGAGTTCCAGACGTTTCTCAGTTGTAAATATGCTGCTTTTGCTTTGCCGATCCGCGCTTTCATATCTGCATCAGATCCACCATGTTCATCAATGTTGCTGCCCAAATATGTTAAGGTTTTTACATGAACACTTCTAAGGGAGGGGAATTATACTTGAAGAAAAAAAGTCAACCAAGTATTCATTCATTTTCACTGATTTCTTACTTACATATTTAATTTCTGTTACCTCTTGTGAATGATCATCCACTAGAATCTTTTCCAGTTGTTATTCATTTTTTTCATATTTACTTCCAATTCTTGGCCCAGTTAGTTCTTTCATCTTTCTCTTTTCCTTTCAAGATTCATTGATTATTAAGTTTATTTCGGTAGATATGATGGGCTATTTATTATTTAAGATAATTTAATTAAATGAATTCATTATTATTAATATATATATCCATATCTATTTCAACAATAAGGTCAGATACACATGACTGATTGTTATTTATTCAATAATAATGTCAAATAGAATCTGATCATTAAACTAAAATATACAATTAATTTTGTGCTTCTATTTATTTGATTCATTATACAATGAAAGAAACAATTACAATTAATGGAATGAACAATTTAATCTGGCTGAAAGAATGGTAACTTGAAACAGAGAGATAAAGAGAAAGAGAGTGTGTGTGTGTGAGTGGGTGATTGAAAAAGAGACAAAATATAAAAGAGGTCAACTTGATATGAAGCTCTAAAACAACAACAACAACAACACCACCACCACCATCACCAACACCACCAACAACAAAAATTAATCATCTCTTTGTCAATCATATAAGAAATTTGAATACATGAATCCTTATGGAAACTGATTCATACATAAATAAGTATATTTGAAGATTACACAAAGGAGAGAGAGAGAGAGATAGAAAGATAATCGAAAGATTGATAATAATGTACAGTAGGAGGAGATTTTATGAAGAAATATTCTTTACAAAAAAGAATAATAATAATAATAACCATTCTATTTGTATCAATGTAAATCTGATGTTTTATGAACCACACCCAGTTTCATTTTTCTTACGTTACACAAATACTACTACTAATACTACTACCACCACTACCACTATCACTACCACTACCACTACTACTACTACTACTACTAATAATAATAATAATAATAATAATAATAATAATAATAATAGTGGTAATAATAATAAAGGAAATGATGAAAACTACTTGAAAATTGAATAAGTTGTGGATTAAAACAAAATTTACTGATTCATTTTTGTTCTTTTTTTTTCTAGAGAAAAGAAGAAATACTCTTCATTCTAATATTTATTGATTCTATTGAATTAGTAGAATAATAATGGTGAATGATTAGAATCAAACATGAAAATAAGGAGTGATTTTTATGTTAGAATAATGGGAAATATACAGGATAGAGGGATGTTCGTTTGTTTGTTTGTTTTTGAGGTAAAAATCGGATAGTAAGTTGGCAGTTTATGATGACATGTAATGAGTTCTAGTGTTGGAGTGAACATTAAACCTGGGATGCACGTTCATTTGGATAACTAGTTCTAAAACGAAACACAGGTCTTAGATTCCGCTGCTAGCTATATTCTGTTTTTTCTATTTAAACTTGATACATAATTGTTATATTGAGTCAATGCTCATAGGATTCACATATGTCAACTAAGATTAATAAAAATCCAGTCAAAATATTGAAAACAGAATTTACATACAGTGATTCTTGGTTTACAATTATGAGTATTTTCTATTCAGATGATTAATGGACCACTATTGAAAACCTGGAAGCCCTGAATGGCCGTTTCATCCTAGTATGGGACATCTCAACAGTGCGCATTCACGATCCTGCACCAAAGAGACATGAACCCAGAATCCTCGGTCTCGCACACGAACGCTTAACCTCTAGACCACTGACCTAGCATTCAACGGTGTTAATGTCTAACTTCAACCAATCCACGATATTGCGCGATCGTCCACCATTGTCTTCTGTGAGTAATTCCCTCTAAAACAGACACAGTTTAACTTCACCGGTCACGACTTCTCTCTACAATTCCAGGAAATCCATTTTGAAACTAGTAACTAATGAGTGCATGACAATTATCAATGTGGGGTCTCAGAAATTGTTGACCGTAGATGATCACTGCTGAGGAGTCTTAATGTCAGGACGAAACAGCCGTCAAGTGTTTTCAGGTTTTCAATGATGATATAATATTAATCTAGACTCAACAATCCCCATAATCCATTACTAATATGAACATTTTCTTGATATTTATTGAGTTTCTCATTTTGTAACTGGAAATTTCTATGAATAGTCTTTGATTTTACTTTAACCTAATGTAACTTCTGAGGTATTCATTTTTATAGTCAATAATTTTCTTTCCCAGTTATTACTGAGGAATATTTTAAAAAAAATATTGTAATGAAAGTTTATAATCGGAAATGATTTCTTCGCATTAGGTTTCTTTCCTTTTTTGTGAAATAAAATTTAATGAAACTTAGTCACAATTGATTGATTACTGGGTGGTGATCAATGTCATGTGTGTCAAGTCCTTCTTAGTACAGATCGAATGCTATCGACCAAGTTGCAATGTTGCCACTAGTCTAGATGACTCGACACGAAACCCGATTCCAGGGTTTCCTGTTGACTACCTCCAACCACAATCTAATTTCAACATAATGCACGCAATGTCAAGTCACCTACAGTAGTGGCCACATTGCAACTTGGTCGATAGCATTCACTCTGCACTAAGAAGGAATTGACATACATGACATTGATCACCACCCAATGATCAATCAATTAGGATCACATCTCAATCCTACAGGAGATCTATCGCTGCCAGGATAACCCAGTAGTAACATCTCTGACTGTGAAGCTGAGTGACACGGGATAGAATCCGCCAGGGAACACCAATTTTTTCAAGATCACAGGTACACCCTTCTGACGAGTGCCAAATAGCACAAAACCCGTGTCCAAGGTTTCCTGTTGACTACCTCCAACCACCATTTAAGGAAACTTACTAGGATGAAGTATGGTTACAATCTTTAGAAGCAAATTCCTAAGACAAACTTTTGGAAGTTTGATGAATGTCGGCTATTACTAATCACCTTCTCTTAAAAAAAACATTTAAGATGACTTACTTACACCTGTTACATCTCGTCGAGGAGCACAGGCCACTCAACATCATTATTCATCCAACTCTGTCCTGGAAAATAATTTCCGATAGTTTCCATTTGCTATTCATCCTCTTCATGTCTGTTTCCGATTCCCAACGTAATGTATTCTTCGACCTTTCTCTTTTACGTTTCCATTCAAGACTACAAGTTAGCGCTTTTCTCGTGTTGCAGTTTGATGATTTTCACAATGTATATCCTATCCACTTCTAACATCTTTTCCTAATTTTCTCTTCAAATGGAAACTAGTTTGTTCTCCCCCACGGTAGGCTATTGCTGATGTTATCCGATCAACCGACATTCAGTATCTTACGTAGACAATAGTTCATAAATAATTGTACCATTTTGATGATGGTAATAATAATTTTCGAAGTTTGAGCTCCATACAATAGAAGTGCGTTGATGTTTGTATTGAAGATTTTGATTTTGATGTTGGTTGACAGACGATTGTTTTGAGTTTCACGTGTTATTCAATTAACTCAGCCTGGAACCCCTCCCAAATCCGGATAAAGTAGGAGGGTTTGGCATGGGGTTAGCGACCCTCTCCAGCAGTAAACTAACTAGCCAAAATCGCTAACCAGAAAAAAAATTCAAACCATTTAAACTATGTTCTGAGAGTTACAAGGTTTTCATTTAGAAAAGTTATGACCCCTCATATTGAAAGCCGAATTCCTTCTGAAGTCACGAGGCTGATGCCCCTTTTGATAACCAGAGCAATAAGTAATATCCATCAGTTCTAAGAATAAGTCCCTTGCTTTGAAGAGCTTCGGTATTAAAATCAAGTATATATTAAAGAATAAATAACATCTTTATTTAAATTCGCTTAGTGTTGTTTAACCTACATCTTCCCATTGTTATTTAAGACTGCAATTAATCAGTATCTTATTGGCATGTGTGAATAGTGTGCGGATTGCCTCGATATTGCCTTAAGTTACAAGCTTTTGAAGCAAAGATGGATAGTGGTTAGCAGTGTAATCCACAACGCGCGTTTCGTCCTATTCGGAACTCGTCAGTTGAATGTACCTGCACCTGTGTTGATGTTCACTCTGGGACTCGAACCCAGTACACTTCGCTTCAAACACCATTGCGTTTTTCACTTATGAATTAAGGCGATATCGAGGCAATACGCACAGTATGCACTTATGCCAATAAGAGACTGATCAATTGCAATCCTAAACATCAATAGAAAGGTCCAAATAAACAACACCAAGTGAATTTAAACGTCACCCCATTACACAAGCAGGCGGTTATTAGGACTAAGTAGCTAACTGGATAACATGATGGCTATAAAGCGAACAATACGGAGTTTGAGTCCCAAAGTGAGCATTCAGCTGACGGCTTCCAAATTGGATGAAACGCGCATCCTGGATTCCATTGCTAGCCACTATCCACCTTAACATCTTTATTTGTTTAAAATAACTACAAAAAACATTTTATCACAGCATGAATAATTCTGAAATGTTTTAAAGTTTCTAATTGAAGTATTTAACAGAAAATTAATTTCAATTGATAGTTCAATCATAATGAGTAAGTGATACTTAATTTTGTTTGTTTAAACCATCTTATATTGAACAATTTATGATAAAGATGAAGCGGTGCATTAAATTTCAAGTGATTGAATTAACCTGTGGTTAGAAGTGTTTAGAAGTAATAATAATAATAATAATAATAATAATAATAATAATAATAATAATAATAATAATATGTAATAGAGCTGTATCAAGTATATATTTGTTTATGATATCTGAAGAGGAATAAGGTACACAAAAGAACGTTGTTATACAATATTAAGAATGTTAAGGGTTTTCGTTTTATTTACTATATACATTCTACTTCTTTAGGAGTGATGAATTAATGAGAATCATACTCAATTCAGTATGGATATCAATATAATTAGTAAGGGATGTTAGTTATATGCTTGAATGTTAGTACGAATTCATCTTACTCGGTAAACAGAACGAAGGTCAAAGATACAGTGTTTCCGGGCCTGCTAACTAGATCAAGAAGTCTTCATCAGGCGTAAAGAATGTATTCTGCAAGTACTCAGAGAATATGAGGTCACCAAGCACACAAATCAAGCATATTTATACAATGATAGAAACGCTCTTGAGAGAGCCACAAATTAGCGTACTAAGAAACGCAGTCAACCAATGACAGTCAAAGGTTTCCGAATGGGAAATGTAAGCTGTAGGTCAACTAAGCGTCTCTTGGCACGAAAACATTAGATTCAAATTTTTAGAATAAGATTACAAAACTAGGACTTTTTCCAAGTGAGTTCTGTGGATCTAACGTCCTCTGTAGTTAGATCCCCAAAACTAACTTGGTAAATACCTTATTTTTTAAATTCTATTTTAAGAATTTGAATTTTTATTTATTTATTTATTTTCACCTTTATGTCGTATTTCCCACTAGGGAGGATCTTAAACGCTATTGGTTCGTTGTATCTTTTAGTATGCTATTTTGTAGTGCTTCCCAAGGACATTTTTATGCTATATATATATACTTGATTTTTGCTTGTTGTTATTGTTCGTGTTTCTGGTTGAGTGTGGAATATATTTCCCTCTTCCGAAGTTGGACTTCTCTCTTTAGTTAACGGGGCTAGGACGCATCGGAATAGCTAGCTTATTGGTCATTGCGTTACAGAGTTTTCGTTCCTTTCTCAGATTAGGTGAACTCGTAATATCTTCAAACATAGCAGGATATCAAGATAATTAGTAGGTGTTGAGTTATCTAAACCGGATAGGTTGATCATAAAGCTCCCATTATATTTCTTGACATCATCATCAAGATGTACTTCATAACGATGTGACTTATTAAAATATTTTTGTAAATGATCGACAGTGCCCTACGGACATAGGATATCATACGTTGTAGATAGTGTTCTGATTTCACCTAGCTGTGGTAAATCCGAAATGGAGAGTTATATTGAAATCGCAACCAATGAAAAATTAGTCATGTTAACCACAAACATTAACCTAATCTGACTGAATAGGACTCTGTTGAAGGATCTGAATATTTAACGTAAATGTTTGTTATTAAAACATCAGTCGATTCATGATCTCAATCAAAAACTTAATAATCTCCACAACCCCATACTGATAATTACCTTGTGCTCACTAGTGACTAGGTTCTTGAGGGAATTCTCGGAGTTCTAGTGAGAAGCCTTGACCAATGGGGCTAATCCATGTCAAGTAGAGACAGGTATTTACCTCAGTATAATCGAAGATGGTTGCGTGATTTCGCGAATTCGTTAGACATTAGCACCGTTGTATGCCAGCTCAGTGATCTAGTGTTTAAACGTTCACGTGTGAGGTCGAAGGTCCTGGTTTCGAATCCTGATAGCGGGATCATGGATTTTTAATACTGAGGAGTTCCACGTTAGGGCGGTATGACCGTCCAGTGTTTCTAGGTTTCAAATTGTGGTCTAAAATCAATTGGTTCATGATCTCAATCTAAAACTTAACAGGCTACTTCTCATAACATGTCAATACCTTCTATTTTTTCACTGGAAGAAGTAAATAATTCATGTAAGAATAATAAATTTTGAGGTAGAAACTATGATCACTTGATTCTTTAAAATCATTTAACTTTTAAGCTATTACAACTTGATTGCTTAATAGTAATGTATCCAAATACAGTGGTTATTAATTCATGGTTGAAAGATTAACGGCGAGACTACAATTTATGAGCAACTTTTGAGCGACATTAACGCAACCTTGAGAATGTCCATCTATGATTTACAATGAATGATTAGAATTAGGAATTGGATTTATGAGTTCACTTAGTATGCCAACGGAACAAAGACTTGTGACCGTAGACCAATAAGCTAGCTATTTAATGCTTCCCAGCCCCGCTAAGTAGAGGAAGAAGTCCAAGCTTGGAACGGGAAAGTATATTCCGTAAGCCAGAAGCACGAGTGAATAATAACAGACACAAATCAAACGTATATATACCGCATAAAACTGTCCTTGGGAAGCGTTGCAAAAACAGCATACTAAAAATACACAACGGACCAATAGCGTTAAAGATTCTGCCAAGTGGGAAATACAACATTGAAGGTGAAAAGAGCACTTTAGGTGCGAAAACAAGGAAATTTAGAGTTCCAAAATAAAATTACAAAATAAGGCATTTACTAAGTGAGTTCTACGGGTCTAACATCCCCAACAATTCTCTAGATGTTTCTGTGACACTTCCATTCAAAAGTTTCGCAATGTTTTCAGGAATATTCTGGGTCTGCCCAACAATTATTATTATTATTGGCTTTATTAAATTTTATATTTTTGGTACAATATAGAATTCTCAGCACAAAGTATTTCAACAAGTTTCCGTTTCTTATCTCTTGGTCGATCCTTGCGATAAATATTGAGTGGTCATCAGTTAGATGTTTAGCAGTTCATGAATCGACATCTATATAATGTATATTTCTTTTCACTGCATATTGCCAGCAACCACAATGTCTGTGGTTGGGCTCTTTTGTAACTTGCACAGTGAAATGTCGTCAACTTTGCACACACACACACACACACACACGAAAACAGATAACTTATTGTATTATTCAGATGGCAGGAACAAGTAGCCCAGGTATTCAAGTAGGCCGCCTCATTTTTGGTTACCAGAACAAGATAAAGATCGATTACATTTGTAAAGATATAATGATATATATCTATTGTCATACATCATTTTATGCATAGTTGCTTTTTAAGCTTTTAAATATTGCATGATGAAAATAATTTAATGGAAATTTATTATTTATATTATCATTACAATGTTTGTTTGTTTGTTTGTTTTTGTAATCAAATGAGATACTAATGTGTCTGATTATTGTCTTTTGATGTTGATGAAAAATTGTTGATAAACGGAAAATTTTAATCGTTGAGATCATAAGTTAATTGAAGTTAGACTACCATGGTAAACCTAGATACACTGAACTTCCATTTCCTTCTATCGTGGGACTTCTCAGAAGTGCGTATCCATGATCCCACCTCGCAAGATTTGAGTACAGGACTTATTGGTCTTGATCTCAACTATTAAAATTACTGTAATATCCACGAAAAAATGCCTTCTGATATTGATCAACATATGTTAACTAGTGACTGGATTCAAGTGGTATTTCCTGGATTTTCAGTGAGCAGTGAGCAGTGGAGTTCAACGGGGTCTGTTGTGAGGTAGTATTTCGCTGGATATGTCGCTCAATTTCGTAGATTATTTGAAGTTATACATTAACATCATTGGATACCGGTCGACTCAGGGGTTTAGAGGTTAAGCGTTCGCTCGTGAGACCGATGAAACAGCCGTACAGTGTATACAGGTTTTCCATGGTGGTCTAGCTTCAACTGACTCATAATTTCAACTATTAAAATTACTATAATATCCACAAAAAACAGCTTCTGAAAAGAAAAATTACTTACTTACTTACGTTTGTTACTCCTGTTGAAGAAGCATAAGCCGCCTACCAGCACTCTCTATTCAATCCTGTCCTGGGCAATAAAAGGAAATTGAACAATATTTGTTCTCATTAGTTTATTTTTAATTTCATACTATAGTGAACTTATTACCAGTAAAAAACCTAAGTTATTCATTCCATTAAAACTGAATAAGACTAAAGGCCACATTAGAACTCACAGTCTATTGAACTCGAGCAATACTAAAGATTAGGCACATATGACATTAGTTATCAATCAGTGATCAATCACTTTAGATATGTCAGTCTTACAGAAGTAGTCAGTAGTGATTCAAATAGCTCAATGGATTTGAATCTCATGAAATTCGTCACTCCTTTCGTGATTGTAGATAAGCCTTGCTGTCTTAATACTGAATCGGTTCAGATTTAGATTAAGCAGGGTTGTACTAATCTCAAACACTATAACTACTGTTTGTTTCACTAAATTGTGAATGGTGAACAGCAGAATGATTAGTTGGTATAAAAGAACATCATATTCCCAAGTACGTACAGCCGATATAATTCTACCAGTCAAGTTGCAATATATATACTATTCATATGAAATCTGGTTTGAAATATTTTTTTCTGGTTAGCGTTAGAGGTTAGCGAGCTTCCAACTGAAGAGGAAATTAGGAAAAGACGTTGGAAGTGGATAGGACATACATTACGCAAATCACCAATCAGCATCTCGAGGCAAGCCCTGACTTGAAATCCTGAAGGGAAATGGAAAAGAGGGAAGCTAAAGAACAAATTATTTTGAGACTATAAACTGGACTACATTAAATAATCATTACAAACAATGAAGTACTAGACAGATGCTTCGTCCTACTTTGGGACTCCCTAATAGGAGACCAACATTTCTGGGTTCAATCTCCGATTATGGAGTGGTGTATGCTCACTTGTTAGAAGTCTCAAACCGGGACAAAACTCTATCCAGTAATCTGACGCTTTCGATTTTTATCTAACTTAGACTAGCTTATGATCTCAACAAGCAAAATTTTAAGTTTAGTCCATATATTTAGAATTAACTCTACATTTGTCTATAATTAATTTTAGATAATTTGTTCTTGACTTAAACGGATCAACTGTTCAGTGCCTTCTAGTTTTCGCTAATTCTCAAGTTGATGTCGATTTGTGACTTAAATATGCTTTTGAAATAACAATTGCAGATACCAGTAGACAATTACAGTTTAATGTAATGTTATTGCTTTATGAGTTTTCAAATCGTGGAATTAAGTTATGTTATAAAACAAATCAAACAAGTCGATGTCATTTGTGATCAGATCCTGCTGATCACAATATCATGTAGCCGCTCATGCACAGTTGCCATTATGTTTTGATGTACGGTGGTTGAAGGCAGTTATACTAGATGAAATAGTCATTATTATCAACCTAAGTAATACATTAGAGGTGTGGTTATATTTCATCGGATAAAGACTAGCCTTAGATACTGATTGATAAAGTAGCCAAACGAACATCTGATAGAACTTACAGTAACAATCATAATTATTATAACAAGAATAAAAAAACATGAAAACAACTGAACTGTATAATCAAAGTGTTGATAAAATCACATGAACTATGGTAATAAGAATAAAGACAGGTACACCCGTCTGACAAGTCCCAAACAGGGCGAAACGAGTGTTCTGGATTCCAATGCTAGCCACCATTCATCTTTGTGTATATGCTTGTGACTTAAGGCAATATCGAAGCAATCTTCATAGCATGTACATATACAAATATGAGACTAATTAATTACATACCAAAATATCAATGAGAAGATTCAAACAAACAATACAAAATAAATTTAAGCTTCACTTCATTGCATAAGCTAGTGGCTATGTGGACTTAGTAGCTAATCGGATAACGTGATAGCATTTTAAGTGAATGGTACTGAGTTCGAGCCTCGGAGCAAACATCAGCTGTGCAGGTAATTCCATTTGACTAGACCCAAACATGACAAAATGAGTATCTTGGATTCCACTGCAAACTACCATCCATCTTTGATTATGAGAATAAAGATAGTTTAAAAAAGACATACGGAGTATAGATTATCAACAAAATGATTATAGGCCAAAATTAAAGCACCAAAAGATCGATATTAGATAATTAATCGAACACTTTACTTCTATCTGAAGTTTGTGCTGATGATGTCGCCCAGAAGAACAATGAAAGCTTCACGACCAAATCATCCAGCTCAGAGAACAAAACTCCATCAAAAACGATGTATTTTGATATGTTATATAAATAGCGACTTTAATACTGTATACAGTTATTCTGAATGTAAGTAAAACAATAACACTTTCTACAAAGGTTCTTCTTTTGGGAGCTAAATAGAAATGATGGGATCATACAGGAGTCGCTGAAAGCATCGACTTGTTATTTTAACTAAGTTAAAAATAAATTGGTAATAATGAAAATTGTGGAGATTGTTTAATAACCTAGTTCACATTATGGATTGACTTTATCCAGTAAATCTATGATTGTGATTGAAATCATCAGTCAATTGAAGCTAGACCAACATGGAAAACCTGGAAGCACTGGACGGCCGTTCCGTCCTAGTATGGGACTCCCCAGCAGTGCGCATCCACGATCCCGCACCACGCGAGATTCGAACCCAGGACCTATCAGTCTCGCGCCAGGCGCTTAACCATATTAGGACGAAACGGCCGTCCAGTGCTTCCAGGTTTTCCATGGTGATCTAGCTTCAACTGACTCATGATTTCAATCAAAATCTTAACAACCTCCACAACACCTAAAAGTGATAAAATTTTTGATAGTTATCTCAAGTTCAAAACTTATATGGATCGTGAAAATTCACTGATAATAAGCTCTATGATAGTACAGAACTGTTAGCAATTGCTTCTTGGTTTTTAAGATTTACATAGCTGCACATAAATTATTGATATGAATAGTCTAAAACTGACATAATTATTATCAGATCCAAATTTAATCCTTCAAGAAGTCATCGGTATAGTTCAAAACTAGATTGTAAGTGCTGATCAGTTCCTCTTGCTCAAGGGATTTTCTGGTGAAACTATAATTTATGGACGAGCTTTGAGCGAAACCAGATTGACCTTGAGAGTGTTTACCTAATAAACAGGACTAAATAAGGGTTATAAGCTTGTGTAAGGAATGAGAATTATGATTTACTGTTGATGGTTAGGGTTAGGAACTAGATTTACGGTTTTCATCATGAACTGACATCAGCTAAAATTCCAAAACGTTATTTAGCCAAATAGATAAATGAATTTCGTACCAAAATCCTAGACCTATCATCTTATACTTGATTGGTTCGTCCATAAATTATAGTCTCGCCGTATAATAGCTAATCGGCAAATCATGATAACGTTAAATCATGAATATAACTAACCTATTATATGTAAATCATTGATTAAGTAAAGTAAACAAAAATGATGTGATAGGAAATATAGAATTAAATAACCAAGAAGTGAATGATTATAACCATTGTCACTTCTCTTCCACCTTCACTTATGACTATTATTGTTCTTTCTTATATATTTTTTTTACCGTTCATTGAATAACACTAACAAGATTAACTTCTGTTTTCGGTGTTTATATATATATGTATATGGTAGCTTCTACAAGTTAGTGGATGACAAAGAGGATGAAGGCAGACAAGACAGTTATGGAGCTTAGACTTCAATGATTTTATCTAATAAAATAATAACGATTGCAACAACAACAACAACAACATCAACAATAGAGAAAGTAATAATGACTAGTAACGGACTAAAAATGAGATGAATAGAAATGACAAGAACAACTGAACTAGGGCGTTAACTTACTGATTTGATTAATTACTGAATGGTGAAACAAATATATATATGTATATTAATGAATACACTTTTATTCATTCGCTAGATGTTATTGTTTCATTCCTCTTTTTTCTTTCTAAGTACTTCCATTGTTATTCTCTTTTTTTTTACTTGAGATGATTTTAGATGCAGGTACGACTTAATGTTCTCGATATTAATGACTTCATATTCGATGTATGGAAACGGTTGTTATGGAAACCGATGGGTAACTCAGTTACTTAGTATGTTGTGATTTAATAATTTACTATAATATTCATTATTATTATTATTATTATTATTATTATTATGAATTGATGAGAGATGATTTTTCAAGTTTAGACCATGTTATATAATGAGTAGGGATCTGCAATTTCCCGATATTAAAATTTAAGATCATATTTGATTAGATTCTGTTGTCATATCATAGATCTTGAGTGAATGATCTTGATATAACTTTTAAATAATGGCAATTTGGACTTAATAGTTTGACAGATAACCCAATGAGTTCAAATTTCAGTATGACTGTCAATACCAGAATATGTATGGGACCAGATCCTTACTTAGTTACTTACTTACTTACTTACTTGCGCCAGTTACCCCCTCATGGAGGAGTATAGTCCATCCATGTGGAATCTGATAAGAAATTAGGATGAATTCTGAATTGGAAATTTTTTTTCAAATGAAAATAAAACAATCAAATTTTTTACAAAATTCATAAGAAAAATAGAAGTATTTACATGGAGCAAAATGTAGAATATTGAATGTCAAATTAGCAGTTAAAAGGTGATGTGTTCACCTTTAGACTTAAATAGACTCATGTTGGATTTCAGATACATAGTTTTAAAGAAACGTAAACTAGGAGGAAATAGTCATTTATGTGCTCTTGATTTTCCATTTTTTCTGATTAGCTGATGCCAGACTATGATTATAAAAATCTGAAATTTTAGCTCCAGTGAGTGTTTAGTAACAGTTGTCTAAGCAAAACACTTCGGATCCGTTGATCAGACACTATCAGCAACAACTAACTGTGGGAGAGAACAAATCGAATTCCAGTGGAGGAAGAAATCAGGAAGAAGAGATGGAAGTGGATAGAACATTCATAGAGGAAAGCAGCTAACTACTTCACATGTCATGCCCTCACATGGAATCCTCAAGGCCAAAGGAGAAGAGGAAGAAGAGCAAATCACATATTACGTCGAGAAATGGAGAAAGATATATATGAGTAGAATGAACAAGAATTGAATAGAACTAGAAAGGAAGGCGGAGGATAGAGTGGGTTGGAGTATGTTGGTTGGCGGCCTATGCTCCATTGGGAGAAACAGGCGTTAGTACGTAAGTGTAAATATTTGCCAAGACTGATTTTCTTGGTTAATCAGATACTTTCTGGCTGTTCAGTCATGATACATAAAATGATGTTAGAAACTTTGAGAAATATTGTGCATTGATTGTAATCCGATAAAGGACCTGTAATACCATGTTATGAGAAAGTATTTTATTCGGTCTTACCAGGTTGAGGTCAGCGGTTAGTTAAATATTCCGTAGTTCTTTAATAACAATATTCTTTCACTGCAAGTATTGTTCATCAATATTCGTTTTAATAACAAAATTCATTTTATGTAAAGGAGTTAGAATCATTTGGTGATGTTTATATCTCCATAATTTTATAGCGTGATAATCTTGACTATCACACTTCTTTGTATTATGTAGTCAGGACAAGATTTACTGCGTCCCTAATCATATAAAACATCAGACGTCATCTTAATATGTAAAAATGGTCTTATTATCCTTGATCGAATGATAGAGTTTACTGTGTGATACAGGTTTTTATTAGAGATAAACAATTTTGATTGATCTCGCAAACAGACCCAAGTTAGACAACTTAAAAGCAGTGGACATCTATTTAGTTCTAGTATGGGAGTCCTTGATAGTGTGCATCCATGACTCCAAAGATGGAGATCAAATCTAAGACCTACGGCTTTGCATGCAAATATTCATGTAAAAACTCAAAGTAACCAAGTGATTTTTAATCATTTCGGAATGCAATTTGCATTAGAATTCAGTATGTAGTCGTTTCGCTCTGTTTCCTATCAACTATTTAGATTTATATGAATTCCAATGTTGCTATTCCTATCCGAATTTAAACCCAGTAAACATAACTGTAAAAGTTAGAGGATTATCCAAATATGGTAGAGAGTTTGTACGAGAATTTAAATAAAAGAAGAAATTTATTAATTGTTCGGGTCTATTCTTCAAGTAAAACTGTTATAAAGGAAAAAGTGATTAATTCACTTCGTTAAGTAGCATAAAGTTTCATGTTTAATAATCAGTTTCTAATTTTTTTTCGGAATTGGGATCAAGAATTTAGCACTCACATTTTGGAAACATTATTCAATGGGGTGATGAATAGTGGCTAGCATTGGAATCCAGGACACACGTTCCATCCTATTTGGGACTCGTCAGCTGGATTTACTCACATCCCACAGGTGATGTTCACTCCGGGACTGGAACTCCGTACTGTTCTCTTCAAACGCCATCATGTTATCCACTCAGCTACTGATTCTTGATACCCACTTGCTTGTGTAATGAGGTAAAGTTTACATTCATTCACTATTATTTATTTGAATCTTCCTATTGATGTTTAAGACTGCAATGGATCAGTCTGTTATTGATATATATGCATACTATACGTATTGCTTCGATATAGCCTTAATTCAAAAGCATTATATGCACGATTCTACAATATTATTTAAGTGTTACTAGCCAATTTCTATCTTCATTTTATGCCATTTGATTATTCTTTCTTCTACTAATGTAACTTCATGATGATTATCAATCTTGTTCTTTTACATAAATATTACAAGTTAACTGATAATGATAAGAACTACTGATAATCAGGGAGAAAAAATATCACAATTCAGTTTACTTATTTATTTATTTATTTATACTCCTTGTTATTCACTAGATTAAAAAAAAGAGAAAAAAAGAGGAAAAAAACAAGAAAAAAAACATTCTCCTACCCACACCCCCATCAATAAATTTAAATAAAAGTTACAAAAAAAAGAATAAAATAAAACTTTCAATTTCTTTAATTATTTTCATCACGTAAAACCACACCATTAGAATAGATTGTGCCATTTTTCTTATGTTCCCACTTGGAATCTATTTATCTATTTATCTATATAGAACGAAATCCATTTCTACATTGTTGTCACTGATTTAGTGATTATTGTTGGACAGGGAATCATAAATGATACTTCTTATGCAAAACAATAATAATAATAATAAATACTTTGAGGGGGGGGGAGAGAGGTTCCCACCCCTATTGCTTCTCTTACTACTAATAATTTATCCTTAAGAATTTTCCTGTCAAATATGATTAAAACACAAATAGTTGATGAATAGTTTTAATAGTAAAACATAAACATTCTTAAGATGATCAGTTTTATTGACACATTGAATAAATAATTATTAATCATTCTTATGATAAACGTAATATGATGTATATAATATGAAGTGTATCAGGTTCTCCCTAGAGATATCATCACTGGTTATATATGTATATATAATTAGTAGTAGTAGCAGTAGTAGTAGTAGTATGTGAGATATTCATAATGTAACAATTATGTATTAAATGTGCAGATATATATATATATATGTGTGTGTGTGTGTGCGTATACGTGCATGTATGTGTGTATGTGGATGTATAGTAATGTTATGGTGAAATGATTTACAATGATCAGTTCATTTAATAAAACATGCTACGTATATACTACTCTTAAAATAAATATGAATAGATTGCGGATAACATGGAAATAAAAAAATTGTGATTCTATCATAGAAAAAAAAACCAAAAAAAAGAAACAAAACAAAATATTTAGTAAAAGATAAAAAAGAAAAAGAAGAAGAAAAAAGAAAAAAAGAGAGAAGTTGACAAAGGAGAATAATTAAATCAATTTTTTTCTTCCCTAGAAATTAGAATAAATAAAACAACTAAACAAGAAGAGAACATAAATTATTTCAATTTTCATCATAAATATTTATTTGGATACTACAATGACAGAACAATGACAGTTGTAATGATAATAAATCTTTATTAATTATTATTATTATTATTATTATTATTATTATTATTACCATTATTATTATTATTATGGCTTTTTAATATGACACTGTTTCATGCGATGTTTAATTAGAAAGATTTTTAGTTTTGATTATAAGGACAATATATTTCCCCTTTTGGGAATAGATACATAGAATTAGAATTATTCACTTAGTTACATTTGATATTACGAAAAAAAACAAAAAGATAAATAAGCTGGTGTACATATGTGAAATATAGTTAAAGCACGTTTGTTCTCATAGTATGTATATCAGTTTATGAGATGGTGGTTTTATGTTATTTGGTACTTGTCAGACAGATGTAACTGTTATCTTGAGGGAAATGATACTCCCTGATGGATTGGATCTCACATCATCCAGCTTTATAGTCAGAGATGTTATTACTGAGCTATCTGGACTGTGATTAATCTTCTGTAGGACTAAGACGTACTTACAGTTGATTGATTATTCGGTAGTAACCAATGTCATTTATGTCAGATACTTCTTAGTCATCCAGACTAGTGACCAAATCGCAATTTGGTCAATAGAATCTGATCTGAATTAAGTAAGACTTGAAACATATGATATTAGTCACTGTCCAGTGATCAATCAGCTGTAAATACATCTTCCTGTATTCTAAGGCTGTATTAACTTATACTATGTAACATTAAACCCGGTGATGATACTATTTTTGTATTATTCCAATAGTGGACATTATGTAAGACTTGTTCAACGACCTTCATGTTTGTTATCTTCTGTTTTCTATAATGATATCTACAAGATGATGACGAAATAGATTAATTACGTTGGTTGATACTATCAATTATTTCTAATTGAAAGAATTTTTATCTAAGCGTCTAGTTCAAATAACGTAATGACCACAATCTTAAAATATTGATATTTTTGAACTATCATTAAAGGAATGAAACAGTCACTGTGTTTGTATATAAGTCGATGACTTCTAGTGTGAGCCATGTTGGTAGATGCATACTATTTAGCTGTGGTCCGCGTGACTATCGTAACCAGTAGTTGGAGATTCTTGGTGACATGGCTCAGAATCGATCACAATGGCGTAGGTGTATACACTCTCTATCTTCCCCTTAAACTATGGGATTAATATCACTTCATATCTTTCATTCTATGAACTGATTATTTCTTCCTGTACTATATCCTTATATGCAATCTTTCTTTTATATATCACCACAATTGAATTATCTGATTCTATGAATATGGATTTCATCTTGTTGTGCTAGTGCAGTATGTCAACTTGTACCGACACATATATGTGCCTGGTTCTATGTTGTATCTGACTGATTGACTAACTGACTGACCTATAATATTGTGTTTCAGTTGTTGAATATTTAAAAAAAGCACTAACTTACATGGAATATGTTTACGTTTTTTGTTTAGTTTCTCCTTCATTTATCCTTTTATGATATAACTGAGAATATTTGAACATCATGAAAGTACTTTTGAGGATTTGAATTATTTCTTTATAAACTTATATTTGAATCCGTGAGTCAATTGAAACTAGATCACTATGGAAAACCTGAAGCCACTGTAAGGCCGTTTCGTTCTACTATGGGACTCCTCAGTAGTGCTTATCCACCATACCGCCTCGCGAGATACAAACCAAGGACCTATCAATCTGTCACGCGAGCGCTTAACCTCTAGACCACTAAGCCGGCATCCAATGGTGTGAATGTTTAACTTCAATCAGTTCGCGTGAGACCGATAGGTCCTGGGTTTGAAGCTCGCTAGATGAGATCGTGGACGCACACCGCTGAAGAGTTTCATACTAGGACGGAACGACCATTAGGTACTTTCATGTTTACCATAGTGATCTAGCCTTAATTGACTTATGAATTCAACTATTAAATTACTGTAATATCCACAATAAACAATCTCTGACTATATAACTATGTTTCTCGTCATCGTTATTTTTCCTTTTTCTTATGTCAATAAATGACTCACATTCAAAACTGATGACTTAAAATGTGTAAACGGTTTTTTTTTCTTTTATCTTCTCTCTTTTTTCTATTTTTCACAGTCCTCTTATTTCATCAGTAAAACCAAAACTTAATCTGATCAATATTTGTCATTGGAATATAGAATTGATTGTTCTACTTATATATATAAAATGGTAATTGATGGATTTTAATTATCACAGAAATAAGATGGGATATCACTGACCATGATACATACACCATTTTCGAAAATTTTTTGTCTTTTTTCATCCCAAATGTGCTAAGTTTCTCTGTGGATTTCGTAATCGATTGGTGGGTATCGGTAAGAGTGGGTGATTAGCCCGATCTCCACCACCCAGGTTAACGCTCACGTTAGTTCATGAGTCATTCGTCCCACTATCTAAGAGGCATGACGCCAACGCGTGAGTCGGATTTTTCCTATCAGTGACAATGATATATGATTATCATATACGATCATGAATCGAATAAAGATAAACATGTAAATTAATGATTGATGAAAAATCGTTGGAAAACACTTTATAAACTCATCATTTTAATGCTATGAAACTGTTGGAATGAATCCACACCAATAAACGTTTTTGCATATATTTTACAACAAACTATAGTAAACTTGGTATTGTTTGTCTTGTATCTTCCCATTGAGGTTTAGGACTGCAATTAATCAGTCTGAATAATGACTAACAATGAAATCTAGAATGTAGTGAATACTGAAAGGAATTGAATAGTATAATATGAAACTTCTACAAATGAATCTATCACTCTGATATAATGAGAAAATATCATAATTAACAACCAAATCTTAATTCATTGAATAATGAATAATCTAGAAAATTGATTTAATCATGTTTATTCCCTTGTTAATAATTTTTTGATATAAGTGTGTTATTTATTTAGGGCATATTTCATGGCTTTGACGGACAATGAGTGAACGTGGTAAAGTTGAAAAATCTCGTGCAAACGCCAAAAATTGATCAAATCGTGCTGGTTTACAATTCTCAATTGGTCGTGCCCATCGCCTCTTTCGTAAGGTGAACTATGCAAAACGTGTCGATACTGGTGCTCCGGTTTATTTGACAGCTTTCCTTGAGTACCTGGAGGCTGAAGTTCTTGAGTTGGCTGACAATGTGCACTCATGGCATGTTATTTATTGACTAGATAAAGAAAAAACCTTATTCACCTAATTATCTTTCTTATCATCTGTTATCAGTGAATGCTAATAAGAGACCGATCAACTGCAGACCTAAACAATAACGGGAAGATTCAAGTAAACAATACCAAATGAATGTAAACTTCACCTTATTGCACAAATCGGTGTCTATCAAGACTTAGTAGCTGAGTGGATAATATGATGGCGTTTGAGACGAACGGTACTGGGTTCGAGGTTTAGAGTGAACATCAGCTCTGAGATGCAGGTACATTCAGTTGACGAGTCCCAAATAGAAAGGAACGCGTGTCCTGGATTCCACTGCTAGCCACTATCTATCTTTGCTTATGAATATTTAATAACTGTTATCAATCGAATAATAATGCTTAATTTTCAACCAAGTGAATGTATACTTTAGTGTTTTGACTGATAACCAATAATAGACTAAATATTACTAACATTTACATAATTATTAGTATAAAAGTTTACTGAAGATTATTTAATTTTATAATTTACCTTATGAATTGATTAAAGTTAGAAGTCTGAATCATTGATTCCCAAATGAATGATCTAAAGTTTCAGAACACTCTAATAAGAATTGATGGTTCTAAATTTCTTAATACAGTGAAGTTACTGATTTGCACTCTTGATGAACGCAATACTAAGATAAGATTATGGTTAACTAGTAGGAGTTTTTAATGGTTATCGAACTAAAGACTTAATTATGTAAACCAGAAAATTCACATATTTAGTTTGATTGCTGAAATTGTAAATTTGAATTTGAATTGCTATGTTAGTATTGATTGAAGGGTTGAGTCAGATAGTCAGATACAACTTAGGAGCAGGAACATATATGTATCGGTACAAGTTGACATAATGCACTAGCACAACAAGATGAAATCCATATTCATAGAATCAGATAATTCAATTGTGGTGATATATAAAAGAAAGATTGCATATAAGGATATAGTACAGGAAGAAATAATCAGTTCATAGAATGAAAGATATGAAGTGATATTAATCCCATAGTTTAAGGGGAAGATAGAGAGTGTATACACCTACGCCATTGTGATCGATTCTGAGCCATGTCACCAAGAATCTCCAACTACTGGTTACGATAGTCACGCGGACCACAGCTAAATAGTATGCATCTACCAACATGGCTCACACTAGAAGTTAGTGACTTCAATGACCAATGCCACGGTTTGGTTTGGCCGCCCCTAACTTTCTTCCAGCCATCCCCATCACTAGTCAGCATTGTGTGTCGTGGTAATCGGAGTTCAGGCATACGTAACATGTGGCCCAACCGTCTCAGTTGTAAAGATTTACAACTTTATCGACTGATTTACCATCATTCTCTAATACCTTGCGTTTAACCTCACTATTACTTACCCGGTGGTCCCAGCAGATGCGAGCTATATTTCTAAGACATCTGTGGGTAGATTTGTATAATCTCATTTTTTCCGTTTGCCGGAGTTATTTAAAACTTCACTTTGTTGATGTTAAGAAATTTAACTGATCAGTACCACTAAATCATAAGCACTTTTAAGCAAAGTTTAATAGCATCTAACAAGAGAATTCAAAGCACGTGTTTTGTCTTATTTAGGTCTCCTCAGCTGGATATATCTGTACTCTTATTTATATTTACTCTGATACTTGGACGCAGTTCCACATTGCTTTAGTTGCCCAACGTGTTATTAACTTAGCTACTAAATTCAGATAGCCATTGGGTTGTCATAAATAGGGTGAAATGTGTATCATGGATTTTACTACTATCTCCAGTTCGAATTGGTTCTGTATATTTTCAAATAACAAACTTTATTTCAGTGGTTATCATTTATCAAATATATGTGGTGAGTTTTGTGGATTTGGCTGAAGATTTAATGTTTTTGTTATGACCTTGAGTATGTCTGCTTTTTGCTATCACGCGACCTATCTACCAATCCGGATACGACTTATACGAATCTTCACACTAGGCCAACCAATGACGTTCAACCGGTGTGGGCAGTCTAGCGTCCTTATTGGTCCTATGTCCTACAAGCCCTTCCACTTGAGTCCAGAACACAATACCAGCTTCGAATCAGAGCAGATCAGAGCAGATCGTTTATTTCAAACATACTCGGTTTATATATCAAACAGACAGACCACAACACACCATAAATTAGGAAATAACATATGTACACAAATAAGCCAAAAAGTGGCTGTGAACGAGGGGGACAGTAATTAATAGACTGAACATAGTTTAAGAACCGTAAATCGTACAATAATAAATTATAGATCAAAATAAAGCTTATAATAAGAGGGATATAAATATACATAATCTAATGATTGAATAGTTTTACAATAAGAATATTTATAGAATATTAATCCACTAATAGTCCTCGGGAGTTAGCTGTAATTTAGTCTTCGCTCGGATATAACACCTCCCTTTTTTTTCGAAGATTCCAAGTTTAGATTCGGATTTTTAAAAAAAAGAATTTTTTTGTAACTTTGAATTCTCCAACATTCTCGTCCTCCTCGAAATAATGTTGGGTCCTTATATCTCCAAGTTACAAATAATAGGACATTATTTAAACGACGTTTCTCGCATTGAATGTCGGATCCACTAGAAACGACTAGATGATAATGAACAACCTTTGATTTGAGGTCAAAGTTTAATTCTTCTGAAGCATTACTTTCAAATCCATTAGGAATTTCATCAATGGATAATGGATCATTACGGAAATCATCATCTAACAAAATTACATTAGACTTTTGACCATAATTTGACTCAGCCGATATTTTTTTCTCATTTTTATAAAAAATTTCATCAAAATTACATGCATTATTCTGAGAACCCATATCTGCTACCTTGTCATTAGATATCGGATAAGCTGATTCAATATAAATTTCTGTCTCACAATGATTTTGAGTAACATTCGGTATAATTGGGTTCATCCTGTCACTGCAGTTATTTTCTGAATACGAGTCCCCATAGCTTTCTCGGCTAATATCACGTGGACCATAATTTTGTTCTACCTGAAATTCATTTTCAGAGCTAGACAGAACCAGTAGTGCTTCATTCAATTCTGGACTCCGGGCTTCATCTACAGGGTCTGGCTCCTGATCATCTGGTATTGTCACAACTTCATGAGCATTCAGCACAGTATTTTCTTGCTCTGAGCCGGACACGTTACAAATATTACGTTCTGATTCAGGTATAAAGGGATTTGAACCCTGCACAGGATATGCTTCTGAAATGTCCATTTCTGCACCATTATCTGCATGATAAATAGATTTCTTGTTTTCTGCTTGAATGCAAAGTCTGCCCAAAACTGTTTCAAATACCTGTTGTTGCAAGGCCAACATCTTCTGCTGGTGCTGTAATATTAACCGCAACTGTTCTAAAGAAATCGACATATTTTTTTTTACTGCCAATAATATTAGCTCCAAAATCACCGGCAATTATAACAGCTAATTTATTTACAAAATCTGAGTCACCACTTGTAGTATATTTTTCCAAAATCCCCGTCGCCAATTGTTACGACCTTGAGTATGTCTGCTTTTTGCTATCACGCGACCTATCTACCAATCCGGATACGACTTATACGAATCTTCACACTAGGCCAACCAATGACGTTCAACCGGTGTGGGCAGTCTAGCGTCCTTATTGGTCCTATGTCCTACAAGCCCTTCCACTTGAGTCCAGAACACAATACCAGCTTCGAATCAGAGCAGATCAGAGCAGATCGTTTATTTCAAACATACTCGGTTTATATATCAAACAGACAGACCACAACACACCATAAATTAGGAAATAACATATGTACACAAATAAGCCAAAAAGTGATCTGCAAAGCCAAAAAGTGGCTGTGAACGAGGGGGACAGTAATTAATAGACTGAACATAGTTTAAGAACCGTAAATCGTACAATAATAAATTATAGATCAAAATAAAGCTTATAATAAGAGGGATATAAATATACATAATCTAATGATTGAATAGTTTTACAATAAGAATATTTATAGAATATTAATCCACTAATAGTCCTCGGGAGTTAGCTGTAATTTAATCTTCGCTCGGATATAACAGTTTTTCTTTCAAGCTGTTGAAAACTATTGACTTTTTCTGTGATTGTATTTTAAATAGAGGTGATGAAAAGGTTTAGTATTGACTTTATAATAATGTAGTTAGATAAGTATTAACAAAAAGGATTATTATAGGGAATAATTTGACTCCAACATAAAATGAAAACTGTATTGCTATTATTATTGTTTAGTACAAATAATCACACACCTCATTGGTTTGCCATTCACTGAGGATGGAATCGAACCTAGGATCTATGTAAGTCTTATGGTATATTTATCCTTCATTAGTGATGTGACTGTGATATGGCCAAGTCACTACTATGGAATACATCATGTGAATAACTCAGATTTAATTGACTCAGTTACAGACTGGCTTATAAAATAGAAAGTCATAATACACATTTTATAATATTATTCACTTTCTATTACTTACTTGCTAACGCCTGTTACTTCCAATGGAGCATAGGCCACCAACTAGCATTCTCCAACCCACCCTGTCCTTCGCCTTCTTTTCTAGTTCTATTCAATTCTTGTTCATCATACTCATGTCTGTCTGTCTCCATTTCTCGACGTAATGTGTTATTTGGTCTTCAACTTCTCCTTCGGCCTTGAGAATTCTATGTGAGGGCATGCCATGTGACGCAGTTAGATGCTTTACTCTATAAATGTCCTATCCACTTCCATCTCTTCTTCCTGATTTCTTCCTCCTCTGGAATTTGATTTGTTCTCTCTCACAGTAAGTTGTTGCTGATAGTGTCTGGCCAACTGTTAATAAACACCTGTATGTTCTGGATGATGGATTTCGTAGTTCTCCAGGTTTCCACCCCATACAGTAGAACTGTCTTAACATTTGTATTGAAAATTCTGACTTTGATATTGGTTGACAGACAGTTGTTTCTAGTTATAGATGTTATTCAACCGTAGATATGCTGCTCTTTCCTTGTAGATTCGCTCCTTCACATCTGCATCAGACCCACTGTGTTCATCAGTGATGCTGCCCAGATATGTAAAGGTTTTTACATCTTCCAAATCTCTACCGTCAATTTTGATTGGATTGGTGCATGTTGTGTTGTATCGGAGAATCCTGCTTTTCCTTTTATTTATGTTGAGATCTGTTGCTGTTGAGGCTGATGCTACACTGGTCGTATTCTCTTGCATTCGTTGTTGCGTGTGCAATAGAAGATCAAGATCATTTAGGAAGTCTAGATCGTCCAGCTTCATCCTATCTGTCCACTGTAACGTTCTATACATTACATCAATATGTAGTCCAACAATCTGATCATTATTACCTTGTCAATAAGAATAAATTTAAACTAATATACAACAATTAAGAATGAAAATTATCCCCGTCGGTTAAATTTATAACCCAGAATATCTATATCAAATAATCAGTAGTAACAGTGACTATATTCACTTTACGACATAACAGTAACTTGAACCTTCTACAGTACGAATTTGTACGGCATATACAAATGTTCCCCATATTTTTTTGTATAAAATTGAACTAGTTACAAATATTTGCACTGATCACATTAAACACAATGAATTCTTGAATATTGAAACTTTAATCTCGTCTAATCAATAACAATCATTGTTAATGAGTTGTTGAAACATTAAACTTGATTTATGTCTATACTCTCTTATTCGCGCGCACGCACACACACATACACGCATACACAAATGAATAAACATTAACATATAAAAGTAATACAATTCTATAGACAGGTAATGAAGTGAATAAAAGAAGTATAGGTAGAGTTATAGATGGGTAGTTAGGAAGATAGATAGATAGATAGATAGATGGATAGATAGATAAGTAGACAATCTTCCTACATTTCTGCTTAACAGCTTTAGCTTAATCTAATCCAAACAATATGACTGAACTAAGTAAATATAAGAGTATGATAAAAACGATAAGTAACAAAGAAATAAATAAGTAAACATGTGTATTATAATTATTATTTCTGTCAGGATAAACATGAAATGATCCGAAATGAAAGTAATAAAATTTGTAAGAATATCATAAACTTATCATTATAAGTTTTATAGTTTATTTTATGTATGGTATTATTGTATCTCCATTTAGATTGTTCTATTCTTTATTGTTGTTGTTGTTTTGTATCATCATCACTTAGGTGAATGATCAGTTTATGATAATCACTCATACTACTATTAGTACAGGTACTACTTATAAAGTAGATAGTAAGATAAGAGTATAACTGGAAAATGTTATATTGAATAATATCATTATAATTGATGAACCTAAAGCTAAGAATATTCTAATTTTAATAGTTGAGATCATGAGTTAATTGAAGCTAGATCACTATGGAAAATCTGAAGCCACTGAACGGCCGTTTCGTCCTGTTTTGGGACTCTTCAGCAGTGCACATCCACGATCCCGCCTCGCGAGATACGAACCCAGGATCTATCTGTCTTGCACGCGAGCGCTTATCCTCTAGAACACTGAGCCGGCTGGTATCCAATGGTGTTAATGTCTAACTTCAACTAATCTACGAAATTGACTCATGTTATCAACTATTAAAATTACTAATAATATCCACAAAACTCCTTCTCATAAGAACATTCGCTTATATCATGCTTGATATGCTAACAAACATTGTGAATTATATAGTGCCGGTCATAACTATTGAGTAGTTTTTTTCACTGTTGAAGAATTCAAAAAACTTTAATATCTATTGTTAACGATTTGAATGATTTAGTTCAATTAGGCAATAAGGTCACTTTTGTATTCTTTTAATGGTGTTAAAATCTGACTGAAGCTACAAATCTAAACCATTGGGCGGTAACTCAGTAATCTTAATTCTAAGCGACCACCTCAAGGGTTGAAATTCCTGAGTTCAACCATCAGCGAGATTATTGATGTGGAATGATCATGTGCCTTGCATTAGGACGAAACATTCGTCCAGCGATCCAGGATTCTCACTGATCGTCTAACCAAAGTCAGCACATGCTGTAATGTTTAAAAGTGGAAATATTAACAAATTTTATTGAAGTTAGACATTAACACCATTGAATACAGGTTCAGTGGTCTAGAGATTAGGTGTTCGTGCTCTAGACTGAAGGTCCTGGGTTCGAGTCCCACATGTAGGATCATGGGTCCGTATTGCTGAAGAGCCCTATACTTGAACGAACCAGTCGTCCAGTGGCTACAGGTTTTCAATACTGGTCTAGCCTAGATCGACTTATGAATTCAAGTTTGGAAATTTTATTGATGCAATAAGCTTTTTCAAACTAATTCTACCGTACTGTTTTCACTATTGTCTCTGGGATATTCTTCCAGCCGTCATGATTTTGGTACATTACGTATATACATGTAAAGATTTGAGTGTTCTAGTTTTAAGTATTATGAAGTGTATTTGATCAGTCTTTGTTAGTATTTGTGCGTGCTAACAGAATTGTCTCGATATTCCTATTTAGTCTCAAGATTTATTAGATCTAGGTTGTAATTCTCAGTGGATTCCAGGACTCGTGATCCAGAAAATTTCTTGCAAAATACAAGCAAGGATTAGGAAACATTAAGAAGCGTTTCATTCAATCAGCGTTCACTTGAAGTTTTTGCCAAAATATCAAGGAAGTGAAACGCCCAATGTAGAGGTTTTGATTGGCTGTTTGCTATACTGCTGCTATGTTTAGTAGCATTCCAGAATCTTCGAGCAACTCAAGGACATTTAAAAATATTATAAAAACCCTATATTTTCTGTTAAAATGAACCTTGGAGTAAAGTACTTCTCGCATACTTCGTATCTTCTCTTTCGTTGTTCAGGTCGCTGTATAGTTCTAGCTTGGGGGCTTACAGAATAGTTTAGGAAACGAATATGGCGTTCAATTTGCAAGACTTATCAGTAAGTGTATGTTAATAGGTAAAACATTCCAGTCTCTTTTTTCTTTTCTTTCGTTTATGTTTCTGATAAAGCTATTTTCAATAGATTAAAACTAATCACTGAATCTATCTCAATATTGAATTGACACCATTTTTCTTTCAATGTCATCATAAAAAAAGTCAGTTAAATGATAGAAAAATAAAAATAAAATTTCCATCTGACCCTATTCAATCAAATTATCTATCATAGTTAACACATGTTCACACTCATCAATTGATTGTGTTGACAACATTCAGTTAGTCTGGTTATTGACCTAACTCTACTCACCATATCTCCCATTTCTTTTTTTTACATTTGGATGTGATGAGTGTTTGTATTTGTATTCCCCCCCCTCTGTCTCTCCCTATATACGTGTGTGTGTGTGTGTGTCCATATGTGTAAGGGTAGTATATGGATCTATTTTATCGGCTCCTTTTAATTACTTATTATTATTTTGTCTTTCAGTTGAATGACTTGTAATTTTTCACGAATAAATGAGTAAATAAATGAAAATAATTAGAGAACTTAATTAAATGTGGATTTATCAGGTCACCTAACAGCATAGTGTTTTTATGCATGAATGATGTGAATGATAAGAAGAAAATGTAAAACAAAAAACATACAATGGAAGTAAAGAAAAGTGGAGAACTGTTCATATCGAATAGAGAATGATTCAATTGTTTAACGTTAGGATAAAGAAATTGTTAACAAAAGTATATACTACTAGTTATATTAGTGTATGTTGTTTATATCAACAGATATAAGTAGTATGGAAAACTAATCGGTAGTGAAAAACCTCGTAACAGAAGGCTATGATAGTTAAATTGAAGAAAAAAGAAACAGAATTAGAAAAGAATTCTAAATTGGAAAAATCATATAGAATGTGAATTAAAAATGATGGAAATTGACAAATGAAATATTCAATGTATGATTCTTATATTTGTACCAAGATATTGTGCAGTGTTGTACTATGATACATTGGTTGTCCCCATCTTTGTTCTCGTTCACAACAGTTAGTGTAATTAGAAAAAACTTTTAAGGATTTATGATGTTTCTGGTCAGATAGGAGTGAATGGAAGTTTTAAGAGTAAGGATTGGAGCTTATTACCGAGATTAGTCCGCAAACTTGGAATAATTTTCATCTTTTTCTTCAGTAATGTTAATGTTTACTGGTGTGGAGTTGGATGTCTCTTAAAGCTTACAACACCTTCGTTTCAACAGCTAGGTTGTCAATTTCAGTCACACATTACCGGAATTAGTTTGAGCATTTGAGAAGTATTCATACCGTGAACACACACACACACACAAAATCGGATTTATAAAAGCCTATTTGTTCTTAAATTTCACTAATCAACTTATAATTCAACTGTAAATGGATTGGATTATCCCGTGTTAGATATTTTGACCAAAATATGATCAGTCTCAGTTATTGTAAGAGCACTTTGTAGGGATTTCCTCGATATAGTCATTGTAATACAAGTCAGGATAGAATGACTGCAGTGAGTTTAACTATGACTGTATCAAGTATGTAAGTGTACCAACTAAGACTGACCAAATTTAAGCCAAAATATTAACAACAGGATAATCCAATCCATTTACAATTGAACTAAAACGCATACTTATTGCACAAGTGAGTGGTTGTCTGGGTTCAGTAGGTAAGTGAATAACGTGATAGCGTTTGGTGCAAACGATACTAGGTTAGAGTCTGCTGAGGTGATAGATGGTCGTTTCTGAGGAATCCCATACTAAAACGAAACAATTGTACTGTCTCCTGGCTTTTAATAGTTCTCTAACTACATATAGTTCATGATGTAGACCTACAAATGTTAAACTCTCAACATCCACTTAGATTGTGAAAATCATTGTAGAGTCATGATGTTGACAAGCTAATTTAAAAGTAGTAACTAATCACGTATTTAGTACGTTTTTTTATTATGAAAAAACTATTAATAAAAATATCCAATTAAATATGAAACTGGCACAATGATCAGTATACCGTAACCATATCATGAATGTAGGGATTGTGATCTATTGGCACTGGAAAATACCACGGAACTTCAAAACTTCAAGTTCTATTCCTGGCCTATTGAAGAGGAGTCTTATGGTAAAACTGTACCCCCGTTTATTTTTTAAAATCACATTTTACGTAAAAGGTTATATACTTATAATTTTATTGAAAGAACTTGCTTTATTTGTCCAAGAAGAGAAATTTTCAGTATGAGGTTGTGGAGATTATTAAGTTTTTGATTGAAATCATGAACCGATTAATGTTAAACCTGAAAGTGCTGGACGGCCGTTTCGTCCTATTGCAGGGCTCCTCAGCAATGAGCATTCACGCAATTTCTTCGACTAATCTGTATTTTAATTATTCACTGCCATCTACAATAATGACAGTTATCCATGATACTATTTCTGATAGGCTCTCTGTTTGATGAAAACAAATACAACATGGATAGAAAGAAAAATTGATAATCAAATCATATTAACAAATTAATTGCTTTACTGTTTCTTAAAATGAATCATATCGGGTAACTGGCCAACTTTGACAAAGACACTCAAATAGGTTAAATATTAGTTTTTTTTTGTTGTTCGAAATGAATGAGCAGGTAAATGGGTCATTGTAATGTGTGTATCCTATAAACAAAAGTTTATACCATACTACTTTATCATACTACTAATACTGCTACTAATAATAATAGTAACTTAAATTATGTCCTTAAATGAAATGAACAAGTGTTAGTGAAACATAAATAGATTAAATATGAGCAGAAATTTTCTTACCATAAATAATTATTGTCCAAATTTATTCTGTAGGAATTTGGAAGACTCTTCCGGTCTCCCACATTGTACGAGTATGTCATGTACTTAAATTAATGATTGTTCTGGTTGTCAGAAGGGGTATCAGCCTCATGACTTTCGAAGGAATTCGGCTTTCAATATGAGGCGCCATAACTATTGTAAATGAAGACCTTCTAACTCCCAGGGCAGAGTTTAAATGATTTAAATTATTTCTTCTGGTTAGCGTATTTTAGCGAGTTAGTTTACTACTGGATGGGATCTCTAAGCCAATGCCTAACCCTACTCCTTTATCCGGGCTTGGGACCGACAGTAACCCCAGGGGGACTCTAGGCAGTGTTGTTCAAATTTATACATGGGATATATTCATAAAAGATTTATTTTATCCGATAGTTGAGATTCAGGTATAATCTTTGATAAGTTTATGTTGGTGTATGTATATCATAGGCCAATGTTTCAATATTGTTTCCTTCATTAAAAGTTTCTGACATATTTGGATTATGAGTATTAAGGGAATCTAGGATGTAAGTTTCAATTCGTCTGGGACTTGTCAGTGGGATTTTCAACACATCACAGTGTTGATATTCAGTTTTTATAAGACTGTTAGAAATTCATTCCTAAGTATCAATAAATTGATATTAAAAAATAATACCGTACACTTTAAATAAAGTAGTGGCTACCTGTGTAGTAAACGAGAACAAAAATGGGGACAACCGAATGTATTTCAACAAACATTACAGAACAATTTAGTTAAATCTGAGAACCATACAGTAAACTCTTCATTTTCAAAATGCTAATCAATTGTCTCAGACTTAATTGTTTTTTCATCTCCACACCAATCATTCTCTGTTCTTGTTCTCTTTCTTTAGATCTTCTTAACTTTCTACCGCCAGACATCTCACTTTCTATTGGTGATAAATGCTACTTATATCTGTCGACAATAATCATTGATGAACATGGTGGATCTGATTCAGATGTGAAAGCGCAGATCGGTAAAGCAAGAGAAGCATATTCACAACTGAAGGACATCTGGAACTGAAAGCAACTGTCAACCAACACCAAGGTCAGGATTTTCAATACAAATATCAAGACAGTTCTACTGTATGGGGTGGAAACCTGGAGAACTACGAAAGTCATCATCCAGAAAATACAGGTGTTTATCAACAGTTGTCTACGGATCCATTAGCCAGACACTATTAGCAACAACCAACTGTGGGAGAGAACAAACCAGATCCCAGCGGAGGAGGAAATCAGGAAGAAGCGCTGGAAGTGGATAGGAAATTCATAGAGGAAATCACCGAACTGTGTCACAAGGCAAACCCTCACTTCGAATCCTGAAGGTCAAAGGAGAATAGGGAGAAGACCAAAGAACACATTACGCAGAGAAATGGAGACAGACATGAGGAGAATAAACAAAAACTGGATAGAACTAGAAAGAAAGGCGGAGGACAGAGTGGGTTGGAGAATGCTGGTTCGCGGCCTATGCTCCATTGTGAGTAACAGGCGTAAGTAAGTAAGTAATATCTGTCGACATCAATAACACACACCACACCTGAACTCAGTAGCTTAGCGAATAACTCATCAATGCTTCAAATAATTGGTACAGTTTTCAAGTCACAGTATGAATAGTAATACTAGAATATACAGTTGTATCCAACGGATAAATTCCAAATCAGACAAAGTGAAAGTCCTGATTTCCACTGTTAATCACAATCTAAATATAATACATCATCGAAGATACACCATAAAGTGGCAAAACTTAAACAGTTCAGTTAATATAAACTGATTATGAAGTCATCTTTAAACTCTATAAATGATTATGAAATACTGAAATTACTTACTTATTTACGCCTGTTACTCATAATAGCATTCTCCAACTCACTCTGTCCTCCTCCTTCCTTTCTAGCTCTATCCAATTGTTGCTCACTCTACTCATGTCTATCTCCATTTCCCGGAGTAATGTGTTCTTTGGTTTTCCTCTTTTCCTTTGGCCTTGAGGATTCCATGTGAGGGCTTGTCTTGTGACACAGTTGGGTGTTTTCATCAACGTGTGTTCTATCCACTTCCATCACTTATTCCTGATTTCTTCCTCCTCTGAAATATGGTTTGTACACTCCCACAGTTGGTTGTTGCTGATATTGTCTAGTCAACAAGTTCGAACTATTTTGAGTAGACAACTGTTAATAAACACCCGTATTTTCTGGATGATGACTTTCGTAGTTCTCCAGGTTTCCGCCCCATATAGTAGAACTGTCTTGACATTTGTATTGAAAATCCTGACCTTGGTGTTGGTTGATAGTTGCTTTGAGTTCCAGACGTTTCTCAGTTGTAAATATGCTGCTCTTGCTTTGCCGATCCGCGCCTTCATATCTGCATCAGATCCAACCTGTTTATCAATGATGATGCCCAAATATGTAAAGGTTTATACATCTTCCAAATATTCTCCATCAAGTGTGATTGAATTGTTGCATTCTGCGTTGTATCGGAGAATCTTGCTTTTCCCTTCATGTATATTGAGACCTATTGCTGCTGCGTCTGCTGCTAAACTGGTCGTCTTTTCCTGCACTTGTTGTTGCGTTTGAGATAGAAGGGTCAGATCATCTGTGAAGTCTAGATCGTCCAACTGCATCCTAACTGTCCACTGTATCCCATGCTTCCCTTCATATGTTGACGTCTTCATGATCCAGTTAATCACCAGGAGAAAGAGAAAGGGTGAGAGTAAGCAACCTTGCCTGATACCGGTCTTTACTTCGAACGACTTTGTCAACTGTCTTCCATGCACGATTTTGCAGTTTAATCCATCATAGGAATTCTGGAAATACTGAAATAAACAAGTAATTATAATAATAATCATCATCATCTGACTTGTATCTCAAGGTGATTTCGGAAGTCAATCAACTTTAATTGAATAATACAATTCAATCTAATAAGATGTTAATTATCTCATAAAGAATTAAAGTATAAAAAAAATGATTATCTTTCTAAATAAAAGGGGAAATGAATGATTTTTCTATTTTTTTATTTGATAACACAATTCTGTAGGAGTTCATTTACCGGTAGGGTTTAAAAACTATGAAAAGATAAGAAAAGGTGTCTAGAAACTAGATTAAAGTCTCAGAATATATTAACCATTATAGAGAATAAAGCCGAAATCCCTAGGAAAATTTATAATATTTACGGTATGACTATAATTTATAAACGACCTTTGAGTGACACTAAAGTGACCGTGAGAGTTTCTACTTATTTACTAGGGCTAAATAAGTATTATAAAGCAGTTTAAAGAATAAGGATTAGTGTTATAACGCTCGGTTTTACTTTCTCTAATGTTATAACAATTGGGTTTCTACTTTTACACATATGGGACGTTAATTCACTTTAGACGAGTATTTGCACTAGATTCCCTGTCAGTATCTATTCTACAAGACATCAACACAACTTAGATCATGAACATGTGATTAGCCTGACCACAACGTAAATGTATTATCATACCAAAAACCCGACACAATCCAACAACAATGAACAATCAATGATAAGTGAGTCACAATAATAGTAAGGATAGGGGAATATACAATTCATTTGACACCTGTCAGACTATCTACACGTCTGATTAAGCAGACAGCCAACCATTATCATTCTTGCCCACATATCTGTTAGGAACTAGAATTATGGTTTTCATCACGAACTGATAACAGTTATAATGCCAAAACTATATTTAAACGAATGAGCGAATGAATGTCACGCCAAAATCTCAAACCTGTTATCGTAAATCTGATAACCTCGTCCATAAATTATAGTCTCGCCAACAATTATATAATTTTATTTTTTTAGAATCATTTAATAAAATAAACATTAATTACATGATCAAATTTTCAACAACTATTACTACTACTGAGATGTGGTGTATGCTACTTATGTTGACAGATATAAGTAGTATGAAACACTAATCGGTAGTAGAAAACCAGATAGCAGAAGGCTAAGAAGATCGAGTTAAAAAAAAACGGAAAAAAATAGAAAGGAATTCTGAATTTGAAGAATCATATAGAGTGTGAATTAAAATTGATGGAAATTGACAAAATGAAATATCCAATGTATGTTACTCATATTTTACCTAGATGTTGTGTAATGTTGTATTAAGATGTATTAGTTGTCCCCACCTGTATTCTCGTTCATTACACTACTACTCACACTATTACTGCGTTGTGTTCTACTGATGTCGACAGATATAAATAGTATGTATCATCAATTGAAAATATCTGGCAACATGATGTTAAGAAAATCAAAGAAAAAAAAGAGAAGAAGAACATAAAATGATTGGTATGGAAATGAAAAAAGAAATCAAATCGGAGACTATTGATTGACATTTTTCAATCAAAATATTCACTGTATAGTTCTCAGATTTGACTAAGATGTTCTATAATTTTGCATTCAAATACAATTTACTGTTCCCATTTGTATTCTCATTCACTATACTACTACTGTGGTGTGTACTACTTACATTGACATAAGTAGTATATGATGTTGGTCGTGAACAGAAGGTCTGGCAGCAGAGCGACAAGAGGATCGAACAGTAAAGAATGGAAACAAAATGCAATTTGTAATAAAATGCAAGAACAATGAAGTCTGAGTCATTTTTAGACAATCGATGAACATTTCGCAAAGTAAACATTTACTTTATGATTTTTGATTGAGATCATGAACCGATTGATGTTAGATCAGTCAGTAGGAAGGATTTGAATGTGACCAACTTGGTCTCGTGTGCTGTTATGGGTATGAGGGCTGATGTCACTTCCCGGCTGCCCACACCGTGGAAGGGAATTTCTTGAGGAACCTGAAAAGGAAATTGGATTAGTGTTGGTCTTGACGACCTGGGAGCGTGACCGCAGAGCCCAAGGGATAACTGCTTGAGGCCGGTCGCGCACGGCCTTTTTGTGGAAGGTTTTTGACGTGTTAGCTCCGTTCCTCAAAGGGCCTTACCGCCGGAGACGGAAATACGTGAGGTAAGGTGAGGTGTGACATTTCTAGGGTCGGCCTTTTCTAACCCCACCCCTCCTTGTGGAAAGGCAGCATCGCTGTCATGCTGGTTGTCTGAGGGAAATACTTTACTGCTGTCACACCTCTCTACAGTCAGCAGTACGACTTCGCCCTCAGACCTTGAGTTGCTGCTTTTAGTCTTACCGTTCACCAATCGACCTGCCTGGCATGGTAGAACCTACAGGAACATAAGTTCCAGCCAATATAGCTCGGTTGGGTCATCACGATAGGCAAGCCCGACCACCGCGTCAAGGTAGCAGTTTCGGTCGGGATCACCACCTTTGGAAACCTGGAAGCACTAGACGGCCGTTTCGTCCTATTGTGAGACGCCACAGCAGTGCACATCCACGATGTGCCTTCGGCCTTCGGTCTCGCGCACGAGTGCTTAACCAACTGGACCACTGACACGGCATCCAATGGTGATTGTTAGATTTTATAAACAAGTCCTGTAATTTTGTGTTGAATACATTCGATTGTCCCCATTGGTATTCTTGTTCACTACACCAGCATTACACAGATTTATCTAATTCCTCTTTTTTTCCCCTTCTTTTTCTGTAATATTGAAAACTTTCATATACAATTAATACTACATTCAATGTAATTATCTATGATGTATAATTGTGTAAATTAAATTATCATGTTATGCATGTCATTTTCCATTTATTTGTTAATGTTAATATTCACTTTAGGGGTAATTCAACATCTGTTACTGTTTAGTATTATCATTATTATTATTATTACTATTACCATTAATATTCGATTAAATTTACATTCAGTTCCTCATGTTCACCTGTTTTGTTTGTTTCTTTCCTTTTTTTTTGGAAGAGAAGAAGAGCATTTTGTGCATAGAACATATGTTCATTTTGTTCATATAAATGATATACTTTTTCTAAAAAAAAATTGTTTCTATTCTAGTAATATAAACATAGTTCAATGTTTAATCATCGTTTGAAATCACTTTCACTCCATTGTACATATGGGCATATGTATGTGTATCTATGTAGATCAAAGACAGAAACGGACAGAGAGAGAGGAAGAGTGAGAGAGAGCGAGGGAGGGAGAAAGAAAGGAAGGGAAGTCGGGATTTAATCGTTTTAAATACTGACAATGTACATATGTATAGATATGTTTTAATTAACAATATATCACGTACATAATTATACATTTAAAAGAATCATGATAATATATAAAATTAAATTTAGTTTAAAACTAATGTCTCTGTTTTTTTTTAAAAAAGAAAGGTATTTCTTAAACAAAGATGGGTAATTGCACAGCAATGGAATCTAGGACATATACTTCATTCTATTTGGGACTCGTAATCTGAATGTATCTACATCTTAGAGTTGATGTTCATTACAGAACTCGAACTCAGTACAGTTCGAATGAAATGTCATCACGTTATCCACTTAGTTACTGAGTCCTAATAGCCACCTGCTTGTGAAGTGGGGTGAAGTTTTTTTAAATTCATTAAAACCCAAGACCTATGGTAATATCAAGACAGTCCGCACAAGATGCATCTATGCCAACAAGAGATTGATCAATTGCGATCCTAAATAACAATGAGAAGACACAAGTAAACAACACCAAGTGAAGTTAAAGGTATTTCTTGTTTCCCTTCATAAATTTGTTGGCTACAAAGTATATGTATTTGTGTCATTGGCTTTTACTAGAAAAGCTATAAACAAACAAATTGTAATTATGACAAGAAAAAAGGGATATTTTCGATCCATTTTATCACATTAATTTATTTTATCACCTTATTTATTTATTTATTTGAACACAAAAATATTGGTACAAAGGGGCACCGAATACACATACGCCACATAAATCACTTGATTTGTGTGTAGGCTGTAATACTGCCAAGGTGCCTAGATCGTAGCAGGTGGTTTTCTTAGGAAGCCACATCAGGTGCCTTTGACCGAAATGTCTAATCCATAAAGAAGTGGAGCTCTTCATCCCCTCAATTTCGTAAACAACATTAATGCTGAGAGAAGGCAGTGAGTAGGAATTACCTGGCGGTGACCGTATACGCGTGGCCATGTGAAAGCATTTCAAGAGGGATAGCTAACTCTCTCCACCCTCGGGCGTATCAGGGCTGGTTAGTTTTATTTTCATTTTTGATATTTTTATTGTATTCTTCAATGTCACAGTTATTATTACAATGTTGACTTCTTGAAGTGTGAAACTTATTCTGAATTTCTGCTTTCACACACACACACACACTCCTCAATCAGATGTAAGATTATTATTGTAAAAGTGTTATAAGGATTAGTTGTCGAAACGTGTAGAAAGTGTTTACCTACTAATTGTATTAAGGGATATCTTTCAATCGTCCATTTGAAAATAGAACAACATTGAATCGTTTATATCAAGGTTAGTAATAGAATTCAAAATTCCCAGATTGATGTTTGAACTCGAAATATGATTGTTAACAGTCAAGTATTTTAATAAACCCATTATCCTTTATATTGCTTGGTATAAATTCATTCATTTATAATAAGACGGGTATAAAACCAGAACATCTATACTTTCAAATGTATATTATTGAAGAAAAAGACGTCTCAGAATGATTTAATGTTGAAAAATGAAGACTATCAATTATTGATAGCGGTGAATATGATGAATATAAATTCTTATAAATGACTTTATTCATCCTTTTCATATCTGCTCCCATTTAACGACGTAATGTGTTCTTTGGCCTTCCACTTTTTCGATTCCCTTCAGGATTCCAAGTTAGGTCTTGCCTCTTGATACAGTTTGGTGATTCCCTCACTGTGTGTCATATCCACCTCCATCGACTTTTCCTAATTTCCTCATCATTTAAAAGTTGGTTTGTTCTCTCCCACAGTAGGCTGTAGTTGATGGTATCCGGCCACTGGATATTGTATATTTTGCGTAAACAGCTATTTATAAATACTTGTACCTTCTTGATGACGGTTGTAGTAGTCCTACACATTTCGGCTCCATACAGCAGAACTGTGTTGAAGTTCGTATTGAAGATTATGACTTTGATATTGGTTAACAGACAGTTGTTTTGAGTTCCATATTTCCTTCACTTGTAGGAATGCGGCCCTTGATTTGCTAATCCTCGTCTTTACGTCTGCATCTGACCCTCCTTATTCATCGACGATGCTTCCCAGTTATGTGAAGGATTCTACATCTTCCAGAGTTTCGTCATCAAGTGTGATTGGATTGGTGTTCTCCGTGTTGTATTCGACGACCTTGGTTTTCTTCCTGTTTATATTGAGGTCTACTGATGTAGAGGCTGCTACCACACGAGCTGTCTTCATCTACATCTGTTCGTGTACAAACTAGGAATCCCAGATATAACGCAATTTAACCAAGAAGAACTATATAAGAGCACAGACGAATGTATTGTACTTGGAATTTGAAATCAGGCAGTCATCAAATACAAAGTAAATCATTAGTTCATACACACACCACATCTTATGTAACTTTTGTTTTGTTTATTAAAATTCATATTCATTCTTTAGTCAATTGGTGTTTTTGGTAAGGCTATAATTTATGGACGACCTTTGAGCGACGCCAGACTGACCTTGAGAGTGTCCACCTAATAACCAGGACCAAATGAGCGTTATAAACCAGTGTGTAAGGAATTATAATTATAATTTACACTTGGTGATTAAAGTTAAAAGTTAGATTTCGGGTTTTCATCACGAACTGATATAAGTTATAATACCAGCACTCTATTTATCCAAATGGATGAGTGAATTTCACGTCAAAATCCGAGATCTGTTATCTTAATACGTGATTGGTTCGTTCATAAATTATGGTCTCACAATGTTTTTCGATGATTAAAATACCTACACATAAACTACCAATTCTAATTAGATGGTGTTTTATTCTTTCAAAAACAAGAATTAATGTTTAGTAATTCATGTTGTAGTGTCGGTTACTATGTCAAGATCACATAGCTTATTCTAGATTCTGGACAAATCAATTTATCTATTCTACTAAAGCTACATTTTAACATTGTTAATTATTCACTTATCGAACTTGACTGTTTTTATATGAGCGTATATTTATGTATTTCTTATCTTATTCATCACATGCATGTAACTTATTTTTGACTTTAATTATTGACTCACGCTTGATTAAACTGAATTGGCTCATACGCCTTCATCATTGAGTGAGATTTTGCTTTGCTCTCTTCTTTTAGCTTCGTCCCACTGATTGTATGCTTTCATCAACGCATTCAAAACTTCCTTCTCATATTTGACTTATTTAATTCAGCTATTCACTAACGCGATTCAAGTTGATAATTATATGGGAAGATTGGCAACATGTGTATACTTCAATAACATTGATTCATACGATCCAAATGGAACCAGATCTTGGGTCGCTAAAATACTTATATAGATTAAACGTTAAGTACTGAGATTAGATGGTGGTTGGAGGTAGTCGACAGGAAAACCTGGACCCGGATTTCGTCCTACTTGGCACTCGTCAGCAAGGTGTACTTGTAATCTTGATGGAATTGGTGCCCTCTGGCGGATTCGATCCCGTGTCACTCAGTTTCACAGTGAGAGACGTTACCACTGAGCTATCCGGCCCGCGACTGATCTCCTGTAGGACTGAGATGTAATCACACTTGATTGATCACTGGGTGGTGATCACTGCCATGTGTGTCAAGTTCTTATTTGGTGCAGATCGAATGCTATCAACCATGTTGCAATGTGGCCATCAGTCTAGGTGACTCGACACTGTGTGCACGAAACCCGAGTCCAGGGTTTCCTGTCGACTACCTCCAACCACAATCTAATTTTGATATATAGTGCACGCAGTGTCGAGTCACCTAGACTGGTGGCCACATTGCAACATGGTTGATAGCACTCGATCTGGACTAAATAAGAACTTGATACGCATGACATTGATCACCACCCAGTGATCAATCAATTGTGATTGTTTAAGTACTTTTACATTAATTAAACACTCTAATCATTCAATTCAAAACTATTAATTGAACTAAACATATTAGTATAATGAAAATTATAATAATTTTTAACAAATAGAAATATTGACATATAATTTCCATCTAAACATTGAAAATTAAAAAAACACGAAGTTCAGCAGATACGGGAACATGTTCCAGTTTGGTTCTACATGGGCAAGAGGAAGGCTGTTAGGAGTTCTATACTTGAATAAATAATTGACTGTAATCATACTACAGATCCACAGTTTGATTTTAAGGTTGTATATACGATCCTTTCAAATCTACCTAAATTTCTTCGTAAACAACTAAAAATATCCGAAGCTCTTACCATCCATGAGCCCAAGCCAGAACTGTGTACACAAAAGAAGTACATCCCATTGTTATCGTTACCTTGGCCCTAAATATTATTATTATTATTATTATTATTATTACTGAATTCCTCCCTTGACTTATGTCTAGTATTCTCATTATTTTATTCATTAGTACTCATCATATCACTTTATTTATTTTTATACCTCTATGACCTTTCATTGTTGTAACGAAAGTATTTTAGTCATCTAACCATATCCATGTTATAATTTGTTTCAGAATGGGTTTTGTGGAGATTGTAGTAATTTCAATAGTTGAGACCATGAGTCAGTTGAAGCTAGACCACCATGGTAAATCTGGAAGCACTCAGTAGTGCGCATCCACGACCCGGCTCCGTGAGATTCGAACCAAGGACTTATCGGATTCGTGGGCGGACACTTAACCTCTAGATCACTGAGCCGGCACCAAACGGTGTTAATGTCTAACTTCAACTAATCCACAAAATTGAGCGATACGTCCGCCATTGTTTTCAAAGAGTTAATATCTCACAACAGACACGGTTGAACCCCACTGGTCACTCCTCAGTAGAATTCCAGGATATACCTCTTGAATCCAGTCACTATTGAGCATTTGTTGATTAATATCAGAAGGATTTTTTATTGATATTGTAGTCATTTTAATAGTTGAGATCGACAACGATAAGTCCTGAGTTCGAATCTTGCAAGGCGGAACCGTGGGTGCGCACTGCTGAGGAGTCCTACAATAGGACGAAACGGCCGTCCAGTGTTTTCAGGTCTACCATGGTGGTCTAGCTTCAATTTTCTCATCATTTCAACTATTGAGATGATTAAAATCTCTACAGAACCCCTTCTGATAATGATCTCAATAATTAATCGAAATTACTATGAAAAATATAAATTTATATCCATACGGTTTTAAAAATGAAAATCAATTTGATTACATAGTTTCAGATGCTTTGTGTGTTCAGACCAATCATGGAGTTGAATTAGGTAGAACTTTAATCTGTATTCTGTTTTAGTTTTTGTCTTTTTCCAACCGAGAGTTTCGTTTTTATTATACTTCCAATACATCAATTAAGGTGATTGAAGAAAGCTTATAATTTACCATGTGTTATAAAATGTATCTGATCATTGATTTAAACTGTATTATAAAAGAGATTAATTTAAGATTCATATTTGAGATGGTGGAGAAGATTTGTATCTCAGATGGATGATTTTGATGAAGTTTTGTTCTTTGAGATGGATGGTTTGGTCGTGGAGCTTTCATCGTTTGTTCATCATCAGCACAAACATCAGGTGATGTCGTTCAGAAGTACGATGAAAGTTTCACGACCAAACCATTCAGCTCAGAAAACAAAACTCCATCAAAAAGATTCATATTTCTCCATATCATGTCACAAAAAAGTATATCGACAAAGCAGTATAAGATGTCAATCGTGTCATTAGTTTTCATGAATTTCAACAGTAAGTATTCGTAACTCAATCTTCAGTCGAGCCTAACACCTTCAAAACTAGTGGGAAGCAGGATATTTCTGGACTACTGAATCAGAACTCCACTTATTCGCACTAATGAGTATATTCAAATCACAAAGAAAAATGGTTTAATGCTTCCAACTTTTTTCAATAATTTTGAAATTCATTTCTGTTTGTAACAGGAATGATCTTTAGACTATAGAAATTTCATTACACTAAATGTTTAAGTAAATAGTATTTTATAGATTTGACAAGTTGACAAATTTTTCTCTGATTAGTCAATGTGTAGTGATAAATGTCCTTAGTGCAGGTCGAATTCCATCTATCAAGTTATAATATGACCATTAGTTTAAGTAACTCAAATTTGCCTACATTTTATATGGTTGGAGTGAGTTGTCGGGATACTCTGACCCATAGACTATTACTATGTGATTTACCGTTGTTGAGTTCTGCCAAGTTTATTAATTACAGTGTCTCACATTCGCAGCCACTTTTGGCTAAATCTTACAAATGTTATTTTCTATTTTATGGTACGATGTGGTCTATTTGCTTTGTATATAAACTCAGTATTTTTGAAATACATTATTTATATAGCAGAGGCTGAGGTTGATGTTCTGGACTCCAGCAGGCAGGGCTAAGCAAGAAGAAGAACCGATAAAAATTCTAGACTGCTCGTACGGGTTTTATGCGTCATTGGTTCGGTCGATAAATCACTGTTCTCTAATTGACCGCATCATTAGGGCACAAGGTCACAAATTATAACAGATAGCATTGAATTTTTGTTGACGAGGATCAACTACTATGAAAACCTAGGTTCACTTTCTTATGCCAAATATATCCAAACATCTCATTAAATTTTTATACATCAGAAATATATCGCACAGTGGTCTTGAATGCTGTTAGAGGCATGAGGGCGGTTATCACTACCCTGTCGCCCACACCGTGGAAGGGTTTTTCTATAGGTACCTGAAAACGAAATTAGATTAAATATGGTTTTGGTGATCTGAGAGCGTGACCGCAGTGCACAATGGACAACTGATTGAGATCGGTCATACACCACCTTTTTGTAGGCAATTCTAGTGGCTAACTCCGTACTTGTTGAGAACCTACTGCCATAGACGGATATTAGTGAGATAATGTGAGATGTGCATTTTTAGGGTCAACCTTCTCTGATTCCACCCCTCCTTGTGGGAAGACAACATTGCTGTTATGCTGGTTGTCACACCTCTGTACAGTTAGCAGTACAACTTCGCCCTCAGAACTTGGGTTTGCTGCTTTTAGTCTTACCGCTCTTCAACTGACCTGTCTGGCATGGTAGGACCTTGAGGAACGATTGTTCCAGCTAGTATAGCTCTATTGGTTCATTACGATAGGCAAGCCCGATCACCGCATTAAGATAGCAATAACGGTCGGACAGATATATATAATCCTCTCTTTCTGTTAGTTGTTTTATATATAACAAAGAAAAGTCTTATTGAAACTTATTTTCTGGTTTATACATGTGAACAGTCTAAAGTTTACACTGATTTATTTCATTCATTGATTCATTGATTTCTGCATTAATTTTATGCTTCTCTAGAGAATAGTAATTTTTCATGCTCAAATTGAAATAAACCAGATTTACATTAAAATATGAATGGAGAAAAATAAAAAAATTTTTTACTCACCTCATTACATAATAAATAAACAATGAAAGTGAGTACTGAGAGTGATTTGAAAGTGATTCATTCAAATTACAACACGAAGTTCAGCGAAGGGATCTCTTATCAACTAATTTATTATCAAGCTGTACAATCGTATATACATATATGAAGAAAGTACTAATTCCGTGAGGAAATGTGAACACAATTAACCAAAATGTTGTTAGAATCAATATACTCACACATATATATGATATCGTTTCGGTTAAAGGTACACTAGTGAACAGAGAGTTAACATCAAGCAAGAACATGTGTTTTTCGGAAGTATTAACGCTCTTAATACGATCAATAAATTGAAAAGTATATTTGGATACATGCCTTCTAACTGGTTCCCATTTTTCAACTAACCATTGGGCGATTCGATTTATTTATTTATTACCTTTTTAAGAATTTAACAACCAATTGATTAGTTCAGTAATAATATAGATGTTGACAATGTTTAAGAATATCTCTTTTAGTAATGAAAGTTATATTATCCTAGAAGTGAAATTCTCAATGTTGATTATCATACTGAGAATCCTTTAGTTTTAAAATGGACAAACATTGTTGAGACGCCGTTTCGGAACTATTGAGTTAGTTGATTTAATTGTAAAGCTTTTGTTATTGTTTTAATCAACATCTTCAGTGTTTATTTCATATAGAAACAACTGGTTTCATTATTGTGAAAGATCTTGTTTCCATCTGATTGTCACCATAAATTTCATTATTTTTACATGTACTTGTGTTCTTTTGTTGATTACTTTTTGATTGTATTATGACAGATTGACTAATAAAAGTTGGTATTTGTTACAAATCGATATCAAAAGTGGAGATATTGAAAACAGAAAAGTAGTGCTATATGTATGTTCTGAAAGAGGTGGAAACTTCCACGTCCCTCGATAACATCACCGATAAACAAGGAGGATTCGATGCAGAAGTAAAGGCGAGGATTGGCAAAGTAAGAACAGCATTCCCACAATTGAAGAACATATAGAACTCAAAACAAATTTCAACTAATATTGAAGTCAGATTCTTTAATACGAACGTCAAGAGGGTTCTAGAGTATGGAGCTGAAACTTCGAGAATACAACTATGTTGCATGCTACTTATATTGACACAAGTAGTATATGATGTTAGTCGTGAACAGAAGGTCTGGAAGCAGAGAGACAAGAGCATCGAACAGTAAAGAATGGAAACAAGATGCAGTTTGTATGAAAATGCAAGAACAATGAAGTCTCTGACACTATGAGACAATTGATGGACATTTTACAAATTACGTATTTACTATTTGATTGTTAGATTTTATAAACAAGTCCTGTAATTTTGTGTCAAATACATTCGATTGTCCCCACTGGTGTTCTTGTTCACTACACTGTAAATATCATCAAGAAGGTACAAATATTTTTAAATAATTATCTACACAAGATACTCAACATTGATTAGTCGGTTAGCATCAGCAACAGTCTACTGTGGGAGAGAAAAAACCAGATTCCTGTAATGAAATTAATGACTGATTGCGTAATCATTTGGCAATGGTAATAAGTAAAATCAAATAAATATATAAACGTTAATATGACTACGTATGAGGTGAATATTAGAAGACGAAGAAAATGGAAAATTTAAAAAAATTAAAGTTATTTGATAAACATTCAGTTATCAAAGTAAAAAAGGCTAATCATATTTTCATTCTGGATACATAATTAAGATTGAAAATGTTTGATAGAAATTATATATGCGAAACAGACTTCTAATAAATTCTATTGAGAATCCATGACTAGTAGAGTTCAATCCGTGTCTAGTGTGAAACAGTTATCAACTTCAGATAATGGATGAAGAGTTGCACAAAATTATGGATCGATTGAAGTTAGACATTAACACCATTGAATCCTGAATTAGTAATCCAGAAGTTAAGTATTCGCCCTCGAGAACGAAGTTCCTGGATTTGACTCCAGACAGTCAGTAACAACGTGAAACTTCGTACGTACATACGTACATCATTTCGAGTTGCCATACCACATTAGCACAAAGATGCAGTCATCAGTTCAAATCCCGTAGTGGTAGAGGTAGTAAGAGTATAAGCAGTAATCGGAAACATTAGGGTTTGAAGATGTTATTCAAGGATTCGACTCCACTTGGTATAGTGTCATAGATTTGCACTGCGGAGGAGTCCCATAATATGACAACATTTCCATCCATTACTTCCAGGTTTTAACTGATGGTTTGGCTTAGATTGACACATGAATTCAACTTTGAAAATACAATGAAGATGATTTTCTTTTAATAATTTTTTGAATGGATTACTTGTATTCATTCTATGAAACATTAACTATTATCTATTTGATTTTACCAATAATAACAGTGCTTAACATAAAATTCTTATTGTTATTTACTTAACTTATATGAAAAACTTGTTTTTATTTCAATAAAAAAATGACCAAAACTTCTTTTAATGTGTTGAATATAATGAGAAGAGTAGAAGTGGTAAATGAACAACAACAAACAAAACACACACACACACAACAACAACAACAACAACGGCAACAACAGAAACAACGGATAGACTATATAGCAACATGAATGTTTATCTAATGAAGAGTACTAGAAACAAAATATTTCATGTTAATTTCCTGAAACAAGTGTCTTAAAAAAGAAAAAAAACAAACAAACGAAGATTGATAAGAGCAAGACAAATCAGGATTTAAAATTTTTCTTCTTGCTTAAGTAAACATTACGATGTAGAAACAATTATTAGTTTTTTCTGGATAGAGCTAGAAGGGAAGACCCAGAACAGAGTTGGTTGGAGAATACTGGTCGGCGGCTTATGCTCCACTGGGAGTAACAGACGTAAGTAAGTAATTAAGTATATAGAAACAAGTATAAAACTATATATACCTACGATTCCTCCCCTCCCCCTGCAAAAAATAAAATCAAACATTTTCTTTCAGTTTGGGTCTTCCCAATTGTATTGTGGTAAACGAGAAATTAGGCTGGGAAAACGTAATGTATTGAAATACAACATTACACAATATTTTGGTACAATCTGAGAGTCATACAGTAAATACTTCATTTGTAAAATATTCATCAATTATCTCAGACTTTGTTATTCCTTCGTTTCCATACCAATCATTCTTTGTTCACGTTCTCTTCTTTTCGATTTTCTCAACTTTCTGCTTTCAGGCATTTCATTTTTGATTGATGATACATACTACTTATATCTATCAATATTAATAACACACACCATAGTATAACTTCACTTAAATAGGGATTGGTTCAACAATATTAAACTAAATAGAAATGGTGTGCTTATTCATGACTAGCTTTGCAAAAACAGATTAACAAAGTTCTAAAGAGAAATGATATGCCATACACTTTGACCATGTTATATGATTATGATCATTGCATTGCTTACATTTGGGAGTTATTTTGTTCTCTATGAGACATAAATGCATTTAGTTTTTATTCAGGAATGTATACGGATTCCCTGAATCCTATTGGCTCTTCAGATGATGTATTCTAATGATTAAAAATTCTTCATAATCTAATATGTTAAACAAGATAATAACATCCTTTTTTTATTGGTTATTTGAATCTTCCCATTAATGTTTAGTACTACAATTGACAAGTGTGGATCCCGGAGTGAACATCAACTTTGTGATGCGGGTACATCCAGCTGATAAGTACAAAATAAGACGAAATGCGTGTTCTGGATTTCACTCTTAGTCACCATCCACCTCTGAAGATATATTTTTAGGATGAAGAAAAACTGCTATCAGTATTATGATTTTTGGAGATTGTTGTATTTTCACAGTTGAATTCACGAACTGATCTAAACTAGACAATCATTGAAAACTGCTATCATATTTACTGTGCAATAAGGTGGTAATATTTATAACTGTAGGACATTTACAAATAATTTTGTCACATAAAAAAAGTGGAATTCACCGTTTACTTCAAATGATTCTCTCGATCATTAATCATGATTACAAATACCATTGATTAGGAATTTCAAATTAAATAATGTTACTCCGACTAAATTCATCTAGAAGTATTCAGTATCAAACTAAATGGTATAACCGTTCCTTGTAACTTAGTGGTTTATTTACATTTTAAGATAAATTAAGAATATTGGACTCCGAGTTTATTTCGCATATGTGTTATTGGATTATATTGGACAGCAGTGATAAACCAACATGGCAATACTTTATTGAGATTACGAGCTGATAGAAGTCAGATAACCATTGAGATTTAAAAGCATTGGAAAGCTGCTTAGTCCTGGTAATGGGACGTTTAAGTAATTTTCATCCACGATCACATTATAAGGGATTCAACCAATGACCTCTGGATTCTCAAGAGGACGCTTAACTTCTAGATCACCAAGCTGGGATCCAGTGGTGTATATCTATAACTATCTATCAGTTCATGATATTGCACAATCATTTTTCATTGTCTACGGTGGGTACCGAATTCATATACGGCATGACTGAACTTCACTAATTATGGCTATTACACCATTGGTGTAAAGTAAGTTACACTGCATTTAATTAAATGTAGCAAAGTATTTTAAACACTATTATTTCATCTATAATCATTAAATTAAACTTTCATCTTTGTTTAATAGAGCAGTTGTATATTTAAACTGATCATTCGTAATTTATTTATGTTATCATGTTTGTATGCTTCAATTCTGACAAAAATTATCAATCTATCTTAGTAAACCCATACGTTAAGTTGTGCTGTTAACCTGCCAGGATATGCCGTTTCTATCTAATTGATTTAAAGTGTACATTGAATTAGATAAACTAATATCAAATATGTTAAATTATAAAAAATACTTCACCAAATGGAAAATATTAGATTATATTACCAATTGTTTTATGTTCCTGTTCTTTCCTTTTCGATCTTCTTAACCTTTTGATGCTAGAAATATCTGGTGGCTAAAGGTTCAGAAGATCAACGAGAACAGAGAATGATCAGTGTGGAAACGAAAGAACAATGTAGTGTGAGATGATTGATTGACATTTCGCAAATGAAGTATTTACTGTATAGTTCGGCCCCCAAATGCGCTGGTACGGCCGAAAGTGGGAAGAGTCAGCTCTCACGCTCCAAATGCTCACACATGGCCACGAGCATACAACCACTACCACGAAAGTCTTACTCATTGCCTTCTCACGGATGGAGTGTTGTCTACGAAATTGAGAGGACAAAAAGCAAATGTCATACTCTTTAACTGGATCGGCGGCCGGTACGGAGGATCAACCTAGGGGAGTTGGAAAACCCTGATTACAAACCAATGGTGCACATGGTCTCCAGAATCCTTAAAGAACAAATGGTGTGCCAACCAATTATTAGTCATCGGTTACCATGAGACTGCATCTCCTGAAGTTGTTCCACTACCTTGTTGATTAGACCTTTAGGTCAAATGCTCCGGGTGTGTTCCCCTAAGAAAATCACTTGCTTCGGTTTAGAAACTCGGACAGCCCTCACACAAATAAAATGATTTATGCGTCGTATATCGATTTGGTTCCTCCTTGTTTATATGTCTAAATAAATAAACTGTATGTTTCTCAGATTTTCCTAAGTGATTCTATAATTTTGTATTCAGATGCATTTGATTCTCTCCCCCCCCCGGCAAACCTATGCTCTCGTTCATTACCATTTCATTAAATATTCATTGTTATAACAATTAATAAATTTGTTTAAATTATCTATTTTATTTTAACAATAAATCTTTGTATTTTATTTCAAATCATAAATTACGCCAGTTTTTACATATATATCCAATAGGTAGGTGGGGTGGGGGTTGGAGGGCGGGAAAATAATCAAGATATTTAATTTGCTTTTCCCCATTACAAATTATAAACACAATATCATCAATCATACCGAATAGTGTTTGTTTTTTCATTTTGTTCAATGTACAATTTAATCAATTATTCAATATTTGTAAGAACAATTCAAAAATAAAATGAAAAAGGAATAATAAATAATTATTGGAAAATATTATTGTCAATATTGATGAATGAACAATAATATCATGAAATAAATTCGATATTTATTTAATTTTCAAGGGAGAGAGAGAGAGGGGGGAGTAAAAGAAAATGTAAATAAACAATCTTCTTACATTTTTTTTCTCTCTGTAGATAAATATCATTAAGTTTAAAGATAACAAAGTGAAGAATTCCAGGTCAGTTAGTTGATTTGTCATTATATTTGATTGGTTTTGGTTAATAAATAAATAATTTTCATGGTTGAGATCATGAGTCAGTTGAAGCTAGACCACCATGGGAAACGTGAAATTGCTGGTCGGTGCACATTCACGATCCCACTCGTGGAATTCGAGCCTTGAACCTATCGATCTCGTACGTGAACGCCAAACCTTTAGACCATTGAGCCAACCGGCATTCAACGGTGTTAATGTCTAACTTTGATCAATTCTGATAATAATCTTCATGTGCTCACCAGTGACTGGCTTCAGTAGGTATCTCACCGAGTTCTAGATAGGAGACATGACCAAAGGATTTCAAGCAGGTCTGTTGTGAGGTAGTAACTCACTGATGACAGTGGTGGACAGTTGCGCCATTTCGTGAATGTGTTGAAGTTAGACATTAACCCCGAGGGATGCTGATCGGCTTAGTAGTCTATAGGTTAGGCGTTTGAGCGCGAGACCGATAGATCCTGGGTTCAAAATCCCGTATGCGAAGCCGTGGGTGAGCACTGCTGAGGAGTCTCGTACTAGGACAAAACGGCCGTCCAGTGATTCCACGTTTTCCATGGTCTAGCTTTAATTGACTCATGAATTCAACCATTAAAATTACTAAAATCTCCAGGAAACCCCCTTCTGAAAATAATTAGTATAGAAGGATTGTAAAACTTTCACTGTGTAATGCACTATTTGATCCTAATTAAATAATCAATGAAAATCAAGAAACACTGGACATCTGGTTCGTTTTAATACGAGACTCAGTGATGTGATTCCACGACCCCTAAATCTTCGGGTTACGAAGTGTGTGTCCAAACTCTAGACCAATGTGTCAAAATCCAGAGGTGTACACCTTTAACTTCAGTCGATTTGCAATATTGCACAAACATTTCCTATTGCTGTTCATCAGTTATTGGTTCTAAATGGTGATCCAACTGAAATTAGTTCCTTGATTGAAACTATAAATACTTCGCAACCTGCACCAACTTCCTTATACTACTACTAATGGTACTAATAGTAATCGGATCCTCACTTCAATCCTGGTGTTGTAGTGAGTTTTGATCAGTGTAGTTTAATCATAGTCGGTGCCAGACAACAAGAGTACCCACTATCCTGTACCATTAGATTAGGACACAATTGTTCAAATGGTAATCACATAGTGAGTTTTTAGTCCAGGATTCAATTCTCGGTGGTATGTTAAGTTGGGCACTGTTAAAAAGTCCTAAACGAGAACGAAATATATGTCCGGTGATCCCCAATTTCCAATGGCTATCTTGTCGAAATTAGTCTTCAATACAAATATTCTGTCAGAATCTCAACGGTAAGCATGGAACACATAAGAGTAGGCACTGCTAATAGTTGTCTTATTATCTATGTGTAAACACCGACGTTGGAATTAAAATTAGACACTATGAGGATATTTTGTTGTATGCCGATTCAAGAAATAATTTAAAGCATCACAAAGTAAGGTAACGATCGTCAAACAGATTATTATTATTACATTTTTATGCCCGACGATTTGAACGTGTCAGTTAAATAGTACATCCAGATGGTAGTATTGGGAACGTAACATTGATTATTTACTGCCAGTCCTATATTACCGAACTACATTTAATAGATCAAATTTGTTTAAATAGATGTTGGATACAATAGTCTTAAATATAGTGATTACGTTACACATCATTCAGAACTACAATTATGTACTTAATAGTTTGATAAGTAAATATTTATTTATAAGAGTTTATAGAGAACTTGTATAAGCCTAAGCGTACAGTCTTCATCTAATCAGATTGGAACTATTCAAAGTCTAGGAGCTCTAAACACAAAAACTCACCTGTAGGATCATAGTCAAAACCTAAAATAAGCTGTGACGATGACAATAGCACTTGACATAATGGGTAAAGAAGTGAAATGATTTTTTTATTTAGACACATAAACATTGGTACAAGGAGGCACCAAATAGATATACACTACATAAATCATTCGATTTGTGTGAGGGCTAGGATACTGTCCGGATGTCTAAACCGAAGTAGGTGGTTTTCTTAGAGGGATACACCTGGAGCATTTGACGTAAATGTCTGATTCAAAAGGTAGTGGAACAACGTCAGGAGATGCAATGGAATCCTGAACTAGCTTTTGTTTTATTTGGTAATAATACCCGGATCCCAGAGTTATAATTCTTACTGAAACTTGAACACAGTACCACCAATATACTAGTCAGTAAACTATGAAGTCTAGATAGTCACCTATTTGTTAAGTGGGTATTAAGTTATATGTAGGCGTTTGAATCTTTACTTTGCTGATATAAACGGATACAACTGATTAGTCAATAATTTAAAAGATTTTTTAAATACTGTGTAGTAAAGACAAGATAAAAGTGAAAGGGAACTCTACTCAAATGTTTAATAGATGCAAATATTCAAATCCTTTAAATGGTTACTCTCAATTTGAACAGCTCAGTACTAACTTCTGAGCATATGAAACTAGGTTAATGGAGTTTGAGTCTATCATGAAGCAATAGTTCTTTTATGATACACTTTACGGATGAACAAAATCTAACAAATAAACGAGATTAGGGAGAGAGAGAGAGAGACAGAGAAAGAGTATTATTGAACACCTGTTCAAATTCTAATTTAGTACCCATCAACAATATACACTAACAACTATCAATGTAATCGAACTCAAAATCTTCATTATTTAACAGTTAACTTGAAATTAAAATGTTAACATTCAATAGTAAACAATCTCATTATTTATAGTTTTAATGGATTTCAAAGTGATCGGTTTATTCGTTCTATTCATTAATCAGTATATAAAATTTTTCATTTTGAAAGCAAAAAGCAAAAAAAAAATAAATGTAATTTAATGTTAAACAGAAAGAAAACCAACCCCCTACCTCTCCACCCCTACTCCCCGCAAAAAACACCCCCCCTACATTATTTAGTCAATAAAGTTGATGAAAAGAGTAAATATAATAATGATAAAATGAAAAACAAACAGATTAACGAAAAAAAAACAAAAAAAAGAACAAGAATGAAAGAGAAAAATAACCAAAATTATAAGTAAACAATGAAAATTACATGGTAGAATTTAAAAAATTATTCAACATTGTTTCATTATCTTATGTAAACATGCACATACAATTGAATAAATCAAGATTATTGATAGTGATTACTTTGATCATTATGGGAATTCCATCTTAAAGTGAACACAGATGTGTATTTTTCTTTTTCTTTTTTCTTTTCTTTTTTCTTGTAAGATGAGAAAAAAAGTCTTAGGAAAACAAACTAATTTGTTGGTTAAGTAGCAAGATAAAAATAATTTTTTGAAAAAAAGGGTTTTTAAAAATATTCTAGTAGTTTAATAGTTGGATTCATGAGTCAATTGAAGCTAAACTACCATGGAGTGATTTTAGAGATATGAGGGCGGTTATCACTACCCGGTCGCCCACACCGTGGAAGGGTTCTTCTGAAGGCATCTGCAAAGAAAATTGGATTAGAGGTGGTCTTAGTGACCTGAGAGCGTGATCGCAGTGCCCAACGGACAACTGATTGAGGTCAGTCATACACCACCTTTTTATGGGTAATTTTAGTGTTGGCTCCGTATTTGTTGAGACCTTACCGCCAGAGACCGTTATCCATGGGATAAGGTGAGGTGTGTATTTTTAGGGTCAACCTTTTCTAACCCCACCCCTCCTTGTGAGAAGGCATCATTGCTGTTATGCTGGTTGTCTGAAGGAAACACCATACTGCTATCACACTTCTGTACAGTCAGCAGTACAAATTCGGCTTCGGCCCTTTGGCTTGTTGCTTTTAGTCTTACCGTTCTCCAACCGACCTGTCTTTCATGATAAAACCTTGAAGAACGATTGATCCAGCTAGTATAGCTCTATTGGTTCTTCACGACAGGCAAGCCCGACCACCACGTCAATGTAGCAACAACGGTCAGGTATGGCAACTTGGACCGATGCATATATGTGTGTGGTCCTACGTTGTAGCTGACTGACTAACTGACTGAGACTACCATGGGAAACATGGAAGCATTGAACGGCCGTTTCTTCCTGGTATGAGACTCCTCATCAGTGCGCATCCACTATCCCGCCTCGCGAAATTCGAATCCAGGACCTACCACACTGGCGCGTGAGCGTTTAACCAATAGACCACTATATTATCCACAAAAACTTTTCTTTGATTATATTCTAGTAGTGTGATGTATGCTATTTATTTCAACAGATATAAGTGGTATGTAACACAAATCGGAAGTGGAAAACATGGCAGTAGAAGGATAAGAAGATTGAGCTGAAGAGAACGGAAAGGGGAAAAGGAAGAAATTGTGAATTGGAAGAATCATATCGAATGTAAAAGACAAATGATGGAAGTTTGTAAAACGAAGAATCTAAGAGATTCTATAATTTTATGTCAACATGTCCCCACCTGAGTTCCCTATATTTACAGTGTAGTCAGCTGAACGATTAAAAAAAGTACAAAACCTTCCGTTAACATAATAGTTATTCATTTTAAGTCATTTTTCTGATAAGACTATAAGTTATGGATAACCTTTAACAACAATCAAGTGAATTTGAGGGATATCCACCTTCTTGCTAGGGTTAAAAGAGTATTATAAACTAGTGTAAGGAAATAGGATTAGAATTTAGAGTTAGAAGTCAGGGTTAGTAATTGAAGCTAAAAGTTCTCATCGCGAATTGACTTTATCTTTAATGCCAAAATGCTATTTAACCATATGGATGATTGAATTTTCGTGCTGAAATCTAAAACGTGCTCTCTTTAGTTTCATTAATTCGTCCATAAATTATAGTCTTGCTGTTTAAAAAAAAAATAAGCAAATATTAGGGTTTTGTTAGTGCTATGTCTTATTGCCCATTAATTATCAGTTGATAAAATCCCCAACCAAAATATTGACTTATATGACCTTTTGTTTGTGCCAAACCAATGACATGTCAAACCAGAACTAACACCTTGTGTCAGATCTGAATCGTTATTAGTCTCCCAAATAGCAACTTCTCTCCTACCGCTGCCCATTGTGTCCAGAACACAATCTCAGCTCCAACTGTACGAATCATGTGTTTCAGACATAAGTAGTTTATAAACCAGTAAACCAGACCGCATTACATCATAAAATGAAAAGTAATAATTATAAAAGACCAAGCTAAAAGTGACAGTGTGTATGGAAAATTGTAACTAATAGACTGGGAACAAATTAAGAATGGTAAATCGTATGACAGTAGCCTATAGATCTAATGCAAGCTTATGATAAAAGTAATATGAATATATATATAATCTAGTTACTTAATAGTTATCCAATAGGAATATATGTAATAATAGTCCGTAAATATTCCCTAGCAGTTACCAATAACTTCGTTGGGATATAACAGTTCATGATAAGAAAAGAATATAAATCTTAACGTTTCATGGTAGTTCCTTTTAATTTCCATGGTCTCGTTTGTGTAATAGGAAATCAAGAAATAAAAAGAATTTTCACTGTCATAATAAATCTGTCAGTAGTATGTTTTAAATTGTTTCATAAATTCACTTGTTATTTTTATAAATACATAGATGATATATGAGTGTTCAATAAGCTAACTCAGCTGTATAATTATGAAAACGATTCAATACATCTCATACAAGTAGTTCTCATTCAATAATTTGAACAAAGTATGAATGATATTTGGGATCTTTCATATACATCGGAAGCATCATCGATGAATAAGGAGGATTAGATGCAGACGTAAAGGCAAGGGTTGTTAAAGCAAGAACAGCATTCCTACAATTGAAGAACATATAGAACTCAAAACAACTGTCTGTCAACCAACATCAAAGTCAGATTTTACAATACGAACATCAACACAGTTCTACTATGTGGAACTGAAACTTCGGGAACTACTACAACCATCATCAAGAAGGTACAAATATTTTTAAACAATTGTCTACACAAGATACTCAACATTGATTGGCTGGATAGCATCAGCAACAGTCTACAGTGGGAGAGAACAAACCAGTTTCCAGTTGAAGAGGAAATTGGGAAAAGATTATGGAAATGAGTAGAACATACATTACGGAAATCATCAAACTATAGCACGAGGTAAGTGCTAACTTGGAATCCTGAATGGAAGCTGAAAAGATGAAGGCCAAAGAACAGATTACATTTGAAAATAGAAGCAGATATTAAAAGGATGAAAGGAATTGCCCAGGACATGGTTGGATGGAGAGTGCTGGTGGGCTGTCTATGCTCCTCCACGAGGGGTAACAGGCGTAAGTATGTAAGTGTTAAATCATATTTATTGAAGAATACAATAAATTCATGTGGGATTTCATTATGTTTTCTTCTGCTACACATATAAGACAGTAATCTTAGTTATTTTTAAGACTTGACGTAATTTAGAATTCCAAGAAATAAAATTTTCTATCAATAAATGGTAGTTAATATATCTAGAGCTTAGATTCTTGCTATACCTCGTAAAATTTGAGCATTCGAACGCTAAAACCCTTCAAGTCGCAAATTAGAAGACGGAAAACGATTGAGAAGGAACGTCATTCCAGTGTCAAATAAGGTTTTTAGTAAAAACGAAATCAGGATTATAGTCCTTCAATCCACATACAGAGGTTTTAAGCATTCATCCAATCGGGGAGCTACACGTTGAGATTCTGGAATGTTCTTCTAAAAGATGATTGGATGGGATATCGTTGGCTCTTTCTGAGCTTTCTGGAGCTTCTTTAAGTAAGTTGTTTGAAATGTAACTGAAGTTAAGAAATACAGTTTCAATAGAGTTTTAGAACTCCTTCAAGTGAAGACTCAAGTGTATTGAAAATGATTTTTAGAGTGGAATAAAACACGAATCTAGGAGATTTAAAAAGAAAGTGTCACATGGGTTGAACTCATGAGATCATAGTCACAATCGATTAAAACATTAAAAGTGAAAAGAAAACGGTTGAAATGTTCATTTCACTTTTGTTCTAAGAGTCTATCTTCACTATTGGTTCGGCGAATTTTAACTCGAATGGGTCACAGTGTTTGTTAATCATTTTAAATGCAATCATTGCATCTATTTTGTGCCATGTATCCATCAGGTTATGTGCTAGTGATCTACAAAATTGGTTTTATCTTCAGAAATATAAGTTCTATATAAGCTCAATAAACATGTGGATACCTGTGTTTCTGTTCCTTAAATGTACATTCTTTGCAAGTAAATGGAAATTGCTTTATTCAACAGGAGACAACATCTGATGGGGATTGTTTACCGTTGTTTATACATCCATAATAATAACAATATTTTAATCGATAATAATATGTAATTGGATCTCATCGATTGTAGCGTAAAGTAAGAAAACGGCTTAGAAAATCAATTGCTTTCTAGTAGCTTCATTCCCAGAGCTATACCAAAGCTTGCATATATATATATATATATATATATATATATATATATATATATATATATATATATATATATATATCCATTGAGTGAATGCGAAATTGTTCAAAACATTGAGAGAAATTAATTCTGAATGTGTTAGTAACTAGATAACGACTAATTAATCTGATTTAGAAGGATTGTATTATTGTAAAACAGGGAAAAATGTACTTCATTTGCCAAGTTTCTGTTTATATTTTGAGTGATGAATATGTTCATTGGGTATTATAGTAAGAAAATTCTCAAACAGCTAATTTGTTATTTATTGACTACTAGAATAGTGTTCTTGGATACTCTTAATTGAAACACTCGTCAAATAATCAGTGTGCCTAGCTAATTAGGAACTGATGAATTCGTAAATGCATTGTTAATTTATCAAATATGAGATTTGTAAAGAAAAGTCAACTATAAACACAATGATATTAATAGTTGAGATCATGAGCTAGACTACCATGGAAAACCTAGAATTACTGGACAGCCATTTCATTCTAGTGTGGGACTCCTTATCATTGCGTATCCACGATCCCGCCTGGCGAGATTCCATGGTGGTCTAGCTTCAATTAACTCGTGTTCTCAACGATTAAAATTACTATAATATCCACAAAAAACCGCTTCTGATATAAAACAATGGTCATGAAGTTTTGATGGAAAAAATCATGCTTTTAATTTACTTTATAAACATTATTAGGAGACGAATCAGTGGTCTAAACTTTAGATGCTCTCAAAGAGATCTGAACACTCTTGGTAAGTTCCTCCTGTAGGACCAATGATGAACACTACTGAAGAGTCCCATGTTAGAAAAAAAATATTTGTACAGCTATTCTTGGTTTTGAGTAGTTGTCCAACTATGATCAGCCAGTAATGTAAACTATAAAACTTAACAATCACTACAACACTTTATGTTAAAGATCATATCTTATTAGAATTGTATACAATCGAATATGAGATTACTGAGAAGAAGTTGCGTCATTGAAACCCCCTATATTGTTTTAATAATATTTAAAATTTGGCAAATTACTTCAAGATTAAACTGACCAAGATATTTCACTAAGAACTGTCACAAAAAAACAGGGGAAGAAATTAAATTGAATGATTCATTGTGACATTACTTATACGTATGTGTGTATTATATGCACATGCAGTTGGCAACAGTAGTTCTATAAGACTAATAATACATATGTATACATGTATATCAATGATTCATGAATAATATGTGCTAAAATCAATGTCATAGGTGACCTTGTTGAAGATATAATAATTTCAGTTGATTCATTGATACTTATTTACTTACGTATGTTACTCCCAATAGAGCATAGGCTGCCAACTAGCATTCTCTAACCCACTCTGTCATGGGCCTTCCTTTCTAGTTCTATCCAATTGTTGTTCATTCTTCTCATGTCTGTCTGTCTGTCTGTCTCCATTTTCTCGGCGTAATGTGTTCTTTGGTTTTCCTTTTTTTTCTTTTGGCCTTGAGGATTCCAAATGAGGGCTTCCTTTGTGACGCAGTTGAATTCACTGATACAATCACTTATTATTCAATGATTGGTAATTTCTCTCTCATGCTGTACAATAACACTGTCGTATATTTGTTGACTTCTTTATTGTGCATTACAGTAGGGTGAGATGATAATGATAATTGATTCTAGCCCCTTCTTTCTTTTCATATAAATAGCGGATTTCAAAAAATGTATGCATAATGGGGCGAAGTAGGCTAAGCATTCACTAGAATGGAATATTGTACATTACTCTTTTAAAATGGTTAAGTATGATAAATTCAGTTAAAGCACAGGCTGAATAAATAGAAACAAACAAATGAGTGAAGTGGAGTATCAGAGCCAACAAGTAGAAATACATGGAAGACCTATCAGTGACAATGGGAAAGCTGCAAGAGAAGCAAATCTGAGAAGACTATATAATACAACGAGGAAACTAGCAGGGAAATATGGCAAACCAGAGTGACCAGTAAAAGACAAAGAAGGCTAGTCAGTCGCTAAGATTCAAGTACAGTGGAACAGGTGGGAAGAACACTTTGAAGAACTATTGGATAGACTAGCCCCACTAAACTCACCGGACATCGAAGCCTCACACACAAACCTTCCTATAGCTGTCTCTCTACCGAAAATCGAAGAAATCAGGATGATCATGAGAAAAATCAAGGGTGAGCACTAAAGTCAGATACAGAGGTAACTGCAAAGATGCTCTACATTCTATTCAGAAAGATTCAGGAAGAAGAGTAAGTGATGTCAGACTGGGAAGAAGGATACCTTATCAAGATACAAAAGAAATGAGATTTCGGTAAATCTGAGAACGACGGGCGGTATCATGGATGAACACTACAATACAGAATCCTCAGTATAAAGTATTTTAACAAGTTTCCATTCCTTACTTCTTGGTTGATCCTGATGATAAATATATTGAGTAATCACCATTTAGATGTTAGCAGTTCACAATGTCTTTGAATAAGCTGTTCTGTAACTTGTACACCGAAATGTCGTAAACTTTTCACAAACGCACCTGAATAGGTTGTTCGATTAATAAACATAATGATCTGTTAAAGTAAACAAAGAAACAGATAACTTGTCGAAATATTTAAATGGTCGGAAGGAACTGGTAGTCCAGATATTCAAGCAGACCGCCCAGGTGTTGTTGCCAAGCTCTCTTCTTCTTCTTCTTCTTCTTCTTTTAAACTAATCTACGTTTTATTTCCTAGTTTCTTTATCATTAAAATTTTATTGCCAGATAGATGGATAGAAAATATAAAGAAGAATGAAAGTATTGAGAGAAAAACGAAAGCCAGTACCATTTTAACAGTTCAAGTAAACAGAAAACTAGCTAACTAACTGACTAACTGACTAAAAAGAACCATATTGAAACCAATAGAGCGAGATATAGAGACTTATACTGATGGAAAATAAATACTTACAATGAATTATGTACGATAAATATTTGCTTAAAACGGTAAAAATTAAGTAGTATATACATATATATATGTGAGTTACTGTTCTATCTTTAAAACCATATGGTAAATGATAGGTTGTCAATTCGTTTGCATATATATATATATATAGATGGATGACAAAATGCATAGACAAATTATCGGATACAAGTAAAAAACATTAACAATGATGAAAAAAAAGGTGTCTAAAAATAAACATTCAGTTGCTATGGGCAGTACTCTCTTTGTTTCTAATGTAGTGATTATTCATTATACTTGTTCGATTATCTTTTTTATAGCCTATTCTGAAGTGTTTTTTTTTTGTTGTTGTTGATAAATTCTAAATTATCATTTAGTCATCATGTTTATTCGATCATAAAATAGAGAATGTTCCTCATAAAATTACATTTTTTTTATTTACTAAACATTTGTAAAGGGTTATATGAGATGGGGAAGAAGACTGGTAGCTCAGATGGATGATTTCTAATGAAGTTTTGTTCTCTGAATTGAATGATTTGATCGTGTAGCTTTCATTGTTCTTCTTAACAACATTATCAGCATAAACTTCGAGTAGAAGTGAAGTGTTCGAATGTTTCACATGTAGTTCAGAGCTTGTCCTGTACACTTCGATATTGATTGATTTTTGTTGACTTTAAATCTGTCATTGTTTACTTCTTTGTTTTGTAAGGGATATATTTAATTTTTCTCATTGTGAAATTTCAAGAATGAATTGATTAGTTTCTATCTATATGACCGTTGTTGCTACCTTGATGTGGTGGTCGGGCTTTCCCATCGTGGTGTTTGCTTCAGAAAACCAACATAACAGCAATGATGCCTTTTCACAAGGAGGGGTGGGGTTAGAAAAGGTTGACTCTAAAAATGCACACCTCACCTTATCCCATGGATAACGGTCTTTGCCGGTAAGGTCTCAACAAATACGGAGCCAACACAAAAATTACCCATAAGAAGGTGATGTGTGACCGACCTCAATCAGTTATCCGTTGGGCATTGCGGTCACGCTCTCAGGTCACTAAAACCATATTTAATCTAATTTCGTTTTCAGGTACCTATAGAAGAACCCTTCCACGGTGTGGGCAACCGGGTAATGATAACCGCTCTCATACATCTAACAGCACTCAAGACCACTTTATTCATAACCAACCTTTTTCTTCAGTTCCTATCATTCCTCCTAAAGCGACCTTCAACACTAAACTTCCTCTTTTGGCTTCCTCCTCAAATGATCTATATGAAGGTCATTGAATAAGTCGTTAACTATCGTCAATGACATGTTATGGAAACCGAACGCTTCAAATACTATTTTCTCAGACGTTTATTAGGTTTCTACATTTATTTTAATGCTTTAACATTTGAACAGAAAACAAACGATAGGAAATGTTCAAGAAGAAATTCTGTTTCAAAAGTTAGTTCATAAAAAAAAGAACACATGAGTATTTAAATTATTACAGGTGATTTCATTTTGTAGGACCATCATAAAACACCATGGCTTTCTTCACTTTAGTTTCTAGGTTCCTTAGAATTTTCAATCTTATCCAATTTTAAAACTTTTTCAATTATATTCAGTCTGAATTTATAACTTTATTTTACATCATCTATCTGTTTTAATAATTTGATTATCTATTCGTCTTTATAACCATTTATTGGTCACATACTACTGATTTTGCAAATAACGCTAAACATTTATATTCAACTGTTTCATTTCGAACCTCTTAAATTCATATTGTTACGTGATAGATTTTTATAATTGACCTATTACGTAATCTAACCTCTAGATACAATTCTATATCTGTTCACCTTCAAATTGATTTTCTAAGCTAAATTTACGAGTTAGTCTGAGTTAGATGAGCATTGAAAACATGGAAGCACTCAATGGCCGTTTCGTCATAGTATGGAACTCCTCAACAGCGCACATCCATGATTCCGCATTAAGGGGACTCGAACCCGGGGCCTTCGATCTGGCACATGAACGCTTAGCCCCTAGACCACTGAGTTGGCATCCAACAGTGTTACTGTCCAACTTTAATCGATCCATCATCTCGCCCAATCTTTCATCCATTATCTGAGGTGGATAACTGTCTCATAGCCAACACGGATTGAATTTCACTGGTCACGGCTTCTTACCAGTCACTAGTGAGCATGTGATTATCATCAGTATGCGTATTTGTAGAAATTTTAGTATTTTAACAGTTGAATTCACGAGCTAATCTAAACTAGACCACTATTGAAAACCTGGAAGCACTAGCGGTCTAGTTTAGATTGACTCGTGAATTCAGGTGTTAAAATACTACAATCTCTACAACTCCCAGAAATTCAAATTAATTACTGTTTTAAGAGAAATCGTGATTGAATTGATCAACCACCATTTATATTTAATTATTCAACTTTCATTTTCTTTTATATCAGTTTACTATGATGGATTAATTTGCGACTATCTGTTTTCATTTGCACTTGGATTTTTGTTGATTGACTTTGACAGTCTACCTCAGGTTCATTAATTTACAAATCTCCTCCGGATTGGGTTCATAGATTGGATGTGTATGAATATTTTCATAGATTATCAACTGATGTGAATGCGTCATGCTTTGAGAAATCCTTTTGCACACCAAGTGAATAATTGTGATTGTATTACCTACTCCAAGACATATGAATTGATATTATGAAATTTTATATTCAGAAAATAAGGGTGAATCAACCTTCTTCACTTCAATGAACTCTCTATTTGTAACGGCAGACTTGCCTCTTTTTTGGTTGTTTAACAAATCTATGGAAACGCTCAAATGTCAATATCGTCAGTTATCTTAAAATTTAACAGTTTACGCGCTATTTTCTGAGTCCATAAGATGTTACTTCATTTGTATACATAGACATTCTTTTCATATTTTGTTAGTCACTGATGATCCGAATAGTGATTTGATTGATAGTGTCAAGAAAAACCGCTTTCTTAATATATAACGGTTTTTATTACTCTAATTTTCTTATGCCTTAATAAAAGCCGTAATAGGTTTATGTCTTTATCTATCTATTTATCTATCTATCTATCTATCTATCTATTTATCTATCTATCTATCTATCTTGTGGATGAATACTGCTGAGGTATCTCATACCGGGACAAAACGCCCGCCTATTTTTTCCAACTTTCTAATGGTGGTCTCACATTGATTTTTCTATGATTCCAGTGAATTAAGGGATGTGTTTAGTTGTAATAAGTTGGCACAATCCTTCAGAAGTATAATATGTTGCACACAACCAATGTAAGTGATTTATGTCAAATGATTGAAGGCCTACTTGTGTTAGACGGGAATGGTGAGACGAACCAAATAATTTCAAAGTCACACCTCGCGGTCAGCATCTAACGTGGATTACCCGTTCGACGTACCAAAGTACTATGGCTACTTTAAACAGCGTATATCACAAAAGACGTTAATACGGAAATATATTAATAGGAATGAGTACAGAGTAGATATCGAGACCACCACCACATGCGCCAGTCCATGATATACGATCAACTGATGCGCGTTGGTTGTCCTTGACATTGACCTGTTCGATATTCAGTGACCCAACTGCCGGATGATTTGGCTAGGGCTCAGTAACAATGCACTGGCCTTACAATGTCATATTGCTATTGAATTGTTCTGGACAAATATGAGTCCCAAAAACGATTTTCAGATGTTTTCTTTAACATTTAAACAAAACATCACCCTGTAAACAATATACAATGGATCTTATTTTGTATGAACTCGAACTAGGGCATGTTGTATTTGAATTGAGCATATATATCCTTTTCGATATTCCATTCCATATTTATAATCATAAATAATAACAAAAGAAAATTATAGACCTAATAAGGAGTTGATTCTATCAAGTGTTTGATCTTTTGACCATGTTAGAATTTTACAATTCAATGATTTAATTAATGAAATATTCAAGCGTTATAAAGATATTTAAGGCCAATGATATAGAGATATATGTATACTTCACACTTGAACATGTATAATAACTTCTTATAATTAATTCTGATATCATGTATTTTACGGTCACACACTTGTAACTTATATAGGTCATAATCAATTAATAATTAAATAGGTTTGATTAGAAATGTTATCGCATACTTAATATCAAGTTGAACAGTTTATCATAGAAGATTGAGTGACTGGGAAATATGATTTTTTTTTGTATTTAAATATATTAGTTTAGTGACAGAAAAGTAATGTAGAAATATGATAGAAATTTAAAAAGAATGAAGCTAAACATTAACACCATTAGATGCCATCTCACTGGTCTAGACGTTCGGGGTTCGTGCTCGAAACCGAAGGTCCTGGGTTCGAATCACGTGGGGCGGGATAGTGGATGCTAAAAAGTTTCATAATAGCTATTCATTGTTTTCAGGTTTTCCATGACGGTCTAGCTTTAATTGACTCATGAATTCAACTATTAGTATATTAGTATATTGCTTAATTAGGAAACAACACTTACTTTTTTAGTTGAGATCATGAATCAATTGATGTTAGACTACCGTTGGAAACCTGGAAGCACTGGACGGCCGTTTCGTCCTAGTATGGGACTCCTCAGCAGTGCGCATCCACGACCCCGCGAGCGGGATTCGAACCCAGGACCTACTGGCTTCGCGCCTGAGCACTTAACCATTAGACCACTGAGCCGGCATCCAATGGTGTTAGTGTCTAACATCAACCAATCCACGAAATTGCGCGACCAACGTCCATTGTACTGAGGTAGATACCTGTCTCTACCCGACACGGGTTAGCTCCCGCGAGCGGGATCGTGGATGCGCACTGCTGAGGAGTCCCATACTAGGACGAAACGGCCGTCCAGTGCTTCCAGGTTTCCAACGGTGGTCTAACATCAATTGATTCATGATCTCAACTAAAAAGCTTAACAATCTCCACAACCCCCATACTGATAACACTTACTTTGATGATTTAGAAATCCATGGTTTTGAAATATCAAGATGCATAAATTGATCTCGTTTACTTTCATTTAGAAACTTGTTATTGTTCTAACTGGATCAAGTTAAAATTATTGTAGTTCTATAACTTTCTTTTTCTTAAAAAAAAAGCGAATTCCAAATTATTTTTAGCATAAAATCATTCAGACAAAAAGTACAACAGAAAGGATTCTATTTGAAGATTTCTAGCTCAAGTGGATGATTTTGAAAAAAATTTTGTTCTCTGAAGTTTGTGTTGATGATGTCATTCAAACGAATGATGAAAGCTCCACGACCAAACCATCTAGATCAGAGAATAAAACTTCATCAAAAAGCATTCTATATCATTATCACAAGTGCCTTGGTAAATCTAATAAGTTATGAATTTTTTAATTAAAACATGTAATCATATCATAGAAGTCTTTCTTTTAAAGATTCAACATAGGAATATGAAATTATAATACTATTCATTATAAGGTATATTAGTATTTATCTTGTTATTAAAGAATGTATCTCATAAGGGAATATTTATTAACAAAATAGCATACTTGAACTCACTCTATCTTGAGCAATCCTTTCCAGTTGTCTTCGGTTGTTATTCATTCTTTTGATGACTGCCTGCGATTCCCGATGTAATATGTTACTTGAAATTCTTCTTTCTTCACGATTTCAATTTAGTGCATGCCTCGTGATTCAGTTTGATAACTTTCACAATGTATGTTCTATACACTTTCAACGTTCTTTCCAGATTTCCTCTTCAACTGGGAGCTGGTTTGTTCCCTTCCATAGTAGGCTGTTAATGATGGTATCTGGTCAACTGACATTGAGTATCTTGTGTAGACAATTGTTTATAAATACTTGTACCTTCTTGATAATGGTTGTAGTAGTTCTCGAAGGATTCCAAATGAGGGCTTGTCATGTGACTCAGTTGTGTGCTTTCCTCAATGTGTGTCTAATCCACTTTTAGCCCTTTTTCTTGATTTCTTCCTCCATTGAAATCTGATTTGTTCTCTCCCACAACAGGTTGTTGCTAATAATGTCTAGCCAATGGAAATAAACACATTAATCATTCATTAACTATGATATATATATTCTCAGATTTGAATAACTTGTGAATATCTTACATAATTGTGTTGATCAATGTTTTGAAAAAGTACTTCGATAGTAATTTTAATCTTCATTAGTAACTAATTACGATGTTAGTTCTTCGTATTATATAGTAATTTATGCATGAAAGTTTCAATGTATCCACCTCTTGTTTCATTATTTGATAGACAAATAGAAATCTATTACCCAAAACTACTCTAATGATTCTCACTACATTTTATTGTATTTAACTTTACTATAATTAGTAAGTTTCATAAAAGAATCTTCTATGTACAGTATACGGTTAACATACATAATTAATTAATTAAATTATATGTACTTAAAGCATGAAAAATTATTGTGATATTTAAATAACCGGGGTAAAAAAAAGTCACTCAAATGTTTCAGTATACCTTCAGTTATAGTACTTCATTATCTAAATCAAAAGATGGTGTATGGGCAGAAAAACAAATGTATGATTTCCAAACTAATAATAATTAATTTCATTAGTTGAAATCATGAGTCAATTGAAGCTAGACTATTAAGGAAAACCTGGGAGCACTGGATGGCCTTTTCGTCCTAGTATGAGACCCCCCAGCAGTGCGCATCCACGATCCTGCACCGCGCGGGACTCGAACTCAGGACCTGCTGGTTTCGTGCGCGAGCACTTAACCACTAGACCAACGGTGTCCAACGGTGTTAATGTCTAACTTCAACCAATCCACGAAGTTGCGCCACCGTACACCATTGTCTTCAGTGAGTTGTTATCTCACAACAGACCTGGTTGTACTCCACTGGTAACGGCTTCTCACTAGAACTTCAGGAGCTTTTCCTGAAATCAGTCACTAGTGAGCAGTTGATTATTATCAGAATGGGTTTTATGGAGTCCCATACTAGGACGAAACGGCCGTCTAGTGCTTCCAGGTTTTCCATGGTGGTGATCTAGCTTCAATTGACTCATTATTTCAACTATTGAAATTACTATAATATTCACAAAAATTCCTTTTGTTATTAATAATAATTATTAAAACATGAAATAGTTAATATTAATGAAAAACAATAAGAATAATTACAGAATTACTATTTATCTCTAAATAAAAAAACAGATATTCCTTTTATAGAAAAATTACAGAATGATGGCAGTTTAAGAGTTGAATTCATGAGTCGATTTGAACTAGATCACCATTGAAAATCTGAAAGCACTGGATGACTGTTTCGTCATAGTATGAAACTCCTCAACAGTGCGTAGCCACAATCCTGCACTTGGGACACGAACTCAGTGATTTAGAGTTTAAGGTTTCGCGCATGATACCGAATGTCCTGGGTTCGAGTCCTACGTGCGGAACTGTGAATGCACACTGTTGAATAGTCCCATACTATAACAAAACGGCCATTCCGTTCTTCCAGGTTTTCAATGGTGATTTAGTTTACATCGACTCATGAATTTAACTATTAAAATTACTACAATCTCCACAGCCACCCCTCTTCCACCATTCAAACGACAATTAGTTAAAAAAAAACAACTGGAACTATGATTGTTTTGCAAAAAAATGAATTAAAAACAGAATGAAATTTAATTACTCTGTTGATAATTGACTTTTATTTATTCACTGATTGGAAAATGTGAATAATAATGTAGAAAATCAATAAAAGAAATAGGTCTTTAAAATAATGTTATATTTTGAATGATTCCTAAAATTCAATTCACTTGGCATTGTTTACTTGAAATTTTCCCATTGATATTTAGGATGGCAATCAATCAGTCACTTATTGGTATATGTATATACTGTGGCATATTACCTCTATATAGCCTTAATTCACAACTGAACACTAATAGGTTCGAGTTTCAAAGTGAACATCAACTCTGAGATACAGGTATATTCAGCTGATGAGTACCAAATAAGATAAAATGTGTGTCCTGGATTCCACTGCTAGCCACTATCCATTGTTGTATATAATTATCAACATATTTCTTAGTTTAATTCTTCTATTTCAAGAGAAAAGAAGATAGTTAAGGATTATTAGATGAATTCATCAATATAACTTAAATAACCTTATCAATATTACTTAAATAAAATGGATTTATGAGGTTTGTTTAATGATACATTTTATTATTGTAATATAATATATAATAATGATTATATCAAATATGTTGAATGACTTTTTGTAAGCAGTGATGGATAGTGGCTAGTAGTGGAATCCAGGACGAGCGTTTCGTTCTATTTGAGACTCGTCAATTGGATGTGCCTGAATCCCATAGTTGCAGGTACATTAGCTGACGAGTCCCAAACAGGACGACACGCGTGTCCTGGATTCCACTGCTAGCCACTATCCATCATTGCTTACAAAAAGCTTGTGAATTAAGGCAATATTGAGGCATACGCACAGTATGCATACATGCCGATAACAGACTGATCAGTTGCAGTCTTAAACTTCAATGGGAAGATACAAGCCAAATAATAGCAAGTGAGGTTGAATGACTGTTTATTAGTTAGATCATATAAAAATAAATGAAGACCATGTTTTTCCGCTTCAACTAATATGTTTTATACATTTGGAAACTTTAGTTTGCGGTAAAATCGAATATATATCTAGGGATTGATTTAACTTTTCTTCGGATAAAAGTTTTTCGAAAGAATAAATTAACTTATGATGATGATGAGATATTATGGTGTGTGTGTTTGTGTGCTACTTATATCGACATAAGTAGTATATAACGCTAGTCAGGAATAGAATGTCTGGTAGTAGATGGTCAAGAAGATCGAAAAGAAAAGAATAGGAACAGAAAGCAATTGGTTTTTGGAAATGTAGGAACAATGAAGTTTTGAGACGATTCACTGATATTTTCAAAAGGAACAGTTAAGTTTGAGACAAATGGTTAGCGTTTTGCAAATAAAGTATTTACTGTATGGTTCTCGGATTTTACTAAGATGTTTTGTAATTTTATGTTCAAATACATTTGATTGTCCCCACTTGAGTTCTTGTTCAGTATAATGAAAATAGTTAATCATGTAACTCTTTTCAGTCTTTATGGTTTTTTCACGATACAACTGAAAGGGAATCACTTCTATAACAGATTCATTTGATTCGTATTTAAAATTTAGGTTTAAAGAAATTGATAAGTTTAAAAACTAATTGATCAGTTACTAATGGTCAATACTATTATGTTTAGAACATACTATTAATTTAGTCCTGACAAATTTGTAGGATGAAGGCTAATCTAAGTTACAGTTTATTTAGTGTTAAGTGGTTAGTGGGAGTTAAAAACGTAAGCTTTCATGAATTAAATCTAGTGTTGGTTAACAATAATTAACAAATGATGTCTGTACTCTTGAATAACGCTGAAATTTGTAACGTACTTGGCACTCATATATTAACTAATACCATCAAAAACGCACCCATTGAGTCATGATGACTTCATCTCTTATTTAAGCCTGTTACTTGCAATGGAGCATAGGCTACCGACTAGCATTCTCCAACTCATTCTGTCCTGGGTCTTCCTTTTTAGTTCTATCCAATTGCTTTTTCATTTTTCTCATGTCTGTCTGTCTCCATTTTCTTGGCGTATTATGTTCTTTGGTCTTCTTCCTCTTCTCCTTTGGTCTTGAGGATTCCAAATGAGAGCTTGTCTTGAGATTCAGTTGTGTGCTTACCTCAATATGTGTCCTATCCACTTCCAGCACTTATTCCTGATTTCTTCGTCTCTACTCCAACAAAATTGAAATGTTTACGTATTCATCTAGTATTTATAGTTACCATAATATTAATTTAATTATCAAAGTGTTACTATTTGTTGTTAAGTCTATTTCTTTCTATATTTAGAAATAGTTGTATCAGTTCAGAATATCAACGTTTATAAAAGATAACTAATTTGTTCATTATATTTCATGACGTCTCCTTAAAAAGATATATTACTTTTATGAAAGAATAAGAGATAAAGAAGATTATTCCAAATCCCAATCACTCCCCTCCCACTGAACCGCTTTCCCTCCCTAGCGTTTTACTGACTACGTTTCCATATATCTATATGCAGGTTCATATTTTGTATACATATATATTATCTAATATGCATCTATAAACATAAAAGAAAGTTTACATCAGTATAATGACAATTAACAACAAAAAAGAAATTATTTTTGTTAATAACCAACACAATTCATCATATGTTCATTTATTTAGTTATTTTATATATACTACTGATAATTTTAAGTATGTTATTCAGTTATTTTATGCATTTCTTTTTCTTATAATGTAGTATTATAGTAATTAATTACTATCAAGATAGGTTGTTTTGATTGTTGACATATATGCTTCTTTCAAATGATTGGGAAACAAAATTTTGAAGAGATTAAATCTAGTTTGTTTTCTCTTCATATTACTGAATAAATCAAAAGGCAACTTATCTGATTATTTTTATTTCATTTTATATTATTGAATATATAAATTACCGATTATAGTTCAATCAAATTATCAGTATAGGTTTGTGGTGAATATTGAGGTTTGAATTGAGATCATAAACTAATTGATGTTAGACCAGCATTGAAAATTTGGAAGTACTGGATGGTCGATTCGTTTTATTATGGGACTCCTTAGCAGTGTGCATCTAAGATCCCATACGCAGGATTCGAACCCATGGTTTTCAGTTTCGCCTGCGAACGCTTAACCTCTAGAATACTGATCCGTCTGGAATCCAATAGTGTTGATGTTTAAGTTCAACCAATCTATGATATTACGCGACCATCTTCCATTGTACTGAGGTAGATACCTGTCTTTACTCGACACGGATTAGCTCCAACGGTCACAGCTTCTCACTGATAATTACCATGTGCCCACTAGTGACTAGATTCGTAAGGGAATTCTCAGAGTTCTACTAAGTTCTGATAGCCAAGTCAACATGATTAAATAGTTTCAAACTTGTCACAATCTGCTTATTTCTTTTCAATATCACCTAATTTAGATTCCATGAATTTATTTAGAAAGAATAGTAATAATAATAATTATTATTTGTTTTTTTTTCAGTTCACATGTGTTGCCATATACTTTTTTTAATTCAACGTCATTTTGTATCCAACTTAAATAAGTTGACTTTCGTTTAAATTTTGTTTGTATTTGATTAGCAACAACAACTTCACCACCACCAACACCGACAACAACAACAACAAAATATTCTTCTAAATGTTTGGTAATTTGTAATTTATTTTAAGTGTAATCATGTTGATGAAGATGAGTAGAAAGAAACCAAAACAAAACAAAAAGAAAAAGAATGTTGACAGTGATCATGATTGACCTTGAGAAAATAATGATGAAAATGGAAGAAATAAATTTGAATATGTCAAAAATAAAATAAAGATCTGTGAACTAATTATTTGAGTTAAAAAGAAAGATGGTACTTGCTTCTTATGTGTATTTCTGTATTGATCATTAGATATGGAAAAATCAATAAAGGAAAAAGAAAAAAAAATCTCAATGACCACTGTTGTGTAAATAATATAAGAATATTTAAAATAGAATGGATAACTATCAGTAAAATGGATAGTGATTAGTAATGGAATCCAGGACATGTGTTTTGTCCTATTTGAAACTCATCAGCTGGATGTACGAATCTTAAAAAGAAAAAAAAGGCGCATCTGAGATTTCACTGTTAGTCACTATCCATCTTTGTTTATAATGCTTGTGAATTAAGGTAATATTGAAACAATACGCATAGTATACACATATGCTAATAAGAAATTGATCAATTGCAGTCCTAAACATCAATGAGAATATTCAAGTAAAGAACACGAATTTAATTTAAGCTTCACCCCATCGTATAAGCAAGTGGTTATCACGACTCACTAGCTAAATGGATAACACGATGGCGTTTGAAATGAACATTACTGGGTCCGAGTCTTGGGGTGAACATCAACGTTAAGATGTAGGTACATCCAGCTCACGAATCTCAAATAAGACGAGACGTACGTCCTAACTTTCACTCCCAGCCACCGTTCATCTTTGCTTATACTGCTTCTAAATTAAAGCAATATAGAGGTGATACGCACAGTATGCACATATACCAATAAGAGACTGATCGATTACAGTCTTAAACATCAATGAGGAGATTCAAACAAACAATACAAATAGGAAAAATTTAAAGTTTGTAACATTTTAAACCGTTTTTCTAAATTTAGAATAAAAGTGAGAGTATTCACATAAAGATTCGTTTGAACATACAGTAATAACTTATGTACAGCATGAAATTGGAAAAATTTCCTACTGACTCCTGATAATATTTAATAAAATCTCAGATGAATTATTCATTTAATTTATAATTTATATTACAAACTGACTTTACATAAAAAAACCCATCGAAAGCTACCCTAATACTCTATGTAGTTGTTTCGTTTTAATGAGCTAATCGTCAAAATTGCGGAAACTCCCCCTCACCCCGGTACAATTCCAGAAATTAGGCTGTATAACTTCCAGTTTTTGATGAGGAGCCAGTTATGGTTAAACAAATCGTTGTGTTGCATGACCATTTATTACTTTAGTCATTTGTAATGATAGACTATTGATAAGTGTTCAGTATAATAAATTAAAACCTTAGCATTTTTGATGTAATCCATTATTGATTCAATATAAAGTTTAAAAAACTGAACAGAATAGTTTTTTTGAACTATTTGACAAAACATACTTACTTACTTACGCCTGTTACTCCTCGTGAAGGAGCATAGGCCGCTCACCAGCATTCTCCATCCAACCCTGTCCTGGGCAATCCTTTCTAGCTCCGTCCAGTTGTAATTCATCGTTTTCATATCTGCTTCTATTATCCAACGCAATGTGTTCTTTGGCCTTCCTCTTTTTCGCTTCCCTTCAGAATTCCAAAATAGGGCTTGCCTCGTGATGCATAATTACAAATGCCCTGGTACGGCCTAGGGTAGGAAAGGTCAACTCTTCCTCTCGAAATGCTCTCACATGGCTACGTGCATACAACCGCTGTCAGGGAAGTCCTACTCACTGCCTTATCGCGGAATTACTATTGTTTACGTAAATGAGAGGACGAAATGCGAATGTCCAGCGCCGAAACAGGGTTGGTGGACACGGAGAATCCACTTGGGGGAGTTGGAACACCCTGATTACAAACCAATGATGCACATGGATTCCAGGATCCTGAAGGAACAAATGGCGTATGAACCAACTGTTGGTCACCGCTTACCATGAGACTGCATCTCCTGACATTGCTTCACTTACTTGTGGATCAGACCTTAAGATCAATAGCTCCGGGTGTGGCTTCCTAAGAAAACCATCTACTTCGGTTTGGGCACCCGGACAGTATTCCATCCTTTACACAAATTCAATTATTTATGTGGTTCATATCGATTTGGTTCCTCCTTATACCAATATTTTTGTGTATAAATGAATAAATAACATCTACTATGGTTTATTGTTGATGAACGACATATGATGATACCAGAACTGTTAACATATATGGTTGAAAACATTGTTCATCAGGAAAAACCAGTTAAAAATTATGTTTTCAGTGTATTCTAGATGATTGTATTACATTTTGAAATTTTGTTTAAATCAGCTGATGGAATTATTCGAAGTAGCACAGTCATACTAAATAGATTGTTTATATTAGTCTTGTTTACTTATCATTGAATGAAAATTATTTTTGTGAAGAATGATTTGTGTCATTATAATGTAGTGCAAGAACATTCAAGTGAGGACAATCATTTCATCGTTTAATGAAATATTACACAATGCTTTTGTAAAATATCAATATCATACATTAAATACATCATTTACATATTCTCTAATAGTTTTCTTTTACATGCTTCCTGATTCCTTCAATTCTGTTGCTATATTACAATTACTTTCTTTTCACTTCAACTGAATCTTCTTAATGTTCTCCTGACATGCATTCCACGTTCGATTGGTGTTACATACTACGTATATCTATCAACATAAGTATCTGACACACTACTATTATGAGGTTGCTAATAAAGAAGAATAGTAGTTTTATAACCAGTATATATTAAGTACAAGATAGCCTCAAACAGTTTTGCTTATCTTCCGATTTGAAAATGTTTATACCTTTGACTATGGCAGTGCTAGTTCGAATTTTCCATGTTACACTGATTTCTTTGAGGATCCAAGTGTTTCTGAGTAGTTTTACTAAACACCAGACATATATTTAGGTATTTTATTTGCTTTCTTAAAAGAAAAACATAATTATGGAAGGCATTTGCTCGATTGGAAAAGTTCCCATCACCTGTTAACTGTAGCTAAACGAATATTGAAAATCAGAAAGGATTGAACAATTGTTGTAGTATGGGACTCAAATTTGGTTTACCTTTGAGACGCAGATTGTTAAGTTAGGATAAGGAGACGTTACATTTGATGACATCGGTTTTATTTTCAATATGATATTCTAGTCAGTACAATATTTGTATTAATAACTATAATAATGTGAGAACGGCCCACAGGTGAATTCAAGGAAGCTCAAAAAAGCTCAGAAAGAACCAAAAACATTCCATCCAATTATCTTTTGGAGGGATATTTCAGAATCTCAACGTGTAGCTCCCCGATTGGATAAATGCTAAAAACCACTGTTTTGACTAAGAACTAAAAATATCTGAGCGATTTGTACTATATTTGACACTGTTTGGAATAATACTCACTCTCATTCATCTTCTCATTATCGACTTGGAAGGTTCTAGCGTTCGGACGCTCACGTTGTACGTGGTATATCAAAGAATCTAAGCTCTAGATATAACAAATAATAATAATAATAACAGAATATTTTTAACAGTTTGTACTAGAAAGTAAAATACACATTCTATGAAGTTGATGATGTTACCTAAACTTGTGCAGCTTGTTAAAAATATTATCATTCAGTCTTAATATTATTGAAATGACGTCATTCCATTTATTAATATGTGAAGCGATGGCTTAGTCATTAAAGTACAAAGCTTTCGGCGGATGAGTTTGAATCTCACTTCACCTAACTCGATCCATGAGACTGAGTAGTGTCACTAGCTCTCACATGAATATTTTAGTTTCCAGTCAATTACGTAAATATTTGTATTTATTTACACAAAAATTGAAATACCAGATGTCTAGAATAAACTGATAAATGAGATTGAACAACTTGTAATTCATGTTCAGAATTTAACTCACGAACTTCCCGGTCCAGCTAGGATCAGTCCTCTGTCTAAATTATGAGAATCCTACAATCTCCCAGACTGATAATAATCATATACTCACTAGTAACTAGCTTCAAGGTGCTATTTCTGTAACTCTAAAGAGAAGCCCTGGAGGTTTTGAATGTCAGAAATTTTTCTACTCCAGGTAATAAGAGATGGTTACGCTATATCGTGGATTGATTGAATTCAGAGATGTACATGATCAGTCACTGTTTCAGTAGTCTAAAGGTTAAGTATTCGTATGTGAGACGAAAGGTCATGGGTTCTACCCCATAAGATGAGGTCATGGATGCGTACGTTTGAGGAGTGAAACAGCTGCTTTGTGCTTGATGATTTTTGTTGATCATCTAGTCAAGAAGATTTTGTGATTCAAACTATGAAAATTCTATAATCACCACAATATGTCCTATATCGGTGACCAGTCATTATCAAAAGATTCAAAGTTCTGTTGATTGACCAGTGATCGGATTGAAGAGATAATTTTATAAACTTTAGTGGATCCATGAAAAATGAAATAAAGTAATCAGGAGCATATGTTATCATAGTGATGTTATAACTTTTTTCTCATTGATACTTCATATATATGAATACTGGATACCTTCCGTAACTAATTCTGTTTGATGATAATGTATTATTATGATTAAGAATATACTAAGGTATTTCTTTACATACAATCGACAGATTCTTTTAATACAGAACAGGATCTGTGCTAACTTCTTAAACTGAATGATCAGCAGACAACACTTAATTTATAATTCATCTCAAAGGCTGGATGGAAGAGGGACTCTGAAAAAGCCTGATATTCAAAGAAATTAAATTAGAATAGAACCATTCTGTTTGTAATAGCAACAAATAAGACCTTGAGTTATATCTAAGCTGTAGATTCGTATTTATTGTTTTATTGTAAATAGATGTCTATAGAAAGATAGAGAAGAATGCATTATAAATTGGTTTGAAAATTCAAATACCAGATGAGATTACTTACATACTCACGCCTGTTACTCCTCGTGGAGGAGCATAGACAGCCCACCAACACTCTCCATCCAACCACGTCCTGGGTAGTTATTTGCAGTTTTTTCCAGTTACTATTCATCCTTTTCATATCTACTTCCATTTTCCGACGTAACGTGTTCCTTTACCTTCCTCTTTTCTGCTTCCCTTTAGAACTTCACGTTAGGGCCTGTCTCGTGATGCAGTTTGATGATTATTCGTAATGTATGTCCTATCCATTTACATCGTCTTTTTCCAATTTACTCTTCAACTGGAAACTGGTTTGTTCTCTCCCACAGTAGACTGTTGCTGATAGTATCTGGTCAATGGATGTTGAGTAACTTGCGTAGACGATAGTTTATAAATATTTGTACCTTCATGATGATAGTTGTAGTAGTTCACAAAGTTTCAGATCCACAATAAGTGTATGTCTATAGAAAGATAGAGAAAGATTGTATCATAAATTGATTCAATACATCAAATATCAAATGAGGTTGGATAATAATAATAATAATAATAATCAGGGGGGGTTAGAGAAGAATAGAAGGATGAAAATAATTTATGAGGTCAGTATTATGAGTGTTAATTGTTCACTTGAGAGATATAAAGCAAAATGAAAACAAAAACATGAAGGTCATAATCATAACTGAATAATCATAATCTGAGTGCAAAACGATACATTCAACCTTTCATTCTTCTTTGGCCCTAATTCCTTTCTACAGTATGTTTTGGTCCTGCTTTTATAATTTTAAACCGTAATCAGTTATCATTATCGTTTAACAATTTTTTTAAATGGTTATTATCCAATTGTTATTATTGTAGTGACCCTTATGTTTCATTTTCATTTTGCTTTATATCTCTCAAGTGAACAATTAACACTCATAATACTGACCTCATAAATTATTTTCATCCTTCTGTTCTTCTCTAATCCGCCTGATTATTATTATCCGACCTCATTTGATATTTGAAGTATTGAATCAATTTATGATGCCATCTTCTTCTATCTTTCTATAGACATCTATTTACCATAGAATAATAAATACGAATGTACAGCTTAACTAAACGATTTCGTTGAAGATTGTTCGGTTTTTGATTGAGATCATAAATCGATTGATAGTAGACCACCATTGAAAACCTGGAAACATTGGATGGTCGTTTCGTTCTAGTATGAGACTCCTAAACAGTGCGCATCCACGGTTCCGTAGGTGTGACTCAAACTTAGGACCTTCTGTCTCACACGCGAACGCTTGACCTCTAAACCATTGAGCTGGCATCCAGAGGAAGATGGTCGCGAAAATTTCGTGGATTTGTTGAGGTAAGACGTTAACCATTCACATGTGAGACCGAAGGTCCTAAGTTTGAGTCATACATATGGAACCGTGGATACGCACTGTTTAAGAGTCCCATACTAGGACGAAACAGCCATAAAGTGCTTCGTAACAAATTACCCTAGTTGATAGTTTTTCACAACAATCTGTTGAATGTTATACAGTTATCTTTTGTTCCACTTGTTATTTGTTTTTTTTGTTCATTGAGACTTGATTTGTTATCCAAGTCGGTACAATCTAATAAGAATGATACATTTTTTTGTTCAAGTACAGTTACTACGGTATCTTCTTTAAGACTAGTAACTGCATCCGCCCATAAAATTGGTCAAATTCTTAAGTAACTAATGAACATTATAACTAACCAATGTCATTGAAATTTTGTATGGAATAATATGACTTTAGTCAAATTGATTTTTTTTGGGGGGGGGGTGAATTTATCTTGACAGAAACTTTTGTTAAAAATAATTTCAGGTAGTTTTTTCCCGATAGAATGTTTGTATTTTCTTAAGTTTGATTGTTTTTGTAGTTGATGCTTAGTTAACATATTCACATTGAGTATTTCATTAGATTTGTACTTTTGATTAGTCGGTTGGTATAAAAATAAACCTCTATATATTTCATATTGATTAGTTAGATTTCTCTATGGAATACAGGCGGCCTGCATGAGTATCCGGACTAATTATTCCTGTTGTTTAGATATTTCAACAAGTTCTCTAATTTTGTTTTAATATGATCATTATGGCTATTAATCACATAACTTATTCATCAGGTGCGTTTCTAAAAATTGTACAACGTTTCGTTGTACAAATTACAAAAGAGCCCAATCAGAGATATGGTGGTTTCTGGCGATATGCAACGAAAAGAAAGTGTATTATTTAGATGTTGATTGATTGGACTGCTAACTTCTAATTGACGATCACTCCATACTTGTCATCAGGATCGACCGAGAAGTAAGAAATGGAAACGTGTTGAAATATTTTGTGCTGAACATTCTATATTATACCAAAGAATATAATACTGAATATTGTTAATGGTAATGATAATAAATAACTAAACTGTGGAAACTAATTCAGATTCAAGACTAGTACAAAACGTGAATAACTGTCTTCTCGTTCAATTGAGTACTTTCAGCATTATTTGCCCACTATAATAGATTTATTTTCTCCATTGATATATTTTTTTAAAGTAGGTGATGAGTTACTTCGTAGACAATCAGTGATATAGTACTATAATGTATTACCATCTATGTTTGGCAAAAATATTTGATACTGTTGTGTCCAACAATGGTATGATTGGCGAATGCTCGATACTGTGCCTGATACCCTAACTCTGAATCTGACATATCATTAGAACACAAAGACTATTGATTTATTTGATTCATTTGCATACACTACTTTTTATATGATTTACGTACAGTCAGATTTTTTTGCATGGAAGTGAGTAGTGTCTAACATTAATTAATCAATAAACACAATTACAACTCTATACAATTATGTATCTGTAACCATGATATATAACTATGTAACTAAGTCATATAAATACTCCTTCTCAATATACTGTTACACGTCACAGATAAGCGATTACATTTGTCAATCGCAGTTGGTTACGTCATTTCTTACCATATTAAATACTCAATAGAATTCTTGGGTTATATAGTAAGTTATATATGGTAACACTTATTTCAGTAATAGCATCTTTAGATTATCATAAAAACTTTCATTCACATAATTTATTATATATTAGTTGTTTGAATCTACTCATTGACGTATACAACTGAAATTGATCAGTGTCTTTTGGCATAAATACACCCTGTGTAAATTGCTTCAATACTGTCACAAAGTTGCAAGTGTTTTAAGCAAGAATAGATAGTGAGTGATAGCAGAATTCCGAATGTGAATTTTTTCCTATTCGGGACACGTCATCTGAATGTACTTACATCTCAGACTTGATATCTGCTCTTCCTCTCTAAATATGAATTACAAATATCAACTATATATCTAATTCATATTTTATCACTCTTAAGACATTCAGTTTTTTATCAGTATGGGGGATTGTGGAGATTATCAAGTTTTTCATTGAGATCATGAACTGATTGATGTTAGTGTTATAACACTCTATCGTTGTATAATATGCTCCGACATACGAAAAATGACATTCCTTTCTATCTCAATGTAAGCAGTTTGGCACGTACATATATTTTTCTCTGTTCTTGCTGTAATCAAAATTACCTACTTACACCCGTTACGCCTCGAGGAGGAGCATGGGCTGCACATCGGCATTCTCTAACTTATTCCGTACTGGTCAATCCTTTCCAATGGTTTCTAATTGCTATTCATTCATATCACGTCGCCCTTCAATTCCCGGTGCAATGTGTCCCATTGTCTTTCTCATTTTTTCTTCTGTTCAGGATTTCAAGTTAGTGCTTGACTTGTGTAATTTTGATGATTTTCACAGTGTATTTCTTATCCACTTCCAACATCTTTTCTTAATTTCTTCTTCAGATGGGAGCTGATTTATTCTCTCTCACAATAGACTGTTGCTGATAGTATCTGGTATGTTGTGTAGACAATTGTTTATTAATAGTTGTAACATTTTGTTGGTGATTACAGTAGTTCTCCATGTTTTAACTATGTACAATAGAACTTCGTATTAAGGAATCTGACTTTGATGTTAATTGACAAACAATAGTTTTGAGTTTCATATATTCTTCAACATTAGGAATACTGTACTTATTTCATAACTTCATCACATTTTCCTTGTTCATCAGTCATACTTAAACATCACTATTTTCGATATAATATATGTAATATTCAGTGTTCATAAGGTTAAGCGTTCATGTGCGGGACTGATAGGTCCTGATTTCCAATCTCGCGAGGGCGGGGTCGCTGATGCTTACTGATGAGGAGTATTATATGAGGATGAAGCGACTGTCCAGTGCTTCCAGGTTTTCCTTGATAGTCTAACTTCAAATGACTCATGAATTCAATTATTGAATTGTTAGGAACTCCACAAAACCTCTCTCTGATTATAATCAACATATGCTTACTAAAGGCTGTCTCCATGGCTTATTTCCTGTAGTTCTAGTGAGAAGCAGTGACCATTGGAGTTCAACCGGTTCTATTGTAAGATAGTAACTTACTTAAGACAATGGTGAACCGTGACGCAAATTCATCGATTGGTTAAAGTTAGATATTAACCTTGTTGTCTCTTTTGAAAGAAATATATTTATCTACAGTAAAATCGTATTGAACAAGAACACAGGTGGGGACAACCGAATTACCTTTAGCACAAAATTACAGAGTTACTTGATAAAATAGAAAAAACATACTATAATACTTAATTTGCAAAATGTTCAATAATTGTCTCCAACTTCATTGTTCTTGCATTTACATACTAATTGCTTTCTATTTCCGCCCTTCCTTTCTTGATCTCCAATCATCTGCTGCCAGACATTAAATTCCTAACTCACATTATATACTACTTATATCAATATAAGTAGCACGCACCACACAATCAACGCCATTGCATACATATATACATATGTATATCCTAAGAGATACCTCAACTTTGTGCTTTACTGAATTCTTTCCAGTTTAATTTTATTTCTATGTGTATATTTTATTTTAGATATGAAATAAAAATAGATTTTATATAATTTTATGACTTTCATATAAAAGATTTATTCATATATTCACCTTTTTATTGAATTGTGTTTATTGTCTTAGTTTCCGTTTATTTATTTTTTTTTGGGTGGGGGAGAGAGGGTGGAGATTCCGTTTAACTAATTCTCTTTTTTTGTCCTCGTTCTTATTTTTTGTTGTTGTTAAAATTGATTTTCAATAAGAAAATTGAACCATTGAATAATTTTTATTGGTTTGTTTTAATAGTTAAAATGCTCCAAATTTTTTTATTTTTTGTTGGTGGGAAATTTGAAATCCCATTGATGTAAATAGAAAATAAATAAAAAAATTGAAATAGAAATTTTGTAACAGATAAAGTGATGTAATAAAATTGAATGTTTTTTGTTTGTTTTGTGTTTTTCTTTTTGTTTTTTTCTTTCTCTTTTTTCTCTATTTTAGTTTCATGTTTTTAATCACTGATTATTGTTATTGGAAGAATAAAAGTACACTGATGTTGTAGGCAGAAAATAATTGAAAATGGAATTTGATAATATAAATTTTCTTTACAGTTAATCTAATATGATAAATGATTGTTGTGGGATGTCACCTTGCTTTATTTTTTGGGGGGGGGGTGGGATGGAGTGAGGGGATGGGGGTGGGTGAGTGAGATTTGGAATGAAACAGTTTTATTGTCAGGAGTGATGTACTTTAGATAGGTAGGAATTTGTTTCAGTGTTGTTATGCTGTTATACATAGATAACGTGTATTGTTTAAATCATATATGTTAAAAAGAAAAACCAATTTTTACACATTTTTAGACTATAATTGTACTTTGTTTTCGTTTCAATAAATTGATAATGAAGAGTAATTTGATAAATGACTAAATGTATGGTATATTGACCGTTAACATTACGTTACTAACATGCTAATCATGATAAATTCACTTGGTATTGTTTATTTAAATCTTCCCATTGAGGTTTAAGACTGCAATTGATCAGTCTATTATTGGTGTATATGTGCATCCTGTGTGTATAACCTCGATATTGCCTTAATTCACAAGTAGTATAAGCAAAGATGGACAGTGGCTAGAAGTGAAATTTAGGACGCACATTTCGTCCAACTTGGGACTCGTCGGCTGGATATACTCGCATTCACCTCAGACTCGAACTCAGTACTGTTCGCTTCAAACACCATCGTGTTATCCATTTAGCTAGTGAGTCGTGATAACCACTTGCTTATACGATGTGCTGAAGTTTAAATTAACTTGGTGTTCTTTACTTGAATATTCTCATTGATGTTTAGAACTGCAATTGATCAATCTCTTATTAGCATATGTGTATACTATGCGTATTGTTTCAATATTACCTTAATTCACAAGCATTATAAGCAAAGATGGATAGAGTTAAGCAGTGGAATCCAGGACGCGCGTTTAGTATTTATATTAATGTATACTACTAAACAATGGCAGTAATAGTTTAGCGTATATTAAGAATATCAAAGATTCAGTTTGAAAAACACTTCATAGAAACTCATGTATCCAAATAACTATACAGTTTATCAAGATATTTGTTCAGGAAATATCTGTATTATGAACTAACGACTTCAAGTATTTCAAATAATGAATATACAGAGTTTTAGAATATTATGTTGAGATGTTTTACAACTCAACCAACCCTGAATAGTCAACATCAAACGATGGTACCTATAATAGGTTTTGTTACACAGGATCAAAGATATTTTACACAATGGTTGTTTATTGGAACATTTAAATAAGTTCGAACATGAAATCATCAATTAGGAAGCAATGGATTAGTGTAGTTCACTATAAATTTTAAACTTTCAAAAGTTAGACCGTATTCATTTACTCATATAAAGGTATGTATACATGTGATAGTTTTTGGTTCAAAGAATTAAAACCAAGGAAAAGTTTCTCTGATCTTTCAAATATATTATATGACTAAATAGTCTTTTGTAAGATTTGGTTATACAAGGACAATTAAACTGCTTTGTTTCAATTAACATTATATTCCAGTTGATTATTAGTAGTTCCACTGGTTGAAATTATGAGTCAATTGAAGCTAAACCACCATGGAAAACCTGGACGGCCGTTTCGTCCTAGTATGGGACTCCTCAGCAGTGCGCATCCATCATCCCACTTCCGCGACATTCGAACCCAGGACCGATCGATCTCACGCCAGGCGCTTAACCAACTAGACCACTGAGCCGGCATCATCTGCTCACTAGTGACTGACTTCAAGAGATACTCCTGGAGTTCTAGTGAGAAGCCATTACCAGTGGAGTTCAACCAGGTCTGTTGGGAGCTATCAACTCACTGAAAACAATAATGTACGCTGGCGCAACTTCGTGAATTGGTTGAAGCTAGACAGTAACACCGTTAAATGCCGATTCAGTGATCTAAAAGTTAAGCATTCATGCGCATGACTGAATGTCTTGGGTTCGTGACCCTTTGGTAGACGATCGAGCATGCGCATTTATGAAGAGTCCTATACTAGAACGCATCGGTCATCCAATGCTTTCATGTTACCTATGATAATCTGTCTTAAATCGACTCATAAATCCAACCACAATCTCCACAAATCTTTATTCTGATGACAATTTATCATTTCAAACAAGAATTTGTTTTAAGATCATACTTCAAACCGAAAAAAAGAAAGCTTCAATAAAATTTTGATTTAATAATTCATTCATTATGATTCTATTATAACTAATCATACAATATGACCATTAGTAATTGTCAGATAATTAGATTAGATTAACAGATGTTATTTTATCCATTCAAAAAGAATATTAAGCTTATAACATATGGATTGGATTAGACTTTATTTGTTGGTATATTGGTTAATCATTCAAATAGAATAATGAATTTAATGAATATGTAATAAGATGTTAACATTATTAAAAGTAAAGAAATGAAATACACGATAGAATAAACTTCTTATTAAGATGGAATAGAAAAGATTTATAGCTCATGTAGATGATTTTGATGTGAAGTTTTGTTCTTTGAGTTGGATGGTTTGGTTGTGGAGCTTTGATCATTCATCTGAACGACATTATCAGAACTTCTACTTCAAGTTTGTGCTGATGATTTCGTTCAGATGAATGATCAGAGCTCCATGACCAAACCATTCAGATCAGATCAGGAAACAAAACTCCATCAAAAACTTCTACTTATTTTCATTACATTAGTTACTTTTAAATGTACTTTCATAAAAGCTATCTAACTACATTAGAAATGTTTATTTTATTCAGATAGTATTGTTAGATCATTTTTATGTCATTTCAAATTTAATTTAAAAGGATAAATTATGAAAGAGAAAGTACTAACAGACTAGAAAGAAGGATATCTGATCAAGATACCAAAGAAAGGCGATAAATACAGGGGCATCAATCTTCTCTCAATACCGGGAAAATTCTTCAATAGAATGTGGTTAAACAAAATGAAAGATTTTGTTGACGCCTAATTTCGAGATCATCAGGCTGGATTGCCTAAGCATCGATCATGTACCAAATAAATCGCAACGCTACGGATAATTGTGGAACAATCAAATGAACGGGATTCATCCCTCTACATCAACTTTATTGACTAAGAAAAATCATTTGATAGCGTGGACAGGACAACATGTTGGAGGCTTCTTCGACACTACGGGATGCACGAAGAAATAGACAATATCATACGGAATACTTATGACGGATTAAACTGCAAAATCGTGCATAGAGGACAGTTGACAAACTCGTTCGAGGTCAAGACGGGTGTCAGGCAAGGTTGCTTACTCACACCCTGTCTCTCTCTCCTGGTGATCGACTGAATCATGAAGACGTCAACATCTGGGGGGAAGCACGGGTTACAGTGGACAGCTAGGATGCAGTTGGACGATCTTTAGTGACCCAGGATCTGACTCAACTTTGATTGTCTCTGATTACTATTGGGATACACATATCGTCAATCCTTGTATATTATCATAGACTTAACTAGCGTTAATGAATAACAGAATTAAATAAGCCAAATACGAGAATGCATTTTGAATATGTATATTTTATGCACTCATTGATTTGGACAGGCAATCAGGGAATTAAGCGAAGAGAAGAGAGTGGAGCGAAATGACGCGCAATGGAGAAGGCATATGAGCCAACTCCATTTAACTAAGCGTTAATCAATGTTTATAGTCACACAAAAATAAGCTACAGACATCTGGTGAGTAGGATGAGAAGGGCACACATATATACACTCATATAAATCAGTCAAGACTGATAAGCAAATAATTAACAAAGTCAAGATGTAACTCAAGTAGAACTAATAGATTAACCTGTTTGAAAGGTAGAATAAGGTATATGGGCTCAACATAATAACCGACACTACAACAAGACATTTTAGTTGAGATTTTGATGGAGTTTTGTTCTTTGAACTGGATAGTTTGATCGTAGAGCTTTCGTCGCTCTTCTGAATGACATCATCAGCACAAACTTCAAGTAGAAGTTTCAATTGAAAGGAAGAAATATTTACAATTAACTATAATTTATGTTTATTAATCGCAGTTATTAATGGCAACTATTCAGTTGTCATCAAATAAAATCTTTCATAATTACGTCATTATCAAATTTTGTATATAATACCATAATGAATTCGGTATGTCCTAATTTTGCATTTTGAGCCTTATAACTTTGTAAAAGAAATGTGGATATGGTAAGAGTGTCCGGATAACCACTGTGGAATGGGTCATATTAAATACACACTAAATGTTTGTAAAGATTGTTAAATGTAGTCAACCATTCCACTCCATATTAGTGTATATCCAAGGATTAACAGATCTTGCAACGAGCGTATTACTTTTATACTACTTATTTAACATTCAGTTGTTCATATTTCTAATTTCAGCCAATACGCAGTACAGTATGACAATCATATATTTACAGACATAAAATGATTAAGTACCAAAAATCTATTCTAATAAACACCATATGCTCATTAATGGGTAATTTTGTGAAGTATTCCCGAAAGTTTAGTTAAAAATCTTTGGTGATCATTGAAAATATTCGGAAATCAGATATACTTTCAACTGTATCAAAGTAAGATAATATCTATTGAGAATTTAAGTGGTTTGTCAATATGAAATCATTCTTTGAATAAGATCTGGCGCTTCAATCGGGTTAGTGGATATTGAGGATCCACCTAGGGGAGCTGAAAATCTTGATTCCAAACCAAGGATGCACATGGGCTCCAGGATCTTGAGCGAACAAAGGGTGTATAAATCTATTGTTATCCACCTTCCAACATGGGATCGAATTTCCTAATGTTGCTTCACTTCTTTGTAGAATAGACATTCAGCTCAAAGGCTCGAGACGTGGCTCCTTAAGAAAACTACCCGCGTGGGTTTGAGCAACCGGGAAATATCACAGCCATCACACAAATTACTGGTAACCAATACTAACCTTATTGTTACTGTGTGGCGTATATGTATTTGGTGCCTCCTTGTATCAACGTTTATGTGTTCAAATAAAAAAGAACTTACTTTACTTAAGCCTGTTACCCGTCGTCAAGGTGCATAGACCATCTACCAGTATTCTTCACTGGACTACCTTCTGGGCAATCTTTCTCAATTGTTTCCAAGTGCTATTCATTCTTTTGATATATGCTTTCAATTCCATCTGTAGCTCTTCTACGTTTACTGCCAGTATCAATCTCGGATAAAAAGAAGAGTGTTGAACATGGGGTCAGCAACACAACTCTAAAGAAAACAATTTTGCTAAAGAAAAAAAGAAATACACCAACCAGAATAAAACTCACTTACACTAGACTTAAACTATGACAAATAAAATATTTTCAGAAGGGGTTTGTGGAGATTTTAGAAATTTTCACAGACATTAACACGGTTGGATGCCGGCTCAGTGGTCTAATGGTGAAGTGCTCGCGCGCGAAGCCAGTAGGTCCTGGGTTCGAGCCCCACGTGAGGCGGGATCGTGGATGCGCGCTGCTGAGGAGTCCCATACTAGGACGAAACGGCCGTCTAGTGCTTCCAGATTTTCAATGGTGGTCTAGCTCCAACTGACTCATGATTTAAATCTGTGAAAATAAAATATTTAGCTATAATAGAAAGAGAAAAAAGACATTGATTTATAGCTGGATACAAATTGTCTAGTAATTAATTATATAATTAAATTATCATTAGAAAGTAGATTTCAATGAAATTGGATAGTTTTAGTCAAAGAAAAATAGAATTCCATGCCATTTTTTTCTTTCTGTTGTTGTTATTAACGTGGAATCTATTTTTAATCAGAATTAGAAATGATTTGACCATTAATTAATTAAAAGAGAAATATAATATTATAGTTAAATTTATGAGTCAATTGAAGCTAGACCATCATGGAAAACATGAAAGCACTAGACGGCCGTTTCGTCTTAATATGAGACTCTTCAGGAGATCTAAGAGAAGCAGTGATTAGTAGAGTTCAACCAGGTTTGTTGTGAGATAGTAACTCATTGAAGACAATGGTGGACGGTAGAGCAATTTTGTGGATTGGTTGAAGTTAGACATTAACACCACTGGATATCGGCCGATTTAGTGGTCTAGAGGTTAAGCGATCGCGCGCGTGACTGATATGTCCTTGCAAGAGCAAGGAGCGCACTGCTGAGGAGTACACAAGATTTTTCTACCGTACATCATTGTCTTCAGTGAGTTACTATCTCACAACAAACCTGGTTGAACTCTACTAATCACTGCTTCTCTTAGATCTCCTGAAGAGTCTCATATTAAGACGAAACGGCCGTCCAGTGCTTCCATATTTTCCATGGTGATCTAGCTTCAATTGATTCATGAATTCCACTATAAAATTACTAAGATCTCCACAAAACCCCTTCTGATAGAAATATAATAGTTAGAATTTATTATTTTTATTAGTAGTTTTTAATTTTATGCATAAAAAAGTAGATTTGAAACTAATCAACATCATAATCATCACTTTAAATTTGATAAAATATCTTTTTATTAAAAAAAATATGACTAAATCAATCCATTATAACTATCGAATATGAAATCATAGAAAGTCCCATCGTAGGACAAAACAGCTATCCAGTGCTTCGAGGTTTTCGATGGTGGTCCAGCTAAGATCGACACGTGAATTCAACTGTGAAAATACTACAGTTTCCACAAATCCCTAAAATTGATAATAATCATGCGTTCCCCAGTGTCTAGGTTCAAGATGGATTTCTTGGAGTTCTAGTAAGAAGCCATGAACAGTGGAGTTCAAACCGTGTTGGGTATGAAACACTTATCTATCTTAGACAATGGGTGAAGGGTTGAACAAGATTATTAATCGACTGAAGTTACACATTAACACCGCTAGATACCGAATCAGTTATAAAGAGTGGTAAGTCTTGCGGATTGAACGCTATATTCGTCTCCTAAACTATTCTGTAACCCCCCAAGCTAGAACTAAACAGCTACCTGAACAACGAGAGAGAAGACTCAAAGTATGCGAGAAGTAGTTTACTCCAAGGTTCATTTCAATACAGAAAATACAGGGTTTTTATAATATTTTAAATGTCCTTGGGTTGCTAGAAGATTCTGGAATGCTACTAAACATAGTAGCAGTGTAGCAGCTTGCCAATCAGAGCCTCTGCATGTGACGTTTCGCTTCCTTGATATTTTTGGCCAAGACCCCAAGTGAACGCTGATTGGATGACATGCTTCTTAGTCTTTCCTGATCCTTGCTTGTATTTTACAAGAAATATTCTGGATCACCGCAACAAAGAAGTAAAGCATTCATGAGCATGATCAAATGTCTTGAGTTCGAGCTCTCTTGGTGCAGGATTGTGGATGCACACTTCTGAGGAGTCCCGTACTAGAACGAAATGACCATTCAGTAATTTCGCGATTTCAGTGGTGGTCTAACTTAAATTAACTCGTGAATTCAATTTTGAAAATACTACAAACTCTGCAAATATGCATACTGACAAAGAACGAATTCCTTTATCGATGATATCATTCGCTAGAGCTATACAATCGGGTATCTATTTTTAAAAAAATGGTTATTTATGATCAAATAAGAAATTATTGAGTCATTAATTAAGATGTCAATATAAATCGTTAAAATAAAATTTTCAAAGCTACGTAATAGTCAAAGAGACATAATGAAAGCTTGTACAGTTGACGGATATATTAAAGGCAAATAAAAGAAGAAAACGTGACTTGTAACATTAAAGAGGGTTGTTAGGAAGACGATCAAATAAGGGATTGGGAATAGCGCTCCTGGGATCAAAGATCAAAAGTGGAGTGATAGACAGACAAAACTTTGTTTATTCACAAGTTCTTTTGTATAACTTTGCATTGCGAATAGTTTTGATGGAATGTTCTGGCCAACATAGACCACTAAAACTATTAGTCGTTTCTCAATCAGTTTTCTCTAAAAGATATTCATTAGTTTAGAAGAAATTGGATAATGACTGGAATTGGAATCCAGGCCACATATTTCGTCCTGTTAAGAGCTCTTTAGCCGTAAGGTACTTAGGTTTTAGTGTTGATTTTTATACTGACATTTGAAATAAAATAAATTTTTCTTTAAACAACAACTCTTTATCCTCCGACTAACTGAATTCAGATTGTCGCTAACTTGCTCAACTGGTAAAGCTTAAAAGGTCTTATAATTATTAAGTTATTTGTGTAAATGTTTGTGAAAAAGTATCGCGTGTCGGTTGTCATTCGTCGGCAAAAGATATTTTGATGATAACCAGAGAATAATGATGCATTTTATAGTATTCGAACCTATATTATCCAGTTTAACGAACGGGAATTTTACCGCATACTACCTTACTTACTTGATTATCTACTTCCTTACTCCTGTTACCCCTTGTGAACGAGCATAGGCTGCACACCAGCATTCTCTATACACCACTGTCCTCGATAATCCCTTCCGACTGTTTCTAATTACTATTCATTTTTATCATATCTCCCTTCACTTCCCGAAGCAATGTATTCCCTTTTCTTCTTTATTTGAATTACCATTCAAGATTCTTAGTTAAAGATTTCCTCATGATTCCGTTTGATGACTTTCACAATGTATATCTTACCCACATACAACATCTTTTCCCAATTTCCTCCCCAGCTGGAATCTGCTTTGTTCCCTTCCATAGTAGGCTGTTGCTAATGTTATCCCGTCAACGAACATGAAGAATCTTACGTAAACAATTGTTTATAAATTTAAAGTAGATAGGGAATAATTAAAAGAACACGTCGGTAACATTCTGTTTTTATTCACTTAACAAATCATTGATTTACTTCATTCTTCACCCCCCTCTCTCAATCTCTCTTTATTTAAAAAAGAAAAAAAAAAGGAAAAACAGGATTCACAACTGACAATTTGTCATTAATTCATTGATCAATTCTTGATTAATTAATTCATTCATTAATTAGTTCTGTTGACATTTACAATAATTTTTTCTCAGTTAACAGATTTATATTGGCATAAAAAGGATCTAGAGCAATTTTCAAATCAATAATTCAGTAGGAAATTAGTTTAAATAATAGTGAGAGAAAAAAATGTAAACTATGAGAAAGCTTATGACTTAAGGCAGTATCTAAGCAATCCTCATAGGATGCATATATGCCAATAAGAGATGGATTAATTGCAAATCTAAACACCAAATGGTAAGATACAGGTAAATAATATCAAGTGAATTTAAACTTCATCACATTGTGCAAGCAAGTGGCTGTCAGGACTCAGTAGCTAAGTGGATAACGTGATGGCGTTTGAAGCGGATGGTACTGGGTTCGAGTCGTAGAGTGAACATCAACTCTGAAATACAGGTACACCCAGCTACTGAGTCCCAAATAGGACGAAACATGCGTCTTGGGTTTCACTGCTAACCACTGCATCCAAATGGCCTGGTACAGCCGAGATTGGGGAGAGTCAACTTTACCTCTCTAAATGCTCTCACATGGCCACGTGCATACAACCACTGTCAAGGAAGTCTTACTCACTACATACTTGCAGCATTGCTGTTGTTTACGAAATTGAGAAGATTCAAGCCCAGGACCTACTCACATCCAACATCTTTTCCTAATTTCCTCCTCTTTTGGAATACGCTTCGTTCTCTCTCATAATAGGTTGTTGCTGAAGTTATCCGGTCAACGGACACTGAGTAGTTTGTGTGGACAATTGTTTATAAATACTTGTACATTTTTGGTGGTAATTGTGGTAATTCTACAAGTTTCAGCTCTATACAACAGGACTGTGTTGACGTTTGTATTGAAAGTTCATACTTTGACAGTTATTATGGGGTTCATGCGTTCTTCAACATTAGGAGTGCTGTCTTTGCTTTACCGACCCTTACCTTTACATGTTCATCGGATCCTACTTGTCTATCGATGATGCTGTTGTTCAAGTACATGAACGTTTCCACTTCTTCTAGAGTTTCTCCATCAATTTTGATTGGTTTTGTTGATGTTTTTGGTGTTGTATTTGAGGACCTTGCTTTTTCCTTTGTGTATGTTGAGACTTATTGATGAAGAGGCTGATACTACACTGGCAGTCTTCATCTGCATTTGTTGGTGTGTATGGGAAGCAATGATAAATAAATTCAGCTAAATTTTTTCAAGTTTGTTTTAAGTAATTTTCATAAAAGAGATATTTCAATGTTATAAACACATTTATAAATATAGTTTACACCATGGAAAGCTCCTTACGGTTCATAACAAACTGACAGAGTCTAGTCATAACGGGATTAAGTGAGTTATTATTGATTATCAGACTTGTAAATCGTGCTATACCAACTCAATGATCTAAATGTAACGCAATTGTTAAGAACCCTGTACATTATGGACACTTGCTACTGTAGATAACTATAATATATTGAAACAAATGTTCATTTCTTTATTATTGTCAACGATTTTCCACCTAAATTTATTCTGTAATGTTACCTAATTCTGAATTGAAAAATCTCCCATTCTAGAAGTTGTTACTCAATGCAACTTTCTAAAACATTCCTTCGACATATTTGTATGTGAATAAAAAAACATATTTTATTAATTTCATAATTGAATTTATGGAAAACCTGGAAGCACCAAACGGTTGTTTCATTCTAATATGAGACTTCTCAGCAATGTACATTCATAATCTCACTCAAAGGATTCAAACTCAAGACCTTTGATCGTCCATTGCCTCTAGGTATTCCTGTGATAACTTGTATGCCCTGTAAATGTATATGTAATGATACCGCTAATTAGAGAGCAGTGACACATAAAACCCGTGAGAGCAGTCTAGAGTACTTATCAGTCCTGCTTACTGACTACCTGAGCCAGTTAAGTCCAGAACACCAATCTCAACCTTTGCAATATGAATCATTTATTTCAAACATACAAGGCTTATATAGAAATCAGATAGACCGCATCGTACCATAAAATAGGAAACAACGTTTGTACAAGATTAATATCAAAAGAGGGTTTTGTGGAGATTTTAGTCATTTCAATTGTTGAAATCATGAGTCCAGGTTTTCCATGATGGTCTAGTTTCAGTTGACTCATGATCACAACAATTTTTACAAGAATTAGCCGAATGTGGCTATGAGTGTGAAAGTTAGTAATTAATATACTCATAGTATTAATGCATAAATAGATCCCAAAAGTTACCATTCATTATTCTAATCGGGATATAACAATTCCATAGTGATCTATAGTTTGAATTAACTCATGAATTCATTTATCAAATGACTACAAATCACTATAAACCCCCCCCTCCTTTCTGATCATATTTCATTAACTATTTATTAAAATAATGAATTCACAAATTGAATTTTATAATTATATTATATTACATAATTATAGTTGACATGCATAGATTACCATCATTTTTGAAGAGGAAACAAAAAAAAAGAAAACGATTACTTATCTATTGTAAATGGATATTTAGAAAAAAACAAACAGACAAACAAACAAACAAAAAAAAACACCATCACCACCACCACCATCCCAACAACAACAACAACAACACTCAAACATACATGATATATAATCGATCCATTTCAATAACTAGGCATAAATTCAATATAATGCTCTTAACGAACATGAAGAATCTTTACGGGTTTTTTTTTTCTGTTTTTTTTTCAAATATTCAATAAACTAGAAAATGAATATGAATGTTTTTTTTTGTTTTTAACATATCTTTATTCATAAAGCTTTTAAGATTGTTTCTTTTTTAATAAAAGGAGTTAGGTATGAACACTGTTGGATGCCGGCTGGATCAGTGGTCTAAAAAGTCAGTGTTCACGCGTGAGACTGATAGATCTGGGGTTTGAATCTCACGGGGTAGGATCACGGATGTGCACTGTTGAGAAGTCCGATACTAGGACCAGACGGCCGTCTAGTGTTTTCAGGTTTACCATGGTAGTCTAGCTTCAATTGATTCATGAATTTAATCTTTAAATTACCACAATCTTCATAAAACCTCTCTCTGATCATAAAAAGGTGATATATCATGTTTGTTTTTAAACTACCATTTATCTATTATGTTTATTTACTTCACGTGGCTACTGAGTCTTGGATAATGTGGTGATGTTTGAAGCTAACGGTACTGGATTCGAATACCAGAGTGAACATTAACTTCGAGATGCATGTACATCCAGGTGAAAACTCACAAATCGAACAAAACGCGCATTTTGAATTTCACTGCCAGCCACCATCCATCCTTGCTTATAATACTTGTAAATTAAGACAGTATCAAAGCAGTTCGCACAGTATGTCAATAAGAGATTGATCAATTACATTTCTAAACAACAATGAGAAGATATAAGTGAACAATACCAAGTGAAGATAAAAACTATATTTGAGTCACAGCATAAACATTCACACTGAAATACAAATATATCTAGCTGACAATTCAAAAACAAAAAGATTGGACGAAATACACTTTCCCGATTTCACTGTTAGTCACAATTAAACTTTACTTGAATGAGAACTAATCCATTATGTAATTCTTATTGTTTATCCTTGAATTACTAATTTACTGATCATTCTTATCTTTATTTCTAAATGATCCTGTTTTATGTTTAATATCCTAATTTTTTTCTTTCTATAATTAAGATCATCTTTTAAAATCAGATTAGAACTGACTGATTAATTCATGCTTAGAGATCAACATATTGGTTAGTTAGTTAGTTAGTTAGTTAATTAGTTCGTTCCTTGGTTGACCTGATAAGTTCATTATTATTATTATTATTGGAATGGCTCAGTTTCTATATTTTTGTTTTAGAATAAAATAAAAATAATTTTAAAGAATAAACATTATGAAGAAGGGATTCAATTAGGGCAAAGAATCATCATCTAAATCGGTAGTTAAACGAATGATCATAGTAACTTTCATTAATTTCGTTAAGTTTTAATACACTTGTGATGTATACTACTTATATTGACAGATATAAGTAGTAGGTAGTACCGATCAGAATTGATATGTCTGATAGCAGAAGATTTTTAAAAAAAAACATTGAATTGAAGAGGACAGAAAGGAAAAGAGTGAGCAATTGTACTAACATATGAAGGACAACTGAAGGAAGATGTGCGAATAAGGTATTTAATGTATGGTTTTCATATTATACGAAATTACTCTGTCATTTTAGAATTATACAATAAATTGATCTTTCCTACCTGAGTGTCAGCTCATTAAGCAACACGGATCGAAAACCTGGTACTGGTCAGTCACCTATAGTGTCTATTAAAATTAATTGATCTAACTGTGTTTTACTTTAAGTGACTTGATTTGTTTATGATGTAGTGGTGAATAACGTGTCTAAAATTACCTTAATAACTTATCAGCATTTGATGCTTTACGTATATTGTAACTACCGTCCTACAACGAATACTTAAAACTACAAAACAATGCAGTTTTTTCACAATTCAAAGTAAGGATACAACCCAATGGATACAATACATATGGAAATTTTATTGGCCCCTAAATGCCGTGGTACGGCCGAGAGTGGGTAGAGTCCTCTCTCCCTCTCGAAATGCTCTCACATAGCCACGCGTATATAGGATCTGCTACAGAAGTATTACTCACTGCCTTCTCGTGGCAGGGGTGTTGTTTACGAAATTGAGAGGACGAAAAGTGAATGTCCGGCGCTTTAACCGGATTCCAAATCAATGGTGCACATGGGCTACAGTATCCTGAAGGAACAAATGGCGTATGAACCAATTGTTGGTCACCGGCTTTCATGGGACTGCATCTCCTTACGATGCTCCACTGCCTTGTGGATCAGACTTTCAGGTTGAAGGCTCGGGGAGTGGCCCCCTAAGAAAACCACCTGCTTCGATTTCGGAACCCGTACAGTATCACAGCCCTCACAAATATAGAATGAGATCTGTGTGGTGCATATGTATTTGGTGCCTCCTTGTACCAATATCTATGTGTTAAAATAAAATAGAAAATACGTAATTGATATCCGAAAATACACACATACAAATATGTATCATTGTTATATGACACTTGATGATTACTTAAATTGTCACATTAAGAATGAAATATACACAGGTTTACTCTAAAAGTATTTACTGAATCAAATCCACACTGGAATAGCACAAAGAAAAATTAATACAGAGTATTTTAAGAAATAAACATTTTCACAATTGGGATTTGTGAAGATTTTAGTAATTTTAATGGTTTAATTCCCGAATCAATCTAAGCTTCGACACTATTAGAAACCTGGAAGTTAAAAAAGGCTGTTTCGTCCTAGTATGGGATTCCTCAGAAGTGAGTAGTTACAACCCCACATATGGAACTCGAACCCAAGACTTTCGGTTTTGCGAGCAAACACTTAAGTTCTAGACCACTGAGCCAGCATTCAACTGTGTTAATGTCTGATTTCAATCGATTCATGATCTTAAGCAGCCCTTCATCGATTGTCTTTGGTGGTTAATTGTCTCTGTGCAACACGGATTGAACTCCATTGATCACAGCCAGTGCTTTCAGGTTTTCTCGGTCAGTCAGTTAGCTACAAATTAGGACCAGGCACATGTATGCATCGGTCCAGGTTGCCATACCTCGTTAGCACAGCAAGATGAACACCGGATTCATGGGAGTGGTTAGGTTAAAGGTGGTAATATATAGGAGAAAGATTGCATATAAGGATACAGTACCGGAATATAGAATTAGTTCGTAGAAAGAAAGATATGAAGTGATTTCAATCTCTTAGTTTAAGGGAAGACAGGGAGTGCATGCACCGACGCCATTGTGATCGATTCTGAGCCATGTCACCAAGAGTCTCCAACCATCGGTTACGAAAGTCACGCGAACCCCAACCAAGTAGTCTGCATCTACCAACATGGCTCAGACTAGAGGTTAGTGTCTTCAAGCACTGATGCCACGTTTTGGTTTGGCCGCCCCTAATTCTCTTCCAACCATCTCTAACACCCTTTAGCATTGGACGTCGTCGTAATCGGTGTTTAGGCATACGTAACACGTGGCCCAACCATCTCAGTCGATGACGATTAACAACCTCATCAACTGATTTACCATCATTTCCTGATACCCTGCGTCTAACCTCACTATTACTTACCCGGTTATCCCAACAGACACCAGCAATATTTCTAAGGCATCTGTGGTCAAATACTAGTAGCTTACGGGTGTCTTCTACTCTTAAAGGCCATGTTTCGCTGCCGTAAAGTAAGACAGAACGGACTGCCGCGCAGTATACTCGTCCTTTTATTGATAGACGGATATCTCGCCTTCGCCATAAGTGACGTAAGTTGGCAAAAGCCAAACGAGCTTTTCGAATCCGTGCTGAGATTTCGTCCGATACCAGCCCATTAGGGCTGATCAGACTTCCAAGATAAGTGAAGTTGTCGACGCGTTCGACCACTTCACTCCCTATCCTTAGTTCAGGTGTTAACGCAGACCAGTCCTGAAGCAACAACTTGCATTTAGAGAGAGAGAAACGCATTCCAAACATCCTGGCATTGTTACTTAGTGCTACCAAAAGACTGCATTTTATCAGCGTCTTCACCGAACAGGACTATATCATTTGCGTATTCTAAGTCGATAAGTGGACCTCCTGGAATGAGATCAATACCTGAGAATTCAGTCGACGAGAATGTTATTTCCATCAGTAGGTCTATGATGAAGTTAAACAAAAATGGAGAAAGTGAACAGCCTTGACGGACACCACTTGAGGTTGCAAAAGTAGATGACAGTTCGCCATAAGCTCTCACTCGACTAGTAGTGTTCGAGTAAAGAGCCTTTACAAGGTTTATGTACCTCTGGGGTACGCCTTTCAATGAGAGACACTGCCACAGAATCTCGCGGTCTACCGAGTCAAATGCTACTTTTAAATCAAGAAAGACCACCATCGTCGGACGCCGATAAGTATGCCTGTGTTCTAGAACCTGACGAATAGTGAATATGTGGTCGATGCAGCCACGACCAGTTCTGAAGCCAGATTGGTTTTCTCGTGTTTGCAGTTCACGAGTCTTAGTTAGGTGTCTGATTATTATTGAGGCTAGTATTTTAGATACTATATTAGTTAAACTAATCCCTCTGTGGTTGTTACAAGATGATTTTGATCCTTTCTTATATATTGGGACGATAAGTGATGGCGACCAGTCAGATGAAATAACATCTAACTCCCAGAACTTAGCTAAAATATTAGTCAACCTAACCGCTAAAATTGAACCACCATCCTTAAAGACTTCTGGAGCCAATCCATCTGGACCAGCTGCCCTTCCTCGTTTCAGATTAACTATAGCCTTTTGAACTTCTGCTAGAGCTGGGGGACCTACTTCAATGTTCCATTCACACTGTCTGGGAATGGATGATAGTTGTAGAGTCGCTGAAGGCCAGCTGAACTGTTCCCTAAAGTGTTCCGCCCATCGTTCTAAACGTCTGGACTGGGAATAGATGAGAGTATCGTCTTTTTCCGTAATAATCTCACTTACACTTGACTTATTAGTTCCAGTTTCTTTTATTAGTCTGTAGAGCTGTCTTGTGTTCCCTATAGCTGCCGCCTTTTCCATCTCTTTTTCTTTCGTTGCCCACCACTGCTCACGGTCGTTTGTTAGACTTTTTCTTAACCTAGATCTGATTTGTTGTCGCTCTTCATCATGTTCGGAACCTGATGGGACGAGTTTGCGAGAATCCATTAGTGTGATAGACTTTGAAGAAATCCACTGGTTCTTTGAAACTCTGTGGTTTAAGTCACTAATAGATTTCATTGCTGTTTCCACAGCTGTTTGTATATCTTTCCAAGAAACATATGGGTCAGCCTCGTTTTCAGAACTACCTAAGTGTGACGTCAGTTGTTCCTGGAACTTACTTATGGTTTTCATGGGAAGGGGGAGGATAAAGACAAGTTGGTAATGAGATCTTTTAAGATTTAATGATAGATTAATATTTGGTATAACCGATTTGATTAAGAAGTGAATTACTTTAATTTTACGCATTTGGCAAAGTTTCTCTTTACAGAATGTGGTTGATAATCCCATGCCTAACCCTCTTACTTTATCCAGGATTAATATCAATAATAACCTTAGAAAGACTATAGATAGAGTTGTGTCAAACACAATAAACAGAAAGAGTATAACATATTTTAAATACATAAAGTTGGTATCAGAACGGGTTTTTGTGGAGATTGTAGTAATTTCATTAGTTAAGATCATGATTTAATTGAAGCTAGATCACCATAGAAAACCTGAAATCACTGAATGGCCGTTTCGTCCTATTGTGAAAATCCTCAGCAGTGCGCATCCATGACCTCGCTTCACGGGATTCGAACCCTATACCTATCAGTTTTTGATTTTTATTCAACTGTTCCTAACCAACTATGCTAATTAAAGAGGTGTAATCATTGAGCTTATAAATAATAACAAAAAATAACTTTGTCCCCTCTATATATGGCGCGTAATAAATTTTAAATGATTTAGAATGATTAAAACAACTATCTAACTAACTAACAATAATCACTATTGAATAAAACAATCATGAGTCAACATTAATTACCTTGGTAATAAAACAAAATGATCATAAATTAGAATAAATTCTATACCCATTCAGTATTATTATTATTATTATTATTATTATTAATTAACTGAATAATCATAAATAATCAACATATTTAATGGACAAGTGAATCAGTTATTGAAATAAATGGCTATAGAAATGAAGGAAAGATGGATGATACTACTTAAATGTCATATTGAAAAAGTAATAAACGTAAATAAATCAACAAATGAGAATATTCTCAATAAATTATATTTGAAAAAACAGAAACTATTATCATCTTGATTTACTTTTCTTCTTTTTCTTTTTTCTTTTTTTCTTCTTCTTATTATTATTATCATTATCATTTCTTGTTCATTTCAATGAAAACACAAATGTTTTCGTTCAGTTTTAAAATGATACTTTCAATAGGATTGAATCTGATTGGCTTATAGTAAATAGGTATTAGGATATCAAAGGATGCTTATTACTTACTTAGGCTCTTACTCCCAATGGAGCATAGGTTGCCAGCAAGCATTCTCCAACCCACTCTATCTTGGGCTTTTCTTTCTAGTTCTATCCAATTATTGTTCATTCTTCTCATGTCTGTCTTTATGAGTATTCAATTTACCTAAATTAATGGTCGGTCTGGTTGCCAGAAGGGGCATCAATCTCGTGACTTCCGAAGTAAATCGACTTTCACTATGAGACGTCATAATTCTTCTAAATGAAGACCTTCTAACTCTCAGAGCAGAGTTTAAATAGTTCGAATTAGTTTTTCTGGTTAGTGTTTTTCAGTGAGTTAGTTTTCTACGGGATGGGGTTACTAACCCCATATCCAAGCCCTCTCCTTTATCCGGGCTTTGGACCGTTGGTAGTCCCAGGGAGGCTCCAGACGGAGTTAGAGGATGTTTATAGAGATTGTTAAATCTAAAGACAGTTTTCATTATAGAATGTTATCATTTAGAAATGTATTAGAAAGTACAAATCATATGATAGATATTTTGTCTTTGATTGGGAATGCACATCAGTGTATACTCTGAATTATAAATTTAATTGGATTCCAAACACAAAGATCTCACTGAAATTTCTATGACTTTAAACCACTGAGTCGATACTTAACGATTCATAATACTTCAGAGGGATAATAGTTCAGTTCTATCTTTAGTATCTCATAAGCATCCCACAAGTAACTTAGAATCTGGTACATGTATTGAAATTGTCGAACTATGTCTACATAGTGAGATGAAATTATCTACACATGTTCCATGGTATAATTAGTATTATTTGTACCGGAACAAATACTATTTAATGACATCACTCGTGAAGAACAGGAGGAGCCCATTGAATAAAAGACGCAAGATAGTTTTACGGCTCAAGATATTAGCGAAGACGAATTGTGGATACATCCGACTATGAATCATGTCACCCAGTGTCTCCAAATATTAGTTACGATAATAGTGCGGATTCCAACGAAGTAATCTGAATAGATCAATATAAATCAATCCAACAGTCAGCGTCTTCATAAGCCGAGATTATCTTTATGTCTCTGGTAGCCTACTAATAAACTAGCTAACATTGGACATTAATGTAAACGGTGGTTGGGGAAACGTAATACGTTCCCAACGACTTCAATTCATGAAGGTTCACTGACTCATCTCTACCTATTACCTTACGTCTAATCACAACATTGCTCACAATGTTGTCTTAACGCACAAGAATAATGTTTTTAAGGTACTGTAACCAAACGCTTATATTCTATATTTTAAAGGTCACATTCCACAGCCGTAGGATAGAGCAGAACGAACTGCTTTGCAGTATACTCGTCCTTTGGTTAACAGACAAACATCTTGTTTACGCCACAAGGGATGGCAGTCGGAGAAGGCTAATCCAACTTTCTGAACCGGTGCTGAGATATTGTGAGATATAAGCTGACCGGCGCTGATGAGACTTCCAAGATAAGCAGATTAGTCAACATATTCAATCCCTTCACTTCATGTCATTAGTTTAGGCATTGACTCAGTCGGTTCTGAGGCGAAATTCTGCATTCTGTAGAAAAGAACCTCATGATAAACATGCTTATATTATTGTTCAAAGAGACCAAATGACTGTATTTTTTAGTCTCTTCATCAAACAAAATTTTACTATCTGTGTGTTTTTAATCGGTTAGTGAATCTTCTCGTTAAAGATCAGTTTGTGGAAAATTGGATGATAATAACGTTGTTTCTAGAAGAATATCAATGACAAAGTTGAATAAAATTGATGGTCAGCAATCTTGACAAATATCCCTTGGTGTTATTATTCCTGTTGACCGTTTGGTATCAGCTCCAACAATGTTCGGTCCCTGCTCACTGGTCTGGAATCTAAGCATTTGCGCATGATACCGGAGATCATGGGAAGAATTCCCTCGTCCCGAGTCGTGAATGCTCACTACTGAAGAGTCCCATACTTAGAAAGAACGGCCATCCACTGCTTCTACATCTTCATTCGTGGTCCAACATCGATCGGTTCACGATTCAAATCAAGCTCAACCAGTATTCTTTGAGTAGAAAGCATTCATAAGGTTAGGGTGTCTCTTCGGTACTTCTCCCGTTGACAGACACTGTTATAAAACCTGTCGATAAATAGAATTGAATGCCACTTTAAAGTTAAAGTATTAACATTCATTTTTCCATGAAAATTAGAATGTTTTCATACATTCTTTGTAAAAAGAGAGTCATATCAGTAACTTGTACAGTCATGTTGACATTGGTTTATATCAATATCATTATTATCAATCATCATTTGTTTGTTGAAAAACAACAGTCCCATTTGAAACATCTTAGAAGGGGAATTTCAATAAACGATAACTTCTCTCTGTGAGTTCAATTAACCTGATAAGTGGATTCTATTATTGAATGAGCTAAACTTATAAGACACTTTCAACTTCTCATCACTATATACAGAAAGCATCGTGATAATGTTAACTAGATATAATTCATGAAAGATAAACACTTAATTGATTTAACTGATTACATAACAGTAATAACCTAAAACAAAACAAAACAGAAAAACTGATTACAATCATAATATTGATCATGTTTCAAATTAAACTCAACTAGAATAAAGGAAATACCTAAACAATGTGAATAATTCCCATTTACAACAAACATAAGGAGGAAATACAACTAGAAGATGATTGACGGAAATCATTAACATCAATTCATATTTATCATATATACACATTATTCTCCATTTCGATCATTTTCTTTAATCCCCATTTTCTTTGTTCAATGCTTCATCATCAAGATAAATTCGTTTCATTCCATTAATTCCATTATGTTTGTTCTATTTCCTCATGGCTAATTGTCATTATTATTCTTTGTTTTAATGTGAGTCAATATAATGCAAAACTTTCCTTTTAATTAAGATATATCATTAATGGTTTTATTATTATTATTATTATTATTATTATTATCACTGGAACTATTAACGATATTAGTATGATGATGTTATTTCACTCGGTTCTTTGAACACACCACTAATTTGATTATTTCTCTTCCCTTTTCTTCTTACTTCCATTTACACAATCATTTTGGAGGTCGACTCAGTGGTCTAATGATTAAGCGCTCGAGCGCGTGACTGATAGATCCTAGGTTGGAATCTTGCGGGGCGGGATCGTTGATGCGCACTGCTGAGGAGCCCTATAGTAGGATGAAACGGCTGTCCAGTGCTTCCAGGTTTTCTGTGAAGGTCTAGCTCTAATTGACTCGTGATTTCAACCATTAAAATTACTATAATATCTACAAATCCTTTCTGATAACAATCATTTTCATTAATGAAAAGAGGTAGAAATATATACCTCTGCATTGAGTAGAGTTCAGTCAAGATGAAGTATTTCGTATTATCACTAAATCAAAGTGAATCTAATTTGGTTTGATAATCACTGCATTGTTGATATGTATCTGACTACTGTTATATACAATAAGTGGTCAACAACATCTTAGATTTATTTTTTACTATCATGAATAATTTGTGTGACTTGAAATATTTACACATTCTGGTGGTGTCGTCTGGAGAGAAAATGAAGGTTTGTGAAGTTTTAGAGATACTAATCGTAGGTCTCGAAAAGTCGAGAATGATCTGGATGGTCTGATAATCATATACCAACATGAAAGAATAGGTTTTAAAAGTATTTAAGCCTTACTGTCGGATATCCGATTTCACTAATCTTGATGGCTGCTTTTTAGCGTTTTCTGGAATCACTGTCATTGGGACGTTTTATTATATACAACTATGGCAATACTATTGAGTCTGACTGTCATATAAGCAGGATAGGTCAAAACCGGCTTAATCGTGATGTTTATAGTTGATTAACGAGATCATTAATCGGCAATCAAATGATAATAATGAAATGTGAATGGTCCATCATGTTTCTTGGTACTTGTGTAGTTGCGACACAGAATTGAACTGTGCTGTTCAGGTCCTGTAGAAGCCTGGATGGTGTATGGTTCTCTTGAAAACCGACATAAAATTTCCTTTTTTTTCATTTATAATTCTGAATAAACCGGCTGATCCTGCCATTAGTCATCTTCTTATCTCAGAGATTAATCCATGTACGTATAAGTGCATACCTTAAAACGGTGAAATTGCAAATGGCTCATCGAATCAACAACGGTTCGTTAGATCTTAAACGTTACACAAATATCTGTAGTAATAGGAGCGCTAATTAACTGAAATTGTCATTTGTGTTACAGTTTATATATTATTTGAATTGTTATGAACAAAACCAGATGGATGTTGGGTTACAGTGGAATCCAGGAAACGCGTTTCACACTATTTAGGATTCGTCAATTGGATGTACATTCATCCCAATGTTGATGTCGAAATCATAATGTTTGGCTTAAAGCATTTGAAGAGTTATCTACTAAATTACTGACTAAAAATGACCACTGGTTTGCATAACATGGATGGATAATGGTAAGGATTGATTTTTTTATCAGACTCTTTCAGCAGACTTCGTTCTGGACAGATACCGAGAGAATATCAGGGCATCCTGTTAAATACCTCTATATGTCATAAGTGACTGACTGAAATTTAGTTCCGTAGAGATTCCTCCGCCATTAAACTCCAGGAAGCTCTAAGAAGTTCTGAAAGAGTCAAAGACATTCAATCCAGTAATCTTTTCGAAAAACATTTCAGGATCTCAACGTGTAGCTTTGGATTGAACATTCGAGTTCTTCACACTGACAATCTTTATGTTAAAAAAATTACATCTATTGAAGTTTACATTCTAATTAATCTTTTTGACCAATTGTAATGTTAAACAGTCGACTGAAGTTGACAGAGAGATTTGTTTGACTTGAACTTTTTGTTAATAGATAGTCAATAGAAAAGTATATTTTTAATATTGAGGGAACTAAATCATCCAGCTGAGGTTGTATATGCATTAACTAGTGTCACATTCATAGACTTTATTACTGTAGTATTCAGAATATTAGAAGTTGCTGACGCTAGAGAAAAACTAAATATTGACCATTGTCTTGTTTGTGTAGACTTCAAAGTAATTTAAATCGAACTGATTTCCTTCAGTCATTTAATATAAAAACTACACACAAATTATTGAGCTACTTTAATTATTGGGCATGTTATGAACTGATTCGAAGAATTCCATCAACGCTAAAGGCGGGTCAACTATGATTATGTTTATAAATTCGGGTCAGTATACTACTTAACAATTATTTAAGTAGGTACAAATGTTTATATTCATTTAGCCAAAAAAATAAGTTGAATAGTCTAGTACTAACATGGTTAATGCTTTGAAAAGGTAGCCACTTTAAATTCCTTCGATTCTTGTCATTATTTTACCTTCCGAATCGAAATTTTATACTTTTAACTGAAGCATAATATCTGTTCGTCTATTAAGATCTTTCATAATAAAATTCCCTTAAGATTCTATTTTTTAGATCAAAAATATTCACAAGTTGATTGAATACCTAGTTTTTGTTGTTGTTATTAAAAATCTCTGTATCAAAATGTGTATACCTTATATCATCGTTTATGTTTACAACGACATAAACACTTACTTTCATTGTTTCACGATTTCATTCTTCAGATGGTGGAGAAGATTTGTAGGTCAGGTAGATGATTTTGATGATGTTTTGTTCTCTCAGCTGGATGGTTTGGTCGTGTAGTTTTCATCATCAACAAGGTCAACAAGAACCAATCAACATGGAGGTGTACAAGACAAGCTGTGAACTACATATGGATAAATTCGAACACTTCACTTTACTTGAAGTTTGTCGTGATAATATTGTTCAAAGGAACGATGAAACATCCATGACCAAACTATCCAGCTCAGAGAACAAAACTTCATCAAAAAACAAATAAAAATATTTCATTCTTCATTATACTCACATGCCTTGAATGGACTAAATCATTATAACCATTACTTTCAGGTAATTATGGTTAGTATGTTAGTCATTTGTGTATGTTTCCATAGTTGCATTTAGAAAAAACTTCTAATCCACTGTTTTTCTACAATATAATTATGTCTGTTAACGAAAATGTAATGAATGTAGGTATCTTGCTTGAAAAAAAGCATTCGATTTGTAGCACATTCAGTTTATGATTAGAAAATGTATAGGAGTTTTTGGAATAATATAAGGACAAGATATATATCCTGGAGTTTTAGTGAGAAGCAGTGACCAGTGGAGTTCAGCCGGGTCTGTTATGAGATAGTAACTCATGACAGTGGTGGATGTGTCGCTCAATTTCGTGGATTAGTTGAAGTTAGGCATTAACACCGTTGGATACTGGCTCAGTGGTCTGGTTGGGTAAGCACTTGGAGCGAAACTGATAAGTCCTGGGCTCGAATCCCTCGTTGCGACATCATGGGTGCGCACTGCTGAGAAGCCCCACAATAGGACGAAACGGCCGTCCAGTGCTTCCAGGTTTTCCATGGTGGTCTAGCTTCAATTGACTCATGATCTCAACTGTTTAAATATAAGAATAACTTAAATCGGCAACCCTTTACTTTTGTTTATCATTATTAAAGATTATCAGGTTGATAGTGTTTCACAGACAGTTGACATTTATGCATATTATCATTTTAACGTTAGGAATCTATTTATGGTAAACATTATTATTTCTTAATTGATTGATTAGAGGTGGTTGGTAAGAAAATCTAAAGTAAAGCTTTGTGGTAGTTGACACTCAACAGGAAAATTTAATTATGATCTTGGTGAAACTGGATGCTCCTAAATGAATTCGAATAAGTATCATTGGAGCTCTATAGTTTGTAACATTATCACCAAGATATTTGAACTGTAATTAATCTGTTGTAGGACTGCAATCTTGAACTTATATAGTTCACCATATTTTGTCACTTATATGATTGAATTTGAATATAATGCCAAAGGAAATTAATATTGATTAAAAGAAAACATGGATAATTCTAATAACTAGTGAAATCATTTGTGTAGTGATAACCATTGGTTACAAAATGTTTAGATAGGTTGTTTATTTTTTCTTGAAATATTCGATAATTGAATGTTAACAAACGAAATTATTTATACACAATACAATTACAGTATTTTAGTCTGTTGACAGGTATTAATGTTCATTTTTCTCATTCAATCGTTCATTCATTCACCCCCACCCAGAAAAGCTTAGGAACAGAATAAAGCGTTCAAATTAACCAGACGATTGATTGGCGACAGTGTGAAAAAAATTCTGAACTTTCAATCTTCAAATTAACGAATCAAGTTTAGCTTGTAATTGCATAAAATTCAGTGTAATTATTTCGAGCAATCAGCATACAAAACTATCGCCGGTGTCCTTAAACGACATTGATTGTTAATTAGTCATACAGTATTTTTCATTACCGTGCTGATTCAGAAACTGGCTATCTCTTCCAATCAATTACAGTTGCTATTTGAGCGACAACAGCAGTGTTTCAAAAAGAGCCAATTGAATGTTATAGACAATTTACGCACACGGCTGCTAAATCATGCATGTTTTGGAAAAGTGACAGAAGTTGAAAAATTAATTTCTAATTTACATACACAACTGGAAAATGACTTTCAGAACGTATGAACGTGTCGATGAAAGCCTACGTGAGTCCTTGATAAGCGGTAATGTAAACGAGGCAGTAGCAGTCATTCATGATGCGCTCAGTGATCCAGAAATGTCCATTTCAGAGACATGCCCTATCGTGGGTTCAAATCCCATTTTCTCCGAGACACAATGTACAAACACTGGATTGTCTAGCTCACAGAAAGACGATTTCTTATTAAATGCTCATGAAATTATTGCAGTACCCACCCACAAAGAAACGGAAAATGAATCAAGCATCATAATGAAGACAGTTGCGTTAAATGGAGCTCATCATTCTACGACAACAGTTTCTGATGAATATACTTATTGGGGTTCTCTAGTTGTTTTACTAGATATGAGTTATCTTAATGACTCACACGCTTTTGATCAAATTTCTTACAAAAAATGAGGAAAGTTTGTCGGATGCATCAAACGATGATCAAGAACCTAATAAAATTTTGATAGATGCTGATTGTCCTAGTGATAGATTATCTACTAATGAAATTTTCAAGAGATCTGATGAAAATGTTTCACAAGAATCAAACCTTAATGACCTCATATCTAGTGTTGCTGATCCTCACCATCTAGTCAGTTTCAGTGAACTCTCTACTCAATGAGGGAAATATGCTTTAAATAGAATCAAACTAACTGTAACTTGGGAATATGAGGACCCAACATTATTTCGTGGGGGAGGATGAAGTCATAAAATTGGAGTTTCTCCTCGTGGTTTCGAATCCCGTCCCCATCACCAATTGTTATGTCTTGTCTTTTGAATGTTTATTGTCTTGTCTCTTTTAATGCTACTTTTTATATCTGGTCGTCGGTGATTGTTATGTCGGAAACGCTTATCACTTATAGTCTGAGCGAGGGTCCCGTGCAAGTATATCCACCCGAAAAGTATCAGATAAAGCGAAATAGGCATCCTGGATTGTACTATTAGCCGTAATTTAATGTAAATTATAATAAAATAACTCTATTGAGGCCATCCACTCAAAATGTACATATACGAACAGTAACGATTTCGAATTCAGTCTTGTATATCAATAACAATATGCTACATACACTCACTAATAATTATATAAATATTATACACATTGAATAAGTGGGCGACTACATGTACTCATTAGATCAGTAAACAATGCGTTGAGGTTTGAAGTGATATGTTCTGAATTCTTGCCTCAGTTTGAATACATATATATCGTCATTATAGGGCTGAGGAGATTGTTGACTTTTATTGACAACGCAAACCAATCAAAGTTAGGCAATCGTTGGAAATCCGGAAGCATTGGAATGTTGTGTGATTGTAGTATGGGACTGCTTAACTAGGCGCATCAACTGTTCCACAAGTGGGAATCCAGCCCATGACGTTCAGTTTCGCGTGTGAATGTTCCACACTTAGATTACTGAACCGGGATTTAATGGTGTACAAGCTTATTTTCAATCAGTCCACGATAGTGCTCGACCATCTTGGATTTGTTTCAAATAGCTGATTATTGTCTGACGTTCATTTAAAGTTCAGGAGGAGTTTGATTTAGACTTATACTACTCAGTATCACTGTTACTTACTTACTTTCTTTCTTACTTACTCCTGTTACTCCTAGTGGATGAGCATAGGTCGCTCACCAGCAAGTATCACTGTGTTGTAGTCAAAAAATTGGATTACTATATTTTAGCCAGAAGGTTGACAGCACAAAAATATAAACTCGTTTGTCCTTCGTATTTCAAATTACGTAACAGTTGTTTTTTCATATATACATTACTTGGATGATATTTTTACAGTTAAAATTGATAGTGATCATCGGTAAGCCGTATCTACGGTTAATATTATATTAGTTATAATTGTAGTGGACAAGAACACAAATAGGGACAATTGAATGTATTTGATATTAAATTGCAGAGCATCTCAATAAAATATGAGAACCATATAGTAAATCGTTAATTTACAAAATATCAATCCATCATATTAAACTTAACTGTTCCTGTTGCAAACATCAATCCATTGTCTCGAATTTCATTGTTCATGCGTTTTCATACCAATTACGTTTCGTTCTCGTTCCTTCCTCATCAACTTTCTACTAAAATACATTCTATGCCTGACCACCGTTATATACTACTTGTGTGGATATAAGTAACCCACACTACAGTTATGAACCAGAAAGGCGTGTTTATTAAGTTAAAGTAACTGAGACTCATTGTGCTATTTATACTCTTATCTCTCAGTGTCGTAATTAAATATGTCAACATGAAACCATTCGGTTGGAGATTAACCCGTTTTACATTTATAACAATTGTTAATACAGATTTTAAATTTAGAATAGAATATCATTGTCTAGTGTGATATAGTTTATTGACAAGTTTCACTTAACAAATAACCCAACTCAAGGAAGAATTCTGAAGAACTATATATCCAGGGCATAGAATAGTAGTGGTATTGTATCTTAACTGACACATAATTGAATATGTTCTATCATATACAGAATACTTTATAAATGATCCAGTTTTTATATTTCTTATATATCAGATTGTTTTTGTGGTGATTGTAGTAATTTAAACAGTTGAGATCATGAGTTAATTGAAGCTAGACCACCATGGAAAACCTGGAAGCACTGGACAACCGTTTCGTCCTATCGTGGGACTCCTCAGCAGTGCGCATCCATGACCCCGCCTCGTGGCATTCGAACCCAGTACCCATCAGTCTCGCACTAGGCGCTTAACCAACTAGACCACTGAGCGGGGACTTAACGGTGTTAATGTCTAACTTATATAGTTTTTTTTCTTAATATTTTAAACAATTCATCATTTGATTTAATAATGTTTTATTGTCAATCACTTCTTATAAAGAAAGTTAGAGAACTAGCCATCAATCTAATTCAAACATAAACATCAATTTGAAAAAGCTTAGACCAGATTACCAGGTGAAACATTGAATTAACTTCAAATTCTTTCACTGAGATTTGACGAATACAACATTCTTCCTTTTTAATAAACATTAGTGTTTACAATTTAACAACAACAAAAAATGGTTATAATGACATTGACTTGAATGGTTATTAACATAGTGACTAAACCTATAAACTATATTTAGGATATTCAAATATGAATTTTATCAATTCAAAGATGATAGTTATTCTTCGATCATTTTGTTAATACAATAAAAAGGATATAATCTAGGGGATAAAGGTTATTCGATGATAAATAATGCTATATAGAATAGGCATAGTGATTAGAATGTTCACTTAGGAAAGCAGTAAATCTTTTTTTTTAGAAAAAGGAAGGTGTATATTAAACCTTCAAGATTTCTTCTTTTTTTTTAAATCGTTAGTTCATATGTTTATAACAGGAAAAGTATAGATGTGTGTATGTATAAATGGTCTATCAATACAGAGTAATCTTTATTATATCCATCACAGTTACTAATGCTACTACTACTAATAATAATAATGATTATTGTTACTATGTTAATAGAGGCCACCTAGTTATTATGTTTATTTTAACTTTTAAACTAACCAAATAATAGAGATATCAAACACTAAATGAACACTATCCATGCTGAGTCATATATCTAAATTCTTTACTTAAAACTGTTTTCTCATATAAACAGAAAGATAATAATAACAATAATAATAAAGAATGAAATGATAATACAAGTATCTAATTGAATAAACAATCTAGTTTTATTCTTATACATGTGTTCATAAGTGTTAATATAAGTAAAATGAACATACAAAGTAACTGTGTTTATCTTTGCCATTAGAACATTAAAATAAAATACAATAGATTAACATGTTATGATTCTATTCAGAATTGAATAATTAATTCACTTGATATTGTTTACTTGTATCTTTCAATTGATGTTTAGAACGGCAATTGATCAGTTGCTTATTGGTATATATGCATATTGTGAGGATTGCCTCGATATTACTTTAAGTCAAAAATGGACAGTAGCTAGCGGCGGGATCCAGGATGCATGTTTCGTCTCATTTTAAACTCATCAGCTGGGTGTACCTGCATTTCAGATTTGATGTTCATTCTGGGACTCGAACCGAAGACTGTTCGCTTCAAACGCCATCGAATTATCCACTTGGCTACTAAGTCCTGTTAGCCACTTGGTTATGAAATGAGTGCTGAGTTCGAGTCCTAGGGTAAACATTAACTCTGAGATGCAGATAAATTCTATTGACAAGTCCCAAATAGAACGAAACGTGCATCTTGATTTCCACTGTTAGCCACTATCCATCTTTGCTTAATAAGTTATTTAGTTTATGAATTATTTCTCAATCCTGTAAAACTCAGATACTTCCTCAAACTGTTCATTGAATAGTAGAAAAGAAGAAGATATCAGTTTTATTTTGAAGTAAAAGTTTGTTATTTCGTTTGTTCTTTCTTTGTTTTTAGAATAAATTACAGATTACAACTAATAATTTGTAATTCTCATCGTTTTTTTTCTTTTCGTTATGCATATACTTCAGTCAATATTGAGTTAATTAAAAGTATCTTAAGTCATTTTTATTGTAACCATATTAGTAATAATAATGTTAACAAAATGTAGATTAGTCGTACATACACATCAACAATAATGTCGAATAAATTTGTTATTGTATTTTATAGTCTACTTATAAATCTAATGAGTAGTATATTATTCATATTATTATCATAAATGTTGTGTACACAATACTATTACAGTATTCTAGTCTATTGACAGGGTTTAATGTTCCTTTTTTCTCATTCATTCATTCACACTCGCACACACACACCCCACACACCCCCACATACACAAAATACTTTGTTTTTCATTAGTTTTACTTACAACCTACAATTATTTATTTTGTCAATTTTATTTTATATCGAAATTAATTTTCTCTCTGTTTTTTATTTCTTTATTCGAATTATATTGAAATAAAAGAAAAAGCGTGATTGTGTGAATGTGTGTGTGTGTGAAAATAAAGTCATGATATTTATTGTGTTATAAGATAAAGAACAATCTGGTTAAGTAAAGATGGATAATGGCTAAGTGTGGAATCCAGGACGCGTATATAGGTATAGTGAAGTTAAACCTCACTCCTTTGTACAAGCAAGTGGTTATCAGGACACATTAACTAAGTGGATAACGTGATAGCGTTTGAATTGAACGACACGGGGTTTGAGTCCCAAAGTGAACATCAACTCTGAGATGCAAGTACATTTAGCTAATGAATCTCAAATAGGATGAAACATGCATCCTGTATTTCAATGCTAACCACTATCCATCTTTACTTATAATGCTTGTGAATGAAGGCAATATCGACTAAATCTGTATAGGGTGCACATATGCTAATAAGAGACTGATCAATTGCAGTCCTAAAAATCAATGAGAAGATTCAAGTAAACAATACCGAGTAAATTTGTTTACGAATAAAAGATTGAATAGTTGGTGCATAGATTCCATGTAAACTTTTTGACATGAAGAATTTAACTTATCATCTATCATTTGGAATATTATATTTGATTTAATATTATGTAGATGGTTTCTGTTGAAAGAGAGATATTACCTATAAAATTTAATAAAACTCTAGGAGGATTAAAATGGTGTTTCTTTCTTATTTGTAAATCTTTTACAGTTCACATCCATGATTGTGTCAGGAATCGAACCCAGGGACTTTTAGGTCTCATGATGAGCATACTAATTTAAAAAGAATAACATATTCAGTTAATTACTAGTATTGTGAACTAAACTTGTGATAGATTTTCAAAGTTTCTGTAAGATGTTGTGACTGAGGGAATTCAATCATATCAGAAATGAAACAGCCACCACGGATGACGATGGATAATGGATATTCTATAGTGGTAATTTCTAATAGTTGAGATCATGAGTCAATTGAAGCTAGACCACCATGGTAAACCTGGAAGCACTGGACGGCCGTTTGCTTGTATCTTCCCATTGATATATACGACTCCAATTGATTAATCTCTTATTGGCTTATATGCATCCAGTGTGGATTACCTTGATATTGCCTTGGGACACGAGCATTATAAACAGAGGTGAATGATGACGGAGTAAACACCAACTCTAGAATACAGGTACATTCAGCTGACGAGTCCTAAATAGGACCAAACACTTATCCTGGATTCCACTGCTAACCACCATCCATGTCTGCCTTTATATTGTTAATTGGTTAAAGTGGTAAATATGAGTTACTGCATGGTAACTTTGTAATCTAAATGTAGAATTTTTGTTTCAACGCTTATAGTTCTTGAGTTTACTTCCTTAATGTGTTATGTGACATGTTTCAAACTAGTGATGGAATCATATGAACGTATAAAAGACTATTTTAAGTTATTCACAGGCATTCGACATTCGAAAAGGTAACATTCAGTATTACAAGACTACTAGTGTGTTATTACATAGCAAATTTGAAAATATGAGGAACTAGGTTATGTATGGACAGAATAGTTATAATGTAAACTTTCCGAATGTAAAGAACATCGTATGCATTTTCAAAAAGTGTGGTAGGTTGCCAAGCATATTAACGTTTAAATATATATCAAATTCTGAGAAGATAAAATTGTGCAATTTCCATTTGTATTCTAGAGATCCATCAGTTAGTATTCAACAATCAACTTAGATCATATAGTAAAAAATTACTTAATATATCATTCAGTATATGAGTTGGTGAAAATAGACTAGTCAAGTTATGATTTTCCTGACTCTCATTCAACAATACAACGTTAAAAAAATATTTCTGTAATGTGATGGTTCCTAATGAATGAATAAATTAACTTCAACTGTCTCTACATGGATATACTTCGGAAAATGAAACTATTTATTCATTTATTTGAACACATAAATACTGGTACAAGGGGGCACCAGATACATATGCGCCACACAAATCTCATTTGATTTGTATGAGGGATGTGATACGGACCGGGTGCTTAAACCGAAGTAGATGGTTTTCTTAGAGGGCCACACTCGGAGCCCTCGACCAAAAGATCTAATCCACAAGGCAATGGAGCAACGTAAGGAGATGCGGTTCAATTGTAGCCGGTGACCAACGGTTGGTTCATACGCCATTTGTTCCCTCAGGGTTCTGGAGCCCATGTGAACCATTGGTTTGAAATCAGGGCTTTCCAACTCCCCTAAGTGAACACTCGGCATCCACCAACCCAGTTAATGTGTCGGATATCCGCTTTTCGTCCTCACAATTACACAAACGACACCCCCGCCACGAGAAGGTAGTTAGTAGGACTTCCCTGACAGAGGCTATATACGCGCGACTATGTGAAAGCATTTCGAGATGGGGGGGCGGACTCTCCCTACTCTCGACCGTACCAGGGCATTTGGGGGCGGTTTAATCGTGGAGATTTCGTCGTTCTTCTAGACAATACCTACCTGAAGCTTGTGATGATGTTGTTCAGAAGAATGATGAAAGTTCCACGACCAAACCATTCAGCTCAAAGAACAAAACTCCATCAAAATTTCCTAGTTGACGATAAATACCGATAAATCATTTGTTGTTTAGTGTAAATACACCCTTTTTTACCATTCTGTTTACTTTTGTCATTTATTTACTTTCCTAATATTTGTTCCATGCAAATAATAAACTGAGAAAAAGGAAATTTATGAGTTCATATTGATTAATTACTAAGCAATGAACAGTGTCATGTTTATGCAATGTCTAATACTTGTTTGAATCCTTACAATCTAGTTAAATTATAACCGTTAGTATATGAGATACAAAGATGAGCCTCATGTGGACTAACAGTTACTTTAAGATTGTATGTAAATCTTGTTTATGTATGGTATCTTTACACAAGGCTTTGTACTAATAACCTGTGATTACTTAACAAAGCCTTCAACAATAAATAATGCCAGGACTAGAAGGAAACAAGTGAATTTTGTTAACTGTATCATTAGTATGTCAAAATAAATTTAAAATATTGAAAAAGCATATTTGATTTAGATCATGAACCCATTGATGTTAGAACACCATGGAAAACCTAGAAGCACTGAACAGCCGTTTCGTCCTACTATGCGACTCCTCAGCAGTGCGCATCAACTATTCCGTCTCGTAAGATTCCAACCCAGGATCTATCAGTCATTCACACGAGCGCTTAATCATTAGATCACTGAGCCGACATCCAAGATGATTGTGTAAATGGAAGTAAGAAGAAAAGGGAAGAGAAACTATCAAATTAATAGTGTGTTCAAAGAACCGAGTGAAATAACATCATCATGCTTATAACGTTTATAGTTCCAGTGATAATAATAATAATAATAATAATAATAATAATAATAATAATAATAATGGTAAAACCATTAATGATATATCTTAATTAAAAGGAAAGTTTTGCATTATATTGACTCACATTAAAACAAAGAATAATAATGACAATTAGCCATGAGGAAATAGAACAAACATAATGGAATTAATGGAATGAAACGAATTTATCTTGATGATGAAGCATTGAACAAAGAAAATGGGATTAAAGAAAATGATCGAAATGGAGAATAATGTGTATATATGATAAATGTGAATTGATACTAATGATTTCCGTCAATCATCTTCTAGTTGTATTTCCTCCTTATGTTTGTTGTAAATGGGAATTATTCACATTGTTTAGGTATTTCCTTTATTCTAGTTGAGTTTAATGTGAAACATGATCAATATTATGATTGTGATCAATTTTTCTGTTTTGTTTTGTTTTTGGTTATTACTGTTATGTAATCAGTTAAATCAATTAAGTGTTTATCTTTCATGAACTATATCCAGTGAACATTATCACGATGCTTTCTGTATATAGTGATGAGAAGTTGAAAGTGTCTTATAAGTTTAGTTCATTCAATAATAGAATCCACTTATCAGGTTAATTGAACTCAGAGAGAGAAGTTACTGTTTATTGAAATTCCCCTTCTAAGATGTTTCAAATGGGACTGTTGTTTTTCAACAAACAAATGATGATTGATAATGATATTGATATAAACCAATGTCAACATGACTGTACAAGTTACTGATATGACTCTCTTTTTACAAAGAATGTTAGTAAACATTCTAATTTCCATGGAGAAGTGAATGTTAATACTTTAACTTTAAAGTGGCATTCAATTCTATTTATCGACAGGATTTATAACAGTGTGTGTTATCGAGAGAAGTACCGAAGAGACACCCTAACCTTATGAATGCTTTCTACTCAAAGAATACTGGTTGAGCTTGATTTGAATCGTGAACCGATCGATGTTGGACCACGAATGAAGATGTAGAAGCAGTGGATGGTCGTTCCCTCTGAGAATGGGACTTTTCAGTTGTGTCCACATTTTTTTCCATTAATTATCTTACTATCAATATTTATTCAGTAGTATATTATGTTTAATTAAAATCTGTCTTATCATGGTTGATAAATAACATACATTTGATTTAAATAAAGCCAATAAAATTATCCACAGTATTTCAGTGTATTTACTGTACCATTTATATGTACATCTTTTGCATGCTGCGTAACCTTACCGAATTCACATTAGGGAACGTGACATTTGTACTAAACAGAAGTTTAGACAATCTAACAGCATAAACTATACCAAACTGAGTTATTACAGAATTTTGATTTACTTCAGTTTTATTAAAAGCTTTCAAAACTTTATTCACTCTTATGTGGGTACATCATTTAAATATTTATCTGTTTGTCGTATCCAACTATGAAGGTGAACTATATTGATTTCAACCTCACTAGAACTATCAGTTTCAGTTTAGATTATAGATATGGATTGTTGTCCCAAATGGTAAATACCATGAAAACTAGGTTCAATGATTCTTTTTGACCATCTCCAACTATCTAATATCTAAACAGTTGGGATCATGAGTCAACTTAAGCTAGACCACCATGGAAAACCTGGAAGAACTTGACAACCATTTCGTCCTATTGTGGGACTCCTCGACAGTGCGCATCCACAACCGCGCCTCCTGCGAGGTATAAATGTGATATATGCTATTGATGTCGACAGATACAAGTAGTATGTATTATCAATCAAAAGTGAAATGCTTAGTAGCAGATGGCTAAGAAGATCGTTCATTACATAGGCTCATTATGTAAGAACACTTATTTACTTAATAATTGAATTTATGAGTTAACTAAAGCTAGATCATCATTGAAAACCTGGAAGCATTGGACGATCGTTTCGTCCTAGTATAGGACATCTTAACAGTGTACATCCACAATCTTTTGCCGCGGGATCTATCGGTCTCGTGCACTAACGTTTAACGTCTAGACCAATGATCCCACCAGTATCTAACGCTGTTAATATTTAACTTCAACCAATCCACTTTTATTTATATTGATTTTATAAGTTGAACAAGAACTTAAACTGCCCATAATTTACGAAGATCTATATGTTCGCTTTCTATTCCGATATCTATGAATATCACTCATCAATAAAACATCATCTTTTCAATTTTAGAAAATTTGAAAGCTTAAAAATTAATGATAAAACAAATTTATCATTGTTATTTCTCAATTAATTTACTCAATGATTCATCGTGCGTGTGCACTGCTGAGGAGTCCCACAATAGGACGAAACGGCCGTCCAGTTCTTCCAGGTTTTCCACGGTGGTCTAGCTTCAATTGACTCATGATCTCAATTGTTGATATTGAAAATCTATTGAGAAGCAGAAAAAGATTTTATCATAGAGGTTATTTACAGCTTTTTTCGTTATCATAAGTATTTATTTATTTGAACACATAAATATTGGTACAAGAGTGCCCCAAATATATATGCGCCACAAGTAAGTTTCATAAGTAAGTTATGTAATGATTCAGAGGTTAAATAAAAGTAGTAACATGAAAGTAATTTCTCAATCAAAAGTATGAGAATTGAACAATGTAATCAAGGGTCATTGATACATGTGCCTAGATGGCTTCAAGATCAATGAGTGTCAAATGATCCGATGAATGTGAGACGTAAAAAACCATGTTCATCAACAGCGAAACATATAATTGAAACGAGGCACAAAATTAACATTAATACAGTGTTTAAAACGTTGTCAACGAGGAATTCTCAAGTTTATTGAAGCCTTGCCTATTCGTAAATTTACCCCCCCCCTTATATGTACAAAAACAATTTGTCGTAACCTTGAATTTACCCTGGTAATCCTTAAGTCATTCTATGGCCTAGGATAACGCGACAATTTCTTATTCTTTCTCTTCCCTTTGTTATTTTACTTGAACTTTCATTTAATTGACCTTTATTAATGTTCATATAAAAATACCCTGACAAGTATATGCGTGACTAGATTGTTCAAAATGTATAACACAAATACATCACCAATTTTCAGATCAACTTCATCTTCTCATTGTTCTATCGAAATTTATAAAATGGACTAATTGCTATATAAATTTTCCAAACTGAATTAGCGTTTCTTCAGTGACATACTGGATTGCCTTAATCATTTCAAAGATTGAATTACTTAGTTATATAGATTATAATCCTTATGATTGTGTTAGAGTTGACCTCTCATTAAGTAATCAAGTCCATCAAATCTTATACAATGTATAGCTTAATGAAAAGAGCTATTAAGATCAGATCATTATAGAACTTTATATGTTTTTTCAATATTTTAAAGAGAATGATACAAGAAATCTTATATCCAGAATACATCTTGATATGAAATAATCTTGAAAAAGAATTACTTAATCAAGTCTTTTGAAGATTAACGATTATTTCATTGAAATCAATAAATGAAACTTTTATTTCATATTGCATTAAATAGTTATCACATTGGCGAAACTATAATTTATGGACGGACCCCCAAATGCCCTGGTATGGCCGGGAGTGGGGTGGGCTCGCCCTCCCTCTCGAAATGCTCCCACACGGCCACGTGTATATAGCCTCTGCCAGGGAAGTCCTACTCACTGCCTTCTCGTGGCGGGGGTGTTGTTTACGAAAATAAGCGGACGAAAAGCGCCTCTTTAACCGGATCCCAAACCAATGGTGCACATGGGCTCCAGTATCCTGATAGAACAAATGGTGTATGAACCAATTGTTCGACACCGAATACCGTGGGACTGCATTCCTCACGATGCTCCACTGCCTTGTGAGTCAAACCTTTAGGTCAAAGGCTCGGGGTGTGGACTCCTAAGAAAACCACCTGCTTCGGTATGGGCACCCGGGCAGTATCACAGCCCACACACAAATATGATGAAATGTCGATATTTATGGAAAATACTTGTCTTGCTTCGATCAACAATCAAATGATTCACATTATTATTATTACTATAATTGTTATTATCATTATTTTTTACGTCATTTATTCACTCTCATTCTCACTTTATGTACCCTTATCTTTCGACTTATACAGCAGCTCGCCTATGGTGGAAACTCGGTTCTATCTAAACGTTCCCGAGTCACTGCCTGGTTGAAAATTGTATGCTACCACGAAATATGAATACTGAAGCAGTTTTTCTGAAACCACATGCACCATTCAAACTGTCTGCCTTCAACGTTCGCACACTTATGCAGGTCGGACAACAAATAGGGCTGGCTATGTCTTTGTGTGGCGCATATATAGGGTCACGATACAATTTACTGTTAGATGAAATTGAATTGAATCTAACACAAATTCAAGTTGATTACATTATGATCCCTTTATTTCATCCATCTACTTTGTTTCTATACAAATCGAATTACTGTGATTCTTAATACTCTTTAGAATTAAAATGAATTTTAATTATTCATAATTCACACACAAATTTCCATTACATGGATGATTAACCAATTTTTGTATGAGAATTCAGTAAAACTGGTAAATAAATTTGATATGATGGAAAGAAAAGTCAATTTTCGATTGATTTACTCATTATGCGGCTTGGTTCAACATTACTTCCGGATCAGTCTTGCAAATTGAACGCCATATTCGTTTCCTAAGCTATTCTGTAACCCCCAAGCTAGAACTATACAGCGACCTGAACAACGAGAGAGAAGACTCAAAGTATGCGAGAATTAGTTTACTCCAAGGTTCATTTCAATACAGAAAATACAGGGTTTTTATAATATTTTAAATGTTCTTAGGTTGCCAGAAGATTCTGGAATGCTACCAAACATAGTAGCAGTATAGCAATCAGCCAATCAGAACCTCTTCATGTGACGTTTCACTTCCTTGATATTTTGGCTAAAACCTCAAGTGAACGCTGATTGGATGGAACGCTTCATAGTGTTTCCTGATGCTTGCTTGTCTTTTGCAAGAAATTTTCTTGATCACTCCAACACTTCCGTTCGGATTCAATGTGATGATTACTCAATGTAGCATTTGTTTTGTTTTCCCAGTATGATATTTTATTTTGTATAATATACGATATTCTTGTATTCGATTGACATGAACTATGCTCAATATGTGATTTGTTATATATGTGATTTCATCCCAAATATTAATCAAAAATGGATGTACAATCAATATATAAACGAGTGTATTTTCTACTAGAATCATCGTCGTCATCGTCATAGTGTCTTGGGGTTAATAAATCATCACTTATAACAGTCTTTGTGTTTTTATTTTCGCGTCGTGGGAATTGCAGAAGTCCCTCGTGTCGAGCATAAGTGATAAGCGTTTCCGACATAACAATCAGCGACCACCAGATATAAACAGTAGCATTAAAAGAGTCAAGACAATAAGCATTCAAACAACAAGTTATAACAAAATTAATTCAGACTGATAAGTACAAGGTGGAACTAGCTTAGTTATCATAAAGATGTTTATGTAATGAATTAGCTTTGTTAATCAATCACCTTGATAACCGTTATTATATATAAATCTCAACGGTGTTAGTAGATAGTATTACTTCGAAAATTAATTGATTTCAAATATTATTGATGTGAACAGAGAAATAAAATAAGCCATGACAAACAATAACTCCGCCTGTAGCTCTTATAGGGTTACTGCCGGTCCCAAGCCCGGGTAAAGGAGGAGGGTTGGGCATAGGGTTAGCGTCCCCATCCCGTAGAAAACTAACTCGCTAAAAAAACGCTTACCAGAAAAAATAATCCAAACAATTTAAACTCTGCCCTGGGAGTTAGAAGGTCTTCATTTAGAAGAATTATGACACTTCATGGTGAAAGCCGAGTTCCTTCGGAAGCCACGAGGCCGATGCCCCTTCTAACAACCAGAGCAAAAAATTTTATAAGTACATGGAACGTTCGAACAATGTGGGAAACCGGGAAGACCAGTCAAATAGCAATGGAAATGAGGAGATACAACTTAGCAGTACTGGGAATCAGCGAAATACACTGGACCCAAGCTGGACAGAAAAGGCTAGCTATGGGAGAGATGCTGCTATACTCCGGTCACGAAGAGGACAATGCTCCACACACTCAGGGAGTCGCTCTTATGCTGTCCAAAGTAGCACGAAATGCACTTGTAGGATGGGAATCTCACGGATCCAGAATCATCAAAGCATCATTCAAAACAAAGGAGGAGGGGTTCTTAATGAATATTATCCAATGTCATGCACCCACAAATGATAGCAACGACGACATTAAAGATCAGTTCTACGAGTTTGTTCTAACAGAACATGTTGCCTGAAATGCCTCAGAAGATATGATGAAGCTAACAGGGTAAATCATGTGTAAAGTGCAATTCAAAGATCAGAACTTTAATGACGTCTGTCATTTGATGAATCGGCATGATCTAGATCTATTAGGCTTAGACTAAATCGAGAAAATTGGTACTTTGGAAAAATTATTAAATAAGGCATGTTCTCGTAACCCGTCCCCTGAATCAAATGCCCATGATGTAACATGTTTTCAGGAAATTCCTGAATTAAATACCTCCAATGTGATACGTTTTCATAATGATTTCAAATCAAATGTCTCCAATAAAATATGCTCTTATGAGATTTCAAAATCTCATGCATTTTACCTTAATGGTATTCCCACGCCCAAATCCACCATTTCCTTTCAAATGCCGACCGCATCTCATATGAATTATCTTCGGTAAAAGCATGCAGCTATATTCAAAAACAAACTGGGTTGCTTTAAGTTCACCAAAGTATTTTTGTCACTAAATCAAAACACAAAACCCGTCTTCATACCAAAAACGACCAGTGTCTTATGCTGCTCTGTCAGTCATCGATCAAGAACTTGACAGATTGGAAGGGCTAAGTGTCACTCGGGTAGTAAATTGTTCAATGTGGGTTGCTCGCATAGTCGTTTTGCGAAAGGTATGTGCTGAATTTTCCAGTGGTTTGAATAATGTCCTAGAGGGTCACACCTGCCCACTTTTCATACACGAAGATTTATTTGTCAAACTAAATGGAGAGAAGTATTTTGCAAAAACTGATCTTGCTGACGTATATATCCAAATATTGCCCCATGCTCTACACTACCGTGTAGAAGTCAAGCGTTCGCGTGCCAGACCGAAGGTCCTGGACTCGATTTTCTTGTGTGAAGTCATTAACGCACACAGCAGGAGAATCTCATACTAGGACAGAACGGCCATCTAATACCTCCAGTTTTCTAATAATGGTTCGTGATTCGTGCCTGACATTCTTACCATTCAGCTGTAGATTATTGTCCTTGTGATATAAACTAACTGACCAGTGAAAAGGAATGGGCCCTTTTATTGCTATTTTGACGGTTGTTTCTTAATTATTGCTAAGGTTTTTCTTACTATAAACGTTTAAATGAAAAAATATAATGGAATAACTTTCAATTCCGTTTTTTGCTCTTAACATTTTATACTACTTACAAGTAGTTACTATTTCATCCTTAAAATATCTGATATAATCAGCGATAATGGTGGAAATTTGAATGTCAATGGGTAAAGCTTAGAAAATGGTCATATGAAATATGATTATTATGAACCACTACAATCGATATACCATAAATGGAATGCATAAAATCGGGTATTATTTATTACTTAATTCATATATCATATTGCACTACCATTAATGGTAAGAATCAATTACAGAATTTAAAATCACTATTGACATTTTCGGTAATTACAACTTTAAAGGCAAGTCTACAGTCTGAAATTCAACACTCAAATAACTATATTATTCTGTTGAACTTACTGAAGCCAATACAAAATTGCATGTTTGTATCGTATTAATAGATGACCCAACCGTTGTTTCTACCTTGACGTGGTGGTCGGGCTTGCCTATCGTGATGAAGCAACCGAGCTACACTGGCTGGAATAACCGTTTCTCAAGGTCCTACCATGCCAGACAGGTCAATTGAAGAGCAGTAAAACTAAAAGCAAGAAACCTAAGGTCCGAAGGCGAAGTTGTACTGCTGACTGTACAGAGGTGTGATAGCAGTAAGGTGTTTCTTTCAGACAACCAGAATAACAGCGATGCTGCCTTCACACAAGGAAGGGGTGGGGTTAGAAGAGGTCGACCCTAAAAATGCACACCTCATGTTATCCCATGAATAATCTTTTCCGATGGTAAGGTCTCAACAAGTACGGAGCTAACACTAAAATCACTTTTGATTGAGATCATGAACCGATTGATGTTAGACCACCATGGAAAACCTGGAAGCACTGGACAGCCGTCCCGTCCTATTGCGGGACTCATCAACAGTGAGCATCCACGATCCCGCCCGCGCGATTCGAACCCAGTGCCTTCAGTCTCACGTGCGAATGCCTAACCTAAAATGACTCACAAAAGTATCGTGCGTCACCAGCCATAAGTAGTTGTCCCTTGGGCACTGAGGTCACGCTCTCAGGTCATTAAGACCACATTTAATCCAATTTCGTCTTCAGGTATCTCCAGAAGAACCCTTCTATGGTGTGGGCAATCGGAAAGTGATAACTTCCCTCATACCTCTGACAGCACACAAGACCATTGATTAATAGATGATCTGTTGAAATTATATTCACTCATAGATTTAACTAATTTGCTAATGTTAAAATGACTAAAATTTATAAAGACATTGATGAGTCCTACATAGGACGAAACGTCCATTATACACTCTCTTATTCATCACAAATCTATTTATTCTATCAAAACGATTGAATTAGTTTTTGAAAAAAATACAATAAAAAATAGATTTATATTTTAATAGTTGGTTTTTTTTATACAAAATAATAAAATAAACTCTTTTTATTCAAATGATGGAATATCTGAAGGGTCAATGTTTTCTTTTAACTGAATAGTTTACTGACAGTATATCATTGTTCTCAACTGTTTAACATGTAACAAAAATGACTAATTATAAAGATTAGTTTCAATTTCAATTTGGAAAGGACAGAAGGTTTTTATGGCCTGATCATGATAGTCTTTCAGTTGATCCAACTTTCTTTTGAAAGAGTCCATGGATCTAATTTTAACCATGTGTTGAGGTAATGAATTCCACTCGTTGATTCATATGTATATGTATATACATATTATTAAAGATCAATTATTTGTTTTTTTTTCTATCAGTAATTGACTACAAATCTGAATTACATATAAATTTAAAACACCGAGTGGGGGGGAATAAGGGAAAGAGGGAGAGAGAGAGAGGGAGGGATGGGGTGAGTGAGTAAGGCAAAGGAAACAAATATATAATTACAATAATAATAATCAACAATATGAAGAACTTGAAAAACATACATAATTTTGTGAATTATTATTATCCCAATATTCAAAATTATTACCTCTATATACTACAGCAAATTCTAATTGATAAAATTTAGTTTCTAATGGAATTGTTGATAAAATAATTTCAGATTCATTTGTTTCTATCCATTGATATGTATTACTGTTAGTTACTAAGTGACTTGATTGATCAATATGTATTAATGATGGAGATTCTGTATATGTTCTCCAATTATCTAATGTATAACGTAATTTCACTTCTTTTGTTATATCTAAATGATTTGGTTGTGTATCACTTATTGTTTTTACTTGTACATTAAATGAATATAAATTTTGTGAATAAAATTGTGATAGACATACTTTTTGTTCTAGAAGACGTTGATTAAAATTAGCACATTGTATAGGATTAGGAAATGTCGGTTCCCATTTCTAAAAAAAGACAAAACAAGTTTAATATAATCAGAAATTGGTTTTGTAGATATTATAATTTATGAGTCCATGAAGCTAGATAATTATGAAAAACCTGGAAGCACTAGACAGTCGTTTCGTCCTAGTATGAGACTCCTCATTGGTCTAGAGGTTGGGCGTTCGCGCATGACACCGATAGGTCATTGGTTTGAATCGTTCGGGGAGGGATCGTGGACATGCACTGTTGATGAGTCCCATATTAGGAAGAAATGGACATTCAGTGCTTCCAGGTTTGCCATGGTGGTCTAGCTTTAATTGTTTCATGAACTCAACTACTAAAATGATGTGAAATAAAAATTTTAATAAATGAATAAATGAAAATTTGGTTAAAATGTTTAGACATCTATTATTTCATGATATAAGATGGTTTTTGGAAGTAGACGACAGGAAACGCTAGATCTAGGTTTCTTGCTACTTGACACTCATCAGCGAAGTGTACTTGTAATCTTGAGGAAACTGATGCTTCCTGACGGATTCGATTCCATTTCACCCAGTTTCACAGTTAGAGACGTTACCACGGGGCTATCCAGGCCATGACTGACTTCCTGTAGGACTGAGATCTATTTACTATTGATTGATTGATAAGATTTGATATGCACTAAGAACAACCTAACGCATATGACATTGATCACCACTCAGTGATCAATCAGTTGTAAATTTCATGGTATATCAAGGAAGTGGAAAAAATGAAGTCAATCATAAAAGTTTATGTTTTATTTAACTTTCAAGAATATCATGATATTTTTGAATACAGTCTAGAACTATGCTGTAAATAAATATTGAATTAATCGTCAATAGTCGGCTGCATTCGGTCGTACACAGACATAATCGCAACACTACAAGTCATCGTTGAATAATCAATTAAATGGAACACGTCACCATACATCAACTTCCTTGACTATCAAAATGCATTCGACAGTGTGGACAAGAGAACATTATGGTATACCTATGGAGAACCTGAGAAAATCGCAAACATTATATGGAATTCATACGACAAACTGTAGTGTAAAGACGTGCATGGAAAACAGCTGATAGATACATTCCAATATTACATGCCAAGAAATGTCAAACAAGTATTCCACTTTTTTATTTAGAAGCTACTCAGAAATAAAACTTATTAAGACTGGAATGGGAACATGTTAATCCCTGAAAGGTATCATGTAAGTAAACTTCTTGAGGGTAATAATCGAGATCAAAATCAGTAAAGAGGTATATCATGTTTAACAGTCTAATCAAATCTATACTATGCTAATTCAATCATATTTGGATGTTGACTTTAGAAAGTAGGACAACATAAGTCAGTTCGTTATATGTGAATCATGTGAAAAGTTCACAATGTGAAAACAAACAAATGGAGTGTGTGTGCATGTGAATGTCTGTGTAAGTTTGAGTTATTATTAGTTGATATTATGTGCTAATTTGTTTTTCTATGAACATTTCGGAGAGCATTAAGCTAACACAGAAAATAAAAACTAGCGACCTCAGAAAGGATAGTATTGAACTAGCAGCTACATGGCAAATATTCGTTAACAATTAATTGAACCCATTCTCTATCCAACCTGTTTATTTCACATGCATCGTTATTCTGACTGAAATTAATGTGGTCTGTTATAGCAATAAACAATTATGTATTTCACTGATTGAAATCATGAGTCAATTGAAGTTAGACCACCATGGAAAATCTGAACGGCCGTTTCGTCCTAGTATGGGACTCCTCAACAGTGCGCATCCACGACCCCACATCCCATGAGATTAGAACCCAGGACCTATCAGTCCTAACCAACTAGACCACTGAGCCGGCATCCAACGGTGTTAATGTCTAACTTCAACCAATCCACAAAGTTGCGCCAACATACACCGTTGTCTTCAGTAAGTGTATTTGATGATTCTCATTTTACGTGCATATCGGTTATTCAGAAACAACTTTTTCAACCTTCAACTTGCACTTTTATTTTTCCTTCATAGAAAAACAAATTAGCACATAATATCAACTAATAATAACTCAAACTTACACAGACATTCACATGCACACACACTCCATTTGTTTGTTTTCACATTGTGAACTTTTCACATGATTCACATATAACGAACTGACTTATGTTGTCCTACTTTCTAAAGTCAACATCCAAATATGATTGAATTAGCATAGTATAGATTTGATTAGACTGTTAAACATAATATACCTCTTTACTGATTATGATTTTGGTTATTACTCTGAAGTTAGTTGGACGAAACGTTGAAATTATTTAAATTTCAATCTCTAAGATTATTTCAAATATAATTGTCACATATAACGACGTCCCTATACTAGGCGCTCAATTTTTGTCAAAAAATTTGTTCTGATATCGACAAATATTCGTATAAGTATACTAAGGTTTATTGAAGCCTTAACTATACGAAAATTCTGCCACTCTTTACCTGTTAAAAATACATTGTTCTCACATTAAACCTAACTTGGTAATATTAGCTTTTTATCCTGCATGATGAGTTTTCCCATTGTTTTTAATATTGTGTTCTTTGTTATCTTTCTTTCCTATTAACCTTCATTTTCAATCTCGTTGACGTTTTAATTTTTCGCATATAAACATTCTTAACAAGTATGTGTGTTTAAAGATGAGATTGTTCGAAATGTATTGCGTTAATATATGCATTTGGTTGAAATCATGAGTCAATTGAAGCTAAAACACCATGGAAGCACTGGAAGGCCGTTTCGTCCTAGCATGAGAATCCTCAGCAGTGCGCACCCAAAATCCCGCCCCCCGCGATATTCGGACCCAAGACCTATGATTTCAACTATTGAAATTACTAAAATCTCCACAAAACCCCTTCTGATAATATCAATATAGGGCTGATAATCTTCATCTTCTTATTACACTGTCTAAATTTATCAAAGGGACTAATTGCTTCAAATTTAAGTATACTTGAACAGTTTTTTTATCACCCTATTTAACATTACCTATATTAGGATAGGTAGGAAACTAGGCGATGTTCATAGAAGATAAAAAAAAACATAATTTGATGTTACATGAATAATAACGATATTTGTTAAGCCTTAATAACTTGCACTAACTTGAGAAATGTTCATATGTTCACTGTAAATAAACCGATAGGTCTGTCTAGAATCAAATAAATTTTATTCTTTATTATTCATTCTGATTATTAGTTGTAGGTATAAGTTGAAATTTAAATTCCTGTCGAAGATTATTCTTACATACAAAACACATGACAGAAGTATTAAGCAATAAGAGATTTGATATTTTCTAGAGCTTTTGAACAGATTATTAGTTATTGGTATGGATTTGAACAAATTAATGAATATCTGGACTAATCAATATGATGGATAACATGATGATATTGCCTGCAAATGCTCTAGTACGGCCGAGGGTGACGAGAGTCCACTCTCACTCTCGAAATGCTCTCACATATCCAAAAATATACAGCCACTGCCAGAGAAGTCCTACTCACTGCCTTCTTGCGGTAGGGGTGTTATGCATTACGAAATTGAGAGGACAAAAATGTCCAACACTTTAACCGGTTTGGCGGATACGGAGTGTCCAATTAGGGAAGTTGGAAAGCCCTGATTCCGAACCAATGGTGCACATGGGATACAGGATCTTGAAGGAAGAAATGGCATATCAACCAATCGTTGGCCATGGGCTACCGTGGGACTGTATCTCTTGAGGTTGCTCCAGCGCCTTGTGGATCACACCTTTAGGTCGAAGGCTCCGGGTGTGGCCACCTAAGAAAACCATCCGCTTCGGTCTAGGCACCCGGGCAGTATCACATCCCACACACAAATCAAGTGACTTGTGTGCCGCATATGTATTCGGTGCCCCTTTGATGTATGTTGAATTGGACATTTAGAAGCATAGGTAGATTGGACGACATTTATAAAATGAGATTGTAAGTTATCATTGTATCAAGTTGACAAGCAGAACCAAATAAATGTGAGAAAGTAAAGTGTCATGTTACCCATCCATCCTTTACTTAATTGTGAATGATGGTGATGTTCAGAAATGCGAAAACTAGTTGTATTCCCATTATGAATGGTTTTATGGGAACAGTTAGACTGGTAAACAAGTACAAAAGTCGCGAAATTTAGTAGATATTGTACACCTAAAGAAAATCATTGATAGTTACCAAAATTTAAGTAACAACAAATATTGAGGTGTCGGTAGATATAAGTAGTATGTATCATTAATCGAAGGTGAAGTGCCTAGTAGTATAAGGTTAAGAAGATCGAAGAAAAGAAAATCAGAACAGTGAATGATTGTTGTAGAAATAAAGGAACAATGAAGTTTGAAACAATTGACTAATATATAGCAAATTAAGTATGGTTGTCAGATATACTAAGAGATTCTGTAATTCTGTGTTGAAATACATTCTATTGACCTCCACTTGTGTTCTCGTTCACTATAGTATCACTACCATAAAAAATGTATGGTTGAACGAACCTGTTATTATACAGTTTTACATCATTGTTTGACAAGCATTGCAAATAAGGAGATAATGAACAGCCGTTTTTACATAGTATGATATTCCACAGTGCCAATCTTGCCTTACTTTTCAGTGGACAACGAAGTGACCACCACCAAAGGATTGATATTAGCAAGCTGGTTGCAACCTCTGTTGCAAATAAGTATCGAACCGAGCTAGCTTCTAGGCTAGCTACCACTCCACCGAAAAGTATAGATGAGCATTGGTTGCAATTGCATGACGCCATGAAAATGGCGGGAACAGTCAGTTGTAGGTTTGCGAAACGTCCCGCTTATAAGCACTGGGTTTCTTCTGGTTCCTTACAACTTATTGAAGCCCGTCGGTCGACTCCGGGTGACCGTGAGTTTGACCATAAACGAAGGATGTTACGTAGGGAAATTGGGCAAAGCTTGCGTAAGGACCGAGAAGCCTGGTGGTCGGAGTGTGCTAATGAGATGGAAGCAGCAGCTGCATCTGGTAACTACCGGAAGCTCTTCCAGCTCATCCGAGCCACTGGCAGCAAGAAGTCTGGTGTGAGTGAAACAATCTGCGAGGATGATGGGATACCAATCACTAACATCCATCGACGTCTTGGACGATGGGCAGAATTTTTCGAAGGGCAGTTCAACTGGCCTGCTGCTCCGGCAACATCGGTCAGACTGTCCTGCCCTCCATGGCCGGTGACGACTGATCCACCGAACGAGGAGGAAGTCCGCAAGGAACTCCAACTCTTGAAGCGTTACAAATCACCTGGCCCAGATGACTTACCTCCGGCTCTTTTTAAAGATGGTGGTGACTTTTTGACTAAGGAGTTGACGACGTTGTTTACAAAGGTTTGGGAATTAGAGAGTGTACCAACGTCATGGAATGAGTCGATAGTTGTCCCTATCTTTAAAAAGGGTTCACGTCGTTCCTGCAACAACTATCGGGGGATAAGTCTACTTCCGATTGCGTCCAAGCTATTGGCTTCCGTCATACTTCGTAGGTTGTTCAAAACCCGAGAAAGATTGACTCGCGAGGAGCAGGCTGGGTTTCGTTCTGGTCGAGGTTGTATTGATCATATCTTCACCCTCCGCCAAATGTTAGAACATCGCCATACTTATCAAAGGCCAACAATCGTAGTGTTTCTTGACATCAGGGCTGCCTTCGATTCGTTGGACAGGACTGTTCTCTGGGATTGTCTATTGAAGAAGGGTGTGCCTGAGAAGTTTATTAACATCCTAAAAGCCCTATATAAAAACACCTCAGGCAGAGTGAGGGCATACAACCACCTCTCTCCATTGTTCTATACGAGTAGTGGGGTTAGGCAGGGTTGCCCAATCTCACCATTCCTCTTCAACTTTGCCATCGATGACATTCTGGAAACAGCTCTGATGAATGTAAGTAATGGTGGTGTGGATCTGTTGCCTGGAGAAAGACTTCTCGACCTTGAGTATGCGGATGATATTGTCTTACTGTGCGATAATGCCCAAGGCATGCAATCCGCACTTAATCAGTTGGCAATCAGTGTCCGTAGGTATGGTATGTGTTTTGCACCTTCGAAGTGCAAAGTACTTCTACAAGACTGGCAGGATTCCAATCCTGTACTCACCCTGGATGTTGAGCAGATAGAAGTAGTCGAGAAGTTCGTGTATCTGGGTAGCTACATAAGTGCTGGTGGGGGTGTGAGTGATGAGATCAATGCACGTATAGTGAAAGCCAGAGCGGCTTATGCCAATCTGGGCCACCTTTGGCGCCTTCGTGATGTTAGTCTGGCTGTAAAAGGTCGGATCTACAACGCGTCGGTGAGAGCAGTTTTGCTCTATGGTTGTGAAACCTGGCCTCTCCGAGTTGAGGACGTTAGACGACTCTCTGTGTTCGATCATCGCTGTCTCCGAAGGATTGCTGACATTCAGTGGCAACACCATGTTAGTAATGCAGAGGTTCGGCATCGTGTGTTTGGGCACAGAGATGATAATTCAATTGGTGTCACCATCTTGAAACACCGACTTCGGTGGCTTGGACATGTTCTACGAATGTCGTCCCAGAGAATTCCACGTCGTGCATTGTTTGCCGACTCTGGGACTGGTTGGAAAAAGCGGAGAGGTGGTCAGTGCATGACATGGTGTCGTGGTATGAAAGAAAGCTGCAAAGGACTGGCTTCTGTCGGTCCTTCACGACTCCCTGGTTGGGGTCTGAGAGATGGTGCTACACAGTGGCTAGAGACGTTATCAGATATGGCTCAGAATAGAAGCCAGTGGCGATCCTGCTGTAACCTTCTTTTACTTTCTTCATAAAAAGTGGTTGTGTCTCCCTTACTTGAAAGATTTCTTCTGATTGTACCTTTCCGTTCCATCGTTACGACCGCACTACCTTTCACCAATCTCTTTGTTATCGTTCTCTTTTTCTTTTGTGCTCCTTAGTTTTTTTTTTCTTTTTTCTCTTCGAATTTTCATTGTTTTGTGTGGCGCATATATATTGGCGCTCTCTTGTACCAATATTTATGTGTTCAAATAAATAAATAAATAAAACAAGACTTTCAGATCACTTGGTGAGTGCATAACTCAGTTATAAATATTTGAAAGTTATAACCTAGTATACCATGGCTAGCTCATTTGATAATTTTAAGTTAATTAAGGTAAGTAAAAGTATTTCATTGATTTTTATGACTGAATTTATAGTACTGATGGTTTCAGTAGTTGATGATATTGTTATGTCTTTGTATAACATCTTTCACCATTTGAATTTAAAGACCATTTATGCTCTTTCATATGTTTTAAATTAAACTCGTCTATACATTTATTTTGGAGTTAGCGTGTATATGACTCCTAGATAATTATTGAACTTTGTTTTATCTCTCAGTCCCATCCTATCCATATTTAAATGATCTAATCTACTAAAATTCTAAAAAAAAATATATAAAACCGGTAGTAACTAAGCTGTATAATAATAATTTAACAAACTGTGGTCGTAAAAGTTACTTAAGTAAATTTGAAAATCATTATGATGTTATATTCAATGGGAAAATGCGTACTTATACAACGTTGAAAATATCAGTTAGTACCAGTTAATTTAGCACTCTGATAACGATAATATCCAACTGTTTTAAACGTCTAGTTTACAGTAGTCTGCATTATCCTGATGTTGATATTTTACCTAAAATTTGATCAATCTTTGTTGACACATGTGTATTCCATGCGGACTGTCTGAATATAGCCATTATGTTACAACGTTTTGTAGAGTAGATGTAATGTGGCAATCAGTGAAATCCGGCACCTACGTTTCGTTACAGAGTTAATGTTCATCCCGGGGTCAGAACCCAGTACCTTTTGCTTCAAACCCTCATTGGATAATCCAAAGAGCTACAGAGTACTAATAGCTCTGGGATTTATGCTCAGCTAACTGAACAGTCCCAAATAAGATCAAACACGCGTCCTAGATCCCACCTCTAGCCACATCACATCTCTTATATAAAAAGATTGTGACAATATAGGTACATTGAAGAAATCCGCATAGGATACACATATGCTAAACAGACCTAATCACAATTCAATCAAAATATCATCAACCGGGTAATCAAAACGACTATAAAATAAATTAAAATTGCTACGTGTTGTACTAGTAAGTTCCTATCTGAACTTGTGAGCTCAATGGGTAACATGTTGAAGTTTGAAGCTAAATGTACTGAGTTCAAGTCACAGTGTGAACTTAAACACTGAAGTCCAGATAGATTCAGCAGACAAATCTGAAATAGGATGAAATATAGGTCACCAATTTCACTTCTGATCATAGTTCATCTATCCTAGAAATACCTACTGAACCATATATAGTAAGTAATTATTTTTTGTCATAATTACTATTTTGTTAAAAAACTTCCAATTCACCGATAATTCCTTGGATAGTTCAAAGTAACGAATGGATATACGGAAAAAAGTATACGTTTCTTTTCTTAGATTATTTAAACATATAAAAACTATTGACAATTCATCTTTGCAACAAAATGATCTATTATTAGTATCCTTTTGTTTGAATCGAATAATAACATGTTAATTTCCGGTGTTAGAAACTTTCTATTTGGTGATTTAATTGTAAGAGGTTATCAATTCATCTAATGATTATCTCATTAAAATAGCCAAAGTTTTCAACCAAAAAGCTGAAAAAAAAACTTGGTCAAACAAAAAGAATCCTTCAGCTATATAAAACTTATAATAAATAGTTGAAATCATGAGTCAAGTGAAACTAAACCACCATGGAAAACTTAGAAGCACTGGAAGGCCGTTTCATCCTAGTATGCGCTTAGTCATTAGACCAATAAGCCGGCATCCAACGGTGTTAATATTTAACTTCAACCAATCCACGAGGTTGCACGGCATTAATGTTGTTTACGAAATTGATAGGACAAAAAGGGAATGTCCGACACTTTAACCAGGCTGGTGGATACACAGTGTTCACTTAGGAGAGTTGGAAAACCCTGATTACAAACCAATGGTGCACATGAGCTCCAGGATCCTCAAGGAACAAATGGCGTATGAGCCTATTGTTGGTCAGCGGCTACTCTGGAACTACATTTTCTGAAGTTGCTCCAGTGCGTTGTGGACAGACCTTTAGGTCGAAAGCTCCGTGCACGGCTTCCTAAGAAAACCACCTGATTCGGTCTGGGCACCCGGCCAGTATCACAGCCCTCACATTAATCGGTGATAACAGCTACTGGCCTCATTGTTATTGTGTGGCACATATCTACTTGGTGCCTCCTTGTACCGATTTTTATGTGTCCAAAAAAGTAAGTAAATAAAATAAATACTCAAAGTCTAGTTGTATATTACATGAAGTAATCCCATCGTGTTGAACGAGAACACAAGTGAGGACAAGAAACGTATGCAGAAACTCAAAATTCAAGAGTTATTGGGTAAAATATAAATACTAAACGTTAGATACTTCATTTGCAAAATGCCCATCAATTGTCTCGTACTTTGTTGTTCCTTCATTGACATAACAATCACTCTCTGTTCTCGTTCTCTTCTATTCGATCTATTCAACATTCTGATGCCAGACATTTCACTTTCGATTAGTGTTACATACTACTTATGTCGACGGATCTAAGTAGCACACACCATACTATCACCTATTTTAAATTCCCAAAAAAACTGTAAAGATTAAACATTTATCGATTGGTCTGTTATGTTGATGACTGAATTTCGTGTTTTTTGATCATTCCTGCTATTAGTAATATTAAAAGTTTCATTTTATGTTACCTTATAACCTTTATCCAGCTATAAATTGGTGTCCTCTCTATATGTATCAGTGATTAGTGATTCAGTTTTCAATCATTGTTGATCGGTTTCGATTAACTGCAAATATTTAACCAGTCCTTACAAAAACATAAATCACTGAGTAACTAACAGTGGAATGTAAAGCGTATATTTAATTTAATTAACAATTTATCACATATAAGCGATTCAATCTTCTAACTAGAACGTAAACTACGACGGCAACAAAAAACTCATGATTTAACATATGAATAAAAGGTAGCCAATAGATGGTTTTTGAAATGATCAGTGGTCGATTTGAATTTACAATTATACTCGTTCAAATAACGAGCTGCAAATATATGCTCTCTATTGTGCTACTGTTTAAACGTAAATAGTTTTTGATGGAGTTTTGTTCTCTGAGCTGGATGGTTTGGTCGTGGAGCTTTCATCGTTCTTCTGAACGACATCATCAGCACAAATTCGGACACTTCACTTCTATCTGAAGTTTGTGCTGATGATGTCGTTCAGAAGAACGATGAAAGCTCCACGACCAAACCATCCAGCTCAGAGAACATAACTCCACCAAAATCATCCACCTGAGCTACAAATTTTCTCCACCATCTTAAAACGTAAATAGTATCAAGATATTGTTAAAGGTAACGTACAAATATCTATAAAGCCAACTAAAGCGTAGGTTGAGAAGAATAGTCAAATCTTTTAAACTAAAAATAGGTAAATATCAATATCTTCAGTTGGATGGTGTAATTTTACAATTACTATATATCAGGATAGCTCTATGATTATTTTATACACCAACTGAAAAAGAATTTACATCAGGGATAATTGTAGAATAGTTTAAATACCAGTTTTCAACTTCAGTAATATGAATTCATATTCAGTATGTTTGTTGTCTAGTGATAAGTAAGAGCAAGTATTTTATGAGGAAATTATCAATTTTTACTGAATAATTAACAGTTTAGTCCTATCTTACTGTTTAATTTAATCTTACTACTGAATTCGAGAACTTGATAAGTTATGAATTTCAACTAAATTGTAAAATTTAAAACAATTAGTCCCATTGATACATTTCGATAATGTAATGAAAAGACGAAGGTTATCAGGATTATGTGATAGATTTGCACAAAACATTGCGAACAATCTGATCACACATCTATACTTCGTCAACTAAACAGATTAAAGGTAAACCGTAACAAAGAAAAATAAAGTATCAGAAGTGGGTTTTGTAGATATTATAGTAATTCCAACGGTTGAGATCACAAATCATTTGTAACTAGATCACCATGGAAAGTCTGAAAGCACCTGTTGAACTCAACTGAGAGATAGTAACTCACTGTAGACAATGGTGAATGTGTAGCTCAATTTCGTGGATTAGTTACAGTTAGACAATAACGCCGTTGGATGCCGACTTAATGATCTAGAGGTTAAGCGCTCGCGTGCAAGACCGATAGGTCCTGGGTTCAGATCTCACGAGGCGGGATCGTGGATGCATACTTCTGTGGAGTCCCATACTAGGACGAAATGGCCGTCCAGTGCTTCCAAGTTTTCCATTGTGGTTTAGCTTTAATTGACTGATGAATTCAACGATTAAAACTAAAGTACACAAAAACAATGTGATAATCACTCTGGATAATAAATCAGTATTACCAGGGTAGGTTAAAGGTAAGAATAAATTGTTTTTGAATACATAAAGAGGGTTCCACTTTCTTTATATCCAAAGCTTCAATAAACCTTAGTATACACCCTTGAAATTATGAGAGTCCATCACAAATTTAGTCGAAATCTATCTCACTTTAAAAGACCTCGCCACTGTTTACTGGTACAGATATTTTTTTTTTAAAAATATCACATTACAATGTGTATAATTAACTGCAATTATCAATAAGATAACTTTTATTAACATAAACAAAAATCTAGTCTCGTTTCATCCCTTGATTTCATTATAGCGGCATAGATCATAATACTATGTTTACTTAATGATCTTGAATGTGTGATTTTAGATAAACTTCCTACAAAATGGTTGATTTACAACCAAGTGGTTTATATCGATTGAATTGACAGAGCTTCTCCTGAAACGTATTTTTTTTGGTAAACATATTAATGTTTAAACAATAGGTCAGATTTCCATAATTAATCGGCATTGTTTAATCAGTATGCGTTAATAATAATCATCAGAAATCTCTGAACATTATTTCCTTGCTATCTAGAACATGATAACATGGTTTATATTATGTGCATCGATACTGGTATAAAGGAATTGAAACTAGTATTACATACTGTTGAATGGTTACCTGGTATCACTGAACTATTTCGATTTTCAGCTGATTTTCTGTTAAACTAATAAGATATGAGATGGGTTATTATTCAGTAGTCCATGAGTGTAGGTACTTTATAATAACTACGACTTAATAAGTTTTTCAAATCAATGTTCTTCTCATGTATATACACTGGATTCGAAATTCTTAGTTATAAAAACGTTTACCAGTATAAAATAGATAAGAATGAGCTTAAAAACAACATTTGATGATCATAGAAGTGCAATTATAAACAGATATAAAAAATGTAAAGTTCGAATATAAAGTCATAGTGGTTACTTTATGTATCCAAGGTGACAATACAAATAATCGAAATGACAATTAAGAAAATCTCTGCACTAGAAACTTGTACACTACTTATTGGACTACTGATTTTTAATGACAGCGGTACGATTTAAAGAGTATAAAGACGATTTATTTATTTATTTTAATACATAGATATTGGTACAAGGAGGCACCAAATACATATGCGCTACATAAATCACTCGGTTTGTGTGAGGGCTGTGATACTGACCGGGTGCCCAAACCGAAGCAGGTGGTTTCCTTAGGTGGTCATGCACGGAGCCTTCGACCAAAAGGTCTGATCCACAAGTCAGTGGAGCATCGTAAGGAGATGCAGTCCCGTGGTAGCCAGTGACCAATAATTGGTTTATACTCCATTTGTTCCTTCAGGATACTGGTGTCTATGTGCACCACTGGTTTTTAATCAGAGTTTTCCAACTCCCCTAGGTGGATTCTCCATCTCCACCAACTCAGTTAAATTGTCGGACATTCGCATTTCGTCCTCTCATGAAGAACAACACCCTCATTGCAAGAAGGCCTTGGATAGAACTTTCCTAGCAGTGGTTGTTTGCACATGGTCATGTGAGATCATTTTTCGAGGAAGTGCGGACTCTCCCCACTCTTGGCCGTACCAGGGTATTTGAGGATTTTATACCCCAGGTTTTATACTCTTTATAATTCGCCTTTACTAAATTATATGTACATGCAAAATTATTTATATTACAGGACACATACACATTCTATTGAACATATTTCAAAGAATTCATATCTTCAAAGTGAAACCAATATACGATTACTATAACATCTGTAATGGGATTCTTATCCTCAAAATAATAGATCCATCACTTCAATGAAAAAGAGAATTATAAATAAGAACTTTCGTCTAAAGTTGAATCGAATTGTTTCACAGTATTTGGGCGCCAAGTTGATGTGAGACATTAAAGAGAAGGAATGTATTTGTAGGATCTCAGCAAATCTTAGTAAATCCAACATTTCGGTCGACAATCTGGTTCAAGCGTTTTCAAGGAAATATAATCAAACATCAAAAATATCGAATATAATTAGATACATGGTTCTCTAGTTAACTCTAAACATGTAAACAGATCATCCAATCAACGTTAACAATGTTTAAAGTAGGTATTTGCTTTAGTATGCATGTAGTGTGAAACGAAAATTGTGTTCAGATAACAAACTGTATGTATACGTAAATATTGTGAGAAGAAATTTCATTCACTATTCTTATCATATATAAAAATTGTATGTTTTCGATTAGAGTCGTCATCGTCGTGTTGCGAGGTTAATAAATCTTCATTTGTACTAGCCTTTGTATTCTTACTTTCGTATCATGGGAATTGCAGTGTTTCCTCATTTTACAAGTATACGTGATTCCAACTTAATAATCAGCGACGACCAGATATAACAAAGTAGCGTTCAATCAGACCACTTGTCATATAAATAAGTGGTGTGAGAAGGAATTTCATTCACTATATACTGTCACTGATAAGTGAATTTTTTAAGTAAACATACAATTCGTATCAGAAGGGGTTTTGTGGAGATTGTAGTAATTTCAACAGTTGAGATCATGAGTCAATTGAAGCTAGACCACCATGGAAAACCTGTAAGCACTGAACAGCCGTTTCGTCCTATTGTGGGACTCCTCAGCAGTGCACATCCACGACCCCTCCTCGCAAGAGTCGAACACGGGACCTATCAGTCTCGCACCAGGCGCTTAACCAACTAGACATACAATTGTTATATATTATATGAGTCAAATATGTTACATCATGCACAAAATGAAGATAAATAAACGTAGTAAAGTAATGAATACAAAGAAGAAGAATGTATTTGTTTAACATATTCAGATAAGACAACTGAATAGAACCGTTGAATGTAACTGCTATCATTTATATGATAGGAGAGAGATAAAATGGAATAAAGAGTTCAAATTTACTTGTCAATTAATTATGGATAGAAAGCAGTAGAATACAATGAATACTTCACATTATGTGGAAATATTATCCTGATTGCATTATGAGCATTTTGAGAAAAATTATATTTAACTCATTTGACGTGAATGGTACTGGGTTCGATTCGCGGTGTAAATAACGACTATGGGGTGCAGATACGTCAGATGGGACGAGACGCGTATCCTGGATTCCTCTGTTAGCCACTATCCATCTTTGCTTATAAAGCTTGTGACTTAAAGCAATATCGAGACAATCCTCACAGGATGCACGTATACCAATAAGTGACTGGTCGATTGCAGTCTTAAACAACAACGACAAGATCTAAGGAAACAACATCAAGTGAATTCACTTGACTATATTTCATCAGTCTTGAGTGCCGTTAGATGTATGAGGGCAGTTATCACTCCCCGGTTGCCCATACCGTAGAAGGGTTTTTCTGGAGATACCTGAAGACGAAATTGGATTAAATGTGGTCTTAGTGACCCGAGAGCGTGACCTCAATGCCCAAGGGACAACTGCTTGTGACCAGTGACGCACGATATTTTTGAGAGTCATTTTAGGTTAAGCATTCTCACGCGAGGCTGAAGGCCTCGGGTTCGAATCGCGCGAGCGGGATCGTGTATGCTCACTGTTGAGGAGTCCCACAATAGGACGGGACGGCCGTCCAGTGCTTCCAGGTTTTCCATGGTGGTCTAACATCAATCGGTTCATGATCTTAATCAAAAGTGATTTTAGTGTTAGCTCCGTACTTGTTGAGACCTTACCATCGGAAAAGGTTATCCATGGGATAACATGAGGTGTGTATTTTTAAGGTCGACCTCTTCTAACCCCACCCCTTCCTTGTGGGATGGCAGCATCGCAGTTATTCTGGTTGTCTGAAAGAAACACCTTACTGCCGTCACACCTCTGTACAGTCAGCAGTACGACTTTGCCTTCGGGCCATGGGTTTGTTTCTCCTAGTCTTCCCGTTCTTCAACCGACCTATCTGGCATGGTAGGACTTTGAGGAACGATTGTTCCAGCCAGTATAATCCGATTGGTTCAACACGATAAGCAAGCCCGACCATCACGTCAAGTTAAAAACAACAGTCGGGACTATATTTCATATTATAATGTTCTATGTTTAAATGTCCTTAAAAACGGATAGAGTTTAAAACAGATTATTACTAATATCAAACATTTAACCGCCTAAATTTATGTTAGGCACATTTCACTATTATATACATATATACATACATATATTTCAGACATCAATGATATAAGTACAAACTTATACTAAGTTTATATTAGTACATATAGTAAATAAATTATATTTTGTGTAAATTCCTACATAGATATATCACTTAAGAAAAAAAATGAACTTATAAGGACATAAGAGAAACTATGAGATACATTTAAATGACATTGTTCATTATTTTACTTAGTAACAAGTCTAATTTAACTTATAAAATAAAAACAAAATGATCAAGACTATAACTAAGAAAGATATCAAAATTGATTAGTGTATAATGTGTTACATTGATAAATAGTAAGTATTAATTGAAGTGTAATTTACTTTTATGAATTGATATTGATTAAAAAAGTAATTGAAAACTTGAGAAATATGAAAGTATTATCTATTAGTGAGAAATTTTGATCTCATTCGAAATCGAATCAAAGATATCCTATTGTTTGAAATTAGAATGTCAAGAGTGAAACTTTAGTGGGGGCCATTTTATTTGTCGTTGTTTAGATTGAACGATGTTGTCGGAAGGGCTCTCCACTTTAATGGCCCGTGGATCTGACTCCAAGATGATCGTAATGAATGTTTGTTATCGCCAATCCTTGTATATAATCGTCGACTTAACCGCGTTAGCCAATAACGGAATTAAATAAGTCGAATAACGAGAATGGACTTGTGAATACGTACATTTTGTATATAAAGTGAATGGAATAGAAAGAAGAAGAAGGAATCAGAGTGGAGATGGCTGGTAAGCCAACTCCCTTTTTATCAAGCGTTAATCAATATTTATAGTTACACAAAAGTAAGTTACAGACATACGATGAGTAATGGGATAAGAAATGTACACACATCTACGCGCTCATATAAAAACAGTCAAAAGTGATCACAATTGATTGATCACTGGGTGGTGATCAATGTCATGTGTGTCAAGTCTTTATTTAGTGCAGATCAAGTGCTATCAACCATGATGCAATGTGGCCACCAGTCTAGGTGACTCGACACTTCGGGCACTACATATTGAGATTAGATGGTAGTTGGACGTAGTCGACAGGAAACCCTGGACTCGGGTTTCGTGCTACTTGGCACTCGTCAGCAATGTGTACCTATGATCTTGAGGGAACTGGTGCTCCCTGGCGGATCCGATCCAGGGCCGCAGATAGCTCAGTGGTAACGTCTCTGACTGGGAAGCTGGGTGATACGGGATCAAATCCGCCAGGGAGCACCAGTTCCCTCAAGATTACAGGTACACCTTGCTGACGAGTGCCAAGTAGCACGAAACCCGGGTCCAGGGTTTCCTGTCGACTACCTCCAACCACCATCTAGTCAAAATTGATAAGCGAATAAATAACAAGGTCAGAATGTGACTCTAGTAGGATGAATGAAATGGTCTGTCCGAAAGCTAGAGTAAAGTATATGGGCTTAACATAATAACCGACACTACAAAACAACGATTACTATATTTGCATTAAATGACGGTTGGTTAGGATTTAAAAATAAATAATATCAGATTCAAACATCATCATCTTGGATATTCTAATCCCGAAACCTAACGGGATCATGGATGGGCACTATTATTTGGTAGTGATTTCACACTTATATGAAACAACTTTTCAATGGTTTATGGTTTTAAATATTAGTCTACAAAGAAAATTACAATCAAACTCAATATTCTCAATAAACTTCAAATTCACATAATGATTGATAATTGATGAAAATGATTAACTTTGGGGCATTAAATCTGTGATCATGTACTTTTGGCAATAAGTTATAATTAATTGAAATGGTGACACTATAATTTATCGACGAACCAATCACGTATAAGATAACAGGTCTCGAATTTTGGCGCGAAATTCACTCATCCATTTGGATAAATAGAGTGTCGGCATGATAGCTGATGTCAGTTTGTGATGAAAACCCTAAGTATAATTTCTAACCTTAATCATCAATTGTAAATCATAATTCTAATTTCTCACACAGGTTCATAATCCTCATTTGGTCCTAGTCATTAGGTGAACACTCTGAAGGTCAGTCTAGCGTCGCTCAAAGGTCGTCCATAAATTATAGTCTGACCGGAAAGTGATTAAAATCGTGGATTACCAGACAGTTTCTCTGTCATTGTTAGAAATTCCGCTATAATTGTCACTCACATCTTAACGCATATAGTCGTATTTAAAACCTTGAACCATTAGTTTTGAATAAAATCAATACAAATTTCAGATCATAGAAAAACGAACATTACAACTGCTTAACCGAATAATGTAGTTATTTATTCACTGCAAAAAATATTGCTGATCGTTCGCCTATTCTATATCTAAATCGAGTGATATCCCGGATAAATTAAATTTCCAATTTCTGTGCAATGAAAAATGTGCTGTTCACCATTTTGTGGCCTAAAGACTGACTCCAGTTTGATCGTACGATGATGCTATGATCATAAATCTTCCATTTAACACTGTATATTAGCTAGGCTAACCCCCGTTTGTGGGATAGCGGTAATAAAAAGCTAAACACAAGTTGCGTTGAATGGATTTATTTCAGGAGCTCGGTTATTCGGAGAGACATTCAGGATAAAAAGTGGGAAAGCGGAGCTGAGATGACAAGTGAGCCAACTCCTTTTGACCAAGAGTGACTCATTGTACATAGGACACGGACACTTAATGAATAGGGTAAGTAATTAATACACATAAGTTCATATAAAAACAAGTTTAATAAGCGAATAATTATCAAGGTCAAAATGTGATTCAAAAAGAACGAATAAATCAGTCTCGCTAGAAGCTAGAAAAACCCATGTTGGCTTGACACGGTGCTAGATACTACTATATCATTTAGAAAACTTAGGGATTTGTTTATTGTATTTATTAATTAAATTAATTATTGTTATGCCATGCTTAAAATTTGACAATGTTAGAAGTTTCAATGATGAGACTATAATTCATGGACGACCTTTAAGCGACGCTAGACTGACCTTGATAGTGTTCACCTAGTGACTAGGACCAAATGAGGATTATGAACCTGTGTGATGATTAAGGTTAGAAATTATACTTAGAGTTTACATCACAAACTGACATCAGCTATCATGCCAACAAATGGATGAGTGAATTTCACGCCAAAATTCGAGACCTGTTATCTTATACGTGATTGGTTCGTCCATAAAAGTATAGTCTCGTCCACTTTCCTTCTTGAGAACAGTTTGTAATGAAAATTAGATTTGATTTATTGAACTTTGATACTTTATAATGATCTAGTTATTCAAAAATGAAATCTAATCTTCAACTATTTTCGATACATTTATCATATGAGATAATATGAAATTTTTCGTATTTAATTAAATTTATATCTGAGCAGGATATTTATCTGAAATGACCTATATGATAACATAAAAATAGAATCTTTTAAAAAATCACAGTCGCTTTGCATCAATAAAATTAATGATAAATCTTCTGATTGAACGCTTGAATCGATTTCCTAAGCTGTTCTAATAACCCCAGGCTAAATCTACACGACAACTAGAACATGAGAGAAAAGGCGCAAAATACAGGAAGAACACTTAACGTCAAGTAGGTATCATTGCCAAGGTTTGATTTGATAATTTAGAATAAATTGAGCATCGAGTAGATTGTTATAAATAAATTAACATATTTGTAATATCCCAATGAGTAGAAAAGTAAGATTTTCTGACGTTTCTTGACTTAGTTTAAGCCACTTCTTCAGAGAATAAATAGCCGAATGAAAATTAATCCAAGGTTAGTTTATGTACAGAAAATTTAGGATATTTATAGCATTTCAGATTGCCATGGGTTTCTAGAAGGTTCTGGAGCCCTACTAAACATAGTAGCAGAATAGGTAATCACCCACTCAGAAATGTGACACTTGACTTCTCACTTTCTAGATGTATCCGAGAAACCTCTATTCAGTGCTAATTAGGTAGAGTGTTTCTCAACGTTTTCAGAAACTTTTTTTGCTTTTTTCGAAGGATTTTTCGGGCCTTCCCAACAATTAGTTTACTAATAAGTAAGTAACTTAAACTTTGTATGAATCGATTATCAAGTAGTTGCCAATATCATACTTGTCTCTGATTGTCGATACTGTTTCTAATCAAGTTTTAAATATGACTACTAGTCTCAGTTGATTAGTTTTCAACTTTCAACAGGTTTCCTTGTTTTTTAATTATTTTGGTAGTAAAAATGAACCACTACTACTGAGTTGGTACTATAGAACACAGTAAAACAGGGTAGAATTCCTTAAATATATTTAATTGTAAACATGATGGATTATTTGAAGTATTTAAACTCTTGGTTGAATAAATAATAGTGAACATATTGCTATGATCGAATCTCTCAGCTTTTATTGTTAATATTATACTTAAAATATTTCTTCATTTGGCTGAAGTACTTGTGTGGAAATTATTCTTAATTTGTGGGTAGGATTCATCATAGAGTAATTTTAGTTGAAGTAGCGTTAAAACCAGGGAGGACAGAACAGTTGGTACAACTGGTTATGCGGTTCCTCAGATAAGTGCATCCATAACTTGGCCAGTAGTTGGAACGAGGATCTTCAAAACAATCTCTAGTAAATCGCACATCTAAAGCCAACTTATCTATGTAAAAGCACTCCAACAAAACTATTACAGTGACTTAATTTTTTCATACTTCGTAATGAATTCTTAGGGTTCTAATAGAAAGTTGTGGCTGATGAGATTCAGACGTTTTAGGAGGACAGATCAGTCTGAACCAGTGACATTAGATGATCTTGAGGACTAATTGAAGTTCTGATGGCTTACTAGCTAACGATTTGGTGTAAAACCGAAATTTTCTCTGATCGATTCTTAAAGTGGTCATGGTCGGGTATTGTTAATAATTATGTCATGTAAACAAAAAATAGCCATTCAATTTCTTTTTTTGGTTTTCAATCATATTCTATTTTAGATTAATAAACAATAAATGTCATCTAGAAATCAACTTATTAGTACTAGTTTAGTACCTAAAGTATTTCTTACTAAAATATTTTTTCTTAGATATCTTTATTTCTTAACTCCGCCTGGAGTCCCTATGGGGCTGCTGCCGGTCTCAAGCCCGGACAAAGGAGAAGGGTTGGGCATGGGGTTAGCGACCCCATCTCGTAGAAAACTGACTCGCTAAACAAAACGTTAACCAGAAAAAAATCTTTATTTCTTAAAAATATGATAAACTTATATAATTCAGTAGTCTATTCAATAGTCTTTATTTAGATATTCAGTTTGTTTATTGTATACAATAAAACAATGAAATACAGAGAACACCACATGAACTTCCGATAGTTATTGTCATTTGATGTGAAAAAAACGTGACGCACACACACACACACACACAAACATACCTAAACACAAATTTTGTAACACCATGTAGAGATGTACTTTAATCCCTTTTGTTTTAAATATAAAACTTTTTTTTAATTTTTGGTGGCAAATTTTACACTAAAAATACATCCTATGAAAAATATTACACAATTTATTTTGAGTTGTTTGAAAAGAATTCTAGATTTTCTATGGTGATCTAGCTTCAATTGATTCATGAATTCAACTATGAAATATATTATATTATCCACAGAAACCCCTTCTAGGACTAATCAACATATGCTCACTAGTAACTAGATTCAGGAGGTATTTCCTAAATTTGTAGTGAAAAGCAGTGACCAGTAGAGTTCAACCGGGTCTATTTTGAGATAATAACACACTGAAGACAATCGTGGATGTGCTGCTCAATTTCGTGGATTAGTTGAAGTTAGACATTAATTACCATTAGATGCTAGGTCAATGGTCTAGCGGTTAAGCGTTTGCGTGCGAGACTGAAAGGTCCAGGGTTCGAGTCTTGCGAGGCCGGATTGTGGATATATATATATATATATATATATATATATATATATACTATGGTGCACCTGAGAAAATAGTCCACATCATATGAAATTCATGTGACGAACTATACTCACTCAGTAACAACGTAGAACTTCGTACGTACGTAAATCAGTTCGAGTTGCCATACCACATTAGCACAGAGATGCAATTGTCGATTCAAATTCTGTAGTGGTAGAGGTAGTAAAAGTATAAGCAGTAATCGGAAAGATTAGGGTTTGGAGATGTTATTCAAGGAGTATAATTCAGTGAAACAAATTTCGAAAGAGACAAAAAGGGACTTGAAGAATTAAGATTAAAATTTGGGAGGACACAAAGAATGGATGCACCTGTGCCATTGAAATTGATTTTGAGCCATGTCATTCAAGGTCTCTAACCATCGGTCGCTATCGTCTCGCGGATCCCAACCAGGTAGTCTGCATCTACCAACATGGCTCAGTTCATTTGTCAGTGACTTCATGGATTTGTGCCATGTTTTGATCTGGCCGACCCTAGCTTTCTTCCAACCTACTCCCACACCTTAAAACATCGCACGTCGAGGCAGTCGGTGGTTGGGCATACGTAACACGTGTTGCATGGAGGACAGCTGATAGATGTAGTGCAAGTGAGAACCGAAGTCAGATAAATTTGTCCACTCTCTCCCTTTCTCTTTCTTCTCGTAGTTTGCTGAACTGTGAAGACCTCCACATCGGAGGAAAAGCACAGAATACAATGAACAGCTCAGAATCAATGAGATGATTTGGACTTCGCAGATGACATAGCTTTTCTATCACATACACAAGAACAAATGCAGATGAAGACAAGCAGTGTAGCAGCGGCCTCTCCAACAATAGGCTTCAACATACGTAAGGGAAAAATCAATGTCCTCAAATGCAACAAGGAGAACACCATCCCAGACACACTTGGGGGAGAAGCTCTGGTAGAGCTGGAAGCTTTCATGTATCTGTGTAGCATCATCGATGAACAAGTAGGATCGGATGCAGATGTAAAGGCGAGGATTGGCAAAGAAAGGACAGCGTTCCTACAATTGACGAATGTATGGAACTCAAAATAACTGTCAATCAATATCAAAGTCACAGTCTTTAATAGGGCGTCAACACAATTCTACTGTACGGAGTTGAAATTTCGAGAACTACCATCACCATCATTAAAAAGGTACAGGTATTTATGAACAGTTATCTAGGTAAGATAATGAATGTCCGTTGACTAAATACTATCAGCACCAACCTACTAAGGGAGAGAACAAACCAAATTTCAGCTGAGAAGTAAATTAGGAAAAGACGAGTGGATAGGACACACATTGAAAAAATTACCAAACTGTTTCATAAGGCAAGAGCTTACTTGGAATCCTGAAGGGAAACGGAAAGGAACAAGGTCAAAGGACACATTGCTCCGACAATTAGAAGCAGATATGAAAAAGATGAATAACAACTGGAACTAACTGGAAAGGAGTGATCAAGACAGAGTTGGGTAAAGAAGGTTGGTGAACAGCCTATGCTACTCCATGAGGGATTTTTTAATTTTAATTTTAACACATAGGTATTGGTACAAAGAGGTATCAAATAAATATGCCCCACACAAATCTCATTTGATATGTGCGAGGGCTGTGATACTGCTCGGGTGCCCAAACCGAAGTAGGTGGTTTTCTTAGGGGACCACTTTCGGAGCTTTCGACCTGAAGGTCTGATTCACGAGGCAGTGGAGCAACGTTAGAAGATGTAATTCCATGGCAGCCAGTGATCAATAATTGATTTATACGCCATTTGTTCCTTCAGGATACTGGGGCCCATGTACACCATTGGCTTGAAATCAGAGTTTTCCAACTCCCCTAGGTGGAATCTCCGTATCCACCAGCGCAGTTAAAGTACCGGACATTAACGTTTCATCCTCTCAGTTTCGTAAACAACAGCCCCGCCACGAGAAGGAAGTGAGTAGGACTTCTCTGGCAGAGGCTATATGCGCTTGGCCATGTGAGAACATTTCGAGTGGGAGAGCGAACTCTCCTCACTTTCGGCCGTACCAGGGCATTTAGGGGCTCATGAAAGATAACAGGCATAAGTAATTTATGTATATACTAGAAGCTTACTTTTTCTGTTTCCAATCGATCAACTACACGTAGAGGTAATTCTGGTAATTCTCCATCATCATGAAATAAATTCACTGTTACTAATGGTGTTTTATTTTTATTTGAATTCATTTTAGGACTAGATATAGTACGTTTCAATGAATGGTTTATTGTATACTTATCATTCATTATTATACTATCTGTAGGAGATTGATTTGATGAATAAGATGTTTTAGGGGATGATGAATCATTAGTATAATTGCATGAACCTAATGATGATGATCTTGATAATGAATTTAATGTTGTTAAAGATGAATAAGTGGATTCATCAGCAAAATGTACATGTTTTAAAGTATCCGATAGTTTATTATAATTTAAATAATTTGTAATATCTATAAACTGATTATTATTATTATTATTATTATTATTATTATTATTATTATTATTATTATTATTATTAGAATGATTCTTATTCATGGTTTCATTGTCTAATTCATTGTCATAATTAATATTATTATTATTATTATTATTATTATTATTATTATTATTATTATTATCATTATTATCTTGATCTTTATTATCCATCTCATTACTTGTTAATGTTTGTTGTATCCATTTACCTAAATGACAATGTGTATCTTTATAGAATGGATGATATTTAAGTTTTTCAAATGGTGATATTAATTTCCATTTATTTCTTGTATTTAACATAATTGATGTACTTGGTAAATTGGAACATTTATAATCTGTTTGATTGAATTGATGTTGTCGATATGATAATGATGACGATGCTGATGCTGATGCTGATGTTGATGATGATGATGATGCTGACAATGACATTAAATCTGATGTTGTTGATGATATTGGTTGAGTTATACATTCAAGTGATGGTACACAATTCAATGTATATAAACAACATATATTACCGGTTGTTAAAGAATGTTTAATATATGATGATTGTAATTTTATGTTAGATAATTGACATGAAAGTTTATTATGATCATTCCTTATTTGATTATGAATTGATTTTGAACATGAATTATAATCATAATGATAATGAATATGTGAACATTTATGTATATAATTATGCATATTATAAGGATGAAATAAACAACTCTCAGAATGATATTTCCGAGATAATAATATTTGTATATTATCATTAGATTGATTTGAATAGTCAATCATTTGTCTTGTACTTAATCTTTCTACTTTTAATGGATTATTCAATGAATCATGAGTAGATTGAGTAGATTGAGATTGACATGGACAATTTTGTTGATGATGATACTGCTTTTGCTTCTGATGATGATGACGATGATGATGATGATGATGACGAGGATTATAATGATGATGATGATAATGATTATGATTCTGATCATAATTTATAAAAGACATATGAATATGTTTCGATTCAATTCGTTGAGATTTCAATGATGAACGTGACCATATACTACGTAATCGTAAGATTAAATTTATACGAAATTTTTCAGTTTTACATGATTTTAACATTTTAGAATTTGACAAATTAATCATTGAGAATAATTTAGATTTTCCAGTTGAATTAATTGCATTATCTTGTATTGAATTATTCATTGATTTATTAATTGAATCATTGGTTTCATTTGTTATGTAATTAGTTTGTACAATATAATCACATGGATGTTTTTTATAATGATGATATTGTTTATCTACAGGAATCATTTCTATAAAATATGAGTAAATAAATAAATATATATATATATCAGAAGGAGGTTCGTGGAGAATGTAGTCATTTCAATTGTTGAGATCTTGAGTCATTTGATGCTAGACCATCATGGAAAACCTGAAAGCACTGGACAGGTGTTTCGTCCTAGTATGGGACTCCTCATCAGTGCTTATCCATGATTTCACCTCGCGAGATTAGAATTCAAGACTTATCAGTCTCGCGTGCGAACATTTAACCTATAGACCACAATTGGATGCCGGTTCAGTGGTTTATAGGTTAAGCGTTCGCGCGCGAGACCGATAGGTTCTGAATTCGAATCTCGCAACGTGAGATTAATGTTTATTAATTATATTTACTACAATTATTATGTAGAGCTATTGAAACGAATGATACACAAGATTGAAAGGAAAATCTATACAAAAAAGAGTTGACATTTAAATGACCACTTAAAAATGATCAATATCATGTTTTTCTAGTTTTTTATAAAAAAAAGCTATATTTTCCAACTTCTATCGATCAATTACGTCAATGTAGTTCAGTCATGGTGTTCACTCATTCAGACTAATGGTAACATTTCAATTAAATCAATGTAATCTAGTCATTACCAAAGGATTAGACAAACATGATATTCGTTGCTGTTCACTCATCAATTAATGTAAATATTCTAACTATATGGGAGGTCATTTGTATCAAGTATAGTCTGCTAAACAAGTTTCAGTCTATGAAACTAGGTGATTCGGTATGGAATCCGATGAAGAATATTAGTTCCTTCAATATACAAACTTTACAGATCACATTTATAATAACTATCAGTTATCATCATTTATCACAGACTGATTTCAGCAAGATAATCACTGACAACCACGGGAAGCTAAACACACATTTCATTCTGGTCTCAAAAACTCTCCTGAAGTGACTAAGGTCCGAATTCATGAGTGTCGATCTCACAATAACGACATTAGCTTTAGGCTATCGCATACTTCCTTCATGATGTATTTGAGATAAATTTCCTTCATAAAATAGTGTATTCTTAGTTTGTTTCCGTTTCCGGTTGTTCTTTTTCTATACCTCGTATAGCATTCGTATTTTCGTATTACGATAGATTTCCGATTACTGAATGATTAGTTTAGGTAATACTTTTAAAGTATTTTCTCGCACCTTTTTGTTTCGATTATCAATTTAAATGGTTTGTCAGAATTAATCTTCATAATTTCTCAGTCTTACAATCAACTAAATTCATTTGATTTATAGGAATTAGCAGCACTATATTACTGTTCCGTCCTTGATTTGTACACCCAATAATATGCAAGGGAAAACGTGTCTAGATGTGGATTAAGGCCTTGACACTAGATGCTAGCCGGCTTAGGCATAGGGTCAGAAACTTGGGAGTCCGAATCCAGAGCAACGACCTTGGTCAGAGAGGCGAAAACTATCCTATCACCTGGTTGCTTAACAAGCGAGAGGAAGATATAGAAGGAGAAGACGAGCCATCTACAACACCACTCGATTTATCCTGATCTCCGACTCAGATTTGTGTAAAAGATGATTGACATGACCATGATGCACGAATATTTAGAAAAATACAATTATGTCCAAACTGGGAATTAGTGTAGAAAAATAGAGTGCCCAGAGGACAACCGATTGAGGTCGGTCACACAAGACCTTTTTGTGAGTAATTTTAATGTTAGCTCCGTACTTCTTGAGATGTTACCGCCAGAGACGGTTATCTGTGGGATAACACGAGGCGTGTATTTTTAGGGTCGACCTCTTCTAACTCCACCCCTCCTTATGGGAAAGCAGCATTGCTGTTATGCTGGTTGTCTGAATGAAACACCTTACTGCCGTCACATCTCTGTACAGTCAGCAGTATGACTTTGTCTTCAGACCATGGGTTTGTTTCTCCTAGTCTTCCCGTTCTTCAACCGACCCATCTGGCATGGTAGGACTTTGAGGAACGATTGTTCCAGCCAGTATAATCCGATTGGTTCAACACGATAGGGAAGCCCGACCACCACGTTAAGGTAGCGACAACGGTCGTGCTGAAATAACGTCTTAAATAATAGCTTCCGTTGTTTGTCATGGCTTCTTTATTTATCTGTTCACGTCAACTACCAATTGTTAAACTGATTAGCATGTTTTAAACCGTTCGGGTTGTGTATGAATATTGAAATTCTATCTACATTTTAATAAAATTTATTCATTGTTTAGACTAAATAATGAAGTACTCTAGGTGTTCCAATTATCTAGGCAACTTGATTTTTAAAAATTAGATAATAAATGATTGATTAGAGGTAGAAATTAAAAATCATAGAAACAAATAATACGTTTGTCTTCCTGTTCATACTACTAATAAACCGTTAAATTACCTTTTATGATATATGTCGACAATTTATTGGTCACTGAATGGCGACCAGATTCATGGAGATCACGTCCTTCTTTAGTGCTGATGGAATTCTATCGATCAAGCCGGAATATAACCACTAGTCTAAGTGACTCTATGTTGAGATGTAAGGTGGTGAGTGTGGAAGTAATCGACAATAAATCCTGGACATGGGTTTCATGTTATTTGACACTCATAAGTTCTACAAATTGAGCTTAGTTCTACTTAGAAGTAGTATTAAGTCTTACTGTTGTGACTTTAGGCCCGGCTAGTTATCATGTGATTTATCCGCCAATCGAAATACAATTTATACAATCTTAGCATTGTGCCAAACCAATGACGTTCGACAGGTATGAGCAGCCTAGCGTCCCTATTAATTCTTTGTCCGCCTAGCCCGTCCACTTGAGTCCAGAACGCCGATAAAAGCTTCCATCATGCGAATCATTTATTTCAAAACATACTTGGTTTATATACCAGCCAAACAGAGCGCACTACACCATAAAATAGGAAGTAATATTTATGCAAGATCAAGCCAAAATGTGGTTGTAAACGTGTGAAACTGTAACTAATAGACTGAACATAAATTAAGAACAGTAAATCGTATAATAATAGTCTATATATCAAAATAATTTTATTTATTTATTTGAACACATGAATATTGGTACAAGAGAGCGCCAATATATATGCGCCGCACAGAATAAATAAAACTTATAATAAGATGAATATAGATATACACGATCTATTTACTGAATAATTATACAATAAGAATATATAGATAATATTAGTCAACTAATAGTTCTCAGAAGTTACTCGTAATTCAATCTTCGCTAGGATATAACACTTATACTTTTAACCCTTTAAATACTTACATTTTAGCTCCTTCGTAGACACACATATTATTTTGAATTTTAAGCGTCAAATGGAAACATAAAAGGAACTTTACTTCAAAGGCTAGGTTACATACATAAAACAAGTACTTATCCTGGAATCCGGAGGTTTTTTTTGTGAAGAATGACCGATTATTTCAAGTCAGTAAACGTAGAATGTTAATCTAACTTTCGATCTTAGTATTTTGAATATTTTCACTGTCAAAATTCACATATTCCATACTGTATTATAAACTAAATCTATTACTTAGAAGTTGTCTACGTTACCTATCAAATAGTGTTTAAGTAATTTTAACAAATTTTAGAACTATGATTGTTACGTGGCTACAAGTAGTTGGCAGAAAACTTTAAACCTACGCTTTGTGCTAGTTGGCACTCGTTAGTAACTTTCACTTACAATCCTGAAAGAATTTGTGGTGCTGATGAGATTTGAGCCTGTGTCTTCCAGCTTCCACAATGTGAGATGTTATCTCCGAGCTGTTTCGGATAAAAGTGACTTCCTGCAGGAATGAGATATTCAAGTTAACTGATCAATGTGTAGTAACTAGGATCGTGCATATTTGGTTTTTTAGTAGTGTTTGAATCCTATAGATCAAGTTATAGTGTATTCATTCGTTTAAGTGACTAAACATTTTGTACACTATGTTGAGATACTGGCTTCACTTATCACTTATTTGCTGTACCATTGTGTCTTTATTCAATTGTATGAAAACTAAATATATGACGCCAATATATATCCTACTTATAGACTGACAGAGTTTTATCTTAATCAATCACTATGGTTGATCTAAATTTAACTAAATTAGGTCAATTGATTAGGTTTGTTAGGGAAAGTAGTATATCACTGGACTAGAAATCTTGTGATTCGCACCATAGACATTTATCTGGTATATATTGTAATAATTTTTATCGATTTAAAAAAATTTAATCATCCTTTAGTAAAATTAGACCGTAAAATATGACAGTTTCTAATTTGTATTGTAATCTTTTTTATTTACTTCCAAGTAGCTCCTCGCTGATTCAGTAATTTTCTCAATATAATGATTCATTAAAGCATATTTATTAAATATCAACCGATTGAGTGATGATATCTTCTCCCCCAAATGCCCTGGTACGGTCGACGGTAGGAAGTCAGCTCACCCTCTCGAAATGATCTCACATGGCCACGTGCAAACAGCCACTGCAAGAGAATTCCAACTCATTACCTTCACGCGGCGTCACCGTTGTTTACGAAATTCAGAGGACGAAATGCGAATGTCCGGCGCTATAACCTAATTGGTGAACACGGAGAGTCCACCTAGGAGAGCTGGAAAACCTTAATTCCAAACCACTGGTGCACATGGGCTCCAGTATCCTGAGGGAACAAATGGCATATGAACCAATTGTTGGTCACCGGCTACAATGAGACTGCATCTCCTTACGATGCTCTACTGACTCGTGGATCAGACCTTTAGGTCGAAGGTTCGGGGATTGGCCTCCTAAGAAAACCATCTGCTTCGGTTTGGGCACCCGGGCAGTATCACAGCCGTCACACAAACCGAGTGATTTATGTAGCGCATATTTATTTGGTGCCTCCTTGTAACAATATTCATGTGTTTCGATAAATAAATAGTTCTTCATTCTAGTGAATATTACCAAGTGGTCTCTTGAGAATTTCAAGTTTTTTTTCTACTGTTTAACTTTTTTAAACATAGAAATTATGTTTACTCCTACTATTATTCATTTACATTAAAGGCATAATGCATGTATACGATACTAGTGACTAATCATGAGCTGTATTCGTGATGCTTCTTATGTATGCTGACACAACTGTGTAAGTAATCATGAGATTAGCTATTGAATAATTAATTTATATGTGACTATCGGTTATGACACTGATATTTTCTATGTCTAGCCAACAGCTATCACAACGTGCTATGCTATTTAACAGTGGGGGAAAAATACGTTAGCGCCAACCTGATTAAGCCATAACACCTATAAAGTTAATAATTAATATTTTGTAAATAAACGTTTGTTGGTGTTTATTAACTAGTCATAATCTACAGTTGAAGAACTTGCTCGACTCTAGCTACTACCTTGACGTAATGGTCTGAGGGCGAAGTTGTACTGATGAGTGTAGAGGAGTGTGACGACAATAAGGTGCTTCCCTCGAGCAACCATCATCTGCAGCGATGCTGTCTTCTCATAAGGAAATAAGGGGTTAGAAAAGATCGACCCTAAAAATGCCACACTTCACCTTACCTCACCGATCTCCGTCTTCGGCGGTAAGGCCTTTTGAAGAACAAAGCTAACACGTTAAAATCTCCCCACAAAAAGACTGTGCGCGACTAGCTCCAAGCAGTTGTCCCTTGGGCTCTGCGGTCACGCTTTCAGGTCGTTAAGATCAACACTAATCCAACTTCCTTTTCAGGTTCCTCAAGAAATACCCTCCCACAGTGTAGGCAGCCAAGAAGTGACATCAGTCCTCATACCCCGTTGAAGAACTTGAAACCTAGATCGCAGATATTTTGGTGATTAAATTAAGTCTCTACATTTTCAAGCTATCGAGATTAGCGGTCACATTGGAACTTGAACAAATCCTTAATTGAACATATATATGACATGAATTACAATTTAATGATCAATCAAATTTCATCTTTGTATTCATAAATTTTCATAATTAATCTTAATAGATAATTTGATTCGACAATTCACTACGTGTTTTATTCTTTTATAATGAAGATTTATAAAAGTATAGAAAGATTTAATATACAGGTCAGATGATAAAATTTCATTTAACTTTGAACGTTGGAAACAAAACGAGAAAAAAAAGAATCAATATTGATTTTTTTTCTTATTTACTGACCTTGACCATAGTACACATGACTATGTGGTAAGAAAGTCATTTAGTCTTGGAAAGAAATCAGAAACTAGGCGATTATTATTTTTTTTGAAAGAAAAATCTTTTTGTTAATCAATTAATCAGTCAATCCTCTACAATATAGGACCAGTCACATATATGCATCGGTCCAAGTTGTCATACCTCATTAGCACAGTAAAATGAACACCGGATTCATAGAAGTAGTTAATTCAATGTTGGTATTATATAAAAGATAGAATTAGTTCGTAGAAAGAAAGATGTGAAGCGATTTTATTCTCATAGTTTAAGGAAAGACAAAGAGTGTATACACCTACGCCATCGTGATCGATTCTAACAGCACTCAAAACCACTGTATTGTTAAACAATAATGTGTAACAATTTCAAATTATTGTTCAAAGATATTAAATTTCATCAGAAGGGAGTCTTGTGGAGATTTTAGTAATTTAATAACTAAATTCATGAGTTAATTAAAGTTAGATCACCATGAAAAACCTGGAAGCATTAGATCTTGACCAATGGAGTTCAACCAGGTCTATTGTGAGATAGTAACTCACTGATGATAATGGTAGATGGCGGTGCGATTTCGTGAATCGATTGAAGTTAGACATTAACAACATTGAATTTCAGCTCACTGGTCTAGAGGTTAAGCGTTCAAGTACGAGACCGACAGATCCTGGGTTCAAATCCCGTGAGGCAGGATCGTGGATACGCACTATTGAGGAGTTCCATACTAGGACGAAACGACTGTCCAGGTTTTCCATAGTGGTCTAGATTTAATTGAATCATGAATTCAAATATCAAAATTTTTTATTCGTTTTTAAAAAAATGATTAAATGAATATTAAATTGAAATTAAAATTTAAAAGAATTTAGTTTTTATGATAAATTTTGGATGGTTTGGCGAGATACTAATTATGGACGAGCCAATCAGAGGCGTTTTAGAGATCTCAAGGTTACGGCGCCAACTTCAGTGCCTAATTCTAACGTACGATGGGTTCACAAGGAATTTTGTACAAAATGTGATAAATGAGTGGCTATAACAAATAAAACGGCGAGACTATAGTTTGTGGACGAATCAATCGGGTATAAGAAAATAGATCTTGGATTTTGTCGCGAAAGCCTTTCATCCATTTGGCCAAATAAATTTCTAGCATTATAGCTGATGTCAGTTCGTGATGAAAACCCCATATATAATTCCTAACTAAGGTAAATTATGACAATTATTGCGAACTGAATAATAAAAGTACCATTAACACTGGTTGCAGCCAGGTACTACAATATATTCGGATGTTTGGATAGTGTAGGCTTGGTTATGTGCATCGTGTCGTTATCCACAAGTAGCATTTCATGTACTCAACAACCGGAGTGCACATAAACAATATTGAAGCTATGTGGTCGAGGCTGAAAGAGTTTTTGAAACTTTATCATGACTCCAGAAGCCGACTATTCTGTAGCCGTATGGATGATTTCCTCTACTGCATGCATTACGATTTTAGAACCTCTGAACCTCTTTCTAAACTTGACAAGTTTTAGAACCATGTATAAGAAGTTTATCCACTTTATTTCCTTGGTTTTGTATAACATCTTTTTACTCTATACTGACTGTTTGCTGATTGGCTAATATTTCTCAAGGTCGCTTTAGATTTGTTCAAAGGTCGTTTATAAATTAGAGTCTCGCCAAGTAATTTGTCACATAGATAAATTGACAGATAAGAATGAAACAAAGATAACATAATGAACGATGTAAAATTATACAATTCCAGATAATAAATTAAGATTACCATATTAGGTCTAGTGTAAGTATAAATTATAAGTGATGATAAATTGTGACTAATAGTGGAATCCAGGATATGTGATTCGTCTTATTTAGGGCTCGTCAAATAAACAATACAAAATGAATTTAATCTTCACCCCATTACATAAGCAAGAGACTATCAGGATTCGGTAGCGAACGGTATTGGGTTCGAGTTACGGAGTGAATTTCAACTCAGGGATTCATGTATATTCAGATGACATGTCTCAAATAGGATGAAACACATGTACTGGATTCCACTGTTAGCCATCATCCATCTTTGCTTATAATGCTTATGAATTAAGGTAATATCGAGGCAATCCGCACAGTGTGTAGATATGCTAATAAGAGAGTGATCATTTACAGTCCTAAACATCAATGGAAAGATTCAAATGAACAATATAAAATAAATTTAAGTACAGATTGTTTTTGAAAAACATAAACGTTAATACAAGTAAACGTGTGATCAGATTGTGTTTGAAATTTATTATGCCACTATGTATCACGTAGTACTGGTAATCTTCATTTCCTGTTAATTAAATTAATTAAATTAAAATTGTCTGAAAACTTTTCTAATGTGAAACCATAATCTGTAGAGTGAACTAGGATAATGATAGAGTAAAGTACATTAACACCATTGAATGCCTGCCCAGTGGTCTAGTTGGTTAAGCGCTTGGCGCGAGACTGATAGTTCCTGGGTTCAGATCTCGCGGGGGGCGGTACCGCGGATGCGCACTGCTGTGGAGTCCCGCGGTAGGACGAAACGGCCGTCCAGTGCTTCTAGGTTTTCCATGATGGTCTAACCTCAATTGACTTATGATCTCGACTATTGAAATATGGTAATAAGCTAACCAAAGTTTGGTAATATACCCTTCGAAAATTGACTTCAATTTACTTTCACATTTTATCTAAACAAAGATCAGACTGAAGGACTTTCATTATTATTACCAATTGATAAACTCATCAAAATGACATAATTCAACCATCTGTTGAACTATAACAGTAAATCAAATGAGAGTAAGAGACCCTGATGACCTTTTTAATCCATCCATATTGGCGACCAGCTCTGATTTGTATATACACTAGTGAATCCACATAAAGATATCATTGAAAGAAAAAGCTCTGTTCTAATATCAGGTTACAAAATAGATACTATTGAATTAGTATAAATGTTTTTAAATAATATTATTGATGTATTTTGTGAACTGAATATGAGATAACTACCTGTTTAAATCATGTGAACTTTCTATTATAATAAATTACTATGTTTCTGCAACTATTTTAATCATTAGGTAACAATTCAGTTAGTATTCTATACTCACACTGTATGCTAAATTATTCCCTATTTACAGAGGTGAGTGGCAATAGCCAAATTAGAAATTGAGATAAAGGCTGGTAGATAATTAAGAGATGACATCATTCCATAAAGTCAACTACACCATAACATATAGTTTTATAAGTGGCAGAAACGGGGAAAATTCTAAATTTCAGTACTTATACTTAAGTGAATTAAGTTTTATGGTTGTTTTGCTAGTGTATGATGTCACAAGTGTTTTTCTGATTGTATTTCTTACCATAGTAGGTTTAATCACAAGTTCTTTTTGTTTACTTGTAATATTTTCAACCAAGTGAAAATAACAATCATTTAATAGCAATAGGATATCAGTTGCTGCCTAAATCACTCAGTGGTGATGTTTCATACAATGAAGCTGAGTAGTGAAGTGAGTCAGAACCATAGAGGAAACAATAATACCCTCAAGATTACAAATAACTCTTAATGATGAGTAACAACTACCCTTTCTCTTCCTCCCGGTGATCGACCGGATCATGAAGACATCAACATCTGAAGGGAAACACGGGATATAGTGGACATCTAGGATGCAGCTGGACGATCTAGACTTCCTAGATGATCTGGCCCTTTTATTCCGATCGCAACAACAAATGCAGGAGAAGATGACCAGTGTAGCAGCAGCCTCAGCAGCAGTAGGTCTCAATATAAACAAAGGGAAAAGTAAGATTCTCCGATACAACACAGCATGCACCGATCCAGTCACAATTGACGGAGAAGATTTGGAAGATGTAAAAACCTTTACATATTTGGGCAGCATCATTGATGATCATGGTAGGTCTGATGCAGATGTGAAATCGCGTATCGGTAAAGCAAGAGCAGCATATTTACAACTGAGGAACGTCTGGAACTCAAAGCAACTGTCAACCAACATCAAGGTCAGGATTTTCAATACTAATGTCAAGACAGTTCTACTGTATGGGACAGAAACCTGGAGAACTACGAAAGACATCATCCAGAACCTTTGATATCGTGCGTGAACGATTAATCTTTAGACCGCTGAGTCTTCATCCAGCGGTATTACTGTCTAACTTCAACCAATCCACGACATTGCATGACTGTCTTTGGTGGGTAACTGCTTCCCACCTAACACAGATTAGCTCCACTGATCACAGCTTCTCATACGATTTTTCTTAATTCAAAGGATAAAATTATCAACTCTGAACTCCATCTGTTAATATGTCAGCTAAATGTTCATTACTTAGTTTTATAAACCACAATAGATGGGTTTGTGTTCAAACCTTGATATCAATGATTAGAATTCAAATACTTTTTAATCACTAAACTATTATTTCATTAAATTTTATGCAACCCAATCGATACAAGAATCAAACAATTCATTAATTCTTACAATGAAATGACGTTCAACCTTTGAAGCCTAAGGTAAATACCACTAAACCAGCGTACATAAACTGCCGCACAAAGCCAGATGAATGCTTAACTCTATATTTTTGGGTCATGATAATGATCCTTCCATAACGTTGTTACAACTTTTACTTCCTATAAATAGTCAAATTAAATCATCTTCTCAGCATCAGTCGAATAACATAGCCATTCAAAACGACATCAATCCAATGACCTCACTAAATCATTCAATCAGTAGTAGCAACGGATGGTATGTACAATGAAATGACAACTAAATTAAATTCATTGAAACTTTCTACTGAATAATAATTCATCGTTCTTTTTAAAAAAACAAACAAATAAACATCTATTTTACTAGACAACTTACCGGTATACCATCCATGATGTCGATCCACTAGACAATTGATAGTTTTATAGGAATAATTTCTATGTATCCTCTGATCATCATCATCATCATTGAATAAATTTTCATTAGAATTATTTACTGGTTTATCTTTCTTGATCATTACTGTTAAGATAATTTACTACTATTACTACAATAATAATAATAATAATAAAGAGATGAATTGAGTAATTTCCGAAATATAAATGATTTTATGTGAATATCCTTTCACTACATTTTGTTGTTGTTGTTGATTATTAATGAAGTGTGTAAAGGTCACACTATATTATTACTGCAAATGAATTTAGGTTAATACTTTCAATTGACCAATCAAAATTAAGGATCTATTTCATTGATTGACAAATAGTAATAGTATGTAGAGAGAGAGAGAGAGTGACAGAGAAAAAAAAAGAAATAACTGACAAAGATTTTCTATGAAGTCAATTGGTGATTAATCTTATTTACATTCAGAAGGGGTTTTTGTGGATATTATAGTAATTTCTTTTAATAATTGAGACCATGAGTTAATTGAAACTAGACCATAATAGGAAACCTGGAAGCATTAGATGATCGTTTCATCCTATTGTGGAACTCATCAGCAGTGTGCAACCGTGATCCGGCCTTGTGAGATTCGATTCCAGGACTTATCAATCTTGCGTTTACATTCTTTAGATGTGAAATTTTTCCATCAAAATTGTTATATCTCAAAGGACCGCCGATTATAGGATAGCGACTTATTGATCGGATCAAGGGATTCAGAATCTCGATAGGCTATTCTAGTCCGTTGTCCCCAACTCAGCTAACTCAATCAAGAAGTTTTGGTAAGGCGTAGAAAGTGTATTCTACAGGCAAATAGCAGATACCAAGTCAGGTCAGGTCAATCAAGCACACAAGTCAAACGTATTTATACAAATATTTTGCATTCGATATTGTCATAGTAAAATGTTTTTAAACATTAATCAATAAGTACATCAATCGACATCCATTCAAATATTTAATCGATAAGTTCGTCAATTGCCTGCTATTTAATCATTTAATCGATAAGTTCATCAATTGACTGCCATTCAAATATTTAAACATTTAATCGATAAGTTAATCGATATGATAAAATTACAAATATGAGTTTTGGGGATCTATCGTCCCCAACAAAAATGTAATTACTATAAAATAAGTGTTATTTTTTCTTAAAAAAAAATGAGTATCGAGTAAGAGATGGATAATGGTTAATGGTGAAATTTAGGACATGTGTTTAGTTCTATTAAGGACTCGTCAGTTGGATGTACCTGTATCTCAGAGCTGATGTTCACTCTGGAACTTGAACTCAGTACCATTCGTTTCAAGTGTTATTGCGTTATCAATTTCAGTCTTAAGAATTAATGAGAAGATTCAAGTAAACAATACCAAGTGAATTGAAACTTCACCCCATTTCAAAAGCAAGGGACTATAAGAATTCAGTAGCGAACGGTAATGGGTTCGAGTCACGGAGTGAATATCAACTCAGGGATTCATGTATATTCAGCTGACGAGTCTCAAATAGGATGAAACACATGTACCGGATTATGGATGTGCACTAATGAGGAATCCCATACTAGGATAAAACGGCCGTCCAGTACTTCCAGGTATTCTATGGTGGTCTAGCTTCAATTGACTCATGATTTCAACTATTTGTGATATTGTCGGTGTGGATAATGTCAAACATATAATCAAATCTATAATTGACTAATATTCATTAAAATTGTAATTGTTGTCTTTTATCATAGAAATTTTTACTTTCATAATCAATCAATGTAACCAATTCATTTGACACTATCATTAGATGAATTAACTTATTTATAATACTAAATGCATAATGATCTAAGCATTAATAGATCAATTTTGATGTGAATATTTTTGAGATAGGATATGTTGTGCACTGTTTTGTTCTATTCCACATTATAGACGTAAACCATAGCCTTTTGAGAATGGGAACATCCAAAAATATTTCGCCACAAGTGTTTTCGGAGCAAAGTCAGTGTGTTGTAGACTGACCAAGTAAGTGATGTGAAGTTTAAACATAGGGTACTAGATGAAGATTGTAAATCAGTTGATGAAGTATTGAATATTCACCAACTGAGGTGATTGGTACATAAATTCAATATACACAGCAACCATCTACTTTAACACTCAATGTTTATTAATATAGTGAACACGAATTTGCTCCCTGTTTTCCATTGGATTTATTTTAAAATTATCTTATTTCTTTTATTCCATAAATTCATGACTTACTACCAAATCTGTTTAAAAAGATTACGAGATCACTTAAATAAGAAACGGAACGAAGGATCAGCAACACAAAGACAAGACAAGCCAAACTATTCCACTGAGCTTCAGCCCTGCTAACTAGAGGGAAAAGATCAGGTTCAGCAGAGTAAAAGGTATATTCCACAAGCAGTCAGAAGCACGAGAGAAACAAGCATACAACGCAAGCATATATATACAGCATAAAAAGATCTTTTGGAAACGACAAAAAATAGCGTACTTAAAGAGGTACTGAACCAATGACATTTAGGGTCATTCCAAGTGGGAAATATAATATGAAGGTAAAAATGATCGCTTTTGATGCGAAGACGAGAAATTCAAATTTCCAAAATAAGACGTTTACCAAGTGATTTCTGGAAATTCACCATCCTCAACAGAATCATAATGACACTAACTAATCTTTCTCATAATCACTGTTGTTACTACTTTCACCGTCAAGTATTCTTAACCATTAATATAAACTTAATACACAGATCTTAAATACCTATAATTAATGAACTATTCATGTTTACCCCAATGTCTCGAAAGTTAATTATAATTCAAAAAGTATGGTAGTTGGTCGTTTTTGTTACACAAGAGATAAGTCAACTGACGGATATTTATTGAAAAAAAAACCCATCAAACTATGCTGTTTAATGGTTCTAGTTTCTAGTGAGTCAGGATGGATCTCCTCAGGGGTTGAAGGCAAGCCCCACCAAAATGTAATCATCACAAAATCCGAAGTTTCTTATGGTTTATTTCGAACCTACGGACATTGAATATAATATTTCCGAATGTTGAATCACTTGTAAACTAGATGAATTGAAATTAGTCATTAATTAACAACCATTGAGCGACATGAGGGTTGTACAGATTGGTTTTTACTTCAATCACCGACCTGTCTAAGTCAGACAACCACTTAAAAGCTACAAGGATTTGACAGACTTTTCCTTCTACTATGGAACTCCTTGGCGCGAAACCGAAGGTCTTGCGCTCATTTCTCAGCGGCAAGGTCGTGGATGTGCACTTTTGAGAAGTTTCATATTTCAACGAAACAGCTCTCCAGTGCTCCCAGGTTTCAATGGTGGTTTACCTTAGATCGGTTCATAAAATCAATAAAAATAACCAAACAGTTAGAGGTAAATTACTGTATAATAAGTTTATTTATTTGCAAAGTTGTCTGCATACTACTTATTTCAAAAACGTTTTAGTTCCATACAGAACAAAATGTTTTAAATAAATATTTGTTGACTCCTTCAGTATACCTTCCCTAAATCGTTAATCAGACTACTATCAATAGAGAACTGAATTGATCTTAGCAGTGACTCAATGCATCTATCAATATTGCAATTCCAAACGACACTATTAACAAAATCATTGGTCTCACTATTTTAATGTAACTTATTTCTCAAGCGAATTTTATATACTTGACAGTGAAGAATATTATCCATGTGAAATATACGGTGATACTACAGGATTGTCTCAACCATTATTACGATGTTCGACATTATGATCTGGAAGTTGAAAGTAAGAATCCACTGAACCACTACTCCATTTGTTAATCAATAGTGAAATTCCAATAATGTTTATTGATGACCTTGTTAAAAATGTATTTTTTTATGTCATTTTTTGTACGATTATATATGCTGACATTGACCTTGTAACTATAGAAGTACGTTTTTAGTCATTTATTAAATAAATGGATAGTAGTTCAATTTGTTTGGATTTTATTTTGACAGTTTTTCCAGCACATCTATTGTCATATGTGATTGAAGATCTGTTAATGTTAATCTTGTTCAAAATGCACATTCGCCAACAGAGATTGTGCAGAGGTATTGAATAAATTCTCATTAGAGGAGTCCTAAACTAAAACAAAACAGACGTCTGATGCTACTAGGTTTTTAATGGCTGTATAACTTAAGTCGGTTCTTGTTCTCAATAAAAGAGTGATTAATTGTAGCCCCCAATATAAACAATATTGGATTGCAAAACATTATTACCATCTTTACACTCATTGAACAAGCTAATAGATGGACTTAGTGTTGTGTATGCTACTTATGTTGACAGATATTAGTAGGAAGTTACGCCAATTAGAAGTGGAATGACTATCAGCAGAGGATTGTATTGAAGAGAAGAGGAAGGGAAGCAGAGAGCAATTGTAATAAATACATAATTGAAAGAATCATGAAGTATATAAAGGATAATTGAAGTTTTGCAAACTATCTATTTAATGTGTGGTTTCCATAATTTTGCATTTAACAATAAATTGATTAACCTCACTAAGTTTTCGTTCACTACAATAGTAGCTTAGCAGATAATGCTTTGGGTTTTTGAAACGATTGGCAGCGGACTCAAGTTTTAGTCTGGATATCAAGTTCGCCCAGGTGATGAGTTTGAAATAGGACGAAAAGTGCGTCCTGGATCCCACCTGTTAGCTATATGAAAAGTACAATTAACCATTGGTAATTATATTTTTATCCTAACCGTAATCTTTCATTTGGTTAGTAAACCGTTGCGATATCTCCCAACATTTATAAATGACACTTGATTAACTGTAAAGATGTTTTGTACACAAATGTTTTGATTCTATACCTGTTTAGACTTATTTATACAGTGATGTTTTACATTTTATATTGATGATAATCCATGACTCTTTAAGTGTGAACAATAAAATATATTTGATTCGCTTTTCTAGTGTTGGTTGGTTGTTAGTGACAAGATGAATTCTGAGTGGACAATCGAGATATGAGGACAACTATCTTAATTTCAATGTTCATTAAAAGTGCAATTTCTAACATTTTCGTTCAGCTACTGGGTGCTGTATACTTGTATTGTTTTCAATAGAGATTTTATTTTAATCAATTAAAGCAAACTACATATATCCTCTATGACCACGACAATGTGGCATATCCCGACTTGCTGGATGAAAACCAATCGATAAACGAATTGAGAATTAGAGCTTTAATTGAAATCCTCAGTGAAAATTATTCTCTTGTATGTAGCATCCATTCACTAAATGGCTGGCAAATTCTAAATATTGTACATACACATAGAGAAGCAGATATGTTGAGATAAAATGGTTACGTATGCTAACCCAAATTGAGCGTCAGTTTATACAATAGCTGTGTTAATGATACCATTATCATTAATGTCAGTAGAAATTCATGAAACCGGCATGGACCCCAAGGAAACAAATGGCGTATGAACCTATTCTTGGTTATCGGCTACCACAAAATCGCATCTCCTAGATTTTACCCCACTGTCTTGTGCATTTGAGCTCCAAGTAAAAGGAACGGGATCGGCTCTTTAGTAAAACCACCTACATCCGTTTAAGCAGATGAGCAATATTCCAGACCATATACAAATTCAATTATTTGTGTGTTCCATGTATATTTTGGTGCCACTATGTACAAATATTCATGTGCTTAAATAAATAAATAAACGAATGCAAATTATATCTTTTGTAACAAATTCATAAAACTAGAAGTTTGTTTACAATGTTCAACTAGTAGTTCAAAAAAGTACACTGATACAATTAAAACAATAAAAATACTATATATGCATATCAATGAGCTTATTACAGACTGTACATAGTACAATAAAAATGGGCATTTTGTTGATCGAATACTTGTTTTCTTTTGTATTGAAAGAAGAAAGGAATGTAATACAATAGTTCATGTGAATACAAAGACTATGTAGGATATTGTAAGCAGTGAGTGAAAAAAGACAGGAGACTATGAATCAAGAATCACCAATAATCGAAGAAGGGAAAGAAGAAGATTCTCTTGAAATAGATAATTAATGAATTGGTATAAAAACGAACTGAATAGTTGGAGAAAAAAATTTATCATCAATAGTACTTAAGAAAAGTGACATACACACAGCCAAATAAAAGCATGGTTTAATTTACATATGGTTAGTTGATGAAATATAATTGGACGACTGTCATCAGAAGTAAAAAAAACACATCTGGTCATAAGAACAAATACCTACAATTCCGTTTTCACTGTATTATCATCTGGAAATGAAATAGTAATTGAAAAAAAGGAATATATTTCATTTTAAACTATATTGTTACATATCGCATAATAAATTTATTTTATGTGCATATTCTCAGGGTTTTTTATTGGAGGTGTTCCGATCACATTGGAACATATGTTAAACATAGTTTAAGTTCGCTTGCTACCATAGACATCAACCGTTTAAGGATATTACGCTTAACTACTTATAAAAATAAAAGTAGCATGTTTACTTCCGAAGGAAAAATGGAGCTGACAATTAAACGGAAATTTGCTAGTTACAGTTCATTATGAACGAAAAATCGAAGAGATTTGTGATAAATTTTTCGATGACTTTTAAATTGAGACTGGAATATTGTTAACCATTCTATTAAAAGATTTACGTAATTCCTAAATCCAAAGTGATTTCATGATACAGCAATGAGAAGATAGAGTGGATCTAAGAAATATAATTCATTTGCACTGTTACTTTCGAGCAATTTAATCCCATATATAAATGTCTGTGGTGATGTAGGATACATAAAAGTTCAGTTTTACTTTTTCACATACAGTTTTGCACTTCTATAGTGCTTCCTATCCGTCTTGGAATTTAGATGATTATTTGAACTGGTTAACTTCAAGTGCGTAAATTTGCATCTGGAAAAATGTAATGCTGAACTTTTACGAACTGTGAACCATCATCACACACATGTATTTACATACATGTGACCAAATCGTTGGAAATTTTTAGCGCAAATACATCAATTATGTGTTCTCATAGTTCTATAAAGATTACACCATAATTTGAAAGACGATTTTTATAAAGTTAAATTCGGTATGACTTCTGTTGAAGCGACATTATTCATCAACAAGTACTTGGAAAACGACTGTTGCTATCTAGTCGCATTGAACTACTTATTTCGGAAATCTAGTGCTGGGGAACTCTCTTAACATATCACCATGTATATGTACAGTATAATCGTATTCTATTTAAATCAATAATGACAAACATGAATTGACTTATTGCTAAAGCAGTATACATACCAATTTTCGAGCCTTCTACTGGACTTTCTTTAAAATATGGAAGTTCAGAAGTGGTTGGAACTGTGGAAAATTCAGAAGTTTTACCAGTACTACTGCTGCTGCTTTCAGTAGAGAGATAGACACGTTTCCATAGTTTTTTAATTTCACGATCATAATCAACCCATTCCGGAGCGATACGCATTGCTGCTGTCAATTTCGGTTCTTTTGTACGTGGATTATTACACAGATCGATAGTTTTCGCTTTAGCTAAACCTTCATCAGAACACCATGTTTCACACCATAACCATTCTTGAGGTAATGATTTAATTGGAACCTTAACAAATCAAATCAAATAAACTAATTGAATCCCAAATAAATATTAAGAAAGTACGAAAAATTTGATACCAGTCAAAGTAAATAAATATTTTTCGTCATTTCATAATGTAAACGGTTAGTATAATGGACTGTTTAATCAAAGAATATTGTAAATTATGTTCATATATATATATATATATATATATATATATATATATATATATATATATATATATATATATATATATATATATATATATATATATATATATATATAATTTTGTGTTATAGAGAATAATTTTATTATTTTCTGAAAGAAATTTTCGATTTCAAGTGCAGTTGAATAGTGGCTAGCAGTGGAAACTAGAAAGTACAATTTGTCCTACTTGCAACTCGCCAGATTGATGTGCTTACATCCCAGTATGGATGTTTATACTGGGACTTAAGCCCAGTACCAGTACCCTTCGTTTCAAACACCCAACGGATTATGCACTGAGATACTGAGTCCAAGTGATTACCTGTTCGTGCAACGAGGTGAATTTTAATTTATTTGTGTTAGTTGAATTTTTCTGTCAATATTGTCGATAACAATTGATTCATTTTTTTAGACACATGGATATTCTGTGCATATTGTCGCAATATTATGATTTGATGGAAATCTCGAGGTAATCTGAACATGTATTAAGAGACTGATAAATTTCGGTCAAAGTTTCCAATTTTTAAGATGAACCGCAAACGATGTTAGTAAGTGATGGTATTAAATGTGACTGAGTGACGACTGCTCACGAGACCGTATAATTGATGCAAGCCTACAGACTGCTTTTAGATCAAAACACGACTATCGGTTAGAAGATACGGTTATAAAGTATATGGAAATGAATGTTGGCAAATTCATTCATGTTTCACTTCTTTAGAGCTGGAGCACGAAATGCTTTACGAATATGATGCTGAAAATTGAGAGATTCGATGGAATAACCAAGAGTTTAAAGAAGCAAAACAAAGAGCAAACGACTAAATTAAAGCTGCTACTAAGTCACTACAGTTAAACTGACCTGATGAATCATATTATTAGGTAAATCTTGATCTAGATTAGACAAACTATTTGGATCCTGACTTAGACCATGATATTGACCACGAAGTCGATCACCAGCAGCTAATCGACGAAATCTCGTCAAATCGACAACATATAATGCTGAAATATGATATGGTCGACCAGCTAAATGATTAGCCCAATAGCCTTGTTTCCAAAATCGGAAACCATCCATTTCTTTACGAGAATCACAAAATGGTGTGTAACCGTATGGAGCACCATCTAAATCCAGATCGGCTAATTCTTTTAGATCCGCTCGGACAATCTAACATATTGATAAATCGAATCAAGAAAGAATATACTCAATTCATATTATTGATTTAATAAATAAGTACAGAGGCTTGTTAATCTTGATCATTAATTTACTTTACATTGCATAAGGTTTGTGCCTGTGAAATGTTGCAACACAATAAATAGCTTTTTCTTAAACTCATAAATATTTTATGTAGCTAAATTTATGTTTTCTGGAATTATAGCTAGAATGCCCAATCACCCCTAATATCACTTATACTGATACTAACTCTATTACTCTAAGATTTGCCCTAACAATTCCATTTCACTGTGCTAATAAGGTATGGTAACTTGAATCGATGTGCACATTTATCAGGTTCTATTTTGTGTTTCGTTAACTGAAAACTATACCTTTGAATCATTTAACCAAAACGGGACAGTAATAAGAAAGAAAACAAACAAATAAGAAAATATTACTTGATCAGCATCAACAAATATAATTTTGGTCACATTCAATGGGAATAGAACATCAAGGAATAGAATTTTATAACCCCATATAATACGTTGTTTCTCAGTTTGAGCATGTAACCAACGTGGCCATTTATATTGAACAAATTCATATTCAAAACCATATTCTGCTGCCATATATGGTATAAAATCTTTAAATGTTGGTGAAAGATAATTTTTAAGAAACCAAAATTTCACAGGAGAATTTGTATGTCGTATTACAGTTAACATCATAATTCTTTTATTTTGGGAAAAGAAATAACACAAAATATACAAATACATACGTTAATGTAAAGAATTAAGGGTATGTTAATACATATATACACTCCAAAAATAAAGTCACTGAGAAAAGAGATTTGGTTTTGTTGAACTTTCCTGACTTACGGTTATGTCTGAGTAGAGTGTTTTTTAGTTTGCAGTTCTATTACATTATAACTCCGCCTGTAGCTCTTATAGGGTTACTGCCGGTCCCAAGCCCGGGTAAAGGAGGAGGGTTGGGCATGGGGTTAGCGTCCCCATCCCGTAGAAAACTAACTCGCTAAAAAAACGCTAACCAGAAAAAATAATCCAAACCATTTAAACTCTGCCCTGGGAGTTAGAAGGTCTTCATTTAGAAGAATTATGACGCTTCATGGTGAAAGCCGAGTTCCTTCGGAAGCCAAGAGGCCGATGCCCCTTCTAACAACCAGAGCAAAAATTTTTATAGGTACATGGAACGTTCGAACAATGTGGGAAACCGGGAAGACCAGTCAAATAGCAATGGAAATGAGGAGATACAACTTAGCCGTACTGGGAATCAGCGAAACCCACTGGACCCAAGCTGGACGGAAAAGGCTAGCTACGGGAGAGATGCTGCTATACTCCGGTCACGAAGAGGACAATGCTCCACACACTCAGGGAGTCGCTCTTATGCTGTCCAAATTAGCACGAAATGCACTTGTAGGATGGGAATCCCACGGATCCAGAATCATCAAAGCATCATTCAAAACAAAGAAGGAGGGGATCTTAATGAATATTATCCAATGTTATGCACCCACAAATGATAGCAACGACGACATTAAAGATCAGTTCTACGAGCGGCTGCAGTCAGTTATTGAGAAATGCCCAAGGAAGGACCTAACTATTCTGATGGGAGATCTAAATGCCAAAGTCGGAATAGACAACACTGGATATGAAGATATTATGGGACGACATGGACTGGGAGAAAGAAACGAAAATGGAGAAAGATTTGCAAATCTATGTGCATTCAACAAATTGGTCATAGGAGGCACAATATTTCCACACAAGCGTATACACAAGGCTACATGGATCTCACCGGACCACACTACAGAGAACCAAATAGATCATATTTGCATCAACAAAAAATTCAGAAGGACAATGGAAGATGTGAGAACCAGGAGAGGTGCTGACGTAGCTTCAGATCACCACCTAGTTGTGGCCAATTTAAAACTGAAGCTAAAAAAGAACTGGACAAGTGGACAAACAGCAATACAAAGGTTCAATACAGCCTTCCTTCGAGATACTGACAAACTCAATGAATTCAAGATAGCTCTCAACAACAGGTTCCAAGCCTTACAAGATCTACTGAAAGAAGAAGAAACTAGTATGGAGGACAACTGGAAAGGCATCAAGGAAGCATTGACTTCAACGTGTCAAGAAGTTTTGGGCCTCAAGAAGCATCATCATAAGGAATGGATCTCTATAGAAACACTGGAAAGCATCAAAGAAAGGAAGAACAAGAAGACAGCAATAAACAACAGCCGAACACGAGCAGAGAAAGTCCAAGCACAAGCTGAATACATAGAAGCAAACAAACAAGTGAAGAGGAGCATTAGAGCCGACAAGAAGAAATATGTGGAAGAACTAGCAACGACGGCAGAAAAAGCTGCTAGAGAAGGAAATGTGAAACAGCTTTACGATACAACGAAGAAACAAGCAGGAAAATGTAGTAAACCAGAGAGACCGGTCAAAGACAAAGAAGGCAGGACAATAAATGAAATTCAACAACAGAGGAACAGATGGGTAGAGTATTTGGAGAAACTCCTGAATAGGCCGGCTCCAATGAATCCATCGGACATCGAAGCAGCACACACAGATCTTCTTATAGATTCCAATCCACCAACGACGGGAGAAACCAGAATGGCCATCAGACAAATCAAGAAAGGGAAAGCAGCAGGACCAGACAATATACCAGCTGAAGCACTGAAGTCAGACATCGAATTGACTACAAACATGCTTTACCTTCTATTCAAAAAGATTTGAGAGGAGGAACAAGTGCCGATGGACTGGAAAGAAGGGCACCTCGTCAAGATTCCAAAGAAAGAAGACCTGAGCAAATGTGAAAACTAGAGGCATTACACTACTGTCAGTACCAGGAGAAGTCTTTAACAGAGTGTTGCTGAACCGGATGAAAGATGCAGTAGACGCCCAACTTCGAGATCAACAAGCTGGATTCCGTAAGGATCGGTCGTGCACAGACCAAATTGCGACACTACGGATCATCGTCGAACAATCATTTGAGTGGAACATGTCACTGTACGTCAACTTCATTGATTATGAAAAGGCATTTGACAGTGTGGATAGGAGGACGTTATGGAAACTTCTTCGACACTACGGAGTTCCTGAGAAGATTGTCAACATTATCCGGAACTCATACGACGGACTACAGTGCAAAGTCGTGCATGGAGGACAGCTGACAGATGCATTCCAAGTAAGGACCGGAGTCAGACAAGGCTGTTTACTCTCTCCCTTCCTCTTTCTTCTGGTGGTCGACTGGATTATGAAGACCTCGACATCTGAAGGAAAACACGGAATTCAATGGACAGCTCAGAATCAATTAGACGATTTGGACTTCGCAGATGACCTAGCCCTCCTATCACGTACACACGAACAGATGCAGATGAAGACAGCCAGTGTAGCAGCAGTCTCTGCATCAGTAGGCCTCAGCATACACAAAGGGAAAACCAAAGTCCTCAAATTCAAAGCGGAAAACAACAACCCAATCACTCTTGATGGCGAAACTCTGGAAAATGTAGAGTCCTTCACATACCTGGGAAGCATCATCGATGAACAAGGAGGTTCAGATGCAGACGTAAAGGCAAGGATTGGCAAAGCAAGGACAGCATTCCTACAGTTAAAGAACATATGGAACTCAAAACAACTTTCAACCAATATCAAAGTGAGAATCTTCAATACCAACGTCAAGGCAGTTCTACTGTATGGAGCTGAAACTTGGAGAACTACAACAACAACCATCAAGAAGGTACAAGTATTTATAAATAGTTGTCTACGCAAGATACTCAACATCCATTGGCCGGATACCATCAGCAATAGCCTTCTGTGGGAGAGAACAAACCAACTTCCAGCTGAAGAAGAAATTAGGAAAAGACGATGGAAATGGATAGGACATACATTACGCAAATCTTCAAACTGCATCACGAGACAAGCCCTAACTTGGAATCCTGAAGGGAAGCGAACAAGAGGAAGGCCAAAGAACACATTGCGTCGGATAATAGAAGCAGATATGAAAACGATGAATTACAACTGGACGCAGCTAGAAAGGATTGCCCAGGACAGGGTTGGATGGAGAATGCTGGTGAGCGGCCTATGCTCCTTCACGAGGAGTAACAGGCGTAAGTAAGTAAGTAAGTAAGTAAGTCTATTACATTATAATTGTAGTACTGTTGTTAAGAAAAAATGTAGTACATTTTACAGAGAAATATTAAATTGTTGTGTACGAATTTTGAGACTTTAGACAATCAGTAGTCAAGATAAAGATGAAAAAGGCTACCATGAAAATCTAAGAAGATATTTATTTAATTAATTTTATCATACTTCTGGAAGCCACAGTTAAGATTCACTGCAGAATTTGTTGATTTGTAAACATTCATATAGACACATACAACAGAGACTTCGTTAACTTCACCCCGAAAAAGCAATTATTAAAGTATTGTAGGTGGAGACCGATAGTGGCTGGCAGTGGAGTTCAGAACGAGCGTTTCGTCCTACCTTGAACTCGGCAGCTGGATGTGCCTGCATCCAACAGTTGATGATCACTCCGTGACTCGCTCCCAGTAACATTTGCTTGAAACGTTATCCACTTACCTGTTGAGTCCAGATAGCCACTAGCTTGTGCAATGAAGTGAAATTTAATTCATTTTTGTATTGATTGTTAGAATTTACCGATGGGATGAAGGTACATCTAGATGACGAGTCCCAAATAGGACGAAATACACGTCTTAGATTCTACAGCTAGCTACCATATATTTCTGCTTATAATGCTTATGAGTTAAAGTAATATCCAGGCAATCCACACAGGATGTACACATGCCAATAAGAGACTGATAAATTGCAGTCCTAAACGTTAATGGGAAGATTCAAACAACCAATACAAAAACTAATTAAAGTTCTTAGATGTGTTTTGAAAAGATTGGAACCAAATGAGTACGTTTTAAAGATAGCTCATAATGATATTTGAAAGATATCTTACATGAAATAAAGATATTCACATTCCTTAAATATTCTACCACTAATAACAAAAATATTGGAGAAGAATCAAAATGTTCTATTTATTCTGTCTAGAAAAAACATATACCAGTGTATTTAGTGAAAATAAATGATATGAAGTAACCAATTATCTATCAGTATAGATAGATTAGTCATCATATCAGACATAGAGGTGAGACCAACTGACGAGTCCTGGATAAGAAGAAACGTATGTCCTGCTAGCCATATTACATCTGTTATATGCTAATTTGTGTCACAATGGGTAAATCGAGGTAATAGTCACAAGATGTATATATCCCAAGCAAGATTGATCAAATTCCAGTCCAAATATCAACAACCGTATAATCTAATCCATTTCAAATTGAATTCATTCACTATCTACGTAATGTTTGATTGAAAACTTATTATCGAAAAAACTAAACAACTAATGAACATACCTTAATAATCGTTCATACAAATGACCAGAGGCAACAGAGAAAATATTGATAGTTTCTTGATTTGAAGTACATTTATGCCAAGGTAAATGAGATGCAAGTGAATGTTTTAGACTATGAGATAAAAAAAGAAATTCGGGATTACACTGATCATAGTTGAAATCATTTGGAATAATGAAACAAATTTACTATGAGAAAGGGAATATTATTTATACGAAAATTAAATGAGTAACAAAGAAAAACACATTGATAGTTGTTAATCAGGAAATGTATTTAAATTACTTACTTCTAAATAGCTTAATACATTTTTTAAGGTGAACGCCAATGATATTAAGGTTAATGGAAATATCTTTTTTGTTAATCAAAGGATAAGCACATTGTTTAGCTGTTCGTTCTATTCTACTTGATTGGGGTGCGTACGATTATCATTATCAATGGTTAGAGGTGTTGGATGATATGATTCAGAATCATCACAATGCCGCAGATGCATTCACTCTTGGTCTTAACTTAGGTCCTAAGTTTCGAAATTACTCATAATTTTCTTTATTTTAAAAATCTATTCTTAATTCTCGAGTCATATCGCCTATACCAAATGTAATACCAATGGTTCTACCGCTTATAACTAGAAATACAAACCACTGTAATTCCCACGACACGAAGTAAGAACACAAAGATCGGTACAATAAAGGTGTATTGACTCCCTAAAACACGATGTTGTAAGACCAAACATATTGATATATGTATTGATTTCGTAAACACTTAATGATTGATTGATATATTTTAAACGGTTAGTCCCTTTAAAAAAATTTGGATAATACTTGTTTACAAAAATCATGTAAACCCAACTCAGGTAGTTTACACCTACTAACATGGCTCAGTCCACTTGTCAATGATTTCATAGACAGGCGGAACGTTTTGGTTTGATCGTCCCTAGTTTTGTTCTAACCTACTCCTGTATCAGAAAACATTGCCGTCAAGGAAGGCGGTAGTTGAACATATGTAAAACATGTCCGAACCACCTCAGTTGTTGAAGAGTCACTATCTTACTACCTTCAGTAAAAACAGTATACAGTCAACAAGTTAATAATAAAAATGTTGAACCAGACATCATCGCCCATCAACGTAGTCAACGCTATTAAAATGTCACATTGGGAATAGGAACTGATGTCATGAAAAGTTACACTGAGTTAAAGGAAACGTGGACTTTCATTCTTATGCTGACCAATCGCTTAGTCTTTACTATTCCTGCTTCGGTTAGGGCATCCGGGCAGTATCACAGCCCTCACACATATTGAGTGAGATTTGTGTGGCGCATATGTATTTGGTGCCTCCTTGTACCAATATCTACGTGTTAAAATAATAATAATAATAGTCTTTACTATTAATGGTGATCTTAACAATTTCACCTCTTTGATCTGATACTGTGTGGCAACTTGGAGCGATGAAAAAAATTTTCAAGGTTCTACATTATGACTAAATACCTACGTTCGCAATATTTAAAAAAAAGATATCGACATTTTATCAGTCATAATTGTTCATTATCTTCTAACATAATCAAACCGAGGCCATTAGTGATAAATGTAAGTAAACTTATCTACACACAAACATACGTGTACTCATCGATGCTCTCTTATGCTGGATTGTTTATCGAACAAATTCTATTTATTATTGACTGAAACTAGAACATTAAAATGGAAAGGTAATCGAACCAATTACAGTAACTGCATAATACCGTTCATGCACATATTCGGAGAATAACACTGAGGAAGTGAGTTTTCTATTAATGCAAATGCTGTGATACATTCGGGGGTGGGGAGAGTCTTCTCTCCCTCTCGAAATGCTCTCAAATAGCTACGTGTATACACAGACACTGTCAGCGAAATCATACTCACTACCTTCTCGCGGCACGAGTATTGTTTATGAAACTAAGAGGAAGACAAGCAAATGTCTGACACTTTAACTGGGTTGGTGTACACTGGGTATCCACTTAGGGGAGTTGGAAAGCCCTGATTCCAAACTGATGATGCACATGAGCTCCAGAATCCAGAGGGACAAAAGGGCGTATGGACTAATTACTGGTCACCGGCTACCATGGAACTGCATCTCCTGACGTTGCTTCACTGCCTTGTGGATCAGACCTTTAGATCGAAGGCTCAGGGAGTGGCATCCTAAGTAAAGCACCTACTTCAGTTTGGGCACCCGGTCAGTATCCCAGCCCTCACACAAATCGGATGATGAAGTGTGGCATATATAAATTAGACGTCTCCTTGTACCAATGTTTATATATCCAAATAAATAAATTGCAAATAACCACAACCGATTATATCTTTTGGATTTCTTTCACTATTATAATATACATGACTACCTGACCAATTTCGCAACAGAAATATATCACTAGAAGTTGAGCAATCAAAGAAAATTAATAGACTGTTTTAGAATTCTTTGACTTACTGTTGTTACAAATAAACAACTAGAAAATAGGTGAATATCAGAGAGGAATAACCAATTGTTTTTTTCACAGTTCATAAATCCTTAGCGTTTCATCTAATGACATTATGAGAGATAGAGGCCAGAAAGTAGATATGGTTTAGTCTTAGAGTCGGAATACGATTTTTTTCATAAATCACCAAATTCAATCGCCATGTATTTTTTCCCCTTTAATTAGCATTTATTAAACCAATCATAAACTTATCTATTTATACAGATTTTTCTACTGAGTAAACAGATAATTAAAACGAACATAATATTTACTTACCCACTTAGCCAAGAAGGACAATATTCATCAGCATAATTCGATAATGTAGACCAAACTTCTGAATGTTTATTTAACCAATTATTTGATTCTTCAGAACTATCATCTAACATACTTTCACTGGCGAATTCTGCACGTTTATTAACAGAGACTTCAATGATTTTAGAACGGAAATTACTAATCAATGTGATAATTTCTTTGGAATTAACAGATGTATCAGTATGCTCTTGGCTACATGTAATTATAATAAAAAAGATGACAGGAAGTAGATTATCATTAAATATTTGTTTATTGAACAAACTAGTTCATTTACTTCAAAGAATCAATTTAAACTTAAACAAACCCCCAGTGACCAAATGAATCTGTATCTAATAAACTTGCTTGTTAGTTACTTGTTATCAATAATCGTAACAATTAATGGAGGGATAAAACAACTGTCTTATGAATTGAGATTTCAATGCTTTTCTGTAATATAATTAGAGACTGAGAAAGGGAATAAATTTTAATTTAATAATTGACTGCTAACTTGTATCTAACATGCCATAAACCCGCGCTTTATCATATCTTACAATCACTTACATAAACTGTCTAGTTTTAGTTAAACTGAAAGAAGGAATTGATATAATCAAATATCAAATTATTCAACCCAGGTGAAGTATGTCATACTGAATAGGATAAATGGTAAAAGTATGGCATACTGCCGGGTATGAGTTAGCAAGTCAGAATTACGATGACACCTTAATATTTTGCGCGAAATTTAAAATAGAGTAGCCGATACGGCTCAATTAGTAGTCAAGAGTGTTCTGTGATACTAGATAGTATTCTTCCACTCTAATCCTTACTCTTAATTCCAAACACAAGTTTCTTAAGTTTATAAACGGAAGGGTGACAAAGCATTGGATCAGTTTATGATAAAAACCTTAACCCTAGTTTGTAGATTAATCTTAGAACTTCAGCTTAATTTTTGATGCTTAACCCTAACCATTTTGGATTATCGCTGATATTAGCTGATGACAAAAACTCGATGTGGTGATAACACTAGCTCGACTCCTAATATCCGAAACTGCAAAGAATAAACCGACATGAGAAAGTTGATTACTAAGATTCAAGCTCGTGTTCCACTGTCATAATACTTTTTGCTACTACTAGGCAGTGTTTCCTGATTAGCTGAAAGTTACTCAAGGTTATTGGTATACCATACATTTACCGGATAAATCAAAGGTCATTAGATATTTCGATACTTGATGTACTGAATTATAAATAATAGTTAAATATATTTCAGTGATTACTCATTATGAAGATAGCTTTTCCTGTGACTAATTGAAATCGGTTGGAGAACTATTAAAAACAAAGGGTATTAGGCAACAAGTGCTTCTTTATAAAATTCCGCAGCAGTGTGCACCTACAACTAGACACAGGACTCAAGTCTCGAGTGAATAACTTGAAATGATAAATAATAATTTGAACAATTCAATACTAAATCTCTAAAATGCAGTGTACAAAAAAAAGCAAAATACATACCCGGATATTTCATAAAGTTTTTGTGATTTCCCTGCACGAAGATTCAAATGCCAAGCGCCAGGATTGGCTTTAAGTTGAAAGTAACCCTGATAAATAAATAAATTAGATTTCAAAAAATAAAAGAAACACAGATTCTGCTAATTATAAACCTAATTTAGCTCTAGTTGTTTTGAATACTAAGGTTCATCGATTTTAGGACAGCGAGAAGTTATGTGGTTATCTTGTAACCTTCAATTTTATCCTTGATTATTCACTTATCTGACAATCAAATTATTTTGATTAACATTATATTATTAAAAAGTTTAGTGGCCCGTTGGTTTGACTCTGATTTGATCGAATGATGAGGTTAACGAAATATAGGTGCCGCCTGCCGTCATACATAATTATCGACTTAATTTGCGTTAGAGAATAACGGAACAGTACGACATAATACTAGACATTACAAGGGTTTGAATTATCCTGTTGTTGGTATTCAGGACTGAATTTTCGATTGGTCTCAGTTGACACATGTCCATCATTAAATCTCAGTGTTAACATTAACACTTGAATGTAGGGCGAATGCATTTGACAAGTCAAGAATAGGATGAAACGCGTATCCTGGATTTTACAGAGAACCACGACCCGTCTATTCTACTTCAGTTGAACATTTTACAAATAAACGATAGCAACATTGTTTGTTTTATATTTATTTATATAATCAGCTACCTAACGGTTCTGTCTTTCCAAATGAAGTTCCGAGTCCGATTCTACTGAGCAAACTATAAATCTACGGTCGTCTTAGTGACTTCAGTATTTTACCGAATCGACTGAGCCATCAAAACAGTCGATGTTGTATTCCAATCAAAGTCCTTTATTATCATTATTATTATATAATATATGAATAGAACTACAGCAGCATTAAACAATATCGGTTAAGTGGTTGATCAACAGAAAAACGCTGGTAAAAATAGCAAAATGATGTAAGAGATCGCCTAGTAATTATCGTATTTCAGTCGCAAGATACGCTTTTACCACACCTTTCATTTTATGCACTACAAATCACATCAGAATACATCTCACACAATAAAATAACAACAGTCAGTCAATAACGAACTTTAACAATTCATCAAAACCTGACTTACCAAATTAGCCATGACAATTGTATCATATTCAATATTAGTTGGTGTAGGACCAAGCGTAAATTGTAGTCCACGTGGCGGTTTCATACTCCCCTCTTCCACACAATGACCTTCAAGTAAAAGATATTCTAATTCGAAAACAGCTTCCACTAAATGTTTTGTAGAACGATAATCAACTAGGCGTAGATTATCTAAATCTTGTACAGCCTTAATAGCAGCAACCATCCAACCATGTGGTTCATCCATACCCAATGTAAGCAAAGATTGACCAGGTAAGTTTGTAAAATAAGCACGAGGTACAATAATAGATGGATTGAGTATAGATTCATTTTCTGGAAACAATGATGGTTCCCATACAAAACGATAAAAACTGAAATAACAATTAGAAATTGTTACATTTTTAAAAGAGTACTAGTGTTCATTTATCTGTTAATTAACATTCCAATAGATAAACCACCTTTTCAACCCTAGCGCCCAACTTTAGTCAGTAGAGGTTTCATCAAAACCATACAAATTCTACCGATCATGATACCTTGATCAAGATAGGAATACAATCTGCACTTCAACAAAATTTGTATAGATAAACACACTTGACATTCATACCTTTTTAAGTGTGCTTATGATATTTAAAATATCTAACTTTTGATAAGAGCCATGACCGAGTTAATGGTAAAATAAACTCAAGACACACTTATTTGAAATTAAAGAGAAAAACTTTAATTGTATAGGTGAAATCATCTATTAAAATAGTACTTATAACTTTATCAGGTATTTTGTATTTCGCTTCAAAAGATTCGGCAAATTGTTATAAAGATGGTAAGAATAAGGAATAGCGCTATTCGATAAAGAAAAACCAATATTCTTGTCAATATGTATACATTATAACGTCTTAAACAAAGGTTAACGTCCAAAATTTATTGACATCTGAAAGTTCTAATATCTTGAAGATATACACTTAAGATTTTTTGTGTTATATAAACATAAAAATGTTAATGCATCCGATGCAGTGTAGTGGACTCTAACCACAGGATGGTTTTTGGGTAGTGTGTAGTTGCTAAGTTTGAAGCGGTTACGAGCTTACTTAGACTGCGAACGGAAACAAAGACTCGGTGGCCAAAGACCAACAAGCTAGCTATTCGATGCGACACAGCCCCGCTAACTAGAGGAAGAAGTCCAATCTAGGAATGGTGAATTCTATTCCGCAAACAGCCAGAAACGAGCGATAACAACAAACACAAATATACAGCACAAAACCGTCGTTGGGGAGAGTTACAAAACAGCATACTAAAAGACACAACGGACCAATAGCATTTAAGATTCCCCCAAGTGGGAAATACTAAATGAAGGCGAAAAGAGCGCCTTTGGCGCAAAAACAAAGAAATTCAAATTTTCTAAATAAAGTTACAAAATTAGGTCCTTTCCCAAGTGAGTTCTGGGAATCTAACGTCCCCAATAGTAGTGGAACGTGACATCAAAGTTGCTACAATTGTCAGTAAGAGTGAAGAGTTCTAATGCATTGAAAGCATGGAGTTAACAGAACACTTGGAGAGCAGCGGAGGATACAGTTCAGATGGCAGAACACACCAAAAGATGAAAATGAACGATTGAAAGTTATGTATAATGTATTACACGAGTGCTTTGTAATTGATTATTTTCGTGCTTCATAGTAATATACCTAACTATGGACAAGTTTGCGCGTTGAAGTAAAGTGACAAATAAAAATCATTTTAATTAGTATGGGGGATTTGTGGAGATTGTACAGTTTTCATTGTGTAAATTATGAACTGCTCTTAGCTAGACGACCATCGAAAATTAGGAAGCACTAGACTACTGTCTCATTCCAGTTTGGAACTCCTCAGAGGTGCCCAACCACGACCCCACATCAAGTAATCCAACCAAAGATTTTTCGCATATGCAACTGCTTAACCTTTGGGGTAGTGAGCCGGCATTCAATGGTGTACATGTCTAACTTCAAGTTGCGAAGTTCCATAATATGATGGAACAGCTTTTTAGTGCTTTCTGGTTTGTAATGGTGATCCAGCTAAGATCAGTTAGTGCTTCAAATAATGAAAAATCATTATAAACAAGGTGTATCTTCGCAATTCTATTAAGTCCACATTAGAACATCTCTCTGTCATAATAAAAAAACTGTCTACATACCTTTTCACTGGTAGTTCAGATAACGAAGGCGATGGATTGAATAAAACTTTTACAGTACATGGCAAAGAGTGCTGTAGTACAATCAGTATATGAGATAGACGTTGAGCATCACGAGAAGCCGGATCTATGATAGCAACTAATTCAAAATTTGGTTCATCTTTATTTCCATGAATAATGAAACCTGAATGATTGTATGATACACCATGAAGAAGTATTCTATGCCCATTTTGACCTTTGTCCGAAATCCCATCTACGGAAGACTAGAAGAATAGCGACAGGGAAAATATTACATAACAGTTTAACGAGTTAATAGATTTGTAGTAAAACAAACCATTGTGCAGAGGATATGAATAATCGGTTACTCGAATTACCTATACAATCTTTTATGTCATCACTGTGCTTACTTCACTCATCTTATTTTGTGAATTCTAAATACTACATCTATTAGTTTTGTTTTTAACATTTCTTTATACTTTTCCAGGTAGTCAAGATTTATCCGTTAAACTTCTCATATGTAATCAATCTACTATTTTTCCATAACCGAATTCCAATGCTCTTCAAACAATTACGTGGTTGTGTGTGGCGTATGGAACTATTCGATCACTTTGTTAATCATCATATGTTTTATTACACAATGTGTCAAATTAACTAGAAATTAGATTGAATAATTTCAATGAGAAGAAAAAAACTAACCGTCTCAGATATGACTGAACTGGTAGCTTCAATACCTGATTGAAGCACTGAAGATAATTGCCAAGTGAGTTCAGAGATAACATCAGGAACTCCAGCTGCTGTGCCTAAAATTTTTTCCAGTTTATCACCAAGCTCCTTAGCCCCATTGTCTAATGCTAAACGTTCTGCTAGACGAAAATCATCAGACAGAAACTCTTCAAACGGTTCGAATGGACCGACTATCTGAAATTAAATAATGAAAATGTAGTGTGATAATAATCATTATCATTTCAATCGCTTGATTCAATACCTCGTTTTCTCAAGGAATGTGTGAGGAGAAAATCACATCAACCCTTAAGGTGCTCCATCTGAGTTTAGTAGTAATTACCGTCTTGATAGGTTGTACGCTTGTTATAAGAAGTTTCAAGTGTATTAAGTGTAAGATCTTTCTTCTACGTATGTGTTTGTGTGCATGTGAAACCCCTTCGCACGCAAACATTACAAGTGACAGTATTACTTTGTTACCCTTTACATTTAACACTACTTTTCTAGCTCTCTGTATCATGTTCATTTTTGGCTATGTTTGCAGTTGTTATCATTTTATTGTCTACAGATTTTGATCTTCAATCAACTCGTTGGAGATTTCACTAATTGTGTTTACTAATGTTCTATATTAACATTCTTTTTTAGCGCCTGCTATATTGGATTACTATGCTTCGATTATTGTTGCGTGAAATGATTGATCTTGTTTGATATAACTGTGACACGGCAGATTTGAGGGTAGCGAATTATCGATCGGACCAAAGACACGCAAACACGTAGAACGACCTAGGGTTCTGATTGGCCCCGCTTCCCTGTTTAGCCCAGCAGTTGAGTTCAGAACGCAAGTCACAGCCTCGGATATATGAATCATTATATTTCAAACATACTTTGTTTATATACCAGTCAATCAGACCACAACGTACCATAAAATAGAAAATAACATTGTACAATATTGACCAGTAGGAAAATAACACGTGAAATAAGTACTGACCAATAAGAAAATCATACCATGTCCAAGTCCAAGAATAGCATTAGACTTAATAGGATAATTTTTGGGATATTTTCCTGAATATCCCAACACTGTCCCATATCACCGGAATGGAAATGAGTTCTCTGTTTGTTAGAGACGTTTATTATTACTAACAGTTGATAATTAGTAGTATAGTTTCAAATAGTATTTATTATATTATAGTTTGATTGACCATTACTTTTGGAGAAAATTGACTTGCACTTTTTCTCGAACAGAACATTTCTCACCCAGTGGGAACATACCCCCAAATGCCCTGGTACAGTCAAGGGTGAGGAGAGTCTTCTCTCCCTCTCGAAATGCTCTCAAATAGCTACGTGTATACACAGACACTGTCAGCGAAATCATACTCACTACCTTCTCGCGGCACGAGTGTTGTTTATGAAACTAAGAGGAAGACAAGCAAATGTCTGACACTTTAACTGAGTTGGTGTACACGAGGTATCCACTTAGGGGAGTTGGAAAGCCCTGATTCCAAATCAATGATGCACATGAGCTCCAGAATTCTGAGGGACCAAAAGGTGTATGAACTAATTATTGGTCATCGGCTACCATGGAACTGCATCTCCTGACGTTGCTTCACTGCCTTGTGGATCAAACCTTTAGGTCGAAGGCTCAGGGAGTTGCACTCTAAGAAAAGCACCTGCTTAGGTTTGGGGGCCCAGGCAGTATCACAGCTCAGACACAAATCGAGTGACTTTTGTGGCGCATATGTATTCGGTACCCCTTTGTACTAATGTTTATGTGTTCAGATAAATAAACAGTGGGAACAGATTTTCCTAGATGACATGTAATCAGTTCCTAATCTTAAAAATTCAAGCCCTTAATTTCCTACAGTTAGATCGTACAAGGTGTTGTAGTAATTAGTGACTAATTATTAGAGAAAGTATTGTTCAGATATTATTGGATGTGCACTTGCTGTGACCAATACTGCTTACGTACGCTATTGTATTATTTTGAATGCTACTATACGTCATTGTTGACAAATACCATTTTTAAATAATGTCTATTCAAACTAAGGAGTGGGCAAATGAAGAATTTAATGGGATAAAACCACTTGCATTGTTAGAATTCTGTTACGCACATTAGGAAGTTAATATATAAGCGATTTACTTGGATAAGACAAAATGCGAAACAGAAAAACTGAATAACAACACACGTAAAATTGGAAAATATATAGATGACCCAGAAGTTTGAGCAGGTCAAATGCTCAGAGTATAAAGATGTAGATTGCGTTAATCTTCTAATATCAACTTGAAAATTTGAAAATTCGATAGAAAAGGAAAAGACTAATGATATAAGTATTTATTGAAGCCGATATTTTTTGTCTAGTGATTGTAAACAATCATCGACAGATAGCATTAGAAACGCTTTCAATGGTGGATCTGAAGTTGTAATAAGTTTGGCTTTTAAATACAGGAGTTGCTAATTTAAATCTTGTCCCATATACATCAATTCGGGCAACGAAATAATAATAATAATAATAATAATAATAATAATAATAATAATAGTATAGGGGCTGGTGCTATGTTAGGCCCACATAGGTTATTCTAGCCTCTGAACAGACCAATCTATTCATTCTTTTCAAGTCACATTCTTACCTCGTCACTTATTCGCTTATTAACTCTGAATGTTTTTATTTGAGTGTATATGTGTTGGTCACTTGCCTTATTCATTATATCTATAAATTATTTTTATCCGACCATAAATATTGAGTCACGCTAAGTTAAATGGAGTTGGTTCATACGCCTTCTCAACCGCGTGTCATTTAGTTTCGTTTCGCTTCCCTGATTTTCTGTTTCAATCAACGATTGTATGAAATATATGTATTCAATTCAAAATCCATTCTCGTATTTGACTTATTTATTTCTGTTATTCACTAAGGCAACTTCAGTCGACAATTATATACGAGAGCAGCCGGGATGTACACTTCGATAAAAATCATTATTCGTACGATCCAATTGGAGTCAGATATTGGGCCGCAAAAATAGTATCACTAGCCCACACTTGAAGAGTAGAACTTAAAGTTGAATCTATATAAGAACTCATACTTGGTAATTGAATCAAATTTAATTAAAAATAATATACTGAGCTTACAATTTATGAAAACTTATTAAATGGTATTTTAAAACTTACTTTACCATTCACAACAACAGCTCGTTCACCGGGTTTCAGACCAATAACCTGACAGGCAATAGTTGAGTGCATTTGTAGAAAACTATTTCTATCAAATAATTGAATAGCATCATGTATCTGTTTGGAATCCATGCCCTGAATAACACATCACAAAAAGAAACATAAGTCAAATCTGAATTTTCTAAGAATATAATAAAAATACTTGATCTCTGAAGCCTATTATTTTAAAGATCAGTATAATTCAATTCTCAAAGTAGTAATATTACAATATATACCTGAATAACACTGATGAACTAGTGGCTAACGAAATATTGACAAAGATAGAGCAGAATTTGTTGAACTTTTGCCAACTTCCATCAACTATGATACGAGGGGCACCAAATACATATTTGCCACAAAATAACAATAAGGCCAGTAGTAGTTATTACTCATTTGTGTGAGGACAGTGATACTGCCTGGGCCCCCAAACCTAAGCAGGTGCTTTTCTTAGGGTGCCACTCCCTGAGCCTTCTGCCTAAAGGTCTGATCCACAAGGCAGTGAAGCAACGTCAGGAGATGCAATTCCATGGTAGCCGGTGACCAGTAATTAGTCCATACGCCCTTTTGTCCCTCAGAATTCTGGAGCTCATGTGCATCATTGATTTGGAATCAGGGCTTTCCAACTCCCCTAAGTGGATACCTCGTGTACACCAACCCAGTTAAAGTGTCAGACATTTGCTTGTCTTCCTCTTAGTTTCATAAACAACACTCGTGCCGCGAGAAGGTAGTGAGTATGATTTCGCTGACAGTGTCTGTGTATACACGTAGCTATTTGAGAGCATTTCGAGAGGGAGAGAAGACTCTCCTCACCCTTGACTGTAACAAGCCATTTGAGGGCTTTTTGTCTGTTGAAAGGATAATACTCTCTGCACCATTCCACTTTATATTAATTTACAGGCGTAAAAGACTTTCTTTATTAATAGGATATAGATGAAGTTTGCTAGTATTTAATTGTATATATCATTGGCCATGAATGTTGAGACTAGACGTAAATTACTAAGTAAATATGGAAGATAAGTTAATCAGACTAACAAACGTTATCGGCTGATGTAACCAAGTATGTATAACACGTGTTCTAGTTGTCGTTTACTTCAATATAATATGTTGGTTAGTAATGGAGTTATTAGTAGAAAAAAACGGGAAGTGTGGATAGATTATAATATGATATCAGTACACAAATACAATCAATTCTGATCTCTTTTATTTTTTCTCAATATAGGGTTTTGATATCGTTCATTTGTTCCCTTAGAACCCTACTTTCTAAACAAGTATAGCTGACATTATCATTTGAATTCTCTAGTTTTTCATCATATTAATTTTCTCAGTCACTTTACTGATATAGTTATGGTAAAATTCAGTCTATGAATACTTCTACAAGTCACTACTTTCTATTAAATATAATGAAAACAAAATATATTAACCACTAAATAATAACGGGAACAATGAGAGAAGAGGAAGACAAAAAACTCACTGAAACTAGAAGTTCTTCTAAAGATTTGATAGATTTAGAAGTTTTAATCGACTCCAACACTTCTTTGATAAGACGTATAGCAAAATTACGTCCTGACATTTGTTCAGCATATTTTCGCTTTGCTATTATTTCATTATTCAATTGGTTAGATAAAGGTGATGTTATATTGATTGGATTACCAACAAGATAAAGTACACGTGTTAACCAATGATTAATTGGTTTTTCTTCTTTAGTTAGTTTCAATGGGTTATATACGAAACCAATACGTAAACCCTTTGTAGAATGACCGCTACGTAGAAATGTTAATGCGTTAAGGGCTAAATTGCAATCCATTTGCAGTTGGAGACGATGTTCTTCCGGTAAATTTGAATCGAAAATTTGATCCAAATCACCGATAACTATCCACATTGTAACTGGTCGAATAGATGCCTCTAAATCTTGAAAAATAATGGTAATAATAATCTTCTTTAAGAGAAAACCAGTGTAAATCTTCCGAGAGAATAATAGCTAGACAAATTTTATCAGCTGGTAAAATAATAAACGTAACTCATCAAGTATGGGTCTGCGTAGTCAGTGTTGAGTAGCCTATTTCGTTTGAAGGGTAGTGGACTACTCTGTTAGAAAGACTGAGGTACATAAAACAAAGTTTGAGCCTGAAGCTTAATGCTTGAAAGAGAATGCCCTAAACAATTCGGTTAGCAGGTACAAAATGATATATTTCGATGGTTACATTCTCGAACGAGGCATAGACCACAGTACAGGATTCTAACTACTAACGACTTACATACGCCTGCTACTCGTCGCGGAAAAGAATGGGCGACCCACCAGCACTCTCCATCGAACCCTGTCCTGGGCAGTCCTTTCCAGTTTCTATTCATTCTTTTCATATTTGCTTCTATTTCCTGACTTAATGTGTTCTTTGGCCTTCCTCTTTTCCGCTTAACTTCAGTATTCCAACTTTGCTTGTCTCGTGATGCAGTTTGGTGATTTCCGTAATATATATCCTATTCATTTCCATCATCTTTTCCTAATCTCCTCCTCAGATGGAAGATGGTTTGTTCGCTCCCACAGAAAGCCGTTGCTGATGGTATCCGGCCAATGGATGTTGAGTATCTTGTGTCGACAGCTATTTATAAATACTTGTACCTTCTTGATGATGGTTGTAGTAATCCTCAAAGTCTCAGCTCCTTATAGTAGAACTGTCTTGACGTTTGTATTGAAGATTCTGACTTTGATATTGGATGACAGTTGTTTTGAGTTCCATATGTTATTCAATTGAAGGAATGATGTCCTTGCTTTTCCAATCCTCGTTTTTACGTCTGCATCTGAACTTCCTTGTTCATCGATGATGCTTCCCAGGTACGTGAAGGATTTCACGTCTTCCAGAGTTTTGGCACTAAGTGTGGTTGAGTTAGTGTTCTCCGTGTTAAATTTGAGGATCATGGTTTTTTCTTTGTGTATGTTGAGGCCTGCTGATGCAGAGGCACCGGTAGAAAACTAACTCGCTAAACAAACGCTAACCAGAAAGAAGTGCTAACGACGGATGAGTAACAAAAATTGTTGGCACTAATTACTTTGAATCTACACCAATAAAACACACTAGATACGAACATAAATTAAAAGGTGGGAAGAAAATTGACTTAATGATAGGCTCTTAGACACTAAGTCACAGATTTGACTTCGATATGGTCCGATCGTGGCCGATACGAAGTTTGCATTTGCGTATTATGATGACTTGAGCTATTTTGGCTGGAACATTCGGCCTTTCACTTCTTACCATGACAGACAGGTAGGATAGAAGACAGTAGAACTGAAAGTAGGAAATTGTACTGCCAACAGTAAGACGTTCTTCTCAGGCGATTGGAATTTGCAGCTATCCTGTTTTCCGACAACGGGAGGAGGAAGTTTTAAAAATTAGAGCCTAAAAATAGCACACCTCATCATGCCTTAAGGATTTCCATCACCGGCCATAATGTTTTTAAATAACAGAGCTACACACTTCTGCTTATATGCTAATCCGCTGGGGTTTTCCCGTGTGGATTTAGAAGAAGAATTGAATTACAATGTTTATCTAATTCACCAGGACCCAGTTTTCGAAGCAGCAAGCGGACTTTCCAAGCGTCATCCTGATTAGCGAAATAATATTTGAATAAGTCTTCATAACGACGAAACCACTTTCAAATGTTACATTGGATTCAGGATCGTAATGAAATTCAGATATACTGTTCGCGATGCCATCGATTGATGGTGCAGTAGTAGTAGGATTATAAGTGCTTGGTTGCGTGTTAGGCGTAAGCTTTGCATATGCTGACATTTGCATTAGTTTTAGCTGCTTCTCGAGCAATAATTCTACTATTGAAGGATCCATGTTTGCGCCAACTCCGTCGCCAAATTTGATGTTTGAAGCGATTGCCAGTTCGCTTAGTCTGCGAACGGAACAAAGACTCTGTGAGTAAAGACCAATAAACAAGCTATTATACTGCGTTCCAGCCCCGCTAACTAGAGAGAGAAATCCAAGTTTGAGACGGGGAAAATGTATTCGCAAGCAGCCAGAAGCCCGAGCAATCCCGATCCGTCTAGTCGGAGATACACTTATTTATATATTGATTCATACACCCATTTTTGATTAATAATCAGAATAAGTCACATATATGAAAAATAATTCATAAAAGAATGTCGTATGTTATACAGAGTAAAATGTCATAAGGGGAAACGAAACCGAATACTATACTGAATTAGACGGAATCAATGTTGAGTAAAAATCGTAATGAGTAATCAATCTAATTTTGACCTTTCATCGCGTAATAACAAAGATAAATGTCATCACAGACTGATATAAAGTGTGTCGCAAATCATCTTCTGCTTGAGAAATGCATAAACAGACTATTGGAGTTGAATTTGATAGTTTAGTGTTCACTGTCAAAAAAAATTGAAGATCTCCAGTTTGATCCTATGTAGAGTATGGACACATGCTATTAAGAATTTCTATCAACCTAGTTTTAAAAAAATGTTGAATGTATCTGCAATCTTGAATGATTGGTATATCATCAAACTAACCTCAAAATGAACAACCCTCTTAATTACAAACCACGTAACAAAATATATTTAATTGTCAAACATTTTCATCATACAACTATTTAAAATAGTATTTATCAAAAAATTATAAAGTCTACAAATATAAACCCCAAGATCACAATAGTAGAACTTAGATTTTCGTATAAACCTGGAAAGTTTGTGTAAAGCTGACGACGTGGATATTATTTTCGTCGCATGTTTAATTGCCATTTATAAATCAGGATAATAACAAATAGACGGATAAATGAAGCATAAAGAAAAAAACTACTTACATCCACCTTACCTCCTTTTTGAAAATAGCGCATTTGATCCAGAAAAGATTTCAACAACTGTGAAGTGGGTAGTACATTTCCATCGGCTAGTGTGTGTGTGTGTGTGTATGTATGGATGTATATAAATGAAAATGAAAACGAAGAGAAAATAAAATGAACAAATGAGGAAAAACAGAATACATATCAATTATATACACATGGGAGTATGTATTTTTTTAAAGTTTATGATGTGAAAATAAACGATTGGAATTTATACGATGAACTGAATGAGAAATTCTATCCATCATCTTTAGTCCTACATCCACAATGAAGAATAATTTAGACTTCTACAAACAACAGTGAGAATTTTTAACGAATAACATTAAAACAACTATAGTTTAAATTTATTATTAACACCCATCTCTGAATTAATGAACAATATTTTTCAATCGTTCTTCCACTGTACTCCTTAAACCAGTTGCCAACTAATATGAGTACTAATCATATTATCATTAGTTTCAGCTCAAGTTCGAACTCTGTTATTTTTGAAAGTCCTATATCTTTATATATTTGAGCGAAAAAGTGTACACCTAGGTATATTAGGAACATAATTTGATAGATATCATTACACAGATGATATACATATCACTCCAACAATAAATCCCTCTCGTAATAGAAGTCAGTAATGCATCGAAAAGCTTAATACTTAAAGAAGTTAAATTTGTAGTAGAACAGCTGTTGAGATGCAGGAAAATTAACAAGCTAAAGGAGAGAACCAATTAGATGATAGAAAAAGCTAGTGGGGAAATATGAAATGTAAAGTCATCAAAGTTAACCTTGAGATGTCAGAATAACCATTTATTCACTAAAAAATCTAGATAACATGAGATCTTTCTAGAGTAAAAGTAAAAGTATTTTAAGATGAAAACATAATTGATAAATATGGTTCACTTATGAAGCCGTTTAAAATTTAGTAGAATATGAAGAATGACCAAATCTCTGTTCCATTTTAAGTGATGGTTATATTCAAAGTGTTCGAATCACTGATTTGTAAAACTGAGCGTCCCAGTAAGAGACTTTACAATCTCTCATACCCGACTCAGAGAAACTAGTCAATGAATTTTAGATACTCCAAGTCATGTCTTACTCTGTATGAAAATAGAGTATTTTATTGTGCCGATAATATTGTAAATGTGTAAGATAAATGTAGATGGAAAACGAGAGATGTCTTATTAATGGTAATGACATACAGCCTCGAAGGTATTAAGACCATTAGCTGAATAGTATCGCGGCTAAGTATGAAGTGATCCTTGAACCAGGAGGTCAATAGTTAAATACATTCACTACTGTGTGAACACTTAATCACTAAGAACAGGTTCACATATTGCAGATAATTTGCACTAACAACTACATTTAACTAGACAACAATTGAAAACTCCGCCTGTAGCTCGTCTAGGGTTTCGGCCGATACCATGTCCAAGTAAACGAGGAGAATTGAGCATGGGGTCAGCAAACCCATCCTTTAGAAATCAACCTTTCTAAAAAACGATAATCAGAATAAACAATTAAAACTATTTAAACAACTTTGAAGAAAGCAAACAAGCACTAGCTTCAACGCATCAGGAGTTTCTGAGCCATATCATTATAAAAAATGGATCTCTATCGAAACACTAGACAAGATTCAAGAAAGGAAGAACAAGAGGGCAGCAATTAACAACAGCCGAACAAGGACAAAGATATTCAATGTACAAGCTGAATACACAGAAGCAAACAAGCAAATGAAGAGAAACATAAGAGCTAACAAGTAGAAACACGTGGAAGCAGCGACAGCGGAAAAGCTGCAAGAGAACAAAATATGAAACAACTATATGAAACAACGAAGAAACGATCACGGAAATATAGTAAACCAGAGAGACCGGTCAAGGACAAACAAGGCAAGACAATCACTGAGATTCAAGAACAGAGAAACAGATGGGTGGAATACTATGAGGAACTCTTCAATAAACCAGCACCACTGAATCCACCGGAAGTCGAAGCAGCACCTACAGATCTTCCTATAGATGTCACTCCACCAACGACGGGAGAAATCAGGACGGCTATCAGACAAATAAAGTGTGGGAACGCAGCAGAACCACACAGTATACCAGCTAAAGCACTGAAGTCAGACATAGAAGCAACTGCAAGCGTGCTCCCCGTCCTATTCAGGGAGATTTAGGAGGAAGAACAAGTGCCGCCGACGGACTGGAAAAAACGATACTTCGCCAAGATGCCAAAGAAAAGAGATCTGAGCAAATGTGAAAACTACAGACATCACACTATTATCGGTACCAGGAAACGTTGAAGCGGATGAAAGATTCAGTAGACGCCCCAACTTTGAGGCTGCATTCCGTGAGGATGTCGTGCACAGACCAGATCGCAACACTACGGATCATTGTTGAGCAATCAATTGAATGGAACTCGTCACAATACATCAACTTCCTTGATTATGAGAAAGCGCTTGACATTGAGGATGTTCGTTGACCGGATACCATCAGCAACAGCCTACTGTGGGAGAGAACAAACTAACTTCCATTTGATGAGGAAATTAGGAAAAAATGTTGGAAGTGGATAGGAAACACTTCGAGGAAATCTTCAAACTGCATCACTAGGCAAGCCATAGCTTGGAATCTTGAAGAGAAACGAAAAAGAAGAAGGCCGAAGAACACACTACGCTGGGGATTGGAAGCAGACATGAAAACGATGAATAGCAACTGGAACCAACTGGAAAATATTGCTCAGGACAGATTCAGGATTGAGAATGCTGGTGAGCGGCCTATGCTACTCCATGAGAGGTAACAGACTTAAGTAAGTAGCGATTGAAAACCAAGGGATGTTCAACAGGTGTCTCATCCCAGTAAGAGACTTGTCAGCAGTGTGTATCCACGATCCTATCAGGAATCGAACATAGGACTCACAGGCCTTGAACCAAATACACTACCTTAAGAAAACTGTGGCTCTCAAGTACAACTCGACATACTTTGTGATACTATACAATCATCCACTGGCATTGGCGATAATCGTCTTACTGCCGACATAATTGAACTACAGTGGTTACGGCTTCCCATTGAAACTTTTGGAATTCTTTTCGAACTTATTCACAAGTAAACAATTGAAATAATGATCAAATAAAGACAATATTTTCAAGAAAATTACACATACATAAGCCCACTGGCATAGAATATCCATTGAAGTTGATATACTTCAGTGATTCAAGAGACCTTTGATTTGAATTATCCTTCTTTTTATTTAATAATCGTACATTAAATCGTGGGACAATAGTTGCTGTTTTTTGATATAAATCAAATATTGTCTGAGAATTACTCATTTGACCTTGAAATACAGCTGACTGTACGTGCATTAATTCTTCCATGGACAGAGTAACAACAGTATCTTCGAAACCGCCAATTTTTCTAATCCCATCACTATCTAATATGATTCCGTTAAAAAGTATTAGTGGGATCTTCTTGATTGACTGGAGTCCAGAACGAATAAGAAATTCATGGTGGGACTAAAATTTAAATTTTAAAAAAATCCAATCATAACACTATTTGGTTCGCAGTGTGTTAATTACAATAAAATACTAGACGTAGGAAATATAGTTCGAAGGAAGTAAATAAAATCGAGGAATCAGAAGCATGAAACAATATTATGGATCAACAACCAATTCGAAATCACGTCACCTAGGATATTGAGCAGAACCCAACCACGAAGTTCGCATCTATCAATACGGCTCATATTAACAGTCAGTAATCTCATAGGCTGATTTGGTTTTGGTTTTTCTGCTCATACCATTCTTCTAACTTGTAACTTAAAAAAGATAGCATGTCAACGAAGGCGACGTTTGGGTATGTGTAACATCATAAAATTTGCCATCTAATTAACTACTTGAAATTTATGCGCTCATGAGTGGGTAGGAGAAATGAAATTTAAAGAGAATTGTTTATTGCGTGACGAATACCATAAAGCTTCTATTTATAAATATGAAATCGTACAAGTTAGAAAGAAGAAATGTCATCGTTGAGAAGCCCGTCTTTAATCGCTTAGTATTCAAAGGATACAATATTGAGAAAATTTAAGTTCGATAGAAAATAGGTGTATTCTCATTTTGATTTAACGACAACTGAACCTAGAAAGTTACATGCAGAAACCAGAGGAACTACACCGGGGAAATAGAAACAGGCACATTTTCAGTTTGATGAACATATACCAAAGAATTTAGGACTGAATAAAATCTAATTTTTATTTAGTCGTTTGTCTAACACAGTACAACTATCTTAGTGAAATTGTATAAACGTTCTCGCTTTTAATATACCCAGCTTGTTATCAAACCAATAAAATCAAGACAGAGGACGGACAAATATATTCTATGAACACTTCCATCTTGATACAATAGTTCCTGAAAAGACTAGTTATCTGACTGTTACCTAGACCGAATAGTCTTTTTTCTATAATAAATAAGATTAATGTTAATAAAATGTTAGGTATTCTAAAAGAATATTTCTTTTATAGTAGATATTTGCATCAAATTTAACTTGTCATTGTTATTATTTAATTTGTTTATCAATCACAGGTTCGTATACTTGGCTTTGAGTCACACTTCAAATGTGAGGACTACTGATTTTATTGTGTTTCTTTATATATCTTCAGATATCCATATAAATATTACTGTATATTAGAGTAAAGCTTAATGACGATCTGATTGATAACAGTATTATTCGCTTATATCTGTGTTTTTCTAGCCTAAGTTCTAACCGATAAGCACTAAACAAAAACACGATAATAGAAAGCAAAAAAAAAACCAACAGCTTACCGTAACTTCATTATCATAATCACTATTACCAGGTTCCGGTGTAAATATATCATCAGTATCAGCGGTTGGAAATAATTTCTCAAATTTTCGTTTAATTAAATCAATACTTAATTCACTGTTTGATTTTTCAGCATTTGCATAGATTTCCGTTAAAAATGACAATGCTGCCATAGGACCAGGTGATCCTAAACCATTGATTTGAACAGGAAATGGTGATTCATGTGAATTAAGTATAGTGGATGATATATATGAAAATATACGGGTTAAGATAAGACTAGTTGAGTTCAATTTAGGATTTACTGCCCAAATAATGCCAAAACTAAAAAGAGATAGTTTGAAAGAGAAGAAACAAAGAGTATCATCAGAGACAATTAATTCTATTGAAAAAAAATACAATAAAGCATCATTATCTAAAAATTTGTGTGAAATATTAACAGGTAAATCGGTACCAAAAAAATAGATGTTAAACAAATGAGTTAAACAAATTATTCGTATGGATCAAGCTTTTTTGACAACTTATCAATGACTTTCACCATGCTTAACTTCATCGGTTTAACATAGGAGAACCGTTCTAAGCTCACCATATATATATCCGCTCACATTATTCAAAATATCTACACACTTCCTGAAAATCTAGGCTCTTTAGGTGACTTGTCATTTCATTATGTTTGTAGATAATTCTTCCAATTTTAATCGGTCAGAGACGAAGTAGAACCTGGTGTGCATGTAAATCGGTTCGAGTTGCCATACCCCATTAGCAACAAGAGATGAAATTGTTAGACCAAATTGCAGAGCAGTTTTGTTATTAGAATCATGTGTATAAATAATATCCTCATATCTAATTCATCTACAATCATTCGAACAATGAATCGGAGATCAGAAAACACAAAAGATTTCACACACACACACACATCTTCACAAAAACAGCTTACAACATTTTATAAAATTCGTTAGAGTTGTTGTTAAGTCAAAAACTTTAGTAAGTGGCTCAGTTGACATGTATCATTCTCACAATTTGAATCGCAAATGGAAAATACAGAAAAAAAGTATGGAACATAGCTTACCGCACTGGAGTCATATGAAGAAGAAACGATTCTGTCAATTTTAACATTTCACGACATTCAAATGAAACGGGATCAATTATTAGAATAACATTATACAAATTTTTACGTATTCTACGTAGTCCACCAGAAAAATCAAAATTGAATAATGTATGCAGAGAAGCTGGCCAATAAGCATAAGCTGGGTCAGTTTCTAAATTATTTATATAAGTAATTGGTGCATTGGATAAATCCAGTACAAATTGATTAGATATACTATGTCTTGAACCTGGTAAATTTGGGTCATTTTTATTGGTAGCAGAACCGCTAGAAGAACCATATTCAATGATTAACTGTGAAATATTTGAACCCTGAAAAACGAAAAAACATTTAACATTGTTTTGAGTAGATTGCACAAATGTTAAGTGAAATTAATAAGTTTAGAGAAAAATAAGATAATCAACTGTCAAATGGGATGATTGTAAGTACAATAGTTTAAATGTTGTTCTTTACGTTAGGGAAATAAGGAACCATTGAGAACCACAGAACAGAAGGCATATATTTGATTCTATATAAATTATTCCTGCTATTTAATAGAGTAAATACTAAGCACTAACTTTATGATCGGTATGAACTCACTACGACTTAACAATATGAATGGTAACAATATTTTCAACATTTGATAATTATAATCACAAAATGAAGACGAAAAGTGGTTTTTATAAAAAGCTTTTACTTACTACAGAACACGTCTATACACACAGTTTCCGCATGATCTGAGAAAGCGTAAGCTCACACCACACTCGTCCCCCCCCCTTTAAAGCAGTCGTTCTTGTGGTGGTTCATGCTCGCCGTGCAACATTCTCCGTCTCTGCAGTCTGTGCCACGCTCTCCGTCAAGATGTCGAGTCTGCGGCGCGCTGACTTCCATAGCTCCGTCGACCTGCCGGGGCAACAACAACCGACCTCCACCCGGCACCTGGGACGCTTGACACCCGTACTCCACCGGCCTGCTGAGCCATCTACATCCGATGTCCGCCCAGCGGCCGCGCGTCTCACCGCTCCTCTCCGTCGACAGCACCCGCTACAGCCAACGCCGCCCCGCCAGATCACTCCAGCGGACGCCACCTCTCCGCACCAGACTACCCCAACGGGCAACTCAGCTCCAGGCCCGCAACGGCGTCCGCAGAACAGCACCCCGCTCCTCTCCTGGTTGGCAGCGACACCAAATGTATTGAACAAGAACATGGGTGGGGACAAACGGATGTATGTAGCACAACAATTACAGACTATCTCAACAAAATCCAAATACCATATAGTAAATCGTCAATTTGCAAAATATTCATGCATCAAATCAAACTGGGCTGTTTCTGTTGCAAACACCAATCCATTGTCTCCCATTCCATTGTTTATGCGTTTTCTTACAAATTCCATTGTGTTCTCGCTCTACCTTTCTTGATCTTCGCCATCTTCTGTTGCCATACATTACGTTCTTTTAACGCACCTTCTATACTACTTATATCAATATAAGTAGCTCACACCACACTACGTTAGCAATGATTGACCGACTGACTGAACAGCTCATAGAACTTGAAAATTAGTCACAACTGAAGGTAGGAACTGAATCAATAAACATTTTCAACAGTTGACTATCATGAGTAGTGAAGATAGGGGAAGTTTAAAATCAAGATATTTTTTAATAAATATGAAATCAAAGACTGGATTAGAAGTATGAATTAACAACTAGTACTTAGTACTTACTGGTATGCCTAAATCATGTAGTTGTGTCATCATTTTAGACTCTTGACGTATGACATCCAATAAAGCGAATATATCAACAGAAGATGAAAGTAAAATACCATTTAGAAGAAGTAAACTTTGACCAGGTTGTATACCGTATGTTCCAGTTAGAACATGTTGATTTTTACTTGACTCTGTACGAAGATTTGAATTTACATTTACATTGACAAGACGACTAGACGTAATATAAAACAATGAATATTATGTAGTATAAATATAAATTTAGAACGTTAGAATCAAGGATAATGAATGATAGAACTAATTAAATGTAAGAAAAATAATTAATTTATGTAATTAAAATTTAAACACATAAATATTCAGAAGGGGTTTGTGGAGATTTTCACAGATTGAAATCATGAGTCAATTGAAGTTAGACATTAACACCATTGGATGCCGGCTCAGTGGTCTAGTTGTTTAAGCGCCTGGCGCGAGACTGATAGGTCCTGGGTTCGAATCTCGTAGAGTGCGGAATTGTGGATGCGCACTGTTGAGGAGTACCATACTAGGACGAAACGGCCGTCCAGTGCTCCCAAGTTTTCCATGGTGGTCTAGCGCAAATTGACTCGTGATTTCAATCTGTGAAATAAATATTCATAAATAACTGGAATAAATGAACTCTTATTTATGAACGATTGGAAATATTATGATCCAGTATTTCTTAAACGAACTGTCTATCTTTTTATCCAACAGACCGAAAAGTGTATGAACGAATTAATCCCATTGAATGAAATAGTTAACAGAACTTACCATGACAATTCACTTGATTACGTTATGAATATCATAATTAAAATAGAGAGGATGAACTGTAAGGTCAGACTCAATGTAAGTACAATGCCACTAAAATTCTATAGAACTCGTAACGTTCAAGAAAACAGGTTTTTTACGGTGACGAGTTCGTGAAAGCCACATAAGCTTACAGCGTACACAAATACATTAATCAACTTCCTCAATCGTCTCAGAGATTTCTAATTTGACAGGCTAAAACTTGTTATTACAATGAGACCGTCAAAAAATTTTTAAGTCGATCCAGACTGAATAATATAGTTTCTAATCAGTATTACCATACAGTCAGTTTTTACTTATATTGATTATTCCTAATCAAGCTGTTTGTTAAGTGTGACAGCGTGAAACAATAAACTTTTGTATCATACCTTAAAATGTTTATAACTAGCTACCTTGAATTCGGACACAGAATTACATTTAATTGGTTTTCGCGCAGTTATTTAGGTGAGGGCTCAGGAACCTGTTTTAGAGTTTTTTTTCCAAAAAGACTCCACAGAAGATATTGAATGTTAATGCAATCATTATGAGCATAATAGTGAACGTGAAGTAGCTATGTACTAACACGACGTTTGTATCAACTGGCAGAATTTATTCTATTGACAGATTGATAAACTGATAATTTTCATAGCCTTGAAACGCAAAACTTTAGTAAATGCTACTAGAGTGCTGATCTTATTTGAGTAATGAAGAAATGCAACGAATAAATAATTATTGTATAATGACGATAAATCATATCTGTTTGGTTACAAAATAAAGCCCTGAATTTCCTGAAGTAAAAAGCATAACATTCACAGATGATGTCATTGAATATATTAAATAGATACTTGGGATTTTATTTACTGACAGTAAAACACGTTGTAAACAAGCATTGACTCTAGCCATCTTGTTTATTCAACAGTACACAAAAGATAAATTTAAGCACATAAGTTAATGAATAAAAATTTAAATTTCAATAATCGTAAACGTGCAATGAAAATTGCTAGAAAAAGCAAAGGAATTAGTAATAAACTTGAAGGGGAAAAAATAAGAGCAGGAATAAATCAATATACGTTAGTAGATAAAAACATTCTGTTGATACCAGATTACGTAATAGATAACCTAACAACTTTATATTATCCAAAATTAACGTTAAACACTTATTTCAGTTGCCCAATAGACTGCTCATAAAACCATGAAGCCCAGTAATAATCTATATTGATTTAAATAATGGTCAGTATGTTTTAATCTGGTGACAGGAGATGAATATTATTTTGTACTCTTGAAAGTTTCAAAAAATTGTAACCGTTTGAAATAGAGTGAAATGAATGCAATGCATAAATAAACAAATATAAAGTAAAAAGAAAAGGGATGAATTTTACAAAGTAACCTATAATCATGAGTATCCTATACGAACCAATTTTCAAGTTTAATTGTTATTAGTAAAACCATATTAAACTAAGTATAAAACTTTTGAGATGCTGGAAAAGATTTGTAGCTTAGGTGAGTGATTAAGGTTCAGTTTTGTTCTCTGAGGTGGAAGGTTTGGCCGTGGAACTTACATTCTGAATAGCATCGGCAAGAAATCCGAAAAATCATGGACAGATATGGGGCCCAGGATCAAATCAAAGGGAGGTACAATCAAAATAAAGTAGACAATGACAGGTTAAATATCAATAATAAGCAATCAAAATCGCGGTCGACAGGACAAACTGTGAGTCGTATGTGGAGAAATTCAAACAATTCACTCCTACCTGAAGTTTGTGCTGATGTTGTTCGGAAGAGCAATGAAAGCTCCACGACTAGACGATTCAACTCAGAGAACAAAACTCCACCTACGAAAAAAATGTCATCAGTGTTGAATTACCTTGCTCGTGCTGGTAAATTTTGACTAATATCACGTAAACTCCATAAGCCTAAATCAATATACGATCCGATGAAACCTTCATATTTCATGTTTGATAAAAATCCATCCATAACTATTTGACAAGCTTGTAAGCTTAAATCACGAAATTGCCAAGCTTTCAATGGACGTAATTCATCATCTGTAGTTAATAAATGACTATGAAATTCATTGAGTTCTTTAGTTAACTCTGGATGAATATTTAGAAGTTGTGTAAAATTGAATCCTGCGACAATTGGTACATCAACAATTTTATCGGTTTCTTTTAATGATACATTATCTGATTCTGAAATAAACAATACATTATTATTAATATTAACTTAGTATCAATTACAGATTTGTGTATTTGGGTTCGTCACACTCTATGTATGCGAACTAGTGAAACAACCCGGTCTCCCAAACTGGGATAGAAGTGGTTTTTGAATATGTGACTTAGTGACTGAAAGCCAAATGCTTTAAACACAGTATCACTATTCCAACATATAAATATATACATATATATAAACTTATGGTGCAGATCACCGCGACTGACCAAACAAACGTAGGTAAAGCGCTGTTATAAACTGCAGCTCCACACAGTTAAAGTATATACCTATGGTCACTGAAGAAATATTTCGTACGAAACAAAAGTGATAGAAAACCTAGTAAGTTGTAAACCAACTACTTAGCGTAATTTTATACGAAACAATAGGGATTAGATCTATTATAAAACAAAAACGACTATATATCTGTAACATAGTAGTAGTGATAATAAGCGGTGACAACATTCGACAACGTAAATTCACTTCACATTACCGTTAAAAAACAGTGAGAAACTTATAGGTCGTATAACACAACAATGACAAAACGTACCTTCTGATTTTGTATCATCCATAGCTTTATATTCAGTGCTTTTCAAAGCAAGTTCTACACCATAACCATTTAAACTTGTCTCACTCAAATTTCGGTTCTTTAGGAAGAAGATTAGATGAATAAATAATAATAATAATGTTACAACAACCAACTATGAAACTTGTTAGACAAATACTGAGTGTGTTTCATCCGTCATATATCCGCCAACAAAAACTAAACAGACTGGGTTGTGTAAATTGATTTACCCCAGAAGTCGATAGTGCTCAATGTTGAATTTCACTCTAATGCATCATGAATAGAGATGGCATACTACATAATATAACTCCGCCTGTAGCTCTTCTAGAGTTACTGCCGGTCCCAAGCCCGGGTAAAGAAGGAGGGTTGGGCATGGGCTTAGCGTCCCCATCCCGTAGAAAACTAACTCGCTAAAAAAACGCTTACTACACAATATAGTATGACAACTGTACCACAATCGTATTACAGTTCAATACTGTCGTTTAGCATCCATTATCAATATAACGACTAACACCATGAATATAACAAGGAAAGTAATGTAACTCAGCTAATTTGTATACTTAAATATACTAAGAGCTATGAATCAAATTTGTCACTTTTGTTCGAGGGTTAGTGATACTCAGAGCTGTCCAGACAGACGTATATACAGTAAAATTGTAGTTAATCGGTTAGACCTCTCGATGTCTGGCTGCCAGATGACAAGTTTGGATCCCAGCTTCTAACTACTTTGATTTGGGTAACCAATTCGCAACACCACTAGCTTCCAAATGAAGTGTGGCTAAAAACCGAGTGCATAAATTTGTACTCGGCAAACGAGTTATAGAGGTTATTAATAGGGGAGAGATTACAAACCAAAAACTCAATGGGTGACAATTAACTATTTGTGCCACTGTATTACAAATACATAATGACAACGGAAAATTACCATTGATATACTCACCTGAAAATAATGTCTGAATGCATAATTACATAGACCATCATCAGACAGTGCTTTTAAACTTCTATGCCATGAGTAAAATTCGTGATGACTTAAATCCCCATATAGAATTACTGTAGGAATGTTATTAGAAGTATCTTTTGGTGATGAATACACTTTTTCAAGTGAAAATAAAGCTTGAAAATAATGGATAACACAACAGATGATAAATGGTAACTGGTAGCCTACTGATTTTAATTATATGGTGAGATAAACAAAAGTATAATTAATACACTCACGTTAGTTTCCAGGCTAAAGTCAATTAGTTATGAGAAAACTAACACAAATGTTCGACAGAAGTGATCTTTGTTATTATTTGTATATATTTTTTTCTCACCGTTGTCATTTCAGGGTAAATTTGACTAGTCCTTGTTGGCATTCTACATTATTAGATGGATCCCTCAATATATTGACCATTACGTGTTTATTATATCTTAGGGTAGTGACTAATAGTGTAACCATTGATGGGACTATTATGACTCAGTAGTCTGGTGAGTAGCATGCAGGTATTTGAAGTGATGGGTACCGGTGCTGAACTCAGTCATAGTGTGAACATCAATAATCGAGTTAAGGTAAATCTAGCTGATGAGATTCAGGTAGGACAAAACGTGTCTTGGATCCCATTGCTAGTTATCAAGTGAATACAGATTATGAATCATGGCATCTCAAGGAGGTCATAAGGCAATGAAGGTTGATGAAATTCAGTCATGAATATCAAGAACAAGAAAGTATAAATTCTCGTGAATAATAATGAACGTTTGTTAGTCCGATCCCACTCATTCTTTTCCTTCTGCACGCTTCTTCAATTTCGTTTCATTAGCTGGTTTCGCTTTCTTGTATTTTTTGCATTTAACTTAACCTAAAATGATACACTGTTATTGTGCAAACCACAAATGTTGACAACAACAAACAGAATAAATAGTAAGATCAGATTAAATTTATACTATCATTCGCACTGAACAACCAGAACGTTTGAATTTAAACACTAAGTAGTAAAAATTTCAAATGATAATGGTTAATTTTACTCATCCATACAAGTCGGTGAGGACAGTGTTGCTACATGCTTGTGAAACTCGGCCTCATCAAGCTGAGAATATTAAGCGACTCTCTGTGTTTGATCGTTGTCTCCGAAAGATTGCTGACATTCAGTGGCAACACTATGTTAGTAATGCAGAGGTTCGTCATCGTGTGTTCGGGCATAGCAACGATATTTCAATTGGTGTCACCATTCTGAAACACCGACTTCGGTGGTTTGGATATGTTACGAATGTCATGCAGAGAATTCCATATCTTTAATTATTTGCCGATGCTGGGACGGCTTGGAAAAAGCGAAAAGCTAGTCAGTGAACAAAATAGTGTAGTGAAATGAGAGAAATTTGTACAGGGTTGACTTCTGTCGGTCCATCATGACTCAATCTTTGGGTTCCTATAGGTAATTCAACAAAGTGGCTTGAGACATCATTAGACGACTCAGAACAGAAGCTAGTGGCAGTTCTGTTGTAATTCTTTTGCTTTTCTCATAAAACTCAGAGGAACTTCTTTAACTGAAAGAATTCTCCTTAAATGTAATTTTCTTAACTGAACTGCTTTTCCCATTATTTCTTATTCTCATTCACCTGTTTTCGTTTGTTTATTTTTTACTACACTCACCTTCCTCTCGCTCTTCAAATTGTCATAAAAACCACAAAAATTCAAAGATACAAACAATAAGTAAGACCACTCTTATACCTGATACATTATACATTAACAGATTAAAAAGGACTGAACATAAAAATAATGCTTCCAAATTTTCCCTAATTGGGTCAACTTACTTGGTTGTGAATTAGAACCTGCAGCTTTCTCAATAGATTCCTTGAGTTTGTCAATGGAAAAAACGGCCTCCGACCCGGCAAGAACCCAAGCTACTCCGGAGGTTCGGCTAGTTAATTCAGCTAGAACAGTCTCACGTGAACAATTTAACGAATAACTTGCATCAGTCAGAGCAAGTTGATGTGACATTTCAACTGTGGGTGAAAACATTCTAGATGAGACGGACAAAGTAAACAGTCGACTATGAATCTCTAAAGAGCTATTTTTTAAGCTAGTAGCACTAATGGCCTGAATGGCGAGCTCTTTAACTCGTTTCTCCAATAGTCGATTCTTCGAAATCAAAAGGTAATCATCTGCAGGAGGCATAAGATTTGTTCTTATGAAGTCCAAGTCTTTTGAGATAAGATCCAAAAATCGCCAAAATGCATAGTTGGATTCACGAGCAACATATTCACTGAACGAGAAAAAACATAAGTCAGATAAATGTCACGTCTTACCAAAATACTTCAGATATGGTAAAGATATATTAGTTTTTTATGCCTACAAGCACTGAGTCAAAGTGAATGAATATATATCGTTTAAGGGGCTTAGATAGACCGAAATACAGCACAGAATTTCTTCCGGTGACAGTATGCTTTCAAAACTATAAGTCAGTGTTCTGAGAAATGCTGTCAACTAGTGAATGACAACAAAATAAGCGGTAATTTTATGTATGTGAAGATAACATAGTTAAAATTCAAGTAGACGAGTTACCTGGCTTCTGATAACAAAGGTGTATTTTTCCATTTTGGAACCAAAGTGACAGAAACTCTGTTATCACTCAAACATGTATCCAGAAAAGTAGAATATAGAACCAGAAGTGCCAAAAATGTGATCATTTTACTACAACAATAGGGGAGAATAAAGTTGAGTATTAAAAGTCATCAATCAAAACTATATTTATAAAAACATTATATTTGGTAGTACAACGGTAGATGAGAGAAAACTAACAGCACATATAAATGTACCTAAACAAAAAGCTGTGGTTAAATTGAGATTATTTACAGCTCTTAAACTTTGTATACATGGTGTTAATGCCACACAAGTGGAAACGAAAGGATAAAACTGTAATGTACCTACAAAAAAGGAATCGAACTCAGTCTTCCACGTAATTAGAAAAAAAGTTAATAACCTGCTGAGGTTAACAATAAGCAACACTTTAATTAATTCGGATACAGTAGTTATTTTAGTGATCGGAAACAAAAATATAATTGTTAAACAAAAGCAAATACACCACAACAAAACTGATACAATGTGAATAAGTAGATCAGAACTGAAAGAAAAAGAAAGATTAGCCAGATTATTCTCAGTTTTTGGTTGCTCACTAAGCCAAGAAACAAAAGCATTCAACAAAATGGACATAGAAAGTATCTTTCGAAGACTTAGATTAGAAACATTGTGAATAACATGACGATACGCCTCAAGGCGACCATTGAGAAGATCGATAATAACTAGAAACAAATCATATTCGACATATTTGTCAGAAACACTCCCACATCTAGGACAATGTTCCATCTTAATTATTTCCTCAGCATATTGGGTGTAAAGAGCGGCAACACGACTATTGCAATAAATGCAGTGATATGAGTTTTCTGACATTATATAATTTTACGGGATGATGAAATTTCAAGAAGTTGTAATCACATGGAAATTGGGTTATGAACGACAACCTGTAACAAAAAAACGTATTGCATCATAAATTTTTAAAGGCATCTGCTGGATAGTTTTTTGAGACTGTGTCAGGACCACTTCACATTGAATCTATTAAGTAAATTATTGGTGATTCTTAAGGAAAAATCAAGATTTGCTTAGGTTATAATTATATTGATTCGTCAACGACTAATTGGTATTTGTAATCTGATATGTGTGACACAGTCAGTTAGTTACAGCGTAGGACAAGGCACATATATGCATCGCTTCAAGCTGCCACACCTCATTAGAACAACAAGATCAACACCAAACTCATAGAAGTGGTCACTTCAATAACAGTAATGTATAAAAGAAATATTGTGTATAAGGATATAGCACAAGAAGAACTAGTTGGTAGAAAGATATAAAGCGATCTTAATCTCACGGTTTAAGGGAGGACAAAGAGTGTAGACACCTACGCCGTTGTGATTGATCCTGAACCACGTTACCCACAGTCTCCAACCATTAGTTACGGTAGTCACGCGGACCCCAACCAAGTAGTCTGCATCCACCAACATGGATCACACTAGAAGTTAGTGACTTCAAAGACTGGTGCCACGTTTTGGTTTATCCACCCCTAACTTTCTCCCAACCGTTTCCAACACTAGTCAGCATTGAGTATCGTGGTATTCGGTTTTCAGGCATACGTAACACGTGACCTAACCATCTCAGTCGATAAAGGTTCACAACCTCATCGACTGGTTTACCATCATTCCCTAGTACCTTGCATCTAACCTCACTATTACTTACCCGGTGATCCCAGCAGACGTCAGTAATATTTCTAAGGCATCTATTGTCAAATAATAGTAACTTACATGTAGCTTCTACTATTACTGGTCACGTTTCGCAGCCGTACAGTAGAACAGAACGAACTGCCACGCAGTATATTTGTCCCTTAATTGATAGACGGTTATCTCGCCTTCGCCATAAGTGACGTAAGTTGGCAAAAGCCAAACGAGCTTTTCGGATCCGTGCTGAGAGTTCGCCAGACACCAACCCATTAGGGCTGATCAGACCTTCAAGATAAGTGGAGTTGTCGACGCGTTCGACTAATTCACTCCCTATCCTTAGTTCAGGTGTTGATGAAGGCCAGTCCTAAAGCAACAACTTGCATTTAGAGGGGGAGAAACGCATCCAAAACATCCTGCCATTGTTGCTCAGTGCTGCCAAAAGACTGCACTTTATCAGCGTCTTCACAAAACAGAACTATATATACGTATCCTAAGTCGATAAGTGGACCTCCTGGAAGGAGAATAATGCCCGAAAATTCAGTCAATGTGAGCGTTATTTCCATTAGTAGATCTATGGTGAAGTTGAACAAAAATGGAGAAACAGGACAGCATTGACGGACACTACTTGAGGTTGCAAAATGAGATGACAGCTCGCCATAATTTCTTAATCGACTGGTAGTGTTCGAGTGAAGAGCATTCACAATGTTTATGACTTCTGAGGTACACCTTTCAATGAAACCAAAACATGGCACAAGTCCATGAAGTCACTGACAAGTGGACTGAGTCATGTTGGTAGGTGCAGACTACCTGGTTGGGGACCGCGAGATGATAGCAACCGATGGTTAGAGACCTTGGATGACATGGCTCAAAATCGTTTGCAATGGCGCAGGCGCATACACTCTTTGTGTTCTCCCGAATTCTAATTTTCTGAATCCTTTTTGTCTCCTTTCTTCTCTTTCCAAATTTATTTCACTGGATTATACTCTTTAAATAACGTCTTCAAACCCTAATCCTTCCGATTACTACTTATACTCTTACCGCCTCTACCACTACGGGATTTGAATCGACAACTGCATCTCTGTTCTAATGTGGTATGGCAACTCGAATGTACGTACGAAAGAAGTTCTACGTTGTTACTGACTGACTGAAACAGGTTAACAATTGTTTTATATTAGGGACACTAGTTCAACTGGATACGAGCTACACAGAATTTCGCTATGCCAGTTGACTAAGTTCAACTTAATCGCAGATTTATCTAATCAAATTTTAGCTACGTTCTTATTAGGTAAAAGATAACTTTGAATTCTGTACGGGACGTTTTGAAGACAAACGAAAAATCAAATTTTATTGTTCATTAAGCCAAAGCTCCGAGCTCCATATAGGCTACTACTACCTAAAATATATTGAGTTAGAAAACTAACTGAGTAATACATACTTCAACCACTGTTAGCAGTAAAATCATGGTGAGAGCTCCATAAAAATTAATCGGAAAGAGGCAAAAGAATCATATTATGGATATTAAATACAGTAAGTCTAAAAAAACCAAGAGATTGCAGGTAGGTTGGTGAAAATATAAGCTTTCGCCGATTGAGGTGACTGGAATACGTAATAAACATCCTGGTCGTTCAGCTATTCGTCCTTTCTAGCTGATCGGGGTCATTTTTCGGTTTGCTCTACCAACTTATGTTGTGATTCTAAGACTCTTCCGGTACCCATAAATATGAGGATTTTACTAATCAACAACGACACAAGATAGAGTCCCGAGTTGGGTCAAAAACATTGATAGTATATAATTCATAAGACGAAATGAAAAAGAACATTGTCAGTTGTCACCTAAAAATAAGGCGATTTCTAAAAAATTTGAACGGGTAATACTAAAGCAAAAAAGGACACATAAGTACTAGTTCTGTTAAAAGATTAAAAATGAAACGAGAGAAGCATACTCATTCGAGCACGTCTTCAGCACGTGGTTTGATTACTATAAGACAGTGTAATGACGAGTCAAGAATCAAACATAATTGTGATTAAAAAACGTGGAAGGTGGTAAATAAACAACAAAGCCTTATTGGTAACATAGACACTGAGACCCAACCAAAAACAGCAATATGTAAAATATTCATAACTGCCGCATTGACGTGTAACAAGACAAACGATTGGTGAATCCCCAAAGCTGTCATTAAGGTGTAAAGTAGTATCTGAATAAATCTAACCATTTGACTTAACAGCTGAAATAAAACAAACTTGAAGTAATCTGTTAAGTGAATGTGTGTATTCTGTATACATGAAAGGAGTAGTTATGAGAGTAGTAAAGCTAAGCTGGTGATCTACAAGCTCTACATCCTGTTTGTCGGTCTTTGTTAACCAGCTTAGTAGGTTATTTGATGTATTTTGATACGTGGAGGAAATATGAGGTTTTTTAGGAGCATTAAAGAAGTGGATGGTACCATCCATATAAGTATGGAGCACCAGACATTAACTACTCAGTAAGAAAAACAGAAATGTAACCAGAGTTTATCCTATCTCAGTTCATTTTTGTGATGCTTTTGCAGGGTACTAGTCTTAGATAAAAACAGTAAATATTCATATTCAAGTGGTCTTAGAAATTTCGTATGTTAATTTAGTATTAAATACTTCTTTTTGGCTCCATTGAATAACATGATGATTCTAATGAAATATAAACCTGTAAAGCGAATGAGACATCTTTAAGTACTAAACAGATCGTCAATGAGGCTACATACTTTCAAAGTCAGAAAACTGGTCGCCAAATATTGGGACGTTTGCTGAATATTGTCAAGGTCAAGGGTGGCCAGTCCTAGGAAATCTCGGAGTTCCAGTGATAAGCCGTGACCAGTCAGACCAAACCGTGTCAAGGTGAGGATGGTAGCCGCTTAAGACGGCGGGAGATAGTTGTGCAATATCTTAGACTCGTTGATGTTAGACTTGCTCATTATTGGATTTATCTCATTTTCTAGAGGTTAATCATTCGTTCGTGTGACTGTATGTCTTGGGTTCGATTTTCTGTAGCGGGGTGGTGTATGCATGCTTCTGGGGAGTCCTTTACTATGGAGAAACGGCAGTCCTGTGATTCCAGGTTAACAGTGGTTGTCTAAGTTGGACCGATATATGATTCCAGTGGAATAAAATAAGTTGAGTATAAGACTGTGTTTTGGGAACTTATATATTTGAACACTTATTAAGGAAGATTGACTGTGAAGAAACCACACAGGAGAATAGGTAATCTTATATATGAAAATCAACTACGTGTAAAATACAAAATAATAAAAAGACACGTACAAAGCACACTCTTCTCTATGGAAAACTCAGTATAGTTTAATAGGGTAGAAATGGTGTGAAGAAATGTCTGGACAGGACAAAGTTAAGCTAGTGGTAAAATAATATATTTAATGTGAAAAGAAAGGAGGTAAACAGAGTAACCACGCGTTCATGAAAAGCCATGTAGTCTTCAATACATAGTTTCCCGTCGAGGTTTATTGACTTTATTCGAGTTTTTAACGGCTAATGTAAATCGTCTTGATTACTGTATATTCAGCTTCAAGGATCGTGCTGTTATGAAACCGTGTGATTTCATTGTCATTACAATCTCTTAGATCATGTCATAGTCACATCTCGCGATCAGTACTTGGCCAAACTTATCTCATAACTTCGCCCGTAGTTCTTCTGGGGTTACTTCCGGTCCCCAGGCCATGTAAGGAAGGAGCGTTAAGCATAGGACCAGAAACCCCATACCACAGAAAACAACCTTGTTAAAAAACGCTAACCAGAATGAAAAACTTAAACCATGTAAACTCCGCCCTCCGAGTTGAAGCAAGAATTAGGACACTTCATGATGAAAGCCGACATTATTCAAAAATCACGAGCCCGATGCTTCGTCTAACAACCAGAGTAACAATTAACATAGGTACATGGGACGTCCGGACAATGCGGGAGACCTGGAGGACCGATCAAATACTGAGGAAATGACGAGATACAGTTTATGGTACCCAGGATCAGTGAAAGCCTTTTGACCCTAAGTGGAAAGAAAAGAACAGATTCGGGTGGAGATGGTGCTGTACTCAAGTCACAAAGAAAAAAATGCTCCTCACATTAATAGAGTTGCTCTGATGCTGTTCAAAGAAACACGAAATGCATTTGTAGCAGTAAATAAATCCCCAAAATAAATAGCTTTGTAAATTTTCGATATTGGATGCTGACCACACTAGTTTTAATGGACTCACCTAACTGGAGGCGCTCGGTCATGCATCCGCACCAGATTACGAGTAGGAACCCCGTGCTCAACAACCCCTGCAATCGCCAACTAGATTAGATCAGACGATCTTCGATATATTGATAGCCTATTAAGTATATCTTCGAATCTCCTCGCTTCTATTTTTTGATTTTACTTGGTGGGTACGATTCATATTAGAAGGCGTTACTGGTTAAAGCGTTGTCGAACTCCGAATACCTGTGGCATTTTCACATGTATAGTACGGAAATCTCATGGACCCAGTGTTATAGCTTGTGCCCTGTGTCCTATTGATGAATAATGTAATGATACCGCCAATTAGAGAACAGTGAATTATCGACCGGACCAATGACGCATAAAACCAATACGAGCAGTCTATAGTCCTTATCGGTCCTGCTTTCCGCCTAGCCCATCCGGTTACGTCCAGAACATCAGTCTCAGCCTCTGCAATATGAACCATGTATTTCAAACATACTAGGTTTATATACCAACCAGACAAACTACATCGTACCATAAAATAGAAAATAACATTTGTACAACATTTGGCCAAATGTGGCTGTGAATGTGGGAGGTAGTAATTGATAGACTGTGTATAACTCAAGAATGGTAAATCGTACAATAACACTTCATAGGTCAAATTAAAGCTCATAATAAAAAGGAAACGAATATGAATATTTTAGTTATTTAACAATTATACGATAAAAGTATACGTAAAGTTATAGTCCAGAAATAGATCCCAACAGTTACCATTGATTATTCTCATCGGGATAAAACACGTAGGGTCATCGAATCATCAATCATAACAAGAAAAAAGGGAATTACAGTGAATGTTATTCAATGTCATTCATCCTCCAATGATAGCAGTGACGAAGATAGATATCAGTTCTATGAGAAACTGTAATATATCATAACAAAGTGCCCAGGTAATGACCTGATTATCCTGACGTGAAACTTGAACTCCGAATTCCGAATGGACAATACGGTATGAAGATATGAGATGACATGGACTGGGAGAAAAGAATGAGAATGGAGAGAGATTTGCAAGTTAATATGCATCCAACAAAATGGTTATATGCAACATAATATTTCCCCACAAACACATACAAAAAGATACAATAGTCGTACATGATCACAATTTAAAGAATCAGATCGATCATACCTCCATCAATGAAAAATTCAGGTCAATAGAAGTGTAACAACGGCCTCTACATCAGTAGACCTCGTCATTTACAAGAGAAAGGCGAGATTTTTAGTTGCTACATGCAGGACGCCAGCCTTAATCACACTTGATGGCGAAACTCTTGAAGAGGTGAAAACATGCTCATGTTTGGACAGAACCATCAATGAACAAGGAGGGTCTGGTGCAAATGTAAAGGCAAGAATTGAAAAAGTAAGGGCAGCATTCATACAGTTAAAAAATATATGAAATTCAAATCACCACTCAACCAGAAAGTTTACTACAAATTTCAAAACAGTTCTACTGTACGGAGTTTAAACTTGGAGAACTACCACAACCACCATCAAAAATACACAAGTGTTAATAAATAATTATCTATTTAAGATACCCAACATCCATTGGTCGGATACCATCAACAACAGCATACTGTGTGGGAGAACAAACCAACTTCAAGCTGAGGAGAAAACTAGGAAAAGACGTCAAAAGTGGATACATTGTAGAAATCAACAGACTGCATTATAAGGCAAGCGCTAACCTGGAATCCTAAAGGAAAACAGAAAAGCAGAATGCCAAAGAACACACTGCGCCGAGGAATGAAAGAAGATATCAGAAGAATGGATAGCATCTGGAAACAACTGCAAAGGATTATCGAGGACAGATTTGGATGGAGACTTCTGGTGGATGGCCTGTGCTCCTTCACGAGGGGTAACAGACTTAAGCATTTATGCACGTAACTTATTCCAATGTGAAAGCCGAGAGAAACAGTTTATTTGGTAACTGGCTAAAATAGATATAATCTTATCAAATCAATATATGAGAGTTAAACATTAGAGATGTACAGAGTAAAGATGCTTTCTCATAATTCGATTGATAGAGTAAACTGATTATTTCTGGTCAGTTAGTGTTGATCTTGGTTAGATTCCACAAGTCGCTCAACGTCCATTGACCTACTGACAAACTCAGGAATGGTCCAGTTTGATGAATGATTTGACTACAGCGCTGAACATTTTCCTGATATTACAATGTACTAGCAACGTTTAGTGTAGTCGTTTTGGATTAGTGAACTACTGTCAAACGTAATTTCTGGGCACCTTATTTAGAATCATTCTAGTAATTCTTTTATATCAGGTTAGACATCCGACCTATAACTTTCATTGTTGTGTAGTTCGAGTATTTGTAGTGGTGTCGGTTTCTAACCACACGGTTTCCGAAGCTAAACACATTATTTTTGGGAAGATTCACCTTCAAAATGTAACGCTACGAGAAGATTAGCAATGGTGGGCGCAATAACATTCATTCAATCGGATGTCATGGCTCAGCCTCGCAAACGTAGTTATTCTGCTTAACTTGCTTTTGTTCGCAATAAATATGTTATTCTTTCTTCACCAAAAATGTTTTCTTCAGAAACTATAGACGTTATATTGCTGATTATTGCGATACGATGAGTCAGTGTAGACAATGGTGGGACTTCCACGTAAGATCTCATATATTAGGTAGTCACATAATGACAAATCTACAAATTTAGGAGTACGTCTATTAATAGCAGTACTCGACTGTAACCATAAATAAAGACACAAGCTTTCCAGACAGCTAAGGGAACTCGTTAACGAAGGGTAGGAATAGTAATAGATCTTATATGGTGCTACAGATCACCAATGAAGTTGTTCTGTGTCAAAGTTTGGTGGCCTGCTCGAGTTGGGCAGGAATGGCATGATCAACTGGCCCACGTCGAAGTCACACCTCTTGGTCAATACTTGGTATGGATTGCCCTTTCGTGATTACAACTGACCACAACGATGCAGTACCGTGCATGTTCTCAAGCTTAAGCGACTATCAAAATCGACACTTTCAATAACATCCTCTTCAGTCACATCATCACGATAAAGAAAATGGTCATTGTTCAACAGCCATTTTTTGGGATGCAAAGAACATGTTTTTTCTCCTTATCATTAACCAAGATTTATTGTCCGGAAAGGTGCTGTAAATGAATGCCGAGGCGTTAAAAATTGAAAATGTATTACATTCATGAAAATTAACTAACACTTTCTGATGGACGACGCAAAATCGCTAACCAACAGACACTTACTTGCTAAAGTACTATATTTGCGACAGCAATTGAGAAATGATGTCACTTTCCCTATTGGAATGTATGCAAAAGGAGGATAATCACCCCAAAATTTTGTATCCTTAGACAAATGCATTTACAAAGTATGTCTGTCAGCCTAATCCACGTACACTCGTGGCTTAAGGTAGAACACTTGAACATACCAATATTACTGGATGGAAAAGAGTGTGTATATAAATCTGTAGGGTTATGGAATGCCCGAAACCTAATTCGGCCTCAATTAGCTGTTTGTATGACGAACCCTGGTTGACCATTTGCGATTACTACATTGCACGGCTTTGTGGTAGATTGCTTTGAGTTTCTCCAAGTGATGATTTCCTTGGATGAATCATAACTTAACTCAGGCTCATTCACATTGTCAGCCATATACTGATTCAGTAGACTTCGAAAGTAAACGTCTTCGGCATATCGCTGAACGCCTAATTTTCCTCATGTATGATTCAAAAGGAAATGCAGAGAACGACGCTAAACTGCCATGTTCTATTAGATCCTATACAATGTGCTTTAAACTATGCACACTATGGATTAAGTGATCGCTATTTTAACAATTTTCGTAACCTACTAAGTTGTTCAAATAAACCCGGACACTGTTCGCGAATATGGTGTGCAACTTAGGGTGCGATAATAAATATATTAACAAGGACAGGCAGTGGAAGTTTCTGTACACTGATAGTGGTAACCTACCGTGAAGAACTACAGGGAATAATTATAATAAGGACCACCAACATTCAGTTGCTTTCCATACATAAACTTCATTTAGTGAACGACATTTCTTTTGGAAGTCGCATGTAATGTGCTGTCTACATAAGTCTAAGGCCACATTTATGGATGCCAAAATGGATTGATCCATCCTGTTAAGTCGCTTCATAGCTAGATCCTTCCATAAGGAAATACGTGCATCGGTTCATATGGGAAACGATTGATCATATCCAGTGGCAGATTTTCAAATGAACTTCCACCACTATGATGGATAGATTGTGACCTACTACGAAAAGTGACATCACTTCTCGATTCGTATTCACCAATGAGAAAAGTCATCCGACCACCTATTCGTATCCTTAAAACCTGATATTTTTTACAGCCAGCGGTACCTTTTACTCCAACTACATACCTGACGTTACTGCGAGCTGGAGTGTCACAAATAACAGCAACTGATTTAACTGTTAAATGTACCTGACACTTATCTACATAAATACCTACTGTCAGCAACTCTTGTAACTCAGTTGTAAGTGCTGCGGACATGTCGTTGGAATCAGATGGTTTTACTTCACCATCATAGATCCCAACTATGAATACATTACTAACTAATGGACCTGTTATGAGACCTAGGATCGGCCACAGCTGTTGATTAGAGCTTTTAAACAAGCTTAGACCAACGTAGTTCAACTGCAGCCTCAATTCGGTGAAACAAAACTGACGTAGCCAATTTCCGGAAATCCTCAGAACACTTGATTTCAATCCCAAATGATAGCATATTCCCGTTTCCAGTATTTTTGGCTGTTTGATGTATTTAAACAAAACCTGAAATAAGTTAGACTCTTCGTGACCAAAAGTCAGTTTTTTACTACAGTTAGCATTTCTTAATTGTAATTTACGAATTTAAGATTTAATAATCCAATAGTGGTAAAATCTTATTCTGGAATAATGCGCAACGCATCTTTTGCAGATTTCCCAAAAACTTCTACTAAGTTGGGAGCTTGGGATGGAGGTGGTTCAGAAAGGAGCTGAGAGTATGGGATTATGTGTGTTTTTAACTATAACGCTAGAAACAGTATTATGATACACAATTGGGTATCTCCTAGTTCTCTGGTGCAGTGAGAGAATGATATCTTGAACCTTTCGATCATACCATTTGTGCCGTCAGGTCACTGGTTATATGTGGGTTGGTCCAATACTTTCCCATAAATAGTTGGGGCATCTTTTTATTTTACTGAAAGCTGAGGCTAAGGAAGTGACAGTGAAGACCTCTGCAATGGTTCTAGAATGATAACTTGTCGGGATACGTACAATGGCAGATATAACCTTACTTTGGGTTAATAAACCAATATGAAACTGTTACCTTAGTTACAAACACTGGATTTATTATCAGCATCTCAACAATGTGACTGTGTACCTTGTAAGCATCAACATCATCCGAATAGAACTCACTGAACTGGAATGATAAGCTCTCAACTTCGGTTGGGTCTGGTTTAAGTTATATGTTCGCTCTTTACTGAGTATTGAAGGTCGGTTTAGGCACACAGGGCTTTTAAATGCCAACTTTCCATAATAAACAATCCCGCATCCATGGACTGGCAGTTAGCATATAAACCGGGCTCTATGCTTCTCGGATTTAATAATCTCATGACTAGTTTTTGATGAGAAAGTCCCCATAGAGCCTCATAAAAGTTGGCATCCTTAGAATTCTTTTGTAAAGCTACGGAGGAAATTAGGGTAGTCTAAATGAAGTCGCCGTTCAGACACAGGAAAAACCGCCACTACATGGACGTGAACCTAATCGTATTCTACACGAAACTCGACAGATCTGTAGTTTAGTGTCGAGTCACGGTTGACTATGAGCACTACTACAAGAAGACTACGTGCCAGTTAACCGACAAAATCCCCCGTAAGCCAAATATCAGAAGGCAGTTGATGGATGTAGTCGAGATGTGTTCGTTGGCGATCTCGTGGTATCAAAAGAATACCGAGATCGTGCCAAAGGAGTACAAGCGTGGGTACGGAGCGTAACAGAACCCGTTCAAGGTCACAATCGAAGAATAATTGAGCAGTAATATGGCTATCTTTAGCACAGTTAAACAGACGAGCACAGTAAAACAATCACTGATACAACTGGTTATAATAATGATTGTTTCCATTAAATCAATCGCGTTCTCTTGATAAAAGTTGGTCACTACATATCTACATTCATTGGCCGGTTTGTTGAGGAAACGGGGCGTTTGAGTGACTATGTATCTCCTGTACATGTGGTTGGGTTATTCGAAGTATAACTAGATGAGCCATTATGCTGTGTTCTAGGTTTAAAATATGATATGATGAGATGACTTTGTCACTAGGATTGATGTCTGAATGTCTAAAACACTAACATCATGTTATGTGAAGACGAAGTCCATTAGTAATGATTCACTTCTTCTCTTCCTTTCATAGTAATAACAAACTCACTACATTAATTTTCAATTTCAGTCCAAGTGAAATATACACAAATATGGGTTCTTTTATGGTTAGTTGGTGCTGAGTAGAGACTCTCTGTGTTTAACAAAAGTAGGAAGTCTTTTAGCTCTGACTGATATCCGACAATTTTTAGAAATAAGTAAAATCGAAAGGACGCATATCCCAAAGTCCTTCTCATTAACTCTTGAGAGTATTTAGAAATATACGACAACCAGGTAAAACAAACTGTGATCTTGGTTCACATTCGGAATTTCATAGTGACCTGATAGACTGATACTAAGAAACAGCTGTTTTTCTTCCTTCTTAACGTAAAATCCCAGTTAAACTTTAGAGTATTTCTGACCGAAACACCACTGACCCCCTTTTTACGAGATTGTAGAAAATTAAAATTCAGGTTGGAGGTTTATGGGTGGTGTGTCATGGACCATAGGTAATTTTGTAAGCAATAAGCATGCAAGTAAGTCAGTACGAATTTTGGAATAGAAAGGAAATTAGTCATAACTGAGTGTTAATTTTCAAGAGTGATATTAAACCCTCAAATGTACCCTGAGTAGTGATATTTTTGAAGCCCGATATCTGACTCCATTCGGATCGTACAAATGGTTGCTATTGAAATATACATGACGCCCATCCTCGTATATAATCACCAACTTAGATCGCGTTAGTGAATAGCGAAATTAAATTACTCGAATACGAGAGTGGATTTCAAATACATATATCCCGTACACTCACTGATCTGGACAAGAAATCAGAGGGATGAAGCGAAGAGAAGAGAGCAGAGCAAAATGACGCGCGGTGAAGGCGCGTGAGCCAACTCAGTTTAATTGAGCGTGAATCGGTATTTAAAGTCACACAAAAATAAGCTACAGATATGTGATGAGTAAGATAAAATGTACACACATACGCTCATATAAAAACAGAGTTGATAAGTGAACAATTAACAAGGTTAAAACGTGACTCAAGGATAATGGATAACTTGGCCTGTCCAGGAACTAGGATAAAGTATTTGGGATTAGCATAGTAACCGACGCTCCATTATTATATCCACGGATGTCTACCTGACTTGTGCTTCGCACTACGAGGCTTTTATCCGACGAAGTGTAGTGAAAACTCAAAGATGCTGATTATTACTTATTTGATCCCGGGATTAAGCGGAAATGACACATGAACACACCGCAATTTACGTGGTTGATTAACAGTCAGATTTGTATTTAACATCATGCTGTCAATAATCCACTTGATGAGGATAAACTTACGGTATCGTACATTTGGGGATTCCTTCTGAAAGTGTAATTACATATCACAAAAGATTGAAATAGGTTAGTTTTATAGGTCATTCGCGCTGCAATCGATCAATTTATAGCTCAGCGTATAAAGTACACTAGCAGTACTGGTGTACAAAACGTAATACTTGACGGCTTACGCCTATCGATATAGTGATTTTGCGATAAATAATAAGATAGTACTGTATGGATCTAAAGAGGTTAAGTGTGAAAAACTTCAATTACCCCATTTACAGTAATCTTTCGTTGTACTTTCCGTCACACTAGAACCGCATTTTGTATGTTTGATTAATGCCAATCAAGCAGCATATGTAGGAATTCCCTGAGGGTGCATTTCAGTTCTTACAGCAGCGTTACTCTAAAGCTTCCATACATTACCTCTGAATGTGTGGCGAAAATTCTTCTGATGGTTGGTAAAAATTTCTGAGTTGTAATTAATTTTAAAAAATAAATGTTGTTTTTACTGATATATTCAGGGATGCATTTAAATTTATTCAAATTATCCAGTTAAAATATAAATTCTCAATTACTGCTATAAGTATCAATAAATTCACTTATCAGATTTTGACGACATCGTTATAGGTAACACCTTTATAATTGAAGCATACCAACCCTGTCAAGTCATAAGTCAGAAATAAAGGGTTCGAAGATATATGTAGAAAGCTATCGATATATCGAGGAGCGTTTGGTCTAAGCTGGCTAGCAGTTACGAGGGATACTCAGCACGACGTACTCACTCGCGATTTAGTGCGGATGCGTGACCGAGCGCTTTTAGCTAAATGTGTCTATCAAAACTAATGAGGTCAGGATCAATGTCGAAGACCAACAGAACTATTTATTTTGGAGATTGATCTACCGCCTCAAGATAATCCAATAAGACAACTCCCAAGGATGTAATTACTTCTAGGACCTCAAAAGGTGAATTTGCCTGAGGCCATTATTTAAGGAGCATGATTTGATCATATTCATAGCTCCGAAATGGATTGACATTATTTAGGGAAAATGAAATATCTAGCACTAAGTTTTTATAAGCACGATGAGACTCATGATGTAGGAAACTCCAGACTTATTTCCCATATTTTTCAATCAAACCTCGTTGCTATACCACCTAGCATTAACAATGTGGTACTAAAAGGCCAAATGTGAAATCTTTGATGAAAGGTTATATTTGTGATACACTACAGCAATAGACTAAATTATGCTTAGTGAGAAAGGTAAGAAGACTGAGCAAGGTATCTATCAAATTTTCGATCGATCATAACACGGTTAAATGAAGAACTAACTGGCCAATATCTGAGAGCTTAAACAATTGTTCTGCAGCTTGTCATATGGAGGATCTACACGTGCATTAATCCTTACATAAATTTTACCTGATATTTTACTTTACTCCTCTTGTTTAGAAACTTGGCTGAAGATTTGAGCGAAAATAAATCTAAAACACTAGAATTACACACTTTAACTATCTTACTGCATGTGAGACTTTGCTCATCAAGCTTCTCTAACATTGTATACATCTGCCAATCTCAGATGTTTGAGTTGGTGATTAATTCATTGTAAATATAATAACAACACAACACTCACACATGTAGTTTTTGTACAACCGTTTAAATTAGTGTGTAACTTGTTTATAAACCATACTACAGTGACCAGTTATTCCACTCTCTTTTGAATAATTTAATGATATACTAATTAATCTCATTATGTTCAATACATCAAAAACTCATTGTTGAAGAACTCTTCTTCGAGCTAATGGATCTCGTTTTTGGATACATGGAACTCAATATTAATCTTATAAAAAATAAAAAACCATTTCCATCATTTTCGGGAAGACGTAAAGGTCATTTTTTGTCCACCCTCAAATTAACTACGTATTGATAGTCCAACGGTTTGAGAAGATAATTTCAGAGATATCTTTCTTTAAGGACCTATCAGTCTTGCGCACGAACGCTTAACCTCTAGACCACTGACCTCACCGGCATCCAACGGTGTTAATGTCTAACTCCAACCAATCCACGAAATTGCTTCACCATTAACCATTGTCTTCAGTGGGTTATAATCTCACAACAAACCCGGGTTGAACTCCACTAGTCACGGCTTCTACTTAACTGTTGAAAATGTTCATCTTAATGAATCATCTTTTACTTTACAATATGTGTATATGGTTCTTCTTCATCATAAAATAAAAAGATTGTACTGAGTTCAGACAATTGCAAAACAATTATGTACAATATTTTATCAAAACCATAAGATTATAAACAAGTCAGATCAAGTTATTTAGAGTTATAATGCATATGAAGTCTAGTGACCTTTTCTAGATGTAATATAGGCGGTAGTAATAAATTAAGATTACAAAATGTTCACTATTACGAAGTTCTTTTATTGTCTTTTATTCCATGAAATTGGAATTTCTTTGATAATTGTTATGATGAAATGAAATAGAAGATCATATTATAATTCTGTTGGGATATTCACAAAAATATCCCAAAAATTATTCTGTTAAGTCTAATGCTCTCCTTGGACTTGAAATGGCATCATTTTCCTATTGGTCAATATTTATTCTACGTGTCATTTTCCTGTTGACCAAATACTATACAAATGTTATTTTCTATTTTATGGTACGTTGTGGTCTGTCTGGTTGATATATAAACCGAGTATGTTTGAAATAAATGATTCATGTTGCAGAGGCTGAGACTTGTGTTCTGGACTTAACTGGCTGGACTAGGCAGGAAGCAGGGCCAATCAGAACTCTAGGCTGCTCATACGGGTTTACGCGTCATTGATCCGATCGATAAGTCACTGCTCTCTACTCGACGGTCACAAGATATAACAAATTCATTGTAATATTCGTTCAATATAACACGTATTATTTCTCTTGAATCGATTCAATATAAAACTTATAATTGTATTTCGACTATTTTCAATTATGTGCGGTATTTGTTGACTAATCATCAACCGTCAGTTAAATCTACATATAGATAAGTGTATTTCAGTTTAAAAAAATAAAGGTTGCCGTGTTTTTTGAAAGGTGGATAAAATCTTCATTCATCATCACTTTTTTTTCTTCCTCTCTTTTAAACTCTGCAAAACTCAATTTCCTGTGGTTACATCAATGACCTAATAGAATTTAACAGAATAGTAACGAAGTCATTTTAAAACAGAATTCACCTTTCAACAAGGAAACTTTGATTCTAAATTTTGATTTGTGTAAACTATTTAATGGTTAAATTCACTTGGTATTGTTTTGCTTTTATCTTCCCATTGAGGTTTTAAGACTCCAATTGATCAGTCTGTTATTAATCCCATTGCATAAGCAAGTGGTTATCAGGATTCTACTGCTAGCCATTATACATCATTGCTTATTTAATGCTTAGTTCAATTTTCTATTTTTGTATAAACTTCATTCACTGCTCGCTTTACATGATATTCTGTTGTTTAAATATATATGTGAGTATGTGTTAGCCGCCATCTTGGACGCCATAGTTATTGATTTTAATTGAGTAAATGACTCAGAAATCTTCTTGATTAAATTCACTTTCATTGTTTCAAATGACTATTTGAGATTGATTAACTGATACGTGGTCAATGAAAGTAAGATTTAGTTGACCAATACATGAAGACAGACAAACATTAAGCATAACGACTATTGCAATATATGTAAAGGATTGTTTTCACGGATATTGGATTCAGATTTCACACTGTGTGACTGGTTTATATTTTATATCAATAAATTGTGATTCTGCTCTATTATTATCTGGTTATCAATCGTTGGTTAGATATTGTGGGTGTAGGTAGCACGTGATCTAACCTAGTGGGCTAATTATCTCGCATAGAGTATCGTAGTCTAGTATGCTCAGACGTACAATCCCATCTATTATCTTGTGTATCAGTCAAGCTTCTAGTCTAGCCCAGTGTTATTGCATTTCGTAATAAAGTTCAGAGATATTATTATTGACTTTACAATAATATTTAAAGAAACATAGTTCTTAATTGAACTTCATTATCCTGATCGACTGGACTTTAGATAAAATCTGCTCTGTTATAAGTAAATTATTGCGAGACTATAATTTATGGACGAACCATAACAGGTCTCGGATATTGGCGCGAAACTCACTCATCCATTTGGCTAAATAGAGTTTTGACATTATAACTTATGTCATTTCGTGACGAAAACCCTAAATCCAATTCCTAACATTAACCATCAACTGTAAATCATCATTCGAATTCTTCACACTAATTTATAACCCTCATTTGATCTTAGTTATTAGGTGAAGACTCTCAAGGTCAGTCTAGCGTCACTTAAAGGTCTCCATACATTATGATTAAGAAATAATATTCGATCTGGTTAAATTTTATTACATTTAACATTGCTATTAACCAATAATAATAATTACTTACTTACTTAAGCCTGTTACTCCTCGTGAAGGAGCATAGATCGCTCACCAGCATTCTCCATCCAACCCTGTCCTCAGTGATCCTTTATAGTTCCCATTCATCCTTTTCATATTTGCTTCTATTTCTCGACGTAACGTGTTCGTTGGCCTTCCTCTTTTACGCTTAACTTCAGTATTCCAACTTTGCTTGTCTTGTGATGCAGTTTGGTGATTTCCGTAATGTATGTCTTATCCATTTCCATAGTCTTTTCCTAATCTCCTCCTCAGATGGAAGATGGTTTTTTCTCTCCCACAATAGGCCGTTGCTGATAGTATCCGGCTAATGGATGTTGAGTATCTTGTGTCGACAACTATTTATAAATACTTGTACCTTCTTGATGATGGTTGTAGTAGTCCTCCGAGTCTCAGCTCCTTATAGTAGAGCTGTCTTGACGTTTGTATTGAAGATTCCGATTTGATATTGTATGACAGTTTTTTTGAGTTCCATATGTTCTTCAAATGAAGGAATGCTGTCCTTGCTTTCCCGATCCTCGCCTATATGTCTGCATCCGATCCTCCTTGTTCATCGATGATGTTTCCCAAGTATGTGAAGGATTTCACATCTTCCAGAGTTTCGTCATCAAGAGTGATTGGATTGCTGTTCTCCGTGTTGTATTTGAAAACTTTGGTTTTCCCCTTGTGTATGTTGAGCCCTACTGATAAACGAATACCATTTTTTTCTTCAAGTCAGTCAGTTTAAAAAAGAAAATCACAATTGTTTTCACATAGTAATGTTGAAACTTGAAACTATTTGTATAAATGGAGCCAGAAAAAAAATCGCTTAATATTTACTATTGTTTTCTATTTCACCTCTATTGTATGTATATATATCTTTATTTCCCCCACCCCACCTCCATTGCATTACAACCTGTCTATTTTATTCAGTTGATGATGTTTCATGGTAATTATTAACATGTCTAGTTTTTTATGTTCATCACCGTTACAACAACGTAAGAATAATCGAATATTTCCCCGTTCATAGAGAAGAGATAAATCAATTTTCAGTATTGATTGGCAAAAATATTCATAAAAAATTTATAAATCTTATTTAATCAGTCAGAAAACACCCCCTCCTCCTCCTTCCCGTCAATTTTTTGTAACCATTTATGGCAGGAATTTTGTTTCTTTGAATTGAAATAAAAATGTCTGAATCGAATGATGAATATTTTGTACAATAAATTTTCATCAAGTTTTACAATTATAAATCAAAATTGATATTTTAACGAAAGTGGCTGAGTTTAAAAGTAAATATGCCCATATTTTTTAAAAAAAATCACTAACTGATCTTCGTTAAAGCACCACTGAAAACCTAGAAGCATTGGATGACTAATTTGTTTAAGTGTGAAATCCTTCCGCGGTGTATATCTGAGAGTTAAGCTTCCGCAAGTGATATTGAAGTTTTTGAGTTCAATATACGATGGTGGAATTGTTGAAGACTTCCATACTAAAACGAAGCAGTCGTTCAATATTTCCAATCTTCTAATAGTGATCTAGCTAAGATCACTCCGTGATTTGAAATATGAAAAATCTAAAATCTTCACAAAATGCTCTCTACTAATAAATTGAGAATTGTTAGTAAAATAAATCAAAGCTATTAATGTTTCAATGGCTAGGATGTAATGTAAACTTGGATATGTTTATAAGTGGTATAGGGTTGGAGAAATGGTTATTTATTTGAAAGTCCTAATCAAACATTTGATCGAAGGCTGTTTGGTGTAATAGCAGGATAAATTGAGTATTGGCTAGAATTCGATGTGTGTCCATATGATTATCATAATAATAACTGAAGGTAATAAATTTCAATTGCAAAAATACAATGTAAGTGACCAAATATCCATCAAACGTTATTGAGTTATTTGGCTTAAGGTTGATCGAGGCAAAGAAGAGGTAGAACGTATCCCTTTGGATATTCAAAGATCCTACTTCTTAACCTCTTTGGATATCTCTTCTTCCCTTTAGAGGATTGTGTTTCACGAAGATTTCGTTATATAATTACACGGGTGATGAATCCCTGAAAATGATTGATTCACTTTAGCCATATCTGTTTGAACAAAATGGGCTAGAATAAAAATGTCAACAGTTTTAACTGCTCATATATTAAGATATTCTGGAAGATATTCACGAAAATGATAATGGAAGGTTCCAGAGTTAATTTCATGAGTTCGATTCCCAACTTGGTACACTACTGAGGAGATACATAATAGAACGAAACAGCTGTCCAGTGTTACTATATTTTCAACGGTACCCCAACTGATGTTAAACAATGATGAATACCAGCTACAATTAAACTAAACTCTTAAAAAAAGCTTCATCTATTTTACTGACCCACTCTTTTCATTTTGTTAACAGTCCTGAAATACCAACTATTCATATATTCTTTTATTTTGAAGAGATTAGGAATAAAGATGTCAACAAAACAACAGGAAACCACTTTATTTTGTTTGATTCTCGTGTATACTACTTATGTCTGTCGACATAAGTAGTATGCAACACGAATTGGAAGTGAAAAATCTGGCAACAGAAGGCTAAGAAGATCAAGTTGAAGAGAAGAGAATATATAGGGAAATAGAGAAGAATTATGAATTGTAAGGATGATACAAATTGTAAAGGACAAATGATGGAAATTTGCTAATGAAATATTCAATGTACGGTCCTCATATTTTGCCAAGATATTCTGTAATTTTATATTGATCAGTGATACTGGCTGTACCTACTTGAGTTTTCGTTCACATCGTCAGATGCTTGCGACCTGCAATATTTAAAAACCATATTTACAAAATTCGTTCAAATTACCTAAGTGGAGGAGTTTGCTTGGAAGTCACACAAAAGTAAAGTATAGGGAGGATGTAAATATATTGTAATTATATATATATATATATATATATATATATATATATATATATATATATATATATATATATATATATATATATATATATAAGAACATTCTGCAACATTGATAGCGAAAAACAGACCAAATAGATAAAAAATAATCAGTTACACAATGATCAAACTCTGATAAAAAGGTAAGAATACGATGAGTAAAGTTCAATTAATAAAATAAGATTACTAATATAGAAGCCAGTATATATATAAAAAAACAATGAAGAGAGAAAGAGCTAAGCAAATTTATATGATACAACAAAGAAATATTTGTCACCAAGCCAAAGAAAGATTAATAACCATCTCCTTTCGATCACATACGTTGGGTTTCGACACCTGATGGCAAAGGTTTCATAAAACTTCGTAAGACAGGAGTTTGACTGTTTACTAATCACCTTGAGAGATTTTTAAGTAATGATGTTTAAGAAATAATGAATAATTGCGCTACAGTTCTTTCGTGTGTTCGAAGGTTTACTGGAACATGTTTATAAACTTTCAGATGTTATCCTTTCTATTCAGCTGACGTACCTGTTTTGGTGGGGACACATAAATTTCTAAACACTGTTGGAGGTAACATGAAACGGGTGCTTGTCGATCATTGATTAGGTTATTGAACATGCTGTTTTATACAGAATTAATAGTTTAGGTATTGGGTACGTTATGGCTAATACAGTGTTAATCCTTCCTCTGATTGTGGTTGTAACATCATCACCTTTGAAGTTGGGATTTATAGATATTAGTTTTTTTTTATTGACTGTAGTCACTACAGTCTTGTTTTCTTTAGATTTGTTTTACATTTATCAATAAATTTCTGTAGGTATTGGTCATCTCTTGAGTATTTTAAAACGATTGTCAATTCTTCATCTAGTTTACCTATGGGGTATATATTTTTTCTACCCTATGAAATAGTATTTGATCAATTCTTACTTGTAACTTTTTTTAAAATTCAAAAGTTTAGTTTGTGAACATGGATTCCATTGACTTCAACAATATACAAATGACGAACTTGTAAACCATGAGGCAAACTTGATAGAATATAGTAGATAACCTTAAATGATTTATTCAATTCAACTTGATGATCTGTATTCATCATGTTGTGGTGTGAACTACTTATATTGATATAAGTAGTGTATAACGTGCGTTAAAAGAACGTAATGTCTCGCAGCAAAAGATGGCGAAGATTAAGAAAGGTGGAGCAAGAACATAATGGAATTTGTAAGAAAACCTATGAACAATGGAAAGGGATACAATGGATTGGTGTTTGCAACAGAAACAATCCAGATTGGTTTGATGCGTGACTATTTTGCAAATAGACGATTTAATATATGGTATTCAGATATTGTTGAAATAGACTGTAATCCTGTGCTCAACCAAGGCAGATGATGTTCTGTTATGCGATGATTAATTAAATAGATAAATCAATGATTGCGAGAAACTTCAATGAATAAATTAATTATCAGAAGGGGTTTTTAGATTTCACAGATTTAAATTGAGTCAATTGAAGCTAGACCACCATGGAAAACCTGGAGGCACTGGACGGCCGTTTTATCCTAGTATGGGACTCCTCAGTAGTGAACACCTAAGATCCCGCACTCCGCGAGATTCGGACCCAGAACCTATCAGTCTCGCGCCAAGCGCTTAACGAACTAGACCACTGAGCCGGCATCCAATGGTGTTAATGTCTAACTTCAATTACTCACTAGTGACTGACTTCAAGAGATACTCCTGGAGTTCTAGTGAGAAGCCGTTACCAGTGAAGTTCAACCAGGTCTGTTGTAAGATATCAGCTCACTGTTGACAATGGTATACGGTAGCGCAACTTCGTGAATTGGTTGAAGTTAGACATTAACACCGTTGGATGCTGGTCGGCTCAGTTGTTTAGTGGTTAAGTGCTCGCGCAAGACTGTTAGGTCCTGGGTTCGAATCTCGCAGGAGGCGAGGTCGTAGATGCGCACTGCTGAGAAGTACCATACGACGACGAAACGGCCGTCCAGTGCTCCCAGGTTTTCCGTGGTGGTCTAGCTTCAATTGACTCATAATTTAAATCTGTGAAATAAATTAATTCTCATCAAACTTGGTTTATTGATTAAAAAATTACAAAAAAAAGAACTAATAGAAATCGACTGATCAAAGTAAAAAAGCCGAACAAAATTATTATGACATATGAAATGAAGAAGTTTAAGGATTAAGATAACGTATACTTTATATATATATATATATATATATATATATATATATATATATATATATATATATATATATATATATATATATATATGACAAAAAATCGATTTTGTATCCTTGATAACTAAAGGTGGTTTTTTTTCTTCAAATTATATTGTATCCATGTCTTATTCTCTTCATCAGATCAATATTATTCTCAATGTGAATAGATTATTTTTTTTTGGATTAAAGAAGTAAAAAGTGATTGGAGAATATTTTATTGATTAATCTATCTTATTTAGCTATAGTTAAATAACTAATTATATATGATCAGAATAAATGAGAAGTTTGTCTTTTTTTTACAAGGACTTCAAGATAGTCAGTAATATATAAGTCAAAAGTAGATGGATAGTGATTAGCAGTGGAATTAAGGATGCGCGTCACTTCATCCTATTTAGGACTTGTCAGCTTGATGTACCTGCATCTTAGAGTTGATGTTCACTCTCTAGGACTCGAATCCAGTACCATTCGCTTTAAATGTCATCGCATTATCCACTCAGCTACTGAATCCTGATAACCACTTGTTTTTTTATAAAGCTTGTGACCTAAGGCAATATCGTGGCAGTCCGCATGTATGACAAAAAAAGACTGATCAATTACATTTGTTTTTGTTCGTATGAACTTTTGATTCTTATATTAAGTTGATGTGATCAACACAAATTAACCATATAATATACTTATATTTATAGAATTTTATTGGAAATAATCTAAGCGATTGAAATTCAAATCAGAAATATGATGTCCATTATTACATTGACGAAGTCTAGACAAACTTATTAGGTGAACTATTGAAATTATATAAGTAATAATTTGGAAAGTTTCTGAAAAAGAACTCAATTTGTTGCCCATAAATGATCATTATCCAATAATATAAATTGACTTAAATAAGAAATGTAAATCACAGAATCTTAATATTATGGTTAAAAATCAGTTCACATTTAAAACGGAACGTAAAGTTCCCAAATCCGATTCATTTTAGTTGTACGTTACTGAGAAGTTACATGTCAGATTAGAACGGCTATCCAGTATTCTTTAGTTTCAAATGACTTTGTCTAACCAACGTCATAAGTTGATATAAAATGTCTAGGAATAATAAACATTGTTTGTATAGGTAACAGTAGATATAAGTTATACATTTGTAAAAGACATATTCAATATGTTTAGAATTAAATCATTTCAGCATATTACTTACTTACTTTACTTACTCCTGTTACTCCTATTAGAACATAGGCCACCGACCAGTATTTTCCAACCCACTCTGTCCTGGACATTCTTTTTTAGTTCCATCCAATTCTTGTTCATTTTTCTAATGTCTATCTCCATTTTCCGGCGTAATGTGTTCTTTGGTCTTCCTCTTTTCCTTTGACCTTGAGGATTCCATGTGAGGGCTTGTATTGTGACGCAGATTTCAGCATGTTACTCTGAATAATTCAATACAGATTTCTTGAAATGAATAATAGAGAATTAAAATTATCAAAGAGAAATAAAAACAATTCTGTCATTACATCCGTATTTAATCATGCACAATTGTTGATTTTATGGTTTGATTATGAATGATTGAATTCGTTTTAAAAAAACACATTGAAACTATGGATATAATTTAAATAAAAATCTGATTGGATATATGTAATGATCGTGAAAGTTACATTATTTGTACGACATAAGTTGTTATGTTACTGGGATATAAAGATGAGAATAAAAATAAATGACAATCGATAGATAAATGTATGTTGTCTAGGTGATTGTAGCAATCAATAATTGGAGATATTAAGTGATATGGCTCAGTATTGTTCATAATGAAGCAAGTGTATTCGTCCTTCGTCTTCTCTTGGATAATGTTCTGGTAAGCGTGTTTTTAGCGAGTTAGTTTTCTATGGGATGTGGTCGTTAACCTCATGCTCAACCCTTCTCCTTTATCAGGGCTTGGGACCGGAAGTAGCTCCAGACGGGCTCCGTACGGAGTTCTTTTCTTGGATATTGAATTTAAAAATTTATTTATATAAACACATAAATATTGATAAAAGGAGGAACCATATAGATATGTGTCACATTAATCATTCGATTTATGTGAGGGGTGGGATATTGCCCGGGTGCCCAGACCGAAGCAGGTGATTTACTTATGGGATCCCACTCGGGACCTTCGACATGAAGGGCTGATCCTCAAGGTATTGGAGAAACGTAAAGAGATTCAGTCACATGGTAGCCGGTGACCAACGATTGTTTCATACGCCATTTGTTCTATCAGGATACTGGAGCCCATGTGCATCACTGGTTTGGAATAAGGGTTTTCCAACTCCCCTTCGTGGACCCTCCGTGTCCAATAAATCATTTAAAGTGCCGGATATTTGCCTTTTGTCCTCTCAATTTCGTATACAACAACCCCACCGCGAGAAGGTAGTGAGTAGGACTTCCCTGGTAGTGTTTGTATTTACGTGGACATGTGAGAGCATTTCGAGAGGAAGAGTTGATTGTTATACTCTTGTCCGTACCAGGGCATTTTGGGGGGCAGTTTAAAAATTACTTTCATTAAACCCTTTTAGTGAATTTATTTTTTCTAGAATTATATTTTATATGTATATATTTTTACTGTCACTGAAAGTGTAGTGAACAACAACACAGGCAGGGATAAACAAATACATCAGAATATAACATTAGAAAATAACTTGATAAAAACTGAGAACCATACAGCACATACTTCATTTGCACCAATGTTCACCAACTGTATCAGACTTTGTTGTTCCTTTATTTTCATATTAATTAATCTCTGTTCTCGTTCTCTTCCCTTCAATGTTCTGAACCTTCTGCCTCTAGGCATTTCGGTGTCGATTGGTGATACATACTACTTATATCTATCGACATCACAATACTACTAATATTAAGATATTGATAATCATATAAATAACGTCATCTCGTTCTATTGATGTAATATAAGTAATCAAACTGATTTACGTATGTGCAAATTTCTATATTACTTCTTATTGACTAACTAATTGCAATGTGGGTCATTAATTTACTTTTTTTGATGAATACAACAACAAAAAACATTCCTATCTCAAAAATACTCTAATCATATCCCTTAGGTATACAGAATCATACACCAAAAAAAAAAGAAATGTCAAATTAGTAATACATAGATAATTAGTGGTATGTCATTTTCATTCTTACACTTCAGATGATGTCATATTTCGTAACATTAACCGTTTTCCAATAACTGACTCATGATTTCAACCTGTGAAACTTGATAATTATTAGGATTGATATTAATTTACAGACTGATTGATCAATGTTAATCTTCCAGGATTTTCGTACACATAGTTCCATTTATTATCTTGAAGAGAGTAAAAACAAAGATTGATGTAGAATAATATGAATCCATAATTTTGATTGAAATTGAATGGTTGCTATTAATCCGCTCTCAGTTACTTCATTAAACAACCAACTGTAATTTGTTAACTGGAATGGATTGTCCAAGACAGGGTTGGATGGAGAATGCTGGTGAGCAGCCTATGCTCTGTCATGAGAAGTAACAGCCGTAAGCAAGTAAGTAAGTAAGTAAGTAAGTAAGTAAGTAAGTAAGTATAGTTTCCAGTCATTAATTCGATATTCTAGAACTTTCTCTCCTATACTATTTATCTGTAATAAAACTTTTTATAGTCTTATTAACATTTTTGAAATCTTCACTGTATCATAATACACATATTCATTTCTTATCACCTTCGTATTTTTCAGTATGTCAATATATATATATATGATGAATTTGATATTAAAATATTATAGGTTGTTAGCAATTGATGAGAACGTAACGAAAGATAATGAATTCATATTATTCTGAACAAATCATTGGTTCTACTCCCTTCAAGCCTTCTACTAATTCTTGTTATTTTCAGCTATAATCATGTTTAATAGTGAAATAAATGTTATCCATTATTTTCATAGTTTCATTCACGAATCGATCTAAGCTAGACCACCATGAAAAATCTAGAAGCACTGAGAGGCCATTTCGTTCTAATATGGGACTCATCAGCAGTACTCAGTGATCTAGCGGTTAAGCGTTTGCTTGCGTTACCGAAGGTCCTGGGTTCAAGTTCCACGTGCAGGATCGTGGATGTGCAGTACTGTGGAGTCTAATACTAGGACGAAAGTGCCATCTAGTACCTTCAGATTTTCAATGGTGGCTGAGCTTAGATCGACTCGTAAATTAAACAGTGAAAATACTACAATCTCCAAAACGCCCCACACACAAAAACTATTGTTACTCATTATTTAATGACATAAATAATGACTAGGATAAACACTATCTTGTGAATTGTTAGTATTGTAGTGAACAAGAACACAAGTCAGGACTAATTGAATGTATTCAAACAAGAAAATACAGAATATCTCACTAAAATCTGAGAACCATACAGTAGATAACTTATTTGCAAAATATCAATCAGTTGTCTCAAACTTGACTGTTCCGTCTACGAATGTCAATCCATCTTCTCATATTTCAATTGTTCTTGCATTTTCATACCGTTCCCATTATTTCCTTCTCGATTTGCTACTGAAATACATTCTACACTTGACCATCGTTATATACTACTTATATGGATATAAGTAGCTCACATCACAGTAATACCGCTTATTTTAAGTTTATTAATTGACTGACTAGATTAGTAATTTGATATAATTGAGCATAGTAATTACATGTATAGATATATATGCAAAGATTATTTAATCAAATTAATAAATTCTTGTTATATTATGCAAATTTACTCATAAAGAATTACATTTGATCAATATTATTCAGATGCTGGATAGAGAGTTTATTTCTTTCATTCAATTGGTCGGATCTCGTTAAATTAGGCTTTAAAAAAGAAATAATATTCTGATAAATTGTTTAGAATGTTATTTCATTTTGTAGTCTAGAAAATATTGAACAGAATATACCAAAAGCACTTTCTAGTTCATTTATGTATGTATGGATGTAACTCCGCCTGGAGTCCCTCCGGGGGCTACTGCCGGTCCCAAGCCCGGATAAAGGAGGAGGGTTGGGCATGAGGTTAGCGACCCCATTCGGTAGAAAAATAACTCGCTAAAAAAAACTTTAACAGGAAAAAAAGTTATTCTAAAAGACTAAGTAATGTATGTATGGATGTATGGATGCTAACTAATGACTAACTTTGGGAGGTAATTATACAGTTTTAGTGAGAAACTATGAGAAATTGGTTATGACCATGTTGTGATTGAGATAAATTTCATCAGTGGCTATAGAAATGACGATCACACAATATCATAAATTAGAAACATAAACCTTTAGTTGTTGGTTTAGTGATCTGAATTTTAAGAGCTCCATAGAAAACCTGAAGGTTCTGGAAAAAAACAGTCATTTAGTGTTTCCTGATTTATCAGGGCTTTTTAAACAAAGTCAGTTCATTATATAAAACTTCAGTTGATAATAATCATAACAAACAATAGACCATAAAGGAACAATAATCCATGTGATGTATAGTTCATTCAACTATTGTATTGCCTACAACTGGCCTTATATTGGTTGATCACTATGTAGTAGATAATATTATTTTCATCTAGTTCTTAGTGCCGACATAATTCCAGGGTTTTTTGTTGAAAACTTCCAACACCTTACGTAACATAGCGCACATGGTGTTAAGTCATCCAGACTGATAGCCATATTAAAACTTGATCGACAAATATGATATTGGTCACTACTTAGTGATCTGTATCTCAGTCCTACACGTGTTTAATCAAAGCCAGTCTCAGAATTTTAATCTACGTTATGTGGGTTTGAATCCTACAATGTTCATCAGTAATTTTGAGACTGAAGGTACGCTTGTTGATGAGCACCAAATAACAAGAAATCAACGTATTGAGTATTATGACGATTAGCTCTAATTACCTGACATATAACTGTCTTTTACACTATTGATAGTGACTAACTATGATACTGATCATTTTTTTACCTAAACTAAACAGTAAACTGTGAGAATAATATTCGGTTTATTGATATCTAACTGCTTTTATCTTTAAATAAACAATTCCATATTGTCATAAGATAATTCATCTAGCTGAGTGAATTAGTGTTAAAATACTCAACCTACAGCCAACAGGTCACACAGTCGAACCCCTCCCCTTCATTTACTTTCTTCTGAGCAAGCGATTAGCACCATTAGCCTTTATACACAAACAATATGAGTCAAAACAGAATACATAAGTTTATTCATTGTAAATGAGTAATATTCTTTCTATTCTAATTAAAAGAAAATCTATTCTTGACTTTCAGTGTACGTAGTTTTTATAATCATTAAATAAGCTATACATTAATTCTTAAATAATATTAGTAGTATTAAGACAAAGATGAACTTAACCAACTCGCTATTGTTAAAATGTGTTATGAAACAGTTGAAGTAAAAATCTTTGTTTTATAATAAATAGATGAATTCAATCGGTAGGAACCCCTGGATATGGGTTACGTGTTTTAATTTTTATTTATTTATCTAAACATATAAATGTTGGTACAATGAGGCACCGAATACAGATGAGCCACACAAGTCACTTGATTTTTGTGTGGGTTGTGATGCTGTCGGGGTGTCCAAACCGAAGCAAGTGGTTTACTTATGGGACCCCACTCGGAGCATTCGACCTTAAAGTCTGATCCAAAAGGCAGTGGAGCAACGTAAGGAGATTCAGTCACATGGTAACCGGTGACCAACGATTGTTTCATACGCCATTCGTTCTATCAGGATTCTGGAGCCCATGTATACCATTGGTTTGGAATCAGTGTTTTCCAACTCCGCTACGTGAATCCTCTGTGTTCACCAACCCATTTAAAGTGCCGGATATTCGCCTTTCGTCCTCTCAATTCCGTATACAACAACCCCAACGCGAGAAGGTAGTGAGTAGGACTTCTCCGTCAGTGGCTGTATACGCGTAGCCATGTGAGAGCATTTGGAGAATGAGAGTGGACTCTACTCACCCTCGGCCGTATCAGAGGGTTTAGGGATACAAATGATCTAATCATCTTATTCGTATATGAGTTCAGTCATAAACTGAATACTTTAGCGATAATATCTTCTACTACTACATTGAATGTCATGAGTTCAAAACCCATAAGAAGTATCAATTCCCTAAAAATTGCAGATACATCTTGCAAACAGTTTTCGATTAACACAAATAAAAACAATGTTTAACAGAGTTGCTTGTCAAACACCTTTAACTATATATTTTCAAAATAAAGTCCATTAGAATATCGAGTCACTTAATCTGATGACTACATGGTAACGTGACCAATATAAGGTAATTAATATTATAATTAAGACAGCATAAAATTAATCACCACTAATTAATCAGTGAATATTAATAATAAAATCTGTGTAATGAGAAGTAAGCAATATCTATCATCAAATATACAGATTACATGCATCAAAAAAAAAGATGTTTCATGTTTTATGGTAGAATACAATAACTTAGAAAGATCCAAGTACTTGATAACATCTATACAGTTAACATCTATATACTTAAACTGAAGACTAGTTTGTTGGGTTTTTTAAAAAAAAACAATTTTTAGAAGAACAGAAAAAGACTAAAATTACTTTTGGTGGAGTTTTGTTCTCTGAGCTGGATGGTTTGGTCGTGGAGCTTTCATCGTTCTTCTGAACAACATCATCAGCACAAACTTCAGATGAAAGCTCCACGACCAAACCATCCAGCTTAGAGAACAAAACTTCATCAAAATCATTCACCTGAGCTACAAATCTTCTCCATCAACTAAAATTACTTCTTCTTCTTCTTTCATGTTTCTTTTATTTGTCCAGTTGTTTAACACATGGGGTCAGGATATGTGGATGTTTTTTATCTTGATTGTATAAATATTGATCTTATCAACAACTAACGAATGATAATTAACTGAAAATATAACTTATTTTAAATAGTACGTAATTAAATAAGAATTTTTGTAAAAACTTCATTGTTTTCTTTCGTTATTCATATAAGTGATGTGTAGGGATAAAGATAACATTCAGTGACAGATTTTTATCAGCTAAGCGACTAACTATATCGAAAATTAACATAATTCACCCGATTGCATAAGCAGGTAGCTATCAGGACTCATTAGCTAAGTGGAGAACGCGACGGCGTTAAAAGTGAACGGTACTAGGTTTGAGTTCTAGAGTGAACATCAACTCTGAGATGCAGATGCATCCAGCTGACGGGTCCCAAATAGGACTAAGCGAAGCGCGTCCTGGGTTTCACGGCTAGCCACTATATCGATGCAATACCCACAGGATGCACATATGCCAATATAAGATTGATCAATTTCAGTCCTAAATAACAATCAGAAGATACAAGCAAAACAACACCAAGGGAATTTATAATTCATAGTTAGTCTGATGAATATGTATGATGATGAAGATAGATGAATCTGTAAATTGCGAAAAATCAGTATTATAAATGCAATGAATCGAGCATAGTACCTATGACAATATTTCTTCTCAAAAAATCTCATAATTGATAACTGTATATGAAGTTTATACCATAGACGGATGTTAGTGAGAGAGTCATTACAAACTAGAAATGACTAGACAGCTTTTTCGTCTTAATATGAGACTCAGCAGTAGCCATCTACAACTCCGTCAGAGATCGAACCCGGGGCCTTCATGTCTCGTAGCGCATTTGTAACCTTCAGACCACTGAATTCCCACTCAATAGCTTACATTTCCCACTTCAATCAATTCACGATACTGTTCAATCATCTTCCACTGTCAATGGTGAGTAACTGACACCATTAAAGTCGTCAGATTTCAACCACTAACGTTGTAGGGGATTTGATCTATAAAATTATATACACCAGTTAACATTGTAGTGTCAGTTATTATGCTGAGCCCATATATCTTATTCTAGTTTTCGGGCATCCCATTCTATTCATTCTACTTGAGCCATACTTTGACCTTGTTGTTTATTCGCTTATCGATCTGGACTGTTTTTATATGAGCGTATATGTGTGTGCCCTTCTTATCCCATTAATCACATGTCTGTAGCTTATTTTTGTCTGACTATAAATATTGAGTAACGCTTGACTAAAAATGGAATTGGCTTCCCAGACATCTTCCCTGAGTGTCGTTTTGCTATGTTCTATTTCATTCGCTTCGTATACAAAATATATGTATTCACAAATCAATTCTCGTTATTCGACTTATTTAATTCCGTTATTGGCTAACGCGGTTAAGTCGACGATTATATACGAGAATAGGCGACAACAATCATTTGTATGATCTTGGAGTCAGATCCACGGGCCACTAAAACATCATGAGTAAACACTGGGAGTTTTTAGTACATAAAAAAATATTCATGTTTTTTTCCTTAGTTTCATTAAGAGGTGGCTTTTAGGTTATAAATCAGTAGGATGCACATTCAAACCCGCTTCTACAGATTCGGTTTAGACTGTCAGGTAGAATATTGCTAACAATAATATTAGCGGAGTAAGTGAACTTTCAGTTGATAAATGAGTTAAGTTATACATAAAAATACCTTATTGATAAATTCTGAGCATTCTTGCCTCATCTATCAAACAAATACTCTAATAATATAAACTAAAAGTATGTTTTTAAGATGATTTTCTAGGTAAACTGAAAGTACTTAGGTACAACTCTTTTTATTTATATTCACTGATAATTACAAAGGCGGAAAGACTTACCCAATCACAACTGCCTTACATATATACACACACATCTGTTAGTGGATATGGTCACAAACCTAGATATACTACTAACATATAATAAACATTTTGTTGCATGGCAGCACTGATAATATTCTAAAAATAAAACATCATTGCGTCAATGGATATTTTTAGTTCACTCATCTGAAATTTGTTTCCAATCAATGTAAGGTCATACTAACCATTCTAGGCATGACTTACAGGTTAATCAATAATATTTCTAAATGACCTGATAGCTGAATATAACATCGTCATGAAAAAGTTGTTGAATAAACAATCATTATCATATGTTTACCCACATTCTATAATTAACTTTTGAGAAGTAGCAAGGACAGATTTTTTTAAAGCTTAGACCCTGTAGAGCGAACTATAACCAACCTAATTGTAATTGAGTTCAAGACAAAAACATTACTGTAAATGTGGGTATTTAAAGATGTTTAAATATTGATCAACTGTAAACAGGTATTTGTCTCAGAGATTCAAGAAATCAATGTACTCATGATAGTCAATGAAAACCGCCATAACCGAGACGATGTAGCATAGATAAGCAGGTTGGTTAAAGCCAAACAAAGGTTTTGTATCCGTTCGGATACATCTTCAGCCACTAAACCACTAACAGCGATAAGGCAATTCTGAAGATAAGTAAAGTGTAAGGTTCACATAGCTCTTTATGATCGAATTGGGTATCGAAGCAGACTAATTATGAAGAAACGATTCACATTTAAAGGGAGAGAAGTAGATAAATGAGTTTCCTAGCAATAGATTTGTAAATGGCTGGACGTACAGTTTTCTAGAAAAGCGTCACTATGACTAAATCAAAGTGAAAATCATGGATGTGCCAGAACAATACACGGATCTAACCAATATTGTTCGAATATAGTCCTTACAAACTTTAGGTACTTCTTCGGTATATCATTCAGTTCTATCCCGTCATTAAAATATGTCCAAAAACGGAGTCAAATTCAGGTGAAGAAATACACCTGTGGTCAGGCGTTTGTGCCTATCTTTCGAAACAAAGAATGAATATTTAATTTAAACATCCAGGTCCAGTTCAGGAACAAAGCTGACTTTCTTGGATTCGCTATAATCGAACTTCAGTCAGGCGTCAAATTATGGAAAGCTAATATTTCATGCGTGACATTAGTTGGATTGATTTTCCTGTAGTTATAAAAAGATATTTACTCTTCCGTATGAACTAAGACAACCTGTCTAATAGAATTAACTCCAGATCCTCAACTCAACTAATAACTCCATCAACCCTATTTTTATCACTTGATTACCCTTATCTGATAGACTACTGGAAATAAACCTTTAATACTACCCAAAAACATAGCACTTATTCAATAGCTAAAAATCAAAATGATCCGAAATCACTATCTCAGTTTTGAGTAATATCATATAATCTTAATACTACGGAGGGGATTCCCCGGGGTACTGTGTATATTACAAGGCGATACGACAGCGTTTCGAGAGAAAACCTGGGATCTGTTAACCTTTAAAACTTCTAAATAAATATTAGAAAAATGAAATTAAAGTTATCAATGCCAGCTGCTTAAACAATCAAAGCGATCTAATCAGTTGGCTGAAGTTAGGAATTTAAATCATTGGGTGCCGATTAAAAGTCTGAGGGTTACGCGCTCGCCACAAGACCTGAATAAACTAGGTTCGATCCTTAGTGGGATCGTAGATGCTTGCTGTTGTGGTATCTGACAGTAGAACGATAGATTTATTTAGAGCTTCCTGGATTTCAATGGTTTTCTAACTAAAGTCAACTCATACATATATTCCATTAATTTATTTCTTAGCTTTCGGGACAAAGTGGCTTTTTACTATTATTGACACTAGCATTATTTATCTTGACAATATCCACTATGCTGACGTGAAGCATAGCAACCTAAACCGAATTATCAGCAGAAGTGATGAGGGGAGGTAATGATTTTGGAAAACAAGAGATTATGATCAAGGTAGAATAAGTGGTTGGACAGATCTTTATAGTATATATAGTTCTAGGTTTCTAGATGTATGGCAAATGTTTCTGCAATGCAAAGAGGACGAAAGCTCAGTCTTTGGTGAGTTTTTATCTATTATTTATTTATTTTAACACATAAATATTGGTACAAGAGAGCGCCAATATATATGCGCCACACAAAACAATGTAACTTCGAAGAGATAGAAAAAAAAAAAAAACCAAGGAGCACAAAAGAGAACGATAACGAAGAGATTGGTGTAATTTAGTGTGGTCGTAACAATGGAACGGAAAAGTACAATCAGAAGAAATCTTTCAAGTAAGGGAAACACAACCACTTTTTATGAAGAAAGTAAAAGAAGGTTACAGCAGGATCGCCACTGGCTTCTATTCTGAGCCATATCTGATAACGTCTCTAGCCACTGTGTAGCACCATCTCTCAGACCCCAACCAGGGAGTCGTGAAGGACCAACACAAGCCAGTCCTTTGCAGCTTTCTTTCATACCACGACACCATGTCATGCACTGACCACCTCTCCGCTTTTTCCAACCAGTCCCAGAGTCGGCAAATAATGCACGACGTGGAATTCTCTGGGACGACATTGGTGGAACATGTCCAAGCCACCGAAGTCGGTGTTTCAAGATGGTGACACCAATTGAATTATCATCTCTGTGCCCAAACACACGATGCCGAACCTCTGCATTACTAACATGGTGTTGCCACTGAATGTCAGCAATCCTTCGGATACAGCGATGATCGAACACAGAGAGTCGTCTAACGTCCTCAACTCGGAGAGGCCAGGTTTCACAACCATAGAGCAAAACTGCTCTCACCGACGCGTTGTAGATCCGACCTTTTACAGCCAGACTAACATCACGAAGGCGCCAAAGATGGCCCAGATTGGCATAAGCCACTCTGGCTTTCACTATACGTGCATTGATCTCATCACTCACACCCCCACCAGCACTTATGCAACTACCCAGATACACGAACTTCTCGACTACTTCTATCTGCTCACCATCCAGGGTGAGTACAGGATTGGAATCCTGCCAGTCTTGTAGAAGTACTTTGCACTTCGAAGGTGCAAAACACATACCATACCTACGGACACTGATTGCCAACTGATTAAGTGCGGATTGCATGCCTTGGGCATTATCGCACAGTAAGACAATATCGTCCGCATACTCAAGGTCGAGAAGTCTTTCTCCAGGTAACAGATCCACACCACCATTACTTACATTCATCAGAGCTGTTTCCAGAATGTCATCGATGGCAAAGTTGAAGAGGAATGGTGAGATTGGGCAACCCTGCCTAACCCCACTACTCGAATGGAACAATGGAGAGAGGTGGTTGTATGCCCTCACTCTGCCTGAGGTGTTTTTATATAGGGCTTTTAGGATGTTAATAAACTTCTCAGGCACACCCTTCTTCAATAGACAATCCCAGAGAACAGTCCTGTCCAACGAATCGAAGGCAGCCCTGATGTCAAGAAACACTACGATTGTTGGCCTTTGATAAGTATGGCGATGTTCTAACATTTGGCGGAGGGTGAAGATATGATCAATACATCCTCGACCAGAACGAAACCCAGCCTGCTCCTCGCGAGTCAATCTTTCCCGAGTTTTGAACAACCTACGAAGTATGACGGAAGCCAATAGCTTGGACGCAATCGGAAGTAGACTTATCCCCCGATAGTTGTTACAGGAACGACGTGGACCCTTTTTAAAGATAGGGACAACTATCGACTCATTCCATGACGTTGGTACACACTCTAGTTCCCAAACCTTTGTAAACAACGTCGTCAATTCCTTAGTCAAAAAGTCACCACCATCTTTAAAAAGAGCCGGAGGTAAGTCATCTGGGCCAGGTGATTTGTAACGCTTCAAGAGTTGGAGTTCCTTGCGGACTTCCTCCTCGTTTGGTGGATCAGTCGTCACCGGCCATGTAGGGCAGGACAGCCTGACCGATGTTGCCGGAGCAGCAGGCCAGTTGAACTGCCCTTCGAAAAATTCTGCCCATCGTCCAAGACGTCGATGGATGTTAGTGATTGGCATCCCATCATCCTCGCAGATTGTTTCACTCACACCAGACTTCTTGCTGCCAGTGGCTCGGATGAGCTGGAAGAGCTTCCGGTAGTTACCAGATGCAGCTGCTGCTTCCAGCTCATTAGCACGCTCCGACCACCAGGCTTCTCGGTCCTTACGCAAGCTTTGCCCAATTTCCCTACGTAACATCCTTCGTTTATGGTCAAACTCACGGTCACCCGGAGTAGACCGACGGGCTTCAATGAGTTGTAAGGAACCGGAAGAAACCCAGTGCTTAAAAGCGGGACGTTTCGCAAACCCACAACTGACTGTTCCCGCCATTTTCATGGCGTCAAGCAATTGCAACCAATGCTCATCTATACTTTTCGGTGGAGTGGTAGCTAGCCTAGAGGCTAACTCGGTTCGATACTTATTTGCAACAGAAGTTGCAACCAGCTTGCTAACATCAATCCGTTGGTGGCGGTCACTTCGTTGTCCACTGAAAAGTAAGGCAAGATTGGCGCAGACCAAGGCATGGTCAGAGTCCAGATAGGTACTCCAAAAGGAGCGGCAGTCTTTTACACAACCACGCCAGCGGAAGCTGATCGCGATGTGATCAATCTGAGTCCAGGCTTGGGATGCAGAGGGAGGACGCCAGGTGGCACATCGGCGATGACTGTGCCGAAAGTTAGTGCTAGCCAGAAACAGGTTGTGGTCTGTGCACAGTTGCAGTAGACGGTCCCCGTTATCTGACCTGCGACCAACGAGTCCCCATCGGCCACCTAAACGACTCTCTTCTGTGCCTAGACGCCCGACCTGAGCATTCAAGTCTCCGGCTAGTACTACAATATCTGTCGAACGCACTTTCTGGAGAAGAACAGATAACTGGTGGTAAAACTCATCCTTGATTGCATCCGGGCTGCAATCTGTCGGGGCATAGGCGGAGATGACGAAAAGACATCGTTTCTCACGCCGATTTCTTCTCACTGTGATGGAACTTTCTAATCTAACAGCACATAGCCGACTGTTAATGGGGATCCAATCAATTAGTGCTGCCTCAGCTCTAGCGCTTAGTGCGACACCAACGCCAGCAAGACCAGACGAAGATGCCACAGGGTCCCCGGATAAGCGCACGTGAAACAAGCTTTTCGAAGCGACAGATGGAGATCGAATTTGTAGTACTTCGCCAGAGTCTTGAATACGGGTCTCGGATAGACAACAAACATCAATATTAAGACTTTCCAAAGACATAGCCAGCCCTATCTGTTGTCCGACCTGCACTAGTGTGCGAACGTTGAAGGCAGCCAGTTTGAATGGTGCACGTGGTTTCAGAAAAACTGCTTCAGTTCTCGTAATCGGTGTTAACATACAATTTTCAACCGGACAGTGACTCGAGAACGTTTAGATACAGTCGAATTTCCACCAAAGACGAGCCGCTGTATAAGTATAAAAGAGGGAGAACAATGTGGAAAATAATAATAATAATAATGACAATAATGGTACTAATAATAATAATAATAATAATGACAATAATGGTAATAATAATAGTATTAATAATGACAATAATAGTAATAATTATTGGAATCGATTGATTATATATCGGAGCGAGAAAATTCGTTGCCATAGTCATAGAGTTCATCGTTTGTGTGTGGGCTGTGATACTGCCCGGGTGCCCAAACCGAAGCAGGTGGTTGTCTTAGGGGGCCACACCCCGAGCCTTTGACCAAATGGTCTAACCCACAAGGCAGTGGAGCATCGTAAGGAGATGCAATCCCATGGTAGCCGGTGACCAACAATTGGTTCATACGCCATTTGTTCCCGCAGGATACTGGAGCCCATGTGCACCATTGGTTTGTGATCCGGTTAAAGCGCCGGACGTTCGCTTTTCGTCCTCTCATTTTTGTAAACAACACCCCCGCCGCGAGAAGGCAATGAGTAGGACTTCCCTGGCAGAGGCTGTATACGCGCGGCCGTGTGAGAGTATTTCGAGAGGGAGAGCGGACTCTCCCCACTCTCGGCCGTACCAGGGCGTTCGGGGGCAGTTTTTATCTAGCTTGAAGACAATTTTGAACGCTGCGTGTCATTATCGAACAAACCGTGTTCACATGCTAATCGATTATTCAGACGTTTAGAGACACATTTCCTCCTTTATGTGGCCAAGCTATGAAATGCCCATAGATAGAATGAGCACTGAACTACGTGCATAATTAGATTCATAAGAGCATGTGAACTGTCAATTAAACACACACGTCGTAGGATCAAAGAGCTTACCACTTAAACTTGTCCTGAACATCAGTTCGCTGAATACTACTAATCAATAAGTTTGTGAGAAATTATCCTTAATATGATTGGAGGTTCGACGCATTGGAAACTGATTTAAAGGATTTACTTCGATAGGGAATCTACTTTTAGTTTTAAAATTTTTTCGAATTTTATAATTTTGTCAGTAAGTCATGGGGGATCTCTATTTTGACAATGACTTTACTTATGATGTTCATATGTCAAACCAGTACTGATAATCCTTTGAATTCGTAAAGCAGGAGACAATGAGATACCGCACCTGCTTACCATTGCAGACGTATATGTTGCACATTTATAGAAATCAGAACTATACACAAAAGGAACTTATTCCATCTCTTCTCCAACTATGGACTTAATTTCTCATTTCCCAAGGTTGACCTCACCCTCATATCTTCTTTTCTATTAACCTTTTACTCTGTAGTGACTTATTTCTGCCTCCACATATTCCATGACCATACTTAGTATTTTTTTATCACGTTAAGTAATCCTTCTTCGCAATTATTTATCTTTATCTATTTTCTTGATGAATTTACAAGGTCTCAGTAACTACATTTCCAGTTTCTCAATAAAAATAACATATCAGTATGTCTGCTTATTCCATCTCTCCATTATCATGTTTAGCGAATTTTATTACCATACCCATCATTCTTATTAACAGTTATATTCATTATCATTCTGAAAAAGAAGAGTGTATATTTTTGATAGAAGCTTTGAACAATGAATTTGCCGAAGAGAGAACTCTACTGAAACAATCTTTGAAATTTTGTGTTTCAATAAACAGATTTCATTTACATCTATATTCATGCCAGTATCTATGCTATGACTGACTAGAATTATAATGCACTTTGATTAACGATAAAGGAAAATTAAACAGGTGAATTCTATACTTTTATAAAATGAATCACTTAACACATTGTATGAATGTCACACTTAAACGGTAACTACTACATAGTATGCTTATGGTAATGACAATACAATTCCCTCATTTAACACTTCAATTATAAGACAATATTAATTACTTCAGTTGTCTCACCTCCTTAGAATAGTCAGATAAATAAGGAACAAAGAAAATAAGAGATGTAAGAACGCGATGATAATAATGTGTTACATATAGCTATTGTTATTTTTATCATTAATCAGTCCAAATGAATCGAAAATAAAAAGTAAATTTAAAATATTTAAAAAAACACACAGGAATTCGACCATAAGGAATGCCAAAAGGTAGCATGCATACACATAGCATATATATGTGATTAGAAACGAACCCATACACACAAACGATCAGACATAAAAACTAAAATATATTTCTGTTTTCAATTGAGACTACGATTTGGACACAATTTATTCGATCCAACTTTAGTATCGATAAGTTGGTATGATAATACTGCTAACAATGTGAATAATAATAATAATAATGATCGGAGAATCTGTAGTGTGATGTAGTGAATATGTGTATATATGGAGAGAGAGAAAGGAATGAGTTAGATGATGACAGCAGATGAATACGCACTGACATGCTCCACATATATAATACAATAATGATGGAATCTAATTAGCATACATAAAAAATAAACGCTTTTTTACCAGAGAAAAAAAGGTGAATAATTTAACAATAGTCAAGTGAATTAATTACATTAACCAATAATGATAAGAATCAGATTGCAAAGTAAAGGCATACCTACACATTAGACACCTAGAAAACTGATCATAAAAGTAAAAACATCCAAAGTGAATATTAAACAGAATACACAATACATACATACATTATCATCATTATGAGACAAATACGCTATACTAGAACATATAGTGTACCGTACATATGCATTTTCTTAAACATCAACTGTAATGATCTGTATTGGGAAACACTAAGTAATGACATTCACAAAACGAAATGTATTTATCTCACTTTTATTACACGAGCTATAAACACAAACAAACACACACACACACACACCAATGAATGAGATGTATAGTATACTTTTTGTCATTTACAACAGAGATCCAATTCAAATAGTTTCGTATTTGTAGTTATGTGATTTTTTTTAATCAGAATTGTCCAACAAACAAACAAACGATTGGTTGTTATAACAAATGATCAAATTGAAGGTTTATATCATTGGGAAAGTGAACGAGAAAATAAACTTATGAAAAATATTTCTCTCATTAAAAAAAACACAAGAAGAAATAAACAAGTAAATAGAAACTAATCATTAAAATAAAAACAAAAGAATAATAATTCAGTTAAGAATTACAATATACGCCTAGGATTTTGTAAATTTTGAAAAGAAGTCAAAGCAATAGTGTTTTCAAGTCAATTTGTAAATAGATTGAGTAGATTAAGAGAGAGAGAGAGAGAGAAAGAGGTAACTAGCTCAGCATTATAGAGATAGGTCATTTCAAGATTCATACATACATACATAGAACGACAGAGATAGAGAGAATTACTGAAATAGTCATAAATTATAAATGGGATCTTTTTCAACATTGAAAAAATACAACAATAATATTATGTAATAATTCTCTCGGAATGTTACTCAATGATTGTCACATAGATTGATCTAAAAAGGAAATGAGATTTCTTTTTCTTGTAAAGGAAAAGCAATTACAGTTTTACAAAATTCAACACACATATACATTGTTGAATTGGTTCACATACTCCAACTGTATTGAAAGAGTGAAATATGAGTTGACTAATGCTGATTAAAATAACTGATTTGGACATATTATATTCAGAGATTTATTATTATTATTATCAATGAAATTAACGGGGGAAAGAAGGAACACATGTGTATAATGAACGGAAACCGCTAATGATTATGACGATGTGGATGACAATGAGATAACAATAATAAGTGAAATTGATAAATTTCGAAAGAAAACTACTACTACTACTACCAAAGAGGAAAAATACAAGAGAAAAACAGAAAATGCCGTATCACTGAAATTTACTTTGCTCCCTTTTCCCTACACACACACACACACACTACTCCAATCTCATAATGGGTCTTAAATTAAGTATTTATTTTATTTTTTAAAAAGGGAGAATAGCATCTATCACCGACAATGAAGTCAAAATTATTCAATAAAGAAAACATGGTATCATTGTAATATGTTTCTCTTTCTATATACTCAGAAGGGATTGAAATTGGACAATTGATAACGAGTAGTAGAATCGCTAGTATGACCAAGTTGTCCAACCACTCCATTCTGTATACCAAAAAAAAGAAAAAAAGGAAACAGAAATTCAGAATTCTAGATACAGTAAATGTTTAATCGTAATAGGAGTGCTGAACAAGTTTATTATACAACACAACAAATAATAGAACGAACAAGAACTAATTTTTCTAAACAATTCTCCCATTTGGGACTGCTTATCTTCTATTTATATCATAACAAAAGACATGAGTTTACAACTCAAAATACTTAGAATTTCTTTTCGTATTATCTACCCAAGCTTTCAATTTTGGGGAAACTTTCGAAGTCAAATGACCTTGATCAAAGTTAAAGGAGAATTTTGGGGATTTCCCCAGGTTTGGGGAAACTTTGGGGTAATGGCACAAAAAAACCCGAAATTCCCCCAAAATGTGCCAAATTTTCCCCAGAATTGGGAGCGTGGGCACTCATTTAAAACGAAGAGCGATTTTCAGTGACGCAACTTTAACTGACAGACATTTATTATTAGTGTGAAAATCTTTCTCAAAGAAAAAAAACTACAAAATGTTTTGATTATTACATACAACTTTCACACAGAATGTTGTTTACTACTATTGAACAAGAGATATTTGTGAGTCGGGCAAGAAGTACAAAGTAAAAATACATACGAAAGTGATCACTTCCGAAAATCGATGTCATGCAGAAGTTGTGATCAGTAAGATCATCAACAATAATTCAGTGTTTTTGGGAAAAAAAATTCATTTTAGAATAGAGTGAATCAGAAAATGTTTGCTGCTTACACATTTTCAGAAGCAATATCTTTCACCTTAGCCGTATCCTCTATCTTCCTAAATTTACATGTAGGCCAAATTTATTAAGCGTAAGCAACTACTATTGTTAACAGTTAGGTTTATCGATTTTATCACTGGTCTTCCATCTACAGCGAATCATAATGAAAATAGAGAGCCTGCCACAAATATGTATCAGTTTAAGTTCCCAAAATACATCAACTCAGCATATATATAAAACAGATAATCATAAAGGAAATAGCAATTTGATGTAACTTACAAAAAAACTTATTAATTTTACGCTCAACAGTAAATATTTCATTACACGTTGATCACATTGTTAGTACTATCCACGATCTGGATAGGGTCAAACTAGAATACGATGACAGATCCACTTTCAAATAATCAGTGCTAGAGGACAAGCCCCGATTACATAAGCAACTAAGGGTTTAAATACGATGTTAACTGATATCTGATGACCAGTTATGGTGAATATATTACCATATACTACTTAGACAAAATTTCTCTGAATCATTTAATACATTTGTTTGAATTTGAAACCACGTGGCTAGTACGCAAATGACTTGAGCAGTAAACAGGAATAGTAAGTAGTATGAATTGTTTGGACGTAATAGTATAGCCCCCAAATGTCCTGGTACGGACGAGAGTGGGGAGAGCCGCTCTCCCTCTCCAAATGCTTTCACATGACCACGCGTGTATAGCCTCTGCCAAGGAAGTCCTACTCACTGCCTTCTCGCACCAGGCGTGTTGTTTACAAAAGTAAGAGGACGTAAAGCGAATGTCCGGCCCTTTAGCTAAGTTGGTGTTCCGTACGGAAGATCAACCTAGGGGAGTTGAAAAACCCTAATTGCAAACCAATGGTGCACATGGGCTCCAGTATCCCGCGGGAACAAATGGCGTATGAACCAATTGTTGGTCACCGGCTACCATGAGACTGCATCTCCTTACGTTGCTCCACTGCCTTGTGGATCAGATGTTCATGTCGAAGACTCCGGGTGTGGCCCCCTAAGAAAACCACCTACTTCGTTTTGTGCACCCAGGCAGTATCACAGACCTCACACATATCAAATAAGATTTGTGTGGCGCATACGTATTTAGTGCATCCTTGTACCAACATCTATGTGTTAAAATAAATAAATAGTATGATTAGTATGATGTACACAAATAGCACTAAAAACGGATTTAACGTGTCAAATACAAAAATGCCTAGATGAAATATGACATATTCGAAATATGAATAGCTTACCATGGGATTATTCATTTTTGTAGGAAAATTATTAGCTGGGTGCATGGTGGGTGAAAAAGAACTAGCAGTTACTTGTGAATGGTAATGGGCAGATGTAGAGTTCGCCAAGCTAGAAAATGGATTTGCATTAAATGACTGCTGAAAATTTGAGAGGAATGGGTTTTTACTTTCTGGATTGGATAGGCCCAAAGTTTCAGGAAACTGATTGATACTTGAAGGTACTGCCATAATGGGATAACTTGTGAATGGATTAGTAAATCTGTTAAAAGCTGGAGGATTTGGAACTCCAACTGCTGGATTGGCAAAGGGATTAAGTGATTGTAAATTATCCTTGAAAGATGTATTCGCAGACCATCCATGTGTTGTTTCGACAACAGGATTACTGGAATAAGAAATATGAGGTGAGAATGGAGTGATCCATTGACTGGCTGATACATTAGACACATTGGTTTTAGGTAATGTAATATCATTTGTACCTTTTTCCATTATTTCTGGATTCATTGATTTAAGTCCGGTATTTTTAAATAAGCCATCCAATTCTGCAAGTGCGGCATACTTATCTCCACCACTTGGGCCAGGGAAACTAGACATTGTATTTATCGATGAACTTGGGAAAATATTCGATATAGTAGGATTTATGTTAGAAGGGAACGATTTAACTGTTGAATTATTTATAGAAGTAAGGACATTAGGACAGAAATTTGCGAAGAGATCAGAACTCATAGTAGTAGTAGTTGTTGTTGTTGTGGTGGTGGTGGTAACAGCAATAGAATTTGAAGAGGAAGAAGTTTGAGTGGAAAAAGAAGCGAATGGATCAGCGGTCGCTTTGTTAAATGCATCCTGTTTTTGACTAGAGGTGAAATGATTTGTGACAGATTGTTGTGGTACCTAAAATTAATGATAAGATTTCATAAATCGAGAGAAAAACAGTCTGCAAAAGAACGAAATGGCACAAACAGTATAAACAAAAAACATCGTAAACCATTCTTGAGTTTAGAACGAGACACTTCAGTTTTAGATGACCGCAAGCATGAGACTAGAATACTCTAAATCTAAACGCATATAATCGATGGCTAAAAAATACGTCAAGGTGTGTTATCACACGGTTAACTGGCTCAGTTGACTTGTCGGAGAAGACTAGGGCACTGGGATCGCCTTTTGTAGTAAAGTGTGTCTGATTTTACTGACATCTTCAAAGTCCAGTACAGTAAAACATGACGTAAAGTAATAACATACAACAAACTTTACCGCACTGCTGTTAGAGATAGGGTTGTTCAATCTCGCCATTACTTTTCAACTTTTTCTTCAATGAGATTCTGAAAACTGTTTTGATGGTGACATGGATCTGTTACTTGGAGAAGTTCTCGATCTTTATTTGAGAATATTCGGTGTCTCTTTTGTTCGATCATTGTTATCTTTGATGGATTGCATAAATCTATGAAACAACTGTTTCCTTTGTATCGTTTAAACTTGCATTAATTTATTTATTTATTTACTATGAAGTGGCTTGCATTAAGTCACGAAACGTCAGAAATATAAGTTTCTACTCATTGGGATATAACAAAAAAAGTTTATTTATTATTACCTTTCTTGATTGCATTTCCAACTGAACGTGCTCCCCGTAATAAACCACTTGTTTACTTGTTATAACTGCGGATGCAATTGTTTACTTGCCCCCTGAACAAGGGCTGATACTACTCGATGTAAGAAAGAAGATAAAATTGTAGACAAAGAGTTTATTATACAGCAACCACAATTCCCCAGCTGACCAACCACTAATTCAAAAACTGTATCGAATGTATACTGAATTATGTATTATTTACTTGCCTAGTCAATAGGTATATTCAAATATATCGAACTAGGAAGTAGTTGATGCAAATTAATCAATAATTTAGTGTATATATGGAATTTGCAACGCCAATTAACTTAACTGAACTAACTAACACTATAATAAATTACTGAGTTGCATATTTGCTTTGTATTGATACATGGTATTCCTACTAGGTGTTAACAATCCTTCGGAAACAACGATGACTCAACATAGAGACGTCACCGAATATACTCAACTTAAAAGTGAGAAGTTTTTCTCCACATAACAGATTCACATCATCACTACCCAGTTCTATTATAGCTGTTTCCAAAATGTTATCAATGAAAAAGTTGAGGAGAAAAGATGAGGCTGAGTAACCCTGTCTAGCATCCAGTTACGTTAAGATTATCTTGACATCAGAACAGATGGCCTCACGAAGACCATTGGTAATCAAGTTTATAACTTCGCTAACCAGTTAAACGGTTGCATATTGATCACAATTAAATATTAAAAATCCGTTAAATTTCACACCTATAAATATATTGGCTACTCATTATGAAGGCAGTTAGGAATATAATGCGCGGTATAATTGGTTACATATTAAGACTAACCAAGCTGTCTCCATTGACATTACTAACTTGTGTTGTCCCGCTGGTTAGATTGGTTTGGGAAGGAAGATTAGTACTTGAACGAGTAGGCAGAACAATAAGTCCAGCCGCTGCATTACCACATGTATTACGTTGGCCTTTCTGATTCATATTTTTCTCTGACTGCTCAAGAAGTTCTCGATTTTCTTTCAAAGCTTCAGATTCTATCTGCGACGTTGGTTCGCGATACCTAAAAGGAATAAGATCATTAAATTACTGAACCATAGATGCACTGTGGGCAATAATCTGTTTAGAACTGATAAAAATTTGTAACAGAAATCGAGATATCAACAATAAAACTTAGTTGGTCTACAACATTTACAAACCAAATATTGATTCATGGAGAAATGTAATAATATAGCAGTACGTAGGAAATTTGAATAACAGAGAAGGCTGAATGACACTATGTTTTATCGCACTGTACTAATGGGATATGGCAACTTGAACCGGTGGGTGCACATGTGTCCAAGGACCTAGGTCGACTATGACTGACCGATTCCTGTTACGCGATCGGGGTATATCAACGCAATAGTTAGCGATACACAACGTAATTGGTACACGCAAAAGCGATCGCAACCCAATTACAACTCAAAACTCTTGACCCAGGTGGCAACTATTAAGAAGACAAAGCGTGCACTGCAAAGAATATACAGTAGAGGAAAATACTTACTTAAACCTGTTAACTCTCATGGGGCATAGGCCGCTATCCAGGAGGTAAAAATGCCAGCCCTTTATATACAAATTCACTTTGTAACGATTGTCAAATAATTAGGACTTAAATGAATATCATATTGAATGAATATATAGCAGAAACTGTCGGAATATACTTGAATACCATATCGAAATAATCAATAGCTGAAATTATCAGAATACAATCAAATGTTATAATAGGCGATTATCATACTGATTTAATCAATAATCATGCGTTCCTTACCAATAAAACGCCGACTATGTGGTAGAAAAAGTATTGTTTGAGTAGTATGCCATACCCAGTGTGATACTCTACTCGCCTATGACCAGTTACTGATCATAAAAGCTTAAGACACCCAGGATACATTAGTGGATAAAAATTTTCCAAATGTTTCTACATATTACGCCTAATACTAGCCATCTCTTTAAACTGTAGTGGCTCGAAAGTGCGTATTTTAGCTACTAAGCTACTGTACCAGTAGGCTAGAAATAAAGTTCTTTCCATGAAATAATTACCATACTGGACATTGATGAATTCTTATTGTTAGGAGTCAAAAATATTGAATCCGAAGTAACATATACTTTTCCCGTGGAGTTTGAAGTGCAGAAAAAATCCTATAATATATCTTAAAAAGTTACCATGAACTCAGCTAAGTCAGTAAGATAGATCAAAGTATAAACAACTTATTGGCCCGCTAAAATACTCAATTAACGGGACATCAGATAGTGGAGTCAAATGGAAAGAAACTAACCCTTAAAACAGTTTGTACAGTTAGAAAGTGACCACTGAATGCGAAAGATACGTGTTTTTAATTCGACTGTCGATGCTTTTGGACTTTTGTCGAAATGTATTGGTATCCGTGGGTAGGAAAAATTGTAGGCAAGTGTAGCGTTAAGTCAGTCGCAAAATAGAACCTGGTATGTAGGTGCATCGGTTCAAGTTGCCATACTCCATTAGCACCCGGGCAGTATCAAAGCCCACACACAAATCAAGTGACTTGTGTGGTGCATATGTATTCGGTGCCCTTTTGTATCAATATTCGTGTTCAAATAAATAAAATAAATAAATTAGAACAACAAGAGGTCATTGTCAGGTCAAATCTCACAGTATTAGTGGTAATAGGAAAGTTGAGGGGTCGAAGATATGAGTTAAGAAAATATAAATTAGTGAAGTAAAAACAGAAAATAATGCGAGCAATTCAACTGATGATTTACGAGAAGATATAGAATGGGTCCACCTGTGCCACCGCAAAAGATTCTGAGCCATGTCACTCAAAGTCTCTAACCACTAGTTAGGATAATCACCTGAACCCCAGCTAGTCTACATTTATTGACATGACTCAATGAGTTCATGGACAGATGCGATGGAAAGCCCACCAGCTCCGTTAATTAAACGACGTATCTGACCTGATTAATTTATGAATTCACACAACAGTTTAAAGTTATGTGACTTATGGATATCAGCAACTTTTTGTTAGGCCAAAATATCTATTTTTCAGAACTGATACTGATCAAAGACATGGAATTCCAAGGGGAAAGCTTGGCAGTTGATATTTCTTTTCTGAAGATGGGATCCCAAGTATAATACAAGCATTTATCTATCCTTAGACTCGTTTTCGGAATAATATATTCCTTCGCCGTCTGATCGTTTAGTTTTTAAAGCAAGCTTTACATCTTTCAACAATAAATATAATGTAAAAATTGTAATTAAATTAATCGTAAGCAAAGAACATGGGAGTCTTAAGGACTGAATCATACCGCATTAAACTAAACACTACGCTCATTCGTCAACTACTCGTCTATGAACGATGCCCCAAGTGTGGACTAATGGTACTATTCAGTCGCCCAAACTGAAGCAGAGGGTGGAGCTCAAACCCAGGACTTAGTGGTCGAAATTCGAATGCTCTATCTACTAATCCAACGTTCAACAAACTGGCGTTATCACTGAGTTAATAGGACAGCTAAGAACAAAACAGTTAAATACAACTCGACCAGCAAAACAAATTCTTTTTTACCTGGAAAACTAGCACAAACTCTACGGATATTTCCAAGAAAACTGACACGCTGAATGACATCGAGCTGTCTCATCAGCAAAAGGCATGCAATTATGATAACCAGAAAGGTAACACTCGCACTAGTCACAGTTTTACTCACTAATATTTCAAAGGTGTAGTATTATTCTTTTGCAAAATAAATATGACGTTAATGTAACGATTTGACGTGTCGCAATTTAATAGAAAACGTATCTAATTAATTTGAGTATTAGGGAAGCATAGTATGCATACAAAACTAGGTATGCAAAATATGATAGAATAGATCCAAAGATTACTTCGCAATTCCTGTACTGATCTGTGATTATAATACGCGAAAGTTCATTCTATGTTGCTTCGTGGTTATAAAACAGCCTATGAAGGGATAAAACAGGAATAACCTAGTAGCGTCCAATCACATATGTCCTTGAAGTATAGCTCAATCATGGTGAGACCTTGCAGTGAGCATTACTGAGGTTAATAATAAAATATCACATGAAAATATTTATATCTCGTTGTGTATGAGTGAACGACTGATAGAAACCATGGTTTAGCTCCTAAAGATTTAAATCATCAAAAACTGAGACAACCGAATGGTGTCACATGGGTAAAACCATCATTTATCTTGTCATTTGCAAGTTAGTACACAGGTAGGTTGTAAATATAGAATTAGTCAGACCTACACGACAATAAGGTGCTATTTCATATCTTTGTACCACATTTTTGATATCCAGTTGTTCGTCATTATCCTATCTTTACCCTGATGAGAAATTGGACGGGTCCATATCTATTCACCCTTAAGTTATGACTGAAAAATCAGCCGATATTTAAGGCCAGGACTCAGAAATGTAAAATATTGGTGACGGATTCAACCAGCTCTGAGTAACTCATGAGGTTCTGCTTGAAATTAGCATGGTAATTACACGAATACATACTAACTTCAAACCTTGTTCAAAATGGCTACTAAGGAATGAAATATTGATGGTACTACTGGTAGTGTTGAACTCAAAGTACTAAGTGAACGATGAAGCGCAACAAATACAATGTCGAAAGAGGTACCGTAAACACAAGGTAGTGTTATGAACAGTGTTTATCCTTGTTGTGCATGTTGCTTTGAAGAATACAAGAATGCTATCTTCCACCAAAAACCTTAGCTTTTTTATGCAAACTTTCATAGTGTTCGTAGATCGGCCACTCTCTTTTTCAAAAGAAAAACCAAAACAATACACTCACCATTTTTGTAGCTGGTACTTCTGTCTTAAATAATTATCTAAAGCTCCATCTTTCAAGTCTTTCTCAGTCATGGTTTGGTCTTCGCTAAGAGCCAAATATATTTTTCGGCATGCCTATTTGAAATTATCCGTAGAAAACCACTGTACCTTGTTTCCTCGAGTGCAAAGAAAGTCAATTTCTGATTGGGAAAAATTTGACATTGAGATTGATTTCACTCTGTGGTTATATTTTCTCCTAAACATAGTAATAATATAAGGTTAGTGCTTACAGAGCACCACTGCATGTTGTACAAACAAAGGAACCAATTGTGATGTTTATGTACGTCGGGCCTCTTTGATGACAATCGAAACAGTACTTGTTTTCTCCATGAGTAACTAAAGTACGCAAAAACTGCAACGTAGGATCCTGCATAACTTGACCGAGTCCGCCAAACCGCTAGTTCATGAGTGGCGCGTAACACGACACTAGGTACAAACGTTCCTAGTTGACCGAATTTATAGATACAAGAGCAAAGGTATTTATATTAATTGATTTCAAGCCAGCGGAATGAATTTTGTGAGATTTATGATACAATTCACTGAGAGGTTAACATTACGTCTCGATCTCTATACGCGCGAAACAAAAATGGCGATGGTATTTTTCCGCGTTGAGTAAATGTTTTAGCACTGATTTTATCCGAGAGTGGAAAAGCTTTTTTATATTTAATAAGGTCGGATATTTTCAGTTACAGTAACATATAAATCTTAGCTTTTTTTGTTCAGTGTCTATCACCATTAGAGCCTTAAATAAATGCTTATTCTAGGAAACAGTTTTTTTGTTTTCTCTCTGTAAGACTACCTAAAAATTTAAATGGCGCAAGCAAAAGATCGTTTTGGTGGACTTGCATGTCTTTTTTCGGTCGAGGATAGAATGCAATGTGACAGCTGCACTAAGTGGTATCACAACGTGTGCACCGGACTCACATCGGCTGCGTATAAAAAGTGCTGCAAGCCACCATCACGTTTGCTGATTCTTGCGGCTTTCCAGCTAGTGGCTAGAAAGATGCCTTCAGATAAAAAGGTAGTATCAGATGACCAGCCTTCAGCTTTCGTGAAGGTAGCGAGCTTTATCATGAGTTCAGCTTTGGCTTAGAACAGAACTATCAAGGTAGACCCCAACAGTGTAGCGGATAGCAAACACAGATGCGGGTATAGTTACAATGGGAAAGAAGTGCACTGAGGAGAAACAAATCATAGGCAGCACTAAGATATGTGAATCTAAGGTCCCAGCTCGAATTCACATGTCAATATTAAGCAGGATATGGAGAGTCACAAGCTGAGCATTGTAGTTGTTGCTCTCCAGAGACATAAGAAATTCAATGATTAGCTTACAGTTACATCCAGAAAAGTAAAGAAGCAGATAAGGCTTCGCATCTGCCTCCAAATCGGACAGAAAGGTTGATAAATCTTCAGGAACCAAAACATCACAGCTTGTATAAAGACGGTCCTCCAAGACAGGTCAATCATTTTTCACAAATTAAGAAAATCCCCTGAAAAGAACCAAAAGCCAGATATGAACATGGCTCTGGCCAAACTTAGTCCTTGGTCAGCATGATATCTCCAGAGTCATTAGCAGGAGTTAACGCCTATAAGCCTTGTAGAATTGGACAAAAAATGGATTCTGAAAGTACACAGAAAGGCTGCTTCGTAAAAGTTACCTTTCCTTCTGCCGAAGAAACCTAATCTCAAGAAATTTTCGCAACTTGACATGGTCCGTAATATGTGTCTGGGATGATCTCGGTCTGGTTGATCTCATTAAGAGACGATCTGCACAAGTAGAAATAAGTGAGCGCTGCCGGAACGGTGCAAATCCCTTATACGTATGAGTTTTCACACTGTGAAAGTTCGGAATGCAATGATCTAAAAACCACAGTTCTAACGAGAAAAAGTTCTTCATTGAATTAAAGGTGTGTTATACAAAATCCTGATGCCATAGCCCTTTCAGAAGTATAGTTAATGTCAAAAGTGTATGTAGGGAAATTCAACTGATTGTTTTCTTACTTAGTATGGCTGACAGATTAAACTGTTGGATCGTATGGTTATTCTGACAATAAAAGCACCATAATCATACGAGCTGTCGAGTCAGTGACACACTACACGAGGAAGTGGTGCAGGATGAAATGTAAACGGCAATATATATAGTTAGTTGTAGTGTACCGCAGTCCTGAATGTGTAGCAGATGAGTTCCACCTAAGCAGACGTACGTTCTGCTGTGATAAAATTAAACGCTTTGCAGTAGTTGACTTTAATGCATCATCTAAACCTGGAGAGCCTTAGAAGTAGGCAAAAAGCATCACTTGATTGCAGATACATATAAACAAAATATCAAAATATTTAATATAAAACATTAGGGCATGACAAAAACAGGATCAACACAACTCTTAAGAGGAAAAAAGATAATACACGAAACTAATATATTCCACAGTAAACACAACCTTAGTGAGACCCAAACTCTAAAACTTTGTTTAGACTGCAAGCTGCTGCCTAAAAGGTGACCCGGATATCATGGAAAAAGCACAGAAAGACGCTACTCATGCAATTCCAGAACTCTAGAGTCTACCATACAAAGAGAGGGTTGATATGTTACACCTCCTTACTTTTTCCTACCTCAGATCGTGAGGTGATCTGATTTCGATGTAAAGAATACTAAGAAGTAGTTTTGGACCTGATATATCCCTTCTTTTTTTACTTTATATACAGTGCTCGTACGTCCTAGATTTGAGTGCTACATACAAGCGGCTAGCCCCTGCTTAAAAAAGACTGTGAGCTTCTGGAAAAGGTTCAGAAAGCAGCAAATAAGATGATTCTTGGAACTGCGAAGTTTCTGTATGATGCTCGACTGACCAAGCTAAAACTTTTCCAGTTGTCATACCATAGAACTAGAGGTGACTTGATTACATATTTCAAATTGATTAGTGATAAATTTTCACCTGATATGTCTCCATTTTTCTTGTCTTACGAGGCAGAGGATTTGCGAGGACACTACAAAATGTTCACAAGCCCAGCACAAATTGCTTGTCAGCCGACTATCGACTTTCCCATCAAATCATCAACGAGTGGAATTCATTACCTCAACACGTGGTTGAAACTCCATCTGTCGACTCTTTCAAAAGAAAGTTGGATCAACTGAGAGACCACCATTTCTAGGACTAACACAGGCCATCTAGTCTCCTGTCCTTTCCAAACTGAAACTGAATCTACCAGAAAGATAAAACTCAAAGGTGTCCACTCCTTCAGTTATTTTATTCATGAGGAGATTGAAAACTCTTAGATGCTTGCTAGAAAATGACTCACACGGGCCGTGGGCCTTCTGTCCTTAATATAAATATCGGAATATGATTTCTGTAATTGTACTTTGGTACTTGTCACCTTGGCGCGGGTTGTACATATTGGCTGCTGGCGTCATGTGTTATAATAATGTTTGTAAATATGAATGAGGAGTTTGGGGATACTATAATAAGTTCGGATCAGCTGCTTTCTTTTGGGCTTGGTGGACTTCGTAATATAGGCAACACTTGTTATATGAATGCCGCTTTACAAGCCTTATCGAATTGGTAACTTTCAGTGATACTTTTCAGTTTTGCAGTCCACACTTAACGGAATTTTTCCTCGAGTGTCATAACATCCTTGATCCAAATCGAAGGCTTGTATTGTTCAATCATTATTGCACACTACTTTCTGAATTTTGGGGAAATGAAAGGTAATTAGATTTAATGTTTAGACAAAATGCATGTCTGTCAGACCTTGCTAACTCAGCTTTTAGAACTTTGTGTGCTCTTCTGCCTTGATTCCCATTTCACTGTTATTATGTCTGACCTCAGCAGTATTGTGTCACAGTTCTCACTTAACATACTTGAAAACGCGAGTTAGTCAGTCAGATTCTGCATGTCAAATATGGCAAGTAACAGGCTTGTGAAAATGCCTTCCTTTTTGATCTTACAACAGTGGCATGTATGGACCGGGGTATACTTGGGAGTTTAGGGCGAGGTTGTCACTAGTTGTTCCGCAGTGATGCTTGGCATTTTGTCTATGGCAATACGTGATAATCTTAAGTGCGTTTAAAAACTTGAGACATTTTCACTTCTTGGTTCCCTACACTAAGAAGATGTTTTTTGAAGCACATGAGAAACTAGATAAGTTAGTTGTAGTTTCTCGACCTAGGAGCTTAACTGTTTGGTTCATGGGACTGTTGTTTGTTGATCACTTACGATATTTCTGTAAATAGTATTTAATGTACTATTTAATGCTCTATAATTCTTATGCTATAACGTCGTCGAAAATCTATATAGGAATGCGAGGTTTGGAATTCGTAGAGCTGATCTTTTTTGACCTTTTGTTGTGAAAAGTCGGCATCCCTAGTAATGTATCAATTTTATCACTTTTTAACTTCCCATCTTGACCTTTCACTTTTTTAAACCCTGTTGTGTAGTTTAAAACTAGGATAAAGATTTCTGGCGACTCCATGTTTTCTCAGGTCGTGTAAATGTGGTCAGTGGTGTAAATGATCCTCAAACTGAACATTCACCACGAACTTATCTTAGTGACGATAATCCTAATCAATTACTTCGAAAACTATTTCTGGAATCCTAGTAACCTATAGAGTACAACTAGGTTGTGTTTAAGAAAAAGAAAAAGCCCTCAAATGTTTAGTTCATTTTTCTGTGACGTCACTTGTTTTTCTGGACCTACATCTCTTTACCTAGTTTCCTACTATGATTGGTACTAATATTACTTCAGCTTCTTTAATTCCTGTGTATTAATATCGAGTATGATAGCTTGAACCAATGCACTTTTATGCCTGAAAGTATGTTTTATACTTAGTCACCGTAATATGTATTTCTGAATCCGGTTAACAATTTTGTGGATTTTACTCTAACTTTTGCAGTGGAAATGTGATTCATAGATTCTAAATGTTGTTACACGTGCCTTTACTCAAATAAGATTGTGGTCCATCCGTTTTTCTTAAATAACATGGTGGTTTACAGAAAGCTGTTCTGATTGATTTTCTCCTTTAGTTTCAATTAATTTGAGTCTCATATTTAGTACCATGTAATTCGCACTGTTGATCTGTTTTCCTTTTACCTTTCCTCATTTAGACCACGCTGTTTCAATGCAAATACAATTTTAGATACTTTCTGCATTGTGCACCCAATGTTCAGAGGTTATGCACAACAAGATGCTCAAGAGTTTTTGAGACTATTTTTAGTCCAGCTGCACGAGGAACTGAAACACTCAAGGCTTTCAAACTCAGACAAAAAAGGTACTATCATAGCAAAGAAATAGATTGTAACTTTAATGTTTTTGCTTGTCATTAATAGTAGGTCAGAATATGTGGATCTTACTCTTAGCTAAATATTGACCTCAGTTTACACTACTCTGTGTTTGCTTTGTTTGTAAGTAGTTCAGCTTCATCTTCTAAGTTCTATTTGATCCATTGGTTTAATCTGACAATTGTCATAATCTCTCTGCATTTCTCATAGGAACGATATATTAGGTTTTCGCTTTATGCATTCAAGCCTCCATTTCGACCTGCGAAAGCTGATTATCATTCAGTGCATTTACACCACTTGTACATCAAATCCTAAAAAAGAAACTTAAAATAAGTGAATAAATTGTAGAGGGTATTAGTTTGCAAGAATACTTATACCTACATTAACAGGTTAAAACTACATAAATGTCTCATTAGGCTAAATACAAGCTCATTCGGAAGGCCATGATTGACATTATAATGGGCTGTGACAAAGTTACACAGGTTTTGGATAATGTTTAGGTTATCCTTTGTTCTATGAAAACAAGACAACTATAGACAAAAATTTGTGTTCACTTTCACAAATAGTGGCTGAATTATATTAGATATTAATTTACACAGTCTTACTTTGTATCACTACAAAAAGGTTCTAATTACACCACATAAACTGGTTAATCAGACCTTAAGTATAGGAACATTAATTTTCAATAGTTTATTTATTTAAACACATAAATATTGGTTCAAAGGGGCACCAAAATATTAATGCGTTATACAATGAGAAAATGAGTATTTGAAGAAATGGAGAACGGGAGGTGATTTTAACAAAATTAATAAGCGAGTGAAAATGTATGAATGAGACAGAAAAATAATGAATGAAACAGTTCAGTTAACAAAAATACAACCGGAAACGTTTCAGTAAAGAAATTCCTCTTACCTGGAGAAGTTCAAAAAAGATAACGGGACAGCTACTGACTTTTATTCTCAGCTGTCTGTTATTGTCTCAGGCCAGTGTTGGACCATCTCTAGAACCCCTCAGCCAGGGAGTCGTGAAGGACTGACAGATGCCAGTTCTGTCCAAATTTTTCCCATACCATGACACCATATCATAAACTGATTATCTCTCCGCTTCTTCCAATCGGCCCTACCGTCAACAAATCATGGATTCGCCGGGACGACATTCGTAGCACATGTCCAAGTCACCGAAGTCGGTGTTTCTAGATGGTGACAATAACTGAGTTATCGTCACTATGTATAACTAGACATTTACATTCCGAAAATGTCACTGGATGTCAGAAATTCCTCGGGGACAACGATAGTCGAACACAGAGTTGCCTAACATCCTCAACTTGATGAGGCCAGGTTTCATAAGCATAACGCAAAACTGCTGTCGCCGACGCAGTCAATCCAACCTTTTACATCCAGGCTAACAACATAGGCTCCGAAGATGACGTAGATTGTCATAAGCTTCTCTGGCTTCTGCTGTACGTACATTTATCTCATCAACCACACCACCACCATCACTTGCATAGCTACCTAAATGCACGAACTTTTCTATTACTTCTGACGGTTCACTACTAAGAGTGAGTATAGGGACAGGCAAAGCATATGCCATGCCTACGGATACTGATTGCAGATTTTATGGCTTGGATATCTTTTCACAGTAAGAACGTATCATCCGCATACTTTAGATCGAAGAGTCTTTTTCTAGGTAGCAGACTCACACCGCTACTACCTACCTCCATTGAGCTGTTTCCAGGACGTAATCGATAGAGAAATTGAAGTGAAATGATAAGATTGGCTACCCCTGCTTGAATGGAACAATGAAGGTAAGGTGTTGTACACCCTCACTCTCTGCCTGATGTGTTTGCATTTAGGACTTTCAAGATGTTAATAAACTTCTCAGGCACTTTATTCTCCAATAAACAATCTCGAAGAATAGTCCTATCCAACGAATCAAAGGGGGCCCTGATGTAAGGACAAAGATTGTTGGCTTACAATAAGTATGGTGATGTTCTAGCCAAGTTTAACCGTCAATTATTTATGTTAATCCACTCTGGGAAGTGATTGCTGGTCCGAAACAAAAGTCCCTTTTCAAATTATGCTATCTCTAAATGCGAATCTTCCTCTTTATATTTTATGTAGGCATCAAGCAAACAACTACTACTGGTTCATCGGACAACAGTAACAACAGTATAATTACCGATGTCTTTCAGGGCAGATTAGTTAGCTCTGTCCGTTGCATGTCATGCAGTCGGGTTAGTTACTTATTCGTTGTTACAGAAATTTTGAAAAATATTTCCTTTCATTCCCAGTTATGATGTTTAGTTTGTTAGTGTTTCAAATGATCTGATTAAATTTATAATTATTAAAGTTTCTGTTTTTGATATCTAAATAAATGTAGACACATTTAGAAAACTCTCTTGGTTTCTGCTAAGCTGAGTCACTTATGGAGTAGGTGACATGTCCGTTTGCCAACCAAAAGGGGAGTATACTGCACAGCAGTTCGTTCTTTATTACTATATGTCTGTGACACATGTTTCATGGAAGTAGAAGAGATACGTAGGCTTCAAATGTCTTCGCAGCATTTCTTGGGTTTCGTGGAACGACCAAGTAAACAATACTATGGCTAGACATTATAGTAATAGGTAAATATGATAAATTGGTTGGTGAGGCTATGGGTCATACATTCCGTATGGATAACTGCCCCTTACCTCGGTGAGCCGTGTTAGTTATGTAGGAATATATTGAAAGAAATTTAGAGATGGCCATACCAAAACCTAGGGTCAGTTTATGAAGTCGCTGACTGTTGGTCTAAACCATGTTTGTGGATGCGGACCGCCTGATTAAGATCCACGTGGTGACCGTGTTTAATGGTTGCAGACGTTGAGTGCTATGGCTTAGAATCAGTCACAATGGCGCAAATGCTTTCACTCTTCGTCCTCCTACAGTTCTTGATTCCCAGTTTTCCTTCATAAATACCTTTTCGGATCATATTTGTAAGGTTTGGTCTTCATTGTTATCATTGGAACTGCACTTTTTTTATTATACTTTATTATTCATATTTTTAATCTTTGGATTAATATGGTAATATCGACCTGGGCTAAGGTACCTTGTTGTCAGCTCTACTTTAATTATAACTGACTGACCAATGGAAGTTGCTGTCTTTTGACAATTATATTCAAATCCTTCAACTTTCGAAATGAATCTTTTGTTTACTCAGTGTGTAAAGTTGTTTAGCCTTGAAGATAATTTCTGTCTTGGACCAAGAATAGTTTGGTATTGTGAATATCATTGCTGAAAGGTCCCATACTAGTTAGAAATAACTGTTCATTCCTTTGTTATCTGCAGTTTAATACGAACTTTTAAGTTAAATGAATCTGAAGAAAAAACCAAGGAAACCAGTTATATCATAAAATAAGTAAAATCAGTTTGACAAAAAAAAGATTGTTTTTCATGATATCAATTTATAAAGCTAGCTATACAGTCTCATTCATTCCCTTTTTTGAATTCGCAGTACACACATATTTACGGTAATAGGTACTTTGTTGTTCACTCTATAGAGTGTGTGTCACATACAGTTTGGAAAAGGCTATGAATGTAAATTTTGTTCATTCAAAATTAATTTCACTGAAGCCCATTAATTTACATATGTCCCTGCTGATTTAAATTTTGTTGAAATATATTATTTTGTCCATTAACATACATATAAACAGAATAAAAATGAATCTGAGACCTGTACATTTAGATTATTTAAACATTTGTAAATTTTTCTTTGTCTTCAAGAATTTTGTACAGCAATTTCAATTTACCTCGATAAATATAGCGTACTATGATTTGTCTCTGATGTTTACTAAATGCGATGTTTCGTCTGGAAAAAAAAGAAGGATTTCTGGTCGTTCTGTAATTCTCTTGTCCACTTTTCTCTTTTTTGAAAAATTAAATATACGTGTTGATAATTAACTGATCACTGAGTAGTGATTATTGTGTATGTCAAGTTCTTCTTAGTGAATTTAATCAACAAAATTCGGTCAACATTACAAAGGACGTACATGGCATTGACGACTACTCAGTAATCGGTCAATGGTTAATACATCTCTGTCCTACAGGAGGTCAGTCGCGTTTCGAATAGCTTAATGGTAACGTCTCTGATTGCACATTTGGGTGTCAGAATTGAATCGGTCAGAGTATCAGTTATCTTAAGATTACAAGTACGCCCTACTAAATCTAGGTTTAGGGTTTTCTATCGACTGTATGTCCTTGTAATAGATTCTGAAATTTTTAGATTTTTCTGGCTTAGCTCCGGATGATTTAAAAGGTGTTTTACGAGTCTTCATTATCTCCATTCTCGCAAATTTAATTCATATATTTTATGCAACAGTGCTTCCATTTATTTGATGAAGTGTTCACTAACATCCACATTTACAGTAAATTTCTAGTGAGTTTTTTGTATATATATGATCATTACTTCTATATAGCTTTCCAATCGGGAGGAATCATTTATGGACTTGTCCCTTTCCCTTACCAAACCTACTGTACAAACGTATTCATCCTCTTCTGTTGATCAATCAGCAAAATCCTCCTTGATGAATGGTTCAATAAGCACAGGTTCTTTATTGAAAAATGGTCCTGTATATTTGAAAACATCTAATGATTTGCAACAGACACTACCATCGAAGTCAACAAGTAGAAGGTATTCTACACCACGTGGATCGAAAATAAAATCATCGTTATTCACACTACCATCAGTTGTTGGTCGTCTGGTAACGGGTATTCCTTGGTTACTCACTATGCTTTTAACCCTAACTCATATATTTTTATCCTATGTACAAAGCTTTTTACCCTCGTAAGTTCTGGTGTAAATTATTTGTACTAGTTTAAATTATTAATATATATACGTTTAAATTAATTAATTTTCTATCAAAACAATATGAGTAAGTCAACGACAAATAGAAATAGATAGTAAATTTAATAGGAAACGAAAAAAGAACCAACGAAAGAACTATGACTATAGTACAGAATTTTTGTTTTTATTTATATAGTCATCTCTGATGTACAACATGGGGTTTTATCTGAGCCATTTAAACCTACACATTGTTCTAAATTTTGTGTCATCAAACAATATTTACAAATTCATTAGTATAGAGATGAATGTTATTTGATGATCAGTGTGGATAGTACAATCTAACTCACAAGTCAGCCAGTCATATACAACGTACAATCTGGTATCGGTTCACATTGTCACGCCCAATTACCACAACCTGATGGAATTGTCAGAGCAAATTTCATATTACTAGTGTTCATATCGAAGAAATGACAGTGAAAGGTACGATGTACGAAGAAAATGTGGATCAATAGAATAAAAATACCATATTACAGTAATCGCAGAACCTTGCGTGTATTCATATTATTTGGAAATTTTCAATAATCTAAATCATAATTACTGACCTAAGGTTCTTGGTATCGAGCTCCGTGTGCGGTATCGTTGATGCACATCGCTGAGGAGTCCCATATCGGGACGAAACGGTCGTTCAGTGCTTGCATGTTTTCAATGGTGGTCTAACGTTGATCGGTTCATGATAGCGATTCAAACTCAACAATCTCCACAAAAAACTATACTCATAATTTCTCTATTTTTTTGTTTATATAACAGACCTAAACAATGGATAGATAAATGGTCTACTCTTACTCTTGAAGATTGCTTATCTCATTATTTTTCTGAAGCGGAATTAGTTGGTGAAAATGGATATTTTTGTGGGAGATGTAATCGGTAAGTTTTGTGCTGGCGTTTCGTTTTTAATTGGACGTTTACATATTCATTTGTTAAAGAAAGAGTTAAGTTGTGAACTGCACTACTCTGCAATTCGGAAATGTCACACAAATTCGACCGGTAGCTTAAGAGTGGTAAAGATCAGCCATATACACTGCCTGGAATTTGTTATTTTGTAAACTCAACAGTCCTTTTGTTGGTTGCATAATCTCGCTCTTGTTGTAACACCCTATCTAATCACTAGTTTTTCCGATTATCAATTGCCTGGACAAGAGAGTGTGCTGATACAGACATGAAAACCAAATATTATCTCTATAATATAAATTATGCGAAATGAAGTTGGTCGATATTTCTTGTCCCGTCATTTGTGAACCAAATAACCTATATATTTCCTATTAATCAAACATGAAACTTTTCCGTTTCAGTTTACTAGAAAGAACTGAACTCTCATAAATCAACTAAAATCAATGTATGACCTGGGACAAATAATATAAGAGACCCACTTACCATGCTACATTGGCAAACTGGGGGGGGGGGGAACTTGGTGGCCTACTTCGGTTTGGGCTGCCAAGCAATATTCCAGTATTTGTTCTTACTTTATTTAAATTCATAAAGGGGACTAATTGCATGAAATATTCCAACCTTCGCACAAATCGAATAACAAAGTGTAGCGCATATATGCTTGGTACCTCCTTGTACCAATGTTTATGTGCTTAAATAAATAAATAAACTTGGTGAATAGTGAAGTTGAAATAACAGTAGTGTCAAGGAATTAAAAATATTATGAATATAGGAAATATGGTTCCAAAAAACTATTAGCTTAATAGAAAGTATGAAACATCATTGAAACTAAAGACTTAGAAGGAGACAAAGAATGAATGCGGCTACACCATTGCAACCTATTTCCAGCGTTGTAAACACAAGGTCTTCAACCGTTGATCAGTGTTAACTCACAGACACTACAAAGTGTACATCTAGTAACACAGTTTAAATCAACAGTCTTGGTTCAACTACCTGTAGTTTTTTTCCCATCTTTCATATTTGATTCAAAAGAGTCCTTTAAATTCCTATTAATTTTATGTTGACAAGACTAGGGGATTCCTTCAGTCTAATTCTTAGCGCTTCATGTATGTATTCATCAAGGCTACTAAGAAATGTTTACAACTACTGTTTACGATTAAAACAGTGAACATGCTATTATCTTCACCTAACTTTCCGTTCATAATGATTTATTGTTGAGTACATTAAATATTTCATTAAATGGTTTCTCATTTTTGCAAGTGTTTGTTTATACCGTACTTTGTGTGTGTGTTTAACCCCTTTCCCCCAAGTTTTTCTATCTAAGGTGGACGACCTATAGCTTTCGCTATCTTTTTTTTCTAATTATTTTTACTTTTACGTTATTCAATCAATTAATTGTTCAGGTTACAATAAATTTACTCTTTTTTTAAAAAAAAACTTCTTTACACAGGCGGTGTAATGGTTTGAAACAGTTCAGACTTGTCGCGTTGCCGGAAATTCTTACACTTCACTTGAAAAGATTCAGTAGTAATCATTTATATTCTTCGAAATTATCATCTCCAGTGAATTTCCCGTTAAAGAATTTAGATCTTTCACCATACCTTCATCGTGATTGTACAGATAAAGTAAAGATTATTTCCTTTTTTCCACTCTACCTTCCTCTGATATATATTTTCATGTCAATTTAAGGTGTTTGTTTAAAAAAACAAACGAAATGGTTACATTTTTGATCAGTTGACGAAACAGGTTTGTTTAGTTTTCTAGGTCAAAGTTCTGTTTAAAGGAAAACGCTAAATTTTCTTCGATTATTAATCGTTAAAACAATTTTTGTCAACAAAATTAAGCTACATTAGTAAAAAGAAAAACTGTTCTCGTATGAAGGTTTAAAAGTTAAATTTTAATTATTGGATAAAGTCATTTATTATTAACATGCTGAATAATTTTTTAACTTATTTCAACTTTGTTGAAATATGCTAACGAAACCTTGTAATTATCTACGAAACCAATTTACATATATATAAAAGATATTTAAAATGGAAGCAAGGGGTTGTAATCGTACTGCGGGTATTCTATGGCTATTTTATCCTTGAATAGCATTCTTATCAGAATGTTTCTCGATAAAGTCTTTTTCTCGTCACATGATTTTATGGATTGAAACTCATCTGTTTATGCCATGGTAGTATGGGAACTTGAGCCAACACACATCTGTGTCAGGTTCGGCGTTGATGATATCTGTGTAAATATATTAAGATACCGTCCAATCATACAACTACCACAATTTATATCTGATCACGTCATTATCAACGTTTTTAATCGTGTCAATATTTGCTGTTTACCGCCGGATGTAAATTACTTTTTGAGCTCATTCACGTGTGTGTGTTTCGAAAACATCTTGTTTCTCTAATGAACCATGATAAATAATCGAAAGACAGTAACGGAAGTTAAGACTTAGTTCAGCTATGTGTAGTAGTTGTAGTTTCGGACATCACAGTTAAGATCTTAGCAAATTTTTACACCAACGAAATTGAATTGATGTAAAACCAAAGGTATTATTGCGGAAACGCATTTGATTGGTTCTACGTTACATCTCTGCAAAGCTTTCATTTACTTGACTGTATTTAGCTAGTTTGTAACCAATCGGCTTTCGTAAATGCTATCAAACGATTGGTTTTTTCAGTTGACCTTGTATATTATAAGCGTTTTGCTTCAGTTCACCGTGCTCCAAATTTTAACCCTTTCCTCAAATCTCTATTTTGTTTACCTTTACTCTTGGTATCGATTCTGTCGAAGTTAAAGTGGTTTGATTAAACAGTATTCGTTAGGGAAAAATGTGCTTGGTGTTACATGACGTGTGCATGGTGTATACATTCAACATCTTAATTAAATCGTGCTATCATTATGTATAAGACATTCCAATTGTGTTGTTACCTAGTTACAATCTTCCACATTACTTTCGAATGCATTTAATAAATGCCTTTTCATTGATATTTTTGTATTAGATTACAACCTATGATTTAATTGGTGTCATCTGTCACTATGGCGGTTGCGGCGGTGGTCATTACACTACGTGTGCGTATAATTCCTCAACGGAACATTGGTATGAATTCAATGATGAACATGTACGAAAATTAGATGCCGAACAAGTGGAATCATTGAAAAGTTCAGCATATATCCTGTTTTATAGGTAAATAATATTGTGCATTGATCTCTTTTTAAAAATTTAGGATGAAAATCGTATTGTATTATAAGTTAGTGTTTTGTAATGTATGATACACGTATACATTTTGAATAAACTTTATTGTCATTTTTACATTTAGTTTTTTGTATCTCATTCTTTTTTTAATGAAATCTCTTACATATAGTTCCATTATTTGCATCTGTTTAATTATTACTCAAGCTGTTTCGTAACGTTAATAAGTTGATTGTCTTGGTAGTAATCAAATCATTGCAATTCCAGCCATCATTTTATCGGTTCGTACCTACTTTAGTTTATAGTACAACTACCTCTTGAATGAAACATCAAACTAATTTTATAAATAGAGATTCCTGTACTTAGCTTTGAGGTGTACTGCAAATATGAGGGTTATTAATACTAATCGATTGCTCATACTAAATTAAGTAGGGCGGAGTTCGAATCTGTATCTTATTAATAGATTATCACTCCATCCATGTTAGCTAAAATGGACATAATGGGGGATCGGTATTTAAATAAACGTACGGTAATCATACGTAATCATAATAACAAGCCATAATTAAAATTTCGTTGAATTGTTGCATATGATTGTTTACCCAGATTACTGGATATTTCCTTTTACTTAGAATTGTAAACGATTTGTTTTCAGTTTCTCTGTAGCACCATACGTCTGATTTCTCTAGTTAGAGTTTTCTTTCTTTTTTGGCCTTCAAATTACAGTGATTATTATTTTGTTTTCATATACTTCGGTAAATATTTGGTTACATTTACCAAGTGAAAATATTTGGGTATTTTCTGTTTTTTGTTTACAAACTTTACTAATTACATTGGTCGACCAATTATTCGTTGTTTTTAAAAATATTTTGAAGGTAGTTTTGTTTGTTGCTTTTGTTGTTTCAGTTGTCTTCGTCATTGCCATCACATCTATAAGTAGTATATTTTCATGCATTCTTTGTTAGGGTTTACCTCTCTCTCTCTCTCTCTCTCTATATATATATATATATATATATATATATATATATATATCTTACTGTTGTTTGTTTATTTAAATATCAACCGTTGAATATGGTCGCATAAGCAGACATGATAAACAATACAAATCATATGACATTATGTGATGAAATAAGTTTCGTGCAGTGCATTTTGAAATCGATTAGATGGGAAAACAGGTTAATTACAGCATTGACTATGTATATGATCGAGTGCTTAGAGAACTGAAAGAAAATAATACTGTTGTTGTTCGTCATCATAATTATATCGAGCTATTTTTTCTTGCTGTTGTATTGTTTTTGGATAAATTAAGAACAACGAACGTAGATTACCACCTCGAAACGATTGTAATAATTATTTTAAACCAATATACATCCTCTAAATCCTATTGATAAAAATTTGTAAGGCAAACGACGATTGCCTGTTATCCTTTTGATAATTGGCCCAATGTTGACACTTCAGAAGTTTCCAAAATAATCAATACTAAAAGTCTCGAATTTATTACATTTCACTTGGGACATCATCTGTAGACCAATGAGCCTGGATCTAACGATGTACATATCTAACTATAATCATTTCACGATATTGTGCAATCATTTTTTATTGTCTGTCGTGAATAACTGTTATATACCCAACATTGTTGAAGTCCATCGGGTATGACTTCTCAAATATGTCGGGTATGAGATAGTTATCTACCACAGGCTGTGGAAAATAGTTGCACAATATTGTGGGTTGAAGCACACCATTGGATGCCTGTTCAGTGGTTCAGAGGTTCATTATCCGTGAGCAAGGTCGAAGGTCCTAGGTTCGGTCCCCTGAAATAGTGGAGCCGTAGATGTGTACCTCTGAGTAGTCTCATAGTAGTTATTCAGTGCTTCCTAGTTCATAGTGGTGGTCTTGGTAAGATTTATGATTTAACTTATTGAAATTTAATAATAGGAAGATTGTATTAAATTTCCCAATAAACATTTCCCTTTTTCTTTCAGAAAACGTGACACACATTTGGAACCAATACGTAATTCTTGGCAAGTACGTGTCAATAGTAGGTGTTTTATGTTTATGATATTTGCTCGTTCTACACTACACAATGTAGGTTTGTTTTCACACATGTCCTAATTAACAGAAAACCTTAAATGTGATTGCAGTCGACAATTCAATACTAAATGTAGAACTGCCTTATGGCTATGAGAATGTTTTTTTTGTGTGGCGGCGATTTATGTTTAAATTTCTCGTTAGGTTATATGTTCGGATCTTGTTTAATCAACTTTAGTTTAGAGCAGCCAAATAGAGTTACTGGGCACTCTCAAATAGACAGATGGGCTGAAAGTTGAGCGCATTAATTGTTATTTATTAAGTTAAATTAGATCGTAGCATATCCACATTTTTTCCCTATATGCCATATTAATCAATGAGATAATTTTAGATGGATTGAAGTGAACATATTGTACCAAATTGCAGAGAAAGTCAATCTAAATTTAATCGATAATAGGTTGTTTATTTATTAGTGTCTTTAACAGATTTTTCTATCGCTTGGACTAACAACAAGAATCATTTTATGATATTGTTACTATTTATTAAGTTATCTTTTTAGCATTTACTTTATAGTGTTTCATTGTTTTGTCACTCTGTCGTTTGCTTCTGATTGTTGACGCGTTTGTTCGAGAATATACAATGAAAAAGGGATGATTTCTAGAGAAATCATGTCTTCAGTTTGTAACAGATATCATTTATACTGAATACGGTGTTACTTAGTGTGAATAATGTTTGTAGACAATGGTGGACCTAAGGCAAATTTGTCCTAGTCCAACCTTACATATTCCACATCATTACATCCATCATTTAGAACGTGAATCGTGAAAGACTGTTGAAATCTTGACTTTCAGTGGTTGAGTACGGACATTAGTGTAATGTCTTTATAATAAACTGTAAATCCTTTTGAGACGCTGCAAAACATGTCTTTTTATTCTCTCATAAAATAGCCTAGCTAACAGTCAACCCTTTTTTCTTTCAACCACCAGCTGTATATACCTGCTTTTTTACTGTTTCGGTTTATTTGTTGTCGAAAATATTAAATTGTTGATTTTGGCATTGAAGTCTCGTTAATATATAAGTGACATTCTACTTTTTAAACGTTACCTGATAATAACCGAAACACTCGAAATTCAAACATCAAATCACACTCCCGTCTCATCTATTTCTGTTTAGTTAGCTGGGTGAAGTTTAATTAACTCACACAGATTGAGTGCATTAGTCTGTATATTGTAAATTAGTTAATTATATGTTTTTCTCTCTCAAAAATTCCTATATATATACGCAAAGTACACTAATATACATATATAAGAACTTTCGTCCAAAGTTGAATTAATAGTTTCTCAGTATTTGGGCGCCGAGCAATGTATTTATAAAATCACAGAGAATGATTCTGAAGTAAATCCAACGTTTTGGTTGGCAATATGGTCTGTTTTTTTAAAGGAAATATAATCAAACATCAGAATTATGAAATATAGTTAGGTACGTTGTTCTTCGGTTAACTGATTACTAAATGGGTCTTCCAATCATGTTAACAATGTTTAACGTAGGTATTTACTTTAATGTGTATGAGACATGTGGTGGCGTAACACAAAGTGTGTTAATATGAACAGATTGTTTGTATTCGTAAGTGGATCTGAAGTGTGAGAAGAAATTTCATTCACTATTTACTGCTTCTGATCGGTGGAAGTTTTAAAAAGAACATATAAACTTTTTACATATGATAAAAATATATTTGATTATATTTCCTTGAAAAAGCTTGGACCATGTTGCCGACCGAAACGTTGGATTTACTTCAGAATCATTCTCTTAGTTTTTACGAATACATTCTTCCTCCTTAATATACATATTTCTGAATATAAGGAATTGTTTTTTGATCAAAAGCTATCGTGATTACCACTTTTTTTTACAATTGACACGAAGGTTTTTCGGCCTATGTAGCATTTATCCTTCTTTTTAAGTAATAATAGAAATCACTGCAACAATTCTCCATAATTAATACATTTCTGTAAAATTTTTATATTATTCTTGTTTAAAGTTAACACCATCTGGTAAAATGTGTTATGTAAGCAAACCTTGGGTTGTTCGCTTTTGGACATGGGCTGAACCAGGTCCAATGACATCAGAATTTTTCTGTGAACATGGTTATTTTCGACCAGAATTATGGGAGATGCGTAATTCATTAACTTTATCTATCCCAGAAAGTATTTGGTGTAATCTTCATAAAATGTAAGTTATTACACAATTATTTGAAATGTTGACTAGATAACTAGTTTATTTATATTTCCGACTGCATTTATCTATATTCTTTCATATATATATATAAAGTAAAAAGTCCTCATTAAGGCATTGGCTAACAGAGGAAACACTAATAACACAATGATGGAGTACAGTTTCGGTTTAATTGTTGTTTTTTTTTCATCAGAAATTACAAGTCTATGCTTTCTGAAATAAATGTTTAGAAACTTTAGGTTACTTTATGGGTGTGAAAGATTACCATGAAGAATGGAAGAAATTAATAAGTTGCTTCAAAGGATTGCTCACGTAAGCTAATACCATAGATTGAGCAACGCCCAAGTGTATGTAGTGGATACCAGGTAAATATAAAAAATCGTTAGTGAGGTGGTAAATATTCATCGAGTAAGATTATTTTAAAATGTATTACATATGCTTAACTGCAGCCTACCTACCTCGATGGGTAATTTTGTCTGGCTTAAGAGTCGGTTTGAAGAAAGTATCATTCAAACTGAAAAATGGCAAAAAGTTTCCATGAATTTATTGAAAGTTGTGCTGTCATATTGTTGTGTGCAGAATACTTTGTTGGGATTCGTGCGATAATTGCAACCAGTGGATAGAGTTTCTGCTTGATACGTCTCAGAGCCGTTCATTATAGTATAAATTCGTCCAATCTGCCTTCTCTTAGATCCAAAGTCCGAAAATCTCGCTGTCTTTTTCTTCCTATACTTATTATTATTATTACTGCGATTACTAATACTGTTAATATTTCTACTGCTCTGGGATTTGCCTTTAGCAGCCTTAAAAATGGATTATTATAGGCTATTAATGTATACGAAAAGTGCACTTGATTTTTTAAATTACTTACTTAATTACTCCTGTTATTCCTCGTGAAGGAGCATAGACCGCCCACCAGCATTCTCCATCCAACCCCGTCCTGGGCAATTCTTTCCCGTTTCTATTCATCCTTTTCATATCTGTTTCTATTTCCCGACGTAATCTGTTCTTTGGCCTTCCTCTTTTCCGCTTAACTTCAGTATTCCAACTTTGCTTGTCTCGTGATGCAGTTTGGTGATTTCCGTAATGTATGTCTTATCCGTTTCCATCATCTTTTCCTAATCTCCTCAGATGGAAGATGGTTTTTTCTCTCCCACAGTAGGTCGTTGCTGATGGTATCCGACCAATGGATTTTGAGTATCTTGTGTCGACAACTATTTATAAATACTTGTACCTTCTTGATGATGGTTGTTGTAGTCCTCCAAGTCCCAGCTCCTTATGGTAGAACTGTTTTGACGTTTGTATTGAAGATTCTGACTTTGATATTGGATGACAGTTGTTTTGAGTTCCATATGTTCTTCAAATGAAGGAATGCTGTCCTTGCTTTTCCAATCCTCGCCTATATGTCTGCATCCGATCCTCCTTGTTCACCGATGATGCTTTCCAGGTATGTGAAGGATTCTACATCTTCCAGAGTTTCGTCATCAAGAGTGATTGGATTGCTGTTCTCCGTGTTGTATTTGAGGACCTTGGTTTTCCCTTTGTGTATGTTGAGGCCTACAGATGCAGTGACTGCTGCTACACCGGCTGTCTTTATCTGCATTTGTTCGTGTTTTATTTACTTTTTTATTTAATTTTTAACATATAGATATTGGTGCAAGGAGCCACCAAATACATCTGTGCCACACAAATCTCGTTCGATATGTGTGAGAGCTGTGATACTGCTCGGGTGCCCAAACTGAAGCAGGTTCATACGCTATTTGTTCCCGCAGGATACTGAAGCCCATGTGCACCATTGGTTTGGAATCCGGTTAAAACGCCAGGCATTCGATTTTCGTCCTCTCATTTTCGTAAACAATACCCCCACCACGAGAAGGCAGTGAGTAGGACTTCCCTGGCAGAGGCTGTATACGCGTAGCCGTGTGAGAGAATTTGGAGAGGGAGAGCGAACTCTTCCCACTCTTGGCCGTACCAGGGCATTTGGAGGCATTTATTCGTGTGTATGCGATAGGAGGGCTAGGTCATCTGCGAAGTCCAAATCGTCTAATTGATTATGAGCTGTCCATTGTATGCCGTGTTTTCCCTAAGACGTTGAGGTCTTCATAATCCAGTCGACCATCAGAAGAAAAAAGAAGAGAGAGAGTATACAGCCTTGTCTGACTCCTGTCCTTACTTAAAATGCATCTGTCAGCTGTCCTCCATGCACGACTTTGCAGTGTAGTCCGTCTTCTGAGTTCCGGATAATATTGACAATCTTCTCAGGAATTCCATATTGTCGTAGCAGTTTCCATAACGTCCTCCTATCCACACTGTCAAATGCCTTTTCATAATCAATGAAGTTGATGTACAGTGACGAGTTCCACTCAAATGATTGTTCGACGATGATCCGTAGTGTCGCAATTTGGTCTGTGCATGACCGATCCTTACGGAATCCAGCTTGTTGATCTCGAAGTTGGGCGTCTATTACATCTTTCATCCGGTTCAGCAACACTCTGTTAAAGACTTCTCCTGGTACTGACAGCAGTGTAATGCCTCTGTAGTTTTCACATTTGCTCAGGTCTTCTTTCTTTGGAACCTTGATGAGGTGTCCTTCTTTCCAGTCCATCGGCACTTGTTCCTCCTCCCAAATCTTTTTGAATAGAAGGTAAAGCATGTTTGTAGTCAATTCGATGTCTGACTTCAGTGCTTCAGCTGGTATATTGTCTGGTCCTGCTGCTTTCCCTTTCTTGATTTGTCTGATGGCCATTCTGGTTTCTCCCGTCGTTGGTGGATTGGAATCTATAAGAAGATCTGTGTGTGCTGCTTCGATGTCCGATGGATTCATTGGAGCCGGCCTATTCAGGAGTTTCTCCAAATACTCTACCCATCTGTTCCTCTGTTGTTGAATTTCATTTATTGTCCTGCCTTCTTTGTCTTTGACCGGTCTCTCTGGTTTACTACATTTTCCTGCTTGTTTCTTCGTTGTATCGTAAAGCTGTTTCACATTTCCTTCTCTAGCAGCTTTTTCTGCCGTCGTTGCTAGTTCTTCCACGTATTTCTTCTTGTCAGCTCTAATGCTCCTCTTCACTTTTTTGTTTGCTTCTATGTATTCAGCTTGTGCTTGGACTTTCTCTGCTCGTGTTCGGCTGTTGTTTAATGCTGCCTTATTGTTTTTCCTTTCTTTGATCTTGTCCAGTGTTTCTGTAGTGATCCATTCCTTATGATGGTATTTCTTTAGACCCAGAACCTCTTGACACGTTGAAGTTAGTGCTTCCTTGATGCCTTTCCAGTTGTTCTCCATACTAGTTTCTTTTTCTTTCAGTAGATCCTGCATGGATTGGAACCTGTTGTTGAGAGCTATCTTGAATTCATTGAGTCTGTCAGTATCTCGCAGGAAGGCAGTAATGAACCTTTGTAGTGCTGTTTGTCCACTTGTCCAGTTCTTTTTAAGCTTCAGTTTTAAATTGGCCACAACTAGGTGGTGATCTGAAGCTACGTCAGCGCCTCTCCTGATTCTCACATCTTCCATTGTCCTTCGGAATTTTTTGTTGATGCAAATATGATCTATTTGGTTCTCTGTAGTGTGGTCCGGTGAGATCCATGTAGCCTTGTGTATACGCTTGTGTGGAAATATTTTGCCGCATATGACCAATTTGTTGAATGCACACAGATTTGCAAATCTTACCCCGTCTTCATTTCTCTGTCTCAGTCCATGTCGTCCCATAATATCTTCATATCCGGTGTTGTCTATTCCAACTTTGGCATTTAGATCTCCCATCATAATGGTGAGGTCCTTTCTTGGACACTTCTCTATGATTGGTTGCAGCCTCTCATAGAATTAATCTTCAGTGTCGTCGGTGCTATCATTGATGGTTGCATAACATTGGATAATATTCATTATGATCCTCCTTTGTTTTGAATGATGCTTTGATGATTCTGGATCCGTGAGATTCCCATCTCACAAGTGCATTTCGTGCTTCCTTGAACAGCATCAGAGCAACTCCCTGAGTGTATGGAGCATTGTCCTCTTCGTGACTGGAGTATAGCAGCATCTCTCCCGTATTTAGCCTTTGTTGTCCAGCTTGTATTCAATAGGTGTCGCTGATTCCCAGTACTGCCAAGTTGTATTTCCCCATTTCTGTTGCTATTTGACTGGTCTTCCCGGTCTCCCACATTGTTCGGACGTTCCATGTACCTATAAAAATTGTTGCTCTGGTTGTTAGAAGGGGCATCGGCCTCGTGGCTTCCGAAGGAACTCGGCTTTCACCATGAAGCGTCATAATTCTTCTAAATGAAGACCTAACTCCCAAGGCAGAGTTAAAATGGTTTGAATAATTTTTTCTGGTAAGCGTTTTTTAGCGATTTAGTTTTCTACGGGATGGGGTCGCTAACCCCATGCCCAACCCTCCTCCTTTACCCAGGCTTGGGACCGGCAGTAACTCTAGAAGAGGTATAGGCGGAGTTGATGTTTTAAATATTTTACTAAAAATTTTGAAAAAGCAGCATTTTGCTCCAAGCTTGCTTAATATTGCTACATGATCTAGCACAACTTAAGCTCGTCAGTTATTTTCCAGTAAGCAGTTGTGGGAGTTAAGGGTTCTTAAAGTCATGGATGCGCACTTTTGACATGTCCCATACTAAAACGTAACAGCCCTCCAACGTTTCCGGGTTTTTAATCATAGTCTGACTTAAATCGCTCCATAATTTTAATAAAATTATTTTTCACTCAATAGTAGACAACCTGGACCAGGCATCACACTACGTCTTCATACTTTGAAAAGGAATGAATAAGATTAAAATAAATAGAGTTAAATTTTAGTAGAATCAGTGTGTTATGTTATTTCTTAGCTAGTTACTCTGTGGACGCTGCACTGAATTGAACGGGATTTTATAAAACCAGAATAAGAATGGGTTAGCAACAGGGCGTTTCGATGTTTAATACACAGTCACATAAACGTTTGCACAGAATTTACATGAAATACTTTTGTCGTTATCATCCAATCTCGGACTGGTCGGCTGTAAATGGTTTCATTTGAATGTGTATTGCGCGTGCAACTGGTAGCATCTCATCTTCCCAAGGTTTTCATTTTAATGAATGAAACATATTTACCATTAGATAAAGGGATTATGTAAAATAGAAAATAAATCAATAAGCAATAATTTTAAAAATTGCGGTTTCGTATAACAATAAAAAGACGAACTAATGGATCCTCATAACTGATATCCCATTTCACCTAGAAAAAAATCAGCCATAAACTGCACTCAACTAGGATTTCTATACCTCATCATACCATAATTAATGTTAATATAACATGAATTCACCTTGTCTGTTTATCAACATGTTTTTCAACGGAATTTTTAACAAGCTGTTTTCCTTGAATTTATTCAAGTCTTTTCTCCTACTTTAAATACTTTCAAAATGCAATTCGCCAATTTTCTTTTTGTTCTGCTGATTTCTTATTCATTTTTTGTAATCATGAGATCCTTTTTGTATGCAGTTTTTACTACTTTTGTGTACTTGTAGTTATCTCTAACTCATGTGCTTATGGATTGTATCTTGTCTGTTCATGTGCGTGTGTCTAGTATTCGCTAAAAATCACTTGTTCTTATTGTTTTGTATGAGGAATAATAGTTGTTTGGATGAGCGAAAATCGATGAATAAAAGCTATAGTTTAAGTGGATTAAAACATCAATCAATCGGCGCTGATAAAGTATTCACTCTTCAATTTTTTTTCCTATTCAGCCAGTCTATAATTCTGTTATATCTAGAAATTAAATTCTTGCTATGCCGCTTACTACTTGAGCACTTGAACCCTTCAAGTCGCAAGTTAGAAGTCAGAAGACTAGTGGGAAGGGATCTTATTTCAAATAATGCAAATTTGGTACAGGACATTCAGGTATTTATAGTTTTTAGTCAAAATGAAATCATCATCACAGTTATCCACTCCCCGCGTGCAGTGGTCTTTAGCATTTGTTCAGTCTCAAAGCTACACGTTGAGATTCTGAACTGTTCTTTTGAAAGATGATTGGATGGCATGTCTTCGGCTCTTTCCAAGCATCCTTGAGTTCTTCGGACACCGTTCCTACATATTCAATGCCTTATTTGATTGACATCTATTTTTATAAATCTATTTCTAAGGTTTGCGACAGTATTGTTCTGGGTTCATTAACTTAGTCAATCTAGACACGTATTACGTTTATCTAGCTTATGGATTACAGTGACACGCAAAGCTAAATGAGACAGAAGTATGTTGAAAACAAATCTGGGGTGGACAAATCAAGATGTATTATCATTTCATAGAATGATTGTATGTTTAGCTAAGCTTAGCGGGGTGGATTATAGAATTTTAGGTTGGAATCGATCACAATATCGCTCTTCTATTGACTGATTGTCATTTTTTCTCAAAATATCAATCCTCAACTTTCCATTCGTCAATGTTATTTTAATTTCTTTCTGAATTATTTTCCTGTGTTTACTTTTCCACTGGTGGTTAAAATAATCAATTCCCCTGCCGTTCTTATTTTGTTAACTTCCTCTTTCATCTTATTCAAATAAGATACATATTCCTGTTAGATTCTAAATTGTCTTGGATTAATTCTTCTAGGATCCGACGTTCATATTCGAGCTGCGTAGACGTAATATCTATATGTGTCTATAATTCAAATAGATAATGCTTACAATATGAATAAAATATATTTTTAATATCCTGTTAAGTATACATCTCGTGATGTTGCCTACTATTTGTGTTTTTTTTTACATCTATCTTATTTGCTTTATTTTTCTCGAAATTATAGGTTTGGTGGTCATGAAATTATTCAAGAATTAATCCCGTGTAGTGATTGTTCTGATGCTATTTCAAAAAGACAGAAATATGAACTGTCAGAAATTATGAGGGTAATTATGATTTTATGCATTTTGTTGTTGAAATGATCATTGCTTTTTGGTGTTTTATTGTCAGAAGAAAAATCGACACAGCTCATATTGACAGATTAAGGATTATTTCTCTAATTTATGAAAGTAATATGTTACTACATATTACTGATCCCATGTACATCTTCAACTATATTGTTTATTATTACTTAAATATATAAATATTAGCACAATGAGGCAACGAATACATATGCGTCACACAAGTCACTTGATTTGTGTGTGAGCTATGATGCTGCCGGGGTGCCCAAACCGAAGCAGGTAGTTTTCTTAGGGGACCACACCCGAAGCTTTCGGCCTAAATGTATGATCCGCAAGGCAGTGGAGCAACGTAAGGAAATCCAGTCATGTTAGCCCGTGAACAATAATTGGTTCATACGTCCTTTGTTCTCACAGGATTCTAGAGCTCATGTGCATCATTGGTTTGGAATCCGGTTAAAGCGCCGGACATTCGCTTTTCGTCCTCTCATTTTCGTGAACAATACTCCCGCCACGAGAAGGCAGTGGTTAGGACTTCCCTGGCAGAGGCTATATACGCGTGGCTATGTGAGAGCATTTCAAGTTAACAGGACAAGCTATCAGTCATAATATGTAGAAAAATTTGAATTCATCACTTCAAAGTAAAGAATGTGTGTTGATGATATCGTTCCGAAGAACAATGAAAGTTTCATGATTAAATCATCCAACTAAGAGAATAAGACTCCGCTAAAACAAAATAAGTACTGGCCATATGTAAATCTATTCTAGTTGTTTGCAAAACTGATGCTTCATTCAGATTGATTGTTACTTATTAGTATCATAATTAATCTAAAATATTCAATCGGAAACATCTCATTTATTTCCAACGAATAAGTTTGTTTTTGGTTAGCTTAAAATTTTTTTCACTTTCCATGAATTATAACTATTATAGGTTAGTTCATCGGTCACTCCATCGTCCACATCTTATGCTGTCAGTAAAAAATGGTTGGATGTATGGCTTCAATTTGTCAAAGGACAAACATGGGGTAAGTTCAACTGGGAAATATCTGAATATTTATAACTAAGTGTTCATTTTCTCATCTTGTTCACATGTATGAAATAATCGCTTCATTTATGAAGGTTGTTTGAATGTTCTCGGTGTTAATGTTAAGAACTGAGATTATTCAGTCATCAATAATGGGAAGATTAAAACAACATTTACAAATGAATTAAAACTTCCCACCGTTGCAGAACCCGGCAATTATCTGGACTGAGTAGTTAAGTACACAATGCGTTTGAGTTTGAAGCAAAATGTACTGCGTTCGAGTTTCAATATAGGCATCATCATGGCTGAAGGCTTACCCAACTGACTAATCTTTAATAAAACAAGACCGTCATCCAGTGCTGCCATGTTCTCATCGGTGTTCCTACTTAGACCAGTTCATTATTTTAATTAAATTTAAAATACCTTGTTCATACTGAAAGGTTAACAAATCAATGGCTACTTCGTTGTGTAGTAATTTATATTGATTTCAATACCATGTCACAATGATATAATCACTTATCACCAGTTTTATAGAATCAAAAAATCCTGTGACTTGAGATCATTAATCAATAGTGTTTTCCAATTGGTTGTGCCAGTAATTCGTTTTCTAACATAATCATACTACTTATGAGTAGCCAAACTGTTCCTGTTGCGCTTCTTTCTCACCCATTGCGCGAGATAGACTCTTCTCGTTACGTGTATTCACAAATGAACAGGATTATCACTAAAGATTTCTTTTATTGACTTCTATAGGGTATTAGAGTAGTTTGTTTAATTCTGTTCACTGGAAATATAGGACTGTGATTTAGAAGAATGATTTTTTATTGGAGTTCTTGGTTTATTTTGGAATGTTTTTTTCACAATGATCAATTATACGTTACTAAGTGTTTGCAATTTCCGGTTTTTTGTATTCCAGACTGATATTGATCAGTCTCTGGGTGGATTCTCTCGATGAAATGTTGTCATAAGTTATAGTATATTTAGTATATGACTAGCAGTGGAATCCGAGACTCACATTTCGTCCTATACGAGACTCGTCAGCTGTATATACTTGCATCCCAGTGTTGATATCCTGCACACTGAAGTTCAGACCTGGCGCCTTTCTTTCTAATATTTCAGCTTGTATTTTACTGAGTCATATATTTCAGATAGACACTAATTCAGTCAGTCGCAATGTGGAACCTAGTACATATGTACATCGGTTAAATTTGCCATATCCCATTAGCATAGCAAGATAAAGCCAAATCCTAAAGCAGTAGAGTTAGTGACAATATCAGTAGTGATTGAAAATACTAGGGATCGAGGATACGGTTCAAGGCAGTATCAGATGATGAAATAAAACTTGAAATATAGTTATGAGGAATTCGTAAGCTCAGAATTCGGTGAATACAGAGAACGGATGCACTTGCGCTATTGCAAACGATTCTGAGCCATGTCATTCAAATTCTCTGACTGTTTAACATAATCATATGGACCCCAACCAAGATAGTTTGCACCTATTTACATGGTCAAGTCCAATTGTCAGTGACTCCATGAATTGATGCCATGTTTGGTTTTGTCGCTCCTAGCTTTCTTCCACCCTACTCCTGCTTCAGAAAACATCACACTCTAGGTAGGCAGTAGTTGGACATACGTATCACATGTCCCAAACACTCCAGTTGATAAAGATTTACTACCTTATCAATCGATTCGCCATCCTTACCTATTAGCTGATCTGTAACCCAGACATTGCTTACTTGGTGGTCCCCGAATACACTACAAGTTCTTTGTAGACCCATGTGATAGAATACAAGTAACCTACGAATATTCTTTGCTCTTAATGGTTATGTTTCACATTCGTAAAGTAGAACGGAGCGAACTGCTGCTCAGTAAACTCGCCATTTGGTTGGTAGATGGATATTTTGCCTATGCCATAAGTGACTCAAGTTGGCAGAAGCCAATCGGACCTTCTGAATCTGTGCCGAGTTTCCGTCAGATGGCAAACCATCAGGTCTAGTGAGATTCCCAATATAAGTGAAGTATTCGATGCGTTCAAACTCTTCACTCCGTGAATGGATGGGAAAATCATTGAATAAATAGACAGGAATAGCTAGAAAGCTTGAATGCATGGAACATGAGAAGAAAAGGTTTTTATGTTATACTGTTTCTTCTCTTTTGATCAATTGTAATTAACATCACCCATTATCTGTAATTTTAGGAACGATATTTGTCAGGTATCTACGTTTTGCTCACAAAATACGTTGTAAATATTAGGTCACGGTTTCAAACCTAAGTATTAATAATCAGTTAGACTTTCTCGTTGCTTATCTCATCACAAATGGGTTTTTTCATATATTTAAAAGTTTTGGTACAGTTATTTTTATTAATATGCATAACTGAAAGTAGCGAGAGTATCTATTCTTAGTTGGAGAACATTCGTTACCATTATCTCAGAAATGTTGCGCAAGCTTTTTAATTGCCCCTGTGACCATGTTGTTAGCTGCCGATCATCTATTTAAGGTTCTCACGATAAGCGCGACTTACTGATTAGAAAGGCGTTGTGTGATATAGCTCAAAATCATTAAAAATGACCACGATGCCGTCACTCTTTATCTTTCTTCCGATTTTGAATTCCAATACCTCTTCACACATACCTTTCCACTATCTTTTTAAACAATATTCCCAAGGTTTATTCTTTTTATCGTTGCTGTTGAATTATTTCTATTTGTTTTATTTTCATCTGTTCATCCTAATGTAGTATGGACACTCCGACCAGCACACATTTGTACCTGGTTCCATGTTCATGAAGTCTGTCTCTCTGTCACTTTGTTCGACTATCCTTTTTTGCACTTAAATTATCACTAGGTGATTTCGACCTTTCCTTGTAAACTAGTAGAAATAAATTAACAAATATAGTCTTTTGTTCTCAGACTAATTGATTTACACATTTGTTTGCCCGGTATTGTCTTTTTCTACACTTTTAAGCTCATCAAAATTTTTCATTGAATGCTTCAGAACGAATCCCACTGACTGTTAATCTCTGGTTTAAATTCTTATTCATACATACTCTGTTTTACCCTTTTCGTTTATGCGTATGGATCTATTATATATTGCTGACGAGTCTTCTGATATTGGAATACATTTTAACACTAGTACAAATTGATTTCTGTTGTATATGCAGCATTTTGTTGATTTTAATATTGTTCTATGCATATACATGTTTCTCTACTACAGAAGCTCCAGGTCCAATTGATAATTCCGACATTATGCCATGCAATAAATCCCTTTATTCGTATCGTAACAGTGGATCATTTAATTATCCTACTCTTTCATCAATACCACTTGGTAATTACGAATGTGTTTCTGCTGAAGTATGGAGTCTTCTGTTCAATATATATGGTGGAGGTCCGACAATATCTGTATGTCAACCTACTTATTCATCATCGATCAATAATAGTATAGATGAAAATCAGATGGACGATTTGTCAGATCACAGTTCATCGGATCAATTTTCACAAAAATGTTCATCAAATTCTACTCCTAATGAACAGTCACCTCTTAATTCAGACCGAATTGATGAAAAAGTATGCAGTTGTTTTAATGTTATTATTGCTTTAAGAAATTGATTACTGTGTAGAAAGACTTAGTTCATTTTGCCGAATAAATTAGCTAAAAATCAATGGTAAACAACTATGGTATTCAAAGCAATTAGTCTTTTTGATAAATTTGTATAGTGTAATAAGACGTCTGCAATCATTTTATTCATTATTTTTCAGTTTAACTAAAGTATACTCTTTTTCCAGTCTTAGTAAGATCGTGCTTTTTCCCTTTCTCTTAAAGTTTTTGTTCATAAATTATGATCGAATAGACATAATGCGGTGTACAAAATACATACACACAAAAATTTGTTTGAGCAAACTATATTTTTTTAATATACAAAGTCAAGACTTCAACATTCAGCAACTATGTCTCAGGTCCGAACCCCATTTAACTTCGGTTTGCGCAACCATGTAGTGTATCATTAACTCCCACACTCACAACAACAGGCTATATAATATCATCAGATCTCACACTAACCAATATGGTTCAAGCTTAAGCAATCCATAAGTGCTGTAATTGACAAATTAACCTGTTGACATCTAAAGAGTACATTGCTGCCTACCTAAATGAAAATGATAACAAAGTGTTTAAATTCATTTTTGTATTGGTTTTTTATTCTTTACATTGATATTTAGGACTGGAATTGATCAGTCTCTTATTGGCATATGTGCATGCTGTTCGAATTGTCTTAGTTCACACGCACTATGAACATAGATGGATGGTGGCTAGCAGTGGAATCCAGGACCAACGTTTTGTCCTATATGGCACTCGTCAGCTGGATGTACCTGCATACCACAGTTGATGTTCACTCCGGGACTTGGTGTGGATAACACGATGGCGTATGAAGCAGATGGTACTAGGTTCGAGTTTCAAAGTGAACATCAACCCCGGAATGCAGGCACATCCAGTTGACGAGTCCCAAATAGCGCCAAAGGCACGTCTAGATTCCACTGCTAGTCACCGTTATTTCTACCTATAATGTGTTTAAGTGATTTAAAAAATTGACTTATATTGTACAAATAATTAAAAAAAAGTATTATATATACTATACTTGTTGAAATTTTAATTTATCTTTAAGAGGTTTATCTATGTATATATTTATAATTGTTCCCTCTACCTAACAATGTAAAGAATATCAAAAAAGATTATTTTGATATCGCTAGCTTCAACGGTACTACTGTTTTACAAAAATATCTAATCTGATTAAGTGTTCTTAAAGGAAAGATTTTGTAACTTGATATTTTGGAAATTTCATATTCGTTATAGTATTGTCTGGTGATGAGACAATGAAAACTTTACAATTAAATATTCCAGCTCGTAAAATGTAAAGCTGTAGTAAAATAAGTGGATGTTCTTGGATTATTTATCATTGGTTGCTTGTGTGTAAACGGTCATAGTAAACATCTGGCTTAATATATAAGGACATAGTTTATATCGCTGATTGACTTTAAATAGCCGTTGAAAATCAGAATGTACTGCACAGCTGTTTTACTTCCAGTGTGTGCATCCACGCCTTTGTCGGCGATCGAATGGAAGAGCTTCAGATTTCCTGGCAAGCACTTAATCATTATATGACTGAATCGGTCTTCAGTGATTTATTACGTGTGTATTTGTTATCGATATTTAATATTATTCACTGCTTCTTCTATCTTTAAAAAAAAATCTTTATCATTTGAAAGGACCGAAATAATTATTTGACTAATGGTAACAATCATATGAATGGTGGTATCTCTAACAATTTGGATTGGTCTAACAATAAATCCCATTTGAATCATTGGAGTCAAATGGATAAAGAAATAAATTCGACAAATCTCCCTATAGATTCAATCTTATCCAACGGCACTAATGATGATACCATTCATCATATTGAAATGTACACTCAACAAAATGATCATCCAGTTAAAAATAAATTAACTCAATCCACTGAATGTTCACAATTAAATGGTGATTGTTATCCATCATCTTGCAAAACATTGAACATGTTCAATGGTTGTTCTTCTATTGTCACGGACTCTAAATGTCAACTGAACAATCATCATTCTAATGTTCAACAGAAATCTACCAATAATGGTCTAACTGTTAGTAAAGGCGCTAGGACCGGTTATTTTGGTGATTATAATCCATTAGATTTGGTGAATCATAAAAATGTCTCCAAAGTAGAATCTTAGTACTAACAGCAATAAATGCATCAAATGAAATCAAAACATGGCGATCAGCTTTATGTAGACACTGTCGAATAATTCTTACATAAAACTTAAACTTTTTGTTTTCAGTCCATTTGTTGCTTTTATCACATTTAATAAATAAATAAAACTGTGATTCTGTGCATTGTTTTGAAATTTTCTTCTTCATTGATTGGAATGGCAATCGTTATTATATTAGGTTTTCAGAACCAAGTAATCTTTTCTTGTGACTCAGGTGATGGTTCTTTTCTTTTCGTTCTTACTTTATAATATGCAAGCAATGTATGATTGTAATTTGTAATTTTTTCCTCTTTTGTGAGTTGATGAGTTTATGTGTATGTTTCGTGGAAATTACATGTTAGGCATGACAACAGCGTTGAACTAAGCAAGCACACAGTGTTTATGTATGTATTTGACTTGTAATTTTATGTGTTTTATTCTTTCATCTAAGAAGCATTAACTTCTCTCTTCAAAACTGTATATTGACTGAATTCGAACTGTTGTCTCATTTGAATTATTCATTTATTTTATCCTTTCTTTCTGTCCCATTTATATATATATATATATATATATATATATATATATATATATATATATATATATATATATATATATATATATATATATATACATCAGTAATTCCTCATTAATTTGATATTAAGGGTAGTAATAATTTTAAATATTGTTATTCATCTTCTTTTTTCTGTATGTGTATGTATACACACTCGGATATAATATTTTGCTTTTTATTCATATGTGTATAATTTCATCTGCATAGTAGCCATCCATTCAATGCTCAATTTATTCGAAATTATCAAATCAAACCTTGGTAATGACACCTACATCCATTCATCCGTTCATATTTATTCACATTTATAATACATAATAAAATCATGAAAAAAAATGTATCAACATCACTTGTTCTTTATGTGACTTGTTTCATTGTTATTATTATTACTACTCTTAATACTACTACTACTACTACTACTGTTATTGTTGATAAATAAGTAGTAGTGTCTAGTGTTACTGATTCATTTCTACTCAGATATTTTCTATCACATTAATGATGAAATTTTTCGTACAGTAAGTAGTAGATGTAAAAGTGTATCCCATTTGTTTTCTTCTCTATTTAGATGGATATTAAACTTGTCACGTGTGTATAAAAGCACTAATATTATTGATTTTTTTTAAAATTTCCTGTTATACATTACGTAATTTATATGCATATAATGTTATTCATAGACTCGGAAAAATGAATCTATCTATGTCTTCATGTGGTTGCTTATTAATTTATTGCTTGTTTAATTTTGTAAATTTTTTTTTAAAGAAAAATATATATATAAACAAAGAAGTTGTGCACAAATATTTTCTTCTTGTTTCTATGTACATTGCCTTGTTTGTTTGTTTGTTTATAATTATATTCGACTTGTATCAATATTATTATTATCATTGTTTGTTTTTCTTTTAAAAAAGTATTCCATGCAACTGTTTATTTCTGTTATGATCATCAAAATCACAGTGCGGTTTTTATAGGTCACAATAACATAGATCTTTTGTTTCACTATTATTATTATTCTCATAGATTGTCGAGAACAAATTTGTGTTTATGGTATTTGTTGCAAATTTCTCGATGTATGTTCAGGGAGATGTGATAAGGTATCGTATTCTTTATGGTTAGTTTGTTAATTTGTAAAGCATTTCTTTGTCTTCTTTATGAAATATAATAAGAGTATTATTGTTTTGAAAGAAAATGAACTGCTCTCGAAGGAAATCATTCAGCTCAGAGTAGATCACACCCTTATCATTGCAAAGAAATATACGTTCATATATGTATTGAGATGATTTAAAATACTAGATTTGACGTTTTATGAAAATCTTAAATGAATGAAAGTTACTTTGTAATTTTGTTTATTTCGAAGGTGTATTTAAAAAATTGCGTGGTTGGACACATAAGAATGTATTTATTTTTACTGGTGTATGCCACTAAGCCTTCATTCATTAAATCATTAAAAAATATAGCTGTATAGTTACATCATCATTGGGTGCTGGCTCTGTGGTCTAGAGGTTTGGTGTTCGTGTCCGAGATCGAAGGTCCTGAGTTTGAGTCCCGTATGTGGAATTGTGGATGCTCATTGCAGGGGTGTTTCACGCTAGGACGAAACGGCCTTCCAGTGCTTCCAAGTATTCAATAGTGGTGAAGCGTTTATCGAATCATGGTTCAACTATTAGAGTGTACAGTTTTAGTAAAGGTTATTGTCGGCAAGGAAATTTTGTTTTTTTGCATTGTTTCTATTTCTTCAACGGCACAGTGGATTTCGTTTGTTATATTTTGTAGGAATTTCAGAAATTCTGTGTAGCATACCAAATAAAACTAATATCGTTGACCATCATTCAAAGAATACTCAGTAGCTAGTGTAAAATCAATATTTTTGGAGTTAAATTGTGAAGCATTTGACAGTTTTTCTTACATATAGCATTCTTTAGGTCTTATTTTACACATGAACTATCTTTTAAGTATGTTTATTCGACATTATATTGTTTGACTAGATAGATCTGTTAGCCAGTCATGTTCTTTATTTTAATGATAATGTACTTTAAACATAAATGGTTTGACTGTTCGCTTCTTATCAAAATAATCGTCCTACAGTTGGATATTATCATCAAATAAAACTGGTCAGCAAACAGTTCTTATCAACTTAAACAACTATTGAACTCAAAACCATTGTATCTTGTTTTGGACTGTTAAATATTTCATTAAACTTATTAAGATTTCAGCTTTAATTGTATAAACTGGTAACTCATTGCCTAATTCAATGAATCGATTTGAGAAATAAAGAAGGAACGAATTGAGCGAAGAAATTTCTTTTCAATAAGTTTTTCATCATGGCTCTACACTAATATATATATATATATATATATATATATATATATATATATATATATATATTACAATAATAATATTCAAAGTAATTATTCGATAATCAAGACGTTGCTACGTTGCATAATATAAGTAACAGAGAAGGAACAGAATTTTAACGGATGGTCAATAGGATAAGTAGTTACGTAAAAATCAAGAGATGAATGTTGAGAAGTTATAAAATTCAAAAGCAATAGGAACAAAAATTACAAACATTTTAAAAAAAGGAGTGGAAGAAGTATGAAAAATAGTTCTTATGACGGAAACCTTATACTGAAGGTCAGGGCAGGGTAAGTGGTTGTACGAATTTCTTTTGGACACAAAGGTCAGGTTTGTGAACATGGATTGCGATGGCTTCCGCAATGTGCAAAAGGCGCACTCGTAAACCATGTGGTAGATTTGATGGAATATTGTGGATAACCTTAAAAGCTTTATTCCATTCGACTTGATGGCCTGTGTCAACCAAATGAGAGAGAATAGAACTTTTGATCACTTTCACCTGTCCTTTGCTTAGCCATGTCGGATGATGTTCTGTAATGTGGTGACGGACCTGCCGAATTGTAAGCCCTGTGTAACTGGCTCTACAGGAGCAGTTGAAACGATAGATACACATAGATTTGGCGAATTCTGGCAGTCTGTCTTTAATGGATGTTCTTATTTTCGGGTGGTTGTAGAAGATGACATTTAATTTGGCGGCATTAAATGTTTTTTGTACATCTCTTCGTAGTTTCTGAGTCATAACTTCTTCAATCGTGTCATTTATGAATTGTAGTTTTATGAACAATACTTTCATGAGGACGGTGGGTATTTTTGTTCTTGTTTTCTCCGTCATATGTTTGTCGATGAATTTCATGGGGTACCCATTCAGACTAAGTAGGTTCCAAATATTGTTCAATTCTTCTTCAATGGTGTCTTCAGAGCAGATCATTCTAGCACGATGTGTCAAGATCTTTATCAAGTTCCTTTTGTATCTGATTTGAACTGCACTATGGAAATGAGTGTATTGACCTGCTTCTGACTTCCTGTCTACCCTTCTTTTTCATAGTTCCACTTTCACTACCCTGGTGATAGGTATAACGGTGCTTGCAGCAGAACTATTTTTGTACTTCTTCCATTTGTTTTTTTGGCCATCCGTTAAAATTCTATTCCTTCTCTGTTACTTATATTAAGCAACGTCATGATTATCGAATAATTACTTTGAATATTAATAATCCTCTTTCTTCCAATTACTCAATGTTAATTTAAATGTCATTATATCATTATTACGTAACGTATCCACTCGATGAGTATTATATTATTATTGTAAAACGTATATATATTAGTGTAGAGTCATGATGAAAAACCAGTTGAAAAGAAATTTCTTCGCTCAATTCGTTCCTTCTTTATTTACCAAATGGCAAAATGGGAATTTTCACTATATTGAATCGATTTGAAACTAAAGCCTGAATTATGAATGTATGTAGGTTCTTTGTGACTGTAATGTTGTAGTATATGCTACTTATGTCGACAGATATCACCTTACCTTCCAAAGGTGAGTCAGATCGCCTTTTATTTAAAAAAAGCTTAAATCGGTTATTAACAAAACTTACTGCACATGAAAGGTCATTATCAAGGAAAAATTATTTATTATTATTTATTTTATTTGAACACATAAATATTGGTACAAGAGAGCGCCAATATATGTGCGCCACACAAAACAATGAAAATTCGAGGAGAGATAGAAAAAAACTAAGGAGCGCAAAAAAACAATAACGAAGAGATTGGTGTAAGGTAGTGTGGTCGTAACGATGGAACGGAAAGGTACAATCAGAAGTAATCTTTCAAGTAAGGGAGACACAACCACTTTTTATGAAGAAAGTAAAAGAAGGTTACAGCAGGATCGCCACTGGCTTCTATTCTGAGCCATATCTGATAACGTCTCTAGCCGCTGTGTAGCACCATCTCTCAGACCCCAACCAGGGAGTCGTGAAGGACCGACACAAGCCAGTCCTTTGCAGCTTTCTTTCATACCACGACACCATGTCATGCACTGACCACCTCTCCGCTTTTTCCAACCAGTCCCAGAGTCGGCAGATAATGCACGACGTGGAATTCTCTGGGACGACATTCGTAGAACATGTCCAAGCCACCGAAGTCGGTGTTTCAAGATGGTGACACCAATCGCGTTATCATCTCTGTGCCCGAACACACGATGGCGAACCTCTGCATTACTGACATGGTGTTGCCACTGAATGTCAGCAATCCTTCGGAGACAACGATGATCGAACACAGAGAGTCGTCTAACGTCCTCAACTCGGAGAGGCCAGGTTTCACAAGCATAGAGCAAAACTGCTCTCACCGACGCGTTGTAGATCCGACCTTTTACAGCCAGACTAACATCACGAAGGCGCCAAAGGTGGCCCAGATTGGCATAAGCCGCTCTGGTTTTCACTATACGTGCATTGATCTCATCACTCACACCCCCACCAGCACTTATCCAGCTACCCAGATACACGAACTTCTCGACTACTTCTATCTGCTCACCATCCAGGGTGAGTACAGGATTAGAATCCTGCCAGTCTTGTAGAAGTACTTTGCACTTCGAAGGTGCAAAGCACATACCATACCTACGGACACTGATTGCCAACTGATTAAATGCGGATTGCATGCCTTGTGGATTATCGCACAGTAAGACAATATCGTCCGCATACTCAAGGTCGATAAGTCTTTCTCCAGGCAACAGATCCACACCACCATTACTTACATTCATCAGAGCTGTTTCCAGAATGTCATCGATGGTAAAGTTGAAGAGGAATGGTGAGATTGGGCAACCCTGCCTAACCCCACTGCTCGAATGGAACAATGGAGAGAGGTGGTTGTATGCCCTCACTCTGCCTGGGGTGTTTGTATATAGGGCTTATAGGATGTTAATAAACTTCTCAGGCACACCCTTCTTCAATAGACAATCCCAGAGAACAGTCCTGTCCAACGAATCGAAGGCAGCCCTGATGTCAAGAAACACTACGATTGTTGACCTTTGATAAGTATGGCGATGTTCTAACATTTGGCAGAGGGTGAAGATATGATCAATACATCCTCGACCAGAACGAAACCCAGCCTGCTCCTCGCGAGTCAATCTTTCTCGGGTTTTGAACAACCTACGAAGTATAACGGAAGCCAATAGCTTGGATGCAATCGGAAGTAGACTTATCTCCCGATAGTTGTTGCAGGAACGACGTGAACCCTTTTTAAAGATAGGGACAACTATCGACTCATTCCATGACGTTGGTACACTCTCTAATTCCCAAACCTTTGTAAACAACGTCGTCAATTCCTTAGTCAAAAAGTCACCACCATCTTTAAAGAGCCGGAAGTAAGTCATCTGGGCCAAGTGATTTGTAACGCCTCAAGAGTTGGAGTTCCTTGCGGACTTCCTCCTCGTTTGGTGGATCAGTCGTCACCGGCCATGGAGGGCAGGACAGTCTAACCAATGTTGCTGGAGCAGCAGGCCAGTTGAACTGCCCTTCGAAAAATTCTGCCCATCGTCCAAGACGTCGATGGATGTTAGTGATTGGCATCCCATCATCCTCGCAGATTGTTTCACTCACACCAGACTTCTTGCTGCCAGTGGCTCGGATGAGCTGGAAGAGCTTCCGGTAGTTACCAGATGCAGCTGCTGCTTCCAGCTCATTAGCAAGCTTCGACCACCAGGCTTCTCGGTCCTTACGCAAGCTTTGCCCAATTTCCTTAAGTAGCATCCTTCGTTTATGGTCAAACTCACGGTCACCCGGAGTAGACCGACGGTCTTCAATGAGTTGTAAGGAACCAGAAGAAACCCAGTGCTTAAAAGCGGGACGTTTCGCAAACCCACAACTGACTGTTCCCGCCATTTTCATGGCGTCATGCAATTGCAACCAATGCTCATCTATACTTTTCGGTGGAGTGGTAGCTAGCCTAGAGGCTAGCTCGGTTCGATACTTATTTGCAACAGAAGTTGCAACCAGCTTGCTAATATCAATCCGTTGATGGCGGTCACTTCGTTGTCCACTGAAGAGTAAGGCAAGATTGGCGCAGACCAAGGCATGGTCAGAGTCCAGATAGGTACTCCAAAGGGAGTGGTAGTCTTGTACACAACCACGCCAGCGGTAGATGATCGCGATGTGATCAATCTGAGTCCAGGCTTGAGATGCAGAGGGAAGACGCCATGTGGCACATCGGCGATGACTGTGCCGAAAGTTTGTGCTAGCCAGAAACAGGTTGTGGTCTGTGCGAAGTTGCAGTAGACGGTCCCCGTTATCTGACCTGCGACTAACGAGTCCCCATCGGCCACCTAAACGATTCTCTTCTGTGCCTAGACGCCCGACCTGAGCATTCAAGTCTCCGGCTAGTACTACAATATCTGTCGAACGCACTTTCTGGAGAAGAACAGATAACTGATGGTAAAACTCATCCTTGATTGCATCCGGGCTGCAATCTGTGGGGGCATAGGCGGAGATGACGAAAAGACATCGTTTCTCACGCCGATTTCTTCTCACTTTGATGGAACTTTCTAATCTAACAGCACATAACCGACTGTTAGTGGGGTTCCAATCGACTAGTGCTGCCTCAGCTCTAGCGCTTAGTGCGACACCAACGCCAGCAAGACCAGACGAAGATGCCTCGGGGTCCCCGGATAAGCGCGTAAAACAAGCTTTTCAAAGCGACAGATGGAGGGTGAATTTTTAGTACTTCGCCAGAGTCTAGAATACGGGTCTCGGATAGACAACAAACATCAATATTAAGACTTTCCAAAGACATAGCCAGCCCTATCTGTTGTCCGACCTGCACTAGTGTGCGAACGTTGAAGGCAGCCAGTTTGAATGGTGCACGTGGTGTCAGAAAAACTGCTTCAGTTCTCGTATTCGGTGGTAACATACAATTTTCAACCGGACAGTGACTCGAGAACGTTTATATACAGTCGGATTTCCACCAAAGACGAGCCGCTGTATAAGTATAAAAGAGGGTGAATAATGTGGAAATAATAATAATAATAATAATAATAATAATAATAATAATAATGGTAATAATAATAATAGTATTAATAATGACAATAATAGAAATGATAATTATTTGAATCGATTGATTGTTTATCGGAGCGAGAAAAGTAGTTGCCATAGTCATAGAGTTCATCGTTTGTGTGTGGGCTGTGATACTGCCCGAGTGCCCAAACCGAAGCAGGTGGTTATCTTAGGGGGCCACACCCCGAGCCTTTGACCTAATGGTCTAACCCTCAAGGCAGTGGAGCATCGTAAGGAGATGCAATCCCATGGTAGCCGGTGACCAACGATTGGTTCATACGCCATTTGTTCCCGCAGGATACTGGAGCCCATGTGCACCATTGGTTTGGAATCCGGTTAAAGCGCCGGACATTCGCATTTCGTCCTCTCATTTTCGTAAACAACACCCCCGCCACGAGAGGGCAATGAGTAGGACTTCCCTGGCAGAGGCTGTATACGCGCGGCCGTGTGAGAGTATTTCGAGAGGGAGAGCGGACTCTCCCTACTCTCGGCCGTACCAGGGCATTCGGGGGCATCAAGGAAAAAACAAGATCCATGCTTCATCCAAAACCCTAAAGACTTGAAAGTGATTGCGTCATATTCCACTATGTTTACTAATTTAAATATGTGTGATCACACATACATAGGGAGGAGCAATCATGATCTCCAAATCAGGGTATCTGAACATATACCTAAAGGGTTGCAAAAACAGTTATATTCAAATGACCTAATAAGAGTAGATGATAAACATCTATCATCCCCTATTGCTAAACATTTAGTTGAAACAGGTCATAAAATTGGTCGCAACATGGCATTTTTTGTATTGTACAAAAGCGTTAAATGACGTATGCTATAGTCTATCGAAGCCTTAGCCATACGAAAATTCAAGCTCCATTTGTGTATTAAAATACAGTTGGTTCTCACCTCAAACCTACTGTGATAATATTAGCTTATTATCCAGCGTGATGAGTTTTCATATTTGATTATCATCGTTTCCCTCTACCCTCTGTTCGACCTTTTATTTTTATGTTTTTAACTTGTATGATTGTGATCAGATTGTTCAAGATCCATTGTGCTAATATATCACAAAGTTCTGATACTCTTCGTCTTCGTACTCTAGATTTCCGAATACCGTTGATGGTGCAACAACTAGCTTTAGTAACTAAATACCGCTAGGACTATCTTCTTCACAGAATAATCCCTACTTTCTACAAACGAATTTCAAAATTTCTTGGTACCGTCAACGAATAAAAATCTAATTATCTTCATAACTAATTTCTAGGTGGTTGGATTTAGTCAACAGGAAGCTCTAGACTTAGACCTTATGCTAGTTTGCATTCTTTGACAACGCGTACCTGCGATTTTATGGTAATTAATGCTTACTGTTTGGTTCGAAACCGTATCATCACCGAGCTATTATATTAGTTATGGTCAACAGATCAGATAAATATGGCATTGACAATTACTCAGTGATCTGTTAATCATAATTAATGTCACTAAAACTTTGTTCAATCCTATTTATGGATTTTGTTATTTCTTTCTATAGGATCACATGAATTACAATTGTGATTGAACTACAATATTTTTCGGCACAGTAGTTCTTGAATTTAATCGTTTCATTTCACTGTTCGGTATCATTGACCAGTCGAAACATTTAAATTCTGTAATCGTTTTAGCTTGAAATCTTTTTTTCAAATTTTCTTCAAACACTTCAATTTCTTTGTCAGGATTCATTGGAGATTGGACTAGTTTTTCCTGAGCTTCTGCTTGAATAGGTACGTTTCTTTTCCTAGAATTTACATAAAAATAGATTGCAGAGATAGTTTGTTTGGAATAACTATATTTATACAGAAATATTTTAAATGAACAATTTACGGTTGGTTGATCAATTTTCATTTACTTCTAAATGAATGTTAGTAAAATCTGGGAACCATACAGTAAATACTTCATTTGCAAATTGTCAAACAATCGTCTCAGATTTGATTGTTCTTTCCTTCTTACATCAATCATTCTCTATTCTCGTTCTGTTTTTTCGATCTCCTCAACCTTCTGCCGCCCGTTATTTCACTTTCGATTGATGATACATACTATTTACATCTATCGACATCAGTAGCCCACACCACAACTGTATAAAGGCAGTATTAATAATGAGTTCTGTAAGTTAGGATAACGCAACATCCTCATTCTGAACTAAAAATATTCTTCATTAATGCGACACTTAAAATTTCTCATAATTAAATTGTGGATATATATATATATATATAATGCGTCGACAACTTTACTTATCTTGGAAGTCTGATCAGCCCAAGTGGTTTGGTATCTGACAAAATCTCTGCACGTTTGGCTTTTGCCAACTTACGTCACCTATGACGAAGGTAAGATATCCGTCTATCAATTGAGGGACGAGTATACTGCGCAACAGTTCGTTTTGTTTTACTGTACGTCTGCGTAACGTGGGCATTAGGGGTAGAAGATACTCGTAAGCTACTAGTATTTGACCACAGATGTCTTAGAAATATTACTCGCATCTATTGGAATCACCGATTAAGTAATAGTGATGTTAGACGCAAGGTATTAGGGAATGATGGGAAGTCAGTTGATGAGGTTGTGAATCTTCACCGACTGAGATGGTTGAATCATGTATTAAGCATGCTCAACCACCGATTATTACGATGAGCAATGCTGATTAGTGTTGAGGATGGTTGGAAGGAAGTTAGGGGCTGTCAAATTAAAACGTGGGATTAATCCGTAAATTCACCAACTTCTGGTCTGAGCCATGTTGGTATATGCAGATTATTTGGTTGTGGTCGGCGTGACTATCGTAACCAGTGGTTGGAGACTGGGTGGCATGGCTCAGAATAGGTCACAATGGCATGAGTGTATACACTCTTTGTACTTCCTTAAACCGTGAGATTAAAATCGCTTTATATATTTCTACCAACTAATTCTTTCTTCCTGTGCTATATCCTTATATGCAATCCTTTTTTATATATTACCACCATTGAAGTAACTACTTCTATGAATCTGCTGTTCACCTTGTTGTGCTGATAAGGTGTGGCTGCTTGGATCGATACATATATGTGCGTGGTCCTACGTTGTAGATGACTGACTTATGATTATTTTAAAGTTTTATGAAAAAAAACAGCGAAAATTAACAGTGAAATTAAAAAATTTTCAAAGAATAAAACAAACGCTGTCTCGTGAAACTGATTTATATATATATATTTTAAAACATATAGGTTTACTTAAGTTCAAATGATACTCGTTATCGGATATTATTATTAGTCAAGAAAATAGTATATCAAGAAGAGAACAAGAATAGAAATGTATTGATGATAATTTTGTATATGAAGAAAGGTTACCTAAAGAGCTGAAGGAAAATAAGTAATATTTAGCATTGTTTAATGCAGGATCAAATCCCATGAAGAGTATCATGCCTCTAAAGATAGGAAATAATTCCTACATATAAGTTCTAATTAACATTAAAACATAGGATATACGATGCCTATTAATTGAAAGAATTCAAACATCGTTTAGAACTAAACTAACAAAACATAGGTTATCACTAAATAATCATTGTGAATGTTTGACAAATAAGTCTAACTCTTTTTGGTGTCTGAATAAAGATCCATAAAAGCAACATATTCATGAATCAAACTATTTCAAATTAACTCCAATGGAACTAAAATTCCTCTGGAATATTTGATCACACAAAAAAAGATGTAACAGAAGTTCAACAGTTACGGTTGAATCTAATTTAACGTGAAACGATAAAATAAAATGCGATCAGTTAAACCCCGACAGTTATTGATTAAGAAATTATTTTATTATTTTTATTTGTACACATAGATATTGGTACAAGGATGCACCAAATACATATGCACCACACAAATTTCACTTGATTTATGTGAGGGCTGTGATACTGCCTGGGTGCCCAAACCGAAGCAGGTGGTTTTCTTAGAGGGCCACACCCCGAACCTTCGACCTGAGGGTTTGATCCACAAGGCAGTAGAGCATCGTAAGGAGATGTAGTCCCATGGTATCCGGTGACCAACAATTGGTTCATACGCCATTTGTTCCCTTAGGATACTGGAGCCCATGTGCACCACTGGTTTGGAATCAAGGTTTTCCAACTCTCCTAGGTGGACTCTCCATGTCCACCAATTCGGTTAAAGCGCCGGACATTCGCATTTCGTCTTCTCAATTTCGTAAACAACACCCCTGTTGCGAGAAGGCAATGAGTAGGACTTCCCTGACAGTGGCTGTATACTTGTGGCCATGTGAGAGCATTTGGAGAGGGAGAGCGGACTCTCCCCACTCTCGGCCGCACCAGGGCATTTGGGGGCAAATATTTACCCCTAATTTCCATTTTCATATTCCTCTGCAAAATATCTTGAATATTAACACTAAATATCATTCACTCTTTTAATTTAATAACAAAAAGATTTATTAGGTTTCTTATTACTTTTGACGAGCATATTTGTAAGAGGAATTATTTGTTTTCTTGTCAGTTTATAATCACATAGTTCCTATTATTGGGTTAGACTAAACCATATATTCTTTAACCTATTCAGCAATTGTATTAAGATATAAGGTATTGAATTTTCTTCCTAGGTGAATATTAGCTAAGTGGATAACGCGATGGCGTTTGGAGCGAACGGTACTGGGTTCGAGTTCCAGAGTGGATATCAACTCTGGGATGCAGGTAAGTCCAGCTGACAAGTCCCAAATAGGACGAAGTGGTGCGCGTCCTGGATTCCATTCCTAACCACTATCCATCTTTGCTTATAAGGCTTGTGACTTCAGGTAATATCGAGGCAATACGCACAGTATGTACATATGCCGACAAGAGACTGATCAATTGCAGTCCTAAATAACAATGGGAAGAGACAAGTAAACAACACCAATGAATACTAGTTGTATTTCAGTGACTTGACAGTGTGTAAGGTAATCAAAGTTTTCATGATGACATTCTAAAATCTAGATACATTCCATACAAAATAACCTCTGAAGTTATTCAAAATGTTTTTACTATACGCTAAGTATGTCATATTGAGCACTTTCATTTAGCGCGTAAATGCTGCATATCAGAATGTATTTTACCCTCAATCTCTAACGTTAACCGTGTGTTTTTCATTCGAGATATCTGGCTGCTCTACACCAGATATGTTTATAGCAGCCAACTACAATGAACAGTCATAACTCTATCAGGCTTCGAACAACGGGCCTAAATGTTTTGCGTCAACAATTTTACCTTCCAATTACACCAAATTAACATCCATCAGCACACAGTTCCAACTTCAATTAACTCATAGTAATTTTTAATAAACGAAACAAATCCAGTACTCCACTGTTTTCAGTGATTGCCTAACTAAAATCACTTCTCGATGCAAATTGTCTTACTATGCTAGATCAGTTGTGTGATTGAATGTGAACATGATGTCAGTTATTTGCAAGTAATGATTCAACTCAATAAATAGTTAGGGTTAAAAGTTCAGTAAGATTTACGTTTTAAAAATAATCATTATTGATTTTGTTTAGTAGTACAGGGGAATTTTCTGTTGGATGTACTTACGGACACTTCAAAGGATAATACAAAAAGAAAGGAGCGGATCAGAAAAAAAACTGAGGTAGATAGAACGCAGACGTAACCCAATCATCAGGCTGCAAAGAGACCTGAGAAAAAAAATCATATTTTTTCCTTAAAGAAGGAATGTGTTGTGGAGTTCGAAAATATCCCTCATCAAAGTTTCTTGAAGCCAATAAAAACCCAGGAAATGTTTTATTTAATCATCATCGAACAGATGCCTCTCAGAATCATCTAGAAAAGTGAAGGGTCACGTGTCGTTTTTGACTGGATAATTGCCCATGCCATTACTATATTAAGTATGTTTTCGCGAAAATTATAGACAACCAAGGTTATAGGGACTATAAGTTTACTCCATTTTTTGTACTTAACCTTTATTCATAGATCGCTCTTTTTCTCTGTTGTTCAAGTTCAAGTATTGAATTTGTCTGGAGTTGTACGAAGTAGCTAGGATGTCAGCAATAGCAAACCTATCAATTTTTATAGAAAAGCAGCACTATGTGGTCATGTGTTGTAACAATGCTGAAGCTAAATAAAACTATCGCAAGATTAAATCTATGTTACTAAATTGGTCAACCCAATTAATCTCTCTAGCAGTAGTATTACAATGATTAAGAATACTCAGTAGTATCTCGTGTAATTAATACAAAGTGACACTGTAGACATAGATCATCATGGCTAAGATTTCTTTAAAATGTCTTTATAGTACGACAATAATAGCTTACTGAGCTATGAATCACTTCAACTCTATTACAATGTTCATGTCTACACGATTGATTCGTCTAAACTATAAAGAGCCTCAAATATAAAGTATCAATTAATCAATTTATAAAACTTTTTATGTGGACTAATTATGGGAGTAAATAATGAATTCTAAAAAGTACTTGTTAAGTAAAACCAACCTTTTGCTTGATTGTTTCTGAATATACTTTGGACAATAATTGGTTTTTGATTTGCTCCACTTAAATTGATCTCTTAAGATTTCATGTTTATTCAGAACAGTCAATGTTGAATGTGAACTTAATAGTAAAGATTTCAAATTCGATTGTAGAGCAGCGGGATTTCCAAGCAAATTAAGCTCACGTAGAAAATGCATTCTTGATAATTCTTTGTTGATTTCCTAGAGTAATAGGTTATATAAATGAAATATAATATATGTATATATAAGAAATTAAGATTGCCATCTATACTGCTGGATCATTGAGAAGAGAAGTATACATTGTCTAATCCTTAGTATTGATGAGATTCCATCGAACAAGTTTCATTATGACCACTAGTCCAAATAAGTTAATATCATATACAATGTGGTGGTAGGAAACAATCACGAGGAAGCTATATTTAATTAAGGTTTCATATTAACTGATATTCATCAGCAGAGTGTATCGGGAATCTTCAACGAGCTGATTAGCCCAGCGGAATTTGAATTCACCTTATCTGCTGTCACATTTAAAAACGAGACAATTGACTTATTCAGTTCATAATATCACGCTAATTACCTCACACCAACTAATATTAAATATATTATCTATATTCAGTATGAATATCACCGATAACGATTTGCGAAAACGAAACTGTAAGCTTGTTCGGTAATAAACTTCATTCAATAAACTACCTTATTTACTAATTTATTTTAGTTAATATTATCAATCAGATATGAAAGTGAAATTCATTACGAGCTTATGTCATTTAAATAGTCATTTAAAACTAGGCCGCCATCGGGTATAAGACTTTACAGCATTGTGCATCTGTGACGCTCAAGAGGTTAAGCGCAAGACCTTGAGGTTCCACGTTGAGTACGACACCACTACTAAGTCGGGAAGCAATAATAAAAACTGATTAATAATCATGAAATTCATATATATATAATTCTGATCGCTTTGTGATGATTTTGTCAGAGTTGCATTCTCCTATACCGATTGCTTGATTGTGAAACTTTCATTACCTTTCTTTGACAGCATTGTAACTACAGACTTCAGATAGAGGTAAGGTAGTACGATTTTTTGTTCCAATGACTAACAGTTTGTTTTGTTAACATTAACCTTGACTAGTTGTTGTCAACATTCATCATGTATTTGTCTATTTGCTTATTTTGGTTGTTTCTCCCAGTTGATCTCATTCCTTACCTTATAGCTGTTTATGATTTCTTTGATTGGCTGGTAAATTGGATTGATTTCAATGTGTTTATTGATCTGGATACCCAGCTTCTAGAATTCCTCTGATCTTTTCTCTGTTACCTTTGTTTAACTATTCAACATTTTCCAAGTCCAACGTGCTCAAAATTTTCAACATATTCTAATACAAACAAAGATTCGTTGTGGCGTTTGAAAACTAATTGGTGTCCGTGTAGACGAAGAATTACAAAGTCACTACTTTGTTCTATGTAATATTTATCGTAGTCGGAATAGTCTGTTTTGTAACTATATTCGGAGATTTTTTCTTTAGTCATTCCATCTTCTAGTTTGCATAAGATTGATTGAAATGATTTTGGTGACGTGTGCGCTATGCTTATTCTAAATGACCTCAATAATATGGTGTGAATTTCTTTTGTGTCCTTTATTTGTGGTAGAATGACCGATTTGTTGTTTTCCACATTTGATTTCATGCATATTGATGGGTTTGATAAACGGTTTTCATTGAGGTTAAGTGTAGAAGTGTTATTTTGAAAAATGACCATTAAAGATGTTTCTTCATTTCTTGTCATGTTAGTTGTGTTATAATGTGTTTTCACTTTGTTTTAATTGCGTTTGTACTCAGATGACTTTGTGAGTTATTGGGCTTTCGTAAATCCAGTTGGGAATTTATTCTGTTTGTGTTGGCTTTTTATACACTGATTGTCTTGATATAATACTCGTTATCTTTATAATCTATGATCAAGGACAGATAGATCAAATAAGAACTAGAATATAAATGTTCCTGAATGTATATTTAAGCACTTGAATTGACTAACTTGTACAGTAGTAAAGATAATCAAATTGTAACAGAACTAAAAGAACAAAACTGTACTGAAATAATAATATTATTGGAATAACACGAGAATTAGACCTCTTTATAATTGAATTAGTTATTTATTGATTCCGGGAATCGGAGTCAGCTGCAATTGTAGCCCATCGCATCATTCAGCGAATAAAAAACAATTCAGTGAGAAAAATTACTTTCCGACGAAATCATTTACTTAAGCTGTACATTCGTATTTGTAGTTGTTTGGTAAATTTATGTCTATAGAAGAATAGAAAAGATCACGTCATAAAGTGACTCAAGACTGCAATTATCAAGTGACGTTACGTAATAATCACGGGGTTAGAGAAGAATAGGGTCAGAATTACGAAAATTCATTGCTCGAATGACAGATATGAAGAAAAATTAAAAACATAAAGGTCATTACAATAATGAAAGTTGAACAATAATCATCAAATTCGTATATATATATATATCACGCAGCGTGGCTTTTAAGAAGAGAATACGAAGTTATCATCAGTCCAATACAGGAGCACCTGGTCAACTCTGGACGCATTGTTCCAAAAGAGTCTTTCTTCAAAATAATCTACACAATCGAAGGATCTGGATCTAATGTACTGCTCAAGTAAATGATTTTGTCAAAAAGAAAAACTAAAGCAATTAGTCCCTTTTATAAATTTTGACAGAACAATGAGAAGACGTAGTTGATCTGAAAAATGTGATGTATTTGCGCTATACATTTCGAACAATCTGGTCACACATATACTTGTCAGGGTATTTTATATGAATTCCCTTTGTTTATTCAATGACATAATGCATTATTTTAATTATACTCAGGATTGCACTAGATTAGTCTAATCTGCATTACATTCAAGTGAGTTTTAACTATCCAAAGTGTCAATGTGTCTCAAATATTTATAGACTGATATAGTAATAGACTATGATTAAAAGAGATATAGATAGACAGGTAGTCAACCAAAAGAATAATCGAAGGATTTACGTTTAAGACATTCGAATTAATCACACTACTGAGAACAAATTAATCAATACAATTGAATTAATACGTTTAACACTCAAACGCTCCTTCACATATCATATTCGAAATAAAGTATGCAGTTATGTTAATTTAACATGTCTTTATTAAATACCATACCAAATTTCCACAGTTGGTTCTGATAATGATGATGATGATCTACTCATCTAAGAGTAATACGTTTGATATTTGACTTCTTCATGGTGGATTCTATATCATTTATACTTGAGAATAATTTTCTAATATAAGGAATAAATTGTCGTCACTTCGTCATATAATTTCATATCGATTTAAATTGTTGAATGCACAATCATAAAATTTCTCTACCATAACAAACAGTTAAATATATACCACTAATCTCATTTAAACTGATTGAATGTTCGAATTTTAAGTATTGACGAGACAAGGATTATTAATCGAGACATAGTTCTTTTTTTAACAACACATATAATCTACTTTATTGTTTTATGGAGTTAAGTAACTTATCGCTCTCAAATGACCTGGTACGTCCGAGAGTGAGGAGAGTCCGCTCTTCCTCACATGACCACACGTATACATCCACTATCAGGGTAGTACTACTCACTGCCTTCTCGCACCGGGGGTGTTGTTTACAAAATTGAGAAAACGAAAAGCGAATGTTTGGCGCTTTAACCGGGTTGGTGGATATAGAGGATCCATTTAGGTGAGTTGGATAACCTTGATTCCAAACCAATGGTGAACATAAGTGTAGGAAGCAATTTCCTACAGGTGTAACTCTAAGCTATTCTCTAGACTATCGAGCACAGAGTCTTGGTTTAGCCAAAGTCAGAACAAGTAAGCTGTTTGGCTTGATAAACTTTATCTGTTTCTAAAACATAAATTTACACCGTTAGTATACAAATAAACAATACAGTCTATCAACACAGGGAAAACAGAGACACAAATAACCAATCGAACAGTAGCTAGAGGATAGGAAATATGAGTCAACAAGGCAAATATTGTTTTATAGTGAACATAAAAATTGTGATTGGTTAATAAACAAGACATAGTCATACAAGGTCAAAGAAAGTTAATCTGGTGGTGGGCGTTTCACCTTATCATTGGTGAGTTCGTTTATAGATCACACCTTACAATGAATTCCAGAATCTTGAGGGAACAAATGGTGTATGAACCAAATAATTGGTCATGAGCTATCGTGGGACTGGATCTCCTGACATTGCTCCACTGACTTGTAGATTATACATTTAAGTCGAAAGCTCCGAGTGTGACCTAAGAGAACCATCTATTTCGATCTGGGCACTCGAACAGTATCACAGCTCACATACAAATCAAGTGACTTGTGTGGCTCCTTTGTACCAATATTAATGTATTCAACTCGGTTAAACATAATATTCACATTATAAATCCTCAATTGATTGATCACTGGGTGACGATCAATGTCATGCGTGTCTAGTCCTTATTAGTACAGATCGAATGCTATCGATTATATTGCAATGTGGCCACCCAGGGATCAATCAATTGTGATTACATCTCAATCCTATGGGAGGTCGGTCGCGGCTCGGATAGCTCAGTGGTAACATCTCTGACAGTGAAGCTGCGTGACACGAGATCGAATCCACCAGGGAGTACCAGTTCCCTCAATATTACAGGTACACCTTGCTAACCAGTGCCAAGTAGCACGAAACCCGAGTCCAGGGTTTCCTGTCGACTATATCCAACCACCATCTAATCTCATTATAAATCCTCATTAAACTTACCATTATATTATTTAAATGATTATTTGATAAATCTAATATTTCAAGACAATGTAATTGATATAATTGTCCACAGATATTATGTAATTGATTTGAATTTAATCTTAATTCTATTAATTTATTACATTTAATTAAACAATTATTTAAATTCATTATTTGATTATTATGTAACCATAAACGTTTTAAATTTAATAAATTACTAAATATATTTTCATTTGGTATGTATTTTAATTGAATATTAGATAAATTTAAATCGGTTATTAATAACCATAGATTAGATAGATTAGAATTAGAATGATTCGATTGATAGATTCGTTGATAATCATTTAGACGACATTTTAATGCTTGAAGTAATTTATTCAATTCAAATTTATCAGTATTATCATTAAGGGAATGAATGAAATTTTCTAAATAATTCACTGGATTAATATACATTCTATTATGTGTAATATCAAATAGGATATAATGATTGTTATTGTTATTATTATTGACTTAATTTGTTTTATTTATATTAGCTCATTTGAATAATAATAGTAGTAATCACCTGGACAACATCAATCTTGTATGGATACTGTCCAATAGAGTTACTTCAATTGTATGTGTGTGTATGTGTGTTTGTTATTGAATCACATTTAAGTGATGTACTTTAACTGGAATTACGGTATATTTTATTGACTAATATACCTTGACATAAATTTGTTTTGAAAAAAAAAGACTTTTGTTTTACGATCATATACAAAATTAGTTGTTAAGATGTTCTTGTTTTCCTTTCTAAGGTCTTATTAGATAGAAAGTGAGAAAATGAATTGATTTTAAGTGCCTTTATTTTCTTTTATTAAATCGATAATAAAGATGATTTAAAAAAAAAATAATTTGAGTATTGGGTAGATTGTTAATGAGGAAAAAAATAGTAGATTCAATAAGTTGAATTTATGAGTCAATTGAAACTAGACCACTAATAGGACGAAACGATCGTTCAGTGCTTTCAGGTTCTCCATGGTGGTCTAGCTTCAATGGATTCATGAATTCAACTATGAAGTTACTATATTATCCACAAAACTCTTTTCTGATTATAATCATCATACACTCACTAGTGACGGTCTTCAAGAAGTATTTTCTGCAATTCTCAGTCAGTCAGTAACAACGTAGAACTTCGTACGTACGTACATCAGTTCGAGTTGCCACACCACCTTAACACAGAGATGCAGTTGTCGATCCAAATCCCGTAGTGGTAGAGGTAGAAAGAGTGTAAGCAGTGATCGGGAAGATTAGGGTTTGGAGATGTTATTTAATGAGTATAGTTCAGTGAAATAAATCTGGAAAGAGGAAAAAAGGGACATGAAGAATTCAGAAGATTAGAATTTGGAAGAACACAAAGAGTGGATGCACCTGCGCCATTGCGAACGATTTTGAGCCATGTAATTCAAGGTCTCTAACCATCGGTTGCTATCATCTCGCGGTCCCCAACCAGGTAGTCTACATCTACCAACATGACTCAGACCACTTGTCAGTGACTTCATGGACTTGTGCCATGTTTTGGTCTGGCCACCCCTAGCTTTCTTCCAATCTACTCCCATACCACTGAACATCGCTCATCGTGGCAGTCGGTCGTTGGGCATACGTAACACGTGTTCCAGCCATCTCAACTGATGAAGTTTCACTACTTCATCAATTGATTTGCCATCCTTACCTAGTACCCGTCTCCTAACAACTGTGTTACTTACTCGATGGTCCCAGGATATACGAGCAATGGTTCGAAGACATCTATAGTCGAGAAGTAGTGACCAGAGGAGTTCAATCGGGTCTGTTGTGAGACAGTTAACTCACTGAAGACAATGGTGGACAGTGGGGCAATTTCGTGGATTGGTTGAAGTGAGACATTAACACCGTTAGATGCCGGCTCAGTGGTCTAGAGATCGAGCGTCCGCGAGTGAGGCCGATAGGTTCTGAGTTCGAATCCCGTAAGCGGGATCGTGGATGCGCACTGTTGAGGAGTCCCATACTAGGACGTAACGGTCATCCAGTGCTTCCATGTTTTCCATAGTGGTCTAGCTTCAATTGACTCATGAATTTAACTATTAAATTACTATAATATCCACAAAACCCCTTTCTAATTATAAAAATAATGAACCATTTCTTTAAGTGAACACACATTTCATACTATTGACAAACTATAATGTTTGTATAAAATGATAAATATTCTGTATATACGTAATTATGCAATTCTAATTTCAATACAATACATTTGAATGAGTTATCTGTTGTCAGTTTTGATCCAGTCGTGATTATATGTGTTTGTACTGGTTATATTTAAGAATTACTCATTTGTATATTACACTCTATGTTTGTAATACTCTAAAAATAAAGTATCACATGCATACAAATATCATTTAATTCTATTCTTCCATATTACACACATTGCATTTCCTATACACACTATCTTTCATGCAAATACATTCAGGTAGATCTTATAAAGAATCATGTAGATCTGATTAGGATGACATTATATATAAGATCAAATTTATCTTCATATTCATTGTATTAAACTTATTCTACTTGGTTACCTTAGTATGATTTAAACTTGTGTTCATTTTGGTTTGGTTGATTATTTATACTTTAAAAAATTAATTCATGGAAAAAAAAAGACCAACTGCAAATGTCTAATATTCAGTTTTCTACGGATTGAAATTTTTAAAGCAAATCATCATTTCTATAACTTCATAAAGACAGTTTTCATTATGACTATTACTATTGTTATAGGAGTTGTAAATATTATCATTTAACTTGTAGATTAGATGTGTTATGCTTTAATCTGACAAGTTGTAACTGTTGAAATTCAATATTGTTGAACTTTTAACTAAGCAGGGGATCTGAATCCAGTGTGAGATCGTTTCTGATTGCCATTGAGATATACATATTGTTAATCTTTGTATATAAACATCGTCTTAAATTGTGTTAGTCAATAACGCAATTAAATAAGTCAAATACGAGAATGGACATTTGAATGTACACTTACTGATCTGGACAGGAAATCTTGGGAACAAAACGAAGGAAGCGGTGAGAAGAGAGTGAAGCGAAATGACACACAGTGGAGAAGGCGAATAAGTCAACTTCATTTAGTCAAGCGTTAGTAAATATTTATAATCATATAAAAATAAGTTAAAGAGATGTGATGAATAGGATAAAAAGTGAACAAACACATACGCTCATATAAAAACAATCAAGTGAATAATTAACAAAGTCAAAATGTGATTCAAGTAGAATGAATAGATTGACCTGTCCGAAAACTGGGCTTGACATAATAACCGATACTACAAGCTTTAAACAGTTACTGGGTTATTTTGAAAGCACTTTGTCGCGAACTAATTAAATTTAAAAATGTACACTATTATATGGCAGCCTAATGGTTAAATAATCAACAGCTCAACGATTGAGTTCGAGTTTTTAGTAGGATCATGAGTGTTTACTCACGAGGATTCTCATACTATGAAAAAAATTGCTCTCAGTTAATTCTTCGTTCTCAATGATCGTTTGATTATTTGTCGAGAATTATTATTCATTACTGTCAGTTTTACAGCTGGATCTATTTTGTTTATAATCATTTGCACACGCTTCTTGTGGTCAATCTTGTCGTAAACTCTTTTCTCTGCTCCTTTTCATGCAGATTAAACCTTTATGGTTATAAAAAGTAATTATTATTATTTTTATCAGTAAACTACATTGCTTTGTGGGTACTTTTTCACAAAACAATGTCCATGAGACTTAATCGTAAAAAAAACAGTGCATATAATGATAATTCTGAGCACCCATTGTTCAATTTTTCTCAAAATTCTGATTCGGATGTCACTGTCTTTAGGAAATCGGAGACTGCACACAAGACACTTAGACTGATCTTCCGTCATTGCTGATAGTTTAAACCGCTCTCATTCTCGATTTACTAAACCTGTATGTTTCACTCAGTCATCATTACCGGCTTTTGTTCTCTGGAGGTACTGATAATAGATATTAGACAAATGTGACTGTTCCACAAGGATTTGTGACAGGATGTCAACTGTTGCATCGAAAGTAAAATCTTTTGGGTTATTTGAAAGGATGAAATTACGCTAACATTCGTGTTCAGCCGTGCCAAGTTTTCTTAGGAATATTCTGATCTTGACGGCGTCAACACGTTCATTTTTTCTGCGTTATGATTTCCGGGATACGAACTTGAAACTGTTCATATCGCTTTTCCTGATGTTAGAGCAAAAATTCTACTTGTTCAGGAGCGGTTGGCATTGTCAACGGTAAACCTCGTCGCCAGTGCTACGTTCTCTACTTGATTACTGCGGAATGTGATATAACTAACGGCACTCGAACGCGTAAAACCCTGTATTGCGCGTAGCTTCATTAGACGTTGACCCTGTTAACCGTCATCGCGGAGATCTCACGGGATTGAATTCAGGAGGCGATAAGAAGCTGCGACTGTCATGAACAGAACACGAGTAGGGACAATCGAATGTATTTAAACACGAAATTACTGAACATCTCACTAAAATCTGAGAACGTACAGTAAATAGTTAATTTGCACAATATCAATCCATTGTCTTAAACTCGACTGTTCCTTCTACAAATGCCAATCCATCTCCTCAGATGTCAATTGTTCCTGCATTTTCATACCGTTCTTGTTCTTCCCTTCTCGATTTTCTACTGGAATACATTCTATACCTGCCAATCGTTACATACTACTTATATGGATTTAAGTAGCTCACACTTCACGACTACAATTCCTTGGCTGATTGCACGGACCACAGAATTACAAACACACCAAGAGGGTTTGAAGCGAAAAGGCCAGCGAATCATTTCGTGCGAATATAGAAGTAAATCCATAGTCATATCAAATAAATACACAGCGACTAAAATTGTTTCTTTTATGATACAAGTACATATATATGAAGGAAGGAGAATGATACATAGAGCTCTATTTAAGCGATTAATACTTGAGTTACCCAGAAATGTGCGTAGGTCGTAATAATAGTTCAAGTATACCTGTTTACGCAGACATTTTTGTGATTCCACTAGTAAAAATAAGTGAACGAATTGTTACTATGTCGATAACATTGTCTGTCAGATGAAAAAGCTTGATAGAGGTTAACCGTTATCGAAATTGACCGTATTAGTGTTACTACAACCCCATAGTCGCAAATCAGAAGACAAAGGAAGAAGCGAAACTAGGTATTTGGTAGGAATGAGAAATGTACAGAGAAACATGAGTATTTATAGTCATTAGTATTGGCTATAACATCAATATAATTCGGCAAATCCTCGTCTAGTCATAGCATATCACATCGATATTCTAGAAAGCTACATCAGGTTCTGATTCGATGGAATCTTTGGCGTTTTTGGAGGCATCTAAGGCCTCGCCGTGCTTTCTGAAGCATTCCCAACACCTCTCTGAAACAAGGTCTACTTATAACTTGACAACTGGTTTGCGTCAGCGTTCTATCTTCCTGACATCCTTCAATTCCGAACGTTCAGCTTATTTTTCTTCATTTTGTCCTTGGAATTTCTTATCATTGGAGTATCTGTGGTTATCTCTAGCGGAAAACTCACTTATCCACCTGCCGTGGTCATTGTCCTTTTTCTCAATGGATCTGCTTGATATATATAATCCGCGTTCCGAACATCTTAGTTATTTCGTAAAAAGCGTTTTCTATTCTCTTGTCAATAACTCCAGGTTTTTATAGATTTTTCCCAGGGTATAACTTGACGACCACTCTGTCATCCTTAATAAAACTTCAAATATTCTCATTTCATCCTTACCCGTCTACTGTTTAAGGTGGAAGCATGACGCTGGATATAGTTTGAATGCCCTTCCAAACACTTCTCTGTCTGAGATAGTTGGGTTGGGTGTAGTTCTATAAGTTGCTAAGAACGTCGTGATTATCTAGGTTGCTTACTCGTCTCCTCTTTTTATTGATGCTCGTTTAAATGAGTTGACAAAGCGTTTTGCTTGTCCATTCCATTGAGAATGATAGGATGGGTAATGTGTATACCTCATTAAATTATTATTGCGGAAGTACTTGAATGATTCTAAAGTGAATTATGAGACGTTGTCGGCTACTAATATCCCTGAAACTCCAATACAAATAAAGAATTCAGATATCCTGCTGGCTGTGTAGTGACTCACTTTTATCACGAGAACACGACTGATTTAATAAAAACAATTATTATTATAAACAGTTGTACCAGTGTTTGTTTTAATGTGCTTTTGTTTGACTGTGCTAATTATAGCCATTTTGTGCTTCCATTGCCTTCCATTATTGTTCGCGCTTTTTGCTGCTGTTCGCACGTATTCTGTACTCCTGCTTCCGCACGATCTCGGTATTCATTCGATACCACGAGATCGCCAAACGAATAAATCTGGTTACGCTCAACCTACGCCTTCTGATATTCTTGGCACGTGTATTTTGGTAGCGGTGTACATAGTCAATCTCGACTCGACACCACGCTACAATTGGTGATCCCAAAGTTTGGAACACGCCTCAACCTCTGGTGAAATCTTCCAAAGAAGCCAATTCGGTGAGTCTATAGTTTATCTATCCACGTCTGTCGTATATTTTCATATTAATTTTTAATATATAATATACACGACATGACGGATAGCGACAAAAGTACTATTAATGTTATAGACTCAGACGTACAGGCCATTCACTTTCGACCTGTACCATTCATTCCCCACGACCCAGAGGTTTGGTTCGCTGCATTAGAGTCCCAGTTTGAGACTCGTCGCATCACGAGCCAAAGGCAAAAGTACGCCTTTGCTCTCGAATCTTTACCCGGGGACCACTTAGTAGCTGTTCGTGAGGTCGTCCTCAATTCCAACGTGCCCAATGTTTACGATCGCCTCAAAGAGGCAATTCTCCGACATTTCCTCCCATCAAGGGAGGAACGATTGAGGACATTATTAGCACGTCACCCCTTGGGTGATGCTAAACCTAGCCACCACCTCACGCGCCTGCAATCCCTTTCAGGATCAACAGCATCCGACTCGGAAATAGTTAAAGAATTGTGGCTTGAGTCACTACCAGCCCATATCCAACCTACCGTGACGGCACTGCTCGAGGACACACAGCTTAACCAGGTGGCTCTCATAGCAGACAAAATTTTGGCGAGGACTTGTATTAAAAACAGCTATGTTGTTGCTTCAACGGCACGTCCTAAAGTAGATATGGACGCCAGTCATTCCTCAGCTCATGGCGACAGGGACGGGTGTATCCACACGCGTCGTAGTTTTCAAGACCGTTGTAACGTACCCCAACCCTACGTCCCCCGAGCCCGCTCAAGTTCTCGCAAACCCGTCAACACTCGCCCGAAAAGGGCATCTTCCAAGTCACGCCGAAAGGCGGTTTCGGAAGCGAGTGACAGTTGGTGCTGGTTTCATAGGTCCTTCGGGTCTGGCGCCCGCCGTTGCCGAGCACCATGCTCATACAAGGCGGGAAACGCCAGCGCCGGCGAGTAAAAGCGGCCGTACTCGCCGGCCCTTCACCCCAGGTTGGTCGCCTATTCTATGTGCACGATTACCGCACAAACGCTAGGTTCCTGGTAGACACTGGGGCCCAAGTTTCTGTCGTACCACGAGGTAGCAGCAAGTCACAAGCCACAGTACTTCGACCACGCGCTGCGAATGGCTCAGTCATTCCTACCTACGGTACACGACAACTCGTGGTCAACCTGGGCAACCGACGACGGTATCTGTGGACGTTCATCATTGCTGATGTTCCCACAGCCATACTAGGTATCGATTTCCTACAGCACTATGAATTGCTTGTCGATTCACGTAGGCTGCAGCTGATCGATATTTCGTCGAACAACAAATTCATGGGCTGTAAAGCCCACATGAACGCGTACCGAATCCTAGGAACTTTTTACTCGCGTGACGATAAATTCCACGCTTTATTCGAGAAATTCCCCGTACTCACTAAACCACTCGAGGAGCTTCCATCGGTGACCAATCGTGTGGTACACCACATAGTCACCCGCGGACCGCCAGTCACGGCACGACCTCGCCGACTGGCACCGGACAAATTAGCTTTTGCTAAGCGTGAGTTTGACAATTTACTAGCTACTGGTATTATTCGTCCTTCTCACAGTCCATGGGCTTCTCCCCTTCACATGGTGCGCAAAAAAGATGGGGTTAGTTGGAGACCATGCGGCGACTACCGAGCTCTAAACGTAGTTACGCGCTTTGATAGCTACCCCATCCCCCACATACACGACATCACGGCATCGCTCAAGGGCACGACTATCTTTTCTAAGATCGATCTGGTACGAGCATATCATCAGATCCCAGTCGCTCTTGAAGAGATCAAAAAGACTGCTATCACGACTCCTTTCGGTTTGTTTGAGTTCCTACAAATGCCATTTGGATTACGGAATGCTGCTCAAACTTTTCAAAGGTTTATCGATAGCATTGTACGAGACCTCGATTTTGTTCACGTCTATATTGATGACCTGCTAATCGCATCATCAAACGTAGATGAACATTATCAACATCTTACGCTATTATTCCAACGCCTTTCGGATAATGGAATAGTAGTTAACCCAGACAAATGCGAGTTAGGTAAACGAGAAATAATATTTCTGGGTCATGTTATCAACCAAGAGGGTATTCTACCTTGTGAGGACAAAGTGCAAGCAATAAAGGAGTACAACGAGCCGTCCTCACTCAAGGAACTGAAGGCTTTTCTCGGTTTGGTTAACTTCTACCGTCGTTTCATCCCACATGCGGCAGAACGGTTACGACCACTAACCGACTTACTTCGCGGCAACCCACGCAGATTAGAAATGAACGATTCTGCACGTACTGCATTCACAGAGATCAAAATGGCTCTTGCGCAAGACACTCTTCTCGCCCATCCCGATCCATCAGCCACGCTTAGTATAGCGGTTGATGCATCCGATGTCGCTATAGGAGCAGTCATGCAACAAAATATCTCCGGTAGTTGGCAACCTCTCGAGATTTTCTCACGACGCCTTACTTCCACGGAGACGAGATATAGCGCTTTTGGTCGCGAGCTGCTAGCAGCCTACTGCGCCATCAAACACTTTCGGCACGCAGTAGAAGGACGACAATTCATCTTATTCACCGACCATAAGCCCTTAACGTATGCTTTGCATACCAAGTCTGACCGCTACTCACCACGAGAGTGCAGACATTTGGACTATATCTTCCAGTTCACGACAGACCTTCGTCACATCAAAGGCGAGTCGAACTGTGTTGCCGATGCTCTATCACGAATCCAAACGAATGCAGTTACTCTGCCGGTGCTCGATCTCCCTGCTATGGCCGCTGCCCAAGCAAACGATCCCAGTTGTACCAAAGCACCACACTCCACGTCCCTTCAGTATCAGGAAGTACCTTTAGCCACGACTTCTGGCACCATTCTATGTGATACTTCTACCGGCCTTCCTCGACCCATCGTACCCTCTACTTATCGCCGTCTCGTATTCGATGCCTTGCATGGATTATCTCACCCAGGTATCGCAGCCACATTACGTCTCATCGCTGCACGATACGTCTGGCCGTCCATGAATAAAGATGTTCGTATGTGGGCGAAGCAATGCTTACAATGTCAACGATCAAAAGTGCACAAGCACGTAGCCGCCCCCTTGGCACTTTCGCTACGCCTGATGCTCGCTTCTATCACGTTCACTTAGACATTGTAGGACCACTGCCACCATCGCATGGGTATGATCACATACTCACGTGCATCGACCGCTTCACCAGATGGCCCGAAGCTATACCCATCACGTCTATCACGGCGGAGACAGTTGCTCACCGCTTCGTAGAACGATGGATAGCTCTATACGGTTGTCCCTCGACTGTCACAGATTCGGTACGCAAATCTTTGCAACAACCTTACGAAGGCCCTTTTCGCGTGATCGCTCGTCATGAAAAGACCTTCAAGGTTGATCGACACGGCCGCGTCGAAATCGTCAGCATTGATCGTCTCAAACCAGCACACGTCGATGACAGTGCCCTATCTGATAACCTGATATTCAATGCTAGACCTATCAAACCTACTAGCGAGATCCTCAAACCATCCTCAGGTCCCACGCTAGATACACCTGAGACCTCATTCTCACGTCCCAGTCAACAACACGCGTCATCTGTAACGTCTACGGACGAGACAACAGTCTCACGTCCAGATCAACAGACCACGCCGCCTTTGACTTCGGATAAGATTGCAGGCTCACGCGACGCGAACGAGACTACTGTCTCACGTTCCGGTCGCCGAGTACGGTTGCCCGTACGCTTCCGCGACTAGCCGCACAGTCAACCGACTATTCCTATACTACACGCATGCTACACTTCTCTTTTTTGATTTTCTTTTGGTTTCCTGAGCCCACGCCTTCGACCATCTCCGTTTGGTTCCGTCGACTTCAGTCAACTTTGGCGAAAGCTGGACTGGCCACCCACGCTCTTGTCAACGCACTCAGTCGATATATTGGTTTCGAATGTTTGGCATACGTTTGGTCTCGAACTTGGTCGTTGCGGTCGCTTTTGGTCTTTTGGCTCAACGTGGTTTCGTCCTACGTCTACAGCGTTTCTGGTCCGCATTTCCTACGAACGCAATCTTCAGATTCTGGATACAAACCACTCGTGTAGCATACCAACTCAAGCAACAAGTACAACACATCGCTCCTGGTACTGTTCTCCGAAAATAACCTACATTATTCATAGTTCCAGTATAATTTTCTCACGCAGTAAGTTCAAAGTAGACACTAGTCTTTCTAAATAAGCCTGTTAAGCTAATATCCGTATTTTCTATTTCAGTTAATCGACGAAGACATATACCACGTGCATCTGCTGTATACTGTCATTTTACTCCAATTCTAACTGTTATATCTTACTTCTGAAAAATAAAATTGCTATATGCAGCAAATACAGACTTATTTGTTTTGATGGAGGTCGGGGGGTTCATGGGATTTTTAGCACGACTGTAGTAATATTCTCGCTAAAGAGCTAATTGATTGCGTAGACCAATGTGAGGTACCATACAGGCCTTCGAGTTACTCGTGTTCCATTAGTGTGGGTAGAGGCATTACTTGCTTATCATATGACATATGAATACGAAACTATGAAATTTGAAGCAGGGATGGTTAGGATGTGTAACGCGTGTCCATCCATCAGCTGCCGTGGCAACTCATGGTAGAATAAGTTGCAAGAGGACCCGAGTCTGTAGGTTTTCCAAGAAAATGACGAAGATATACACTAAATCACCTTATGAAGAGCGCCTCCAAACACTTAATCTCTCTCATTATAGTAAAGATGTCTTAGAGGTGATCTAATGGCTTACAGTATCCTTACCACTTCTGGACATTCTCTTAAACACCTACTTAAGCTTAGTCCCAAAACTAACCTAAGGGGTAACACCCAGAAACTAGAGACACAACATAGCAGAACGGACTGTAGACGCAACATCTACTCCTTTGAAGTTGTCAAACGCTGGAATTCGCTGCCCGACGAGCTAGTCCAAGCGACTTCCCAGGAGTCCTTTAAGCGGCAACTTGACCTATTCTTAAGGATTAAGGATAGTATCATATTATGATTTACCAATTTCTTTCTCCTCTTTTATTGTTAACATACCTAGGTTCCTGTCTGGAGGTTTTGGTGATCTCCTGCTACTAGACTGTTAAGCGAAAGCTTCTATTCAGTCCACAACCATTTGAACACATGAACTAGATGCTGAAAGGCTCGCCTATCACAAGTTTCTTGCAACGATTATGTAAATAAAACAAAGTAGCATTAGATTTAAAAATTTATTCAAGAACTTTCATTAAGAATCGAATATCAAACAAAGGTTTAGACCAAGTTCCCGTTTAAAAGTTGTATTGGTAATGTTAAGCTGCATTTTTTTTCCAAACGAAAGAGTAAAAGAAGTAAGTCAAAAAATACTGGAAGTGGTTGTGAGGCTAAAATGAACTTCCAGAATCCGTTTTATAATCTGCTGTTAGTTGGGTCTCCCGTAAAAAGTTCCATTGGGCCATAGTTCTAAGGGCGAAACAGTCTTTAGGATCTGTGAAGGCTCAATCCTGTTGTGTTCTAAATGAAAAAATAGTGATGAATTTCGTCAGAAATGTGGAATAGATAAATAACCAAATCACATGTTTTTAACAAAGAATTTATGCACTTTTGATTTACCTTGAGTCCATGAATATTCGATAAGGTCAGCTACTATTACTTGTGCAAAACATAACATGAGCTTAGTACCGTTTTGCAATTCTATTATTATTTTGCTCCCATTTAAGTATTACCATGCATCTGCGTCTAGTTTAACAGGAAGACATACAAGCAGAGTTAGTGTCTGGTAAACTGAAATTCCCAGTTATCAAAAAGATCATTAACATTTGTCCACAGCCAGCTGCACTTAATTGAGACACAGAACACTTATCTTCTAAGACTGTATACTGTATAACATCCCAGCGTGCAGTGAACGTACAGTGTAACACAGTCAGACGTGGCGAATAAAAATTAAAAACAGAGCAAAATAACCAATATAATGTAGTTATTTATTTAGAAATACATAATGAAATGACAAAATCTGTGGTTGTTTGAACGCACAGATGACTCTGTGAGACACATTAAGTTTACATGGTTGCGTTGCGGATAAATTCACCCTTCCCAATCAGTTCAAGCAACGTAGTAAAAAAAAAGAAATAGATCAATGTGCCTGCCACCACAACTAAATATTAACTAAAGCCAAATGACAATTCAGTGAGAACGTAGGGAAAACAAATGTTACGATAAAATGCGAAGTGTACTATCTCAAATGGAATCAAAAGATCAACGAAATATACAGCTGAAGAGATCAGGGAGAATAGGTCACAACAGAGTGTGCGTGGAGAGATTTACGTACACAAAACTTCCAAAAAAGAAGCTTAAACCTACGGAAGTATGACACCTGTGTAGTTCGCACATTTGCTCACATTTTTATTTGGTATGTTGGTCAGGTGTCCTTCATTCCAATCAGTCGGTGGTATTTATTTTTCCTCTGAAACCTTCCTGAATGGAAGGTGAATCATGTTCACAGTTACTTCTTTGTCTGTCGTCAGCGCTTCCGCTGGTATATTGTCAGGTTCTGCTACTTTCCCACATTTGTTTTGTTTGATGTACATCCTGATTTTCTCGACTGTTTGTGAAGTAACATTTATAGGAATGTCTATGCGTGCTGCTTCGATGTCTGATGGATTCAATTGAGCTGCCCTATTCAAAAGTCCTTCGAATTGTTCCACCCATTTGTTCCTCTGTCCTTGAATTTCAGTGATTGTCATATCTTGTTTGTCTTAGACCGATCTCTCTGGTTTACTATATTTCCCTTCTAGTTTCTTCGTTGTATCATATAGTTGTCGCATATTCCCATCACTTACAGTTTTTTCTGCTGTCGTTGATTGGTCTTTCACGTATTCTTGGTTCCCACGTCTTTCATTGTCTCTCAGGATTTTTTATTGATACAAATATGATCTATCTGGTTCTCCGTGGTGTGATCCAATTAGATCCATATAGCTTTGTTTATGCATTTGTGTAGAATTATTGTGCCGCCCATATGATTTTGAAGCAGTAGAGATGATTTGTAGCTCAAGTGGATGATTTTAATGAAGTTATGTTGATGATGTCGTTAGCTCCATGACCAAACCATCCAGCTCGGTGGACAAAACTCCATGAAAATACTGTGCTGCCTGGGTGATCTTATCCGCAACGCAACCATGTAAACTTAATGTACCGGTCATCTGTGCGTTCAAGTAACCACAGATTTTGACATTTCATAATGTATTTTTAACTAAATAACTAGATTATATAGTTAATTTCAGCTAAGAAAAAACGAACTTCGGCTTTGGATATCTAGAAAACAAGTCAAAACAAAACCGATTTTCATTTTAAAACATAAGACTAACCAGCTTGACTGAAGAAATACATTGACTAGAGTAGAAGCAGCAAAAACCCAAAAAACAATGCTGATTCGAAGTAAATTTCACACCAACATGTAGAACATTACACTAACTGCGGCATCTTAGCACATTGAAACATTAATTACATAGCTACACAAAAGAAATAGCTAAAAGAAGCACAGAGCGAAGATAGCCGACCGCCATTACGTACAAAGATGGCTGATATAATAATTCCCGCCACATTCTGATTGGTTGCTAAGCTGAAGGGCACATTTACGAAATTGAGTTGCGTTTAATTGCAGCCGTGCTGCCTACAATCAATTTATTGAACGCTAATAGATTTGCAAATCTCTCGTTATTCTCGTTTCTTTCTCCCAGTCCATGTCGTCCAATGATATCTTCATAACCGTTGTTGTTCATTCCAACTTTGGCGTTTAGATCTCCCATCAGGATGGTCAGGTTGTTTTCTGGGCACTTCCCTATGATCGACTTCCACCTCTCATGAAACTGATATTTATCATCATTATTATCACTGGTGGGTGCAATCGATGTATATATAGTTGAATAATGTTAATTTATTCGGCTCTTAACCTCTCTCTGTAATTTCTAGCCTGCATTAACATTTCTGGTGGAGTTCGCTTTGTGCGCTTGTGACTTAGTGATCAGCGCTGTTCGATAATAAACTATATTCATATCGTCTGAAATATATACACTGTTGGTATTTATATAATAATGTTTACCAGGAAGATAGATATACGAAGCATCAGACATTATCTTGAAGATGTCAAACTACAAATTTTTCAAGTGTAAATGAAGCAAACCACTAACGTTCCAAAGGTAGATTTGAAATAACTCATGTAATTAAAAGCGAAGGCGCCTCTTTGTTATTGAAACCCAGAAGATTAGCTCCTGATAAGTTACATGCTATAGCTGAAGATCTTCCATTCCTCCTCTAAAACCAGTCACATCACTCCTACAAATGGTCTCAGAGAAAAGCGAAGGTAATAGGCAGTTATATGGGGAAGAAGATCTTACCCGTTAATCTGTACCAGATAGGTAACAGTTGCCATGAAGTCAAATATACCGACCGAAGCAGAGAATGATTTCAAATGAAACAAGAAATAGTGGGTTTTGGTGCGCAGAAAATGACTAAATGCCTGGTCAAAAGGGGGAAACATTTATGTTCAATTAATAAAAATTTACTTTTGATAATTTCAATACAAATAAAAGAATGATATAAACCAGTGGTCGATTTCTGTTAATGCACAATAGTTGGAAATTTAAATCTTTATAGTTTCTGTGTTTGTTTTATTTTACTAAAACGTAGGGCGGTGCAATTTGTGGTGATTGTCACGTTGTTTTTGGAATTTTGTTTAGCATGGACCCTACTAGGGTAGTTGAGGCATTAAGTAATACTCTGTTGGCAGAAAAACAAGGAAATGGAACAAAAATACTTGATGAAGTAAGCAAAGCTACTTACTGTTTATTTCCAGATGCATAAAATTATTGGATTTGTTCCCACGCTATTGAAAATCATCCTTGAAGAAAGTATTGATGTGGGAGTACGACAAGCAGCAGCCCTATATTTTAAAAACAACATCTCTGAATGGTGGAAGCCCGATGAGTCAGACGAATCTGGCGAATTAAGATTTTGTATACATGAGCAAGATAAGCAAGCAATCAGAAGTTCTATTGTAGCAGCTCTTGTCTCGGCGCCAATTCCTTTTCAGTAAGACATTTTTCTGAAGTAACTCCTTAAATAAGAACTCATCTCCAGGTTGCTCTTTCCAAAATAATTAAGCATGATTTTCCTACTCGTTTTGAAGAGTTCCCTGAACAAGTAAAGCAGTTTTTAGAATCAAATGATCGCCATCATCTTCGAGGAGCTCTTCGTTGTCTTTATGCTTTTGTTGAAGTGTATACATACAAAAAAAACGATGAACGCGCAAATACGGTTTCCACGATGCAAGTTTTTTTCCCAATCTTATATTCAACGTTGTCGAGTCTCATCGTTGAAGAATCCGAAGATTCTTATGTACTTCAAACGCTCATTATCAAAATATTCTTTTCATTCATAAATTACCATTTCCCACTGGATGCAATGAATAAACAGGTATGTCATTTGTTTCTTACTCCTGTTTAGTTATTTACTCACTGGATTGATATGTTCTGTACTATACTCGGTGATTTCAAAGTGACTCATTCGGACACTTCAAGTTCGACCTGGAAACGCCAAAAATGGGCTTTAAAAATACTTAACAGGGTTTTCACCCGGTATGATGTGTAGAAATTACTAACTTCTTTCAGTTATGGTAGTCCTGGCTCAGTCATTAAGCTATATCAACCATTCGCTGACTGGTATCTTAAAGCCTTCTCAGGGCAAATAATATCAGTACTTCTGAATATATGTGAAGCATACAGACAAAAATCATTCGTTTCCAAACCTGTGCTTAGTCAAACACTGGACTATTTTTCTTCGGCGTAAGTGAAACACAATCCAACTTGTTTTTGTAGACTGGCTAACTCATTTTCATGGAAATTACTACGGCCACACTTCTCTCTTTTGGTCCGTGAAGTTATATTCCCGCTTATGTCATATACTGAAGAAGATGCAGAATTATGGCAAGAAGATCCAGTGGAATACATTCGAGCTGAAGCTGGTAAGATTCTTTCTTTTCTCTTTATTTTCAGGTGATTGGGGATCGGTATCTAGTCCAGCAAGTGCAGCATCTACGCTTCTAAGTGAAGCATGTGTTAAACGACGTGGTGTTCTCAATAACATAATGCCGTTCTGCATTCATATATTAAGTTCCGAGAGTTCTCCTATTGAGAAGGATGCTGTTTTGCACATGTACATAGCTATAGCTGAAATCTTACTGAAAAAAGCTGCATACAAAGTATGTCCGACAACACTTATGTACTTATCTTTCAGTCTCAATTAGAATCATTTCTTGTAGGTCATGTCCTTCCGACTTTGCATGCTCCTGAAGGATATCGTCGTGCTCGGGCTTACAGATTGTTGGAGAAATTATCAGAGGCTAAATTCAATGACCAAAACATATTTGCCCAAGTTGTTGATGAAGTGAGAAAAGCTGCATGTTTTGATTCGGAATTACCAGTTCGTGCGTTTGCTGCACTCTGTCTCTCAGAATTAGTTCGGTGTCAAGAAACTGGTGAGTTAAGTGTGATTATTCTGTTTATTATAGATGTGTACAGTTCATGGTACTCTGGATATGTTTATTAAAAAGTTTGTTTGAATTCTTAAAACGTCTGAATTATTGATTAAGGATGTGTTCTTACGACAGTGGCAACAATATAGTTCATTTAAACTCCAAAGAACAATTGTCAGGAGAATATTTAACTTGGTTAAACTGTAGTGACAGGTCTGTTCATAGCTACCTACTACATCCCCAAATTGACCTGTAGTAATAAGCGTGTGCAGAAGCTTAGTTTTTGTGTAGTGTTTTAAAATTTGAACTGGATGGCTTCTGAAAATTCATTTTTTCATATAAGACAAGCCATCGCATTAGCAAGACAATCTACTATTATATATGTACAAATAACTCGGGTTACAGTTATAATACTAGTTTTTTTTTCTATCTAACAAAAGTCCATTAGGTCAGACTTTACAGATTGGTGACCAGTTTGCTTAGTGACATTATTTCATGAGAATTACATAAAACAGCAATGTTTTAGAATCTTTTAACACCTTATATGTACTATGAAACTATCTTGCTTTCTCTGCAATTAAAAATTTATTTTCTTTCAACTTCATTTAGCTCATCAATTTGTGGCTCCTCATCTACGCGAACTCTTGATAAGTGAGTGATTTTATGGAAGTTAATTGATAGTTGATTGTTTTTCATAACTATCTTTTTTCAGGAGGTCCTTTCTAGCAGTGATTATGATTTTCGAAATGCTTTGCATAGTAGGTTTCCTCTTAGTTTGTTCGTTCACTTACTGCAGTAACTCATTCCGTTTGTTGGGTAATAATTAAATTAGCATTCACCAGGTATTGGGTATGAAGCACACTAAGGGTGGGAAAGAACGATACTACCCGGTTGTCTAGACTAAAGTGGGCGCGACAAGGCTCAAATTTAGGACTTAGTTATTAAGAGTCAAAGGCACCAACTACTAAGTCACCGCTTCATTTCCTCTAATATCATATGGATTTGATTAATCGTAGTTTTTTGGTAATTGCGATTTGAATGTGACTTACCAGTTTTTTGTCCCACAGGGGGATGCTTTTAATAACATGCAATTACGAGAGCTCAGTCGATATTTTTACTCGGCACTGTTTATTACTTTCATAAGGGATTTATGATGCCTTGTTACGTTAAACGTAGGGATATGCCCACAGGGATCCTGAGCATTTGTTTCAGTCGGAAGCTCTTATAGTATGTAGGCGTTTTAACGGAACTTTACAGATAAAGGCATGTTTTCAATAAAACATGTGGATTACCATTACTTCTAAATTCTTAGAAGATTTCAGCCGTAGTTAAATTTCTTAATGTATTTTAACGGGGTCATAAATATACCACATTTCGTGTTTTCACTTAAAAGTATTGAAAAGTCACTAAATAACAAACCTTAAAATATGTATGCAGTTCAGTTAGCATACATAAGTTGGCATAATATACCTGGTTTTGATTTCAGAAAGTAACAACCCATTTAGGATTCCTGGCAGAGGTTGTGTAAGATTTCATGTGACTTTCGGACCATTCTATAATTACTAAAATCAAGTAATTGCCTAAAGTAACTACCCTTATAGTGTTTCTTGGTATTCTATGGTTAAAATATAACTCTGTGCACTTGAAAGCACCCAGTTTATATCAGTTGCAGTAAGTTTTACGTAGTTATCGTCTATACCAAGTTTTTGATCCCAATTTTTCTCTTTGTTGCTTAGTAAGTGCTAATGCCTATCTAAACACATGTAAAATAAATTTAAGATGGCTGTTTCTTCAGTGAACCAAGGAGTTACTTGAAACCATATTTACTGTCGTTCGATACCAACGATTCATGTACGAACACATGAATCAGACGCAAAACAGTGTGTGTTTAAGGACTTGAATTGTTTGTATCATGAATTATGACCTGTGATTTTTAATATAGTTGTAAAATAATCAGCATGCTTTTGTAGAAATCTGTACATTTTAGTGTTTTTTGTGCACCTGAACACCATAAATTTCAGCAAGGAAGGAAGTTTAGATAGAGCATTGGTTTTTTATGTGTTGCATGTTGAGCAAAATTAATAGATTCTGCTACTCCTATCCATCTGACAACGAATATACTCTTTAAGTGACTTTGTTAGATTGAACTAGTAAGCAGTGCAGGAAGCTGTTTGCTAGAAATTGTTTTAGCTCAATTTGTTTCATTATTTTAGTAGTGCAGATTTTCGTCTCATAATATTTTGGCAGTTATATTCATAGTACGTTCACTTTCAGGTTTATTGGAGCTTCTTCGGCAAACTGAATTTGACGATTTAAACAGTGTAATCGAAATATTAATACATACATTTGAAAAAGAAATAGTTCCAATCGCTTCTGAAGTTATGCAAACATTGGTATGTTTTAATCAACATAACTATTATTCAATTCATTATTTAGCCTGATTTTTTTAGGGAAGGGTTTATATTTACATTTCTCTAATTGAATTTTTGTGTCTTTTTTCCTCCAGTCAGATACGTTTCATCAGCTCGTTATTAAATCCGAGTATGAATTAAATAGGGAATTAATCGAGCTTGAGGATACAGAAGATCTCTTTGAGTACCGGTCAATAGTTGCTACAAGTGTTTTGGATAATATGGAGTCTATTCTGCAAGTTGGTGAAGATAATGAAAACCTTGTTGCTCAGCTTGAACCTATTGTTGTGCATTTGATTCAGTCTATATTCAACCATAAATTAAGTGTGTTCTTTGATGAAGCTCTCACGTTCATTTTCTCGCTGACAACTAACAAGATTTCCCCACTTTTGTGGCAACTTTTCGATCAACTCTATCCTGTATTCAAAAAAGATGCTTGCGAGTGCTTTTCCGGTAAGTATTTTATGTATTTAGAACTCAGATAAAATCTACATAATACCCTACTTTTTCAGCAGTAATTTCCCTCCTAAACTCCCGGTAAATATACGATTTAGGGTAATTTCGTGTACTAGACTATTGGTCATATTCTCCAATAAATGGAATTACCAACTGACTGATTGATAATTATGGGTTGAAAACCTTTAAGATTTAGAAAATTGATGAAAGCTCTAGTTGCACAATTCATGCTTGTTTAATATTATATTATAATTAGTAGTATGTCATTGGTTTCCGTTGTGTGATTAACATTTACTTATATTCCCAGAGCAAAAAATCACTAACTGATGTAGTTGGCTTAAAGTTTTCGAAAATCATGCTTCACGAAATCAGTATTAAAAGATTTTCGTGAAGTACGCTTTGGAATTAGACTCAATTATTTCAAAGCAAAGTTGAGTGAAGTGATAATTCTAATGCTTAATTACTTCCCTTGAAAAGCTTAGATCAGATCGCCGAGCTAAAAGTTGGATTTGTTTGAAATTCGGTTGCTGAGTTTTTTGCAAGTATGGTTTTCTTTTTAATGTCGTACGTTTACTAAGTGCCCAACTAATGCGAAACTATTCGTCCAAATTTATTCAAAGTGCTTATAGAACTTCTATCTAATTTCTGTTTGAAATCTCTCACCACCTTAAAGTTTTTTCCTGTCTATATTGTTGTTTAGAAATGATGCCCTGTCTACATAATTACATAACAGTGGACCGTGAGGCTTTCCTGGCAAATACTTCACGTATTGAACAAATTACTGCTATGTGTTTAGAGGTAGATATTACAGTTAATTCACTAATTAAAAAATTTATGAAAGTTTCTGTATTAAACCAATTTTTCATTACAACTATTCATCTTCAGTTGGTTTAGACTACTAGGCAGAAAGTATCAGGCGTACGCTTAACGTCATTACACTTCTCTAATGTATTTCGAGAGTTTGCTCTATTTTACTTTGTGAAATTTTGCCTTCAAAAATAGAGGACGTTCGTAGGTTGCTATTGTTTGATATCTATAAATTGAATCGCTATATTTTATCGCAAATTTATTGTGAGTATATTCCTGTTCCGTAAAAAGATTTAATCGCACTTTAGCTTATTTGAATTGCACACCCAGTAATTTTAATGGTTCTGCATTTTTCGTGAGACCTAATAGTACTGAACTGGATTCTCGGTGTAGCAAGTGATGAACTAGAGATGAATTTCTTGAATATGTCCCTACATTGTCACATACAGTCTTAGCAGGGCTATAATCAAAACAGATAACGATATATATAGCCCACAATTGTAATCCGTTTCTAAAATATAAATTAATACAATTAGTACAAAAAAACGAAGTAGTAGTCATCTACAGAGAAAACAGTAAACACATGCATACCGAACAGTAACGGAGACAACGAAAATGAATGAATATGTTTATGTAACTGGTACAATTTCATGATTGTTAATTTTAAAAAAGGCTGGAGTAATAAATAGTCTGGGATGAAATGAGTTTTAAGTTTTAAGCGTTTAATACAAATATTATTGGTTTATTTACTTTTATCGATAGATTGACACCCTTCTCCTGAAACGACCACTACGTCGTTTGTCAGCATTCTTTTCTGTAGGACTATCTAATTCTTCGGGTAAACGTAAATCTCGTACTTTAAGGTTAATGATTTCGGTTTCAGTTTTCTATCAAGCACTCGTGTTGGGCCCACAGTTTATCTGATTTGACCATAGCACTCCTCCCCTCGTGATAAAGTCGTAAAGGTGTCAGCAACCGCCGATCTTTCGACTCGTTAAACAGTGGGTTGATAATAGCATATTAAAGTATATTCGTTTGTTCTCTTAATGGCAAGGGAGTGATATTTAACTCTATATCTTCGTCAGGCACGGTCTCTGTTAATTTTCTCTTCGTCAATAGAATATCGTTCGCTTGTAAGTGTAAGTCTTATATAGCAGTCAGTGTTCTATTTACGCAACCAGGTTGCCTAGCGTCATGACTAAATTCTTATCAGCCTTATTACTGATAGTGGTTCGTTATCTTCTTCAACCCTTTATTCCATCTCTTGCGAAGCTGATACATTACATCCAATCAACAACTTGACGCTGTCGTTTCTAGCCTTAGGGAATTTTACCTTAAATGAATCCATGAAGACATCTGAAGCGAACTGTCCTATATATTTAAGTCAACCGTTTTAGCTATCCGTACCTTTAGAATCCGAATCGACAACGTGGTATCTAGTGTTGAGCGTTTAACTCAAATAGTGTTGGTCAATTCACTTATCGATAGGGATTAACAATTGATTGGGTCGTGGATGCACATAGCGTGGTGACCCGGTGGTTATGGCCTCTTACTCCCATCCGTCAATTCGTAGATTCAAACTTTGCTCTACCTATGTTAGTTTGGACAACCAAGTAGTAGTAGTATCATTAGCCCTCATATTTAGAGTGCAGTTCAAAACCAAATACATGAATGTGTACTTGATGAATTAGCTAAATAAATAAATAAATCAACACATCTCTTATCTTTTTAATCCCAGTAGGTTCGTTATGCTTTCCAAGTTTGGACTGTTACATTATAGTTTTTTTATCGTTAGTCAATAAAAGGTCGTTTTGTTTATTCTTTATTGTATTTTACCTTACCTAATATTTGTCTCCATAGGTGTTCTCAATGGATGACCAAGAAAGACTACAAATGCATGCTGCAAAATTACTTGAAGTTATTTTACTTGATTATCGAGGCCAAGTGAACCAGTATGTACCAAAATATGTTGAGTTAGCACTTACACGTCTTACACGCCCGCTTGTTTCAAGTGAACTTAGAACACTCTGTATGCAGGTAATTGTTTATTCGGAAATATTCGCTTAAGTTTATGTTCAAGGTAAAAGGGTCTTGGTTCATGTCATATATAGCCTAATGGAGGAGTGAATGGCGCATAAAGTTGCACATATCTCAGCGAAACAACTAAGAACTAGATTTAATGTCTACCTGCGATTTCAGTTTTTCGCCATAAACTGGTATCAGTTAGAGAAAACTACTAAAAATTGACAATCACGAAACAGCCGCTTCTCTCTGGTTTGTGAGATAGTTTTTCATTGTAGGAAGCTGTTTGCAGATTGGGAACATTTCTATAAACTAATGATTTAAGTATTTTAAATTATGAACGAACTATGTGTTACGTTTTCTACTTGATTACGGTAGAATACGATGTAAAACTAATGGGACTCCGACATGTAGAGCCTCACACTCGCAAATCAGAAGACAGGAGAACGGTAGGAATCAAAAACAGAAAAGAAAAACATGGGTTATTAGTCTTGGCTATAGCATCATCATAATTTGGCCAATCCACAAGGAGGCAAGTTATACTGTTGTCCAGTCGTGGCATGTCACGTTAGTATTCTAGAAAGCTGTATCAAGTTCTGGTTGGATGGAATGTCTTTGGCTCCTATAGAGCCTCTTGTGGCTTCGTCGTGTTTTTCTAAACCATCTTGACACTATGCGACCTACCCTTTTTACCATGATAATATGGTTTCTAGAATGATATTGACTGTTATTTTTCCCATTACATCTTACCCATGCTTCGAAGCTTCTAATTATTTCCGTTGCCAACGCTCAATTACAAGTAGATTGTTCCAGTCTGTCATCATATTTTCATTCTATTATTCAATCCCGACTATTTCGTGCAGAACTTGATAAATTAACTAATTCTTCAGGTATTTGAATTTGAGCCACACACCAAGTGTAAGTGCTTATAAGTCTAACGCTCAAACCAATGTAGGTGAAGTGGGGCTTAGTTATTGAGCTACCTCTTGTACAGCATTAAATAATCATAGTATACATGTTTATGGTTTAGTAGTTGCTAAAACTATAACATCGCAGATTTCTAAGAGATATGGTAGTTAAAGTAATTGGCACTAACCGTGAATATCTTTGTAGAATTTTTTTGTGTCATGAAACTAATGTAGCTACAGTTAGAATTATCCATTAATTGATTTGCTTAACACAAATTGGTCAGTTGATATGCTAATGTAGTTAAACAGTAATACTTTTGCTCAACTGATATTCAGATTTACTTTCAATAATGGTAATTAAAGTAGGGTAAAGAAAAAGGACAAATTTACTTAGGAAAAGATTTTCTGGGTAATTTGTAAGGTGAGAATTTCATCGGGATTAGCTTTTACCTACTGCTTGTCATCATGTATGACCATATACTATCGTCCTTTATTGACAGTATCAGGAAAGGATATTCGATGCTCTCCAAAATGTACTTATTTGTTCCTTGTAGACAACGTGCTTAGGAGACTTGCAACAGTTAATTTGTGTAGCTCATTTACAGACTATGGATCTTATATACATATTTAGTAATTAATACTTTGTGTATTTATAAAATAATCAAAATGGATTTTCAAAACCTCATTCTAGCGTTGTTAACTATTAGCGGTATTTAAGTGTATGCACTGTTTGATTACCAACCGTTGAGTTCACGCAAGACCGAAGGTTTTTGGCGGATTTGTAAATGTGCACTGCTGAGGAGTCCCATACCAGGACGAAACGACCGTCTAATGCTTCTAGATTTTCAGTGGTGGTCTGACATTAATCGGTTCATGAATTCAATGAATATTTCATTTAAAAAATTCTGTCCATTACTTTGTATTAAAAAACGTGTAGCCGAAGCATGATTTTATATCAGCAACTGAAAAAGTGTGGAAGCAATCTACGAAAAAGTCCAGATTTTGTTACCATTCCCTAACCTTCTTGAAGTCTGTTGATTATGTAAATGTCCACCGTTTTGTTGATGCTTATGTACAAGAACGTAATAATTAGTCAGTATAAAAGGTGGGAAAGAACTCGCATTGGAATTTATCACATTTCATTAAAATAACACACCTGTAAATATCTAAAACAATCTGTACTTTTCCCGTCAAGTAATCATTTATTTTGATAACCTTATTTATATTAACAATCAGGTGGTAATTGCTGGATTGCTTTACTCACCTATGGATATGCTTCATATGATGATCGAGCATCCATGGCCTGGGACAGAGGTTAACATTTTGTCTGAATTCCTTAAACGATGGATTGAAGATGCAGACTGTTTCCTTGGGTAAGTGGTTTTTAGTTTAGTTGTTGACTAATATATGTGCATAAGATTGTTTAATTAAAAAAGTATGATGTCTGCTTGCTTCATACTTAAGAAACTGAAAAAGTCAAGAACCTTAACCAAACTGTAGTAGTAGTAATACAAATCCCATAGTATGGGTTTCTTTGTATAGAACAGCTGGCATTCAAATCTACATTTTCTCTTATGTTACCGCATTTCGACTGGGTCTAGATTACTTATGCAAGTAACAGTAACAGCTTTTTGTATATTGATTGGTCTTAAATGTTTCAACTTTTGCTTTCCTTATAAAAACTATGGCAGTCTATCCACCTTAGTCTTCACTCCGACTCAAATCAATAGCTTGGTGATTCACTCATCCAATCTTAGATTCAAGCTCGATTATAACTACTCCAGTTTAAGAGGCTGGATAATATCACCATCATAAACAATACTAATATGATTTTAATCTGAGCACATAAATCCGTTCTTAATAGATAAGTCGCATTAAATTAAAAATGAACTACATCAGCTCATACAGTTCACTTGGGTAAGTTACTTTTATTTGAGAAAATTTCGATCGTTGTTTTTCGTGTATACAGAAACTTTCTCAATATCCAGTCATTGGTGTTGTTAAATCATTATGATTATTTCTCTTTCATAATACCATCGAAATAATCTGTGTAGTAATTTTAAAACTGGACTGTTGAAGAAAATAAACCCCAATTATCTCATCATTATTCTGTCGTTTGTAGTGGAGTTGTGTTTTTGATATAAATTTGATTTTCAGTTTTATAATCTGTTGCTTTCAATGCACCATTACTGTATATTACTCAAAAGTCACTGGTTTTCGAACAGACCTTTTGAAAATAAGCAAACAAACTAAAAATTCTTAGAACATTACAGTGAATTATGGTCTACTAAAACAGTCTCAGTATTTCATGAAGCAATATGCATCAAAATCTCAACAAAATAACTGACAAGCGACACATTCATCAATAGTTTTTCTTGAATTTACACGAATAGCAATTGTGTTCAATTTTAAATTTAAAATTCGTTAGCAAGTTTTATTTTTGTTCAAGTAAACCAGATGAAAACAATGTTTCTCTTCTTTAGATTGCATGATCGCCGCCTCTGTGTCTTAGGACTTTGTTTGATCATTTCTCTTCCGGTTGATAAACGAACTGATGCAATTGTAACACTCAGTGAAAAGTATATACCATCACTTCTACTGCTATTTTCTGGACTAAAAAAGGCGTACGCAACAAAAGCTTCCAATCAAAATGAAGATGGTAGGGCTTTTTCTCACGTTCATCTTTATTTGATAACTATTTTTCCTTAATCAATGTATTGAGCGGTTTTTGGGGAATTGTTGAATTTCTGTACTTTATGTCGTAGGATGTAGACCACCATTTAAAATCAAAGAGCATTAAATAGCTTTTTTCGTCATTGCAAGGGAGTTCTCCTCAGTGTAAGAACACAGCATCCAACCATTCGGGATGGAATTCAAGACTTCACAATGGTATGGATGTCTAACTTCACTCAATTCACGATTTCGCGCAACCACGTTTCATTTTCTGTGGTAGATAATTTTCATACTTGACATAATCAAGCTCCACTAGTCATACCTTCTCACTATTATTGGATCCGAAAGTTAGTTACCACGAGTACGGGATTTCTTTTAGTGTTGGGGAAATTTGTTGAGATTGTTAAATTTTACATCACGAACTGTTCGAAGTTTCTGAGTTCGATTCCCGATTTTATCGTGAACACATACGTTTGTTTTTTCATACTGGAATGAAACAGTCGTCCAATGTTTTCAATAGTCGCGGTAATAATTTTCAGTGCGAAGGTGGAGTAACGGGTTAATAGCTTCAGTAGACCCCTAGGGCTTACCATGTGTCATCATATATCTACGTGAAAACCGTTCAATTTTCAAGGTAGTGTACTTCCTTTACTCTGGTCGGTGCTCTTGTATAACAGGGTTTTGTTTCACATAGTGAACTTGCCCCAACTCAAAACACGTTATCCGGGTTTATGACCAGTAGTAGCCGTAGAGGGGGTTCCAGGTGGAGTAATTAAATTCCTGTAATTTGTAGACAAGTACTTATCACTAATTTTCTCTTCATAGTAAGTAAATATATGCTTGATTTCTCAAAGACAATTGATATCTCTATCTTCTATCTGTTTCTAGATTCGAATGAAGAAGAATCTGAAACAGAGGAAGATTTAGAGGGTAAAGCTTTGGGAAGCGATGAAGATGAAGTAGACGAAGAAAGTGTTCGTTATTTAGAAATGTTAGAGGCAACTGTAAGCTTTTTTATATATTCGATGTATTTATTTTTGTTTCACTATCGCTTTACATTGATTGAGAAAAAAGCATGTGAATTGTTGTCTTCTCGCCTTTTTATTTCTGGCTAATCATTTTTTATGATTTGTTTATTATTGTACTATAATATTTTTTACAGCGTCATGTTATTTAAGGCATGAAAGGAAATGACAAAATTAATTAATTCACTTACTACGTACTTAGGTATGAGTCGCATTGCATGTGTAAATCTAATGATACTACTCCGTCGCCCAAACCTTAGTCGATAGATTGGGATCAAACCTGGGACTTAGTGACTAAAAGTCGAAGTCTGTAACTGATAAATAGGAACCAAATTGTTAAATAGACCTAGTTTACCCAGAACATTATATTCCACCTCAATCTTCCCAAATCAAAACCATAGTTAAAAGGAAACAGTGTGTACTCTAATAAATTATCTTGGAAGTTTCATCAACCCTTGTGGTCTGGTGTGTGACGAAATCTCAGCACGGATACAGAAGGCTCGACTAACTTTTACCAACTTGCGTCATTTATGGCGTAGGCGAGATATCCGTCTATCAACCAAAGGACGTGTTTACTGCACAGCAGTTCGTTCCGTCCTACTTTATGGCAGTGAAACGTGGCCGGTAAGAGTAGAGAATATTCGTAGGTTACTAGTATTTGATCATAGGTGTCTTCGAAACATTGCTTGTATATCATGGGACCATCGAGTAAGTAATACAGTTGTTAAGAAACGGGTACCAGGTAAGGATGGCAAATCAATTGATGAAGTGGTGAAACTTCATCAGTTGAGATGGCTGGAACACGTGTTACGTATGCCCATCGACCGACTGCCTCGACGTGCGATGTTCAGTGGTATAGGAGTAGATTAGAATAAAGCTAGGGGCGACCAGATCAAAACATGGCGCAAATCCATGAAGTCACTGACAATTATACTGAATCATGTTGTTAGGTGTAGACTTTCCGGTTGGGGACCACGAGATGATAGCAACCGATGGTCAGAGACCCTGAATGACATGGCTCAAAATCGTTTGCAATGGCGCAGGTGCATACACTCTTTGTGTTCTCCCAGATTCTAATCTTCTGAATTCTTCATGTCCCCTTCTTTTTTCTCTTTCCATATTTATTTCACTGGATTATACTCCTTGAATAACATCTTCAAACCCTAATGTTTCCGATTGCTATCTATACTCTTACTACTTCTACCGCTATGTGATTTGAATCGACAATTGTATCTGTGTGCTAATGTGTTATGGCAACTCGAACTGATGGACGTACGTATGAAGTTCCACGTTGTTACTGACTGAGTCCAATTTTTTAAACTTGGTCACAACTTGGTTAATAACATTTTTATATTCCTATACGTTTTAAATTTTAATTATAGAATTTAACATATCTATTTTCAGTTTGTTACTGATATGCGATCGGTTTTTACTTTAGAAAGATTCAGAAGACGACGACGATGATGATGATGAAGATGAGGACGATGATGAAGAAGAAACACTTGAGGCGTTTGACACACAAATGGATAAGTCTGAATGTGATATGGATGAATATGTAACGTTTTATCGTGTAATGACTGAATTGGAAAGATCTGATTATGCATGGTATAGTCAGTTGATCAATCATCTTAGTGAAGAACAGCAAAATGATCTCAAAGGAGTAGTGGATACTGCTCTGAAATGTATCCAACAAAAAGGTAAATTTATATATATATATATATATATATATATATATATATATATATATATATATATATATATATATATATATATTCTCTTCATATTTCATGTGTTCAAGGAAATAATTATGAGGTACTGATCATATTTAATTCGTAAAAACGCATAATGTCATGTCCTGCAATTCTGTGTTTGTTCACAGTAACATCTTTAATGGTCTCGTGTTTTTGCGAATCCTGATATTTTAGCGCTTAAATATACTCCAGCAAAACGCTATTGTATCTTCCAAAAAAAGCGTTACGTTGTGGTCATTCATTGTTCCCACTTTCCTATGCGAATTAGTTTAACAGGTAGTGAGTGGTTTGGTCTATTCGAGACTTTCTGACTAATCGTGATTATGTCAAGTGTGCACATATCAACTGACAACAACAACTGAATTTGTGGATAAATTTGTTTTATTATCCAAGCTGATTTAATAAATGTAGAGCGTGACTGTAGTGTGAATTAACTTAAGTTGACACAACACATTAACATGTCGAGATAAAATGGTGTAGGAATGATCGTAAAAAAGACTTCATATTAAGAATGTGGTTGAAAATGATTGAATATAAAAGTATTTGGAAAGACATAATGAATACGTCTGGCTATTGTAACGGATTCTAAACAGTGTGACCTGACATCTATTGGTTATGATCGCGCCAATCAGGCAGTTTTCACCTACCAACATGACAGATTAACAACCGGTCAATCAGTGACTTCATGAACTGATAAAACTTTCTGATATAATTGTCGTTGTTTTGATCCGGTTTCTGAGGTTCTACGTTGGAAATGGGTAACTATAGAGTATCAGGTACGAAATTGAGTGGAGAAAAATCTAATGTCCGACGCTTTAAGCGAGTTGTTAAATATGAATGATCCACGCGGGGGAGTTGGAAAACCCTGATTACAAACCAATGGCGCACAAAGGCTACAGGATCCTGAGGGAACAAATGGCGTATGAACCTATTGTTCGTCAACGGCTAATATGGGATTACATCTGACGTTTCTACACTGCCTTGTGGATCAGACCTTTAAGTCGAAGGCTCCGGGCGTACTGCCTAAGAAAACCACCTGTTTCAGGCTGGACACCTGGGCAGTATCATAGCCCACACATAAATCAAATGAGATTTGTGTGGCGCATATATATTCGATGTTCATTTGTACCAATATATATATGTCCAAATAACATAAATACAGCATTGATACACGACACCATTCATCATGATACTGTAAGGATCTATTAGCAGGGTGCGAATTCTTCACATAGTTGAGTATGAATCAGAATACATTTGAATTATTATGGTTGTTTGTAATTTACTCACACTTGATATATATTTTCAATTTAGTTCAGATTGTCTTCATTATACACATAGAGTATATCTCGTCTGTTTCTCATAAATCTAAAAAAAAAGTATTTTCTAATTTATATTTCAGAGTCTAAAATTATTGAACAAGCTGGAGGATATACTTTTTCACCAACTATCCCTAGTAGCTTTGATTTCGGTTCACCCAATGGACAACTTAAATAATCTATGTGTTCTAAACTCTGTTGTAAGAAATTAAGTATTAGTTTATAATACTTTTTTTCTCTCTGTATAGGATATGTTATAGTCTAATAAACATGTAAACAAAACTTTCATAATTACAATTTACTTAACTCCATTAAATGTGCGCGCTATCCATTATGCTATTTTTATTTCATAAATAATCTGGTAACTATAATTTTGTTCTCTCTTCAGTTTGTTTTCCTTTTATCATTGTACACATGTATCCTTCTTCTTCTTCTTCTTCTTCTTCTTCTGTATGCTCTTATCTTCAATGTTTACTATTTCTATTTTTTTGTTTCTTGTTCAACTGACACTATCTCCATGCTCTTTGTCTGTAATGCTTCTATTCTTCTTCCCTATTCGTAAATATTCTCTATTGCACACACACACATTGTGTTTTTTTCATTAATCAATGCATGAAATGAAAAACTAACCAAATATATAATTCGTGTTCAACACAGATTTGATTGTGACTTATTTGTTGGTGAATATTTTTCTTATGTATTCAAAGAAAATTGTGTGTTTTTATATCCCTGTTTTTTTTCTCAATATTAGTTCCCCCTCCTTTCTTTTTTTCTCAGAAAAAAAAAGAACAAAAATCTTGTTGTCAACTGCATTATAAAACTGTGGTTAATTTGCTTGCTTATTTTTGCTCTTTTTTAAGACAGTCAATTTCTCAGATCACTGCTTTTTGAAAGAAAAATCTATATATATAATTAGTACAGTGTTATAATCCTCTATATGAAATTTGATTTACTTTTACAAAATAAAATCTATTCAGTTTTGCTTTGTAGTGTATTTTTTGTTTGTTTGTTTAACGATTAAATTACTTGATGTGATATACTGAACAACTCAGCCTGTAGCTCTTCTATAGTTACTACCGGTCCTAAACTCAGGCATGGGGTTAGCGACCCCGTCTCATAGAAAACAAACTCGCTAAAAAAACGCTAACCAGAAAAAATAATTAACCATTTAAGAGTAATGGTGGGCCTATGCTCCTCCACGAGGAGTAACAGGCTTAAGTAAATAAGATGTACTGAACATTTCGTAGAGTTTAATGTTTCAATATCGTTTGAAGTAATTGTCTCATAGTATGTTAATATTTAAGTATAGTGAATAGTAATATGAGAACTGTGAGTACATAATCGTAACAACTCAGTTTGAATTTTTTATTGGGTTTTTATTAAAACGGGATTAATGAGAAATTGTTTCAAAGCATATGTAGATTAGGTATAAATGCTTTGAATTTCTCATAACTATTGAGATTATACACTGATTTTATCACTCATGAAATTACTAGTTTCTAACTGTACATCGGGTTAATTTCATTTCTTTATGCGGAATTAGTATGGCATGTTGAATGTTTTTAATTTTTCATGGTGGTCGGTTATTTAGCGTTACTACTTACAGTAAAAATTAATTTATGATCGCGAAATCATAGTGCTAATTGATCGGGAGCTTTACTGTTTGATTCTGAAGTGAACTCATGTGAATGATTTCAGAGAGGTTGTGTTTCTAGGGCTGAGTGGTTTATTCATGACTTTATTTTTACACCAGATGGTAAGCACATAAGTTATGACTATTCCATCAATCTTAAGAACTGCAACACCTTCAAAAACACGTGATCTACAAATCATGTTCCAAATGTTAAATCGATTATTAATAACCTCTACAATATTAATATTCGAAAAGCAGTAGTTATTTGCATTACAGCAATGATTCCTTGTGTGATTGCAGGCTCCAAATATTCATTCGTCTTTACCTTGTAGTATAAGAATGTATTTTCTTTTAGTTAAATCAGATTAATCTGTACGACAAATGAACATTTGTTTTGTGATATAGTTTAGTAATTCCCTGCAGTACCCACATACGACCTCATTAGTGATCGAACGCAAAGGCGAACTAAGACGAGACAAATATACACTGTCTTCCTGGTTTTTAATATTTGTCCAGCTGATGTCAGTTCGTGGTAGGAATAAACTTCAAATGTGGAGTTTGACAGCTGTAATTAATGCAACATCAATTTTTATTTAAAGTGCTTTTATGGAGATCGGTTTAATTTTTATACTGAGCTCATTTGAGGTACTACTGAAAACCCAAAGAACACTGAATATTTGTTTCGCCCTAGCATGGGACTTATCAGCGATGTACACCCACGAACTCATCAGAGATCGAACTGAGGACCTTTAAACCTCCCTGCATTCAGAGATGTCTGAACTTTTAGTACAGATCATGACATGAGTTCAGATATTTCAGGAGTGAAACATTTGTTGTCAATGTCACCAGATGGTGGTTGCACCGTATCGCAAATTGATTGAAGTTGAAATTGTACCATCAGTCGTCGGCCCAGGAGTTCTGATGGTTAAGTGTACACTGATATGCCCCCAAATGCCCTGGCACGCTTGAGGGTGGAGAGCGTCCGCTCTCCCTTTCCAAATGCCCTCACATTCCCACGCGTATACAGCCACTGCCAAGGGAGTCCTACTCACTTCCTCGCGGCGGGGGTGTTTACGAAAATGAGAGGACGGGAAACGTATGTCCGGCTCTTTAACCGGGTTCGTGGAGACGGAGGGTCCACCTACGGGAGCTAGAAAACCCTGCATCTAAACCAATGGTGTACATGGGCTCCAGTATCCCGAGGGAACAAATGGCGTATGAGCCAATTATTGGTCACGGTCTACCATGTGACTGGATCTCCTGATGTTGCTCCACTGCCTTGTAAATTAGATCAGGCGTAACCTCCTAAGAAAACCATCTGTTTCAGTCTGGCCACCCTTACTGTATCATATCCCACACACAAATCAAGTGACATGCATTCGGTGCTACTTTGTACCAATATTTTTGTGTTCAAATAAATAATAAACTGAAGCTTGAATATACTGATTTCTATCCTTTATGGAGTGTGCCCTGCTGAGAAGTCCCATACTAGTTTGAAACAACAATTCTACCTGGTTTTCTATAGTGTGCCAGTTGATATCATTCTATGGTGTTTACTATGTACAACTTTAACCAAGTTAACAATTCCGTATGGATATTAGAGTTCAGCTAACTTACTAAGACTTCAGGGAAGTCTTACTGTTATAGTCAATTCGCATGTAATATATAACAAGCCATTCAAATTTACCATCAGTCATGAAATTGAGACCATTTACCTGTATGTTTTCATTCTTATACATGTTGCCACTTGCACAAATTTACAGTTTGCCTCACTAATTAAATTAAGTATTTCATTATAACTATAAATAGTTATGGAAAAAAAACACATTGTCAGTTCCAGTTCCTAGTCACATTGTTGTTACTTAAAAATAATATCTGAACTTAATTCTTTAGCCAAAAATTGATTACACAACAGCAGTAGTTATATTGAAAAACATCAACATTTTATTTACATAAATATTTGTTTAATGACGTACCAAACACCAAACATTTTTTACAAGGTCAGCCAAATTTGAAACTTTGAATTTACGTGCCAATAACTTTTGATGTTAAATGAATTAATTATGTAAGATTAATCTTAGCCATGTTGGTAGATGCAGACTACTTGGTTAGGGTCCAGGTGACTATCGTAATCAATGGTTGGAAACTCTGGGTAACATGGTTTAGAATCGATCACAATGACGTAGGTGTATACACTCTCTGTCTTCCCTTAAACTATGAAATTAAAACCGCTTCATATCTTTCTTTCTACGTACTAATTCTTTCTTCCTGTATTATATCCTTTTTTTATATATTACCACCATTGAATTAACTACTTCGATGAATCCGATGTTGATCTTGTTGTGATAATGAGGTATGGCAACTTGAACCGATTCATATATGTGCATCGTCCTACGTTGTACTTGACTGACTGTAAAATTAATCATAGTGACAGTTTTCAGCAGAACACTTATCTGTTTATTATTTCTTCTAAACATAAACCATTGAATAACCCTAGATTTGGCTTAGAACCATAATCGATGTATAAAGTCTATTAATATTCTCGACTGTCTGAAGCCAGGTAAGTGGAAAGGGTTTGAACTCTTACTTAAGACCTACTGGCTAGAAATTGTATAGCCCAACCACTAAGCTACTTCTGAATTACACTTACTTGTTCTGATCATTATTAAATTCTTACTAAATTTTATTATCTAATAATAACTTACTTCAATTTCTTGGTCTTAATATGCAAAAGTTTCTGAAGCATAACTTCATGTCCTAGTCACTGAGATGGTTTACGAAAAATTTGTTCTATCAATACATTGTTATTAGAAGTAGAATTACTCACTAATAACATAGAATGAATATCGGTAAGTAATTGAATTGTAAAGATGAAGAATTTTGAATTTTATCTCTGAATAAAGTGCTGTGGTGTTACCTGATTGATTTAAAAATATTAAGTTGATTCTCATTTTGTTTCATGAACGGACGATAATGAGGATGCTGATTACCAATGTAGGTGATCTGTGACGTTGATTGCAAGCCTACTCAAGTGGGATGGGAATCATGTGACCTCCTGGCTTACGTTGGAGTCACTCTTCGCGGTTATTACGTAACATGGATTGTGCTATCGTGATGACCAGGCGACTGGTTAGAATAAATACTCTCGATGGACAACAGTAAACAGAAATACAAGGTCGAACGATTGTCCCATGCACCTGATCATGGCAAGCCATTGATTAATGTGCGTCGGTTCTTGATGCTGATGAGGATCGGTAAACTGTTCGATATTCAGTAACCTGCATGCCGGATAATTTACCTAGGACCCAGTGACGTCTCACTATCCCTTCAAAGAGTTTTTCTATTTAAGGTGAAGCAACTTCCGATTTCCTCGCTGTGTAATGATTCTTCACTTGATGCCAGTCTGCCATAAGTACAGTTGTCATGATTCCGCTATCTTTTTATATTGATTGATGGTCTTTGAGTGGTAATCAATATCATGTTTATCTAGTCTCTAGTCTTTATCTGATTCCACTAAGCAAGCTGCAATTTGTGTATTAGTTTCAATGACTCAACACCAAATATACAATGCTTATATGTAAGATATTTGGAGGTAGTCGGCAAGACAATCTAGACTTAAGTTTCGTTCTATTTGGCACTTTTCAGTAGGGTCTATTAACTACCTGGCATCGAAACATAGCGCACTCGGAATAACGATCATACTGCAACATGATTGATCGGTGAATACTAAGGAACAGACAAAAATGACACTGGTCAATCAATCAATGTAAATAAACTATTGATATAGGAGATCAGTAGTGACTTTAATAACTTATTGGTAACATGTAAAACCGAGACTCTAAGTGATGTGAGTCAGAATCTCACAGAGTATATCAGTTTCTTCAACATTGTCGATACTCCTTGTTAACGGTTATCAACTATCACGAAGCCTGAGTCTAAAGTATCCTAGTGACTACATCCAACTACCCACAACGATATGTTCTCAATATTGACCATACCTTCTTTTAGTATGAATTACTTCCAACTGATTATACAAAAATGCTAAGCAAAATTGTTACAATGATAATATATTCTGAAAGTAATTACAGAATGTACATTAATTCACATGGATGATCAGACTGATACTATAGGGAGACAATCTTTACAAAATAAATAAGGGTACTATTAAGTATTAATAAAACGACAATGTATTGGGTTTTCCAGTTGGTTTACAATAAACCCTACTTACGAAAGACTGAAGATTTTTCTAATACAATCTCAATGAATAGGAACTGGAATACACTGGATATCTGACACGCAAAATAACGTCAAGGTTAATAATCCTTACGCAGCTAATATGAGGTAGAGAACATGAGACTTTCAAGATAACTTTATATTTTGAGTAGAACTCAAAAATTGGAAAGGAACAATTTCATTTATAAAGTACCATGCAATGATTATAGATCACTTAAGAAAATTAGCAAACTAAATGCTATTACAATAAATCAGATAACAATGAAGGTCACTGCGGAAATATGAATTAGAAGATACTATCTAAGTTACCCATTAAGGAAAGAACTGATATGTAATAACAAAACAAATAGATAACCTCAGCTCTCTTTAATGGGTACATTATTTAAAAGAATGTGATTCATAAATTATTTAAGCAAAGATGGATAGTGGAATCTAGAACGTACGTTTCGTCCTATTTGGGACTCGTCAACTGGATGTGCCTGAATCTTAGAGTTGATATTCACTTTGGGACTCGAACCCAGTACCGCTCGACTGAAAATTTGTAACCGAGATCTGTTAATTTTTATGACATATAAGGTATAAGCAAAATATATCATTCACAAGGAATATTATTCTGAAATTACAACATTATTTTTGAAATACCTTAATAATCAGTAGTCTTGTATACACAAAGTTGTCTTTAATAAGTAGTATATATAAAGCATAAATACTTTTTAAATAATGACAACATCATAAGTGTATTGGAATAATCGGCATTTTATTTCCACTATGTTAGACAAACTATACAGTTTGTTTTTTAATGAAATTTTCGTATACAACATTAATTGGCAGGAAAGAAGGAGCTATTGTCACAGTTTAGAACTGTAATATGTAATCAATAATTGACAAACTTCATAATTGATGAATTGAAGAGAAAAAAAAACGATCCTGTCATGAGAAACCTGAACTTGAATTTAAGAAAAAATAGGTTTCTCATTATTCCCTATAGATGAATAGTTTGATAATGAGTTAGTTGAAAGTAAGAAAGTGTATTATTCTATTTCTTCTACAAGTCTCTAACTAAAATGGTTACATTTTTTTTTGGGGGGGGGTTCTATTCCAATTACAATATAAGTTCTAATTAATTGATTGCACTTGCGAAAAATTATTTAATTATATTTATTATTAAATTCATTTGGTTTTGTTTGCTTGTATCTTTCCATTGATGTTTAGGACTGCAATTAGTATCTGTGCATCCTGTATGGATTGCCTCGAAATTTCCTTAATTCATAAACACTATAAATAAAAATGGATAATAATTAGCAGTGGAATTTAGGATGTGCATTTCGTCCGATTTGAGACTCGTCAACTGGATATACCTGCATCTTAGAGTTGATGTAAACAACACCAAGTGAATTTTAATTTCACTCCATAGATATATTGGTACAAGGAGGCACTAAATACATATGTGCCACACAAATCTCATTTTATTTATATGGGAGCTGTGATACTACTCGGGTGCGCAAAACGAAGCAGGTGGTTTTCTTAGGGGGCCATGCCCGGAGCATTTGACCTAAAGGTCTAATCCATAAGGCAGTAGAGCAACGTCACGAGACGAAGTCCCATAGAAGCCAGTGACCAACAATAGGTTCATACGCCATTTGTTCACTCAGGATCCTGTAGCCCATGTTCACCATTGGTTTGTAATCGGAGTTTTTTTAACTCCATTAAGTGGACTCTCTGTCTCCATCAACCCAGTTAAAGTACCAGATATTCGCTTCTCGTTTCCTCAATTTCGTAAACAACATCCCCGCCACGAGAAGGCAATGTGTAGAAATTCCCTGACAGAGTCTATATACACGTAGCCATGTGAGAGCATTTTGAGAGGGAAAGCGGACTCTCCCCACTCTTGGTCGTATCAGGGCATTTGGAGGCAAAGGATTCTCGCAGAAAGACCAAACAGTTGTCTAATATTTCCCAATTTTTAAATAGTTATCTGACTAAAACCAGATCATGATGTAATCTGTGAAAATTCATCAATCCCCATAAACTCATCAATACGAGTAAAACAATAATTAAATTTATTATTTGATCATTTTCATTGAGAAAAAAAATTGTTGACTATTACTAAGTTTTTTGTTCTTCAAATCTGACATTACCGTAGAATCATTTAGGTATTTATGGTGTTTAGTAGTGAATCGATAAAAACTGTAACGAAAAAAAGATATTTTTATCTGTCATTACCTTGTAAACGGATTGTTTGACCTTCATAATATATATATTGATAGTTTTATTCAATAGTTAAATTTTCAAACACTACAAAATTCATATAATAATAAGTATGATGGCTAGTGGCTAGGAGTAGAATCCAGGACACGTTTTCATCCTATTTTGAACTCGTCACCTAGATGTACCTACATCTCAGAAGTGATGTTCACTCTATGACTCGAACCCACTACCGTTCGTTTCAAGCGACATCGCGTTATCCACTTAGCTACTGAGTCGTGACAGCCATTTGCTTGTGCAAGTGGCCCTGGTACGACCGAGAATGGGGAGAATCCGCTTTCCCTCTACAAAGGCTCTCACATGGCTAGGCGTACATAGTCTCTGTCAGGGAAGTCCTACTCACTGTCTTCTCGCACCAGGGATGT